>CP136874.1:18365781-21014114 GCA_033000465.1 Sciaenops ocellatus | reverse complement strand
TTATTCAAATTCAATAAATACAAAATTAAATGGCAAAATGTGCAATGGACAAATGTAATGGTTAGCCTGAAAATCACAGGACTTATCTGTTGTGGGGAAATAAGTCAGCAGTATGAATTTGAAAGATGTGTGAGCCTCCTTTATATTGAACAGAGGGGGAACAGTGGTGGTGAGGTGGGTTGCCGTGGGCGTGTCTATACCTGCTGAATGTAACCGCTGTGAAGCAATCAGGAAATAACTTTTTATTTCTCTGATTAATAACAGCTTTATCGAGGCTGGCGCACGCTCTCTGTTATTGTTACTCTATGTCTCTTTACCAAAATTCTCTCTCTCTTTCTCTCTTTCTCTCTCTCTCTCATAATCGGACAGAAATCAAATTGCGAGTCGGACTCAGATTTAGAAGCTGGCACATGAAATAAGTCAGAACACACGCACAGGTAGATGATCAGAGTTTAGTCCGTGAATCCACCTGGATAGTCTCTGCTTCAGAGACATTTCAGTCTGTCTGTGGAGGTTTGACCGATCTGAGTGTCTGACTGGTTTGCGGGACGTGACGTTAGGCTCCGGACGGTTTCCCAAAAGTTGAATCTGACTCAACTTCTTTTCACGCACGCCGGCGACGTTTTTTGCGGCATCTCCTGCGTTGCGGGCTGCCGGCGCGGAAACGCACTACACCCACTGAAATGAATTGAAAAACGTCCGGTTTCCCTGTCCCTGTCTGAACGCGCGCTAAGATATATCTGTCTTAGATATCTTTTAACTTGTATATATTTTTTTATATTTTATATTTCATGTATATTGTCGTTTGCACCAGGGATATGAGGAAAACACTATTTCAATTCTCTTTATGTCCTGTACATATGGCAGCATTGACAATAAAGTTGACTTGACTTGAATTAATTTATTAATTATAAGGGGTGACCACACTATGGAGCACACTTCTGGGCACTGCCGAGGTGCCCTGGAGCAAGGTAGTGAACCCCTAACTTAGCTACCAGGGCGCTGCTATGTGGTCGCCCATCACTCCACCATCATTGCATGTCTATGTGATTGTATTTCAGGTAAAATGCATGTAAAAAGAAGAATTCATCTACACCGTACAATCACCTCCTGCTGTATTCTGCAGACTCTCTACAATCCTTCTGTTATATATTTACATATGTGTGCATGCTACACACTATGTGTATACAGCACAACTGTTTCTGTGAAACGATGGAGCCTATTTGTTGTGATGTTAGGTTAGCTTTATATTTAGAGATACGAGCATGCTATTTATTTTTGCACGCAACTGAAAGCAAATATACGTATTTCCCAAAATATTGAGATATTGATATTTAGATTCTTCAACAGAGATTTATGTTCATCATAATAAAGGATGACATTTTATTAACCACAACACACACATATTACTCCTCAACAGGAGTGAAGTTAGAATACGTGCTTCCACATCATGTACATAAATCACACAGCCATCAAAAGAGACTGATTTACATATTTAGACATCGCCTATGTTGTCTTGTCATAAAAAATACACTCTTTCCTCTAAACTGCAGCTTATTTCAAGTCCTCAGGCAGAACTCTGCCCTTCTTCCTCGCCCTGTCCTTCTTCTTGTCTGTTTTGACTTGCTTGCGCTTCAGGATGTTCTTCCGTCTCTTGTCCTGTCGTTGCTGCATCTTGTCCACGATGTTCTCGCTGCGCTGGTTCCAGTTCTTCTTCCTCTGAGCACGCCTCTTCTCCTTGTTCTTCAACGAGGTGCGCAGCATGTTCTCGTCGTCTTTGATTTTGATGCCCTCTGCCTTGTAGAGCATGTTGGTCCACTTCATCTTCTCCTCCACCTCGCGGGCCTTCCCCGCGTCCTTCTCCCTCAGCTGTTCCAGCTTGGCGTTGCGAGCCTCCACGCGACTGAGCAGCTGCTTGTAGTTCTTCCCCGTCAGCGGCGTTATCTGGCCCTTCATGCTCTGTTTCTTCATCTTCTTTTTCTGTATCTTGTCTACATACCCCTCCTCCACCGTCTCCATCTTGTTAAAGATGATGGCGGATTCGTTTCTTTTGCTTGCTTTAGCCGGGGCACTCACTCCTTCTTGTTTTATCTCCGGCTGCTGTTCTTGGTCGCTTTTTTCAGCCAGCTCCTTCATTCGGAACTCTTTCCTCTTCCTCTTCTTGCGCTCCCTTTCTAGTTTTCGTTTTGCTCGCTTGGCCTGGACTGCCTCTGATAATGCATCCTTTGGGGCTCCCTGACAAAAGATTAGTGTTAGATGTTAGTCTAATAGCCACTTAACAGAGTGTACCGCTGCAAGCCAGTCCTCCAAGCATTGAGCTGAACAGCAGCAATTATGAAGAAGAAATAAAAAAGGAAACACATAACTTCACTGCTTAACTCAAAATAATGCATCATGGCCGACCTGCTGGTCACAGCTAAGAACTGAAGACATTATTAAGTAGTCAGTACTGAGGCGGCATTCAGACAGGATCAAGCACTGCGGCGAAGGAAACTTCTTCGTGTCACTATCTTGCAGCGTAAATTGTGAGCTGGGTTCATGAAATGATCACAGCCAGAACTCAACAGGTAGAGTATCATAGATTAGTCCATGAATCCACCTGGATAGCCTCAGTTTAGGAGACGTCTAATTGGCTGCCGCAGTGTGACGTCGGGCTGCGTTTCTCCAAAAGTTGGATCCGGCTCAACTTCTCTGCCAAAACACAATACCCCGATTCATATGAGTGTTTTCGCCACAGTGCTGGATCCTGTCTGAACGCGACCTCTCAGTACAATTCAGATAATGGTCGACAGAGTGTCACTAGCAGAGTACAAGTAAAGCTTCACGTGGTTCTCTTTTAAATGCTGCATACCTGTCCTCTGGACTCTTCGATCTTTTCATGCAGTCTCTTGCGCAGGACGTCGACTGTGGAGAATTTGGACTCTACATTTCCTCCTTGAAGATAAAAAAAAGAACATAACATGACTATAGGAAACATCTGAAGAACAGGAGGAGACAGTGATGTAAACAAGGTGTGTATCCTCTCTCACACAGGTGGACATTTACTGTACCTTTAGGCTGCTGTGCCGTTGATCCGTTTACGCTCTGAGTTTTGGACCCGTTCAGTTTCACTGGGCCTTTCTGTGCTGCAGGAGAGGGTGAAGGCTTCTGTTGGGGCGTCTTCTTCTCTGTGCTCTTTTCTTTGAAACTCTTCTTTTTACACTTTTTCTTCTTCTTTGGAGGACCAGCGTCACTTTTAGCCTTGAAATGAGCTGCACACAACAAAAAACACACATATACATAGATATTAATGATCAAATATATTCAACAATAATACCATGAAAATTGAAAGAAGAAGAAGTGCAGATGTGATGATTTTCTGTGACCAAATCAGATGATTGTAATCATCTGATTTCCTCATTTTCTAAGAGACAAAAGCCAAAATCAGCTGATACTGTGGGTGACACTTCCCCTCAGAAAGTGATGAATTAACCACTTAAGAGGTGCAGATTTTGCAATCAGTGACCCACACATGGATGAGACGACATAACTGTGCATTCTGAGTGAAGTGTTTGTTACTTTACCACTACATTTGTTTCATGCCTTTGCTATCCTAGAAAAACAAACAGAGTTTGTGCTCATCAGAGCTGAACATCACATTTAAGAAGCTGAATATGGAGAATAGACAGAAATTATGTCCATTTCTTTCCCCTTCCTGGCAACCATCATCTCTCAGGACCTCTGAACATGAGCTCCCTCATCTAGAAAATCACAACAGAGGATGTAGAAGAAGTTCAACCTGACAAAGACAATGATGGTGTGCTTCTACACCTCCATTCATCCTCCCCTCCTCCTTCACCATCTGGTACGCTGCTGCCGCTGCCAAGAACAAGGGCAGACGTGCAGCTTATCGTTCGGTCTGCTGAGAAGGTGATCGGCCGCTGCCTGCCATCTCTGCAGGACTTGAACTCGTCCAGGACTCTGAGCCAAACTTTTTAGAGACACTGCCCTCTGACAGGAGGCTTCAGGCCATCAGGAGCACATGTCCGGGGTGTGAGGGGTCAGCCACAATCTTTCCTGCACGCCTCAGAGTCGTGGAGGAGTTCAGGTCCTGAAGAGACGGAAGGCTGCAGCCAAATCACCTTGGAACGCTGCGGGTCGCCCGTGTCCTTGGCAGCTGTAGTAGTAGCATACCTATGTGTGTATTTGTTTAACATGTTTTGAATTAAAAAAATATCTTGCATGTGCAACTTCTACACACTACCTGGTGAAAATCGGATTCCTGCACAAACTGTGCAGCTCTTTTCATTATAAAAAACATATTGTACATGCATTTATATCTTCCAGTGTTGCTTACATTTTTAATTGATGTTTATTATGCACCAAAACACTACAAATCCCATGTACGCAAACCTACTTTTCCTGTAGCGCCCCCCTCTGGTCAACTGCAGTAACAACCACAGGTTTGTTGACACATATTAACATATTAACACATGAACTACAGCAGTAATAGCAGCAGATACGACACATAAAAGGCTACATATCCAGTACAGAGTGTAAATAATCTAACACGGCTGGCTAACCTTACCAAACGGTCTCTTCTTCGGCTCCTCGTCTCGTTGATTTAAAACTTTACTGGCGAGTTTTTGGATGTACGAGTCCCTCGAGGCGAGGTCCATGTCTGCGGATGAAGCTTTTTTTAAACACGGCTGAAAAACACACACAGATCAACACAGGAGGAGCTCAGTGATCAAATATATCTACACATTTCTGCACACACGTGGGGTCAAACAGGAAGAGGCAGGGCGACGATGCACCGGAAGAACTCACACTAAAATCAGCCCCCGCCTTGCTCCTGTTATGTAGCTGATCTCTGTGTTAAACCTCCTCTCCTGCTTCTTCTTCAATGTTTTCATCCAGCATGGCCTCTCTGAAAACAGCTGTGGTTTATTCCAGCAGACTGCTAACGACGCTCACAAACCAGGTACGTAAACTGTCTGTTTGTTTCATACCTGCGGCTTCATGTCTCAAACAAACTTCTCTGAAAGTCACTTCATCTGGTTTTCTGTCATTAACAGACTCATGTTATTTACATCAAGAGGAGTCTCCACATGTCCAGACTGCCACTCTTCAGGCGTGCAGACGGTAAAATAAATATTATTCACTGTAATCAGCATAAAAACACTGGACTCCATTTTTTTTTTGGTTTTTTGGTTTTTATAACTCAAAAATGCACTAAAAAATATTTAACAATGAGTTCATGATGATTAATTATAGTAACAAACAAACAGTCAGTCATTGTTGATTCATACAAATAAAATAATAATTAATTTTACATACAGATAAAGCTTTAAAAACATTTTGTTCAGTAGTAAGAGGCCAGAAATTAAAATGTTGTTATAATTTGACTAACAATATAGTTAAATTTATAAATAAAATGTGTCTTTATATTTGTATAAATGACGGTGAGAGTTGATTTAAGATAAAACAGACTTTATTGATCCCACACCGGAGAAATTCATTTGTTACAGCAGCTCACAGTACACAAGGTGGATGAGAAAATAATCATAAATATAAAATAATATAGAAAAAAAAAATCTAAGATATACTAGAAATAGACAAATAAGTTATATACATCTTTCAGGTATACAGATATGCATGTTGGATCATTTCACAGAAATATTTGTGCTGTATACACACACATGGTGTGTAGCATTACACTAAGATAAGCAGCTGGGATCAGTTCCAGCTCCCCATGGATGGATGGATGTCTTCAGAATTGTATAAATGATGGAAAATATACAAATAACTTCTAACTATATACAGTATGTTATATAAAGCCTTACAAAATGAACAATCCACATCAATATCAGGGTTAAACTAAACTAGATTAATAACATTTGTTAATAACTAAACCTAACATTTCCCTGGCACTTTTTTCAATATATTCTGTGTGTGTGTTGTGAATTTCCAGGCAGGTTCATTCCCTTTGTGCGACAGTCGAGCTCCACGGCAGCCGGAGCAGAGAAAGGAGAAGACTCTTTCCTCAAGTGGTTCCTGCTGCTCATCCCTGCCACCACGTTCGGCCTTGGTACATGGCAGGTAGAGCTCACCCACTTTGTGTTATCACATTTCATAAATACAATGATGTGTCTTCAGTTTGTCGTTGTCGGATGGATTCAGGTTCTTTTGTTTCTGTGAAGGTGAAACGGCGTCAGTGGAAACTGCAGCTGATCAACGAGCTGCATAAACTCACCGCGGCAGCACCCATTCCTCTTCCACTCGAGTGAGTACACGTGAGATACTACTTACTGTTACACACTCACGTGGACTGAACACGTCGTACAAGATGTATAAGCATGTAATGAAACACTAGAAATAACAATAAAACCTCCACTTACAACTGAGGGTGGTCATTTTTGTTGTCCCCTCTCAAAATATGTTGCCTTTCAATATGCTTTTCATTTTTCACCCTGGATCTTAGTCCTCATGAGCTGAAGAGCCTCGAGTACAGACGGGTGAGAGTGCGTGGACAGTACGACCACTCGAAGGAGCTCTACATTCTGCCCCGCTCGCCCGTCGACCCAGAGAAAGAAGCCAGAGAGGCGGGCCGACTGTCTTCAAGCGGAGAGAGCGGCGCTAATGTCGTCACTCCGTTCTACTGTACCGACCTCGGGTAAGACGACACAGAAGACACTGTTGCACTGACTTAACCCTGGAACTACATCTCACGTCCACCTTTACCACCTTCACTTGCAGCATCACAATCCTGGTGAACAGAGGGTACGTCCCAAAGCAGAAGATAAGACCAGAGACCAGGATGAAGGGGCAGGTTCGTATTCCACACAATGATGAGAGGCAAAGAGACTCCGCTGATGTAGCATTGCACTCATACAGCAGTCAGAGTCATGATGGATAGTTTTAAATTCAAAAAAGGAAGCAGAACAAGTGATATTGTCAGTTTTGGTCCACACATCCTCCTCCTTCTTTGTGCCTACATTTCCCAAAATGCAGCTTGATCACTCATCAGGTGTATCTAAGTTAAATCAACCTCACAAAACCATTAAATCACTATTGATCTAAAGGAAACAGCATCACACTCCCTCCCTCACTTCTATTTTTAATAATTTCAGCCCGTCCAGTCGTGCTTATCAAACTGTGATCATGTTTGTCTGCAGGTGGAAGGTGAAGTGGACGTGGTCGGCGTAGTTCGGCTCACAGAGATTCGCAAACCTTTTGTACCGAACAATGACGTGGAGAGGAACCGCTGGCATTACCGGGACCTAGAGGCCATGTCCAATCTCACCGGAGCTGAGCCCATCTTCATCGATGCAGACTTCGGTGAGATGCTCTTTGACTCGACTGCAGACGTATAAATATCAGACATGTGCAGAACAGTTGAACGCATTATGTTATTTATGGTGCATGTGTAAATAAAAGTGTCCTGTGTCCTGCAGCGAGCACCATCCCTGGTGGACCAATAGGTGGACAGACCAGAGTCACGCTGAGGAACGAACACATGCAGTACATAGTCACATGGTAGGTGGCAGCTTTCCTTTCTGAATGAACTACACAGAGACAAAGGCCGTGGTTGAATTGTCAAAAGATTACATCCTGTCTGTTCCTCGACATTTTTCGTAAATATATGGTCAAGGAAAGATGTGAAGAATTCATAAGGAGTTGGGAAAAGACAAAAGGATGTTGTTGACATGGGATAGCATTATCTCCTTTCTTTTTGTAAAGGATGGTCTAGTGTCCCCTATGCTACAGGAGATAGGAAAGGAAGCATTAGAACACCTTTCCTTTGCTCTCTGATGCTGTCTGGATACTGTAAATAAAACTGTCCTTTTACATGTTAATTAAATTATCATTCACTTTCTCCTCAGGTACGGCTTGTGTGCAGCTACCTCCTACATGTGGTTTGCAAAGTTCATCAAGAAGATTTAATTGATCTGGTTAAATGCAGTGAAAATGTTGTATTACATATTATTACTCTGATATTGTTGTACTGTATCAACTCCAGTGTGCTGCCGACATTCACTGACAAACATGTAAATAGCTGCTGATCATTCTCCTGAAACATGTCTGAGAATAAACTAATATAAATTCATTTAGTTCTTGACTTTTTTAACAAAGTTGCCACCATAAACTGCAACACAGGTAAATATTCATGAGATAACATTTACAAACTTGAGCACATCGGTCTGAAGTGAACAGAAGCCGCGGTGACGTTTTGTGTTGGACCAACTTGACAGCAGGGATACTTTGAGGCCTCGTTCAATAAAACTCATTAGGATGTAAATGATGTCACGAGGTTGACAATTACTGACTTGTCAGCTTGAGTTATCTCCCTCTGACAATTGTTTAAACTTATTATACATTTAAATATTTTGTCAGATTCTTTCCACAATGTGTCTCTCCATGTCATCAGATTAACAGCTCATCATGACAGATCGGCTGCATCACTTCATAGATCACACGTTTGAATACTGTAATATTTACTTTTCATCCCCACTTCCAAGTACATCAGTATTTTAACTAATGCTGGTCCTCGGGGACCCCTGCCCTGCATGTTTTAGATGTTTCCTCCTCCACCACGCCTGATTCAAATGATCAGCTCGTCATCAAGCTCTGCAGTGGCCTGATAACGAGCCACTCATTTGAATCAGGTGTGTTTGAGCAGGAAAAGTCTGAAACATGCAGGGCAGGGGTCCCCGAGGACCAGGACTGAAAAACACTGGTCTAATTCAAACAATATTTTCTTGACAGAGGTGAAAATGAATCAGCTGCAACTTGGTTTGAAAATTCTGTAATATTAAGTTATGAACAATAAGAAAACAAACAGTCTCTGTATTAGGACATACATTTTTTATTCCAAACAGTTTAACCAAGCTTGGTTGCCAGTTCCTTGGCCTTTGCCTTCTCCAGCTTGGTGATGCGGGCTGTGGATTTAGGGCCCATGATACCACCTCCCCAGTGACGACGGATCTGGAAATTAAGAAAAAGGTTAAAATTATGCAATTTAATATTTCTACCAGTACAGTGTGTGAATATACTTTAATTTACTGTAATGAACGCTCACCTCTTCATATCTGTCATTGTAGTTGGTCTTGATGGCTTCCACGAGCTTGGCAAGTGCACCTTTATCCTCACTACGAGAGAACAGATAGTTAATACAGTGCTCACACCACTGAGGGATGAAGCTTTAAGACTATACTGATTTAATGATTATGAAAGTAGATACATTTATAAATGTTTTTTCAAGATCAGAAATTTTGTGCTATGACCAGTTTGATATACAAACACTCCCAATGCTGCATTCTGTCTTTCAAACTCCAGTGAACTTTCCTTCTACAACAGTAACTAAGTTTAAATCATTTTTGGAAACCACTGCTACAGAAAAAAAATGTCCTCAAACATTTTAGCAGAGAATTAAGATGAATAGTTTAGTAGCAGCTCTGTGTTAGTCAAGAAACTGGCACAATCTTAAGTGTCACATCACAGCTCAGTTTATGTACAAACTTACGGGTTTGTCTGTGTGAAGGCGACTGAAGTGCATGTCTTTCTGTGCACCAGTCTGCCCAGTCTAGCCTTGCCCTTGACGATGCAGTATGGGACGCCCATCTTGCGGCACAGAGCTGGCAGGAAGACGACGAGCTAGAAGAGCAGGGAAACACAGGAGATATTAGGATTTTAGATCAAGTAATCCCTGAGAAGAAAAAAAACAAAACTGTCATGTCCACAGTAAATGTGGTCAAAACTTGTATTTTTGGTTTGTGGTCTCTGCTCAGGGTTAAAAAGCTCGTATGTTTTGATCCACATAGAGGATTCAGGTGAAGAAATTCAGACATCATTGCCAGAGACCGCTTTTCTAGACTGAACTGTACACAACATGGCTCCACTGCTTCTCAAATAAAAACACACTTACCTCAATTGGATCCACATCGTGGGCAATGATGACCAGCTGGGCCTTCTTGCTCTCCACCAGAGAGGTGACAGTGTTCACACCTGCAAGAAGTGACACGTTTCATTAAATCAGATTAAACTGATCGGCAAACACGCAGCACTAAAAATGATTTTTTTTCTGGCCAATGCTCAGAGTTAAAAAGCTCAATACCATCAAGGAATGTTTCAGGTGAAGAAATTCAAGGCATCATTGCATTCAGGCCAAGTTACACGAGACTACACAGTATAGTTCCTTTTTGCTCACCTGCACGGACGACAGGGGGCCTCTTGGTTGGTGTGTCACCCTTGCCAGCGGCCTTCTGCTCAGCGCGGGCCAGCAGCCTCTGCTTCTTCTCCTGCTTGGTCTCTGGCCTGTACTTGTGGGCCAGCTTGAACAGCTGTGTGGCTGAGGAGGAACAGAGTACACTGCAGGTTAGCTTTGACTCTCACACAACAGTGGCTACACAAAGTTAGTTCTACATCATGGCAAGTGAACGGTATATCAAGTAACTGCATCAGTGATCTTGGTGGGAATGTCAGCACGGCTGTTCAGTTAGCAAATATTTTTTCACATCATTTTTACAGTTCTGTTCTGCAGGCAGCCATGCCAAAGACCAAAAGCACTCACTTAGGTGCAACCTTTAACAATCCAAACTCACCCGTCTGACGGTCCAGAGCCTGGGTGAACTGGTTGATTGCAGGAGGAACCTTCAGACGCTTGTAGAGGATGGAGCGCTGCCTCTGCAGGCGGATATAACGAGGCCATTTCACAAAGCGTGTCAAATCACGCTTGGGCTGAATATCCTGGCCTATGAGGAGAGACAAAAACATTCAGTATCGGACACAGAGAGGCAAAATCTTTTGCTTTTTTAAATGTTAAGTGCATCAGCGATCTTGGTGGGAAATTGTCATCATTGTGGTTAAGATAGCAAATATTCGTTTACATCATCTGCACTATTACAATCCACTGTTCTCCCAACATGCCACGTAGGGTACACTCACCGATGCCAAAGTTCTTTGGCCTCTTCTCGAACAGGGGGTTGACTACTTTTTTGGCCTCATGTTTCTTGGCCACAGAAGGGGCAGGTGCCACCTTCTTCCCCTTAGCCTTCTTTCCCTTAGGCTGCCGAGAAGAAAACAGTGTTAGGACGCATCAATACAATGACACAAGACACAAAGATATAAGTTTAGATTAATGTTGGGCCTTTACAGCAGTACCTCAATTTAAACTCCTAGTATCAATGTCGTAGAGACCTAAACATTGCCTCCTAAGTGAGGTCCCTCATCAGGCTACTGGGTTACAACTTTAATTTAGCAGTTCACCAGCATGCCTGGGGTTAAGCATCCATTGATAAGCATGCAGACTAACCTCGTCCAATACATACATGCTGACTACATATTACATATGAATGAAGATGAGTCAAATAAAGGGCAAAAACTTGAGTACAGCTCAAGAGCATTAGTGTGAATGAAACCAGCTAAATCCCCATGTTAGCATGTCTGCACTGCTGTTAACGTGCCACAAGTTAAAAACGATGCTCCTAGCCTAGCTGCTAACGTGACCACTTCAGTTTCATAATTGAAAAATTCACACTAGAAAGCTACAAAGATATCAAACACAGTAATGTGTAGATTAGATTTAAGCTGCGGTTGTTAACTTCCACGTTAGCATCACCATTTGTACAAACAGTAGCAATGCTCGGGCCCGTTAACACTACCGGGTAAAGCAGCCGGACACACACTTCCATCATAGCACATAAGGTTACAAACCCCGCTAGACTTGTATAAGTCACATTAATAATAAAGCTGTGGTTTAAGTGCTGGCAGTTCACATTAAAAACAGAATAAAACAGCGAGAGCACTCTTTAAATTAAGCGTGTTCATCACACGTACCCACGTTAGCTTTAGCTCCTGACAGCGCTACTCGTACCGGCTACACTTGCCTCAGTTTAACTAAGTTTAATCAAAAAACTAAAACACATCCACGCACAATATCGACATTAAACACAAGAACAGGCTTTACACAACTCATACAGACATTCTACGATGTTAGAACAAGCACGGATAAAGGGATGCAAGCAGATACAACAGCGAGAGTATTCCCCGAGAAGAAGCAGCTATGTACCCACCATGTCGGTTCAGGCAGAAAGGAAGACCGAGGGATTCTGGGTAACGTAAATACCGCGAGGCTTCGCACCGTGACCTCTCACGCGCTGATCTGGAGTCAGATTTCGCGGCGGCTCGCGTGCACCAGCTGTGCAGCCTTAAAAATCGAGACACTGACTCAGGAACAGCGTTATTATTCAGTCTTAATACAGTCTGTACGTCATACTCAGTGAGGCTGTGGTGATTTGTTCCCATCACCTTTAAAAAGAAGTTATATTAACACTAAAACGTATATTACTATGTTGACAATTTATTAATATAATTTTAAATTCACTTGAAATGTATTTTTATCAATGGCATGCATAAAAGTTACACATTTAGTTGATATTATATATAAAAATACGATATATAAAGTAGTATTAATTGATTATTACTTATTTAATAATGACAATATAATGGAAACACGTATAATAATAATATTAATATATAATAATTTAATGTATTATTATTTTATTTATTTAATATATAATTTAATTTTATAATTTTATAAAATATTTTTATTTTTATAAAACATTTTCTACTTTTTATATAGTTTTTGTATAGATGTTTAGCATGGGTTATGCAAATGTTTAATTCTCTGCACATTTTTTTTTTTTTTTTTTACATTTTTTTAGTTCTTCTGTACATATTTAAATCCTGTGCAAATGTTTAATTTCTCTGCAAATGTTTAATGTAGCTACACATGTTTAATTCCTCTGTACATATTTAAATTTAGATCTATTCTCAGGTTAATTTTGACGTATGGCTCCTGTGTTATAGGTTAATTCTAATGTATGTTTGTATGCTGCTACTGGATGCTTAAATTTCCTTTGGGATCAATAAAATATCTATCTATCTATCTATCTATCTATCTATCTATCTATCTATCTATCTATCTATTTTTTTTTTTTTTTTTTTTTTCCAATCAATTCAGTGAGTTTCTTACAACAGTTTGAGACTACAAGGTTCAGGCGAGTTTTGACTTTAATCTGTTAAACAATTTTAATAAAGTGATTTTGTAGGATCATTATCTTTTTAAATTTATCACATATCTTGATTATGATGTCATGCCAGTGTTGTGTGTAATATGTTGTCATATCATATTTTAACTGTTTTTATTTTAATAGAACATGTTGACATTAAAGAAATTAAGGAAAAATGTGAAAAGTAAAGAACTTTGCTTCACATAACCAGGCAGGAGAGTCTTTGCTGCTGATCCACAGTGGTGGAAGAAGTATTCAGATCCTTGAACAATACCACACAGTGAAAAGACCACAAAGCAGCCCTGTTTCCAGCTTTGTGACAAGGCATTTTCCAGCTAAACCAAGAGGTCTTAAATAGTGTATTTTTAATAGTGTATTTTTGAGAATCGTCTCAGCCCATAAGCTTAAAAGAATGCTTATTCGAAAAACATCAAATTCAAAATCACCAAATTTGGAGATATTAGATTTCCACAGAACAGGACGGATATGAAAAATTTTAATCTGAAAAGTAACTACAGCTGTCAGACAAATGTAATGCAGTAAAAAGTACAATGTTTTCCTCTGAGATGTAGTAGGTGGTAGCTGTGTTACCAGTTGCAGTGTTTTTAAACTATTTGTCTGTCAGCTGTTGGAATGAAGGACCTGTGGTAGCATTCCTTACATGGTGGGAGTAGCAGTCTGTAGCTGAAGGAGCTGCTTAAAGCCCCCATAGTCTCATACAGGAGGTGAGAGAGAGTTGTTCATGATGGATGTCAACTTTGCTAACATCCTTCTTTCCCCCACTTCCTCTGTGGAGTCTAGGTGGCAGTCCAGAGCAGTTTTGTTAGCACGGGTTAACTTCTTAACACAGTTATATATTTATTTTCTATGCAAATGTTTAATTTCTCTGCAAATGTTTAATTCTCCTGCACATTTTTTTTTTACTTTTAGAGTTTAACTCCCCTGCACATTTTTAATTCCTCTGTACATATTTAAATCCTATGCAAATGTTTAATTTCTCTGCAAATGTTTAATTTAGCTACAAATGTTTAATTCCACTATACATATTTAAATTTAGATCTATCTCAGGTCAATTTTAACGTATGGCTCCTGTGTTGTAGGTTAATTCTAATGTATGTTTAATGTATGTTTGCATGCTGCTACTGGATGCTTGAATTTCCTTCGGGATCAATAAAGTATCTATCTATCGCTCTCTCTCTCTCTCTCTCTCTCTCTCTCTCTCTCTCTCTCTCTCTCTCTATCTATCTATCTATCTATCTGTCTAAATGTTTCTAAATCATTTTATTTAATTAAATATATATTTCAGAGAGTCCTCTGTGTACCACTCAAGGGAGCTTGCATACCACCAGTGGTACTTGTACCACAGTTTGAGTATCAGTATTATAGTTCAAACTACCCAACAGTATAAGGACTTTACAACAACATAAAATGCTGCATACACAGTAATACATACGTATAATAATACAGGGATATTATATATACATTATTATATTATATTTCACAGTGAGATAGTTACTTTTGAATACTTCTTCCATCATTGATGTGTACTACAGCCCCTCCACGGTGGGTTTGGGGACCCCTTTAACTGATGTACAATATGACGTCACTTCCGTAAACAGGAATATTGACTGTTCCTGATAAAAATGCTAACTAGCTAGTTAGCTACCGAGCCATTAGAATAATTGATTTTATTAAATTATACGTATTAAACACATATAACTAAAAGGTAAAATCAATAAAAAAAACAACCAAAAATAGAGGACTGTAACGTTATTTGTTAGGTTGACGTCTCCTTGTTGTCTCCTCCCCCCCTTCTTGCGTCGTCGTCGTCGTCGTGCCGTGCCGGGCCGGGCCGTGCTGTGGATGGGAGGAGGGAGATGTTTGGGTGATGGTGGTGGTGGGCCGCCGGGGGTATCGCGTCTCTCGGCTCGGCTCCTGGAAATCTCGCTAGCACACCACTGTCGCCTTGGCCGCATCAAGTAAACAGATCGTTTACACGAAGAATGAAAAATAGCGATTTTCACCGTGGCAGCTGCTTCTGTTGGTGAATAACGAGCCACTCACAACTGCTGCTGTCACCGAGATGATTCCTGAGCTTTCGTTGGTAAACATAAGGCCTTTTACACTTTGCATATGTGTCACAGTCTGCGTGTAAATGTGTGTTTTTATTGTGAGAAGATGCTCTAAACAACAGTACAGATATCTAACTTATGTCGAGACGAGGTGCGTTTGATTTCTCTACGTGCAGATCGTGTTTTTGTGCTGAGATGATGCAGCTAGCTTTAGCTCACAATATCTAAATGATCAGTTTTTGTTATTATTGCTTGCCCTGTTAAACTAGCGGACGTCCCCCTGAAGAGAGTGAGTAGCTATGGCCGAACAAGACATTTGTCCTCACCTGGACTCCATAGGAGAGGTCACTAAGGAAGACCTCCTCCAGAAATCCAAGGTGGGTTTTTATTCATTGCACATGCACAATGTCAAAGATGTCCAGTGCAGGTCATTGGCTGTGTGTGCCATGGCCTGCACATCCATTAAGGTTGTTGTATGAGTGATGCATATATATAATATTTCTTCCTCTTGCTGCAGGGAACTTGCCAGTCTTGTGGAGCAGGTGGCCCGAACCTGTGGGCCTGTCTGCAGGTAAGATTGCGACTTTTCTTTAAATGTTTTGAATTTTTTCAAGGGTAATTTTCAGCTTTAGCTCGTGTTCCCTCAAGCGTAACTGCTGCGGCACTAACCGTAAAACCATTTGAGATTTTAAAAAAAAAGGCCAGGTGAATGCTTAATAATTAATGACGTGTGGCATGAATGTAAGTATAGATGCAGCAGCTCTCAGACTCACGCAGGCAAGCAGATGCACAATGATTTCACACTCTGGTTCACACAATTAATTTATAGAACAAGCCGATTCACCCCAATAGACAGGTAGATATTGTGATGTAATGTCTTTGCAAGATTGTCTGATAATGTGTGTCTGCTCTGTAGAATGACTGCCCCTACGTTGGCTGTGGAGAGTCCTTCTCTGACCACAGCACCCTGCACGCACAGGTAAAATCCTCTGACATGAAACAAACCTGTCAGATTTTGGTCTTCTTGGTGTCAGAGTAAGTCCGTTGAATGATTGTGAGTATGTCTCTTTTAGGCTAAGAAGCACAACCTGACCGTGAACCTGACAACATTCAGGATCTGGTGTTATGTGTGCGAGCGGGAGGTGTTTTTGGAGCACAGGCCTGCGTTGGTCCCTGTTCCTGCTGCTCCCCACCACTGCAAAACCACAGAGCAGGTACGACGCTTCCTCTCCACGCCTGATGGATTTAAATGACAAAAAAACTACAAATGCTAGTGTTGCTATTTCAAATTCACACAACCTGTTTCTTACTCACGCTCATATTTATTGTGTCTATTAATTATTTTCCCAGGAAACGGCTCCTCAGCCGGTGGGTCACCCGCTGAAAGCCGTACCGATTGCAGTGGCAGAAGAAGAAGGTTCAGAGTCGGAGGAGGATGAACTCAAACCCAGAGGTACGCCAGCGTTTCTTCTCTAAACAATAGCTCATTTAAAGCTCCTCAAATCAGACTAATTTGTGGAGGTTAAGTTAATAATTGTTGTTTTTTTTCTAAGTGTAATATTAGGTCATAGCTGTCATATTTAATAGATATACTCGCTGTGAGATCTAAGAATAGTTACTAGGCCTGTTTCTTTTAATCCAGACTAACAATGATAGTTAACTCTTGGTGGTGATGGTGTCCTCTCTGTTCGGCTTGTTCTAAAAATATGATTTTATATCTAAATTGTTTAGCTTGTCCACTTTTGGCACTCGAATACAAACAACTGCACAGCTCTTGTCTCTTCTGTTATGTTTAGGCTTGACAGGAATGAAGAATATTGGAAACTCCTGCTACATGAATGCAGCTCTTCAAGCTCTGTCCAACTGGTGAGGTCAATTCCACTCATTGCATTTGGTCCATTACTGGGGAATGTGTCTCCTTTTCTCTATGTTTATTCATTAATAGTGCTCTAGTTGAACAGTTGTGTGTTGTCCCTTCTCTTTCCTCACCAGCCCTCCTCTCACTCAGTTCTTCCTGGACTGCAGTGGACTGGTCCGGACCGATAAGAAGCCTGCTCTGTGTAAGAGCTATCAGAAACTCATCTCAGAACTCTGGCATAAAAAACGGTAACAAACACATAAATCTACTTGAGATGCAGCTTTACATTTTATATAAAATGTCATCATCAATCATTTACAGTCTATTAATAACTCTCATGGTGGCTACCCTCCCAGGCCCAGCTATGTCGTCCCTACCAGTCTGTCTCATGGCATCAAACTAGTAAACCCCATGTTTCGTGGTTACGCTCAGCAGGTAGGGGCAAGCACCCAGCAGGTAACTACACCTGGCAGCACTCAACAGCTTGACACTGTCTTGTGAACCCCCCCCCCCCCCCACCCACCCGTGTATTTTTCTCACATTCCCTAAAAATGGATTTTATTCTCGATATTAACAGCTACATTTGTTATTAACAATCAAAGGTTTGACTCAATGTGTTTACTTGTTTTAAAGGGATAGTTCAGTTTTGGGGGGAATTTTTAGTATTTTTCTGATATCCAAAGATTTAAACAAAGTCATAGATGCATTTTTATGGCTCCCTGGAGTGGAGAGGAACTGTAGGAGATGACAGATCTACAATCTACAATGTGTGCTTTTCGAGGTTTAATAGAGTATTTCTTAAGTTAATTGTCATTTTGGAAGAAGTAGTTAGCTTAGCTTAGCATAAAGACTGGAAGCAGGAGGAAATTGCTAACTACAGCTAGTAATTTATTTTGTGTAAATTCAACAAGCAAGATATAAGGTGTTAATTAGTGAGCTTTAGAGGTGCTGGTAGGTGAATGTTTGACAGAGCTAGGCTAGCTTTCCCCCCTGTTTCCAGTCTTTGTGCTAAGCTAAGCTAACTGTCTCCTGGCTGTAGCTTAGCATACAAGTGGCACAAATCTTCTCATCTAATTCTCTGCAAGAATGCAAATAAGTATATTCCACAAAATGTCTTAAGCTTTAGAGAGTCTACATGATCCAGTATTTTAGCTAAGGTAGGCTGAACTCATATCTCAACATATCTTAAAACTGCATGTAGAAACATTAAAAGTGCATCTGTGACTGGATTATCCCTTTAAGTCCAGTTTGTCTAAATCTCTGTAAGACTTTGAATTATCTATGTGATCATGTTTAAAAATGTTTTCATGTTTGATCCAGGATTTGCGCATGTTTTATTGGAAGTGTTTTTGTTGATTGTGATTGCTATGAAAAAGACTTGCCTGTCCATAGTGGGTACAGATTCACCTTGTAACACTTATTACCAATATAAAAAATGCTTTCTTCGTGGAAACAAGACATACATCATTACTCAGACGTTTGTTACCCATTTACACGTATCCAACATCTCTGCAAAACTGTGTATATAGCCATAATGAAGCATATTCTTTTTGACTGACTGTAATGTGCTTTTCTTGTTACAGGACACTCAGGAGTTCCTGCGCTGTCTGATGGACCAGTTACACGAAGAGCTGAAGGAGCCTCTGACAGAGTGCAGCATGAGTGGGGAGGGTAGTGATGGCGAGGAGATAAGAGACGGAGAACGCTCCCCGTCTGAGGATGAATTCCTATCCTGCGACTCCGGCTCCAGCAGTGACCGGGGCGAGGGAGGGGGAGCGGGTGACGGCGAGCTGCTCCTGCAGGATGAGTGTGATGGGGTCAGGTTGCCGGCAGGAGGGATGGTGGGTGTCGGTACCGGAGGGGTGATCTCAGAGAAGGAGAGGCTGAAGGAAAGGAGGGTGTCTGGCTCACCTCTCCGTGGAGGCTCCCAAGAGATGGATGAGGATGCTGATGTGGATACAGCAGCCGAGGAGGGGGCTCCTGAGAGGGGAGAGGAAGAGGAGATAACACCAACCACAAACACTGAAGCCCAAACTCAAGAGAACAACCAGTTATCTGATACAGGGCAAGGGCAAACCCAGAGCAACCCCTCAGGTATAAATCCAACAGGAGTAAGAAAGGAGCAGGAGTATACATTCTGAGCATCATTTGGCACTAAACTGTCAATTTTGTGCATCCAACATGCTGTTTTTTTTAGAGCCAGACAATGAAGCGTCAATGACCCAACCCCAGTCCACTCCCTGCAGTCCCGTGCGAACCCTCCAGGAGCTGCATCCCAAACTATCCTCCAGCCCTCCTCGCTCCAGCCCACTGCGCTCTGCAGGACCTGCATACTCCTTCAAAAAAGGTACGTAAAGGTGTGGGCTTGAATGGATAAGATGTTTCACTGCTTAAGATTTAAGATGTTTCATCATTTCTGCTGACTCTTGGGGAGTTGCAGTCATTTAAACTTCTGCCTTGGATATGTAGATTTGCACCACGGCATAATATGACAGTTGTTAAGGTCACATTGGAGTCAAAAGATTCAAGATTCAAGAAGTCAAGGCACCAAATGTGAGATGATTTTTGAATTTAATATGAATTTAATTCATTCATTGAAGGTTTCCAAGGTTTTACACGTACAGCTGATGTCTTTTTCTCCTTCAGGTTTGCAGACGTTCAGGTTAACAATGCGTTGTTAACCTGAACCTGAATATTAAGTTTGACCTCTAATATGCTGTCACGACTCTTTCAGCTCAGCTGATGCTCAGTGCCAGGAAGAAGAAACAGTCTCACTATCGCAGCGTGATCTCCGACATCTTCGACGGCTCCATCCTCAGTCTGGTCCAGTGTTTAACCTGTGATAGGGTGAGATGTGCTGCACACGTTTAAACACTAGATGGAGCTACATATTAAGTCAAAAACCACAATGTACTGCAAATAAGTTTTGATTTTTTTGTTTTAAGTGAAATTTAGATGAATTTATAGTTTATATAAAGCTGACGTTTCAATATGAAGAGCATTTTATATGATTAGAATAAATAAAAACATCTCTGCTTTTGTTCAAACACGTAAAATGATTCATTTTAATCTGAAACGACACTCACTGATTTGTTGAGATAAGCATTCATGTCATAACTTTGTGAGGAAGCTTCACTCTTCTGATGTTACCGTGCTGTGTAAACTAATCCTCTGAATCCGTGACAGGTCTCTACCACCGTGGAAACCTTCCAAGACTTGTCCCTCCCTATTCCCGGTAAAGAGGACTTGGCAAAACTCCACTCCTCCATACATCAGAACCTTCCAGTTAAGACGGGCGTTTGTCCAGACACATACAGTTCGCAGGGCTGGATCTCCTACATCATGGACTCCATACGCCGGTCAGTGGACCATGTTAAACCCAAACGCATGAATTCACTCGAACCTAGCGCAGTAATATGTTGTTGTCACAGATACAATAACAGGATGGAGCTTTTCATTTTGACTGTTTAGATGTAAGCTGAGAGTAGCTTACTAAGGAAGGCCGATAAGTGGAATCATGAGTTGTTTTTATAAATAGTCATGCTGAAGTTCTCATTATCTCTGAAAATCAACCACAGTGACGCATCCAAGCATTCATTTTGAGTTTGGCTTCAGTGAAGTCACATACGGTCGATGCCGCTTCACGCCACAGAGGAAAATGCAGGTGATGGCACATAGGCATCAGAGGGCTTTGCCAAATCTGTTAAGGCAATGTATGTCACCTTGTTTTCTTGTTGTTTTCTGCACTTCTTCTGGACTCAGCAACCCCCTTGACTTGACTTGTGTTGTGAGGTGAATCAGCTTGATGCATGCTAGCACGCTGCTACTTGCTGGAAGTAGAGAGATGCCACAGTTGATTATCTTTCATCCATCTCTCTTTAAAAGTATACCTTATTTCAGTCTTTCCATCGCAGCTACAAGACCTACACCATGGCACAATAAAGCCTGTTGGTTAGACTTTTACTCAGGACAGGAATCCAACAGCAAAACAGAGGTTATTTTTCATGCCTCAAAGCTGATAAAGGCTTTGTGTCTGGTTCGTGCAGTGTGAAGGCCTTGAGGAGGTCTGAGAGTCAGCCCAGGACTGATGGACTGGAGAGATTATATAGACTGAGCAGAGCTCTGAAATGCTTGATCCAGTGCTCCAAGACATTTCAGAGCTCTCCTCAGTCAACATAATCTCTCCAGTCCATCAGTCCTGTGCTGACTGAGGAGGGCTCTGAAATGCTTGATCGGGACAAGATTTGAGTGCTCAGCCACCAGATGACCCAAAAGTAGTGATGTTGCATTTTTAAGGGCTGTAGAGGGTTTGTAACTGTGTAGTTGAATGTGTAGTTATTGTCAGTTTCAGCAAAGCTGTGGGTTTCCTGAGATTATCTGAGATACCTCTCATTTTCCGTTCTCTACTGATCTACTGTTTCCTGGACATAAAAACCACTTCCTTTGCATTTGCAAATACCCAAACTGTGTTTATCATATTAGATATTTACGACAACCGCAGGGCAATCACAACATTCAGTGTTTTTAAGTGAAAAAGCTTTGATAAATCCCAGCACAAAGCAGCAGACAGACAGCTAGCAACTAGCTGCTGAACATTGTGGAGTAATTAGCAGCTAAAGAGCCACAAATTTCCCTCAGGAGGTAAAATGATAGTAAACATTGTACTTATATTTGTCAGGCTGTCAGAAGCATGACTCCAAATGAATGCTTACGCTGCTCCATATCTGCTGAATGCATAAATAAGCTTGCTGCTAACAAATTGATAATATGTCAGTGTTGTGTTTACAGCTCGTTTCTGCTGCCCCCTAATGGCACAAAGCAGTTAATGCATGTTTACGTTGCATCTCAGAAGATTGAAAACATTGCTGTCAGCGTCGTCAGGTGCATTCTCCAACTGAACAATGATCATCAGGCCCATCCTGCTGCTTCTGTGTAACACAGTAACACATATTGTCTCAGCATATTTAATTTAAAGAAAGGGGAACATAATTCCTGCCTTGTTCAAGTGGTAAGAGAGCTCTTCTATTTGAAGAGCAAGCATTTCAGGAGACCGCGAGATCAGGTGTATAAAGGTCAGAGGCTGCCCTTCAATTTTACTGCCATTAAAGACCCTGTCAGGAGCTAACATCGCCACGGGCAGCAGTGCTTTAGGCTCATTTAGGGTCATTTAATCATTAAAAGTTGCTGACCCTCATGAAGGTCATTGTTATCAGCACACAGACTGAAGAGCCCCTGTGGCCGTACGCGGTTTTAACGATTGCACATCTTTGTGTCATGACTCTGAACAGGTTCGTAGTCTCGTGTATCCCCACTTGGTTTTGGGGGCCCATGGTAACCCTAGAGGACTGCCTCGCTGCCTTCTTTGCCGCAGACGAACTCAAAGGTACAACGATATTACACTGCACTATTCTACTGTAACACTGTAGATGAGAAACATGAAGTTTTTACACAATTTGCATTCATTCTTTTCCCAGGGGACAACATGTACAGCTGTGAGAGATGTAAAAAGTGAGTAAATCAAGGTGGAGAAATTGTTGAAAAACAAAGATATTTCTCATTTAGATTTATTCACACAGCGTTTTGTTTTCTACAGGTTGAGAAATGGCGTCAAATATTGCAAAGTACTTAGACTTCCAGAGGTACATTTTTTTTCTTTTAATCTGATTTCTTGCTGCAGATAACAAGTTTCATGTTTGGCTACATGGGGTGTTTTTTTTTAACAAACTCTCTCTTGCAGATTCTGTGCATCCACCTGAAGCGCTTCCGGCACGAGGTCATGTATTCGTTCAAGATTAGCAGCCACGTATCCTTCCCATTGGAGGGCCTTGACATGCGACCCTTCCTGGCTAAAGACAGCCCATCACAAGTCACCACTTATGATCTGCTGTCAGTCATCTGTCACCATGGCACTGCAGGAAGTATGATAATCTCCTACAGATAAGTGCTGTAATGTTGAAATGTTATTTCCGGACAGAGTGTGCAAACTCATACATGTTTTATCGACTCTAATTATCTTATTTTGACCATCTTTCACACTTTTTATGGTCCTTCAGGTGGACACTATATAGCTTACTGTCAGAATGTGATCAATGGCCAGTGGTACGAGTTTGACGACCAGTACGTCACAGAAGTCCATGAGACGGTTGTACAGAATGCAGAGGCCTATGTTTTGTTCTATAGGTAAGCATTTGGAAGCCTGAATCAACACTGATTTACTAAAAATAATGTTACTGACTGTATTTTTCTTGGACTCCTGCAGGAAAAGTAGCGAGGAGTCAGTGAGAGAGAGGCAGAAAGTGGTGGCTCTGGCCAATATGAAGGAGCCCAGCCTGCTGCAGTTTTACATCTCCAGAGAATGGCTGAACAAGTTCAACACCTTCGCTGAACCAGGCCCCATCAGCAACCACACGTTTCTTTGTCAGCATGGAGGTATGTGACAGAAAAATTCCTGCCTTATCACACTGGGAAAACATGTCTACTTACTACTACTACTTACCACATGTCTTCTGGGGATTGAACCACCGACCATCTGATTAGTGAACGACCCGCTCTACCTCCTGAGCCACAGCTGCCCCATATTTCATGATTAATCAGTCAACAGCAAAGATAATATTACATGTTACATTCATTTCTGTGCTCAAAAGGTGCCTTTAAACACCTCCAGAGCCTCCACACACACACATCACATATTCTGTATTTAATATATAGAAACAGAAAACAAGACGTGTTTATACAAGCAGTCTGACATAGGCAGGGCTAACCAGAAGCCTTTGTTTCAGCCTGACATCGATGAGGTTAGATGAGGAGTTGATAGATTTTTTTTTGTAAAACTAATTACAGAACAGCTTCAGGCATGAGCTTCAGACCAATGTTTTGCACATTTCACAATGGTAAGAGAACTGTGAACAGAACAAGTCTTTTTCATATAAAAGTTGCTGTATTTATTGTTTATTAGAAAATAACACTATCCATACTGGACACTCACTCCGCTCTAGTATTCAGTACCACTAAAATTTGGTTTTGATACCAGTGTTGCAGTACTTGAGACTCATTTCTGAAGCTCTCAGCCTCGTCTTGGAATCAACTGCATTTTATTGTTGGCCTTGTCTCAGTCTTGGACAAAGAGGACTCTGGCTTTTGTTTATTACAGCAGTATGTAATGCAGCGCTTACTGAGACGGCTTGGACCACGCCTTGCACAAAGACATTTAGAAAATGTTAGCTACATATGAGTCACCTAAGTCAGCTGGATACTGTCTGGTCAAGCCCTCAAAGTCTTGGTCTTGATTCTCTTGTTGCTTATAATAACTTGTGGGATTCCCCAAGGATCGATTTTAGGACAACTACTTTTTTATCTATGCATCTCTATAGATATGTTGATGGCACACAATTATATGTTGCCATGTGTCCTGATGATGGAGGATCAATGATGCTCTTTTTAAATGTATTTTAGACATTAGTGCTCACAAAACCTTTTGACTTCTGTTTCTATCTGTTTTTATCGGTTTCTTATGAGTCCATTTATGTTATGGAAGTGAAATAATCACCTGAGTATCCATTTAAGAGCAGATACACACTGGAAATAACCTCATTGCTCATTTTTCCTCATGTATTTCTTTTCAGGCTTTTTAAAACAAACCAATACATTCAACTCACAGTTCACACACATTATTCAGCAGATTTACATCTGATAAATGATGGAGGACAGTGCTGTGAGGAGGTTTCTGGCCTTTTTATATATTTAAGCTCTTAAACTGAATAATTCTTGTCCCCACCCTATTAACAAAGACAAAGAGTATTTCACATCAAGATGTACTCTCTGGCTGTTTCTTTTTGATTTGTATGAGACCTATGAGGGCTGGTTTTTAGGTCTCATTTAGAAAAACTTTATTGCTTTGGTGATTTACAGACCGTGTCAGCAGGGATCAGGGTGGGGATTTTGTGCAGATAGAAAAAGAAGGTCATAGATTCCTCCTGTACCTCTAACATATTTTATCTCTGTACAGGGATCCCTCCTAATAAATACCACTATATTGATGACCTGGTCGTGATTGTTCCCCAGAATGTGTGGGAGTACCTTTACAACAGGTAAACATGCATCACACTCTCATTTTAGTTCCCTTTTGAGTCCAGCACAACCTCATCTGTTCAAAACTGTTTGTACTACGAGTGATACTGGCCTCCAGCTGGTACAAGGTTTTCATTTGGCTTTATTTATATAAAACAAAGAGACATGGACGATTGGGATGGTACACAGTACCCGGTACCCGGACCCCAAACGAAGGAGTCCATTTATTCACCCTTAAATCCACCATGACATGACTGATCCAGTGCACTCCATTTTTATTACCCTTTGAATTACAAGTTGGGTAATGTGGGGATTGTTTTGTTGGTTTGGATATAGTGTGGAGCATTTAGCAGCCAAAGAGCCAGATATTTCCCTCAGGACTTGTTGTAGACCAGAAACAGGACTCTGAATGAATGCTAATGTTGCTTTGTGTCTGCTGGATGTGTAAATAGACAATTTAGTAACACGTTCACCACAAAAAATCAGTTAATACAGTTTTTTTCCAAAATGTTGTGAATGATATTAAAAATTAGGAGTATAGCCATGTCAAAAAGTATTTAACTAATGTGATAACTGTTTAATCACAGCTGAGGACAGTGTGATTAAAGCAGTGTTTTAATGATGAGTTTTGAGGTTCTTGAGCACTCCCTGCAAACTAAACATCTGTAGCTCTGCAATAATCTAATAAAACAAGAATGTATCTGAAATTGGATCAGTACATTCACATTAATTTGTGTCACTGTATCGTTTAAGTGCCTTTTTGTTACATTTTTTTCCCCTGTCCTCAGTTTTGGAGGTGGCCCAGCAGTGAACCATCTTTATATGTGCGCCATCTGCCAGGTAGAAATTGAAGCTCTTGCGAAACGAAGAAAAATGGAAATAGACACCTTCATCAAGGTAAAAGCCTGAATTCTGCAAAGGTTTACCTGTATGTAATTATATCTTTCCGCTTTGTGTTGGATGTTGAATGAGCGGTTCTCTCTTGTCTGTAGCTGAACAAAGAGTTCCAGGCGGAGGAGGCTCCGACTGTGATCCTGTGCATCAGCATGCAGTGGTTCAGAGAGTGGGAGAGCTTTGTGAAGGGCAAAGACAACGGTATGACCCTGCAGCTAGACAAATACAGTAGTGCATTCATGTAATTTTTGCACCTTCACTTGTAATTTGTTTTCTTAGAGCCACCTGGTCCCATCGACAACAGTAAAATTGGCATCATGAAAGGAGGACACATACAACTCAAGCAAGGTAAACTGTGACGCAGGTTGAAAAGGACTTAAAAGGTGGAATTAGGTAAAACAGATGTCGCTATTTTTTTTTTTTTTAATGTGTTTCTCCCCTCAAGGTGCAGACTATGGTCAGATCTCAGAGGAAACTTGGCAGTACTTGTTGGGTATTTACGGCGGGGGCCCTGAGATCGCAGTGAGACAGACGGTGGCCCCGGCTGACCCCGACAGCCTTCACGCAGAGAGGAAGATTGAGGCAGAGACCAGAGCACTTTGAGATAAAAAGAGGTTGGAATGTTTACTTATTGGGAAACACTGTAAAATCCCCATAACCCATCATCAGAAGCTACATTCCCGTTTTAAGCACATACTTCCATAAAAGTTGGTTAATGTGTAGCAATTTACTGTAGGCTATAATCACAGAGATTGTAGCTTGGCCTTTGAACTGGTCTTTTACATCTACTTGGCTTACGTCAACTACATGAGTTCATACATTCCTTCTGGCCAGCAGGGATTACGATATCCACGCAAGTGGCCAAGAATAATGTAGGCAGCACATCCAGCCAATGAACAGCTGTAAATTCAATCTGAGCTTGAGCTTGTTCTCAACTTGTTTTTTCCAACTTTTCGTTATCTCCAGGTCTTCTGATTTCCCCTTTCCAACTCCTGCCCTCACAGGAAGCTGAGGAATTTGCACCTTGGTGAAGAAGCCTCGCGTGAGCACTTTGTAAATGTAGCAACGCATTATTCTGAAGCCGTGTCGCACGAGGGTGAAGCGGTACTTAAATATCACGTAGTTTTATTTATTGGATAACTCTGATCCTCGATGTTAAGGTTTAAAAAAAAAAAAAATGAGACGTCATGTCACATCTCTTCAGCTGTTTTTTGGTAGCTATGGTGTTTCAGTGGCTGCTGTAGTGACTAGGTGTCATGTACTGCTCAGCTGGTGTGATGAACCAGTTCGCTGAGGAAGAAAGCTGAACTACAGTGCGATGTTTGGTTTGAGGACTACTTTTCAGCAACCAGGAGACATTAAGAAGCTTTATGTTGTTTGCCTGTTTACTAGCCACATAGCAACAAGTTCAGACATCAATCTCACTCTTGCACCTCCAACCTTAAACACACAGTATAACTGAGCCCTCAGGAATGGAAGTCTTTCGCTCGTTCAAGCCGGTGAAATGATCATATGAAGGAACTGTACAGCGACAAACGACAGCAGGTTAGCTTTAAAGCGTGCATGTGTTTCAAAAGACCATTTTCATTTGTGTTTGAAAAGCTTCAAGATGCATGCAACCGCAACGTCTTTACTCGGACCTGTAAGGACATTTCACTGACAGGACGAGGTGTTTGCCTAAACACACAATAACACCTTAAAGTGCTCAAAATGACGGAAATATTGAGTCACCCCTGTCCACCACTATCCATAAATGGACGTTCATGCGTATAAATATATGGCTATAATTTCAAACAGAGTAGATTATGTCTGAAAAGACAAATTTTAAGTCATATACGGCAGGAGTGCAGGAGGTTTACGTATCTGATGCAGCAATGATAAAATTGCAGAGGGGTTATGAGCGAATATGTTAACTGCCTTTTCTGATAACAGCTGACAGTGAGTTTGTAATTCTTCTGAAACATCACTGTGAATTACCTCACATCAGTTCATAGAAGAGATTATTCCAAAAATGACCTGCATATACCAAGAGAGGGCAGTATTAAATGAAATGTAGGACAGAAAGTATCTCGCAAAATCATGAAATAATTAGCACAACATGCACAAATCCAGACCTGTTACAACATTAAGGTCATTTATGATTACTGTTTGATTGATCAGGTATATTTTCTTATTATAATTGTCCATGTTTCGTCATCAGGTCATCAGAAACATGAAGTTGTATCCTGTGGTAGGGATTTTAAACTCTGAGGTATTTGCTTGTAAAAAATTAAAATATTAAATTATTTGCGCATCTGCAAAAAAGAAATTGTGGATTTTTGTTGAAGATGCCTTTTAAATTTTTCTGTAAATATAAAACATCTGTCTTCACTCCATTTAGACACTGTGGATTCTTTGGTCAGATTATATTCTACGGTCTACACAAGAACCGATCAGTCAAAACGATCACATAACCGCAGCGCTTTTGAGGAAACTAGATTCAGATTTTCTGCTTCTTCTGTATTTTTTTATATCTTTTGATCACAGATTAGGCAAACAAGAGCATGCCGTGCAAATTGAGCAAACAACATTTGTGCATTTAAAACCTCTGACTCCTGTTTGAAGCAGCCAACGAGTTACTTTAGAGCGTTTTTTTATTTTTCTGATCGTTGTTTTAATCCAAAGTATCAATAGTAACATTATATATTGTTGTGTGGATTTTTTTTTTCTAAATTTATTTGACAACAGATTAATATGCCAGGGTAAAATCTAGTCTAAACTCAGCTAAATAGACAAAGTCCTCCTCTGTTTCATTGTAGATAAATCACATGCTTGCCTTTTTTTAACTGTACAGAGCTGCATTGGCAACGTTTACCACAAAGCTCGGCTTTAACTGCTTATAATGTTGAGTGTAACTTACGAGTCTCTTTTTAATATAAAAGTCTAACTTATTGATTACTATTCACTTTGAAAGCCTAAACTAGAAGGAAATAAAAGATTTATAGTTGCATTTACTGTTCCCCTGAGCTATATTACATAAAGCTCCGATGCACGACTCACAAATTGTTTTTAATTCTTTTCATTCATCAATAATCATGAAGAATCCACTCTGATAAATACAGGTACTCAGCTATTTCCAGTCTAAATGGCCACAAGATGTGATTGTAAACACAGTAAAGTAAACAACATCTCAAAGCCTATTTGTGAACTGAATAGAAACGAGAATTACTTACAAAAACCTGCAATTTTCAATGCAAAATGACAGAAAATATGAATTAACACTGATTTTAATATTTAATGGCCATGCAGTATTCACACAGGGATACAGTGGCTCTGTAATATAAACTGAAATGTGAAGAATATTATGATGTAATAATCGGTGTTCTGCAATATAATCACCCTACCTTTAGATTACAGTGCCTTCACGCCAATACACAACCACAACGCACCTGCACAGGTGTTTTTATGTATTTTGCCTGATTACAAAAAGGACAGTGGTATAGTGACAGCACGATAACTGAAAACACCTGTGTGTGCGTGCGTGTGCACGTGCGTGTGTGTGTGTGTGTGTGTGTGCAGGCACTTCAGTAAACTTCCCATCCACCTTGAATACTATTCAAGACTATATTGAAGACTATTTAGCTGCGTATCACTAATCCAGCTGTATTTCATTGGAAGATCAATCAGAAAAGGTGAAATTGATCACAGAAGGGTACGCACATTAATTAAAATATGTGATTATGGGAATAGTTTGACATTTTTGACAAAATGTCAAACTATTCCTTTAAAGATGTCAACGAGCTGACAAGTAAAAAGCTCACCCTCGAAATGAAGAGTTGCATTTGTTTGTTGCTAGAGTCACTGTTAGCCAACATCCTGCATCTTGAGATCTGATAATTGTAATCTGATGAAGTCCAATAATAATTTATTCATCACAAGCTGAGCAGATATTCAGAAGTGTAATTTCCAGAAGCTTTGACAGTCTCCGAGCAATACACCGTAATACCCAAGATGTTTTAATGGACCTTTTTCACAGCAGATACTTTGACTTGTCATAGTAGGAAAATCACAAGTGTAACTAATACCAATTTTACAAATAGACTTTCAGCTTTTAGTGTCTGTTTTTTAAAAGTTAAACCTACAATAACTCTTTTTTGTTTTGGCCATTTACAAGCACCCAAAACAAGGTGTGAACACAACACTGACATATCAGCACTTTTTATAGGTCAATATGATGAACTTGTTAGCGGACGGTTGCTTATTAACACATCCAGAAGTTATGGATCAACATTATAATTCATTTGGAGTCATAAGTCCAACATTCTCTCTCCTTTTACCTCCGTTTTTGGTCTCTACCAACTCCCGAGGAAAATAGACTCTTAAGCTGCTGGATAATTGTGGGCTGGATGGCTAAGCAAAGAGCTAAAACTCACTATAAAGATCTGTAAAGCCAAAGGAGCTGCAGATTCAGATGTAAATAAATGTTACAAGTGCTTTAAGTTAGAAGCTAACATTTGCATGACAACCTAGCTAGCATCGCTTTAATCCAAACTAAGATTTAACTCAGTGAACCCCTTTATTGTTTGGTCCAATGAGATCATAAAATAGTTGAATAAATTGACGTCACTGAATCTAAGACTGCGGTTGAGATTCAGAGCTGAATAGCGTGAGACCAATTACCAGATAATTAAAGACTAAATGGAAGGCAGCCATCATTGAGGTTATTAATTTCACTTGATATTCTCTTGCCATGACATGTCAAATGTCAGCCATTGATCGTTGCCCATAGTAATCCATGCCTCACTGTTTTGTTTGTTTACGTGTCCAAAGAGCAATTCATCAACTTTAATAAGAAACGTTGTTTTGTGGTGTTTTTTTTTTTTTTTCCACACACGTCCAGTCTGTATCTACAAGAGATAATATAAATACTATGGTGATGTGTGTGCTATGTTTAGATACCTTTTTTGGGGGAGTAAGTGCAATGAAAAAAAAAAAAGACAAATCTTCGTGCAATCTTAGCTGTGTCATCAAAGAAGCACCAGAGGGCTCATAGACACAGAGCGGTTTGAACAGCTGACAGTAAAGAGTGAAAGTGAGTGAGAAGTGCAGAGAAATGTCAAGCGGTAATTACAAAATTATCCCCTCAGAGTTTGTGTTACAACATGTAGCTATGGGTGTAAAATTTCCATTTCACTGGAAGATCCGAGCATCGCTGTGGTTGGACGGGCTGGTTCATCAGTAATATCACGATACCCTGTGGACAGCACGAACCAGAATACGCTGACTCATGTTTTCCCAACCTTTTACAGTGTGCGCGGTCATAATAACGGTAAAGCTTTGATAAAAAGGGGGGGCTTAAGTGGTTGACCTTAATTCAATGGGATGTCTTAATGTCTGTAGAAATGATGTAATTACTCATGACTGGTGAAATGATTAAAATTGCCTGGTCTTTGATTTGATTTGAATTTTCTTTGGTGTGATGTTTGAACAAGAAAAGTGTTTTTAGAAAGACCCAACACTGGAAAAAAGAAACAACTGCCAGAAGCTCCTTCAGAGCTTTGTCATGTCTGAAGAAAATAACCCCAATGATGTCATAGTGATGTCATCAGGGTTGTCTCGGCTTAAAGACTAGACCTATTATAACGGAAAGTATGCTTTACAACCCAGGGGCACGGAGTTTAAAGGAAGAGTTAACATAGTGAGAAGATCAATACCACACTCATGTTTTTCTGATGAATAGAGACAGCTTAGCATAAAGAGTGTAAACAGGGGGAAACTGTTAGCCTGGTTTGGTCAATCCATACCAAACCTGAAGTGTAAAAACCAATGACAGTATAACGAATGGACAGAGCCTGAGTGACGCCACCTGTAGATTTCCAAAGCGTTGTTTCGAAGCCAAAAACATTCTTTCGCCTCCTGACTAATCTAAATATTTCGGCAATGACGTGGATCATCGACAGACTTAAGACCAAAAAAAAAAAAAAAAAACGTTGTCTGAACCAGGCTGTAAACATGTTTATTTTGGCATTTTAATACGGCGTTTTATGGAGCTGCAGCCTTATAATAGGAGTTCCAGTTTTTAGCACTCGCACATTTGCTTCATTTCCCAGCACGGGTGGTTGCCGCGTGTGTAAAATGTACTTACTTATTGGCCCCTGTTACCAAGCTTCCCAAAAGGTCTCAACTATTCCTTGGACATTTACCTAGCCAGAGGGGGTTTTCTAAACTATGCTATTGACTGCTTTATATGAAAAATCAGGATATTTTTGGCCTCTGCTGCAAAGATTTTGACCAATATTTTAAAAAAGCTGTCTCTTCTGAATCCTCCAACTTGATGGGACTGAAATTAGGAAAATAGATACACAAAATATATACAATTGAATCAGCAAATGCATATTTTATATATTCTAGCCTCCTCACTTGACTTTATTATAGTGGATGTTCATTTCAGCATCATCCCTGCTAATCTAGAGTAAAGCTTTGACCAAAAGGGAATTCTGCTGCTTCTTTTAGTCACTTTCGCTGTCTACTGTTAAAAATACAGTGAAGTGTAACAGACCAAAGAGAGGGAGAGAGGGAGAGAGAAAGGAGGGTTCACCTGTTTTCATTTGAGAAAGAGGGAGCTACTCTCAAGTGAGCAGCTGTGATGTCATCTCAAGTCCCAATCGTATGCTGAGCTGTACCCAGCCCAGACAGAGGCAGACCGAGAGGAAAACACAAGCCGGACTGATGAGAGGAAAATGATGCTGGGCATTGTTGAAGACGGGAGAGAAGACACACTGTACAAGCCAGGTAAGAGACAAACAAAAACGCCTTGAGGGATCAGATTTTATATACAGCATATATACACAGAGATGCAGCTGCAGCATCCGTCACCAAAACATTGGCATGTTTCCTGCACTGCGTGTGTGACACGGAAGCTGGGGGTGGACTTACTTGTACTTGTAAGAGATGCATTTTGCGTGACAGCAGATATGCTGATGAATGATTAAGTATCCTATAGTAGGAGGTGTGCAGGGTATTGAATATTAAATCAGCAGATAGGAAAACGATGAGAATCTAGGACAGCAGAGGGAGGCAGGGCAGGAGGGAGGAAGGCAGGCTGGCTGGCTTTAAGAGGCTTGCCCCTGACATTCACTGGGATGGGATGGGTGTGGCAAGTAGCAGCAGACCACTTGTCCTTCCTTTCCAGCCTTATCATGAACGCCATTGCTCACTCTGGGCATCCAAAGGTCAGATGATAGGAGGGCAGATGTGTGTTAATAAACTGGAATGATCAATCATGCGTGGAAATATCTGTGCCAGTGTGAAAGCTCTGCAATTGGTTTGAATATGTTGTCACACGGAAGCAACAGTGCAATCTTAATAGCTAAAATAACTCTTGTGGAAGTGTTGTTGCTGCAGCTGAAAGGACAAACTGGAATCTGTATATACATATTTAATGTTACACACTATTAACTCTTGAGTGGTTCACCCATTTTACCTCAGGATATCCTGTGGTTCCCCCCTTCTCTGCACTCAGTTCTGTGGTAGAAACATAAAATGGATGTTTGTTGTCACAAATCACTAACAGCTGATTGAAGTCTGCTGACCAGGACCAGGAGAAGGAGAGAGCATGTTACATATGTTCAGTATGTTGGAAAATAGTTGCTGAAAACATGTGAAAAGACTACGATATATCACTGAAACAGTTTTTCCTCAGTTTTCGGTCCAGGATTTTGTGGGCAGTCCAAAAGGGTGGCTCGATGACACGCTGAGGTGACCCTGAGCATACCCCTGCACCCCTAGCAGAGAGATAGAGATTAATTCATCTCGCTCAGAGTGTTTCAAAGTTAGTCATGTCATTTTCTGAACTCATCTGACACGTTTCAGTCACTTCAAACTGGCTGCTTAACTGCTCCCACGAGTGGGCATGGCAGTAGTCGTCTGACATGCTTCCAATCTGAACTAGCATTAAATTTTTAATCTTAATGCTCCGAGCCAATAAAACAGTCTGACCAAAGATCTCAGAGCAGCTTGAAATGTTGAAATCTTTTGATTAAAATGTTAAATTTATTTTCTTGCATTCACTTCATCTATTTTGTTAGTTATCGTCTTAAATGTTGAATTTATTTTACTTTTCTGTTTTACCAGATGTTGTATTATGACAAGTTAAAGGACAAAAGCAAGTAGAAATGTTTATTTTGACATTTCTACTTCCTTATGTCCTTTAACTTGTCTTGAAAAGTCATAATACAACATCTGCGTAAATCTACCGCTAACTAACCTCCATCTGTTTCTTTCCTCAGGGATATAATACAACTTATTCGACAGCCATGCTTCATCACAGCAAATGGAAGATAACTAACATGACACAGGAAGAAATTTATTTATCAGAGCTCCAGTATGAGCAGGCCCAGTCATGATCAGCTAAAGCAAAAAAAAAAAAAAAAAAAAAAAAAAAAAAAAATCAGTGCTGTGGTATATCAGAGGAGCGAGCCACCAGATGAGTCGTGTCCTGGACTAATTCAGCCCTTCTCTCTGTGAATCCTTGTGACTGCTGTAAATATTTACATGTCGTGTCTGGCGGCTCCTGGAAACGAGACAGAGAACAGCTTGAAACACATACTCCGCGACCTTCTTCACGGGTCGTAACCTTGCGGGCCCTGCAGGCAGAGCTGGATATATGACTGTTGTGGTTTATTGGTTTCTGAAAACAGGAGAGTACTCGATCAGTAGCTTCTCTTCTTCTTGTTCGTACTTTGTTCCACGCCTCCTTTTCCCTCCCTGCGCTTGTCTATTTTCTTTCCCCACTGCAAGCCTTTTGCAGGAGAAAACTCAGATAAACACATTCAAAGGGAAACAATTACTCACAGGCGTTCAACATTTACCAAGTCTGGGCTTTATTACTGCGGTGTCTGATCTGACTGTAACGCCCACCCTTATAAAAAACACAATTCCATATATTAGAATTATGATTAAATATGTTTAATCTCTCCACGTACTGTATATTATGCTATGCATGCCAATATATTGTCAGTTACCTGAATGTATGCCAAATATAATAATCATACATCCCTTATTTTTACATTTAGCTGGCAAAACGTGTATGAAAAGTACAAATAACTTACATTATTGCAATAAATTGTTAATATAGTCTTCAATATATATTAGATTGTTAAATGTGGGTGAAAATATTACATCTAAGTGTGTGTATGTATATTTCTCTTGCTTAGTTCGTAGATGTGTGTAGTAGGATTGCAACTGCAAACTATATTAGTGAGGATGAGTGTTTATACTGGTGCCTGTGTGAGTGCGTAGTAAATGTTTATACCTGTATAATCTGTCTCCTGACCTGTTTGCACACCATGGGCTGTGCCATGTGCTCCCAGCTGGTTGACATGTGGACTGTGAGAGTGAGCAGGACAGGCCGCAGGGCCATGGAGCTCACCGCCTACCCGCAGATGCTGCAGGAAGGCTACCACAGAGTGACCGGCCTCCACTACATGTCCTCCTTCTCTGACGCCGAGGACTGCTGTGACGACACCAGCTCAGGCAGCTCTCTCACCTTGGACTGGCAGGCGCAGGCCGACAACGATGGATGACCCTCGACCGAGAGGCGTCGTAATAGCAACATGTAAATAAACATGATGAAATACATGTGAAATGTGGTGTGTGTACAATAAATGTTGTGAGTGATGTTTGTTGTTTTTGTGCAAATTATGTCCTCTTTGTCATTCAGCTGTGGAAGGAGATATTTTACTTAAATCAAGTAGCAATATAGTGTAGAAATACACATACAAGTACACAATCTACAAATCTAACTTAAGCAGTGGTGGTAACTAAGTAACTAAATAGATTTACTAAAGTACTGGACTTAAAGACAGTTCTGAGTGTACTTTTTTCACCACAATTCACTGATAAATATTGTACTTCTTCCTTCTATCAGCCAGAGTTACTGGTAACTTTTCAGATTAAAAGTTTACATAAAATACACATAATTACTTTATGAAACATAATTCATTGTTATGTGCAACAGTATACTGTATATAGTGACTACAATTAGCTCTACCTTAACTAACTACTGTGTTAAAATGCTGATTAAACATTAAAGCTTCAATGATAATAAAAATATTATGAAAGTGGACGCCCTGCATTATGAGTACTTTTTGACTTTTGATACTATAAGTACATTTACCTGATAATACTTTTACTGAAGTAAAAATGTGAATGCAAGACTTATAGTCATAACTAAGTACTTTTACTCAAGTACTATTGTATTTAAGTAGAAATCTGAGGTATTTCCATTTTGTATTTCTTTATGTTTTAGATCAATACAAAACATAAATCAACTTAGAAAATATGATATTTTATTGTAGGTTAAGCTGCACAACAGTATATAAAGTATGACATTACAGTACATTAATGCATCAGTAATTATAAGCATATGTATGATTGAGGAAGAGTATTTTTTTACTTCTAACAGAGTACTGCTACAAACATAAATCCTTCTCACATCAATTAATATAAAGTAGCATCAAATAGAAACGCTCATAAACTCACGTAGCTCAACGTTTCATAGAATTTAATTCGTCAATTTTAACTGCCGTCATCATTAAAATGTTTTCATCATACAGGACTTTAAATGGTGACAGACGATGCTGTTGAGCAATCACGGTGCCGGATCATACCACCGAAAACCTGCATTGCGAAACCTGTTTCTTCTTTTGCAACCAACTTCCCTCCAGAACCATATTTGCCAGCTATCTTAAAAATAATCATTTCCTGCGTGACCCCCACAGTACTAAGAAGTTAAAAGGCTGGATGGCTGCAAGAGTCAACTCTGAGTCAGATTATATGAGTCTAATTGTTAGGGTTTTTTTTTTTTTTTTTTTTTTTTTTTTTCCAAGAATTTAGAACGTGTCAGCTCTTAGAAACGATCCCCAAAGACTGTTATAGGACAGATGGTGGCAGAGAATTAAACTTTCCTTCAGTGGAAGAGGAGGTTGTAACTTTAGAAATAAATGTAACTACATACTTTTACTCAAGTATTGTACTTTAGTGTAAATCTGAGATACTTGTACTTCCATTCCATGCTACACTGACACTTCATTTAATAGGAAATACACTTATTTAGTGCAGTGGTGGCATTGGTAAAGAATTACCCTCCAGCTTAAACATTACAATTTGTTCCATATCTAGCGAGCATAAGTAATAATACTTTGACTTTTTCTCACTTTAAATACTTGCTCTTGGTTAAGTTTTTGAATGCAGGACTTTTACTTGTAACAGAGTATGTTCTTTTGGCGTCATACTCTTATTTTTACTTCTAAGAAAAGGTGTGATTATCACTTTCACCACTGTGTCTGTCGAACCTTGCCGTCGGGAAACACATTTTCCAAGACTTTCACTCTGAGATTCACGGAATAATGAATGAGATCTTATCATCTCATCACTTCCGTTTAATCTTTCATCATGACAGTGGGTGGAGCACCCACGGTACAAAAGTGCCTTCCCCCTGTGGCTTAGTCTGACTTGTTGTAGCTCCACACTCAGAGCACTACCTTGATTTTAATCTAGCCTCAGTTTGGGATCATTTAAACAAACAATGGCAGTCATCATAAGAAATGAAGTTTTCTCCTGCTTTGTTTTCTACGGAGTGCTTCTGGTGTTAAAAATGTACATAATCGCCATAATAACGGGACAAGTGAGGCTGCGTAAAAAGGTGAGTGACCATCAGAGAGCAGGAATCTAAGAAATCTGATTTTTGCAGCATGATTTCTGCACTGGAGAATTTTCACTGATGCAAAGTTTTTTTTTCTTTCTTCCCTAAAAGGCTTTTGCCAACCCAGAGGACGCGCTGAGACACGGAGGTTTACAGTTTTACAGAGAGGATCCAGACGTGGAGAGATGCAGAAGGTAAGAGAGAAGAAAGTTTGTCATGCTTTTACTTTGTAAAGAAAAGCCGCTTATTTACGTCCAAAGATTTAAATTTGCAAAAACAGAGACCATAACCACGAGAAAAAAAAAAAAAAAAAAAAAAAAAAACATTTGTTAGGTAGGCCTATAGGTATTTTTGAGTCGGCTATCTAAAGTTACTAAAGTATTCAGATCCTTTATTGAAGTAAAAGTACTGATACCACACTGTAAAAATATTCTGTTACAAGTCCTGCACTGAAAGTACAAATACAGCGTTGTAAAATCACAGTAAAAGCATTTACAATCAAGAAAATGTACTTAAAGTATTAAAAGAAAAAGTACTCCATGCAGAAAAAATGTCACCTATGACTGTTAAACTATTTTACATCATTAGACTTTTGCAGTTCTGCAGTCCTAATCCTATTTTATAAGCTCTTATGTAAAGTCTAAATTTGTAAAGTAACTATAAGCTTTGAAATAATAGTGGAGTAAAAAGTACTGCAGTATATTTACCTCTGAACTGTAAAATATGTAAAATTCATCAAATGACATAAGTACATCATGCTGCTGTTCCAATTGTTATTCAGTCACTGCATCTGTGATTAGTAATTATGTTAAAATGTTAAACACTGAGTGTTTACAGCTCTCATAGAAGATTCCAGGGTTTGTGTGACTTATTACAATAAAAAAAAAACAAACTCAGACTAATTAATTTCACTTCAGTATTTCCTGTAATTGTTGATTTTCCATTAGGAGCACTTTTTTTTTTTTTTAATCAAGTGAAAGTTTTCCATCCACATTTCAGTGAGAGCGTGTAATTTCCTCTGTTGAGTTGGCAGCCTGCGTTGGAGCTGTGCTGCACTACTTTGTTTTAACTTGTCTAAAAATGAAGCGTGACAACAGCGAGCAAAGCAAGATGCAAATCCTGATATGTTTTTAAAAAAAAAAAAAAAAAAAAAAAAACTTTGCTACAACACGATGTGTTCAAATAGTCCGCCAGGCTAGTCATTTTTCTATTTGCTGTCTTTTCCAAGAATAATATTATTGCAATTGACCCACTGAGCAGAGAGGAAGTCTGACTGGGCTGGAAAGTCACAGGCGTCTGCTGCTGTGTGATGCACAGTAGTGGAATGCAACTAAGTACATTAATTCAAATACTGTACATAGGAATTTGAAATACTTGCACTTCAGAAACTACTTTAATTTCAGGCCACTTTATACTTATATTGCATTACATTTCACAGGGAAACATTGCACTTTGTACTCCACACAGACCATAAAGAGGACCTTGTGATGACACTCTCACTATTTTATTTATTGAACCCAATTACTGCTCCTATAGTCCTCTATAAAATATTTTTAAAAAATAGGTCCAACTCAACCAATTACAACAGTAAAATCCTACTTTTATATTAATGCATGACTCATAGTACTCTAATGATATCATACATAATAGTTTAACATTCAGTGAATAGTTTTACTTCTAATATTTGAAGTACATTTCACTGATTATCCTGAAATACTTTCACTTAAGTAACATTTTTGCTGCAGGATTTTTTCACAGTGTGGTATTAGTTCTTTTTTTTTTTTACAATTACTTCCTCTGGTCTTACCCAGACTGAATAAAACTGATGAGTCACCTTAAGGAAATTCCACAGAGTTACATAAGTAGTGTCTTTTACTTTTACTGCGTCATCACTTCACTACCTCTGAATCACAACATGACAGAGTATTAAAAAGAAATTTGTGTGTTTGCATGTGCTTTTCTCTTCAACAGAGCTCACAACAACGACATAGAGAACATCTTCCCCTTCCTCTTCCTGGGTGCTATCTACTCCATGACTGGACCCTCGCTGGCTGTGGCCCGCCTTCACTTCCTGGTCTTCTTCTTGGCTCGTGTGCTGCACAGCGTTGCCTACTTGTTTGCCCTGCGAGCACCGACCCGCTCTCTGGCTTACACCGTCGCACAGATACCGTCTTTTTCCATGGCTGTGCAGATCTTGATGGCAGTGGCAGCATATGCCTAAATATCCATGAATATGGGGAGGGAATGAACTGGAGGTGGTACTACTTACGATTTGTGGCATGTGTCAGAAAAAGCAGGGGGAGGATCCCTAAAAGGGCCTCCAGGGAGGGAAAAACAAGACTGTCAGTGCAATAAGGTGTGGGATGACACCACAGCTGGGGTTTTTCAGTATTTTTATCATTTTATTTACAATATTGAACTGTGAGAAAGTCCTAAAAGTTATTTGAAGTTGTCATCTTGTACTGTATTTAATATGCAAATGAAGGTTGTTTCTCTTTTTTCGTGTGTGTGCCTTTTCACCAGGTTTTTTCTGAAATGACTCACTGACAGACAGTCATAGTTTAAAGCCACTCTGGTATATATATATTTTCCAGTGCTGCACTGTATGTTGAGCCCCACCCTCCTTTTGTGCTTACACACAACACAGACCACCATTCATGGGTGGTGTCGTATCTGTTTCCTGCGTGGATATACCATCTGTTCTACTAACATTTGTTTGCATGCTACGTTCAACAAAGCTGTAATGGATCCTGACATGATGACTGATGATGTGTTTTTTGATGTAATATCTTTTTTACCATGAAAGGAATAAGAAAGGACTTGCAACAACCTGCAGAGAAAGAAAGAAAGAAAATGGTGAGAGGTTTTTCTGTAATATTTGAATTCTATCTGTGAAAATGTATTTATTAATTTAATGTATACAATGTTTCTGTAGACAATAAAACAATTAACTTACTTGAACGTGTGTTAATTCAATTGTCTTTCAGTAGAGAGGTTTTTCTGTTGGCTTCGCAAAGTTCTGCAGAGACAGTTTGTTCTAGTATTATGGGACAGGGCCCCACTTTGTGTTTGTGAGAGTGAGATGATCCAGAAGTCCGCAGCAAAGCTCCAGCATTCCTTCACCTATTATGTAAGACCTTTGGCTGTGCTGTGCTCATTTTCGTAGCCTGACGGGACTGGGAGGGGGCTGGGAAACTATATAGACATCTGAGCGTTCACACTGGACATGATTACAGCATGTGTGGTTTGCATGTCAACCTGTGTGAGTGAAATCTTCGCCTTTGGCTCGGTTGTCTCACTCCTTTGTGACCTGCATTTGGCTCTAAGCGAGCATTTCCCAGCCCTCAGATGATGTATTCCCAGAAGTTTAATTTACAGTGATTTTCCTACCAGTGATGACTAAACTTGAAATTACAAAAGAAAATAACAAATCCAGAGAAGAAGGTGGGAGGAATGGAAAATCCTTGTCCTAATCCTTTGGTTTAGAGTCAGTGACAATGCATATGAGCTGGGTGAAATATAAAGCTAATTATAATGCCGGGGACACAGGCAGGGGTGTGTCTATATCCTGTATGCGTCAGCTGTGTGGTTGTCTCAACATGCCTATACCTTCAGGGTAAAAGGAAACAAGGAAACAAGTCCTCTTTCCTATATTCCTCACTTTTCCTCTCCTCTCTTCGGCGCTCACGTTTTTAGGTGATGTACTCACCGGGTTAATGATTGACAAAGCCTGACTCACACACAAATCCACAAAAATCACAGACCACAATGTGGAGAAATGTGATGAGTAACAGGAAACGTATGGCTAAATTTAAAAAAATTCCCTTTTCCCTTTTTATGTTTTTTTTTTTTTTTAGGACAGATCAAGTGACAGCTCTTACAAAAGCTCTGTTTTCATTCCCCCTGGTAGATCGCCGTCAGGAGATCAGTTTATGTTGAATAACAGTTCAGTTCAGCGGATTTAGGCTCGCCTCAGGCTCCTTTAATAAAGAGAGAGAGTGGAGAGAGTGGCAGCACTCATAAAAAAGTGAGAAACTGAGCAAAAATCTGCAGAAAAAGGTGCTGTTACATCATTATTTATCCCCACCTTGTGGCCCCAATCAACACTGGTAGAAGAAGTATTTGGATCCTTTAAAACAGCTGTGATTGATATTCTTATAACAGTAAACGATGTGGCAAGTTTCAGCTCATTGTTTAGCTGTCTGATGTGCAAATGAACTGTTTTCATAGCGTGTCATAGCGTTGTTTTTTGGCCCGCAGCAGGCAGCTGTTTTCTCAGTGGAAAAAAACCCACTCTACATTATGTGCTCAGCACCAAACAGCAGGCGCAGTTAAAGACTAGCTCTCGAACATAGTGGAACATTTAGCAGCTAAAGAGCCTGATATTATCCTCAGGAGTTGGTAGAGTCCAGAGTGAATATTGGCCTTAGCATTCATCACAAAGACACAAACAGATGAATCATCGTACTTCTCTGTAACTGGCAGTTTACGAAGTAGTTCACCATAACAACTTCAAATGATGATGTTGTGTTTATGACTCGATACGCCGTGTCTAGAGCCAGTGTTTAGTTTGTCCGTTCTGGGCTACTGTAGAAGCATGGGGGTTCAAAATGACCGACTCCGTGGATGAGGACCCGTATCTGTAGATATAAAGGTCTCAAGATAACAAAACCAGGTGGCTGGAGGCTATCCTAGCTGGCATTGGGCAACACCCTAGACACCTCGCCATTTCTGCTGACACATACATGACAAACTATGAGTAATTTAAAGTCACAGATTGACTACCTAAGTGCATGTCTTTGAACAGTGGGAGGAAGCTGGAGTGCTCAGAGACAACTTACACAGACACGGGGAGAACATACCACCATGTCGCCCGATTATAAACTAATGAAAACATAATTATTCAGATTATTCTGCCATATTATTCTCATATTTTTGCCATAATCTGTAATTCGAGCCCCTTAAATCTTACATACTGAACAGTTTTCTCTGATCTTTGCTTTTTAAAACTTAAAATATTGATTATTTTAATCACTTTAAGCCTCAAAACTTAGCTTAAATAAGACGTTTTAGTTTAATGGAACTGATAAAACTGACATGCGGCACATCGCATGTCAAAAATCAAAAAGTATGATGCATGATGATGGCTTTTTCTTCAACTATGTGTTTATTTTATAAACTGATCATATGTTTCATTTCTGTAAACTCTTAATCTGAAAAGTAACTGAGTGTAAAAAAAGTGTAGTGGAGTAAAAAGTAGAATATTTCCCTCTGAAACGTAGAGGAGTAGAAGTACACAGTAAAATACTTTTTTTTACCACTTGAGTAAATGTCTTTAGCTTCTTTCCATCACTGCTTATTAACAGTCACATGGCTCCAGTTTTCACCTTCTGAGAGAACAAATTGTGTGGCCTCTTACATAATCACACCCAAACTCCTCATTGGCCTCCATGGCAGCACAGGTGGTACTTTGACTTTCCAATTTTGTTTTAATTACAGTAAATACCACAGAGGCAGACACACTTTGATCTGGTAGAAATTAAACGTTAAGCATGTGTGTGTGTGTGTGTGTGTGTGTGTGCTTGTATCCCTCAGGAATCATACCACCATGTCATTAACAGCTCAAAGTGATGAAAGACTTGAGAAATTCTAAAGATCTGTTAAAATCGAGATTACACTGCAAAAATGTTTTTGATATCAGCTTTCTTTTGATTGAGACAAGCACATTTGGACGCCGGTGCAGGAAGCGATTTTTACTTGATATAAGACAGGATGTAACAGAAGTCTTAAACCAAGATTAAATCACTTATTAAAATAAGATCAGTGCTATTCTTGTTTCCAGACATGTTGAACCACAATGCCAACTAAGTATTGGTACTGTGTCTAGCCATGTCATGAAATTTTGTACAGACATTTCTGTATCATTTCTTTATCTCTGTATGACTTTGGTGATCCTCTGGCTTCTTTTCCAGTGCTGTCACGAGAGACCGCCATCATTTACATGCTGGTTAATGCTGGCTTTTCCAGCATGGAGGTAAGGGATCACTAAAGTTAATATAATGAATCCCTGGGGTGTCGATTAGCTCAGTTGGTAGAGCATCCGCCCCATGTACGAAGGCTCGGTCCTGGCCGCAGCGGCCTAGGGTTCGAATCCGACCTGCGGCCATTTGCTGCATGTCATTCCCCATCTCTCCCACATTCCTGTCACTCTTCAGCTGTCTCTGTCAAATAAAGCTTGTAAAAGGCAAAAAAATGAATCCCATAGAGTTGGACGGCCTTTACATTCCTCTGACCCTCCACTATTGTATTTCTTATCAGCATTTAGTTTCCCCTTTCTGAACCTGATTACTCACCTTATGGCTTCGGAAATAATATATCTGTCTTGCTTGGGCCTCCGCCAGGATTTCTACCAGATGTGTGAATGTCAAAACAAACATGCTTTTACACAGGACTTTTGTCACATACATCCTAACAGCAATCCATCTGTTGTGATATTTATTATATATTATAAGTGGTGGCACTCCCTACAGAGAATTAAGTCACTTCACTTCAAATGTAGCACCATCATCAGGTCAAAAAGAAGAGCATGACAAAGAGGGAGGACCACACAGAAACAGTTTAAGTGAACCAAAAATGATTTATTCAACTCTGTTCATAGTAACCACCCATATTCAACACTGCTGATTGCTGACATAACACTATACTGTGTTTTGTCAGCAATCAGTGTTGAGTATGGGTGGTTATTATGAAACTGTATGCTAACTTAAACTGTAACCTGAACCAAAGCTAAACTAAACACAATGAACAACCAAACAAAACCAAAGACGGTGCAACGGCCTTTAGGTGGGACCAAGAACAAAACCAAGAAAAAAAAAAAAAAAAAAGAGGCAAGAAGCAGCCATCTTGAGATGAGAGACCTGAAAGAAAACAGAGGAAGGCCAACACAACACAGTCTTAAGACCTTAAGAGACCAAATACCTGCAAAACGGATGCCAATCAGCCTCAGCTGCACTTTGTGTTTATTTCTAATAGCTGTATGATAACTACACTAAGATCGTGAATATGGTAGACATTAATATGTTAGCACACAGCAGCTAACATGGCTGTAGACTGTCTTGTTGATCTCTACATGCATTTCATCCCACGCATTAAGGGTATGAACACCTTTGTGACTAAATGCTGACCTTGAAATGACATTTACAGATTGCTCTTAGTCATATATAACAGACCTTTTTCACAGCAGCCATTTTGACATGAAATAGTCGGGTTTTTAACACCTGCTGTTTCATGTCAAAATGGCTGCTGTGGAAAAGGTCGACCCATCAGACCTGTAAAAGTTATCAGTTCTTCAAAGACTCGTGAGACATTTGAGTAAAACCAGTAAACAGAGCGTTACGGAAGTCATGCTGGTGTAAAACGGTTGCATGAATGATGGTTGTAGAGAGAAATATTTGGAGTTTTTGAGCAGATATAAACAAATCTGAACTGCTGATTTATTGTGTTGATTCAAGCAAAGAATGTGCCCAAACATCGATGCTGGTGATGCTTTTTGGCTGTTTGTTTTTGCATCATAAACTCCCTTTCAAAGACTGTATCTGGTGCCTGGTTGCACCAAACACCTCCTCAGACAGCACAGACTCCACGTTTGGCTTATTACAAACATCCACCTGCTCACAACAGCAGCCCCGGGACTCCTGGTGCATTCCAAATAATAGCCAAAAAGTTCAAATTTCATAAATATTTATTACATATCAATGAACAGAATCGACTACTTTCACAGCAGTGGTCTACAGCACTTGTTTAAAATAATTGCTCAAATGATAATTAATAATAATAATAATAATAATAATAATAATAATAATATAGTTCAGTTTCATTTGAGGCCACATTTGATACACAAACATTTACAAGTAGTACTTGGCATTAAAAACGATGGCGATACAATATTTTAAGACACTTGGTGTTTTTTTTGTTAATTTTCTTTCATTTTGATATCACAGAGAGGTTCAGCAACAGTCTAAACAGTAAATATAGATTCAAATACAAAAAGAAAATAAAGAAAAATAAAAAAACAAAACAAAAAAAAAAACAGTGAAAATGCCAAGGGGAGGTAGGAACAAAGAGTACTCGACAGAAATACAGGAGAAATAGGAACATCATAAGTGGGAGAAGCAGTGTCGTAAACTGTAACTGCTGGGCATCCCCCAGTCACCCACACTCATCCAGAGTAATAAACACTAAAGTAGAGTACCTTTTAGTAAAAATCCCACCCCTGATCCCGTTTCTTCTTCTTCCCTTCTTAGTTTTTCTGAGTTGTGTTATAGTGTTGGAGGGTTTCACACTGCGACAGGCAGGAGGAGAACAGGGGAGAGGTGTGAGGGCAAAGGAGGAGGTGGATGAAGAGGAGGAGGAGGAGGAGGAGGAGGCGGCTCATGCAAGATCTGAAGGCTGCTGTGTTGTGAAACCACCACATAGAGGCGCTATCATACCTACATTAGCATAATCAGAACCACAGCTCACAGATTGTGCATCCCTAAAGCGTTCTCCTTTTTGGTTTTGCTGACTGTCGTAGTGTTCATTACTCATCTTTCCTGTTTCATGTTGATTGATTCACACTGACTCACTGACTCCCCGATTTAACGTCAACAGTGCCGAGTTCAAAGAAAAACTACATTTATGCAATTTCTGGAGAAATTGCGTTGGGATTGCTGGCTGCTGAGAAGAGGGGGGAAAAAAGCTTATGCTGAGCTGTATTGCTTCATGTGTAGCTGGGAGCTGAACAGCATTGCTGGTTTAACCTTTTTAGGAATGTGAAGCGTTGGAATAAAGGGTGAAAAATATAGTGTAAGCAATGAAAAGGTGTTGAAATGAGAGTTTTAGTGTAAGGACCTAAAGGAGAATTCAAGTGAGGGTGACACAGCCGGTGTCTAAGCTACTGGGAGTTTAGTTTGTGTGTTCAGGTGTCAGTCAATCGGTCATGAAGCGATGAAATGAGTGGAAATAGCTGTTAAAAATGTTTGTAACACACCTTTATCTGTATTAAAGCAACAGTGACACCACCAGAGACCAGTCTAATCAGCCCAGTCTCATTCAGCTCTGTGTCCCCGCCCCCCCACCTGCCATTAACGGTTGTCATGGTGATGGTAATTGCCAATGAGTGACACCTGGGTCAGGCAGTTCATCTAATAAGGGAGTAAAGCTGAGAGGCACTACTCCATCTATAGCTCATTCCCTCAAAGAGGGTCATTCTTATCGCCTGGATTTTCACATCGTGAGAGAGCGAGTGGATTCGGCTGTAAAAAATGTGTTCGTGGTGTCAAAACGGGGCCGATGTTTTGCTTTAATTATGTCACTTTGAGGCCCATAGGGCTGTTTGCTGAGATAGTTAAAATAAGCAACATACCGAAACTTTTCTACCATAAAATAACAGAATTTTAATTATTTTGATGCTACACTGACTTGTAATCAGGTGAATGGTGTCTCTGTCATTCGTACGTAACTTTATGCTCCAGGTATGATCACCCACGAAAAGTACATAACATCTTAATAACAACATTAAGTCGCACACCACCAAATAGTTCACTGATTTTGGCAACACCGGATCAAATTTTACGAGTTTTCTGATGGACAGTGAATTAAACTGCTGCAAACTATAGCTGCTGTCAGCTAATGTTAGCTCAGTTTGTTAGTTGGGCTGCCCGGAATGTGAGCTCGGAGCACCAGAGAGGGTGTTAGTGTTAGTGTTTCTGGACCACCGACGCAAATACTGACAGGAAGCAACACTGGTGTCGTGCCAGAACAGGAGCTGGGCAAGCAGGCAATGCAGCCAGGCTCAGCAGCCTCTATGGTTATAATGTCAGAGGTGAAGGGGACCGAAGGGGACATTGATGGAGGAAGCTAAGAAGAAAAAGAGCAAGAAGCCGCCAGACAAGAGTAAATCAGGGACTGACTTTTAGTCGTTGGTGAAAGCAAAGTTGGCGCTCGTTTTTGATCATAAGTAACATAATCATCACAAATACACGTGTACAATGGTCCATATTTACCATGGTAGTATTACACTCTGAAACGGGGCACTAAATCTTAAAAATACCTATTTCTATCACAATGTTGCTTTAAAAAAAGAGAGAGGGGGGTTAATGCAAGATGCTATCAAGTGGCATTGTGGGAAATGTAGGATCCATCATTTTTTAGAGCTTGGACAATATTAGAGACTAAAAATCTGAATATCTTCAGCTAATCTTAAACAGATTTTGTCAGACTCAAAAACCTTTGAGTTCAGTTAGCGGTGTGTCTGATATATGATCAGTACATTAAACTCAGGTGTGTTGGCTTTCAAGACGTGTCTCGCTGTTTGTCAATGGACACATGGTGAAATGGGAATAAAAGAAAATTGGAGTGTCAGTGGTGTCTGGTGAACTGGCCGATGATTCATAGCTGTACCCTTGCACCAGGTGTCCGAGTTGTAAATCAGGACACCTGGACTGAAAACCAGCAGGGCATGTGGACTCTGAAGACCAGGAAAACCTATAATACTATAAATAATACATATAGATTTAAAATAGCTACTCCCAGTGAGCGCTGAATCCCTAATAGGTTCATTTCTTTTCAGTTTTAGTTGGTTTCCATGGACAGTTATTCAAGTTTTTAATTCTACCTACAATATGTTATAGTTTAGTTTTAGTTTAGTTGGGTCAAGATGACAATTTCTTAAAGATATCCATCTCTAAAATTCAGTATGCATTTGAAATGTACATTTTTTTAAAAATGTTTCAATACCTTGGACCACTTCAAAAACACCTTTCTGCACCTTCTGCATACAGAAAATTACAAAAACTAAAAATACTTCACTCCTTATTTTAGCTTAGTTTAGTTATTTGTCAAGATAGTTTCATCTCACTATACAATAATATATTTTAACTTTAGTTTTTATGTAAAATTTGTGGTTTTATCTATCTCGCACCTCAGGCCATCACACATCACACATCCACACTCTTTCCGTCATCTCAGGTTGTGGTTTGCTTTATGCTGCTGTGTTTGGTATGATGTCGCAGACCTCGTGGTTTCCAAAGAAGCTAATTTATTATTATTTTATTTCTTTTTTTTTTTGGCGCAGGAGACACAATACTTGTAGCAAAGGCAGGTCATGCAGATTTTTTTTTTTTAAATCGGCTCATTCTTCTGGGGTAAAATGTCGTGTTGTTGTGCCTCCGGTAAGTGAATTTATCCAAACTGAATGAAGCTGTGGGGTCGCCGTAGTAATCTAACGTGGACTACAATCATGGCTGCTACTGTCAGACACCAGAATACGGTGAGCTGTTTAGAAGTGTAGTTCAGTGGAGGATGTTAGGAAATGGCACTTGTGGGAGACTTTGCCTCCAGCCCTGTCTACCTGTATACTGTGAATAAGGAGAGGAATAAGGACTAATATGTGCAGAGAGCATAAAACATCATACTTTTACTAAATATGGGAATAAAATGGATTTTTATAATATATCTATAAATATGCATCACAGGCATGACAGGCATACACGCCTGTCGCTGTGTATGCATTTTCATGTATAAACAGATGTACACATACATATGCATATCATACAACATTTGAAAGTGGATCGGAAATAACCACATAATATACAACACATATTAAGCTCTAGCAACGTCAGAGGGCATTGTGAATGAGATTTTTGTCGTGCCTCGGTGCGCAGATTTACATTCAGTTTGTGGTTTGAGATCAAACCGTTAACATTATCTCAAGAACTCTGAATAAACCACGTCATCTTACACAACCTCATCGCCTCTTTGGGTTATTTGCTGCGGGGGCAACACAAACACCCAACACACAGTGGCTGAGGGGACTGCTCGTGAAAACAAACACACACACTGACACATCTCCTAACTCCCACTGCACCCATCTTGTCCGATGAATGGGGAGACCCAAGATACAGGGATATAAACAAGAAAAAAATAAAAGAATTCAACAAACAACAAATTAAAAGCAAACCAACCAAAACAATAAAATAAGTGTGACAGTACAGGAGTGGGTGGGCAGAGAAGTGCACGATGGGATTGTCTTCACTTTAGGTCCAGGACATCTTCTTCGAAGGATGTGGAGAGGGCGAACGCGCTGGCGAGAGGCGGGCTCTCCGCTCGCAGCAGCGCCTTCTCTGGCTCGGCCTCCGAACTGGACGAACAATGCAGCTGGACGTCCAGGTCTGATTCGACAGACTCTGAGGCTAACCTGCTGTGCACAGAGAGATATTAGCTCAGGTGACATCACGTTAAAACGTACGATGCTGCTGCTGCTGTCGAATCTGTCGCCGTCACCTGTCACTGTTCGTTGACGTCAGTGCTCGTGCCTTGGGCTCTTCCTCAGTGTTCTTCTTGCTCATCTTCCTCTGTTTGACTGTTCCACTGTCCGACTTCCCACTTGGTTCCTCTGTCAGGCCTTCGTTGGTGTGAGGTAACAGAAAATGTGCATGAGTTAAAGGAAAAGTTCGACATTTGGGAAATATTTGCTTTCTTGGAGTTGGATAAGAAGATCAACACCACTTTCATATCTGTCTCTTCAGTGAAAGGCGAGCAGCCAATTAGCTTAGCTTAGCATAAAGACTGGAAGCAGATAGAAACCACTAGCCTGGTTCAAGAAATGGTCAAGCATTTAACAGCTTTAGAGGTGCTGATAGGTGGATTAGACAGTTTGCCCTTGCTTCCAGTCTGTATGCTAAGCTAAGTTAATTGACTGCTATCTGTAGTGTCATATTTCGCACAAAGACTTAAGAAGGTATTTATTTTTTTCCATCAAGCTAATAATCATAATTCCTGTCCATGCATCCATCCATATCAGGGTCGCCTATCCCAGCTGATATTGGGCGAGAGGCGGGGTACACCCTAGACAAGTCGCCAGCTCATCACAGGGCACATAGAGACAAGCGAGCATTCGCGCTCACATTCAGCAAACATCCATCAAAATATTGCTTTAATACATTCACATGAAGTCAGTGTTACCGAGCAGCTCCTTCCGTGTGCGGGTGGCTATCTCTTTGATCTCCATGCGCGATAGTGAAAGCGAGTGTGTGGCAGAGATGAGGGGAGTCGGGGGCACCATGGCGGGGGCCGGCGTCGTCAGCACCTTGTTGACCAGGGGGGACTTGAGGGGTCTTTCAATGCTGCGGCCCACCAAGTTACACAGAGGGATCTTGAACATGTGCTTACATGCTGATTCACCTGGGAGGAAGAAATGGGTGGAAACAAGGAGGAGGAGGGAGCAGCGGGTAAAATCAGAAAGAAGGAAGGACGCAGGAGACAAGAGGAGACATGAAACGAGATAAAAAAAAAGAGCATAGATGGGTTTAGGATGTCAGAAAAGAGACACATATAAAAGGAGAGGAAATGTGTGGCAGTTAATGTGAAATGTATGAAACTCATGACCTGATGCACTAAAATGTTTTTGCATGTTTTAGCTCATTAGCTGCAAAAATGCATTAGGTATTTAAAACATGGCCTGTCATGTGTTTCCATGCAGCCACTGAACATTTTGTAATCGTCAATGTATTTTATATTTTTTCAACATTAAATGACATGTTGCATGATAATGCTGTTGGGAATAGTGATGTTTTTGAAACTAGAGAATGTTTAACTCTCAATTTCTTGTCAAGAGGTGGATAAGAAGATGGATACGACTCTCATGTCTGTCCGACAAATATGAAGCTAAAGCCTGAAGGTAGTTAGCATAGCATAATGATGGAAAGCAGAAGAAAACATCTCAAAAATTCACTTACAAGTGACTTGAATTTAGCTAATCCATATAAAGATTGTAGCTAGCCAACTACCTAGACAGAAAATAGAGTTGTAACTTGAGAAATTAAATGGGTTACAAAAGTTCATCCAGATGGTTAGAAGAGTTTTGTATTATCAAACATCACTGGGTATTTGTCCTTCAGAGAAAACGTTGCTGCAAATACCTTCATATTTATCAGACAAACATGAGAATGGTAACGATCCACTCCTGTAATCCCTGGCAACAACGTGAATCTGAATATCAAACGATGCCTTTGAAACCCTCTCAGTGGTGCATTCAATGACCCTTTAACGTTGCTCTCAGGTTTTATATTATCAACAACACAAACAGCAAGCAAACATACTGTGAGGTTGTTAAAAGCCTAATGTGAACTAGTCCTTGAATGCACCAATAGAGGAACTTTTTTTAAAAAACAGACACTGATTGCAACAGCATTTTCTGATGAAGCTTTAACAAATATAAAGAGTTTATCATGATGAACTTCAAGCATGTTTCAAGCTCAGTAAAATTAATGTCAACGGCTGCCTTGAATGTAAGAAATCAATCTAAAAACTCAGGGTGTGATTTGTATAAAAGTCACTGTCATGTTGAGAAAAATGTGCTCGGTAGTTTATGAACTAAAATATGCAAAATGATAATTTTTGTGACTTTATATAAACCCAAAGTGTCTCTCTCTTTCTCTCTCACACACACACCAAACCTCACACGAGTCTGGAGGTTGACGAGCTGATACAACAGAACCGAACCTCCATATTCAGATTAAGACACTCTGATATGATTAATAGTCCTATTTACTGAATGCAGCATGTGATCTTAAAATTAATCATCCTTCCTACAAAGAGCTAATGTAATAAAGCTGTTCAGTTGTAGCCATTTATAGCAGACCATCTATTATTCAGCAGAGACTATCAATGCTTCAAAAAAAAATCTGTTTGGGCCACATTAAATGGATGTTTGGAGTTTTTTCGAATGGCAACAATCTGCCCGCAAAAAGCTGCAGTGTGCCAACGTGCAGCGCCCAATTATGCCACCAGGGTGCAGCATTGCAGTTCAGCAAGCCCGCACTCCGGGTCCACTGAGACAGGCTGGTAGTAACATGGATGAGACTGAATTAATGTGAAGGCATAAAGAGAGACCGTCTCATCCGAAATGTCAGCGGTTGAGAGGTGAGTAAAGAGCCACGGAGAAAAATAGAGGGTCACTGCTGTTGTTTGACAGGTACACTGTGTTAGTGTTGTTACAGATCCTCTCTTCCTGTACCTGCGCTGTCATACAGCAAAAAAAATGTCAATAAACCAAAATGCATGAAAGGAAAGCATGCAGTTATATGGAATATATAATCACGGAGATCAATATATTCCACATGCGTTTCTGGACCAGGGTGAGGTGTCACACTCCGTCGCACTGGCAGATTAATTTAAATATAAGCATTAGAGGTTTTTTTCAGCACTAATTGAGGTCGAATTCTCCAGAGCTGCTTTGCTGCAGGTCTTTGGTGTGTGTTTAAGCCAGCGGAGGGAGGTGGCGGCGGCAAACAGCCACATCAGTAACAGCATCTTGTTCACATTACTGATGCGATTACATCAGATGAAACCCTCCCCGAGGAGCAGATACGGCAGGCACACAGGCAGTTAGAGGATGGGATTTTTGTCAGCACCCCTTCCACCTTTCTCCACCTTCTTCAGCCTCCTCCTTCTCCTCCTCCTCCGCCTCCTCCTTGTGCTATACACCACCCACCCCTTCTCCCACCCTCACCCTCAGATTGTGGCACCGCTGTTTGGACTACCACTTTGGATCGAAGAGAGGGCTGACAAAAGTCTCCATGGCGACAGTGCAATCTGTAAATCATGCTGCGGCAGACGTGTCTTCTCCTTCCCTCTTTCCCTTTTCTCCCTCCTTCTCTCCCAACCTCCTGCTTGTACACAACCCCTCCCATTTCTCCCCCTTTACCTTCTCTGCGTCTCCTCCTCCTCCTCCTCCTCCTCCTCTCTTTCGCCCCCCTCCGTAATTTAAAAACCCTCCACCCTTGATCGACGTTATCTCCCCTACCTTACTTTTTACTCTGCACTCTGTCACCTTTTCTCCCCCTTTTTACTCTCTCTCTCTTTCCTCGCACTAATGCTTTAATTAGTTAAGACAGAAGGGGGGATGGGGAAGACATAATGTTCACTTAACATTCAACCAACGTTCAAGTCAACATGCCGCCTTGGAGCAGACAGGGTGATACACTCTGGGAACATGTGCATGTTAGTGGGGCAGCGTTATGAGCGTTTTTTTCATGAACTGAGGACGAGTTGCGGGAGAATCCTGCAGTACCTTCGGCATCCTTAGACATGTACAGGGAAAGCTTGGTACCATAGGGGATCCGTATAGAATCTGAACCAGGGATGAAGAAGAGGGTTACACAAACTGAACACACACAGTAACATACAGCACACTACACACACACACACACACACACACACACACACACACACAGTAGGTTGTCTGTTAGGTGTTGGACTCCCAGTGATGCAGAATCATATGCATAACCAGCTAAAAAACAGGAAAGAGAATGAGAACCCCTTCGAGAGAAATGATTACCCGAATCAGCCTAAAAGCATAAAGCCTGTCCTCGGCTAATTGCGGCGGCGGCGGCGACAGCCAAACCTTTCACCCTGTTAGCCTTAATGGGACCTGTAAATATCCACTTCCCTCAGGAAAACAAAGAAAGAAAGACTGCCTCGATGGTGCACACGACCAGAACATTTTAATAATTGTTTTCCTCGTCCTTCACTGCGGCCGTCAGAGTGACGTGGATGCACCTGAGGATGACTTTAAGTCTAACCAACAACAAGAAGTCGACATGATCCATCGTGACAAACCTGTATGTCCTAAACAACATTAATGGCAGCTGAGCATGACGAATATATGTCCCAGTTTGTAGACAGTTGCATCCACCTGGAAGAGGTCAGCCTTTTGGGGGGGGAGGGTGACACCGATTGGTCAAATACACAATGAAAGATGGAGTGAAAGTGGGCTGGATGGTGGGAGGGAGGGGCTCGTATTGATCCTCAATCATCCTTGAAAGCGTTCTCTGCCTCTGAGGACACTTATTGTGTCCCTTGAATGGTGGCGGTGGTGGTGGTGGTGGTGGTGGTGGTGGGAGGTACTGTATGTGGGTAATTAGTCTGTTCCTCTTTTTGTAATTTGTGGTTTGTAAGAATTTTAACGATGCAACAGGAAAAAACATTCACATAACTGCCAAAAATTTCCAATATTATTCATTTTTAGGCTGAATTCCCACCTGCGTTGCAACAATAGATCTCTATTCATTTAACTATTACATGAAAATCAATTCGGAAGAGACACTAATACATCACAGGAGACATTTCGTTACCTTAATTTCTGTCAACACTATGTTATTAAAAGTAGGTTGACTGTTTTGAAAATTGGTGTGTTCAAGGATGCTCCAAAATCTGAGAGTTGGCTGCCTGAGAGCAATCTTTTAAAGGTCCAGTGTGTAACATTTAGGAGAATCTATTGGCAGGAATGGAAAATATTATTAATATGTATAATCAAGCCTTAAAATTAGCTCTTTATATCTACAGAGAGAGCGGGTCCTCTTCCACGGAGTCTGCCATGTTGAACCGCCATTTTTCTACAGTTGCCCAGAATGGACAAACCAAACACTGGCTCTAGATTTGGTCTGTTGCTTTTTATGTGAATTTTGTGTTAGTTTTTAGTCGTGAGTGAGGCGTGGGAGAGTAGTCACCTGGTTGCAATCTACAACTTCACTGCTAGGTGTCACTAAATTCTACACATTGGACCTTTAAAAGTCTGGTGAAAGTCTAGATTTTTATTTAGATTATTGTCAGAACATCTCATTAAAAGACTAACAGATTAATAGATTGTGCCATAGTGCTCACTGTTGTCCAAAAACTATTAAAAACACCTGATTGAGGCCCTGGTGTCTCACCTGGTAGAGCAACAAGTACTAAAGCTGAATCCTTACCACAGTGGCCAATCGAGGCGTACAATCATTAAAACATGGCTACTGCTAAAAGCACAAATATGTATGAATCCATCACTGAAAATAGTCTTAACAAAAAGGCACTATTTAGTCCTGTTTAAGAAATATTTGCTAAAAACTTCTGTGCACAAAGTTTGTGTATCTAATCCTTGAAGCTTTGCGTCTTTAGAAAGAGCCACAGACAGAATAAAGAAGTTGAGTCAGACTATCAAATTCTTGGTTTTGGTGTTTCAATGGAATTGTTGACACTAAGAAAAATATAAAACACCAATTTTGCTTCATAAATCTGCAAAACAATTTTCAAATAATCCTTTTTTACCGTGTTCGTGCCTGTTTGTCTTCTACGTCTGATATTCTGACAACATCACTCATCAAAGCTCCGCTCTTCAGCAGTAAACTCTCGGATGTCAGAGGGTTGTTTGAACACACAGGCAGAGGTAAACTTTTCAAAATGATCCAGAACAGCAACGACAAATGGAAAACACAGTCGAGGCAGTCAATTCTTCACCGTAATGAATCACCTTCTCGTGTTTTCTGCATGAACACAAAGTTTTCACATGAGAGGTTTCTGCAACTCTGTGCTTTTCTCCCTGGATGATTTGTTACTGTAACTTTGATTGAATATTAATGCTATATGCTTAATTATAAAAAAGTATTAAAGTATAAAGCATTGTATGAATAGCCGGAGATATATGTGAAGATTTGTATGTAGTGGGCTACAATATTTAAAGGTCCAGTGTGTAATATTTAGGGGGCTCTATTTACAGAATATGGCAGAAATTGAATATAACACACATGACTATGTTTTCATTAGTTTATAATCACCTGATTTTTGTTAACTCTGAATGAGCCTTTTTATATCTACAGATGCTGTGGGTCTCCTGTCCATGTTGGGTCGCGATATTTCTACAGCTGAACACTGGCTAAAGAGAGGGCGAGTCACATTTTTTGCAGCCACTGTTGTTTCTCTCCACACTAAGAAAGACAAGGTGAGGCGAGAAGGTTGCAATCAGCAACTACACGGCTACACTGGTCCTTTAAAGCCATCAGTAGGATTATATTAGTTAATGTAAAAGAAGAATCTATGGGAAGGAGATTTGAAGCTCTGGGTCTTTCCCAGTTTCATAATTGTGGTAAGCCCAAAATTATGTCCGTATTATACAGTAGGAAAGGATGAGGTAATGATGGGAGAGATGAATGCAATCAAATATCTTGCCCTAGAAAATGACCCATGATTCAACTGTGAGACAGAGAGATCTCTGGAGGGGAAAGGCTGCGACTTCAATGAACCGTTCTGCTGAGACAAGTTTATGTAAATGTCTCTTGAGCTCTAGGCTAACACAGCAGCATCCAAAGTCAAACAGGTCTGCAGGCACGACTGACATTTGAAAACCTTTCATACCGGAGCATTAATATCAACATCCTCTGGTGCTCTCTCTCTCTCTCTCTCTCTGTCTTGTGCTGGGCTTACCATCGCCGAGCGGCGAGGGGAACACGGGCATCTCGTAGCCGGTGGGCGTCTGCGGGGAACTCTGGGAACTGGTGTCTCTGGAACTGCAGTTGGAGGCTGAGCTCACCGGAGCCGACGAAACAAAATAGATGTCCGACTGTGGGTGGAAAAAACGGAGCAGACGTAGAGCGGGAAAGAGATCAATAGAGTGACACGGCGAACATGTAACGATGCCAAGAAATATTGAGAGGATAGAGGAGGGAGGTGAAACATGGAGAGAGAGAAAAAAAAGGAAAAACAAAGAGATCGAATGAGTATTTGTTTTATGCCAGGCACACTGTGGTCTGTGTTAAATTACCTACGTGTATGAATTATGAGTGTATTATTGCTTTGTAGCCATGCAGATTGTCAGTCATATTTCCCACCAGGGTAATAAAGATTGATTGAAATGAGAGAGCTGAGACAGCTACTTCTATAACGCGGAGTGGGACCCGCCAACACTGAAAACACTCACAGGAGATAAGGGCTTTGCTATAGTGAAACCAAGCGTGTTGTATGTTCAGTTTTATTCATATAGTGCCAAATCATAACAGGAGTAATCTCAGAGCACCTCTTATAGAGAGCAGGTCTAGACTGATGCATTTCTACGACCTGATTATCTCATTTCTGACCAGTTTTGGACATGACTTATGAATTATTTACAAAGTTTCAGTGTGCAGTGTTGACAAAATCAGGGCACGGACATGATATCGTGTTAGCTGTCAAACATACTGACCCGTGAAGCAGCCAACTGTAGCTCTGGGACCACCGCTGTGTACACAAGGTTGCCATTGACCACCAGTCGGATCTCGATGGAGTCGGTTGTGAAGGCCAGGATGTAAGGAAACGCACAGACTGCAAAGACAACATGAGCATATGATCAAACCAGCTGCAAATGATCAACAACAACCTCCTCCAAGTTTGACGAGAAACGTTTAGAAATTCACCCAACTCCCACAATACGAGACATTTAAGAGTTTCACCCGGAATGGCATTTTGAAATGTCATCATTAGCCGATGATATATGCAGAATTGGGCTGAATATATCTCCTAGCGGCTCTAGACTCAAGGCACTTCCTCTCCTCTCTGTTTGAGGTGAAATGTAAAATAAGTTGAGAATGAACTGCTGCACAGCATGAAGACATCGTCGACAAGGCCCCTTGGGAGCAGCACAACAAGCTCTAAACACTGGCGTATTATCACCTTATAATATTGATATGGTCAACGTGTTAACAAATAAAGTAGTTGCCCATAAATCCAGCAGATACAGAGCAACATTAGCATTCATGTGGAGTTGTGTTTTCTGGCCACCTGATGAATCTAAGTCCAACATTCACTCACTTTTAGCTCTCCTTGGTCTCGACTAACTCCTGAGGGAAATGTGTAAGTAAGTGAAGATTTATTTATATAGCACTTTTTGTGAAAATGAAACAGTGCAAGAGACAATAGACAACAACAAGAGACAAAAACAGGGACAGAGATCGATTAGAAGTCCACAGAGATTTAAGGAGCCGAAGATTCAGAAAACCCGGGCGACTGGGGAAGGTGATTCGAGAGGTTTGGGGAGCTAAAACTGCAAAAGCGTGATCACGTTTTGTTTTTGTTGGAGCAGGGGATGGACGAAAGGCTTCACAAGATTCTCAAATCTTGTGATTTTATGATGAATTTTGAAGGAAGCCAAAGGGGGGCTGCAAGAACAGAGGTAACATCGGCCGGTTCTAGTTAACAGCTGCAAGGCAGTGGCATTTTGAACCCACTGTAAGTGATTTAAAGCAGCTTGACTGAGACTTGTGTAGCCTGAATTATGATAAGATGGAAGAAAACTGGACATGGACTGGACTGAACAAGCTTAGCTACAAGATAAGTGTTTCTTTAGCTGCTAAAAAGCTAATTGCTAACTTATTTTGGGTGGAAACAGCTGCCTGTTGCAGAGCAAACCATAACAGTTACAGGCTATAAAAACTAAACCGATGAGCTGAAAGACACTAAAATGCTCTGAAAGGCTGAGAGCAACATATTCATTAGGTTCATTGTTAACATAAAAATATTGATTAGACTGACTAAACAGTTGCTTTGAATCTGAGGCTCTCCAATATTTTTCAGAGCATCTGTTTTATTACTCAGCACATTTTGTTTGTTTTAGTGTGTGTGCGTGTGTGTGTGTGTGCGTGTGTGTGTAAAAGGAGGGCACATGATAGGACACACAGCAACCGAGAGCGGCAACATCATCATCAACATCAACAGGGTCAGGGTTACAGGTTTAGTACCAATTGTGTTTGCTTTTCATCCCCTCCTGCATTAATAAACACACACACACACACACACACACACACAGATAGACACACAAATAATCACATAGGCCAATTGGATGCTTGTGGCTACACATGGTGTTTCCATGGCGACAGCAAGCTCCGGCCAGGCCAGCAGCATGGGCAGGGTGGGGCCCCCGAAGCGTTGTTGCCGTGGTAACCTACCGATAGCATTGGGCATCTGGTTCCAGCTGAAGTGGAAGTCGGAGGTGTTGGACTGGATCATCGGTGTGGAGCCGTTAAACGGACAAACTTTCTTATAGTAGCAAATATCTGGAAGAGGCACAGAGGAGCTTATTTACTTTCTTCTGTTCAAGACCGAGAGGAAGTCAACAGATATTTGTCCGATTATCCAAACGACAGCAGGAATTCTTAATATTCTGAAGCAGACTCTGATTTTTATTCCAGAAATGTGTGACAGCAGATGAAAACATTCAGGCTTTGACGGCAGAGACAGAGATCTGAAATCAAATAACATTAAAGGGAGACTCACAGTTGTAACACAAGAGCAGACCCGCCTCCCCGTCTTCATACACATCAATGGCTGCTACAAAATTTACCTGTAGGCAGAGACGAGTCAGCTTAGTCGAACTGTTTCAACTAGATCCAAAGGTTAAGATGCGTTTTGACTTATCGTTTTGAAATGTTTAAAGCAGAATAATGTGGTTAAATTAGAGCAGCTGTTCATCCTGCAGCCTAACTCGTTCATTTCTCCTCCGTCTCCTCTCCAGCTGGTGGCTGTGAATGACAACGTGTTGATTGCACAAAGCAAGCCTGTTAATCAGCAGGTAAATAACGCGACTAACCGAGCCGGCTGAAGATCTCAGTTCTGCTCAATCACATGAAAGCATAAGAGAGCATGTGCGTATGTGCGTGTGCCTCACCCTGTTGGCGTCGACATGATGTAGCCGGTAGGCATCTCCAGTGCTCTCATTGATCAGGTCAAACTGATGTTTGTAGGCCACGCAGATCATATTGTCGTTTTCCCCCGTCGGCCCGTCCACCAGCGCCATCACCACAGGCGGGTCGCACAGACAGATCTCCTAATGGGTGGATGGTACATGATAACCTCAGTGCTCACACACACACACACACACACACACAGATTTACTTTATTGACTTATGGGTTCGTCTGCGTATAATATTGTCTGACCCCGCAACCTTCCATAGCTCCCCACGTTGATTGGACATTCACAGCTCAGTTATGTCCAAAAAAATCATAGTGTGACATGAAGATTGAACTATAACTCACACTGAATTTGAAAATATCTGCATTATGTTTATGTGTTCTCATTTGATATGATATAATATATATATTTTTTGGGCTTTGTTTGACAGAGAGACAGGGGGATGACATGCAGCAAGGGGCCACAGGTCAGATTTGAATTCTGGGTTGCTGCGGCAAAGACTGAGCCTCTATCAGGTGAGCAAACCGGCACCCCGATATAATATAATCTTGATCTGAGTAAACTTTTTGACACAAATTAGGACAATTAAGGTACTTTAAAACCACCTTAATTGCCTCCATGAGTGGTGGGCCTCCTGCTGTTTTTAACACCTGCCTCTTTCACCTGCAGACTCTTTGTCTCCTAAATATGCGTAGAAAGGAAATTTGAGGAAATCTAATATCTTCTTTTTCATGAGAAAGCAGCTATAAAAGAGGAATTAACATTCCATTATCCCATTCATTCGTGAATCCAATTTCCATTCATTACTTTTCTATTAATTCATGCAGAATTTGTTGTACCCGTATGTACTGAAACTCCTCCACCGGTGAGTCTGCTCCCGGGGCAATGGCGCTGAAGCCTTCAAAACGTTTCCTGGTGATGAGGAGGAGTTTGTTCCTGATGGCTGCTACTATCCTCAGCTCGGAGCCGTGGTGGGTGTTGATGGAGTACAAATGACAGCCTAGGACAAAGAGGAGGATGATGAGGAGGGAGGGGGGACAAAGTTAGAGAGACAGAGTACATCGGACATGTGTTGTGCTGTAGGTGTTGTTCCCTGGCATCATCCCACAGATCGATGCGTCCACCACAGACAGCTGGCAGGATACCAACAACGGGTCAAATGTTGGGCGTTTGCAAAAAAAGGGCATTGGTAAAGGTCACAGCATCCCGCTTTAGGCTGATTTAATGTTATTTTTCTTATTTAAATATAAATAATCTTGTCAAGCACCATTTGCATCAACCTGTTTGCCAGGTTACAAACATATTCAGTTAATCTTTCTTCCAAAGCTGACAAGAAACAAGTCTGAAATGTCTATCAAGATGCTGATTTTAACATTTTAACAACAAACACCAGAAAATAAAGTAACATTTTTATAATTTTCTTGACAAAATCAAAGCTCAAAATGTCCTTTTTTGTCTATTATTACAGTACAAAGTTTAGAAACTAGCAAAACAAACCAACACCTATGTATATCATCGTAAATAAAATCACTCCAAGTCAACCTTCTAGAAAATATTCTGAATTATTACTAACATACTAAGCCTTTAATGTGCAAACATAACTTATTCCACCTCCTGACTCCCATGTTGATATGGAAGTCGGCAACACTATCCAGGTGAGCATGAAAGAGTGTTAGAAGAAAAGCAGTAGTGTGAACGTTTGTGTGTGTTACATCCCACTGCTGAAGCTCTACAACAATCAGTTGTAAAGCAATATGAATGCTATATGCTTATTGGACATATAATTTCAAAGAAATGTTTTCCTAACAAGCTTTAAATGGATCTACAGACTGTGCAAAAATATATTGCAAAGTTTTTCTGTAGTTAATATCAGTTTAAGTTAATTTAAAAAGATGGAATTTCATAATAAAATGATAATAACTAACTAAATTTAACTCATATTAGCCTCATATCAACTTCCCATCACTTCCACTGCATATGCACAATACGAATGGATCTCTTAATGGCCTGTACGAACTAGAGGAATGATTACAGCACGCAGAAACTGTTTGAATGAACACGTGGGCAGATAAAACTGTCAACACATTCATTTAAATTGAGCTGAATCAAAGCAAATCTCTCCAGATTACAGTACACGTAATTGGTTGCGTTTGTATATTCCTGTGTACCTTTCGTCTTCTCCAGTTTATTCTCCCGGCTGTCGCACTTCCCTCTGACGAGCTGCTTCTCCTCCAGGCCTCTCTTGAGCGTGCTCAGTCTGAACACATAGAGCCGAGCGTCCTTCCCTGGAAACAACAAAAAACAAAAACAAAAGCCACTTCTGGTTTTTCATGAAGGTTACTCTTAATTTGTCATCTCTTTTTTTTTTTTTTTAAGCATCCTCCCACGGCCAGACAGCGGTGTCGTACCGCGGGAGGATTACTCGAAGGCTTCTTAAGGCTCGTGCTCTCTCAGAAGCTTTATCAAAGCCCACACACAGTCGTGACAAATGTTTGCGCTGCCATCGCATAATCACTGTCAAAACCGAGTCAGCCCTGTTTGTCAATATTAGGGTTAGCTAATCATCTGCAGGGTAATTAATTACATGCTCTTCTGGTTGAAGCAAACATGGGACGAATCCTACATCTGTTTGTTAGTACACAGCAACTTCTTATTTACATTATTTGTGTTTTTTAATGCATTTTATTTGTGTCTATCTGCGAATCTGTCAGCCCTTTCATAGCCCCTTACACTCTCACAGTCAATCCAGTCATGCAGGATAAACACACTCTCTTATACACACAACAACAAAACCTCGGCAGGGATTGGTTCTCTATAGGTCAGCTTCCTTAGATCACAGCGAGAGATCAATGTGTTCGCTGGGCCAATGGAAGTGGAAAAGGGTAAGTGCGTACTCAAACAGCACAGAGAGAGAGATGACAGAGGTGAAATAAGTATAATGAGAAAGAAGATGTGCCGCAAAGACTGTTTAGAAAAGGACGAATGAATGAGACGATGGTTCCAGGAGAGTGTTAACCAGTATCCTTCTTCTTCTTCTTCGTGTGGTCTACTCCTACCTTTGTCTGCCCGGGTGATAAGCAGGTCCTGAGGCTCGAGAACGTGCATCTGCTTCACCACCATGGTTTTGTCAAACACTTGCACTGGAGGCAGAGTCTGCGTCTCTGAAAGACAACACATACATCAGGATAAACGAACATGTAAAACCTGAAAAACATGTCATTAATGTGGTTTAAATATGTGAAGTAAACAGCAGGGTCGGTCATGTGACACTCACCAGCGTTGGGCAAAGCTGGATCAGGGCCTGAAACGTGCACAACATCATTATCATCATCATGTTAGCTGTTGGCCATGGCACTCTGCTGAGTGCAGTATTGAATAGATATGGATGGGTGGCTTTATTTTAGAGGAAATAGGGAGATATCGATTAGGGATGACCTCACCATCCAGCAGCATGACCCCCGCTGTGTCTGTGGCAGCCAGCAGAGACTGACCCCAGGAGTCAGCGCACACGATCTCATAGGGGAATGTGCTGCAGAACGACTGGGACTCCCATGGCTGCAGCATACATGCACATACAAACATAGAAACACATGTAGATATACACAGATACATGCATAGTGGAAATAATATCAATTTGCTTTGGCAGAATACTAAAACAACTCTTCACCACCATAATTAAAAGAGTGATAAGTCATGTATACACTGCAAAAAAGCCCTTTAAGCTCATATTTTGCAAGTGATGTGAGATAAATCCACGTTTCCTGGACACTTTTCAAGTATTAGTACGTAAAAATAAGACAGGATGAAGCAGATTGCTGCTCTAATGACAAGAAAACAACCAGAAAAATGGAGATGAAGAGAAGAATTTGAGATTCAGATTTCAGAGATACCAAAGATATGTTTGTGGTAACAGCACAGTTCATACCTTGATCACAGTCTTTGATAAACTCTTTGATTAAAGCTCTTTATCAAGTTTATGTTATGTGAAGAAAAATAAAAGAATATCGTTCTCATATAATCTTAAAAACAGTATCTCTACTTAACTTTATGAACAACGTGATTTGTTTTGGAAATATTTTAAATAAGATATCAGATTCTTTTTAATTGTTTCACATAAATAACATTTTTGGCTTCAGTAATACATCAAGATGAATAGTTTTTTTTTGCTCTCACCTCTTTTCTGCACAGGCCTGTGGTTACAAGGCTGGTCGGGGCATCCCCTCTCACAATGGTCTTCAGCTTCAGAGCCTGAAGGTGAAATGGCATCATACATGAAACAGAGACACCTCTCAATTCTTTGATTTGCAGTGCTGCAGTGGAGGAAGTACTCAGATTATTTAGTAAAACAAAAGCACCAATGCAACAATGTCAAAATACTCCAGTACTTTTTACCTATATACAGCAGTTATGATGCTACATGTAGGTAAAAAATATTCAAAATTCTACTTAAGTAAAAGTACAGAAGTATTATGAGCAAAATGTAGTTAAAATCTCAGAAACAGAAGTACTAATTCTTCACAAAAATGTGACTGATAGCATTACACATGACATTAATACATTAATATTGATGCAGCAATGATTAAGTAGCATTTGCTTTTGTAGCTGGTCAGAGTGTTGCTAGTTTTAACTACTTTATATACAGTTTATATACAGTTATTGTTGGTATTTAAGCCCAGCCCACCCAACAAAGGGTCACATGATAAATCTGAAGGATTATGACAAGATTAATTAGGGTTGGGAAGAAGAAGAACAAAATTATGCTGCCCAGTGTTGTACTACTTTTCTCTAATCTTTGATTTTTTTTTTTACTGAAATACTGGATAATTTTTACCACTTTGGGCCTTGGACAGTTTAAATGAAACCATCTGAGGAGTTAAGAGTGGAAATCTCTCTTTGGTGAGACTGTTAAGAACTCAGAGACACATATGAAATATAGCAAGGCCGCCCAACTAGAAACATCTTTAATCGCTTTAAGCTTCTTTAATCAGATCTCACTAAAAAAGTATTTTATGGGCTTCTCGAGTTTCTTTTAATGTTACATCTTAATCTGAAAATGAACAAAAGCTGTCAGGAAAATGTAGAGGAGGAAAAAGTACAAAATGTCCCTCATGAAATGAAAATCACTCACTGCTGCTTGTTCAACGTGTGCCACTAAATAATGCGCTTTAACAAACCGTGGACCCTGCATGGGATAAAGGAGTGTGTACCGCATGTGAATCATCCATATAAATGCATTACAAGGACAGCAGTGGACCGAGCTTGCTGAATTATGCACCTTGTATTCCATCACTAATATATAACAAGCCTGCCATGCTTTCCATGCTTATTTAAGCACCGAGAACTGTGGCAACAGCTCGCAGAGGTGGAAATGATCTGGACAAGCAGGCTGGCAAAAGAAAAAAAAGTGTCATAATACATTAAATAAAAGGTGTAATTGCTTCAGCTTTCAAATACAATACAGTCTGCACGAATGCTCAAGCAGCAACCGTCTGATCGGATTGACAATTTCCCATCCAAGCTGCACAGTCAGGGTTTCTATTTACGTATCTGCATAAACAGGCAGTCTGGAGATAATGAAATCAATACCGAGCAGCAGTACAATGGCTTGGCACTGAGGTGAGAAAATATCCATAAAAAATACATATTCTGACCTATCAGGCATCCATGACGACGTGAAATCATTGTGTACAACGTGCGTGACACAACAAGCGGACGTACAAAGAGTCGGCTTAGTTGAGAACAAACGCCTCGTCTCTAGAAAAATGGATAATCAATGACTCGACACGTCTACCTTCCTTTTGTTTTCACGCTTTACAGCACAGCGCGTCAATGCGTCGGCTTTGTGTTTATGAGCAGAGAGCGACTGAAACAAGGCGAACAAGGTAGAAAACAAGGAGAGAAGAACAAGGGTGAGCAAAAGGAGATGACAAAGGAAGGAAACAGGAGAGGAAGAAGCATAAACGTGCATCTTTAGAAGTGATTTAAAAACTAATAACCTCATTTCTTCTCTACAACATGAGTCAAATAAGTTTCAGCGACCTAGAGGAGTGATGATGAAGATGGATGAACGTCTCAGAGAGGGAACATTTAGTTTTTGTACATATTTCTCTGAGGTAAAGTGACTATTAAGAGCAATTTCTGATTCATTACACTTATTTAATATTTGTCTGCCTCACACAGACACATTTCCCCGGAGGCTTTATGACAAAACTTGTTCAGTTTAGGTAAAAGCACTCATCGTGCACAGTCTATCATCACAGCAGGCCGCACATTTGTCCAAAGAATATCTATTATCTCACAAACAACCTGAAACAAATGATTTACATAATGCCAGAGATCATCTAGGTTCAGCATCACGGGCACTTCTTTACACACTTTTCTTCCTTCCCTGTGTAATTATAGTTACATCATCACCCAGCACAGAGGTGTAATGACGATTACATCAGCCACGTAATGACTACTGGACCGCGGCTCAGAGACCCGCTCTTGTATCATTATTCCACTCTGACCCTCCTGAAAGTGAGAGAGTCCAACTGTCGGTCAGGACTTACGGCTCTTAAAGGACTTTGTCGTAGTACAAAGAGTCACAGGTCTTCCTTGCCGGTTTTTAAAGATGTCTGTAGCTTCTCCTGCAACTGCAGTTTCTCTATTTAGCTCATCGTTGTGTCAAAACAGGAAAATCGCACCGGCGCCAGAAGATAAGTGTTCACAAAAAAAAAAAAAAAAAAGCAGTGTGATAGAAAATCTCATTGTGCACCTGATTACAGCTCTCTGCAATAGAAGCTGATCAAAACCAGAACCACGTCCTCATCTATAATATATATTCTCCGTCATTTGAGCAGGACTGCTTGGACTGTGAAGTAATTTCTACGATTCAAAGTGAGTTAAATGCTCACAGTTTGCTCACAGATCTTACGTAACCGCGTTGAATATGTATTTCTACGTAGATATTTCATTGTGGAAAGTAAAAACACACACGCCAACGTTTCTGTGCAGCCAAACGAGGTGATTTTATGACATACGGGGGTGTGATTTCCTCTGGGCATGTCGTCGGTACGCTCATCTGAGTCGCCTTCAATTATTACAGCGCGCTCAAAGCAACAAGCCTAACGAGCGGCAGCGGCAAGTGGTACTTGGAGTCCATCGTGGACGTGATTTTGCTACAAACAGGCAGCGATACCTTCTAGCTGGAGGTTGTTGGGGCAGTATGAATGAAATGAAAAATTTACATTAAATTACATTCTTTGGAGTTTTTCATCTATATTCGTCTTCTTCTTCTTATTATTATTATTATTTAAATTAAAGTTAATATTGTCCTATAAAGACACCAGTCAAAAATAAGATGTTAAAGCACAGCTCTGTTTGAAGTAAAGATGCAAATGCAACAATTATAATGAGAAAATCTATAAAGGAAACTGATTTTAAGCAGGTTTACAATACAAAGGTTTGAAAAATACAATAACTAAATTGATATACTGTTGTTGTTTTTTTCATTGCAGCCCCCCCACATCTGAAATTTTGATAGCTAAGTGCACCTTTCTCTTTTTTCTTTGCCTTGGTGTTGAACACACACACTGATCTCAGATGTGATTAAGCCTGAAAGTCTTAATCCAACAGTCAGGTGCCTATACAGTATGAATTTTTCACACTGACCTGTGAAGTATTTGTATTTCTTTGTTTCTTTGTTGAGCTGCTGTGGATAATTTTGCACTAAAATGAAGTTTAAGTCTCGATGATACTCCCATGATTTGTCTGACTGTGTCTGGTAAAGCTTTGCTTGAGCTTCAGTTGAACTTTGGAGCATATTTGCACAAAACAAGGAAGATTTTGTCCCCTAACATAAAAAGTGACGTGAATATTGTTTGAAGAGAGAGTGAACGCAGGGAAAAGACAGTTAAATGATACAGTAATTAAATACATAGTTCATAAAACTGACGTCAATTTGCACAAATTGAGGAAATTGCGAGAGATTAATTGTGTGTGTGTGTGTGTGTGTGTGTGTGTGTGTGTGTGTATAAAATTAGATTCCTGAGCAGTTACATATTAGCTTCATGCTAATATTATGCTCAATCATAAACAATGTTCAAAGGTGCATGTGTGTTGAGGTTTCTTAGGTGATCAGCTGTTTTTGTCTGCTTGTACATGCCCACCTTTGTCTGGGTGTGTATCCTGGTTTCCATGTGTGTGTACATGTGGGTGTTTTTGCCTTCGTACTGCAGAGATCTGACTTGCTAATAACCCTGTGTGTGTGTGTGTGTGTGTGTGTGTGTGTGTGTGTGTGTATGTTTGTGACTTTGTTACCTGTCCTATCCTGACAAATTCGGCCTGCCGTGCCTCTTCCTTCTTGCGTGCCGACTTTGGAGACTCGGGCAGCACGTCGCTGAAGGACCGTCGGTTTAACATGTTCTGGGGAGAAAAAGGAACCTAAACGTGGAACACCAATCCACACACACAGACACACACACACACACACACACCGAGAGGGGAAAAAGAAAGCAGAAATGGGCCTTAAGAGATTGACCCTGGCAGGAGGGGCGAACAGCAGCAGTGCAACACAGCGAGAACGGTGTCGTGTTAGGAGCAACAGTGAAAGGAGGGGGGGTGAAAAAAAAACAAGAGAAACAAGAACAAAAAAAGTGATGTGAGGAGAGAGAGCCGTGCTGAGAAAGTCAGCATTGCAGTAGTATCCAGTCGGTGTGGTGCAGTATGCAGTAGGCAGACCGAGGGCTGCAGTGGAAACAGCAGAGCAGCAGTGGCTACAGTCGCTGCCAGTGACAGAAGTGACAAGGAGGAGACAACTTGGATGGCGAGAGTCCATCCAAGAGTGGACAAGAGCAAGGCTCAACGCTAGATTAGAGGTCAGCGATGGAGCTGTACCTTGTGCAGGTCAGGCATGAGGTCTTGGTAGAGCGAGCGGATCAACATGTCAAGGGTCCGCTGACGCTTCTGGGCAAACGTTGGCGTCTCCAGTGTGGCTTTCTCTCCATTGATTACTGCAGGACATGAAGCAAGATCAGATTAGAAAAGAAGGAAATATTGATGATATTCTAATGTATTTTTCTTTGTTTTGTTTCTTACATTTGACTAATAAAAAGTCCCTGAATTCTTGGTGATCAGTAAATACAGGCGGAGACGGGAGAGGAGGTCCAAACAGTGGAACACTCTCCTCTGAGAATATCTTCAACCTGTGACAAAGAGCAGATACAACGCAGAGCACATCAGCGTGGTTAAATAAAGTCGACTACTCCTTTTAATCAAGGCAGAGTGAATTCAAGCGTTAATCACAGCACTCACCTGTAACTGTCATTCTGGCTATTATACCTAACTAATGCAAAAATATCTGGAAGTGAGGTTAAGGAAACGTTACGTTAGAGACACAATCACACTTCGTATCACTTCAGTGCTGCAGGGATGACGTGATATCTGTTCAACGGCCAAAGCTCCCTCTGGACGCGGGTCACGTCGCTGATTACCACTTAATTTCTCCGTCATTCATTGTCCGCGTGAAGGATACGGGTGAAGTGCGATCGGATCATAGACGGTTTGAAGGACGACGATGCGTCATCCCCTTCCTGGAATACTATGGTCACAATGTCATTTCCAATGTGTCTCTTTCTCTCCACCTGCCACAGAGGAAAAGACCAAAGAGACACAAGATGAGTTAAAACTGGCCACTTTACCTCAACAAGCTGTGATTCATGTACTCACCCAGAGACTATATTTGTTTTCATACTCTGACAAGTACGATGAATAAGCTATTAGCAGTTTCTGTTTGCAATATGTAGACAACTACAACTGGATTACTTTGACACTGAAGAAACTTTGAAAAAAGTGACAATTTTCAGGCAAATTCTGAAGTTGTACGGATTTCTAAGTGGATTTACTGATCTATGATGACTAATCGGATTAGTTTATTCATGACATAATACAGACAATATCTGGACAGTGACTGAATCTAAAAATGTGTGTTATCATGTCTGAATGTTCAGATTTGATTAAGGTATACCTCCATGGAGTATGATGTTTGACACAAATTGCGGTCAGAGCCACTGCTGCTGTTGACTGTGTTCATACATGGGCCAAATCAATGTATAACCCCGCAGACCGCACAGAACACAAACTACTATGTGACATTACATCCTGTTTACACCTGGTATTAAAATGTGATCTGTATCCGGTTAATAAACGACCTGATCTTGCTTTTGCGTTCACACCTGGCATTTTTATAATCCGTTCTCGTTATCCTCATCGAGTTCAGATCTGTGTCTTTGAGAGCAAAACCTGCACGTAAGTAATCTGAGGTGGAGATAAACACGTCTCAGACTCCCCAAATTGTTGTTGCTTGGTTCAGTTTATGAAACTTTGAGATGCTTTCTACAACATATTCTTAATTATTTGTCTGCTTTTGGAAATTTGGCATAAAAAATAATGTTTCAGTTTGTCCAGGTGACTAGTTTATGACACTAAATTATACTGTATGTTTTGTTGACAGCAGATCAGCTGCAAATGAGTCCAATCCACGCTGTCGTGAAAACATTAATTTCTTACTTTATATCATTCACTTCTCACCAAAGTGTTGCTTTCATTTTTCACACAGTTCTGTTGAATAACACATTTTTTGGGGCTTTCATGACACAGAATAAACTTGTATTAAAGGTGTCCCTTCTTCTCAGTCTTCCATGTAAATATCTATATAAATGTTATGTTGTGTACGGGTGCAGACCTACTTAAGGTGTGGTCAGGCAGCTCCGATCACTGTTTTATCTTATTCAGATAACCTGTCAGGATTCAGGATCACATTTTAATACCAGGTGTATTAAAACTTTGTTTGTTTGGTGATTGGACTGTAGCGTTAACCGGGTTTATCTGAGCTTTTTGCACAAAAACAGCTGCCTGAAGCATTTAGAAATGACACTGATGCTCTGCTGTAAAATCAAAACAACGAGCTGAAAGATGCTAAATGCTCTATGAGGGGAACTGTAACGACATTGTGATAATTGTCCGCGGTTTCATCATTATGAGCGACACCTTCCACATTACATGAAGTCATTTCATCCACTGTTAACATAAAAATATTAATTATAGCTGCTTTAAAGTTAATTAGTCTGCATCACTCTGTTGATGAGGTACTCAGTAATGCTGTGATGATGGGGACTGTGTGTGTGTGTGTGTGTGTGTGTGTGTGTGTGTGTGTGTGTGTGTATAAAAGAGTGTGATTCTGACAGCAAACATTTTTCAAGCTCTCAACACCACAAACACTTTGAGAAGCGGTGATAATTTCAACTCTTTGATCCCAACATCCACCGCACTCCTGTCTCACCTACTTGTTTTGTCATCTATGATAATTTATTTTCTCTTCTTATTTAGAGTTTTTTTTTACAGGTTGTTCCACAGAAAGACTAAAAAAAAACCTTTATCCAACTCTTTGGTTCATGACAACATATCGAGAAAATGAATAAAACCTGCATTCCCATGAAATTTGATTTGACACACACATCTGCTCAAGTTTTTATAGGTGCCGAATAACAATAACCTGCACAAACAGATGGAAAAACTCTTGCTGCTCGCACTTGTGTTCAAGTATAATAAAAGAGGATATGAGAATAATTTAGCAGTGTGCAGGTATTTGTTTTTGTCATTTCTCCAGAGGATGAATCACACTTGTTATCGCTTCTAGGGCAACCATCCAGTCATAATCATCACTTACATTGCACACAAGAAATATCAAAATCTTAAAAACAAATGTTGCCAAGAAGTTTAATGAGCACATTCATGCTCCCCAGAGAATGAACCATTTTAATTTTGGACACTGTGAGCTTTCCTCACTTTGCAAACTAGCTATTTCATCATCTTATCCTCGCATGATCATCAGGATGAATTGTTTTTAGCCAGTGAGGCTATACACACTTGAATGACTTGTTTTTGCGGACTGCAGCTTTGCAGACTGACTCTCACATGTGGTACAAACACAGACTGTACCTTATTATTGACCACTAGAATGTCTTTTTCCAATTATGTGTCAGACCTTCTAAGCACCAGCCCTTTAAAAATCATACTCACTAATATTAGCTTCACAGAATAGAGCTCTACAGTAAAGCAATAACGTCCTTTCTTCTCCCTTTCTTCCTAAAGTGGGCACATTTTGCCAACTTGGCTGCCATTGTACTGGCTTCCTATCAGCACACTGTTAAAGTCGGTGGGGTCTTTTCTCTGCAAAATGACAGAGAGATGAAGACCCGTGACTGATGTGCAATTAAACTTTCTACAATTCCTCTAATAGCAGAAGATAGAACGGCAAAAGGAGTTCAATCTTTGGGCGGAGACGGTGGTAAGAGGTGAAGGTGAAAGAGGAGAGAAGTATGCAATAAGTACAGAGAGAGAAAGATTCATCAGAGCTGTTTGTCTTCTAAGTATTACTCTTTCAGATGAGTCAACGTAATATTAATTATTACTAATACTACACAATATCAAACCTCTACTAGCATGTGGCTCTGTGTGAGTGCGGGACAACACACAGCAAAGAAAATTTCCTGTCAGTCCATCCATAGCTGAGATATTCCATTCTAGGTCATAGCGGTGATGCTGCAATCCCTTCATTGTGCAACTACACATTCATGCACCCACCTGCTGTTTGTTCTCTTTAGAGTAGGGTAACATGGTGGACACATGGAACATGAGCTCATGGCCCTGATACACTGTGTAGATGGACTTAATTCCTGTAGTGTCATCTGCAGGTAAAAAGAGGCAGAAACAGAAGAAGATAAAGACAGACACTGGCGTGTTCAAAGACCTTTACTTTGAAGTTATGCTAATGTGATGTGATTCAGCAGATGTGCCCTCTCTTACTCTTGGTGTCTAGCCCTCCGCGGTAACCTGCCCATCCCTGCAGCGTAATGGAGTCACCCAGCAGATTGAGAAACTTGTCGAAGCTCTCACTCCCCGTCTCTGAAACAAACACAAGGCTTGCTTTTCTTGCTGTTTGTACACTTAATATGAAGCTAACAGACACAGCAGCCACTAATTTTATCTTAGCACGACTGAAAACAAGAGGAAACATCTAGCCTGGCTCTGTCTGGCACTAATGAAATCCACATGAAATCCTCTAAGGCTGCCTAATTAACATGTTTGTTGAATCTGTGCAATCTGGTTTTATGGGAGGGGTTGTGTGCTGGACTATTTCTTGGCTTGCCACAGTAAACAAATGAGATATAAAATGTTAATTAGTGAGCTTTAGACGTGCTGGTAGGTTTGTTACCTTTATACAGAACCAGGCTAATTGTTTCCCCCTGTTTCCAGTCTTTACGCTGAGTTTAACTAACTCGCTGCTGCCTTCAAGCTTCATAACGGAGAGACAGGAAAATAAAATCTTCCCATCTATCTCTTGCAAGGAAGTGAATATGCATATTTAAACAAAATAATTAACTAATAGACACTGAAAGAAGTTGAACATAGAGGGATTTACCGTTGCTAAACATCTCATCATCTGTGAGCTGTCCGTCTTTGGCATACAGGACGCCAAATTTAAAGTTGACAGAACCCTACAAAATTATAGTTATGTGTTAAAATGTTATTTTCTATTGACATACAGTGTTTCTATGGTAGGAAATGCACATACAATATGACAGAAAATGTACACAAACGATATTTAGAAGTCAAAATAAGAACAAAGATACACTGAAGAGTAATTACCCAACATGAAGCAGGTATAGCATGTAGTTACTGTGCATAAAAAGGTATATTACTGTAGTTGGAGAGTATGGCAGCGACTTTTACCAGATAAAGAAACAATAAAGAATCAAACAAGTGAGTATCTGTGAAAGGAACACAAACAAAAGGGAGCAGCAGTACTCTGAAAACAAACTCCAGAGCTCCACAAAAACCACTTAACAAATGAGATAAACCGTACTGTGAGCAGTGTCATCACATACCTCCTGTTCCTCCAACACCAGTAGATCCTGAGGAAAGAGGACATAACAATTATCATTCACACTAGACAGCTCTCCAGGTAGAGATGACACAGCCTAAGGATATAATACAGTTCAGATGCTGCTGATCAGGTCTGCCATGAAATGGACCGGTGCTACATTTCATTAAGAGCTGGTCGATGTTCTGGTGTTACTCTCACCTTCTGAATCTCTGGGTTGAGGATCTCCCTGGGGCCTTTCTCAAACCTGTCCATGTTCATCGCACTGGGAGTAAGGAGAGGAGGAAAAGGGAGGAGTGGAGAACGTAGTAATGGGAAAAAAGAGAGAAAAGGGTGTTTAGGATCGATGGAAGACAAATAGCTCAAAGGGCTACACAGAAAAATGAGCAGGAGACTTGATACGGGGGATTTCTCGTCCTGCTTGGACCATTTATACTCATTCAGAGCTTGAGAGGTGACACCGCTCAGCCTGAGGAATTTATAACCTCATGTTTCATACATCTCATTACGACCTGTTGCTAGTCACTCATGAAATCTGCTACTGGAAACGTGATGTTGAAGATTTGAGTTTGAACTCTCGGCATAAGATGTGATGTTCTGGTGCAAAATATACAGAGAAACTACACAAGCAGTGTTGCCAGATTTGGCAGATTTTGTTATGGTTGGCAGATATGTTGGGGTTGGTTTGTGATGACTTGGGCTAATATTCTTCAAATAGTAGGCTTGAATGACTGAAAACCGGAGATGAAATGATTAGTCAATCAACCAAAAATGAATATTTTTTTGTCATAAATGATCATTAACTGAACTTTTTGGACTAAACAAACAATATAGATGTGTTCCCTTGGGTTCTAGAAAAATATAATAGCCATTTTACACAATGTAAAACATTTTAGACGGACAAAATGATGAATTTAATAATCCAGAGAAATAATCTGCTGTTTAATAAATTCTCAAATTTGTGTAAAGGCTGTTAAATCTGGTCATACAAGTGAAGACATTTTCCAAAATATTTACTGTAGTTTAGATGTAATTTTATTATTTATCCATCATTTTGGGGTTCAGTTAAAATTCTGATAAAACAGAAGTTTTGTTTAAATAGGGGACAAACACAATACTGTTCAATATAAGTACGTTGTTGGTGTTTAGTGTTGGATAAATGCAAACATATTCTGTATAATAGAGACTTTTAAAAGTCAAAGTATGACGTATTTTAGACCTCCACATAGGTATGATGATATTTTGTTACACAAAAGCAGCTTAGGTGCAAATATTCTTGCATCTACTTATCAGTTTACATGTTTGTGTGTGTGTGTTTCCCCTCAGTAGACGGATATGGCAGATTTGCAGCTCTTATTGAGTAATTTGGTGTATTTGGTCCTCTCAGCACGAGATAACCAACAGTAGTGATCTCATACATGTTTTGTAAAGAGTGAATGAGCTGTGTTGGCTCAGAGCTCCAGGCTTCACTCCTCACCTCAGGATGGACTTGACTGATAGTGTTTTGGTCGGGCTGTAGGGGAGGCTGATCTTCAGAGTGCCCTGAGAGAACAGGAATGACACAGATCAGAGATTACAAACGGTTACTGCAGCGGCCTTCAATCGTCTTCTCTCACAGGATCTTTTTTTTTTCAGTCATTCAGAATAATTACAGAGGACAAAATTAAACCAGAACAGTTCAAGCCAAACAAAGTTGTTCTGCTCAACAACAACAACATCCTGTACCGGTTAGAGTCTCACAGAAACAAGACAAATCAATGTGATCAGGCAGCGGAGGTGCACCGCTCTAATCAGGTTCCAGATGAGGCTGGAGGCCAAAATTAGATCCAAGCTATCTTGGTCATGAAGCTGAGTCACCACACTACAAACAACGAACACGAACATGCATCTCACACACCTACACACACGCACACAGTGACTCAAAAGTAGAGAAGCGTCGTCCCTCAAGATGCCATTTTGTACTTTCTCGTATTAAGATCCCATAAAAAGCGCCACCTACAAACTGTGTACTCTGTTCACGTGTAAGATTAACAAAATGTTTCAGTACTTTCCCGTTTGCTCGAAGGAAGAAGTACATCAAGTTCAGTTATGAGGTACTTATACTTTACTTGAGTATTTCCATTTTAATGGCACTTTGTATTCTACTTCTCTGCATTTCAGAGGTTATTATTGTACTTTTTACTGTGCTACATAAAACATTTTTGATTTGTGCCCTTTTACACAAAAGCAGTGTCTAGTTAGGGCTCCTAGTTACATTTTAAATATCCATATAAGTTGTTAGCAGTTTCACCAAAGAGAGATTTGCCCTATAAACTAAAGATTAGATGAGATATGAGCAAAATAAACATGGATTGGACTTAGTTTTTCCTTTTTTTTACACCACATTTATCATGTCATAATCCCCTAACTGTCAAAAAACCCAGCCACACCTCGTCCAGCTACGACAGCAAAATGCTAATTCTACGTTGATGCTTCAGAATTAACAGTTTCATAATGTAATATGTAAGAATATATCAGTCACATGGGTAATTTCCCTGCACAATGAGTACTTTTAAAACTTTAAAGGAGCAGTGTGTAGGATTTAGTGGCATCTAGCAACGTAGTTGCTGATTGCAACACCCTCCACCCACCCTCTCACACCAAGCGTGAAAGAGGTGGAAATTCCCTATCTAGAGCCAGTGTTTAGTTGAGTTTGTAGTGAGCTACAATTAAAACAAGGTGGTTTAACATGGCGGACTCTGTGGAAGAAGCCCTGCAGAATCTGTAGATATAAACACTCATAGGTAACAAAAACACAACAAGTCTTCTTTTCAGATGTTTATACACTAAAAAAAAACATATTTATGAATATTATATTCTATAAATAGAGCCCCCTAAATTTGACACACTGGACCTACATTTAACTGATCTCACACACCTACACACACGCACACAGTGACTCAAAAGTGGAGAAGCATCGTCCCTCAAGATGCCATTTTGTACTTTCTCGTATTAAGATCCTATAAAAAGTGCCACCTACAAACTGTGTACTCTGTTCACGTGTAAGATTAACAAAATGTTTCAGTAGTTTCCCGTTTGCTCGAAGGAAGAAGTACATCAAGTTCAGTTATGAGGTACTTATACTTTACTTGAGTATTTCCATTTTAATGGCACTTTGTATTCTACTTCTCTGCATTTCAGAGGTTATTATTGTACTTTTTACTGCGCTACATAAAACATTTTTGATTTGTGCCCTTTTACACAAAAGCAGTGTCTAGTTAGGGCTCCTAGATACATTTTAAATATCCATATAAGTTGATAATACTTCTGTACTTGTACTGAAAGGTGCCCTGTGGAGTTTTCTTGTAAACAAATCAAAGTTACATTCATAAAATATACATTGTGTGGAATCTGTAAATCTAAGTTAGCAGTCTTTCCTGCCTTTTGTGGTGCATTTCCACGTTTCTTGGCATATATACTGATATCAGTTGATCACTGTATTTGTGACGCCCTTGTCAGGAAAATGCATTGTGCCTCCACAGGGGAATGCAGGATTTTTACACATAATGGAGTATTTTCACACTGTTGTGCTGCTGCTTTGCAGATGGCAAACTCACCGTCTTTCTCCAGAGGATGGCTCTGTACTGTGGAACCCGCTGGTTGTTCTGATCTGAGAGGACGACTGACAGGTAGAAGGGATTCTTCTCTGCATCTGTACCCACATAGTTCTGGTGAACTGAAGGAGACGGAGAGAATATTCAGATAAAATCATATAGACACACACTGGATATTAAAACGTGTGGATGTCACGATGAAAATATCAAAGGAGAACTGACAGTTTTACTTATTTAGGTCGAATCTTTTTCTCTTAATGGCACATTATATCTTCTGCCACCAAAACTGTTATTATTCAACTCTCCCTTTCATCCCCTCGGGGTCTTGGCCTGTCTTTCTCTGCCATTTTGTCCTCCTTCGTATCCTTGCTTTCATTATTTTCTACCTCCTTTCATTCATCCCCACCTCCCCATCTCCATTTTTTTCTGTGTGCGACATGGCCGCAGACAAAGATCTCCTGACGACGCCACGGCAGAGTCACACATTCATGCCTCTGCCTTTTCGGTTGACAGGGTAACATCTTCAAAAACAATGCTGAACAGACCTCCAAACCCAATTAGACGCAGGATATCTGCCTGCATGCTGTCCCTTTCTTTGTCCTGCTTTGATGCTTTCTTTCCCTATAATTTAACTTTCTTTCTATGATTTGGTTCTTCACTCTCTTTATTCTCCGTTAGCCGTGTTTTTATGCTTCAGGTAAGCGATGATTTTGCAAGGTTTGGTTGCAATTATACACTTATTAGTTTAGACGGCTTTTCTCTGCGTGAGAACAAAACATATTGTAGTCAATCTGGGATTATCTTCATACCTGATCCGAGGCAACGGGGAAGTAAACGAGGACAAACTGTTTTACTATTCTTCGCCTAATCAGGAAGAAATTGAGAATTCAAGCCATTGTATTGGCTGCTTCATCAAACAGGAAGTGCTCATGTTGGAATAATTGGCCTAGGGTTCATAATGTGTTGTGTTGTACTATGCAGTCGGCTCTGTTTCAGGCTGTGAGACACAGATGGCTCAGCTGCAGTCCAAACAGGTCGAGCCAACTTTCTGGAGACATGGCTGCCCATGCCGTAGCATGATTAGACCCTGGCTAGAGGAGAAAATGCATTTCTTTTCTTCCACCTATCGACTTTTTTTTTTTGCTGTCTAACTTTCCTTCACAATTATCTCCATCCATCCGGAGCTCTGTCTTTTTATCTCAACCGTTCAGCTGAAGGCGTTCTTCCCGATTCCAGTCATGCTAAAGAAAACCCCGGACAATGATCTTTTTGTTGCACAACTTGCCGCGCCGCCCACACTGCGAGTTTGAGAACAGGCAGGGCGTTAATGAGGATGGAGAGATGATGAGGGTCAGAAAGGTGACGGAGCAGGTGACCAATTCTAATGTATGTCTTAACAGTCTCCGATGCTGCTCCTGTTAATGGCCTCTGCTAGCCTGCTGCACGGCGCTGGGCTTATTTCAGAAGGCAACAGTCCGATCTTAATTGTGTTATCTGTTGGAGGTGAGCCTTTGCTCCGTCTGCTGGTGGTGAGTCTGTACGTCCTCTATGGGCATCCGCCCTGGGTGGTGCATAGCATTAGAGTGTAGTTGACTCTCAGTGGGGATATGGCTGGATGCTAACAAGTTTTGGCCTTGAATGAAGAGCGGTGCTGCATGAGGACAAGGCTGACTTCATAAGATAAGAAGCGTCCTGTGGACCAGGAAGGAGATTCAGAGGATGTTTTATTTCTGCAGAGCTTATAGTCTCTCTCTCTCAGTCTCACCCCCTGCATATTTCTCTCTCTTCTCACACGTACTCCATGTGTTTGTGTGTTTTTTGTTTTTTTAAACAGAGCACAGCCGAGCAGCACTGACCTTTTCCCAGGAAGTATTTAAAGAACCATCTGGTGTGGTACTCTGGATTCTCCAGATGGACATCGGTTCTCCTCCAGGTTCCCGGAGTGTAGTCCAAAGTCTGTTTGTCACGCACACACACATGCACACAAACACCACATTGTCATAATGATGGTCACAGCTTGAGTCACAGCAGTCTTCTCTGTGGAAAACTGTTACACTATGCAGCAGTACCGATTACAGTGAAGGGCAGAAAATCAGATACAGTCTGAGCACTATGAGCTGCAGTCTTGCTGTTATTGTTGTACCATGATGCAAATAATCTTGGAGGACAAACAGTACACATTCTGGAGGGTTAGAGTTTTGTCTCATATAACATGACATCCTAAAATCATACCAACAAAAGCAAGAGAAAGAATCACATTAAGATAGGAGCCCACAAGGGACACACACTGTAGCTGCTGATATAAAAAACAACAAAGATGTTCAACAAATGCTGGAAACAATTAAAACTCTATGATATACTGAGGCTTTGATGTTAGTAAACAGAAGACACAAAGTGTTTCTCTAATCTAGTAATATGACTATGGATATAAGGGCTGTTAAAATGTGATGAATTATTTCTTTGCATCATTATGAGCACTGATGCAGACTCCCATGTTGCTGCATTTATCAATTTAAAACATGTTAAGTGTCTTTTAGTCAGTGACAGTCCATGCATCTGTTTCCTCGCCATGCTAGTGAGTAATATATACATACTTTTGAGTGATATGCAGTTCATACTGTATCAGAAATCATAATTGTTGTCTTGATTTTTGAGATTTTCCTCCTGATTTTTGCAGCCAGTTTAATAAGCCAGTTGTTTCCAACCTTTTCAATATGTGACCCCTTGAAGTGAAGCAGGGTACACGACCCCTAATCACAGGTGGAATACAGTATGTTTACAAGATATGACTTATTTTAATGTCCAAGTGGCTCAGATTTCCTAATTTGAATATTTTTTTAGAAGCAAAACAAGTAAATTATCCAATTATACAAGTAGAAAGCAAAGACTGGACAAAAGTAATGGGGTAGGAAAGAAGAAAACACATTGGTATGCTATCTAACCTCAGATATATCTCAGGGGAAACCCAGGTGAAGCCTGGGTTGGGTGATGCTATATTACAGGTTGTTGTACAAAAATATATCATACCTGTAGCTCCCTATAGTTTCATATTTAGCATACAGACATAAAAATATTGTAAATCTTCTTATCTAACTCTCAACAATTGCATATACCAAATGTTATAAATAAATAAAATAGTATAATATAATAATAATAATGATGTGGCATCATCACCATCATCCATTTAGGGTTTTCAGGCAATGCAATGCAAGGCAACTTGTAGATGTATAGATGTACTGAATAACGGCCTCAAAAATGACCATCATTTTTGATATCTTGTCTGTTTACTGGGGTTAGTGAGAGCCACATGGAGGTAAGCGAACAAATGGGATGCATGTGTGAACAAAAGTGTATTGTATATATATTGTATGTACCTCATCTGACGAGCCATTTTCCACCCTGAAGCGTCCTGCCCTCTGAATGGCCCCATCTGCGTCACTGGAAATTAGCTGAGAGGGAGACAGAGGGAAGGAGACATGTTTAAAATTAGACACCTGACAAACCATGACTTGTGGCAGACAGTAATAAGCAGGTCATAAATACATTAGAGTTGGCTATCATCATGGACAAAAAGGGGAACCATGGCAGACACATCACCTCCATGTGACAACAGCACCATGAGTCCTGCTACAGTGCAAACATGTCTGTCCTCAGCAGTGAGTCTCCAACGTCTCCACACATCACATCAATAATTACTCCATGATTCCTCTGATTCCTTTCACGGTAAAAACCTGTTTTGTTTTTTTTTATTCATTCGTGCATCCGCCACCCTCTACTTATCCACCCAATTATGTGTCTCTTGCTGACTCACCTCTCTCTGCTGGAGAGGAGACATTATGAGAGTGAAGTGGGACAGTTAATGATAGTGGAAGAGTGAGAGAAACAAGAGAGGGCAAGGAGGGACAGCATGTATATTGTGTTAAACTCGAAAACAGTTCGACATTTTGAGCGCTCGCTGGGTTTCTTGGAGAGATTTAGGCGATGGGTAGCCCCGTTTGTAACCGCAGCACTCCATATGTGCGATTTTATAGCGTCCCCTGCATAAAGCTTTGCAGAAAAAGTCCAAGACATTGATGTAAGTGCTCTGTCACTTTGGCACAGACTCAAATATCTTCCAACTATTCAATTTAATTTGGTTCAGACATTCACGTCAGCCTCAGGATGAATTGCAGTAGCAGTGGTGATTCACCAACCATCATCAGATCAAAATTTAAATTGTCCAATTTAAGCCTCAGCTGTACTTTCTGTTTAGTACTAATTAGCATATGTTACTGTGATAATACGCTAGAATTAGACAATAAAAACATTTTAGCAGTCAAATATCAGCATGCTGCCATTGTAAGCATGTTCCTGTGCTAGTGTTAGCGTTGCTGTGCTTTTGAGCTTCATGGAGACACTAGCATTTCAGTCTTCTTATTATAAAGAATACAGTCAACCATGTCCTGGTTGTAGCTTCTTAACAGACAGACCTAAGAGTGCCATCAATCAATTCAACTCTCGACAAGAAAGCACAAAAGCATATTTCCCAGTATGCTGAACTATTCCTCAACTTTTAGGAAAATCAATGCACTCTGCAAATTCAATAACACGAGACTGGAAATGATAGAAATGTGTTATATTTTGCTGGTGCATGGACTTTTTGTCTGCCATTCCTTGAGTGTGAATGTGTGTGTGAATGTGTGTGTAGGCTGCAGTCCTTTCACAAGTCCAGATTTACATACTGTCAGACCGGCAACAGACGAGACTGACCTGACTGATGTATGACTGCTTTGTTGTTGAAAAACAGACTTAAAGAAAGAACACACTTCAAAGCAAGCTACATATTAATGTGTGTGAATACAGTTAATGACATTACATGATATGGATATCTCAACACTAGTAATAATGAGTCAAGTGTTAAGTCAGTCGGCGCTGCTGCTAACTGACTCTCTGAGTGATTTCCTCTTTCCCTTGTGAACATCTACAAAGCTCCCTTCAATCTATTCCTCTTCACATCCCCTTTTCCTTTTTATCCCCCAACGCCATTGCATCGAATCATGTTTTGTTGCCAGGCAACGGACCGAAGAGTCTCTCTTTCTCCCTCCCGTCTCTGCGTCTTTGCCCTCTGCTCTTTGACCGTCTCCGTCGCCCTGCTCTGTTTTTCTCCCCTCACCAATAGAGGTCTCTGCTCTGCCGAGATGTAAATTTAAAAAAAAAAAAAAAATAGTTCTGGCATGGCTCGGTGTATCCCTGCACACACTGCGAGATGTCCAGATGGTGGCCTGAAATGGTCAGGAGGAGCCAAACAAGAAGAGGATACAAAGGAGGGGGTTCCAGGTAGAGGAGGTGTGAACATGGAGAGCTGCTTAATGTGCCTCGTGATCTCCAGGAAGTACGCAAAGAAAGACTGAAACTTGGGCTGCAGTTGTCTTCAAATGTCTCATTTTGTTCAACCAACTGTTCAACAACACAATTATGTGCAATTTACATTGATATAAAGCAGAGAAAGCAGGAAATATTTACATTTAAGAGGTTAAAAACTGCAATTTCCTGGTGTTTTTTACTTAAAAAATTACTTAAACGATTAGTTGATTCTGAAAATATCATTTTTCACCAGCTTTAAATGAAACAGAGGATATAGAGGGAACAAAGCACTTCATTCTTTATGTCTCACTGACATAGTTATAGCATAATATTTAAGCTTTTACCTGCTTATGATGAGATTTTTGAAGTATCCTGGTTTTGAGAAACCTGGAAACCGGGATACTTTGACATGTAAACACCTTATCCAGGTTTCTGATCACTCTCTATGTTTGTCAGTACAACAGAAATATGATTATAATATGATAATGATTATTATCACATTACGTTCAAATCTAATATAATAAAAGCGTAAATTCTGACTTCAGTTGATCATACATGAAATTGTATTTTCACTCTTGTTTTCTATTAGCGGTGATGAGATGGAGAAGATAAATCCAGCACAGTGTGAACGCAGCCTGAAACCAAACTGTGTTCATTATCAACGGTTGAGGTAACTCTTCCTGTCGGTACAGAAATGAGCGGCTGAGATGTTCACGAATCAAAGACACACCTACGGGCAAACGATCAGAAAACTAGATTCTCTTATGATCAAATACACTGCGATATGAATAACCAGGTTTCTTCGTCTCCGTCTCATCTTCCATGTAAAAGCCATATCCCGACTATGATCAGAGACTTAAAACCAGGACACCGATGTTGATGCCTCAAATAAACGTGTTTTCCTGCTCTAAGGCTCTACGCACAATGATAAACAGATATCTAAAACCATATAGTAAATGGAGGACCTGTACAAAAACGAAGCAGTGTTTATCAATTTGGAGAGTGGGTGGTGTGCCCTGCACTTCAGAGGCTCATTAGATCATGTCAGACAGTACAGTGATGAGAGAAAGTGCTGAGAGTGCATTTATCATGGGAAGAGAGAGAGAGAGAGAGGGAGGGGGTTTAAGTCCATTCAAAATATTCCTGTGGGCAAGTGAGGATGAAAGACGAGAGCTTTACATTCTGAAATAAAATCATTAATAACTGTCACACTGACTTTATTGTTCATGCTAAATTAAATCTGATATGTTGCACTGTGGCTGGGGGGAATTAGAAAGCTCCTCAATGAAATTTAGCTTTACTGGAGTCGGGTATAAAAGAGGCAGACATATTTTAACAAAGAAATAAATATGTTTGTTTTTGTGTCACGTAAAACGTTTGACCCATGCCACATGAGATCACATGACAACGATATGTCAGTTATAACATGTTGACATCGTCTGCCAGGCTTTCTCCAAGTAATTCAAGTCTGTGTGCATCATCCATATTTAAAAAAAAAAATCAAACTGGAGCTTCAAATTATGATTATTTTCATCATAACATGCTGATTATTTTCCTGATCAATCATTTGGTCCATTAGTCGGAATCAAGGAGAAGGACCACTGGGAAGAGGAGGTTATCGGGCTCGGGGTGCAGGGGAATGCTGACGGTGAGTGGAGCCAGTGTCGTGCCAGAACTGGAGCTGGGCAAGCAGGCAATGTAACCAGGCTCTGCAGCCTCTATGAATCTAATGACAGAGGGGAAAGACCGAAGGGGGCTAACTATACAGCTGAATCAATATGTTGAATGACAGAGTTAATCAGTCACAACAGTATTTTGATAATTAATTCATCATTTAAGTCATTTTTTAAGCAAAAAAATTGAGGTCAAGTTTCTCTAATGTGCTTTTCTCTGCTTATTCTGATTGTAAATGGCTATCTTTGTTAGCTGCAGTTATGGTACAAGCTAACATACTACTAAATACTTTCTTTTTAAATATAAATATCTGTTTTTGCATTTGCAATATCAAAAAATCAAGCTCATGCTTTTCTTATCTTCAATCTGGATACACATTTAAAATAAAACCCTGCACGTAACTTGTCTGGTCTGTTAATATCTAATCATTACTTTCTAGATTATCTCCATAATCTGCCATTTATTGCAAATATTTGACATTTTTGCTGTTATATTGTGTTTGATATTGTGTTATTGTTTTACAAAATGCTGTTGTACAAATCAGTGAATGACAAATGGACTGATGTAAAGCACATTAACACGGGTCAGGTTATCAAACAATACAGTGAAATCCATCGATACCATAAAAATACTCCCATTAATATGACATTGATTTCACCCACTGTATTTTCTCCTCATGGCATACTGTATATAATGACATGATACAATCCCGTGGTTGCCAGCCATGTTTACTGCAGGTGTGAAGCTCTGATAAACGACAGAGAGGCTGCTGTGCAATAATTGGCTGTGTCTTAGGAGAGGCTGCAGAAAATACTGCCTTCTCCTCTTTCATATGCATATTAATAGACCTGAAAAAGAAATATATTTTCTACACATTTCCCGCTGTGCTGGTATGTTCCTGTATTTGCATGTGTTTATCTGTGAGTGAACAAGATCGGTGTGCGTGTGTGCGGAAAAATGGAAAGTAAATGGTGAAGCTATAGGCCTCTATCTGCCTCAATTTCTCTCGCCTCCTGCAACATTAACTGTCCAATCGCAGGATAATGGAGGCGAAACCAGTGCAGTGTTCAGACAGAGCAATGCACCGCCTCCCTATGTGTGTGTGTGTGTGTGTGTTCATGTGAGAAAAAAAAGTGTGACATTCTGTATTAAATGTGTGTTTAGGTAAGTGTTTGTGCTGTTGTGTGTGAATAGGCTCTCTGCTGTTTTTGGGTGAAGGAATTGAAAATAGCAGGAGAAAAGAGTGATTAAGCGCTCTGGGGAGTCTGTGTGTCTACGAGCGCACTCACATGCATGCATCAGGCAGCCATTGCTTTTAAATCATGCAACAGAAGAGTGGCAAAGAAGGAAAAAAGCTGTACTCCAACGATTCCCCCGTGGGCCAGGGGAGGCTAGGAGAAGAGGAAACAAGGGAGAAAGGGGAGAACGTTATGCTTCTACACTTTAACAAACAACCCATAAAACACCTCACCACTGCCGGGGAGTAATAGTGGATGGATAGGGCAGAGAAAAAAAAAAAAAAAAAAGAGAAGGGGCATCAGACGTAAAGAGAGAGAGAGACAGGGACAGAATGAAGGATGAGGCCACTGGGGAAGAGAGGCAAAGAGCGATGTGTAATGACAACAAAAAGCCGAATGATAAAAGAATAATAGCCGTCTCCACTATGCGTAACCCCATGGGAAAGAGTCGAGGCTTTCGAGTTTTATAGACGGAGCAAGGATGCACACCCGCACACACACACACATACACACACACACACACACACACACACACACACACACACACACACACACTTAAACAGCTCCCATTTTAGGGCATGACTTGAACATTTCACAAACACAATCGGGCTCACGGCGTACTCAGAGAGCCTCTGATTTCCCAAAGGCCCACGGGACAAAGGAGCGCTGCACTGCAGAGAGAGATGTATGTATGTGTGTGTGTGTGTGTGTGTTGGAGTATTAAATCAATACTTTTGTGACTGCTGATAGATAATTGATCTCATCAGTGGGCCTGTTCATGCACACTCACAATCCTCCAGGAAAGCGCAGAACACAGAGGCGTATAAGCAGCAGAGCAGGGGAGGAAGTGGCAGTGGGTGAGGAGGGAAGTAGTAAGTTAGCAGGGGGGTGAAGAGAGGCAGGTGCACAGTCAGAGAGAAGATACGAGTGACTAATGAGAAAAAAGAGAGATGGAAAAAATTAGGGAGGAGATAAATAGAGGCAGAAAAGAGGATGAAGGAAGGAGGCAGAAAAGAGAGCGATAAAATAAAGATCAAACAGAGAAGGCTCTGATAAAAGAACATAATTTTAAAGAAAAGAACTGTCTTTTTCTTTATATAGCACCAAATCTTAACAGTTATCTCATAACACTCCATATCGAGCAGGTCTAGACTGTTCTATATATAATATTATTTTACAGAAACCCAACAGTTCCCACCATGAGCAAGCACCTGGCAACAGTGGCAAGGAAAAACTTCCTCAAAGAGGAAGAAACCTCGAGCGGCGGGGCCATCTAAGTTTAGCAACCTTTAACTAGCCTGTCAAGCATGTCATCAAAAACCACAAACCAAAGAGTGAAAGTGTAAGAAACTGTCGAGAATGCTAACTATTTGCTTTAGCATCTTTCTTTTAGCATTAACAACAATATTATGTATGTTGCCATCATATGAATGTTTAACATGTGCATATGGAGTTTTCCTTTTAAAACAAATCAGCTGGAAACATCAAATTGTCAGCTGAAGATGGCGTTTTCAACCAAATGACGCAGATTTTGCATCAGCATCAGCTACAGCTGCTAGTTGTCATTTCAGGTGACCAAATCCAAAGTCGTCAGGTAGAAACGAGAGGTCTGCTTTTGTTTATTTCTGTATGAAATTTAGCACCAAATGTTTTAAGAAAATTATGGTGAATTTTGAGTGATACGTGAGTCATATGTGGTAAGCGTCACAGGTAATGCATAGCAGCAGTAAGAAGATCAGGGATTCAGTAAGGACACAGTGAAGCCAGACACAATGTGTGTGCTGGTGTGTGTGTGTGTGTCTAGATGTTTAAGGTTATATCTTAAAAGGGTGGAACATGAGTTCAGCAGAGTCATCATTAAAGGTTGCGCTGATCGAAAAGAGAATCTGAGAGGTGTATGGACATAAATGTCTCAGCGTGTGTCACAAAAGGTCATCCAATGACTCAGACGGTCCAGAATAAAAATACTACAGCCGCTGCATTTAGAGAAGGAAGTGAAATGTGGTAAACAAATACGAAAGACTGTCTGTGTTTTTTCACCACGTTCTGTCTGTTGTTTTTCAAAGTTACGACATGACCACCGCTCCTCAAACAACTCTAGCCATGGAGTAACCGCACAGTTGTGAAGTTTTATTATTTGAAATGGTGATGTACGATATTTTATCTCAAGAAATCCAAAGAAAGACAAAAACCAACAATGAAACGATACAAGTAAATAGTCTGATTCATGCCTCTTTGGCACACAGGAACAAGCTCTATCAGCTCGATCAGGCTTTGGATACACAAACTAATCTTGTTAGTGAGTTTGTTTCATTGTTGACAATAAGGAAAATATATAACATGAGCAGACTTATCTTTAAAATACTTCAGAATGAGTTCAGTCTTCCAATATACAATAAACACTTGGATCAATGAGATAAATATGAGTTATATGATGAAATGTGGTGCCTATACATGCGGTGGAAGACTCCTGCGACGCCAATAATGATGTATAATGCATGATGTTGAAATGAAACTACCTGTGAAGGGGAAAATTAGAGGTCAGAATGTAAATCAAAGACAAACATCTGTAACATGCTTGTTTGCAATGTAGCCATTGACTGCACCTGATTAGCATTAACGCTGCCTGTGGCTAGGACAAATCCAGCCACGCTAACAGCACCACATCAATATCTCCCCATTTATGCTACAGCAACACTGCCGGTGACTAATCTAATGACTAGGACTGAAGACATCGGGCCACCCACCCACCCTCCCAGGAGTCACGCTGGTAGGGTGCAGCAGCTTTAAGGGCCCTCAAGAGTGGGCAGATGCTGCAGCGAAGCCTGGGATCACAGAGCGCAGCAGCAGAGCGCCATGCATCAGCTGCTTTAATAGACGATTAGTTATGTATCAGGGAAAATGAGAGGAAGAGGGACAGATGGAGAGACAAGAGCGTGAGATAGAGGGAAAGAGTTTAATCTTTGGTTGTTTGGATAAGCACCCACTATGACATAGACTTTAAATTACTTTCAGAGGTGTCTGATGCTCAAAACTGAGTCTGGTTTTCGTCTAATTAGAACTTATGCAAGGACAGTGAATCAATTATTAAGAATTTGACATGCATCACTGTATTTTTGGAACCTTTGAAGGGTAGATGACAGCATGGCTATGTCTAAAAGAGACATAAAGTGACATAAAAGCGAGAAATGGGAGAAAACAAATCAAGAAACACAAAATTTAGAGGAGCTATAACAACCTCTGTTCTCCACCAGCCCAGATTTGAGTTGCGACTGGCCCCCAAAGCTTCATTAAAGTGTCAAACAGGCAGTTGAGCTCCAACAGAAAAACTTAACTGCCTCTTAGTATAGTAAGTATAGGCAGCCTCACAGAAAAACTGTGATCATTAGGCAATAAACAGAGTTAGATATCTGCGTGTCAGACATTAATGAAGCAGACCTTTGGGTGACATATAACATCCACCGACTGAGCCAAAAGACGCTAAACATGTGTGTTGAATTACAAATTGGTAACATTTTAGTAAAGGTGTACTGATTTTCATCATCAGTTAATCTGTCCATTAATTTCTCAGTTGATCTGTTAAGCGTTTGGTCTATGAGGTGACAGAAAACAGCAAAAATGTGCATCATAATTTCCTAAAGCTCAAGGTGACATACTCAAAATCATTCAGATCAACTACCTAACTGACTAATTGTTTCAGCTCTACTTCCCTGCCCTCTAAATTTCTATACTGATGACATCATTTTTTATGTGATTAATGAGACTACTTTAATTATTAGTTACTAACTATTAATTTTAAAATTTAAAATTAATAGCTAGTTTCATAAACTCTTTTCCCTCAAAGGTATTCAAGAAATCTTAAAAATTAAAGCAGGACCATGTTTTAAAAGGAGAAACAAGTCATGGGAAATAAAATGCATCTTTGCTCAGTTCAATACATTCAGGAATTTTGCCTCATTTGGTCTGGTATGATCACTGACAGTATTACGAATGGACAGCGTATGCATGACGTTGGTGGAAGCTGGTTTCAAGCTCAAAATCTGTGGTGATGGCTGCCGCCATGTAGGCGATCCTGCCTCCTCCTAAATCTGTGTCAATGACACCTGAGTGCTCAAACAAGCCATTTCTAACGGCACTCATGTTAATTATGCAGAACTTTTTGAACAGGTGAGTTGTATAAAAATTCACCCTCAGTACAGTTGTTATGAACGAGGAAATTAGCTATAGAGACCAAAACTGTTTTTTGTACCAGGCTGTAAACATGTTTATTTCTGCTGTGAAGTTGGACATTTTAACATGGGGACTTATGGAGACATTACCGAGAAAATCTAATGGCTGTATCACAAACATAAAACATAAATAAAAATCACACCGGGTATTATGTTGTAATTGCCACTTGTGGCCACAGTGGCCGCTGTTTAGCATGTTGTATGTCAAACGTACAAACAGACGCAGTGAGGGTGAGAATAAATTCAATGTGACAGTGCAGTCAAAAGCCTCTGAGCCAGTGATGGTAACACTGGTAGGCAGGTGAGAGTGGAGCCGTCTGCTCACCAGTCACTGTGCAAGACTGACAGCTGACCTCTCAACACACACATGCACACAGATATTCACACACACACACACACCTCTCAGTCACATTCACTGATGTGAACTGCAGCGCACCAAACACAGCACAAAGCCGAGACGAACGCACATGCCCACACGTTGGAGATTGTGTGTGTCTAAAGAGTTTTATCCTCGATACCTCCCACATTTTTTGTGCGATATATACCACACAGCTTCGGAGACAGCCAGCGCCCACCTCCTATTGCCTATCCGTCACCGCCTTAATCTCCGAGCCTCAAATAAAGACAATTCAATTCACTGGAAAAACACTGCCACGCTCTGCACGCGGTTGTGTCAGGATGAAACGGGTTTAATTGTTGCCGGGGTTTCAGCTTTTAGTGCTCAACACACAATTAAGCTTTTGAAAGTGGACCGTGGAGTTGTCGCTGAATGAAGTGACAAGACAGGGTGGGAGTCGCCTTTGTGTTTGTGCTGTTGTCTCTATCTATGAATGCAGGTGCCATCATGCAGTATTTGTTTGCTCATTTGTGTAGATAAGTGTGTGTTCTGGCATAGAGGTTAATAGGAACCTTAAATATCTTGACTAGAGCAACTCTGGCATGTAATATAGGCTGAGGGCCAGCATGTGTATGTGTGTGTGTGTGTGTGTGTGTGTGTGTGTGTATAGCAGCAGCTGTACTGATTTTTTTTATTCCTTGGTATACTTTCTTACTTTTTTGAGCCTCTTTCAGGAGAACTTATCCACCAAAATCCTACAATTCAATATGTTCGAGCGAGCACCTGAATAGTCCAGCTGATAAATTCAGAGTAAACACAGGTAAAGCATGGATTAGAGCATGGAGCACTGGACTGGGATGAATTTTAGCCAAGCTAGCGGCGTGGATCCAGGAGCTGTCAGCCTGTTGCATGGCTGGTTGGTCTGCTGCTTTGGTTCAGGCTTAAACATCTCGACAATCATTAGATGGTTGCTGTAAAATGTTGTACATGCTTGCCATACGATGTAACCTAATGACTGACTGTTCCTCCTGCGTTTGTCTTGACAACTATTCCACTGATTGCCACTGAATGTAGTACACAGTCGTGGTCCCTGAAGTGCCATCAGATCAGTCCAGAACTGCAAAGCTAATGATATTCCCATTAGCCTCACCTCTCGCTGTGTTTAGTGCAAATTAGCGAATATTACCCAACATGCTAAGCTATGACATGAACCTCAGATGTATAAAGAGAACTGAATCCACTCTGGAGGAGGGCCTCTGTTCATTTTTATGGTTAGGGAAGCTGTTCAGTGGCGTGTCAAGCCCGAAAAAGTTTGATTACCGTACACAAAATTACCCGGCTCTTCTGCATGTGCTTCCGCATTGTGGCGCATAAAGCAGGCCGCCTAAGCCACTAACTTCCTGTTTAGACTTCCACTAATTTGAAAGGGCATAAAATCATTTAGACTGAATCAGACTTAACGGATCAAACTGACAGTGAAACACATGTGACAGACTCCATTGCTATTCTTACATGTTTTTCCCACGATGTCAGCCCGGCACTCTTCACTGGGACTTTTACGGTGAACATCGTAAACATTATTCCTGCTAAACATCGAACGTACTGTCTTTAGCATGTAGTTGGCTCACTGCTGTGCCGTCCTCACAGAGCTGCTAGCATGGCTGCAGACTCTTAGTTTTGTTGTTGGAGGGATCGAGTCGTTCTGCTTTGCTGCTTTCAGTCATATCCGTGATGATGTGATGCTCATGAGGGCGCACAGATACAGACGGATAGATTCACTGAAAGCAATCCTCATATCTTCATACAAAAGAAAAGAACTTATTTTCAAATATTTTCCCTGGTTCTTATAACTTCACGTGTCTTTATCAAATGTGCTAAGAACAGAGTTTCTGTTTCAAACTCTTCATGAGTAGGCTGAAATGTACCCGGATCTTATACAGTTCTATAATGTCAAAAGTAGTTTCTCTGTGTGTGTGTGTGTGTGTGTGGACTAGAATGAATCATATCGCTACGATGCTGTCTGAGGACGTACCTGCCCTTATTGGCAACCGCTACCGCCGCTTCACTGATGCCAGAAATAAAACAAACACAGAGGATGAGTCACAGCTCTGCTTATGGTGGTCTCTCTTATTAGGGAGACCCTGCTTTGAATCAGTATCTCCCACTTCTGTTCAGACATTTGAAAAACACGTTCTTCAAAGCGCCGGGAACACGCTAGAGTCGAGCTCACGTCGAGAAAAGATACAACACAAAGGGGGAAGCGATTTGTAGTCGAGATAATGAGGCGTATACTGTGTGGTGCAGGGGAAAAAGGGGGCAGGATTTTATCATATCTGAGACAAAAATATGAACAAATGTTTGGACAAATCATGCAGGAACAGTCAGCAGGTGGCACAAATAGAGAAACTCTGGCACTGATTTTTAACGTTTGCTTATATTTTATTTTGAACAACAGAAATTACGAAGTACAGGATGAGGAACGAGGAAGTAAACACTTATTTATTCCTTCCTCTTCTCCTCTAATGATCAAGAAATTCATCGTGTTCATACACTAAAACATAACCATCATCACGGCTGTTCCTCATTCTCATACTTCAGGAAAACAGTTTGTATATCTTCTCGAAATCACTAACGTAATATGTAATATTCAACGAATATAACGTGCATATTTATTCTAGCACTTCTATCTCAAAGATCATAAAATCAAGAAATCATTAACTTAAATGAATTGTGTGCAGAAGGCTTTGCAACATCAGACCAATAAGATTTACAAAAATTGGAATTAAACAGTTAAATTATTGTTAAATCATCTAATCAAACATTTCTTTGTTGGGGAATTTAGGCTGATGATTATTTATACAATCCTGTCTCTGTGATTCATTTGGACGGCTAAAGGGAGTTGGTTTAATCTAAAAAAAAAGGCCTTTTCTGAACAGGTTAGTGAATCTTCTGAGAGAAAGTCTGATTCAAATAAAATCAGATAAAATCAGGTGAAGGACCGTAAAGAACTGCAGACACCTCATATATTATAACCTGAGTGATACTCTGTGATACTCCCTCACCTTTGAGGCTGACACAAGTATCAGTATTTCCAAACACACACATGGATGTTTTTCACAAGAATAAATGTGTTTCTTAAAAAGTCGTGACAAAGACTGAGTGAGCTGCATTTTATACTTGTTAGTGCTCTCTGTTAGACAGACATGTTGTTTTTAAACCACCCAGCATGTTTTCAGCATTTCTGTGCTGACATTATAGGCCAACTTATACACTGATACGAAATACATCAGTGAGAAGTTAATATATTCCACCTCTGTGCATATTTTCTGATTTTTATGGACATATCAGGCGCAAACATCTTCCCGGCTTTACATCAGACAGAAACACAAAGCACATAGATTTAATACTGTCAGCACAAGGAGCTGTTTGTTGGCTAAAAGGCATCAGGACCTGAATTTCCACCGACTCTTTCCCGACCTTTGCACAAGTCTCCCTGGAGACATACCGCCTTAAACAGCGCGAGCGCCAGAGTCGACAATAACACTTTCCTTATATGTTCACACAGGCAATTATATTCTTTTTCCAACAAGAAAAAAAAAACTAAAGACTTAATTTCACTGCACAGTCAAGGACTGATGATAATTGCTAAAATGTAAGCTTGGCATCATGTGCTTATCCACCCTGAGGTTATTTGTGAAGATCAGCCTGGGTTTATCAAGCCCTGCCATTAATTTTCCATTATCCACTTACTCTTCTATCAAACATACTACACAGCCCCTCATCCCTTCAGGAATAGTCGTGTCTTAAAAACAGACTCAGACTAGAAATTATTATTTTTTTTAAGATTTATGAGTTTTATTTTGGTAAAACACAATTACTCAAACTAATTATTGCTAATTAAAACGATCATTCCTTCGCATGTCTAATTGGTCTAAAGACTAACTATCACTGAGGAGGCTGTGCTGGTGCTGGTTAACATAAACTACTCATCAAAACCAAATAGGAGCTTGTAGAGGAAGTTGTTAGTGGACAGTAAATGTCAGTTTGCTAGTTATGCTAGTTTGTCATCTCATTTACAGTCACCTGGGAATCAGTGCAACATGTCTACATAACTTAATGACAAAATGTGTTTATTGTGGAAGTTCTTGACCTTAAAAAGCTGGATAACATTATTAATACCACTCTCAGTACGCTAAATATAAAGCTAGAGCCAGGAGGCACTTAGCTTAGCTTAGCATAAAGACTGGAAGCAGGGGGAAAGAGCTAGCCTAGCTTTATCCTTGTTATCATCAGATAACTGCACATAAAAATTGTTATTTTCACATTTCTGCTTTTGTATAAAAAACAAAAAAAAGATAGCATGTTACTTAGTGAGCTGTCGAGGTGCTGGCCAGCATAACAGAGATAGCCAGGCTAGCTGTTTCTAAGCTAAGCTAGTTGCTTGCTAACTTGAGCTTCATGTTTACTGTACAAACATGTGAGTGGTATCGACCTTCTCATCTATCTATCGAATATGCCAAACTTCTTTTTTTTTAACTCAAGGTCATCTTAACTTTATAAACAGTTACACAAATTATTAGTGGTTGTTTTCTGACCTGTGGTTAAGTTTTTGTGGGGTTTAGCCTGAAAAGGTTGTTAAATATTTTGACTGGCTCAGAAAAGATTGTGGTAATGGTTAAAATAAAAACAGTAATGAACAGTAGTCACACACTTTGACGGCCCATCCATGAAGCCTACTCCAAATGAGGTTTAGTGGTGTTAACACGCTACACCCACTTGATTAAACACTGTCATAATTCACTTGGCAGCTAGAGTCTTTGTCACGTATACGTAAACATATAGGTCATATTACATAATCGAACAAATGAAAGATGAGGTCATTTTCTTTGTAAGGACCAGAACACTCTCAGTTGATGTGATCATTAGTCCAATTTGATATTTGATTAATCGTTGAAGTCATTTATCAAGCAGGGATGGTGACATTCGTTGATTCCAGCATTTCAAATGTGAGGATTTACAGCTTTTCTTTGTTTTGTATAGATGCAAATTGAACGTCTTTTTGAACTAAGCTCTGCTGATATGGCCAATTTACACTGTGATGCAACAACTAATAGATTTAACTATTAATAAATTAATGATTAATGACGGTAATTATCAGTTGCAGCCTACGGTGAGCACCTAAGGAGGCAATTTCAACAGGATGCCTCATCAAACCAGTGAAATAAACATGTGTTTGCAATGTTTTCATTCATTAAATTAATCTACAGATGCATATTTTCTTATTGATGGATCAAAGAAGCTTTCTAGATGTAGTTTGTGCAGCAAAAATATCTGTGTAGCAGAGGTGACAGAAATGATAAGACACCACTGACAAAATCGTCGTCTTGCACCGCTGTGTGATGCTGTGAGATGGGCACACTTTGAATATTGACGCTATCAGTGACCTCATCCTGGCTCACTCTCACACCACAGTGTTTGGATGCCGCTCTCTCTTTTTTTCCTCTCACATGCACACCCCCACACACAGCAGCATTGTGCATAGTGTCAGTCTGCTAGTGCTGATAGGCAGCATGTGGTTTCTCCTCAACACTAATCAGTCGCACACGTGGTGTGCAGCACTCACGTACAAACCCACAATATGTCTCTGGTAGGAAGTACGATCGCAGTGCAAAACCCTAGGACTTCCTGTCCCTCTGGGCTATCGGGATGTACAGACTCAGCTCACAGTGGAGGGATGTATACACACAAACACACACACACACTCCCCCCCGAAAGCAACAATGACTCAACAGCTTAGCAATCAACCGCAGACACACAAACACACACACACACACTGCGGTGCAGCTTTACACCAGCAGCGTCAAAACAAAACAAATGAAGTTTGTAAGGAGGCTGAGTCCTGCATCACCGTGAGTAGAGCACCCAGTGTGATCCACGCTGGCAAAGCACATCGCTGGACCACACCCAGTACGTCATGACTCATCAGTCCCCCTCTGTTGTCCATCCATGCCAACAGAGAAGAAGGAAGAGGGAGAGAGGCAGAAAGGGAGGGGAGATCATGTGGAGAAGACTCAACAAGGAGGATGAGGAGAAAGAGGATGAGGAGACACAGTCACGTTGAGAGAAAAAGAAAAAACAGATGAGTGCATCGTGGATGGGACTCACCAGCTCGACCGAACCATAGTGTTTCCTGCTGAAGTCTCCACGCCTGCAGCCCAAGTCCTCCGAGGCAGAGCTGCAACACAAACTCATGGTCAGACACATGGCCTGTCTGTCCTCCATCACACAACTCAGACGCACATAAACTGTGTCATCGCTCATACACAAGTGGCAGTTGCAGCATCTGCTTTTCTCCTGTCTTTTTTTGTTTTTAATCTCACTTTGTCTTCTTGTTCACGCTCACTTTGTTCACCCTATGTTCTTTCTTTCCCTTGCTCCCTTCTCCTCTTTTTCTTTCTTTCTTTCTTTCCCTTCCTCCTGTCTGAAGTCTTTGTCGGTGTGGCGGGGCTGCCGGTGGCATGGTGACTGGCCGGGAGCGGCGGCCAACCCAGTTCTGATTGAGACACGGGTCCTGATTGAATTAAGCCCGAGTGATAGATGGAGACTGGCTGGGAGAGCTGACTGCTGGTCAAATGCACACACACACACACACACACAGAGTAGATACAATTGCTTATAGATAGAAACTAAAACACACACACAAAGTAATGCTAATATGGACGTCTTTAATGGTTCTAGATTTTGAAGTTTTTGGATTATTTAGAAGTCCATGAGGCCATATGAACATGCTGAAGTATCACATATAAGACAAACAGATGCTATGAGTTATTTTCTTTATTTTAAACTGACAATTTGTGACTTTCCTCACTGCTCTTGGCCAAGAAATAGTCCCACAAAAACAAACATGATATGCTGTATTGTGTTCATTGTTTTCTTTGGCTAGGCTAACCGTTTCCCCATTTTGTTTTGTTTGCAGTCTATAGGCAAAGCTAACCAGCTGCTGACTGTGGCTTCATATTTTAAAGACAGACTGGTGTCACTGGTCTTCTTTAACAGTGACAAAATTGTTAAGTGTACTCTTTTTAGGTATGCAGTTTAAAGCTGAATGATGTACCTGCTCTCAGCCATGTCCATCTCAACAAACACCTGGAAACACATCAACTAAGGACTAGCAAAACCTACAGTAAAATACAACGTCAAAAATGTTGCTTCCAATGTGCACCTTGGTGGCTGGCTCGTGGATTGGTTGCCCTGACATCTTGTACAGATATCCATGGTCCCCAGAAGCCTAATTACTTAGGTGAACCCATGACTTTTTAGCTAGCGTCATCATCGGGTCAACTGCACTTATTATGTTCAACGCAATTTAGCAAATGCTCACATGCTAACGTGTTAGATTAGGACATTTTATACAACATTATTATGAACAGTATACGTGCTAAATATCAACAAACTCGGCTCAAAGCACAGCCCCACTGTTAGCTTTGCAACAGACTCTTGAGCTTAAATTCAAGCTTCCAGTTGTTTCAGCCCACTAGTATTGATTATGACCAAAGACACAACCTCCTAACACACAAAGAGACAATATATACTTTATATTATATACTGCCACAGACTAGCGGCACAAGCCTAATATTTTAGCATGCAACATCCTAAGGCCACTACTGATCTACAACAACATTAGGGTGTGGAAAGGGCCAGCCAGTGCTGCAACACTGAATTAATTTTTCTGCCCCCCTAAAAAAAGGATTGTTTTACCCTTTTTTGTATTTATAATAGATCTAAGCTCTACCCAGACTTCAGCCCATTGGCTCCAGGAATCTATAAATGATGGCAGCGAGTGGTAAACCGTGTGTGTGTGTGTGTGTGTGCATGGTGGGGGGTATTTTGTGTTTGCATCTATCTATAAGATTGCCTGAGTGGTGATATGACCTGCATGCTTTTTGCTTCCCCTTGTCTCTCTGGACCACATCCCCCACTCTTCTTTATATCTCCCCCTAACTCTTCCCTCTCTGGTCAGGTTTCTCTCTCTCTCTGCAGAGGAGATGAAGGCAGATGAGTGGGGCTGTTAATACATAATGTACACTCAAGCTTAAAGGACGCATTTTAAAGTGCGTCTGTAGGCAAAGCTAACTACAGGATGTATCCATCACTGTTTCCTTACCCACTCTCCTCCTGCGTGCACGCTCCCTCGACATACTAGTGATCGGGTGGGGTCTGCTGGAGCGCCATCACAACATGTACTGCATCACAGCTTTTACCTTTGTGTGCTCACACTTTTTCTTCTTAGCACCCTCTGTTTCTATCTTTCTTACCCTTCACCTTTCCTCTGAGATTGGGTCATGGAAAGGATTGTGCATCGGAGGGGGATGATTAATTGAAACCACCCAACCGACCATCTTAATGAAAACCCCTACAGTACATCTCCTTCACTAGAGGTTTGTGGATCTAGGCTTCTTGTGCGCACAAAGATATTTTTTCAAAAGCCACAACACAGAAGCAAAAGCTTCCTTGTGTATGTTCACTGTTCAATTTTAGCCTCTTTTTTCGTTGCGCTTTTAAAATGAGACATTTTAACACATGTAGGAGGTGTAGCCTGTGGTGAACTAAGAGCCGTTTGTACACAAGGTGGTGTCTGTCAGACCAAAAAGCTGTGCTGACACCTATTAAAGAGGTGAAACGAGCTGAGAGAGGAAAGTGCCTGGAGTCTGATGAGGAACATGTACCTGTCAACGGAGCGGCGTGACATATTCAGATTTCAAGAACAGTAAGTACGAGGAATCAAAGAAACAAAAAGAGATCCTCCACAGGGAAAGCGTGTTCGCCCTGGTGGGAATTCTTGTTCTAGTCACTGCAAACTAAGAGCTGAAATTGGTCCCAATCATATTTTGAGCTCTTCATATTAAGTGCTGAACAAAATTGTAAAAATGGTGGCCGAGGAAGCTGCTGGAGCAGAAGCTGTTATGGTAATACTGCAATATACAAGTATATATGTTTTAATTTTATATTTGGGCATTCAAATGTTGGCGGTAATGCTCAATTGCAGTTGCAATTTAGTGTAGAAGATGAAGAAAAACTGATAAAATGTTGAGATCGTCATGTCCAGTAAGTGCACAGCAGCCGTACTCAAATTGAAACAACGCTAACCTCCCAAAAAAGTACATAGTGTACACAGTGTACTACATACAATTGAGATCCTGTTAACCTTGTGGTAATAAAAGAGTGATTATAAGTCCCAGCATGTAACCTTACACTCACATGCTGCTTAACATGTTGGCCTAATTTCAATATAACATAGATGAACCCATTAACCTGCATTCAAAGCCTGTCCCATGTTTGGACATCACGACTTGAACTCTGCACCACAACAGTTCACTTTCCAGCAGCACGGTGGCTGTTAGCCAAAGAAAAATGACTTTGAAAGCTCGGACCAAAGAGAAATCGCTCCGAAACAGAGAGAGAGAGAGAGAGAGAGAGAGCTAAAATGGATATTCATTACTCAACTGCTGCCCTCCGTAATGGAGTACAGCAAAGGTTACAAATTGTGGTTTCTGTCACAAGACAATGGACAGTGGCCACTGAAAGGCTCCATACAGTACAATGAAATGTGAGGTATAAATCACACTGCCACCCATCATACTAAACCTGATAGTGCTGCTCAAGAAAAAGCCAATCCTTTTATTGGTTCTGTTAAATACTGTATGACTCTTTAAACTGTTCAATCACTCTGTAAAGGCACTCTTTTTGAGAAAAGCCAAATACACCAAAAGACCTTGATGTCAAGAGGCGTTCAAGCGTTGCCGAGCACAAGATTGTTGAGAGCGATAATGAAGCGGAGCATAAAAAAGGCCCATCAGCTGGTACAAAAATTCAGATTTTTATCAAACATCTGTCAAATACGTCTGATATTTTTAATGTCTGACGACTGTTTCTTTCGCAGCAGTTCTTAGGAATCACTGCAGCGATGTGAGGTTAAGATGTCTAACACAGTAACAGGTTCAATTTGGGGAAATCACGTCAGGATTGAATCCATCTTTTATCTGATTTGAATTCATCTGACGCATGCACCGAGGCTTCACCGCTTATCAATTTGTAATAACAAAGTTACAGATGTTGCTCGGTGCTCAGAGACTCTAGATTATTCTTAATCAAATAAATTGTTTTGCAACAGTGATGTGTAGAAACTAGAAAAAAAATGAGCAAGCTGTGATCGGGATGAGCATGAGCAAAAACAAAGATGATGAAAAGAAGAAAAAGATATTCATCCCCATAACAAGCCACGACAGCAATATGATCAGACGTCAGAGCATTTTCATGACAATAAGAGCAGGACATTTTTTGGCTCTTCTCTCCTCCCTCGCTGCACAATTGGTGCAGCATGGAAAGAAGCCTCTCTGCTATTGGTAGCACTGTGCCATAGGAGCTGTATGGTCACTATATGATCTCTCTCTCTCTCCCTCTGTTCAAGTGTCACTGCAGCTCCAGTCTCCTGTTGCCACTGTAAAAGAGCTGCTGCAGTGGCGGCATTTTCAGATCCACCTGCGAGGCTGGAAATGAGCTACCAACTGAGTTAACCTTGGACTACATCTAAACTCTGCTGCTGCACACTTTAAGCCAGATGCCTGGCCTCATATTCTGTCGCTGTCATACAGGCAGAGCTGCATGCACCTCCACTCTACCCTGAACTGAAAAGCATGTCATGAATAATTCAAAATTTTCCGTGTATATACTAAAATGTCTCCTCTCCGAGAAAAGGGAGAGAGAGAGAGGCGGGAAAAAAGAAGGGCAACAGCTCACTTAATAAGCAACAGAATATTCAGTTTTGGCGACAAAAAGCTGCACATAAACCAGAGCTGTGGTTTAATTAAAAGCTGTTGTGCCTCAAAGAGTCTGTTGAGGAGCGTCAATACTTCCACACTGGAGACTTGTGGATTCAGTGACGCTCAGTTTGCCAGCCACCCCCAGAGTAAATGGAAAAAAGATCAATAAATCATGCACTTGATACATAACTAGACAAGTATCAAAAACTCCACCCAAACACTCGATTACTGCAAACAAACGTTAGCCGAGCCAAAAAGGCACTTTTACGCACGAGCAGGTGTCTCCAGCTTTTGTCTAATTTGCTCCAGGGGAGGAGGTTGCATAAAATAATATAAGCAGTGCTGCAGGGATATGACAGAGCGACGACAGAGAGCTAATGCATTCAACAGATGAGAGGTGGCATGCAGAAACACAGGTAAGATTTTGTTTTTTGGATTTTCATTTTACCGCTGATTGAAAGTCAACAGTTTGTTAGAGGCTGGATCCACACTGTTCATGTCCCCATGCGATGTCAGTCCAGCGGACAAGGCGACAACAACAAACCGGCGTCTTCTCCTCCTCGCTCTCCCTCTCTACCCCTCTCTCTCTCTATCTCTCTCCGTCTGTTTCTCCTCTCGCTAAGAGCGCAGGAACATCACTCCGGCGCAAACTCCAACAACAGCTGATCGAAACCCGGTTGGTGGTCGGACTCTCCTTTCTTTGGCTCTTCTCTTTGCGCGCAACTCACAGCGCGATGATGAAGCGGAACGGCTGTGCCATAGGAGCTGTGTGTTTACTGTGTGATCTCCCTCCTTCCCTCCCCCTTTCTCTCTCTCTCTCTCCCTCCCTCTCTCTCTCTCTCTCTCTCTCTCTCACTCACATCAGTGGTGCATTTCAATCCACCACATTTTCTTTAAGCTGGAGGCTCTGCAGAGCAACAAAACAAAACAAAAAAGCACCATTCAGAGCAGATTTTTCTTATCAGCTTTTTCTTCTTCTTTGAGTTGCTGTTACATCACCGTCAATTACGCGAAGCTTCTTCTTCTTCTACAGTTACAGTATCCTGGAGCGCAAAGTGATGTCAGGATGCAGGTTCGCATCACATCATCCGGTGGTGGAGAGAAGATGTGCTCTAAAATCTGATTCCTGGTCAGTTAGGAGCAGAAAAAAGCGCAGGGAATGTAGCCTGTGATCCGCTTTTATTTTGAAATCAATTAAAAATCTCCTTGTAAAGCAGAAATTGTGACAAATGAATCAATTACCATAACAGGCGATCAATAAGAAGAGCAATTTTTGAGTTGCCATGCTGTGAAAAATCGTATTGGCAGATTTTTTCTTCATATGCCTGTATGCAGCTACAAATGTTGGTAATTCATTAACAAATACTGGTTTCCTACTTCCTAATAAAAGTTTAAACCAAGTTAACAACATCAAATTGTTGATAAATTGAGTTTGGTCCCATTAAAGCGACTTTGGGTAACATTTTGACCATAAAATAGATTTTAAATCATTTAGATGCTGAACTCATAGCTAGCATGTCCGCTACCAAAACTGGACATGCTAAATCTATCCCCTCTTGTACTGTCACAGTACTTATTGCTGCACTAGCATGTCCTTGTTGCACTGTAGCTTGATTGTTTCCCTTTTTTGTAAGCCGCTTTGCATAGAGGCGTCAGCTAAATGACTAAATCGATGCCTGTTTCTGCACTATTTAACTTTGTGCTCCGGGTACGATCACTCACCCAGAAGTGACTCTTTACAGCACTAAGTCACACACCACCAAATAATTTGTCATACTGGAGTTCCCTGATGGACAGCAAAGTAAACTGCTGCGAACTGTAGCTGCTGTCAGCTCAGTTTGTTAGCCAGGCTGCCCGAACCTTAAGCTCGAAGCGCCAGGGGAGGGTTAGTGTTTGTACCACAGGCGTTTTGGACCGCAGAGAGAAGAAGAGGAGGTTTACAAGCAGAGGGAGCTGAGCTGGTGCCTCCCAGAACCAGAGCTGGGCAAGCGTGCTCAGCAGCCTCTATGGACACAATGACAGAGGCAAAAAAATCGAAAGTGATGTTGACAGAGGAAGCTAGGAAGAGAAAAGGAGAGAGTGACCACCGGACAAGAGTAAATCTAGGACTGACTTTTAGTCGTTGGTGAGAGCTTGGCGAAATACATTTTGGCAAACCAAAATGGTTGTTCTTATTAATGACTTTTAACTGACTTATAAAGCATTAATAAATTATTTGATAACCATTACAACCTGTAAACGGTGTAAAGAAAACGGCACCACATTTTCAAACATTTGTTTTCAAGGAGAAACTGATCTTTGTGTTTTTTTGGCCTCTCAGATTCTTTCCAATCAATTGCTCTTATGGGCTCTCCAGGGTTTACCCATAATCCCACTCAACAGCAGGTCCAGGCGGTGATGAGGTCATTCATTTATTCATTCATGCAGCCTCCATCCTCTCCTCTCTTCATCTCTCTCTCTTTTCTTTCACCTCTTCAAAATGCACTTCTCTGCCCGTCATTGACTGATTCTTAGCTTTATGGTGTCGGAGACATGTACAGGAACGCACACAGATCTGAGACTGGCTTTTATTACACCGCTGCCACGTTTATTAGAGGAAATGAGTGACGACAAGGCGCAGCAGACATCAGCTCTGTTTTGTTAACACTGGCATCACTTCTTCATTCTTCAAATCATAATCATAACTACAAAATCATTCATTTTTTTCCTTGAGATGGTGTTTCTTTACTTCTGGCCTTATTAAAACTCAATACTTGGTATCGTGGTCACAAATATGAGGAATAATTATCACAATTCTTGTTTAGTGTAAAAAAAAACTTGATATTTTATGATGCGACAAATATTTTATAGGCTGTGAATGAATAAAGATTTCTTCTGTTTGCCAAAAAGTAATTCACAGACAAAGAAACGTGCAGCATGTTACCCTTCACAGTGACGTTGCAGTAATTTGCTGTCTAACTGACGCCTGACTACTCGTGCAAACTCCAAACACTAATAAGAGTTATTCAAATACACTTATTTGTGATTCGGGAAGGGCTGAGCTGTGTAATGACAACTGTCAATATCTATCACACAAATAGAGCATATCAGCTTTCACTGTATTCTCTGCAGGGACTTCTGAAACATGTTGTCAGTTAGCTTATAAGCAATTCTAATAAAATCAAGAAAAAAATCACCTGTTATAACTGATGTGTTTTGGGCCACTTGGGGGCAGCAGAAACAAGTTGTGATCACAACACTGACATATCACTTTCTAAGTTGATTTTGCAAACAGTTGCTTATTTTACTCAGCAACATGATCGCTGTCCACCTTAAAGCAACACTGTGCCTGTTTCTTCACTATGAAACTTTGTGCTCCGGGTTTGATTACGAGAAGTCCCACACCACGAAACATTTCACTGATTTTGGTGCAACTGCTCCGCATAAACTAAACACTAAACACGACAAAGGCGAAAAGACAGAGAAGACACGATGGTGCTTATAAGAATATAAGTCCAATATTGGCTCTTTTAGCTCTGTTTTTGGTCCCTACCACCTCCGCGGAAATATCTAGCTGTTAAATGCTGCACTATATGTTAAGGGAAGTAGTTCATAGTAGGTTTTTAGAGGGTTTTCACTGTTAATGGCTGCCTGCTGCAGCCAAAAACAAATGCTATTGGGGCGAAACCAAAACAATAAAGTTGCTAGCTAAAGAGCTAAACAGTTGAAAGTTGCTTTAAAGCTCCATGAAGCAGAGCAGAGCTGCAGACTGTGGGTGATAATTCTCTGCACGTTTGTTATATGACTGCTTTCACATCACAAAACAGCAGTTTTAAGTATCAAGGTGATAAAAATTTCAGTTTAAGGGTCCATAATGCTTCAAGCGTGGGAAAAAAAAAATGACTGTCACTTCTCAGAATGTGGAATAAAAGGATGTGGAAGGACACAACAAAAGAAAATATAGAGCATGTAAAGGGGAAGTACCCAAAGAAACATAGCAGAAACATGTGACTTAATTTTTGATTACGTGCTCTCTCTCTCTCACTCACACATACACACAAACACGCAGAACAGCAGGTGAAACTTGAGCTTAAGTAAATCTGATACCTCCACAATAGCTCAGCCACAGCCTGCGTCTCCAGCTCCGTCTACACACACACACACACACAACATGAAAGAGTGCAGGAATGCTCGGCTCAGGCTACACGGCACTCAGCTGCTCATCAATTTTTAATCAGTAGAAACCCCCCTCTGTGGCGCACCACACCACAGGAAAACACCTAAAGCTACCAACACACATGTATTTGCTCTCTCTCTCTCTGTCTGTCTTTCTCTTTCTCTCTGAATGTGACTCCCTTTAAAAATAGCTCATGCTGAAATGCAGCTGAAAGCCTGAAGTAAAAGACGGGCCTGATTCAAAAAGAGACCACTGGAAATAACGCCTTCGTTCTCTCACGTCAGGATCGAGTTACAAACAAACGAGCTCAGATACCTGAATACGCCACCACGGCCTCTAATTAGAGCCCAGAGGCCAATCACTCACACACACACACACACACACACACACACACACACACACACGCACACACATGCAGACACATTCATACATGTTGCATAAAACATTATCGCACACCCTGCCATTGTCACACTTTGACACGCACTGCTCACATGGCCTTTGCACGAGGGCTTCTGGTTTTTTAACGGTCGCCTCTGAAGCCAGTCTGTGACAAGGGAAGTCAAAAGGGGAAGACTTCCTGTTCAAAGATCAGTCTGTTAATGTGGGCCAGGAGCGATGATCCTGACTGCATAACAATGAGAGAAATAAGTAGGATAATGTGACAGCGGTCTGCTCCAGGTGATGAATATAATCCACCGATTCCTCACAGTGGAAAACAAGACATGAATCCATGAAAACACAAGAGACGTTTGTGTTAATGTGTCTTTTCTGAGGTCTTGCTTCATCTCCACTGTTGTTAGATTATCACATGAATATGGCTGCAACTGCATTGCTGATGAACCATTTGGTCTGTAAAACGTCAACAGTGTGAAAAATTGCCACCACAATTTCCTGGACCTCAAGGTAATGTCTTAAAATAGCTTTTTGTATTAAACCAACAGTCCTAAACTCAAAGATACTTTAATATTTGCTCATAAAACTGAATGACTGAATCATTTAGTCCCAAAATAGTGACTAACGTGGCCCACTACAGTTCTAAAGAGAAAGTCTTGATTGACAGGTAAGACGCAGTTGCCATGTCCAGACTTGGACACTGAGGACTAGCGTGAATAGAAAGAATGAAAGTAGACTGCAGAGGATGACACTTTGCAGTGTGGGGAATACCAAGAGTCACGATGACGCACTATCTTAAAAATCCCACAGAAACCGATCAAAGATAGTAAAACCTGTTCTAAGTTCATTAGTTATTCTATTGACTCGAATACTTGAATATTTGTGCTCAAACAAATTACAGACAAGATCATTAGTTAAAAATAAAATATTAATTATTAAAAGGAACATTAAAAATGTTACCCCGTGGGGTTTTTCAAGCAGTAGTCGGGCTCAGGAACAGAGAGAGCCAGTGGTTTGTGGACAGTTTTAAAGCCTCGAGTCTGACACTTATGGCTGGTTTTGAGTCAAGCGGCCTGCCCGGTCACAAACGTTCTCATATTTGAGTTAAACAGTACATTAAAATATGTTTCAGGAACAGAACATTGATCAGTTCTGCCTAGTTTTAAAGTTCAGTCTGAGTTTCTGAGGTAGCCACACCTTAAACCTGCTTCATCATCTATTTTACTGTAAATGGATGCCTCATTTCACAAACTGAACATCACGCTGTTTAATCGAGACAATGAACAACGTAATAAACAAATGGGGGGGGGGGGGGGGGGGGGGGGTAAGGGTCATTTCCCCATAAGACTCCATATAATCTGACCTTATTGTTGCAGCCAGTGGAGTTGCCACCTGCTGGCCATTAGAAAACAGGCGCAGGATTAAGACACTTCACATGTTGGCTTCGCTTCACCGACCTGGAAGCTCTGTCCACTAATTACATACAGTCAGTGGTCTTGTTTGTATCACGTGCAGCTACATACTGATCGACAGTTGGTGGCTGTAACTTGCCAAGAAACAAAGCAAAGGCAGGTAAGAGGAAGACTGATGGGAAACATGGTTGTAAACACTGTATGTAGGCTTTAAAGACACACACAGAGAATGTAAACAGAACTTTATTTATAAAAATCCACAGTGTAGCTTTAACTCTTTAAAGTTTCATCTAATCCTGAACTCTGAGAGCCAGCGATGATGTAAGACATGGACACCGCCAGAAACCGAAGAGTATTTTAATTTATTATGACAAAAAGAAGAAGAAGGTCTCCTTTAAAGTGCTGCAACCTGCAAATTATAATCATTTCTCAATTATTTTCGTAGATTAATCAGCAGTATTCATGACAAAATGATCCAACCATTTCTCTTCGGGCTGGATGTCACTTTTTATTTTCATGATCACGCCACTTGTTTGATGATTAACTTAACCAAAACTACACCACTATGTGTGTCTCTGTATCCTGTATTATGTCATTAAGCTACAGCACCACACACACTCAAAAGCAACTTCCCATTATGCTTATAACCTCTGAGCCTTGTCGTTTGGATCTATTAAAGGCTTCAGCATCAGTTAAAGGAAGTGAAATATAAACTACAACCTTCAATGTTGAACTCTTGTACGTGTGTGTGTGTGTGTGTGTGTGTGTGTGGGACCCAGCAGTGATGGACTATCCCAGGCTTTGCATTCCCCAGACAAACACAACATCAAAGATCAGGAGCTAAACGTAGGTGTAAGCATTACAGCATGTGGGTTCAATCTATGTGTCCATGCCGGTGAGGGGTTGCGGTGCACAGGTGTGTGTGTGCGTGTATGCACAAGCGTTTGCATGTTCACCGCGGCAGCTGAAGCCCGTGAAGCTGCATGATGCGGATCAGGAGCTCTTGACTCAATAGTATGCTAATCTCCCATCAGAGCTACGCCGCCTTCTCTCTGGACAGCTGCCACTCCGGCCCTTTAGTCTCACCGAGTAAGCCGTGTCTGACCGCGGCACCTTTCCCACGCGCGGGATAAACAAGGCCTCGGTTACCGCGTGCCTATGTGCTGGTGTGAGAGCGTACAGTGTGATTAGATGTGCCGTTACAGACACAAAGCACATATATCACAACTTAATGCAAAGTGTATGACATGACACTACAACTATAAACACAATGGGTGTTTTATCTGGCACACACATCTCGAACATGCAAATCAATGGTTGTGCCATGATGTCACTCTTCTTTGATGCTGCCACTGGATAATATGTAACCTGGAGGAGGAAGCAGCGATGATAGATGGCTTTATTTGACTACGGCATGGTTCAACTGTATCATGTGGAGTTCATGGTGGTTTTGATTAAAGTAACTAAGTACACTTTTAAGGTATTTGTACTTTACTTGAGTACATTCCGTGCTGCTTCACACATTTCAGTGGAAATATTTACTCACACATTCCCACTTTTACTTTCAGACTTTACATATAATAAGCTTAGAAAATACAAAACATTTGTTCCCAACGTTTTTTTGGCTTGTGATATCTTCATATGTGAGTTATTAGCAAATCCACCAAACAGTGATTTCCTCTCTAAACTTCTCAGATGGTTTCATTTACTGTAAACAACTTTTAAAGGTTCGAAATCATCCAAATTTTTCACAAAAACAGGAAAGTGGAAAAAAAAAGAGCTAAAAATTTGTATAGAAGATTCATCACGTGACACCAAACTGTGTAAAATGAGTTAAAACCAGCAACATGTTGCCCATTTCTCTGCATAATGAGCGCTTACTTTAATTTAATTTGTTAAAACTTCTGTGCTTTGGCTTTGAGTGGGAGTTTGAATGTGGGACTTTAACTTTCAGCTGAGTAGAGCTGTAAAGTTTATTTGATTAAACAAGCGACATAAAAATTAATGAGCGACTATTAATAGTTTTTGTTATTTACAAGTGAATGTGCCAAATACTCACTGGTTACAGCTCCTCAAATGTGAGGATCTGATGATTTATCATCATATATAAAAGTAAACAGAATATATTTGTGTTTTGGACACTTTGTTGTCCTGTTTTTTACTATTTTTTGGCATTTTATAGACAAAATGATTTGAGTATTTGTACACTTTATGTTACGTAAACGAGCTGAGTACTTCTTCCACCATGGAGCAGCTGATTTAGATTTATGGATTAAACCTCTGATGTAAATTTCAATAAAGTTTGCACATGCAAACACACGCACACACGCATGCATACACACAGATGCGGATGCAGATGATTTGAATTCAGACCTTGGCCTCTTTGTTTCTAGTGCGTCCCAAATGCCAGCAGGTCATCGTGTGGCCTCTGTGAAATGTCACAGAGTCAGGCTGCGGCGATTGATTATGGCACTCTCATTAAACGTGATCAGGTGAATTAACCTTTTGTCTGTAACGATCAGACCGGCCCTGGACAACACTCTGCCCTTGGCCCTTTGGCTTCATGTGTTATGTGTGTGTGTGTGTGTGTATACATGTGTGTGTTTTTGTACATTAATTTTTGATGATGATAATGCACTTTACTGCTGAATAGCGTGACAGAGTTTAGATAAAGAGATGCATTATGGAATATAACAACAATTTATGCTACAGAACTCAAACAAAGACACACAGTGAGCTTGTAGTCTGCGCCTGAATGAAATCTTCAGCTGAAGTTACTCGAGTCCACCTGCTCTCCACATAAATGTCACCGCTTTTCAATGCACGTACTCCTCCTAGTGGAAAAGTATGAATGACCAACGTACTATAAGCATTTCTACACTGTTTGCAAACAACTCACACTCTGAATTCTTCTGCAACTCATCAGCTTCTCAGAGTTTTGCAACAACAGAAGCTCAAACTAAATGATAAATATTATTATTAATTTTTACAACCATTGACCTTCCACCATATGGTAACATTACTGCTTTTACAGGGAGAGTCTGCCCTCTTGTGGTTCTAACTTTTATCACAATTAAATGAGAAATAAATGAGAAAGAACCTGAAATAATATATTGTAATGCAACATGTCACTTTGTGTTTTTGTCTTTGTTTTGTTTAGGGAAAAACACATGACCCTTTTTTCTGATAGATTTGATGTGTATCAATTCAAGAAAGTATCGACAACAATGTTCCATAAGAGCATAAAAAAGACATGGACACCTGTTTCTTTATGAAGTAAGTCAGTATGTGGTCACATATTTTGTGTGAAACATCAGGAAACCACCGTTGCAAAAGAAATACACAGGCTGCTCCATCCTATTCCACCCACCACTTCACAAAATGTTGTTCATGTTATCATAGATCATTCTTGGCTGAAGGTGTATTTACGGTGTGTTGTCTCTAGACTGGTGAAACCTGCATTAACTGTCTCTAAAACCTGATTGTGGGATCTGACAGGATCCTCTCACTCACAGTCAAAAGACCTGAATAACTCACTCGAGCTCCTTTAGATCAAAACATGTCCCTGTGTCCATTATTGCCTGTGAATATTAGCAAGAAAAACTGGGTCATTATTTTCCATCATAATACATTTTCATCATTGAGAACTGTATTGTGTTAACGAGTACCCAAACAATGTCACCTCAAAGCAACAAATGGACAGCTAAGGTATATATGGAAAAAAATATCTTTTTAAAAGAACCAGTGTGTAGGATATAGTGGCATCTAGCAGTGTAGTTTCTGAATGCAACCACTTCGCCTCGCTATCCTCTTCGTAGTGTGAAGGAGAAACTACGGTGCACACAACAACGCGACAGGATACCAGTGGAGCCAGAGTTTAGTTTGTCTGCAGGGCAACATGGTGGACCAATACTTTGACCTGCAAATGACCTTGGTTCATATAAAACTAATCATATTACCATCAGCCTCAGCTGTGTAGCATGCTAATACGCTAAATGACGATGGTCAACATAGTGAACATTGTAACTGCTTAACATTAGCATGTTAGCATCACCATTACAGGCGTGCTTGTCTGCTCAATAAGTTAAGTTGAATTAAAGGTTGTTAAATAGTCGTTTTTCCTGGGTGGCACATGTGCTACATTATACACACTTCAGTTATCTGACTTATCAGAAACATGCTGTGAGATATTATATCTCTATACGTGGGAGGGTGTGACGATTTTGTGTTGTGTTGGAGAAACAAAGTGCAGCACAGGGTTAAGTGCGGCCTGTTACTTGTGCCTTTATGCACCTGTGTCGTCTATGTCACATTTTGAGTTTTACAAAAAAAAAAAAAAAAAAAAAAAGCTAAGAAGCAAAACAGGAAAATAAATATAGCTCAGAAGCTCAGAAGAAATAGCAACATGCAATATAGTGTAATCCATATGCTATTCTAACCGTAGGAGGCCTCGGGTTGTGGAAACTCCCTTTAAGTAGTTAAGTAACAATGTCCACACTTCAACAACTTAATTTAGACCACATCTTTACTCTGGAAATACATGTTTCTACATGCACTTCCATCTCTTTCGTTCTTTCACGCTTTCTCTCTGTTGCTAACTCTCTAACCATGAAGGGGTTTTGGGCTGGCCTAGCTTGAAAACCGCAGGGTAAAAATGTACAACAGTAACCCCTCGCAGGCTCCATTTCCTCCTCTGTCTCTCCTGGATCGCTCTTTCAGGGTTATGAAGGGGGCAGTGGGCTGGTGTGAAGCGACTCACAGTGTACACACAGACTGTGCCCATACTGTGCAGACTCCCTTTGATGTTTCGTACTCTCCTCCGTTCTCTGGCACTTCGACACACGCTCACTTTCACTTTGCGTCATCCTTGACAAAAAAAAAAAAGGAAGTTTATACAATTCAAAGAGAAAAAGAAAACGCTCCCCTAGAATATGACTCTTGTATGCAAGTGGCTTTGTGGTTTGTGCTCGAGCTGGCCGCATCTCAACCGATACCCTACTTTAAGTACAACTCGCTCTACACTGGGCTTATTCCAGCCAACTATAATGGGAAATGTTTTTCCAGCCTCCAAGCTTTCCCGGAGCAGTGCACAGTGCATTTTAATGTGTAGGTATGTGTCTTAAATCCCTAAATGGAAGCAGATGTTCTAGTCAAAGAGTTAAAGTTTACATAGGGCTGTAATCAAGCAAGGGATTTTTCTTTTAGGTATTTTTTTCCTCTAGTAATTTGAATCTATTTTTCTGTCTAAATGAGCCTGGTGCACTGCATTGTGCGCATGGCTGAACTATGCCGGGTTGTGCTGAGCTATGCAGCCACATATGGGAGTGATTACAGTCCAGTGTTTATCAGACCTCACTGAGGGACTGACTGTACGGCTGAGCAGAGCAGAACCAGCCTTTCAATTTCCCAGCTACAACCTTCTATGGAAATCAGACAAAGGATACAATATTGCACCAGCACTGTGCACGCAGTCGTAATTCCTGGGGGCAACATCTTTTTAGAGCCGAAACTTAGTTTGGTGACCGATTAATTGTGCGCTGTTTTCAGATCTGGGAAAGTACAGCTGCAAAAACAGCTGTATAAATGCTTTTGTGACTGCAGGGGGAGCTGTGTGAACTCTGATAATATTTGACTCAAGTGATGTCACTTGAGTCCGCGTCTCTTGAGGCTGACAGCTACGAGAAAATGAAAAAAAAACTGGAGATGTGGAGTTAGAAAGAGAGTGAGCTTACCAGACCAGTTCAGCTTGAGGCTAGCAGCACACGGCCAGTTTAGCTGCTACTGTCATAACTGTCGGTGGTCGAGCTGCATTGTGGGTAATGTAGTGGTCACAAGGTCTGGTTCTGTTGTACTGATTATTCAGCTTTTACTGTCCAGCAGTGTTCTAAGTGTTATGAGTGCTGTTTTAAGTCATTTTTAGGCAGAAATATGTGAATGTAAATATTGTCAAATATGAATATTTCCTGGTTTTCTCACTCTTCTATGATTTTAAACTAAATATCTTTAAATTTTGGACTGTTGGTTGGATAAAACAAGCAATTTGAAGACGTCACCATGGACTCATTTGTTGCTTTTCAAGTCAGCTGTGACTGAAACAGTTTGTGAAGATGATCTTGCTAATATGTCGTTAACATCATATTTTGTCATTTAATATGGAGCCCCTGTAACGTAATGAATGTAATGTAATGCATGTAATAAAAATAAGCATCAAATGCAGCCCTACATCTCCGTCTAATGTGTGTGTGTGTGTGTGTGAGAGAGCTATATACAGTAGTGTTCACAGTATGCAAAGCAGAGGAGCGCCTTAAGTCAGCAGAAATGTCGGTTAGCCCAGCTATTCAGCTCCCTGCTGGGTGTTTTATGACGGACTATAACACAGAGGGAGACCCCGGCAGCTCCAGCCTATCACGACTTTCACTGTATCTGATTCGAGAGCACATCAATACGGTCGTGTCCATGTACGGTCTTAGTGCATCTGCAGATCTAAAAACATAGAAAACATGTCTGACGTTCAAAACACATGTTCTTCATTCACATACCGCTTTGAAGCCTACTGTAAAAGCTTCACCAGGAAACCACAAGAGGACAAACCCTAATACATATTTCCTTCTCTTTTTTTTCTCCCCACATATGCTCAAAGCTCCCCTCGCCCGTTCGCTCCTTGTGAATGCAGTAAGATGCACCTCGGCTACATCTGGCTCCAGTCTTGTGCCAATCTGACAAGCAGCAAGCTACAGCAGAACCCCTGGCAACAGCAGTCACATAACATTTGTGGGCTTGGCAGTGAGCGAGGTTAATGAAGACACTGATAGCATTTCAAAGTAAATGCCCTCGAATAACCTCTGAAGTAAGAAGGAGTGAAAGAGCCCATCAGAGTTACGGCGGCAGCAGCCCACCGAGGATCTATTTTTTGCTCTGGGTTAATGTGGCCCGCAGTTTGCTGGGTTAAGTTATAGCTGCTTCATGAGGAGCTTTTTTGTTCAGGAGGGTGAACGGTGAAAGCAAGGAGGGGCCGGATTGATTAATGAGCAGAGCACATTTCAAAGCAGACTAATCTCGGCCGTCAAACCTAATCTTTCCTTCCTAGATTGTGAACAGGCTCCTTATCAGAGCGTGTTTGTTAGGTCCACGTTACAAAATTAAAAACCATAGTAACATGTTCTAATCACACATTGCCCCGCGTTAGCCCAATGATAAATGAGCTTCTCTTTCCCCTCATGGTCCAGTAATGTACCCTGCCAGCGCGTGCCTTTCCTTAAATGAACTACAAATGTTCTGTTATGGATTGACAAGTGAGCGCAAAGATTCCACACAATGAGGTTAGTTTCCACCGCATCAGAATTTGCTGATGTCGCCACTGAATTCATAGAAAGCACGCTGCTGACCTCTTTCTGATTTTCGATACTGGCTTCATCAGTGGTCTCCTCCAGTGGTCGGCATTTGTATGTTTGTCGGTTCGTAGTAATTTTTTTTACAGCCTAGTAGCAGTGCCCGTTCACATACTTTCCCTTTGTCTCTCTGGCAACGTCTCCTTAGAGTTATGTTTGTTCTGCCAGTTCGTGGTCGGAGCAGAGCCAGTGATTTCTTGGCTCCTTCGAGTGTCACCATGTAGCCCTAATCTCATTCACACACACAACTAGCCAGAGGTTGACTGGAAGTGGAGTTGAGACAGAGAGAGAGAGAGTTCAGTGACAGGCGGAGTTGATTGTCTCAAAGAGACATGCCGTAATTATTATGAAAATGAATGGAAAAAAAAAAAAAAGACACTAAGTAGGTTAGGATTTGTTGTTCCTGGAGGACGTCCAGACTCTCCTCTCCAACTCGAGACTCAAGGGCAAACAACTTGCCCAAAGTTGTGTGTGCTTGCTTATGTAGCAGCATGATAAACTCTGATTTCTTAAGAAGTACTTTAACTTTAGCAGACTCATGGTGGAAATAAAAAAAGTCAGCTGAAGCCAAGATATTATCTTCTTTTACCCACAATGCGTCATAGACGTTCAGGTGTATTATGCTAGTCGCTTGGACTTGATAGCTGAAAAGTTAAAATATTCCCAACTTTTACAGCGTGAAGTCGCACCATCCGTCTATGTCACACCTGGCCCAGGCAACCGATCAAATCAAGCGAGAGGCCGGCTTTACTACTTTACCACTTCCTTTGTGTTTTGATGCCAGAAGATGTGATACAAACGAAAAATACAACACGACACACAGAAGAGATGGCAGTATTCACCATGCCGTTTCCTTTTTTTTCAGTATGTTGTGAAGCCAAAAACCTTTTCATGTTGTTTTTTTTCCCTTCCTAATCCAATAGTGCAGTAATGGCTAGAGCTCGATGTCTGCTTGAATCCATTTTTTCCCCGTTAATCATATTTGGTTGCACCGGTTGTGTACACAGCCCCGCTCCACAGGCGCACCAGCTGTTTGGCCTGACGGGCTTTGCCAAGGCGTTTTTGAAGCAGCTCGGCCTATAGTGATGCCTCTCCGTCTGATCGGCCTGTAAACAGACTTTGATGGGTAAATCGAGTTCCCCTTTAACTCCTGATGAATACACGAAACACACACACACACACACACGACATGGACTGTTTACGTACTGCAGACACACATGCAAATAATGAACTTGCAACGATCTGCTACCAGCACAGCAGAGGAAAATGACCAAACACTCGGTTCCAGTTCATTCAACTTTTCTGCTTTCACCTGCAACTCTGCAGCTACCCGCTGTCAGTGACAATATCTGCCAACTGGCTGTCCGCTGACTTCGTTAGATAAGGCTTAGTCACCATGAAGCAGTGTCCAAAACACAGAGGGAAATACTGATGTGATGTGATGTGATGCGTTTATCCCAAAGCAGATTACCGTCAAGAGATTAGCACAGAGCATGACAACTTTAAGACTTAAAATTATCTTTATTTGGATTTCATTTGTAGATTATTATGATGTTTACATACTCTAAGATGGCTCTCACACCAGTGGCGGAAAGAACACTTACTCAGTATAATAATATATCACTCAGAGGCTATTTTCTGCATGATGTGTACTTTCACTTTTAAAACTTTAAGTACATTTTGCAGATAATACCTCATTACTTTTACGTGGAAGGACTTGTAGTATTTTTACATCATAGCATTGGTACTGAAGTAAAGAATCTGAGTACTGTCTCATACTGAGACAGTGTCCGTAGCCTGGAGCAGAAAAACAGGACAGATCAACGGCTAGATAAAACTACCTCATGACATACGTCCACAGGCAAACATATGGAAACACTTCAGTCATTGTGTGTGTGTGTGTGCATGTTACGCATGTGAAAGCAGGTTTCTAACAAACTGTGTGGGTCCTTATGAAGCTGTCCACATGTGTTTGGTCATGCATCCCTGCAGTACAATGAATTATACACAGACTCAGACTTACTTGAGTGTCTCTTAAACCCCCCTCCTAGTACAGCGGAGAATCTATTTCCCCATGCAGTAGCACTTCAGGCCCGGCTCTGATTGATTGTTTGTTAAACTGCTAGTGTCTGAGAGACAGTCTGCCAGGAAAGCCTTTACAGTGTGACTCCGTTTCCACAGTGCACAGAGGAGGGGTGGACGAGTTCCTTCACTACACGGGATAAATCAAGCTAATTAGAACGGATGTGTAATTTAAAAGTAAGAGCTTGGCACAAAGCTGGTCAAATCTCACCCGCGTATGCACCCTGAATAGAGTCCTCTATTTGGAAAAGGAGGACCAGGCAGCCTGGATGGAGACATCTCCAAAACACACCTAAGTCTCTCTCACACACACACACACATATGGAGACAAAGTTATCAGCTATATGAGCAATGAAGCGAGATCCATGTAGAGTATATTTGCACTTGTGTGCACACCTCCGCAGATCGTCTGAAATAGCAGGAAATTGTAGTGGAGGTGGGAGGAGGGGGAGATGATGTGAGCAGAACAATAATCTACAGACAATGTGATCAAGATAATGAGAACTGGAGCCACAGTGATTAGTCAATGAATTGATTAGCTGATAGAAAGAAATGCCAATATTTTGATGGTTTCATGTTAAGAAAACACTGAAAGCAGAAAACGTTCTGCTTTTCTTGCCCTTTTCTTATGGTAATTTGAATATTTTTGGAGGTTGGACTGTCAGTTAGTGCTCTTGGTTACTCGATTAGACACTTTTCATTCACAACATAAGCCACTGGGTCATTTTTACTCAACAAGCGATCACGTAGACCAACAGATAAAGTGAGAAATCGATCATAAAAATAGTCGCCTGTTGCAGGATGGATACTGAGTGTGTGCTAGAAACAATCCCCAGCTAGGAAGTCTTGTCTACAATGCGTGATCAGGCAAAGAGGAAGGAACTGGTGTCAGTATAGCCTTTAAATAATACCAGCTGGTCCAATGCTTCTGATGGATGCCACAGAGCATGGGCCGCACAGGGAGAAGGGCAGGTTGGGACATCCACACAGCTCGGTGGCACACAGTTGGGTGTCATCCTGTTCGGAGCTGCCCGCAGAGACCACATATCTCAGAAAAGCTCCAGGAGGTTCGCCAAGAACACGAGTTGTACCACACTGAGAAGACATATCAGCTGCTCATTATGTGGCCTGTGAGACCACCTGCCTTGATGTGTCTGTCGCCTCAGAATGTGTGTGAACTCGAAAGGTGTCCAGCTGTGACTTGGTGGCACAAGACTACATACAGCAGGTGACCTGATCCCTCACATCATCTCCTGTTGGGGATTTTTTTTGTGTGTGCATTATTCTCAGCTCTCTTTGGCGCATGATTGGACAGCTGGACTGCCCAATCAACACCCGATTTGGGCTATAAAATGAGGATTGACGGCGTCCTGCCACCAAGCAGCTTTTGTCAACGTTGCAGAGTCAGGTGCAGACGAAATGTATCCGTGCGTAACGCGTTCCCACCTCTCTATCTCTCTCTCTCACTGTCAAATAGGAAACGTGAACGCGCTGTGTTTGGGTCCAAAATGATGAGATGAACAAAAGATGTGATTTTTAGCCACGAGAGGTAAAAATGAGAGCCCCTCTACACTCCTTTTTTTTGGATACATAGTACGTTTTGGGGCATCCCTCCGCTCCTTATCAATGCGCGCACACACACAGCAGATTCTGGCTAAATCCACAAGGTGAAAGGCACCCATTAGAAACTCATCCTGTGGGCCCTGTAAAGTGCCACTTCTACGTGGGAGATTGCAGTTTGTGTGGGATAGTCTAACGGTTTGTCCCGGATAAAAACATAAGAGGACCTACCTGGTAATCTCGAAGCTGCAACCTTTCCGAAGGAGCAACGCTCTCTTCCGCATGATGCCTTTGTCTCTGCCGAGGTATACATTTTTATCTGAATTCATGGGTGCTGTGCGAGCAGGTAGACTCAAAGGGGGGAAACAGAAGCTCTTTCTTTCCAGTGTGGGGGGAAAAAGTCCCAAAAAATCGAATGCAAGAGGCGGAAGGAGAAAGAGAAACGCGCTCTCTGAAAAAAGAAAAAATCCTTTGACGCTCGGTGGAGCAAAAGCAAAGTGATCCTGCAGACTTTCTTTCCCCCCTCGGGCTACACAAAAGACGGTGTGTAGAAGCGTTCAGAGGTGCATGGTGTCGGTGTTGGTGGTATCTCCATGCGGACTTTATTGGAGCAGGCTGTAGCGGGGTGGGGGTGCTGCTGCTGCTGCTGCAGTTGACAACCTGAGCGGACTGTGCCGAGAGGAGTCTCCGCCGCTCCAGAGATCCTGTGATCCTGAACTGTGGAGCTCACAGCGCTCCTTCAGCTTCAGCCCGGCACTGAGTGGCTGCGAGGCAATGACTTCATGAAACTGATGGAGAGAGAGAGACACGCACACACACACAGAGAGAAAGAAAGAGAGAGAGAGAGAGAGAGAGAGAGAGAGTGTGTGTTTAGGGTGTGAAAGTGACAGTATACATGAATGCCTGTGTTCAAGCCTACAGAATAATACAGTGCTGTTATTTATATTAATTAAGTCAGGAGTAATTAGACCCACATCCATCTCATAATATGGATTTATTGTCATTTGACTTGTTTTATAGCTGAGTTTAAAAAGAAAGGAGACATCAGCAGTGCTTTCATTTGGAGGATTTGGGTGAGTTTGGTTTTAAAAAAGCAATTAGTAGTAACAACTTAGACTCTAAGAACAGACCTGAGAAACAAAATTTTAAACTAATAAATAAGAAAAATGATGTCGTAACATGCAGTGCAATATTTGCCACATTGATTTGGGGGATAGATGAGGATTTTGTCCCCCATCACTCACGCTTAAAGGATCAGTGTGTAGGATTTAGTGACATCTAGCGGCGTAGTTGCCGATTGCAACCTCGTCACCTCACGCTCCCGTCCCAAGTGGGAAGGATGGTGGCGGCAACTTTCATGTGCCAAGAACTGCAGTTCCTCGAACGGCCACTTGAGGCTGGCTTCAGAACGAGTCAGTCTCTATTTTTAGATTAGCCAGGAGGCGACAGAGGCAGAACTGCCAAGGTGGCGATGGCGAGAGCGACGACACTCTGACTCCAGTTCTTTAGAAACCTGTGGGTTCCAAAAAACATGGGATCCATGTTTTATACTGTTTATGGGCAAACGTGAAGAACAAAAAGCCTCCGTTCTGGGGAACTGTAGAGAAATATGGCAAATTCTGTGGAAGAGGACCCGCTGTGTCCGTAGATATAAAAGGCTACGGTAACAAAAAAACACAATTCTTATTTCCAGGTGATTATACACTAATGAAAACATACTTCAATTTCTGCCATATTCTGTAAATAAAGCCCCCGTAAGTCTGAACACACTGGACCTTTAAGGTACATTATGAAGGCTCTCTCTATGCCCAGTATGAACAAGAGGAATTATTGCAACAAGCAAAATTGTTAATCCCCAAACTCCCCAAGTAATTTAATTTGAAAGCAACACAGAAAAGAGATAAAGTTTAGTGGTGAAACTTTAATCTGAAAAACATTATTTTGGTTTTAGTCACCACTTTCCAGAGAAGTCTAGGTGTTTTTACAGCATGCAGACCTTAAATATTCAAAATATGTGGACAGAGACTAAGCGAGTGTGTTCTCTTGACCCAGATCCACAAGAGTGCAGGAGAAGTTTAAAAAGGTTAAAACAATTAATATGTAAACCAGATTTACAACTCAAAGTGTGCTCCACCAAATGTTTACTCCGCTAAAACAACACTCTGCTGTGAGTGTACCCTGCTGTGGGTGCTATGGATTAGTTGATTAGCTCTAAAAATATAATGGTGTGGGTTGATTGTGCATCCTGTGCTTCATTAGGGTGAGGCGTCGAGGGGTGATTCATAAGGCACGCAGAGGGAGACCAGGAAGTATATGGGCCGGTTCACATGAGGTCTAATGAGTCTGTACGGAGAGGACTTGTGCCAGATATCATCCCTGCTTGTCTCAGATTGACTCATATAAACAATAGACAATGTGACAATAGATCAGTGTGAATATAGACATTATGCATACATACAGTAGGTCTAGTTGTTGGTGTCTCTTACCATTGTTTGCTCTCTATATTCACAAGAAATGGAAGAAGAAATATCACAGTCTTCCTCTTACAAATGAAAAGCTGAATTAGAAATGAAACTTACCTTTGCTTAATTCAATCCACTCAGTTTTGCAGCTCCAGACTAACTTGGTGTTGTACGATCAGTAACTTATCGTGGCTAATGTTAGCGATTGTTAGCAGAGGTGTATCCAGGCATTTTTGACTGGGGTGGCCCATGTGGGGCAGTAACTTAAGTGGGTGAGGGTGGCATACAGAATATGGCAGGAACTGGATATAATATGCACTCAGAACTACAGTATGTTTTCAGTAATATTTTATGACCTGAAAATAAAAAGAATAGCCTTCGAATGAGCCTTTTACATCTACATACACTGCAGGTCCTCTTCCATGAGTCCACCATGTTGAACCTCCATGTTTCTACAGTAGCCCAGAATGGACAAACTGAACTCTGGCTCTACAAAGGGACTTTCGTGCTTTCCATGCTTTGTGGCAACTACAGTTTCTCCTTCGTACTTGGAAGTATAGAACGAGGCACTAAATCCTGCACACTGATCTTGTAAGATTTTTATTGAAAGGATAAATAGACCTATCAATGTCAATGTAAAAATGTACCATAAAGATTCTTTACTTTATTCTTTGTCTTAAAAGACTGAGAAATTATACCCCTAAATGTGGGTTACATACAAAACACAACAATGCACATAGTATAAAATAACAACAAAATGTAAATAAATAAGCTCATGTGGACAAAATATTACATTGAAAAAATAGGGCAAAACCTCAAATCTACAACAAAATCACTGTGAAATATCAGGAAAAGCTACAAGCTGTCTCTTCTGACACAGCTCAAGATACAGTTGTCAAACCATGCTGCACATTTAAATCAATTTATTTCACTTGTTTTTGTTTTAACATTTTATAATCATCAAATCAAACTGTTTGTTTGACTAAGGTCCCGCCTCTGACTGGGTAGATAGTTAATCATAGTTTCAAATAATGGGGCGGCCAATCAGGATACACCCTGACAGTTCCCAAAATTTGGATTTGACATCAGTGAATTAAATCGCTTTATAACTTTTCTCTGTTTGAGCCACTGTGTTGGCACATCACAGATAAACACTTTATTCACAGTTTATTTCTTTCAAATATGACGTCGTCACTTTAAATCTTATTGTTAGGCGGTTATAATTAGTCTGTACACAATTTGGCAATAAAAACCATGTACAATCTCTTCCCCTTCCCCTCTAGTGTATATAATTTTTCAGACATCATCACTGCCGGACCGTGGATGGAAAAGAAGACGGGGATCTGCACTCGCATTCAATAATAACTCACAAGGAAAGGCAATACATAGCTGCAGGTCATCTCTGTAGTTTGTGCTTTGATCAGTAAATACTCATGTGGTTGTTGTCTGTAGGTTGTTGGTTGTATGTTTCACCTTTTCCATGCAACAGGAAAAAAAAAAGGAAAAGTAAGCTGATTACTCCCACATATGTACACACACACACACACACACACACACACAGAGACACACACGCTCGTCCTGTCTAGTATGTCAGCCCACTGTTTAGATGAAGAATTCTCTCAACATGACTCACAGCTGCATTCAAAGACAGACCCGGCCATGTTTGTGTGATTGGAAAGACTTCAGTTTTTGTTGCTCAAACCATCTGACTCACTGTGTAACAGTACTGCCTCTTACCACATCTCCTCTGGTTAGAGACGCCTTTAAATAGCCGCTCTCTCGTTCGAACGCTACTTCTCAATCTCAACATGCAGCAGGTGTGTTAACAGCAGAATAAAGCCACATGACTCTTTTTCAGAGACAAAGTATTCACTATTTCCGAGACAACCTGCCTGACATTAAAAAGTACAATTATTTTGTTTACCACTAACATAAAAAACAACATGTTAACCAGATAAATACCATATGTCTCATTGTGCTGTGTTTGTACTGAACGAGACAGACTGGAGGACACTGAAAGCCTTTGAGCCCTGGCAGGACTTAATTAAAATGAGTATTCATATTCCAGTCTTTTGGAGAAATGTCACTGTGGAGCTGGAGTAAAAAAAAAAAAAAAGATTAAATCATATTATAACTTTTTTTTTTTTTAGGCTCTACGTTTGTAACTTGACTGCACCAGACACAGATTTGCAAAGGGCAAGACAGATACAGATTGTTACTCAGAGCCATTGAAAAAGGGCAGGTAGTGAAGGCCGGGTGATCGGATGGATTGGATATCGCCGTTTATCGTGGGCGAAGTTCAGCCAATCAGATCAACGAACCGTATGATGTAGTCAAACTCTTACCGAAGCCAGTCAGAGTGAAAACATCTTTTCCATCTGGAAAAGTCTTCAGTGCTGTTCTTTGCTCTGCTTTTAATGAAGAAATACTCTCCAGTCATAATATAACTGATGCTAGCGGCATCTGCGCTAACCTCTTTAGCAGCTGTCATCGTTGTTTTACAAGCAAGCAGTCACTTCTCAGACACATGCTCACACACATCTAACGTTAAACCACCAGTAGGACACTGATTAGTCCATAATCACTGCGTTGGGACCATAGACTGTATAAAACATGGATGTAGTATCCGTGACATCACCCATAGGTTTCAGAAGAGCCGTTGTGAGCCTCAAACTGTGGTGGCTCTGGCCGTGGCCATCTTGGCAAGCCTGCCTCTGCCGCCTCCGGGCTAATCCAAAGATGGGCAAAGACGTGGATCGTGGGTGGAGCTGAGACGAGCTGAATGAAGCCTGGGGTTGCTCAAATAAGCCACCTGTAATGGCACCAACCTGTCAATCAAAGCAGCCATGGTTTTAATTATGGATCACTTTAAGTTTAAGAGTGAATTATATAAAGACTGAGGTGGAGCAGTCGGAGGACATCAGAGGGAACAGCAGTGGAATAGTTCTTGGTGAATTAGTGCCGTAAAGAGTTATGTAGTTCTCGTGGGCGATCATCCCTGAAGCACAAGTACAAGAACGGACGTATGGGGTGCAGAGTGGGAATGACAGAGACACATCAACTGATTTAAATCAGTTATTCTATGGTAGAAAAGTTACATAATGTTGCTTTAAAATGCTCACCAGTGTCACCAATCTAAAATTTAGTCTGTAGCTCTGGTTATACTGAATAATTGAATGAGTCTTCATCAATTTCATCAGCACAGTACTGACCAGCTGCCATTTTAAACATGCATGTGTCACGGGGAGCGAGGCCTTTGAGCTATTGCCAGCTTCCTGCTTTGATTACGGCTCAGCCTCTGTAACCAGACCGACCAATGACCTCTAGATGTGCATGTTAAGGTCATTTCATCCAGACTGAAGCAGAACATAATTCTGTGTGCAGCCTCCATTTGTCAGGAAGTGGCAGTTTGAGCCAGTGGTGGGAAGAGGCAAGGACGAGAGGTGACACACATTCAGTTAAGAGGAACCCACGCTATCTGAGTAAGGGATACTTGAATGATGAAGGGAAGAGCAGGAGGTTTTAAGAGCTGTGTGTGCATCAGTGTGTCTGACACCTGGAGTTAAAATGTATGAGCTGTCCGTGATAGACAGGCAGACAGGAAAAAACAGGTACAAAAGTGTAAAGTGTTCATTCTGGTAAATTTGCTCATTTGTTTTCCTTCTGAGAGTTAAGTGAGAAGATCAATACCACTTTAGTTTGTAGAGCCAGGAGACTTAGCTTAGCATAAAGACTGGGAAGTAGAAAAAAGGCTTCACTCTGTACAAAAGGTGACAAAACCCACCAACCAGCACCTCTAAACTCACAATTTAACATCTTATTTTATTTAATCTGTACAAAAACTGTGTGTAAAAATGACCATTTGGGATTATACAGGAGTTGTGGGATGAAAACTAACTCACACCATGGCCAAGAAATAAGTAGAAAATTAATATTTCTATTCTTCAGTTTTTGTACAAATCAAAGTATTTAATCTGTCCATTGGTGACTTTTGCAGGTGTTTGTAGGTGGATTTTGTCTCCCACCTCCAGCCTTCATGTTAAGCTAAGCAAACTCCTGCATGGCTGTAGCTTTATATTTAGTGTACAGACATGTGAGTGGTACCAACCTTGTCATCTAACTCTCAGCAAGAAACAAACTTCCATCCCATCCATCCATTTCCTTCCATTTGTCCGGGGTCGGGTCTCGGTGCCAGCAGGTTAAGCAGGCCCTTGCAGACCCCACCTCTCCAGTAATGTATTCCAACTCCTCCTGGGGGGATCCTGAGGCATTCCCAGGCCAGATGGAGGCCAGCGAGTTCTGGGTCTCCTCCCAGTTGGACATACCTCCAATGGAAGGCACCCAGGAGGCCTCCTAATCAGATGCCCGAACCACCTCAGCTGGCTCCTTTCGACGCAAAGGAGCAACTCTAATCTGAGCTCCCCTCTAGATGTCCGAGCTCTTCACCCTCTCTCTAAGGCTAAGCCTCGGGCTGCTTGTATCCACAGTTTCATTCTTTCGGTCACTACCCAAAGCTCATGACCATAGGCGAGGGCTGGAACGTAGATGGACCAGAAAATCGAGAGCTTTGCCTTCCAGCTCGGCTCCTCTTCTTCACAATAATCCGGTACGTCTGCATTGCTGCTGACGCTGCACCAATCCACCTGTCCATCCTGCGCTCCATTTTCTATCTTTTTAAGTAATACTTCTCAACAACCTGCTATGGCAGAGTCTGTTCCTGCAGGATACTGGTGCTGAATGATTATCGTGTCTGAACAATTTGGCTGAACAAAGGGGTTCTGTTTCACTGCCGGCACGGCATGAAGTATGTCTCTGGAGTTAAAAGAAATAATTGTATATAACCAGACTCCTCTAACCTGCAGCTGATGGAGACGAGGTGATAGGGAGAGAAAAGTACAACCTGGCAACTTGAAAATGGACCCCCCTATATATCTTTTCACCTCCTGTCTCAGTTGCCTGTAAATGGACAGATTCATCGGTGTCTTGCTGACCTGAGCAATAAAGAAAGAGCAAGGAGGAGAGAGGGGGCCACAAAATGTTGCCAAACCACAGCTGAGGTGAGTCTATCAATGACACCGGGTCCGATGCCAACAGACCACAGCAACCCAAATCTCAAATACAGCGTGGTGACATTTAAGCAAAATGATGCCAAGATTGGCACTTCTCGCTGGGTCGTAGAGGTTTTTTTTTTTTTTTTTTTTTTTTTTTTTTGTGGGGAGGGGTGGGCAGTGTCAGCAGCCTGCCATCCCCTGAGGAGGCTCGGTGCCAAATGCCACTGCGGAACCCATGTTTTCAATGGAAACACAGAAAAAGACGCTATTGTTTAGCTTTGAGTCATACTTAAATGGTTTCATCGCTTTGCGAAACCTGCAGCAAAGGATATGATTGCGAGTTAAAGTAGTGGTTCCTAAGCAATGAAGCACTCATGTTCCCATAATCACAGTTTATAGCTTTTGTGTGAGTAGTTCAACCAGAGATGACCCTTCCTTTAAAGAGGTATTTCAACAAACAAACGCAAAGAGTCCCAAAAAATGAAAGGAAAGCTCCCTGACAAGCTTCAGTCCCATTACAATATGATAATTATTCACTTTTGGTCCTAATATTTATTCAAATTGATTCATAGGACGCTGACAGCCAAAGACCAACTGTGTGTGTGTGTGTGTGTGTGTGTGTGTGTGCTGACCTGTTTGTAGCTGTGTATGAACAGGTGCAGGGGTTTCAGTCGGGTTAACGCTGTTCGTTCAGGCTGAGGAAAAAGACTTCAAGGGCGATGAAGGACAATCTTTTGTTTACTTTCTTTTCAATCTGCTGCCCGACGCTTTAAGATATGCACAGGTTGACACACATACACACACACACACACACACACACCTACACAACGTTACAGTTAAATATCACACACACACTTCTTCTTCTCCTTCTGCTGCCTGATTAAAAGATCACACAGACAATCAGGGAAGTCACAGACTGAAATGATAACAAGGGAATCAGCAGATGAAGAGCCATTAAGTGCTGGAGTTACCCATACATACGATTTTGTTCAAAGAAATCCTCTTTGTTCTCTGATAACGAACGTCAGCTACATGGAGTTGAATAAATTTGCTCGCCAAAACCTCCAGTATATTTTTGCTCTTTTGCAAACAAGTGATTGAAACAATAAACACATAATATATATGCAGAATCATCCTGGCAGGCGTGAAAACACGTCTCATGTCCTGCAGTGATTTGTTCTCAAATTGCAGCTGAAAACAATCATGCCATACTGCCGTGGAGCTGCTGACAGCACGGCCAGTTTGGGCACTTTAAAGCCATTATCACTTGAAGGAATAAAAGTATAAACACGAAAAAATCAGAATCCCATTTAAACCATCTGCCGAGGAGAGAAAATATTCTGTGCTGAGCATTTCTGACCTCTTGTGACACGCACAAAACACAGTCGAGATGTTTACACGTATTCTCCAGCTGTCCCAAGGGTGCGTTTAACAGCTACAACACAAAAACAATTACAGAACGGCGAGCCATATCTGAAAATGGTGATTAGAAATCCCGAAACGAGATTTAGAATAATCCTGTCATGTTTATGGATTACTTCATATTGTGCCGACGAATCAAAGGCCGGTGCCTGCTTGTAAATTGTAATGTCCTTGTCCACCTGTTTAATCTCACTTGTCCCACTGGAGAACATAACCGTCTATGTTCCCATTCAGAGATGTAATTGGAATCACTGGTTGCCAATTAGGTGCCCAACATCTTTATTCTACCTCCCTTGCACCTGCGCCAACCTAACTGAAGCTAGCTTATCTTATTTTTACCCAGCATGCTACTTTGACCTGACACTAATCCGCCAACCTCTTCGTTACGCCACTCTTTGATTGATTTTTGTGTCCTCTTAACACGACTGTTTACTGTTGTCATGTATATTCTGCAGAAGGCACAAACATGAATGTATAAGTGGTGTAAGTGCAGCTACTCTATACCGTGCTTAAGTACAATTATTATGTACTTTACTTGACTATTCCCATTTTATTCTGCTTTATCCTTACACTCCACTACATTTGACAGATGTAGTCTAAAGTTACTTTTCAGATAAAACATTTAACATAAAAAAACAGATATACAGTTCATGGTTAAAGATAAACCTGTGGTTCCCAATCTTTTAGACTTAAGAAAAAAAACCCTTGGTGTTTAGATCGGGGCCCCGTGTCATATTTTATATGAGACGTTCGCAGCTCCACCAAAGAGTGAGTTTCTCTGTATATCTCTCAGACGGTTTTATTAAAATATTCACGAAAAATACAGAAAACTATATAAAGTCGTACGCCACGAGGCGGCAGTAGCTCAAGCAGGACTTGACTTGGGAAATGGAGTGTGGCCGGTTCAAGTCCGGCATAGAGCACAGTATGGATACAGGACTGGTAGCTTTAGAGGTGCCACTTCCGGGCCACTGCTGAGATACCCTTCAGGCGTGGCGGCTCGTCACTCCACCATCTCTCTACGCTGGTTGTATTATTGGGCCTATATGTGTAGAACTTGAGTGAATAAAGAGGAACTGTTGGTAGTCTGTGTCTTTCTGGGGATTGGTCATTATCACTTCAGTTTCGGATACATTTAAAAAAGTCCAGCAGAAAAGCCATAACAGAGTCATCAATAGATTTTATAATATGGTGTATTTCTATACAAAAATAAGACCAAGAGCCTATAGCTGCAAGGCCTTCCTTGAGATAAATGCACACTAACATGCATGCATGTTTACCGTGCTTACTCTGCTGGAAAGAAACGTGATGAACTGATGATTTAAATGGAAACAAGAAATAATCCTTTCTACGAGTACACGTGGTTGCAAACGACAGCCTCAAAATGACCGTTTAGAGTTAAATCAACAGCTCTCAGCCAAAAGGAAAGTTCCATCAAAGCTTGAGAAAGTTAAGACTATTGTGTTGGGTTAGACTGTGCAGGTGTTCGTGACATTAGGTCCTCCCTTTGAATCTATTTGAGTGTCGGTTAAAGCCTGAACCCTCATCAGCAGCAGGATGGAGAATGGGACACAGCAATTATAGCCTGGTGGCCTGTGATAAGAGATGTCGACTTAATGACTGTGTGTGCACTATCATGGATGTATTCTGCATCTGTGTCGGTTTGTCCAATTAAATTTGGTGAACTGAGAGTTTAAAGTCTCAATGAAGCGTGCACATTTTTACTGTTTTTGTCATTTTACGTTAATGTGTTAGTCTTTAATAATATGAAACTACTGAGGTTAGACAGAGGCAAGAAACAGAAGTCTTTGTAACAATGTTGGAGTTTATCCTAAAGAATGAGGAGCACTGCTGACTCACTGCAGATCTTGAGTAAACTCTGTCTGCCGGTCTGTATGTACCTTGGCTTCATCCTCCTTCTTCCTATTACAGGGCGACTCATAGCTTATCACTACTGTATGAAGCCTCTAAAATGCACACATATACACACACAGTTATACCGAGTCTTCGCCAGGATGCCAGTAACACCCTTTTCCACTCAGCTCATCAGAGTTGGGGTCGACAAGGGTGGCAGCGTTGAACGGGCAGATGGTGCCACTCAATCGCTTTCTCTCCAGGAGTTCTGATAAGACAGAGTGCATAGATTGAGGCGATCGCTTGGATTTGTGCCTGCCATCTCCCAGCGGCTGCATCTAAAATAAACCAATATGGCTGCAGGATGAGGCGAGTTAAAAGTTAAAAACTGGAAATTTGAAACAGAAAAGTAACAAATTCATGACAGAAATTAAAGGATAAAACTGGTGATATTCTACACTTTTCTTATTGTGAACAAATTCTGTTAAAAGACCAAAACCAAAATTGTGTTACTTACTATTAAGTGTGGAACGTTGGACACTTCTTACCCTCAATGGTCGCCATTTAGCCTACACAGCGGAAGGGGATCGACCGCGAGTATTGTGAAAATGGCGGTCGGGGAAGCTGCTGGAGCTGAAGTGGTTGCAGTGAATACCACAATGTATCTTCTTCATGCTAATAGGGAATATCTGGCTTACTGGTGTGTTTTAATAGTTTTTAGATCACAATGGAGCTTAACAGTACGTAATGCATACTTTGAATCTGAGATTCATAGTTGGTTTTTAGATATTTTTATACATTTTACATTTTACATTTTTTTATTTTATTTACGTTATTTTATTGTGAATACAAAAAATATAGCGCATAAATAGTGTAACTGAAATACAGGGATAGAGTGGTCTACTTATACTATGACATACACACATGTTAAATGAGGTGCCGCCCCTCCCATAGAGACACAGATGGATAAATGCACCCAGGTATCATGTGTCTTCCACCTTTCCTTTTACTTACATTAACTTGTCAATATCTACTTGGCTCACAATCCGTCTGGTGATTTCCACACATGATCTTATGCACAGTTATATGGGATGTTTCAACATAATTACTCTCATCTGTAGAACAAGTCATATGAGCAGAAAACTATGCTAATCAGTTACTTCCCTCACTTTCCAGCCTCTCTGGCTGTTGATGGCTTCCCGGGGCTGTGGGAGGATCAGAGGAACAGATGTCAGTTATTCATGAGGTCTCCGTGTCACAGCAGCTCGAAGAGATGAGGTTAAGATTGTCTGATGCATCCATGTAATCGCCCCCATCCTTCCTCCTCAATGTCAGTCTGACCATTTGGATGCTCGTGTGATGAAAAAAACTATCTATATTTCTTTTGGCATTTAGGTGCATCAGATGTAGCAGATGGGACCACTTTGCACATGCACACATGCATATTTGTTCATGTGGTGTATGCTCTCACATGTGCACATGCATATGCACAAGAGGAACAACATTATGGCTGGTTTCCTGGGAACCTGAGGTGAGCAGGTGCAGGCTTTGATACTCAATCCATACCGCTGTTAATCACCACGGTGACGCTGTAACTGGAGGTCTTCCCCCGTCTCCCGCCAGTGCACGAATTTAATATTAAAAAGCAGAGAGACTTTCACAGATTTATTTCTCTTTTATTTGTGTAATATTGTCTCCTCTCTGCTGCATAAGAGAACTGACTGTCACCTCTATTTTCAGCCTCTTATTGCTCCCATTCACCTTCCTGTGAGCATCCACTGTCTGGGATTTTAAATGCTGCTCTTTATAAATAGAAAAAAATACTTAAATGTATGTTAATGAGGACATTAGGTGACTCAACAAGGGCACTTAAATTCAATTTATTCCACTTAAAATGTGGAATAAATTGAAGCCCGTTCTCCTGCTGTTTCCTCCGTTATATATATAGCTACAGTCATCTATCACAGGAGTTCTCAACCTGGGGGTTGCGGACACGATTGCAACTCTAAAAAGGTTGACAACCACTGATTGATCACATAATATCTAATTGATTGGAGCAAAGACAGGCATAACGTTGTGTGGTGAGCTGAAACACTGAGCCTGATGCAGCTGTTATACATAGACAACCAGAAGCTGCATCAATGGACTGCCACCTTGTTAGCGTAAATTAGCATTCATGAGAATGCTAAGATGTTTCTCAACTTCTTGTGTTGTCTTACCTATCTGTGTTGATACAGAATCAAGACGTGACTGTTACGGCGTGGCATGTGTCTCCTCACACAGAAAGACGCTGGGTGGAAACTGTCACTTTTACTTCATCAGTCGAGGCTGCAGGCGCGACCCCGTGTGCACAACAATCATGGTCTGACAATCAAAGTCTGTCCTCCACATCGACGTCCCCGTGTGATGGTTGCTCTTTGTTATTCTGCAACTCATTACCATAACTGAAGACACATCTTTGCCCTTCAACACAAAGATGCATGTTCACTCTGCCACTTGCAAGCACAAAACAACAGCAGCCACTAACAGCAAGCCCTACGCCCATTCATAACACCAACGAAACCACGGTCTCTCTTTTTTTTTACATTTCTCAGCCTCTGAAGAACACGATGATAAAGAATAATTCATGAAATGAGGTTACAAGGCTGATCACTGAGGCTTTTTTCAGTGGAAGTAAGAGAAAGGCACAATGTTTTGTTCATTACATACTTTAATCTATGTGGTTACTCATTCGTCATTTCCATAATTGTGTTTTCCTCTCACACAGACCACATAAAACCACACAACAAACACACAAACACTGCTGTCCCTTCCTTTCTGAGTTCAGATAATACAAGATGAGGAGGAGGAGGAGGAGAGAACAGTCACTCAGTGAGAGATGTGAAGGTATCCAGAGACAAACAACAGCGTTTTCATCCACTATCCTTTCATCACAGCTGTTAAATATATTGTACACAAAGGTCCAATGTATCACTGCTTTCTTTTTTATTTATTAACATATTTCTTTCAAGATAACAGTGACTTAATAAGTAATGTCGGTTTTCTATTTTAGTAACGCTCTTAGAGACATGTGATGCGGAGGTGTTGAGCATCTGTTATTCACACAATGACCAAGATATGTGTTGTGTGCTTCAGTGTAATGAATCGCAGTAACTTAATAATAATAACTTAAATTATACCCATGCTCTCTCTAATTTGCCTGCTACTAGCTCTAACGGGATCGCACTTGCAGGTGTTAATTTCGATAACACTCGCACAGCCTGACATTGAAGTAGAACGCTCCAGTTGGCTCATGAAGCGAGGGGATTTACTCAGAGGTGCCAATCTTTGTGGTCAACAACATCAGTTTCATATTAATTAATCACATTCATTTGTACTGTCAGCATGATCTTTGTGTGATATCTGTTATGTTGACTGCATGTGGCCTTGTTCTACGGATAGCGTTGCTGGTTCAGGTTTAGTCTGGACTAGCTCAAAATCTTTTGGATGGAAAGTCTTGAAGTTTATTACAGATATTCGTGGTCTCCAGAGGATGGATCCTATAAACTTTGGTGTTCCCCTGCCTTTACCTTTCAGAAATTCACACATGTGCCTTTGAGTGAAATATCTCAAAACCTATTGGATGGATTGTCACACTCCCTTCAGGATGAATTGTAATAACATTGGTGATCCTGTGATCTTTCACCTAGCGCCATCATGAGGTCATTGTCTTAATTTGTCCAGCACTTTGGTGTATGACTAAACTGACGGCATTCCCACCAGTCATTACACCAGCTAAATATCAGCATGTTGACATTAGCATTTAGCTAAGCATCACTGTGCCTCATTACGATCTCACAGGGCTGTTAGCTTTTATATTTAAAGATTAATATAGTTGCAGCACACGACTTCTTGTACATCCAAATTACAATACATGTTATGGTTACTACCAACTATATTACAGTAAGAAATTAAAGAACTGAGGCTACATTTGCAGTGGTTTCACAGAAAGAAGTTACCTGAGAGGCTAAATGTTGTTTGGGGGTGGACAGCTCATCAAAATGAAAAACACTAGATGGGTGGAACCATCGGTACATTTGACCGACTTAAAGTCAAAAGTTGAATTAGTCATACAGAACTTTGCTGGCAGATTATTTTTCTGTACCCAGACGAGATCATCAAGCTCAGACATTAATTTGGGTAATATTCCCCCTGGGTCCTTTTTACTTCAAGCAGGAGACAGTTTTAACAAAGGCACATCACTTTGGGTGCAAGGTGTTCATGGCAAGTGTAACTTAAATACTAATCACAGATTCTGTCAGCATTCGCAGATAAAGTTCTCACAGAGTAATAATGTAAAAATTAAATGTCATTTTTTTCCTGCACTGCTGACAACAAAATCAAAAGGTTTATTTGAAGAGTGATGAAAGCTTTTCATGATATTTCACAACTCTATGCATCATTCTGCAGCTAAATCGACATCAAACGTTCGTGGTGTCACATGAAAAGATGTGGTGAGATGCTCGTATGCGAATGCGTTCACTCCTGGCAGCTGCACTGCTGAGTGAAATGACACTGCGAGTTGATTAGAGTAAACAGATTAAGCCTTCATGTTCTGCCTTTCAGGTTACAGCTGCCTACATCAATTAAAGCCTAATCTAACGAAGAAATCCCAGGTGACATGCAAACAGGTGTGTTAGAGACGCATTCAAGAGAAAGGCTATTAGGGAGAAAAATTAGACTGAAGCGTTAATGAATGGGAGATAATGGAACAAGATTTTGGAGAGGAGAGTTTAAAAGATGCTCTGCATATAGGAGGAAGTAAGATGGGAGCAGGAGAGGAGGATAAACTGAGATTTTTTTTTATAAATGAGAACAGTCAAATGACTCTCTAAGGTCACGGACAGGCCACAGTCAAAGCACAGTCATCTATTTGTATGAGTCTGACGGGCTGATGATACTGCAGGGAAGGCAAAACACAGCTGCAGTCACAGCTTGGAGGCTTTGAAACAACAACATGAGAACATCATCTGCTGATGTGGAGTTTGATGTGGTGATGGTAGATGAATGCGGCTTCGTGTGGCTGCTGCGTGGCAACATGAAAAGTTGCTTCAATGATGCTGTCAACCCCTCCGCTAAAAAAAAAATAAGGAGAGAGAGGGGGAGGCCAAATTAAAAGGCATAAATCAGTCTTACTGAAATAGATAAATCAATGATTCCTGGGTGTGTGTTTATGACATGATGTGCGCGTGTGTGTTTGTGTGTGTGTGTGTGTATGTGTGTGTTAGTGTCCACACTTTCCTTTGTGACAAGTATGAGATTGAGTGCTGCAAATGAGAAGGGATGTTTTCCCGCTATGTGTCCCTCCAGAGAGTGGTGCACATGCTGCTTCAGCATCACTCCAATCAATTTGTCACCTTGCTCTGAATAATCTGATTCATCTCCATAAGGCAGGAACTAATTTGAAAAAGTGTGACCGGAGGGAGATGTGCAGCTTTAAAACGCATTGTGTATTCCACAAAAAGAAGTCTGGATTAAAAGCTTTTTGGTGAGACTGCTGAGTAATATATTCAGAAGGGATGAGCAAGTACATGCAATTCAAAGCGACAGGAATTGGGGATAATAATGAGGAATAATAACGATTAAGAATGTAAATTACACACTTGAATCAAAATGAAAATGGACCCAGTCATTATCATTATAATTCTCATTATCATTATTGTTATGATGTTATTTTGACGGACTGTTCAAGCCAGTTACAAACTGTTTATTGGTGGTTGTATAAAATGATGTGTACAGCATTAAAAATGACAATTATTAATTTATTATTACTCTCAATAACAAATGATGACATGTATGATGACATTTAAAAAGAGCTATAGTAGATTTTGACCATAGACATTATAAAAATAGACGTCGTATCCGTCACCAACAGGTTTCTGAAGAGCCATAGTGAAGGTCAGAGTGTGTCGGCTCTGTCCACCGCCATCTTGGAAGCCTTGCCCTCCTTTAGCTGTGGCGGGCTGACACTTGGTTGCTCAAACAAGCCGCCTGTAATGGCACCTACCTGTCAATCATATATATATATATATATATATATATATATATATATATATATATAAATAAAAGCCTTAATATAGTATATATATAAGCCTTAATATAGTTTGAAGAGGTGAGTGATGTGTTTATTTCTGCTGCGAAGTTGGACATTTTAACATGGAGGTTTATTGAGATTGACTCATTCTGTAGCCAGCCTCAAGTAGATTGCAGTCCGTGTGTCGCCAGTTGGGAGAAGCAAACATATTTTGGCCACATAAAAGCCCACCTTAAAAAAAGTCTGTTTAAATGTACGTTATTATAATAATTTCACCACTTTACCTTGCAGCCAGACAGCCTTTGCACTAACTGTAGAATTTCCTCATTCCTACTCATACTGTACAATTGTGCCATACACTGTATTACACCACAAATCAGCTGTTTGTATGATCAGACGTCATGTTTCTAAAGATTTCAAAGATGGGTACTTGTGTTTTTCCCACTATGCCTTTGTAACTCTGATAGAAACTTATGAAAGTGCTTAGTATGCATAGGAATATGGTTAGTGCCAAAGAAAAAGCTTAATATTAATTAAACAGATATTAATTAGGGTGGGCCTTTTTTATGTGGCTAAAATTAATTTTTTTCTGCTGACGCTGTCCACAGCAGTGCATCACTCTGCTTCTGTTTGCTCAACTCACTATGGATAAATACTTCAAACAACCACATTTTAGAAGGTGGCAAGGTTTTTCTTCAATTATTTCGCAGGATAAGTGGAACAGAAATGAATCTTGTTCATGAATTGTTCATTATATTCATTAGTACAGCTCTACAGTGTTTCAGCCCACCGTGAGGTTGATTAAAAGGCAACCCAATCAGAAGACATACAGCAGTGAACAAAAGGTAAAAAAGCTTAAGTTGGAGGGAGCAGCGTTGGTTGTATTTTCCAAAGACGCCTCTTGTGCTGCCGTCAAATCCGATCTCCTCGGGATGCGATGAAATAAATTGAGTGTGAAAACGTATCAGATTTAGAGAGAGCTGAAGCAGCACAGCAGAGTGAGCTTATACTGACTGACTCACCGTTCTGTGTCACTGATATTATTACTGTCAGGCACACACACACACACACTCACTCACAAATAAAAGCCAGGCACATGAGGTCTGATAAGAGGTGACAGGTATCTCATTTAATGAACAGGGAGGTACAGGAGCAGGGGGGAAGGGCTTAAAATGCTGACTCATGCTTTACTATAATGAAGATGGCATATTCTTGCAAACCTTAAACACTCTTGTTCAGCGTTTACAGGATTGTCGTATTGTTCAGTGTCTGCCTGCAGAGTGGAAATATGTGCTGTGATTCATCTTAAGCTAATCTGTACCTGCCAAGTGGACTCTATTCAAGCACCGATACAACCATCTAACATTTCTCTATTAGAAGTTCTGCATCTCAAATCCTACCTCAATAAATGTCAGAAGTATAATTTTCAAAATATACTTCATCAACAGTTTCACACTGCAAACACAAACTGTAGACCAGAATCAGTTTAAATGGTTTCTTGGCAACACTGGTGATACTCAAGGGGCTGTGAAGCTGAAGGTGGTTTAATGGATGGAGGTCCAGGATGGTGCAGGTGGGTGGTGGTGCAGGGCTGACAGATTGTTCAGGTGCTGGGACAGTAGGGTTGGAATCAATGCACCGTGATAAATAATCAGGATTTTGAAACTTCAAATTAAGATTGGCTAATGCAACCTGACATTACAGAACTACAAATATGGCCGCCCAGGGAACAGGTGCATCTTGTTTGCGTTTGAGCTACACGTGAAAATGGCGGAACTGACCAGGACAAATCAACCGGCACCGGCGACCACACCCAGCAACACATACACTGACAAAACCTACAAGAGGAAACAAACACTAGGCAGGGAGAAGGAAATAAGCTTGCATCATAACATGAAGTTGAAGCTGAGTTTTAACTACTGTATATACTGCAACACTTTGGTAGTTTAGCCCAGGATTTCCCAACCTTAGGGTTGGGCCCCTTCACAAGGGTTCACACAGAAATCTGAGTTATGTTGAGATGATTAGATCTCAAATTTACGCAAATATTTGCTTATTGCACAATTCTCTAATCATTCAAATGGTTTGTATTTACTCAAAAACTGTCTTTTTATGTTATTAGTGAGTATTTCTGGGCACCGGGAGGACTAGCAAATGCATCAGTGGAACCTCACGGGGATTTTGTAGATGCAGCACTCTCGGATGGATAAACTAGGCTTTCTGACGGACAATATTGCAGGTTCAGCAAAGCATAAAAGGCACATTAGCAACCATGTCTCCTGATCTGGGTCAACTACATCAACAGCTATGCTTCCTTAAGATCTCCAACTCCAATGTGCAGGGCGCTTGTGCAATCCATGAGAGTCCTGGACAAATTGTAGTAATATCACATATTTTTTATTGCAAAGAACAGAGAGCAATTCTCTCCCACAATCCACTTGTATGAAAGCTGTGCTCAGCATCTTGTCCAGATGGCAGATTACAAGCAAGGTCACACACACATGCACACATACACACACACACACACACACACACACCCACACACACACACACACACCCACACACACACACACACAGAGGATCTTAATGAAATTATTGTGCACTGCTGGAAAATCAATGAGGGGATGCACCTCTGGTGTTTATTTAAGTACTACTGTGTTGGTAACTGTGAAAAGGAGTCTGAATTCTTTGAAACACGTTAACACCGTGAAACACTGAAAAAAAAAAAAAAGTGGTTACACTTGTGCTGAGGCAGGGAGGCTGGAGAGAGGGGGGTAACTAAAGGGATGCTGATGGAAATGGAGCAAGCTAAGCTGAAATTTGTGCTTCTGGCCCCTCTGGGCTGTAAGAGGATGTACAGTATGAGAAATGAATGACTTGGCTGAGGAAATGTCAGCCATCATTTATAGTTTTATATATTTGATTTGTGAGTCAAAACAAAAGATGGAAATCGAGTTTCATAATGTCATATTATGCATTGAGTGTAAACTGAACTGACAAAACACATCAGTCACGCCTGATATAGGAGATAGTGCACCTTAAATCTTTCTCCTATCAACATATTTAACATACATGGACTGAATAAACTACTGCACGGAACAAAATGTTAACTTATTACTTCTAAAACAGCATCAGTTATGTAATTAATGCAAGTTAATTTGCATATTGGTAAATGGAAAATGCTGCATGCTGTGTCCCTGCCCCCTATGATAGTGTGCGATACTTTAAATTAGCACCTACAGCAAACATGAACTCATAATTGGTTCCATCTATTGAATCTGCACAGGCAGAATTGGGTGCTTTTAACTGGCAGGAGGCTAATGCATTGGTATTACTGAAAAGCACTAATTAAAAATTGAATAAAATAGAACATAATAAAAAACAAAATCATGAAAAATTGGAATGAATGAATGAATGATGTATCTGTCGGATATGACAAAAAGTATACACCTCATACTGGTGCTTCCTCACTCTTATTCATGGTCTATTGAGCCAGGACACAACTGGGAGAGTATCATAGTTTAACTCCACCTGGATCATGCTCAGTTTCAGTCACATTTCAGGCTGACTGTGGAGCACTTTGACCGGTCTAATCGTTGAATTGGCTTCTGCAACGTGACGTCAGGTCCCGTTTCACCCCAAAAATTTTGTCTGGCACAACTTCTCCATCGCAGGTCGCTGCAATTTTTTGGTACCCACCGCTGCCAAAAATGCAGTATTCAGTCTGAATTGGGCCTTGGGATTAAGCTTCCAATAAGAGATTTTTAATCCACTTTAGAGCAGCAGAAATAAGCTGTAAACGTTACACTGATATCAGGCTTTTAAGTTGATGTGGCAAACTTGTTTGCAAAGTGCTCAATTCACTCTTGTTTTAGCTCTGTTTTGCTCGCCACCAGCTATTATCCCTCCCTCTATCAGCTAGCATCTGTCGCTTGGTGCTAAGCAGATAGCACACGGTGGATTCTAACAGATTTTTCACCAAAAACAGCTGCCTGCTGTGGGCGAACTGAGAAGAAGAAGAAGTTGTAGTTCACGGGTAAGGTCATGATTGAGGCGTTCTCACCACAGTGTTGTCAGCGTGTAGGTGGTCACACACAGCTCTCTTCTTTGGTAATTTGCACTTACAACACAAGCTGGATGAGATGACAACAAAAACAGGTTTAAAACGGACATTGAGTAACACGTTTAACTAACACAGCTGTTAAATCTGAACAAAAGAGGAAGTGAAACAGTCCTTACCCAGGACAGAAATGGGGTGGGTTGTGGATGACAGATACAGTATGTGTAGAAATAATGACTCAGTGGAACTTCATGTGGTGTCAATGTAACACATTAAAAATATAATATAAGAAATATCAGTGTCAGTTTTCTCATAAACAAAGGTCAGAGAGACTCCTTCCATCTCCATGGTATAAATGTGTATACAACATATTAAAGTTATGATAATACTGTTACAGGTGCAAATTAAATATTTAATCTGGAATGAGTGAAAGGGTTTTGTATTTCTTTATTGTTGAGAAGAGATGATTTAATTACACAGCTGGTGAAAGCTGCACTGAAAGCCTCGCTGGAGAGATGTTGATGTGATCAGAGCCGGTTGGGTGCAAAAACAGCATCAAATGAAATGAATTTGTGATCCGACGTGAAGATATCTCTCGTGTCAAAACTCAGGCAGAGCCCACAGATAATCATTAGGTCCAGTGTGTGATGTTAAGCGTCCGCTGTGCCAAGTTAAATAAGGGACATTTAAATATGAAAGGACATCATGTGAAAGACTCACATTAGGTTAAAGAAATAAATTAGAGGATTTTCTAATAAAGGCTTTGTTATGCTTGGACGGTCTGACTATAACACTTAAACATGTTCAACAGAGCAAAGAAAGCAGAGGAACCAAAGGAAACCGGTAAAATCCTCACAAATTAAACGCAGACTCCCCAACACTCCACATATAGGACGAACAATGCTGAAGGTGAAATGCTTTAGATGAGATGTGACCAGCTTCCCCCTGATTGACCTCTTATGGAACAAAGATGTCTGAAGTGGGCAGGACGGTCGTCTTTTTGGCTTTTGTGATTATTTGAATGTGTGCAGGGAGCTGCATGATAATAAGACCAGTGGGTAATGAGCAGAACAAAAATGGCTGATATACAATGGCCTGAGTGATAATTATTTAAGCTATATGACTTGCAAAGGTTCTATAGTATAGGTCAGTATACACATAACAAGTCAATGTTTAGGGAGTCCAAAATTTCTTTAGCTGTGCTAGCAGCATAGCTCTAAAATGTCATCACTTTGATCAATAAATGACTTTAATAATTTCACTTTCTTTTAACAGCAATATAATTTTAATAGCCTACATGCAACACTTTCATGTTTACTGAAAATTAGCAAATGTTGACATGCTAACAGGCTAAACTAAGACTAACATACTAAACCAGGTTCAAGTCTTAGCCGTGCGAACAGCGTAGCTCTCCACTTTGATCCAGACTCAACAAATCTTCGATAGATTATTATAAATTTTGTTCCCCAGATATTGAATCCTAAATACTTTAATGATTTGACGTTTCATTCAACAGCAACATTAAATAGGCTACGTGCTATACTTCATGTTTACTGCAAATTAGCAAATGTTGACACTGAATATGGTCAACCTGGTTAAGAAATATTATACCTGCTAAATAACAACAACAACATGGGATATCAGTGGAAAGTGGCTGAAGAATATTAGACTTTTTCATGATGCACACAAATGAGGTGATAAAACTGTTTTTTTTATCTTTTCACTGAGAGCAATCCTCTCTTTTTCCACAAACGGCTTAATCACATTCACACCTAAAAGCTGCCCAGTGAGACCACAGTCTCATGTGCTGGCTCCCCCTGGAGCGGTGGTTGGGGTTAAGGGGTCTTGCTTGGTGGTGTTAATGAGCGAGCGGCAAACGCTGCATTTTTATTTTACCATTTATTCTGCCAGTCTATAGGGATTAACCAATGACTTTCTGGTCACAAACTTGTTTCTCTAACCTTTAGGCCATCACAGTGATTTAATATATTAAACATAAGGTCATCACAAAGGAGGAGATGGTGACTAAGAGAATTTTGACTTATGTAGTGAACTGTGAAACATGAGCAACTAAGTGTAGTGGAAACAGCAACCGGAGACTGAGTCACGTTTAGGCAGTTTATTGGTTTCACAACGGGGATGTGCAGTGCAGGTGGGGGAACAAGTGACAGGGTGTCCAGGATGGTGCACGGCTGCTGGTGTGGAGAAGAGACAGAGCTGGACAAAGGAGATCACGACTAGTCAGGAGTCACAAAGTTTTAACAAGCACTGAGCTGACTATTGTCACCACAAAGGAGGTGTCTGGAAGGTTGAACTGGGGTTTTATGTTGTGGAGGGTGATTGGTAGATGAGGCACAGGTGGTGAGGTGGTTAGGCAGGTGAGAGGGAGCTGGAGGTCACCTCCGGAGACATACAAACACAGAGAGAGACAGACAGGACCACAAGGGTAGGAAAACAACAGAAAAACACTGGGAAGGAAAGAGCAGCCTTCACTTGAGTGATAAACTGTGATTTGTTGGAGTTATCATACGATTGTAAAGTAAGAATTATCAGTGTTTGCTGGCTGTGGACTGTAATTTATTGGCTGTTGTTTTAATAACCGTCTGAGAACAAGTTGGTCTGTGTGTTTTGAAGTCAGAGGATTAATTAAAGCCCTAAAGTTTACAACTCCCATAATTATCTTGCATCCTGGCAAAGGTTAAAAAGGTTGTGAAAACACAGACGTGAAATAATCAGAGCTAAACAAACTCCCTTGGACCTACAGTGTGGCGACGTTAACGCTCCCCAGGCGGCTCGAGACAAACACCGCATTACTATTCTGCACCACACCACGTTCACGCTCACAAAGACCAAAGGGTGCCAAAGCCTCCGACCCCCGTGTTAACTCCTCCGTCACATGCAGCAGTCCCCCCCCAGCTCCTCCCCTCTTTCCCTCTGATCTCCTGTGAGGAGATGGGAGGCTGCCGCTCCATCCCCTACAGCACGTTGGGAGAAACCACACTGCTTTATAGTCGGAGCTGCCAGAGAAAATATTATGCTGTAACTCCATATTCTTCACTTTCTACGCACAACCATCAATTATCATATTCATGAGACTCCCTCTGGATATTTAGCTTTCGACAAAATGATGTTTACATTGTCGTTCACACAATAAAAGTCCAATAATTCTCTGCAGTTTTATTCTTCCTCATATCCCATATCATATTAATTTACCTAATTTCTTTTGGAATCAGAGCAGATTTGATTGCTACTATGTTAAAAGTGTAACTTCCACTCAACTCCTCAGCTTTCTCTCAATTGGCCTCGGCTTCAACCTGTCTGGTCGACCGGCCAAGCAGAAGCTCTGGAGCAATATCTCCTGCAGAGCTCTTGTCAACTAGCTGAACATATTGAGTTTCTTTCTTTAGACAACCGCCGTTAGCTTTTTAAAAAAAAAAAAAAAAAGCAAACATCATTTTCCAGTCTTGTCATCACAAACTATATTTAGCTTTTGAAAAAAAAGCTTATATTAGATCTCAGTGTGCAAACAAGAGCTTCTTGGCTTTCAGACTGTGGTTGACCTTTTTGGGCAGGTTGTAAAAGAAGTGGGCGGATACTCTGAGTATTACTTCTCCACCACTTGACCGCAGAGGAAAAACATTTCTGTGGAAGGGAAATGGTTTGAACTCAGGGGTTATTGTGTTCCCTCCAGGGCCCCGACTCCAGTCATGCCTCACCTAAAGCCCTCGCTCGGAGGTGCCTCACAAGCTTTTCAAGCAACACACTGACTCAAAACAACTCTTTATGCTTCTCTATTCTGGTGTAGCAAGCTAATAAAAAGGGAATGCAAACAGAGAAGAGATAAACTGTGTTTGTGTGTGCATTACCCGTAAGCAGAAGGATCCACTCCAAACACACTCTTGTGTCATGAGAGGGAACAGGATGAATGTCAAAATCTAAATGTCCGACTGAAGATGTAAGACATTTTTAAAAGGCGAACGGGAAAGCATAGCAGCTCCGTGACACTTGCTGTCTGCTACATGTCTCCACGCACCCACCACTGTTTCCACCTATTCCCAGCTCCATCCGTCTGCCTGACACCAATGTTTACATATCTGAGATGACTGTCTTCCTAATAAAGCCATGACATAGACAGGCAAGACTCCGGCTGGGCAGGGCCGGAGAGCAAAAGCTCCACGATGTCTGCAGCGTTTGTGTTGGCTTTAATACACACCACTGCACCAAATCCAACAAACAAACACAGGCACGATCGTGTCTTCTGGTTTAACTTTCTCTCTGTGAGATAATAACATCTATTTAGGAAAAAAAAGCCTCAAAATTCAGACTCAGTCCCACTGGGAGCAAGACCAAGAGGTTATACTCAGAGTGCCAAATAATATAGACGGACTCCAGACTGATAAACACGGATCCTCTGATCTCTGCTAGGCTGGTTGTGGACGAGTCTAGACAGACATGATTAATTCAGTATCAGTACTTTTAATGTATCTTGTAGTTTGGCTATATATATATATATATATATATATATATATAGCCAAACTATATATATATATATATATATATATATATATATATATATATATATATATATATGGCTAAAAGACAAATAGCTATAGATGCACTCTGGTGTGGTAATCGATTTATCTCTATATCAAGGGTAAACTAGCTGGTTGCTACAGTTAGAACTTTATAATTCAAAAATATATATCAGCCAGCTAGCTAGCTCAGTTTAGCAGAGTAGCAGTGACAGACAGCTCAGCTTTTGACTCAAGTGGACTTCATGAATCGATGAAGCTTCCTTAAAATCATTTTTTTCACTTCAAGAGTGGAAATAAAAAATGTATGACTTCTTCTCTGCACACAGAATGTTTATCATAATTTTTGTTCACAAAGATGATTCATCCACCTGACAGGTGTGGCTGATTAAACAGCGTGACTATGACACAGACCTGGTCACAATAAAGAATGAAATGTGCAAAGTCATTCTACCTCTGATTGGCTAGTACTCATTGCTTTCATTGGAGTATCACGGCTCACCTGTGTCACAGTTTATGTGTCATGCTGTTTATTCAGAATCTCGATATGCCGCGTGTGTCAGGTGGATGATTCATCTTGGCTCCCTAAAACAAATTTTTAAAGGGAAATAAACCTTTTGTGCACATAGAAGTCGTCTTACATCTTTTACTTCAACTCATGAAAAACGGGAGCAAAAACAGAAGTGTTGTGTTTATTATTTTTGGACTGTAAATGTATTATATTGCAGATAAATACTCCTACATCTTTTGATTTTTGGGGTAATTTCACCATGATGACCAACACTGTAACACCCTGGACGTAGTGGTATCTTCTCTTCTTTTAACTGTACCTGAGAAGATAGTTGAAATTAAAGGCTCTATGCTGCAGTTGTTTCACTATCCATCCCCAAAATATGCGCTATCGTGTCTTGTTTGTGTTGTAAAATGTTTTTCCTTAATGAATGAATGCAGACGATCAATGAATCTGTGGCGTTGAGGCATTTTTGAGTCTGTTGAAACTCTAAAAATCAACAAGCTAAATGCTGTCTTATGTTGTGTGCTTCACACACAAAGCTTTGATCACTGACACACACCAGCTCCCGTCTACAGAAAGACTAATGACATTTCAGCAGCATTAATGGGCACATAAAGGACAATGACCGTCTACTTTAGGCAGCCATGTGAAGCCACAGAGCCAAGGTTAACACTTGGAGTCAAGCTGCGTTTTGGAGGTACTGTCGGATTGATCGCAGATCAGATGGAGTCTGGTATTGAACAGGCTCAGGTGGAGGCCACCACTCTGGAGAAAAAAAGAACAAGAGAAGAGGGAGTAGCCCGTGCTATCCTGAGCCGCAGACATCCTGCATTATTGATTGTGCAGTTAGGGAATTCCAAGTTGAAAGAGGGAACGAAGGCGCACGGGAAGAAATCCTGTGTGCCACAAATAAAGCACACCACGCACTTCATCAGTTCTCTTGTTTAGCCTGTACCAGAGGTGGTGTTTGTACTCCGGAGATCAGAGAGGCGCAGGGGAAATAACAGCTCGAACACCTGAGAGCTGAAGGATTTCCTGCTGCCTCCATTCTCATTACTGCATCCCACTTAACGCCCCGAACACATTAAGCCTGTCAGTCACCTTCTCCTGCCTCGCAGCGACAGTGTACACTGCGGAGGCGAGCACTGTAGGCTCGGGGGTTAACACAGAAGAACAACACGCCTTCAAAAAAAAAAAAAAAAAGGCAACTCGGGAGCAGAGAGTGACAGAAGGTCTCGATGAGCCTTGAAAGTGTTACGGATGCGGGAAGGAGTTCGAGAGACATGAATTTTTAATGCCAAATGTGAATGTGCAAAGATAATTAATGCAGAGTAAAAGAGCAAGAGAGGCGAGCAGGCAGAGTATAACTACCATTCAAACGAAGAGATGAAGCAAACAGTGATTCTTTGATTCAAAACACAATAAATATGTTGGAAAATGGTTGCTGAAAACACGTGAAAAGACTTTGAATGATATATTACTGAAATGTGGAGTGAGAGGTTAAAACTGTTTTTCACCAGTTTTCAGTCCAGGATTTTTGTGGGCGGTCCCTAAAGAGTGGCTCGATGACACGCTGAGGCCACCCTGAGCATAATCCCCCCCCGCCTCCGTAACACTGTAACAGTATAAAAGCCTTTAGCACGTTGGCATCTGTGCTTCTCCGTATGCTATTCATTATTCTTGTTTACATTCAGTTGCTAGCTAGCTCTGCCTTCGAAGTACTGCAAATGCATCTTCCCTGGATGAACAGCTCATTACTTTATTTAACCTTCCCAAACACGAAGAGATGGAGAAGAAATTGATTTATTTTGAAAAGCTCTGAAGCTTATGTGTGTCGGACACGCTCCCACAGTCCTGGTGCTGAGAATACTGCTCATTTTTACCTGATTTTGACACCTACTTTCATAAACTTAATAACGCTTTCTTCTTTGGTCTGACAAACTCAGAACACATATTTATTCTGACTTTACAAGGACTTTAATGGGTCTGTGGTTGCATTGTTACCTGATGTTTTGAAGCTGCTTGTTGCTGCAGCTTCGCCTGTTTGATACTATCTCTGAGAAAACAGTTTGAAGCTGGTGAACAAAATTATGCCGACAGTGCTTCAGTTACTTGAAATTACATAAAAGACATGTATCACCAAAGAATCATGCAGTGACGGTAATTCAAGCAGTAAAATGAGCTGTGGTTCCCGGATAATTTCACACACACAAACAAGAGTGTAGTCTTGTGGTTTTCTGCACATAACACAACCTGGAAAAAAAATAAACACAGGCAAGTTCTTCAACTATTCCTCTTTATTATTTTTTTCTTCCACCAGTTATTGCTGTCATATCTCCCTGCCACGTGTGATGTTGAGAAGAGCCTCGTTTCTGGGTGTTACAAGCTTTGCCTGTGGATATTTTACACCTTTTGCGCCTTTAACACCGCCCCTCTCTCCTCGCACCTCAGCTGCTTCCTCTCGCTTCAATCTACTGTCGCTTCTACCTGTCAAAGGTTACACCAGTACGCTTCATTCAATAACACACTATTGACACATGCATGTTTGATGCATGTTTAACAGCTACACGTTCATCATTATTTTGATTTTCAAGTAATCTGCAGATTAAAAACATTAAATATCCTGCAAATATTCACATTTGAGACGCTGGAACCAGTAATTTATTTAAAATTCATGATTCATTGTCTAATCGTAGCTCCATACCAATGAAGCTAAAACATTTTCCAATATTTAGATTATGCTACACACACATAAAAAGACCCATATATATGTAAATACATATGTCAGCTGAATTTATGCTGTGATCTCTAAATGACGCCAATTTGCTGGTTATTTAGGATTTCACAAAGTGCGAGACAGAAAAGAGAAAATCCATCTGCCAAGCTTTCTTTCTTTCATCCAAGGTCCTTTATGATTCCCCAATTATCTTCCCATTGAGTCTGAGGGTTCATTTTATAACAGACTCCTCACTCAGACAGGTGCAATCCAAAGCTTTTATAGCCGTAAGCACACTGTGTCTGCTTCTTTTTTGACGTGTGCGGTTTCTAAAAACTAAAATATTTTTAATTCAACGTGGAAATCCTTTTTTGTTTTGAAGGATTACATCCATGCTACCAACAGAATCAGTTCAGTACAGAATATTAAATCCACAGCACTGCTTTGAGGCCTACAAGTCTGAAAAACCCAAACACGAGTAGCACCAAACGTTCTAAAACCCTCATAATATTAAAAAAAAAACATACTACACAGCCATAAACGGATGCGTATTAACCCAGAAAACAACTACATCTGCTCATTTCTTTGTCCCTTTGTCTGACTTTCTTGTTCTTTTCTTTCCACCCATCATCCGGTCAGGTGCTTTCCGGTCGGCGAGGCTCTTCCCAACATCGCTAACATCCGCGTCAGTCATCGCGTATCAAATCTGCAGAAAATCATATTTTCCCACCACAGTGAAGCATCATACAAAACAACATTTTAATGTCGACTACTAGCAAAAATAAAATGTGTTCCCTCGTTGGCTTTGAATTCTACGGTAAATTACGTGTGACCTTAACAGTGCAAGAATTGCTACATGTATTCTGCTTAACATTCTAGTCACTACAAAGTAAATTAGATCATTAATTTCATTACAAAAATACTAAATCTGTCCGTCGGCTAATAATTTATACGATAGATTATTTTTCAGTAACTGGTATATGCTATGTCTGTACTGTGTCACAAGTGGACGGAATAATTAAAGGTCCTGAAATGGAGCCCAGTGCAAACATAAGAGGGTCTGACAGTAAGTATTGCATTAAAAGCTGATTGAAGGACACAGTGAAAGCTCTCCAGGGGCCTATCAGCTCATCCTCCTAACTCCGCTGTGGGATATTGGGGTCTTCCTGGCTGCTCTCCAGCAGCTCATCCTCAGAGAAACTGATGTGAAGGCAGGTGTCGTTCATGGGAGAGGAGAAGGGCAGTGGGTGCTCGCAGGTGTCTGAATGTGAGGTGGGGGGCTCGGCAGGATACGACTCGGACGGAGAGAGCACGGCTTCGCACCTCTCCTCCAGGGGGCTGTCGCAGCCGCTGGAGGCTGTCAAAAACGTCCCGCGCTCCCCGAACAGGTCGTCGTCATCGCGCAGCGGAGACAGCAGGGACTTGGTCTCGGAGCGGACGCCCGAGTCCTCGCTGGCCGAGCAGGAGCTGCTCTCGCCGTTGCTGAGCGAGTGGAAATCAGCCGACGACAAGGAGCCGGGGGTGACGTCCGGGAACGAGAGGCTGCTGCTGCGGCTGGCGGCCGCGTCGTTAGCCGTGACCTCTCCCGGCGTGGACGCAGCTGTGACGTCCACCCCCGGTGACAAGGTCCTGCTGGCCCGCTTGCGGTTCATGGATGGTGGCGGGGGGTCAAGTTTGGGGATCATCTGTTTACACCTGCCACAGAGAGAACAGAAGAGTTGGTTAGCGACTTTATGGGTAAAAATGTGCTGCAGATCCATAAAGACTTTTTCATTATCCTCATTTTGATCATTCTCTGTACCGAGCAGGTGTATGAGAATAAGCCTCAAGCCAGTTTTCCTCTCCATCAGTCACATTATACCCCATTAACCTAAGTGTAATGTGACGCAAGCTGTCACCAAACAAGACAGTAACTCTCTCTTTCTCCTTGGCTCCCTGTTGTTTCAGCTGTCTGGGGATTTATCTACATCCCACAGCTCCCCTGCCGAGAAAATAGAGGGACAGGGAAAGAAAGGGATCCAAAGAAGAAGAAGAAAAAAAAGAGTGTGTGGGGGGGGATGAAGGAGCGAGGAAAGAGCTGCAGGCTTTCCAGCCTCCTCATACGCACACCAGAAATAGCTACATTGCAGTGTCCCTGATTGTACCAGAGAAACGCCTCGACAAGCACCAGAGCACACAACCACACACAATCACACTCATTCTCTTGGAAAATGAGTCCTGACACACACCCGCTAACAAGCCTGGCTTCCTACCCGACTCCTCCTTTCTACATTATACTGGTGGCTGCTAACTTCGTTCCCCCCCTGTGAAATCTGGTCTCTGTAATGAACTTACGTGACTTGCTGATGTATTTACTGTCTCTGCTTCTGTACGAGGTCGGTGTGGACGGCTACAGTAACGACAGATTTGTGGGAATGGTGCAGGGAAACCATCTCCAGAGATAATTATACAGTGTTTCCCCCCCTTACTAACAAATGGAGGAGCACGGGCAGCAATGTGGGGTAAAAGTCAAGCTGAACTCCACTGAGTCAAATGTCAAAGCCATTATAGTGGTGAGGCTCAAGGGATGATGGTGATGTGGTCAGTTTGGCGGATCCACCAATTTGGTCCAGACAAAAATATCTCAACCACAACCATGAATTTTTGTACGGACAGTCATGGTTCCCATTAGATGAAGCCTACTGACATTAGCAATCACCTGACTTTTAGTGAAATGTTTAAAAAGCTATCGGATTGATTGACATGAGCGACTAATGACTAAGATCCTGATTTTTCCTCCAGTTCCACTAGCAGGTCAAAGATTTCCCTTATTCCGTGAACTATCTCAACATATTAGATGCATTGGCAAAAAATATGGCACATTCATGATCCCCAGTGGAAGAACCCGAATGACTTTTCTTATCCCAAGACTTTTCCTCTTGTTCCACCATGAGGTTCACATTTATGGTTTCAAGCTATAAATCTGCTACCTGCACAACTAATGTGTTAGTGGTCGTTAGCGAACGTTAGCACGCTAATACTCTAAACTAAGATGGTGAACATTACAGCTGCTAACCATTAACATATTAGTATTGTCTTTATTTATGAGCATGTTAGCATGCTGACATTAGCATTTAGCTCAAAGTACTGCTGTGCCTAGAAGTGCAGCCTCACAGAGCTGCTAACATGGCTTAGCTTAGCTTGGTGATCACTTTTAACTTGACATGTTGCACAATATATTCTGTCTTTTTCTACTTGTGTATTTAATATTTGTATCTGTATATTGAACCAATGAGCTGGTATCTACTCAAGGAAGTTTTTTTCTTGCCTCTGTCAGCAAGTGCTTGCTCATGGTGGGAATCGTTGGGTCTCTGTAAAGAATATGGAAATGCTTTATATAAGGAAAGTGTCATGAGGTAACTTTTGTTCTTATTTGGGGCTATATAAATAAAATTTAATTGAATATTGTCACTTATAATGTTGTGTATTTATCTGCCTAGGGACTATGGACATAAATTAAAAGCATTCTTGCAAACTCCAGCATGTTTACAGCTTTTATTTTTATGTGCTGTCTCTATCAAATAAATAAATAAATGTCTGACTTTACATGTATTAAAATAAGAAGTAACAAATAAAACTGCCACTTCCACTTGCTCACACTGTGTGTATCTTTATCTTGGTGATGTCCCTGTGTGGCTTTGTTTATTTTTTACATGAATGATGTGACTATAAGTGGCCCTCATTCTGCTCCTAAACCTCGGATATTTTCATACTTGTATTGTTTTCTCCTCTGTGGTAACACTTGTAGTTTCGTTGTGGTTTACAAAGATTAACAGTCCAGTTTCTAGTTTGATTTAGATTTGGTTTCTTGTGCAGTTATTTCTGAATGAGAATGTTTGTGCTGTCAAGTTATGGAGATGAATTTGCAGATGGATCAGTGAGCAGGCCGCCTCTTTGCCTCCCTGGTCTCATTATCATAACTTTGACTCAGCACTCCTCTTTTCTGTCACACTGACATCCCCTCTCCACCTCACCGTTTTCCCTAACCTCCCTCTGCTGTGTCTTTGCTTTCCATTTTCCTCCCTCCTTCCATTTATAACTCCATCTTTGTCTCTCCATTCATCTCACTCTAGTTTCATTCAGTCTACCTGCCACGACTCCCAGCTGCTGGTGTCGAGTGGATTTTATTGGGAATCAAAATTTGCGATTATTGGAACTGAATGAGGACAAAAATCTGCCTGTGCCATTCAAAATATACTGCACAATATATCACCTTTCAGTGACAAACCACAACAGGATGTCATCTTTGACTGTGCACACTGTGATATGGTGCAGAGTGCTCAAATCTTCCTTTACAGGAGATTATTAGGAGTTTATCCAAGTCAGACCGTTTATGACAGCTCACATATATTTCATATTACTGCTAGAGAAGAACATTTGAATTCTTTCCTTTGCTGTGCCACTCAGGCTGCTGCATATTAATGTCAACGTGGCACAGAAATCAACTTGTAGGGACTTGAAATTTACTTGTAATACTGTCAGTAATCCATCACAGCGAGCAGTTTATTGGGAAGATCTTTTCGTGGTAACGCAGCTGAAAACAGATTATTTCATGTCGTCTAACTGGGTGCATTTAATTGTGGAAAGCTAACATGCTAACTTGTCCTTATTTTGGGATTTCAACAATATATCAATATATTTTGCTAGTTATTTCTAGCCACAAGTGAGTTTACGTCATTATGCTGCTCTTCTACTGGCTGCTGGTGCAACATTCAGCTGTACAGTATGTGATACCTATGATGCCTGAGGCTGGGCTTATTACATTCTCCACCTGGTGATTTTGTAGCATGCACATAACAGAAACACACACTCACACACATAAATATAAACTGCAGTGTAACACAGTGAGTGTAAGACAGGTGCATCAAGAGGTATTTCTCCTCTGCCTCTCCCTCTGACAGCTTCACCGCTCAGGTAGAAACCTCTGCTGACAATGTAATCCCGAATGTTGACAAGAACATTTCAGTCTATTTTGGCAAAAGTACGTGAGACAAAACAAGCTTCTCACAGTGTGGAAACCCCAACAAAAACACAGACATGCATAAGACACGTGTGACTCACTGATTACATCAGCGCTAATGCAGTTATGAATTTGCAGAACCACATCCGCACGTAAATGGAGGTTATTATGCAGTCATTAGCAGAGAAATCACTGGTGAGACCTGCACACACACACTAGCCAGCAAACACCCACACTGTTCACCCACCACATGCCCGGTCTCATGCTTGTGCCACAGACACTGGTTCCACATGCTGGTAGTCATGAGTAATACTCACATAGAGGGAGGAGAAAGGGCAGAGAGGAGAAGAAGAGGAAGAGGAGGAGGAGGAGGAGGAAGGAGGAGGAGAGGAAGGGGGCTTAGGCAGTGGCAGAGAGCTCCTCAGGCTCCTAGGGAGAGGCGGGGATGGGGACGGGTTGATGGGATGCATGAGCTCGTTGGGTTTAGTTTGTTTGAGCAGACTGACGGGGGAATGAGGGATGGTTAGATGAGGAAGAGGAAGAGCAGGAGAGGGTCCTCGCACCTGTACCAAAGAGAGGCAACAGTTAGACTACAGAGGATCAGGGAGCTCCTGTACATGACGGACTAATGAATTTAGGAAGCAAAGTAAGAGAAGTGAAGTGAGAGGAGCTGCTGCTGGTTTCAAAATGTTTCTTTTAATGATATCCTCAGTGTTACTCAAGATAGAAACACACGTTTCCTCAGAATAGAGGAAAACTCCTACAGTTTTTTTTTTTTGTTATGGCCTATGGTTTTAATTATTTCAGCTTGGTTCCTGAGAAATTGTTTCATCAGCCAGTTGCCATGGAGAAAAAAAACAGTCGGAGGCAGAAATCTGAGTGCTGGCAGATACAAAATGTTTAAACTTTGAAGTTATGAACAAAAAAAAACCAAACAAACAAAACATGCCATTGTTACAAAAGTTCATTCAAAATGGAAGCAAAATCCTCAGCTACTTCCCACTAATAGCGGCACACGAAACAAAATTGTTAGGTTGATGTCTTATAAAAGGCGCCTTGGGAGTCGTACTTCGTGCACACAGACTTTATCAAAGAAGCAGCAAGATTTAGCAAAACTGTTAATCTTTTGTAGTGATGATTCAGCTGGGAGAGTTTCATGCCCATCAGGGCTTTGGAGGTAATCCAACTGTGACTCACTGAACATCTATTGAGAGAATTAATGGGACTTATATCTGGAACCAGAGGTGCCTGAAATAGCTCCCTTCACAGATCACTGGAACACTGAGGTGGATGAAAAAAGTCGCTACTTTCTGCGGTATTATCGCCACAAGATGGTACTGGAACTCACTGCAACAACGTGATCCGTTATGAAGCTTTGATTTCTCAATAAAATGAGCACAAACAATGTTGTGTGGTTAGAGCAAAACTGCCACTGGGACGGCCCTTAAAAGGTGTAATGTTTAGTGGCATCTAGTGGTGAGGCTGCAGATCGACACCAACTGAATACCATTCGCCTCAAACAGTGTTTGGTTTGTCCATTCTGAGCTAATGTGTCAACATGGTGGACTCAAAAACACAACGCTTCTTAATATTAGATTCAATTTCTGCCAATGGGTCCTCCTAAATGTTACACGCCGGACCTTTTAAAGCTTCTTTTTGCTCGGCATAATTCAAAAGGTCATATGAAAATCAATATAGAGACCAAAGAGGCCAAGGAGTTTTAGAAGTTAAAATGAACCCCCACAGTGTCGGCAATCCAGATGACTCATAAGCACAGCATGCGTGTCTGCTTCCAACATTCAATAAACGGCACCAAAGCAGGCAATCAGAGGCATAGCATGAAGAATTATCACAACTTTCTTATTTCAAAAACACCCAGTAGGAGCTCTGCAGGTCATCAGGTGGAGACAAATCAAAGAAAATATATCTATCTTCCCTTTTAGTGTTAGAAAAGAACGGTTACCATTAAAATCACTTTTACTCGGCCCTCGAGACGCCTAGACAAACACACACAAAGCAAGTGAAAGAAGCAGTAGGAGGCTGAAACTCAAAGAAGGGACACTGAGCCTTTGTAAAAGCATCTTGCCTTTGTGAAGAAATTAACACAAAACACCCATCTGAGTGTGTGTGGGATGTTTAAGCATGTAGGTGGACGAACGTGAGTGTGACAGGAACCACAAAGTGTCTTTAAAAGCTTAAAAAATTCAAGCAATTATATTCTAAAAAGCATCATTGCCAGCAGAAATGTTTTTCACTGATTGACAGGTTGACTTTCCAGCTCTCCTGACATCATGTTCGGCCCCACCTCACTCTGTAAACTCACATAAATCTTCTCACAAACGACTTTCTATCTCTAAACAAACGGCGTGTTGCAGTTTGTGTAAATCCAACTGACAGAGCCGGCTCCACCCAAACGCTTGGAAAGATCATCCATTACACCCTGATCACATCACTGCAATTAAATTAGTGGCCAACGAGGCACTTTATCATGAACTAATGATGAGTTAATGTCAGTTTAACTAATGATGAAAAAGGAAAAAAACAAAACTAAACAAAAAAGATTGAGGTGGAGGGAAGATCACCAGATCAGGACAGTGATTACGCAACACACAATAACACTGTCAGAGAGAAAGAGTGTGAGAGAGTGCGGCCTATAGACTATAGCAGGAAAACATGACTCACTTGTGAATAATATATAGTTGAGCGTTTGTATGAGCTGGTCACCATATGTGTCTGTTTTTTGCTCGAGCAGCATGGCTTTAGAAATGTTGATCTGCTGTATGGTCCAGACTGAAATATGTCAACAACGTCTGGATAGATTGCTCTGAAATTCTGAAAAGATATTCATGTGTTCTTGGTGTTTCTCTCACGCCACCATGAGGTTCACATTTGTGGTTTTGAATGAAATTTCTCAACAACTTTTGGATGGATTTCCACGAAATTTTGTTTTCACATTCATGTCCCCCTGAGGATGAACTGTAATCTCTTTGGTAATCCAACTTGACTTTTCCTCTACTGCCACAAACAGGCCAAAACATTCGTATTTGTTGATATATCTCAACATCTACTCTACAAGATATTCATTGTTCCCAGAGGATGTATCCTACTGACTCTGGTGATCCACTGAATGTTCCTCTAGTGCTAGTGGCAGGACAGTAAGCAGAGGGGAAATGAATGGTTCAAAAACAATTGTATTTTAACATCTGTCATAATTGTGGCACTTGGAGAACCCAATATTTTTTGAGGTTGTATACAGAGTAAAAAAAGGTTATTTTTAGTTATTAATGGATTGCATTGAATGAAAGTTGGTATATACATATATTCATGTTTCCATGATGATGAATCATAATCTCTTCGATGATCACCTGACTTTTCTTAAATTACCAATCCTTTTGCTTATGACCAAATAACCACAAAACTAATGACATTTGCATCAGCCTTAACTGTGTTTATAGCTATTTAGTAGCATATTAGCATGCTAACACTAAATTATACCTGCTTGACATGTTAATATTGCTATTGTGAGCGCGTTAGCATTTCACTCTGAGCATTGTTGTGCTCAGTACAGCCTCACAGATCCGCTGGTATGACTCTTGTTTTCATGTTTGTCAGAAAAAGAGGTTGATGACTCAAAAGGTTGCAAATAACACAGTTCAGCGTTGTGCCCACAAAGTGTATTTTAAATCTACTATTACATCCTGTTTTGTTCCGACTTCGAGTTCTCTTTTTGTTGTGTAAAGTGTGACTCACTACATGGTTAGATATAATGCTGCCGTACGGGTGCCAACATGCCATATGCAGCGATCATATAGTGCTCGAGTCAGTGGGCCAACTGGAGAGCACACATGGATGTGATCCATGTTGGGCGATAACGCCTGTGTGAAGCTAAACTACAGTAAGAATGTTGAAGCGTCCATTACTTTGCATGACCAGCACTGGCCCCCTCGAGAGGATGGAGAGGGGGAGTTCAGCTTGGGCAGGGGAGGAGAGACAGTGACAGAGGATGGCAGAATCTGTGTGATAGTTCGCAGAACATAAAATAAGGCCACTCAGGCTGTAAGTATTGATTCGCTGGGAAAATCCAGAAAACAAAAGCAAATGGAAGCAATAAAATATGCCGGGGCGGTGGAGGAGGGAGGGTGCACGAGTCCGACTGTGCCAAAGGTAACGCAAAGGAGATTAAAGCTGAAGTTTCCATTTCTCTAAATCTCATTTTCCCCCTTATTTTTCCTATATTAAAAGACATAGTTTAGTCACATGAGCTGCATAACAAAGCTGAAAGGTTCTTTGTAAATTTGCCTCCCATTTTTCTGTTCAGCAGGAAGATAATTAGTTTCTTTTTACTCTGTGCAGTAATAAACTGACATTTCATTATTTTTATATGCCATTTGTGTACAAACCTCGCATAAAATTTTATGTTTACTGTTTACAGAAAGATGATGTCACTCAGGAGAGGAGGCAAACCAAAGTCAATAAAAGAGGGGGAGGATGACAGACAGGGAAAAGTCACTACCAATAAAATAAAACGTCCTCGGTTTTATATACTGTATATATATATATATATATATATATATATATATATATATTGAAGCTACAGTACTGCTTCTTTTTTTTTTAAGCCTTTGAAACAGAAAATAGAAAAGCTCAGCCGGAAGAGAGGCAGACAAAAAAAAGAGGGGGTTGTTACATAATTATGAATAAAGAGGGGGTTTCAGTCTGGCACACAGCACACTCCCAGATGAAACTAATGTTCAGATGGAAATGTACAGTAACAAGATGCCTCTCTTTGGAAGAGATTTAAAGCTCCCTTTTGTCTTTCCTTTTATTTTTCCCCTCTGCACATGCAAAAGAGAAAATAAAACTTGACATATGTAGTGGGTAGAGTTTCAGGTTGTGAAGGGATGGGACTTGGGATTGGCGGAGAGTCTGTGCTACAGGAAACCACAGGATGTGAGTCTGGCTGTAGGGAGCAAAGCTGTAGCCTCAGACAGACAAACACACACGCACTTGTACACACACACACACACACACACATAACAAAGCAGATGTACAAAGTTACAACATCCGCAAGCACGCCGAGTACACACTACACCGCCGAGTCAATTCCAACTCCTTATTTTTCTCCTTGTCTGTTTTGAAATCAACTTTAACACGCTCTCCTCGGGGATTTCACTGTGGATCGCTTTCACAGAGAGATGGAGAGAGAGAAAACAGCAAGAGGGGAGACAAATTAAGTGAGAGGATGAGCGAGAGAGTAGGTGAAGGAGGGGGATAAAAGGAAAAGGAGTAGAGGAGTTTGTCCTGCTTGAGAGCTCTGCTTGATCTTATGTAGTAAATGTTTTATTTTTGGACTACAGCTGGTCTTTGTGGTGGCTTTAAGGAGATTAAAAGCTCATTAAAAAGCTCATTAAAAAGTAATTACATGCCGTGGCTGCATATATGCATTCAAGGTAAGGACTTGCTTGTGTATCGTGTCACAGCGTTCAGACGTTTAAGTCAAAAGTACAGTCGGGAAAGCTCTTGACACGGCGAGAAATAGAAACTCAAACATCCCTGAAAAGCGCAAAACACTTTCATCATAAATTATTCCAAAGAAAATGAATCCATTTAATGTCTTTACTCTCTCGACACACGCTTTAATAGCTTCTCAAAACGAGTTATTTTATGAAATAGGAATATGAGTTAAAGCTGATGGAGTTTCTGTGTTTTCCTTAAATCTCTGATCCCCTCTTTGTTTTTCTAACCTCGACCCTTTTCTCCCCGCGCTCTGTAATCCTCTGATTACAGTCACACTTTCATTAGCTGCAGGCCATTTCTGCTGAGTTGAGCTGTTCTCCACTAATAACGCTAAAAGCTACAGGCCGCGAATGTCACCGTGTGGGCCCGGTTCCCTCAAACACAAACTGATAGGTACCACATCGGGGGAAATGTGTACGCACATTAAAAGGAATCGTTTGACATATTTGCTTCCTGGCAGAGGTTTCGATGAGAAGATTGATATCATTCTCATGTGTGTGCATTAAATATGAAGCCAGCGGGCTCTTAGATTAGCTTAGCACTGGAATCGGGGGGAAAACAGCCAGCATGGCTCGGCCCTAAAGTAACAGAGGGAAGAAGATTTCCCCTCCATAAAGTGTCGATTTGTCATTTTTTATACGTTTTTGTACAGACTAAACAAACAAGATTTTAGATAGTGAGCGTTAGAGGTGCTGGTAGGCTGATTTTATCACCTTTCAACACAGCCAGGTTCGCTGTTTCCCACCCTGTCCCGGTCTTCATGCATGGCCAGAGGATTTCACACTGTGAGGGTGGTGGGTCACGTGCAAAAACAGTGGAAAGTTACTGTATTCGGCCCGTTAATTTGTCCTGTTTATTTGGAGCCAAAGCAGGGGGTGTTACACACAGCTCATGGAAGCAATTACAGCTCACTTTAAAACACCCCTTTGCTCCTGACTGTCAAAATGTGTACTGTACACAAACATATCTTTAGATTCAGTGTGACACAAAGATGTAATTATCTACATGTGTATTGCAAATAAACGTCTGTTAATCCTTGTAACTCCAGAACATTGAGTACACGAGTACATTGTAAAAAGTATCAGGTGTTTATAGCTAATCCATCATACCTTTAATGATGCCAATTTGCCACATTGTAAAGAAATACAGGCTAAAAATACATTTTCTGATTTGAGTACGCAAACCCTAGATGCAGATGACTTCCTGTTTAACATCCTAAATATGATTATCCCTCAAATAGAAGTAAGACTAGAAGAAGGAGTTACAAAATCCAATAATATAAACTTTTTTCATGCGTCACTATCAATTATTTTTGGATGTTATGAACAGACATGGTTCTTATATATTACAGGAATACTGACACTTTTCCTCCATCCATTAACATACAGATATTTAAGAATCTGTCCATATACAGACCAAAAACGGAGACATAAAAAGTGTTAACTCTCCGCTAGAAAGCCAATAAGCTAAGCTAAACTGTAAAAGGCTTCACTGACTATACTACATGCTGCCAGACTGTTATTTCTGCATGTTGCTTCAGCACTAACAAACATTTTCTTACTTTTCATCCATGTTGGCCGAGTTCCTGAACGGGACGATCTCATTGCACGAGCTCTCCTTGTTGTCCGCCGTACCGTTGGCCCTTATGAAGGAGCCCAGCTCTCCGTTGACTGACGCGCCTGGTTTGGTGCTGTTCTCCAGGTTGAGCAGGTTCAGGTAGGACTCGGCGTAGTCCACTTGGGTGGGGGAGAGGGGTGAGGTTTGGAGTGGCCATGAAGGTGTGGAGGTGATGAGCTGGTCTAAGGGCGTCTGGCTGTAGTGATTCTTCAGATTCAAGGACAAAGACTTTGCTGATGTCGAGCTGCATGATGACTGTGGACCATCTGGAATCGACAAATGACAGGAGATAAATCAACAAAATGCCAATGTTAAAAACAAGTAAAGATCTCTGAGTGCTGACTCTCATTACAGAAAGGAAGAGCTGGCATCGTGCCAGCGGCAGCACTTAGGTCAGCCGTGTCTGAGATTAGTAAGATTACCATTTTCTATCAGTGGGGACTTAACATGATTAACACAAAAACACGGAGCATGATGTGTTATATTCAAAATATACACACAAACACATTCACAGAGTCATACACACACAGCTCTGCCCACTGTGTGTGTGTACGTGTGGTTATTCATTATGATTTTGGCAAGACTGACCGTTCTTTTAGCTGCTGTAAATACATACCTCCTACAAAAATCCTCCTTTGGGACAATGTGTGTGTGTAAAGACAATAAAAACTCTCACAGAGTCTGAGATCTTACAGAATGTTTTAAATCCACCGTGATTATATAATCTGCTATGTAAATATAAAACAAAACAATAAACAAACAGTGCAAAGATATTTTTACGTTTGTTTAAGGTACACATGTAAAATCTAATGCAGCCCAATACAACTTCTAAACCATAAATTCCACTTTAACAGCGATAATTATGTTTAATTTTGATCGACGCTGTCAGAAATATAATAATTTAACTCTATGTTTATTATTGAGGTTGTAGTTTGCAGTGTGGTTGAATTGGACTGCATTTTCTTGAGATGTAGTTCTAATGTTTTGGACTTCAGTCTCAGTTATATACTTTATATATTTGAACACTTCATTGAGAGTATAAACAAAAACTGAACATTATAATCTTCCTAAATGTAGAGTTTGTGGCAGATCTGTTGAATTAAACTGTAAAAGTTTATCTACTAAAGTGGCCAGTGAGTGTTACTTTTGTTAGCTACAGTAGCCTTTTGGCTCCACAGATGGCAACTACAGTCTGCTGGTTGGTGAATTCACCACTTTGGTCCACAAATATCTCAGAAAATGAAATTATATTTTCACGTTCATGCTACAGAGAGGTCGAGTCCTGCGGACTTTTGGTGATGTGCTGACTTTTTCTGCATCAATACTTAAACATAATGGTTTAGATGAGTCACACGAGCTGCAAAGCTAATGACAGCTTCAGATGAAGTTTGTATTTAGCGCTACAGTAATTAGCAAAGGTTAGCATGTTAACACAATCTAAGCTCAAAGCACTGCTAAGTTCGGCCTCGTAGAGCCAGGTTAACATGACTGTTAATATAATACACTTGTTTTACACAAACTAGTATAACAGATGAAACTTGACAATCAGATCTGACATTAGCTACATGACGACAGAAACCAGAATTTGGAGATTTAATAAAATTAGGATTCTCTAAAAATGAACAGAAAACATGTTTGAACTCGCTCCCTTTCCCTTTTCTTCTCACTCTTTCTCATTAAAATAAACTGGACTTTTGCATGAGTCCTCATTATCTGTGACTTTAGTGCCTCCTTTGATGCTGTGATCTGCAAGAATACTTTTAACTGGCTTTGCTCACACGTGCAGGACGACGCTTTTTCTCCTCAGTGCAAAAAGAAATGCTCGTTTAAAAGTCAACCAGGTGGCGCAGAGGGAAAAGCACTCATGTTCACCTGCAGATGGGGTTCAATCGCTGGCAGCTGTACTTCTGCCCCATCAAACACACCTGACGATGTTTCCAGGCAGGAAGCCAGTGAGGGATCATGGGTTTTTTTGTCGTGAATGACTACACCATCCCCTTGCCAACAGGGGAGTGAGCAATGACAAGGACTGCAGCACACGGGGAACCTGACCTGACACGAATTCATCCGAGGGATTACACTGTTCCCACCCGTCACTTACTGTGCCCATTAGCCTGAGGCTCCTGTTGTGGCGGCTCTGGTTGTGTTGTTTTTGGGGAACGGGCTTCCAGCTCTTTCAGCTGCTGCACAAGTAGGGCCAGGTGCTGCAGCAAGTCCCTGTTCTGCAGCAGCAGCTGGTGGACACGGGCCTGAGCCTCCATACGAGCGGCAGTCTCCGCTGCCATCTGATCTTTCAACAGCTGCACCTGGGGTGGAAACAAAGGACGAGGGGTGCCTGTTTGTTTGTGATGTAATTATGCAAAACTTAGACGCATTAAAATGTTTAACAAGTTATTTTTTCTGTCTCCAGCCTCAAAGTAATGATAGGGTCGATTTTGCTGTGACATGAAACACAAAAGTAAATATTCATCTGTTGCAGCTCCTCTGATGACGTTATAAACTGGAGGCTCTGGAGCTGCTCTGTTGCAAATGCATTATTATCATAGCACCGCTTTTATTTTGTCACGCTGCAGCGACTGTCCTTCCATTTCTGCGCTGGTGCTGCCCCCTAGTGGGAGAGCGTCGGTAAGAGACATACAGCACGGCGAGATCATGGAGCTCACACTGGGACTTTACTGTGAATAACAATTGAAGGAAGCAGCTGGGAACAGGTTGCCAAGATGAAGATCACCTCCATGGGTCTTTATTCTGCTCAAATGAAGTGTGTATGAGCCTCGAGCACGGTAAAAGTGCAGCATGAGTGCAGTGCAGTGCAGGTCTGGGTGCAATAAATGTCAATATTGCAACAAAAATTATATTAGTTCGAGCATTAGTTCCCCAGAGCTCCACTGAAATAAATATTAAATTGCGTGACAGACTGGATAAGCCAAATAATAGTTAATAATTAATGCTGTATTGGATGAGGTAAATCAACAACATGAGTCAGAATCAATGTGGCAGGTTCAGCCAACTGAAAAGGAAGTCAGTGTAAAAATAAATGGTACATGTTCAGCTGGCTTTTTACTGAAGACAGACAAGCATCAAGGTGAATTCATTAGATATTTATTATTGGGTTCCCCTCTCTAAAGAGAGAATATTAAACTCATTAATTAAAGTGTTGAAAAATTGATTAGAAATCTAGCAAACCAAAATTATTAGTTGATTAATCGATTATCTATCTATCTGTCTGTCTATCTGTGTCTTACCTGTGCGACTGCCACCTGTGTGTGCTGCTGCTGCTGCTGCAGCTGCTGCTGAAGAAGCTGCAGGTAGTGCTGCGATGCCAGCGGAGTGAGAGATCGAGAGCAAGGGCTGCTGGGAGTAACGCCTTGGGATGTCACAGTGAAGAGTGACCTTCGATCAAAGTCCTGAGCGCAGATAAATGAAAAAAAGAGTCATTTTTAATGATTAAAAACAATATGCTTAAAGCTGAAACGCTGCGTGTCATTCCCCTGACACATTCTGGACCCACTAAAAGCATCAAACAAACAATGGACCTCAATGTTGGCCCTCAGGAGCCACAGTGCTGCCAGTTTTTCATCTTTGCTACATAATAGGAGCTATTTTTGGACCTTGGACACCAGATGAATGCAATTAATGAACCAGTAGGATAAAAACCACCTAGTCTTCAGAGTGCCTGAGACCAGGACTGCGAGCCACTGATGTGGAGCTCCCTGGAGCCCTACCAGAACTGTAATAATCTCTAAGCTCATTATCATACGCTGCACTCACTTCCTCTGTCTTGTTCCTCACTAGATGATTTTTCAGATGATCTCTGCGAGCACGGATGTCGCCTGGAGAAACAGGATGTTAACTTCACTCCCTTCTCTCACTGTGTTTCAGTCTCCAGGGATATCAGCAATGATCAAGAGAGATTTTGTGTGCAGAAGGTGAGAAAATATCGTACATAAAAAGATTAAATTCACGTCTGTATAACTGCTGTCATGCAAAATGACTTGGTGCAATGGCATTTTGTAACTTCCACATCACACCACTAGAGGGCAAAGTAGCACACAGTAAAGTGCAGCACATTCAAGAGAAGCTTCTGTCTCAGTCTATCATCAGACAAGTGTAAAGAAAAGTACATTTTAATGCAATAATGTAAAATGATACTTATGGTTCATATGTACAATTGATGTGAATTATAAACACTGCAGTCACGTTCTGACAGACGACAGAATATTAGAATATAAAACTTGAAAAGCTGTTTTATAAATCAGATTCATACTTTGAATAATGACGTCCTGCATCAACACAATATCTTCTGCCAAAAGTTTTGATGATTTCTGTTTTTGAGTTTTTGTCTGTGTTCTTTTCGGTGGTTTCTGCAGCATTTCAATCAAAACGTGATGACAGCTGGTGGCTTGTTTTGTCGCTGTCACTCAAACAACTGCATAATAACTAATAATGTGTTCTTCCAAACTCAGCTTTACTTTTTGCTTTTTTCATGCTGCAGAGAAAAACAACAGATTTGGAACCAAGTTTGTCAGGCTACACACTTCTTGACTACGATTTATATTAACAATGAAGCATTTAAAAAGGTCCACAGTGTAAGATTTAGGGGGCTTTATTTAGAAAATGTGTGTCCACCACATTGTAACGCCATGTTTCTACAGTAGCCCTGAACGGACAAAACACTGGCTCTAGATGGGGAGTTTCATGTTTTTTGCACATTTCTCATTCACGCTTGGAACCGGAGACCCTAGATTTCACAAAAATCCTACTTGAAAAAGAAACATTTACAGGTTCTAACTTTTGAAGGTTAAAGTTAGGCTCTGGGCAATTTTAATGGACTTTTCTGTCATTTTATAGACAAACAATGAAATAAAGCAATGACCATAATAAAGCCTCAAAAACTTGGTTTAAAATCTATGCAACATAAGATATTCCTGATTAAAGCAACAATAAAAGTTATTATTTATTCATTGTTCAACACTCAAAAACTAAACAGCTTCATGACAACATAATGAAACAACCCACCAACTGTCACCGGACTTTGATAACTGTGATTGGTGGATGTAACTATGTGACATCACCTTTTTTGAACGGAGTCCTGCCCACTTCAAATCCAATGAGAGAAACACAAATACAGAAACGTGAAATAACCAAAACTGATCTAACTTTATCAGAAATTTCTGTGCTCGTGTACTGTCGGACATCATCCACAGTAAAAACCAGACTGAGAAAACCTATTTTCATGACCTTTAATTGAAAGTAATGATTAACAGCTTCCTTCCAAAATTATGGCCTCAAAAAACAAGTCGACTCAACGCCTAAGATGTTCTTGGAGCTGTTTCTGTTATTTCGTCCAGCCCCATGTTTCCCACCAATACAACCAGCATCTTGTGTAATCTCTATCTTTCGGCCAGTCTTTTTCCTGATCTCTCATTGTTCCTTCCTCCATCTCTTCCCGTCCCTCTCTCTCTCTCTTTTTCTTTTTTTCTTCCCTCGCTTCTTGCTTATCTCCACAGAGCAGATGTTCGTGAACCCCTCAATGGGATTATGGTGGCGTTTCTCAGAAATCAAAGGGAACAGACTGGGTTTTTTGGGATTAGGTGTCCCCCTTTTCCACAGCCAGCAGGAATATTCAGGTCCCCTCCCATCACACACACTCCCTCTCTCTCTCTCTCTCTCTCTCTCTTCCTTTTAGCAGCATGATAACAGCTGTATCTACCACACATTCGCTGTGGTGACAAATCCAAAGGAGCACGTCATGACACACCAAAGCCTGTATGTTTGCATCTTTTCATCCTGTCACTGTCATATTAAAGATCACGTCCTAACTTGATGGGGATTTACAGTCAAAACTGTAGTCCTTCCACATCATGCAAGAGTGATAAGGTTATTCCACACCTATACGGAGAGCCACAGATCTGGTCAGGTACTGCAGTAGATGACAAAGCACTAAACTCTACTTCTTTTACTTCAATGAGCTATTTGGCAGCGCTACGTCGAGATAATAGCATCAAAACCCTGCTAATGCCAAAGCAGTGAATCAAAGCAGAGGCAGAGACATTTCGCTAGCTGCAAAGTCGGAGGCAGTCTGGAGGAAAGAAAGCTGCAATCATTAAAATGTGGATGTTGCTGCTGGAGTCGGAAATAAAGACGGGGGACCTTCAACTCCAGCCGCGATGGAAACAACATCCTTACATCTTGCTGGCGTAAGGATTAGCTGTCCATGACCACGACAAGAAATACAACCACTATGAGGATTGCTTGAGCACTTAAAGGGGAACTCAGTGTTTGCTTGTGTGTTTATCTGGTCAAAAGCACTGTTATCGTTCCCTACATTGGCCGTGAATGTTTAGTATTGATTGACAATGTTAGTTTCAGTGCTGGTAATTCTCTACGGGGGCAAGCACTAAAAATAGTTTGTGATATCACATCAGTTTCACGGTTTAGTGTTGCCAACTGGGCAACTTTTTACGAGTTTTACGATCTGCTTAGTGACATTTTTTTCAAAAAATGTCCCCGGCGACAAAGTAACTTTTTTTTTGGCAGACCTTACCTCCTCTCCCTTAATAACAGTCCCGGATATTTCTTAATATATGTGCGCTCATCCTTGCCCACCGTTTTGCTGTGGCTCGCCAGTTTGAATGTTTTTTTTTTTTTGTCTGTGAGGCAGCAGCGAGTTCAGTCAACCAATCAAGCAGCCAGACGAGAACCAGACAGAAATGTGAATGACTAATGAATGTGTGGCGCTAATGACCAACCGCTAAACCTCATTGTTTGTCCAGGGAACTCCATTGTGTCTGCTCAGAATGATTCACAGACTTAACATGGTTTCATTTTTTTCACACAGCTCACAGTGAGTAGACTCAGTTTTCAAGAGGGAGATTTAGATGTATTTGAATGAGATGATGTTGTTTGGCTGGTGTTAGCTGCTCTCCATTAAAAATTGTTGTCAAGACTGCCAATAGTCGCACAGGCAGTTCAACGTTTGAGGTACCAATGTTGTTAGCGCCTATTCAGCCTGGAGCATTCTTAAGTTATAACACTCTGGTTATTTGCTGTATCTGCTCTCCTTTCTACAACAGAGAACAAACATGTCATAGCTTCCACTGTCCAAATCACTGACAGTATAAAGAATGGACAAGGTATGCGTGACGTCACCCGTAGGTTTCTGAAGAGCCGTTTTGAAGCTCAAAATCTGACTTGTTCTGCAGCCGGCCTCATGTGGACGTTTGAGGAACTGCAGTTTTTGGCTTCACTTCAAAGCCACGGAGGTTGCCGCTTGGTCCAAATGGAAACCAGTTAGCAAAGCTTGTTAGCTTCCACTTTCTATGTGGAATACAAACTTATCAGCGCGATGGATCCCCCCCAAATTTTGAGTGTCGTAAAGGGACTGATGTATTTAATCGTGATGGTGACTAATGCTTTATGGGCTTGTTGAAAAAGGGGAAAATGTCTTGTATCAAGGTTTGTAAGCTACAAGGCTAATGGCTTCACATCAGTACCTTCCTCCTAGCACCTGAGATGTCACAGAATTTACAAACTACAAAATGCGAGTAGGAATTCAATTTTCAGTTGACTTTAAAACATCCCCATTACTTGTTTCCATTAAATCGAAATCCCATTCTTCACCTGTGATTTAAAAAAGGCTGTTCATCTTTATGCTGCAGGGCAGGCCTGCAGACAACTATAACATATCAAGCACAATACAGTGCACTTCTTACAGTCTTCAATGTGTTTGTGTGCATCCTGCAGGATCTTACTATGATGGTCTGTCCGGGTTTGACCACGTTCAGTTCGGCCAGACTCTGCAGAATTTCACTGACTGCCTTTTCACAGAGCGAAGCGCTGGCTGAAGGATCTTCTCCTCCTCGTCTTCCTCCGTGTTTGCTGTCATCTTCCTCCCCTTGCTCTGCACCCGTCAGTTTACGACCTGTGAAGTAATAAAAAAAGAAGACAAGAAACAAGTGTTCAGAATTTGCTAGTATTCATCTGATTGTAGTATTTTATGCTGCGCTAATATACCCTAAATATAAATACAGCTTATATATTATATTTGTGGGATTTTTCTATCCTCCTGAAGGCTCTGATGTAACCATCTTCACAGTAAAGTAATGCATAAGAGTCTATGCAAAGCATGCAAACATGGCTGCCTTCATTTAGATAACAAAACCCGAAATTATTTCTATTTTAAGCACATACGCAGTATTTTACCCCCTCGGCCTGTCACACAACCGCAGCTCAGTGGCAGACAACTATTCATTGACTGTGCAAATTACACTCATTACTGCTTACACTGGCAATCACGCTCTTGTGTTGTCCAATGACTTGAAAGTTGTAATCATGGCAATCTTTCCCATCGTTAGCCTCCATCGCACATGAAATAAATGCAGCACGAGGCCTCGGAGAACAATTTCATGTCGTCCCTTAAACCTGTTAACATTTCACTGTGGCCATACCTCTGTGCTGTTACTGTCTGATGGTTCCATTTAGGCCATAACGAGGCGTGCAATCAAACTAAACAGGCCAGCTCAAGCTTTAGCCAGGCGAGAGATGATCCTCGTGTCTGCAAAATGACCAATAAATGCTCATAAACGCCAGATTTTCCACAATGACGTTGTTCAGACCAGATGTTGAAGGTAAAATGTGTGTTTTAATACACCAGCATGCTTCTGTGAACAATGGTTGGCATTATTTAAAAGTAAAGAGGACATTGGTGAAACACACACCGCTAAGTATGAAGCTTTCTGTCTGTATGTGTGCTTTCATGTCCACAATGTTTTGGCTGCTTCACATTTTTTAACCATTGTGCCACCACTCAGATGTTTGGACTTGAATCACCTGAATTTGATGACTTTAGACTCTTGACAAAATAAAAAAAAAAGATTATTCTAACACCAGTGCAGTGTGCAGTGGATAAACTTTGACATGAAAAGTTGTTTTTTAAAGACAGTTGGATTCATTAAAAAAAAAACTAGATCCAGATTTGATCAAATGATATCAAACCCCAATCGTTGCCTCAGGGAAAACATACCAGGGCACACCTGATTATTTTGGTTTTAAATATTATTATTATTAGTTATTATTATAAATACATTTTATTTAAACCTTGAGACTCTGGACTTCATAGCAAAGACTTTGTCCCATCCTCGCTCTTGCTGTACTCACAATTCAATCATTCTTGGACATGGCAGGAAGTTATTTGTCAGTTCAAGTTATTCGATGCACTACTTTCATTGGAAAAACATGTATTAAAAACTCTCCACACCATGCTGACTTACTGTGCAAAATCTATCTAGTTTGAACACATCAAAATTAGTTTTTTCCAGTCCATCACTTTGACTGTTGGCTGGATTGTCAGACATTCACGGTGCTCAAAGAATTAATCCTAATGACTCTGGTGATCCCTTGGCTTCCCGTAACAGCACCAGCAGAAATTCCCATCAGCATTAGCTGCACTTTAACATCAACATGTTAGCATCGCCATTGTGAGCATGCTGACATTAGCTTTTAGCTCAAAGCACTCCTGTGCACTAACACCGCCTTACAGAGCTGAAAGCATGGCTGCAGAAAACAACTACAGTAAAATGCTTTCACATTTTACATCAGAATAACTGTAAGAGAGGTGAAAATATCAAATAAATATTAATATTAATGTATCTAGGTATATTATGCAGTACACAGTTCTAGTAAAAAATACCCAGAGAATATGTTTTACAGTGCAAAAGTTATCGAAGCAGTTTAACTTTGTGCTGCGTTTCTTCTGTTTGGCCAAGAAAGAGTTGTCGGCTCTGTAACAGCTGGAAGGCTCAGACAGGCAGCAGGTGTTTGTACTAAACTGTGCAAACAGACTCTCAAAGTTAGCTGCAAACAAAACCAAAGAATCAGTTAACTTTAGTTTTCAGGATTTTATTGCAAACTCTAAATTAAAACCTTATTTTAATATATTGTAATAATCAAAATGTTCATGAATAGACTCATTGCATAGCAGATAACAGTGTCAGGTAGGCCTCACCATGACTGCTGGTCTCCTCTGTTGACTTGTCGCTCTCTCCGTCCGCCTGTCCGTCTGCGTCCTGCTCTGCATGCTGCAGACTGAGCTTATGGCACACTTCAAAGGCCTGACCTACTGTGCGAACAATACGCATGGCCTGCGTCTGACAGGGAAAGACAGGAGGGAGAGAGAGGGAGTGGAGAGTTTGACATAAAAGGTCAGTGTTTAGAGGAGAAGTACTCAACAAGTGTATGAGGTGTATGCGAATCACCTGAAAACATGCACAGTCTCAGTCATCCAGACACTAATAATATCATTTCTGTGTAACAACAAGTCTTATTACAGCTGACTGATGACAACAGACCTCTGAGCCAAGACAACAAACAGCTCAGAGTGAGTAAAGGTAAAGAGATGCTTGTCTGAAATAGTTTTAATCTGTGTCCCTGAGAGCATCTATCTGTATTTATTGCAGGTTATGGATCTGATATTTTAAGCTGCCGGATATTAAGTAAGCCGCCGGAAATTGAAAGTGAAATAAATAAAATTTAAAACCTAAATTGATTAACTGAGCTGTCATAATCAGGAAATTAATTCATAAAAATACAAACCAACCCTGATTCACAGGTAGCTGGAGAAGTCTACATGCAGTATGTCCCACAGTGTACTAAACACTTGCTGTATTCAGCATCAAGGAGCAATGACAGCAGTAAATTGAGTGTTTGGAGGAAAAAGTGCACAGGTTTACCAGTTTAGAACAAGCAGTCTGATCTAAGTAATCAAATGCAGCCACGAGAAACACATTTCATAGCCACGTTAAAGTGAGATCATGCTGCTGTAGTTAGATTTGGAATCTCTTCTTCATCTTTGATGGGCATGATTGTTGATTGACAGTTTCATTTCCAGTTATTTAAACTGGAAATCTCAGGGGCGGTGAAACGGTGAAGAGCAGCTGTGCATGAAGCCTTTCCTCCAGATAAATGTTATTTGATGATTGAGAGACGCTTGCTTATTCAAAATGCGCATTCACTCACTGAGAGTGAGATGGGAAGGAGATAACAAAGAGATGGTTAGCTTAGCTTAGCATAAACACTGAAAGCAGGAGCAAACAGCTAGCCTGGCTCTGACATATGATATGAAAATGAATAAACTTTCAAGGTGCTGGCAGGTGGATGTTTTTTATCTTCAGACTGAGCCAGACTAGCTGTCAACTCCTGTTACCAGTTTTAATGTTAAGCTAACAACCAGTTTAAATAAGTGGAAGCTTCATATTTAGCTTACAGACATAAGAGTGGTGTCAATCTTCTCGTCTAACCCGCTGCAAGAAAGTGAATCAGCACATTTTCTATAATGTTTCTTAAATTTTTATATATGTTTTTAGGGTTGGACTTTGGTTGTACCTTCTTCTTTGACTTGAAGACGTTACATCTGAAGGAATTACTGGAACCATCTCTTGCAATGTAGCTGAAGATCTTTAAGTCCTGGGAGTCGTGAGACACGTAGAAAATCCTGAAACAAGACAACAGCAAATTTAAAAAATATACAAACTTACAAAAAACTAAAGTTTTTTTTTATGTACATGATCCACCCCTTTCTTTACATTACATTAAAACTTGCAGGTATAAATAAAATAAAAGAAGAATATTTACAGCACAGTACTTCATATAAACACACGCCACTACACTACTGTTCACTCCTTGTGTGTTATACTGGGAAAAGTATGCTGCCCCTCCGTCTCTTGTTTTGTCCTTGCCAGCATCCCTGCACCGACAACAACACACTCTGCAGTAAAGTGGCAGAGCAAAGGTTCAGCCCTGCATCTCCATCTGGAGCGCCACCGCTATAAAACATGTCCACTGGGAAAAAGGCAAGCAAATTATGACCATCTACAACTGAGAGTCACATGATACACCGTGCACTTTATTTCCTCACTGCACACCCACTGAAACACAAGCAAGGATAATTACATTTAACACACACACACACACACACACACACACACACACACACACACACACACACACACACACACACACACACACACACACACACACACACACACACACACACACACACGGACACACACACGGACACACACACGGTCCCTTGATAAGGCATGGCTACGCTAAATGAGATCTTTTGAGAGATACATAATTTATAATCACACACACACAATGTTAAGACACTTCTCAGTGGCCACCTACTCCTTTCCATTTCCATGAAGAGCTCACCTTATTAGCTATAATTGCTTGTTATTAGCCAGCCAAAAAGACCAAAGACAAAAATCATACCTTTAATTTTAGTCTTCTAAATCTCTCCTTAACACCTGACAGGTTGTAATATTTTGACTCTTTACTCTTTAATTACTGTGAGCTGTTTATCTGTGACTGACAGCTCCACAGGCCCGTTGATGATTGGTTGACAGGCTCCACCACAGTGTAAACAGGGAGGATGATGCAATGCAGAGACCTTAAATTACGCATTTTCTTTGGAAGTATGAAAGTTCGTTGTACAGACGATCTTAAACACCAGATTACTGCGACTATAATCCGAGAGCAGTTATGACCCCCCTGTGAAAATATGACATACTTTGAAGTACATAAACATATGCTCTTCCAACTACATGCACAAGCGATAGATTATTCATCATGCCGTCTTATGATTGTAACTGCATTTGGCATATATAGCATAGTAGATGCAAGCACATTAGTCCTGCATGCTAAAGTAACTCAAGCCTCGGCTTCATCCGCAGAGGCTGAGCTGAAAGATATAATGTCCACTGAGAGACATACAGTATGTATCATCTGCAGTATAGCCACAGTAATTACTTCAGTTAAAGTTAACAAGCCCAAGCTGAGTGATCAGATAGTTTAATCCCCTGAGTGTATAAAAGGAAGTGGTAAAGATAGCCAGAGTTTAAATTATTAGAGATCGAGAGGTGTGACTGACCTGTAAATGGGATCTTGCATGATCATCATCTTGCTCTCATCCCACGTCCATTCTTTTCTCTGTGTACGAGTCAGATGGAGGTCGTTAAGCATTGAAAACAGCAAAAACAGTTTGTGTAATGTTGTACAAAGTAGTTATATCTTTGTCTTTTCAGTGTTTACCTTCTGTTTCTTCCTCAGCATCACCTTGACCCCGTCCACAGACACCACGATGCTGACCTTCTTCTTCTTGATGTTCTTGGCCTTGAATTCATACTAAGAAAAAAAGAGACAAAAAGCAGAACATCAGAGAGGTAGTACTGCATACTAATAATAAATCTTTTCTGTGTGAAATAAGTCAAAATTTGAGACCATTTGGTTGCAGCTCATTGCACATATCTGAACAAAAATGTCATAATCTCGCAAGAGCTTGAAATCCTTTCCTTCCTTCCACGGTAAACACCTTTCATTTGGCACAATCTTAGGGCTGCAACTGATGTTCACTTTCATTATTGAATACTTTACTGACCACAAAAGCTTATCAAAATCTCCAAAAAGCCAAGATGACTTATTAAAAATGCTTCTTTTGTCCAAAACAACCGTTTTAAACCCAAATGTATTCAATTTAAGATCATATAAGACAGGAAATCAAGAAGTCTTAACACTGAAACTGCTGAGATTCTGCTGAAAAACATTAATAAATCATTAAAAATGTATGTGCAAGCACATGCTTTATCATACAGTCCCGGTGCAGATATCATTCTACCTCTTCGTTTCAGTGAGTGTGAATGTGCTTGCTGCACATTTGGCATTCTTACAAAAAATAAGGGCATAATCTGTCAGCATTAAAACGTGATCTGCAGTGCACTTTAATATATCAGCATCTTTAATAGCTTGGCAGCTCACAAGAGGGGCACTGATAAAGTCTGATGCATATTTGTAGCCATGCCAACAACAACAAAAAGAAAAAAGAAAAAACTTCTCTGCAGTTTTCTGATGCTCGTCAAATGAGGAAGGAAAGGACACTCAGAAAGTTGGATAACAAAGATAAACAACAAAGTTTGTCCAACTTTACCTTGGCTGTAATGAGAGCAAACATCCTGTAGATTAAAACTCTCACTTCATGTGTATTCTGACTGATTATATGCAGCTAACAGAATTAAAGATTTACGGTTTTATATCATTAATCAAGTATCGTGTTATAAATGTGCAGCTGAACCACATTTCTGCCTCTCAGGGCCACAAAACATAAACTACACCAGCTAAAACAACCTAATTTGAGTGAAAAGGCCCCCGATGCAGGTTTGTCTCCACTCTTTTTCATGAGTGCTACACAACAGCTGTGTCTGCACTGAGGGACTAACATGTTTTCCACCTCGTCAGCTGGCCAGGCGCTCGGCTCGGGATCTTAGCAAGTCAGGCATGTCGAGTCAAATCAGCGACACTTGAAATGAAGCAGGGTTCAATTCTCGTTAGCGACCAGCTATCAAAGCCTACAGAGGGAGTGCGAGGCCACAGCCGTTTATCATGTTACAGAATGCAGGTGTTTAAACACAAAGCTAGTCCCACTGTGGCCTGTGCAAGGTCAAATAAAGAGCGATGTGGGGTGTGAGTCAGCTGTAGTGGAAAACAAGTTGAGTTGATTTGTTTGACACCACTTTTCATATCTCCCTGTATATGAAGCTGGAATATGAAGCTGGAGCCAGCCGGCGGTTAGCTTAGCTGAGCATAAAGACAAGAAACAGAAAGCCACCACCTGTAAAACTCACTAATTACCTTCACCTTATATGTGAGAGCTAGGCTAACTGTTTCTTCCTGCTTCCAGTCTTTATGCTAAGTTAAGCTAACTGCCTCCCATTTGTAGCTTCATATTTAGCGTACAAGCACAAGAGTGGTGTCAATCTTCTCTTCTCATTCTTGGAGACAAAGTGAACAAGCGTATTATATTCTTTTAATATACTCACAAACAAAAACAACAACAACAAATAATATAAAAAACAATAAATGGCGTCTTAAAAATGATGGTTGAATTTTAAACCTACTTCTTCCTGAACACAGCATCCATTTCTAAGTTGATGTGGCAAACGGTTGCTTTTTTTACACATCATGCAATTATGGAGCAACATTATCATTCATTTGGAGTCGTGTTTCTGGACACTTGATGGATGTATGTCAGATATTCACTCATCACACGTTTTAGCTGGTAAATGCTTCACTATGTTCACCAGAGCTACTTAGCTGCCTGCTGCAGCCAATAACAACACTATGAGAGCAACCCGAAATGGTAAAGTTGCAGCCGGACAGTTAAACAATGAGCTTAAACTCCTTTAAGCTGTAAAGCTGTAGGAAGCTGCAGATTCAGGTGATAATATCATTTACAGCCGCTTCTTGTTTCATTTCCTAATGTCTCTTCTAGTTAGATTTTGCAGTATAAATAAACTGAACCCCTCCACAAGTCCAGATGAGCCATATTTTCCTCACTTTTCCAAAATGTGCTGCAGACAAAAGGAGGTAGCACTTCCCATTAAAGCTGGCAGAGTCTCTGAGAAAACAATAAATGAATGTCGTTTACCACTTTCTGCCAAAAATGTTAATATACAGCATCGCTCTCCAGCCAGATGTGGGATAGAAGAAGGTAAAATGAAAAGACAAGGTAAGAAGACAAAGACGTGAACACAGAAGAAGATGAGGGGTGAGTAAATAGGAGGAGACAGGAGATGAGGTGAGGAGACAGCTGTTGTTATATAAAAGGACCTCCTGCAAATTGTGACCTTTTCATCCAGCTGCACAATGCTGTCATGGAACAATTAGGTGAGCACTGTGAACGAGTCAAGACCTACCAGGCATGATTATGAGGTACTCTGGCTTTTATTTGTCTTGTGTGAATGCGACAGTAAATAATCGTAAATAATAAAAAAAGTCAAAAGTAAGTTTTGCCACATTCGTTTCTATGTTTCCATACCTTCTTTCATGCTAATTTTCTCCTCGCGCCTGTTTAAAATGCCCTGCTCTCCCTGCCCCGGATCCATGGTGATTAAAGTTTCAGTCTCTAATTATACAGAACTGAGTCCTGAGAGAGCTGATTAAATGGAGAAAAGGTTTAGAGAGGGAAAGGAGGAAACACACCACAGAGAGAGAGAGAGACGCTAGCGAGAGTTTAAAGGGGAGGAATGGAGAAATGCTAATGCTGCAAAGTGAAGTATAGCGGGGAGATGAAAGCGTGAAACCAAAAACCAGGTTAAGTAACGTCATTTATCTTTGCAGTATGCTTATAAACCCTGTGCAAAAACCACTCATACTGAGAGTACAGTGTTTGCTCTGAGGCGAGGTGACTGAGCAGAATTAAGTTTTTCAGGCATCAACCTGCCAAACATTGAACTCCTGAAACTGACAAAACACAGTAAAAGTTTATCATTAATTATTGCTGAAAGCATTAATCAACAATGAGCAAACAAACAAACTCTAGAAATGTTCCCTGTATAATCACACACTACTTACTACGGGATGTAATTGTTTTCATTTGCTATATTTATTTAATTTAATTAAAGCTCCGAGCTTGGTATGAAAACAGAAAGAACCATCTGAAATTAAAGAAAACAGATACACGATAACAGATTATCCGAGATAGTCTTGGAAATTTGGTTTTAATTGGGAATCATTGGGGCTATTTGACTGCTAAAGACATGGTTATGTTTGCTATCTGTCAACCGATCGTATTAAACTAATCCCATTAATGTAACAAGTATATCTCTGTGGGTTGGATTGTTGTTTGGTTTGCTTGCTTTGTTGTTATCGTGCTCAGATGACAGACTGAATGATATCTTGACTATCAAATACTTCCCAATATCTTTTGGACTGTTGGTTGGACGAAAAATCACATTTAATAACATCAACAGGACGTCTGACATTTAAATAGACCCAACAATTAACTCATTAATCGAGAAAATGGTGTGAAGCTTAATCAATCATGAAAATAACCATTAGTTGTAACTCTATCTTACATAATCAATATATGTTCAAGGCAACACTGGTGGAGCGATCAGGAGGACTGATTACCTCTAAACACTGGTAAGTAAACATAATGAGCACCAGTCTTTTCAGGCAGTTATTAATCATACAATATACGAGCCAGTGCATGTAACCTTAATCATCCACATACTGCTGAAGCATTACTGCATAAACTCTTATGACAATAGCTAAAGCAGTTAGCTGGCAAGCTAAAGATAATGAAGTTCTATCTGTGGAGCTCGCTGGCAACACCAATGAGAAACACTTCCCATACACGGAGGACGTACACGCTACAAAGTCAGGCAACTTACTACCTTTACTAACACATCAGTGTCAAAACACTCACACGCGGCTCTTTTATAATTCACAGTTCATGTCAGCATTGTGGCGAAGCAAAATGGGACTTTGCGACATTGTTCAAAGTATGAAATTTTTATATTTTCTTTACGTGCCAAGTGTTTTGAAATATTCAAGCTTTTAATGCACTCGCATTGTTGTGGGTTTTTTTTCCTGTTACCAACAGCAGAACAATTAAAAGCTCACGACACAAGTTCCCCCGAGGCTCAGCGTGTCAGGTTAAAAAACTTGTCCTCAAGTATCCCAGAGCAGAGCTGAGTTTACTTTAGTCCGCTGTTCTGAAACTTTCTGAATTATGTGTGAGAAATTTAGGAAGACAGACTTGAAGAATAACACGTCTTATGTATGACTTTTACATGGATGGAACAAGCATAGCAAGCAAAGGATATGGGCTTTAAGTCCACTTCAAAGATTTGTCTTAACCCTTTAAAACTATACCTACGATGGTGACTGTGAGTGTTGCAGTCTACAGCAACGTTCAAGCTTAAAGCAAAAAGAGTGAGAGCATTTATTTAACGTCTTCCTCAGTCAGGTTTGTGTGCGTTGAAGCCATCGGACTCATCAGTCTTCCCAGACAGCGTAACAAATTTCAGCCGGCGTTCCTCTCTGCCATCTATTATGAAAGTGTCAGACAGAATAGTGATGGCTGTTGCTATGTGCACAAAATGAAGGAGGGGAAAGCTGGCTCTCTCAGTAGAACATCTGAACCGTTTAATAAATTTCGCCGCTTTAAATAAAAACCAGATATACAACCAAGATCAAACCAGACGAGACAAGAGAAGAGGCCATTCACTTTATATTAGTAACATCTGAGCAAGCCAAGACAATAGAATATGGTGTGACAGTTTCAGAGCGCTTTCTGTTTGTGGCATGAATAATCAAGTATGACCAAGCCCAACTATATTCACTATTTAATATCTGAGACTCATTAATTGTGACGGCTGTAGACTGAGACTATCACATCAGAAAATGGCTTAATTCTATGGTTTGTTCTGGTTTAGCTTTAAGGATGGCAATGTTGGTTGGTCCGCTTAGATCTAGACTGATACTATCCAATTTTGTCATTCATGGTCCCCAGGTGATGAATCCTATTGACTTTGGTGATCTCCCAAGGTTGACATTTGTGCTTTTGAATGAAATGTGTCAACAACTATTGAATGGATTTCAATGAAATTTGACAACTTCAACTTTGTAGTGCAGTGAAGTGATGTTTTATCAGCATCGGGAGGCAGATTTCATGAATTCAGGCACCCACTTTGAAAGAAACGTTTACTGATCTGAATTTAAAAGCTATTATTACTGACTTCCAGTGTGTTCAACAGGTATGATTATGAGTATGATTGGTAATTCAGAGGAAACTGTAGAGGATGACCCTGAGGACACGAGTGACTCCTGTGTTATACCACTGATATCTTCTTTCCTAGAGGGACCGTAGCTCTAGGAACAGGGCTCTGAGTCATTATGTGTACGGTAAACAAACCGCCTGGCTCCAAAAAGGTCTCTGTCAACAACCTCTAACTGATAGGCCTCCGAGTCTTTCAGTTCATCACATTTGGTTCATGCTTAAAGTCTGACATTAGAGAAATCTTAAAAGTTTGAAAGCACACATTTTTTCTCTCTTCTGCTTTTTATGGATATTTTTAGACTGAAGATTTAAAAAAAAAGAGCTGGATTTAGGTTTTTGCAAACCAAATCATGGAATAAGAAATTACGGGCAACCCCCAACTCCCCATTTGCAGATCCTGAAAAGCAGAGGAATGTGGGGTCCATTGTGGGTCATTGATGCTCCCTGTAGTACCATTGAATCCATACAGGAGTACACAATAGGGCCTATAGATTGCAACCTAGCAACCCCTTCATTACAATTCTCGGGATTTGGGGAGTTCCAAGGAATTTCGCTGCTTTTTTCCCCAATCTGGTGCACAAAGAAAGGACTGTTGGGAGCAGAACTGAGCTGAGAAACACAACAGCTGTCCAACTGGGCTGGCATTTAACGCGAAAAGAGATTTCTTGGAAATCAAACTAGGAGGAAATAATTTCAAATAAAATTAGCACGTTTGTTTTTCTGTTGAACTCCAACTGGGAGTGCAAATTTTTATTTATTTTTTTCTTTTCAGGAAGGAAATCACGTGTTTTAGCAATCAGGCAGCTGCTTCATACAATGTCCAATTAATTTAACAAAGAATTGGAGCTTTAATTACTGCTGCTCAACTAGTCTCTCACCCCCTTTAAGTGGTATTTTCAGACGGGCGGGCCAAACAAGGAGGACGGAGCGACTCCCATGAGTCTCCCACTCCCAAACCTCAGTGAATGAACTGGCACATCACATCATTAGTCAGCACAAAGTGTGATAAGGGAGCAATTACCGCCACAGACGACGACCTTGGCCTAGATCTGAAACGGACGCTGGCTGTGTTGTGTATGAAAATGGATGAAATAATAACACAAGAGCTAGAAAGGTTGACATATTGTATAAAAAGTGTGCGTCTGCATGCATTTAGATGCTTGGTGCTGGTGCCTGTCTACCCAAGTGGTTTCCACTTGAGTGCAGATATTATAGATTGGACTTGTGGGCTCCAGTCTGTTGGCAGCCTCCACTGAGCAGCAGCAGCAGCAGCAGTCTGGTCTTCAGGGAGAGAGGGTGCTAACAGGAAGCAGCCCACTTACAGCGCTGCTTAACGGGGGATTCTGCATGACAGCAGGGTTACATGCAACACTGGAATTTACTGCAAGGGCGTAGAACAACTGAGGCTTTTATTGTGAAATAAACATTTTTCCAAGCAGAGTTTTTCTTGTGCATCCTTGCCATTTTTTCCCCTCTTACAGCATGTTTATTCTTGATGTTGGTTTGACACCACCTCCATCTGGGAGCTACAGCTGTGACTTCTATAGATAAATGGCTTTCATTACTTGTGCTGCAAGTGTGTTTATAGCGGCTGACAGACAGAATTGATCAATCCTGCCCTGTGTTAATACGTCTGGACGGAGGCAGGGAAGAAGTCAAACCCCACGAACTCTGGGCAGCCATTACAACAGACCATGTGATACGCTTTATTGATAATCATTACGTCCTTTCATCTCAAATTAAAGCGGCAAGGTCGGGACGAAAAGCCGCCACGGGTGAAAGCTCTAAATGCGGGATGAGTCAACCCGTTCTTTTTGAAGCGGGCTTGTCAGTGAAAACCCCGGCGCAGGCTCGGGCAGGCACTCCTTGAGTGCTGGCACCCTTACAGTGCGAATGGACCCACGCCTGAGTGAGTCGTTGACAGGCACGGTAAAAGGACAGGCAGTTCCAGAGCGCTGACGGCGGCTACTCAGGGTTAGTCACATGGGACATGGAGGAAACACAAAGGAACTACCTAAGCATGCCAAACACTCACTCTCAAGGACATACGGCCAGGAAGTGCACACGGATGCACATTAAATACCACATGTGCAGTCAGGAAAGCGCCACCGCAAATTGATTTACTTTCCCGGAAGGCTCATGAGGCAATTATTTACATTATTTCATAAGATGCAATAAACAAAAGTGATGCAACGCTGAGTTGTCTGTGTCATCAGCATGTTTCAGGCAGACATGTCCTCATGTCTGACACAGAAGACATCATCTTAATCATCTTCCAAATTATCACGTGAAGCGAGTGATGGTGTCTCATTTAAAAAAGGAAATCTGAGTCACAAGTGACTCTAATTAAAAGAGAATATATCAGATCATTGTAGGCAAGGTTGTGATGAGAGAGACTAATGTAAATGTGCAGTACATGTCAGTCAAAGAAATGTCTCATATTAAGTGTAAAGTGTGTATTTCTTTGATTCAGACATATACTTTTATGGCTACCTGGAGCAGCCCACATTAAATTCAGATCTCTAGTGCTCGCCTACAAAGTAGTCTCCGGTTCTGCACCCACCTACTTGGATGTCCTCATACAGACATTACCTTCTCTAATGAACAACGCCTGGCTCTGCCACCCGTTCACTCAAAGCAATCCAAACTCTTCCCGTCTGTTCCTTCCAGTTCCTACAGGATCAGGGGCATCCCTTTCTACCTTTAACTTTACATCTGCTAGTACTACCAGCAACTGGACATGCTAAATCTATCTCCTCTAGTACTGTCACAGTACTTATTGCTGCACTACCATGTTCTTGTCGCACTGTACCTGGATTGTTCCCTTTTTTGTAAGTCGCTTTGGACAAAAGCTAAAATATGATTTGCCTCTTGTTCCTTCACTTGGACATTTGGCCTTCAGTGCAGATGAATCATGAATGTGCAAACTTTGACACTAGAATACCAATTTCACATTCATCTGCTGAAGGGGGAGGTTTCTCTGCACGAGCAGGATCTTGAGATCAAAACCAGTTGGGAAGCCGATCATGGTCTAGTATGCAACTTAAGCATAAACTTGAAATCTGGATTTTTCAGTCTTCAAAGCTGAGTATTGTGTCTCAAAACATGCCTGGAGAGGATCTTTTAAAAAACAGACATCCGGTTTAATCACTCAGATAAAAATGTACAAATATTGATTGAGGCTTTGTGGACCTGTGGAATGAATTTGCAGTCTTTCGCTTTGTCTGTAACCTCTACATTTGTCTTGTAGACTTGTATACTCATACACCAGGCTAGTGATGGATCATCTTGGTCCACAACAGTGACGCATGCCCCTGCTTTCTAGAGCTTGTAAATAGTTCATCATTTATAAAAGTGCCTCACTGGCTCAACAAGCGAAGCTGTCTGGGTATTGCTCAGGATTCACCCAGCCAAGAGTATATAAGGAAGTCTTTTTGGCCTGAGTTAGTATGTCTGATATTTTTCTTTTCCCCAGATTAATCGGGGCTGATAACAAAACTGTCTAAATGTAGACGTGCTGACAGGTTATTGGATAAGGTTAGACCCTGAGGCAACAGAGCATCCTGCTGCAGCAAGGGATGGGTTAACACAGGGACTATGGTGCCAGAGAGATGCTGAGTGTGCCTCTGTCCAATGCAGTAGTCTGGCAAAGCAGCAGTCAGAGTAATAGGATTACTGGGACGAGCCCTGTCAGATCACAGGCCTGAAAATCCCCAGCACCCAATGCAAGGGGGGGCACCCATCACTGATCTACATTTATATACTGTAAAAACAGTTTATTCCATACAGTCACCATAATAACGTACAACTACGGCAGCAACAGATTCTGCACTTTGAGGGTTCTGAATGGAGGCATTCATTCATGACAGGATGAATTAATAGAGACACGTTGAAGGACTTGTTTCATGTTTCATTGCCAGTTAGTCAAAAAAACATTAAGTGATGAGCTGATCGAAAGAAACTGAAATAAAACTTGCTGTTTTTCTTCGTTTTGCAAAGTATATCTGGGTTTTGGACAACTGGTCACTTTTGGGGGAGTTTTGGGAAACTGATGAACATATTTTACACAATTTTAATCAGTTAATGCAGAAAATGATTGTCATTACAGCCGTACACTACTCTAAAGATTTTCCAAATGTCTTAAATTAGAAGAATTTAATTGCTTCCGGTGCAAAAACAAAGATATTAATGCTAACCTAGAATCTGTTTGGAGAGGCTGTGTGTACAAGGGCATATTAGCACACGTCTGTTGCCAAACTGTAGCTCTACATGTCCGCTATCACAAAGGGAAAACACAAATGCGAACAGACAGGACAGTGGGGAGCCTACAGCTGGTGTGAAAGAGGTACATGGTGAAAGAGGACCAGGGAGAACAAGAAAGTCAGCGATGAATCATTTGATAAAACAATGTTTGAGGCCAAATGCAACTGCCTGATTAAGCACATTAACCCTGTTTTAGGGGGTTAAACATGGGGTCAGAATCAGGGGCACCATCTGTGCCTCACATGTCCCAAAAAGCCCCCTGGAAGAGGCTTTAAGAGGGTGTGAGAGCTTTCATGAAGCTCAATCATGAGTAACTTAAATCCCTGTCTGAGAGGACAGACAGACAGCTTCCTGTGCAGGCTACGACACATCTTGTCTGACAAGAGAAGGTTGGGCGAAGTGTGCCACCACATGGCACTGATTGATGACCATCACCTCAACTCTACTTACTGCTATCTGCACCTCCAACCCTCTCTCACTGATTCCTTCCACATCTCAAGGTACATATGAATTCACATCTAAGAGAAGTGCTTGAATCGTGGTACGACTGACAAAATGAAACTAAACAGCAGAAGTGTTTTCATTTGGCGACCGTCTATCGCCGAGGCTGTGTGAGTCACAATGAGTAATGCACTGCCGCAGATTAAAGGCAATCAAATGGATCAAAAGCACTGAATGCCTTTTGTGCATAATCAAAAAGGACTTCCTGAAGATGAGCAGTGTTCAGTATGCAGTGTGACAACCAAAATGATCACTATTATATCTTTGTGATATTACCATACAGCCATGCTAGCAGATCTATGAGGCTCACCTAAGTGTGTTAGCATGCTAATATTTGCTCATTAGCAACACAGAGTATAGGCTAATGGGGCTAATGGGAATGCTACTAGCTTTGCAGGCATTTGGTCATAGATTTTTGCTGTAATCATGATGCTAGGTGGAAAGTTAATCACCAAGGTTATTCTTTGGGGAACATGATACATATTGTTTGAGTCATTATTTGGGGAACATGATACATATTGTTTGAGTCATTCTTTGGGGAACATGAATGTTCGTAACAAATTTCACGGGAATCCATCCAATAGTTAATAGTTAATAGTCAACCTCATAGTGGTGCCAGACAAAAAGTCAGGGGTTCACCAAATCAATTTAAAACTTGTTGATATATTGGTGAAACAACCCATCAACACTGAGATCCCTGGAGGCAAATTCAGTTTAGTTTTTTCATATTCAGTTCATGGATGTTGTCCAAACCTTCAGGAATGTCTGGCTGGTAATAATACCACAACTGACAAGTTTGGTGACAGGGATCTCTTTGTCTCATATCCTCTGTAACTGTGACCAAAGGTTGTAAGAGAAGGTCAGTTCAGTGATACTTTAAACTGGAATAATGGAGCCCAGATCATGTTGGTAAGTCACGACACACTCCTGTATGAGTTTGATGCATCTAATGTAGGTGATGGAAAGGGGAGACAGTCAGATCAGAAAGATCTGAAGATTTATCATAACCACCAAACACACACAGAAAGTGAGTCAAAGATTACACTGAAATCCAATTGGGATCAAATTATTCAAAGGAAGCACAAGAAGACTTCAAAAAAAAAGTATAGAGTTTGGGAAATTGAGATTCTGTTCCAAAAATATGCTAATGCCTCCAGTGCATATGATTAAACGGCTTATGGGCTGTCTCTTCCCTCACTATCCATTCAGTTTTTCTGCCCTGACGGGTTGATGCAAGCGGAGATAACAATGAATGCAGCAAAACAGTTTCTCAAACTTTCACTGCAGAGCGGTGCGTTATATGTAAACAACACCAAAGTAAATCACACAGAAGAATACCTTTTGAGTCCGATCATTTTGATTTATTTGATCCATTAACAACCGCTGCTGCCCAAATGACCGACGTTAATGAATAAACAGAGTTTGACAGGCAGCGACATGGTCCTCTGTGAGACTGAGACGTTGTTAATCTGAGTGACAGTCATTTGGACAGCAGATGATACATTAGTCCTTAGGATGAGCAGCAGCGGTTTGCTCACATCATTTATCCAATTAGAGTATAACAGGGAGCAAACATTATGTCCCCAACAGACTAAAGCAAAAAGAACATGATCCCATTGACAAATATTGGATTTCCAAAGGCCTCCATGAAGCAAACATCAGTCAAAACAGATAAAATGAGTTTTAGTGACAACAGAAAGACTAAATGGTAAATTGTAGATGCACAGCTGCTGTGTAGTTCAGTACATTTCACTAAACCATAGAATTACACTGAACGGCATTACAAGATCACCCACAAGTTAAACGCGAGGCTAAGTCCCTCTCTTTTCCTGTCTCTTTCTTTTAAGGGAGTCGGTTAGAGAGGAAAAATTCAATATGTTTGAATCAATTTCCCTAATATTTGTAGTAAGAGAATGTTACATCATACTTGTGCACGTCACATTACAACCAAAGTTCCTGGATGGCAGCCTGCATCGAGGATTCACATTGATAGCAACAGTCGACCCACATCCAGCCCGAGTCAAGGGTCGGCTGATGCGCACTGGGCATGCTGTGCCATGTCTCCATGTGGTAAACATAATACAGCTTCGTTAAAAAGGTAATGAATCATACGAAACAGTCAGTAGGAAGATGCTACAAACGTATGGTGTAGGTAACTGGTGAATGGAGGTGTTGACACCAGAAAGTCAGTAGCGATTTAACCTCAGCTTGATCTCAAAGCCTGGTGTGTTTGAACCAACACAGACCTGAGACAAGAGGAGGAGAGAACGCAGAGTAAATGTGGCAACAATGAAAGAGAGATGAAGGTAGTGAAACAAAGAGACAATCAGAGTGTAGGGATGAGGTTGGAAGATAGGAGCAGGAGGATGAGACCTTGAGGCTTTCTATGTAGCACGCTGGAGAAAAAAATGAAAGAAGTGAGATGAATGCACACACGCACACAGACACACACACAAACACACACACACACACACACACACACACACACACACACACACACACACACACACACACACACACACACACACGACTCCAAATAACATTTAGAAGTAGGGCAGCCTATCTGCCAGCTCAGAAGCCTGCAGCACTTTCCTCAATCATTATCCAACAAACGATAGCATAATACAAAAGGCCTGGTTTATCTGCCTACTCATGCTAAGAATGAAGGCCTGTAGGCAGAGAAACAACTTGCAAATGTGACACGTGTATTTTAAGTACTATAGACATCTTACGGGAAAATGTAGACTTTAATTTGTGTGAATAAAAAACAACAAACTAGTGCTGCTTCTGACTTGAGGTAAACTCTACAGATATAAATGCTTTTCCTGTGCAACTAGCATCACATTTATTCGTGGTAAATTAAACAGGGTAAGTTTTCCAATCTGCACCAAACTTTGAGCCCAGCCCAGACCTGAAGGGGAGTTTAGAAATACATGTTTTGGCGGCAGAGCTGGTTGCCAGGGAGACCTGAGGAGCGGCCTTACATTTGTGGTTAATTCAGATCTGCAGAATAATAGCAAGAGGAGGGAGCGAGAGCGAGAGCTCAACAGTACCATTCATCAAAGGACGGACCGAGGCGAAGCATGCAATTGAAATTCTAATCTAATTCAAATCTAATCGTTCTGTTGGGACAATTGAGATGACCAAACCGAATTTGTAAATTTACAGATGGGATAATTACTTCGACCAAATACAGACACAGAGACAGCAAAAAGGGGAAAAGAACGGTTGTGGTTCTTATGGCAGCGAGGAACAGATGCAGGTGAAGAAGAGTTTCACTTCCTCTTCTACGACAAAATATGTTCGAAAGCAAAAATATACAATAACAAGACTAAAAGTTACAAGTACAGGCTGTACTTTGGATAAACTGTGCTAAATGCTAACATGCTCAAAATGACAAAGTTTAGGTAATGTTTCCTATGTTTACCATCTTAGTAGCATGTTAGCATTTGTTAATTAGCACTAGGTTGATGAAATGTAATTTGTTTTTCAAGCATTTGGTCAAGTTTGGGAGCAAATTGCGGCAGATTTTGAGCTGATGATGACTCTAGCTAAAAAGTCAGTTCATCCACTGGAGATCATGAATGTTTCTAATAGATTTCATGGCAATCTATGCAATAGTTAGGATGGGATGTTCAAAACTAAAAAAGTCAACCTCATCGTGGTACTAGAGGAAAAGCCACAAAAGTATGTAGGGTTCATCCTCTGGCGAACATGAGTGCCGACACAAATCTTCACTTCCATGTCAAAGTGGTTGAGATATTCCAACCCTACAGCTGCTAGTGTGGCTAAAAATAAACAAATATACTGCAGACCCAGCATAAATTAATCAAATTAATTGAAGTAAACTTGTATGGAAGATCATTATGTTAGTTATATTTATATTATACTTATATTATAAAGTACAAGGGAAGCTAATGTGGAGTGTATTTCGATTGCATCATATTGTTCCTGTTATTTTGTCCACCCTCTGTTCTTATACTGGACTTTTTGGCCTATACGACTCTCATACAGTATTGTGTGCAAATCCAAGGACATACGAGCACCCTGATGCAAATGTTGTTCACATGACTGCAGGAATGCAGGTGCAGACACAGACACACACTCATCCACACGTGTCCAGTTCCTGGTCTATTGACTTTAGTTGTGTTTGAACTTGAGATTAGCTACAGAAGGCTTTGCAGCAGACAGCAACAACAGTAGCAAGCTGGTTTTGAGAACTGTTCAGTTTGTGGCTGAGCTCAACAGGGACCTTTACACTGTAATGTAACTGTAAGCTCGGAGTTGCTGACATCTTGCAATGTGCCCAAATAGAGTAAAAATAACACAGCTGTTATAGCTGACTTGGTTGAAAATGCCAGCCGCAATCAGTTTGTCTGACTCTGAATTTTACGGTCCTATCTGACTGTTCAAAACGACTGAGTCATTAATCTGCAACATCTATGAAGAAAATGTGCCTCCAGGCTCTTCCGCAGAATTGAGTTCATGGCTTTAGAAATGTAGGATAAGACTTGTTTTGGGTGAGAGCGGGGGAGATCAGAGTAGATAAGTCTTGACTAATTGTAGTGCTGAAAGACATGGCATGGCCTCAGGGCAGAAGATGAAAGCCTGTGTGTTTGTGTATAGCGTGCGACATAATGCTGGTTGTGGAGGCACGGACCACTCACCACCTGTCTGTCCATCCATGTGAGCAAAGACCTGCTGTCCCTTCAGTATATTTATCCACCGTGCACACACACACACACACACACACACACACACACACACACACACACACACACACACACACACACACACACACACACAAGTTCAGTACAAAAGTACAAAAGTGTGTGTGTGTAAAAAATCTGAATCTGAATTTTCCGCTTCGGCCTTTAGACAAAATAATTTCACTCTGCTGATGTTTCTGTGACTCAGAGGTCTCTCTCATCTAAGTGTTTCTCAGCATGTCAGCTCAAGTTTTACAGCAAACTAATGGCTTGGACACACCTGCATAATAAAATAAATTCTGTGGAAGAAATTAAATCGCTGCAATTAGCAGCGTTCACTTGAGCAGACAAATACCTTTAAGTCAACATGGAGCCCAAATTAGAGAAAACTCTGGTAGCTTATTAGCTGTGTTGCATGATTCGCCTTTATTTAGTTACTGTAAGCTCCTCTGTCAGAGTACAAAATGCTCCACAAAAAGGAATGATGTGTAGACAGGAGGTGATGGTACGAATAACCTTTTGAATAAAGTATGTGACCTTTAGCGACCAAGCTTTCTAACTGTCAGTAAGCAAACAGCTAGCAAGCTTGTTAGCAAGTTAGCTGTTTGTTAAATGAAATGTCCAATGCCCAGAGGGAGTAAACAGCATGCAACAAAGGAAACAGAAAGAAGCTTGAGGAGCTATCCGCTGTTCATAGCTAGCTAGCCTGCTAACAGTTAGCTCGGCAGCTGCGGTAGTGCACTAATGAGTTTTTAACATAGCTAGGCTTCCATCCAAATGTGCACATTTTAGCCAAATCGGGGACAAACAAAATGGGAATTAATGCGTGTTTCCATCCACTATCATTATGTGATTATTCAGAGTTAGGTTTGTAAGGCTAATTCTCGTCATGTGCCATTGAAACGTTGCAGAAAAAGAGGGCGCAACAAGATGAGACACTTAATTAAGCGCCAGTCAAACCTCAAATAGAAAAAAACAATGTAGAAAACTCATTGAAAATATGCCATTTATATACATTTCATGTATTAATTTGAGGAATGTTACAGTCAACCTCCTAGAACCACATATTTTGCATTGACGCCCGGTTGAATTTCACTGTCCTGATGTGACCGAGCCTTTACAGAGAGCAGATCATGCAGAAGTATAGCTCTAAACACTGATACTGTGACTTATTTCCAAATGACTGTTAATCAAGAAGAATGGGACCACCGTTCACTCAGGGTTTGGATAAACAAAGGGTGAGTGCACCCTTTCAAAACTGAAATCACATCTAATCCAGCACACATATAGGTCACCTACTATGCTCTCTTGTACATCTGCCATTAAGCTAGAAAGAATACAAAGTGAAAACAATGAACCCCCTCCCTCACAATATGTGTCATGCCTCCCTAAATACAGCATATCCCGCATTCACACTTAGCCCAACTGCCCCCGACTTTGCTATAGATCTGGAGCCACCCTGGAGTTAAGCTGTGCTCTCATTTCTCTTCTGGTTTTCTGGGACATGCAGGGTGTGTAATTGTTATGCATAAATGTGATCCACTGATAATTAAGAATTGTTTATTGGGTCCTGATTCCTCTTAACTTTGGCTTCACTCTAGGTTTAGAGTAAAATTTTCACATTTCACACTTGTGTCACATGTGTTGTTATCACACGTCTGTGTGTGTTTTGTAGCCTTCATGCGTGAGTAATCATTTGTGATGGCTAGGTGCCAATATCTGACCTCAAGAATGAAGTGAAACATAGAGAAAGAATAGCTCGAGGAAGTGAAATATGGACATTTCTCTGTTTCTCTTGTGGAACTTGTTTTATTTTGGGCGCTGCCAAATAAGTTGACCGTTGCCAAAATGTTGTTTGAGTGAGTGACAGGTGGTCACATGAGCGTAGAGAAGAAAAACAAGATGTGATGCTTTGCAAGAGTGATTTGGCAGTTGTAAAAAAACCTCATGGGCTTTTGTTGAAAAAATCCACAATTGGAAGACATAAGGCCAACATTTATATCTCTATTTTTACTTATTTATCATTATGTAGCTGTCATTGATTCATCGGTTTGAGTCTCCAGAGACACAAAAGGACACAGAGTAAAACTTAAGGTGGTATTAAAGTTTCTGTTTCTCTGACAGTGCCTGTTTTCCACTACATCCCTCTTGACAGTCAGAGTCATGACAAGCCACACCGAAATGGAGGAACTCAAAAAAAAAAAAAAAAAAACCATAAGGTTTGCTTCTTCTCTCGACAGAGATCTTCTCATGAGATGTTCTGAGACGGACAGGGGGACAAATTCAGAAGGAAGGGAGCCATGTAATTTCTAGCAAGACTCCTGGCAGTCTGAGGAAGGAGACTGAATCCTGACGGACAAGTGAGGAGGCTTAAAATCCCATTAGGGCCGATCAAAATTCAAGAGGGGGGAAAGCATGCGTAGCCTGCCCTCAGCCTAAAATCTATTCCTGTCAGCACTGAGGAGATGGCAGAGATGGGCTAAATCAAGAGAGTCTATTTTGGTAGGAGGAGAGTGAGGGGATGAAAAGAAAACAGCGGCGGAGGGAGGTGGGGTTGGAAATGAGGGTGTAGGAGAGAACAGAAGACTTAAACTTGTGGCCTCCTGTAAACACCGATTGTTTCCCAAGGAAATTCGGGTACACATCCTTTTCTGAGGCAGCGAGCTGTGGATGACTGCACCAAATGTCTTCATGCGGGATGCAGCGACGCCTGCCTTTGTCATTTCTTGTTAATCAATTGCAGAGAATGCAAAGGGACTACCTATAATGGAGCACTGGGGCTCTCACACACACACACACACACACATTCTTACATTCAAACACATGTGTGAACACACCACTGCTCAAACTGAATGAATATATTCTTATAAACCAACACAGTAGGACCAGTCATCCATAATGGGAGAAGGTTTAACAAAACACGTCTCTGAAAAGATCCACAGGATACAAAATTGTGTCTTTTCACTTCCTCGCGGTGGGAACGGCAGGTGTGTGTGTGTGTGTGTGTGTGTGCGTTTGTAAAATGGATGAGGACTTGACTCAACTAGCACAGCTCCTCTGCTCTGTCAAACCCAGATTTACTGTTTGTTCAGAGATGATCGGGCCGTGTTGCTCTCTCCCTTCTCATGTTTTCTCCTGTTTCCTCACATCGACTGAGACTAAAGAGATTAGCCGAGGGAAATGAAACGACTGCGGCTCTGCCAGCCACCATGCAACCCCTTTCTCGTTTCCAGGACTTTCTTCTCAAGTCTTTCTCCCCGCTGCCGTCACTTCATTCCTCACTCTCTTTAATCACCCTCATCTCCGTGGAGGCTCTGCACAGTCCCTCGGCTAAAGGGTTGCGCTTTTTAAATTAAAAGACAAGGCCTTTGCTTTTGTGAAGAGAGATGAGGAGAAAGTCAGGAAAGGCCAGTCAATATTCATCTACACAAAGCTAATTACATCTGACTTGGCAACCAACCATGAACGCACACGCCTGCCCTCTAAAACGCTCATGTGTTTGCATTCACGCAGTGTAGGCTCAGTGTGGGAGGGTTCACCCAAAAAAGAAGCACTTGGCACAAAAATCTTCCTCATGTGTTTGAAACCGAGGCACAAGCACGAGGTGTGCTCACACTTCCATGAGACTTGTGCACGTGTAAGTTAACTTTTGAAAGACGGAAAAACACAATCTTCCTCTATAAAGCTGAATTCATAAGCAGTAAAACCAACTGAACACACACATTTGCTGCCACAGTCTTACTTGGACTTCAGCTTATGATGGCTAATGTTAGCTAACTGTAGTTAGAAAACTTACTGCTGATATTACTGAGACAGTTATGTGACTTTTGCTACTGTTAGGCTACATATTAGCATGTCACACAAAGTATGACTAATAACTATGTTGTTTTTATTGACATTAGACATTTTGGGAAACATGCTTCCTCGTCGCTTTCTTGCCAAGAGTTGGATGAAAAGATCAATCCCACCCTTATGTTTGTCTGTTACATATACAGCTACTGGCAAGTGACAATTAACTTTGTTTAGCTTAGCATAAAAAATGGTAACAGATGAAAACAGTTAGAATGTTTCTGCCCAGAAGTAAAAACGATTATTTGTGGTTTTACAGGCAGTTAAGTGTGGGACTACTTCTTGGCCGGGTGCAGTGATTTCTTGAAGTTTTTGTGCTTGCACCTTCAGAAAGAAGCTGTTTTTGTCCAGTTTTTAATGCTTAGTTAAAGGTACAGTGTGTAAGATTTGGGGCCTCTATTTTCAGAATAAGGCAAACATGGAATATAATATTCATAACTATGTTTTGATGCATGTATAATCACCTGAAAATAAGAATCTTTTTATGTTTGTTACTTAAAAATTATCCTTTTATATCTACAGTGGGAGAGGGTCCCCTTTCATGGAGGCCGCCATCTTGAAACACCTTATTTATACAGTAGTCCAGAACAGACAAACTAAATACTGACTCTAAACAGGGTCCTTAAAGTGTTGTTTCTCCTTTACATTAGGAAGGTGAGGGTGATGTGAGGAGATTACAATGCAGTGATTGGACCACTAAATGCAACTAAATTCTACACACTGTACCTTTAAGCTAACTATTCCCTGGCTGTATTTAACAGATAAATAAGCATGTTACCCAAGATGTTGAACTATTCCTTCAAAGTAAAATTACTTCTTTAAATCTTGGGGCAACCAGGATGTTCTACTGATGCCTTTAAAACAACTCACTCAAGAAATGTAGGTAACTAATTATCTTATGTATCTTATGCCACTTGTGGTTGCTTCAGTAAAAGTTATGCAGCCTCGCTTTAAGGTTTCCACTGCAAAGATGTCATGACACGGTAAAAAAAAAAAGTCATCCAGCGGTCAGTTTAATAGCACAAGTCTATAAATAGTGGCATCTCTCTCAACTCACTGTCAGTAGAGATTACATTAAGAACACATGACAAATTAATAAATGAAGAGATTACTTCCTATCAGCCAGACGCTGCTGGTTACATTAATCACAGGGGAATCTATAAAGCAACGGTGTGCTTTGTTCATTAGTCATTCAAAAACAAAACATATTCTATACAATAGGCTGAGAGTTGCAACCTAAAGAACTCATTCATTATTCATTCAAGGCTTTCTTTGGACCTCAAGAGGATTCAATATACAGAGATACACAAACCCAACATGTATGCATCCATATGTGAGCACACACTCAGACATAAATAAGCCTTAATGACGCACTGTGTGCGTATTTTTAAACAGGAACATCATATAAATAGATGCTGGTTGACAGCAGATCTCGATTTTATGTGAACACAACTTGTTCTAATATTTTTCTTGTAGCAATCAAAAGCATCTTCCCTGCCTGCACCTGCTGTTTCACGCTCTGCCTCAGCCTGTGGTGTATCATTTTGATGATCATGTTTACTTTACAACTGTATTGATTTGTCAGTTTGGGATTCGCAGGAAATAACAGGCGCTTTTCTGCGCACTCAGCCCATTCACACCGACTCATAAACAGTCTGGCTTTGTCTCTGTTCCATAGACCTACTTTTGTAGATGAGTTCACCTCGCCTAAAATATCTCTTTTGAACAGCGGGGGGGTTCCTCTGATTTTATACACACACAGTTTCACACTTAAAGCACCACAGCAGCCACCCACAAACCCAGTTTCTTTAAACTACAAGAGCCAAAACAAAGTAAAAGTCTTTGATTCCCCCAAAAAGGTAATAAAAAAAAAAAGTTGGAATTCTGTGCTTCAAAACTCATGCATATTTCCGAGGATAAATGCACATTATGGCTTCTGAGTAGCTCAAAAAAATTCCCTCCACATTCACTCAGCTTCGCTTAAGAGCCTTGTCGTGTCTGAACCAAGATGAACCAAGTGAGTCCCACTTTACAGAAGAGAACAACCCCGGCTGTCTGATACAGCTCTGTGTTCGCTTCTGGAGGAAAATGCCGGCCTACTGGGACAATGAGAGGGAAAAATCATTACATGATCCTCGTAGTAACACTACTGATATAGCTTTATGGGAAACAAACTCCACCAAGCCTGGCTATGATATGATAGTGTGAATAATAACAAGGAAAGTGTGAATTTCGGGTGACAAAAGGGAAAACAAATTAAACTTGTGAGTGCATAAATGGTTGATTTGTGAAATTCTAATGACGAGTAGCTCAACGCAACGCAATAAGCTTCAGTCTGGCTTTAATTAAAGGCAGTGATAACACACACACACACACACACACACACACACACACACACACACACACACACACACACACACACACACACAGTGTCCTTCAACTCTTTCAAACCCACCTCTCCCTTTGTTGCTTTCCCAGAAGTCGTGTTCTGTTGTCCAGCCACTGAATGCATCACTACATCTTCGATACAAATTTCATCTGACAACCGCACACTCTTTGTGTGTTTTGTACGTCTATTGTGTGTGTGTGTGATTACTGTCTTATTGTAAAAGGTAGCTTCTGTCCTCCGTCATGGAACACGAAGCACAGGTCTGAAGAGGAAAGTGTGTGTGTGTGACATAATGACTTCATCTTACCCTGATTCTCCTCATGGCTGCCACGATCTCCATCCGACTGTTTGGCCTGGGCACGTCGAGGCTCCCCACGTACTGTAGTAAACAATCAGAGATATAATCACACTGTCCGGCTGCCATAATCAAATGTAACACGCTCAGTGATAGTTTGTGTTAAATCAATTGCTATTCTCACTTGAGAGCTGTGACTGAGTGTGCAGATAATTCAAATCTGGCAGCTTCCAGAGTGAGTCCAGGGTCATTTATAAGACGTTTAGGGTAAAAACTGCACTCTCTGTCTACAATACGTGGTGATGTTCATCCTACAGACTTCATAATACTAAACCAAAACAGACAAACTCTCCATTGTAGATTTGCATTACCTGGAAAACCAAATATTTTGATTCAAATGTGGCAACTAGAGCTTCTCCATTGAGGACAAAATGTGTTTAATATCTTGCACGAAGGACCAGCTTTGCCTTTTTAATAAGCTCTTCGCTGCTTGCATATATTTAAATGTGCGGCTGTGTACTTAAGAGGCTCTGGGGACTGAGTTGCTGTTGTTTGTATTATTTTTAATACTGTAAACTGCCAGAGAGCGTCATTTATTTTTATTCATTCTTGTTTTTTGGCTTATATACTTGTTGAATTTTCAGTGAGGTACTGCTGCTTCATGAAGACGGCTGCCTGCGTGTTTATGTGGCTGTCCTATCTGCCGTCAGAGAGTTGCTCCTCAGTGTTTAATATGCTCTGCAAACAAGTAAGAAATTATCTGTGTTGGGGAAATATTGAGAAAGACAGACAGACTGAGATAAGAGTGCCCGCTTTATAAACAAACCTGATAAAATATAGACACAATCAGACGTGTGATTGAACTTTGGACCAAAAACACTCCTTTTATTTTAACCCTTTCCACCACTGTGCTCTGTTAAACCCTTAAAATAAATTAAAAGCTATAATCTAGATAAAAACAAATATAGAAATTGTGTGTGAGTGTGAACAGAGCTGCTAACACTAGTCTAGCTGCTTTCCTGAGAGCTTAATAATTCAATGACTTGGAGAGGGGGGGGCCTGAAAACACACTCAGATCACTTTGGAGCATCAAAAATGAGACCATCAACCTCATTCTGTGAGGTTATGCAAATAAGATCTTGAAGAAATGTAAATGAAACTGCGATTTCCCACCAGGCATGCAGAATAAAAAAAAACACGTGTAGTTTAGGACATGTTCAAACTTCATGAGCTGAAAGGATCCAGTGCACCTGCCACCCTCAAAGTCACAATATAGAAGGAAACAAATCTCACCTTAGCTTGGAAATTAATCCCATGTTGGTAAGCCTCTTCATTATGGAGGGGGACCCTCGAGTCCGCCACGTCGTCCACCAGGTTGTACCTGTTCCTCGCGGGCATCACGGGCACCCGACCGACGCGCGGTTTAAACACTGTTTAACAACTAAACAGGCAGATGATGTCGTCCCGACTTTGAAACGCTACAACCCCCATGTGTGAGCACCGTGCACCTCCAGGAGTGACTTCCCAGTGGAAACGCAGACCATTGTTGTTTATCTGAAAGAAAAAGGTCCCGTCCTCAGGAGGGACAGATTTGGGCGCCCTCCTTTTTTTTTTCCTGTGACACCGAGAAACACTTCGGGATTTCCTTCCTGAAACGCTTCCCGCAAAAAAAAAAAAAAAAAGGAAACAGCAGAAGCAGAGTGTGTGTGTGTGTGTGTGTGTGTGTGTGTGCGCGCAAAGCCACGGGGGGAAATCCAGTGTAAGAGGCGGTGTTTATGTCTCTGCAGGTGATGTTGCTCGCTGTGGGTATTTCTTATTTATTTATTTTGAATCTCGTCCTGTTGGTGGTAGCGCTGCTGCACCCGTCTCTCTCTCTCTCTCTCCCTCTCTCTCTCTCCCCCTCCTCAAAGCACAAAGCAAACCCCCTCATTGGAGCAAAAGTTCCCAAGCATGATGCAACCAGGAGCTGGGAGGAAAACCGCCAGACAATTTGTCCCCCTCACTTCCCCCTCTGGAGGTGAAAACGTGATACACTTGTATTCCTGGGAGACTTAAGGTGGATTTTTTCTGCAAGAAAAATAAAGATTTACTTTCACAGCCTCATGAAATGTTCATGTCATATTTTAAAATACTCAAATACAATAATTAAGTCATGAGGTGCTTGGACTTTTTTTGACAGCTGTAGTTAGTTTTACTTTTCAAAATAAGATTTCCTTCCTGGCCATGCATCTCCAAATGTAGTTTGAATTTAAATTTCTTATAACCTGAAGTGTTCCCTTGTGTGTTGAGAGTACTCTCACACTCCTTAGCTGGAAAAACATTGTCACAAAGCTGCACTCATGAAAAGTTGAATTTTTGGTTCTCATAGGACAGCAATGCCGAAAACACACAATGATCTTACAGATTATGATGCATTGCTACATATTAAATTACCCAACAGTATATAAAGTAGTTAAAATTAGCACAACCTCAAACATTATACATATTAACGGAGCATTGTGTAGGATTTATAGGCATCTAGCGTGTAGCTGCTGAAAAGACTCCTTCCTAGCCTTATAGGTAGGTACGTTCATTCTAAGGTAACAAAAATGCAATGGTTCTTAATTTCAGGTGATTATACACCAAGTGGCAACCTCCGTGGCCAAGAACTAAAGCTAACACACAAGTGCCAGAAACTGCAGTTCCTCAAATGGCCACTTGAGGTTGGCTACAGGACATAAGCCTCCAGAAATAAACACGTTTACAGCCTGGTACAAAAAACAGTTTTGGTCTCTATAGCTAATTTCCCCGTTCATGACAGCTGCACTGAGAGGTACGCAGAGGCAGGACAGTCAACATGGCGGTGGCCGAGCCACCATATTCTGACCTTCACAACAGCTCTTCAGAAACCTGTGGGTGATGTCACGCTTACGCCATTCATTTTTTTCTGCCTGTGTTATACACTAATGAAAACATACTAATACTTAAAGCCCCCTAAATCTGACACACTGGATCTTTAAAGCACCAGTAATATTCATCCATAGACAAAACACTGACAGGGACAATGGAGAATGAGTACTTTTACTTTTGGGAATCTGAATACAATTGGTCTCATATGGTTTTGAATGCAGGACTTTTACTATAGTGGAGTATTTTATCTATCTGAAAACTACACACCTTACTACACATATGATCAGTTTATACAATATGATGCATTGGACCCAAAAGTACACAAAACAGTTAAAACAGCCCCCACCAACATGGCCAACATTAAAGCACAGCTTACATGCAAATGCATCAGTAACAGTCCAATAATATAGAATACAGTACTGATAATAATATAGACTTTTACTAGTAACTGAGTATTTATAGACTGTGGTATTGCTGCTTTTATTTGGGTAAATGATGTGATGATTTTTTCCACCATTATCTCCAAAAAAGGATAGATCAACATTTGGTCATGTCATATAACATTCTCTAAATTAAAACAACCTATTTTTCATTTTCAGATCCAGGCTACATTTTTTCATACCGCCTCTTGCATTGATTCTACTGAAGGCTACGAGCCTCTGGCTATTTTTCTCAATATAAGACAATTCTTTCAAGTTGCATTTAGCTCTGTATACCTGCAGAGTCAGGATGCTGATTAAACAACGCTGAAGATTCATCACACAAACCTCTTTTGGCCGTTTTCATCATCCTTGGTTCCCCCCTCCACAGGAGCCCAAATGAGTCTATTAGTAGATAACAAGAGTTCAGTCACTAAACAGCCATTATTACCTGCATGACAAATCGCTTTAATGACTCCAAAACGTAATTTCTGTTGAGACAATAAATGGCTGTTTGCTGGTCATAAAGTGGAAATGAGGGAGTGTTGATTCTCATGATGCTCAGCCTTTATTAAACTCCCACCTCTTACCATATTGTTGTCACACTGCTCCTGCTGCAGCTGCTGTATTAACATTAAACCTGCCGTGCATGTGCAGCCTGCATGTGGAGCATCCCAGGTTCAATTCCCATAAAACAGTGTCTTCCCTCGTCTTCCCTCTCTGGAAGAAGTAATATCTTACATAGTTAATTAAATACCAGGTAAAAAAAAAATTAAAACTGAACTGAAATAATGTTATGGCGCCCTCTGTTGGTAATCATAACTTACTGAAGTGAGATTAAAGTGCCATTTTGATCAGGTTTCCAGATGTTTTAAGATTAATAGTACATATAAATAAAAGGTCTATGCCTATTGCTGGCAACGTTACAGTTCACAGACAGCGGACGCACTTATATGGATTAATCCATGAAAATCAAATGAATTAAGATCTAATAATGTGAGAAAGAGGCAGCCAGCTCCAATTAAATCCCACTAATCTGCACTAAAAGGGCAAGCTATTAAGATTGATTATAAGATTTATAGGTGAGAGAAGATGCCCCACGAGGGAGGGACAAGAGCAGTCATAATGCAGTTTTAATTAAACAGTAAGAGGTGATCATTAACTTGATTAAATGAGGAAAACTGACGTAAAAACAATCTTTAAAATAGCTTCATGTGAGGTCAGTCTTACAGACGCACACTGGTTTTATGCTGCTTGCCATGACGTATGAAATCTATTTGAGTTTTTGCAATGCAACAATGAAGCCAAACAAACCTAAAAGAATCCAAGTCACACAAAGGTGTGGTTTATTTGTTAACATGTCCACGTGGATATGTGGGAAAAACATCAAGAGAACTAAACTATAGCAGAACATAAAAGTACTGTAAGATTAAAAAGTATCTATCTAGTTACAGCATATAATAGAAATGAATCATACTGTCTTTAAAGACCAAAGAGGGAGGCCTTCTGGATTAATAAACTAGACTTGAAGCCAGGAACAAAATCCACCTCCCAGAACCTCAAAAGTTCACCAAGTTATATCTAGTTTCTTTAATCAAAACACAAAACACAAAAACTAAAATTTGAGGTTATATGCCAGATTATTACTTGGAGCTGAGTAGTTGCCAAGCAACCAGCAGAGACTCCAGGAAGTGACTGGTCCCAGAAAGCGAACAAGCTTCTTTCCACAAAAATGTCGAACTATTCAAGGTCAACCACACTGACTTTAAAATTAGTTTGGGTTATCCATATTTCACCAACAGACAGAAGAGAATTAAGTATACTGTGTTTTAAAAATAAAGTTTAAGGACTGTAGAATCTGCTGCTAGGACAAAAATGTCCACTTTAAAGTCAATTAATTTGACTTCATTAATGTTATGTCAAAACCAAAGTTTGGTATCCACTTTTTCCGCACATAAAAACAGTGGGAGGGTTTACTCCCCATTCCAGCTTTGATTGATGATGCCAGACAGTTCCTTGTCTCTTTCTGGAAATGATGACAGACTGGCTGTCATCCATCTATTAGCAATGCCTAGCAAGAGATTCCCATCCGTCTGTATCATTTATCTCGCCTGCAGTGAAGTCAGATCGCTTTCGGTCTCACCATCTGATTTTTACAGCTGCTATAAAGATAAATCGCAGCATTATGCCACGTGTGTCACATGTCAGTCTATTTGGAAAATATACTGATGACGGCTATGTTGAGTCTACAAAGAGAGCGACAGACAAACTCTTAGCAGAATCTCAAAAATGGTGAACAGAGGAGGACAGGGTTTGTCGTGACACCTGTCACTTTCATTTAAATCTCTCAAGAACTGTATCCTCAACAGATTCTCTTTAGATGTGTAATGTGTCAGGCAGGAATGGAGTGATCTTACTGTCCTTAACCATATTCAGATATGGACTGTCAAAAATGTCTTATAACTTGTGACAACCAACCACATCATAGTCACACACTAGACGGTTGGTTATCCCTATGTTATTTTAATTGATTTCTCAATTTTTTCTCAAAATCAAAATTTCCCAATTTTTCTTTATGCATAGCATTGTAATGCAACAACCTAACTCAAGTCATGTATCTAGAGAAAATAAACACAAAAAAGGAATAATAATACTCAACTCATCCTTATCTCAGTCACTCACATGTGACAAGCATCCCCGACGGGGATTTTTTCTAACAACCACATATTGTAGCCTGGTTAAGAAAAGATCCTATCTAAACTGTAGTTCTCCTTTTATACATTTTAATAAGAATAATTGTTTTGTAATCATTTGTTTAAAGCCTGAAAGAGAAACACAGAGGAGCACAGAGTCGCATCAGTGTCAAATGTATAAACATTTTTTAACAACACACTTTAGGGAGTGAGATCTAATGAAAGTAACATCAACCACATTATCCCACAATGACATTTAGACACGTTTACAGTCCATACAGTAGCATTATTCAAGTATTTATATCTAAAACACTGAAAAATAACATGAAACAAAGGTTGGTATGTCAGGTCAAACTGATTTATTACACCAAAAGAGCGAGCCTCCCTTCATGTATAAATACTCTAAACAAAAGGATGCAATGCAGTATATAAACAAAATATGAAAAATGGCTGCCCCGGGGTAACCTGGATTTCTGTGATGGGACTGACATGTTATGAATAATTCTTCTGCACTCACAGGAATCCTCTCTCAGATGTTGTTCTTTGATCATCAATAAAAGAAAAACAGAAAGACAATTCTTGACACACAGGAGTATAAAACTTTAAGAAGACTTCGAGGATACTCAGACTTGTGAAATGTTACACTTACTTTAAAGAATCTAATATATTTTCAGGGTGGTATGATACCAAGAATATTCCCATAACGTTTTCTTCTATAAAGGGTTAATCTATTGTAAATAAATTCTAATTAGTGAATATTTATGTGTGCATAACTCAGTCCTGTACACATCAACATCACTGGGAAACACAGACATTAGGTGTAATTACTCATATCTAATTAGTATGCAAACTAACCTTTAATTTAAACCTTTAATTTCAAGTCATTTCTTTTGTTCTCTCAGCTCACAATGCGTCGTTCTTTAGCAGCTTTAAATGCTAACGAAGATTTTAGATTAATGGTATAGATCTGAACAAAGGAAAGCAGCAAGGCTAAGCTAAACTACCCACTAAAAGTGAAAAGTTAAGCTATTAGATGAATTTAAATGGCTGTACCACTTGTCTCCTCTGAACAAATACAAATTAATTAAATGCTTTATTTTCAAATTGTTCCAGTAGCAATCCAGTTTCAGTAATCACAGGTCTGGTTTCAAGTGCTATTCATGTCACAAATACTGTTTCATGTAGAGGGGAGGAAGAGGAAATAATGAAAGCATCTCATTGAATAAAGGACTATCTCTGAAGTAGCTTAATCACAATTACAAACAGTGTGGGTCACATTAGGTTGAATGCCAGTTATTGGTATTCATAAGCTGTAAAAAGAAATCTAACAATTATCACTTTGATATGTTTTCAAAGCAACACAAGACGGCTATGGGCAGGTGCAACATTTATAGTCCCCCTTTACTTAAAAAATGTGTTTTGGTTAGTGTTAGTTGGATGTTTGTGCAGCAGTTTAAATATTTGCATATTCATGAAATCTGTTTTTTTTTAACGAGGGAGAAGGAATAGATGTATCTTTTAAAGTTGTTAACTAGTTTAACTACTACTTTTTTGTTGAAAAAGGACATGTCAGATGCAAAAAATAATATTCAAAACAGAATATTTTAAAATATCTAAAAACATCTATAAGATGTGAGGGCAACCTTGAAAAAAACACCAACATTTCTTCCTTTTATAACACCACACCTGAATAATATCACACTTTATTTTTAAACTTAAAACTTTATTTTTAATGACATACTGTGCACTGGAATTAAATGTATCGACTGTTACATACATACAAACATAATAGTCAATAATAGTCAACAAAAAATGAAAAATGATAGGCTTTTTAAAAGTAGAATTTATGGCAGAGTTGTTGCATTGGATCACACTAGATTGCACAAGTGTATCCAATGAAGTGGCTGGTTGGTGTATATCTATACTATGTGTTATGTGCCGATCCATCTCATAGATGCTGAGATATTTAACTGAACAAGTTAACATTTCAGCCTGCTGGTGACTCTGGCAATAAAAGTCACTAAAAGTTGGGAGCATGTATCAGCCAAGGACCTTGAATATCTGTAGCAAATTCCACGGCAATCCATCTGATAGGTGTCAAGATATTTTAGAGGAAAAGTGAGTGAGCGCAGCCCAACAAAACATAAGAAGCCAACACCATGGTAGTAGTAGCAAGTTTGTTTAATTCACTAATTGCTGACAGGATCAGGATTCACATCACAACACACATTTTACACATATCCCTTACAGCAAAATATGCACTCAACACTTGTAACGTAAAATCAGTCAAATCATCATCAGTGGACGTGTGTCACCGCAACAAAATAAAGCTGCACGGCTGTGGATGAGGAGAGGAGTGTTTTTGTTCGTTTTAAACTGTAGTGTAAGACTGTGTAGTGTCGGACTGGAGCATACTGCTGGTGTGTGTGTAGTGTTTAGTCACTCGTGAACACTTGCTTGTGCATGTTTGAAACGTTTCACAAATGCTCGGATGATACTTTCATAGTCATGCTTAGTGTTTGCTAGTTACCATATATCTATGATCTATGCATAAACTACTCTGTATCTGTACGCTGTGCATGAAGTATGATACCTGAGAGCTGGTGGTAATGTGTTAATAATCCACTCAGTCACTGACCAGCCAGTAATAGACTTAAGATAGAAACAGCTGTAAGAAGTACGTGTAAACAATTATTCCCAAAGCATCCTTATTACCAATGACACAACAGAGGCAAGGCAACAAAACAACACAAAACGCACTTTGTATACCTCACTGTATACCTCATTTGAGTGACAAAGGCAAACCATGGCTCTGATAATTGTGTGGGATACCGACCAATTAGTCCCTGAATCAAGACACTTCCCCTCATTAAACTTTAATGGGTTTTGGTAGAGTGTTCTAATTAAGACTTATAATAAATACAACGGCTATTCAGTGACAGACTCTAAAACAAACAAACAAACAAAAAAAGGTACATGTTTTAAAAAGGAGAACAAATAAGAGCACATTCCACATAACGTACCACAAAATCTGCAGCCGCGACACGGCTACTGGCTGCTTGATCACGAGGAAACTGTACGTAAACGAGCCGTCCCATGCACCAAAAGCTTTTAAAGAAATCAGAGTCTGTGCTACCAAAAGTTTAGTGCAGGAGTGCCACATCTGAGCTTAAACCAACTGAAAAAAAAATGAATATATGAAAGTATAAAATGAAAAGACTTTATCTTTGGGTATACCAGATACATTCCCCAATGTTAAAAATATCCATGTCTATCTGTGTTTAAAAAATGCATTCAGGCCGCAGTTCAGAGCTGTGTGAGTGCAGTGGGTGGGATATTCAATACTTTATGAAAGTTTGGTTGACTCAGTAGAAGTTGAAGTCTATATATTTCCAGTTCATTGGTTATGAAATCAAACTAATTCAATAACAAATCCAATTTTCCTCATCACGTGCTTGCTTAAATCTAACATAACGAAATCAAAATCCTCATGATAGAGTAATACAATTGGCAATCTAGTGACGTTCAAAAACGATCAATTAATAAAACAAATATAACAAATACAGGCAGACTTAAATCTGGGATCAATCTGATGCTTCTCTGTAATGACTGAGAAGTTAATAAGACCCCTAATCATAAATGGAAATATATTTTTGTTGCACTAGTTTTCACTGTTAGCTTCTCTTCTATGAAAAATGTATACATTCAGTGCTTCAAGTCATTTCTTCCAATTGGAACCACGCTGCCTAAAGCGTGACGACAATAAGGTGGAGCTACAAAGGAGCTGATATTTGGATGTGCTTCCAAAAAGAGGATGACATGCATCATTTCAGTTGTCTTTAAACGCTGCTCTCTCTACATCAGACAGCTCTGAATCACAGCCTCAAAGTCCTACTGGATAACCTCGAGTCAGTTATGTACATTTTACAATCACATTAATTTCTATTCAGATTTTCTGAAAGGCTCTTGGGCTACAAAGTTGTACCTCACATTTTTCCTGCAAAAACAGGGTTCACCACTGACAACAGCAACAAAGGAGAACAAATTAATATGACCCATAAGTAAAAACATAAAAACAAAACATGACAGATCCCATTTACACGCCAGGTACCAAATAATGGACTGGATCCAACACCAATCTGTTTGGATACTATTAGGTCAGGACGATAATAATGCAGCAGTTTAAGTAAATAAATAAACTCAGTATCGTTGTTATGGAGGGATGGGAGAGGAAAGGAGCATGGAGGAGGAGGTAGGATGGATGGAGGACTTGGAGAAAAATTTATCGGTAAGAACCGAAGAAAAAAAAAAGGAAGAGGAGGAGGAGGGCGGGAAAGGCAGAAGCCTCACTCTGGAGCCCCGTTTGTGGTTCCTGTCATCCTCTCTTCATCCCCCTGTTTCTGATGCTGCAGTCTGGCGTAAGTCACAGCATCTCCCCTGAAAGAGAGAGAAAAGGGAGGAACGCGAGAGAAGGAGGGTAATAAAAAGTTACGGCAAGGGAGAGGTGGGTCGAAACAAAGGAAAAGCGGGTGTGACAGGAGAAAGACGACAGTGTTAACTGCAAGGTTATTACACGGCTCACCTTTTCAGAAGTTAATTTGCATGAATAAAGAGGCTGATTATGGTTGTTAGGACTTCCAAGCATCAAATAAAAATCTTATTAACTGATTATGTGGAATTTAATGAGAGCCTGTTTTAATGTGACATTTTAGAGGAGACACCAAGAGATATGAGTAATTACAAAATGTCCATATTGTACAGCTTTTACTCAAATAGATACTGAAAATACATGATAGAAAACAGAGATTTGATATATTATTTCATTTCATGTTACCAGCTACTAGCAGACATCTTACTTTTTGCCTAAAGATGCCAGGCCGTACAGAACTCCTGTAGCAAAGGCGATGGCGTTTCCAAACAAGGTTGTAATGGAGAAACTCAAGAATACCGGAAACAGAGCCATCCTGAGGAGGACAGAAAACAAAAGTCAGTAAATCATATTAAGTGGATAAAAGAACCACACTCTCAAACACGTGTCCAAAAGTTTATGCAATGTTAATAACTATCAGAAATTTAATTTTTCATACAGCGAAGCACAATCTCCGCCGACATAAATCCTGTACAAGGCGCGGTTGTTCTCACCCGCAGTAGAAGAAGGCTTTCTGCCAAGGCTTGAGTTTGTCTGCGCGGGCTGCTACTGCATTAGCAAACTCTATGAACTGGCAGCAGAACGGGACTTCACACAGGAACAGCACGAAGGCATTCAACCTTGAGACGGGAGGAGAGGACACAAACACAGCAGTGAATAACCATCTCACATACTGTACAACTGCGCCTCAAATGATGGAAGTCAGTGAATACAAAAGAACCATTATGCTGCCATCATTCAAGGTGAACGCATCGGGTCGAAGCGTTCACATTTACGGCTATGGAAACAGTAAGAAAGTTTGTATTGTGAGCTGGTTAGTGGAAGTCAGGCTGTGACTATCGACTATTTTCTTGATTAATCATCACTTTTGTTCAACTAACAGCCCCAAACCACAAAATATTCAGTTTACTATCCTCAGAATTGGGCGTGAAAGGATTTTATTGTATTTTTTTTAATCACACAAGGTCAAAAGGAGACACAAGCATGCAGAAAATTTACTTCAGTGATAGACTGATTGTCAAAAGTCACTGATTTTCTGTTTATCGACTGATCCATTCATGGTTTCAGCGCAAAGTGAAGTAAAACTGGCACGATGTCAGTTTGGCCGGCAGTCAGGCCACAGTCTATTCTGTAATCTGTTTTTTATGGGAAAACTTTTAATCTTTCAAGGCGTGGACAGCTGCTTCCTACACGGTAGTGTCAACTTTATAAAACTCAAAAATTAATAGAAGACTGTTTATTCATGACATTTTCATCCCTGTTGTTCAGCAAAATGTCATTTCTGGGGAAAAAGAAAGACCTCTAACAACTATTGTCTCGAATAATCTGAAAACTGGCTGGTTAACTGCTGATCCTTAATTTCCAGAGTCTAAGACGAGTGTTTAAGAGTCCCCAAATATTTAGTTCACTGTCAGATATGACAAAGACCAGCAGCAAAGCGTTACAAGACATTTCTGACATGGTTCATGTGAGTCAACTGGTTCATGATCACTGACCATTTCAGCACTAAAAGAGTCCTTTGACTTTGAGGGTGATCTGGTGTAAAGATATTAATAGCAAAATGTCTTGATTGTCTTAATTTTAATCTAGCAATGTGGCTCAGCTAACAGAGCAAACAGTTTGTATGCAGGGAAGAAAAACAAGCCACAGCTGGCGTCCCTGTGGTACGAGCCTGAGTCAAATCAGTGTAGTCTTTGGCAAATGTTCAGTGTCAGTGTAGGATAATACTGTCCATACTGATGAATGAACAGGGAGATACGCATTTTAACTGTAAGTCTGCACAGTAAAGCTCTGATGGATCACTGATGTTTCAAATGGTTTGTACGTCACTTTCAGTTCATCTTTAGTAAAAAAGTTTACTAGAACAAGCTCACACCTGTCAGTGACACTGCAGCAGAACAATTTAAATATTGTCTTATTCATTACATTAAGTGATCACCAGGCTGTTAACGACAACACTTGTGCAACGGTATTCTGACAAGCTTAAATAAATAAATAAAGACTTTATTTAAGTTTTATAACAGGTTCGTTGTTTTTGCTCCTGTATATCAACATCAGCAGTCTTAGCTCATGAGCTCATTTATGCATGCATACATTAAAGTGAAGACTTACACCATCCATACTCCGGCGGCGATGTTTAAAGGGTTCACAGTGACACAGTTCCAGACTCCTGAGATGGCACAGGCTGCACGATTAGAACAAGAGACAAAGCAAAGGGACCAATATTAAGGTAAGAACTTATGACAGATCATGCCATACAGAAAATATTAGCTTTTGGCATTTTCAATCCAGATTCCTGACTGGTAAGAGATGTTTTAAAAGCCATGATAACTACATACCACAAGAAAATCAGCAATGCAGAACATATGGAGCATGTACGGTATGTGGATACAAATGTACAGCATACAAAGTCACTGAAATCTGTTTCTTATTACTGTTTTTGTAACTATAGATCACCTTATATCTAAAGAAATTTGGAAACATTTGAAAAACATTGAATAAATGAAAGAATCCAGCGCTTATATCTACATGTAAAAGCTATTATAAAAACACGCTTACCCTGAAAATTAATTACTAATATCACATTAGAAACACTAATTATCACCGTGTCAAAATCAAAGCAGGCTACAGTTTTTCCATTTACACATAATTTGTTTCAGACAGATTCCTTTAATGATAATTCAGAGTATTTTCAATATAGCCTTTTTTCTGTTAAACATCGTACTTCTTATTTCACGGTGCCCCACACATGGAGCCAATGTCTGACTATCCATCGTCTGCAATATGAGACGAGCTGAAGTTATATTAACACGCACAGCTTCACTGGTAACCAGACGACTGCTGGTGCGTTCATAGGTTGTGAAAAACGTATGTAAATGTTCTACGCGTGGAAATCTTTGATGGGCTCTGAAATAATGTGTGACACGGCAACATCACACATTATACGAGTGTGTCAGTGAACGTAATTAACACAGCAGCAATGATTTCAGTCCAATTATATATATATATAAAACAACTATCAGTTGTATTCACATGAACATGAAGCAATAAAACACATGAAGTGCATCTGCTATCAGTTTATGGTTTATTTAAAAAAAGGGTTGTTCTGATACAGATGACAGTATTAGCAATGCCTGACACTCCCAATACTCTTCCATCTGCCTTTATTCCCCAGGATGGCCAAGTCATGGCTCACCCTACTCTGACTCTGACTGGCTTATCCTGAGATTTTCACCCTAACCCCAACAGATCTAACCAACCCAAACCAACAAAAACAACGAGTTCTAGCTAATCAGAGGCAGAATAGGGTGTAGGGTCTGTGCGTTGGCAACTACTCATTCTGAGCAGGAAAGAGGAGTTGATTTCCGGGATCAGAATCAGTATCGTGTGTATTTGTGGGTCACAATCAATTATTCTGGCAATACCATGCACAGGTTGAAAATGACAAGATGAAATAATCCCTTTCAAATGCAGGTTGGACAGTCAGACTAGATCAGCGTTGGGTTGCCAAAACTGAAAACATCTCAACGATCTCAAAGTAAAGTGCAGCTTTGTGTGGCTGTGACTTTACAGCAATATTTAAATATCATAAATGCTACAAATATGGTGCACATTTTGCTGTCCCTATTTTTTATATGTTAAAAAGTCGTTGCCACTGACGCCAGCCAAAGGCTAAGAACGTTCCTGCCAAGCGCTGCTAACAAACACGCTGAACAAACACGTTGCAACTTGTCAAACACAGATGTATCCAGTAAGATTAATAATAGTTACATTCCATGTAGGTGTGCTCGTGTCAGGACCCTGATATTATGCTCACTGACACATTTGAATGCAACAGAGCAAAGCTGCAACTAATCATTCTCTTTATCGACTAATTAGGCAGTTATTTTCACAGTGAATCGTTCAGTCAGTAAAACGTCAGAGAATAATCAACCACCACTGTTTCCCAGACACCACGGTGACATCTTCAAATGATTTGTTTTGTCCAACCCGTGTTGAAAAATTATTCTTTAATTCCACCCATCCGTTTTCTGTAACTGCTTATCCTTATCAGGGTTGCGGGAGCTGGAGCGTTAATCTTTAATTAAATTATTCAATTTATTAGAAGAAAACTACACACTTGGATTCTGAAACAAGAACCAGTGAATATTTTGAGTTTTTGTGTAAAAAAACAATCAAAGTAGCTGCTGATTATTTTTCTGTCATTTAAGCCCTGGAACAGACATTAATGCTATCACTTTACATCTGTGCTGTTTCCTACTGTATCAAATAAAAATGTCAAATGTGAGAAAGATGTATCAAAGGTTGTCACCTCTCTAATTAACACATGAAAGTGTTTTTTTTTTTTCACACCGAGTCAAAAAAATCCAACATTTCTCACTTTAATTTCAAAATAAGTCACAAAAATGTTTAAATTGACCTATTTCCATTATTTATCATTCATAATTCAGTGATATTTACACACACACACCCACACACACTCATATGAGAGTCAAAACCATTCAGTAGTCTCAGGCTGACACTCCAGGGTGAGACGAGGGCAAATATTCTAGCGTCTATGTGGATGGCCAGGCCAGACGAGCCCACGCTGTCACAAACAGTGGAAGAAGTATGTAGCATATCCCGCTCGGTTAGACCATCGAGCCTCCTTAATAATACAGAGCCCATTGAATATGCAGTGCCCCAGGTGGTTAATGTGATACAGGCACTGTGACTCTGGTGTCACTGTGAAGGAGAGGAGGAAGGATAGAAGGGCTGCAATGCTGCTGGGAAAAAAAAACAAAAAACTGCAAAGGCCAGCAGTAAAAAGAAAGAAACACAACTGAGGCAAAAGAGACAACACACACCTGCTGTGTGGACCGTGTGTGTGTTCATATCATACAGTATAATAAAATAATTTAGGAAGCTGTTGGGGAATGAGCCAAGCCATGCAAACAGGCGGTGGCTGCTGCAGTGAGGAGACAATGGGCTGTGACAAAGCTTGTGTCCGAGCTGGCTGATTAATTCAATATACACAATAAAAAAAACATGCTTCCCCCCACTGAAGAGTCATATCATAATCATATAATAACACAGACCTAAAGAGACAACATAACAAACAGCTGACAAGACAAGAAAATAGCACAAACTTCAACTAAATGTCAGCAAGCACACTCCACAGATACACTCACTTAACATGCAGAGCTATGGCAGGTTTATCATTTATTTAAAGTGGCAAGAAATGTACTTTAACAACTACTTACACACTCCTCCCAAAACCCCAGCTATTTTGCAGAGCCATCGGTACCACCATGTCATGCCATCGTCCTCCGGAGTGGGTTTAGTGGAGGCTGCGGTCTCTTCAGAGCTCATTGTGTTTTCCTTGCGACGTTAGCTGAAGCCAGTATTTACAGATGTCAGCCTCTGACAATGGCTAAGTTAAGTTAGCAGGTCTCAACTCGCTTACTGTGCAAGACAAAGCGGTTCCTGTCAGTAAAAACAGATTTAACTTTCTAACTATATAACTTTAAATCTTTCCTTTGTCTGTTGGTGTTAGGGGCCACAAGCTGCCCGATGTTACCAGCCGCTTTTTCACGCAGCTTTCCCCGTCAGTCAACACCAGCTAACCGGCTAGCTGATGCTAAAAAAAAAAAAAAAAAAAAGCACCGCCACCCAGCTGCCGCTAGGAGTGGATAGTGGCCTAAACTCTCTTGTAAGCTTAAAAATTATCATAAAAAACACATATATGCTGAATTCTAGTGTTTTAAAACTGTTATAATCCCGGTTTGTTTGTAGGCTTCAAGCGGCTGTTCCGGGCTGTTCTCCTCCTCCTCCCTCCCTCCCTCGGCTGCTCAGCAGATGTCAGCGGTGCATTGAGGGAGGGATTTGAGTGCGTCATGGTTTGTTTACACGCTGTTCCCATCAGCAGATTTTAGCATTGTTTACTACATGTGTGTGAGTATCACAGTGAACATATGAGAGGCCAGCGGTGACAGTTTGGGAGATTTTAATGTTTTATTATTCATAAAAAATAATTACATTTAAATTTATTTTAGAAAATATAAGTGACTCCATTTTTGGAAAACCCAGGACATAATAGACATTTTTCACAGCAGCTATTTTAACATGATATAGTAGGTAAACACAGGTGTTACCAATGATAATAATTACAGATATTTATATTTGACATACATATATATATATTTACCTTTTTATATGTACATAGTTTTTTTTCTTGTTCCTGTTTATGTCTACATTTACCTGTCAAGTACTCTGTTTTGTTTTTTAACTGTACCTATGTCTGTATACGTTTGATGTTTGTACTAAGAGAGCAAAGTGTAACCGGAGTCAAATTCCTCATGTGTGCACACATACCTGGCGAATTAAAGTGATTCTGATTCTGATTAAGGTTTCGTTCCATTTATCTCAAACAGAGTCAGGGTGCTGCTGTGGTTCATGTTGGCTCACTGCTGCAATAAATGGGACTGCACCTTAATAAGTATCATTGGAAACACCTGCGTTGACCCTACTATCATGTCAAAATGGCTGCTGTGATAAAAGTCTATTTAAAAGATAGGTTTACAAGTCAGGTGCCCATGTGAATGCTGAGTAACGCTTTGTAATAAAGGGTACAAATCATATACTAAGTGAGGCCTATCTAATACTAATTTTAATACAATTTTTTTTACTGTATTTATGTTTATTATGTAAATGTTTGCATCTGACTATCATTCCTCGGCTGATGATCTGTTAAGTGTAAACTAAACACACATAATGGCGAGCAACAGGACTTGACAAATCCTATGTAAGTTTATATCATTTGCAATAATTCCTCCTGTTCATACTGGCCACTAAAATCCAGAGTCCTAATCCTGTATGAAATGTTATGTAATGTCAGCTAGTCTGAGTCGGATAAGTCAAGTGGTTCTTCCAAGCTACAGTGTTTCTAGTACATAATTCCCTTTGCGGAAATCCTCAAAGACTCGCCATCGGACCGTCTGGATGAAAAGGATTTTTAATTTGTTGCCTACGTTTTCGTTTTCTATCCTGGTGCTGCCTTTACTTTGATTCGCAAATTATAGGCACAACTAGGGAAACAGGTTAAAAAATGTCATCATCATTCAGCAGACTAAATATTGTTTCATCCAGATGGTTAGAAGAGTGTTTGGGTATTCTGGATTTTTAAACGACCTACTTTACTTAAATTGCTTACCTGGTTACCTCTGTGACTTTAACCTCATACAAACCTGATTTCTCCATCATTCCTACACATCAAAGCAACACAAAGAATCATTTTTCCATTAGTAAATACCATTTTCATCTTTAATCATTCATTCACACTTTAATATACAACACATTCTTCCCAAATCACTCTGAACACAACTGTTATTTTCTATCAGCAGCTTTCTGGTAAAGTTCCTGCTGCAACACATGAAATGTGACTTTTTTCATCAGTCATGACAGGGATGACAAAAAAGGGATGAAAGTCCAATCTGGAAAGGGGTGACTGTGTCTGCGTTTAAGGAGAGGTAGATTAAGCTATCGTGACGTGATCAACTCCAGCCAGAATAAGTCTTTTTTTTTTTTTGACTGGTTCTAGTGAGGGACGACACTCAGCCTCTCTCACTCTGACAGCAGAGTGGACCGTAGAGGCTTCAGGGTCCTTCGGCTGATCTTCCGCTCCTCCATTATCGGTTTCCTCTTCCCCGTCGGCGTGTGGCAGAGCATATCGTCGAGGGTCTCCTGGGTCACCTGATCGGCTTGCTCAAGCCGAGTCACCACCTGCTTCACTTTCATCATGTCTGGTTGGCCTTCGGTCCGCAAGCGCAGCACATCCACCTGAAACAGGTTGCAAGATGCCACTGAGACAACTCTATCTCTGTTACTTGCCTCACAGTAATTCTGATTAACAGTCCCAGTAAAAGACATCTCAAATCTTTTTATTTTTTGTTAGTTTGCCTTTAATGTGTTGACAGAAAATTGCATGGAAATTATATTTTTATTGATCAATCAGTCGGATTTTTTGACTTACCACCTCCTCAGAAAATACAGGCTTCTTCACAAAAGTAGGGCTTTTAGGCATTATGGCTGCAGACAGGATGGAAATGGCATCCGTCACTGCTCCTGACATCGCTTGAATTACAACCTAAATCACAATAAAAAATATAAAAATATATTAATCATTGAACAATCACAGCAGGAAATAACGCATACGACAGTTACATGATGCGCCTGTACCTTCAAATTTTGGCATAATCTGCTGTCGGTGTTCATAATTTGGGAATAAAATGACTGTGCCTTTTCAACGTCATTCTGGAACAGAAACAAAACAGATTATTGATGATATTTTAATACTTTCCACATCTTTCTGCACGAATGAAAGGAACAGAAGGAGAAGATACAACTCACCTGTCGAAGTGCTAATGCTACTGCAAAGCAGTAGGCGTGTCTGGAGATGAAGTGCCCTTTGGCTTGTTCCTCCTCTAACAAAGCAGTGCAGATCTTGTAGGACTCTGTGGTGTTCTGACAGACATAAAACAATTTTAAACATCCTAAAACATTAATTCTCCACAAATATAACTCTCGGGACGGGATGTTACCAGTTTATAGCAGGTGCCAAATGCCAGCGTCAGTGTGTCTTTGTTGAATTGTACACCTTGTTTCCTCATGGTTCTTAGTATGTCCAGGGCATCTGCAATAGCCAGTTTTAAATATTACTATTATATGATAGAAACTTCAGGAAAAATAACACTGGAAGGTTCATCTGTCACTTACTTTCATAAGAGCCTTTTGTGAATAACATGTCTATGGCGATGTTAAAGGAGGTTGCGTCGTTGAAAAATCCTTTCATACTCTGTTCAGACAAGTGAGAGGAAACGTTACCAGTCCAAGTCAACTCTTGTGGTTCTCTGTCAATCATCACAATCTGGGTTAATTTACCTTATCTGTAAGCGTAGCAACAGCCAAGTCCTCCAGACCCAGCTCGTAGCACAGTCTCATGAAGAGAGGACCGAACTTGAACTCTCTGAAGTTTCGGTTCTCTGCGTGATATCTTGTGGGTGCAAAACAAAGGATCAGCTATATATAAGTAATTTTTATACATGAAAAAGACAATGCAGTGAAAGAGCAGAGGATAAAAACATATGTACACATTGCTAAAAAGTGTGTTTATGCTTAATATGCATCAATAAAGCATGCATTGTACCTATAAATAGCATCTCTGGCTATCACCATGTCGTCTGCAGACTGGCACAAGTGAAGGAGAAGCTTCAGCTCATCTCTCAGTATCAGCTCATTCTTTTGCAGCTTCTGACTGAAGAGTTCAATATAATTTCCTGTGAAATGAGGAGAAAGTTTAAGCTCTTATGCATGCATCATAACACATTACACAGAACTGCATATTTGAGCTATGGACGAGGACTACTTCACCTTTGGATCCAGTGCCAAGGTGAGCCACAGCCAGCTTCTTTTGCTGGAAGTTTTGTAGTTTGATGACATCTTCTGACAACAGATGCCTCTTAGCTGCAGAGAAATTAGATTTCTGAGATGTAAACAACAATAAAAATGCAATAGGAGTATAATTTTGAGTCAATAATCACCTTTAAACACACAACTCATATTTAAGAAGAGCTTGCACCATTGAAAAGCACTCACAACTGCTTAGCTTGTACTTATGAAGCAACCAGACACCTCAAAATGTCAAACAAATATACAACATACAATGACTACGAGTAAACACCAAGATAAACAGACTTTTGGTGGACTTTTATGAGCTGTTAACGCCATTTACAGTCAGTTACAGCACACTACCATCGTACACATGGGGTTTATTTACAAGCTAATGTAGCCTCTCTGTCTGTAAACTGGCTAGCTTTAATGGTCCTCCTGTGTGTCAGACAGGACACACGTTGACAAGTGTTGTTGGTCTTTACCTCCTATGCAGCCTTCAATCCCACCTGGCTGTAAAACGCCACAGAACACACCTTTAGAGGACTCGTGTACTAACGACCGACAACATTTACCGAGCCTGGCCAGCGCCATAGTGCCCACTGACCGTACCATGCAGGTGAAAACAAAGGGGACGCTGCTGGAGATGTTATAGAGTTTTTAAAACGCAAATTGCCACCCAGAATACTAAACTACATATTAAAATACACCGATAACCAATAACTATTTTAATTAGACTCGAACAGTATGTGTAGATATTTGTTTTACGTGTTTAACACGCGGTGAGCAGTTGGTATCGTCCAACATGCCGGTGCCCTGTGATCCAGCGCAGCAGTACAGAAACTTTGAATGTTTTCGTCATTTATTTTAACTCTGTTACGCAAAGATATGCTTGTTTTGTGCCAGAAATGTGACAATAATTTTATATTACCGAGCAACACAACAGCAAAAAAAAAAAAAAAAAAAAAAAGGCGTTCATCTTTTATCCATCAGGTGGCGCTGCTGTACTGCACTTTAAACACCTGGTGAGTTTGTTGTCTGTCTATGCTTCTTTATACTGTCAGTGGTCTATGCTTGGAACACAATCATGTATATGATAGATGTGTGGGACACTCATGCACATATATAAATATAAAATTTAGCTATAATGTATATTATTTGTTATTTATTATTAGTTTTAGTTTAATTAAATTCCTTCAAAACCTTTTCATTGAGACCCCCACAACTCTTATATTGTTTTGACACTTTAAGTTGACAGAGACTTCTTATACCTAATGCTTTTGAATAAATTAATATTCTGCTTTAGATTTTGTACATGTATTGTTTTACAAAATATATCTGGCCCGAATGAAGGTATCGCCTCATAAAATTGAAATGAAATAACAACAGGAAAAAGATAGATAGATAGATAGATAGATAGATAGATAGATAGATAGATACTTTATTGATCCAGAGGGAAATTCAAGAATCCAGTAGCAGCATGTGACACAGTAAACACACAGTAAGCATTCATTAAAAATTAACCTATGCTACAGTAAGCGTACGTTAAAATTAACCTGTGAGCTAAATCTGCATTTAAATTAAACTTGTGCAAAGAAATTTAACCTGTGTTAAGAAGTTAAATATGTGCATATAGAAATTTGACATTTGCATGAAAGGCCATTATTAACGCTAAATTAAATTCATCTGACTTTTATTTTCAAATGAAAATATTTTTCTAGGCTTTGTCTTGTATCAAAATTGCAAATTAAATGTACAGAGGAAGACTCATATGTTCATATGTACCTTTGTACAATATGTATATACAGTTTGTACCTCCTCAGAGCTTGGTAAAACTGATTTTTTTATGCTACACATCTTGGGCTTAAAATAATTTTATTAAATTTAAAAGTTTTAAATGGAAATATTTAAATATATATATATATATATATATAGATTATTTGTAGGAGAAATAGATCTGATTATGGCTAAACATTTTACACTAAATTACTCTTTTCTATATTGTTACATATCTATGTTTTATGATAGCCAAACTTTTTGGAAAAATGTAAGTTTTAAGTAGGTATTTTATTTAAACCTCCACTCTAATTGTGTATAGGAGACCTTGGTGGGCAATGAACACATTGACCTAAACAGCATTACATAACCAAGGACTTATGTCCTTACAAAGGAGTTCTGCTGCAATTTCTCTGTGAACGTCATGCTGTCGTCACACTTTTGAAATTATCCTTGTAAATACGCTGAATATTTTTTATTATGTTCGAACGCAGATAGTATAAAGTAGTAGTAGCAGTATTTGTAGTACACGAATGTACAATATGCATGTGTAAATTATGAATATGCATGAATATGAATAATAATACTTAATTCATAATTTAATCTAATGTTCTTCACGCAGGATTTAATGGTAAGATTTGATTTTTTGACTGCAGGTCGTGGATTCTGTGGAAACACAATTGCTAAACTTGCATCAATTTTCAGTCAGTTTTCAAAAGTCAGTTTAAAAAAAAAAAAAAGATTATTACATTATGATTAAGGTGCTTCTTAAATTAACACCTAAGATAGACTATCATACATACAGAAAATAGGGCTGGGACAGGGAGGTTCCCTACTGTTGCCCTGGCAACAAGATCTCAGCCCATCCAGCTGAGATTGCTTGCTCAGCCAATCAGACATAGGTCCTTGGATAATTTATGGTATCCTGCGAGGTACCTCTGTGGGTTTCTCCCTCTCTCTATCTCTTTCTCTGTGCATTTGCATAAAAATATGCAGATTTTGCAACATATAGCTCATCTGTAGCTACAGGTTGAGGGTTTAGTGCGGTGGCAGCTCATGTTAAGTCACTCAAATAATTCAATAATCAACAGGGAAATGTATTCCTGTTTATAGCTGGGGTCTATTTTAGCACTCAGCACTTTGATATCCCAAACAGCCAGGTTGTGCCGACAGACAGCAGCTCTTATATCTTCTTTGATTTATCCCCGTGTGCACCTCCCTTTGGTTTTGGAAAGTGCCTGGGGTGTCCCATCATCATTAATAAATGTTCCCACTGAAACAGTTTTGGCACAGAAAAAAAAAACAGCTGGTACTGATGAGTGTGTCAGACTGTGTGCCACAGCTTAAAGTCACTGTCCTTGAAAGACAATTAAATAGGTTAGCTTCCATCTATAGTGAGACTTATGCCATGCATTTACTGGCATGTCTATTAACTCAGTGTTTTAAATCTTAAATGCGGTGGCGGATAAATAGTAGGGATGCTCTCTCTCCATATATATGTATATAATAATGCCATATATATGGAAGGACGTGTAAAAGCCTTCCACTTCCTGGTGTGAAGTATATTTTCTGAGACGGCTCGAGAGTTTGGCTCGCGCGCTTGGAGTTCACTTGCTCAGGGACATCAGACGTCGGGGTCCCCCACCGTACAACAAAAGGATGTTGAGTTGTAGAGACATGTCCTCTCGCTCTGCTCTACTCTGTTCCTCCTCTGCTCTCTCAGTCAGTATCCCTGGGGCGTCTGATCCAAGAGGTCATTTAGCTCACCACATACTGGAGGAGCTAAATATGCTCTGTGATGTTATTTTACTCATATTCTTCTGGCATGTTTCATGTTCTAGACTTCATTATATATTTTTATATCTGTTAATTTGTCATAAGCTGCATTATATTTTATTCATTTTCATATATTTTTTTCATTACTTTCCCTTTGCACTGGAAGCAGTAGTGTTGGCTCAGCACTGCTGCCTCACAGCATGGCCCTGAGTTTAAGCTAGTGCTGACTGTAGCCAGTTTACTTGTTCTCAAGGTTAAGATCAAGTTTTACTTTATGTGTCTCAAGGGAAATTTGTCTTGGACATAAAGGCAGCCACATAAAAATACATTTATATTGTTCTCCTGGTACTCACAACATAGGACATGCGTGTCTATGCATATGAGTTGTTCCACAGGCACAGACTGCTTCTAAATAGCTAGGATGAATAAATCCAGACAATCAGCAAAGTCAGTAGGATCTGGGGCATCTGGGGACCATGAATGTCTGTACAAAGTTTTAGAACAATCCATCTGTCTAGGCAAAAGTGGTGGACCGACTGACCGACTTTGACGTCCCTACAGTCACGCTGCTAACAAGGTTAAAACATTCAAACAATTTCCATCCATAGACTTCGTACAACTAAATCTAATACCCTAACCGCTAACCCTAAACCTACAGTGTTAAAACACGTATCTGTATTACATTTAGTAAGACTAAACCAGGAAAACTGAACCTCTGATCTCTGTTCCCATTGCATCTGCCTGAGGGAACATTAATACTCCCAATCTTGTCATTAAGGAGGCTAAAATGAACTATTTCCATCCTGGGCAATCACTTCTGTGCAGGTTGTGGTTTTCAGTGTAATATCTTGGCAATGATTGGATGAATTTCCCTGACATTCATATTTCCCTCAAGTGTAATGACTTGGGTGATCTCCTGACTTATCATCTAGCAGCAGAATATTTATTTGTCAAATGTTTATGACCAAATATCTGTAAAACTAATGACATATCAGCCTACACTGTACTCTGGGTTAAATGTATTTAGTAAATGTTACTATGTCAAACTAAGATGGGGAACATGGTGACTGCTATCTCAAAGCACCAATGTACAGGCTCACATGGCTGTTAGCATGGCTGTAAACTTAGCCTTGTTTATATGAGTAGAAATATAAAGGTATAACTTCTTTGGGCATGTAAACAGCAAAATAACAGTGTCTGCTTTTTTGCACATTTGATTTGCACTTGTGATATATTAAAATTGGGTTTATAATTCTGTGCAAGGAGCCAGGCTCAGCAGAAGAAGCTATTTTTACTATCACAGTCTGAATATTGCATTATAAGAAATAACACAATGGCTTTATAGTGCACAGCGACACAACTGGACTCTAAAAAGATTTAAAAAAGACAAAGACATAAATCCTTATTTTTTCACAACAGATTTTATTGTGGTTGTCCTTGAATGTTTGTTCTTTAGTAGTGGTTCCTCTTACATCAGATTCGCCATATGGGTAGAGGAAATATTGCACACAAACATCAGAAAGCACTAAGGAATACTTTCACTTAAAACTAATTGCTATAGGTTACATATGAGTTTGGGAAAAGGGTTGAGAGGATGCAAGATCACAAGACAAATATACCACACAGCTGCAGACAAACATTATTAAAGTTCTCCCAAGAGAAAGATAAGGAGAAAAGGCAGAGATAAATAGAAAGAGAGAGAAATAGAGGAAGTGTAGAGAAAGAAGACAGAGGAAAGAGAAAAGTCAGTTCAGAGTTTGTCGGTTTGTTGTTCGTCGTAGTGTTGGTTTGAGGTTCCTCTGCAGGAAAACTGGTCTATAGTGGTATCATGAACACCTGACATCATTTCAGAAATATCTGGTGAGTTTGGTGAGTCGAACGGCCAAAGCCCAAAGTACCAAAAGCCTGTAATCATCGAGTTGTGATTAGTTAAATGTGTCTCCAGAGGCAGGCCTGTCAATGCTGATCTGTGGCCTCTGCACTGTTAGTTTGGTATGTGTCATGTTTGTGTTTAAAGTGTCTAGTTTTACATACTTTCATTTAAAACTCACAAGTCACTCACTCCCACCTCTGTGTGCTGCCTCCCTCAATACTACACCTCTACTGGAAGCTGTTTCCCTTTTATCCTGGCTAAAGAGGAGACATTTTCAGCCTCCCAAACTTACATCATCCTTAAAATCTACACTGTGCTGCACCCAATATCGAGTTCAATATCAATACAGTGCCATTGGAAATCGCCGGAGTTACTGTAGTGTACAATGTCATGGCACAACTTGCAAAAATCATAAAACGCTCCTTTATTTAGCCTGTATAGCCCTGTTGTTCATAATGCAAGTCTGAGCAAAATCCCCATTAAAAAAAGAGAGAGAAAAACATCCTAATTTATCATAACTCATGCATATCTTCCAACCACTCCATCGGCCACAAAGCTATTTATAATTATAGTACAATGCTTTAGAAAAACAAGACATTTTAAGGTTTATGAAAATATCCTGCCTCACTAGCTTTACAATGGGGAAAGTCTAGCTCCCCCATAGCGCAATGATTACATAAAAAACAGGTATCTTCTCTTTTTGAAATAACTTAATTTCTGTAAATAAAACAGACAATCTTAAATGAAAGGTAATCCTCTAAAAACATTAACTTTGTCTGTGGGAAACGATTTTACAGATGTAACAAAGGGAGAACATCATCAAGCACAATAAATTAAATGTAACATAATAAATGAATATGCATACATCATTAGCAGCAACATAAACCAGACCCAAAAAACCCCCCCAAACATCCATTTTAAATCAAATAAAATCATGGAACGGTTTCACAATGCTAGGGCCATTTTGTCTCGCCCATGATGAATATGAAGTCAGACATTATATTAACACTAATCGATGTTGAGTATGCTTTCAAGTTAATTTATTTTTACCATCATTCAACTGTGTAACCATTTAACAGTCCTTTTCAGGACAGACCTCTGATGTGTAGAGCTACCTGCCTACTCTTTAGTTCGTTGCACCAGTTCTTATACATTCATTTTGACTCCCTAAGGCAATAACAGAAAACGACTTGTTTCATCCTTTGGTGTGGATAACAAACATCATTCAAGAATATGTCATGTGCAGGGATGTTTTGTTCTTTGACAGCAGTTTGATTGATTAAAAGATCACATGTATTTTGATTTGGGGATGCAGAAGAAACTCAATACATCATCAACAACATCGTTATTTGATCCGTACTGGAGTTACCATAATTGGACAAAAATGGCTTTTTTTTTTTCTTTTTTTTTTTTTTTTTGGTTTCTAATTTCCTCCCAGTACAATCCATTTATACCTAAAAACCAGATAACACCTTGAGGGTGTCATGGGTGTCACTTTACATGTAGAAAACATTGTCCCTTGCGTGGAGCCCCTCAAAGCTAATTTGTATTAGTGTTAATCCTCATTAAGATATTTATTCTCGGTGGGGTTTAATACACAAGAAGTATCATTTTAGCATATAAGTGTTTAAGTGTCTGCTTAGGTGTTATGCTACATGAATTTCGGATAACAATCCCTGTCATTATCAGTCACTAGGCCTCCTGATCGCTTGTCTCGCTTGTGAAACAGGCCTACATCTCAATCTTACAAGCCGGGAAGGACTCATCCTGCATGACGACAGTGCTGCTGCTGGCCAGGACCATGATGTTGAGCTCCTGCTGCTTGTCGTGGGTCTCCTGGTACCACTCCCTCATCACATCAGTGTCATGGGTTGGAATAAGAGTGACCTAACACCAGGAAAGGAGAGGTGGGAAGTTTTTAAGCTCGAGCATTCAGAGAATTCAAGTATCATCCATACAACCAAAAATTACCATTGTATTTCTGTATTGTCACATTAATTCTTACCTGCAAATTGTTGCCCCACTGGGCCTTTCCTTCCAGTAGAGCATCAAGGACAGCCCTACTGGGCTCCTGAGCTGTCTGATCATTGCCACTGACCACATAGTAAGAGGAGCGAACCCGCTTAAAGAACTCAGCATCCACATTCTTGGCACTGCAGTGGTTAGGGATGTAAACCAAATCCATGTACATGGGAGGACAGTTGGGCAGAGACGCCCCACTTGATACCTTCCCACTGCCAGTACCTGAAAGAGGCGAAAATATACATTTCTCTTAGATAAGCTGTCAAAACATATAAACAAATTATGTGAAATAGTAATGTGATATAGATGATGACAGTGAGTAAATAGTACTAACCTGATGTGGCATTTTTCACACCTCTGGATGCAGAGGTATTGGTTGCATTTTTGGCATCTTTCCCTTCTCCGACAGTCTTCTTTGGAGAGGAAGTCTTTGAATCCTTCACTTTTGATAGAGCAGTCTTCCTGGCTGGTGAGGAAGTCTTCTTTACAAGCTTTTTCTTCTTGGCCTTTTCTCCTCCATCTGTATTTGCATTGTGGAGGTTTTCTTCAGCCTTGAGCGCCTCTGGGTCCACCATGCAGACATCATGGTGGCCTGAAGATGGAGCAGAGTCCCTGAGTGCCACCGGAGGGGGATCGGCATGCCTGTAGGTCAGGGTTCTGTCCGTAGGCAGAGTCTCAGAGTCGTCTTCAGAGTCAATGTTAGCGTCTGCTGTAATGGAGGGGCACTCCTCTGTGCCTGGTGGAACATCTGAATCTGTCTGGGAGGGAGCAGATTCACTGATGGATGTGGGTGGAGTCTCCTCACATTGCTTGGCAGAAAGCTTACCTCCTGGTGGTGGGGGTCCACCTCCTAACTTGGCCAGAGGCTTCTCCTCATTCAAGGCATTCTCTTCACTGATGAAGTATTCTAGAGGGTTAGGGTTGATGAAAGATGGGGATAGTTCTGTTTTGGGGTGACGGTATTCGCATGAAGTGACTAGACAGAGGTCGACATCTGTCTTGGATGGAGCAGAGGGGAGTGTAGCGGCATCTGGGTCCTTGGATCCACAGGCAGAATTGTAATGAGACGGGTCAGAGGAGAGAGGTAGATATGATGGAAAGGGAACTTTGGGGCTCACCGGGGATTTTGCCTCAGGTGTAGAATCCTCACATTTAAAGGGATTAGTCTCCTTTAATGGGGAAAAGGTCTCTTCTTTTGAAAGGGTAAAAGACGATGATGGGGAAGTAGCTTTGGGAGGTGAGGGTGACTTGTCGTATTTTTGTTGTCCGTCAGATTTATCAGAAATGCTTTCTAAAGATGGTGAAATTGGGCTGGTGCTAGCTTTGGGAGGTGAGGGTGACTTGTCGTACTTTTGCTGTGCGTCAGATTTATCAGAAATGCTGTCCACACATGGTGGAATTGGGCTGGTGCTAGCTTTGGGAGGTGAGGGTGACTTGTCGTACTTTTGCTGTGCGTCAAATTTATCAGAAATGCTGTCCACACATGGTGGAATTGGGCTGGTGCTAGCTTTGGGAGGTGAGGGTGACTTGTCGTACTTTTGCTGTGCGTCAAATTTATCAGAAATGCTGTCCACACATGGTGAAATTGGGCTGGTGCTAGCTTTGGGAGGTGAGGGTAACTTGTCGTACTTTTGCTGTGCGTCAAATTGATCAGAAATGCTGTCCACACATGGTGGAATTGGGCTGGTGCTAGCTTTGGGAGGTGAGGGTGACTTGTCGTACTTTTGCTGTGCGTCAGATTTATCAGAAATGCTGTCCACACATGGTGAAATTGGGCTGGTGCTAGCTTTGGGAGGTGAGGGTGACTTGTCGTACTTTTGCTGTGCGTCAGATTTATCAGAAATGCTGTCCACACATGGTGAAATTGGGCTGGTGCTAGCTTTGGGAGGTGAGGGTGACTTGTCGTACTTTTGCTGTGCGTCAGATTTATCAGAAATGCTGTCCACACATGGTGAAATTGGGCTGGTGCTAGCTTTGGGAGGTGAGGGTGACTTGTCGTACTTTTGCTGTGCGTCAAATTTATCAGAAATGCTGTCCACACATGGTGGAATTGGGCTGGTGCTAGCTTTGGGAGGTGAGGGTGACTTGTCGTACTTTTGCTGTGCGTCCAATGTATCAGAAATGCTGTCCACACATGGTGGAATTGGGCTGATGCTAGCTTTGGGAGGTGAGGGTGACTTGTCGTACTTTTGCTGTGCGTCAAATTGATCAGAAATGCTGTCCACACATGGTGGAATTGGGCTGGTGCTAGCTTTGGGAGGTGAGGGTGACTTGTCGTACTTTTGCTGTGCGTCCAATGTATCAGAAATGCTGTCCACACATGGTGGAATTGGGCTGGTGCTAGCTTTGGGAGGTGAGGGTGACTTGTCGTACTTTTGCTGTGCGTCAGATTTATCAGAAATGCTGTCCACACATGGTGAAATTGGGCTGATGCTAGCTTTGGGAGGTGAGGGTGACTTGTCGTACTTTTGCTGTGCGTCAAATTGATCAGAAATGCTGTCCACACATGGTGAAATTGGGCTGGTGCTAGCTTTGGGAGGTGAGGGTGACTTGTCGTACTTTTGCTGTGCGTCAAATTTATCAGAAATGCTGTCCACACATGGTGGAATTGGGCTGGTAATAGCTTTGGGAGGTGAGGGTGACTTGTCGTACTTTTGCTGTGCATCAGATTTATCAGAAATGCTGTCCACACATGGTGAAATTGGGCTGATGCTAGCTTTGGGAGGTGAGGGTGACTTGTCGTACTTTTGCTGTGCGTCAAATTTATCAGAAATGCTGTCCACACATGGTGAAATTGGGCTGATGCTAGCTTTGGGAGGTGAGGGTGACTTGTCGTACTTTTGCTGTGCGTCAAATTGATCAGAAATGCTGTCCACACATGGTGGAATTGGGCTGGTGCTAGCTTTGGGAGGTGAGGGTGACTTGTCGTACTTTTGCTGTGTGTCAAATTGATCAGAAATGCTTTCCATACATGGTGAAATTGGACTGGTGCTGTCTTTGGCTGGGGGACCTCCTAGCACTGGGGATGGCTCATTGGAATGGGGAGAATGGGTGAGTGACGATGCCTTTGGGGTGACTGGGGACTTGTCTGTCTGCTCAACCACGGCATGTGGGATCTCTGTCATTTGGCATGGGGTTGTAACAGAGGGAGTAGACTGAGATGCATCTGATGGAGTTGCAGATGTGGCAAGGACTGAATCGCTTTCGTCAAAATAATAAGGCTTCTCCACTGAAGAGCTATGGTCTTCAGATGGTTTTCCATCTGTTCTATCAGAGGGGCTGTACTCAACCTCAGTTGGTCCATTCTCTGTAGCACGTGAGCCGCCTCCCACAGATGGGTGCTCTGGGGATTGCTTACTAAAGTCCAGGGCTAAGGAGTGGTCAGGGGACTCCTGGCCAAACTCTATTGACATGGTCGAGTGTTCTGGGGATTTTGTGTCATGCATCTGTGCTCTGCTTTTTGTCTTTGGTGAGATGTCTGGGGAGATAGACATGGGCCTTGGGCTATCTTCCTTGGATGGAGATCCTTCAGCCTCATGGAAGGTGGTTGGGGTCTGAACCACGGAGACAGACAAAGAGTCATCTACTTCTGTTGAGTGAGGAGAGCCTACCTCAGCATGAAGGGAAGGAGAGTCAGTGGTGGGTTCTGGCAAGGAGCTGGTGGCCAGAGAAGCTGTGGATGCTGAAGCTAAATGTGAAAATGTATCTTCTGCTACCACCTCCTCCAGAGGTGTTCCTGACTTGTCTGATGTGGTACCCTCTGAAATGGACATTTTACTCTCTTCTTTGAAAGAAGTGAAAGAATTAGTGTCTTCATATTTGGTCAGTGGTGCTGAGGACAAGACCTCAGTTTTCTGCTGATCTATATCAAAGGGTGATTTTTCCGTCTTCGTTGGGGAATCAGGTTCAGTTGGAGGTACGCTTTTTGGAGAGAAAATTAGTCTCTCTACTGGGGAGGAACTTTCTGGTACTGGTTCTGGTTCTGGCTCATACGGCTCTGGTGTAACTCTATTTGAGGAATCCTCTTTATCACTTGTGACCTCCACAATTATTGGACCTTGGTCTTTGTCTTCAGACTCAGGTGGTATAACTCCAGCTTTTTCATCTACTGGTGACTGATAGTAAGGTGTGTGACCAGAGGACTGAGGTGAGTTAGCTCCTTCCAGTGTCTTGTCATCTGGGCTGATGGAGGAATCTGCTGTTACTTTGGTGGACCCTGCCAGTGTGGTGGACAGTTCTATTGGAGCAGCAAATGGTGATGGAGAATCAAACGTGTCTTTGCGGTCAACTGAGGGAGAACGTATAAGAGGTGTTGTTGTGGAAGCTGAACTGAGTCTAGCTGCGTCTATGTCAATCTTCTCACATGGCTCTTGAGTTGTGGCAAAGCCTTCATCTTTCCCTACAGAGGGAAACTCCTTACAGATTTTATCCTCTTCTAGTGATGAAGGGGGGGATATCGTGGAAGCGGAGTGGTTGTAGTCATGGCCTTCTGTGGCTCCACTCTGAGAGTGATCTGACACTGGTATATCTTGAAGTGGAGACAGCTTCTTCCTATCAAACTCTCCAGATGCTGATGTCCCAAACTTGCCAACGTCCTGTGAAGGAGATTCAGTCTCATCATTCATGGTTTCGTCACTCATAACGTCCCTAGGAGTCGACATCTCATCAATTGGAGTAGGCACACTGGAGATCTCCATGGTGGACTGAGTGTGGCCAGAAGTGATAGTGAATTCCTCAGGGGGTTCATCTCTGTTCTCGTCATCTGAGGCTGTAGAGCTCTCGATGGCAACTGGAAGCCTTTCATCATGGATCGATGCAGCTGGAGACACTGGTGAGGACACTTTGGGTACAGCTGATACACACACTTTTTCACTTATGTGCAGGCTTTCTACGTTTTTGTTTGTCACATCATCGTCTTCAACGCTCTCCTCTGGTTTGACTGGTTCTGGTTCTGGTTTATCCTTTATGTCTTGGTGTTCATCTTCAGTGGGAGTAAGCTTATCTTTATCTGGTTCCACTCTCTGTGGTTCATAAACCTCTTCTGTTTCTCCCTTCTCTTCATAATCTCCGACCTCATATGTCTCCTCCATTACAGTGCCTTCATCTTCAAATTTCTCACTTACACTGCCATTGAGTTTTCCCTTAAGAACTTGTTCATCTGGAGTCTCTCCACTGTCCCCTTCTGCCTCTGTTGTGGTTATTCCCTCATCCAGAGACTCTGGTGCTTCAGGTGACTCTTTGGTTTGTATTGCTTCTTCATGGTGGATCATCACAGCCTCTTCTTCCTTATTTTGTTGCACAGTCGCATCATCTTCCACCAACTCTTCAGCTTTAAGCTCCTCAAAGTCCTTAGTGAGGTCCTCTGGTGAGGACATTAGAGATCTTACTGCTTCTGGATCATCTGGAACAACAGCTGCACTAGCTACAAGTTTGTCACTGTCCACTTTTGTCTCCTTCTTTGTCACCTTTGCCTTTCCTTTCTCTTTTAATTTTGACGGGGTTCCCGCGTCTTTCTTTGCGACAATGTCTTTTTTCAGGGGCTTTGGTTTTGGTGCTAGACTCTTTTCTTCACCCACAGCTGTCTTTTTTATGTCTCTAGAGGGCCGTTTGACATCTTTCTTTTGCTCTTTCTTTTCTTCCTTCTTCTCCTTCATAGGTGAGTCTCTTCTGATATCTTTTTTGATAACTTTCTTTGCTTCCTCTTTCTTTACTTTTTCATCCTTTTTACTTTCTTGTTTGGGTGTATCATCTTTCTTTGCGACTTCTTTTTTAACCTCCTTTTTCTTTTCGACGGGTGTTGTTTTGGTCTCCTTTTTAACAACCTTCTTCTTTTCTGGAGTTTCATTTTGGGCTGTTTGCTCTGTCTTTGCTTTTGATTCTTTTTCAGATGTCTTTGCCTTTTCCTTTTTCAGCGGGACCTTTTCTTTTTTCTCTGTCTTTTGTGTTTTTTCATGAGAGGATTCTGCATCTGTCTTTGCCTTTTCTGGCGCTTCCTCTTTTGATTCCTTCCTGACGCTTCTGATTGGTGAAGGCTTTGGGGTAGACTTTAGGCTCTCTTTGCTGTCTGTTCTGTGTTTCATCTTAGCCTGCTTTAGTGTTGGTGTTGACGGCATGGTAGCGGACAATGCTTTTTGAGTGACAACTGGCTGCTTCAGGAAGTCCAGGTGCTTTAGTTTTTCTAAACCTTCAAAGATGTGATGCTGGGTGGCATTTCCAGGAAAGAGAACCCGCACAACCTTATCTGAGGGATTTGCAGGGTGCCACACAATGAGTGAGGAGATAGAAGTGAAGTAAGAGACAGGGAACTCAGATTCTTTTCCATTTGGCAGAAGAATGGAAGTGGTGTCTTTTTCACTACCCGTCCACTGCTTCATAAAGTGCTGCATCTCCTTGCTGTTCTTTGATGGATTAAGCACATACATCTCAAGCTTCCCAACGCCCATTTTCTGGAAAAGTATGATTGGTTCTATAGTGTTTCCAACAGGTCTTTGCAAAGCCTCTATCCTCAGATTTAATTTGGTGAGGAACTGCTGAGTGAACGCTGCCTCCTCAACATTCCTCCGCACTCTGTAGTTAGGTTCAGGGATCTCCAGGTTTTCAGGCAGATTCACAAATACAACACCAATATCTGGAGAAATCATGTTCTTCACCCAGTCACTGTTAGCCGTTGAACCCTGTGACTGTTCCTCCTCGAGCTCTGCAACCTTCCTCTGCAGCATGCTATTGATGCCTGGCAGGTTGTCATCACCAATGTGGGTCAGGAGGATAGAGTCAACCCTGTCCAGATGTCTCACCAGCTTCCAGAAGCATGACTTCCTGTCTGAACCACCGTTAATGAGCATGTTGAAGCCGTTGACAGCAAAGAGAGCAGAGTCACCGCAACCAGCGGGGAAAATGTAACAGCATGGTTTGGAGAGTTTGAGGAATCCACCTGAGGTTGGTGGTTCTAGCATGTCAAAAGGTGATGGGATCTCTACTGATTCAGATAAATACTCTGTGAACTCTGAGAGGCCTTCCATTTCAGGGAGTATGAGAGTGGAGTTTATCTTCATGTTAATGAAGTCCTGCAGGTTGTGTTTGTCCAAATTGGAGTTTTTCCAGTCGCCTTGTTCAGGGCAAGAGAGTGTAAGGTTGGCTTTGTTTGCTGGGTGAATGGTGCTGAGCAATTCACCAATCTGTGCATGAGAAAAATTAAGTGACTTTAATTTTAAACATAGTGTATATGTACATACCTGTACTGTGTGTATGTCAGTAAGTTTACGCAATGCTAAAATGGGGGCTTCTATGGAGCGTAACTACTGTACATTTTAAATTATTGAAAGGGGTTTTACATACAAAATATAATTTTCTTATCCTATAAAAAGACAACCAAAGCCTTCCATTAATGCAAAACAAAACCCCCAAATCTGATGGATTTGTTTTTCATGACAACCTCATATTTATCATAGGTGGTGTAATTATCATGGTGGCTCACCTCTTGGTCAGTGAATATGTCAATGAAGTTGAAGAAAGAGAAAGATCCGGACTGAAGAATCAGCTCTCCGGTGTTTTCAGAGCATTGCCCAGAGAGAACGAGGAGCTTGTGTCTGGCCGTGTCTGAGATCATCAAACGAACCTGGAAATTAAAAGAAGAATATGACATTATATACTATAATAGTATGATGCCGCTGACTTTGGCTGAAAGTAAGTTGACAATAAGTTTAAGAAATATTGAAAAAAACATGTATGGCAATTGAGAAAAAAGAAACAAATTATTTATTCACAGAATACTATAAAATAGTAATAGTACTGGGTACAAAGACGGGGGAATACAAAGCTTGTTTGCTGCAGCAATCAGCTTAATGATTTGGTACATTTGAGATATCACCAGTTTCACGTCACTCAAACCCATTAGCTAATTAGCTGACTTGTTCTCTTGCTGCCCACTCTGCTAAGTTTCCTTTCATCCCTCTATCTTTCGCCTCTCCCCCTTTCTGTTTGTCTGTTTTTTTCTCCTTCAGCAACATCAGCTATTATGGGCGGCTGGCCAAGTCAATCCTGCTGTGCTGTGAGATATTATTCATGCACATGACTGCAGACATGGCTGGGGGGCGGAGGCAACACTGAAAAGGAGCATTGACACAAGAGAAAATTTTGTGCCATCTACTGTACGCTCCTGACCCTCCTCTGTCTTTCTTCTCATCAAAATGTAGTGAAAGCTTTACTACAATAAAAGGGGTAAAATGACATACTTGTTATTCTAGCAGTAAACAAGCATTAGTCTTCTCCCTTGAGCTCCTAAATGCTCCTAATTTTTTATTCAAATCAACAGCAACAAGCTGTGGATAAACAGCCATGACATGGAGGACAGCCAAGGTTGAATAATAATCCTTTTCAAGCTGTAACTGCTTTTAAATGTGCATATTTTACATGAACTTGTGCATCAAAAGCTGAGATGCCGAGTTACAGAAATAACAAGGACGAATATAATCGACAACAATTATAGCTTAATTTACCTCGGTGCTGACTGCGTCATCTGAAGGGTTGATGAGCACCACCGTCTCCAGGACATTACTTTTATGGTGGAGAATTCTCTGTCCTGCAAAACAAAATAGAAAATAGATGCAAATGACAAATAAAAATCTAATTTCATACTCAGATCATTTCATCATACCAAGCAATGGGACTGAATTTCATGCCTGTATGTTATATTGTCCATATTGTGCTACTTTAACACTAGTGATTTCCCTCTTATGAGTTAATCAGATGTGTCACAATAAATTAAACGGGCAGATCAGAGATAAAAGGATTAGTCAGTCAGGTAACTGTTATAATAATAATAATAATAATAAAATAATTATTTAACTTATTTTTCTAGCAAAAAATGCACAAAATACTTTACTTCCAGCTTCTCAATAATGATGGCTTTACCATGTCTTATGAGATAGTAAATTGAATATCTTTAAAAGATACATTTAACGTTTTACATTTGACATTTATACACCAAACGATTAGGTGATTGAGAGAATAATCAGCAGATTCATTGATAGTAAAATAATCAGTAGTTGCAACCCTAAAATTAGACAAATTGTGCTTGAAAATAAAAGTTTCTCTCTGAAAACACGATTCATTGCATTACATAGTTAAATGGAGTATTGACTTTGAATCTTGTCTTCAGGTCAGGACATGCTACGGTGATTTATTGTATGCTAATATGACTTTCAGCTAATGTAAGTTATAATGAGATAAAACACTAATTAAAAAGTCCTGAATGAATCCCACTCTTCTGGCTCTTATATGGGGCATGGCTCGGCATATTTCTCAACTAATTCATCAAACACAGTCGATCTGACAGTTCTAACATGGCTGTGTAAATGTTAATGGTCTCTGCAGAGTAGAGTGCTTCATCTCTAAGATGGATGAAATCTCTAGAGATGGAATATGACACACCCTCTTACACCCTGAATCTCACTCCCAGGCACTAAAACCTGTTTTCACATGTAATTACTCCTCCATCATACTTTGTTATAAGACATCATCTCACTTAACTCCATGATGCTGGTTTAATTCATTCAACAACACAGAAAATGTCGATGAAACAATCTTATTCATCAATTTAACTTCAACCTGCAAGAATTGATTTTATGGCCACTTGGGGGCAGCGCAACAAGCTGTAAACATGACACTGACATATTATCTGTTAGTTATTTATGAAGTTGATTTGCTGGACGTGTAGCAAACAGTGGCTTATTTACCAATTCAACAGATATGGAGAAACATTAGTATTCACCTGGAGTCGTGTTTCTGACAACTTGATTCATTGTTAATACAGAAATATTGATTAGTGCAGCTTTAAAGTAAGTGATACTAAATACTTTATTACATTTATCTGGTGTTTATGCATTGCGAAGAATCAAAATTACCATATTAGATTTTATGAAGGATGTTTGAAATGTGTGAAACAAAAACAAATAAATTTTGTTTTTAGAATTATTTACATTATCGATTATTCTTCCCATTATTTTATTGATAGATTGATGAATGAATCAATAAAAGCACTTATTAAAAACAAATAAATAAAGATGGCATCTTGAAAAGTGTCTTGTTTTGCCCAACCAATAGTCTGAAACTATATTTGGTTTACTGACCAGCGCATATTTACATTTGACAAGCTGAAAGGATCGACTTTTTGGCAGTTTTATCTGAGAAGAATTACTCAAATGATTAATCCATTTTCAAAATAGTTGCTGATTACTGCCTAATCAATTAATCAGCAAATCATTTCAGCTCTAGTTGGTCTGAGCCCTCTTTGAGATGACAAACAATTACGACCAAAAGGCATGATGATTATTTGTCAAAGACCCAATAATTGATTGGTCTCTCCATATAATGTGGACTGAAAATGTACAACACTTTGCCATAAGTAATACTTTCCTCTCATAAGACAGAGCTGTTGCATAGAAAATGAACAGTGGGGTGTGACAGGCTCATAATCAATCATCTTATACTTTGGATGATTGATTATGATAATGACTTTGATCGCACAGTGTGTATCTTTGGGGGTTAGCCTGTGGTCCAGCTGACGAGACATGTTATCATTATTTACCCCAACACATCAGGCTTTCACTCAACCTAACAATTTGTCTTTGTGTCTTCTCCTTGTGATCTAATTTCTCTTTAAACACATGAATTTATGGATCATCCTAGAGCTGAGAAATGCCTGTTGTTTTTTTTTTATTTAGATTTAGATTTTTGCTGGTAAAACCGATAACACTCGAGAACAAGACAAATATGTTCCCTGTCAGGTTCAGAGGGGAGGCGTGAAGTGTTGCTCGGAGCTTTAAATTCAAAGGCGTAATACCGAGGACAGACTGCGCCTCATCTCCAGAGACGCGATACTGCAGCAGCTATATGGCTGCTGGACTGATTCCTCCATACATATTTCATATTGGAGATTCTCATTATGGAGCGCGCAGCCATTAACCCTGCCTCTTCCTCCCAGAGGGCTGTCACTCCATATGGAAGAACGCTTCATTCAGTGCTGTTAATAGTGAAGTGGTTCCTATACAGTGCATGACTATTAGCCTCTAATATTCTGGAGATTGTAGAAATAATGACTTTATTTCAACTCTTTAGCAATTCCCATAGGGCACTCCATTTTTTATGTTAGTTGTCTGGAAAAAAATATTCCTAGTGTGATTTTAAGCTTTCATAATTCAATTTGACCTCCATCACTGTATTATTCTCCTTTTTTTTAGGGGTGGGGGAGTTATTTTCCGCAATCTTTCATCAAGATGTCCTAAGATCTTGTGGAGGAACCCGGAGGATGAATCCTGACTTGTCGATCTTATGGCTTTTCCTGTCATTTCACCATCAAGTTGACATTTTTTTTGTTTTAGTATTTAGATTTCTTGATCTCCATTAAATAGACTGTGAATTTTGTTCTGACATTTATGATCCAGGGTGGATAAAACCATCTTACTTTAGTGATCTCAGTGAGTTTTGACTTATCCTAAGAAATATCTCAACATTTACTTGATGGATTGGTGCAAAACCTTTAAATACAGCATCTCAGAGCAGCTAGCATGGCAGTAAACTCTTATTCTTGTCTTGTTTTTTGAGCACTTTGCTTTACAGGGGAAAAGCTTACCGTAAGACGTAATTTCGGTGATGGAAGATATGATTGTAATGGTTTTATTTCAAATATGAAATATGGTATTTTAGTTTTTGCACATCTGTTCAGAGTCATGTGTATTCACTTCATTCTAGCCTATTCTCTTTGCATGTGCATGCTATCAGCAGTTTGAAGTGGAGATTTGCATCAGTCTACTGCCACCATCATCATAATCCCAGTCGACTGTGGGAGAAAGCAGCTTCACTCAGCTTTGTTCTTAAAGTGATGATCAGAGCTCGTCTATAAGAACAAGCGACTAAGGAAACATTTTTCAGCCGTCTGTGAAATGAGAGAACAATCAATCACGGAGGCCATCCTGTTCATGATACTGTACACCAGCCATAGCTGTAATTGCTAATGTAATAGTAAAGCATTTTCTTTGTTTGTCTCAGTGGGTTACGCCCTGTTTACTGGCTTTAGAAAATACCGTACACGTTAAGCACTAGTGATGCACAAGGCAGGCACCATTAAGACCACCATCACCCTGCCAAATTGCTGTGTGTCTAGGCTAACTCGTCAAAAAAAATGACAGATTGTGCACTGGGGCTTGATTTACCCTGACAATTACCTTGATCGATATAAAAACCCTTAACACCAAGTGTGTCTCCGTCTCAGCGGGGGGCGAGGTAATGTGACATGCATCGCTAAGCCTTCTCCTTCTGGCTGAACAGAAAGTGCAAGGCCGGTATAGCCTGTCTGCCACAGACTGAACCAGACAGGAAACATCAATGCGGATGGCACCGCACCAAAAATAGATCAGTGGAACAACTAAATTCAGCACCTCCTTTCTTTTGCATTAAAAAAAGACCTCGCACATAAGGATAATAATTTGATCTCCTCAGGTGGATTCCCTGTATATGTCAGCACCTTTCTCCTTGCTGTCATTTCCTTCTCCACCACAACAGAATAATTGACCACGGTGACATTCAGCGGCAAAGACAGGGCCCCCTGAGCACAGTTTTCAATGTCACTTGTTCCCGTGTCCCCACACAACTGGATTAAAAAAGAAACCAGTATGCATAATACATCTGGACATGGAAACGTTGACACTGCCACGGCTGTTAAACCGACTGACTCAAAGAACAGTCGATCGTCTGTGTCGTAATGTTGATGGCTGATGTTTTAAACTCTTATTATTTTTAGGAATTAGCTTGTCAAAGAAAATGACAGTAATTACTAAATCCTGATGTCTTCCCATGATCTGTGTCTTTCCATATTCATCCAGCTATGAACATGAAGGGTAATGCGGCTTGACTGATCAATCAATCTGCTTATTTACAGCTACAGAACCAATCAGTCAGGATCAACTGTTTAATTGACATCGAGAGAAAACAGGATCGTATTTGTGAAAGAAAATATCAGAAGGATCTTTATCCTGGACAAATTCATTTGTGAAAAGTCAACACAGTTCTTTATTACTATTGATCACTGAATGGATTTTTAGAGAAAGCCTTTTAACCCTCCAGTTGCTCCAGTGGAGACAGCGCCGAAGGCAGAACGCTGGGAAATCTATACGTAAACAGAAGTATCATATATCCAGCAGGGAGACACTGGGGGTCTCCTCTCTTGCCCCCTTTTTTCCTCTCTTCCCCTCCTCACTGTGGGGTCCGGGCTTCCTGTGCACTAATGCAGTGTGATGGATGGCATGTCATCTATCAAGCAGACAAATAATTGCATTCGTCCTCCTCCGCCCGAGACCACCTGCTGGCTTGTGTTTTCCTGTAAGCACTGTGCTCCAAACGATGAATGTGCGACAAGTAAACATAAAAACTCATAGAGAGATGTTTCATTGATTTTTCTACAAATAAAGTTGAAATTATACCTTACATAAAGTCAGCAGTTCAGCTTCCTAATCAATCTTTATCCTGAAAGAAACGCACTTACTGTTCGATTGATGTTTTGCCTAAATTGACAGACTAAGCTCAGCGTTTTTGGAAAATATGCTTATTTGCTTTCTTGGTAAGAGTGAGATGAGAAGATTGATACCATACTCTTATATCTTTCCAGTAAATATAAGGCTACAGCCAGCAGCCAGTTAGCTTAGCTTAGCGTAAAAAGTGAAGTAGTCTGGCTCTGTCTGTAACAAAATCAGCCTACCTACCCACCAAGAGCAGTAACTTCCTGACCGTTCTGACAAGACTTTAGTAAGTTACTTTGCCACTTTAGTCACAAAACTGTTGTTGTGACATGTTATTTATGTTCTGCTATTATTTATTGCAAGTCAATGTATATGTTGAATAGTGGATGAAGCAAAGGTTATGTTTCTTGTTGCTGATGCTCTGTTTTCAGTCATTGTAATACAGTTTATTACAGTTTGCGACAGGTTTGGTGATGCTGTAAGAAGATTTGAGTGCACACGGGCACAGAAAAAAGTCATATGACACACGAAGAAGTCAGCTGAGTTATGGATCAGTACAAGTTTTTGACCGTGGGAAGTAGAGGGCTGAGATTTATGACTAATTTTTTAAATCAAGCGTTTTCGCTTCCTCGTTGCATCGTGATTACGTTGAGTTTTCACAGATTGAAGATTGAACTAATCGTTTTATGGACACGAGCCTATAGGAACTTGGAGCTTGTGGTAAAACGTCCACTACATGTGTGGCACGTGGGTAATTCATACATTTCGAAAAGCCCTGTAAATGTCAAACTAAATATTGTAGTTTCCTAGGAAGACATTCACAGAGCAGCTCAAAACACAGTGAAGATCCTCCTCTTGAGAAGAGACTTGGCAAAAACACGTGAAGGGTGGAATCTAAGAGAACATTAATCTAATTTTACTGCTTATGCAGCATTAAGTCTCAAAGTCTTGGCTTCATTAATTCACTCATCAGAACTGCGTTTCTGTCTCAGTGTCGCAGCTTTTATTTACCACCACATCTATCTTCTATCTCCTCTGTTTCCTCTCTCCTACCTCCTCCCCCTCCCCGCTTTGCTCCCTTGTTTGCTTTTCTGTCATCCTCTTTCTTCTCCCCTCACCCTCTCTGTTCCTCTACTCCTCTCTGTTCCCCACCCTTCTTTATTTTCATGGACAGACACTTGCCACTGGGGATTCTACACCGCTAATTACTCCCAAATCAACTGCGCATCTAGTACTGGGTTGCAAGGCAACAGCACTCATGGCGGAAGAAAGGGAGAAGAGTGGAGGGTAGGAAAACGGTAAAAACAAGGTGGGATGAAAGGGAGTCTCTTTGCCATTATAGACAAAGCACCATGTTTCATCTCCCTCTCAGCCTATTGTATTTCACCTTTGTTAGCCTTTTAGGAGATTTGATACAGGGATATTAAAGTAAATCACCTGATTTAGACTGCAGCAGCAGCAGCAGTTGTTGGCTGGATCGATCTATTGTGAAGTACGAAGCCCTGCTGGTCACATCCAATATGGAGCAAAGCCAAGCAGGGACTTTAATGTAACTGCCGCCACCCGTCAAGGCCATACTGCCCACTGATAGACCACATGTCCTGCCATACTGGGTCTGTTCCATCTTTATGGAGCCTCTTCCTCACCTTGCCAACGATACATCTATAAAAGTACCATGCAACTGAATGCTGAGAGGGCGTAACCAGTGACAGGTAATAAAACCCGTCTGCTTAGTGTACTGCTCGGATTTATACCTGACTGTGATGTGTCAGCGCGGAGTCGTATACAAGTATATTTACTCAAATGCAGTTTAGAGGTAATTGTAGCCAACTTTACTGCCTGTAATACTCATACTTTTCCCTATTATCAAGTCATTTAATCTGAAATTTAAATTTTCTTGTGAAAATTAAAAAAAGATCTAGTAGGAATATTTCAACTGATCAACATTTTCTAATTTTAAATTTTTCATAATTCTAGTGCCACAATCTGCTACATTTAGCCTTGTTTTAACATACAGAAAACATTTCTAGAACATTTAAATGAAAAAAAAACAGGCTGAAATATTTAGGCTGTTTTTTTTCCAGATCAACTGCCCATCGCTTAATAATTTTTTTAAAATGACCTCGGCCTCGGTTCATTTGGCTGTTAATACTCATGTACTTATGTAAGATTTTGAAAGCAGGACTTAATGTAGTATTTTTACGTTGTTATAGTGTCATAATTAAACCACCTGCAAAAAGTGTGTGTCTCTGTTTTGTTTGGGACGCAGTGGAAGCTAACTCATATAAATGCATTAATCAGTTAAAATTGTGTTTTATTATTATTTACCTTTGACATCTGCAGAGAAACGGGCTGAGTGTCTGGAGACAAACAGCTTGAGTTCCTGGTCCAGGTTGCAGTCAATAAGGTTTGTGTCCCATGAGCGGATCCCTGCAAGACAAAAAAAAAAAAAAAAAAAAAAAAAAAAATCATATAAATTAAGAAAAAAGAGCAAAGAGCAAGAAAAGACACCAACGAAGAAGAAACATATGTTAGCTTCGCTGAAAAGGAACCGAAGCAGGCAGCAGACATTACACCAAAAACTTGGCAACAGGTTTAACAAATATGCAACATCTCACCTACACCCACACACACACACACAAGTATTTCACTGATCATTTGCCGAGAGTTTGTTGGAAAATCTTATAACGCGAACATGTATAGCCCTGTTACTGGTTTGGCATGAGAAAATAAATCTATAATAGGAAATATCCATAGCCCTGTTTCTGTTTCGCCATGGGCCAGACGCACTGGTTGCCTCCACTGAGCTGAGTCATGGTGCCATCATCCTCTCATCATAATTATGCGGAGTAAAGGCCTCGATGAAGGCCTCTATGAAGTAGTTAGGAGGAGGGACTTGGAATAGGACAAAGGGGATTTCTTTTCTTTGAGGGAAACTGCACATGAAGTTGGACATACAGTTTATTTCAGTAACAAATTTATTATTATTATTATTATTATTATTATTATTATTATTACTTGTTGAAATGGGATTACAACAGTAGGGCTAAAATGAAAACAAAGGGTGTGGCAATAACATGAAGATGAGGATGATAACGTGTAGTTTTTTCTTTGTCTAAACAAGACAGAAGGATGTTAACATAAAATAGATTTAAAATACGAACGATTGAAATAAAAAATAAAGAAAAGAATAAAAGAAATGCTTTTAAAGTTCTCAGACAAATCTACAAACACTGTGTCAAACTCCATCTGATGAGGAAGATGAGTGAAAGCTCCAGAACAGCTACTAAAGGCGCTTGTGTTTTGATTTTTACAAGGTCAAGAGTAAAGTTTCAGACATATTTAGGGTCAACGTAACAATCTGTTGAATAAATATAACAACAGAAAAATATACCCAGAAGTAAACACTTCAATTTCCATCTCTATAAATCAGCTTTTTAATCACACCTGTTTGTTTTTGTCACTGTATAAAGTCATTCTTTCCTCTTTGGAAGCTTTCATGTGTTACCTATACTGAGAAATAAAGATGCTCGGTAACTGCGCCATATTCTCCTCTTCCCTCTCCTCTCTCACACACAAACACACTGAGGCCAGGAAGGCAGGCCACTACAGCAGCAGCAGCAGAGGCAGCTGTAGCATTTTCTAAAACGCCCTGCTCAGTTTTGAAAATCGCCCCTTGTGGCTTTCCGTAGGGACCGCAGTGCGGACCGAGCCACGCCCACCAGCCGGCGAGAGATGTGTGTGTGTGAGAGAGAGAGAGCTGGATGCAGGGTGGTGATGATGATGATGATGATGGAGAAATGTTCCCACAGGATCATCGGATAATTCATTTCTGACCATTCTGTTATCACATCCAAGCTCCGACTCTCAAAATGAATTCAGCTTTGTCTGCCACAGCAACACGCACAGAGAGAAAGCTGCTGTTAACCCTCCCCAATCTGTGACTGTAAACTGATGCGTGGGACCCTCCGCACTCCTGAAACAAAAGCCTGACGCACCTGAATAAAGCCTGGCAAGGTGCTGTGCGTGTAGCCGCACTTGAGGGCAAAATGTTGCATTATTGACGCATAGTGCAGATTTTATGCTGAATCACTGCTGTCGGCTCCATTAGAGGCCCTGTCCCACGTGTGTGGATGACAACAACCGGACCCACTGACATTCATATGACAGGAGAAATGATTCAGTAACAAAACGGTGTGACAGATATGTGGGTTAAAAGACGTGAGGATGGCGATATCTTATGTTGATGTTACTGGGAGGGGCTGTTAACATCAGCTCTAGTTCAAACAGTTGCCCATAATTAAGGCTGAGAAATAGTTAATGACTCATTAATATGCGTAATTCGTGCGTAAAATCCAGCGTTACAAACAGGTGCATCGACAACCGGCCTGACTTTCAAACATATAAGATGAACTTCTAAGATCTCCATCTCTGTTCAAGTTGCTACGAAGATGTTAAGTTCAGCTCTCGTTGGCCTCCCTCCACCCACCTACACGAAGCTCCATCTTACCTTTCTCTATGTCCGCAATGGCACACTTTAGGTGATCCTCCGTTGTGATCTCCCCGATAACCACCAGCAGGTAAAATTTGCTGTCGTTGAAGTGCTGCGAGGGGCTTGAGGATGTCGGTGATACCCCGGTGTTGCTTTGACCGCCTAAAGTCTCCATTTCTGCAGATTCTACCAGGGTGGCCATCCTCTCTCCTCTCTGTCTGTCTGTCTCTCTCTCTCACTGTCTATCTCTCTAGTATCTCCCGCTGGATCCCAGCAGCAGCAGCAGCCTCCTCCCTTTAGTCGCTGCAGAGCACCGGAGTGATCTCCAGACATGCAAGTGGAGCCTCGATAGGAGTGGCCCTAGCTTTTTATACCAGCAGACATTGTGTCATATTCGGTAACCGGGGAGAGAAGAGGGCGCCGGTGGGTTTTTTTTTTCGCACACTCACTCCACATCTGATGTCATCCGCAACGAATCAAACGCCTCCGGAAGTCACAGAGATTTGATGCTTTGTGTTGTTGTACATATTCATCAGTGATGGACTGTTTATGACTTGTTACACATTATAAATACTCTGATAGACAGCTACGAGTTTGATGTGTTTTTATAAACCACTGCTCCTTCAAAATAAAATCAGAAAACAGTTTTAAAGCTCTGCAAAAAGCGATTTAAAAGATGACTTTTCTGATTTTAAGAGTCATTCAGGGGTATGTTCTGTTCAGGAAAGGCCTTATAGATGCTCATGTAGACTTTCACTTTTTATATCTCAAAGACTGAACCAAAACTAAAGTCTACAAGAGGAGCAGAAGGGTTGTGAGACTGCTGATACTTTTAATAAAACAATAAAATGTTAAAAAGAAAATAAATAAAACTATGTTAAACAAATAAAAACAAGGGATAAAAATATGAAATACAATGATTTTAATGATATTAAATACTTTACACTAGACACATCAAGCACTAAAAGGGCTACTTCAGCAGTTTAATATTGCACTGTCATGAAATCAGAGGAATTGTAAGAGTCTAAAAATGCTGGAACCCACATTTCTCATAGTGCAGCTCTATAGCATTTTCCATTAGAACCTCTCTGACTGATAAGTGACGATGACTGTCAAACCTCACAGCCTCACTGTGTGACGCAGGCTGTTTAGTACTACTCATAATGATTATGTTGTTGGACAATCCCTTTTGGCAGCATCAACACAAAACTGATGCAGAAAAAACTTGTTTGCAATGTGAATCGTCATTTATGGAAAATACATTTTTACGGTAGAATTCTGTTTTTTTTTTTAAAAAATGTATACAAAACTCTGTAAAGTTACAAGCATCATCTCTAAATTACTAAATTAATTAAGTCAATTAAATTAACCAAACTGTTGTTTTAGAGTTTAATTCCAATAATAACAAATTACAGTTATTTCTCAGAAAATTGTCCTGCAGCAAGATATTGAACTACTGCATGTGTGCATGAGTGATTGTGCCCTGATGTCTGTTTAACAGTGTTTCTCTGCAAAATTATTTTTGAAGGGGTTTGATCATAATTCAGGGAAAATATGTAAAATAACAGCATTTCTCTGAAAAGCCTTGACTGAACATTTCTGTACATTTATAGTTTTTGACACTGATTTGAGTTACGATATTTTACTTTAATTTTACGGTTGTTGTTTGGCAGCCACTGTCTCCAGTCATCTGACTGTTTTATTTCTGTTTTTACTGTTTTTTGTGCTCTGTGAAGCATGTGAAGTTTATGCTGAGCTCTGTGTTTTTATGAAATGTGCTTTATAAATAAAGTTGAGTTGGTGTATTAAAAAGCTTTTAAGCTCTGGGATCACGTTTAATGGAGTAAATATCAGAAAACAGAGGTTTATTTTCTGTGTACAACTGAATGCTCTGATGTGATAATTACTTTGTTTTAATAAAGTTGACACAGAGGTTAGGAGGTTTCATTTTAGATGATACTGTTTTTACTGTGTTTTACTCCGTTTTAATGCCACAGTTTTGTACATACATACATGCAAATGTACAAATTAAATGAAGTCATTATTGAATGGTAATGTTGTAGTACTTAGATAAACTAAAGTAAAATAAAATAGCATATTTTAGGATGTATTTAAAAGCTTGATTAGAGAGTTCACAGTAGAAGCTCCATATGGGGGGGCAGGGGGCTCATGGCCTATAAACAAACCTTTATTTAATCTAATTTAATTTCATGTCAGTTTAAGAACAATTAAGAGTAATTTACAGTTAGAGTATCTTCATTAATTGATTAGAAACAATTACAATTTCAGCAAAAATACATAGTTTTACTGTTTATAAGGTTGAACTAGCCTTTTTTTAATCTTGATATTTGGCATTTTTGGTCAATTAGTTTAAAAATAAACAACACACATTACATTTTTGAGTGACAGAAAGATAGATCATCAATAATTAACTTACAGAAATACACACAATATATTACAATATCAGAAATGGGCCCAAGCATTGTCCAAACATGATTGTCTTTATTCACTGTGCATGAAGTGTTTGGTTTCTAACCCACCACTGTCCTATATTTAGAGATAATGGACATATTGATGTCTGATCACAGTCTCCATCTTTGATCTCACTCTGGTCGGTCTCTCACAGTCTAATGTTCAGTTTTTAGAGATTCACTTTGATAAAAATATCTTTGACTGTGGAAAGTTTTCATCGAACAAAAAGCAAGTTTCCATTTGAAAGAAATATGAAATCAGAGGGGGGGGGGTTAAAAGATGGACGACTACAAACGGATAGCAAATGAAAAGAATGAAGATCACAGGATGCTGCCTGCCATATTTTATTAGAAAGTAAACGGTGTGTGTGTGTGTAGATGTTAAATGCAGCTGGCAGTGAATAATAGGCCATTCTATCTTATGATATAAACATAAAAGATGCTCAGCTTTCCTTGGAGGATAATTTAAAGGAGCAACTGAAACTTGGACCTTTGTGAAAGCTGCAGACTTCAGAACTGCAGCTGACTGTTGCGAGAATAAACATCAATAATTTGACAGAGACAGCACAGGATGCACAGATCTAAACACAAAAGCACACGCAGATCCTGACTTTCATGCTGGATTCCCCTCCAGCAAGCCTCATTGATGTGATTTGGTCTCATGGATGGGGTCACTGCAGGTGCGTTATTGACTTTAAAAGGCTATCAGAAACAGGAGTCCACTCAGCAGCTCCTGGATGTGAATATTTCAGGGCCTTTGCGGCCTGGTGCGCTGTGCTTGGTCATATTCTCTTAAGGCCACGGGAGGTCGAATCAAACATTCATCATACACTCTGGAAAAGAAGGGAGGCATTAAAAATACAACAGGCTACCACCAAAAAGTCTAAAAGACACAGGCGAGGATGAAGATGAAGGGATGAATGTGTCTGTGTGTTGTTTTGGGGAGGAGGATTCATAGACAAGATCGCAATAGGACTTTTGCTTGTGCACATGCACGTACGTTTGTGTTTGTGTCTGTGTGTAGACGGGAGTTCAAAATTTTACTTGGAGGGATTTTAATAATTCAAAGACCTTAAACCCTTCTGGGTCTTACAAAACATCAAATCCTGTGATGCCTCAGGTCACTTATAAAAAACAACAAAGAGGAGACATAATGTATGACGCTACAAAGAGATTTATTCAGCACAGAAACAAAAGAGAATAAAATGTAAATATAAACATACAGACATCAGGATCTGTTAGAATAACCACATATTACCAAACTGTTACATATCTTTCAAACTGTTGATTATTTGTCTATGTGGATGTGTTGTCAATACTGTTTGTCCATTTTATATGAAATCATTTTGCAGCTGTTTTTTAACAATGCAGCAGCTCCGGCAGAGCTCTCTTTGTTCCCTTGTGTTGCTTTGATAATTCACATATCAAAGTGCAGCTTGCCACACCTCTTTCAGCTGGCTAATGCTGCTAATTGGCATTCAACCTAATGTGACACACCTTGGGTAGCAGTGTTTTTAAGTATGAAGGAGTTACTTCAGGGTACGCAAAGTACAGATGTAGTGTGGATACTGTCTTCTTTTATTCTGCACAACTCTGGTTATGTACTTATTTATTTTTAATCCTGCTTGATTTGTTTCTTTTTGACAGAAATGTCAATGTTGAAATTGGGAGGACCGCTTTCATGCCTGCCTCCCTCACAATGGTCTAAAGTAGTTACAGACCCCAGTGCAAGCTATCATGATGGGCATCTACCATGTATTTGGACAACATAAACATACATATTAACCAACAGTCATTATTGCATATATCAAAAATACCAAAGAAATAAGAAATTATTCATTTAATTGACTTGCATTTTAAATAGTTTATTGTTTTTGTAGCATAAACATCTAATTTATAATATAAGTTTTGTTTTAGCTTGCCTGTGTTTTTCTTTGAACATAGGCATACAGTATTTCTGAGGTGGGAATCATTTACAAGGGTCCGTTCTCCACCCAACACATTGTTGGAGGGTTTGTTTTCTCTTCAGGCCCCAGTGCAACTCTGTATTTAAGCCCCTGCGCCCTCATCTGTGGTGTCCCACAAGGCTCAATTTAAGGTCCTCTTTTATTTCCACAAAATTAGATGTGCTCAGAACACATACCAAAAAAAAAAAATCTATCAAAGACTTATCAAGGTGAACTAACTATGCTGAATCATCATTATCAGTGACCAATCACAGTATGATAACTCGGGAATAGACACACCTGAAGACAGAAATAGGAATCAATAAAAGTTGGGGCTGAATATGAGGCTCATTTGAGGTACTAAAGTGCATTTGAACAGTGATGTTACTGATGTTACCACTTAGCTTAGGAAGAAATGTGAACAAACCACATAGTCAGAACTACAAATGTTTGAACTGTATTTAATGAAGTGATTCGAATCAGCAAAGCAATTTGTGATTTCCACCTCTACTCCAAATTAATCTACAAAATACATTGCTGTCGAAAGCCAAATTTGTAGCACTTTAAAAGCTTCAAAATAAAACTCTTTACTTTAATTGGAAAGCCATTTCTTAAATTAAATGTTTTTAAACTTCTCTTATTTAATTCTTGCATGCTCCATTGTTGCACTATATGTTTTGTTAATATTCTAAATATTTTAGCATTTTTTCTTACTCATTACTTTACTGTTGAGGATCAAAATACGCATCATGCTTACTGTATCTTCACTTGCTGTGAGACACAAGATGTCCTGAAATCAAATAATGACAAATACCTGTAAAGCAGCAGAATAACATCTGATATGACAGGATTTATTTTCATGACTCGTTGGCGTGGAGACAGCCATCTGCCCTGACTTGGCATGTGGCCACAATTAAGACCTTATTGCCATGGTACCGCTGCCCAAGAGAGAGTGGGTTTGTGGGTAAAACACCTTTTACTGGCTGCATCTCGCCCGGCTCCTCCTGTGCAGACTTGGCACATAATAATGTTCATAATGGCATAAATGTGCACGGCAGTTATTAACATTACCATTTATTACAATATCACTTTAATTGCTATAAATCACTACAGATGTTTAACATAGCAGGAATGGCACAGGTGTAATTTCAAATGTTTCATTTAGTGCAAACATGCACAAGACCAACACCCAGCAGTGACAGCCAACAGACGCCATGTGTTTGACAATTAAACTGCTCACCTTGAGCAAGGTTGCAATTATATATTCATCTTTATGTCATAGATATCACATGAGTATTTTGAATGGACAAACCTCCTAAATACAAGTTATTTGTTACTCTATGAAGATAGTACTGTAAATATTATTACTGTTTACTGTAATACATTTATTTGACAGCTGTAGTAGATCATTGTAGATCAAGATTTCACATAAAAACACATGATCAGTTTAAATTAAATACAAACTATGAAACATTAGCTCCACCTTGATCAGCTACAGCATTAAAATGGAGGCAACTAAAATAACAAAGAAAATAAAGGTAACTTACATCTTAATGCATCAATACTAATGAAATAAAATAAGATTGCTGTGGTGTATTACTACTTTTATTATCATACAGGATTTTAACACCTGTATCACATCCCTGTTTCTCTTTTTAACAGCTATACTAGCTGGTGTTTTGTTTAAAATCTGAAATATTACAACATGAAGCAATGTAGAGCATGTGTGTGTGCAAAAGAGAGTAAGAAAGAGTATCTCAAAAGAGGTGTTGGACAGTGTGAGAAATATGATTTATAATCAGCAAACACTGGTGCTGCACAATCCTGTAAAAAACATATGAACATGTGTGTTTTATAGCAATTAGTGCTCCAAAAAGAGCAAGAAAATGCTGCATTAACTAAAGAAAATAGGTCTTGAAGCAAACACAAGGACAAAATATCATCCTAGAGAGGAAAGCACAGGTGCACAGACTACACTCCATCACTGAGGAGTCCCTCGCTCTACCCTCCCTGGTATCTCTGTGGTATTTCTCTGGGTCAGCCGACACCCTGCTGAGCTGACAACACCAATGTGTCAGCCCATTGTGGGCTAGTGTGTGTGTGTGTGTGTGTGTGTGTGTGTTAGTGCGTGGGTGTCTGAACATGCAATTGACTGAGAGAGACAGAAACATAGAGGCAGACGGAAAGTGAGATACAGAGTTCAATCAATCACAGTTCATGAGTGGGGAGTTTTATAGTTATAGTTATACATGCAGCATTCAGTGTATATCTTTTTATTATTGTCACACCTTATCCTGTCCATCCAGCAATATGTCCAAATCTGTTAAATTTGCCAGCACCAGGCAGAAAATTGTGTCTGACCTGTTTTTTTCTGGACCCATAAAGACGAGCTAACTCTGTGCACAGCAGTGGTGTGGTGTGTGAGTGTGTGTGAGTGTGTATGAACCAGTTGAACCCTGTTGTGTCTGTTTTGGATGACAGCTGAGCACAGAACATGGCTACCTAGATTATTAGCCATTTACCAACCTAATGGTGTGACCGCAGGGATAGGAAAGTCGGTCAATTGGTCGGTCCACGACCTCGTCACTGCACAGGAGGCGGACTGGCGTTCGGGGGAGTCACCTCGGCACTTCTGCTGTGCAGTTTGGCATTTTGATATGGGGGCTTATGGAGTTTGATTTGTTCTGTAGCCAGCCTCAAGTGGATGTATGAGGAACTGCAGTTTTTGGCAGTTCTGCGTTGGCTTCACTTCACAGCTACAGAGGTTGCCGCTTGGATATGGAGGACAGATATTTGCGTTTCCCAGAGGATGAATCCTTTGACTTTGGTGATGTCCTCGTGTTTGCCTCTAGCGCTTTCAGCAGGTCAAACAATTAAGTATACAGTGAAATATCTCCAAACTATTCATAGGATTGGCACAGAATGTGGTGCTTCTCATATAATGTATCCTAATTACTTGTGATTCCTTCAGTGCCACCATGAGGTTGACATTTGTGCTTTTGAGTCAAATATCTCAACAAATATAAGATGGATTGCCCTAAAATTGTGTGCATTCATGTTCCCTTCAGGATGTAATTGCTTCATTTGTTGCAATCTTCAGATCAGAATTTGAATTTTTATATGATGCAAAGCTAATGATGTTACCATCAGTCTCAGCTGTACTTTGTGTTTAGTACTAATCATCAAATGTTAGCATGCTAACAGACTAAATTAAGCAGTTGAGTGTGGCTCTAGTATTAATCATACCACTTGCAGATGTACAGGTTAAGCTGACTTAAGCTTTTTAGTCAAGTCTGATTTCTTTGTTTGTTCAGGACAAAGCTTGTCATATCTTTTAGTCTGGCACTCACAGGGTAGGAGAGATAAAGCCACTGCAGAGTCAATAACCTCCCTCCACAAACCTCTGATCTGTGCTTTACTAAGTGATCTCCTGCCGAGACTGAGAAAGGCACGGTGTTATTGGCTATAGGGAGGTGAAATTGGCTTTTTGGTAATGATCCCAGGAGGCATTATCTCGATCCAGATCCAGATATCAACACATCCAAAAAAAGAAAATGGTGCATTGTAGTGATGTAGAGTGGTCCAAGACTGCTGTGAAATTTTGAGATGATACAGCACAAAAATAGAGAGTAATGTTTCGTTGTGTCATCTGTTTTTAGGCCCTAACCCTAACCCTGTTTAGACTATATGATCAGCTGCTCAGTGTCCTGCAGATGAAAGTGCAGGAGAGGCTTTGGCACAGACCGACAGCTCCCTCTTGTGACAATAATAAAGAACAGCATTATCTTTGTAATTCAGAGAATTTTGGTTGTTTAAATTTACATTTTAGTGAAAGATTAAAGATGATTTAATAAGCCAGACCTTTTTTTTTTTTTTTTACTTTTTTTTTTCTTATCTCTTGTATTTTTAATATTTTGTGACTGTTCTTGTAGGCAGAGTAGTAGATTAAAAACTGGAGCTTATTTCAAATAAAATGTCTAAATACTTACTTCACTACTGCTCAAGTAAAACTACCAATACCAAAAAATAATGGAAAATAATAAATGGAAAATACTCCATCTGGCAATGAAAATATTGTGAACTTATGTAATTGTTATCAGTAAAATGTATTTAAAGTATCAAAAGTGAAAGTTCCTATGCAGAAAAACGTCCCCTCTGTTGATTGTTGTGATTGTTTTTGTGTTATCAAGTGATTATTAGATTATTATGGCTAATTAATTCATGTGTTGTGGTTGGTTGAAAGAATCTGAGGTACTTTATATATTGATAATTTATAACGAAGTGTCATTTTATAGACTCATTTTGTATTAACAATCTTAATTTGTAAAGTAACTTTTACCTTTAAATAACGGGAGTGGAGTAAAATGTAGCTACAGTATTTTCATCTTGTAATATGACATGAAATTGAAATACTCAAGTAAAGTACTTAAGAACTGGCTTCAACTAAATGTACTGAAACTCTGTCTTAGTAAAATTAGTATTTGAGTAAGAATGAAAAATATGATTTCCTGCTCATTAATTAAACATAGTTTTGATGCTGTGTTACATTATTTTATTTTACAGTATGTTTTGTTTATTCATTCTTTTCTGTATCTCACTGAGCTGACACTTGAAACATGAACCCACTATAAACAACTTTGTCCTGAACTGACACTTGAATGAATTACACACGCTGAGGATGTAATTATCGCTACAACCTCTCTCAAATTGCCAGCTTGTCTTGCTCTTTCGTGGGCACCGATTCTAACGAAATTTGTGCGAGTGAGCTGTTAAATAAACATCCGTCAACCTCCTTCTCAGGTAAAGAGCTTCCCGCTGGTCTGACCTGATGCAGAGGAGATCATTTCATGGCTGTTCAGTTTACTATCTCCACTCTTTATCTCTTTGAGTCACCATTACGTCACTGGCATCATCCTGATGAAGCCTTGATCATTACAACATGCACTTCCTCTCTGATTCTCACTTAAACTGCTCGAACTTGTCATTACCGGTATTTCAAACACAGAGTAGAGGTTTTGGCAATGACCTCTACATAAATTACAGAAAGCACAGAGATGTACAATCTGTGAGGTCTTGTTTTTGCACCATGCTAGGCTTTTATTATGAGCCAACTGTATGTCAGCTCTTTTTCCACAGGAGCAATTTGAAGGAGGGTTACTGCAAAGTCAGCCTGATTATTATCTGAGTTTCTGGAGTGGGCCTTTATTTGTAATTAAAATACAACCAGAGAGTGGAGCTGTGGTGCCATAGCATGCAAAAAATAACACCTGCAGAAGGAAAGGAAGCCACTATATCCTGTGAGAGTGTGTGTGTGTTTCTGTACGTCTGTCTTTGTGAGAATCAGTTTCATATTTATAGGGAGGACAGTTTAGGAATGTAAAATTAGGGGGCTAGCTACAGAAATTGAATATGATATGCATACTTATATGTTTAGGGTATATTTACCTGAATAGAATCACCTGAAGAATTGTTATGTTTTACTTAAAATTAGCTGTTTATATACAGATATACATGTGGGTCCTCTTACATGGAGTCCACCATGTTCAACCGCCATTCTTTTAATGTAACGCAAAACGGACAAACTAAACACTGGCTCTAAAAATGGCTTTTTGTGCCACTTTGGTTTCTCTTTCACGCTAGGAAGGAAAGGGTGAGGTGAGGGGGTTGCAACTACACTAGAGGCCAATAAATACTACACACTGGCCCTAAAAGGTAGCAGAAAGACTGGAAACACATAGCCTGATACTGTCCAAAATTAACAAAATCCTTACTAGCATCTATAAGATTAACAAATAACATAATAAACTTAATCTATAGGCCGGGGGGTCTGCTTCAGGATAAGAAATAGTCCCAGACTAACCGCCATGACCTCACTTTTATGCTGGGAGTTAGATATAAGGATTGATACCAGCTAGCTTAGCATAAAGACTGGAAACAGGGGGAAACAGCTAGCCTGGCTCTGTCCAAAAGATAACATCTCAATAACTAACATTATATCTCGTTTGTTTAATCCCTACCATAACTAAAGCTTAAAAACAAGTTTTATTGGCAGGACTGTTTCTTGGCTGTGTCTTATTTTCCCACTTTAAACGTTTACTGAAATTATACAAACACTTGCTAACAGGCGAGTTATAAATGTGATTTTATCACAGCTGCTGTTGGATATAGCCTCATATTCTGCAGATCTTAACTGATTCAGCATATTTTCTAAAATATCAGATTTCTCCTTTAGGAGTAAAAATTACATCAGATCGGAGAAAATGATGGATTTAGTGCTAATCTTGAAGCTTTGGCCTGTGAGGTAGGGATTGATGTGGGCCAATTTACGTGCACGTATGTCAACTTACACATCTTACATCAGCCAACTGTTTCCATTTCAACAAGTGCATTAAGACGACAGTGGGTAACAGTAAATCCACTTTAGTGAATCCAGTTTAGTGGAAATACTTGGCACCCGCAGCAAAATAATCACATGGCAGCACCCTTCCCGACATCTCACAGTGTGATGGAGCAGTTAATAGAGCCAGCTCTGCTTAGTGATGCACTACTGTGAGTAAACCGAAGGAAAACAGAGACTACATCGAGTCATCGAGTTTTCTCAGCCAACGTTGGACCAGAGCACGGCAATAAGAAATATACTGACTGCCGCGTTTAGGGAACCACTTTGAATCCCATTAATTTATGTTGTTTGCCATTAATCAGAGTCAATTTTAAGTGATAAAAAATATAATTTAAGCTCTTAACAAAGTTATATTAAAGATAGTTTGACAGATTAACCAAATATTTTCTATTTAGGGAAAATGTAGGAACAAAGACCGTCCCTTTTGCACTATAACTTCCAATTTATAGCTTCCTGTTCCAGTCCTTCCTGTGGTCAGAACAAAATGTTTAAACATGTTATTCTGTGCTGATCGGTACACAGCAACGTGTCCATACTGTGCTGTTCTCTGCTCTGTGGATCTTTGTTCAGTCACTACTTATCTGACTCCCAACCTGTACATTATCCACCAACAAGTTGACTGATGTTCATCCAAAACCCCCTCCTGCCTAAACTGCACACACAAACGCATACACACACACACACACACACACACACACACACACGCACGCATACATTCCTTTGGCTGACTTCATTTTGACCTGCCCTGTAAAAATAATTTAGATAGGCATCAATGACTGGCAAGTTATTTTATATTAATGAGAATAGGCTGTGCAAACAGACAAAGATGGTGACTAGAGTGGAGCATTTAGTGGCGAAATACCCAGATATTTCCATCAGGAGTTGGAAACCAGAGCTAAAAAAAGAGACAGTAAATATTGAGTGTAGTGTAGAGGCAGGCAAACAATGTCCAAATATTGCAGACTTTGTCAAAAAGGAAGTATCAGGATAAAAAAAAACAACAAAAAAAACAGGACACTGGAAAGCTAGAGAAAGGATATGGACCAGTATATATGGAGGGAATAACAAACAAGTGATGAGGATAAGACCATTCAATAATCATAAGACTGGCTGGAGGGAGTCGCTGGAAAATCATGACAATGCCATGGTCACCAACACAGCTTGCTCTGCTGCCCATACGTGGCCACAGAAATCAGTGAATGCAGGTTAACTGATTACATATAGTATCTGTGTCACTATCTACTGTAGATATTTAATGTAGTTTTTGAGTGAGGTATATTTGAAGTCTATCTATCTATCTATCTATCTATCTATCTATCTATCTATCTATCTATCTATCTATCTATCTATCTATCTAAAGTGGGGGATGAAGTTGAGAACTAAAATGCTGATGTAATTTGATTATAAACATTACATAAATATAGAGATTTAGAATATTGTTAGACACTTTCGTCATTCAAGGCTCATTGTAATTCCTACTGTTATATATAGAAAGTACAAAAGGTCTGTCTTGGTTTGATTAGCTGTTTATACGCTGACTTCAGAGTGGGTTCGGCCTCTTTGTCACATGGAGTTACGTGGAACCAGTGCTGCGAGTTTCTGTGGAACAGCCTTTACTAGAAATTACATTTAAACAGGGTACACCCTCACTTACATCATCACAGGAGAGACAACCGAGAATTTACAGTAACAAGTTAAAACATATACTAAATCATGAATGAGTTAAAAGAAGTGTGTAATGTGTCAACTAAACCAGAGAATTAGCATTTGAGTCATTTTTATGTTTTTGACCTGTGCCCCAAATCTGGAGGCATAATGAAACTATCAGCTTCTCCATATTCCCCCTCTTTCTCGCCTCCTAGGTTTATGTCTCTATTCTACTCACGTCCACAACACCATGTTTTAATGTGACTGTGTTTCTTACTCTCTGGTTTGGTTTTGTCATTGTCTCTCTTTGTTTTCAGTTCCTTATTACCAGCGGAACAATTAAGGGAAGGGGCTAACCAAATTTTCTCCTACGCCAAGCAAAACTGGCTAAAGATACAACACAATGCTGAAATTAAAAAGCAGATGTTTGAACTTGTGACTCTGTTACTGATTACAAATCACTGAAAAGAAATTCAAAAAAGAATCTTTTGCTCTGTGGATCAAAAAATCCTGCAGCTTCTTCCCAGCCCCCCAACAGTGAGCTCAGAGCACCAGGGGGGTGTTAATGTTTGCACCTCAGACGTTTTGGACCACTGGGCAGAAGTTTTCAGGTCCATTATGCGGACAGATACTGTCAGCGGAGTTGGTTTCATGCCAGAACCGGAGCTGGGCGAGCAGGCAATGTAACCGGGCTTAGCCAAGCCGGGCTTCTTGCGGTTGGACTCAATATTCACAGAAAAAAATACAGAAGATATGACCTGTGTCTTCAGCCCTGCTCCTCCCTGTGTATTACACATTTAGATGTGTTTGATATTGTATGTTGATGTAAATTTATACTTTTTTATGTGTCACATGTCCTTCCACTCCAGTCTTTACATTTTTTAAATGTCGGCCCCGCTTTCTCGCTCATCTTTACTTCAGTCTCAACAAAACCTGAACCAGACTTGATGTATCTGGTCTGTGTGGCAACACTGGTGAGGTCTGGCCAGTGTTATTGTCTTCTGCCAGCTTGTTACTGTACTGGTCTTCCTTCCAAGCTTGCAATGTTTTTTTTGGCACGAGTGTTTACAAAGCCAAGCGAGGCCAGCTTATTTAAAAGGCCAAGGGACAGCCATCCTTGGGAAACGTCTTTTGATATTGTCAGAGAAAAATTGAACGCACATTGAGGTCACATGGGAGAAAGTGGTTACGAAGTACAATTTGACAAGTTGATCCCAAAAAGAGCTACAAAAATCAGCTAATCTCACTTCTCATCTATTTTCCTCATGTCTCTGAGTGGAGCTGAAAAGAGAATTACTAGTAATCTCTTAGGGTATTATAATAAACAACAGTTTATCTGTGGGTAATCTGAAGAAAATATTCGATAGAGCCATTATTGCTTTGATGAGAAAATACCTTTCTAAAACCAATACAGACATTTGGATGAAGACAAACAAAATGAAAAGCATGACAACATATCTCCCCACACGTGATTTTATTTTGTAAATTGAACCAAATGACCTGCTTTTAGATGAACACAATGATGATGATGATCAATGCCATGCAGATCTCTGGCTCTCTTCTTCGCAAAGATGTTTTGAAACACCACCGCCAGGAAGAAACAGCATGTGTTCCTTGTGTCTGTTCACTTCTCAGACTCTATTAAACTAAATACTATGATGCTTTAAGAAAAGAAAACATTCAGATGTCATATAGCTCAGATAAAATTATGGAAAAACACTATTTGCTATTGGTTTATTGTGTTCAATGTACAGGAATATGGTGCACAGAGTTGTTTTTTCAAAGATGTGCTAGCACTGCAGTACAGCTGTCTCCCGATCCATCATTCCAGGGGCATTACACATGGCAAAGACTCTTTCACACCTCCTGACAACTGCAGAGACGGAATGACGCGCTCACTCAATCCCAAGAAGCAATCCCTCACAGATTTCCACTCATTTGAGACAAAGCAGGGCAGCGGGCGATGTAAATGAAGCAATGAAAAAACACAAATCTGGACACAGAAGTCCAGAATCACACATGCCCACAAACCATGCGCACCCCAGCGGAATTAGAGAAGCATCTAATGTCCCCACTTTCTCTGGGAAAACATTTATCTTCAACAGATCACTCACTTAATTATTTGGCCTGGAGTTGCAGGTCAGAAGGGGACAGCAGAGCTTGCATCCTGATCACAGACATGGTCCAGCCAAGGTCATTCAAAGTGCTGCGTAACTCTTTCCCACGGAAACAAGGCACAGTACCTCAGGAGATGACAAACACAATCTGCTGCAAGACTTTGCAAAGATGACCCTTCATATCATATCTTCATATCGCGCCTTTTCAACATCCTGCCGGCCACACAGATTTGTATGTAAAATGTCACCAAGTATCTGCTGAGGTCTTGACGAGATAATAGTGTGGATGTAGTTTACAGAGGGTCATTTGTGGAAATACGCTAGTAGTTTACTTATCTGAGCATATACAGGTTAAAACAAGGGCAAACAGCAAGCCTGGCTCTTTGTGAAAGTAACAAACAAACTTTTATATGGACTTAAGTGCAAAAAGACTCCAGATAGTCATAGCTTCCAGCCAAGTGGCATTCTCTGTGGCTGTGATGTGAAGCTAACGAAGTCAATTCAGCTTTTTCTGCACATTTTTTTGGTTAGCAGGAATGCCAAGATGGCGACGGTTTGGACCATCACACTCTGAGCTTCATAGAAACGTATAGGACACATTATAATACCATGCACATATTTTATACCGTCTATACTTCCAGCCAAAACATATTGCTGCACATAGTCGCCATACAGCTTAATGTTTGAATGGTAAATATAATGCTACAACCAGCAGCCGGTTAGCTCAGATTGGTGTGAACAACTGGAAACAGCTAGCTTGTCTTCGTTCAAAGTTCACTCCCAGCACCGCTAAAACTCACTAATTAACACATTATATCTCATTTATTGAATTCATACAAAAACTGAAATGTAAAAACAAAGTTTACAGGAGTTTATCTGCTAACCAGCTTTTAGCTGCTTCTATGACAATGAAAATAATTTTTGAGGCTTGTCTCTTTTTTGTGTGTCACTATAGAAATAACATCATTCTACTCTCCAAAAACGGGGATTTGTTATTGTTACCCAGCATTAAAAAGGGTTTAATTCATCCGGGCCATTACCCGTGTCCAAACCTCCTGTTAATGGTGGGATTTTCCTTTTGCTTCTTTTCCTCCACCTTTAAATGCTTTGAAGTGAAGCAGCTGAGGCAGCGGTGCCATTATTCAAAGAAATATAATAAAATAATTATCCAGATGGTAATGCTGTAACAAGCTTTAAAGCAGCTTTAAATTGTGTGCCAGGTGACATGCTTTTCCTCAGATCCTTTGGCTCAAGGCAAATACAGCCATGTTTACATTACCTTAATAGTTTCCCACAGGTTTTAAAGTTTATTAAAAAAGTGCCCAGGGAGTTAGGTGGATATGTGGTGCCTTCCTCAAGGACAGCTTAGCTTCAAATTAGGGCTTTTCTAGTCCTTAAAGTGATTATATTTTCTTCTAATTGAACAGGACAAAGAGGGCTGAAGGATTTTTTTCAGACCCCGCCTCTCGTCAGCTGGGATCGACTCCAGCCTACCACAGCCATGATAAGGATAAGAGGTTTACGGAAAATGAATGAAAAAATGAATGTGTGAGTGAGTATACCAATGAACCTGAGTCATCTCACACATAATCTGCATCTTAAATCAACATGATTTAGGACACCGAAGCAGATAATATCTCTTTTCCCAAGTGTATCTGTTTATCTCTGCAATACATTCCATTATATAGATCATCTCTGTCTACTGTGTCACATAAATTTAAGGCAGTCATTCCCTTTCATGTCTTGACTGGTTTCTTATGGCAAATGGCATGCAAGGATTTGCGGCACGTCCTATTCTATAAAAGGTGACCAGTGTTGTTAAAGACGAGAATGTATCAAAGATATTGTCAAAACAACATGGACTCTTAAACAAAAAGGCAGATATATGGAAGATACGCTGATGACTCTTTTTATGTTACTCTGGAAAGACACCAAGAATGTTTCCAGATGAAAGTGAGCGTGAAGTTATGTGATTTCAAGGTTCCTACTTCAATTAAAAGCACCATTTTCCGCTAGACCAGACTGCTGCAGGCTATCTTTCGAGTTTGTCCAATATGTTCTCAATTTACCTTAGGTTAATGACGCCTGCATTCATTTCTGATTCCCTGATATTGGTACATAGCTTCATACTTCTCTACTTCGTCCTGAACTCTGTTTTTTCTTTTTTCCTTGGAGTTTCATCCTACTTGTTCATACAAGTTGCAGCTGTTGAAATGTGTTTTTTCAAGTCAGCAACTGAGACATTTCATCACTTAAGCAATTGCAAATGATATGAGCTGAAGCATAAAAAAAAGACTCTTGGTGATAAGATTAATCTTCGTAATTACCACTTGTGCTGGACAGTGTCTAAACCAATATTTAGCAGATGTAGCCATGAAATTTTGTGCAAACATTCAAGACCCAAAGAGAAAGAAGTCTGCTGACTTTGGTGATCCACTACTGTTCTTCACCATGAGGTTTATTTGATTGGAATGTCTCAACAGCTACTGCTGCTACATGGCTCTCCTTTTTGCAGACGATGTGGTTCTCTTGGCTTCAGACTACGACCTACAGCACACACTGCGGAGATTGTAGCGGAGTGTGATGAGGCCAGGCCGTGACCCAACCCTGCTTAAACAGAAGGAAGTTCATGTTTTCAGGTCACCAATGTTCCACAGATGTAAGAGCTAACACACCTGTGGATTGAGAGAAGGCGTCTACTTTTCATCTACTTTCAATTTAAACACTGGGAAAACATCCAAATGATTTATAGATACTGTGATACAGTCATATAAACCTTGAGCACATCAGGCGTGCATCCATCATTACCTCATGAATTGCAAACATTATCATAATATCATGTTTGTAGCATTTATAAAGTCAGGCTTATCAATTAATCTGTTTAAATCCCTATTAGGGAGCAATTCTTTCCGTTCATCTCTTGTTAATAAACATGCACATTCCTCAAATGGATTCATTCCAAGTGACAGATAGTGGGTGGTCATATGTCTGTGTGTATATTTACAGCCAGCCCGGAAAGGCCATCAGATTGGCCCAGAGTGTCAGGTCAGTCTTAAAACCGCAAAATGAAAGAGCTAAATCAAAGTGCCGAACTGCAGACCGTCAATCCCCATCCTGCCTGCTGATGTTGTAAAAAACGAATAAATGGTACAGCACTCAGTCATTCCTACAAGAGGAAAGTAGGAGATGAATATGCATGGAAATATTATTGAAAATAAAGACCTGTGCAATCTCTTCTGTCAGGCACAAACACATGAACATTTACTTCTATAGTTTTAACCATGGCAGTGGAAGCGTATCTGAAGAACTTGCCTGGGTTGAGATTACAATTATCCCAGTCCAGTTCTGATTAACAATGCAGAGTAGCTGCAGAAGAAGAAAAAGTTAAAGGTCAGTGATGGAGCAGTAGTTGGACTCATGGGTGATGGCTCAGGGATTTAAAAAGTAGTGAGATAGCGGGTCGAGGTTGAGAATCTAAAGAATTTAGAAGAAAATTTACTGTCACATACTGTATCTATAAAAAGCAGAATATTTGCTTATTGGGGTTTGGCTTTGCACAAACTCAGTGACGTCCACAACTGTCTAGACGGGGTCACTTATCTGAGTTAGCACAAATCCCTGTGTATAAATAACGTTATTGTACTATTAATCATTATAGGAAATCTGGTCAAAACCTATTCCCTAGCCACACAAATATGTCTCTGTGCCTGGGAATGTACCATATCACCAAACTAGGAAAATGGTGGTGGGGTGAGCAGCGTCTTTAGTAGTGATAAAGAAAGTTGGCATGGGAATGTTAACAAGGATGCAATAATTTACAAAAAAGGGAAACAAGTTAGGAATGCAACCAAGACGGGTGTCGGTTAGCTCAGGTAGAGCATCCGCCCCATGTACAAAGGCTCAGTCTTTGCTGCAGCGGCCCAGGGTTCGAATCCTTTGCTGCATGTCATTCCCCATCTCTCTCTCTCCCCACACTCCTCTCACTCTTCAAGCTGTCTCTATCAAATAAAGCTCAAAAAGGCCAAAAAAATATAAAAAAAAAAAAAAAAAGAAAAAGGAAAAAAAAGAATGCAACCAAGATCCTCTGATCGACAAAGATCAGAGGATCTGATCGAGAGAAAACAATACCAAATTTGCCAATATTTACACACCAATAAGTAAAATAGATACATTTTTGCTGTAAACTGGCAAATTGTCCAGGCTGTACCCCATCTCTCTCCCATCGACTCAACCTCCTGTGATCATTCAGGATAAACAGTAAAGGAACATGGATGGATTTATTAATTTTCATATATATTTATGTTTGAATAATTTATGATCATACACTTATTTCTACATTTATTTACACAACTCCTGTATGAAAATGACGGATAGTTCTAATTAATAACTCTAAGATAAAGATAAAAATGTGCACATACATGAATCCAGAAAAATCGAATCTAATCTTTCTTTCTTTTATTTTTTATCAGTCTATTTATTATTCTTTTCCCATATTGAAAGTGAGATTTCCATGTCTTTTTTTATCATAAAGTAGGTCTTAGTGCTGTAGAAACACTTTAAGTGTCAGAACACTCAATCTACGAAGAAATACACAAAGCCAATATTCAGAAACTGCGCCTTTAAACGATCCATCAGGACTTCTATAAAGGTTGTGATGTCACAACTATACGGTCACAGCTCTCAGCACGGCCCACCACTGTTATTTGGTAGGCCAAAATCTGTTACCTGTGCGTTAAGCTCATTAATATAAATGAGACAAAACACAAAACACATTGTTCTTGCTAGAGGCTCCAGGGAGATGTAAGAGATGTAAAACTATACTGAGATGTTTTTTGGCACAAATATATCTCCTTATAGATATCAAAACATACGGGACCTTTAATTAATCTATTTAACTGACAATGTAATTTTTGTGCCCCCATACATGTGATCATTGACTGAATAGAGATAGAAGTCTTGCGGTGTTGCTCTGATCTGTACAGTAGGATTAATTTAGGAATGAGATAAAGCGTCCACAGTCTCTGCTCAACCCGGTTCACAAAGTCTGAAATTGTAGTTTCAGACAAATGAAAATACTAAAATCACAAACTTACATTACAATGGGCATCTTATCACGTTTCAGTTTCTCTCTGTATGCTCAAATTACGTATATTGACACATTTTACTTCATCTGTTGATGTAACCTTTAACATGTCGCTGTGACAGTCTGACAGAGACAGAGACAGAGTATTCACGAGCAGTGATGTGGAAAGCCAAAGTTAAATTACTTCTTGGCAATTCTTCTATTAATTAAACACAAGATGATCTCACCACAAACTAACCGTCATGGAACAAGACAACACCTTTTATAATATTGATACATCTCGGATTAGATTGAGTGCCTCCTCTCTATGATCTCAGCGAGTGGCTTAATACGTATTTGTTTATTTCCTTACTCTTCAGACCTGTCAGAACATCTGCAAATGTGAATCAAATCACACAGAGGTTTGTTTAATTTAAGTCAAAATGCTTTTTGTCCCTCAAAAGTGGTAATCTTTTTTTTGCCAGAAGCAAAAAGTTCAAGTACATTTGTCAATTTATCCACAAGATAAACTGACTCTTTCCCAAATATTCACAAATTTAAAAGCTTATGGAATGAAACCAAACATCCCTTGTTCATATGAATTATACACTCAGCAGCAGAAAGACGTTTTGAACACATGGATTCAGTTAATATGGCGAACTTGTTAGCAAACAGTTGCCTATTTACACATCCAACAATGTTTCTGGCCATGTTTAATCTATATGAACTCCTGAGGGGAATATCAGGCTCTTTAGCTGCTAAATACTCATCTATGTTCACTAACTTGTGAACATGAAGAGCAACTTGCGAACAGCAGGTAGAGTACAGGAGGATTTGGAGCTGCTAAGGTGAAAACACCATGAGAGCAGCGAGAGTTAACCAGAACAGTAAGGCTAAACAATGAACTGAAAGTCCATATAAAGCTTCAGATTCAGACTCCTTTCACATGTCACATTGAATTTACATTGTAATTTAACACAATGTTGTAAAAATATCAATTATAGCCACTTTAGCTGCCTGGCAGCAATTTCTGAGATAAGAATGTCTTAATTTTCTTATTGTGTGATGGAAATCATAACCCATTACAAACCCGTTAGATAAGAGAAGTCTGAAGTGACGTCAGCACAAACTGCTCCGCTCTCTTCCACTTTCGCTGTCAATTTGTTATCAACCTTAACATCAACAAACTTGTGTTCAGTTTGGTGTCAAAACACTGAAGCAAGTGGAAGATAACGGACAAACGCCTGCAAGACAAAGCAACAACGGGAATGTACAGAAGACGGGTTTTAAAGGACTGTTGCCGGCTCCTAATGAAGCAGAGGATTAGATTGACCTGAGAAGTGGGAAGATGAAGTTCTAATAAAAAAAAAAAAGCTATAAACTACCAAAAAATCACTCCATTGTTTGAGATCTGTCGTGAACTGCACTCTCTTTTGTTGTGGTTGTCACAGACACAAAGGGAATTTCCGAAAAGAATGTTTACAGTTTTTTTCACAGAATTCGTTTGGGGTCAAACGTTTGAAAAACAGATAGACGTGTCGTCATGTCTCATTGCTCAGCTCCACCCACATAGAAACTTTTAATCACATCATAATTCCCACTGCCTTAAAAATTCACACTCTTCTCCACATACATATCGGTGTTAAAGGTTTTATATGTCACATATACACATATCTGCCCACTGCCTTCAAATCCCACTTGTTTGAGCATAAATCTACCTTCATCCTTAAATATTCTCACAGCGCTTAAAATATACTGATGTAACATTTAGCAGATTTCTTGCTGTGAACATGATACACGTGATTTGCATGAAAAGCACAGGTGTAACATTAACGTTGTCCCTGATGCATTCAGTGGTCCCAGTTGCCAGGATGCAAAATAGGCTACTGGTTATTAGTTACACCTGTGTAGTACTTTATGTATGTAGTACTGTATGTATGTAGTAATGTATATGTGGAAAAAATGTAAGTGGAGGTATGATAAATCTACTTTTACCAAGGGTTAAACTCACATTAGCAATACATTTTATGCTGGATTATTCCTTTGGGTAAACATTGTTGGCATATGGAAAGTGTAGTAACTTTAAACAAACTTCTCTTACAGTCTTACAGTTGGGTTTATCTCCAACAGACGGCGAGTGTAAAAAGAAGCAGGTGGACTTTGTAGGCATTCACACTTGCATGAAATAACTGGAGGTCAGCCAAGTGCAAGTCTTTAAAAGTCAGACATGATTAGTCTCACGAAAGGCACGTACAGCAGTGGCACAACAGGGTGATTTGCATATGTATACAAAGTAGGCTGTATAAAGCAAGCTTTATTTTATTGTTGCGGTCATCCCAGAAGGAGAGAGCCGTGTTTGGAAAAGGGCATAAGAGGTTCTCGATGGACTGTGAAGGCGTCCTACTCAACCGTCAGACCCAGACACACATGGATGCCAGTCACAGTGCACTTCCACTGAGGCAGAACCAGACTCTCCTTGTGTTTGTAACACCTCACAGTTCCCGTGATGAAGATGGATGGCATTGTGCCCTGCCTTTCCCTCCGTCGTAAGTTGTGTTGTGGTCTATTCGGGCTCAACCTGGTCGAGCTGGTCTGACACTCAGGAAACTGCCTGTACAAGCTGGCCGCCCCTCCATCAGGAAGTGCTTTGTTATTCTGTGCAAATATTTCATCAGCCTGTCTGCAGGCCTCAACGGCCCCCCTGGTATTCTGAAAAAGACACATGAAAATATATACACACACACACACATGGTTGGTGTTTTGTAATTTTTATTCACTTTGTTTTGCTGCAACAGTTTCACTGTTTGCTTTTACTGCATCTACACTGTAAAACTGTTGACATGAAATGGATGTTGCAAGGACCTGCGTTCTTCAAGATTCTAATCCGGGTCAGTAAGTCACAGCTAACTGCAGCTGAACTCTTAATAAAAAAAAAAAAAAAAAAAAATGCAAAAAATTTCTTTCCAATGAAGAACATCCCTATTCTGATTGAGCAATATCTGAAAAATCATAGCAATGTCACGGGGAGTTCACACTTCATTGACACATACGGACTGAGCAGCGATAAGGATGTTATTTCTATTTATTCTTGCTTCTTTTTAACTATGTTTACTCTATGTTCAAGCAATTGTCATATTTCCTCAAGAAAATTAATAATCTCATAAACAAGATACCAAACACCATAACAGGGAGTCTTTTCCTGCAAGGCTCAGTTTAATTCAGACAAATGTAAGCAGTCTGTGATTTGTCTTGCGCCTTCCCGCATTTTCACTCCGACTTTTCGATCCGTCTCCTCCTCCTTGGCTCTTTTTTCCTCCCACTTTTCATGTGATAATGGCCACAGATTTGATGGAGTGTGCAATAAAATTTGACATCATCCCTGTTTGTCTGCATGATCTTATATTACATCTGCAAAAAGAATGCTAAAGCTTTAACATTTAAGGCAATATTTCCAAGAGCAAGTGAGTCTCTGAATGTCAAATGTTTCTAAAAGGTTTTGACATGTTTGTGTTTTCTGTATTTGACCCAGTTCGGTTCTGCATAATTTGCATTTCATCTGGTGTTAGGGGAATTCAAGTTGAAGTACAAAACATCTCAAAAATAATGAGCGATTGATAGGATAGGGTCTCCGCAGACGGCCCACATAACATACTGTTTTTGCCTTTACCTCTGTCCTTTTTCCGTTAGTTTGATGAGGTGTCAGAGACGAATGTCTGTCTGGAGGATCACAGCTTTTTAACAGATGGACAGGAATCATACCTGCATGTCAGGATATGAGGTCAGATGGTCGTAGAAAGTGGCAAAACTACAACCAGGCAGGGCAAAACTCAGTATGCAGACATTTCCTGCCCTTTGGTGCACACATACACTATTTACTTTATGCTCCTTTCAAGTCAACCGAAGACACTTTACAACACCAGATTGAAAAAACAACAACAACAGTTATAAAATAACAGATAAAAGAACACATTCATAACCCTAACACATTACAGAGCACCAGGAAAGGCTAATCTAAGGTGAGTTTTTCAGCTGTGACTTGAAAGAAACAACAGATGCTCACTGACGCAGATGCTGAGGGTTCATTGAGGCTAAGGCCAGCCCCACTAAAGGCCCTGTCACCCATAGTGTGGAGCCTGGAGGGGGGAGTGGAGACTAGATGGGCTTCAGTGGGACATAGTGAGCGAGTAAAGTGCGTAGGGAAACATATAAACACAAGAAATACTTTAAAACAAATGCTGTATTTAACTGGGAGCCAGTGTAGTTGCTTAAGAGTAGGGGTAAAGTACTCTCAGGACTGTGACTAGTTTCTTTTTAACCCCTGAGTAGGTACACCTAAGAGAAGGGCATGAGTAATCTAGTCGGCATGTAATAAAAATCAGACTGACAGAAGAGAGGGTCTTAGTCTGGAGATGTTCTTCGGGTGGACAAAAATCTGTTTTGGTAATCTTTTTAATTAAAAACAGAACGCAGAGTCTAAAATTAACCTCAGGATTTACACGGGAGACTTCGTGAAGTGAGGCTGGTGGAGGCAACGTGGATAGCCTCAGTTTAAGTTTAACGTAATTACAGGTCATCCAAGCAATAATATAATTTAAGCAGTCTGTCAGGTTGGATGGTGGTAGACAGTCAAAGGCCTTGGTGTGCATGTAGCGTTGACAGTTTATATGTTCAAGAGGAAAAATGTAAATAATGAAGAACAAATAATAGTCCAAGAACTGAGCCCTGGGGGACACCACAAGAAAGGGAGGATGTGGGAGACCAAAAGCTGGTAATAGAGACGCCGTTGTTTAGCTGTGAGGTAGAACTTGAACTATGATATCGGAGTGCCAGTTACACCGAGCAGTGTTCAGAACCGGTGCACAAGATTATGACAGCTTGTATCAAAAGCAGCCATTTTTAAACCCCAGGGAACAGAGCCAGACAGAAGAGATGTGTTAATGATTTGTGAAGAGCACAGGCAGACTTGATTTAATCTTAGGAGTGGTGTGTGGTTAAGAAGGCTTATCGACAGTGGAGACATTGACAAAACATGACGGTTTATATTAATTAAAATTCGTCATGGATTATGTTCTTCTGGTTTTTATATCAGAGTTAGCATGTTTTAGCTCCTGTAAGTTGGTGTCATTAATAATAACTAACTGCAACATTTTGTGGAATAAGAGTTGAAGGTATTTCATGTCTTTTAATGGCTCTAATGACCTGAAATGCACCCATAATTAGTATTACTATAAACAATTGTGCTGTTTGTAGTAATGAACCCACAGAAAATTATCCCAAAGTTCACCTAGCTTTGTTTTAGCTCGTTGTTTTGGTTTTGCGCCAAAACCTTTACTATTTTGGTTCAGCTTCACTACGCTCATCAACCTTGCGACCCAAATGCAGCAGGCAGCTAAAAGATTCAGATAAATCAACTTAATGTAACCTGTCAAGCACCAAACAAACAAGGCCAGAAACATGACTCCAAGATTTCCGTAACAAGCTCATAAAAAAAAGATCGTAATCCATGCACTGAATCTCATTTAGGGTTTGAAACTCCCTTAGTGTTGCATGTTTGTTTATCTTTAGTGTTTTTACATCTTCTCAATGAATCTGAATTTGAGCCATCCAATTTTTCACAGTTTTCCATGAAATGTGCCGTGGATATTCATGATCCTCGTGGGATTTATCCTGACCTATTATCCAATGCAACCATTAGGCCACAGTCTCCAACTGTCTGCCCATCTGCCCATCACTTTTATGTCCTATCACTGCAGCTTAGCTTCACAAATCACCACTGAAATGTTAAGTTCATAATTTAACAGTAACTTGGTAATCAAAATGTATCTACAAGAGTTAAATGTGTACACCCTGTGGGATTCAAAGAAGAAAATCAAGTTTGTAGACTCATGTAGTATAACTCATCTTTTTTCTTTTAAGTGGGTATGTCTCATGATTACTGTGTACATCTTCTTACTGGAGATGAGAACCACAGTCCACACTTGTTTCACAGAAACCGCAAAAAATCCCAAATCAAAACAGAGTCAAACAGACAAACAAAGTGGCCTAGATTGAAGTTGCCATTAAACGTCTCTTGCTGGTTGATGAATGTGTGAAACGACAAGTGCCTGAGGACACTCAGGGGAAGAATCTGGAATTAAAGTGAATATTTTCTCAGATATAGCTGGCATGCAGATAAGTATGAGTGCCAGTTTATTTAGACAAAGGTGCCTTGTAGTAGCAGCAGCTATTATATTTTGTTGTGAAACCTGTAGGATGCCTGAGGGATCAAATGATGGAAAGCACCAATAAAAAACATTTCCACAGTAGTTTGGGATTGCCTGAGTGAGTAAGAGAAAGGCAGAGAGACGGAGCGATTGCCTGAGAACAAAAAAATAAAAGTGTGCAGACATGAACGTCAACATGCTCATTTCTAAACAGCTTACCTGGCATGTAGAGCAGAGTTTGGTCGTGCAACCGCCATCATCACATTTATTGTCAAGGAATGCAGAGCAGGACAGGTGTGGCAATGTGGTCATAACAGATGCCAGCACCCACTGCTGAAGACTAATGATTGTCTCATTAAATGCTGATATGAAACCCAGGTAAATAAATCTTTCAGATTTAGAAACAGCATCTGTTGCTCAATTTAGAGGGGAGATACACCCTCAAACTAATGATTTTACCCAGAAGTCAATATCGAACCTACAGTAATCTGAAGTGATTCAGAGAAAACTTATTATGACGTTTTGTTTGAATGTATGACTTCCAGAAAATAATCTGAAATGTCTCCATACCTCAGGAAAATCAAGATGGTGCTGTCATGCACTATGCAGCTCATAATTAGTGGTGGTTATAAGCTCTTTGGTATGGGTGGGATACAAACACAACCACTAGCTTCTCTTAGCTTTGTTTATAAGTAATGTACATACTAATTACTTAGAATTACTTTTTCAGTTTTTCAACTGAGGGACAGAGTTTACCGTCACTTCATACTCAATCCAAAAAATAGTAAAAATGTCACGTATAAAATGAATTTTAAAGCAACATTTTTACAGTTTCAGAGTGCAATTCTTTTATATACTGCTATCTGATTCTTCATGTTTTATCACTCCTAATCAAAATCTAACAAGTCGACAACTTTGCTAACACAGCCCAATCACAAAACCCATTTTATGGGCTTCCGGTGCAGCCATCAGATATCCGGAACAGATAACAGATATCAATATTTCCTCTGCAGTTTGATTTCAGTTCTTGATATACGAGAATTACAAAAAGCCACATGTCTGCTCATGTTCCTACACAGATATTTGCATTCCTGAATAATAATAATACAAAAAGATGATAGCCTTCACTTCTTTTGCTCTCTACATGGACTGTTGCATCCAGAACCCGCTTAAAGCGTGATGTGTCAATACTACTCGGACTGCAAACTGAAACCAGAACACTTCCAGTGCCAAAATTCTGGTGCCTTTGCTACAGATTCTGCAATTTTAATCAGATATCTGTTCTATAGAGAATAAACACAAGTCAACAACACAAGATACAGCCATCCAGCTAATATTACTTACTAATATTACTTAGTCCAACTGCATTAAGCCCAGCTTGGTGTCTAACTTGCATCCTTTACCCTCTCACCAACAGCTAAAAGCCAGTTCCAGACTTATTCTTGTCAGGCAGCCTCTTGCACGCGCTCTCTCCTTAGCTTCCTCTTCCGTCTCTTGCCCACTATTCTGTTACCTACTCACACAGCTCTGGTTCTGGCACGACACCAGCTCCCTTCCTCATGAGCATTCCCAGCCGGCTCCTCCTCACACCAGCTAGAAAACCTCATCCTGGCGCTCCAAAGCTTCTGTGCCAGGAGTGTAAATACCAATAGTCTCCCGGTGCTGCTGCCACAGTTAGGTCAACTGAGCTAACTTGCTAAGCAGTGATGGTACTTTCATAACAAGTAAGGCTTTCTATCCATCAGGAAAGTCTGAGAGTTGAGACAGAGCAGCTGGAGGACATCAGAGGGAAAACCATAAAACGTTTTCTCCATAAACTATGATCCAGTTTCACCAGAATTTGTGAAATAGTTGGTGGTGTGTGACTTAGTGCCATAAAGCGTGGGCACACTTCTTGCAGGAGGTCCTAACCAGCAACCGAAGTTACACAGTGCAAGAACAGACACGGAGTAGTGCAGTAGTAAGAATGACAGAGGCACCATTCACCCTATTACAAGTCAGTGTAGCATCAAAATGATATTGAAGCTGTTATTTTAAGATAAAATAGCTACATAATGTTGTTTCAAAGTAACTATCAAAGTTTTTGTTACATTAATCCATGGTTTTGTCCTTTAGAGGAAAAAACATTTCCAAGATATGCCTTTAACCTGCCCATCATTCTTCTATAACCTGGGTGGGGTCATGTTTAGGGTTGCACCTGGGGCAACCAATCCTCACCATCACCACCAGGTACGCACATGATCATCACCGCAGTCACCCCTCTGCTGTTTAGCTTAAGAAAGAGACTATACTTCCAAAAATAACACGCACATTCTATCGCAGGGTATAAATATTTGCTTTAAGCAATATTCTTCATCGCTCGCAGTGCATAATGGAAAATGATGGCCACGCTTCAGCAGTGTAAACAGCCGGGTCAGACGAGGTCAGGCTTCCACACATTTGTTGTCTCCTGAGGCCCAGATTCTGGGTCAACCTAGGTGAAGCAGATAACGCATAGCTGTGTTTGTGTATAGGTTGAAAGGTGCATGAAAGGTTTTGGCGTTCATCTTGATTTGGTAATTATATAATGCATCTCCCCGTCTCTGTCTCTCACTCATACACAAATACTGTGAACGCTGTGGGACGTGAAGTACTTGATGTTTGCTCTTCAAGCTGCCAGAGGGAAATAGTTTGCAACTGTTGAGACTTGTTCCTCTAAAGCTTATGTTAAAACCGCACCTGAGTGTTGAGCTGATGAACATAATTATAGCCATAAGTGTCTGAGGTTCTTTATGAATGTACTGATTGAAAGAGGGGAAAAAAAAAACTTTTGGTGGAGATTAAAAACAATGTCTTAAAGCAAACAGAAGTAGAAAAATATATACAACACAGAAAAGTATACCAGGGAAAGCTCAGCACTTGTCAAACATTTCTCTTTCATCATGGGAGTCAGGAAGGAATCCCTCTCTCTAAAAAAGAGACGGGTCACTTTTGCTTGTCCATTAATGCTCGGTCTTATCTCAACACTCACATACACACCACTCGTCCATACTGCAGCAGGCAAAGATAAAACTCTTCTGGGGTCTCAGAGTTTTAAGCATGTGTTGTCAAGATAGCACAGAACAAGCTGTATGTTCTACGTACAGACTCAGTGTTGAGCGATGAGTCACGACTCAGAAACGTTACATCTGTTCGTGGGTGGGAGTATACATTTAGTCCTGTTTCTGTAGCTTTAAAGACTAAAGTGCGCTCTTTGGTGAGAAAGTTGGTCTTTATTTTGAATTCTTTTTACTGAAATAAGAGATTTATCAGCTCTCTGTGAGCATCAGAGACTAAAACCTACAGTGAACAAATGCAAAGTCAGTGAACAAAGGTCATCTGGTTTTACTTTGTGCTCTTTATCTTTCCAATACCAAAGAAAAAGTGAATAACCAGGAAATTATTGCCAAAATCAGCTTGGTGCCTTCAGACTACATTAATGATAGCTGCTGTTTGACCACATTTGTTATTTTTTGAGAGCAACTCCTTGGGTAAATTATTAGTACGATAACAAGCTTTGGGAGGACATTCTTTTGTTTGAAAATGGTTAAAGATTAATATCAAAGTTTATCCAAGCATTTCCTTTTGTTAGACTCCGCCAATATTAGTTGCATAACTTCACTATGGGTTTTAATATGTCATCAGACTGCTATGAGTTAATCATTAACCTTTCATTTTGGGAAAAAAACAACACATTTCCTTCTGGAGAAAAACGACGGCAATCATGGGAATTTGACATCACCTCACTACACCTCTGACCCTGTTCAAAAAATGTGCCATATAAGCATCTTGCATTAGCACAGCTCATGAAACTTTATATAAAACCTATAAAGTGAAAGCACTCTCACATGGACATGTAATTTTAGCTCAGTCACTCAAAACAAGAAGTAAACCGCTCAGACCTGAACAGTAAAGCCGTTGCACACAGAGCATACAGTATAGCACATGACTGCAGCCACCCCCTCGACTCATTCATCAGATACATGTCACTGCGGGACACACTATGGCAGGAGTTTTGTCCCTTGTGCAATAGCATGTCTTAACAAACACACCTGTAACCGCCATGTGCTATACATATGGGATACGGGTGGAAAAAAATGGGCTGTACTAAATGTTTATTTTTGTGGTTATGTTGTGGTGTTTAATGTATGTATTTATGTGAGGATTTGTACAAACTGTGGCAACAAATGTTTATCTATCTAAGCTACCACCAACACAGTAAAATCAACAGTAAATAATCACTGTGAAAAACAAAGAAAGGAAAAGATTCACCAAACATATCTACAGCCGAGCTACATATATACAGGCACCTACCATATACAACTACAAACTCATCCATTCTTTGCTTTCAATCCACTGCAACATCATTAATGACTAACTGGCGTTGCCATTGTGCAATTTGACGGTTTGACAGAAAGTCTTGTTTAGGCTGCATCCATGGAGATCCATATTGCTCTGTCATCACTTGTGTCTTACTTAAATGACAACACGAACAGTTGGTTGAAGCGTGCATGTGCCTGCGTATGCTGACGATACAGTTTTCTCTTCCGGTAATGTGTTCACAATACTTATACGGTCACATGTTGCCAACAACAGTAAAGGCTCTTGCTTTTTTTCCCGACACTATAATTGTGTAATTTATCAAACATACAGATATTTTTCTTGACTAATATTAACTTAATGATGACTTTTATTGACGATAATAAAGAATAGAGAGAAAATCTATCGATTCCCTATAAATTACTTGATATAAGTGGCTGTGACTGAATCTCTGCTTCTGTATTTGCTATATCTGTAATCAAGCAGGTCAGCCCATTCTCACTACAAACTACAATCGTATTGGGTGACTGGCAAGTACCCAAATTAAAACTTTTAAGTTATATTTAATCTTTAAGTAATTTTTAAGTGTAATAATGTACAGTATATGTCAAAAATGATTTTTCTATATGAAAAATTATTATGTTTGTGTTTCTATATTGTCTATATTTAATTATATGTTTATATACTAGCCTCAGGAGGACTTATAGTTGTTGACGGATACATTAGTAATCACTTACATCTGCTTAAAACTAAATTATAGCTTGTTTATTATTGTTTATATACTGTTTATAATGCTACATAGGAGGGATATTAACCATTGTTGATATTGTATAATTAATTGTTTAAGAAACATCGTTTTAGGAATTGTTCAAAAGCTTTGTCATCACACATAAACTCTCCAGTACATTAACATCCGCTGTTTTAGGCTGCAGCCAGTTGAGCAGCTTTCATTTGCCATCAGTTAGCTGTCAGTGTTTATGTATTCTCGTTTAATCTCTTTAAGAGCAACTGATCCCACTGCTGATTTAATTTTTGCAATGTTTATTGGGGTTAAATCTGGTATGCATCCTTGTCCAAAGAGTTCCACCTTTAATCTGTGTTGCTTCACAGGACTGGGGGAGTAATGTGACTCCCTGGGGGGTTTACTCCTAACTAACGACATGGGAAGTTTGTGTGGGATGGGTGATTAGCTGGACCTTCTATGGAGACACAACCATTTATGGCACTGGCCTTATCCATCTATATTTATTTAGTTTGAGAATTCGGCAGTGTCTTTTTTTTAGTCATTAATATTATTGACTTTGATTGAAGGAATGCAAGAATTGACAGAGGAGTACAGACAAATCAGGACTTGCTGTTCAGCGATCTGCTCCCTTATTTAGAACAAAAAGGATCTTAAAGCATTAATAAGGCTCTCAAAGTGTTGGCAGTCAACGCTATGTGAGAGCAAAACATGCATAGTCATAAACCGCAACAGTAAGATAAACAACAAAATACAGATCTGCACTCGTAGGAGAGAAAATAGGAGAGAATGTGATACTCGCTGGCACATTGACACTCAGACTGGTTATTAAGCCGATTATTGATTTTCTCTTTAATCCCAAATGTGATAATAAACGCTAAATCTAAGTGTGCGCTCACAGGGTTCAAGTACAAGTGCATTTCAGAAGCCAATACATTTCTTTATGGTGTTTTCATGAGTTCCCTGGGGAAGACCAGAGAATCTGAGGCTTTGTCACATGACCTCACTCACACATGACCCTAACTCCACAATGTGGACCTGAGTTTAGATGCAGAGAGGGATCGAGGTTGGGGCATGGTGAAGAGTGGTAGTCTTGTGCTTATACTCCCCTGGGGAAAACAAAAATGTCTTTAGTTTTCCCAGGCTGAACAGAACTTGTTTTCACTTTTTTTATTGCCCACAATCAACATTTCTTATCAAGCTTCAAATGTTTTTCAAACCTTAATATTATTGTATATACAAATGACAGCTCCACCTGTGCCACAAGATTAATGCAATAATACCATTCAACTGCTTTTTGTCACTAATGTTGCCTCAACAGATGGAGATCTTCAGCTCTTCACTTCACATCTGGAAACAGAGATGATGCCTCATGAAATAGGAATGCAACGGCAATGGTATACTGCTGTTGAGAATCACTCAACATGGTGATGTCCAGTTACTGGAAATGGACCAGAGAACTGAGTCATGTGAGTCTCCCTGTTTTTTTAATGTTTAAATATTGTGTTTCATTCTGAGGCTGTTTTAAGTCCAAATGGTGGGCAGGGAGGGCAACCAGATTTTCACATGATCACATGCTATATGTCCAAATGGAAAAATAAATAATCTGCAATGCGCACCAGTGGCCATTTTTCCAGAAGTTCGTTGGTTCACTGAGTCTGTTGTCGGGGTTCTCAGGCTGCAGGTGCAGTCTGACATCATATAGAAAAAACAGTCCACTGCACTTCTTTGTGTTCTGAGCTAAGCGCACATTTCCTTCCTCTCAGGTTGTGGTGTCTGGTGACTGTTTTCTTCTCTCATCTTGCTATTTGTTTTGTTCCAGCTCTGTAGAGTGGTTATCTAATTATACATTTCACCATCCACCCACAAGATGCTCTGAAACCATCAATAGGTCACGCTCGAGCTCACTATCAATATACCGACCAAAACACCAGATGAACAGAAAATAATTGCTTTCCAATCATCCATAAGTGAACTTGCCTTCAGCATGTAAAGATTTTATCCTACTTAAAATATTTAACTAATTTGAGACAGAGCCACAGCAGACATGTCCATGAGCTTACGTCATTGTTCTTGTTTTGCACTAATGTTTTGCACCCTTGGGTGTTTATGATTTTTTTCTCTCTGCTGCCAGTCATCATGCTTCAACAGTTCAATGTTGTGTTGCCACTCTATCATTTTGCCAAAGCCACATCAAGTGCAAACCAGACTACACTACCTGGTAGGGCCATTTTGTTTGGGGGAGAGTAAGGTAACTGCAGCCCTGAAGCGAAGTACAACCAAAGAAATTGCTATTATCAAGCAGAGATGCAACTAAAAATAGCCCTGTGCATTAATGAAAAACATTCAAAAATATTGGCTTGAAATCTATTCTGTTGCTTGCATAACTTTTGAAATATGACTTTTGTAACTTTGATCTAACCTCAGTATTTCAGGTCACGTTTGATAAAGTGACTTAAAGTATTGTTTTATGTCAGACTCGGGGAAATGTAAATGCATCCTTTAACGTTCAGTTATAATGGAGTAAAACATGGGCCCTCATGTATATACTTGTACTGCATCAAGAGGTGTCAGAGGCAATTGTATGCAAATTTTAAATATCCAAAAAGGAGAAATAGTAGACAAGAGTAAACATTTAACTTCCTGTTATCTCACGAAAAGCAATATTGTATAATTTTAACATAAAACCCACTGATGCTACACTGACTCTAAATACGATCTCCTGTGAGAAGTACGTAATGCTTTACGTCACCAAGTCACACACCACCAACTATTGGATTGTGTATTATGAAGTGGAGAAGCAGAGCAGGTGTCATGCCAGAACAGGAGCTGGGTAAGAGGGCAATATGATCTCTTCTGGTGACAAGAATATTTTCAAAGATGAGATGGGAGTTGAGCTGCGGCTCAGCTCTGGTCTCTGAATCCACATTATGTCATTATGGTCATCACCTCTTCCTCGTACCACAAGATTACCATGATAAGCATCTCCATTTGATTTTGGAGCAGAGTACAAAAATGTGCATATTGATGAGGAAGATGTTAGGATTATAGCTACATTAACAGTTTTAGGCTACATAGGGGCTGAAAAACATCAAATTGAGTTACAACATGTTAGCAAATATAGTCTACTTGTACTTCCAGTAGACATAGAGGAACATTAGCATTCATTTGGAGTCCTGTTTTTGGCTAACAGACAAATAAACATCCAATATTCACTCTTTGTCCCAGCTACTGCAATAAATATCTACCTCTTTAGCTGCTAGATGTTTAACTGCCTTCATTAGCTAGATGCTAACTTCGTCTGTCATTGCCTGACATTTGGTGCTGACCCTGATTGTAAGACGAATATAAGAATACCCGGCATATGGGAGGAATATTGGATGACCCTGAATATTAAACTGGTCTGGTTTAACTAATAAGAACAACTGGAAACATTTTTAAAGTTGACTCACTGTAAAACACATGCTACACACAGACTTGAAGACGCACCCTAGTTTAGCAACACCGAGGCTACACACACGAGTGGTCAAATATAAATTTAATGTTAGAACACTGTCTATGCTGTGCGGCATGTGCAGGAGAGGAGACAATGCTATATTAGTACCGTACATTTTTTACACTTGTCACATAGGTCTGCTTATATTTGCCAAAACTCTGATTCACATCTTACTTTCAGGTATAAAATATTTATAACAAACTTGCTTAAGATTAAGGGAGTTTTAAAGGAGTTTCAGTGTTGTGAAAAATGTATTTCCTTCTTCTTTTTTTGAGAAACTTCACCGTGAGGTCAGAGGAAGTGGTACCTCTCTTAAGGTTTCGTCAATTTGTGGTAGTGTACACGACACACTTTCCACACGCACCACAGGTCACTCCACCACTTTGTAAAATGTACAAACACTAACATCCTGCTCTTAAACATTTTGTTTACAGGCCATAAATAACAGAACTGATTCATTAGTCACTCCCTGTTTGATTCAGTGAACACACTATCAACTTCCTGACAAATGGCCAAACAAACATTTAGATATTTATCTCCTGCAGCTGTTACAATACCATTGCCTCCAAGTAAAACATAATGCAGAGAAATAAAAAAAATGCTCTAGTGAAATATAGCATAATAATGTCCTAAAGTCGTGTTTGTACGCTAAAGTGAATAACTTTATTTCCTTTCAGATAGATTTTAAACCAATAGCATATACAGTATGTCAATAAGATGATACAGAGTTTATCGAAGATGCATTGAGTTCTTGCTCAGTAACCTTTGAACATATTCAGTGAAATGTTTGCCGGAAACAGTGGTTGTATAGTGTCTCTACCACAAAAGACAAAGGTACATTCAGATGACGCAGTTGTGTTTCTATTCTTTGTGAGATGAGTGTATAACACAATGTACCTGCAGTGGTTGACATATTTTGTTGTCATTTACATCCTGTATGAAGCTTAGAAAGTACATTTGCACCCATATGTCTTTATCTTTCATGCTCTTCTTGATCATGATCATCTTCTAACACTTTCTTCAATTTCGTCTGATGTAAAACCCTTTGAATTAGGCTGTAAGTGGAAAGTGCTATATAAAAAACTCTTGCCTGGCTTAGAAATACTCCAATCTTTGAATGAAGTAAATGGTGCACAGGTAAAATGACCTCCACTTATATTATTTAATTAACAGTACTACTTTGATAAACATGCACTCAATCTATTGATCCACACTTTTACTTGAATAAAACCTTGTACTTGTACAGTGGTTGATTATTTTTATACTGTGGTTTTACAGCAGCATTTTGGACCACCGGGAAGAGGATTTTTCAGATTTTTAGCCCCAGGCTGCGGGAAAATGTTGATGGGTTTTGGAACTGTTGTAGTGCCAGAACTGGAGCTGGATAGGTAAGCAATGTAACGGGGCTCAGCGGCCTCTACGGACATAACGGCAGAGGCAAAGTGACCAAAGTGGGCGGCCATAGGAAGCTGAGAAGAGGTAGAGTGACTGAGCAAGAGGCCAACAGACAAGAGTAAAACTGGGACTGAGTTTTAGTCGTTGGCGAGAGCTTGGTGAAACAAAAGGTTGCAACCAGTCTTTGTTGTTGCTGTTGGACTAGTAAGTAGTATTAGCTAGCTGCTATGTCTTGTGTTGTTGCACCTGCTTCATGTTTGGCTGTTAGCAAAGTTGTCGACTCGCTAGTTTTTGATCATGAGTAATGTAATCATAACAAATGCATGCATATAACTGTCCATATTTACGACAGTGGAATAGCACAAAAAAAAAAACACCACTTGGAACGTGTTAATGTGTAGGTGGCCACATCCGCAATGTTTTGCATAAAAATCATCTGTGTTAAATGAATCATTTGAAGCCGCATAATGAAAAGGAGATGCCAGATTCCTAATAAAAAATGTTTTGTGACTGTTGGACCACTCAAAATGAATCATGGCCATCTCACTCACATTGCTAATTGGACGCATTTTTGAAGAGAGGTCCAAACTCATCTGCAGCCCTCTGTTTCCACAGAATCTTTTCCAGACAGAGGCAAAGATTATTCATTCTCAAGCTTCTACACTAACATTTCTAGAAAGAGTATTTCGACCAGCTGATTCAACTAAACCTGAAAAGCATCTTGAAACAATAAGGCATGTTGCAATGGAACGAAACTAAAGTTCATTATTTAGAAAACATGAGTCAGTAGTCGTGGGAAAATAAGGATTTAGTTATGTGCTAAACTATTAACATTAAACTGACTTGAAAAGGATGATAAGGAGATTTTTTAGGGAACAAAAGCATCAGAATTTAAAACAATGCTGTGTAGAAATCTTTTGATTTAGCTTCCCCAATTTCAGAATGCAATATCACTGTCGTAAATATGTACACATGTATTTGTTATGATTACATTGATTGTTATGATACTTATAATCAGAAACTAGCGAATTGACAGCTTTGCTAACAGCCAAATATCAAGCAAGTAATCCAAAAGCAAGAAGCCCAGCTCGACGTCACAAAGAGTAAATCTAGGACTGACTTTTAGTCACTGGTGAAAGCACCAACGACTAAAAGTCAGTCCTAGATTTACTCTGTTTGGTCACTCTTTCCTTTTCTTTACACTGGCCCTGCTCCCTGTCAACCCCGGACCTTACAACCTCTAACACTTCCCCGGTGCTCTGAGCTCACAGTCCGGGCAGCCCAGCTAACAAACGAAGCTAACATTAGCTAACAGCAGCTATAGTTTGCAGCACTTTGCTGTCAATCAGAAAACTCTGTAGCAGCCAGAAGACATCAGAGGGACAATATGATCCATAAAATAGTTGGTGGTGTGTGCCTTAAGTGCCACAAAGCGTTAAGTACTTCTCGCAGGTGATCCTACCTGGAGCACAAAGTTACATGGGGAACAGGCATATGGGGCACAAAGTGGGAATGACAGAGCCATTCACCTGATTACAAGTTGGTGTAGCATCAAAATGATTTAAAACCAGTTATTTTATGGTAGAAAAGTATAAAAAAAAAAAGAAGTAAAGTAACTAGTAACTATAGCTGTTATCATAAAAATAAAATAACAAATGTAATGGAGTAAAAAGTCCTAAGATTTTGCACTGAAATGTAGATTAGAAGGCATAAAATGTAAATGTACTTCCCCCTGGCGTTTCATCAGACTTGTTCTCATAGATTTTACATGCATGGTTGTGCATACGTGTTTTCCCATGCACACAATAATTCCATTGAGCTTGTTCAAAACAATCGACAGTTATGACTTTACTGAGGTCACTTGACGAGGATAATGACAGATTCACGTCCCTAGAGATACGCAGAGCTAAAGAACTGAAACCTTGTGACATATGCAGTTTCTCACTGTGACGACTCCGCAGCCGCCGCTGCTGCTGCATGCGCTGCGCCGTGTCTCAAACAGCTCACTGGTTAAAAGAAATGCAGAGGAGGAGCTGCGTTCGGCGGCCCCGAGAAGAAGAAACTTCCCTGTCAGTTGTGAGTGTGACAACAACGTGAAGCGCAACTAGCAGCGTCAGAGCATCGCTTGCAGACCGAAACCACAAACGTAAACATCTTTATCCGGTGGATTGCTCATGTTTTTATCAAGACCTTTGCCGGATTATGGAGTTTAAAGCCTGTGCGTAAAAGATACATTTGAAACGATGGATTTGCTTCTTGTTGGAGCACCTGAAGAATGCGCCTTAATGGAAAGTGCTTTGGGAGTGAGAGAGGATCCTTTACTTAGTGTTTAACAGTAAAAAAAAAAAAAAAAAAGAACCTGCAGGTATGAACTCCACGGAAGCAAATTTCAAACCGCCCACCATCCCGGCGATTATGTTCATTTTCGGAGTGGTGGGGAATGTCATTGCCATAGTGGTTCTGCGAATATCACGGAAGGAACAAAAGGAAACTACTTTTTACACACTCGTGTGTGGCCTGGCAGTGACAGACCTCCTGGGCACCCTGCTTGCCAGCCCTGTCACCATCGCCACCTACGTGAAGGGCTCGTGGCCGGGAGGTGAGCCGCTGTGCCAGTATTCCGGCTTCATCCTGCTCTTCTTCTTCTTGGTCCAGCTCAGCATTGTGTTCGCAATGTCAGTGGAGAGATACTTGGCAATAAACCATGCATATTTCTACAACGAGTACATCAACCAAAAACTCGCTGCTCTGACTCTTTTGGCCATTTACATTACCAACATCGTGTTTTGCGCGCTGCCCAGCATGGGGCTCGGCCAGGTGACGCGGCAGAAACCGGGGACTTGGTGTTTCATCAACTGGCAGAACAACGACACAACAGTGGCAACTTTTAATCTGATGTACGCAGGTGTGAATTCAGTCATGGTTCTAGCCACTGTCATATGCAACGTGATGGTGTGCGGGGCTCTGATCCTGATGCACAGGCGCTTCATCCGACGCACGTCTTTGGGCACAGACCCGAGGCGCATTGCGGAGCTCAGGCGCAGACGGAGTTTCAGACGATTAGCTGGAGCAGAGATCCAGATGGTGATACTGCTTATCGCAACCTCGGCTGTGGTTCTCATCTGCTCCATACCTTTAGTGGTGAGTACTGGAAAGTTGAGTGCGTAAATGCTTGCGTTACGCGCAAGTTGTCAAAGATTTTCCACAAATAAGCCACCGTGAGAAGGAAAATGCATGAGAATAGGGTTATACTGTATTCAGATAGTCTGTGTACAGATAGTTTATAGAGTATCTTTAACAATTCATGCCAGTCCTTGTGCCTAAACCTAACCAAACCTTAACCACAGTGGTGTAATATCACAATTGAAATGTATCTGTAGGCGGGCTACCAAAATAAAGTGTTACTCACGGTACAGAGAAACAATCCAAATTCAAATAAGATGTTAACAAAATACAACAACTGAAAGTTATGTAAGTTTTGAATTCATGGTAAACAGACAACACAAACAAACACAGCATGGTTAATGATATGCTACCTGCACTTTGTGTTCCAGTTTTAGACGTTTGCGGTTAGATGACGCATTTCTCTTGAGACACAAGTGCGACCGTTCACACACTCTCTGCAATCAGTTCAGCTGTTTACAAGAGAGAGAGAGAGAGAGAGAAAAGCTTCAGTATTAACATAATAAGAAAATGTGCGACTTTCATTTGATTAACGTCAGCTCTCTCATTGTGTTGTTTGCGAGTTATTTGCGAGCTCTCATCATCACAACTGTGTGATGTGTTGGCTCAGCCAGTGAAGAGTGACAAGCAGACTTTCCTATAAAGTCAGAGATAGAATTAAAGGAGAGATCCACAAAAAAATAGTTTGAACACTCTGTGAGACAGTCAGGTGGCCAAATGTGTGTTGAAACCTGTTCCATGAAAAGATGCCTTACTCACATTGGAAGAGAAGAGAAGAACAATCCTTATTCTATGCTCAAATAATTTGCAACGTTTAGATAAAGAAAGATGATATAAAGCTACAGCTGTCTGAGTTTGACAAATCAAGTTGCCTTTTTTTATGTTATGGCCCTTCCACTGCTGGAAACAGTGACCAAAAAAGCTTGTACGTTTGGAAGATACCCACTTGTTTGCTTCGTCTAACTCAGACTCCTGAAGCCTCAGAGTGACTTCTGGAGCACAGAACAAGGACTGTACTTTTTATCTGCCGTCTCTTCCATTTGAATTATGTTAGAAAAGAATATTGTTATGACCAGTATGAAGCTGTGTGGGACCTCACTTCTATAATTCATGAAATGTCAAAACATGTGACTGACTTTGATAGGATATTATTAGACCCCGGGGAAAGCCCAATGGCCAAAGGCTTTCTAATGATGAATGATGGTGAGAATTGTAGCTGTTTTTACTGGCTTCTTGCCATCTTGACACTTCTGTGGTTAACACAGAAGTTACATTGAGCCAAGTGCCTTATTAGCTTGGACCATTCCATGCCAACCATGTAGGAATATGTAAAATAAACAACTGCTTTACTCTTCTAAACAAAGTGTAGCCACGTTTGGGCTTGCAAAAACACAAGCTCAAATTGTTTATGCATTTGAAATGTTGTTCCACGTTCCTTTATGTGACAACTAAACAACTTGTGTATGCTTGTTAAGTTAAATTTAATTTACCATTGCTGTTTTTTTCTCATCTAGTTGAGGATCTTTGTGAATCAGCTGTACAGAAACCAGAGAGAAGAGTCTTCATGGTTGAATAAAGACCTGCTGGCAATCCGCATGGCCTCCATCAACCCCATCTTAGACCCTTGGATCTACATTCTGCTAAGAAAGACAGTGGTCCTCAAGCTGATGGAGAAAATTAAGTGTCTGTTCTGCAAAATGGGAGGACGAGGACGAAGGAACGGCAGACAGTTTCGCTGCGACGGCCACCTCTCCTCCTCCATCGTCTCCCGGGATTCTCCCTCGCTGGTGTCACGTGGGATTCAGGAAATGGTGAGCACCTCACAGACCTTCCTGTACCCGTCAGAGGAAAACCCCAGGTCATGTCAAGCAGACGTACAGTGCGGCTCCAGTCCGCCAGGTGTACAGACGTTACAGGCCCACCAGGAGGTCTCTGAGGGGCCTCAGAGGGGACTTTTAGAGAGCTATTCAGAGGACACATTGCCAGACAGGCTGCTGAAAAAGCTCCCAGTGTGCCCCAAGGACCCAGCTCTGCACGTGACCTTCACAGATGAGACTGAAAACATACAGGAGAAATGCATATGAGCACTGCAAAGACATGATAATAATGGAAAAAGCTGAAGACTGAACAATGATCCATCAATCTGTAGATATCTGCTGGACTGTACAGATGTATTACTGAGCTAAATACCCATTATCAATGTATTACTCTTCAGTCATCATTTACCACAAACACCATATCGCTAAAAACACTTCAGTACAATCACAACAGTTTTATGATAGAGAACAAGAGGAGGAGCGCTCCTGTAGCACTTTTTGAATATTAAAAACCACTGCTAGGCTGTTAGAAATGTTTGTTATGCAGCATTTCGACAACAACCTGCACAATGACTGTAAAGAATCAATGTTAAAATGTGAACAGTGTTCCACGATGATGTTTAATTTATTCTAAGTATATGACATTGTACGTTATTGTCTTCTCTGTGAGAAGGTACAAATAGTATGGAGCCATTTTAAATCGGTACAAGATGAATAGGTTCTTTTTTTTTTTTTTTTTTTTGGGTACTACATTCGCAAAGAATTCAGTCAAACTGGTTGACAAAGCTAGAATCACACCATCTCCTGCATTTCATAATAAAAGGCAGCTATCCTGTGGCTTTTCCACATTCACTCAATCACTTAAAATAATGTCTACATAAAATAAGAAATGTTAATTGACCTTTTCCACCCTTTAGCTTTTAAGATTTAATCCAGTTTCACTATTTCACCTTAACATAATGTGTAATTCATCTAATCTAATCAGACATTACGGAAATTAAGAATGGGAAATCAAAGACATTATTAAGCTGTTGACAATAAAGGTTTTGTTTTTTCTTCCAATGGATTATCTGGTGTAACATGGCATTTAATAGTTGCTATAAAGATTGATATAAATATCATGCGCATATTTCAATGCTGAGGTTTCTTGTTGTTGCAACAGCCGGTGTCAAATTTAACTACAACAGGTTGATTCTCTTGTCAAAATGTTAATGTTGTACCAAACTCATAAACAAACTGAAAATAAAGGATGGTAAATATTCATACAAATCAAGGATTTGTGTCACTCTTTTGCAAAGTGGAGTGTGAAGTGAGGCATGTATTGCACGGTTTAGCTAAATATGAATGTAAACATGCTGTAAAGTAGGAAAAGGGAATTACCACATAAACTCTTGGTCGATTCCATGATTAGTAGACTATTTTGGTATGTGATTAATCTTTTGTTAAGTATTGGGAGTTGCATCTTTATCGAACTAAACCACTGACCCTGCTGGTGAGTCATAGAAATGCCCTAATTAACGGTATTTTCTGTATGACTCATTTCTATGTTAAAACAGATGGCGATCCAGAGATAATTCAAACAGATCCGAACTGAAACTGAAACTTCTCTTTAAATAAATACTCCACAATAACATTTCTTCATGCCAGCATGTCACCATTGGCGCCATATCTCTTTCATCTCTTTCGAGCGCTGATGGCTATAACACATTTCTAACCAATAGCCAGTTGAAGTGGCATGGCACCGCTCACCTGCAGACTGATGGTTTCTTCAACCCAGAAGACTTCCAGGTCCAATGTGGCCGATGTCCAGAGTCTTCCGAGAGCAATAAAAACCACCCTCTGTGAACAATATCCATTAAAGGGAGCTGTGACCTCAGAGTAAGAAATCTGTTAAATCTGCAGAAGTTCCCGGGAGGCAGGAAATAGTGATTGACAAAACAGTTGTGATTGGATTTTAACAGAGAGTGACAGGAAAAAAGATTCTTCCTGGAAACTTGTCCCTTCTTTATTCACCTCATCAGCTAACGCCAGTAATACACTACAGTACATGTGGCAGGCTGTTTTAGACATTTAAACCCGTGCTATGAGGAGCCTGTGAAAACAATCGGCCGTTAGAATATGCCACTCAAACAGCAGTGAGTGTTCATGATGTGGCCTTTTAGCACAGAAATGGAGTTAAGTGCAATGGAGGTGTTGGGTTCATTTTAGGGTCAAGGTGCACGAGGATATAGGATTATGTTTAGGTTAGGTTAGCATTACCAGAGACTGGAAGATGCAGCAACGATATTAAACATAATTTCCCACAAGTGTAGCATCACAAAACGTAATAGATAAAAGCTTGAATGACTGTAACATCCTATTTCCGGGCTCACAAAACTTAATTTCTGAGTATGTTTGTCTTTTTTTAACTTTGTCATGCATGCCACCACATGTCTATTATCTAATCTAGACCTGAATTTTGAAAAAGGTGTAATGAACCGAGGCAAACTTGAATTACTTCTAGAAATTATTTTTAACTTCTCTGTGCAGCCAAACATTGATCATTCCCCACATTAATTAGTTTTAAATTCTAGTGAAGATCTCCAAGTTTCTTGTAGTTTCTCAAAGGTATCAAACTTAATATTGAGGAAATGTGCATGAAATAATAGGAAGGTAGAATTTAGCACAGTGTTGCTAAACTGTGTTGGCAGCATGCTAACACGCAGGTATGATATTTACTTTGTTTGCAAAATGCTAACATTACTAATCACTACTAAACACAGAGTACAGCTGAGGCTGATGGTCATGTCATTTGTTTTGCAGGTTACACAAACTGATGGGGATATAAATGTCTGAACCAAATTTCACCATAATTCATCCATCAATTGTTGAGATATCAAAATTACGTCAACCTTCTGGTGCTCCTACAGGTAAAGTGACGTAGGATTCATCCTCTGGGAACCATGAATTTACCAAGTTTTGTGCCAATCCATTTTGTAGCTGCTGAACTTTTAAAGTGAAAAACTGTGGCAAATCTCATGACAATCCATCTAATAGCTGGTGTGATATTAAAATTGCAGACTCCGTTGGAGAGAAACTGTAGATGCAAAAAGTTTTGGTAAAAACACAACATATAATTCTTAAATAGAGAGCCTTAGTTCTTACACCCTGGACCTTTAATACTTCATTAAGTTAGCTAATACAGAATATATACACGTTATTGTCAGGCAGTGTGAAATGAGAAGACTTTAACAACTTTAAAGCTACATAAGGAGAAACAAACATGTTAACTTGTATGTCAGGAGATAACATTAGGTTCTATAAGGGTGTATGTTCTCATGCCAAATATACAAGCAGCTGTAAAGTAGATGGAGTAGGGGTGATCGGGCAGAAACTATCAAACAATCAATTAAAGGTCCAGTGTGTAATATTAAGGAGGATTTGTTGGAAGGATAAAGCAGAAATGGAATAACGCTTGTGAGGGTGAAGCGAGTGGATTTTCAGTTGGTTGCAATCTGTAAAACTTCACAGCTAGATGCCCCAATTTTGTCTTTATAATGCAAGAATGCAGTGTTACATAACAAAGGGACTAACTGAAAGTTGAACCCAGTAGATATGTACAAACGTATTTAACCTGAACTCACTTGGCACACCCTGATTACACAGAAGTAACCTGATTGTTTTATTATGCAACTTCTAAAAACAACAGCTGCACCAGTAATGATTTGTGTGCGTCACAGACAAGAGTGTGATGACTTAGGTAATGTTTATTTTGTTTTATTTCTGTATTTAATTTAAATCTGTTTGTAATGATTTGTTCTCTTTGTCTCTTCTGTATAGATCTATTTTCAAAATTATGGCTAGCAGTTTGTATTTTAATCATAACGCAACCTTGCAACCCTTGAGTACATCATGAGTCCTGTTTGCTTTATTGACTTTTTGCGATCATCTGCTCAACTGACAAATAGATACACATCCTTTTGTTGCATTTAAAAGAGGATGTGATCGTAATATTTCCTGAAATAAAATCCCTACCATTGTTGCATGTAGCCTGCCAGTTCAGATCTAATTTTTTTAAGAGTTGTTCACAGAAAATCGACATTAGCACAGGACGTTCAGTGGCCTCAATTATTTCTATATATACGCTGCCCTAGAAATCTTGAGAACAGAAATGACTGTTGTCCTCCATAGATCGCTAGGTATCACAACGTGACAGCCGTACGGCTTTAGATCAATGACTGATCTCTGCAAGACATGAGAACAGATTGACAGTGAAAATTTCACCTAAATTAATTCATCTAATAGACAATAAACATCCTGCAAATGCTAGTACCATCAGCAAGAACTCATTAGTATTTTTTATTTTTTTATGGCAGCAAAAACTGATCTCTTTGTTCTTAGATTTTAGATTTCAAGATGTTTCCAGTGTTAAAACAGAACCACAGATGTGTTATCTGAATCATCAAGAAAAAGTACAAATTTAACTTATCTGGCTTACTGAAGAATTTGAAGTTGTTAGAAATGAAACACGTGGCACTCAGCAGCTCGTGGTTTACTTTGTTACTTTGTGTTCTTTGCTACAGCGATTAAATCTTATGGTTTTGTACGTTATGTAAAAGTGCGTCGTCGATCGTAAATGTAAAATTCAGAAAATGTATTCTCAGGATTCATTCAGGTAATAGTTCCTTTTTTACATTCATTGGCTAGTGACAGTGAAGAAGACAGGAAATGGACAGGCAGACAGTGGGGGGTGGTGTGGAACCGGACCAGCAACGTTGCAGTAAGCTACTAAGGCGTTCCCAACTCCAATATCCAACCAACCGATCCGAACAATACCTCAACTACTGGATGGAATACCATGAAGGTTTGTGCAGACATTCATGGTTCCCAGAGGGTGAATCCAAATAGCACTGGTGATGCTGACACATCCTCTACCGCTACCATGAGTAAGTAACTAACATGCTGAGAATGATTCAACCTTGGAACAACTTGGGAAAAATCAATTTGATTTATACAAGTACAAGAAATACTGGACTCAAAAAGTCCCAAAGGAAAGAAAACTGCAGGAATCACATTTCTATTCGTGTTTATTCACGGACTATTCACATTGACAATTTGCTGAGCATGCACGCTTTTCCAGCAAAAGCCACACACAGACACATCTGAACCTCACAGATCATTAACATTCAACTATTATTATTATTCCTCTGGATTTTCTGGCTGTTTCTTTCTCTTTGATTTGTGTCTGTGAACACAAATCAAAAAGAACAAATCCAAACTTTCATATACTAAATCCTAAAAGTTTATTTAATGTACTATAGAAGCCAATAGATTGTGCTTCTTCATTAATGTGTTAACAGCTTTTCACAGATTCATCTATAGGATAATTTCAGTGTGATTGCAGGTTTCTTTTTTCATTTTTATTTGTACAAATGAATCTAAACTGTATAAAACAATCCTGCTTATTTTAATCCAGCTCCACTGTTTGTTTGAGAGTTTCAGAAAGTAGATTCTAATGTAACCACACAATAGATTATCTGGAATTTTAAAATGAATGCCCACATCAAGATGGAACAGAACGAGGAGATGTAAAAGCCATCAAAAACATCTTGGTTGTCTGGAACCGAGTGTAATTTACAGTAAAGAGCCAGAACAGACTAACAGATTAAAAAATATATCTTTAATCTTTATGAGTGCATGTAAATATTTCCATGCACATTTAAACACAATTAACATTAAAAGGATGGAAAAAATGTAAAACAACAAAACTCAGTTGTCCTCATCTAAACACCATTTCATGGCTGCTTCTAAGACTTCTTGTGCCACAGCATCACACACTCACAGAGGTTTTAGAAATGCCTCTCATGCTGAGACCAAAGTTCAGAGTTCAGAGTCCTCTTGCTTTGACAAACTGTTCCTTTGACGGTGTTGCTGTGTCCTCTGATCCCCCTTCCCCAGTGACTACATTTTTTATATTTCCCTCAGCGTCTATGACCACGGTGGTCCTCTTCAGCTCTTCATAGTGCGTCTGCCGCTTAGCAACGGCCTCGCAGGCGGCCAGCACCTCATCAGATTCAAAATCGTAGTCCCGCTCGAGCTCTGGGGCATTAAGGATTTGTTTTTTGGTCTCCTCTTCTTGCCGTATTTTCTCTTTGGTTGCTAAGTGCTGCTTCCGTAACCTGCATGCCCATGCCAAGTCTTCCTGCCACAGGGAGTGCTCTGACGGGCACAGGTGGATTGCAACCTGGAAGGACCGCACAGCCTGCAGGGACAGGACCGCGTGAGATTAGGATTCAAAACACAAGCTTTTTACGGTGGTCATGAAAGATAGGAGGACTTGCTCAATTTGCTAGTAAAGACAAGTTTATAGTCTCCATCAAACTCTCAAATGAGCTCTTTCAGGCCTGTTTGAGGGTCCTCAAAGATGAATGGTATCTGTGCAGCTGAATCAGCAGATGGGTGCTAACATTCTTCATGCATTGTTGCATGTGGATTTATGGTTTCATTAAGAAGACATCAATATCTCTCAGCTGACTGTGCAGATGTGCATCGATGTTAAAATTATTGTCCTATTGAACAGGAATACAAATACCCTCAAATCGTTTATGGGAACTGATGTCAGCCAGCCAGTGACAATTTGCCACCTGTGAAGAAAATCCATCCCTGTGTGAGAACAGGACTTACTGACAAACTCATTAATTCGATTGGGACAGGTGTCTTTCTAGTTACATGAGTTAATAGTCAAGTTAATATGCAAATGAGGCCAACTGCCTGCATGAGAAAACAGCAAATTTGACTCCACCTTGAAGAGTTCACAGTTATACAAATAATTTTGGCTGGAGTGCATGAACTAGTGCGACAATGATGAGTCAACCAGCAAATAAAGGCAAAACAAGTCCACACGATTCAAAGAGTACTATAAGTAAATTTCAAGAAGCACTCCATCACTTTTACAGGAGTACAGCTCAGCCTGGAAAAAAACAGTTGTATAAGATCTTCTTAGTCTTTTTGGGACGTGTGTCACACTAAGGATATCTGCTTGATTGACGTCGCCCATGTGGAGGTTAACATCCTCGCCAAGGTTTTCTGGCTTTATCGTCTTTGTTAATATTTACTTGAACGTTGATTAAACATGTACCTGACACACTGAAACAACAAACTATGTCGTTCAAAGCTATATTGTTCCTGAGATTAAATTAGTGATGTGTTATGAATGAAAACAAAACACTCCACTCTGCTCTACTTGCAATTGGTCAGTTGTGTTACAGAGTGGACTTTCTTGGTTGCTACTGTTTTTCAGTGATATAAAGTCCTGCTGTGTCGGTATTTTTCCATCCTCCATTGACGTCAACATCCCTTGAGCCTTTGCCTCGCTACTACCGGTGTTTGAAACAAGTGCAGCCAAGTTAAACTTTGGCCTGTCACCAAGTTACATACGGAATTAACATTAATTATTGACGGCTAACATAACCTGCTGCAGGCAATGTTTGTCATTTATTTTGTTACTGTAGCGATAAATGAGTCCTAACAAATTTGTGACGGATTTGAAAGAATCCGTGTCTTTGTCCGATCTGGATACCTCGCACCGGTACACCCAAATAAGATTTCAAATTTGCACGCTGTGCTCACACTGTAGAGCCTGGTAGATATGGATTATACACAGTGCAGTACAAGAAATGATCGTGCTACACTTAATTGCGTACATTGTGTACAGATGAGAGGACCTGACGAGCTCAAATCCTAATGAGGTAAACTCAGCTCATTTTCAGTTACACCTGTTCCTGATGCTACATTCCAATGCTTGACATAAAACAAAAGCCTTGAGGCCAAACTGTGGTAAATGTCAGGCTGGTAAAATGCCTTTGTTGAATCAAATATCGAGCATTTAATGGCCAAAGCAAAAACAAACTCTGAATTTCCCCTCTAGGTTTTTTTTGGCCCTGAACAATGAGGTTTTGTTACAACACTGCAAAATTCATCTTCAAGAAGCAATTGAGTAATTTCATCATTCACCACCTGTAACACATGTGACTGCACTTTTCAGAAATGAAACTGTCCATGACCAAAACAACATGTCAAGTTTCATCTTGAACAAGCAAGAGTCTCATCAGCTTTATTTTGAAAGGAATTCTTCGCGAGACAATACACCACAATAGGCAGATTAACCGGCTTCTATGGGAAAATCGTAGTCAATAATGAGAAGATGGATGGCGACAGAGCTGTCATGCTGCGATGCCGCCAATGTCACTTTCAAATATTTATGAAACATCAACAGAAATCAGAAGCTACATGTTTATTTTACTCGAGTAAGACGGACAGAAGTGGGAATTGAAGACGGGAAGAAAAAGAACAGACTCATGAAAGAGAAAATGGGGAATCACTGCACTTACTTTTGCACAAACAGGCATTACTCAAACATGTTGATACATACAAAGCCCTAAAACGCGACCGAACAAGCCTCGCTAAAAATAGATGTCCCCTTTTTCCCTTCCTTCCCAATAGATTTATTATACATGGAGGTGTGTCTATATTTGGTTTAGTTTTAGCTCACCTAACTTTCAACACTTCCCATTGTTGTTTATGATGCCGTAGGACAGGTCTCTCGCTCGAAGAGTGACAAGCAGTGCCATTCGCTGGAGGCTTTTTGAGTTCAGCCCTGTTTGCTTGGCTCTAAATGGGATGAACGGTGTAACTGTGATCTGCAGGTTTCATAGACCCACAGGTCCTGGCGTGTTCTGGGGCAATTTAAGCAATCGTGCAAGCCTCAGGCGCTTGGGTGTGCTTTGAAAGAGAGGGCTTCATCTCAGAGGCAAGGAGTTTGCAAAAGGTAGTAAACAAATAACCGACGCATCTTAACGGCAAAAAACGAGGACGCGACTGATTTATTGTCAGCTCCAAAAACAGGTTCATTGCCAAATCAAATGTTCGTTCAAACGATCCAAAGAAGATCATTAGTGACTGTCTGTAGCACAAAGCCATCGATTCTTATGCAACACCACCACAAATAAATATTGGTACGGACAATATGTGCCAAATTGGATTTTGTGTATTGGCACCTGCAATATGGCACCTTTCTGACGACAACCAAGCAATGCATATGGTTTTAATCACCTCAGTGAGGACATTCTCAGTCGTCTATAACACACTGTCATCTGCAATTAGTAAAAAATGTTATAGAAGTTTTTTTTTTTTTTAGATCCTGTTGTTTCTTCTATTTATGTCTCCTCTTGTGTGACTCACACACACCTCCTCCACCTCATTTCTTGTTAAGTGCATTTGTTTGCCTGGCCAAATTCAATAGCAGTTTGACAACTTTTGCAAACACGCCGCGCTAATTTGTTTTCGTTTGGAGTTTGCACTGCCAGTCATACTCACCAGGTCCACCTCTCCCAGATTGAGCTGGGCACGGCCCAGAGTCTGCCAACCCTCCCACCAGACGGGGCGGAACTTCACCGCCAGCTCTGCTGCCTTCACAGCGGGGAACAACTCCTGCAGAATGGTCAGTACCTGTCGAGAGAAATGACATAGTTCGAGACTCTAAACCTCTCTCTGTAGAGCATGGAGTATCCTTCATGGAGGATAAAAGTGTGATTTCCAGTATTAACACAGTATGTGTAAGGCTTAATCCCATATATTGTACTCAATGGCTCTTTGAGAGGCGTTTCAGCCACTTGTTTGCTTTTTTTTTTGCTCGAAAAGATACACTTCCGTCTTAATGAATGCATTTGATTCTTGGACTAAATGAAAAAAATAAGCTTAATAAATGGTAAAACAGTATTCAATCAAACAACAACAAAAGCAAATGTAGAGTGGATTATATTGGAAAAAATTCTATGTTTAAATAGAATAAATCACAAAGTCACTCAACATAAAATGAACCAAAAATAATTAATTAATAATAAAGTTAAGTTAATAATTAAGTAATAATTGATTAATCGAGATAATTCATGATTTTTCAAGCAAAAATGCCAAACATTGTCTGTTTACAGCATCATTGCGAATACATATATCTGACTTTTGGATTGTTGGTCAACCAAAACAAGACATCACCTTGGCATTTTTTTTTTTTTTTTTACTATTTTATGGCTCTATAGAAACAAACAAAATAATGAAAATAATATACTTTTTTTCACAGCAGACATTTTGACAAAAAATAGTCAGAGTGCTGCTGTGGTGCATGTTGTCTCCCTCCGCTGCACTAAATGGAACACAACCTTAGTTAGTATCATTGGAAACACCTGCGTTGACCCTACTATGTTATGTCAAAATGGCTGCTGTGAAAAAGGTCTGTTACTTGTGACTTGACCAATCCACCATTTGAGCATTGTACGGTGTAGAACAACAGCACAGTCACGGTCAGAAGATTACTCTCTATAATTTACTTATCGATGTGTATCGATTTAACAGTGTTGCACTGACCTCACTAACCTCTTCAACCTTTCCGGCACCAGTACAGGCTTTTGCTTCATCTTTTATTCAGACAATAAGTAGATAAATGCAGTTTATATGGGTTTTATATGGATACATTTATAGGGAAACAAGCTGTCATGTATCTGCAGAACAATCTGTGACAAAAAAATTATTGAAGAGAGAAATTAATTCATTAAAGTGCCTGAAGGTGCCTTGGCAGAGCAGCTCTCTGCTGATATAACATCATGTGGAATAGTCTTGCAGTTTCAGTCTCTCTGTGTTAGTCATTGCTGTTTGCTCACAAAATGCACTTTAACCAAAGAAACCACAAAACTAAAGTGAGCGAGGAGCAGTGCCTCTCGAGTGTTCGGTGTCTTTCTCTGCAGCGCTTCAACAAGAAATTATGATGGGAGAATAAAGCTGCTGCATGATACAATTAAATTCATAACTGACCCTAAAAGAGGTCTGGGAAGTTTTAGCATAGCTTTGATAACCATGTTTGATACACACCCACGTCCAGTGATAAGCCAGTAATACTCAGAATCATCTCTCTATAGCGTGAGAGGTGTTAACATGCATGGAGCACAGCGTCTCTGTCTTTGCTTCGTACTGGTAAAAGACATATATCTCAGTGGGGAAGCCCAATGCACCTCATAACCTTAGAAAACATGCAACACTTTTAATGACTAAAAGGGTCGGTTCTCACTATCAGCAGGAAGGTGTGGTGACAATTTCTCCAGTGCGCACTATAGACATACAGAGGGCACATTAGGCACAACAGGGATTGAGTTAAATAGGAAGAAAGTGATGAGGGGAAGCAAATGACCAGCATCATCGTCATCTGGGGCCAGTAATGAGAATATGATGAGGTCCAGCCTATTTTCAGCCTAATGAATGTGAGTAACATCAACACTGATAATGGACACTAAATAGGTTACATGTGCTACACGTGTAGTCACACACACAAACTGGATTTAAGCAGAAAACAGAAGTCCATTCCTGTGTCATGCTTTGAGGCTGCTTACTCATAATTCTCTATGGGAGCTACGTGCAGACTTGATCCAAGTGGACTTAAGTGATGTGCGTGTTTATGTCATGCTTCAATTCAGAGGAAGAATCCCTTTTACCATGGTGTTTTCCCAGGCCTGGTTCTCTAATGATTTCCTTCTCAAATATCCTATAATGGATAATATTATATTAGCTTACAATACTCCATGTGGTGTGAGTGATTTTATTGTGTTAGGTTGTAGTAAATGAATAAGAAATAATGGATAGAGCTCTGTCTGTTTGTCTACCTCCGCTGGCTGTTCTACTTTTTCCAAATATACGTGAACCGTCGTTTTTCAAACATGGCTTTGTTAGGAGAAAAGGAGAAGCTGCAGCTGAGGAATGATGACAAAAGTTAGCTGTGGTCAGTATGGCTTGGCTGGGTTTTGTTGCTTGCATGACTAAATGTTCTGAAATTATGTCTGTACTTGGTCTATTACTGTTGTGATGCTTCGCTGTTTCCTGTTGCTCTGCGTGGCTTCTGTTCTGTCTTGAAGATTTCTTGTTTCGTTGCCGTTGCTGACTCTACTACATTTTGTCTTGGTTCTGAATTATTTTTTAGCTGGAATTCACACCGGCAATATTTACAGACATGTGTGTTCTAAATAAATGAACCCAAAGACACAAAGGTAGGAAGAGGAAGTGAAAGGAACAAGAGAAAGGAACTGGGAAATGGAGCTAAAGAGCAAAACATTAAAGCTGTTGGAAACATGCTTCAGACTTCCCGGGGTGTCATCATCATGCTGATATTACATATCTAGCTTAAAAGCATACCAAAGTGGCAGCTGAAGGAGCATCTACGTGACCATGATGGCTGTCACACCTCATACAGCACATGAGCAGGAATGTGTAGAAGTAGATACACAGCTTGCTGGCAGTCATAACATTCCCAAACCAAAGGATAAGAAAGGAATAGGTCAGATAGAAGTTTTCTTAAAATTTCAAGCTGCAAAACAAGCACACGACTGATTTATTGTGTGCTGGCTATGAGTTCCTTTGTACACAAAAAACCCCCTTCACATATATCGTCGAACATAGATGTAAATCTACAGCCCCAGACTCTGAAGGCAGCAGCTGAACTGAATTTAGATGTGCTTGAACTTTCAGTACTGTACCAGGAAACGGCAGAAACATTCTGTGCATTAGCCATGTGGTTACAGGCAATTTTAACCACATTAACACAAAGACACTCACTCACACCGACGGATGCACATTGAATGACTTTGTGATCAGTGTTCATCATAGTTTGAAAATGACAAATATCTAGAGCTGGGTTGCTTAATTTTGACTGTTATCTCTGTGTTTTCTTATTTTTAGATCAGTCAGCTGGGCTAAATTTCCATTTCCATTTAATCAACAGCAAAATCAGTCGTCAGTTTGAGTGTAATACTAAATGGGTGGATATGTGAAACGTGAACGTATCCTTTAAAGAAAAAATGGTTTAGGTAAATAGTCAAATATAGGTTTATAATATACCTGAGACTTCATCTCATAGAGTACTGGGTTGTCTGGAGTCAGTTGAATGGCCTCATCCCACTTCTTAACAGCCTCCCAGTGCCTGAAGAAAACACACAGTGTGGTTCAAAACACATGGTAGAACTAAAGACACAAAAAGAGTTCACTGCATGGTCAAAGCTTTGCACTGTGCTACACGGCTAAATATTCATGCACGTGGAATTATTCACAATGTATTAATGACTGTTGGCTATGGTTTAAAGTTACCTAAAGCAATCAACGCCCTACACAGACATCCGAGTTAAACATGGCTTTGTATTGACTTTGGCTGACGCTAGAGTTTGGCAGATTAAAAATGACAATCACGTAAAGCAGTGCGATTGGACAATCAGCTCCATTGTCTCCGTCGTGAGATTTGATATATGTTACGTAACCAAACATAGGGTCTCATGTTTCATCCTGGTCCTCATGAAGCTGATCTCCCTGGTAACTTCTTGTTATAGAGAAGTGACTTGTGTCATTGGAAAGCTGCCCCAATCTTTAAGATTCTCACATACAACTTCTCAAAGCTGAGATAAATAGATTTTTATGTCATATCTCAGTTCATATTTACTACTCTCTACGACTCTTCCCATGTTTTTTTTTGTGTATTTTAGTCATTCTTTATTTACAAAGCTGCAAGCGCACCTGCCCACCTGTCTGACACAGAGTATACAAAGGTAGCTGACACTTAAAATGGCTGTTAGTTTCTTTTCAAACATGCAAGAAGAAAAATAAACAGCACAGAGGTCTCGTTGTGTATCACTGCAGCCTTACAACTGTAGTCTACTAATCTGTTTTGCATAGATTTGTTTGAGGCATCACAATTCTTCAGGATTTGACGAGCAGATATTCACTTTTTCAACACGATGAATGGAGATGGTGAATGTGTTCATGTTATGGCTAACCGCCCTCTCCTCCTCAAGTCAATATTGACTCAAGATTCATTTCAACAGCCTGATCAAGACAAAGGCTTGGGAAGATTATGGTGTAAAATCCTGGGTTTGATAACACAATAGGTCTGTCATGTCTACATCTTTTGCAGCTTTATAAAGAAGGATATCCTGAAGAAATGTAAAAGCAATTAAAAGTCACACAATGAGAACATTAACGCTGATCTGTAATAAAACTCGGATGATGGCCAGAACCAGAATGAAGCCTGAGAAAACAGTCAAAAGAGACGAGTGAGGAAATGGAACTAAGGCAGTGTGGAAATCTTACCAACAGATGAGGCAAAAGACACTGCAAAAATCATGTGAGGAAATTAAGCAATAAGCAGAACACACGAAGCCTCTGAGCTAAAAATTACGTATCTGCTATCAGTCAAAGAACGGGTGAAGGAAAGGGTGAGAAACAAAGAATAAAGGTAAGATAAACAGCAAAGCTAACAATCATTTGAATGATCTAAGTGCACTCCCACATGTTATTTGAAGGTGTGAACAAACATGACACAAACTGAAATATTTGCAGCACGTCCTTGTGGTGAAGAGGGTTGAGGGTGGGGACATCACAATGGTCTGACACACTTCTGTCAGAGGGAAGGAAACATCAATAACACACGTTTATGTTGACAACGCTGCACACAAGTGTAAAAACACACCCAAAAGAGAAAAAATAAAGCCTGCATGGGATGTTGTACACTTCAAAAACTCAGAGAGCCAGGTTAAATCCTGCATACTCTCTTTTACTTTGAAATAAACTGACTCAGCATGGCAGCTGGAAGCCAGACAAATCTGTAAACTATGCTGAGTATTTGGTTGATGACACGACTTGTTGCCTCACAAGACTCCCACACCTCCCAAACACCTGTATAAAGCAGCTCTTGAAGAAATTTCACAGTCTGTTCGTGTTCTTTTGTTCGGTTTGTACGAGCGCAAACAAGTTCAATGATGTCTGAGTGAAGGGGAGAACTGTCAGTCGTATTTTGTATGACCTATTTCAAATGTCGGTCTGAAGCAAATCCCTGTTGAGCCTTGCTGGAGTCTTTGTTTGATTATTACAGATGCTCAGAAGTCTAAAGAGCTTTGGTCAGCTCTCATTTCGCTGATAATTGGGGGCGGCAGTAGCTCTGCCCATGGAGACTTGGCTTGGGAACCGGAGGGTGACCGGTTCAAGTTCAGCATGGACCAAAATATGGAAGGTGGACTGGTAGCTGGAGAGGTGCCAGGACACCTCCTGGGCACTGCCGAGGTGCCGAACCCCCCCAACTGCTCGCAGGGCGCTCCTCAGGGGGGCTGCCCATCACTCCACCATCTCTCTCTCCACATTGCATGTCTGTGTGTTCGGGGTTAAAAATGCATGTAAAATAAACTGAGTGAAAAAAGAATTTCCCCGTTGAGGGATTAATAAACTATCTCTTCTTCAATAACCCACAAGTAGTGGTCCATGCATGTAGGAATGAATATGCAATCTGCACCATACATATGGTATATATGTTTTTTAATTGTTTTAAGTGCTCAAACATTTTTTTATGTGTCAGTCAGAGATTTTTATTTTCGTTTCGTCTGTGCAGTTCATGAATAAATGTGTCACCCAGCCCCATTCATGCATACAACAACAACAGGGCAGTCAGTCATCTTGATCAAGAGTCTACTCTTTCTGCTTTGGTGTGCTGCCATATGAAGATAACTAAGTCTGTAGAGAGTTTATAATATTAATGTGTACAAAGTACACAAAATCTATTCTAGCTGCCAAATCTAGCTGAGTATTGGCTGTGATTGGTAAAATGTTGTTATCCGTTATCTGTGACTCATTGTGACTCTGGTAAATTCACATAAAACAACCTTAAAAGTGCAGAAAAACACCCAAAAGTTACCTAGAACTTCACAGGCTCACCTTATTATTTACAATGTGTCTCAAAGAGGTGATTCAGATCACAAACAGGCACTAAAAGGAGCTCTTCAATTACACAGCGAGCATCTAAACGTTGGTAATGACAGACTGAAATCAGAGGTCAATGTCGTTAGAGGAGGAAAAACTCCTGGCTGACATCCCCAACCAGACACCATCTCAAACCTCTGAACAGCCATTACGGAGCACCATGAAAGATCATTTCCTCACAAATACAATTACAGGCAGAGGCTAAAGGAAGGAGGTGGCGAGGTCACAAAGTGATTGTTATTTGTCCAAAAAGGTCAGTTATCATGGAAGATGTATCAGGTAACAGCTGGGCTATTTTGTTTTTAACATACAAAAGCAGATGAGTGAGATTTTAGACACAACATGAGGTCAAAATTGGAGCCACAAGTAGAGAAATATCACTCAGATTAAATATAACATAACATCTCTCCACAAGAGCACACTTGAGGGAGTGTTAGAATAGATTGTTGGAGCGATTTAAACATTTACTTTCCTCCTAATATTAAATATACATTGACAGGCCTGAACACCAGCTTCTCACATTGCCAAAATATAAATTACTGTTGTTACACCCACATCTACTGATCTCATCCTGTGAGGAAAACAGCTCTTTGGCTTTTGAAATCCAAATCTATACAAGAACATGTGGTTGCAGACACCAAAGCGCACCTTATACTTTAACATAAAAGCTTTTAAATAAAATACAGGGGAAGGTTCAAGCTTGGATGGCACCATGTTGACTGTCAATGCTTATCTGTATTTACAAGTCAGTAGTGTGTTAGATGGGTCTGTGTGCTCTGTGCAATGGCGCCCTCCCATGGACGAGCTCTAATATCACATAACACTAGTTATTGGCAAAGTGGACCTCCTGTTGATTACTATTTGTTTTGATTACTAGAAAATACATAGTAAAAGCTCTGAGTCATGTCACTCTCCTCTTTTCTCACAGTACATTTCTTATTGCTCATCCTAGGCAGATCCTGCATCAGAGGGATGAGCAACCGACGGTTCACTGGCCATGGTAATAGCTTGTGAGTATCCATCAAAAGTGTAACTAAGCCCCTGTAGTCCACATGAAGAATCCAGCAGCACACAGACAGGAAGCGCTCAGTATTACAGAATAAAATAAGATTCCAGTTGTAATCCTGCTTGCTATAAAATTGGCACAGAGCACGGAAAATGTCTTTGAAAGGAAATAACAGCGCAAAGCTTGTTTGCTCAGCACTATTTGTTGCAACAGGTGAGCAAATATTAAATACCTGCAATTTAACAGTACACACTGTGCATTTTTCTAATGATTGTGCACAATCTGAATAAAAAAACGAATCCCGCCATCCACAGAGCATCTAATGTAGGATGTAATATGTGCACCTGTATGCAAGCAATTCAAAAAAGAAGTTGCAAAACCGACCAGATAATTGCGGTTTTATACGTCTGTGTGTTATTTTTAGAGCTCTCACAGCAAAGACAGAAACCTGCCAGCTTTAAACTGCATCTCCCCTCACCTGCCTTGCTCGGCCAGTTGTGCACCCTCATCCTTCAGCCTCTTGCTCTTTGCTGCACAGTCATCCAGCAGGATCTCTCGCCTTCGTTTGATGGCGTGCAGCCAGTCCACCTCCTCATCCACACTTGGACCATCATCTTCAGCTTTCTCAGCCTCAGCCTCAAACTGCTGCACCACTGACTTTGAAACCTTCTCACCAACTTTCCTCTTCCAGCCAAATGAAGCCATCCTGTAGAGGAAATAGGAGTGTGGGGGGTTGGTTACATGCTGTATACCCAGAAATGTACTTCATTTGAAATCGGACTTTTATTTTGAAATCCTAGAAAACTAGCTAAGCTACCGCTAGCATAATATTGCAAGTACTCATGTAGTTTACTCGACAGTCTGGACGTTTAAAGTTTTAACACTTCTGCTGCAGTTAGTTTAATCTCTCGTGTAAGTACATGACATATAACTACATATCTAACTACATCCTGGATGATAAACAAACACAACTCCGTCACAACAACGCCAGCTAACGTTAGCTATGACAGCCTAGCCGACATTTCCTACAACTCAGTACGTTTTCTCACACAATGACGCATTTTGAATGACACGACATATTTCACATTGTTGTTTTAAGACGTTAAAATGTGGCTCAGGAGGGAAATTAATACGCACAGACTTCTACAGCTTTCCTGGAGCTAAAGTGGACAAGCTAACAGAAGCTAGCTAGTTGTTGGCCATTTTGGTGACCCCCCTCATGACCCGGATGTTGTGGAAATGTTTACACTGTCTCTTAAAGACACATTTTATTATTTTTTAGCACGCCACAAACAAATAAACAAAATAGTGTTTTGCTACACTAAAATACTATATTTTTAAATAAATGTCGTCAGTAAAAATATACTGTCTGGGATTAAGGCTAATTTTGCCCACTAGATGGCACCACAGAGGCTGTTTCCTGACATACTTGATGTAATTTTTAATAAACATCACAGATTTTATCTAAAATTCTCATTGTTTTTCACCATAGTAATGTAATATTACACAGAAATACACATGAACAGATACAAAGTTAGTGTTTATTATTCTAAAAACACACTAAGGACTTAAACTTTGTGAAATCTTGTGTATAAACCAAGCCATGTCCAAAGTCCGGCCCAGGGGCCAATCACAGCCCACAGTCATATTTCATGCGGCCGGCAGCTTTGTTTTTATAATATGTTATTTATGGCCTGCTAGGATTGTCAGATACTGTATGGCTGGAAGATTTGGATTTTTTGATTGAGATAACGAAGCATTTGAATGCGCTAAAGTGCTGTAAACTGCTGGTGTTATATATCTGTAGATGTGACACAAAATATTACTTTCTGAATGATCTTGTGAAAGGGAAAAGCAAGAGTGATATGTTTTAAACTTAAATGTTAACAGACTTTGCATTACTCATAATAAATCATGTTTAGAATGAACATGAGGTTCAGATTTGTATCAACTTCATGCAAACTTTGTGCATTTGTATGTAACTTTTGTTTTTAATTTTTAAAATGTTAGTATTGGCCCCCGGGCATCTTCACGTTGTCAAATCTGGCTCTCTTTAAAAGAAGTTTGGACACCCCTGGTATAAACCTTTATACTTTCAAGTGAAAATTCTTGTTTACATTTCCCATTACCCCATGAAGAATAAATGCAGTGAAAGTATGTAATACTCAGTTGTCATTGCACAGTTTATTGCACGACTGTGATGTTTTTAATTTTCTTCAAAGTTACCAAAGACTAGAAACATACAGAGATACTTCCATCAGAAATGTGTGCAATTTAGCAGTTTATTAGGCAGTTGTGTATACAAACGATTTCAACACTGTCCATTCAGATTTACACTGGTCCATCTGCTTAGGGTCCCTTTACACATCAAACAAAAATAGAACAATATTTCTTTGAAGCAGTTCAGATAGACAGAATCGATCTGCTAACAGTCCACTAGGACGCTACTCCAAAAGCTGTCAAAAATGTCACGGTTTCACACATTCATCATCCCAACAAAACCCATCATGAAACCCATGAAAGGGTTTTGTAATCAGAATTTGCAACTGCCCCTTAAACTATAAATGTTTTAGTTTTACAATATCTTTCCGAGACCATAGTGCGTGTTTCTTTACCATGATCGCTATATTTTATAAACTCTAGTTTAAAACTGAGACATAAAGGTCAAATATTATCTAAATATTTCATTTCAAACCTGCCCCCACACGACAGCAAGAGAAACAAGATGATCATAATTGTTGTCACTCTTGGCAATTTTTCTTGAAATATATCTCTGAAATGTAAAGTCGTTTGTACAAATGGGCTATTTTTGATTTTTAAAGCTGTGGAGAGCTAAACACTGGAAACAATGACATCAGTAACTGCGGACATCTCTTTCTTTAAAAGTGTCAATGAAAACATGCAAAGTCCTTTAAAATCTGGTTCAAATGACTGAAGACAAATGAACATGTTGAAATGAGAAACCGGTTTACCTTTCAAGTTTGCTTTCCTCCCCCACTCTCTATTGCCATAATTAAAAGGTGGTAGCAGTCACTGAGGTCCACAATAGTTTGGCAACAACATAATCAGATGTTTATTTTAAGTTCTGCAGATAAGAGTTTGCTTTTTGTAATGCCAACACTCAGGAATAATCTGTGAATTTTAAACAAACAGTAATTGTGGATAAACAACACTGACAGACAGTCTGTGGACTTTAACCCTTTAAAAATGCATGAGTTGCCAATAATTCTGACCAGCACTGAATTCAAACTTTTACAGACATAAAAACAGTACTGATAATAAGGCAGCCAAACAACAGACACCACTTAAAACTTTTAAGACTGTAGACAGGAAATGGAGGGAGCCGCATCGAACTTTTGATTAAAGACATATCAAAGACTTTGTGAGCTTGCAAGTATAAGGCTCTGTCTGACATTATCAAATATAAATCAGCCACACATTTATGATCTCAATGCGTGTGAGATGTTTTTGTTTTCTTCTATCAGAATTGCAATCTACTCAGCAGGACTTTAAAATTCCAAGCGCGCGCACACACACACACACACACACACACGTCTGTTTCAGGTTTAAACATGCGTAAACCTTTGTTCAAGGTCAACCTTCAGGGGAATGTGTGGGCAATCAAATCATAAACATGTCTAAAAATGGCAATATTTGGGATGCATTCATCTGCCAATATGCATTGTCCATGCACTGCATGTAATTGCTACTACTCATTTTGTAATTGAGCCCCCGAGGCCTATACACTTGTGATGGATTGGCATTTACAAATTGAATGTAGGCAAAAGGCATTTCACTCTGTAATCATACTCAAATCCTAATCCTTAATCTAAAAAAAGAAGAAATAGAGAAAATACAACAGAAAAAGTCAAAATCAACTTGTCATTTTAATATGTGACACTGAAAAATGATATATTTCTAGATTTTGACTGTCATGGCAAAATACCTCTTAAATGGTAAAAGCAGGTTATATGTATCTGGAAAGACAATCAAGTATCAGAATAATTGTGATTGAAGGAAACAAAACTGTGATTTTTAAATTATTTAAAAACCAGACAGTAAAAAAAGGAAAATATAGACCATCCAGCAATAGATCTTAATGCAATAAAGAAAAAAAATCCATTTCCAATAGAACCAACACTGCGTTCACTTAACGCACTGATAAATATATTCACGTATTTATATATAAAAATGTAGGGGACAGAGAAATTCAAACAAATTTTTACAACAAGGACAAAACCATGACAATTTAGTCTCTGACAACTTAGATTCTCAAAAAAAAAAAAAAAAAAAAGAAAACCAAACATAAATCTGATGAAGCATTCTTTTTGTCCCTGACACAAGACAGAAATAGAAGGGTCATTGCACTTCTTCAGAGTCCAATGAATGTCACGGGCACGATAACCCTAGTTATAGCCAGTGCAGCGCCCCCGATACGTCTGCACTGCTTCTCTGATCCCCACTGAGAGAAATACAAGAGCAGCAGGAAATAAAAGATACTTGTGCAAAAGTGCTCCCTGCATCCTATACGACTGCCACCCAAACACCAAACCCTCAACGCGTGGCTTCCTTCTCTGCAGGCAAAAACTTGATCTTGTTCTCTGTACTGGAAAGCAGTGCTCACTGGCTACAGTACAGAAAATTCAGTGTAATCACTTGCGCATATATGAATAGGTGGGATGTGGGCATTTGCTATTAAATTGATCAAAAAATTGTAAAACCACCTCCTAAATGTTGTTCTGTCCTAGCTAGTAAGTAGCTTGTCATTCATCGTTCCCAGTAACCCCTTCCATTCCCTGCCAGCTCAGTATACATCTCTTCCACTTAGGGAACACTATCCTGCATCAGTGCCATGGAACAATCACTTCATCCTCAGCCGGGATGAACTGAGCCATGAATCGGTTGCATGCTTATTGCTATAAAGACACTCGGAGAGGAAAAAAGGCTAGCGATTGTTTTGCAAGCTATCGTGCAAGTAGTTTAATAAGATTTGCACACATCTCAAAGAACTCGATGGTGTGGCTTCCTGGTCGAGGGACAGACGCGATGTCCGCCCCTCCTGTTGAGTCGATGGATGAGGTCAACGATGAAGCTAAGGAGCCTTCCGCGGCCTTGGTGGAGTGCACAAGGCTCGACGTAGCTGGAGCCTCTGCCCCATCTACATCGTTCTTAATAGTGGTGCGGTAGTTGCCCACAGACCCAGAGCGGAGAGGGGTAGCAGTTCCAGATTTTGTCTCCAACATATCATCTGAAGAACACAAGACGCAAAATGTTTCCGACAAAATACACATGCAGTGAAAACTTTCATTTCTATACAGGGGAAACTGATCTGGAATGAAATCAAAGTGTCAACAAAATCCTTCCATTCGTTAAAGTCATCAGTAAAAACTACAGCTAAACATCAACACTGTGGCTGACTTTGCCGTAGCCGGAAGTCAAAATTCTGTCTTGTACCCTTTGCACAGCATGCCTGTGCGACGTTAATGGCCTATAACAAGACTCTTATCTTATATTTTCCTTTGAAGTGCCGCTACATTCAAACCTGAGTCAATGATTTATGAAGTCTGCACCGGCGCTGAGTACTAGGACAGAATCCAGGTAACCGAGATAAAGGGAGCTGAATAACAGGGCTTACCAAAATATCTCTATAAGATTATTAACTTTACGAATCTATAAGTTTAGTTTAAACAATACAACTAAAATTAGAGAACACACAACTACTATTTCTTTTTTTAAATCTTTTATATTTCAGGTTTATTGAACAGTTTAAACAATCAACCTTTTAAAAGCTAAGGCTTAGATTATTTTTGTGAACATTTAATATCAGCAAAATCATTTTTTCCTGTTTTTTTACACACATCAACTTACCGTCTATGCTACGGAAGTCAAGGAGGTAGGTTCTACTGTCCACCTGGTAGAGTTGAAGGCTCATCTTGGTTTGCATCCCAGTAATCGGATTCTTCCTTCTCACACGTAGATAATATGGATTCACAACCTGGAAGAGTTATGAGAAGAGTTAAGTTTAATTATCCCAACTTACTCATGTCACTTACTTATGTAAGCCTCATTCGTGGAGATCCTTCCTCACCTTCCACTCATAATCCAGCTGTTTCATGGCCCGGCACACTTCTGACATGATATCATTTGGTCTACTCTGACTGCGGATACCCAGATGCCACTTGGCCCTTCTAACGCCCTGGTGCTTGGACTTCTGGGGGTTCAATTCATCTAGCGTGTGGCGAGGCCTTGGGAGCGTCTCTGCCACGAGGAAGGGTACGCGCTCGGGGTGGGGCTTCATGATGCCGGTCACTGCCGCGCCAGACGAGGTGAGGTGCTGGTCGTCTAGAAAAGAGTCGGGAGGGCTGGACGCCAGGTAGAAATCCTTGGCTTCGTTCATGATGCGACGATTGTCAATGATGAGATGGTAGGCGACGGCCAATGGGTCCTGATGGTTACGGCTATATATGCAGGCCAGGACCTCCTCCTCTGTGCACTCAAACTTCTCACATACCTCCTTCAGGGCCTCATCGTCAATCATGTTGTTGCTGTAGGAGGGATCTTCAGGGAACAAGTACTTTGGTAGGTCCTGTTTAAACCAGTCATCCTCTCTGTACGAAGAGACAAAACCAAACAAACCTCAGACCATGAATGCAACTGTGTCAATAAGTCTCCAAAAAGACAACCTGTTCTATAATCCAGACAAATTGAAGATTAATCTCATCAGGCTCACCGGATCTCTTTGATGGTGGCTCTTTTCATGGGGTCCACCTGCAGCATGTGTTTAAGGAGGCTTATTACTGAAGGATTCAGATACTGAGGGGTGAAAAAGATCCCATCACAGATCTTCTTAAAGAGCGTTGGCACGTGGTCGTCATCGAAGGGAAGTGTCCCACACAACAAGGCATACAGAATGACCCCACTGCTCCAGATATCCACCTCTGGACCAGCATATAACCTGAGGACGAGTAAAAAGAAACAATCCTGTGATCACGAAAGCAACATTTTACTCGTTTCTGTGTTCAGTGTCCACGTAAAAAAATACTCTTACCTTCCTGAGATGACCTCAGGAGCAGCATAGTTTGGAGAGCCACAGCTTGTTCGCAGAAACTCTCCGTCTGACATCATGTTTGATAGACCTGCACAGAATTTTACACAGTTATGTACCATACACATATATATCAAACACCTGTGCGTTTAAACCTGTAATAACTGATTCTGTTGGCCACTTAAGGAGCAGCAGAAAGAGGTTGTAAAGATAATATTGACACATCATCGCCCTCAGGTTGATCATGGCGAACTTGTTAGCAAACAGTTGCTTATTTATGGAGCATTATCATTCATCTGGAGTCATGTTTCTTGGCCATGTGATGATAATAAGCTCAATATTCACTTTCCTTTAGCTCTGTTTTTGGTCTCTACCAACTCCAGAAAGAAACTCTCATGTGCTGAATGCAACACCAGCTCGTCAATAACTTTGTCTGTCTGCCATTTGGTGCACAGCAGATACAGAAGAAAAACTGACACCATGAGAGGGAACCAAAATAGCTAAACAACGAGCTGAAACACTATAAATCTCTTTAAAACTGAGGGGAGCTGTAGAGTTGGGTGATAATTCTCTACAGGTTCATCATACAAGCAACCTCTTTGACAATGTTAATACAAAATATTGATTATCACTTAACATATTCTGTACATTCTGCCCTAAAACATGTCATTATTTTGGCATTGGCATAGCTTCGCTTGGGTTTTTATAGCCTGTTCTACTTTGGAACTGGTTTCAAGTTAAGTTACGAGAACCTTAGCTCAAACACACACATCGGGCGTACGTCATGTTTCTTGAGGATGAATGATCCACCTTATCCTGCTGGTGCAATTCACCTTTGTGTAAATGCAACATGGTGCTCCACAGGTAAAGCGGATGTTTATTTAACCCCCACTTAGTTAAAAGTTAAAGTAAAATTAATATTAATATTAATCTCATAGTGTCTTGTCTTTTTCAACTTCTACAGCTGCTGTAGTCTCCAAACCAAAAATAAGTGGAATGAAATATATCACAGAGCGGTGACAAAACATAAATAATCGAATCCAGTTAGGATACAAAATACTCACTAATGACTCAAGAGTTTGGAAAATTTATACTGAAGTGGCTTAAGATAAGACACAAAATGTGGCACTTTGTAGAAGAACAAGGTGAAAGTCTGTATATGTGCTCACCTGCTGAGTTTTCTTAAGTTAACAGACCGTGTTACACTGTGTGTTTCCCTCCAGGCTCAACAAACTCATATTAAAATAGTGTCCGTTAAGACTCCTCAGTCTGGGACTGAGACACACTTACCGAAGTCTGCAATCTTGGCATTCATGTGTGCGTCAAGCAGCACGTTTTCAGGCTTGAGGTCTCGGTGCACCACCATGTGTCTGTGGCAGTAGTCTACAGCTGAAATAATCTGCTGGAACAGACGACGACTCTCCTTCTCATCCAACTGTCAAAGCAGAAATGATCCATTAGGTGAGATCTTCGCTGTGAGTCAGTTAGCACATCACAGCTGACTAAGCGGCCTCTTGTGTTTTGATATCTTTTGCAGCCGCTGTTGGTTTTTTAGTTCACAGGTTACTGTATCTGTGCTAAAGGCTGCCAATAACACCAAGCACACATAATGCACTTCTGTGTTCTGGTCCTCTCACTGATAATAAAATATGCAACGTCTGCTGCAGATGACAAGATGGAAGGAGTGAAAGAAAATGTGGAACATCATTATACCAGACTACAAAACATCAGAGTGTATTACCTTTCCATTTTTGCAGATGTAGTCGAAGAGCTCGCCTCCTGAGACATACTCCATCACCATGAAGATATCTGTAGGGGTGCTAATAACCTGATACCTGCAAACATTAACACAAAGCTGACAATTAGAAGATATTACACTGCTGAAATATAGACAGCTATGAGTTCTTATTTCATTATTTATAAAAAACAGGAATGTGTGCTGTTAGATCTCCTGTATTTGGTATCCAACTCTGGAATATTTTAGAGACATCAAAAGTGGCCAGAGGAAATATTTTTGTGTTCTCTGTGCCCTGTCTAAGCCAGAGGTATGTTTGTGGCTGCATTTCCACTAAAATATCTTTATGCCTTGATGAAAAAACACCCTTTTAACAAAGCCACCATGTGACTTATTTTACAAAACTGTGTTTCAGTAAACCATGGACTTGCTACAGTTGCTGTTCAGTAGTAAATAAACGTCCATAAATTACATTTAGGGCCGTGTCCAACCCACTTTGACTGTGTTGGTCTGAAGGGAGTGACTTACTGTATTACAACTGTTCTTACAGCTTAGTGCATTTTGTAACAATCAATGCTGTAACAAATTCTTACAGTGATCGCAGAGATTTTCTCCTTATCCATATCCATGAATGCCTCTGAGCAACAAACGCGTATGTTTCAACTACAAATACTACAATTCACCTATGTTACAGCACATCTTTGCTTTGATTCATGTTGTGAAGACACATAACTTATGTTCTTTGTTATTTGTTGCTTCAGTCTAAGTCTTGGTGGGAAATCCTTGTCCCTGAGAATCCACAACGACACTCATCAAATCTGCATCTACTAACAATACACGAGCTGTGTGGCTCACTTAAGCAACTGTCATATTCGCAGAATAAGCAAACAGGACAGATTTATGTAAGCAGCACAGAAACCATGTTGGAACTTTGCAGCTCTGAATTCGAAAGCAATGACAATGTGACAGTTAAGATATCGTAGTCAACACTGTGTCAATCCACCGGTTTTACTCCAACAATCACATAATTGTCATGTCTGGCTAAAGTTCAGCAAAGTTTGAGCAGATAGTGGACTAACTTACGCTCATCTCATGTGTCACGATTGCTACAAACATCCTGCACGCCAAGTGAAGCAGTGCTGTGTTATGTTGCTTCACTCCACTTAACATTGTTCAGAGTAGACAGGCAATGCTATGCACTCTGCCCCAGTGTTTGTGCACCCTGTCAAAGATGGGATCTCTCTCTCTCTCTCTCTCTCTCTCTCTCTCTCTCAAAACAGAGTTTACATTCTTGTGCATGCATGACATGGAGCTGGTATTTCGGGCAATCAGCCACTCCTACTGGTCAGTTTAATGACCCTTTAAATGTGGCTGCCTGTGGACATTCACATGGCAGACAGGAAGTACCTCCGCAATTTTCTAACGGTATTTTTAGGTCAGTGTCTCTTTCAGCACCAGTGTGCCACCACGGCATGTTTGTGTTGCCAAATGAAGTGTTTGCTTTAGGCTAGTACTGGTTACTATCACCACCTGACGCACATGTGCATTACAGCAAACAACAGGGTAGTGTCCTGGTTTCTGACTGGTGTCACAGGAAAACAGTGACGCACTTACAATCACGCGGTCATGTATATATCTGCATCAACACGTGGAGATGTTGTCAGCAGCGCCATGTATTTAAAACAGCATGATACAGACTCATGAGTTCTGTGAATACACTTTCACTGAAGGCTAAATTTAAGGTCATACGGCAAGGCATCAGGAGAGACAGTGATGAAGCACTTTTTTATATTAAAATTCAAGGCAAACCACAACAGGCAGTAAAACCGTGGAGTGAAGGGAGAGGAGACTGGGTCAGACAGATATTGTCCTAGATGGATGTATTCTAAAACACACCATTAAAGCTTGGAAATAGCTCAGTGGGTGGCATTAATGTGGTGGCGGGGGGATTACAGAGCAGCGAGCAGGGTGTAATCTAGGACTTACAGTTTAATTATGTGAGGATGCCTGAAAAGCTTGAGGTTCTGGATCTCCCTGCGAATCTTTCCCACCACGTCCAAACTGCGGATCTTCTGCCTGTTCAAGATCTTCACAGCCACTTGGTGCTTGGTCAGCTCATGTTGGCCCACTGCAGGATGCAACAACAAAATGAGAGACACGTGAGTAATACCAATTACAACACAGGACATATAAATGATGAACACAGCCACTTTTCAGGAACTAAAGCTGCGTTAACAGCTCTTTTGGCAGCTTGGAGGCAGTGGACAGAGCTCTATCACTGACACCTTAGAAAGTTGATACAGCAAACGTGTTAGCAAGCAGTTGCTTACTTCTACGTCCAGCACACACACAGAGCAACATTAGTATTCATTAAGAGTCATGTTTCTGTCCACCTGATGAGTCTAAATCCAATATTCACCCTCCTTTTAGCTCTGGTCCGATCTCCACTAACTCCTGAGGGAAATATCTGGCTTTCAAGCTATTAAATGCTCAGAGCTTGTTGCTGAGAATGCTGGCTGTAAATGATGCTGAGGGAAACAAACTGTGAACCAAAACAATGAGCTAAAAGATGCAAAAAAATTCTCTGTTAAGACGTCAAGTGATATTTCTCTCACTAAGAGCGACATCTTTCACATAAAATGGGTCATTTGATCTGCTGTAAATATGCAAATACTGATTAAGTGTAATAAAACACTGAGATATCCATGTGTCCGTACGCTCAACACAATACCAAGATCTGTGAACTAATGAAAACAAACAATCCAAACAGGGTTAGGGTTATCTTGAGGATGTGGTTAAGTCTGCAGCTTTTGAAGGGGGTTCCCGATCTAAAAAAAAAAAAAAGGTTTAATCCTTCGGTTGACGATGAGCAGCGATATGCATCAGCCAGGAGGAAAGTATGCAAACATACCTGACACATACGGGGAATAACAATAGCATGGATGGAGGGATGAAGGGGAGGACAGGACACTAAACGGCTGCTATTGATTTACCACTTGTGCTGGTAGTGAACTATTAACCGAGTCTGCAGTAATCCAGAACATAATAACATAGCACAAATGTACTGTGCTGTGCTGTGGTCCTCTTCTTCTTTACAACACAGAGAGATGACTCACTGGGAATTAACTGACTGTAAACAAAGCTAGCGGTTGTTCTGGCTGTTGTTGTTGTTTTCTGGGGGTCTGGTTGGTTCACTTCATTTGGGTATATTAGAGCTTTAATCATGTGTTCCCAGGAGACAAAAGGCACTACATGGTGAAACAGAAAGCAGCCTACACGTTTAAGCCTCTAACTATGACATTATGAATGTGAGCAATAGGTATTTTACACCAGTACCTGTTGGTACAAGCAAAGCAGTTTATATATATATATATTGACACCGCCACCCCTGGACTGACACTAACACTGGGCGTTGATTCGGTTTAGCCCCGCTCCCTCCCGTTCACACATCCAAAAGCGTTACCGTGCTAACTACTCAATAATAGGTCGGCAAATATAACTCATAACGAGGGCAAAGTTGAGCCCAAATTCCGACAAGAACTTTCTCCTATCGTGTTTTTTTAAAAAGGAGAGACGATGAAACGACACAAATGCACCTCGCTAACACCGAGAGGTTTTACTTCCCGGTATCTGTCTTGACAAGCGACTTGTAGCTTTTTTTTTTTTTTTTTTTTTTTTTTTTTTTTTTGGCTAGCTCACAACGCAAACCGACGCTAACAGAAATATAAGTGCCAAATAACGTAACACTCACATTTTGTAGTCGTCGCCTGGAAACTGCAGCTACACTCTGTCAAACACAAGTTGAGCTAACTAGCGGGACAACAAGTGTGTTACCTTTCCTGGCGTTGCGACAAGTTAGCTTTCATAGTAGAAGCTAAATTAGCGGCTAAGCTAAAAAAGCTCCACCGCCACCATCTTTCCGTTGGCAGGATGTGCGGGAGCGTCGAGACACAGCCGAGGCGTACCTTTAACCTTTCCAAACGTCCCCACTCCGAGCGTGTCTCCGAGAATGTAATGTCCAATTTTAACTCTTCCTTCATGTTTCGTTTTTTCCGTCGCCATCTTCCCGCAGTGGCCTTCGGCTGCGGGGTTAGCTAGCTGCGGGCAGAGATGGACTGAGCTCCGCTGTGTGCGTCTCTACTCTAGCGGCTGTGTTCCGTATGGAGGGGAGGGTGTGTGTGGGAGGCGTCCCGGCTCCTGCGCGATTCGTCAGCGGCGTAGACGACGTAGTATGATGCCTTAAAATGCTCCCGGTAAATTCCTAAATCGGGGTGTGATCATTAACTTTTCATGCATAAAACCTGTCTTTGCTTGGAAAATATAAAGTATGCTGTTATTTTAAAATCGGGGTCACAGAGTAAATATGGAGAAAATGTGCATTACACATGCATGTGGTGACTAGAGTGAGACAAACCTGTAAAAGAAATGGAGCAGAATATCAGGAGCAAACATGAACAAATGCAACAAAATGTAACATTAATTATTTACAGAGGAGGCTAAACAGCACTATGGGAACTGTGGATCAACTCAGCAAAGTAGTGCCATATATGGGCCATCATTCAGACTAACCTCATGTATTCTCTTATGACCTTTATGTAAGACACAGCCCTCCCCCCCACAAAAAAAGTGAGACTATAACAGCTAAAAAATGCTGTGAGAGTTGTAGGCAAGGAGTTACATAACTCATCCAGCATTTAATTCTTCTGTCATATGTGCCACACCCAAGCATTACCAAAACTCGTGTTTGCAAAACCTCCCAGACTAATTTGCCTGAACGTACTCCAAAGTGGTCTCAAATGTATGACTAGTATCCTGATAACTATAAAACAAAAACATTACTTGTGCATCCTATTATGTTACTGAAATTCCACTGAAATTACTTCTTTCTGATATCCTGGTTACGTGACAGAAATCAGCCCTCATCGGGTGCTACAGTAGGTCTACTTTGCACAACATATTCAACAGGATGCAAGCATTTTTTCCTCAATATGTTTCAGTAAATAAATAAAAATAAAAAACTGTAATTGCTACAGTGTATCATATTCATCCTCCTAATTTCATATATGACAAGATTGTTTTGAATCATGCTGAACTTTACGTGTGAGTGTGCATCTGTTTTTTTATACGACTAGCATACAGAACAAGTCTGTTTAATGCTGTAGATGCCTGACAAGGGCATGGCTGTCAATGTGTGTCTCAACAAGGCCCAAAGCAGCTTGATTGCATGTGGTTGTACATTGTTCTGTCTCCTATTTGCTCTCTAACTTTTATCAATCTGTGGATTGGCTTTCAGTCACAAAACTATGCAAATTGATGTAATGATCGCCTAAATTACAAAAGATTTTTGTGCATAGTGTTCAGGTGGTTTGAGAGGCAAACTCTGTTAGAAAATAACTGCCGAACCACATTTCATACAGCATAAACTCCATGCTAACTGCTGAAAGGAATGCCAAACATTGCAAACATGAATCTGACTGAATCTCAGACTCTTAAACCTTTTTGTCATTCTGTTATGTTCTGTTCATTGAGTTATGTGATTCCTACCCGTACACGTTTCCACAACCTTTTCAAGAGTTGGAAAGGCGAATGAGAGCAAATATTTGGCAGGATTAAGAGCAGTATGGAGACTCATCTGCCTCCAAAGACTGAGATTTGCACCAGTTTAGTATTCATGGAAAGATAATTTTAAGAAAATCTGGTTATTAAAGTTATTAAATGGAAATAAAACACTGAATCAAAGTAACTATTCATGATGGAATATCTACAATGAATTTTAATTGAATGTCTTGCTGAGATCCAGATCTTTTCTGACATGTAGGACAGACGTCGCCCTGTGTTTGGTCATGGATCTTACAGATGTGACTTCTTGTTCAGTGCTGGTCTGGGTTGATCTCCATCTCCAGAGGCAGTAAGTCAAAGGCAGCTGGACCTCACTGTGTCATCTCAGCGGTGTTTCTTGAGCTTTAACAGAGCCACTTCTCCTGTAACTCACGACCTGGAAGATTGAGGATCCTCATAGACACGTTGTGAATACCAATCAGCTCGTCAAAGATGTGAAGAGCAACTCGGTGACAGTAATAGACAGTAAAGCCTCTCAAATCATACCCCAAAGCACAGTGAAGCACAACATGATGTACTTCAGGGGATATCCTAAATAACAGCGACAATCTTTATTATCAGTAAGTCAAAGTACAGACTGAACAAATGCAAGTTTCACTCTGTCAGTGAGTGATTATTAAAGTAAGAATGGCCTGGTGAACAGTTACCATGACACCCCGGAGAGGTCTGGTAGGAATTAACAGTTAGTACCAAAAGTCCTTGACAGTGACACTTGTACGTTTGTGAATGAGTGTGTGTGTGTGTGTGCTCTCTGTATGTGCATTAAGATTAAATGATACTGATTATATAAACATTTTTATACACAATCCCTCCATTTTAGGGCACTATAAGTTGATCATCAGGTGCTTATAGTGAGGTGTGTTTAATTGTGTTTGTGCTTTTATTCATCATGTGAAAATTTGAGGAGTGACAGCCACAGTCTGTCCATAAATTTCTATTTTTTCATATTCACACATCATAATAGCCCAACTCTGATCAGAAACTGACCGATATGATCACCCTAGTGCTTCTCAGTGGTGACATCTTGTGGTTGCTTGTCAATCTTGCCAGCGTGATTCATCCACTGAGGTTGTGTCCAGTTCTTCTAATTAGATTTAAATAAGAGAATGAGCTGCTCATAATGAGAAGACGTGCTCATTCAGAGTGAGTCTAAGGTTTGTGTATTTAAAGAGATCCTTTAAAGGATGCTTGCACAGGTTTGTTTTGGATTTAATAGGAAGTAGGTCAAAGGTTAAATGGGGTGTCACAGTGAAGTCATTCAAGACGCTCCACCTTAACAACTATTCATAACACACAAAATGAGGTCTGTGGTGCCACCAAAATTCAACCATGAGTAGTTCAGTGACACATGAGAAGATGACAGACATGGAAATTTGTCCATGTGATGATTACAGGTCCTACGCAACTTTAAACTGTGTAGTATGAAGGGAGACCAGGTATACCAACACATACACTAAAATACACTTTAGATGAGATATATAAGATATACATGTAATGGCAGGAGCTGAACATTTCATCAAAATGAAACAATTCTGATTTATTACAGTGTTACATTTACATTAAGTTACTTATTTCTGCTGTTTTTATATGTTGAACAATTTGCTTTGGTGCATACATGTTATGTTACACTGTCTGCTGGTTCAGTATATCAGCAGCTCTGTAATCAACGCTTCATTTCCATGCTATGTCAATGCAAATCAAACCGAAAAGATTTGAAGCAAACTCATTAAACAAAACAAAACTAAATTAAAGGCTCACTGCAATGATGTACTATTCTACTCCTATAAAAGTTGGAGACAGAGCTCAAAACTGAAGCAGCAGAGGCCGAGGTATCTTGACTTTTAGTCCTGAGTCAAGCTTACACAATGTGGATCCAACATTTACCATAATTCAATTCAGTGTCTGTCTTTCTAGATCTGCATTGCCTCCTAAATGTCCACTATTTTCAACCCTCCAGTTTGTAAAGCAGGCTTTGAGTCTTGGCCCAAGCTGAAATAACCCACATGACAAATTCAAGTTTTTTTATTCAAGAACTGGAAAATGCCCTGCAGAGACACATTATACAGCCATTTTCACAGGCTGAGTTAGTCCTATAGATTAAATGATAAACTAAATTTAATGTGCAAATGAAAAGAAATTCAATTTAAAAGGCTCGCTTTATCTGACCCACAGATTGTGCTCTTTTATCTGCAGATTGCAGATGGGCCTCAGGAGCTGCTGCTTGTACTTGACATTATAATAATTGTATTATAGATATCATGATAATTGTATTATAGTTGTCTGCTGACAGTGATCTTAATGAAGCCTCACAGCTCAAGTTTTGCTCAATGATTTTCTTTTACCACTTTTTGGCCAACAACACATGAAAGATGAAGTATCACACTTCTTCTGTTAATATGTCATCTTTCCATTTCATGTAGTTTGTTCAGCAGTCATTTTTTTATTAGCAGTGAAATATGTCACTCATGTCCTGACAATGGACAACCAGTAGATGGCAGTGTCTAAGCAAGGGAGTGGATACTGAGGAGGAGGATGTCTCTGCCCTGAGATACAGTGCAGTGTTGCATTCATAATTCCTAAAGTCAGCCACAGACCATGAACTACTCTCACTGCAGAATGATGCAACTTTTGAATATTGGTCTTGACTGAGCAGTAAGTAATGAGTGACTATAACAAACACTATGCTAAATCTCCTGAACGCATAGCTGAAGCAGACTGACTGATGACACACAGATAAATTAAAATAGTTTTTGAGTGAGAAGGAAAGATGTTAATTAAAATACAATTAATGCCGTAGCTAACTGCACGAAACAGAGTAGGCACAACTGGACCTAACATAATCCCCCGGGGGTCAGTGTCATCACAATTAGCTGGATCTTTTTTTATTTCTCCTTACACGAGAATCCCTGCACTGCCCAGCTCTTGTTATTTCTGTGCCTACATAAGCTCCTGGCAGTTTACTGCATGCAACGGTGATTATCATTTTAATTACAGAGGTGCTTATTATAATCCTACTGGATCCGCCTGTTAGCATGCTTGTTAAAGTATTGCTCACACCCAAGCAGCAGCTGCTCTCCCAAATGAAATATGAACATTGAACGACCTTTACATGCAGAAAATCAAACTGTACCAGCAGCTATTTACTTTTTCATGAAAACATTTTATTGCTCAGGAGTGTGTATGCATACAGCTGCACGTACAGTACATTAAGCAACACGGAGACAATGGAATGAAAGTGTTATTACAATGAAACAAAGATTCCCACACACCATTTTCATCTGCCTGTGAAAGCATTGGAAGGTGAATCAGCACGAACGGCCAAAGATGTGTTGCAACTTGAGCTCGACCTCAATGGACAGATAATATTTATGACTGTGAAGTTTTGTAACCTTTCTAAGACAAAAGGGCTACAATGTTACTGCATCAATGACTACATCTCCCTCTCAGTGTAGTGAGTCATCTATCCATAGTTTATGTGTTCTGAACAAGACACAGGTGTTAACTAGTAAATAAAAAAATATATTAACCACAGATAAACTGATCAATCCATCACCGTAAAAAACAATTCAAAACTTAACAGGCCAGTGTAAGAAGAATTTTTAATTCCTTTGGTGTCTGCAAACAATGTGCATCATAACAACATTAAAAGATGTAATAATCCTACCAGGAAAACAAAATGACATAATAGTTTTAAACATGTTAAGTGGGTTAAAAATACTACAGGTACCAAAATTCACAGTAAAGAGCGTGAGATATGGGAAAATTTAAACGGGAGAGAGACAAACACTGAGGCACAAAATACAGAATTCACAGGTCAATGAACCCAGTTAAATGGAGGGAGGAGGGTGGCTGGCTGGTGAACAAATATGAGGGAGGAATGTGAATCCAAGATGAAGAGAAATTAATAACACACACATATATATGAAATGCAAGACAAGTACAAGTTAACCTAAACAGTTAAACAGGTTAAATGCTTGCTGTGAAGTAAAAAAAATATATATAATCATCGTAAGCGAAGGGAAAACAAACACTACTTAAATTCACTCACTCAGAATGGAAACACTGTATCAATATAATTCAACAAACATCATCAAAACTATCTTACCAAATAACAAAAGAACATTATTATCAAGGTTTTCTGGAGTTGGTGAGCTAAGAGGACTGCTTGAACTGAACACTTGTGTGCACTCCCTATTTTCAATCTGTGTTTAAGCTCTACAGTATCTGCATGTTGAGGCACTTGGAAAGAATATGATTGTACTGTGTGAAGTATATTTTATGTACATCTGTTATGCTTGTGTGCCTGTAAATCACACTCCTTCCAAAAACTAACATGTGCTTTAACCATACAGATGTAAAACTGAGTCGGATTTGCTGTTCCTCGAGTCACATACTGAAACTGAAAGTCCCATGGTCAACATGATGGTTTGTTCTTCTCTCAGCTGAATATTCGAAACGCAAAGCAGTACAGACATCTACAAAAAATGTTTTTTTTTTCAGATCATGAGGTGGCCACGATAACCTACTTAACTGATTCCAGATCAGTGTTGCGGCTCCGAGGGCTGACGACTTTTACCCAGAGGAAATGGGCTGGGTCTGTAATCTCTGGCACCTGATCTAAAGCGAGACGCTGACCAAGATTAGCCTGGCAGGAATCCATCCAAGACCACTGAGGACAGTGCAAAAATGTGTTGGAAAAACTGCTTCTTTTCCTTGTGCTTCCCCCAAATGCATCCTACTCTCACATTAAAATGAATGTGTCCCAAAAATGAAACAAAGAAACAAGGAAGGAAAAAACACCTCTGGAGAATTCCCTTAAAATATAACCATGAAACACTTACTACAAAACTTAACTTATCAAGCAGATTACATGGACAACTATCAATGCTACATTTTAAGGGAACAAAAAAATAAGATGATTGATAATATTCACAGTCAAACATTATTTAGTGAGTTGTGGGCTTGTCTTCCAAATAACAGAAACCTTGCACACACCGTATATCACAAAATAACATCCTCAAATCACTGGTCCCACACTAATACAACACTCCACATGTTAAGAGAACGACTCAATTTCACGCAGATGACACCCTCTTCTTCTTTGCTAGCAGTCCGGAGGCCGACGCTTACGCTTAAGGTAGGCTAGCAATGTCCCGCTTTGGAGGGGGTCCTTCCGGTTTGCAGGGAGAGGCGTTGGCTTTGTCCTCGAAGATCAAGACTCTGTGGAGAGAGAAGAGCCATGACATAGCAAAAAAAGTCTCAAACTCATTGGCATCGCTAGGTGGTTGCTAGGCTGTGCTAGGTGCCTTCCTCTGGGATGTTGAGTTCTGGTTGTATAGTAGGGCAACCATCATGGCTGCTTTGCTGTAATGTATGTTTGTAGATGCAACACAGGTTGACATAAACAATGATATCACCCTGTATGATAACTAGACAGCAAGCACTCTAATCAAATATGGTTATAGTCGTGTGTGTTGCCCAGCAGGCAATATATATTATATAATTATGTAATAAGATTTGGCCTTGGCTGTGTCGTATTGATGTCTGACTAATGAAATAAATCATAGCCTGCAGTAAAGTGTGTTGTGTGTGTTTGCATGCGTGTTGAATTGAAATTAAAGATACAACTAACATTTATTTTCATTATCAATTCATGTACAGATTATTTTTGCAATTACTAGACCAATTTCTTAATTCCCTAATGCTTAAGTTGACGTCTTCAAACGGCTCATTTTGTCTAACCAACATCCTCGAAACCCAAAAGTTATTAATTTTCTAGCACATGAGAAAGAAGAGCGGCAACTCTTCACTAGTGTGAAACTAGAAGTAGTTATTTTTGGTATTTTTGCTCAGATTACATACGTGATTAATTAATTCTAACATTTCGTGTCAGTCGACTAATCGATTTGATAATTTCAATAGAAATTAATTAACAGAAATAGAGACGAGGAAACTTCGGCGGCTTCAGCACCATGGAGAGAGTCACGAAGAAAGTTAAACGTAAGTTGTACGACAGAAGGTCGTAAAAAGATGTGAACAAGAAGGTATAGATGACAGAAGCAGGATGTGTGAGTGAGGAGTGATAATCAGCTACAGTCACAGTCGAGGTATGAACTGGCTGAGCAGTGAAAGGAAAGGAATGAAGGGAAACCACAAAGGGACTGCGGGGAATAGTGGTTTAGGCTGCACACAGTAGAGTGAGTGATCTGACAGGAGCTATTCAGAGCGAATGCCTGTCTTTAATTTCCTTTTTTGGAAAACTCTCTCAAAGCTCCACTAAGCCCATAAGGAGCAGTGATCCCAACAACCAAACCGGCGCTCAGCAACTCAAACTCTGGCACATCTCTCTGGCAACTGCTCTCATTCAAGCCTTTTATCTTCAGACTATTTATACCTCCTCCTGACAGTTGTCAGTCAACTGCTGATTCAATGATGAATCCAATAACGAGACAAATATCCTGTTTTTGTAAATGAACCATAAATTATACATAATATGAACCAGATATTTGAGACATCTGTCATTCAAAATCTTGGTTAAACATATTAGAATGCATCCTTGCAGACTTATGCACTTCTCTAATAGTGACTTTATTCAAAGAGCTTTTACAAACTAGGCCCATCTGTGGAGCACAACCTCAATTATTTCCTCTAATTGCAACTAAATCAACTGTTGCCCTGCTAAATGCTTCAAGTAACGCTGCTCTAAAGCCGTTTTGTACTCCCAACGTCTCCCTCCCCTCTCTTCCTCTCTCCAGAGACAAAAACAGCAGCACACAAGAGAGGCGTTGTTAACCTTTGCAGCTATCAGAGAGTAGGCAGCAGTAGGCTGCTGGCTGGAGTTAAAAAGGCACAAAGCACTAAGAAACAGCAGAGCAGTAAAGATAAGTCAGTTAATTTATTAGTTGTCAACTATCTTTATGATTCCCTCTTGTTCTTTTTAAGAGAAATGTCAAAATTTTGTTATGTTAGCCTCTCAAAAGTAAATATTTTCTGGTTTCTTTAGTCCTCCCTGACAGTAAACTGAATATCTTTGAGTGGTAGACAAAACAAGACATTTGAGCATCTCATATTGGGATTGATTCATCAACATTTTTCACCATTTTCTGATGGACCAAACTGATCTATTCTTCAAGAAAAATGGTCAACAGGTTAATCGATATTGAAAATAATCAGCAGCTATAACCCTAAACAGCGAGATACTCTATGTAGGTAGATAAACCTACAAGCTGTGACCTTTAATCAGAACAGGAAATGAACAGTCTAGCTTAAGATTTCACAAAATCCTTCATTAAAATACTGATCCAAGTTAGCAAAAGTGAAACTGAGATTCTAACATCTGTTTAAATTTGACTAAAATGCGAATCAGACATTTATAAATAGCGGCTGGGGGATTATGGGATACACTTTCTCAAAAAATGGTTACAGGCCAAAGGAGGAAAAGTTATGCATTTTCTCTGCTTGTGGTGTTTTTGGGATTATGAGATTTGTCTACTAAAGGGTCCAGGCAGCTTAGTCCACCAGAGCTGACATGCAGCAGCCAATGCACTCATGACCGACTGGAAGTCTGCTTTAAAAGGCTTACACTGCCAACACTAAACCCTTTTTAAAACAGCAGGAAATATGTCACCTTATCCACAGAGGTCAAGTGAAAAAAATGATATAATCTGACAGAAATCATTCGAATGTAAAAGAGGAACTTTGTTACGACAAGTTTTGGTGTTTTCGCCAGTCCTGCGTGACTGTCAGTGGTTAATCAGCCTATCGTCAGTTACCTAATCACATGATCCCGGCTAAGGATAAGGATGGGTTGACTATGGATAGGCTACATAGATGGGTTTTGTTGCCATGGAGATTAACAACTAACGCAGCATGTGGGAAATGACATCATCACTAGTCATCCCCAAACCTCCTGCTGATGGATGAAACAATTGGCTGACATAGCACACGATTCATATCCTCCCTCTCACACACAATGAACCAGCAGATGGTTTGTAGACACAACTAACTCTGCATATGTGTAAAAAAATCCTGTTAAATATATATAATCTTCATACAAACACAGAGGCACAGAGGTTTACTTACAGTTTGAGCACAGCTGAGCGCTTGCCCAGCATCATCTTCACAAAGTCCCTGTAGTTGATAGTGTTGCTGCTGCCGCCCGTCACCTCCACAATCATTTTTTTCAACTCCAAGTGGGTCTTTGGCACCCCCAGCTTCTCCATCATCCTCTTCAGACCCATCATATCTGAGAGAAGGTACAATTCACAAACAAATCCACTGTTAGGTGAGAATCATTTTTATGCATTTATCAACATAAGACAGGCTTTATTGATCCAACGCTGGTGAAATTCACTTGTTACAGCTCAATGTGGATAAGAAGAATACTCATAAATAAAAATAAAATAGAAAAATCAAGATTTTTATATTTATATTAGTGTTTTACACACATCAGAGAACGTAAGTCTGCATTTCTAACAAAAAGGGAACTGAAACATCGTCTAAATGCTTAATTTCATGGAGCATTTAAGAGGCTCTAATGAAAGATGCTTTTGTGTTGCATTATGGGAAGGAAGTAGGACCCTGTGTGTTTGGAGCTTGACCCATACTCAGGACTAGAAATCAGGATATCTCAGCCTCACTGCTTCAGTTTTGATCTGTCTCTTGTGAGAACATTATGTGTGAAGTGCGAGAATAAATCTCTAGAGTACCTCTTCACAAAAGGGCTTCAGGAAATATAAATAATGATAAAAAATATTATGATTATAACCCTGGATATTGTCCAACTGGCTCATGTATTTCTAGTGAGCAAAAAAAAAGACTCCTGCAGAGCCCTGTGAAGCTGTCGACTCACAACAGCTTGCTAACGGCGGTCTATAGTGGGAATAATGTGATACAAAATATATATTTCACACTGGACCAACAAAAAAAATGCCATCCCAACAACATTGTTACTAAAAAAACAAAGACACAAAACAAAAGCAGCTTCTTTCAGGACCTGCAGACAGACGCCATACTGCTGTCTGACTCCCACGGTAAAGTTCGCATCACATCTGCTCAAGAACTAAAGACCTTTCACGCTGGTGTACAGTTTGGGCTCACTTTACATACAGAACACAGACATGACACATGAGCCCGTTCAAGCCCTGTGCTCACACTGGTCAGACAATACACACACACACACACACACACACACACACACACACACACACACACACACACACACACACACACACACACACACACACACACACAGTATTAATTACTGCTCCCTCATGTCGACACTGCACATGGGTCTGCTGACAGTTGTTATCTGGGCTGCAGTTGGTGTTTTAGCGCGACCGTTACTTACCAATCTCTCCCTGGTCGTTCAGGTCAAACTCAGCATATTTATCTGCAAAATACACACACAGTCAAGAGGTTATTACTGACAGTCTGTGAGCTCACAGACCACATACGCAAGTGCAACATTTTAACATACACAAACCACCAGCTGGTGTTTTTACATGTCAGCAAAGCTGTTAACACACACACACACACACACTGTGTGTGTGATTTCACTGTCTTACGCTCGGCTGCCAGCTGACCTGGCAAAAGAAAAGACGCAAACAGCTGATAGTGGCAGGTGTGTTTTCTCTGTGTGTGTGTGTGTGTGTGTGTGTGTGTGTTTTGGATGACTGTCAATGGACAGCAGGCAAAGGGCAGCTGAGTGGGAGAGGGAGGACGTGTGAGAGTGAGCGGGTCAGGAAGTTAAAAGAGAACTGAAAGTTCAAACACACAAAAGCAGGAAGGAAAACGACGATGGTGAAACTTGGATACAGAGCTTTCCCCTCACAGAAATATTACAGTAAATCTGATCCTTTTAGTCGGTCAACATGTGGACAGACCCCTGGTGCTTCCCAAACAGACACAGTCAAATTAATGCAAGTAATATGTTAAAGATGCATTTTTACATATACTTGTTCTTTTTCTGACAGTTAGATGAGACGAACGATGCGTCTCATGTCCAACAAAGAAGAAGAAGACTGGAACAACAGCTAGCCTGACTCTGTCTGAAGGTTAAAACAAAAAACAAAAAAAAACAACATCACATATCAGACAGATATGACAGCGTTATACATCTTCTGATCTTGAATATGTTGAATATCTATTTGGCAAAACTTCTTTTTTCATTTCTGAGTTTTAAGTTATTTACGGTCTTATTTTAAAGTGTTAGACACTAAATCTAAACAGTTTTGATGAACTATTGAAAACTTTCAAATCAATAAGTGGATTTGATATTGTGTCCAACTCAATTAATGATGTTATTAATGATGTTATTCTTTTAGGGGGTTGACTCTGGTATTTTAATTTGTCCTGTGCTTGAATATCATCCTTTTTCTGGAGAAATGATACTTGAGAAATATATTTTTCACTCCTCCGCCCAGTTGCAGCGCAGAAGCCTCCCCATACTCACTTCTTATGAACAGCCTACATTAGTCATGTTTTAAGAGGTCATAAAGCAACTTTTAAATGAATCCCTACCACAACAGTTCTCCTATTGCTGGTACAAGAATTTATTAGTTAATCACTTTATTGACATTCCAGCTAAATCCTCATTATCAGGTTTTATTTTAAAGCTTCTTCAAACCTGGTTTCAAACGATCTCTATTATTTCTCTTCAAATACTCATGACTACACGTAACAGTGATGTGTCTTTTGCAGTATCTCACAAACAGTCTGGCTGAATACAGAGCAGCTTTAGAGAGCACATCAACCACAGAGCATCCATTTTTTTTTCCATTTTATGTGTTATAGATTTTACATTAATTAGCTACAGCAGCTCGAATCTGTTAGACTCTTTTTTAATGCTTTTTTGCGTCATATGTGTCAGTCAGAGGAATAAAAAAAAAAGTGTCCTGTCTGTAGTTCAGTTATAAAATCCTCACTCTTCTCTCCTGATTGGTTGCTGACAGCGAATGTCAGCTGCAGAATCAATCACAAACAAACAAACAGTAGACGAGGTTGTAGCAGCGTCTGGGCTGCATTCAGCTTGAGGGCTGAGAGGGTTATAGAAGCACGTTTCCACCACAATTGTAGTTAGTTGGTTTGTACAAGTTCACAGCTAGCCACGCTGTTATCCTGTGTACAATGACAAATAAAAGTATTTATATGTACATAAAAGCTCAATATTAACATGTTACTGAAGTGGCTGCTGCTTTGAAATACCAAAATCAGACATTTTCCTGCCTCTCTTTTGTCCAGAAGACCATCTCTTTTGGTCAGATTACACTTGCTATTTCTGTCCCACAGTGGAAGCTCTGTGTGTGTGTTGGAAGAAAGAGAAAGGGCTGTGTTAACTGTGTGAACCCATGGGGAGTAGGACAGGACAATGGTAACCCTGTTCGTAAACTCTGAGGAGTGGGCCTCCACACACGCACACGCACACACGCACACACGCACACACACACACACACACACACACACACACACACACACACACACACACACACACACACACACACACACACACACACACAGAGCTGTTCTTGAGTGGGCCACTTGTCGTAGAGCAGCCTGTTGATCATCTGCAGCCGCAGAAAATGGCTCAACTGGACGAAACTTAAGCCTGGAGTGAATCCTCCTGACCTACATTCCTTTAGCAACTAATGTGACAAAATGACGAGCGCCATTAACTTCTGAACCATCAGACATTTTCTGCCTTAATTCTCTTTGACGCTCCCAAAGAGCTTTGTGATTAAAGTTTGATTTAATCTAAATTGTCTGACGATGAGTTTATATCAGTTTATAAGGGGGTTTTCCATGGTAAAAAAAAAAACGAATCATGCCGATGAAATCATTTAAATGGACGATGACTTCCTCTGTCATTTTAGCTCACAGATAAACAAGGAATTTTCCCATCCTTTTAAAAAGACGCTGACCCCTAGGGTAGAAAAACGCTTCAGTGAAGGCTTCTGTTGTTTCTAAAAACAACCTGATATCCGTTCTCTCTTCTATCTGTCTACAGACAGACACATTAAAAAATGAAGTCTTGTTTAGAAACTATTTCATAAAAACGCCTGAGAAACTGTCGAATGACAACATGGCAGATATCGTGAGCTAAACATACAAGAACAAAACAACAATTTCAATGATTTGTTTCAGCCATTACTCTATGATCTCCTACTCTGACATACAGAAGTAAATATTCAACATGCAGGGGCAGTAGAGTTGTACAGGAATGTGCTATCTCTCTATCTAGAAACTGATGTACTGACGTTTGGTTTGGTGGAGGTGGTGAGCAGCATTGATGCCACTGATGATAACAACACGAACAATACGAACTTTAAACTGACTTAAACTTGACGCTGACTCTTGTGTAATGAGTGTCCAACTGGTGATTATCAGACTAATGTTTAACCTGCAGACTTTTACCAACTTATACAAATCCAACATTCCCACGAATTGGCAATGTGCTGCTCTGATTAAAATACACTGATCAATGAATCACCTGCTGGCAACAACTAGCCACCATCGCTGACCTTCTAAAATCTAATATTAACACTAATACATCAATACATTTGTATGACTTGTTGACAAGCCAAAGGAGAGCTAATTTTAGATATTGATCCACTGTGTTTTTAAGGTTAGCAGCAGAATAAAGGGAGGTTTTGCAGTTCTCTCCGCTCTGCCAATATTTCATGAATGTAGCTTTAATAAACCGAATATCATTTATCCATCCATCCATTATCTGTAACCGCGTATCCTAATCGGGGTCACGGTGGGGCTGAGGCCTATCCCAGTTGACTTTGGCCGAGAGTCGCCAGTTCATCACAGGGCACATAGAGACAAACAACCATTCACACTCACATTCACATCTACAGACAAGTTAGAGTCACCAATTGATCTATTAAGTGCATGTCTTTGAACTGTGGGGGGAAGCCGGAGCACCCGGAGAGAACCCACACAGACACCAACGTGCCGCCCAATATTCACGATATATTTAATGAAAATAATCTTTGGACGGGAGTCAAGACTCTCCGTATTTTAGGTGAGTTGGAGTGCGTCCAATATGAACCCTGCGTTTAAATACAGTTATGATCTAGTCTTTAAATTCTACTTCTAAATCAGTTGTTTAAGTGTCAGTCAACACATGATCCGTACCGTTACCACATTTATATTTTTGGCACTGTGTTTATCTTGGGAGTAATAAAGTTTTATCATATCTCATCTTAAAGACAAGCATCAGTGATATAATGACCAATAAAACCAAAAACGTTCATCAAAATACTTGCTGCAGCCTTCATGTGAACGTTTAAGTAGGGCATGTTTAAAAAGGTTTGGGTCATGAGTTGCATTGACGTGACATGGTTGGTGGTTCAGAGTGTTTAGATGCCGACCTCTGGGTCAGTGGGACAGTATGGAAAAAGAAGATAGAAAGAAAAAAAAAAAACAGCAACTCTCTCAGGATCTGGGTGTCAGGTCTCCTTTCTGTTTATATATTACTGCTCCATTTCCTCCAGCAAGCAGAGATTGTAAGTAGGACACTGGAGCATGTTTCTCATTTCAAGGCGTACGCCCCGCTTATTAGAATAAACAGCATTATGTTATTCTGCCTGGGAAAGTCAGAGATAAAAAATCTGCAGAAAAAGAAAAACAAAATACTCGACATGCACCCAGAGCATACATGTGTAATATCAGAGCAACGGGGTGGAGTACTTTGATAAATCGTGTAATTTTGTTCCCGTAATTGGCTCCTAGTTGTAATGTTTTCTCTATTCCCAGGAGGGATGAGTCTACCCGACAAAGTTCTGAATATTGTAACAACAAGCAGAGAAACGCCCGAGCGCATTCCTCTGAGGCCGCTGAGGACTTGGCCTTGCAAACCTCTTTGAAAAATCACAGCAGTCTGTCTTTCCCACAGAGAAAAAACAAAAAATCTTGAAGACTCGCATGTGTGTGCAGACTGCCAACAAACAAACAAATATTGAGGGGTAGACAAAAGTTTGGAAAAAAGGCGAACACGCCCTCCCAGAAACTACTGAGAGGACTTACTTTTAAGACTTTCCAGTTTTTCCGCCAGGTCTTCTTCATCCCTGTATTTCTGGTCTTCCAGGTATTCCTAAAATGGGAGAAAGAGGGGAGAACAAACGGAGGGGGATTAGAAAAAACAGGTTTAACAAGTTCGGCTGAAAGTGAAACTCCTCACGCCAGCTTTGGTCTCATTTCAAAACTTTGTAACTTCCAGCTGTGTTAAAATTAGAGCATTAAGTTCTGTCAAATGTGTCCAAAACTTCCATCTAGAGAATGATGACTCATCTTAAGATCCCCCCTCCGCCTCCTCAGGATTGTCATTACTTATCACTGTGTTCATTAAGTGGAACACCTCACGAGGGTGCAAGGGAAAGAGCCTGAAGGGAGCTATTCTAATGAAATTATAATGACACAATCTGCCATGTGGGAGTCAGATTCAATCTACACGGGAAGGAAGAGAGAGACAGAGAGTGTGGTTGTTCTCTGTGTTGACCTCTATGTGTCTGTCAAGCTTGTAATTAAGGGTGAAAAGGATAAACACCACGCAACTGGATGTTTATCACAGATGGCTGAGTCAGCCGTGCTGAATCACAACTGCAGCCTCCGCCCGGACACAAAGGAATGTTCTCTCGCAGTCACGGTGTTATCTAAGTATGCAAGTATATTTGAACAAGTATTACAAACACACTGCAAGCACTACTAGGCTGCAACTAGAGGTCAACCGATTAATCTGCGCCTGGTGAAACTGGTGATATCGACCTTTTCCTAATCCAAACTATCGATCAACGCTGAGCTGCAACTAACAAGTATTTTCATGATCAAATTATCATCAGATCGTTTGGAATAATTCTTTTTGTCCATTACATTTACTGAGAGATCAAGCTGACATTTTAAAGGTCCAGTGTGCAGGATTTAGTTGCATCTAGTGGTGTAATTGCTGCATTGCAATCTCCTCACATCACCCTCGCCTTAGTGTAAAGGAGAAACAACACTTGAAAGGCCCTGTCTATGGTCAGTATTTAGTTTGTCTGTCCAAGCCGCTGTAAAAAACACGGTGTTTCAACATGGCGGCCTCCACAGAAGAGGACCCGCTCTTATTTTCAGATGATTATACATGCATGAAATCATAGTTATGACTATTATTTTCTGGCTAGTGGCATCTAGCAGTGTAGCTGCTGATAGCCTCACTGTCTCATTCCTAGCCTGAAGGAAAAACTAACCGAGGCTGTGAAACCTGCGAAAAATGAGAAAGGCGCCAATGTTTAGCTTGTCTGTTCTGAAGAAACATGGCAGTTCAACATGGCTAACTCAATGGAAGATGATCCACTGCATCTACAGATATAAAAGGCTCATTCTAAGGCATCAAAAACATAACAATTCTTATTTTCAGGTGATTATACACTAAAGAAAACATAGTAATGCATATTATACTCAATTTCTGCAATAGTGTGTAAATAGAGTTAGCTAAATTTTACACACTGGACCTTTAAAAATATCAAACAAACAGTCCATAACCTAAAGATATTGGTAAATATTACAGGAAATTAAAAAAAAATATATAATATATTCATATTAAAGAAGCTGAAATTGGAGAATTTGGGGCTTAAAAATGATGCAGATTAATTGCCTGTCAATGGATTAAAGGACTCAACAGCATTTATGAGATCATACCCTAGATACATAACAGAATATTAGACACAGGAGGCACCCATGTTAATCTAATGGAATGGAAATGTGTATTAAAAGAAGAGGACTTAATCGCAGCACAGCTGTTATTTTTAGACCTAGTCACTCAGGAACGAGCTGTTTTCTCTAATGAACAAAGATGATGAAGAAGAAGATGTATGAAGTAACAGAGAGGGTTTGCATCTGTGCACAGGAATGTCACAGGCACCACAGGGCTGCGACCTTATTATCCATGTGGGACGGGCTGATGACAGGAGGCCCGGCCAAAAGCAAAGGAGGGAACCAGAGATTACACGGAAGACATCTAGTTAATCTGTGGGAACTACTGCAGAGGTATGTAACAAAGCGAGGCCTGGTGGTAGACAAAGAGCCTCATTCAGGGCACCTGTTTCCACACAGTGCACAGAAAATATGATGGGGGTGGTGATCAATGTGAGCAGGTCAGAGGAGGGGAAGAGAAAATAGTCCTTCAGGAGCACAGACAGAGATGTGTGACAGCATGCAGCCGCTCAACAAGTGCCATGAGGCTGCAGAGAAATCAATAAAATGCATCAGCTATGCACAGCTCTAATAAACATGTGTGGGGTTTATTATCATTCACAGTCTGTGTCATCATCGGTGTGGCCTGCACGTTCAAAAACAAGGCCAATGCCAAGTCAAGTGTATGCGTGCTCATTAGGTTCAAATCCCCGCGAGGTGCCGTTAGAGACGTAAATGTGTCAAATACAACAACAAAACACACGCACCTGGTTTATTTCTTCCAATTTTTGCCTCTGCTGCTCCTTTAAGAACCCAAAGGCTTTCCCTCCTGGAACAGAAAATCACGTTATTTTCACAGCAAGCTGGTTAATATCGAAAGAGAGAGACACACACACACACACAGAGAGAGAGGCTTAGCTTGGACGGGAGCCGGCGGGTCGGCCTCCTGATGCTCTATTGTAAAGACTAACGGTAGACACAAGCAGCACATGAAACCCGGGGAAATATGCAAAGCAGCCCGCTGTTTTGTTGAATTTTTTACCTTGAGTATTTTTATTTGAAGGCATCCCGGAATTTATCTGTAGCGTAACAAGTCCAGAAAAACGAGAAATATCCGAGCCAGAGGGCTACCGCAACTGTCCGCCGGGGCGATACTCTCCTGCTCTCCGCTAGAGATTGGACTGAGTGAGCCACTCAGCTCCGGTGTCAAGCCGGACGCTTTTAGGTAAGAGACATCCGGTCAAGCCTTTCAAAATAAACCCCCAAACCGCCCTCCAACATAAATCAGATGAAACCTTATTGATTCTATTGATTATAGTATATAATTGGTTTACACTTGATTGATCCCTAAAGGATAAATTTGGGTGTTGCTTAAGGACAGAAATAAATACAAATAAATTGAGTTGTCTGTTTATTTGTTTGTAATCTTATTGTTGAGATGAGTGCACATGTTTTAATACTGTATTAAATTTTGTTAGATTAATAATTAGTTTCAGTATCTTTGAGTTAATGGTGCATGGTGGTGCATTGGTTAGCTGTGTCGCCTCACAATACACCTGGTTGCAACCTCGGCTGGGGCCTTTCTGTGTCTGCATTGCTTCCTCCCACAGTCCAAAGACACGCACTTAATGAGTTAATTGGTAACTCTAAATTGTCCGTAGGTGTGAACAGGTGTCATGGATGAATGGATCTTTGAGTTACAGTACTGGTGGAGCAAAATATGTGGCTGAGGCTTGAGACCTCTTAATCATGTTGCCAACTCACTTAGCCAAAACATGTGCTTCTATGTCATGGGGGATTTGGGTTAGGTTAGTTTGGACTTGTATTCATGTTTACCCATTGTGTGTTATTTGGTTTGGTCAAACTAGTCGATATATTTTGTTGACCTCTTCTATAGGCTTAGGTATGACTTCTTGGTTTTCTTAGTTTTGCGATGTATTTAGGTGCATTTGGAGTTCAACTCGTTCCTTTGTGTGTTATTTGGTTCTCTCATGAGTCATTTAGGTAGGTCCGTTTGTTCACTTAAAACCATCTTCATATGCTGTTCTGTTGAAAGTGTTTATGGAATTGAAAACTAACATAAATAGTTAAAATAAATGAATATTGAATAGATACAAGTACAAAAACCATTTTAAGAAATTTTCATGCTCTTATTTTGAAGGCTGAAACATCACACTTTCCGGTATCAGTGTGTGGACATCGTGTCTGACTGTCCTCATCAGTGAATGATGCTCTTGGAGTAAACTGGGACGCTTCTTGCTCTCGCTTACCATCACGTGGCGTGTTAGGAAACAGCACATCGTGTGTGTGTGTGTGTGTGTGTGCGTGTGTGTGTGTGTGTGTGTGTGATCCACACAATAAAGGCACAAATGGATAAACAGAGCCAATCAAGAAGCCAATTTCACTGAATTAAAGACAATCAGCGTGAGGAAATACATTTCAGAACAATAAAGGTAAGACAGGCACACAGGTCAGAACTATCATCCAACAAAATGTGACAATCCACTGAGCTGTAAATGTCATGTAAACATTGTGATGATGCCATATGAAGATAATTCATATTCTCTTTGTCCAGAGCCTGCAGTGTCTCTTTGTCTGCTCATGATTGGGTCTGAAACCATTCTGCCCCTAACTGCCTCAGATGAGGCTTAATGCCTCTTAATGTGATGTCATCTCAGCCTCATAAAGACCCACTTGGCTCATACAAGAAAACATTTTGTCTCCTGGATGAAGGCAATTTGGGGATGATTTCATGACCGCAGAGCCAATAAAATCCACCTGCCTCTTCACAAAGCACAATACACCTCTACAGCCTGCTTCAGCAGTGATAATAAATTCATCGTTGAATGTGATGATAAAACTTTTGTTGTTATATAGTAGTCATGTAGTCGTAAATATCATTGTGTCCCACAATACTACTTAATATTTAAACCTTATTTAATCCAACAAAATTAAAAACATGACACAAATGAAGTCACATTATTTTATTTTTTCTAAATATTATGTGAAAAGAAGACCGCCCAGATCTTTTAATTTAGTTCGCTGTTTTCAAAGAGCTAAATTGTCATTCTAATTGTGATAAAGTACAACAAAAGGAAAACAAGTGACAGTTTTTCTCTTAAAAACATCCTTGTCAGGTGTGTTTATCTTAAATTTGCACTATGTATCACATGTCCTACTTATCTCCAGTGTATTATCATACATTTGTACTTAAAACGTATTATTGTGTTATATCATATCATGTGGAAATGACTGGGTAATGTATGAATGAATTTATGATGTCCCACCACCAGTGAAAATATATTCAAGTTGGGGATCATGTAGGGTGGTGTGTCACCCCCTTGTGGCCATTTATTGTGAAAGCCTCCATTTTGGTTGCATCCAGAGGATGCAGTTCAGCGTCTCTTTCTTTGGTGAAATATGCCTGTACATGCAGAAATATAACAGGTTGTTTATAATTGGTTCAACTCTGTTTCAGTTTAACAGTTTGTTTTATTTGTATCCTATAATTAAAACCTATCCCAGCTTCAGGTCTGTATTGGACTGATACTGGAACACTTGGACAAACACATAGGCTACATTAATTTAATAATTCAATACACTTCATTATGGTTTATTTATTGTTCTGGAAATTCCAATAATAACTAATATTTTTTTGCTTGACAGATTAGCATGTAGGCTCCTCTGTTAGCGAGCAAAGGTTAAAACCTCCAGGAGTTATATGAGGCAAATGTCATCAGAATCAGTAAACTCAAACATTAGTGTTCATAATGGGTCTTTAGGAAGAATCAACACATTTCTAAAGGCTTTGCCAAATGTGGCAAAGCTGAAACACAGGCAGTTTGTAATTGTAACACTAATCAAACAGCCACAAGCTTCAGTGGAAGAGGTCAGAGGTCACAACTAGACAATCCAATGAACCAGTAATATAAAAAGATCATGTGATCAGGGCTTCACCAGAGGGAGAATAATCAGGATAATTTTATAGACACACTATAAAAAGTACAAAATACACAAAACAATACACAAACTATATACACATTATACATGACAATGTGTTGTAAAGATTCACATTTTCTTTACCTCACTTCCTTTCCTCCCTTTTCCTGAGCACTGATTGGTTTTTTCCACCCTCTGTTCACTCCTCATTTACCTGACTGAGTTTACCTGCACTCCCTATTTTAACCCTACACACCCTTGACCTCATGCTTTCCTGATCACCACATGGGGCGGCAGTGCTGGCAGGCAGTTTCTTTGTCTTTAGTTTATTCTGTTAGACCTTAACTAAGAACACTTGAAGATGAGTTTCAGATTAATTTTCTATCAATTGATTAATTGATGGATGGTTTTGTGTGCAACAATCTGAATTTGTAAGCTGTCAGATAAATGTATTATTGTAATATGTCCCTCTCAAATGTAGTGCAGCAGAAATAAAATATAGTGTCATGAGAAGACAGTACTTGAGTACCTCAAATTTGTACTTGAGCACAGTTTTTGAGCAAATTAACGTAGTTATATTCCACCACATGCTGCCTGTCTGTCTAAATGTAACTGGGTTTTTTTTCAGTGCTATTGAGTAACCACTGCACACTTGATGGGTCTGGTAGGGAAACTCTCTGCAAGCCATTTTTTTTTTTAGGTTTATTGGATTTTTTCCCCTAATAGGGCTCTGAGCGCCTGTGTCTCCAGTGGTGTCATGTTCATTAATTGTTTAATAATGTAGGAATGGAGAAAGCCTTTTAGAGTGGGAACTCTGTGCTATTCTGCCCTATTAGCTCCTTTCGGATAAGCTTGACTTGTCGCTGCTAATTTACAGTTTTGGGGCATACGTGTTACTTTTTTAGGCGAAACATTATGAATTGGCAAAGTCTCACCTGATTAATTAGATGGTAGTAATTTACATATGATTATTCAGGAGTAAAGCTCACACATATCAACATAGCTATTAAAATATAGCAGCTTCAGATCCAGATAAAATGGTTTCCTGTAAATGGATTTGCTTGTGTGAATGCACACGCTGAATAATAAGCTAGGTGAGGGCAAGGCCTTCATCAGGATGCAGCACATTTTCTGAATTTATTCCTTCAGTCGAAATAAGACCATGCAGAAGCACAACAGACCTGTCATTAGAAAGCAGGAAAATATTGCACAATCAGAAGTCATGTCCGTACGTGATTATGAAGACATTTTTTTCCCCCACATGCTACATTTTATACTCTGACAGAAAACAGGCAAAGAGTCATATCTTTCTGTCACCGCTGCTGCACAACAAGCGGGAAATTTACATAAACGACAAAACGTGTTTTGAGTGTTTTATGAGAGTACACTTGAAAGCCAGTTTATTCAGTTTACCACAGAGCCTTTAGTTTTATCACATAATTTACATGAAAAGGTCTACTGGTCTTCCTTTATAAGAACTAGAGAGACTACACTGCCTCATATATCCACAAGAGTCAGCTGAACTTACTCTGGGCGCTTACTGTTTTTTTTTACATTAATTAATTCAGAGCTAGATCATAGAGCTGCTTGGCTTTAAATAAATTATGACCTTGGCAAGACCACAGTCCGCTACTAAATTGAACAGACTGCAAAGCACTTTCAAATTATAATATGTTGCCCTCCCAGTGATTTTCAAGCTGTCTCATATTTTTGTTGATGTTCACAAATTGGTAGCCAACAAATGTTTTTTTCCTTGAATCTTCTGTAGTTCATGTTGCTAACAGTTTGGCTGGTGTAAAAAGTCACTATATGATGTTATACAATCTACAAAGTTTAAGCATCTCAACATTGATGCAGCTCAGTCTAATTTTCTCTTCTCAGCCGCTCGGTGCTGGTGAATGCAGCACACAGATATTTGAATGCAATTTGTACTAGTGGTGGGAAAACGGAGGCAATTATTTCTCCAATATCCAAGTTAGAAATAACCAAGACAACATTCAGCCAGCATAAAATTGATGCAACAGATAAACATCGGCTACTGACATCATTTGCAAATTTGGCCACCTGCTATTGTTTGGATAAATTGATGCATGTTCATGTTTTTGTCTACTAAAAAACAAAAGATTCATGTAAATGAGACTACTTGATGATCAGTCTAAAGCTTTGTCTGTAATGTAATAAAGTTCAAGTCCATGTTGTCCAGTGGTCTGTATATAATTATGTAAAGGTTGAGATGAGAAACGGTGAGGTTGCAAAATTTAAAAATGACCATTTGATTTTTACATTCTAGCTCGGATGAAAAACCGATCACATCAGCTTCAGCTAGACAAAATTCAAAGTACTATAAATTCAAAGGTATGTTCCAAGTTAAGGCAGTTTGAGATTCACCAATGCAGTTTTGTAAAAGTCAGTCAGGTTCAAACTCAAGATTGTCTTACCTTGAGGCAACTGCACTAACCACCGACCTACCATGTGGGTCATTAAACACGTAATTTATACAATGAGCAAATATGGAATTAATGTGCTGCCTAATTCATTTTCCATTTTTCACATCAACATCAAATCAGAAGTGACATATCAGAACAAAGTAATTTGCTACAACACCTGTAACATTGTCAAAAAACATAATTGTGTTTGTAATGACAAAATATCAATATTGAACTGGTAATTAAAATAACAGGGATGCCGCACAGTTCAAACTTCAGACTCTTTCAGTAAAACACTTGAAAGGAAAGTCTTGAAACAGTATTGATCCATGTGTGTCCACACAATTTATCAAGACAACTAAAAAGGCAAGGGTGTTATAGTGTTTTGTTTATCTTGGGGGAAAATATGATCAAGAAAAATTGATCTAAACAATCTTTGTACACAAAAATGACAATCTTGTACATCTGGTATCATACATAATGTTGTAATCTGAATATAATAAACCAAAAGGTTTATATTCTCCATTTTTGTTGAACAAAAATAGTTATTTTATACCTTTTCTAATCAGGTCTGGGGTATGTAGCATGTGTGCACACTGGAAACGTGACTGAAGAATAAAGAATAGTAAACCTCATTTGACCTTGCCAGGTAGCAGCGGCATGACAGTAAAACATAGATACAGCTAGTGCAAGCCAGCTCACATCAGACCCAATTAAAATATCACATACACTCATCCATCACTGTCTGGTTTGGATCTGCCTCCAACCAGGGCAGGAACTGACTACAACAGACAGTCAGGACTACAGAGAAAACCATTGATGCCAGCCTGCCCTCCATTCAGGACAGGATGGGCAGGAAACATCACCGCAGATCCATCGCACCCCGTTCACAACCTGTTCCATCTTGTCCCCTCTGGGAGGCGCTTCAGAACACTGTACGCTGAAACAACCAGACACAAGAACAGTTTCTTCCCACGGGCCATCACTCTGATGAACAGTTAACACCAGACACACAGTGTCAAGAACAATTCATCCGTGCAATAACCCTGTGTCTCAAGCATTCACTGTACCTGTAAAGTACAGTTTTGTTCTTTAAAACATGTAAATATCTTCACTGATACACAATCTACAGATTCTGTTCATACAGTATATACTGCCATATCTATCTACCTCATGTACATAAAACAACCTGCTACATAAATCATTTATCTTAGCATTCTTTGCACCATTGCACTACATTAACATCTTTTGCAGCTTGTTCCAGTCACTACGGACTTCTCCTTTTTAATTTATCTATATCCAGGACTAGCATAGTGTGAGAAAAGTTCCACAACTAGTGAGGTTCACATGCTCTTTGTTGTTGTTCTTTGAAAAGCTCACTGAGATCTACAGGTCAACAATGAACATCTGCTGGTTCAAAGTGTCAAAGGTGACAGAGAGTGAGGGCCATGGAGAATAAAAGAGCAGTGTGAAGAGGCAACAAGATACTGGTGTTTGAGTGCAAGAGTCTGTTTCAATATCAGACATTTTGAGTCATTTGCTGCATACAAATATTTGCAAAGAAAGAAGAGGTGAAATACTTCTCTGGAGTTTAGTGTCACACAGGTTTCGCACAATCAGACTTAATGATCTGACAGAGGCTGGATGGGACAAGGGTTGGGAGGGCAGGCGGCAGTATGATGGTGGAAATGAGTTTTTTTTTGGCACCTTTTTAGAGAAGATGTTAATGCAGAATCACTGGATGAAAAAGGAAGGTTGTAAGTGAATTAGGTCAAGAGTTAAAGGGTAATTGCATCCTTGGAGGGTGTCAAACTGAGGTTGGAAAAGGTGTTATCAGGATCTAGAAAATGAGAGGGAGGAATGCGGTGGAGAAAATGAGTATTAAATGCAAAGGGAGGTTGTGTTTAGCTGAGTTATGATGAGGCAGGAGAGCAAAGAGTGGAATGAGGACAGGACAACAGAGGCTATACAGAATATCTCAAGAAGATCAAGACAATTTAGATAAGAAAGCACAGAACCAAACTTTGTTTGTTGCTGTAGTGTGTGAATATATATATATATATATATATATATATATATATATATATATATATATATATATATATATATATATATATATATATAAACACCACAACCAAGCTTTTCAAATGGAAACAAACACACCACATGAGGGCAGCATTGATTCACACTGCTGTTGCCTTTCTGACAGCATCTATACTGCATGCAGTCCATCATTTAATGAACAGAAGGTCAAGGAAATCAGTCACAGAATTGATAAAAAAAAATGCTAAAAATTTCCAAAAACAAAGTCAGTTAAGTCATAATATAAGAACATAGAACAAGAGGAAAAAAAAAACATAGATACTGATATGATAATGGCATAAACATATACAATCACTCAGACATCATCTTCTTATATTTGCGCTAATCATAAGAAGAATGAAGGCCAGCTAATGCTGCAGTAGTCAGGTTAGAGTCTCCTGATGGAGTAAGACACTGAGTATATGAAGTTTGATACTGAGCTTAAAAAGCTGAATTTCAGAAATGCTGTTGGTAAATTCTTTCCAAAATCACAACTGAAAATCCACATCAAGTCTATCATAACTCATAATATGAAAAGACTGAAAGGAGGGGGAAAAAAACTACCTGCTGAACAAATTAGTTTCAACTTTACTTCAAGGGCCTCTTTGATAATGTACGGCGCTTCATGTTCCACAACACTTCTCCCCTCGTCAAACTGTTAGAGTAACTTGTGTATTTTTCAACCTGGACCCCATCCCCCCCTCCCCCATGTGTCTTGTGTCTGACCAATAGGGACAGCAGTTTTTGAAATTGGTCCAGTATTGAACAAAAATGCTGCAGCCAGCAGTCGCAAAATGGACTGCAATGTGTAATCCTTCTGGGGAAATGTGCACCATCAGTGCAGCGTCCTCTGAAAGTGCTTGTTTTTGCCACTGACAGCCCAGACTGTTATTCTGAGTGTCAACGTATGGAAAGGATCTCTACAGAGAGAGACGTTTTTCAGCACAGAACATGTGAATTGTTTGTCTAGTTAAACCTGTTAAAACAGGTAAGCAGAGCCTGTCAGTGGCAAAACCCACTCTTAGTGGACGTACTGTACAGTGATGGTCTGCAATTCCCCCAGTAGATTACACATTGCAGTCTGTTTCGTGGCTGCAGTGCTCTCTCGCTCACTACTGAACAATTTCAGAAATAGTTTCCTCTGTAGTGATTTAGACGCAAATAATAGGGTCCAGGTTGAAAAGGTTCTTTTCTCAACATATGTAGGGCAAATACAAAACAGATAACAAGGCTAATTTTCTTACAATCACTTCATTGATGATTAGCTTTATAATTTCCATTAAATTGTTCATTATCAGCAAACAGAAATGAACAGTTATGCCTTGCAGTTTAATTAACAGCTAAACAATGACTAATGCACTACTTAAAAGTGATTATTACTGTAACCAACACTCATTAACTTTATCTTGAATAGATTGGCTAATCAGTTTACAGCATGGGGTAATGATTAACTAAATAATGATATTGGTACCACTCGTTGACATACAGCATATAAAGATGGACGACATGTCTTCATGTCCACTCAGGTGCCAGAGTCTGCGCATTGGTGATCAGAGTTGGCACAGTAGTACTGAGTTCCAGCCTAAACACTCGGTCAACTCAACTGTGAACAAGGCTCAGCTGTCAATCTGTGAAATGTCCTTTTTTATGGGATCAGATAGCTAATTAAAACCAAACTTATCAGAAAAATGAACATTTGAGCATACATGCATGACAAGAAACCATCTTTGGGAAAAACGTATTTGAGCTATACTGCAGCTGGTCACCACGGGGAGATCATCAAGATGTTTTGGCCTGCATGGTTAACACTGTCGCCTCACAGCAAGAAGGTTCCTGAACCAGGCGTGGGTTAATCGGGCACTCTGGCTTCCTCCCACAGTCCAAAGACTTAATAGATTAATTGGTGAGTCTAAATTGTCTGTAGTTGTAAGTGTGATAATCTGGTGACTCTCACCCCGCCTCTCACCCAAAGTCAGTTGGGATAGGCTCCAGCTCCACCGTGACCCTGATGAGGATACGTGGTTACAGAAAACAGATGGATGGAGGTTATGTCATGACACTCCATATGGAGCAAGTCTGGACCGTATTCTTTATAATATTATTCACCGAGACTCAACAGTTCCCACTATTAGCAAAGAACTTGGTGATGATGGTAAGGAAGAAGACAGAAACCTTGAACCCAGCTCAGTGGTGGGCAGTTCTGCCGCGACCCATTGAGTTATGGCTTTGGCAACTCTCTGGCACTATGAGGTCGACATTTGTGGTTTTGTGTGAAATGCTGTGATAACTATTGGGTAGATTGCCATGACATTTGGTGCACACTTTCATGTCGCCCTCAGGATGAAATGTAATAACGGTGGTGGTCCCGTCACTTTTCATGTAGCGGCATCATCAATCATCCCCAGCTTTGTTTTTGTGTTTAGCCTCGAATAGCTAATGTTAGCATGAAACTAAAATCAAATCGAATGGTGAACGTGGTTAACATTATATCTGATAAACATAAGCACACTAGCACAGCCTCACTGACTTTTACTTTTATATATTCCAAAATATCAATCCATCTGTTCATCCATTCACTACTTGTCCAGGTAAAGGCAACAATAGCAACAGCAGAGCAGCCCTGAAAACCCCATTATGTCAGCTTCTAAATAATAATTGTTTATTCTAGTGCAACATCATTTATTATGTCTCCATCTCTGCCTCAGAGAACTAATTTTTCTGCCTCCTTGACAGGAAATGTCTTTGTTGGTGTTTTAAACACATGGGTTCGATGGAAATGCCACCAAATATTTGATAAATACATGGCAATTGTTACCAGTATCAGATTACACTCACATTTATGAAGAAAAAAAAAAAAAAAAGATTAATGAGGACCAATTTGAAGAAGCTGCAGCTGGACCCCGAGGTCTTCTTGTATGACTGAACCCTTCACCCTATCACGCTGAGTAAAAATCAGCCTCCCTCTGGAAGAATCTCATTTTGTCTGGTTGTATGCGCAATCTTCCAGTGACTTCTCAAAGATTGTGCCTCTTGGTGAGCGTCAGACTCGAGATTGACCCGTAAATTGAGTTTTACTTTGTGTCTCACCTCCCCGTGCACCATCACACTCCCATACAAAGTCTGCATTACTGTAGCCGATACCCTTAACTGAGGTCAGTTTTGTGATCCTTCTTACCGTCGCTTGTGAATAAACCACCTTTTTGTTCAATCGCTTCTTGAATTGCAACCTTATCACGGCGGAGTGGGGTGTTTGTGCCTCGGTGACCCTGGGAGCAATGTTTTCGGGAACATGAGCTCCTGTTAGGGACACCTGAGGCGAACTGGTATCAGATGAGGAGTCAGTAAAGAGAATCGTGCCCAGAATAAACACACCAGGACCAATTTTTGGAGTCAGGGCCTAAGGTTTGAGGCTAGTGAACCCTGTAACTTGATAAGACAAATGGGGTAAATCTGAACCACTGTAGCCAATGAAACCCAAAAACTAAACACATTTTCTTTATTTCCATTTGTCCTTAAATGTGAGTCATGATCACATTAAAGCATTTGTGACCTTCATTATACACTCTTCACTAATGTTACCTTTTTATAATGTGCTATCCAAGAGTGGGCTGCATAATCGACACTAGTACAACGGCAAAGTTGACCTTGTGTGTGCTTGTACAAATGTATTCAATAGTTCTCTTGGAAAGTACAGCATGTAAAGCACAGAATACAACGACAGTCCAGTGAATTAAAACAGAAACAACTCAATGATGTAGTAAAGCCCTAAGCATTAAAAAAGGCTTGTTTTTAAAGCCGTTTTTTGAAGATTTTGTTCGCAAATGTCTGTGAATGTGTATGCTCTGTAAGAATAGTACATTTTGAGATCTCATTGTATCAAGATCAACATAGTTATAAAGAGACAGAATAGGAGCGTCAGCTAGCGTCAACGTTTGCTTTCCTGTCTATTTATTCTTAGTGGAAAATTAATTTTCCACTAAACTTGGTCTTTGGTCTTTGTTTTTTACAAATCCCTGACTTGAGGTGCAATGTGTTATGGATATCGTCTGTATGGATGTGTGCATCTCGTCTTTTACTGTATGTGACACTGCTCATGTTTCCGTCTTGACCAGGACTCCTTGGAAGAGGAGATCTTGTACCTCAATGGGAACTTCCGGGCTAAATGAAGTCCAAATAAATAAACTGAGCCTGTCCTTGTCCTGGCCTACAAATATCGAAATAACTAATAAACAAACGAGTTTCCATAGAAGATAGAAAACTATTTCCTTGAGAGGCAGGACACACAATAGACAAGATGACGCCCTCCAAAGTTCAGGCTGTAGTAAGAATGCTCTTTGCCATTTATAGTTTTCAGGGCATGTTTCTTTTTTAGCATTTTCAATGTATAATGTGTAAACATAAGTTGCAACTGTAAGCAGCCATATGACTTCCGAGGCCAGGGAGCACATCATAAACGATGCTATTTTGTCGGGGTTACGAAAGAAAACAGCCCCGTTCACGACTACCGCATTCAGAGTGTAGTATTTCTGTGGAGAAGCTATTAGAGTAAGCCAACAGGGAAACGGGAGCTCCGTCTCTGCTTTCGGAATTGGATAAACACTCCAGCAACCCCAGCCTACATTACCTGAGGTAGAGACATGTTTGCCAAACAGATCAGTTCCTCCTCATACTGAAAGCCTTTTCTCTTGTAACATAAAAAGTGAAAACGTACATTTAGGAAAATTCTGGAGTCTAGATAAATCATCAACAGGTGGGGATGTTCACATTTTGCCTTGGAGACGTTAAAAAGTCAGCTGGAGACAGCGTTTGTTGTCCAATGCATGGAGCTTAGCTCTGGTGTCAGTGCTAAGCTCCATGCATGCCTCCATCCTTGATATCAAATGCCAGTTTCTTTTACTAGGACACACTTTACAAATACAAGTACGACATTTAGATATACTAGAAAGACTTTGGATGGTATGGCTACTCGAGAGCTCGAATGCTTAGGCCTACTCTGTACAACTAAGACTCAAAATGCAGTAGAAGAGACAATTAGAGCAGTAGTAGCAGTACTAGTGAGGCTCCGAATGTGTACTCGTAGTACTTATATTACTTATATTAACTGCAGCTGGATACATCTGCCAGTGAAAGGCATCAATTCAGTCAGCAAAATTGAAGGTTGGTGGCTACAAAAGAGACGCTTGATTCTTTTCCACTTCTGTCTGCAATCATGGACCCATTGTTTAAAAGAAAATGACAAAGAATGTGTGTGGTAAATCTACCGCCATTATCATCGTAACCTCCATATGTACAAAAACAGAGAGTTTGACGGGTTAAGCAGCAGTAAGGAGGAAGGGTTCCTGTATGGTCAGTTGACTGTGCTTTCTTCCAAAGAGACACTGGTCTACAATAGCAAGGGTCTTTTTCAGGTGTCTGTGAGTGAACTAAGGAGGATGTGCGATCCATGAGGTTGTCATAACGGATCCGCTGATGGTTCAAGCAGGATTGAGGAGACACAATCTTCTGTTCATTTCCAAGTAGATCTCTTTTCAAGGGATTCATACAGGCATTTGGGTAGCCATAGCTTCTAGAAGCAAATCTCATATGGGTTTGAGTGCCTCTAACAACGCTGCCTTTTATCATTTGATTTCTTTACATGACACACAACAATACATATAGCAAGTTCTGTGCAGATACTACATCCCCACACAACATGTTGACAGCAGATCTTAGGCTCAAAAACCCTCATAAGATCCAAGAATATGTTCTCATCATGCTTAAAATGCTGCTTTTTAAAATTTGTTTTAGGATTTTTACCTGAGAACAGATGACAGTTACAGTCACGTGTCATCTCTCAAGTGATTGTGCATCTCTATAGACCACCCATGAGGGAATGAGTGAGGTCCTTTGTTGTATCATATCCATCAGTTGATGACAACAGGCAGTGATGCTACCTGATTAGATGGGAGACTGCTTTTTGTATCTACGGTTAAGTACATATGCTAGGCAACAGTGCAGACAGACGAAGGGTCTTGTACCTTTTTCTCACCGAATAATCTCCCCTACCAGTCTCTTGATACTCCTCAGCAGTGAAAGTCTGTTCCGGAAAGCCTGGCTGAGTGGGTAGTGTCAGTGTCCAAGTGTCAGCAGTATACTTTCACTGTGTGAAGGTTGAGTGCATGTAGGGATTAGTGGGAAGTGGTGTTTGAAGTGGGTATTACCCTTTTTATTCACCTCATGTGTATCTTTTCTTTATTTGCCTGGCATGCCCAAGCAGCTGGAGAGAGTGGCATGTCAGGGCTCAGCAGAGAGGAAGAGAGGAAGGCCAGGTCAAAGCGTTTCCTTTTTGTACCTTGTTTCAACCGTATAATGAAATATACAAACAATTCAATTCCCGTATTGTCTACACATTTGTTGCATTTTATATGCACTGTAGACATTGTAAACTTTGACATCACAATAAAGGTCCCTTTAGCACTAAAGAAAAGGTCTTTTCTAGTGCAGGTGTATGCTTTGCTTCTTTAAAATTTACACTTATTTGGAGATTATATCGATTTAGTTGCTTATTTTAAACCTGCATTAACTTGGAGCTACCATTTGGGGGCAGCAGAAACGAGTTGTAAGCAGAACACTGACATATTCTCACTTTCACATATTTTCACAGTTGCTAACATCCACCAGAGACACCGCAACAATAATTTGTAGTCAGGTCAAATACAATATTCATGATCCTTTTTGCTTTGACACCGTTGAGAGTTGTGAGACTGAACCAAAACAGCTGAGCGGCGGGGCTTAAAACCACAACAATGAGCTAAAAGTGTCTGACACACTTCATAGAGCTGATGCAAACTGCTGATTTGGGTATTAATTGTCACTATGAGCGACCCCTTTCACACCACACGAAGTCATTTGATCTGTTGTTAATATTAAATGATTGTTTATAGCAACTTTAACTTGGAGAAATTTCACTACCTGTTCTTTTTTAATTCACCTATTTGCCAGAATATCAGAATAATAAAATGTTATATATGAATTTATATATATATTGAATGATTAAAGTTTATTGTGGCCTCATGGTCATCATATATAGAGCTGATGGAAGATCATTTCTATCTCTCCCATGTACTGAATGATAAGTGCTCGCAGTGCAGAATAAAATAGAGATAAAGACACAAGAAATCCTCAATCACAATGAAACACTGCTACAAATATACCTATTAGTTGTATAAAACATATAATGAACCAGTTGGGCTTTTGTCTTTTTAAGGCTCAGACCTTCACAGCTCTGCATGGGCTGCTTTTTCTGAGAAGTGGAGTTATTGAGGCTATACAAGTTCCCTTGACAGCAATAGTCTAGCTAATAAACACTAGATAACGCAAACTGCACTCACCTGTCTAGGAGAAAAACAGCCTGGCTTCAGTTTTCATTCCTTCTGTCTCTCTCAGGTTTCTCTCCTTCTTCCAAAGTGTATTGTTGTTTATGACCTGACTCAATCATTGCCAATTTGCAAGACGTACTGGAGATGTTTGGGGACTCAAAACTGAATACTGTTCCATCATATTTTGCATTACACAACTGTCTTTGGAATGGTTTTCTGAACCTTTCTAATGGTGTATTACAGCCCAGAAAAACACACTGAGTTTGATATACATATATATCATTTTTCCAGTGCAAACTGTCCATATCTCATCTATTTTTTCTGAGTACTAAAAAATAACATTTCTTTTGTTTTCATTGTTTTCTCAAAACTACCTACCTGGCGAGATGAATTGGCGCAATTGAGAAAATATTTGGGTGAATGAACCTTAAACAAAGCACAATATCATGGTTCAGCATTCAGTGTAGCACTGAATCAGCTCTCCTCAGGGTGTCTAATGACCTGCTGATGTCTGTAGATTCTGGTAATTGTGCCATTTTGACCTCATTTTAGTTCAAGGGCCATGGGCTATAGGCTACAGCCTACACTTGGCAGGGGGTAAGTAAAACAGTTGTGTGAGTGGAGGGGGTTGCATTCTACAACGGCTCCAATAGATGCCACTAAATTCTACACACTGTCTTTTAACTAACTTTTGTTGGCTATCCAAATCTCCAGAAAGGTACGAAAATCTGCCACAGAGTTTTTTGTTGGGCCATCGGACATGATGACATTTCTGCAGGCTTCAGCATGTTTTCATAAACTCACTCTCAGAGAATGGCTTCGAGGCTGCTACTTCGTTAGCAAAAAGCTTCCAGAGCTGCGCAGAGCTGTGACTAAAAACAGACGTTTCTTCAAACTTGCCAACAATTTATTTATCTTCTTCTGTTCTCAGTTGCCATTGCGAGCTGTTGTATTTTTCGCCATGATAAGTCTGATAGTGATGTTGAATGTTATGTTCTTTGAGCACTGAAAGTGTGGCTCTTTCATCAACCGTAGCTGACTCTTGAACGTGTCACTTCACTTGTATGTACATGTATGATCTATGTATCCAGGCCCCGCTGCTCTTATTGGGACAGTGCGACAGACAAATCAGGAATAACAGTGCATTTCATAAAGAAAATTGGGAAATTAATGACAGTCTTTTTTTACATGTTGCAAAGTCATCCAGTGGACTGGATTGGACCCATTGGACTGCTGGTTTTGGCCCGTGGTCCATATGTTTTGAGACCGCTGCTCTATGTCAGCATGATGATCTATTTTAGGACAGAGTATGCACCTCACATATCCTCAGCAATGTTTCACAGCTGTAGTTATTTGAAAAAGACTTTCAAGCTATGCAGCTTTGAATGGTAAAAAGTTCCTGTGGCTAAGATTAAAAGATCCCACTGTTTGTGGCTCCTTTAGACTTTACTGCTGGGGCTCTGTCCTCAAATGTAGTTACCGATCGCCTGAATCCTCGGTGTCATGTTTGATCTAATCTTAGCATTTGACAAACTATGAACATTATTGGAAGTAGCAGTTTTTTTTTTTATCTCACGTCTATTGTTAAATTAAAATAATTGGATAGAGATCTGGAGACAGTTCTAAAAACATTCATGTCTCCTCTTCTTAGTTCCTGCAAATCGCTTTACACAGGAGTCAGGTAGACAGACCTGTCTCTCCCGCCGTCCAATTTAATAACCCCCAGGCTCCTGACTGGCACTAAGAAGAAGGAGTAAATCTCTGATACTGGTCTCCCTTCACTGGCTATGTGAAGTACATACATTAGTTTTTCAAGATTTCTTTTTTTAATTTGTTTTTAGATCACTTCATGGTTTCCTTCCTGACCTCATCTGTCCATATTCCTTTATTCTTGGCTCATTTAATTTTAAAGTTCCTGTGTCTCTCTGTTAATCTTAAGCACATATTTTACTTAATGTTGCATGTTGCATGAATTCAGAAAGAGACTGTGGAGCTTTTCTTTATTTTGTAACACTGGTTGTCTAAGGTTGTTGGTTTTGGCACCAGAAAACTGAAAAAGAGGAATAATGAAAAGCAAAATGGTAGGCAGTACAAACCTGATGAAGAAACAGATGCCTAAAACCAACCTTAGGAAGTTTAACAAAAACAACTTGAAAGTTAAATAAAAGCATTAGAACAAAATCAATCATGCGTCTTTCTCCTAAACTACAGACTAATGACTGGAATTTTACCCAAACAGCCTCCTTTAAACTCATATCATTTGCTCAGGTAAACATAGAGTGAGCTAAACAGTTTTCACAGAATATACAAAACAATAATTTAAGGTAGTTAAGTTACTGATAGCGTCTAAATTTAGCTATGAACACACACTTGATATATCCAAGTGCACAAACTTGAGTAGAATATAATGGGCTCACCAGTGATTGTGACCCTTCGAACAAATCACACAAATATATCCACTTTTAAGGTAAGCACCAAAAGTAATATTGGACATAAAACATAACAATGTTGGGTAACAGAACTTGGTGAAAAGAGAATAAAGCAGCTCTTTCACAGCAATTATAATATGTAATATCAGGGTATTCATATCTGTAGACAACATTTATAATTTGCTCTGGACTCATTAGGTACCTTTCAACCTAAAAAGCATCTTAAGAAACGAACATATCCATACATATTAAATATAATTAATGGTGTAATTAGCTTACAGCTGTGAGCCATCTTTCTCTGGCAGGTACTTGTGTTTCTAAGGCAACTTTAAACTTATTTTAAAGCGGAGACTCCCCGGCAGAGAGGGCCGACCCATGACTTTTTTAAAAAGCTGTGCCACCTCTGAGATTTCCCAGACTTCCCAAAGTCACAGTCACAAAAGCGAGTCTCTCCCAAGTGCAATTATATTTGCATGACTGCTTTTTACAAAAGAGAGAAAAGAAATCGCCCCTTTTTCTTGTGACAGCCATGATATCCTGTGCATTCAGTGACCCTACAGAGCTAAAAATAAAATTCCATTTAAATGTATAAAAAAATAAATGAGAAAATATGTGATAAGAGACAAAAGTGCAACAATAAATCTGTAATACAGACGTAAACAGCAAGTGTCTATACTTTTGCTTTATCATCATCTGTCTGTGTAAATTATAGGAGATAATTACTACGCATCAGTCAGCCTGGGTCTTTTTCTTCAAACTTTAATTTAAAAGCAGATCTATTTTCCAGCTGAGCTCTAGCCAAGAATAACACAAAGGCAATGCCAGGATCAGATTCACATGACAACTTGACAGCTTGACTCTAAGAGAATTCTGGGACCTAAAAATGGTCTCGGGCCAGAACAGGTGGAGAAAATTTCATGTAATTGCTTTATAAGTGCATCATTCAATCATTAAATACAAATCTAAATCTCAGTGCTTCATATTCCAATTGTTGATGGATACTTAAGAGAAAATCTATCCAAAGCAACACTTTATAATAATAATAGTTAAAAAGATAACTCTTAAACACTGTCTTCTTCAAAGACCTTCTTAGAAACTGTTAATGCCTGTACCATTAGTGACCTCAAAGAACTTTTTTATTTTATTTCGTCTTGATTTAGATTTTAAAGAGCTGAGCTTGAAGCTGCACCAATCAACATATTTCTATTAACAATGGATCAAATCACTGTGCAAAGTGAAAGCTGGTACTCTTAGTGACAAATCACAATTCTGTAGTCCACTCAGCTGTATGTAGCATTTGAAAGTTCTCCACCTCATTGTTCTGGTTTTTCTGGCCCTCTTGGTTGACTCTCACTGCTCACGTAAGCCCCATTTGCAAACTTAACAGAGCCCAAAAAAGCTCTTATAAACCCATTTCAAGTTAGTGATCTCTAGAATGTCTAGAAGCAGACATTTGGATAGAAACGCAGAATCTGTTGTCAAGGGTTTTGGTGTAAAAAGTTCTGGTTTACATTTGTTGTCCATTTCTAGTTAGACTAGTCCTGAACAGTCGTGTTTGAGCAGGCTTTGGATGAATGCAGGTAAACAGTCCGTGTGGAGAGCAAAAGAGGTGGAATGCATTGGCAAAAAATGCAATCTCAGAACCCGTCGATAAACATCTGATGACAATTGAATTTTTTTTATAGAGATTAGCCAAAATGTCATCTACACCTAAAGTAACTACAAAAATATCTTTAACTCTTCAACTCGTGTGATTTTAAAAAAGAAAAAAAACTCAACACCGACTTCAGTGTTTGGTGTATAGAAGAAGAAGCCTTGGCCTAAATATGTTATCTGGATATCCACTGGCTACATCCTATGCCCTGAAAAGACTAAACCAACACAAGACGACACCTGATGGATTCTTTGATTCGTGACTTTCGTGGGAACATATTGGAGCATTTAACAGCCAGATATTTCCGTCAGGAGTTGGTGGAGGCCAAAACGGAGCTAAAACAAAGGTGAAACTCCAAATAACCACCAATATCCGCAAATAAATGATTATGTGTCTGTCTATTGGATGTGCAAGGAAACTGTTTGTTAACATGATTGCCATGCCAACAAATACAGCTTGTTGTGCTGCCCTCATGTGGCCATTGAATCAATTTATGCAGGTTTATATGCAAAGCCAAAAACACATTTTCGGTGTCAAACGGGGAAAATTACTTGTCAGCTTTCACATCAATCAACCATGTTTACTTTGGGTAACTTCATTTTTTTCATACTTCCCTGTGGATTTATTCTGGCACCATATGCAACTTGTTTACTAGACAAGATTTTGTGTTTGTTTTTAATATGCTAATCTATATCCTCTTTCATCTGCCAATTCTTAATAATTTGGCTTTTCACTGAAGACACACACACACACACATATCAACTTGCAACATCACCATAGCTTTCATAGTTCATCTGGGCTCTGTTAAAGCTTAACAATTCCCAGCAGGACCCACAGTATGTTCTTCTTTAATAGGAAATGCAAGAGGACTTCAGGCACGAGGTGTGACTGCAAATGAGGTTACAATTATTTCATCATGCAAAAAACCCTTTCTTTATAGTTTTAACATGAGTGATTCCACTTGTTGCAATGCAGGAAGCAGATCTGTTTTCAGTCTTGTCACGTCAACAGTCTGACTTCATTAACACGATCATTAATGCATCAACTCGAATCATATTTAAAGGAACTATAGTCGTCTTTTTGACAGTCTGTTTCAGTGTCACTTTGTTTCCGTTTGAGCACACGTATAGAAACGTTTTGATGTATATTGTGTGCAGTGGGTGATAATTAAATATAGGTGATTTACTGAATCATGTGTTGAGAACAGATGCTTTGCTGTATAACAGAAAATGAAGCAGTATTTATTTATTTTTATTATTATTTTTTTTTTCACGGCAATAAAACAGTGTTGTGTGGCAGAAAAGGTGCTGCAAGTATCACATCATGTTTAAAACATGTTTCTGTATTTATGTACAAATCACAATGTACTGATGACAGCTGAAAAACATCTATTTGCATATGTTTGCATGATTTCAAAAGGTGAGTCACAGACACAAGACAAATCCCTCTGCTGTTATTTGTGCAGGGCTTTTTGAACCTCTGGTCTCTGACAGATTTAAGAGCCATCTGACATTTATCTTTTCCCTCGTTATGAGCCCGTTTAATCTATACACCATTCTCGAAGCAAATTTGCATTCATATTCACAGTGTGATGGCTTGATATTAGAGCAAATAAAAAGGGATGAGCAAGAGAGCAGTTCTTGGATTGAGATTTTCTGACAGTACATGGGGAATGACATGGTTTTGGGTGGAATTGTGAAGATATTTTGGTGGGGCACCAACATTTTTAGTTTCCTTTCCTGAACTCATTTGATGACTTGCTGTGAAGTGGGACAAGAGGCACAGTACGGAGCGTGTCAACAACTATCTTTGATGTTAAGGATTTGAACTTGTGTTGCCTGCTCAGACCATTTCAGGCACATGCGTTATATGCTATTTTTTTGTGGATTTAGGTGGTTTGTGTGGATTTTAAAACCATTAATTTGACAGTGATATGTTTTTTTCGGGAAGGAAAAATTCTAGTTCTATCTATCTATCTAATTCTAATCTATCCTGAGGACACTGTTGGTGCGTGAATGACATCCTGCGTATGACTACCAGCGTGCATCATGACACACAAGGAGGGAAATGTGAAGTTAGATGCATCCTATAGATGTCAGAGAGCGGCATGTAATTACCTCCTCACCATCATCCAAACAGCATAGATGGTTCACTGCCAGTCTCTGTTTGGTTCTTGGCTTATTATCACTGAACCAACTCCAACATCGGGCAACAGTTCTTCTTGGATTAGAACAACTTTTTTAACGAAATGCAGTATATAGAAACTTCTTTGGCAGAGAGAGACAAGAGTTATATTTCTGAAAATGGGAAAACTTTGAAAGTCCAAATGATCGGGGATGGAGTGCTGTTCAGAAAAGTTGTTTTTCTCCTCATCAACATACTGTTATAGTAAGCTAATGGTAATGTCATGTTAACATTGCAGAGGTGCCAGTGTAAACTCATACTTTGATCCAATCTGTTCGTAGATTCGTGCAAATTAATGTCAAATGTTGAAGCAACCATTTCAGTGTGAAGGCTGTAGCCTGGATGGGATGTCCAGCTAGCAGCTGACTAACTGTTGACAGTCACATGCTTGACTGAACAATGTAGCCAATTGCAATGGCTGTACCAGTTCCAAGATGCTGATTGATCAGATGATTAATGCACCCACCGCTCTCCTTTTTATAGGGTTTTTATGAAGCTGTCGTGTCTTTTCCATGGCTGCCAAAGTCGGTCTGTGGATACTTGAAAAGAAAAGAACTTGAATAATTAGGACTTTATTCAAAGAAACAAGTGAGTTTGGGATGCATCCCCTGATCGGGTCCCTTCCGAATCTCCATGCGAATTCCCCAAATTGTTGTCCAAATTGTTGTACCCCTCTTCTCCCGGGCTAGCTCTTATACTCACAGGAAAAACATGAATAAACATTCTGAAAACCATCCTTTTAGGGAACCAACTTCCGTAATTGTCTTTCATAATTTACTTTACCACATCTGTCTCATTACTAAAAGAGGGATGGCCAAAGGTCATCTCACAAACCCTATATCTCAGGAAACGAAAGGTATGAAGTTCCACAGAACTGCACACTGTCCTCCCAAGAGAGATCGTAAATACTATAGAATGTTTATTCTTCATGCAGAGAGAGGTCATAAATACTAACAAATATTTAGGCTTCACAAAGAGAGAGGTTATTGGAAGTTCTTACAAATATGCACCTCATATTCAACTGTAATCTCAGAAGAGATCAATGAAATACTATAGAAGGCTTATAACAGAATACACCACAAAGCTCCAGCTAAAAAACATAACCATATAGTAAACTTGTGAAAAGCCAGTAACACCTGCAAGTATTTTTGCCTCACAGCACTTTAAAGTAAGTTTTGCAAGGCTGCAACTGACTGTGCAAACTTGTAAAATGGAGTTTGTCAGCAGAAAATGATGTGTAGGCCTGCAAAGTTTTAAATTTACAGGTAAAAATTTAAATATACGAATTGACAAAACAAAGATTACAGATAAGTACAAAACTTCACAAATTTTGGTAGGCCTTAAAGGCCTCATCTGGGGAAACTGGGTTGTCCTCACCAGAAACCCACGTATGTAGCCTTGGTGGGAGGCCGACTGCAACTAATGGTTATTTTTAAAAACAGACTCTGAAAGACTGTTTTTCAAATACAACATTAAAAACCTGCATTATAGAAAGAATACATTAAATACTACATTTACATGTATATTGTGACTGTGAATTTCCACTAATTTGTATTAAACAAAGTCAGACACGTGTAACCTCCCTTTTGACAGCAACCAGGATATACTCAATATAATTAGACAAGAAGATTTAAAATTTCTTCAGCTTCTGACATTTTAAGATGCATATACAGCTGTTTGCATACAGGTAATTCTCTGTAAACATTCTGTGTCATCCAAAAATTATTTTTAGATTTGAGGAATTCCTCATCCTCAGCACTGTTACTAAAATATGTGCCCATGTTTACAGCAGAATTATGGCACACACCTCATTAAAATAAGAAGAAAAAGAAAAGAACAATACAGTTTGAAATTGGCAGCAAACAACAATAAAAGACACACATACCAGATGGAGGAAGATTTTAGGGTGTCAAGTTCTTCAGTAACTGTTGAAAAAAAGTGAGAGCATACTGAAGTGAGTGTTCCCCTGATGCTCTCATTTCTCCTCTTGAACTTTTAGTTAACGGCAACAAATTCTCTTGTCAAATTTGTGTGATTCTCTGTGAAAAATGAAAAACACTTGTTTTTCAGAGAGCTCTTTGATTGTTTTTTACGAGAGACAAAAGCTGCCTTCTCTTCCAGTGTAAGTGTTTGTAACGAATGATTCAAGTTCATCTTATCTTCAAAGAAATTTGCTCAAACTTTTTCCTTGTACCACAACAATGAGAGGTGGAATCTAACTACAGTACATTTGGTCATGTACATTTTTTTTTTTTTTTTACATTTGTCTGAAGGCTTTAGTTACTTTTTAGAATTCAATTCCTGTCCAGAGAAAATCATGTATCACCAAATATAGTGATTTCGAATAATGATTTTACTGATGAACTGAAGGATTAAATGCACTTAAATGAGTTGTGAAAATTCTCCGACTTCTTAAGCTATAAACTGTTTAAAAACCCTCTTGGTTTAGCTGGAAAATACGTTTTCACAACTCTTCTGAACTCATGAAAAGTTGACCTTTTATAGGTGCATCTTTGTCACAGAACAGCAAAGCTACAAATATATGATGATCTTATGGAACATGATGCATTAGATGTAGTAGATTAAACCATCCAGCAGTATATAAAGTAGTTAAAATGAGGACAAGCTTTCAACTCGAGCAGTAAAATGCAACATACATATTAATGCATCAGTAATATTCATCTGAAAACATCATATCTAATAGTTAAACACAGACAGGGACCATTATTCTGCAGAATGAGTACTTTTACTTTGGAGTACATTTTGATGATAACGCTTACATAATTTCACTTCAGGAAAGTTTTGAATACTCCACCACTGGCAACAATACAATGGTTTTGCTAAAAGCCTGTCCTTAATGTGTTTTTGCTATTTCTTTACATTTAAACTGTCTGGGAGGACGAGATAGTGATAGTGTTCCTGACTTCTAATTCAAATCTGGCTCAAATTATTTAAATCTGTCATAGAACCAATGGTCTTCTAAGGTGAGGGGAGCCAGTGGTGGCAGCCCGGGGTGGTGCAGGGCTGGTGGTGACAGGAATACCAGAGTGCAGTCATGGAGACAAAGTTGGGCATGGTTTTACGCAGCAAGGGTCAACTGGTTGATGAGACGCAGGTGGTAAGATAGTCAGGCACAACACACAGACAGACAAGACAGACAGAAACACAAGTGGAGGTCAGTACACTAGAAAGGAAAGGAGGTGGGGAGCCTCCACTTGACAGTACCTGACCACTGTGACTGACACTAAACAAAGAAGTACCTTGACAGAAAACAGACTCAGGGAGTACAGCCTGACCATCATGGCTCCCCGAAGAGAAGTGCTTCAAGACGGAGCTGCACTTTCTAACAGAATGAACATAACTCCAGCCTGTCCGGACAAAATATTTCACCAAGTTGAACTGCAAACACTCTGAATGTGACAACATAACCAACATAAACAAATTACCAATCCTGTTTGGAAAGTGTCTAGCAGCAGAGTATGTCTTTAGCACACTTTGAGGGATAGTGAATGATCCCAACGTGATTGTTGTTTTTTGTTTCATAATTTCATCATGTTACTGTAACATTAATGTTTTATGTCTTTAAGTGCTTTATCTTGTATAATGTACTTCAATATAATTGTGTCAATAAAGCCTCTTTGAACTGAACTGAATTACAACCGTCCAGTCCAGCAGGTAGTGCGTCCACTCTGTTATAAAAAGGAACATTGATGCCAGAGTGAAGGAAAGAACTGTGAAATGACACCCCTCCTGCGTAAATGCCATTGTCGGCCAAAGTAAAACCGTTGATGCACATTACTACATGCAGAAAACATTGTAAAGATGTGTCCCCTGCTGCTTTTAATGTGCATAAGAGCTCCTATGTGAACTATTTTTGAGACCATCTCTGTTGGACTAATGCCTGAAGGCATGAAATTACCAAAACTCTGGACAATATTAGCTAACATGCACGGATACACTCTTATATCATCTTGGCTTTAATGGTAGACCCCATCATAAAGAATGCTGCAATATTCACTACAATATGAAGCATGAATATTGTAATAAAGCACCTAATGACTTTAAGGACTCTGTGCTATTCTCCAGCTCCATGCCACCTCTCAACAGTTCTGAATTTGGATTACATTTTCGTATGCTAATGACGTTCTATACTTAGCTGCTAAACTGGGTAAAAAAGTTTATCCACATAATGGATATCCATGAAAGTGCTCCTAAAATTTGGATGCTGGACTAAGGTTTTATTTGTGGTGTTTTACCAGAGCTTTGCTGATATCAAAGTTGTAAAATTGATTGTCTTGCTAGAGAGTTCATCCAATACTCTTTGTTTGTTTCTCTGATCTTGTACAGCGTACGATACAGCAGCATTAGATGTATCAATGAAAAAAAAAATCACATATACAGGATGTGCATATTTTATTGGTGGTGTGTCAAAAGTAAAAAAAAGCTGACTGTAAATATTATAAAATATTTAATTCCAGCTCGACAATCAATGTGTGAATCGCAGCATGTGGTTGTGTTTAAAGTGCTCAAACTTTGTACTATTGGAATTAGTTTGACAACAAAGTTAAAGGTCCAATGTGTCAGATTTCTAATGTAAAACTATGTGTAGGAGCCAAAACGTGTGTGTCTATAGTTTGTTTAGATCACACTTTTCCTCGATCACCTTAACTTCCGGTAATTGGCAAAGGGGGTGTGGTTGTGGTTTCACCTTATTTATACCTATGCAGTTAGACAAAGAGGGTGACATAGGCTCCGATATTTTCTGTTGATCGTCTCACTTTAAGTTTGTTGTTACTTTTTAGTTAATGAACATCATAAAACTGACAGGATGTGACTGTGGACTTTTGATTTGGACTTTAACGTGTCACAGTACGAGCCTACTCAGCCCCTAGATGATGGCTGCTATGCTACACTATGTTTTAATCAGTGTATAATCACCTGAATATAAGCATTGTGTTTTTATTACCTTAGAATTAGAAATAGTTTGACATCGAAGGAAATTCTTGTCGAGTTTTATATGAAAATCAATAAGACTGATATCTGTTTGTTGACTTTGAAGCAGCCAGTAGGTGCAAAGAGCTATCTAAAAGCTAAGTTAAAAGTGGCCTGTAGCATCACATTTAGTGCACAGAAATAAACTCACCTGATTCAGGTGAAGAAATGCAAATAAATGTCCCGAAATATTAAATTATTCCTATAAGAAATCGTCCGCACAGCTATGATGTCTGAATTCCAAACTATATTCCCTTTCATGTACAAAGTTACAAAATGTTAAGGAGGAACCAGACACTGAATCTCTCTTTAAATTAAAGTTTATTTACAACACAAAGGGAATGTGCAGTGCAGGTGAGGTTAGCCAGTGATGGGGTGTTCGCCGGTGTGGTGGTGACAGGAATCCAGGAAAGTGCAGTTGTGGGAGCAAACAAAGCTGGACGTGACAGGAGGATGGTAGACGAAGTTTTCCCGAGGCACAGGAGAAATCACAATCGGTAAAGAGTTGCAGTGTAGTGCTTATTACCACGAGGGAGAAGGAACAATCTGGAGTCTGGAAAGTTGAATCTTATGCAGCAGCTGAATGTGAATGAGGGAACAGGTGGTGAGGCATTCAGGCAGGTGAGAGGGAAATTGGAGGCCACACCCAGCGAGACGAGACAGACAGAAAGGAAGGAAAGAGGTAAACACACTTCAGTTAACACAAGATGAATGTACTGAACAGTCAAGGATTGAATACTTATTTTATTGTTTTCTGAGAATTCCTTGGACCAACATTGACTACAAGTTAGAGACATTTCAGTATGAAAAATGACCCTTTCAAGTATACTTTAATGTGTAATGGTTTCTATATGAAGGCCTTACATACTCGGTATATGGTTACAGTTACTTTAAGTAGATGTAGATGACTAATTCTGATCCCTGATCAGTTATTCAGCATCCATAAAAACAGAAATATGTGTCTCTTACATCATTTTACTATCACTTCATGAGTCTTTTCAATACAAAGATAATTAGCTTTTACATTTTGGTCACCAGGAGCCAGACAGTGTGATCAACCATGACCCCAAGACAAGGTACCATTTTGATAGCGACACTAGAGAGAAAGAGAAATGGAGAAACCACAAAAACATAAAAGAGGTAGGCAACGGTAAGGATCCCGAACACAGGTTGTGTGCTGTTGAAGCCTGACCTGAACTCCGCCGAGGCCACGAGGACTAATTGTTAATTAAGCCAGGCTGATGAAAAAGAGCTCAAGTGTAAATGAATGTGTCAGTCTGGAGGAGCACTCAGACACACCTTTTACCCCCACAAAGGAAAATCAGCATTATTTTAAACTTGACAGTGCACTCCAGCAGTTCAGAGCGGCTGGTTATTATTCATGGTGAAATTAAAGTTCTGATGTTGTGGGTAAAATAAAAAACAAAAAGAAAAAGGAAGATCAGGTATAAATCATGAGAGACAGTGACTAAGTCTGTGGCTTTTGGTGGAAATGTGTGTCACTGTATTGAGGTGGTAAAATAAATTGTACCTTGGGGAAAGAATATGAAATTGGCTGACTTTTTTTTTGAAGCAGAATAAAAAATGACCACAGTTCAGACCTTCAGCTGTCTAATCAATGACTTAATCACTGCCATGTACAGTGCTAGCCTTTGCCTGCTCCTGTGGCCTGGGGACAGGACTCAGGCAGGTTTAAGGCAATGTCCCTGAGACTGTCTCTCTCCTCCCTGATCTCCTGTAAGTCCTGTTCAATGAGGGACATCCGGCTCTGTTGTTCCTTAGCGGCTGAATGCAGTTTCTGGATTTTGGAGCCCAGCGCCGGGCTCTCGACACTGCCACGAAGCATGCTCAGGCGACGCGCCGTCTCGTTCAAGATTCGGTCAAATCTCTCCAGTGGTACGTTCCCATCTGGTGCAGACATGCAAGAGAGAGGACAGATGGAGGAGGAGGAAAGCGACAGAAGTTTTTGTTCGTCACACGGTTTGTAAATGGCAGTTTTACATCAGTGATTCAAATGGTGGATCAGTCTGCATGATGACCTAATTACAGTGATTTGGTCATTATCCTCTCAAGCATGTTAACATGTTGACCACTAAGTGCCAGAATCCTGCATTTTTTTGGGGATATTTCTAGATCTTCGTCTACTCTACCTTATACAGGAAATGGGTTTGAATGAATAAGGGTCATAAACACACAGCTGAATTATTTTAACACGCTGAAATATATCCACAAAGAAAATACAACTGGGCCCAATGAACAGCAGTTATTCTTGCTTTACCATGGGGATAAAAATCTGGGAAATATTTCCACGTTAAATGAGGCATTAAAAGGCACAGAGCTCTTTAGCGATCTGACATTTAAGGTGTAATGAAGATTTATGAGTTTTATAGATATGGAAGACTAAAAAGTAGCCACACTGAAAATCATCTATAAGCAAATGACTTACCAATCTTGCTGATTAGCTCAGTTAGTGTAACAGAATAGGCCTTTAACTGGAGCTTGGCTGCTTCCATGTCTTCCTTTACTTTGACCAGGGACACCTCAGGCTAGAAACAAAAAGACATACACTAGATTCAGTCTTTTAAGCTGCACAGAAAGTACAGATCAATGTGCATAGATTCTGCTGTTCAAACGCGTATACGTCTGTGTCAGGTATACCTCTGAGGTGATCTGGGAGTTTTCTGTGCGAGTTAGCGTCTCCTGCTTGTCCAGCTGCTGTAAAGCAGAGTCTATATGGGAGCTAAGGTGAGCAGATGCAGTCCTGGTGTGCTTGGCCTGGGTCAGAATGGCTTTGGATTCCTGCACAGAAGGAAAGGGGGAAAAATAGAAGCAAGGAAATACAAAATAAAACCAACTATTTAAGATTATTTAGAGAAAAAGAAGAGTTTACAGCCATGTTAGCACCTTTGTGAATGTACTTAGGCACATGGTGTGAGCTAAATTATAATATTAGCATGCAAATGTGCTCATGATGATATTGCTTTAGTGGGTATAATATGCCATGTTTACCATCTTAGGTCTTAAAGGGCATTAGTTTGGCCGGTATGTCGTTTTAAAAGTATTGGATAAATTAAAAATGTAACCTGATGATGGCGCTAGATTAAAAGTTAAAGATCACCAGAGTTATTACAATTCATCCTTAGGGTTGACATGAATATATGTACCCTGATTTCATGGCAACCCATCCAAGAAACAAACCTGCACCAATCCTAACTAAAAATGGTGCACCAGCTGCTTACACACACCTTTGCCACAGCATGTGCTGTTTGTTCCGCCTCCTTGGTGATGTTGTTGGAGAGGCTGGAGTTTTCCAGAGCTGGCTTTAGTGTCTTCTCAATCTGTGAGACCTTTTTCCTGACATCAGCTAGAACCTTGTCCCCCAGGGGCTTTTCCTTCTTCATTGCAGCCTTGGTCTGGACCTGCCGACGGGGCCACTCCATCGCCATATCTGAATGTTATTAAGTATATCAAGTAGTAAGTTATGAATAAATATGTGACAATTCAATGTAAAGTTAGGAAAAATACATTAAAGGTTTGATTTATTGAGAGTTTAATATTACAGCTGAACTGATTTATCAGGACTGTGTGGGCATGATTTGACTTCCAGAGACCAAACAACCCACCTACTGTCATCAGATACCGGCTCAAATGCTGCTAAATCGTTATTGGTGCATGGATTTATGTGACATCACATATTTCCAGAGAGATCTGCCCACTTCAAAGCAGTGAGAAGAGCTCAGACGCAAACACAAATGCAGAAATCTTTCATACGTAACATCCAATATTGTTGTGTTCTGAGACATTTTTCTGTTTACGTAGGAGCCCATCATTCACGGTAAAAAGCCGAGTGATAAAACAGGTTTTCAGGGCCTTTTAAGACAGATTCAAGGTTGTGTTGAATTCTAAAAAGTTTGACTCAAACGTATCATTGTTTGCTGGAGTTTTATCTTCATTATTCATCCTCTGCTTATTCTGTGCTGCTTTACTGTTTCTACGAAAGTCTGAGAAGACAGAGTCACAAGTATCATGAACAGTGAATTTCATTCATGAAGTCGATGCCGTTCAAATTCTCCAAACATTCTACTTCATTACATTTTTCACATAAGCCAGTGCTGCGTTCAATATATGCCAAGTAGGTGAAAAACATTACAATCTTGATGACATTTTTATTATAGTGATATTCGAGTCTGTAGCTCTTATGTTTGTTTTCACTGTCAGTACTTGACATTTCAATTTGAGTAAAATAATACAGTTGGTCATTCAACAAAATAATGCAAGACATTGAAGAAAATGAATAGTTTTGTCTGAGAGATAGTAAGAAACTCACTCTCTAGTTCTCTGTACAGTGTGATGACGTCTGATTCCACCTCCTTCCCTTTCACCACGGACGTCAAAGCCATGACCTTTGCCCCTTGAACGCGTACTTGCAGCTTGAGGAAAAGACATGAACTCAGTGGAGTCAAGCATATTCAAAGCTTGAGACAACAGGTATCAGATGGTTTAATGCAGTGCCATGTTAGCAGTTATAAACAGCAGTGCTATGGGCTAAATGGTAACATCAGCATGCTAATGTTGAGAAGGTATAATCTTTATCATGTTCTCCATCTTCGTTTAGTGTGTTAGCATGCTAGCATTTGTTAATTTGCACCACTGATGCTAATGAGAACGTGAAGCTCCTGTGGAAGTGCCTTAAACCTATGTTATTTCTAATGACCAGCAGGGGGTGACTCCACTGGTTGCAAAACAATGCATGTTTGTATTGACTCTAATGGAAAAAAATACCCTACATCTGACCTGATTTATTATCTCAGTAAGCAGTTTTCTGACAAGTTTATGGTCTCAATGGCTGGCAAATATGAATCAGGAATCTGTTACTGCATTGCCCATTTCTCGCCTCAAACGTTCAAACATTTAGCGTACCGTTCAACAGTAATATGAGAAAGTTTGTGACCAGATAGGCCACCATTTCTTCTGCTTAAATAAATAGAGTCAAAACCAAGCGTAGCCCAACTTGCAGTATACTGCTCATGCTCTCATCCAAAGCTCCCAAAAAACAAGATGGCAATGGTTATGATTCCAAACTCAAGGTTTCAAAATAGTTGTCCACAAACTAATAGATGATGTTGATGAGGTTTAGACCTGGTCATAAATCAAGTAGTGGACAAATTGAAATTTTGACCTAATGACGCCGCTATATGGGAAGGGGAACATGAGTTAATTCACAACCACAAATGTCAACCTCATAGTATTTCAAACTGTATAAAAGTAGTTAACCAACTGACAGACTGCTAGCATGGCTAATAAAAACCTTTACATTAAGCTTTACATTGAATTCAACAAACATTCCAAATATCTACACATGAAGACACATGTTGCAGTAAATGTAGTTACCTCACTGACATCATCCACCATCTCCAGTTTCTCATTGGCAGTGTGTTTTAGAGGCTCCATCTCCTCTCCCATCTTACTGATGAGATTGTCTTTGGTCTGAATTTGCCGGTCCAGCTCTTCTGTCTGTTTCATCAGGTCCTCGGCCCACTAAACAAAGAGCAGAAATACACAAATTCAATGCTTTCATTAGAACAATCCCATTTTGCTTTCTCTACCTCTTTTGCTAAAGATTCGGCCTTTATTGAGCCATTTAACGGAGGGCACATTAGCCCATCTCTGCCATGTTACAGTGTTTTGTCTGCTCAGAGACGCTGCAGTGGTTAATCACCATCCTCTGGAACAACATGCACACGAGCAGCAAATACTGCCAAAAATCTTCTCTCCTGTGCCTACTCACTGTCCCCTCTGCTTGCCAAATGTTAAATTAAGAAGAAAAAAAAATGAAGTGGAGTTAACTGCCCACACTTCAAAAATAAACAAGAGCTACTTGTAGTTCTATATGAGCCGAGTTAAATGAGCCGGGATGGTTTCTTATACGTGCTGCTATCAAACCAGCACTAACTGGACTAAATGATTCACTCATGGGTCTATAATGCAACACAATAACGCTTTAAATTGTACCCTGCAGGTGCTGTCCAAACTGACCTCTGTTGTGTAGTTGTTTGGATGCGTTTGGTTGAGCAGTGTTTGGTCAGGCTCCGATGATAGGCTGGCATCTGACAGAGCCAGCTGATGTAAGGATGATGTGATGTTACCAAGGGCAAGCTTTAAACCAGCAGCTTCCTCCTCCAGGGCCAACTGTTTGGCTACAGTAGCGTTCACCTGCGCCGTCAGGTTCTCTTTCTGCCGCTGCATTTGTGTGATTCTGGGAATGAAAGAAGAAGGAGAGAAAGAAATATAGTAAAATATAATAGCCACTTTTTAAAATTAATGCTTTGTGCCATTTCATGATGTTCATTTGATTTATTTGATCATTCAACGCGTTCAATTTCACATCTTCGGTTAGGTTATTCAAAAAATGTATACACATATAAATCTGCGAACAACATAATGCAGCTTGTTATAAGTGAGTAACGTGACACTGTGCAAAGAAAGCATGATGAATTAATGAGAGGTGTTAGTGCAGTAGATGTTAAAGAGCCATTTTCATCACCTCTACAGCTGTAATGATATCCAATCTGTTCTGCCTCAACAGAGCAGAAACACAAAAAAGTCTCAGCGTGTGTGTCGCCTCTTTGTTCCCTCCAAAAATAATTCACAATAATTCATTTCACGTGTTTGCTGGAAATTTTAAAGTGTGAGTTCCTTTCAAAAATAAAAGTAAAAGTCTGGGGTAGGGTGTAGGATCTATATTATGTACGTGTGCATTGCGCTGCATAATGTTCGCACGTGGATCAGCCTCATATCCAGCCCTCCACACGTACACATTCAACCATAAATGATCAATGCAAAGCACCGCATGAATTTTGATGCATATAAATGAGTATGCTTACGGTGAGTCATGGCAACAACAACCAAGAGGAGGAAAATATATATTTTTCTGATACAGAAATTGAAGTGCTTGTGAGGTGGAGGTTAGAAAGCACATGGTTTGAGGCCCACAGCAGCAGCGGGGTCACAAAGCGAGTGAGTTTAACAGAGTTATATTATTCCCAAAAAGTGCTTTAGGCAGGAGATAAACATATTATGTCATATATTATACTGTTGATATCAAAGACACACCTGTCGGTTTATCCCTGCTGGTATCAGCCAGTTGCCAGAAATGCATTTGTACAGGGACTGGTCTGCTGGAACCAGTTCAGCATTTATATCCAAAAATATCTATCTAGGGAATCTAAATCGGCGTATCATGAGCCAGGAAATCTTTGCGGTCCCTGAACACTCATTTCATCCTAATCCTCCCATCCACGTAGTCCTCTAGCAGTGCCAATACATCCATCATGCAGCATTACGCACGAGTGTCACGCAGCATTTTTATGTTATCAATCATACTGATTATTTCAATCAGTCAATCAGTGCTATCCCCCACCCGGGGATATCATTTCAAGACGGAAGTTTGATTGATGAGCGTATTTCTTCATGTTGGTTTTGTTATGGTGAACTTGTGTTATGTATAGGAGTGATAATGAGGATATGAAGTGTAACGAATGCGCGAGAGCTGTCACTCACTTTAGTTACACATTGCTAATTTACACGATCTATATGTGCAGGTGGTGACGACGTGCTGGATGAGTCGTCTCCGGTTTGCTCTCTCTGTGCCTGAGGTGTTGTGTTAACAACTAAAATCATTCTTGGTGACATATGCACGGTATTAAAAGATGTTAAATATGACTGACGCCCATGTTCTGCAGTTCTTTAACATGATTCAATATCATTTGGATTTCTACAGATCCAACTTTTATCAAAGATATAAGCTGACTTATATCTAGTTAACTTTTAGGTGTGCACACTCTCTTGTCAAGTTTGTTTTGATAGATCACAATCTTTGCATGGGAAGTGACGTATGCCTCTTTCAGGCCCTGTTTTGTGCTTGAGCTTTGGGAAAGAGTGCCCGCAAGGATAGAAAGGATCCAAGACTGTATGTGGGAGATGGGTTGTGAAGTGTCAGCAGTAGAAGAAGCACTCACATCCTTTGTTAAATATCAGTAGAACTGTGTACAAATACTCCATCAGAAGGAACACAAGTCTTATTAGCACTTAAGTATCAAAAGTAAGTACTTGTTCTGTAGAAAAATGGGCCTTGTGACCGATGTGACTGTATGAGGCATGTATTTGATTTGTGTTCAAGTGTGATATTCCTCTGAGCAACAGGGGCACGCGTGGTAAAGGTTGAGGCTGGCCACAGGACATTTCTTGCCAGTAATTACAGATGTTGCTAATGGGAAAGGCGCAGAAAGAGCTTTTGACTGTGATCGGACAACACTGTGAGGCTGCGGAGTAAGAAAATAAAGTCACTATGAGCTACAGTACAGTATTAGAAGTCTAATCAATTCATAACAATTCATTTTGCTTGATCTGCTGTGTGTCTAACAGAGTCCTGCTCAAGAAGAAGTCCCGTTACGAAATCTCGGGAGCGGTGAGGTGATTTGTTGAAGGAAGTCAGCAGTGGAAACGTGACTGTAGTAAAGTCAGGAAGCAAGTTGTGTTGGAGTACAGAAAGTGTAGCTTCCTGTTTTGTAAAAGATTTTCAATGTCATGGCTTAGCCCATTTCAATAAACTGTATTCATTTGAGCTTAGACTATAGAGATGAAGAGCTCCTACAAACTGAAGAGCAGACAAGGAGAAGAGGGTCAACAGGCAGAGGAGGGTGAACCAGGCTGCAAAAGCTTGGGAGACTGGTGGTGTTGCTGTGGGTGCTTTGACCTTACGCCCACATTGAGGGGGTTTCAGAACGAGGCTTCTCCTTGAGCGAAAGGTACAAAAACATTTCATTTCTCTGTAGGATTCTCTCCATAATATTGTGAGACACTTATAATAGCAAACTGTGCCAGTCAGTGGCAAAAACAAGGAATGTGCTGGTGCACATTCCTTGTTTTTGCTGGTACTTTGTTTCGTGGCTGCTGGTTGTCTCCATTAGTCACTTTAACACAAAAAACATGGGAAAATAAAGTCCCGATTGAAGTCACCCAATAACGCCAGCAATCTGAGTGACTGAGGCAGTGGAAGAGTCAACAACTCTGAAGTAAAATTACAGTTTTTATCAATGGAGTCTGGTGATGTCACGACTGTTTCTGGTTTAACAAATAGGACCTTACTTTTTAATATAAACGTTTATCCAGGTTGAAAAATACATAAGTTTCCCTTTAAGTTACCAACACATGGGGAAATATGTGTGGAAAATGAATGCATTTTTTATGCTACCCATCTGTGCATAAACTGCTCAATTGGCACCCTATAAAGTGACACACGCGTGCATGGGCGCACGGACACACACAGTCGTGCAGCGGCGCTGCGAAGATTAACAGAACACTCCTGAACCGAGCTGACTACTGTTAGAAGGGGGTAATCAATTTTGAGTTGCTCGCTTCTTGCTCTCATCACGGCCACTGGAGGGCTTTTTGCATCATTCTGTCTAGCATTCAGGATAATCCTCAGAGCAATCACACGCTAGGAGATGCAGCGAGCGTGCGGCAAATCCAAGAAAGCAATAGGCTTACAGTGGAGAGAAGCTGTCCCCCTGTGGCTAAATGTCTTACTCCTAAACTACAGCATGCTTTAAAAGGCTGCTATAAAGACCTTGAGCTGTAATACAGGGATAGGTGCACTTTGTTAGGAATATACTGCAAAACTGCAATAATCCAGGGAGTCATGCAGCTTGTTGAGATTTTGCAATACAAGATACTTTATGTGAATGGGAGACATTTTTTGTCAGCCCGTGCTTGTCTGCGTGGGTGTGTGTTTGGATTTGTTGTTGTGCTCACTGCTCCGTTAGGTTCCTGATGTACTCCTCTGTGGAGTTGTCCTGCAGTAGATCCATCAGGAACCCGAAGGTCTGCTTTGAGGCTTTTACCGCCCTGCTGGCTACGGCCTCAATGTGGTCTGCCGTTTCTCTGTGACTACGAGAGAGAGAAAAAAAAAAGAAGACAAAGTGAAAGGAGGAGGAAAAAGGAGAAAGTGAGTAACATAGAATAACAGACCATTACAACCGCCTGAGGAGAGATGAAATGGATTTCAGCATCGACGACCTCCCCTCGCTGGCTCTCCAGTCCAGATTTCTGTAACTACCACATAATAGTGTTGCATACTCTGAGCAGCCGAGGGCATCGATTCAAAGTGGCCTAACAACAATGTAAGTGACAAGCTGAGAGACGGAAGCAACGATGAAGATGAAGGTTCAAAGATTAATACAGCTGCCAGTTCTTCTAATTGACCTGTCTTACCTTTTCATCAGAGCCTGTGAGTCATTGACCATAATGTTCCATTTGTTAGGTCCTGACGCCACCTCGAAAGGAATGATCTATAGAAAAGATAGAGATGGAGAAGAAGAAGAAGAAGAAGAAGAAGTGTTTTGACATGTTTAATTAAATCACGTGAAACAAACTCTCCATCTAATAATTGCTTTATATCTTTCACGCTACTGTTTGCACTGTTTGCTACTGTTTGTCTTTTGGATCTGTGTCATAAGCTGGTCATTTTTAGGGTAATTTTTGCCAGTCAGACAAAGACAGCATGGAGGAGACTAGGAGGAAGTGAGAGAAAGAGAAGAAAACCAAACATCTTGTTCTGTAGAGGAGTTTAAAAAAAACTGAGAAGGACTAAAAGCAACCCCGGAGCGTGTGAAAAGTCATCGGATGTCTTTTTACGCGGTACTCAGAGCTACAACCAGTCTGGGATAAACCAAACGTGCAGATAAGTGGTCTAGGCCTGTCGCCCTCCAGGCTTCTTCATCCCTCTCCGCCACTGTCTTGTCTTCCACCGGATACAGCCAACCCTCTCCCTATTCCATGTCCCCATCTACCTCCCCATACACACTCACACATACAGACATTACATAAGATATATATATATATAGATATACTATATCCCCCCCCCCCTACACACACACCCACCTTTCTCACACCCACACTCAACTCACAGACTCACTCCGACCAGCATGAACTAAAAAGAACTGAACTGAATCTGCAACCATTCACTCGTTTTTTTATGGTGAATACGTTTTTTTTATTTAGTTATATGGACTTTGGGACTTGCATTTAAATTTAAATTAGTTATTGTTTTTTGAAATATGTTAATTCAGTGTTTGATTAATTCCTTTTTCACTACAGTGATTTATCTGTCTGATTTGCCTATGATTGACGAATAATTAACTTTTCCTTTTCAGACATTTTGTGACCAGTGTTTTGTTTGGGGTAATTATCTTTTGTAGCAAGGGCCTTGAGCTAGCTCGACTTTTGAATTTTGTTTGTTTTACAGATGTTTTCGGGGTTACATATTTGTTTTTTGTCATATTTGAAGAAAGAAATGACAGGTTGCGCTCCTGTCTGGCGCCCAACTTTAACCTTGTGAGCATCTTTTTCTACCCCTACGCTACAGAAATGGCGCCCAACGTGGGGCCTTGAACCATGAAATGTGACAAGTTAATTGTTTCAACTTTAACTATGTGACTATTTCATTATTTTATTTAATCCATTATCATTAATTGGGGTTTAACTACACTTAACTGTTTTGAATATTGAATATTGATTGAATACTGTTGACTACTGTTTTTGTGGCACGCTTTTGATTGTGTTTGAATAGATGAACTGATTCGCTGTTGCTGGTGATATACAGTAGTCATCATCCACAGACTGTCCATACATGTCATCATCTTCAAAGTCCTCGTCGTAGTTGTAACCTCGAACATTTCTGTGCCGAGACATTTTTACTTATGTTTCTTCTCTCGGGCCCAGCGTGAATGTTTTTCGGCTCACAGACTGTTGTGACATGTGTCTCACTGTCCGGTCTTGCCAAAACGCACCAGCACCATGGAATTCAGGTCTTCCACAGTGTCAACACGACCCCTGAGCTGACTAGCCAGAAGAGGTTTGACGTTTTTCAGAATCATCTTAACAATGCTAGCCTCTGTGAGAGAGGGTTTCCATCTTTTACAGAGAGCTCTATATGAGAAAGCAAAATCTCTGATGGTTTCATCTTCTTGCTGTTTCTTGGTTCGAACACGCTCAGCTAACTCATCCTCATAATCTTCTCCTCTAATGAACCTATAGACTTAAGTATATGTATTCAAACAGGTTCAAAACAGGGGCATGTTGAAAAACCTCCCACAAATTATATCTCCAGAAGTTTTGCCCTGATAAATGTAATGTGTATACAGTCAAATGCAGAACCCTTCCCCAAGTGACATTTAATGTGAGAAAATGCAAATAAAAAATGGGAAAACTGAATCAACAATTGACACTCTAGCATTTTTTCCCCTTTATTTGGGGAGGCTGCTCTGCTTATTAATATGAAATTAAATTGCTGCTGCTTCAAGCTTACCCAAGTGATAAGGGCTACAGTGTGTCTGCACGCACACACAGGCATACAAACAGAAATAGAGAGTCATATATTGGCAAAAGTAGCTCTCATCTTCCCCGAACCTAAATAACACGGCAGCGGTATCCATAATAGATTCCTGCGAGCACCGTGGCACATCAGTGAAAAGCCTCGCGGTGGGTGCAGAACAAGTTGTTAATTTTAGCGTCCATCAAACATTCTTTGGATTTTCTTTAGGAGGCATGAATTTGTTGCTGCTCAGAAAGAGCATAGTGGTGGACGTGTGAGGAGGGTGGGAAAGAAATATTGTTTTGCTTTGGGGTATCTTTGTGGATCTATACAGAGGAGTTCCACCGAGAGTAAAAAACTGCAGCATCCCGTAGGAAAGACGGGAAATCAATTGCGTTACACACAATATCAGCATGCTTGAGGACTGGGTGAACGCTTCCTTTCTATGCAACAAAATACCCGCAACATGCTTTAACTAACAAAATGCTGAAGATAGGACATGTTTGATCCGCCTACCATATTGTCCAGGTCCAGTGTTGCCTGCTTTAGCTGTTTCTCAGACGCTCTGATCATGGAAACCGTCTCTGTGAAGGTTTGACACACACCCTTGCTCCCTTCATCCTTCCTGCTCTCGTTCCTTTCTTCCTCTGTCATGCTGATGCTGCAGTTCAAAGTAGACGTAATGCCATGCAGCTGGGCTAAGAGTGTGCCTGTAGAAGCTTCCAGCAAGGAAAATTGTTTTATGAAGGCCTCCCGCGCTTCTAAAAGAACAAAGAGCACAAAGCAAATAAAACCCACAGTAAGTCCTTCACGGATTATTTCACCAACAATATTATTCCAACTTTTTGCAGCTAGAACTCGCTTTTTAACATATTACCCTCATTTACAGTGTGAATTCAGTCTCATCCTTCCTGCTTATCTGGTTGTACTCAGAAAAACCGAATCCAGATGCAGGTCTGTCCACATGTTTGTCATGTTCTAACTTGTGCTGTTTCTAGTCTATGTCTATCTGCAGCTGAGTACAATTAGTACAATATGTCTGTGTGTTTATTGCTGCATTTTGTGACATACTTTGTCTTTCTGTCTTATTAAATGAGAGATAACTAGCATGTCTGTTGCATTCTGTGCTGATTTCGCCCGCACAGTGAGCCTGTCACTCCCACATACTCATTATATTATTATTGGGCCACCTAGTGTCTTAAAGTGCATGGTCGGTGACTATGTGTGTGTATGTGTGTATATGTATGTGGGTGTTGGGTGGGGGGATTGTTAGGCAACTGTTATCGTGATTGCAACTATAATCATAATAAACCAGGGATTAGAGATGCACCGCCTGTCATATAAATAGGGATTAAGTTGGTCACACGGCGCCTTGTTCTATATTGTTATGATTTGTCTCCATTTGGCCTGTGCAGCTGAGCCTGTAAGCCCTTTCCCCCCCAAACATAATGAGGATATATCAGCATTGTGTTAAAGTAATTGGGAGAGGTTTGTATTGTTGCCTGCTTCCTGATTTAATCGCTTTGTTGTGTTGTATCTGTAACAGTGTCACACTGAGGAGACACAAACAGAGCAACAGCCCACTCGCAGAAGTGCCGGAGGCGGTTTCATGTCAAATTTCTTAGCCATGCTTGCTGGTCTTGCGTGTACTGATATGCCACGTTATCATCTCACAGCCAAAATGTGACACAATAGTTACAAAGGCACATAAGCTAGCTTCATATTTCTCAAAGTGAAGGCTGCCAAGTGTCTCTTACGTGACCACGTAGGAAACATTAAAAAGACTGACAGGCCAAGTAGAATTATCTTGGCTTCTGGCTGCTGTTACCTTGGAAGGCCAGAAAATCCTCCAGAGCATTGGGTAGAGTATCCTCCCTCTGGTGCTCATGCTCATAAAGCCTGGCCATGTGATACTTCAGCAGGTGGTGCTGCTTCCCAAATCTACCTCGACAATCAAAGTGAGCCAAGAGCTTCTCCAAATCCTGCAGGCGAGTCCTCAGCTTTTCAGCCTGTAATAGCACAGAGATTTATCACTGACGGTGTCAATGAGAATACAGATTTTGCAAGACCCAAAAAACAACAACAAAAAAAAAAAAATACACACACAGGTCTGTGACAACAAATACCACAGCAAAAATATCAATCCATCCAGATCTGTATTTATTTATTCAGACGTGGGGATTGAGATAGGACTCTGATTCTTGGTACACCATAACATCAAAATGTAGTATTTCAACAAAAGCAATGAATAAATGAATATCAACAACGGGGTAAGGATAAAATACGGTTTTCATATCCGCATCCGCGCACACTTTTCTCTGCATAGCATGTGGCCGAAGAAAGCATCTCAGGGGATAACTAGATTAGACTTCTTAGGAGATGGAAGTCCAACAAGTCTGAAAATGGAATGAAGACGCTGTGAGTGGCACCAATTTGTTGACCCTTATAGTTAAATGGTCCAGACCTATGAAAAAAGGCTGTAATCTCGATGTAATAACACCTCTTTTTCAAACCAGGAAACATGTAACACGTGTTGCACATGTGTGATTGTTAGGCAGGCGGGCGCGCTCTGCGGTTGCTGATTGTATTAGTTAGCACCCTGAGGTGTTAATGACCTCACATTCTGAGTCCAGTCATTATAACACTAGGTATCAGACAGCATATGCTTTATAAAAAAAAAACCCTGAGCTCCTCTGCAGTGATTCATTTTCGTCTTTGAATCATATATGTACCTGTATCACATGTACCATATCACGAGTACCATATATATTTCTCATTATTTTATTCCATTCTCTAGTTCGCTCTTTCCCACTTTCTTTTTTAATATCTTTCTTGATCATTGATCTCACATCTCTGTCTTTTCCAACCTTCTTCTCTTTGTGCTTGTTAGTCTTTTCCTTCCTGTGTGCAAGCCAGAGGAAAATGTGAGCAGAAAGATAGAGAGTGGGAGAGTCAGAAAGGGAGAGCTGGGGGAGACTGAGGATAGTGAGAGTAATTGCAGGTGTTCAGAGCAGACAAGGCTTGGGATGTTCACTGAATTGCTAACACCGTGGAAATCACAGCATGCATTCACACAGGTACAGGGCGGTCCGGAGAGAACACAGAGCCACTTTAGCTGGAACAAGAATATGTACAGAGAAGGACAGAACGTGTCGGCGGTATTCGATTGGCCTCAGAAGCCAAATCCAGGGACGCAGCACCTTAGCGTACAAACGTGGGTTGCAACAAATCTAAAGGGACAGAAAGAAGCAGTGCAGGAGATCATTAGGGCAAATGTCTCTTTCTGTTTCACTGCACATCTACTGTTTACTTGCAATCTACAAATACAAAGGAGCCATATGGCTGTCATGAGGGTCTACAAAGGCGAGATGTGCTGGGGGGGACTGTGCTATTTCGAGAACAAATTGCACCTCATAATAGCAAGAGCCAAGACACTTTTGGTGTGCAAAGAATTTATATGGCTATGTGTGGAAACAAACATTAATAAACATGAAAAGAAAATGAAGATTCAAAGCAGGGGCATAAATATATTGCTAAGGTATTGCTACTTACCGACACCTAAATTGAATGTAGTATTTTGTAACATGCTGCACTCCACCCCGCCACCACATCATCCCATCTCAAGGGGAATTACTGTGCTTTTACACTACATTTATCTGACAGCTGTAGTTAATTGTGCCTTTGCATATCAAGGCTTTACAAGGAAAAACATTAGTGCCAAACTTAATTAATTGATTAGTCGATCAACAGAAAATGAATAGACAACTTCAAAATCGTTTAAGTCATCCATTAAGAAAAAATATCAAACATTAACTGGTTCCATCTTCTCAAATACTAGGATTTGCTGCTTTTCCTGCTTCATAGCGATGAAAATAATAGTTAGTTGAAGACCTAAAATATGCTTAAAATGTGATGCTTTACTATATTTAATAGTTAACTACTATTATACTATACTACTATTTAACTACTCAATAGACTAGTAACTAGACAGTTAGCTGGATGAAATACCTTTGTGTATGTGAAAGGGGTCACTTGATGAACCAACAGAGAATTCTCACTTGAATGCAGCTATCAGAAGCTTTTTAGCCTCTTTCAGCTTATTGTTTTGGTTTCCTGGCCCACGATATTACTGTTTTGGTTCATTCTCACCACACTTACAGTTTTTACGGCCTATTATGTGGTTTAAAAAAACCTCACTGTAAGCTACTTGCTGGTCTTGACAAGGCACAGCCAGGCAGGCTTTAAGAAGTCAGGTGATTTTGTATAAAGAGTGACAAAGTCCACGTTTGGTAAAGAAGTTATGGTGGATAAATGGGTTAAACACAAGAGTTTCTGGCAGGAAGTCCATCTTCTAAATCCCAGTTTCAAACTGCAGACTCAGTTAGTGATTAGCTACTGAAAATAATGAGGCATTTAGCAGCTGAATAGCCAGATGTTTTTCTCAGAAGTTACAGCAAGAAATGAGAAATGCAATTTATGGTAACTCCAAAGCTGTTATATTCATACATTGTTGTATCAATCACCTTGTTCTGAGTTGAAGTGTGTGTAATCTCTGCAGTTTTACTTTTAAGTTTTTTAAGTAAGTAGTCCACTTTAGTCGGTAGCTGCTTGATGTGTGAGTAGGCAGTAGTAATTGCCGGTTTAAAGCCATAACATGTGGCCAAGTTTTTGTTGCCCTGAATGGTGGTTCTCACACAAACACACACATAAACTCACCTGTTTCTTAACAAGGCCATAGCAAACTGGACATTCCTCACACTGGTGTGTGGCTTTGTCGTAGAAGTAGTTCATTTCACATTTGTCACACTTATAACCCACGAAGCCCTCGCGACAGTGGCAGGTGCCGTTGCTGTGACACTGCATGGAAACTGAGCCCATTGGGTCACAGTTACAGGCTGGGAGAGGACAGCAGGACGGGACGACAAGAAGACAAGTGGGGGAGCAGAGGTAAACATTTGAACAGTTAGAAATGTGTATTAGAAGATGTATTTGAGGGATAGATGATGGTGCATAGTGCAGATGTGATGCCTGAAGTAAGGTCCTGCTATACCTCTGCAACCTCGTGACGAGAATCCAAAGAAGCCCACACGGCAAGTATCACACAGTCTCCCCTCCACTCCTGCACGACACACACACTGCCCTGTGACTGGATGACATGCGATGGATGACGAGCCAATTGGATTACACTTGCACCTGAGGAAGGCGGGGAAATATCTTATAGTAATAGATTCAGTTTGGGTGCTCAGTATTATACAGAATTTCACAGGTGATTTCTGTACCTCTCACATCCTAAACCTGGTTGGAGGTCGAAGAAGCCAACTTCACAGTAACTGCAATCCCGTCCAGTCACATGACTGAGGCACTGACAATTTCCTGTCTGAGGGTGGCATTCATTTACATGCCCGGAGGTTCCAGCAGGATTACAGCTGCACGCTAGATGAAACAAATAGAAGAGTTTCATTATTAAAACAATGATAATATTCCATTGTTAGCAGCTCAAATTATGGCAATGCATCACGTTAGCATGGAGCACTTTTTTATTGATTTGATCCCAGAGTGCTCGAGGGAAAAATGAAAGGAAATGACAGACGGTACCGAGGAGACTCGTGGATTTCTTTCAGACATTGTTCTGCACAAAAGTTCGACTCAGGGTTTAAATAGGATGAACACATCACAGCTTCTACTCTTTGGATCACTGTCTGCCTTATTCCACTGTTTTATTCACTTAGACTTTTTTAATTCTCCCCATTTTCAGCTTTCGCCTTTCATGTCTCAAGAGTGCTACACCTGTCAAATTGGAACTCCTGAGATGATTAGTCAAGTCCATTTGAATGCACCATTTTCTGCGTACCTTTAAAAGCTAAACCCAAGGCCATGTAGTCCTTAATGGAATTTGTTCTGAATAGTGCTCAGACTATTACTTGACTCTACCTATCCTGTGGTAAGCAGAACTATCTGAATCTGTCCTAAAAGTCATATTGATGGAAAGTATGTCTCGAGTGTGGAGTCAGTATTTATAAAGACCTCGAACGACCAAAAAAAAAACATGTTTTAGGATACATAAAATACCCTAGTTTGTGTCTGAAATGTTTTTTTCAACACTAGTTGAGTCGCCATTTTTAAAATGACATGTTCTCCTTTTCCCTTGTTGCTTCCTCAAGCTATGAATATGCAAATATGCTCGTTTCAAAAGTTTAACACAAAGCTAAAAACAATATGTCAACTGGATGTCAAACATCCAGCTGAAGAACAATCAGCAAAACACATTTTTGGAGTGGAGGGGGACTTAAAATCTCTGTCTTTCTCCATTTCTCTCAATAAATTATACATAATACATAATAAATTAATTAACCAGTGTATCACCAGTCCCTTCTCGGTTACTTACACTTGCACTTCTGGCCAGCTGTCGGGTTCAGGGCATCGCCGTAGAAACCCCGCCGGCAGCGTTGGCAGTGTTCCCCCTCTGTGTGTCCCACGCATTTCAAACACCGGCCAGTGGTTCGGTCACATATTCCCACCGCGTTGAAGTCCACGTTGCCGTTGCAGTCGCATCTCACGCACGGTCGAGCTGACCCATATTGTCCCAGGGGGTCACCATAGTAACCGTCTTCACACATCTGACAGCGCATCCCTACATAAGGGAGACAGGCAGGAATTAGATGGATGACTGAGCTAGAACACTGTCTGAGGTCATCCACGTGTCACCTAGGAGTCTGTTATAATTAGATTAAATCCTCATATCAGATGTGTCTGAATCACAGGTGGCATTGTAAAATGAGTGCCTGCAAATGAGCTGCTTTAAAGCAACAGTCTTTTGGGTATCAAGCTGTCTGACGGAAATGTTCTCATAATTTTTTCCTTGACATAAAGCCCATTATTTACTGTGTGGTGCCACAGAAATGATTTTACATTGTTGGTGGTTCATCTCACCTGTCTGTCCTGTAGGGCAGTTGGTACAGACCACCTGTCCTGTCTCTGCAATTTGGGCACAGCTGGTATAGTCTGGGCAAGGGCAAGGCTGACAATCACCAGGCGTGCCAGTCAAAGCAATGCCATAGTAACCATCCAGGCAGCGCTCACAGGTCATCCCAGCGGTGAAGTCTGAGCACTCACAGACACCTGAAACAGAGAGAGGAGTGTAACAATTACGCACTTCTTCACACACACGCACGCACGCACGCCTGCTTGTATTCGTCAGTGTTTTTCAGGCTTTTGGCTCTGACACAAATACACCACATGAAGGGGATGTTTCCCCCATCGCCAGCAGAGAGCGCTGTGTCTCTGACCATAATTGCAGCCACTTCATACAAACACTCCACTCCACAGCTCCAACCGGTAAGAAAACATTCCCCACAGCCCAGCGTGGAGAGCAGAAGACAACTAAATTCACCCCGACTATAATTGCTTTGGGAAATATAAGAGCCAAATGCAGTCCGAAAGACCTTCAAGAAATAAAGCAATTCCCACACGAAGTGGGAGAGATTACCAATTCTATGATGTCCGAAAAACAAACTTTTGGTTAGAAAGCCTCAAAAAAACAACAACGCAGCCTTAAACCACTTTAAAGGATTTGTTCACGTGCAACACATGTTCATATGCACATATATACACCAAATCTCTGATGAATTCTCCACAGTTTGTTGAGCAGATTTTCAGTCCTCTTCATGCCACATTTCAAATCTAGCAAGCTACAGACACTGCTGAATGATATAACACGCTAAGCAGAGGAAAGATCCACAGTAGTGAAGAACATGGCATAACATTTGGGTTGACTATATTAGTGCGAAACAGCAAAACAACCCTGTTTCTTCTTCTTCTTCTTCTTCTGTGCCTTCCAAATTTGCAACTTGTGAAATGAAAAAGTTGAATTACACAACGTGGCACTCTAATTTAATAACTGACTGACTAAAGCTTAAAGAAGACGAGAAAGTAATAAGTGTTAAAATTCTTGGAAAACAAACAAAAAAACTGTTAGGATGATTACAAAGTTAAATTTATCACAACAGTGTTCATTTGTAAATGTGACAAAATAATAGCTGCTTTTATTTTGCTGTGTGCAGCTGCGAGAAGATATTTAACATTCCTGCTGCACTGCGAGATTTGTTTGCCAATTAGTATTCACTGAGCGTCTGGATATCAGAGAAGTTACAATAATTTGATTTTTTTTTTTTTTTTAATTTCAAAGTTTCTCAAACGACTTAAGCATCGGTTGATAACGATAATTGTGCTGATTTCCTAGAAAACACCAATAGTATCTCGATGCATAGCAAATAATCCACGGGCATGCGATTTTTACGGAGTCCTCATTAAAATCTCCCATCACTCCCTCATAGCCTACGGTGTGATTCAGTGAGAAGCTCTTCGCTGTGCATTTTTAAATCAGCTCACACCACTGAATATTGGAGTAAAGAAATTCTTGCCTCTAGTTATGGGGTCACTGCAACCAATGTCTCCAATCACTAAATAAAGCTCTGTTAACTTCGGACCTGTAAGTCAAGGATATGAGATAACGGCTGCAAAGCTAAATTGATCACATAACCATTAAGGGTAACAATTATCCCGTTGCTTGATGAAGTGCAGACTTCTGGGTAAAAATCATTAGTTCTTCAGTGAGGTGAGGTGAATAATACATGACTTCCAAGCCATAATGCCAGTCATTTAAACAGAGTATTTAGTAATAATGATTGTTCCTAGCATAAAGAAGTGAATCTTTCTTGAATTTCACAAGGCATTACAATGACACTGATGGCGTGCAGTGTCAATCCCCAATGAGCCATAGTAAATTTAATGGCGGCAGAAATGTGCTGACTTTACTGAGTGTGAAGATGACTGAGCGTGATATGAGGCAGTAGAGCCACTGAGGGCCTCCTCGACGCTATTATCATTCCAGCGGCTCCTTGGAAAAGCTAACGCCATGCATCACAAACTGTGGCTGAACGGCAAGACCGCTCATCACACGATGCTCCTTCGTCGGCATGCTAATCGTAGTTACTTCATAACATCCCTTCGGGATAATTTTTTTTGTCAATGAATCAACGATCGTTCATTCGGCCGTAATGAATTGTTGATTTCTGTGATGCTCCCGGTGGAGCTGCACGCTTTGAATCCTTTGACAAATCTGCAACAATCCCGCTATTCTGCTCTCGCTCTCTCGTACTCCTCCCCTTTCAGCTATGGAGCAATGCACTTCAGCTCTCCGCTCTCCGCCTGAACTCTGCTTGTCTGTTCTGTGATGGCAAAGCAATATTTTTCTACGGGAAACAAGCTGTTTTTTTTTTTTTTTTTTTTAAGAGCTGCCCTCCATCATATACACATCATACTCCAAAGAGCTCCTTTCTGCCACTACTCATTCTACCTGCATCTCATCCCTCCACTCTGCTCCTCATTGTACTACCCTCTACAGATATACACACATATTCAGGACTAATGCACTTCATTAAGGAAGCCACTTGTGGAGAATAGGAATATATTGGAATACATCACTGAATGATAGCTGCAGGTACACGGACAGGCACTACAGAAGAGAGAGAGAGACAGGTAGCTCCGCTGTCTACCTTTTTCCACATCTCTCTCACTCAGTGTGTTTATACTCGTGCATCATTCAGTGTTCTTCAAACAAAGTGCGACAAGTAGCTCCTTCTGCAGTAGCTTGTAATGGCTTTAATGGATGGAGATGCAATGCACGTCATTCTGCACCATCTTGGGAGGTCTTTCTGAAGGAGAAGGGCAACGTGTGGGGTTTCTGACAGCGCGTGCAAGTAAAACAAGCCACAAGTTCAAAGAAACATGTGGCCGTGTGAGTTATGCGACTGTTTAGGCTACTCTCTTCTTCCGTCTTTCAAGTGATCATGAAAAAAATTGCAAATTGGAAATTGGAAGCAAAAAAGCGTGGGACATGAGCTTTTCAAGACCTCCTCATTTTCCAGGAGCCTTGTCTACTTAGCCCAGTGGAACACGAAGAAGCTTCGGGCCAAGGAAACCTATTCACTAATGCATGTGAACACCCTGTTTTAATGAAGGAGAGAAGGAAACAAAACAGAGAGAGAGAGAGAGAGAGAGGGAAACAGAGGGAGAAAATTTGGTCTGCAGCTCGAAGGCCTTGAGGGTAGAAGTTTGGGTAAATCTGCTGCGGGACTGTTTGATGGTGGATGTCGCTCTCTAATTCAACAGAGATATGCTGCCAGCGCATGCTGCAGATGTGGCTTGTCACTGGGGACTGAATGAGTGGACCGCTGCAGAGGAGAGAGGGAGGATGTTGAAGGAAAGGAAAGAAGGAGGGGCTGTATATTCTGTCCACCCCCATACATAATGTGCACAATATGGATGACTGGGGAAATATGTTTTGTCACACTGTGACTGTGGAAAATAAATGCATCAATTCCTGTTTTGTGTACAGAGGCTGTCAGCCAAATTGCTGTGGCCAAGGCTCCGGGGTATCAGGGATGGGAACTTGAACGGCAGCGGTTGTAACTCATGTTGTCGGTCATCTAGTCGTTATAGAAGAGCTGGACAAATGATTTACTGTGTATTTTACTCTGATCAAACGTCAGTTCATTCATAAAACTGAAGCAATCAGCTGCTAAATAATCATCTTAGATTGATTGTTTTTGCTGCTTTATTCAGCTGATTCAACGACAAGGGTCAGACGTTCTCCAAGACTTAAACAAGCCATTATGTTGCATTCGTCGGAGACAAAAAACTGTCTCTGGGGATGGTAATGTGTGTCAGTGCACCACTTTGGTCAAGACCGAAGTATCTCCGGTACTCCGGTACTCGAGTACTGCACCTACCTACCTGAATGCCCTTGTACAGGCATATGTTACCTCACGACTGCTGCGCTCCTCCAATGAGCGACACCTGGCTCTCCCACCTGTTTGCTCAAGGCAATCCAAACTTTTCTCGTTCGTTGTTCCCCGTTGGTGGAGCGTTCTTCCAGTTCCTACCAGAGCAGGGGCGTCCCTCTCTACCTTTAAAAAACTCCTGAAGACCCAGCTCTTCAGAGAGTACCTTCTCTCCTAGCACTACCTACAACTGGACATGAGAAAGCTACCCCTTTAAGAATTGTCTTAATTGTCTTCACTTATTGTTGCACTAACGCTTTCTTATCGCACTATACCTTGATTGTTCCCTTCTCTGTAAGTCGCTTTGGATAAAAGTGTCAGCTAAATGACTAAATGTAAACTAAAAGTAAAATCTCATTATCTATTAGTTTGGATTCCATGACTTCTCTGCAGATATTCATGGTCTCCAGATGATGAACCCCTAAGTGATCCTCTAACTTTTCCTGTAGCGTCACTAGCAGAACAATGTTGTCACTTATCCTGTGAAATATCTCGTAATTTACTACATTTACTGCATTGACACAAAATTTTGCACATTCATGGTGCCCGGATGATGCATCTTTATGACTTTGGTGTTCCCATGACATTGAATTGATTTTATTATCTGCAAATTAAAGAATAACAAATGTTAGCACTCTAGCAAACCAAACTAAGATAATGAACATGGGAAACATTATACCTGTTGAAAGGCCTCACAGAGACACTAGCATGGCTCTTAGCCTTGTTTAATATTAATTTCAACCACAACAAGGTGGAAGATTTCTTTGTTTTTTGTATTTCTACCGTGTGTAGTTCAGTTCTCTCCTCGGTTCTTGGCTATTTTCAAATCTGCTGTTGTAAGGCAGGTGACGCTTCCACAATTTCCTTCGTTTCAGCGATGCACCAGGAAGGTTGTGCTGTCTTCTTTGTCTTAACTAATTTCATCAAGGGAAATGCTGAAACATTTTCAAACCACCGATCTCTGACAGTGTGACTAGAAACCAAGGCAGGCAGACGGAGTGTGCGCATTGTTTATCTTCCTGTTTACTTCTGTGTAAAATAAATGCGGTGTTTGTGTGGAGATAAGTAAAGCGTGCTGAATAGGATCAGCAGGAGAAATTACATGGTAAGATTCATTCTAACTGACTCCATCTATCTTTTTTTTTGCTCATTTTCAGTTCCTCTTCCCCTCACTGTCGCTCCTCATATTCCATCACGCTGATGCAGGCCAGGCATCGCAGGGCTTAGTCTGCAACAAATACAGCCCACCAGAGAGATTAGGGGGCTGAATAAGCCAGCGCTACAGCCAGCTTCATTCTATATCAGTTTGTCTGCCTCAACTTTCTCCCATAGATTTTTCTAACTAATGACCTTAGGGAGCAGAAGATGGCATTTAAGCAGGCATTCGGGAAATGCACGCCCTGGCTTCCTCTGTCTCATTCTAAAGCAGCTCTTTGTTAGTAAACACTGACTCACAGTATCCTCCATTTTTAACCTAGCATTCTAATGAGAACTGCAACGAGCAGCATGTTTGTAATTTCTTCATCTGTACCCTAATTGATGCAATGAGACAGGTACTCTGGGTGATGGCCTTTATTAGGCCGACTTCAGTATAACTCGCTGCAGGGGCCCCTGGTGATCTGTTCCCCTTCACAGACCAAAGTCCAAAAAAAAAAAAAAAAGCTTCGGTTTCCTGACCTCCTCCACCAGACTGCAGTGGGCGTGACATTTAGCTATGCAAAACCACTGTGCATTATTCAAAAATTTGGCCCCGCACAAATGTCAAAGTGAGAAACAAGCATATGCTCTTATGAAAAAAAACAAGGAACAGAAAGACCTTATTTATTCTGGGGTTTGCAGAGCTGACGCACATCCTGCATCCAGGTATTTGTGCTCAGCAGAATGCAGCTAACTATAGTCGGCCTTCTTAATTAATGGCCCTGAGATTACAGCTCGAATGTAAGTGATGCAAACATGTGGTTTAACCTGAAGACTATGCATGGGGCAAATGATCTCGCAGTCTGTGGATGCACAGACAAAAATCTGTTAGATCCAAATCGACTCACATGTTCAAATCTTTAATGCATTCGTGCATATCCCATTATAATGGGAGATGCATGGGATATATTGAAAAAATTGGGATGTACCGTTAATGGGCTATTAACCTAATTAATAAGTGGTTTCTCATTAATAATGTGTCATTGATAAGGAGAAGGGAAAATTCATTAAATGATTCCCCTGGTTTGGTTCACTACGACAGAAAGTACCAATGTCACCTTTGATTGTGTGTCGCTTTGAACTTAAAAACTTATATTTCTTTTTATAAAATATTTATTTATTCACAAGAAATATTAGCCTTTTCCAAATTTAGCCTATTGGCAACCTTTAGAAGCTAAAAATACAGAGGATTTCAAAACAAAGCAGGGAGATTGGTGGTTGTCTGCTCGAAAAAAATGAAAATTACAAAATAATATATACACTGCAACAGTATTTTTATATTAAATACGCATCAGTGATGTGGCTGTGTCCCATGTATTTCAGGTGCTGAACAGTGGCAGGAACATAATGCAGTAGTAAAAGAAACAAGTGTGTGAATATTTGTCATAAATTGGGAGAAATACGGGACAAATGTGACCCCAGGAGGAAACCGGGAGTGGGCAATGAAATACGGGAGTCTCCCGGGAAAATCAGGAGGGCTGGCAAGTGGAGCAATATGCTTATGGCTGAGGACAATGGGGTAAGGTGTTGAGACAGATGGGACTGAGGATCCAAATGATGAAACCTCTCAGTAGAATAGGTTTTATATCTATGGCACATTAAGCCAATTTTTGTTTCTTTTGACTTGACATTCAGTCGTATTTACACTGCTTTGAACAGAATATACACAAGTGACTTAGCATGCTAACATTTGTTAATTAGAACACAAATTATAGTTGAAGCTAATGGGAATAATCAGGTATTAATATATTTAGAAACCAAAGTATTGGACACGGTCAGCATTCATCCACGCAACCAGGCTTAAGAAACTTCGTCTTTCCAGTGGACTAAAATGCCGGGAGTACAAACACTAACTGAACCACTTTCCTCATAAAATCTGATCCAGTTTCACCAAAACTGGTGAAACAGTTGGTGGCGTAAAGCATTACATCTCGCATTGTCTGTTGCTTGTCTGTAAATCTGTGTCTATGGCCGGGTTTGGGTCTTACATTCCTTGGTTTTGCATGGGTCTGGTTCCCAGCTTTCCAATAACAGATAAGCCGTGTTCAGATTCAGCTCCAGCATTTCTCAGTTCTCCATGGGTCAGGAGCCTGGCTTTCAAATAATAGACAGATCTGGTTCAGTTCAGGGTTTTACCTCTATACTCCATGCCTCCAGTTTGTAAATGCTTGAGTGAAAAGAAAGCTGTATCTAGAGCCACACAAGACATTATACAACTGTTTCCACAGATTTACTGGCACTCTCCAGGACTAGTAATTCCACTTTGCCCCACAATTATTTAGCCGTTTTTGACCTTGTCCCTTCAAATTCCTTTTTTGTTCAGACAGATCCTCATATGACATTGTTTTCTAAAGATGTAAGTACACGTGTAGTTCACCATGGAGGACTAACACAGGTCTATTAGGGAGCAGGGCTAGCTAACAGAGGAGCTTTAATACAGCACCTTAATGCTCAATACCCAGCAGCGACTACAGTGTCGAGAGCATCATGTGTTTCATTTGTTTAGGTGATTAATGAGCGCTCTCCTACAGTGTGGGCTGTGCAGAAAATTGAGTGTCTCCATTGTATCTATACATTACAATCATCTCTCTCTTTCCTCAACACTCTCCCTCGAGCTTATAAATTATGGCCTTTGCCTAATTTGGTATAGAAGCGTGTCCACTGCAGTGGTACAATGAAATGAAAGTACGTCCAAAACTCTGGAAACACATGCTGCACACACAGTTTTTTTTTTTTTTGTATCGGAAGGACATATGTTTGACTTCATCAGCCCCGCAGCACCCAGCGCTCAGCAGAAATTGCAGTTTGCTCGTTCCACCACAAATATTAACATTTCCAATCTGTTGTGTTGCGCTACAGCAAATAGAACCGACACAACTTAGAGAGTGTTAATAAATCACGATTATGATGCACCATTGGCTGCAGCTTCCCTCGGCAGCCAGTGAATAAACTCCATCCCAATTCTGTCTGTGGGCACACCCTGCATGATGATACAAGTCGTTAGGTAATTATACAGCAATTAAGATTCTGATAGGAGAGAACAGCAGGTTGGTCCGCCCTCGTGGTGACAAATGATGAACAGGGTGTCTCTAATCGACTTACTTTGATAGTTCCCCTTGACCTGAACTTATAGATTTATGGAGAGCTTCTGCTGTTTGTTTGCTTCCATCTTTTTTTTTTTTTTTTTTTTAAAGAGAAGCCAGCAGGCCTTCAGAAGATGATGTACCGTCATCATCTATTTGGAAAAAGAAAGGCTAATTTTAAACGAGCTTCCTTTTCCTGATAGTCAGCTAATGCTATTCAACCCAAGAGCTTCGTGCCAAAGGACACAACACGGGGGATTTTTGATCCATGACTCAAAGGACACATCATGTTCCATATTTAACACTCATTCATCATTTGCATGGCACTTGTGCCATGTAAATATTTTTAAAACACCCTGAGAAGCATGTGTGCATGTGTGTGTGTGTGCATGTAAAAAGAACTCACCAGGGATGAACTCTATTAAGATGCTAAATGCTGCTAAGATCTACCTGCTGGAGTAAAGCAGAATCTACTTTGATGGTGACGAGTTAAACACATTTATTTATACATATGCATAATATATAGTAATTGGGGCTTCCTTCTAGCAACTCAGATCACAAGCGCATTTGTGTTCAGACCGCCTACTATCTTCTGACACTTCAATCTTTTTCAAGAACAACGAACAATAAACTGACTTCTCAGTTTTTCTCTCACATCTGCTCTTTCATTTTATTGTTGGCACTAAATCCTGTTCTACATAAAAGCATTTACACGTTACAAATCACATGAAAGAAGTTAAATACAACAACGTTAATATAAGGAGCAGGGAGAGACACACGGAGTGGAAAACTTGAGATGCACAGGAGGGAGTCAAGGACACTAAAAACAAAGTCAAGGTAGCTGAGGACAGCAGGTGCAATCCTATCTGAGATGAAGAAGGAAGCAGAAGACAGCAAGAAGCTGACTTAGGGAGTCTGGGGAACAAGATGAGGCATAGGGAACAAGTGTGAGTGTGTGTGTGTGTGTGTGTGTGTGTGTGAAAGAGAGACATCCAGATTGAGAGGACACATAAGAGACACCGAAAATCTGCAAGCAAATTAGACATCATTAGCCAAGAGGCGGTTAACAAGTCTAATTAGGGGGGAGGCAGGCAGGCAGTGATACTAGACTTGCTTCCGGACCTCAGATACACACACACACATGCATGCAGTCATATAAATACACACACAGTCACAAGCTTAACACACTCTTACAGCCAAAGCTTCAGGCATCTCCTAACTAGGTCAGATCTCTGATACTTTAAGGCTGAGGGTAGGAGGGAGAGATAGAGAGGAAGAAAGAGATTGAGGAAAGATAAAAGATGGAGGGTGGGACCTTGGATGGGAAAGTCGTCTGCTCTCGGTGAGATGGAGAGCTGCGAGAGTGAGATAGAAGGGGGGGGGGAACACTCGAGGAGAGTACGCACACTCACAAGTCACACACACATATGAATAACTGCAAAGAGGTTGACTTGTTTACACACCCAACAGCTGCTGTTTTACTTCTGTCATTTACGGGACGTTGCGTTTAGGATATGAATCAGAAAGAATACTGCAGCTGCTGTTATTATCTCCCATAAAACGACAGGTGCATTAAATACACACTTCTAGTTTAGTTGGTATTATAAAGATTAGTTGTGTGAAATGAGAATGCTGCTGTATTAGTGAAAGCCATCCAGTTCTCAGTTTGAGTGATAGCTTGCCAATGCTCCGGAGGGTTGACTGAGTTACATTCCCTTGAAGCGATGATGACTGAATGTCAGCTCTGGAAAGACACAGAAAAATGCTTCAGTCGAACAGCCTGCATCTCTTTCTGTTCCCTCTGCTCTCTTGGAGGCACAGTGACAGAAAATATTGTCTCAGCAACCTCTGATGATCCTTCATCTCGTGTAACGCGGGCTGAAAGCTTCAGAGGGACGGCTTTATCGCCTAACTTGGATCAGTTCAATATTCTATAATGACACGGCAGCATAGTGTTGTGTTTAACATTAAGCAAAGCTTGTTGCCATGACCGATACTGCTAATGGTAATAGTCTCTGACTTGTTTCAAGTGTGATTAAACATTTTTTACAACCTATTTGATGCAATGACTTTAAATGCAATAAAGATAATGAAACATAATGATGGTCATGATTTAATCCAGTGAGTAGAGGACTTGCAGGTGACAGATTTGAAGCTTCCGTTGAGGTTTCCAAATTACGTCGTCATAAAATAAAAGAATACTGACAAGAGAGCATGTATAACTACTATTTTAAAGTCATTGCATTAGTTATGTACTGACTTTAAGATCCTCTTATTCGTTTTTAAATCACTGAATGGCCTGGCATGCTACTTAGATATGTGCGTCCTCTGCAGCTTGACTCCTGGTTGTACCTAGGACCTCAACAAAAATACGTAGGGAGTCCGCCTTCAGTCACTGTGGCCCTCGTTTCCGTAACAGTCTGCCTGTGGATCCAAGGGACTCCACCTCTGCATACATATCTTTTTAACCTGGCTCTTATTTAAGGTGCTTTGTCATTTACTGCTGAGCTTTTAAGCCCTGTCCATCCTGATTCTTCTCACCACTACCTCTGTGTTTATTCACTTAAAGGATTTTAGTTGCAGGTTTTAGGTCTTGCAGAATTAGCCACTGGTTTTTATGCACTTGTTCTTAAACTTTTGATCTCATGTGCATTGGATTTGATTATTGTATGGCCATTTTTTATTTATTTTTATTTTTACAATTATATTCATTGTTGTCTATTTCTGCTTTCATTTTGCTCTGCATGTTTGCATGAAAGGTGCTATATAAATAAATAAAGTTGAACTTTAATAATCCCAGACTAACGCCAGACCCCAGTCCAGACCCCGTGTTGGCCATTTGGGCTGACGTCCTGTCTGCTCCCGCGTCCGAGGTCCCAGCAGACTGAGACTCTCGCTCTGTTCCTGATTCCCAGTGGGCAGTCCGGTCGACATCTGTTCTTGTTTCCCAGTCGGCGGTCCGGCTGACACCTGTTCCTGATCTTCCATCGGCGGCCCAGTCGTTACCCAGTTTGCAGCCCATTGATCTGACCACCATCCTACAGAGAGGTCCCGCCTACATGGCCAACCTCCAGATCGATGCTTCTTTGCTGCCAGCCTCCTGAATGGTCCTGCTTTAGCCAGCCTCCAGACCAGTCCCACCTACGTCTCCGGTCTGCTGGCCTGCCTTCCAGACCTGCTTCACCCGCCTGAGGTCTCCTGCTCGGCCTTGGTCCAGCCTTCTATCCATCAGCTCTCTTGAGATTTCCGACACTTACTTGTTGTCATCATTTTGTGTCCTCGCTGACAGCTGTACAGTGCAACACTGATTTCCCCATTGATAAAATGCTGAGTACTGCACCTTTTTCTTCCTTTGTGTAGTTTCTGGGAGCATTATTTATTGTGGATAAATGTACACACTCCGAAGGGCACAAGGATATAGTGCATACAGTAAATAAGGAGTTATTTCAAACAAGTGCATGTCTTTCAAACAAACCTTGCTCTTGAGTATTTGTAGTCACAAACTCAAGCAACTTAAATCGATATATAAAGCTCCTCCAAAGCCACAGAAATCTATGGAAGACATTGTACAGCAGCTTTCAAAGGCTGTGGTGCCCACCCCGTGACTAGTAAATTGACTTTGGCAGGTAAAACTGAGTTCTCCTGTAAATATAAAATGATCTGCACTTGATTTATGATTTTACTTTTCAGGCTTCTTTAGGCTTCTCTCCATGTGCAGAAATCACTGAATCAGAAACCCTGTGGATTGGATTTCAACGAAGTGGCACAAAAATCATCAGGCCTTCCTGACATTTTTCAAATCCATCGTTCAGCTACAGTTGCGTACATGCCAAATATACTGTAAACGTTGCACTTATTACCTGTCTCCGGGTGACAGGTTCCATGCTGATGGCAGTTGCACGGCACACACGTCGAGAAAGTCCCTCTGCCGGGGTCTTCGCGGGTGAATCCTGGGGCACAGCGCTCACAAAACTGGCCTGCAAAGCCCGGGGGACAGGAACAAGATTCCACCCACGGGGCAGGAGGGCTTGCTGGAGCAGAAGAGATTAAAGCTGAGGTCAGGGTCACCCTCGCGAGCTGCGATGTGTCTGGAGAGGAACGGAAGAGAAAAGACAGGAAGAGCACTTTGTCATAAAACTGATGCTTACAAAGGTCAGTCGTAAACTGATAATTGTTGCCTCAGAGGCCTGTTGAAGTGTTTGGGGCACCTGCTTTTCTCTGGAATTAGTTGTGTGTGTGTGTGTGTGTGTGTATGTGTGATTGTGGGTCTCTATCTCGTTAAGCAGTGGGTTATTAGCATTTGTTGCAGTGCTGTCCCTCCCTCCCTGTCTCATTACAGGTTCTGGCCTGTGTTTACAGTTTACAATCTGACATACACACACACACACACACACAATAACAGATTCATCCACCCACGCGCCCGTAAATGTCACACTTAATGCTCACTTGCACGCGCACGTGCGCACGCGTGCGCCCACACACGTGCGCTCCTCACCCGGGGAATCTTTGATATGGCAAATGAATAAATCACTGCAGCAGAGCAAGACGAGAAGAAAAGGAGACAGGAGACTCGGTGGAGGTATGTCAGACGTGCAGTTCCTGTGGGGTTTTCGAGATCCCTCTCTCCTCTCATGAATAGTGATGGGGGTAGACCATCTCGAACCGAATCCCTTTCACCCTGTGCTCTCTAAACCTCAGCCGCAGAACACGAAATTACTTTTGTTCCTGGTCCATTGCTGAGTCTACTTTCACTGAAGACACACAAGACAGATAGAAAGATAGATAGCCAGATAGATAGATAGATAGATAGATAGATAGATAGATAGATAGATAGATAATTCCAGTGCATACCAAAGGAAATATAATTGGAAGAAAAATACTGAGGGAGGAAAACGTGGAAGAACCTGAGGAGCGGATGGAACTTGACTTCTAACAAGCCATGATCCAGCCATTCCTTCAGCGCTGTTGAGGCCCAGTTCATTTGCACCTCTGAGGAGTAATCAGTAGGCAACCCTGTCCTCCTCCTTCTCCATGACTCGCCTTCACCTCTACCCTTTACACTCCTCTACCTCAGCTCATTCATCAGGGAGAGGAAATGTGCAATTAAAACCAGTTTCAGACACTTTACCCTATATTTCAGATAATGAAAAACATTTAATTTTAAGTCGAGTTCTCTCCATCAATGCTTTCTCCCACCCACAAAAACCTTGTCAGAGCAGCCAAGATTTTTATCCCTTTGCTCACTGCAGCCCTGCAGAGTATGACAATTTAGCTCTCCTTAGGTACCTGGACACGAAGCCATTAAGCCATTGACTTCTCATAAACTCCAATATGCCTGTGCTCTCTGTTCAAAACTTAATTTTTGTGGTGGAGAAAATGAAAGGCCTTTACAGTGACTGCTGTTAAAGGCTGCCTTTATAGTCAGAAGACAATACTGTCATTAAAATAATACAGTTCTGGCATAAGAGACTCGAAGAGAAAGTTAAGGACAATGCGAGAGAGAGAGAGAGGGGAAAGAGATGTGAGGACAGCTTTATGGGATTTTGAAATTAAGGTTTGCTGCGCAGCCTGCAGCGATAAGGCACTTCTAACAGTGTTTGAGAATGAGTTTGAGACCCAACACAAATCATTAACAGACTTTCTCCCCTGTGATGTGCAATAGATGCAGTGTAAACTGTGTGCTTGACTTTGTTTGCATGTTCGTGTGGGCGGGTGGGTGGTCACACAAAACAGTTTGATGGAATATGCATGACTGCGCTCCTGTGTCTGTGTGCACAGACCCAGTCTTTTTGCATGCACGAATGAACGTGGGTACCACAAGAGTGTGTGTGTGTGTGTGTGTGTCACAACGCCTGCACTGAACAACTAATTAAAATGGTGTAAGTAAGTGTGAGAGAGCTGGTGATTTTTTGGCCAGCTGTTCTGTCTTCTTGGTGCTCTAATCTGCCGTAATGCCTCTTAGATCCTGCCTGTACTTTGCATTACAGACTATCAGATAGAAAGGGAGGGGAGGACAAGATAAAAATAACAGGAGGATTTCAGGAACTAGTTCCTAACATCTGGGAATAAATGTCCCGATTTTTTGCTGAGCCAGATATGGAACAGTTGGAACTATTCCCTTAATACAAACACTGACATTGTTTTAGTGACTATCTTTGGCGCTGCTTTAATAATTTGTGCTACTGTGTAATGAAAATGTATTTTTTATTAATAAAATGGGAAGGTTCCTGTGCCGAGTTTTCTGGTGTTACCTTTAAACTGTCATGCCCTTCTTTCACAGTTATACATGATCACACAACTGTTCTCCTGAAGTACGTTCTCCTCATCTGACATTAATGCCAATGTAGAATCTTTACACACATTAATATACACACAAGCACACACTTACAGTTGCGTCCTCCTGCATTGCTGATGCTGAGGGCTGTCAGGTTGTACAGGAGACGTTGGAAATCAAAGGCAGACAGCGCAGGTTTAAATCGCATCTCGTTTTCATGAAGCCTGTTAAATGAGAAGACAGAAAACACATCATTTACACTATGTGTAGTACAGTGTTTAAGCAGTGCATTCAAATGATTAAACACCACATTTTACAGGTCCAGAAACATAAGTGGATTAAATTTGTTTATGTGGCTGATTTATGAACAACCAGTGTGGTTTAACAGTAATTTAATCACGCTATACAACCAAGAAGATAAGATAATGCCCTGTCACAGCTTGACTTTTTATGGTAGGCTATCTTCGGCACCACACACACACACACACACACACACACACACACACACACACACAGTGCGAAGACAAATTGAAATGTGCTGACTCCAACACATATTCAGGGTCTTGATCACTGAGCTTTGCCATCTGCTGAAGGATGTTCTGCAAAGCCAGGCTGCACAGCTGACATCTGCCTGTTTTACTCCAGGTATCATGCACTCTTTCCATCTTGATGAGAGGTGCTGTGTCAGCTCCACACAGGTGATGTTGTGTTACACTGTTCTCTCCCCCCGGAGCCTGTAAAGGTTCCAAAGTATAAGGAGTGGCAGCGTGAAGAAACACGTTCATATACTGCAATCTTCATGTGCAGGTGTAGGAATTTCTAATATTTTATACAAAGTGGCACTTAATGAATACATTTCTCATGTTTTAATAAGCCATTTAGTCTGAAATTACAAATGTTAATAAGATATTAGATAAATCCATGAAATCTCAGCTGTTTTCCAAAAGGTTAGGGTTAAAAGAACCTTTTATATATATATATATATATATATATATATATATATATATATATATATATATATATATATATATATATATATATATAATAATGAGGAAAAGGAAGAGGAAGAAAATGCACCAGAAAAAAATAGCAAAGCAGAAATCTGCTAAGTTTATCAGTGTAACAACTCCCGGGCATGGGGCAGTGTCAACAGTTAAAGTATCCTGTAATAGGATAAATGAGACATCATCAGAAAGTTTTTTGACCTTCATTTTAGTTTAAAGTCTGGTCTTACACATAGTGCATATGTTTTTCAAAACTCATCCTGTATGACATTCATCTCTGTATTTACCACCAGCATATCTAAATGTAATGGCTATCATCACTTTATCTTTTAGTGTACATACACCAGTGTATTTTATATAACTTGCTCAATTTTACATCATTCTGGAGGCTAAACTGTTGCTTTAGCAGAAATGTATGAGCAGATACACACGTTGAACTCATTTTTTGTGTGAAGATTTGAGAAATATAATGGTCATTTGTAGGATATTATACACATTTTGCTGCTGCACACGAGTTTTACAGACCTTAGATTTACTGAATTATTCTATTGTGATATAGAAATTAACCAGTTTTCCTTTGCTAGTTACAATGAGTTCAACATGTGTGTCTGCTCATGAATTTCTGCTAAAGCCACAGAAGTGTGCAGCAGCAGAATGTATAACATCCTACAAATGACCATTATATTTCTCAAATCTTCACAAATTAGCAACAACAAGAAAACTAGCACTGCACATTATAGCGATAGCTAGCACAAACTTTAACCTAACATCTTACTACTGTGAAAAATACATGGAGTTTAGCATGTCACCGTAAGACATACCGATATGCTGGTGCATGTAAATACATACCTGAAATAGGATAAATGAGACAATGACGTGCTGCCGTTTGGTTCAGAATGAGAGACTCGCCTACATAAACACTGTGCCACAGTCACACTGGCCTCTACTGGCATCCAACATAATACTGCACCTAATTCTGGAAGGTGAAATGCTGCTTTCAAAACAAAAATACCTCATAAATACCAAACTTGAAACAAAAATGTGATCATACATTTAGTCATGTCACGCCAACAGTTTGAACATTAAATCTGTGCAAAGGCAATTCTTTCAAAATACATTAAATATGTTGGAGAATAGTTGCTGGAAACGAAAAGACTTATATTACTGAAATGTGGAGTTAGAGGTTAAAACATTTTTCACCAGTATTCAGTTCAGGATTTTGTGGGCGGTCCTTAAAGGGTGGCTCGATGACACGCTGAGGTGACCCTGAGCATACCCCTGCACCCCTAGCATAGAGATAGAGATGAATTCATCTTGCTCAGAGTGTTTCAAAGTTAGTCATGTCATTTTCTGAACTCATCTGACACGTTTCAGTCGCTTCAAAATGGCTGCTTGACTGCTCCCACAAGTGGGCGCAGCTTCAGCGCAGCTTCAGTGCATTCAGCAGACACACCCCCACAGTCCTGGAGCTGAGAACACTGCTCATTTTTACCAGATTTTAACACCTAATTTCATAAACTTGTCGATATTTTTAATCATTCAAATTTGGCTGGGTGGTTAATAACACTTTCTTCTTTGGTCTGACAAACTCAGAACACATATTTATTCTTACTTTACATGATCTTTGTATTGCATTCAATTAAACACAGGAAGAAAATGATTAGCAAATCATTGCATTCTTTTATTTCCATCTTACGCAGCATGCAAAGTTTTTTAGAACTGGGGTTTTATCAATAAAGTTTTTTGTAACAACTTATAAACCGCACTTAATAAGGGCAACTTAATTGAAAGCAGCAGCCAATTATAATACATGAACCTTGTAATTATGGGCAAGAACCATAAAAGACTTAAGTACAAAACCTTTAGTTTGTTGACCATATCAGTCTAAGTGTGAGTGTTCATTGGCCTCAATTTTATTAGGTCAACTCTCCTCAGCCCGATACTAACTCACTTTATTTTGTGCATGGCTTCTGCCTTAGCGTTCACATTTATACTGTGCACATGAGAGCAAGTGTGTGTGTGTGCTCGCTGGCTTGCCACACAGACTCTCCATTGATGCAGCGGGTCCTTGTTCCCTGGCCTGACATGTAGGCACAGTAATAAAGAGAGGCAATTACAAACTGGGCCTCAAAGCCATGGTAATGGAGCTGGTCAGACAGCGATAAGCAGAGTGTGCATGAAAGTGAACAAACTCCCAGTCAAGCTTTCCCTATGGAGCGTCAGTGTCCCTTTTAATCAGCACCAAGCAGAGCGCGGAGAGCCACGCTGTAATTAAGCCTGCTCCGCTGAGGATGAGAGGAGATCATCAGGAGAGAAAAAACCCAAAAGAATTCTGGACACACACAGACACACACACCACACACACACACATATATACCCTGTGTGAGAGAGAGAGAACTGAGATAGAGATACAAGGTGAGACAAAGACATAACGGTGTGAGAGGGAGAGAGGGACAGAGACATGATATGGTACATGGAGGATAAGTGAGCATGTAAGTGAGTGTGATGTTGAAAAATACAACTTAATTGAACACATAAAACGTGTATCGTAGCACAATGTTAGCATATCCTAATTGTGTTAATTAGATGCACTGTATACAGCATCAAATCAAACTGCTTTAAACAGGGCTTGCAAATGGTATATCTCACATCAATCAATCGTCAGTTTATGTGCTTGAATCAAAGTTTGGTTATAATCCATTCATCTTAAGGGCAGTAGAGACTTTAAAGAGTTCACTGGATAGATGCCTACTCTATTTACTGGTTAAACTATTCATGTATTTGACTTTTAAACCCTATAAAACCAGAGAGATTTGTGACGTCTCAATTTATATTTAGCGGACTAACTTTATTGTCATTGATCCTGATGAAATGGTAAATGGACGGTACTTATATAGCACCATTCTAGTCTTCTGACCACTCAAAGTGCACAAAGCTTTTACACTAAATATCTCATACAGCCATTCATACGCATTCACACACTGATGGCGCAGCTTTCAGGAGCAATTTGGGGTTCAGTATCTTGCCCAGTGACACTTTGACATGCAGACTGGAGGAGCCGGGGATCGAACCGCAGATCATCTGATTAGTGGACCCGATTAGTTGGATTAGTGGACGACCCGCTGTACCTCCTGAGCCACAGCCGCCCCAAATGAAGGCCACAAGCTGAAACACGTTAGTCTGACAGTGAAGTTGATTTGTATACTAAGTATTGGTGGACTTTTTTGACCTCTTTGGTGATACTAAAGCCTCACAGGTTTCAATGATTGGTTGGATTTCTGTTCTGGAATGAAGCATTCTGATAAAATGCATCTTCTAGGCGAAGTACACTTTATACAGTTCTAAAAAAAAAGGGAAATGCATGCAGCACAAGAACTGAGTTTTTGGCCCGGGACTGTACGAGTTAATAAATCACAAATAATTCATAAGTTTACCCAGGCACATACTGCAGTAATCCCATGTTTCTTCTTGCTTTGCTCAGTCACCTATAGCAATTTTTTTTTTATTTTGGCAGCAAAGTCCCCTCTCTGTTCAATATATTCAGCTGACCCTGATCTATGATCAAAGTCAGTGAATTTTCAAAACATGGCAGAAATGAGCTCGGTGCCAGATGCCACATGTCCGCACTACTATTAGCACTCTGCTGACTGCTGCAAATTGGCTCACCTTTTGAAGGCATTCATATGAGCAATTTCCTGAAAGACTTTTTGGCAGTTAAAAGAGTGAACAGCTGATCAACAGTGACCGTATGCAGAACGTTTATCAGTCGATTGTAAAAATGTAGCTGAGCATCTGAGGGCTTCCTTTTGGCACAAGTATGCTTACATCCTGCAGACGTACACATACAGCTACAAACAAGGCAATAAAACCTCCCCGCCTACTGGTTTCAAGGGAACATAAAGTGAATAGAGGGAACATCAGAGAGAAGAGTGGATGCTACCTTATATAAGCCATTCACCTCCTCCTTTCATCAATCCCCTCCGCTCGCATCCCAGTGCTTCCATATATTTCTCCTTCATCTAATTTTGAAATGATCTTTGCACCAGGTGGGAACACACAGCCACTTAACGGGTTAACATATTTACCAGCTATGAATGCAGATGCTGTCAGACCAGAGAGATGTGTGTATTTCTGCTCATGTTTATTTATGCTTTCACATGCCTTTAGCGAAACGCGGAGACATGTATATTCCCATTCTCAAAACATTATTATTTTTTATGCATTATGTTGCATCGGATTGGTGCAAATCACACTGCCAGATAGCCGCGTGGATTAATGTGTTTGTGTGAAAGCTTAGACTTCTTGCGCAGATTCTTGACATGTTTGAGCGTGTGTGTGACAAAGGGAGGCATAAAAGGACAGAGGGAGTGTGAGGGAATGATATAGAGAATGTGGTGGAGTGCATCTGTGCGTGTACCTGAGAAGTGTAATGAGATCTGTGGAGAACTTCTCCAGAGACGAAGACTTAATGACAGTCTCTGTCCCCCCAAGCTCCAGTGCATTTCAGAAAGGGAACCAAAGAGCTTCTTTAGCCGGGGCTCTTGGTGCTAAGGGGAAGCTCATTACTAGTGCGCAGACACCAGAGAGAAGCATGGAAGTATTGGAAGGGACAGAAACTGTGTCCCAGTTCAGGGACTGGATCCTCTGACTGAGCAAAAACCTGTGCTTCTGCTACATAAGAAGATTACTCACAGTAACAAAACTAATGGTGCGTCCAAGAGCTCCTGGTCCACTTGTAAATATTTACAACTCAAATTTACACTAAAGTGGTCAACAAAGTATAAAAATCAGAAGTAAAACTGTGACATTTCATGATCAGTATGAATTTTGATGTTTCATTTTAAAGAACTGTTCAGTTTCTCTGAACTCCATTAAACTGTGGGCCAGCACAACATAGATTATATTGTGGGCTGTTAAGTGCTGCAAAGGATGTCCTCTGAATTCAAATTGCAATTTTATGCAATATTTTGAGAAGCTGTTGAAATCAAACAGTCCTTGTGAGCCCAGTAAGGGGAGCTGGACAACTTCCAAAATCTACAAATGGGCCTTGATCATTAAAGATAAAACCTGAGAGCAAATTATGATTCGTGATTTTATAGGGATTTACTTGTTGGAGATATATTTACCAACAACAGTTGATATATATCCATCTGTCCTGTATTTCAGTGTGGCATGGGTTGTCAGATACAGTTGATGAGTACATGTTTTGATTTTGGTCTTTCTGCAAACTGTGACACAAAGACTTCACGATGCAGCATCCAGTCTATAACTGAGGCGAGCTATTCTCCTCGAAGTACCTCGAATTTCCTCATATCACAAATGATCTGAAATAAATATATATATAGTATTGTTGCATTAGAATATGTCTATTGGTTTAAACATTGATTATTTGGAGCATAATAACATTTTTGGGGAGAATTGGTAACAGCTTACTACTAGTTGTGAATGCAACATTTTGAGTTCATATTGCAAACTTGTTAGCAAACAGTTGATTATTTATTCATCCAGCAATATTAATATTCATTTGGAGTCATGTTTCTGGTCACCTCGTCTATGCAAGTCCAATATTCACTCTTCTTTAGCTCTGTTTTTGGACTCTACCAACTCGTGAGATGCTTTGGAGTAAATACTAATGTTAACAGTTTAGGAGAGCATGCCCACAATGGCAAAGCTAACATGCAGATGTTAAGTAGGTACAGTATAAGGTTAACCATGTTTATCATCGTGCTTAACACGTTAACACATTAGCTAATTAGCTGTAAACACAAAGTACAGCTGAGGCTGATGGAATGATCATTAGTTTAGCATCATATAGTTGGTTAGATAATAAGAGTGTGGCATAACATAACTAACATCCATGATATGATAGTTAATTGTGGTGAAAACTGGGACAAATTGGCAATGAATGTCGACATGGAAAGTTTCATGTTTAACAAATATTTGACTCACTCAGTGGGATGGGTCATCTTCTGGGGACAATAAATGCTTGCACAACAATTCATCAAATATGGCAGAGACAGGTTTGTTCCATCAAACTATCATCACCTTGCTAGTAACACATCCTGCCTCTCCTTCCCATCACTTGATGCTCCAGTTGAAGTGGGCATCTCTTGTTTTACCCACCACACAAAAAACAGTTTTATCAAGACCGACCTGTTCTTTGTCAAATTCTGTTTTCCACCACCACAGACAATAGTACCGGTATACTGACTCCTGCCCAAACTGCCAACAATTGTAATGTGATTCTAGACAACCACCTGCAGTGTGAGCCCATCATTGCAACCACAATGTGCAGGTCCTGCAGGTATACACTCTACAACATCCATCAAGTCAGACTTTTCCTCACAAAGGATTTTGGCCAGCGTTGCTCATGCTTTAATTATCTCCCATCTGAACTAGTGCAGCTCCCCTCATAGCAAAGTAAAACTTACTCAGAATGGTGTAACTTACTGCGCCTTTCCTTCAGCTTCTTGAAAATTTAACATATTACTACTTTTTTAGATTCCTTTCAGCAGTAACCAACACCCAGCTGCCCATTGTTATCAAGACTGTAAGACAGTGATCCCAGGAGTAGGTGGGGGCTCTTCAGGACTGTTTAAAGCTAATGGACTGGAACACTGTGAAGCACACAGAGAGGACAATGCACGGCTCCCCAACTGCGTAACACGTCAATTTCCATGTGGACCCTTCAATTCCTTTAAACAGCTTGCTGTTTTCTGTGCTTTATTTTAAACAAACCCTCAACAAAACAAAGAAAATTAAATCCCTTCTTTGGGAGAAAGAGGGCTTTCAGGGCTGGGAAGTTAAGTTGGTCTGCGGGTGCTGAGGAGGAGAATTAAAGATAGAAACATGGGCAGAATTGAAGACAAATTGCAACAAAACAGTATGAAGGAGGTGCTGAGTGGGAAGAGAAGGATTACTGGCTACAAGATGCCAGGCCAAGTGGGGGAAGAGAACAAAAATAGAGTGAATGACTTAAGCCTATTTTTTAACAGGTTCAGTGTGAAGACCAGACCAGCTGCACCCACTCCCCCAGGTTGATAGGCCTGATGAGATCTCACCACACCACAATGTGACTGATTACACTGCCGTTTCCCCACAGACCATCACACCAGGGTTCACCTCTTCAACCCAAGCCTGCCTCCCCCAGTCACTACCGCCTCCGGATTGACCACTTTACCGTGAAGGGCAAGAAGGAAAAATGCCTGCAGGAGTCTTGGTAGAGAGCAAATTGGGACAAGCAGGACCAACCCGGAAGTCTAATTTGGGATGAAAGAGCCAGTAGAGGATTTCCAGCAGAAAAAAAAAAATGTCTGTAGCACAGTTCTTCAAATGGTTGAGGGTTAATATGAGCAACAAATTGGACTAGTCTGAGAACACAGAAGATCATAGGAGATGTTCGAGATCTGTCTGCCTTTTTGGTATGCTGGTGAGGTAGACACCATGAACATCTTGAAGGAAAAGGCTGAGTTTGTTGCTGAGCTCCATGGTCTTAAAACACTCCTCACATCCCAAAACAGTGACTGTACTGTAATTGTTCCTCCCATCTCGACTGGTCATGAAGAGACTGCATCTAAAAATGATTCCAATTAAAGTGATAAATGACAATTCCCTCCTTTTGTTACAAGCCCTTCGCTGTTGCTCAAAAAGAGAACACTATCTGGGGAAGCAAAATGAAGAAGTTGCACCCTAAAGAGACTGTAACTTTGGAAGAAGAAGCTAAAGTCTCATTTTAGCTTCAGCTTAAGTTTTAAAATGGATTATTACACCTTTTTTTCCCATAACATACACTGGATGTCCATTATGAATAGATCCGTTCATGGCCAGTATGGTTAGGAGAAACAATTACAACTTTTTCAATATACATAAGTGCATGTAAGTATTATTTTAAGGCAAACTGTTCAAACTGTAAACCTAGCATCAGGATCATCAGGTCAGCTTGGAATAAAGAAAACAAACCAAAAACTTCAAACGTCTCAACACAGATCTGTTTCTTTAGACACGTATAAAAATAAACTGCGTGAGAAAAAAAAAATGCAGGCTGGAAAAAGGCAACTCAATCAAGCTCTTGGCAAATAGAGATGCTAATCAACTGTCTGCAAGCCAAACAAACTATTACAACTGACACACACGCAACTTAATATAATCTAACAGTAGACACACGGAAAACAAAAACAGCAGACTGTGAGCCACAACTAATGTAAACACCATCAGCTCTGTGTGACACGAACTGTGTTGCAGCTTGATTTTGATTGCTGCTATCTTTATCACAATATCCAACCTCTGATTGCTTCGGTATTCAAAGAGGTGCTATTGCACTCAAATTATAATAAAAAACTGCACCTGGCTGCATGGTGACAAAATCAGCAATCCACATTCATATGAAATTGCTCTGTGAGTTTATATTAAACTGTATATTTTTGTGTAACTGGAGGTTTATGTGTGTGAACAAACGTTGGTGTGGGAGGCTACAGTATGCATCTCATCCAGGTGATTGAAACTACTCAGACATTTTAAAACTGCAACTGTTAACAGCAAAGTGCTGTGGGAGGTCAGAGATATTTAACCCAAAGGCTGATGGATAAAAAATGTGGACAAACTATTTAATTCAAAACATACAAAATAACATTATAACCATGAAGCATAATAGAGAAAAAACTGTTTTTTAACCTCACCTTAAAAACGAAAAATAAAGTCTGAGCTTAGTAAGTCAGCTTGTCAGTTTGCTGTCGGCTGTCAAGTCACCGAGGTGGCAGGCTTCAATATCAGATCATGAGGAAAAAAATCAAACCTGTGCAACATCCGTCAAGCATTATCGTGCACTACTCAACAAATAAGATGAAAATATTATTATTAATTATTACCACAAACATTTGGATGCTGTTTGTATTTCTTCAGATATCATTATCCATTTATATTTGAATAACTTCATATTTTTTAATATTCGTTGCACTTATAATGCCCCAGTTTTCGTCACTGAGATCAATAATGTTTCATTTGATCCGTCTGTGGCTGCTTGTATCAAATTTGCAGACCTGGTGTTGATATATCAGGCTGCAAAGGGACATCTGCTCGCAAACTGTGCCTCCATGCTGTCACTATATTCCCCTTAGCTCCTTCCCCTGCTATGACCTGGTCGTCCTTCCATCCAGACCCCTCTTCTCTGCCACTTAGAGCCTAATAGTGGAGTGACCCAACTACTGTCAGAACAAAAGACTAAAAGTACTTCATATCCTCGTTTCTCCACTCGTTACATTATAGAAGCCTTATGTTCTTTTAAACAAGAATCCCTTCTATTGTATATTTCCATACGAGCATTCATGGTCCCCAGAGCAGGAGTCCTACAGGAATTAATGATACCTTGAATTTATATATCTAGGACCACCAGCAGGTCAAAGTTTTTCACTTATCCAGTGAAAATTCTTGAAGTGGTATGAAATTGTTTACAGGCGTTCATGGTCCCCAGCGGATGAAGCCTAAAGGAGGATGACATGTATGGTTTCGAAATGTGAAATGTCTCAAAACAACACCATGACATTTCTCATTTTCAGGCGATGATGCACTGATCAAAACATAGTTTATATATTCCATTTCTGCCATATTCTGTAAATAAAGTCCCAGAAATGTGACACGCTGGACCTCTAAACTTAGGTTATGTCAGACTAGGGTGATCATATTTTCAAACCCCCAAACCAGGAACCTTAATTGTGCCGCACATTCACACACACATAGGCATTTTTATCAGGATGTACAATTATCTCACCTACCAAGCACATCATAGACGCCATGAATGCGACACTTTCATTGCTGGGAAGACTGCTCGAATGGGGCCCTCAGTCCCGTTTTAATGGCTTCTTGTTCTCCTCTATTCCATAATTATTGAATTTGTCAGGTGAGTGTAAGTTTGACTGTTGCTTCCCCCTTAATATAACTTTTTTTTTTTGTACTTTTGGTGACTTCTGTGACATTCCACTGCTGCACACATTTCAAGTCACTCCGGGTGAAACCATCTGCTAAATGTATAAAATGTAAAAATGGAAATGTAATGCCGCTGCTCTGTACCTGCCAGATCTACATGACAGCCTGCGCATGGGGGAGCTGGCTCATCACTACATTCATATCCCGATATTCTGCTGGGACCATGACAGCGCAGTCAATGTGGGAGAGCTGTAATCTGTACATGGGTGTCCTGGATAGTCTATGCGTGTACGCCGCGGACTCTATATATTGTAACAAGTCAGGCAACAGGGAGACGCATAGATGCAGAGAAAAACAAACATCCTGACATCTATTCTTATGCAAACATTCAAGCAAACTCTTTGGTATTTTTACAGAGAGACTCAAGTTCAACATTGAAAAAAAAAAGAGCATGTGCACAGACTCACAAACTGACAGCACCATGCCTACATCCTTGTACCTGACAATAAAGGAACGCCGTGGTGTGAGGCTGGGGTCATGGTCAAGCACTGGTTGGGATGAAAGGTCAGCAGACAGGGTGATTCCAGAGCCTTGGAGAAGCAAGGTGACGTGGTTGGGGAGCAGCTCGACAGTCTCCGAGGTGAAGGTGATGGAGAGGAGCTGGCCGTAGCTGTAGACTTGGTGACCCAGGAATTTCTCTAGTGGGGGGCAGAGGTTGGATGTTAGAAAGGTGAATGGAGCCAGCTTTATTATTTAAGTCTCATCCAGCACTCTGCCATCAATGTTGTAAACACAGTGTGCATGCCAAGTGTGTTGTGGCTGAAGCTGAATTAGTATTTTTGTGTACATTCAGAAATATCCTGCCAGTTCCTTTCTTTTAAGCTTGTCTGTGTGTGTGTGCGTACATGAGGCCAGTGGGGTACAGGCTTTTCGAGCCCACATGAAGCACTGCAACAGTTGATGTGTAATTACCCACCCTCTCATCTCTGGCTCATTACAGCACATTAACAGGACTTCAAAGATCTTAGCCATCAGCAGACATCCCCCCTGCTCAGCTACCAAACCCCAAAATACATCCGAGTTGCACTTCTGACAAAGAATATATAAAAATAGGCAGAAACTGCCCTTCATCATATGAAAAAATGTAAACAACACATGTTATTGTAGAATGTCTTGCACCAGTTATGGTCTAAAAATGGAAAAAAATCATAATTCCTAGAAAAAAACAGCCAGGCTGCTATTCTCTACCAGCTCGGGGTGAGCGAGTGGGCAAAACTGACAGGTTGCACGCTTGGTTGCCACCTTGTTTTTGAGCGTAATCGTGTGTGAAGTACATCCCGAGCTCGTCTGGGGGTTAGGAGGGCTAAGGACTTGAGTGGGTGATTTTGCTTGCGAGGGGGCCTCTGGCGTCATTCGAAACAATTCAACTGTCTGATCGTCTAATATCTGCTCAACCAACGGTCCCCTTGTATCATCTCCGCCGGACCCTTCAGCACACAAGTGCGGCCCACACTCACTGTGACATCTATGGAGAAATTAATCAATGTTTTCATGTTTCAATGTGACCTGTGGCACTTTTGTACGGCCCCACTTCATGACACCTTGAATTGAGTTTATTGGTTGCTGTTGGTGATGTATTACTTAGTGATGTGTTAAAGTAATTAGTTGAAGTTATTGCTTTTTTTAATTAAAAAGCAATGTAATTATTATTTCAATTAAGTCTAAAGTGTTTTTTTTCCTCTTTTCATCATTTCATGTATTTCATGGTCCAATAAATAATGTGATTTGCTTTACCAATGACTTAATTTGGTTTGTTATAAATGATGTTGTTATATTAGTATTCTTGCTGTGTCTTCCCAGCTACTATTCAGGCTGCAATGGCACTTGTTTGCTTTTGTTCAGCTCCAATGTAAGGGATTTAAATCTAGTTTTTCTGTGTTCGAGTGACAGTGTCTCTTTTCTTTCTAATAACCTGCAAGCTTTCACAAAAAATAAACCAAACACAAAGGGTCGAGGTGTTGCAGCTTGTTACATTAGACCTGTTTTGTTTTTAAACAATTCAATTTCAGCATGAGGATACGTGAATAAATGAAGCGCAACGCACTGTGTTATTTATATTTATCATTCAAATAATATTGAAATTGAAATATTTGTAGCAAATGAAAAACAGGCTGTGATGAAAGGGGAAAGGCTTCAATTACATGACTAATCAATAGCACTTTCTGTTCCGAGTCCAATAAGGCATCATTCATGTCAATGTGACTTTAGAATCAATAGAAATAGATAATTACAGCCAATCAGGAGCAGGGGGAGCGGCTTAACAACCACCAATCATCACCAGTAAAGACAAAACACTTTCTCAAGTGAAATGAGCTGCCACAGGTCTCAGTGTAGTTTCAGAATCAATACATATTGATGACAGGAAATAAAAAAAAATTAGTGAGTCCGGAAAGAAAAGAGGCTTAGATTAAATCCATCTCCAATTAGACAGAAATGCCTTCAATGAGCCCCTCACATCTAAACATCTTAACCAGTGGAAAAACAACCAATATGGGTGAGAGGTCTAAATGAAATAACCGATCAATACTCACTCCTGAGTCTGATGAGCCACCACTCATACCAGTGCAAATTTAGACCCGAGCACATAAACAACTCAAGTATAGCATGGAGTACTGTGTGTTTTTCATCCCTCAAATGCACAAAAACTATATTTTCTTCTTATAACATGCTGGCTACAGTTTTCAAAGTGGTAACAATTAAAGCTCCATTGTGTAACTCTGTGCCCCGTATGTCTCTTCTTGTCCCACTATGTAACTTTGTGCTCCCAGTACAATCTCCAACAAGAAGTATGTAACGTTTTATGGCACCACTTATTTTGGTGAAACTCGATGATATTTTATGGAGAAAATGTTCTCTGGTTTTCCCTCTGGTGTCCTCCTGCTGCTGTGTATCAACTCAGATTGTGATTTACAGAGTTTCCTGATGGACAGTGAAGTAAATTACAAACTGTAGCTGTTAGCTGATGTTAGCTCAGTTTGCTCAGAGCAAGAAGTAAAGGAAAGTATTAGTGTTAGTATCACTGGAAAGAGGAAGGCCTCGGACACGGGGGAATGCAGACAGGGAACCGGTGTCGGTGCCAGAACTGGAGCAAGCGGCAGAGCCAAAAAGAGTGAAGGAAACTAAGTAGAGAAAAGGAGAGAGAGACCACGCGACCTCCACCTCACTCAGGACTTGGGGGTTTTCAGTGACAGGAGGTGCACACTACTTCACGAAATCTGCCTGTGAACCAGTGGTGCAACTGAGGAGATCATAGCCCGCATTGTCTGCTGTTGTATGTCATCACAGTCAAATTATCCGACCGACAAGACATAATGACGGCCCAGTCGTGCGTCAGTGCCAGGAACACACGCGTGACGTTATGTTATTTTTCCATGAAACCCTGGTGAAGAAATTGGAATTCCCTATACGACATGGAATAATTTGCGCCATGTTAAATCTGTGGACAGTCAAGCTAATTTAATTTTAATTTTAATTTTAATTTTAATTTATTTATTCATAAGGACAGCACACATTAATCACCAATTCTGTAAATGTGCCAGCGTTAGCCAGCTGGCTAATTTCCAACACGCTTTGAAACGTGTTAGCAGTCACGTCAAGAGATTAAGCTTTCTGAGAAGAGCGAGAAGGGGTTTTCGAATTTGCTGGTGACGCCGCCTCATTCCAATGGGGCTGGCATCGTGGTACTGGACTTCTGAGAACTACAAAGAGGAGCATACCTCATAGTGAGATTCCGAGCGAATATCTGAAAGAGAAATAGGGCGAAATTTGAAACTAAGTGAAATGAGCAAGTGAAAGATAAATAGAAGCATAAAATCCGAGCTGTATATTTCCCACAATAAAATTTGGTCTTGCTCAAGCTGCACTCAACAGAATATAATCCACCAGCAGATGCTCATTGTTGCATTAAGGTTAAAAATGAGATCAGTCTCAGCAGAGCCATTATTTTTGAGGAACAGAGGAGATGCAATTACCTATATTTAGGGAGTGACGCCCCGTAATAATGAGTAATGTAAGAGACTCATGTTCACAGAAAATAAAAGTCAACAGATATTACTTTTGAAATGATTAATAAGAAATATATACTGCACATTCCTTACATAACAGTGTGTAATGAGCCCAGTAATACTATTGTGTGACCAAGCTAATATTCTTTCCTAAAGTGCTCCCTTATGGTTGTGAGTAGTTATGTTTCAGATGTTGCATGCTGGCCATTATTCTGAAGGTGTCTGATTTGTGTCAGAGTGGTTCCTGGGTGTTCTTTCTTTGTCAATGAGAACAGAGGTACCAAAGCATAATTACTCACAACCATAATAGACCATCGAGGAATGGCCCCACTCCTGAGCCCCTCTCCAAAGTAATGAATCACCATAAAAAAACAATGAAAGGATTATTCATGTGTAAGTGTGATCTGCCGTCTGTGTATTGCCATGAATTTATATTCATTATTTTATCTCACATGACAAATTGAAGAAAATTAAAAAGTTTAGCAATCTTTAAATACCAAAGTGTGCCAGCTGCACAAATCTTACACACTGGACCTTTAAAGGAGCAGTGTGTAGGATTTAGTGTCACCTAGTGGTGTAGTTGTGGATTGCAACCCCCTCATTACGCCCGCTCCTTCCAAGCGTGAAGGAGAAAGTACAGTGGCCATGAAATGTGAACCAGTCTGTGGACCTGTGGCGTCTGTTCTATTGTAACAAAACATACCAGTTGATATTTTCAGGTGATTATATGTTAACATAGTTACGCATTGTACATTCCATTTCTGCCATTTTATGTAATTAGCGCCCCCTTAATTATACTCACTGGACTCTTAACGAGTTAACAATTAAATTCTTCACACATCTGTTCACCACACCTGCAAAATGTGAGAATTCGCTGCTTTTATCTCTTTTTTATGATCTTAAATTTAATGTCGTAGGGCTTTTACACTGTTGGTTGGACAAAATAAATAATTTGAACATTTTTAAAGTACTACTGTCAAGTATTATTATTATGATTTTAGTTAACATGATGAACAAATCTAATTTTGACAACCTCAGAGCTGACAAAAGTGCGATCCCTTTGCACCTGTCATCGTTGGCCGGGCCCATTGTGCTTAACTTTGCTGCCAGTCTCCTGACTGCAGCTTCACATTCAACACACAGAACACAGAAGTAAAAAAGAAAGCAAATAAATGTACTTCTCAAATAAATGTACTTCTCAAAATTTCAAAGTATTTCTTCAAGGCAAAAACATTGTCTGGCTTGAGCTTCTCCCATATGAAAAGTTATTTGTTTTTCTCTTTGTACCATTGTACACTGAATATTGACTAACTATATAACTGGGATTTAGACTGTTGGTTAAACAAAACAAGCTATTTCATGGCGTCAAATTGCTCTCAGAACTAATAAAAACCTAGTAATAGAGAAAAAAAAATCAACAGATCAATTGCTAATATAAATAATAGTTGCCACAGTGGATCAGTCCAAATAAATGATGCATGTATTTCTATAAACAACTTTAAAGAATAAAAAACAATGCTTTCAACTTTCAGGCTGCACCACTCTTGTTTCTATGAGTCTGTCAGAATGATCTTAAGTCCGCTGACCGTGCTGCCACTGATGCTCAGCCAGGAGCACATACAGCCACCATCACAACAAGTGATAGATGCCTATATAACTTTTGGGGAACGGTGGAGGAGCTCACAATCAATCAGTGGGTTTAGACTTTGCTCCAACCAAATTAAATCAACTCAATTTCAATTAAATCAAAGCCGCCTTGTGCAAGCATCGGCTCTACTGAGGCTCAAACATCGACCACCATGCAGACAGTCCGAGGGCAAAGGCTGGATGGACAAACTTTAAACTTTTAAACAGGTCCAACACTGTCAGGACACTGAGTCTGACACTAAACTGCACTTGCTGCAGGCGGCATATACGTGACCTGAAAGCTAAGTACATGAAAGGAAAGTTTCATTCATATTCAAGGCTCTTAAAGCAATATAGCCTACACCACATATGCATATGCAGACTGATACACATACACACTGAATACGCCTATTCAACTGATAGAACTGAAGTAAACTGCACTACTTTAAGACACAAATCTATGTGGCGTTCTTCAGGGAAGTAACAGGGGACAAAGTGGAGTGAAGAGGGCTGGTCTCAGCTCTGAGGGTTCTTGTCTAACCCACACAAAGGTTGTCTAATAAATCTGGCACACATGCCAATGAAAGAGTCATACTGTTCTTTAATTAGCGGGTGTTTAGACTAAAAATAAGACTGCAATAAAAATAAATGCAGAGGCTTTGTGTGTGAGGAGGTGTGTTGCTATGCTATGAAGTTTACGAGGGAAGGTTTGACAACTTTGGAAAAGTTTTCTTGTGTTTCTGGTGTCCACATGTACCCTTATCTAAAGAGCACCTCAAACAAACTTGAATCGAGTCCAGGAAGCTACTACCTAAACTTCTTTTGACTTTAGAAAGCTATCATGATGAAAATCGTTGAACCAATTAAAAAAAGGTTCACATTACAAGAAATGGCTAGTGTGGTTGTTCTAAGCCTTTACCAACTGCACCATGCTGCCAATGCTGTGGTCTCAAATAAGTGTTGTTTTGAGTCTGAGCAGTTTTCAGGTCTCAGTATGGTTCAAACAAAGTGCTTGTCAGATTGCTTAACTATATCTGGTATCCCCTCTTTGCTCACTTTTTCCAACGCTGAAATTGGCGAGATCATGACAATTTTTGTGCAGCGATTTTTTTCAGGTGTGAGGAGGTGAGTAGAAAGTAGACATGGTTTGAAATTCTCTCTGAAGCTCTCTTTTTTTCCCCGTCTTTCACTTTTTGCATGTGCAAACACAAGGCAACAGAACAAGCAAAAGAAACAAAGCTCTTGCAGAGACATTGTGGAGGCAGGCAGCTGTATCCTGGAGGATATGATGGCCGACTTTGAGTGTTGCCATTTGGAATGGGTATCAACACCTTCACCTTTCGTTGTGGTCAGACGAAACTTCACACAACTGAGTTTGTTCCAACTACACTGAACTTTTTACTCTGCCACTAGAGCCTCACTCAGGCACTGCTTCACCTCCTAAGTTAGTCGACTTCTCCCTCTCCTTTTCTTTTTTCCGTGCCCTATATTCCTCCTTCTGTGCCTCCACTCAGTTCACTCATTTCCCTTTGCTACACCTTCTTTCTGCTTTGCTTATGCTTCCAGATGACAGGGCCACCACACTGCAGATTACATGCAGACCTGGGTGCAGGTAGCACTCAGGTTGTGTGAGGCTCTTAGCCACAATTGCAGCTTGAATCAGAGTGACAGGTAGCCTGGAGCTGCTCTCACAGATCTTTGCTCTTCTTACTCTCTCTGCCACTCTTCAACCTAACACAAGAGCAGCCATATGTTGCTCCTGCCATCTACTAGAGGGTTATTTCATTAAAATTCTACCTTTTTTTCTTTGTCTTCCTTTCTTTCCTATTTTTTTTCAGTCTCCTTGCTGCTTCAGGCTTAGCAGGTTGGCTTGCACTGCAGATATGAAAAGGATCAACATTGGAAGCTTCTCAACAGATGGCTGCAAGGACTTACGTTAGATGATGTCCCCTTCAGCATGAAAGCCGCTCAGCCAAAAGAACCACAGTTACTGTCCAGCAGATTCAAGTGGTGACTACGGTTGTTGGAGGCAGGTCAAAGCAACTGTTTAGGGAGGTACTTCATGTTTGTCTATGATAGTTCCTGGCAGCTGCGCTCAAGTGTTCAGTCTGTTGAGTCACCACAGGGACTCGAACTCAGCCTGTGTCAACTGTCAAGCAGATGTCCAGCATCAGAAGAAGGACAGTGCACGTGCTTTAGAGGAAGACTGTGTCCCCAAGTGCACTTATCTATACACATTCACATGCCCACCACCGTACACTTGTGTGTTGAGCACATGACACACACTAGCAGTGAAAGGAAAATAGGACAGATAAAGATGTTTTCAGAAATGAAATGTTTTCATGCAATGAAAAAGAAGGAGCAATTCTGAAGTCCTGATCGGGTTGGTCATTTGACATGAAGAAGTGAGGAGGAGCGAGGGCATAAGTGCTTGTTGTACTGATTGTCATGGGGAATTCAGGAAACTCAAGTGCAATTCTTTCTCCTCTCTTTTTCTTTAAAGCTACCTCGAGTTTTCCCTGCCTGGTCCACCAACTCTTTGTCAGGCACTATTGAGTATGAGCGAATATCTGTGACACTTTGCCCTGTGGCATTGGCTGATAGTTCTCGAGCTGGGTGAGCTACACAGATCCCAAACGTCCCTCTCTCTCTCTCTCTCTCTGCTAATTCAATAAAAAAAAAAAAGTCAATGATTGAATCCCGTCCCTCATGTGACAGCTGAAGCCCAAGACAACCTGCGTTGGCAAATACATTTATGGGAATCACAGAAAATACATTTTGCATGACGCTCGATGTGGAGTTGTCACTCAGAATTATCTCTTACTTTGGTGGCGAACACAGTGGAGGGATTTCAGCACATATACAAATTAAAAGTAAAAAAGAGCAGAGACGGTGGCAGTGAGAGAGAAAATACCATTTAAGCTGTGCTTCCAAAGCAGCTGCCACTCCGGTCTAATCTTTAAAGTAACTGTACACATGCACCACTACGAGAAAAGGCGGAAGAAAATGAGATCATTAATAGGGATGGCAAGGCAATAGATTTGTGCATTTATTATGTGGAGAAACAACATAAACAAGCACTGCGCGAAGTAGATAAACAGGCTGCCGCAAAGCTGCTCTTGGCCAGTTGGGCACTAATCTGTGTGTTGTGGCCTACAGAGATGTTACTATAGACTTTGAAGAAGTAAGCAAACCTAAAAAAAAACACTATTAACTATGTACACATAATTATACATATAAAAGCACTCACATGTACAAACACACACACCACAGTCGAATTTGCACATCCATGACTTATCAAAGCATTCGTAATGTCATTCTACAAATCATGCCTGACCACCAGGCTTTCACATCCGGCTGTAAGCGTTCAATCTTTCTAAAAAAAGATGCCTCCAAATGGAGTCGTTCTCTGTGATTGCGCGTATTGGGCATTAAACCTCCAGGATGCGGAGTTAATGGGATTGCTCCTGTTTTGCTTCTAGCTGAGGGCCGCATGGTGGCTGGAGGGGCTGTGAGTTGATGGCTGGAACCGACTTAGTGGAGACAAGAAGAAACCAAGCCAATTTTCACTTTGTTGCTTCTCCAGCATGGCCAAGACATCCAATTCCATCAGGCCTTTGCTGCTGGGGCGGCTGATAGAAATGGGCCCTAAGTCCTGTAGCTGGGCCAGCTTATTCCCTTATCTTCTAATGGCTCTGATCGTGGATTGGAGGAAAGGGTGTCAGAATAACTGCCGTATGACCCGCTGCCAAAGACCCTGATTAATCTCACTAAGGAACAACAGGAACAAGCTATGGCTATTACAGATAGCACTAAAATAATTTACATATTTGCTCAAGGAGTGGAGGATTTATTATCTAATAACAGAACTGTCAACAATACTAAAACATTCTGAGGATTGTAACGCAGCCATTTGACCCAACCTGAGGTAAAGATCTATCCTTATGGCTGAGCTCAAATCTCTATTATATTGTGTTCTGACTCACCAGGGGCTTTGTAGAATCCGATGTCTTCCTCAGTAAGAGGCAGCAGGTAGACTTCACCCTCCTTCCACTGCAGGGGGTACTCCTGCCCTCCAAAGAACTCTCCCGACCAGCCATCTTGATCTGGAGGTAAAAGAAAGCCAAACATGAATCACAGCCATTCTCCTCCACATCACAGACAGTCGGGATGTATATATGCGGCAAACGGTGCTGTTCACAAAGAATTCAATGTTTTGTTATTTTTCAATTGGTTTTATTTTATCTGTGACCAACAGAGAGAGGCAAAAAAAAAAACAACTACATACAGTAACCTTGAGAACTCGACATTAAAGACTAAAGAAGAGATGCAAATACAGAAATCACACTGAAAATATAATAAACACAACCAAATCGAGAAAACGCCTGCAAGTTGCACAGAAAAAAGTTACATAACAAAGTTTCTAGGGGACACTCCAAATAAGTTTTGCTATGGTTGTGTGCTTTACATGAAACATGTTTTGTTAGCCTCTACACCGTATATACTTGCTATACAGATGTAGGTGTATAACAAATCATTTTCTGCATAATCTTCAATAATATGTCATCAGAAAGCTGAAAACTTAAACTTTAGTCATTAGCGCATCATTTCCAGGTAGTCAACAACAGCTCACCTCTATTTTTTGGTGTTTTTCATTGAGTTTGCAGCTCATTCCATTGCGTTGCATGTGTGTTATATGTGTCAAATTAGTCTTTGCAGCCTAAATTTTGTCAAATTGGTGAAAATGATTTCCTCATTTGCTTTTGCATTGTCAATTTGCATGTTTTAGTCTCAAGTTGTGTTGCATTGAGCCTGTAACTGTGAACTTAGTGAACCTAAAAGGCAATCATCTGCTTTCTCTGGTCCCATGTTAAAAAAAAAAACCCTCCCTAAAAATAGAATAAATCCTATAAAGCTGACATTTACAAATAAACATAACAACATGCACAAGCCAGCATAATACACACTCACCAATAAATAGCAGCACAATACAACATGGTGGTTAAGGAAAATGAAGAGGGTGCAAATTTAGAGAAAGACATTATTAGTGTTAATTCTAGCGAGGTTGTAACAACCCTAGAGTAACAAGGGAGCCTCATTAATGGCTGGTGAGCCTTAGACAATACCTTCAATGAAGTCAGAAGTGATGTTGACAGCAGCGTAGTGATTGGATGAGGAACAGGCCAGGGAATGGCCATGGCAGAAACAAGGTTGACAGCCTTCTGGGTTTCCTTGTTGTAGGTTGAAAAACCCTGGCTTGCATCTGTAGGTACACACACACACATGCACACACTTGTATAAAAGGTTATTAAGATGCACACGCTGCGCAGATGCCTCATTGCAGCTATTTACCATAACCTTGCTGTAGTGCTATTCTCACTAATCTCTTTAATTTGTTCTCAGGGTGCTGGGCGCTGTAGACCAAAGCGTTAAAGGAAGACGGTGACCTAATGGGACTCAGCTGCAAAGACCCGGAGCCCTGACCTACAGACACTAGCAGACATATGGATGGGACAGGAACATGGCTAAAAATCAGTCACGACACTAGTCACATTACACAGGAGAGAGGCCTGCTCAACGAGCCGTGAAATCAGAAAAAAAAAAAAAAAAAAAAGTCAACAAACCGGGAACACAGAATTATTCAATAGTTTGAGACCTGGGGCTGTGTGTGTTGCTAATGTCACAGTGAGTTTATCAGTTTGATCTTCTATCCTAGAGGAATGAGATAGAAACAGACAGGAAGAAGCAGAGATTTGGTTATTGACATGTTGTAACAGTCATGTTCACTGTCCAAGAAGTTGGAATGATGGATAGCCCCAGATGTTCGAGCCATTTTTAGACAAATTATTCTTAAACCTTTTCTTTTTAGTGTGCTGCACCTGTAGGATGTGCTGACCTGTCTGAACCAAGTCATTAAATACTTACCATTGAATCTAGCAGTGATAAGGTAAATATTTTGTCATTAAAATGAAGATGTTAAAGATCAGACATGATCAAAAATACTACATTCTGCACATAAACTGATCAAGCGTTCATAACGGCGTCAGTTGTTCCATTGTGGAAGACTTTAACAGTTGCCTCGGTAACCAGAGGTCATGTGCGCACATACGTGACGTTGGCGATGACCTTATAACACACCTGTCACAGCTCTGTCCCTCCACGTTTGGCTTACAGTAACATCGTCCGTCCAGAGAGGAGCAGTCATCCACACTTCCGCTGGGGTCACACTCGCACGGCCTACAGATGACATGTGACGTGAAGATGAAAGATGTAAATACATGGTACTTAACATGATTGTGTATGTGGGAGACAACGTGTTATTGAATTTTGAACACAAGGGCAATTTAATGTGAGAACTTCACTGAGAAGGGTATTCTGTATGTGCTCGCCCCCCCCTCTAGATCACAGATGGTCAGGTACACAACAGAAGCCCTGGAAACAGTGGGGTGTCTTGCTCAAGGACACTTCAACAACATGGATACTTGTCTTGGGGCTCGAACCTGAGCCTCCCTAATAACTAGTCGACCATGTGAGGGTGTTTTTGTCATCAGCACACTCAAAAAGCACAACAAGTGCTCTTGGAACAAATCATCCGCAGCACGCTGCTTGTTTTAGTACATCACAAAAATTAAAAGGCTGTGTAAACAACCTTGATAAAAGCAAGTGTATGGGTCAACAGTGACTTGGATTATGTCAAAATCTGTTTGATCACCTTCATTGATTGATTACTTTTGTTTGAAACTGTAGCACAGAATCTATTTTTTAATGAGGTGCTATTACAAATAATTCAATTATCCCAAGGCAAGCCATCTCTACTTGTTTCTGCTCCAGTGGTCTGCGTAATTCACACCTCAACCCAGCAGCCTGATTTAGCTGCATGAGTGAGAGAACGCTGTGTGTGTGTGTGTGTGTGTGTGTGTGTGTGTGTGTGTGTGTGTGTGTGTGTGTGTGTGTGTGTGTGTGTGTGTGTGTGTGTGTGTGTGTGTGCATGCATGCTGGCATGTGTACATGCATATATGTTTGTATTAACAAAATTTTGGCTGCAAGAATAATTGTTGGCTTTTTAAGAACCAGCTCTAATATTATTGTATACTTTTGATTTATAGAATTGTTTATGCCAAAAACTTATATTCAATAAAAGGAATTAGTTTCAAGTAACATCCCACACAGTGATGTTTTTCAATAAAGCTTCCTTAATCTTGAGGCTCACTTTAGACCTGCAGCAACTGGTGCTTTTGTCCATTTGTGGGCAGGCTGTAAACATATCACTGATAAATGTCTTACCTCTGGAGATTATGTGGGGGACATGTTAACTATTGTCAAAAACGTCCACCAGGTATGGAACAACACTAGCTTTCATTTGGAGTTGTGGTTTTTTGACATCTGGCTAATATAAGTGCAATAATCACTCCGATTTTAGCTCGAGTTTGGTCTCCACCAGCTCTTTAGAAAGATAACTGGCTTTTTATCTTCAGCTAATAGAGCTAGTCACTAACTTTGTCTTTCTGCTGTTTGTCTGTTATTCCTACCACCTAACTATGGATACTGTGCCAACAGCCAGTAGACTAATATGAACACCAAATAATCATTGATATGCGATTCAGCACCATCACTTAGCATTCCCTCAGCAGGTAGAGGGGGTCAGGGAGAGCTAGTGTAGACTTCTTATGAATATAAATACTGCAACATACTTCTCACACGCACACACACACACACACATTCACCATCATATACATTTACATGCTGGCTCATATGCACACATACTTATGTATGGTAGAGTATGGAGAGCCCTCAGGTCAGAGAAAGTTGGACTGTGCTTTTCATCATCAAAATGTATGCAGCGGGTCAGTGCATCCTCAAGCTGCAACAAAGGACACAGTCTGCAGAGCCTCTGAGGTAAATCAGTCTCATATCTAAAGGAATGAAAGCAACTCTGACTATCTTTTTATAAAATTATAACCCTCTGAGCTCATTTTTGGATCATACTGAAACAAACACATTCAGAGCAAAGTATAAATATAGAGAGACAAAATTTTAATAGAATTCAATATGATTAAAATATCAATTTTGTTCTTTTTCAGGGCTCCGCCTCAATTAATAAAAGAAATATAATCAGCCATCAATCTTGTAAGATCTTTTTCCCATCATTAGATTGCCTCTGCAGCAAAACAAAATCTCTCTCATTAAATAAATCGAAGTATTTATTGACTTAATAAATTGGAAAATTAGCTCGTAGTACAAAGCTGAATTATGAATGATGTATAAATAACCTTCAAATAAACAGCTGGTGACAGTTAAAAGGGATTATGGATGTTTGGATCAATAAAACCAGGTTAACATGGGATAATGTTGTGTACAACTACAGTGACTTTGCCTAACTAGATGTCAAGCATGATGCATTCCACTGTCTTTGGAGGGAAGCAGGGAACTTCTTGTGGTTGGCTGCAGCTAAATCAGCTCTCTGAAGTTTCTGAAGGCAGCGAGGCTGTCACCATGGTAACGGATGGAAGAGACCGCATGGTCTCTGGCTCGGTTCTGAGGGATGTTCAAACACCAGGTCTTTTTTTCTCCTGGTCTGGCTGGCTGACTGACCAAACAGAACGCTGACCATGTGCAGCAGGAGGAAATTCATGGAAACAGTTTGCAAGTTGTGATTACCTCAGTCTCTATTCTCAGGCCCTGGGTCACAATGACACTTGATATTTGCCTTTTGTTTTCATCTAATATTTCTTAACATTGGATTGGAGAGGGAAAAATATTGCTTTGCTCTCCAGTTTTTTTTTTCTGACTTTTTGGCCACTGGGTACGATGAGAACAAGCTGTAAACAAAACATTGACATCTCCTTATAAAGTAGATGTAGCAAAAGTGTTAGCAATCACCAGACATGCAGCATTAGCATTCACATGGAGTCATATTTCAGGCATTTTGATGAATGTCCAATATTCACTCTCCATTTAGCTCTTTTGTCTCTGTTGAGATAGGTATCTGGCTCTTTAGTGGCCAAATGTTCATCAGGCAGTGGCTCACTTTATCTGTCTGACATTTGGTATATTGATCAGAGCTTTTATTTTTTTTGCTGAAAAACACTCTGAAAACAATAAATATGGGAGTGATAAAAATGAATCATAACAGTAAATTTGTTATAAAACCAAAACACTGAGCTCAAAGACACTCAAAAGTTAATTCACTGGTTTCTTCACTATATGTGACCCCTCTCATATCACACATAAGTCGTATACCATTCCACAGTGTACATAAACAGTACTCCCAACTCCCTGCTTCCTGTTTGGGGGATGTCCCTCCTTCCGGGACATCTGCAACATCCTTAATGCAGACATAACTTCCTCTGTGCATTAATGTAAACACCTTGAATACCTGTTGCTACTAGTGTGGGGATGCTACACTGCTGGGATAAAATGTTGGACACATATTGAAACAGAAACTACCATTATACACTGAAATATATTTAATTTGGAAATAAACGTGATCTGATTATCTTATTTTACGAGATGTATGATGTCATTTCTAAATTAATGTAAATATTATGCAGATTATTTACAGATTGTTATGTAATACTATATGCAAATATTTAGAGATTATTTTATAATATTCATAGTATGTTATCCTTGATAATTATGACCAGTATAACAATACTTACAGACATACTCTATGTAAACATTGTAAGCTCCATTGTTTTTGGTGCAATGACTGATGGGTAATCTTGCTCGTCAACTTTCAGCAAACTGTTGTTCAGTTCTTCTCTACACAGTTCACAGCTCCCTTTGAAATGAGCACACTTTGCTGCCTGTGGTTTGGACCTTTAATTAACATGGATGAATACCCACTTTGCTGGAAACTACAAGGCAATTGGAATGCACCCGTAGTCATTGAACACCTGTCAATATATAAATATAGATCAGAGCAGCAGGTCTTACTCTGTAGTTATAAAATATAAATGAACCACATGACTACTAACTTTTGGATTACCCAAAACTTAAACAAATAGACTGCATTTGAAAAACGATAACATTGCAGATTGTTTTTGTTTTTCAAGACTAATTATAATTTTGCTTCACCAAACAGAGACACAAATTTCATGTTACAGCCATAGAACCACAGTGATTGATCAGAGCGTGATGAACATCAGCACCGTCCTACTCTCTTGTTAGATAAGACGGATAAAATGGACGCTCATTTCAGTGAAGAGACGATAATATTGATTAAACAATTCAGAAAATATATGTGTAAACAGACGGAAAGAGGCAGAAGATAGTGACACATGGGATTTTTAGCGATGAAAATGACCCTAAAATACCTTGCTCTGAGTGAAAACTTGGCTTAATTGAAAGTTGATTTTTTTCCCCCTCAGTTCATGTTTCCATGTGGAAAATTACAGCGCTCTGGGTTGGCTTGATTGTTAGAACGGTTGTTAGCAGTTTGATACTATATTTGGCACAATGTGGTACTCGCTGATAAGAAGGTCACTAATTCACAGTGGTGTCACATAGGGAAATGAGAATCCTCTTGTTTACGGCTGCTTTGTAGTTTGATAAATTCAGGCTCGGGGAGGTTAGATGGTGTAACCTGCAAAACGGGGTGAGATTTATTCAGTGTCTGTGTTACCTGTTTAATCACTACTTTAGTTACCGTAGTCGTGGAATCTGAAAAATCACTTCTTGATGAGTGCAGATAAAAGTTAGTACTCAAATACCAGATTCAGATTCTCAGATCTTTTATTGCTTGCAAAGAAAGAGCCATTAGAATTATGAAACGTAGTCTCTCCTCAGTTCTTATAGCACTTTAAGATAACACAAATTACCTGCGTTACTCTTAAGACGTATTGTTCTTCCTCTTATCCTTTGATTGTCACAACACCCGTCACATGACCCTACTCCTTAAACTCCTACACATGTATATTTCTTTGTTGTGCAGATATACTTTTATTATTAACACACATACACAGGAAGAGATTTCAACCACCCTACAGGCAAAACTCCTTGACAATTAGTTTACTTGTTACTGCCTGCAACATCTTAAACATGATTATATCATGATAAGAAACTAATATTTGAGTCTTCTGTCTCAATATGTTTGTGCATCTGTGTTCATGACTATGCGTGTTGCTCACCTGCAGCCACCAGGGCCAAGCGAGTGAAAGCCAGCCCGACATGTGTCACACTTCTCCCCTGTCACGCCAGCTCGACACGCACACCTTCCATCTACATCACACTGCAGACTAACTGAACCTAGGAGGGACAGCAGATGGATCATGCAGGAGGGGAAAAAAAAAAAAAGGGAATGTGAAAGGTACACAGAGAGAAGGAGGACAAAAAAAGGAAAGTATTTTCAAGAAGATGGCTTGAAAAAATACCTTTAGATTCCATAAATGTTATTGCTGAATCAAATGTAATGGATCAAAGTACTATTAAAGATTTGTCATGATGGGGATAACTGAATACCTGTTATTGAATTCCGGTTCAAAAGCTCCAGTGATGAGCTTGGAAGAGCGCGATATAACCTTGCAACCACACTGTCGCTTACATACTGTAGCTTTAGTTAATGGAGAAAAAAGAGCAGCAGGGGCATTGTGGACATGAGAGAAAAGGAAGCCTGATGGAGTCAGCTATAACCTTTTATCAATATAATGGACTCCAACACCTCTGTGCAATCATCTTACACTATTTAGGAAACACAGAGGAGAAGATAGCTGATGTGTTTGTTAATTTCTTTCTCCGTCTCTCTCTCTCTCTCTCTCTTTACCCTGATGATGGTGTAATTAAGAGTCCAAACATTTAACATCCCATCTCCACCTAAAATTAAACTTAATGACCACAGAGTCTCTTCATTGACGTTCAGTGAGTCGACCGGATCAATTTACGACAGCTGAGTAAAGTCATGGATTTCTTCTTCTTCTAATGGTCATTTGGGAAGATGAGGCGAGGATACATCAGATGAGATGCGCAAGACATGAGACGAACGAGATTGTATGAATTATGAATCAGAGAAGATTCCACTCAAAGGCAAGGTTTGGCAGTAGAGGAGTCGATGGGTAAGAATAAATATTAATACGGTGTGATTAATGATTTCAAAACATTTCGCCATAAAAATTGCAACAATTAATCCTATGAGTCCTTTTTTGTCTGCAGCTAAATCTTGCTTGTGGTTCCTTATTGTGCCAATACAGCAATCCAATTTAACCATAATTAAATTTTCTGATGCCAGACAAAACAATAGTAGTGAGTAATGATATTGGCATGGATTATAATTAGGATTTTTAAGTTATTACCAAAACAATTAAGGATTTTGTAGCTGCAGTTTACCATTAATGTTGCAGTTGCAGGGCAGGCAGGGCTCCTCAGCAGATCTCCTGTAGTGGTTCTCTCTGCAGCGCTCACAATGGGGCCCATCAGTGTTATCTCTGCAGTTCACACAGCGCCCCCCACTGCCGGTGCTCCGGTACTGCTCCATGTCAAACACGCAGTCATCCGACCTCCCGCTGCAGTTACACTCTGCGAGCAAGAGAGAGAAAGCAAGAAAGAGAAAGAGCAAGAGGTCAAGTGAGGAGAGACGTGAAGAACGAGGAAAGAGCAGCCACAGGGGAAGAAGTAGACAGAGGAGGCGAGAAGGTAAAAAGAGAGGAGACGGAAATAGACAGAGAAAAGACACAGAGGGGGGGATATGTGTGAGAGATTATGTGTTCTGGGATTGGATCATAATTTAGAGGCTCGTTGCTAATCTTATTTCACACAGGCCTAATGAGGAGCCAATCGGCTGTCAGGGGGCACTTAGATAACAGTAATTCATGTTTATACAAGAGCAAATTACCCAACTGATAACACACCATCACAGCTCTCATACCCCTCACATCAAATCCCTCCTTAGTTTACCAGTTACCCTAAGGGGGGATTTAGGTGAAATTGCCCATTTTATTATGAATCAAGCTCTCAGTTGTGCTGGCAATAACCATATGATTATTCTTTCCTGTTAATAAGGAGCCTCAGCAGTGTTTACCTTATTTCAAAGCTAAAAGAGGATCACAGGTTCCTTGAAAAAAGCTTGAGAGAGATTTAATAAACAGTCGGGTCTAACTAATGTCATGAAATTATTAGAGGTAAATGAAGGTTCACACAGTCTTAAGAAACGCCCATAATTATAATAATAATAAGACTGCCCTCTTGTTTGTAACAAACATTTGCCTTTAACACATCCAGCCAACATGAAGCAGTCTAATATTTACGTTACAGTACTTCGACTTCTTGGTCTCTATCGTGGGGCTCTTTTCCAGCTAAATGCCCCCCTATGTTCATTAGCTAGTTGCTAGTTTGGTTGTTAGCCACAGGGCAGCAGTGTTAGGCAGCAGTGCTGATAATATTCAGTAATGACTAATGTAAAGGATTATAATTTTTAAAAAATCCCACTAATGTCTGGTAATCAAAAAAATGTTGTCATAATACATGTTACTGTTATATTGTCAGCTTGGTGATGGGGCTGAAGGTGGGATGAGGAAGTTGGCCAATACTTCCTGGGAGTAAGAAATGTGGCTTTCAGTAGCGTTTCTAAGTTACACATTTATTTTGGAGAGGACAAGCAAGAACATAAAACCAAAAAGTGACTTATCAGTATCAGTAAAAAACTTCAGAAGTGCAGCTCAGAGGTGGAAAGAGTAGTAAGAATCTGTAGTTGAACTGCTGGTGTTAAAAATACTTAAGCAAAAGTACAGAGTATTCTTCTCAAAGACTACTCAGAGTGCTAGCTATGTTTTGATTGTTGATGTTTAATGCATTACCAATAGCAGGCAGTCAGTTGAAAGGGGAGATCCGTGTAGAATATATCTTCTTTCAACAAAGCACACTTCTCTGATAAACAATAAAAGCCATGATAGAATGCTATCATAGAAAAGCTATTGTGATAATTAGTTACTAAAAACACATGTAATTCATAGACATTTCTCCCAATGCACTGCAAACAAACAACCAGGCCAGTGCATGTGGTTTCAACAAGCTGCATGTTATTAATAAGCTCTGTAGTGCTGTGGGGAACTGCAGAGTCTCTGTGGATTTTCCGCCATGAGCTACCTCCTTCACATCACTATTGGAATTTGACCCATTGTTACAATAAAATCATTGATTGGCGTCCTGAAATTGTAGCTGCAATGGATGGAACGAAAAGGCACTATAGCAACCAGTAGCTTCTGCACTGCTGGGAGTGGCCTTTTGCACACAACATGCATCTTTTGACAAATGCTGAGTCCCTTGTTATCACATCTGCAATCCCTCTGCTCATGGTGCAACAGACTGTGACAAAAAACTGACACTCCGCATAGGAAGTTTCTGCAGGATTCTGATTGGCACTGGTGGGCAACTAGAGCACAAATACATCCAGCCGGCTCCACTTGTCAGCTCCCATCCACTCTATCTTTATCGTGCCAGCTAGCAGTGCTGCCACTGCTGGTCAGGCTAGCAGATAGCCAGGTGGCAGGACTGTCAACAACAGCCTGAGCCTCCGCTGCATTTCCTTTACTGGTACAAATTCATGTTGACTCTGATATCATCTCATAAAATGTGATGTAATCCATGATGTATGCTTTCACACTGGGAAAATATTTGGTACTCCAGGCTAAAAACTTCCATTAATGCTAGCACAGTTTTCTGCAACACATCTTGTCTGTTGTAATAATATTGTCTTTAATCTTGGCTTTTTTAATATTGATACTTTAATCTATTTTTATTCCACTTTTCTACTATTTATTTGCAGCATTGCAGTCCTGTTTTAATCTTGGTTCAACCACACGAAGCACATTATGACTTTGTTTTGAAAAGAGGTTATTCTTCTTCTATCATTATGGGACAACGTTTACGATTATCAGGTCTATCAATGGGTTATATCTAAAGTTACTTCATGTGTGAACCCAAGCGAGGAAAATTAGTTTGTTTAATTATGGTTCTCTATCCTGAAATGAGCTTCAGGGCAAACTGAACATCTGGCTTTCCATCCCTCTCAGCATGTTCCAAAATATATTCGTTAATGTTTTAATTAGTTGCTGCTCCTGTGTCCTATTTTTTTTTTTTTAAAGAAAGCTTTTGTTTTTACTCTGTTTTTTATTTTGGATATTTGGTTATCTGCACGGAATAATAGGTATGTAACTGTAATTACTTTGGATTATTCCCAATTGCAGTTTATATGTCTCTCTGTGTATATTTAATGCTATAATGTACTGTGCATTATCAGCCTCTGATGTTGCCATTAGCCTCGTCAGCCTCCTATCTTAAATGTGAAGTCATCAAACCATTAAACACACAATAATAAGAATGCTGAATCGCTGCTGCATGTTTTCCATCTAGTAAACGAGTGGAAAATAATTGTAGTAGAACAGTTTGAAGGTGGTGTATGTGGGATGAAGATTGCTACAAGCAGTGCACACATACAATATGGCAGAAGGAAAGTGAGACAGAGCAAATCACTTAAAGCTGTTTTTCAGCAGGTTTAACACAAAGACCTCCACAGTTTGACCATCTTGACCACATTTAGGGCTGCTCGCCCACAGGCACTTCTTCCACATGCTTTCCTCAGTTCTATCCTTGGGACCATACAGCCTGTGCATTACCGCCAGTGTGAAGCCTCCATACAAGTTAAGAATGCACTACACTCAGCAAGAACATGCACAAAGGACTCCTTCCTGCCACTGCCTCAAACGCTATGACTCACACATTTTGGGATGTGAAATCTGAAGGATTACAATAGAATATATCACTACAAGGTATCTCGAAGGGAACCTGCAGCCCTCTCAGCCATGAATTCTATTTTTCTCTGTCACATAGATGCAGGAACATGTTTTTGTAGGTACATTAAGGCGAACAAGTAAAGAAAAGAAACTTAAATGTGGCTTTGGCGCACAGATTTATCCAAAGTCTGGTATGATTTAAAAATGATTTGCGTGGAACTGCAGTTGAGATTGTTCCAGTTCTTACAGTACAATATTCGCTTGTAGCGACTAAAGCGTGATTAAAGGTTCATATGGTGGTGCTTAGGCACTCACAGCACTTGGGCAAGGTTACAGAAAGACTGTAGTCTTGATAATATAATATTCATAATTCATAGTTATATAATATAGATAGTTCTTTGCCTTGTATATGCTCTCCATCCACCCGGATCCGCTCCCTATGACTATGGTGGTACAAAAAGGTGCCACTTCCTCCAATCGTATGGGACATAATGCTGACAGCATTTATATTTCTTTTGTATCATATTCAGTATTAGTGATGTAAGTGTAGGAGATGGGGTTGGTGTTAATGGTGACAACCTGTGACAGCAGTCTCCTCCGAATAGGCCAAATTGATTGTACTGTGTCATACACTTGATTTGTTCGATAACAACGGACTGTGAGTCAAAAAACCAAAAGTCAAGAACAGACCTCATCTTAAACTATCTGAATCACTTTTCTATACAGATGCTGTCCAGCTTTACTGTAAGTTGATGTCTCCACTGTGGGAAAAGAGCTGGCCGAGTGCCTTCATGAGCCACAGACACTAACCTCTGCTGAGAGGCTGGACCTGTAGCACTTGAGACTCCTGCTGCGAGCTTCCAAAGACTCTTTAATTTGCATATCTTGCCCATATAGGCATAGACGTTGCCCTCATATTGCTCCTTGGGGCGTTGTTTCATAAAGATTAGCCTGGACACATAGCGACAGCCATGTTCTTCGTTGTCTTCAGTGCTTTCAACAGCACACACTCTCTTACAAGCCCTGAATAAACTCTCATTGAAGTATAGTATGAGGAATAGTAGTGCTATGTTCCAGTATCAAGGTTGATTTCAAACTGGTCATCCTTTTTATTGAGTGCTATAAGATGTTTGATCAAAGATAATCTTCTACACTAAACTCCCCAAAACACCAGAGATAACTACCCACCAAATGATATAATGTCATACATATCATATTAACAACAAGCAATGCTAATTTCTCCTGATTGCATTGGATTTCAGCCATCTTTGAGCAGCAAGGCATGGTTTTTGGAGTCTAAAAGAGGTTTGCCACCTGACCTTACCTGCATAAGAGGTGACGCAATTCACCATCTTATTGTCTTCTGCCCTTTATATGAATAATTTGTTAGCACTGTTGTAGAATGCATTGCAGAGAGGGACCACAATCCCTGCAGGCACAGTAATTTCTCATTTTTACATCTAATTTGCTGGACGAATGAGATGTCGGACCAGCCAAGAGAGTAGAACACCAGCAGTGATAAGAAACCTATGAGGGATCACGCTGCATACATATCTATATGACCTTTAGTGTACTGTTACAGACAAATCAGACCTCTAACCCACATACTATTCTCCATGTTACCTTTTTGCTTAGGTTAAGATGGCAATTTTTGATAAGAACTGTTCATTGTACATCAACGTTGTTTACCATACCAGAGGCGTGTTCAAGTCGCTTAACCCTCAAGACCCCATAGCACCCAGAGTGCCCGTCCTATATTTCACTATAACGCCGGGAGCATGCATGATCATTCCCAGTGTATCAAAATGCGGGAAAAAAAGTCCTGAGCTTTGTATTGTGGATAGTTTAAGTTGTCATCAATAGCAGGAACCAGAAATATATATCATTACATTGATATCTATATCTAAAGCGTGCCCGGGTTTACAATCTTATAAAGGCTGTAAGATTGTGTTATGATGGAGACCCTGACCCAATGTGCATGGTGGAAAGCGATGAAGACATTGTGAGTTCAAGTTTTTGGCTCAGATGACATAATAACCATCAGTAAACAGCGGGACTTACCCAGCTCTCACTGCCGGAGATGGAGTGTTCCAAGGGGCAGTTTGCAAAGAGAGTCAGCAGGGAAGATGAATTGGTTGTTCTCATAAAAATAAACAGCTATTTACAACAAATTTGGTGCTATTTATTTTTTATTTCTGATGTTTTTTTAGTGCTGAATCCAACAAGCTACAGATGCCACGTATTTGGTATTAAATTAAAGAGGAAGATGTGTTTTTTAAATGAAAAAAAAAAAAAAACTATGTTGGTAAATTCCTTTCTGGATTTGAGATTGAGCTGTTTGTTGATGGCAAAAAAATCCTCTTTTGAGTGAGAGTTCTCAGAGAAATGCACTCTACAATTCTACGGGGATCTAGACGTTTAACTGTAAAATACTCAAAATCTTACGATCTCCTCTCCACTTGTGCCAAAGGAGTGTGTAATGACATAATGACAGTTATGCATACAAATTGGGACATGACATTTATACATAATAATCTAAAGTGCATTTTAGTTACATTTTATCGTGACTCACTCCCTTTATTATCCAAATAGTTTGACATTTTTGAAAATATTCCTGCTACAAATTAGATGAAAGGATTTATACTATTATTCAGTTTAGAAGCACAGGTTACAGTGCCATGAGTTTGTGAGTTAACAGAATGAAAAGTCTAGGTGTTAGCTGCAGAACTCAAGTTCACTACACCCGAGAAAACAGTTGTTGTGACAGTCACAGCATGCTTACATGTACAGTTATTTTCATTTCTTTGTTATCAAGGTCATTTCCACAAATGCCAAATGTCGTCGTAACAAAAAGCCTCCATCTTGTAAAAATAAACTATGTAAAATAAACTATGTTGTCCACTTTCTTATTTTCCCCTACCAAACACAATTTCCTGCTGTTACATTTGTATAATAGAGAAAGTTCCAAGTCACAAGTAGCTACCTTATCTCCCAAAAATATATTAATTGTTCTGCTAAATATAAAAGGGCAGCTGTGGAAAATGAGGTACCGTGGGTTGTCCATTAATCATAGGATAGGTGGTCCCCCGATGAGAGGCAAATTGCAGGAACTTTGTCTGGTAAGGTTTAAGTACAGTCCATTTACCATTTACATGTATCATTGATTATACTCAATAAGTAAAGCCCTGATCCCCCACAGTGCACTCTCAGCCCTGACTTCTTGTAGCCCACAGGTAGTTGAGTTTACAGACTCCACCACATGGAGTGCAATTGTAATGCGGATCATGTGGGAACGTCACCGTGTGATAGTTGAGGCAGAAAGGACTCAGCAGGAAATTAAGTGGAAGGATGTTGACAGGTGCCAATTTACATTTTGGGAGGGGAGCAGCTGATTTCAGATATATCGCACTGTTCGAGACACATTCTGAACGCAGTGAGGCAATGGATGATCAGTACTGTTGGATGTGGTTTTGGATAAGGATGGGACTGAACAGGAAGTCATTCTGATTTAAAATAAACTGTATCGAGGGTTGAAAAATCTGTTAAAGATGAGCTGAAATGCAAAGTAATGGGAGGAAAAGGTTGCAAGGTGCAAGACGAAAACATCTCTGTTAGTTTAAAGTGCGTTATTAGTTAATTTCATGAAGAATCAGATATAGAAATGAATAGTTTTGCACAAAAATGATGAGGAATAAATGCTTGATATACGGTAGGACAGAGCAGACTGTTAGGTGAGGTAGCTGAATTGATATTTCAAATGCTTCATCACGTATGGCAGCAGTGGTGCACAGGTTAGCCTCACAGCAAGATGGTTCCTGGTTCAAACCCGCCTCAGTTGGCTGGAGTTTGCATGTTCTTCCAGTGTCTGTGTAGGCTCACTCCAGTCACTCCAGCCTTCTCCCACAGCCCCAAAACACATGCAGGTTAATTGGTCACTCTAAATTGCCCATAGGTGTGCATGCGAGCATGAATGGTTGTCATTCTATGCGTCAAACCCTGTGATGAACTGACGACTTGTCCAGGGTGTAGCCCACTTCTCGGCCAATTTCATATGGGATTGGCTCCAGCCCTCCCCGAAAGTGATAAGGATAAGCAGTTATGTGACATTATGTGACAGCTGACAGAGGCAGGGAATGACTGCATGCAGGACTGAAAATACATAACTTATATATATATATATATATATATATATATATATATATACTGTATATGGCACTGACTGATATCGAAGTGTGGCCTGTATTAAATACAAACTCACCTAGAGAAATTTATTCTTCAGGTTTCCATAAAATTGCTTTATTTACAAATCAATTCAGTAGTTATCATGACCTTGTCTGCAAATGGGATCTATTTAACACAACACTGTCAATGTCAGTCATAGATGCTTTTTTGCATTGTCCTAAATTAGTAGCTAGAATATGATTTCACCAAGCAAACACAAGAAACCAAAAAAATACAACAGAAGATAAAACAGATTTTAGGCTTAAATCCACTTCTACATCCATCACATTTCACAGTAGGAGTACTACCAGGAAGCTTACATGATAAGTATCTGATTTATCTGAACTATTATGAACGATAGTATTGATATTCAAGAAAATGATCACAGTCAGCCAACTCCATCCACAGCCTTCAACCTTAAATCAGTGGCAAGAAAGGATTTAAAGTCTGCCGACTGGAACAGCCTCAGGCTAAGCCGATGACAACATCAAACAAACAACGGAAATTATGAAGACCCGCAGCAACCTGCTCGGGCTATAAATGATTTCAGTCTCAGAGGGGGAGAATCTTGATGAGAATGACATTTGAGTGCACCTCCAATACACACACACACATACACACAACCAACTCTTGCACAACCCTTTGCATATTTATCCACACCTATTTTAAGACCACAAAGCAAAAAGCAAGCAGAAAATCAGCAGTCCAATACCCAATATCAAAATAAACAACCTGGGCTGGTAGTGGAATTACAAATAGAAACACAGGAGATGTTCACAAACACTGAAACATAAAAAGCTCCCCTAAAGCTTCCATTTACCACCTGCTGCTATCATTCACACAGTGACAATGGCGAATATCACTGTAATAATCACACATGATTGTGACTACTTTTTGGCTTTTTGCTTTTTTAAATAAATTCTAAATCAGTAGTCATTGATGCAGCTGTGTTTAGCAGAAAGTGTATTAAAATAAACACCTTTTTACCTGTTACCCTCATGACTTTGGTACTGTTCCTGGGCGAGATGCGGGACACACACTGGACAAGTGACCAGTTCACACATATCCACTCACATTCACGCCACAATTTAGAGTTACCAATTAATTTGGGAGTCTGTGGGAGGAAGCCGGAGTACGCAGAGAGAACCCAGGGGTCCGAATCATGGAACTTCCTGCTGTGAGACGACATTGCTAACAAATTGTAGAAAATGTTGCTGTCACTCGGGCTTTAGTAAATGAATACGGAACCATGCAGTGTTTTTTGCAGCAGGTTGTGTCATTGTATGTAGGAGGATTACTCAAATTTGCCTAATTGACCAAGAATATTATCCCAACACACTCTAGGGTCACCATTGGGGTTGCTTGAACATGTTTAAATCACTGTGCTTGTTCACTGCTATTTCAGGCATTTTGGTGGATGTAAGCAGTCATAAATACGACTGTATCTTGTCCTGACATGAAGAACCTTTTGAAAACGTGATGCTTGATTTATATCATATGCATACATGCAAACACACACTGCGCCGACTGAGATAAACACACATTTAATAAACAGTATACTGTAATTGGATTTTCCAGGATGTCTGTGTGTGATACGAGGCTGCAAGTTAATTATTTGAAATGGAGAGACAACAAATTTCAGTCGTAGGTTCCAAATCCTCGCAGTCAGATTTGCCGCATGCAGTGCCACACGATAAAGAGGATTTATAGCTGTAGACTTAAAGAGACAAAATATACTATTGCAGGAAATAAGTAGATTACTAATCATGTCACTTTATGTTTATTTTGTAAAGTTCAGGTTTTATCTTAATTATTGTCTTATTCTTGGGTACCATAGTTTTCTAAGCCACAAAAGGTCACGCGTCTGTTATAGTTTAGTCTCCCTGCTAAAAGATTATTTGCTAAAATATTGCCTGAAAGAGACACTTGACATTTTTGCCAGATTTGTTGGAAATTGTCGGCTTCTATCAGCAGTGATAGCATTCATTGTAAATAGCCAACATAATTGCACTGCACGTGTTTTGACTTACCCCCACCTCTCAACATGTCCTTTTTGTGCCACAATAATTGGAGTCGATGTTGCAAAGTGTTTGTGAATTGGGTGCTGCCTCTTATTTGCATGACTGCACCGTATACATAGCTATATCTCTGTCAGGTTCTGTTGTTGTTTCTTGTCAGTTGTTGTTGCTGTACTGTGCTTGAGTAAAAAGGTTTAAAAGAATTGTTATGATAACTGTTATATTATATGACAATAAACCATAATATTTTATTTGAATGTTTCTGTGTATTGCATTTGGTATTTTAAATATTATATCATAGTTTCACATTTTGGGAAATATGTTTATTTGCTTTCTTCCTGAGAGTTAGATGAGGAGATCGAAAACACCTCTCATGTCTGTATGCTAAATATGAAGCTAACGCTAGCACCTGAGTAATTTAGAGATTGGAAACAATAGAAAAAACCCAACCTAGCTCTGTCCAAAACTAACAAAATCCATCTATAAGCACCTCTAAATTTACAAACTTACATGTTAAATCTTGCTAAAACAATGAATTGCCATCTTACGATGGTTATTTCTTAATCTGGACCACTTTGCAACCAGTGGAAACTCCATGAAGTAATATAGTCCCAACTATAAGAAATGGTCCAGAAAATCACAACAGATATAGATATTTATAAGGAAGATCCATTCTAAGCTGGAGAAAGGGGGTTGACAGGCAATTACGAAGCTGATTTTCTTATAGGTTGAAGATATTGTACAATATGCTTGTCTTATGATCATGTTCCCGTTACGACAGTGACATTACGATGACAGAATGTCTTAACGTATTCCATATATAGCAATTACAGCAGACATCAGCTTTGTGACATGGGGGAGAAAAGAAGAAAGAAAGAGGGGAAAAATGAGGGGAACACTCAATTTAAAATGTGTTCATGCTCACATAAAAATAGCTCTATTAAACAGAGTAGCAAAGTGCGATAAAGCCCTTTTCAGAAATGCACATTTTTACATTACTGACAGCAATTTAACATGTTAGTCTCTCTCTTTGGTAACATTTGCATGTTGCTATCAACAGAGCACGAATCTGAACTGAATGCTGTCAGATTGATGTAAAGGCCACAGCAGCACAAGGTGAAACATGTAAAGAAAGAGAATGAGGGAGCACTTCTTATATCACCTTCGAAGATCACCTTAATAAATGTATTATTTCAATCATGGCTTCTTATGCACAAAATCATTTTAATTAAGTAGGAAACAGTGAAAGAGATGTAGGAGAGATTGATCCTCTCACATCAGTCTATAAAAACTATTTTCTCTTCATGGTGTGACTGGAGCAAAAGAGGTGAAATGTAACAGAGGTGTACAACCACAGTGATAATCTAACTCTATTTATATGCTGTATAAGTGATCCAGTAACATACAGCATGTTCTGTACTACATTAAGACAAGAAGATGTAAATGAGTCTGTAAACCTCACAGGTTCACTCACCACAACATGTCTATCACCCTTCAGGGATGTTTTAGAGCGCTTTAAGTCATGACCAGGTCCATGACCAAGTTTTCATTAGCTAATTGCAAATCTCTAAATGCTTCCCACGTCCACTATGAAAAGACTATAAAACTGCAGTTCAACATTTTTTTCCTCTCAAGATGTGTTAGTTTCTACACATCTGAGACCAAGTCTCTTTAATGCATTTAAATTAATCTAATATAAAATAACAAAAGGTCACGCTATAAAAGAAGCAACTTGCTACACAAATACTAATCTCTCACCTTTTGATCTTACTGAGATAAAAAGAGGGTGCCATGACAATGACTAAATAAATGCATATACATTTTCATATGAAAAATCTTCAATAAGTCCTTCAAATGAAACAACAAAATACGCAGTTTGTCAGTGACCGCCAGAGCAACACATGGAGGCGTTTTCTGATCTGATGCTGCACTGACTGGATGACATCGTTTGTCAGATCCTCCTAAAACTTTTAAAAGAAATGTTGTATGATGTGACAAAGCTATGGTTAGGGGTTGGTGAGGTTTAGGCAGGTTTGTCCCTTATGGGCTACTGTAGAAACATGGCAGGTCAACATGGTGGACACCATAGCAGTGGACCCATCTGTAGGTAGCCTATATTATAAGCTAACAAAAATCCATTTCTAAACTGAATCCTAACAAAACATGCACATCACTGCATGTACACACAGTTGCTCCAGCAGTGGTAGTTGGATGCACTAAAGGCTAAGTAAAGAGCAAACAAAATTAACAGCACACATATCAAATGTATTGAACTTCAGCAAAAGAATGCATGCTCTGAAAATAATGCCATACATGACTTTCATTTTTCTCTCAGTTCCTGCAAAGCCAAAGATCATGTTCCCTCTATTCGATTAGGGTGGCTTTATACGGTGTATTCTGAAAATGCACCTCATCCCTTCCACCTTATTTCAGAGTAGTCTAAAATTACATGCAGCCGAAACCAGTCTCACACTGCAAATCTACTGCTGCTGCTCCCCGAACGTGATATCAGGTATAACTGCTGTAAGGGTCTCGGCCTTCTCAAGCTCACAAATGTTTCACACCTTTGACATCTCAGCATGTTTTTGTTAGCATGAAGACGTCTCTCCCATAACTAGCAAGGTGAGAGACGGGATCATTGTTTCACCTCTTGGTAGTAACAAACATGGACAAAATAACATCACGTATACACTGTGTGCAGTTTTTATAGTTTAGGATTCATTTTGCCCGACATAAAAAGCCAAATTAAATAAATTCTGAGATCATTTTTCTCAACCAATCATCATTGGATACAATGATTATTCTTGTTTCTTTTAGGGATTATTTGTTTAAGCATTTATGTGAATGGACTTATTTATAAACTGTTTAGAAACATGAATAATGCAAAATCGCAGAGATTTTCCCCCTTCATGTTGTGATCGACGCTTTATCATAATAAATCAATAATTATGATCTTACATAAAAACAACTTCATTTCTAAGCTCCGCACATTTATTATTTATAACGTATTCATTTTGTTTACACTTTACCGCTTGCTATACTGAGTGTTTTTAATTTCTTTAATGCAAATGTGCTGATAATAATCACCAGCAGATAAAACTCTGTCCTTTGTCAAAATGTTTTGCCCAAACACGGGAAGAATATTACAGTGGCCTGACACAGGAATATTAAAGGTTGTTGGCGCAAACTGAGGCTAAATGAGTTTTCTTGCCAGATAGAGATGTGCATTCATTATTATGCTTCCACATCCAGCGTCTCTTTTATATGGCGTGTTTATTTATTAATATACTGCATTGATTAAGTTGGGCGCAGTACTCTATTTAAGACGCCATCTGCTTGGTAGCATGAGTAAGAGTAATTAAAACAAGCTTTCTGCTTAATAGAATTCAGCAAAAAACAAATACAATTTGTGAGCCTCTCTCCTTTATGGTTTTTATCCCTCAGCCAATTACAATTCATCCTCGACAGCATTCAGTAAAAGTGCACAGTGCGATAAGCCGAACCTGATAATACTCGCGCTAATTCATTCATGCAGAAGCTCTGAAGCTACGGGGGTGCCAGCAAACATATGTGCATACTAACAATGTGTGTATATTCACACATACAAATACCCATATGAAACAGCAGCTGATTTAAATAAACATACATCTTCCAAGCCAATGCTCATACAGTACACTTAAATCTTATGTGTTGTAATGCGGTCACAAAATGTCATTACTGTTTGTGTTTCTGCCACCACATCTCCGTTATCAGGTTTCAAGCAAGAATAATGAAATACTGTATGAAGCTGGGTTCAACATAACAAATGCCATTCAATTTACAGCATAATGAGAATCAAAGAACTTGATTTCCATACTGATTGTCACTGTAATCTTTTTTTCCAAAGTGAGTGAGGAGTGTATCTGCTCACTCGCACAGCAAAAGCCAAAGCTGCACGTGAGGAAATCAAAATTTCAAGATCTATTGGAGATTGATGTGAGGTGTATTGATGGAGTTTACGGGGACCTTTGACAAGCTTCAGCTTGTCACTTGAATTTAATGCTGCCCTGTGGATTTTTCAGCAGGCTGCACCCAGCGGACCAGAAGCGAGGTACTCACTTAAACACTCGTTGGCAGAGTCCCCAGAGGCCCTGGACCAAGGTCTATCCTGGTAAAAGGGGTGACATCTCTGGCAGTCATCTCCCACTGTGTGATGCTCGCAGGCACAGACCAGGCCACCATGTTCGCCCTCAAAGCACTCGCTGGCGTGACCGTTACACTTACATCTGGGGGAAACACAGACAGAAAGTTATGTAAAAGATGCAAGCACAACTTTTTGAGATACACACACACACACGCACTTCGCTGTTCCTTGCTGACTCAAGTGTAGACATACTTATACACACTGTGAATGGAGTAGAAGGCAGGGGAGAGTTGAAAGTAAGAAGGTGTTTCCACTGTAAGGAGTTGTCACTTCTCATTATCCTTCACGGGCATAAACATGGCCAGAGAAGAGGTAGGGTTTTCATTCCTTTTCAGCAGCTGCACTATTCAACTGTGCACTCAGCGCTTATACGCTCACACTGGTTGTGTGTACCTACATGCAAGCCATTTTACTTTATATCTTTTTGTGCACACAATCTTCAGATTAGTGTATGCTGTATAACTTTTACAAATATAAGTCAGTAATCATGAGATAAAAAGGATTTATTAAGTCAGTTTCCACAACAAGACAGTTAATATCTGCTAATTTCCTTTCTCTGTGCGTTTGGAAAGCATATCAGTTCCTCTGAAGCACGGTGGCAGCTACGCCTTGCTGTGTGTAATATTTCCTGGCAGCGTCGTCGGGTTTTGTCGAGTGGCTGTGATAGGGGACAGGGACTTGTCACTGAGTGGCAGGCTCTGTCAAATTTAGCCAGCTGTCCCGCATCCAGACGTATGCTTGCCTGGGGCTCAGAACGAGTTATTTCCGTTGTCGCTGAGACAACAACAACCTAGTGACTCCAAAGTGCTTCCGATCAACTCTGTTAGACTAGGCCTCAGCCGCTCGGTGAAAATTCCAACTGAATATGTTATGAGGAGGATCACCTGAACTGTACAGGCAGCATATGGGCAGCTCAAAAAGTGATGTGCAATATGTTGAGTCCTCATGTTATACCAGATTGGAAAAAGTGCATAAACTGCATTTTTCACACATGTGGATTGTTGTGACCAAAATTCTGTCACATTTATTTCCGGAGCAGTCTTTTATAGCATCTGTGAGTGGGACCGGATGACTTGGTGTGGTGTAGCACCGAAGTGTAAAAGGCATGTGTACAGAAAGCACTGGTACAAGGCTAACATGCTGTCACGCGGGTCTCTCACCCAAGTGTTGTGGCATTGGTGGGTAATTTGTTATGCCGCGGCAGTGATCCTAAGTGTTTATGACAGGTGTCAGATCAAATTTATATTCTTTCTGAAGGCTTCATCTCAACTACTTAATCGTTCACTTCTATCTGCAGCGCCAAGGTGCAGCCTGGTCCTTGGCGGTATGTCCTCTCTCATTACTTTGAGTAATAAACCAAAAGAACTGGAAGGAGGATGGATGATTATCTTGGTTCATTCTCATCTGATGGCAACTTGAAAGATAGCAAGGAGTTTTTTTATGCAGTTTTGCAAACACCTGTCCAGGATAAGGTTTTGATAGCTTTGTACACACACTATGTCCATGTTCATGTCCATGCAGAACTTCTAACAGTTATGTTGACGTACACATTTGTGTAGTCACTTTCATTTTAAAGGAAATGTTACACTGCTAAGACTCTGTCAATTCTATCTTCACAGGTTTTATTTCAAGAATATCTGCAGATCTGCTGATTGCAAATCAAAAATAAATTATACTGAATGAACATTGAGGCGTTGGTTAAAGGTTGTGGGAAGAAACACATGGGACATGCAGAATTTTTCAGTATTTAACCAAAACCATGACCTTTCCTTGACCCTAACCAATTTTCTATGAGCATATTGCTTCCAGTATGTGAGATAAAGGACAGGAACCTCAGGCTTTGGTGGCAAAATCCATGCTTTGTATGCCAAACCACCCACCCCGTACCTCCTGAGGCAACAATTGTGTTTCCTCTAAAACATGGAGACAATTAGGATTTATTTTGTGGGAGGCAGGGTTTGTGCTGCATTATGTTTGTGATATCTGGAAGCTGGAAATCCAAATACACCATGAGACAAAGAAAATACACAAAGCTTTTGAGTTTTCATTTGGTTTAACAGTTTCACAGAACAAAGCTCAGAGTTAACCTCTAAAGTGACTACTTTATTTTAACATTTTAAGAAAGAATATTGGCTGTGCAGTGTTCTTGTATTGTATTTTTGGATTTGCAAGTGTTTGACGTAGTCCTGAATGGTGTTTCTTACCTGCCACCCACAGAGAAATCAGAGATGGCATAGAAGTACGAGCGCAACACTTTAGCATCCTTGAAGAACTCATCTCCAAAGGTGTTAAGCCTGTCCAGAGAGATGAGGAGGTCAGTGGCTGTCACCCATTCCTGGAAGAGAAGAAAGAAAGAAAGAAAAAAAAAACGTAGGGAAGAAGAAAAGACCAGCAGGGTGAGAGAGATATTAGAAAACACCTTTCGAGGTCACCCACTTCAAAAAAGATTGAAAGGGGGAGGTATTTTGGCTGCTGCCACTACTGGAGGAACAAGGAAGCTAACTTTAGCCAAGAGTGGTGTGAGGAGGGAGGATATGTGAGACAGAGCAAAGAAAAGAAGTTGGAAAGGAGAGTTGGCGGATCAAGGGAAGGAGACAGGGGTGATGGTGTTATGGAAGGGGAGAGAGCAGATGTAATGGGGAGATAATGAGGATGGTGTAGGAAACTGAGTTAATGGCAGAAAGAGGGGTGAAGAAAGAAGGGAATTAATGGAGACAAAAAAAGAGACAACACCGCAGCACTACATCAGTATAATGGATGGGACGTGGTACAGCTACCATCCTTGATATGATTTAAGCTCCTCTGTTTGAGTGCGCTGCAAAGGTAAAGACAGGATGAAGCGTGGGAGAAGAAAGTGAAGAAGGATAACACAAACAGAGGAAAAGCAAACTGAAAGTGCAATGGTGGGGTGGAAGATAAAAGTGAGGCCAGGTAAAGGGAGAACAAATGACATGAGTAATCTTGTACCTGTGAACAGAACCAACTTTTAAACAAATAGCTAGAGAGAAACTTTCTGTCTGTTTCTTGGCTGGGACTCTGTGGCAGTCCTGAAGAAGCCTGTAATGTTGTACGTTTTGAAGCTTCTCCCAAGAGGTGTCTTTGAAGTGTGGCGATGGGAGAGAAGGAGATCGGAGCGGATGGGACTAGACTGAAAACATATGTCACGAGTTTACTCATTCATATTTTTCTCAAGCGCTACAGATAGCACGCACATCAAACAGCAGTGAACTTAGTTTAGCCTATTTTAGCCACACCATACCTTATCTTTACCATGCTACAGGCGCAGGTCTAGATGTCACTTTGTATGGACGTTCATTTTACCTAGAAGATCATCCCCAGACTTGCTGTCTAGTGCCACCAGCATGTTGACATTTTTGACTTTTAGTGAAATACGTTCCAGGTGATTTCCATGAAATTTGGTACACATATCCTTGGAGCCCACAGGATGTATCCTAATGATTTTGGTGATCTCCTGACTTTTCCTCTTCTGCCCGTTTGAGGTTTCCAAACAGGTTTAAGTGAAATGTCTCAACAGTGGTTGGTCGGATGGATTGCATGTCCCCTTCGGAATAAATTGAAATAACTTGGGGTGTCAGTTAGCACAGTTGGTAGAGCATCCGCCACATGTACAAAGGCTCAGTCCTTGCCGCGGCGGCCCAGGGCTCGAATCCGACCTGTGGCTCTTTCCCGCATGTCATTCCCCAACTCTCTCTACCCACATTCCTGTCACTCTTCAGCTGTCTCTATCAAAATAAAGCTTGGAAAGGCCAAAAGAATATTTAATTTGAAAAAAGAATAATTTGTAATAACTTTGGTGCTCTCCTGTCATCTAGCGCCACCTCCAGGTCAAAAAAATATCCGCAAAACTATGTTGACAGTCCCATCAGCCTCAGCGTTAGGCCTACTTTGTGTTTACTGCTAATTAGCAATTGTTAACATGCTAATACCCACAGCATCAGCATGTTAGTGTTGTCATAGTGAGCATGTTAGCCTGTAGACATTAGCATTTAGATGGGCTGCGTAACATGGCTGTAGACTATTGATTTCCTACCTTCCTACCTTCCAAGCAGCAGACAAACAAATCCTTCTAGACTTGTTAACATGGACTTGCAGTTGAAAGCAGGGACCATTGTGAAAATAATTTGAGCGCTGAGTGATGCTTCAACATTGCAGTAAACATATGTGTCCGTTTTGAATGAGAAATAAGCAAAGACAAACCTGAAATTTATGGTTTCTGTCAGTGGAAAGGTTTTGGCAGCCTATTCTGACAACTCGTCTCAGAGCATAAGAGAACACAAGAATACAGAACATTTTCCAAACAGTCCCCACTGACAACTGCATTATCATGAAATGATAGCATTTGAAGAAAGTCTACTTTCATGGATTAGGCTGTCTATCTCAAGCGAGTTTGAAACGTCTGCAAGTTGATTTTCATACTGTAGAGAAAGAAACTGATGAACAGGAAGCTAAGTTTACAGCATTTGTAATTATTACATTAAAAAGCATGGAAACAGCCATCCTGTAAGCTAATTGGCACTGAGCAACATTTTCATTCTTTATCTTCATAATAGTTACCATTTAAAACAATACAGTAAAGCATTAGTCTTTGTTCAGCAAGTGAAGAAAGAGGCGTAATTGGTTAGTGGCAAGAAATGACACTAGTGAATCCTCTGAGGCTCTCTTCACAGGTACCAAACATGATCTCTCTCGGCTTAAAATAGCCTGAGCAGCACTGCAGTAAAAGTTTAGAACTAAGTTCTAATCTTTAAAAGAGCTGCTTCTTAGGGGCTTTCTTGTTCTTTCAGTATGACCACCGCCCCCACCGTTTCAAAGGAAAAAGCCTTTGGATTCAGACCACCTGTGTGGTCTACGCCTGCAGTTCCAAGAGACATACTTCTGAAGTGTCGAGAGGTCATAGCCCTTTATTGGAACATCTGGTGTGAATGTGTTACACATGTGTTCCTGATTGGTTTAACCCTTGTATGGATGGTGTCAGCATGACTACTGGACTTAAGTGTCACATGCGGGTGACCTTTGTCAGTAAATTCTAATAAGAAGACTATTCACAGTGGAGTTTTGTGTCCACTCAGTGTCACAGGGTGTAAAAATCTCTAATTAACAGGTCTTTCTAAAGAGAGAAGACTCTTTTTAATTCTAATTAGGCCAACTTGTGGTTTCCTTTCAATAAAATCTGGACTGCAGTTGTTACCCATCCCACCGTTAGTCTTCTTACCTAAAATGCCCTTTTACTTTACCTGGTACCTTGTCTCTTTATTTTCCTTTCTCTCCTGCACTCTCCTGCCAGCTGGAGTGCACTTCAGGATTTCCAGACAGTTCTGTGCCTTAGCAGCCTATTGAGGAGCTGCTATAGAGCTGTTATTTTGTAGTAAACGTAACTACACTGTTACAGAATTGAGTGCAGTTGGCTGCCATGCTATTGTTCCGGCCCTTGCTTATCGACTTTGCCCCTATATGGCTCTGCTGGCTAATGGGGTTTGGACAACACCGAATGACCCTGATGCACTGCAGTTGCCAGGGAAAACAGATGCTCATTCTTCATTTTGTTTTACACTACCTGGACACGGCATGATTTTCATTCACAGTTTATAAGAAGAACTCTGAGTTTAAGATGGGGAACTGCAAGGTAACAAATTAAGGTAAAATGAGGGGCTGTAAAAATGAAGAGGAAATAGACAAAAGAAACGATGGTACTCAGAACAAATCAAAAAAATACACAGGGGATGGAGAATTTATCTTATCTGCGCAACATGCTTCCAAAATGTCTTCATGTTCATCTTCTCTTTGATTGTTCACCAAGGTTACATTAATAGAAACAGGTAGCAGCATGGCAGAGAGGCAGAGAGGCAATAGAGAAACAAAACTTCTGCTGTGAGTCATAGATTTCTTTATCATGAGTTTGCATCTTATATATTAATGCTAGCTGACTAATGATTATAACATTATGGTGAAGGTAAGGCCCCAGTGTGAAAAAAGGATAGAGCGTTGAGTCACTGCTTTTTAGTTATACAAACAGGACTTAGAGCCGACAGACAAACTACTTGCTCAGTGAGGCTGTACTCCAACATCAGCATGCTTAGATTCTCATAATGAATGTCTTCTGAAAGTTTTCCGGTATTTAGTATAAGCCAAAGTACTGCACAAACTCAAATCACCAAAGCTGTTACATTGCATGCATGCATGTGCAGAACTATTTAGTAGATGTGGAGATATTTATATTTCATGGCAATCCATCCAAACGTTGTTGAGATATACGAGTGCTTAGCTGCATTCTGACAACAAGAAAAAAAGTATATAATTGCACACTGAGAGGATATTTTTCACAGGTTCATTTTTATTCAATTACAAGTGTAACCTTGTATTAGCTGGATATGAATAACATAAAACTCTGTGAATGTGTTGCAAGTGCGCTCTGTCTTTCTCTAAGCAGAAAAAAAAAACATGGGACTTTCACATGTTTTCTTCACATATCAGTATGTGATAACGTGATCACATGATGGAGTTAAACATCAGTTATTCTCTCATGGAGGATTCCGTCCATCCATCCATTCATCCATTATCTAACTGCTTATCCTCATCAGGGTTATGGTGGGGCTGGAGCCTATCCCGGCTGACTTTGGGTGAGAGGCGGGGTGCACCCTGGGCAAGTCCTCTGCCGGCCCCATCCATGACGGCTTGCAGTCCTAGTTAAGATTCAGGTTTTGTTGGTTTAAATGTTTTATAGAAAATACAGGACATACAAGACATTTTGTATCTGGATTTTTGACGTGCTTAACATGTTATCTTATATATCTTATATGCCCACGAGTTTCACATTTCATCTAATAGATTTCACGTGTTATGGCTTTCACATTGACATGACCTTAACACATGATACCACAAAAATGTTTCAAATGCAAATGTCCCACATGTGCAAAGTATGTTCAACATGAACATGTACATTTAGTCAATTCCACATGTGATTCTGCACGTTCTTTTATTACAGGGAATACTTTTAAATTTTTTTATGTGATTAAATCTTTCCCAAAAATAACAAGAAAAGTCGAGCAGACACGACCTGCCCTTTTGTTAAATTATTAAATATATGATTAGCACAAAATGATGGTCATTAATGTTGAAATAATTCACACCTCTACTAATAAGGGGCCATTCCGAACACTAGTACTGCATTGCTATTATTTCCAACATCTTCTCTCAGCTCACACACACATAGATGATAAAATGTTTTAAATGCATTGTTAGCATTTGAAAATCCTTACCCACCAAAGCAAAGCAAATACTCTCTTCCATTCATCATAAAGTACAAGACCATTATCATATGGAAGAGTTATTAGTTATGCTTGGTGGAACAGTGCTAATTGTGTAAGGAAAAGCAGACATAGTTCCAAATATCACTTACTGCACTGAAAGGAAGCAGTTTCTTAGGGTTAATTAGTAGTCAGCCCATTACTTATTATTTGTGCAAACCACAGCAAAAGCTTAATTAACTTTGATTCTCACTCCCTTGGAATTTGGGCTCACGGTGCTACAATGATGCTGACTTAGGCATAGGCTAGAGTGGCAATGAGCCAGTCCTTTGCTTAAGACAATAACGCTCTAATGATCAAATGAGCAGCTGCACATGCTCATAGACATGTATCAGACCGCACACAGCAACTTTTTTTTGACAATATCAAACAGAGGACATCACAGCTTCGGGGCTTATAACCTTCACCCTCACCTCTAAAATCTCTCTTGTCTCTTTACCCCCCGCCCCGTCTGTCTCTACCTCTTTTTGCTCTACACGTCTGTCTCCTTCCCTTCAACCCCTCTCCCCTCTTTCTGAAGCCTCTGGCTGTAGGCAGTGATGGGAAAAAGAGCGGTGTCCCTCATTCGAAACTTAATAACTTTTTAATTTAATTGCTTAAGTTCACTGTGCCCTCAATATGTATTTTTCCCCTTTTACTCATTGTCATTCAGTGCTGGAGCTTCAATTTGCCACACAGCTTTATAGAGAGGGAGAGAGAGAGAGAGAGATGAAGAGAGAGAGAGAGAGAGAGAGAGAGGATGGACCGGTGGCAGGGGAGACAGACAAACCGTTTTAATGGATGACTGAACAAATTAAATTTGAATTCATGCAGCAGCTTTCATCTTCTGCGTGATTATTGAAAAAAGAGAGCTTTACAAACTTGACAACAGAGCCCCCTTTGAAGTAAGCCATTACTTTAGAGGAAAAAAAAAAAACACATCTAAATGGCGTGTTACAAGGTGAGTGTTGTTTATACCGAATAAAAATCATTTGGCAATGAAAACAAAACACATTAGATCGCTGGTATTACACAGAAAACTATATTTATGCAGATGACATATACATGACAAAAACACCTACACATTTAAGTGTCACAAGTTGTTGTTTTTTTTAATGTAATTTATCTTTGACCTCCCAATATGACAGGGAGACATATTTTAAAAGCAGCAGATGAAGCGTGTGAAGTGTCTATATTGAAACTATGCACTGCTCAGACTGAGGCACGAGCGGCGAATCTGCAAAGGGATTAAAATGCTAATAAAACAGGCAGGATGCAATTCCTGTTTTAAGTCTCATGAAATATGCATGGCCCTGTATGAGCCATATGCAGAGAGAATAGAACACTGACACACCACAGAGAGGAACAGGGATCATTTTATGCTCTGCTGAGAGAGTGTGGTTTTAACCCCTGACACAAATGTCCAACCGTCACATCGCTACATGAAAAACCAATTTATGAATGTGATTTCTATGATTAGAATGTCCTTAAGTGATCTGCCCACACTCTTATCTGCTGCTGAAGGCATTATTTGTCAGAGAATTGGCTTTCTACAGCGCAGATTTAATGTATTGTATGTGTAACTACACATCAATATGGAAAGCCGTTTGAGGATTTCTTGCAGAGCTTTAATGTCAAACATTAATTTCTTCTACTAGCATGCACTTTGGCATTGCAGTACCGGAAACTGTGGACCTTACTAGTAATGCCCTACTAGGAGGTTTTTATGAAGCTATTGTACTAATGGTAGGTAGGTAAGTAGTAATAGAAGATCCTAGTGGACATGTGTCTTACAAGTAGATATTTTAAGCCCCACTTCTACTACTAGTAAAATCCTTTTGATCTTACTAGAAGGACTAGTGAACACTTTGGGTCTAATTAGTAGTACTAATGGGCAACATGCAAATGAGAAGGTGGGAAAAATGGTTGACCTTTTCCATTTTAAACTGGAGATCCAATTGGAAACCTCAACCCACACTTTTCCCACCTCCTCATTAGCATTTTGGGCAATAAGTAATACTAGCAAGGTCTTTTTGAGCCCACTCATAGTACTAGTAGACATTCTGGGTCTTACTTGTACTACTTGTAAGGTTTTTATGAACCTACTAGTTGTACTAGTGGCAAGTTTAGGCTTTAGCATTGGTACTAGGACTGAGCTGAGTTGTATAGAACTATTTACTACTTATTCATAGCACCAGTGGACAATTTGAGCCCTACTAGTAGTACTAGAATTACTTTTTTTTGCTTTACTAGTAAGGTCCAAACACCTACTACTACGCCAAAATGTCATACCAGTACTTCTAAAGTACATACTAGTACAAGAAATAAGTCTGATTTTTCATTAATACTGATATTAAATTTAAAATGCATTACAACTGTGACTGGTTGAAGTGCTGTGATGGTTTGGAATAAAAACACAGTGTCAGTCAGACGGACAAAATATGTTATACTATGGCCTCTTTTGTACCCACGGGGTTTGATTTTACTGCATTAGCTGGATCACTGCTCATGTCTATAGAAATGCAATATTAGTACAAACAGTGCTGAAAAAAGCTGGGCAGTAAGTGCTCGGGGCATTTAGTCTGATTATATCAACTTTATGAAAAACACATTCTGCCTGAGCTTTGGCATTCACAAATTCAGAGACTGGGGCTTGTTTTATAGATGTGAAGTCATTGAGGCTAATCGGTGATTACAGTTTTTCCCGCCTGAACTCTTCAGGGTTTGAATTTGAATGAATTAAAGAGTTAAATCCAAGACACCTAGCTGCAGTGTATTCTCCAGCTCTTTTACCTCAATACGACACGAGAAAAGGTCAGCTAATAACAGCAACAAGGGGAGGTCATCACCAGCGGCTTACTGATTCGTAAAGCTCCTAAAAATGAGACACTCACTATCCATTTAAACCCATATCACATATTAGCTATGCAAAAACCTCCCATTCAGCCAGCATATGTATATGGCCATGTAATCATATTCATACAAGGTTTGACTTAATGAAGAGGCATCTAAATGAATGATCTGATGACTTCAAGTGTGATTGCTGCCAATGTGCTATTTAGCAGGATTGCCAGACGGCAACAGATGTGCACTTGATTTGTGGACAAAAAGGATTTACAAACACCTATCGAAAACGTGACATAATTTAAGTATCATGATGTGTTTTCTTGGAGTTATCTATTCAACAGAGACCACAGTAAGGCTAAAGCCTCAATCCATTGTACAAAAGAAATAACCTCTGATGGAATGGTCAGTCAAATCAGAATCTCAAGCTGGAAACTCGGATCAGATCCAATGTCACAGAAATATGACGGCGCAAACATTGAACAGTAAGTTTTTCAACTAATGTTTGCTATATATATTGGTTTTGATGTGATACGTAACGTAACATCTTTGTTGTTGAAATTTTATTCAGTTATTTTGTGCTTGAATGACATATTTGCAGACTTGCAAACTCATATATGCTTTTGCAGTTCAGAGACTTTCCATACAAACATCAGTTTGTTGCAGGAATCCGTGCTTTCGTGAGCAGATGTAATGGGATTTAGATCAGAAGCTGGAAATTACCCACTTGTAACTATCGACTTCCGACTTGCAATAGATTGCAGCATAAGTGCCTGAGCTAAATAACATGTTGACAATGACAATGCTACAAGCAGGTACTGTTTACCAATTGAGTATGCTAATTTGCACTAAACACAATGTACAGCTGAGGCTGAATGTCAGTCATTTGCAGATATCGGATCATCAGTCAAAGACAAATTTGAATTTTGACCTGATGGTAGAACCAGAGAAAAGTCAGGAAACCATTCATGTTTTATATTTTGTACCAGTCTATCTGGTAGATCAGATCAGGACATCATATCTTCTGCAAATAGCTGGTTCTGAGTGGACAGAATTACAAAAAAGTAATCATACTGATAGTGGTCTTTAAATGTGTGTGCCACATGGGCACCTATACCTAACAGAACTGTTAGGACGGGCATCTCGCACAACTCCTATCAGCCATCCAGGATGTATTCCTGTGGGGAATTAACTAGTCTGAAATCTTGATGCTGGAGTTCTTCATTCAATTATCTTATTGTTTGTTTCTAATATCTGTACACAGTACTGCTGGGAAAACAGTTCTCATTATAGTGAAATAAAGTATTCACATTTACACTAAGAAAAGTATCTTTTTTTTTAGATTTTCCCTCCCCGCTGCCCTCTCCTCTTACATTTTACATCCCTCATATGTATTCAATAAACAGTGCTGTTGTGGGAATTATATTTTGAGTGCTGCCCTCAACCACGCCCCTTGTATTGAGTTGCCTATTCTTATTTTTCTAGTATTTGTAGCTCAAGCGGGAACCACTATGTCACCATCAAAGAAGGAGTGTGCCCCCACCATCTTTTTTTTTGATGATTCACTATGTGGAACTATGTCTTTTGCATTCCACTGGCTTTGTTTTTGCATCAAAGAGGATGGCTGATGTGTTTTTGTCTTTGCTCACTACCCCTATCTGTCCCATCAACCTTTAAAATGGAGGGGGGAATGAGAGATTTAATGAAAGAAATGGTGCAATTGATCCACCTTTTATTCTAATGGGACACAGATCACAGTCAATTACGGGTCTTCTCATCTTGTTGTTTAAGAGGAAGGCAGAGAGAGAGAGAGAGAGAGGGGGAGTGAAGAAGAGAGGGTGCTTGGCAGGTCTGTTGAGAGATTTGCCACCCAATCTATGTATTCTTGGCTAATATTGATTCCCCACAGCTTTATAATCAGTGGGTCGATGTCATCCAAAGCATACTGAAATACAGCCAGCAACACCATTAGTAGTCAGGTTTTTAATGTAAGTTTTTTAATGTAAGATCACCCACGCTGTCTTTCTTTACATTGTCACGGCATGGAAATAGAAACATCAAAATGTCTGAAAGGTTAATAGGAAATTAGAATATCCCCTGTTGTTATGAGAGAGTTTTAATGCTGTCTCTAACACTTTGACAGGTAAAGGAGAAAAAAAGTTCCTTGTTTATAGGCTGACTAGGAAAGAAGGGAAGACTTGGCTTGTCTTTGTACACTAATTGCAATCAACAGGAGCAATTTAAGGCTTAAGTTGTTGAAACAAAACTTGCACACCTGCAGACATAGCAGCGTCCGCTTCTCCTCTCTCCTGTCCAGCCACATTTCTACTTTGCAGACCCTTAACTAATCCAACAGATTAGTCAAAGTCATTGGACTGACTGCCGCACCCAACTACACACATGATATCATCTCCTCTGCACTTACCTCTTCTGCTCCCTGTGCCCACTGCTTCCACTTTCCCTCATCAGCCCCACAGATACTTAACTCTTTCCAGAATGTAATACAAAGTAATAAGGTTACTTTACAATACACCTATCTCTGTGTGCTACTGATTACTCTGCTTTTGTGTTACTTTCACCAAGATATGTAGAAGTGTTACAGGTCATGCTAAAATGGAAGAGGGTAATATTGTCTCATAGCTGCTAATCAATGTCAAGTTCATGGCGGTTCATTCTAAATGCAGTGGTATGCTATATTGTGTAGTGAAGGCTGTTCTTCAGAGCACAGACCCATTCATGTATTGACCTGCAGTGGTTTGTATTAAAATCCCTGCATTATGGTTACAACAGTGTGATGATATGGAATGATTAAACAGCCCAGAGCTTTTAAAATGAACTGGCAGAAGTGGTGCGATGTGAACGAAATCAATAAACACTTAATTTAGTTTTCAACTCGTGTTAAACACACTTCATTCAAAGTCGACAGAAACGAAATAAAACTCACCAAAACCATCTTGGTTTAATCTTTCCACTGCCCCAACAGTTACCGACTAAGGTTGGGTTGAGTCCTGTCCTGCTCACACCAGTCATGACAGCAATTCATTCATCAAATAGAGACATCATTTTTGTTTAATTGAAGCAACATTTGTATAATTATGTTGTGAGTTAAATGCATTTTTGCATTGCCACCTTAAGTTTCCATAACCACAGTCATCAGTGCAATAATAATGTGTATTCAATAATAACAAACAGAAATATTAATATTATTCTCTAGGCTACTTCAATAGTAATTAAATCTGATGCAGTAGACACATCGAGGACTCGTGCACTCATGCGGTCTCTGATGTTCAAAAATTAAATTAATTTTTCTCTCTACATAATTATTTTATGTGTAACAGCAGTTTCCACATTTGAATATATGAAAACTGAAGGGGACTTTTGATAGTGATCTTAATTACTCTACACACGGAAAATAAATGATTCAACACTTTATGGTAGTAATTTATGTAATAATATTTTACATTTTACCTCAGGAAAGATTTGAAGTTCTGGGAGAGATACTAATCCATGATGTTTAATGCAAAAGTAAGTCTTTCCAAGAACTACCACCTATAGGATAGGATCAAACTAGCTAGGCCTATAGACATGTACATGCAAAACTAGTTATTTTTTTTACAAGACTGAACACTGTCGAGCTTTTCCCACACACTGACTAATGCATTAATTGACTGATTTTTCCATCCAGCTGATCACAGTGGTTCCACATACACAGAACAGCAGGAGCGATCACAGAGATGTTTACCGAGGAACAGACACCAAAATCAAAAGCACCTGTTGCAATTCCCCATTCAGTGTGAAAGCTGTGAATCTGTTGACCTGACAAGGAGAGACAGGGACAAGCTGGAGCTGTGGACGGACACATCTGGGAATCAAACTCTCCTAGATAAACAAACTGACGGAAGATTTCTTTTGGATGAGTCCTTTTGAAGGGTAAAAAACAAAGCCAGTTCACTAGACACGAGACATAAGGGTGTTTATTGGAAGAGCTCTGCTCATTTGCTGGAACACAAGAGGTGGTGTGTTTCAATCAACCGGAAACTCTAATCTGAAGTACATCAAAGGTTCAACAGATGTTGAGATGATAAAGAAATATTGAAGAAATCATTTAATTGTCATGGTTAACCACTAAACTTAAGTATTGGCTAGCTGTAGATGATAAGAATAGTCAAAAAACAAAAATATTTGATAAAATGCTTGACCTGATGATGGCTAGGGCTACCACCTTGACCTTTTTCTTGTGTAAAAATAAGGGACACCTTGCCAGCAGCATAATGCCTGGTGGAGTCCTTCCCAGATGAGATTTTGAGTGTCAGACTTATCTCATGTTACCCTCGAAGTAAAAGACCTCACAAGGCAAAAGTAAAAACACTGCACCACACAAAGTGATTTAACCTGATCGTGAGACTATGACATGCCTAAAACCAAAAAGCCCTCCACTTGTTTTACACCTTCAAGTGTTCAGAATGGATGAATTCAATGTGCTGTGGAAACGTGAGAATTCAGTGCCAACTCTACTGAATTATTGTGACAGAATCACAAATTGAACATTTTGCTAATGGAAAGGGAGAAAAACAAAGAAAGAGTGGAGCAAGTAGAACAACTTGAGTTAAAGTTGGGGTTATTAGACTATTGCGTTGAGGTTCAGGCAAGATTTCTGTCTAAATAAAATGTTAAAATTCAGAAAAAAGTGAGATAAAAATCTAAATGTTATTTTCTTTTTCTTCCATGACTTGTAACTGAACCCTGGTCATTGGAGATTAAGGCAAGTGTCCACCAACCCTGACCACTGCCAGGCTACCTATTTCTGCTCATGCTTCCTTCATATAATCCTTAGTTCCTTAATTCCTTAATCCCACATAATCCTTTCATGGTGAGAAGTAGTTCTTGCTCTCTTCATGCATGCATTTCCAACTGAAAACACAATGCTCACTTTACAGAATTTTTAGGAGACCAAGCTCAACCCTCTGTATGTCCTACAAACCTGGACTCCGGCTTGCTATTGTCCCAGCCTGCCAGAGTCCAGAATTACATAACAGATAGATAGAGAGGCTGAAATAGCACAGTGGTAGAAGGCTAGTGTAAAGGGATTGATCAGAAAAGGACAGTTAAATAATCTCTGAACTGGAAAACCAGGCTGCAGCTACCTTTTTCCCTTTTCTTGAAAGCACTTTAAAACTGCTCTCATGTTTAAAAAAAAAAAGTAGAACTACCAGATCTTTGTGCTTGGGAAACTTTCATATATATATATATATATATATATATATATATATATATATATATATTTTTTTTTTTTACTGTGGGTTAAGTGGCAATTGCTACTGCACAAAAAAGTATGTTTTTATCATCCACTTTCACTTCTTTTTTCTTAGCAAGACACACTGAGTAGAATTTCTGGACTTTCAGTTTAGGAGCCAAATCCTGTGTGGAGATTATTCTTTCATGCAGCTGTATGTCGCCTTACTGCCACACAATTTGCCCAATCCATAGCATCAGTAATGCTAATCCAATAAAAATGAAATGCACACTTCTATTTTGACCTGTTATAGACACAAAGGGGACCTCACATAGTAGAGATGAAGGGAAAACATCTTTATCTTGCTGCTGGGTGCAGCTTAGCGTATACTTGAGAGCTGATGTAGCGTTACCGCTTCTGTCTGTCCTCCATCTTTTCCCAGTTTAAAATGGGATCGCTCTTGAGGAAAGCGAGCTTCTTTCTACTCTGTGGGAGGTTGCAGAGATGTCACGCTTTCAAAGCGGCGTGTTTGATGAGAGGGGAAGTTTTATGAGGAGACAGTATCCGGCACAGAAAGCATGCGTGTATTAGGGTGGAAAGGGGGTGTGGTGTGCGGGCAGAGATACCATATGTAGCCCTAAGGGTTTCTTAGCTGTATCACACTGTTTTGCTTTGAAAATCATGGATCTAATGGGGGGTTAAGGGCGCCAATTAATCATCCTCATCAGTCATAATCTATCAGATTCAGATGAGGTACCCCGTGCGTGCCACAATTCTGTTTAAATCTAATCTCTGTATGTAACAGCTTTTATTCACAAGGCAAATATAATTTGTTTAAGGGCATGAATACAGGAATTATTCAAATACAACCATTGTTGGAAGACAAAAAGCAATTTCTCTATTCAGAGTCCAGAGCTCCAGTTTGCTTCAGCGGTTTTGCGGGTTGCATTCAGAGCTTTGAAACACAAAATATTTCACAGATGAATTTCAAAACATCAAGAGCGTGCTGAGAGAAATATGGGGCTTTGGCCGTGCTATAGCTAAATCACCTTTAAATTGATTTATAACAGTTCTATACAATAAACTGCAAATATGCTGACAGGCTGCGCAACACACATCCTTCAAAAATTCCTTCATTGTTACTTTATTACATTTTGGAAGATGGCTTCTCTTTTGGAGTTGGTTATGGTTATCCAGGGTTACACTGCATATCCTCCACACAAAGACACCCTTACTCTTCTTATTTAATGATGTGGAGGAGGACAGCTTCCTTTACAGAGGTGGTAGGCTTGCATTGTCAGACCTATTTCTGCACTTTTTCTTCACGTTTCAGGAGAAAGGTCAGACAGAAGAACATGTTATCATTATCGTTGTCTTGAGGAGCATTTTGCTCATGGCAGGAAGGGCACTGACTGTGGGCTTGGATCATTGCAGCATATAGTCCCTGGAGTTTATTGTTGAACATGTATGTCCACTACAATGACAGGATTTTTTTTTTTTGCTATTGTTGTTGTAGAGAAGGAATAAAAACAGTAACATGCACATAGTGGTAGGGACAGTGGAGAGAAGTAAAATGAAAACGCTAGTGGGAGCCTACTGTATATGTTAGCCACATCCTGTGAATCACATCCTGGAGGAGGTGGTGGTGTGACTTTTACTAAGAAACAATAAATTATACTCATATCTCTCCTGCTGGACTCATTTACATTGTTATGCAGTAATACTTATTTACAATAGCGAATACTTTTGCAGAAACATAATGAAGTGAATTACATATTTTTTAAACATAATGAGGAAATGTATTATATTAATGTATGAAAATGAAAACACAGAACGTATTTAATATCTTTTTCCTAGGATATAATGACAATACAATGTCCGCTCGTAGCTGTGTTCTACGGTTACGTTTAAGCACGTAAAGCACTTTGTTAAACTTAGGGAACAAACTAGAAGAAAAACTCTACAGTGACTTGAAGCACACAACAGGACCTCTCTTTAACTCTTTAACTCAAACCATGATCTTACCAAGGTGCCTTTGTTGTCTAAATCTAATCGCATGCACGATTTGGGATGCAAACCCCAGTTTCTGGTGTCAAAGCCCAACACATATGCTCAACATCCACCCTAACCACATCCCTATGGGTTGTTAATGAGGCAAAAGAAGGTTACAGTTTCCTTCCCTCCAAAAAACAAACAAACAACAACATAATCCAGGTAGTGATGACCTCTCCTTCAAATGGAATTCAGCAATATGTCTGTATACTTAATTTCTAGGATACTTGCGTCAATGTGTGTTCAAACAGAAAGCAACTAGCATAGTTTACATACCAGGATCATTTGGGTTTATTCAACCCAAATGGCTAATGCACCATCTTAGCTATAAACTAGCCAACAAGGGACGCACCAACTGTGTTTTTGGGCCTGTGCCCGTGTGTTTATGTTCAGCCTCCGCTCTCAAAAGTCACCATCAACTCCACTTCTTTCTGTCAGTTTCTCTCGTCTCTGTACGTTATTGAAGCAGATGTATTCGAAACATTTTCAACTCATGCAGATCCGACTTGGTCAATTTGTGCTGCCCCAGGCAAATTTTCCATTGATTTCGTATGCAATCGTGCTGGCTCTGAAATTCACTTTATGTTTAGGGTTGAGCCAAAGAAAATCAAATCTCAACAACTGTCTTAGATGTAGATTTCTGCAACTGATTGAGTCACATTACCAATCTGGATAGCGATTTTCCTGCTTCCAGTACTACTTCTCTTCAAAGCTGGACAATCTTAATTTCATATCCTGATCTACTATTTCTGCCCACGCATACACATGTTTCTTCTGCTTAGAAATGGAGGTATTGTTACTGGATGTATCACTATGATATATCCTCCTTCAGCAGATGGTCCTGTAGGACCTCTGCTCTAATTAGCTAGCCAAATTTGTTGTGACAAGGTTATTTTTACTGTATACTTTGTTCCATTACAAGTTAGAATAAGCAATGCTGAGACCTGGAAATACTGCTGCATACAGATTCCCCTTATGGCAGATACAGCCATTGATCTACACACACACGACAGCTCCCCAGTAATAAATAATAAGAGAAGTCTCTAAAAGTTATACACTAAAGTAGTGATGTAGAGCACAAGCATGGATAGACGCATACTCACAGCTCTGTAAAAGAAAAGGAAAAAGCTGCATTAAGTGCCTTATTTACTCATTTTACTGTGCCCATCCCTCACAGACTCTTCCTCAAGAGGCTGCTATTAATTCAGCACAGCCCTCTCATAGCTTCATCAGTGTTAATCAGAGCTAAACATAACATTAGGACCCCTTCAGCATGCTTTCAACAAGGCTTGAAGGCATGCATGTACGTATGTATAGCTATGGTGTATTTGTTTGTTTGCGTGAAAAGTGGTTGATGAGGTGAGCTTGAGGTGGCACCGTTACAACATGCTATCCATGTTACAAGAGCGGCTGTTAAGCAATAAAGGAAAGCAATAACCTTTTTTTTCTGAAGGAAATCAAACTAGTGTGTTTAAAAAGTGGCAAAAGTAAACAAGTAGATATATTTCTTATTTAATCAACACAAAACATTCATATCTTAAGTTTTTTTAATAGGTTTATTGGTAACAGTTTTTAGATCTTTGATACAGTCAACCTGTAAAATCTAACTGTTGGCAGTATATAATTAGAGCTTTCAGGTGAAGCCAAAGTGGAAATGTCTTTAATCTGAGAATGTTTGGGACCAGGCATGTTGCCATATTTTCCTGTCAAAACCAAGTGGCAACCTCTGTAGCTGTGAAATGAAGCCAATGCCAAAGTGACAAAAGGCGCAGTCCCAAAATTGGCCACTTGAGGCTAGCTACAGAACAAATCAGTCTCCATAAGTCAACATACTAAAATGCCCAACTTCACAGCAGAAATTAACATGTTAATTAATAGTTTATAGCTAATTTCCCCGTTCATGACAACTGTACTGAGGCTGAATTTTTATAAAAACTCACCTGTGCAAATTATATTAAGGTTTAAAATTATGCATAATTAAGAGTGTGGCCGCTTTTTTGACAGGTGCGTGCCGGCAAAGGTGCTTGTTTCAGCCCACCTCAACTCCACATCCGCTACACATCTTGCCCATTTTTGGATTAGCCGGGAGGCAGCAGGGAGCCATGCCACTGTGAGCTTCACAACACCTCTTTGACAACCTATGGGTGATGTCATGGATATTACTTCCATGTTTTCTGCTGCCTATGGTCAAAGCCTAGCAGTACCAACCCACCAGCTCCACGAACTCTCTCTCCAATAGTTGTCCACAAAACACTGGGTGAGGTCACAGTAGGTTTACACATGATGTGACAGATGGAAATAGAGCTAGTGTTTGCCATAATATATATACAAAATACACAACAAAATGTGGCCTCACCTGCAACACCACGCTTTGGTCAAAGTTGTATGCACTGGGTCGTCCCTCCAGGGTGGAGAAAGCCACGTTTCCGCCAGTGAGGGGAGAGATATCACTGAACTCATCTGTACATAGAGCAGTCCTCTCATCATCTCCTGGGCGAATGTAACCCTTAGAATCCTTCCCGTAGGTCTTCTCACAAGAGGCGCTGTAATATTGGTAAGGCAACCAGGGCCCATCCTGTTCTGTGCGCTTGTAGATGGCGAAGCTCTCCGGCCGGCTGGTGTAGAATTTCAATCGTATATAGGTTATCTCGAAAGCCTTCCCTGTGGAAAATAGATATGATTAGCTTTAAATGCAATAATTGAAAGAATTACTGTTAGAACTAGATCCATTGTAGTTACACAGATAGATCAGGGCTGGTTATGTAAGAGACAAATACTGTGGGGTGATAGTTTAGAGCCCAGGAGCAAAGAGAAAAAAATCTGACATAATTGCATTATAGAAAGAAGGAAAACAATGGGGGATCGGCTTAATTTCCCAAGCAGGGTAAATGAATGTCATTCCTGCAGGAGCAGAAGAATACCCAGGATTATTTTCTCATTATCCAGATCATAACAGGCCCCAGAAGTGAAACATAGGTCAAAGGGAAAGAGACAAAAAAGTATTTTTTTCTTATATTAACTGTAGGACAGAATAAGCCAACTCACAGAAGGGAGGGAAGTGGCAGCATTGTCGAATCACTGGTTAGAATATATTCTGATGCAACGTTTGAGGTGCGACAGGAAAGCAACAGATCAATAGAAAAGTGATTGATCAAACATGCAATGCATTAATGAGTATCATGGGATATGAGTATGGCATAGAATTAAACATATCATTGATTTTATTAAGGTGACGTTTTAGTGGTACATCAGCCATTTTGGGGGTCATGGAGCGAAACAGATGGAAGTAAGACTTTCCATAGGTTCATATCCCTCCTAAAACAGTGATTTGACTTCAATCTGTGAAAAAGAATTAGACATGTTTCAGAGCACAGTCTCTACGCCTGGAAGATCCGAAACAAACGAGGAGATATAGGCCTACCCAGATTTCCATTTGAGTTGGTGTTGGGGGATTTAACAGATCCGACTGAGTTGTGTTGTAATTGGTGTTGCATTGAAACAGAGGAAATGTCTGAGAAGTAATTTTTGGAAGTGCATAATAAGTGGAGGGATGAGTCTCCCAGGTACATGTTTAATTAAATGATAGGAAAACTTAGGAAAGAATGCGTTTTGGCATCTTTTTCGGCATATTGCACACTCAGATGGCTTAAATTATAAGTGCACTTTTTCTTCACAGTGCTTCCCGAGAGAAAAACTGTAAGTTATTATACCAGGGAAGTTATTCATTTCCAACAAAGCTGTTTTTTTTACGGGAAAGCTGATATTGTTGATCTCAAAGCAAACAGATAATCAATGTGTTTCATTCTGCTTGAGTGCTGCCATTTCCTCCCGTTGTTTACTCAGCGTGGACACTTCAAGCAAAAATCTTAGAAACATATCAGGCAGACTTATACTTCCTGAATATGAGCACACTTTGAGAATCTGCCAAATGTTGGTGCGGCTTTACTGGGGATTAACTGGACAGACACAAAAATGAAGTCATATTGAGACCAGAGTGAGAAGTAACACGGAGAAACTCTCTTAACAGGCTTCTTCATTGCACTCGTGAGGATTTTTTTCTACATCATTAGATACTAAAGTCTCAGCCGCTCTGCACATTCATAGAGGGATGCCATCCACTGGTACAGCCATAATGACATCTGTTGCTTTTCTCTGCCAAGTCAGAACTCGGCATCTCAGTCTCTTGTCTCTGCGGCAATCTCTAATGGTATCTTTCCTTTAGGAGAACTAAGATCATTTAGCTTTCATTTACTCGCTGCATGAGGTGAGCTCAGCCCTGCGGGGACTGAGGCAAAAACATAAAAGAGGCAGAAGATGAAACATTTGCTGGATATCCCCTGTGATGAAATGCAGACTAATTGCAAAGGGTATTTGTATATTTTTATGTATAATGTTTAATGATACGTGATTCATCCTCTTTCAGGAAGGGCTTGTATTTTAGCTTTTAGATTTTAACCGAGCACAGAAGCCTCTATCTATACAGAAAATCCACCTTCTGATCGAATTCACACATTTATTTTCACAGCTCAGTTTGAAGCAGAACTGTCTCTTTGTTTGCTGAAACACAGGTTTTTTTGAGCACTATAAAATTAACCCAGTTAAAAAGCCTGCGGTGGCTTTACTGATCCAGTGGCATCGCAAGTCAAACCACAGCTGCTCATGTTGTACACAGACACAACAAAACTATTTGTACTACTTCAAGAGGAAAAGCTCGGTGCTGCAGAAATCCAGTCTGACCTGTTCTGAGTCATTAGTGTCAACTTAACACAGCTGCCCAGACCGAGACAGACTGAGACTAAACTCACCAGCAAGTACTGTAGACTCAATATTTGCAATCTGTTTACTCCAAGCTGAGATTTTTGTGATCAGCACATACACGGCTGAGTGGATTTATTTTCTAATCGTGCTGTGTCTCAAAGTTCACAAATAAAACAAAATAGAGGGAGAGAATTGTGTCTCATACGTAAGGCAACAATCTGGCTGTGAGAGCGTCATGCCAACTGTGGCAGACTTTTATAATTGTTTTACATCTGAGACAGGATGTTGTTTTTCTTTGACAGCACTGAATGAGAACCAGCTGCAGACATCAATGTGTGCTCTTAGAATGTGTATGTGTGTGTTTCTCAAGTCTTTGTGGGAAAAACCTGACCCCAATTCCTTACCAAGCAAACCGCCCAGCATTTTCTTTTTTTCTCCCCCCTTCTTCTTCCTCATTATGTTTTGTTTACTCCCCTTGAAGCAGCCCAACTCCCCCATTTCTTTCTACTCTTCCACAGACCCACTCTGACCTGGCTGCAGTATGTGTCCCTGCGTCCTACTGCTGTGTTTATCATCCCAGCATTTGCCTGTATTCCCTTCAGAGAGAGCTTGTTTTGTTTGGAGAGGCAAAAGAAAACAGTAATGTCGAGGACACCACCCGCTGGTAACCCAGATGGATCACAGAGCTTTCATATGGAACAAAGGGATGCCACACATACAAAATTTAGATATTGAGTTACATAAAATTCTGTCTTATGCAAACACAATTATTCTTCTTTTAAAACTTCTAGAATTATCCAAAGGTATCAGATATAGAAAAACACGTGTTATGGAGATGTGCAGAAAGAGGGCAAAGGTCAATTCAGTGATGGAGACAGACTTGTGGGTGTTGGGTTTGTTTGAAGAATAACAGACCCTCCAGACAACACAGAACATACCTTTGCAGCAGCAGCAGCATTGGCACAATTCCCAAGGAAAAGAAATAGCCGGAGATTATAAACAACAAAGCCTCAAAACACAGCCAGACATCTACTTGCTATTGGAAATCAATATTCTCCATTTGACAGAGGCACTCAGTGCACGTGATATAACAGTTCCTGTACGGTCAAAGCTCTGACATTTTCAACTTCTGTCATCATTTTGTCCCCGTCTCTTGTTCCTTTGAAGAAGAGCTTTTTGATGGGGGGCACCCACTCTCCACCCACAGAGAAGGAGGGAGGAAAACTCTCAAGGAACTTTCTAATCTTCACTGACTGACTGCTGGAAGTCCAAAAACCAAAAAGTGTAGTCTTAGTTAAAGTGACTGTAATCAATATTTATTATATAATACCAATGGATCAAATTACTCATAGTGACAGACACACAAAGAATCACCTAACTCTAAATTGTCCAAAGCTACTGATCTTTATAGCATCTTTAACCTCATTGTTCATATTTTCCCTTTAAACTTTAATGTTTTGGTTCACTCTCACCACTTTTCACTTACTTAGCAACTAGCTGGTTAACATGATGTAGCATTTAGCTGCTAAAGAACCAGATATTTCACTAAGGAGATGGTGGAGACCAAAAATAGAGCTTAAAGTAAAGTGAATCTTGGACTTACATTCACTGGGCGACCAGAGATAGAGATACAGCAAACTCCAAATGCATGTATTATATTTATTCTCTGTGTCTACTGAAAGTGTTAAGTAACAAGTTCACCATAATGTGGTGGTGAAAATGAGGAGCCAAGAGACAATCTGAAGAGGACAGCCTCTAGAGAGGAAACACCCTCATACTCAACAGAAAACAGGGTTTGGCAACCTCCATGCCTACTAGCCCCGCAAGTTATTTCTGATCAATTGGTTGCTTCCATAATTGGCTCAGCTTCACAGCCAGACTTGTTTTCAACATCTCTCGGCTTTGGCTTTTTGAACATACCAAAGAATAGCAGGATCTGGAGGAGGTGGCTTTGATTTGGCTTTGTTTAAAACAGCTTTCTGTAGAACTGATAAAGTGCTATGTCAGTATAATGGCCAATAAAACAGTTATTGGATGTTTAAGGGTATTTTTAATTATATCTAATGCCCTAATGGTAACTTTGAAACCCGTTCAGCTTGCATTTCAGTGACAAAACAGATTTATGCTCCCAATTAGACAAGCTGTCAATCAAACTAATTTATCACTCAAGTCTGAAATTTCCTGTGAACTTTGTCTTGTTAGATAAGATAAGAGATCAGATAGACTATTGATCCCACACAGGGGAAATTCACTACCAGTCGTAGCTCCAGAGAGTCCACAGAATTTATGAATATCTGTCCATGCACCCAATTTTATCCACTTATCCTGTACAGAGCAGTGAAGGGTGGAGTCTACTCTAATGGTAATCTGGATAGATCACAATTCTACCCTAGGGAAACAGATTCCTACTCACATTCAGGCCTATGGGGAAATTCTGAGTTGTCAATTAAAGAACTTTGTGTTTTCCTTTGGTTTCCTTTTCCTCCAGAACTTGAACGCGTTGTGTCAGCAGTTTGTTATCAACCAACATTTGTTACCACACAATCCCATCCTCACTGTGATGGATTACCTGCACTATTTAGCAAGCATCAACTCTCTGTAAGTTTATTTTCACTACTGCGATGCTTTTTGCAGAGTTCAATTCATTTTTCAGTGTTTGCTTGTCAAGATGTAGATCAGAAGATTGATCGTGTTTGTTGAATCTGGGCGAAAAAGGCTACTTCTTAGGCAAAGGCAGTGATTTCCCGGAAACGGTTAACCATACGTTGACGGCAAGACTCTAAACACGCTAACATATTAAACAAATGAGATATGTTTGTTATGTTAATTGTTATGTATGTGACAGGTGCTGATAAGTTATTTTTTTTTACTTTCAGACAAAGCCAAGCTAGCTGTTTCCAGCTTTTATGCTAAACTAAGCTAACAATCTCTTGGCTCCAGCTTCATAATCCAGATATGAGAGTGGTATTTTTCCTCTAATGTTACAAGAAAGCCAAAAAGTGTCATTCTCAAAATGTCCAACTTGTTCTTTAGAATTAAAGAGTAATTTCTGTCTGTGTAGGTCAATTTGTATTGAGTTTGCTGACTTGTTTGTAACGTGACAGTTGCACATTATGGGAGAGGCACTGGTGACTTCTCTTGATTTGGTAATATATTCACTATGTGGACATAATGCTGTTTGTCATTTGTAGAGCCAGAGGAGAGCACAACCAAAGAGAGGACTGATTAAATAACATAGGAAATGTTGTTTCCAACCTCCGGGTTTAAACTGAGACTGAATTCAATTTATTAAATGTCCTCTGTCCAAAGAAAATATTAATTTTCATTAGTATTTATTTTGAATTATGGAGCTTGATAATAAAGGGGGCCCTGAGCAATATTCTTCAAATTCTCAAATTCCTGTGTACGCCCTTTTTTAAGACCTTCTGTACCAGACACGCACAAATGCAGCTCAGCAAATAAATGGAAGTGGGAAAGGTAATTTCATAGACTGATTTGTATTAATGCTTTGTAACATTAATCGCCACAATTTAATTCAGTTAAAGTGACAAATGTGCTCTGTTACTTATTTCAGCAGTTTTCCGCAGCATGGTAATGGGATAATGATGCTAATGGCTCAAGCTGGTCTCATAAAGTTTTGTGAAATGAAGAATGTCTTCAAATGCAAATATGTACACAGTGTGCAAAATGTGACTTAAATGTATTTCCTCGAAGGAAAACACTGCGTGAAGGAGGTAATCCTAAAAACTTATAATAATAAAGGAAGGGATAATAAAGATTCCTTGAACCTTGAACCTTGAAACTTGTATTACCAACACAGAATGAAAACATGGTAAAAGTGGTGGATGGCTGCATATAAGTCCAACACAGATCAGGTGAAGTTTAATTATTTAAGCTGATGGTTTCACATTTTACTTTGACTAAACCCGGACCTGAAACTTTTATCTCATCTTATCTGCAACCAAGCTTTTACCCCGCCTGAATCATCCTCATCTTAACTATATGATAGCTGAGCCAGATGTTTTACTTGTATGTAAGTAATTGTTAGTCAAGATTTTCAAGTGTCCAAATTGAACTACTGTCAGACAATCCACTTCATGCTGGAGAAACATTATGTTTACACAATTTGTGCTAACAACTGTCTTTAAGAGTTTGGCTCATTTAGCAAAATGCCATAATATATTCCAATTAAGAAGCCACTTCTTTTCCCCAAATCATTATACTCTCCTTACTCACTCACTTGCATCATTATTCAAATCTTAATTTCACTTGACAGTGCAGTTGTGCTTTCTATTGTATACATTGTATCAATTAAACCATTGCAAATGAAAAAGGACAATTTATAATAGTTCTTGCCCATTTCTTTCGACTATTCTAATAGTTGCAGTTTCCTGAAATATATTGCTGGTTTAAACAATCAAGCCAAGACAAATTAATTGTTCTTTAGTTGTAATTTTTTGGTTACAATTTGGTTTTGACAGGAACTATGTTAATTAAAGGCGTCTGACCACATCCAGTTAAAGCTAAATTAAAAGCTTAAATGCATTTATGAAAAATTTCTCTCCAAAAGCTGTGTGAAAACTTTCATCAATAGAAAATTAGCATAATTTCAAGTGACAGTAGACCTGCTGACCAAGTCCTTGGCTATGCAAAAATGACTGGCTGGGGGGTTAATGGAAGTTACCTCCCTGAAAAGTAAGTGTATCTTCTGAATTTCAAATGCATTTTATGTAAATGCCTGGCGAACTTCAGTTGGCCCTCCTTTCCTTATCAAAGTCTCATTCCTGCCAAACTTGGGGCTTTTCTGCAGGTTATCAGATGCTTATTACCTTTACAGTCAGCTGTACAGTATATTTAATGCTTGCTGAAATTAGCACTGGGTTGAGCCTTTAGCAAATGTTGAATTTATAATGTGATATAATTTAAAATGTGGATTTTCTGCTAAATTGCTTATATAAAGGTTGATTTGTAGCCTGTAGTAGTCCCAAATCATGCTGAAGACATGTTTCTATGAAGGCTGTATGTCATGGTTGCATTCTAGTCACTCTGGCCTGAATCATACCCTAAAAAGAAGCCTCATCACCTTGAATTGTGACTGCACTGTCACAATGCAGTCAGATTTGGATGGGTTCATCACCAAAAACTCCATGGCTGATTGTGGGCTGAATAAAAGCAAATGTGGGCCAACACTGGGCCATCACTCATTTGCTATCTAGGCATGTCAGATGCAACGGCGTGCCCTTCTCATCCACTTTAAATCCAACCAAATTCTCAGACATACCCTTGTGGCTACGCGCTCACAAACACTCCAAGTCTAAGCCTTGTCTGAGCCAAAGTGTTTTTTATTGAGACAGTTCAGAGCCACGACTGAATAACACAAATCATGTGTTGTTAAGCACAGCTGTTTTGTATTACATCTTTTCCCAACATTCGACAGCCAGTGCACAAAGTAAAAATTGTATTGCACAGAAAAACTACGTGAAAAACTGCTCAGACTCAACTGGTGTGAGGAAAACTAACATGAAATGTCATCACAAGACTCTTAACACATAAGACACATCTGCATTTGATCTACTGCTGATATTCTGCTCCAGGATACAGGAAATGCAGTGCACGTAAAAAGCTTTCAAACTGTTGGATAGATACTTTGCACAACACTATAGGAAAATAGAAGACCTGAGCACATATAGTACATACTTGACCTAGATCCCTCCACCGCCCTCTCCACACTACTACAAGTTGAGGAAAGTCAAACCAAAGAATTCTGGGGGTCAAACCAAAGAATTCTAGGGGTCAGACTGAACTGAGGATGTGCTGCTGTGCTCTTACCCAGGTGGAGGGTGAGGTTGACAGAATTGGGGTGCTGGATACCATAATACATGGACTGGCTCTGCCACCACGTGTTCTCCTCGCTCCTGTGGAAGTCTGTCAGGAGGCTAGCATTGTGGTGTAGGTCTGGGTGTGATGCGTCACAGTAGTGGCACGAGCGTGTTGATCCAGTCTGCATGCAGTAGTCCTCAGGTGGGGAGCCGCACACATTTGATGCCACCGCAGTACGATTGAAAGCAACGTTCTCAAACTTGGGCATGCATCTGCTTGGGGTGCCCTCATCATCATAGCAGGAGTCCATTGCGGCCCAAACAAGGAGGTGGCAGTGCAGATGAAGAGAGAGTAGAAGGGCCAGGAGAGGAGAGCTCACAGCAAAGGAAGTATCCATGTCTACAAGTGGTTATAATTATCTTCAAAGTTCACAAACAAACTTCCACATTCATATGCCCTGATGCAAAGACCCATACGCATGAAGACCCTGACTTGAGAGAAACAATCCAACAACAGAAAAGTAGTCCAGTCTGAGAGCTTTGTTTGACTCTCTCTGTTCTGTCTCGGTTAAGTCTGCAACATATGTTCACCCTCTGTGGAGTGGAAGGAAGTTTGTGCAGAAACTCCTCTAATCAGGGGCAGCATGAGAGAGACAGAGGAGGGGCAGGGGTGTGAGCTGGAGGGTAGAAGAAGAAGAAGAAGTCCATGAAAACTTCTCCACCTGCTGGCCAACAAGAAAACAGCAGCACCTTTAGCTACAGAGGTAAAGCAGACTTGGGTAAAATATTCTCATTTGACAGGAAAAACACATTCTATAACATCTTTAAATAATGCAGCAGTGAGGTTGTTACACCTCTGGGCATTGAGATAGTGAGTACTCAAGCACCTGCATTCACCACTTAGGGGAACACACAATATCATCGATATGGTGATAAATGTACTTGGCAGTTGGCCTCAGAGCAAGGCGTTCTGGTAAATGCTGACTCTACTGATTCACAGTAGAAGACTAGAGGTGCTAAAACTGTCGGGAATATTTCAGCAGGCACGGGTCATCTCCATAAAGGGATGTCGCTCAGGGGAGTTCTGTGACCTAAAGGGACAATTTATTTATAAACAGACTGTGAACAGTGAAAGATCTGCATGGCTTTTTCAGCAAGATCCGCTCAAGGCCCAGAAGTGGTTTGCATATCCCTGTAATTCATATGACTGCTTGGGGTCCTATGTAACACATCAATCTGTGTTTGATTAGACTTAGCTATCAGTTAAAAAGTGGGGAAGCTATGACAAGTAATTGCATATTACTAGCAGTAATTGCAGTCACCAATATAAACAGATGTTTTTATGTTAAAAACTTTATCTTTATATAGATTGTAGATAGATTAGATTATAGATAGACTGTACCAAATGCAAGGTTTTCTTTGGACAATTGATCAGTTGGTCGAGTAATTGTCTAAGCTCTAACTTTTAGACTGTACAGATAATTTCATTTAGCCGTTAGTGTGATTACATACATATAAAGTTGATGATTGGGTATTAAAGGTAGTTGAAGTGCATGCGTACCCTCCAGTACTTCCTTGATTTCTTGTGACCATTAACATGAGAAGGCTTGATACACTGTCAAGAACATTTACTGCTCTCTAACACATATTTCACATAGGCAGAATACCCGTAGGTGGGACTGCTAGTGTGTTAAATGCTCCATCAGTTAAACCTGAAAATGCAGAGTTGAATCTGAGAAGCTGAGTCTGAGTTGATGCACTCTTGTGCATGAGTGCTAGGACTCCGCAATTACCTTTGGGTGGCTTTGGTGAGAAAGGCATTACAGACCACCTGTGTAACCAACACTTTTAATCAGTTGGTGATCACCCAATTCTGCCCAATCTAAGCTGCTCAGCATTGTGCAGAGGCATAAGAAAGTGTGTAGCCTGTTTGCTTCGACTCTCCAGGTGGATTCGTGAGTGTGCTTGCTGTCCAGGTCTGTACACGGCGCCAACTACATCCCACAAGTGACAAGTCCAGCAAATGGCTGTGGAGAGGCACAACCAGTAATGTGTAATGCAGGGCACTCTACTCCCCTTTCTGTAAATGATTTTCCTGTTGCTGAATTCCATTAGAAATTTGGCACAATCATCGAGAAAACCAATGAAAATTTAAAGTGACAAATCAGCACTCGAGCAATTGATAGAATCAATGTCGACACAGGGATAAAGTAGATGGAGAAAAGGAAGAACAACAAAAGAAAGTAATATGAAGACGGATAGCATGAAACGGAGAGAGACAGGTAGTGTGGACAGAGGCATTTAGATGCTGTACATTTATGATCCCAGTGGGATTTACAACAAAGTCTTTCCCATATCTCCTTGTGATTGCCTTGATTTATTAGGGCTCTATCAGTACTCAGGCAGGGACATTGTAAAAGGGACCACATCAATTTGCAGTGAAATCTTCTGCTGGCTTTGGATGAGAGCAGGTCTGGCTTCAAATCTGTTTGGCTGTATGTGGATGAGCCATTATGATGAAGAATCTAATGCCTCTGCAAACAGAGTTTTATTCATCAAGCAGGTCCGTTATTACACCACCTGTATGTGCAGTATGTGAGAACACAACTGTTGCATGAGACAACAGCGTGTTTGAACACTATGCAAACAGGAAAACGTAAGGACGGGAGTGAGGAAGGGAGGAGGGCAGCAGACGAGTTTGCCTTTCCAGGTCTGTTTAATCAGGATGATACTGCAAATTAATCTGTGGAGAATAATGATTTTGACTTTACCTGTGACACAAGCTGTAGACTCAAAGTCTTGCACAAGAATTCAGAGAACAGAAAGAGTCGTATACTTGATTTCAAAACTTTGGTCGGTGTTTGAGTTGGCTGAATGAGCTCAGCATGGGGCCTGCTGAAACGAGGGGGGAAAATCTGCAAAGCACCCAAGGGTATACTCTTGCCTGGGACCCCCTACTGTTTTGTATCCATTCAAGACATTTTAGCCACATGCTTTTCTGTGACGCAGGAAAAAGAAGATAGACCTGACACTCAGAGCACAAGATTCTGCTTGTCAAGATCACTCTGCTGACTGCATACAAACTAGTTCTCTTTGAAAGTCACGTGACAAATTCAAGCCTTAGGACATAAACCCAGAAACCTACATCATGCGTACATGTTGTTGCACTTTCTTCTGAAGTCTCTGAAGTTGTATCACCAAGGAGTTCAAAGTTTGCTTGGGACTTTTGCTTGGGACTTCTTTTTTCCACACTTAAATGATAGACATCACAATGTCACGATGTAGACTGATTTTTAAGTCTCTGTTTTTTGGGCTTTTAAGGAAACAAAATGCGTTTGCAGCCGCCTGGCTGGTCTGGGTACAATTTGTTTACCAGAGTAAAGCCAGCTCTTTTTGAATCCCTGCCTAAGCAGGGTGATTGGATAAACTGTTATGATATGCTAGTCCCACCCATTCTGCAACTGAAAGTAAATACGGACAAAATATTAATTTCAAATGGAGTTTATTTTAAATGGGATTATTGTCAGACTGTTTAAACTTCCCCTCATCTGTCTGTTTTCTCTGCTTTAACTCTTCTGTTTTTCCCAGGGCACTTTTCTTCCCTTTGTTTTCCTTTCCACTACCCCCCAGCACCATGTAATACATCAAACTCAACTCTGCCCTCCCACATATTCTCCTCATTCCCCCTGTGCATCTTACCTCTCATTCTCATCTCCCCCACCTCTCAATACCACAGATCCTTTAGCCTCCACCTGCCACCTACCCCTTTCATGCTGCAGATTGGTGCAGCTGGCTGTCACGATGTGAAGCTTGTTGCACCGAGACTAGCAGGTATGGCCTCCTTTTTATGATGACACAATGTCGTAGCGATGAGTTACGCTCTCAAACAGTGATTTGATGTCACAGCTGTCAGCACTTCACTTGGCAATGCAGAAGGCGGTTGCCATATCCCCACAGGGAATGCGTTATCTGACAAACTAATGAGCGCTGCACAACCGCCACGTCGTCACAAAAAACTTCCCACCTTTATGAAAGTCCTCTCTAGCCTGACAAAACGGCATTACATTCATGTGTAACAACTCTGTTTATACTGGATGATGTTTTGGTCACAACATTGCACAGCTAAAATGTTCACAGGCTTGTGACAAACACAGGTGTGCCGAGAAATCTTTCAGTTCATTAAATATTATGAATGAAATGTGGGGCGTAATACACAGTTACTCGCGGATAATTCTGGATGTTTGCATCGTGATTGAGCATGATTGACTGACAAATTAAGCCACCTGTGTACTTGTCAAGTGGAGAACCATACAGCCTGTGAGAGCAGTTATGCCTCCTGTGGCACAGATGAACCCTTTCTAGAGTTCATCAGCACATTAAAACTAAAAAAAAAATGTATTGAGGTGCATTATGGGAATTTTATGATCCAGCATTTTTGAAGCTTGACACATGCTTGAAGGCAGGATATATCAGCAGCCGCCGCATTGATTTTGATCATCCTGAATCTGTCTCTTGTGAGTTGGCCAACTTTTTTGAGTTGTACTGGATTAAATGTTGAACACAGTAGTAACTGTTCATAAACATGGTACATAAAGTGCCAAAAGTACGCCTGTTGAAATATAAAAATATCAGAATACTAGTTCAAAGCTCAGTGTTTAATCTTTGTTGTACAGGTCTGGTGTGCTGGATTTAGTAGCATTTAGCAACTGCTGGCCTTCCAAGTGTGTAGGAGAAACAGCAGCCTTACTTAGAGCCAGTGTTTGGTTTATCTGTTCTGGGCTTCTGTAGAAAAACAGCAGTGCAACATGGCAGACTATGTGTGAAATGACCTGCTCTCTCTGTTGATGTTAAGGGCTCATTCCTCCTAAATTTTACACACTGGACCTTTATATGTGGGGTATCCATCGTATCCATCGTTTCCTTTGGTCCTTCGGGTGTTTGTACAGAGCCCCGACTCCTTAAATGGCAAACAAACAGAGTGGGCCGAGCCACCAAACAGCATTCCAGCCACTCTGGCCATGATTTGTGTGCCAGGTAATGTCTGGTCGCAGATTTATTTCTAAATAAATGATGTAATTGCAAATATATATTTAATAGGACTCCACTTTTAAATAATTCACACATAAACACAGCGCTTTTGAAGGTTTTTGTTTATGTCCCCTTTATGTATCCTGCTCAGTGGTCTGAACTATTGCGTAGTAAATGACTGCTTGCTCAGTCAGTCAGTGGTCAGTCAGGTGAGCCCGAGAACCTGTATACATGAATGGTGGATTTTCACTAGCCTCATGATGCATGGAAGTTAACATAATATGTCGAATTTCAATCATTCACTGTGTGGTTGTAATTAATATGCACTGTAGACATTTGGGATCTTCCGCCATCATACATTTGGTGCATCATAGAAAGAGTTAATCAAGCTAGCAGCACAACAAGCTTCCCTGTGTATTCAAGTTTTGCACCCCTGGTGAGCCTGGCGAGGTACTAATACTTGGTTCTAATTATAAGCTGTGAGGAAATTTATATGCACTGTTACTGAAGGTTACTGTGCAATATTCTTGCTTAATTGGTCATTTAGTGTGTGTGTGTGTGTAAATGCAAATGTTGCAGTGTAAAATTAGAACCTTTAGTTTTCATGAAGTCATGCTGGGAGTGTTCACCACGTTACCTGCTAACCCACAACCTAGCTAATGTTGTTTTTTCCTCAGTTGCATTGTAGTACTTAATTTCTATTAGCACGTTGATAAAATATTTATAAATATAATTATTTATGATGTGTTGTGGGGGCATGCGCAACGTCTAGTTTTCACTTCGGATACTGTACCAACATATGCATCATATGTTCTTTTGTAGCCACACAACGAGTCAATATTTCTCTCCCATGATATCAGAATAATATTATATGATATGGGCTGTCTCTCTTGATAATGGGAAAGAGATTTGTCTTCCAGTCATAAGTGTTGCTGTAGCAGCTAAGGAGTGTAGGCAGAATATTCATAAAACACCCACATCAGGATTAGTACACCCAGCCTGGTGTTGCTGGCCTCTACGTCAGGTTTACCACCGAGAACCTAAAGGCCACGCAACGCATTAATCCACACAGTAATCCGCCAAATGGCAACAACATCAACATCACTTGAGTACCACGAACAGCATGCCACAAGTCTAAACGTATCAATAAATAAGATTTTAATCTGTAAAATGAGCAACAAAACAAACATCCTCAGTCTCACTGTCAACATGTGATTACAGTATGAATAAAAAATTATTGTCCTTTAAACTAAGACTAGAAGAACAGTCTGTAGCCACACGTCCGCCACACAAAATGTTTATCACCGCACACAAACATTTTTTAAAAACTCACATTGCTCTGTGTGTCTCAAAGATGCATGCTGGTTCTACTTCAAGATAATAAATTACTCAGTCAACCCCAAACAAAAATTAAACACAAGTTTATTCCGAATTGCAGATGTCAATCCTTCTCTGCTTCAAAAAATACACATTTTTTTCCAATTTTGCAGCTCCTAAAAAATAAAAATAATATCTAATTAAAAGCAGAACAGTATACAGATCCTCGTCAAATATAATTCTGCAACTTATATAACAGATTCTTCAAAAATCTTAGAATAGTGAGGAACGGGAAACCAGCAGATGGTGGTCCAAGTTTATATAATCTGAAATATTTTCTGCCTTACAGAATACAGTGCTGAGTGTTTTAAATAATTGAAAAGTTCAATTAAATGTACATAAAAATAGAATGTAAAAAGAACGTAGGGTCTGATATTATCGCTCCTTAATGGGCCCCCTTTGTGAGTGAGGCCCATAAAATCCATGATTGGGATAAGAAATGTGTTAATGAGCTGAAAAGAAGGTACCATTGCATCGCCTGTATCATGCTGATTATCTGTTGGCATACTGCGTCATCAGGCCTGTCACTTCACAGACAGACTTCCCAGGACATGACAAAGTATGTCGTGATAACAGCAGGAGTGCGGAGTCACTGACTTTTAACAATGATCTTGCGTATGAGCCATTCAGATTAAAAATGACCAATCATCTGTAAATGGTCAGGTCTGGACCCCCCTTTCAGTACAGCTTGTCAAATGGAGCATTACACCATTAGCAGAGAAGGGCATGTCGAACAACACCTAAAACCACCTGTTCATACAAGTGTCAGAGAAGATCTAATAAGATAATGACTTAAGCTAATGGATGAATGGACATTAATTATGAGTAAGATGTTTTGGCATCATAAAATAATGGATGTCTTTTATTACCAAGAGTGCAAGGAATCAAAAATCTTGGCAGATTAAGCACAGTCACAATTATGTGTCATGTTCACTCTCAGCCAGATAATAAATAAATATTTGGTTCATTTAGATTTAATTCATACGTAAAATTCATGTGTAAAAATGATTTTTGATGTGGGTGTTCCAGCAACTAAAACACAGGAATGCTTTTAAGCTGTCACAATGAGAGGTCCAAGCTGCTGCTGCTGCTTCTGATTTGATGTGAATGTGAAAAAGACCAGCTACGAGCCAAGTGAACAAGTGTGGGCAATGCTAAAGAAATGCTAAAAATGGAGGATTATAACTGAAGCTTGATAACAGTCACTCCTATTTAAAGAACTGTAAGTGTGGTGTGAGGTTTTAAGTGTTGAAATAACATGCTTTATATGCTTTTTGGATTTGACAGGTGACGATGGCGGTGATCCCTTGGGTGTGTAGGGATGAGAAGCACTTGGATCAGCTCACGCAGTAGTGGTACTCAAGTCTGTGGTGATTTAAGTGACAAAATTTTGCACAGCCTTTGTTACACAAACCAGCAAAAGAGACAATGTAAAGTTCAAGTTGGATCCAAATGCACACTCATGAGGCAGATATAGGGGTGTAAAAACAATCCTACTCGGCCATGGATCAAAATAGCAGTCTGCAATGTGCTGTCTGTACATTGTGGACAATCCAGTGAAGGCTGTCTGGGAAGTGTACAGGTTCCCCATTTATAAACCTCCAAGGATGCTCCTGTAGCAGGGAGCTAGAATATTCAATTGCACTATCTTATGTAGGGCTGCAACCACAGATCTTTTTCATTTTCGATTAATCTGTTGATCATTTTCTCGATTCATCAGTTAGTTGTTGGCATAAAATGTCAGCAAATAGGAGAAAATGTTGAGATTGTTGAAAAGGTTATTGAGAAAGGACAGCTATGGTAGCAGTGTGATGCTAACACAGGCTCCACAAAGCTCTACAGTAAAGTACAGTAGTGTCCCAAACAATGGGCGACATGGGTTACACAAATAATGTTAGCATTTAAAAAAAACAAAGTACTGTAAGCAAATTCCTTCTGTTTGCCTGCTGCACAAGGAGAGGACACAGAAGCTGCTCATTCTGGATATTAGTAACATCAGCATGTTTGAAAAATATCACTGTTCTCTCAAAATATACCTGACACTTGCCAGATGTGTTCTATTAATACAAGACCTTATTAGATGACACACAAAGTTTCACTCAAAATGACACGATTTAATGAGTATTAGGTATCAGATAATTGGGATCATAAAAATAGACTCTACACACCTGTTGCCTGTTAAAATTCAGTCTATTGGAACTTCTATCATTCATTGCATTCATTATAGAGGCCGACAAACGTTAACAATGCTACACAGTATGAGTCAGAGCTGTTTTACATGTGTTTCTTCCCTGCGGGTTCAGTGCAAAGCTATCCACCACCACTTCATTAAAATCCAGGGTTCAGACCAGAACTCAACTTACTAGCTAACGTTCATTATGCATGCTGAGGTAACCTGGAGGTTCTTTGGATAATGAACATTTTACACCCATTACTTTAGAGATGTGTGCAGTTTACGGCACAAAAACAAATTACAGAAACCTGAAAACCTCAACAGAAATGGAGACATATCTACACTGTGGCGTAGAATTTTTGAAATTTAGTAAATGACCTATATTACAGTGAACAATCCCAGTGATTATGGTTGGTTATTTCAACCATTTGGAGCTTGAATTCTTGTTATATAAAAAGTTTGAAGGATGGTGATTTCAGGTTAGTCTCTCTGTGTTAGCTTAGTACAGGGGCTGAATAAAATATCCTAAAAAATGTTACCAGTAATGCATTACTTTAGCCATCCCTTTAAAATAGAAAATCCCTGATTGGATCTCACTGTCACAATCTGTGGGGATAAAATTAAGCAAAAGTCAAAAAGTTTCCACTTTTAAATGTTCTAAGGTCAACTTTTCTCCTCATTTTAAATTCAATTGGGAACCCTTTTGTGAATGCAGAAAACGATCAGGCAAGGCAAAGGAGACATTTCTCTGGCTCGTGTAACTTTAGTCATCTTCTGCAGCTTTTGTCATCTTTGATGGTGTCTAATCTAAGATCCACTCTGGTCTAACGGATGATCCATGCAAAATGCTCCAATCAGAATGGATGCGGGCACTTTCATTTCCCGATGATAGGCATTTTAGTTTGATGTGTCATTGCCTATAATTCTACATAAAGCCTGGAGTTTACATTTTGAAACCATTGTTGCTAATTTTGTATTCTTGAACACATCACATTTCCTGGAAAAAAAAAAAAAATCATCTTCCCATTACTACATTATTCATCAAAATGATTGCATCAGTTTCGCACTATCTGTGAAAATGTCCTCTAAACCTAACCTTAATATCACTTAGGGCATTTTATTCCATTATTGGTCAAGTTAAGTCTAAATTTTATTACATTTTCAGGAAATTATAAAGGAGAGTTGGTGGGCAGTCTGAAATGACAGGAGAGGTTTGTAATACATGCCAGTGAGATAGAGCTGCAGAAGTCATGTTTAAAAACACACTTATTGAGAATAACCAGAATTGATATTTTGTTTCCCACTGTTTTATATTTGTCAGTCCTTTTTGTATTTGACAAGTAAATCACAAGAACCATGGATAAATATTTCATGTCAAGTACACTCATCTTCATGCACTTTGTGTGTAAATTTCTTGTCCTTTCTGACACAAACAGTGTGCTTGTCTACTGCTGATTTAATGAGCTGTATAAAGCTTAAACTTCTGACTGTACACCCTCCATTACTGGAGCAGTGGACAGAATTTTAATCTTTAGTCATTGGATGCAGTTTTTTGACTCGCAGGATTTTTTTTTATTGGTTATAGCATTGGGAACAGAATAAACAGATCGAACTGCCCTCCAAAATTGTTTCAAAGTTTCATGAGACCTGCAAACATAGCTATATGACACTTTTGCACAGGGGTGCCATCGAGGGCAGAAATCTTTTTAGTGATTTAGGGGAACCAGAGCTGGACAGAGGCCCTGTAACAAACCAGGGATTGTAGATATTTATTGTGTCTGAGCTGTTGTTAAGCTGTTGTCAGAGGCCCAGAATTTGCAGCCTCACCCCTGCTCAAGCATCCTTCAGAGATCCTTCTGTTACTGTAATATCAAAAAGCTGCTGTTGTTGTTTTTAATAGACAGCAGGGAAGGCCATATGTTCTTATCACTCTGGCCCAACATGTTCTTGAAACATATTTTATTTGTAACATCCTTGGCTTTAGTAATTAGTTGACTGTTGATTAAAAAAGAGCTTTAGAGAGAAAAAAGAGATCTAGCAATTACCCAGCATATTAATCCCCTTCAATGGCTTCATTAGAATGCTCCACGCACCCTGGTTTCAAGTTTTACATTTAAATTTGACTCTGAGATTTTTACACTGCAATTTGCACTTTTAATTTGCACCTCCCATAATTGGACATAGCTGCTTTGTGCTTGAGTTACTTTGCAAGTGGAAGCAATGTTCTGCCCTCCCATTTGTGTGACTGACTGTGGGGCCTCCACAGGTTTGGAAAAGAAAAATAAGACAACTAACGTTCATGTGGCATCCCAAAGCTCATTTCTCATATTCTTTATTTTCTGCCTCCCTCATTACCACTGTACTACTTAGGAAGTAGCCCACCATGGAGCAGCTAATGGGGAAGAGCAGAGGTTGGTGTGAGGTGGAGAGTGAAAGTTGAGTTGTTTATCTGCTATTCCACCATTTCAAGAAGACATTATTTATGGCATATAAAAATACCCTGTGAGGAATAATAATTACAATAATAAAAAGTAAATTTACCTGGTTAAAAACACAAAACCCAATCATATGAATACGCAAATGTATTGTTCATTTACTTTAAGATCCATTCTTAGTGGACGTGTTTTGAGGTTCTCGAGTTCAATCATGCAAACATCACGCCTCTGTCGGATGATACTAGACAACAATTTGCTTCCAAACTCATTGTAATGTCACAAAAATCATGCTTTTTCTCAGATTTTAAATGAGCACAGAAAAACTTTCCTCCCCTTCAGCAGAATGTGAAAACAGCCTTCTAGTGTCAAACTCTGCACATACATCATTCTGCACAGTGAAGGTCAAACGTCCAAGTGAAGTAACAGTATGCAAAACAGAGTTTTGAGGGAAGGAGGACCTGGAAATGGATGTTAGCTGTTGATGACTGAAGATTATCCAAACAGCACAAATATGCACGAATAAAACTTTAACACTGCACATTATAAGTAATACACAAAAGGGTGGGCTCCTTTGAAAAACAACAGGAGGTGAAAACACTTAAAGTGTTAAGAGTTACAGCAACGTTTTGCAGAAATTGGTATTTTTGCAATTTAATTTCAGAATGCAATATCACTGTCACTTTCAGCCTTTTATTTCACGAAGCTCTCGCCAATGACTAAAATTCAGTCCCAGATTTACTCCTGTCTAGCGGCTTCTTGCTCGTCACTTTCTCCTTTTCTCTTCTTAGCTCTCTACTTCATCCTCTTCAGTCTCTTCACCTCTGTCATTATATTTTTAGAGGCTGCTAAGTCTAGTTACGTGGTCTGCTTGCCCAGCTCCGGTGCTGGCACGACACCAGCTCCACTCCCTGTCAGCATTCCCCCGCACCCAGAAGTGAAAACTGAAAACCTGGTACAAATGCTGATATTTCTAACAAAGTGAACTAACATTAGCTAACATGAGGTACAGTTCGCAGAAGTTTCCTTTTCTGTCCACCAAGAAACTCAGTAAATCATCAAGAGTTGTGGCACAGCAGCCAGAGGATGTTAAAGGTAAAGCAGAAAATATTTTACCCATAAAATATGATAAAGTTTCACCAAAATAAGTGAAAAAGATGACTTAGTGCCATAAAGAGTTACATACTTCTCTCGGATGATCACCCATAAAGTTACAGGCGTACGGGGCACAGAGTGACACACAATCTCATTTACAATAATAACAGCAGATAATTATACGCTACACTTAAATTATTGCATTCTACCACAGTTACTTTCATCATCATTTTACACCTCAGTTACTGACGTTAGTTCAGTTACACTAATGAATACAACAACCCATCATACATCCAATAAATGTAACACTTCTAAGTAGCAAACTGCTCCTCATTCAAATTACACTTCACCATTAAGATAACGAGTACTGAAGTGGTGCTTATATTGATCTGTGACGCATGGAAGACTAGAGGGGGGATAGTGGAACTTTTCACGTTGTTGCAGCAGATTCACACAGGCGATACGTACGAGGAATTCCCAGGAGTCGGAGCAGAAACTGATTATCATCCAGTCCCACACCCATAACTAATGGGGTATGTCTATCATGACTGTGGAGATGCTCTATAGATCATTTACATTTTTTCAAGTAGACCTTCCTGTGATAATTTACATTATTTGAGGTTGTTGCTTGTTCTCCTATCTACCCACATGCATTATTTACGCACATACAGTCTCATACACACGCAGGCGGGGAGACCAGGTCATTAATTTAATGGCTGTTCAATCTTAGATGGATGGAAAAGGGAAATGTAGGTGCTTATGTTCAATCTTTGCAAATTTGACCTCAGTGGTACGTGACCGCAGCCCGCCCACACATGCAGTTAATCCACACACCCGCTACTTCCATTTTTTTTTTTGTCCTTTTTTCTCCTTCTCTACATGCACATAACCTGAGCATGCACATGTGTTTGCACAAACACACAATGCACACGCTCACACACCAGGCTGCACCTTAAGGCTAACAATGCCTGCTTAATGGAGTTAGTGATATATCCATTGGGTGCTCTGCTCATTTAAAAGTCAGTGGAGGGAGGAAAGGAAGCAGGCTGGGAGGAGGCGGAGATGGTGAAATGCTGAAGGCTACAGAGAAAACTGCAACACCAGGGGACAGGACATATGGATGGAGGGGGGGTGTGAACAATAGGTGCAAATGACAACATTAATCCAACATCAGGGCTATCACATGAGGCCAGAGATGTGTGTGTGTAAACAAGGCCACAGAGGTGCTATGAATAATGTGGAGACCTCACAGGGCCTATCCTGGCCAATGTTATTTTTTCAGTATTTTATGCGTCTCATCAGGTTTTATTATTATGACACAAGCCAGAGATGAAAAGACAGAAAGCGAGAGGATAAACTGTTACTGGCCTTATCCAAATGGCCAAACGTCCTATAAGTGAGGCTGCTTGAGCTCTGAGCCTGAACAGTATGGAGGATTAGAGCTTAAAGCATAAATTAAAGTACTGAAATGACCGAAATGTCCCATTTACATCTGAGTGATGCAACTTAATGATCATTTCAAAGTAAGAAGTAAAGGATTATCACTGGGAAGCATTAGCCTTAATGTCCAAGCTGTTGTTATTCCTTTTCATATGTTGATATGCGCCCTCTGATTCCTATAGCCCTGCTTTATAATGTCATTATAGTGGTGGCTATTTGTCAGCTAATGGTTTTCCTTATTGACCTCTTCTAGGCTTATCTCAGCGTGGTAGCTGTGATCACTCCCGAGGCTAAGAGCTGTGGTGTCCACCCTCTAATTTCCCCCTTTTCCTCACATAACTGTCCTGTTTTTCTCACTCCTTCCTCTTGAAATTTTGTTCTGCATGGTTGACCCGACAGGGTTTGGTTTGGGTACATCCAGTTTCTCATTCACTCCCTCCCTGCTCCGTGAAAGCCTATGTGTGTGTGTGTGTGTGTGTGTGTGTGTGTGCTTCTGTACGCAGTGTGTGCACATGTTCTATTACAAATACAGTGTATCTCAGAAGTGTGACGAATAGCTCCAAGGTGATAATGCGTACATATGTTGCAGCATGCTGGTGTAATCACACTACACGTGTCTACTCTCTTATTTTGCAGTTGAACTATTATGTGTGTTTATTGGTATGTGTAGGTGCGTATTAAATGTGTAACTGTGTGTTTGTGATAAACAACTCACTTTGCATGTAATTGACATAAAACTATATACATTTCAGTAATCAGTCCCTCCTGCACAGCTCCCACATAATGCATTTCCACCTTTGCATGTATTCGTTCTTGCTCAAAAAAGCTAAATAAACTGCCAACTGACAGAAATAAACACTGCAACAACCAATCATCTACATGTAAGAAATAAGTCATTACAGTAATATAGTACAGTAAAAAAAAAAACATGATCACAGTAAAAATGTAGTTATTCTGTGCGTTGGTTGCTACCATACTATTGCAGTTCTCTTTTTCAGTTCACACTTAATGCAGTTATGTATGTCACCTCTTCCGTATACTGCACATGACTTTATCCTGCGATGATGAATGAATGAATGAATATTTTATTTTAATCTCTGGTCATTTACACAGCCTATCCCTCATGGAATTATTCAGACCAAGTGGTAACCTCCATGGCTGTGAAATGAAGTCAACACAGAAGTGCCAAAAACTGCAGTTCCTTGACTCAAGGCTGGCTGAGTCAGTCTTCATAAGCCCTGGTATTAAAATGCCAAACGTCACAGCAGAAATAACCAGTTTACAGCCCGCTACAAAAAAACGTTTCATACCTTTCATAATGACTGTACTGAGAGTGAATTTTCATAAAACTCACGTGTTCAAATTAAGACTAGAAGTTACAGGCAGCTTGTTTGAGCACCCAGGTTGCAGTCAACATGCCTTGGCCACCCATGATCCATGTTTATTGCCCATTTTTGGATTAGTCTGGAGACTCTCGACTTCACTACAGCTCTATGGGCGACGTCATGCATACTACGTCCATGTTTTATACTGTCTATGATTCAGATACATTAACTAAAGACAAAGCAAACATTCTGGTATGTTAACCCACCAACATTTAACAGTACATCAACATCATCATGCATAAACATAAACCACCCACAAATAACACTCCAGGAGATATCTCACAATGGAAACAGAACAAATATACAAACACGGCCCCATGAGTACAAAACACCAATCTGAACAAGACAAAAACTACATCTGCATCCATTCGAATTAAACGTCTCAAGAGAGTCTGAGAAATGCATCCATCATATGTTCCATTTCTGCTCTTTTCCTATGATTTAGAAAGGTCTAAACATTATGAAAAAATGTTTTCAACTAAAGGTCCACTCTCCAGCAACATCATCATCGGGAACATGAACTGTTTTAAACAATATTTGTTGTAAATGATGATAAAAAGAACAGTACAAAATGACAGTCACACCTGTGTCTATCCAATATAATATGTCACATCTTAACCACTACAACTAAAAGACTTAAAAAACTTAACTTAAAAACTTAAAAAATGACTTTGTACAAGTGTAACTGAACCAGATGTGTTTTAATTCTCACAGAAACTTGGTTCATTGCCCATGTTCCAGCTGAAGATGTAAGTATTGCTAGCTATACCATGATGTATGTGACAGGAAAGGTAAAGGAGGCAGTGTATTGATTTATGTAACTGCTTTATTGGATGTCTTCTTAATTCTTCTTCAGTGCCTAATGAATGTGAATATATGCTCTGGATGCATGTGCTGCGGGAATTGCTAACATCACTACTATTTCTATTTATCTCTTCTCAAATTCTTCAATTCCTGATTCTTTGGAGGAGATTACGACTTTATGGTGAACATATGCATCGGTGGGCTGCTTATCAAGGGCGACCTTAAAGGATTTGGTTCTCCAGCATCTCAGACAAGCTTAAAGAGGATTTGATATGAATAAATGCATGTCAGCTGATATCTAAACAAACACATGAAACATGAAATTCAAAATAACAGGTGTCATATTGATGACACCAGTGATGGCACTGTAGTTTTTCAGAAATGTGAGAAAAATTAAAAGCCAATCAATACCTATTACAAAAAGGAATTTCAATGAGCAAGTTTCACTCATCATTGCAGATTTGAAATTTGACCCAAAAGACAGACTCACCTAAATCTAGGATTCTTGCAGTTTCAAATCAAACATTAACGTGTTGATACTGGTATCCCTCAAGGATCAAGGTTGGGTACTCTGCTATTTGGTCTATATTTAATCTTTATTTTCCAGTTCAACATTGTAATGCTGATTGTTATGCCAGTGATATCACCCTGGTATGATTTTAACTGAACAGCAAATCAGGTCATTCCCAGGTTACACTCAGGTAATTAATTCAAAACCTGTTCCAGAAAATGTGTAATAAGCTCAAACCATTGGTTCTCTGACTCCTTTCTATGCCATCATTGGCAACTACAAATGTTATTAATAGCATCTTGTTTAGAAATTAAAATTCTAATGAGATATAACATATTTCAAATAACGGAACAAAGCTTATTTCTCAAATCTTTATACAGAGAAAAAAATATGCTTTCTTCACCTAAAATGAAAAAGAAAGTATCTTCAAGGTGGAAACACTGAACGTTTGAATGTTTTTTATGATGGTTTTAATTAGCGTCTGTGTGACTGACTCATCTTTATTATGATCTTGGGTGTATGTAATTTGTTCTCGGGTCTCTCATTCAAAACAGATCTTGATGTCATGGAGACCAGAATAAATTAAGCTAAATCAACAGGTAGGAATATTTACAGAATTTGAAATATGCACTATGATGACCTCTGAGATCTTTGAACAAGCAAAACTGTCTGCCAGAATTAAAATAAAATGTGTTGATTACTATGGCTGTAGTCGACTAAAGAAGTTCTACCTACTTTTCAGCCAATCAAATGGTCAATGGGGGGAAAAAGTCTGCATGTTATCTTGAGATTACCTATCGGCCACTGTACACTGAGTGAACTCCATCTGGTAGCTGCTGGGTGGGAATCAAAGTTACACAATATTTGTCAAGCAAATTAATTCCTGCATTTCTTTTTCACGTGTAGCTATATGGTACCCTAAAGACATTCCATCAAATAATTTTACACACACACACACACACACACACACACACACACACACACCAGTGAGAATTGACTTCCATATCCCAACAAAGCTAACACAGTATAAAGCTCCACAAAGGGCAACATGAAAAGAAAGATACCGGTTTCCAACCTTATTCTCATTATTTCAGTTGGCTTCAAATGAAGTTCACACAGTCTTTGTGCTGCTTTCTTTGACATGGTATCAATTAGTTTGGAGTCTCCATTAGGCTGGGGCACTCCTAGTTCTTATAACGATACTTGGTTCTGTTTTTCCTAGAATCTGACTCCAAGTTACTGAAATTATCTCTCATACAACAATTAATCAGTTTGACTGCTAAGAAACGGATGCCATTTGCAACAACAGGCTCGACTCGCTGCCTTGTTTCCATGTTTACAAATACTTGGGGTTACCTGGTCTTCTTAGGTTCAAAATTAAATCAATATTTTAAATTTTTGCTGTAAGATAATTCAGTTCGTATTCTGACATTTCACGGCCCAGCGCTTTTTTAAACCTGTATGTCAGTGTTGTGTCGACTCATGTAGTATGTGGGTGTTGTGGGTGATTTTAACTGGTGCAAACTTTGGATGAGTGTGTTGTGTAAAAGCATACTTGTGATGATCTAAGCACTTCTGTAGTTTGAATCATTAGGGATGCTGCAGTGTACCATAGGAAAAAGTCATCCTGAGCTGAGGACAGTACATGCCTCAGCATATATCAGCGTGCATCCTCATACTTGGCCATCTAGAATTCATTATTATTCTACCCCTCTGTGCTCCCCATTCCTTCACTTCATCAGTCTTGTTCTAACTAATCAGGTTGTATACTCTCACCTTTTCTATCATTCAGGGCATAACCTCAATGTAAATTATGTATTTTGTGTGTGTATTATATCCATCCAAACATTGCATACAAAGAACCCTGACCCTGGTCAAAACATCCCTTACGTCTTTGTGCTAAAATTATGATTGATTGGCTGTTTTTTTCTTCTTCTTTTCTTTCCCAAGTAAGTATCAATCAATATAGTTAAAAAAACACTCATTTGTAATCATAACAGCATACTCTGGTCATGAAATATATCTAATAAGACACAGACATTGCACTTGAGGACCAATCGGGTAATATTATACTATATTTTGGGGGTAGAAAGAAGGGAATGGAAATGAGGGGACAATGAGATGGGGAATGACACTTGTGGGGCGCTATAGGGGCACCCACTGGTATTATACCATAGTCATGAATGGTGGGCCTGTCTCTTGTCCTTGGCATTTCACTGAGCTCACCTGTGAGACAATTCTGCACCGTGTCAGCAACAATGTCCACCACCGCTGTTACAACAGATGGACATAACCTTCATCAATGACTCTCCCGTCTCCTCTGGACAGTCATTACTCCCGTGTCCTCGGGACACCCTGTGTCCTTAGATGCTCGATTCAGAGAATTAAAAACCCTCTGAAAAAGCCCTTGAAAGGGGAAAAAAGGAAGAAGCCTCGGGAAGAACAACAAAGGAAGGATCTTATTTACAGATATGCCCTAAAAAAACAGAATAAATAAACCAAAATAGCAAATTTATAATATGGAAAGTCAGGATGAGAATCTTGTCCTTGTGCCAATAATTCACTGACATCATCTCTTCATGAAATAAATTCTCTAGCTTTAGTGTTTTGGCAGCAGCCCAGCATGACTTTACCATAGCGTGATAGCATGATGAAGAGAACAACCGTCACTCGCCGCCCCTGCAAAAGAACAATGCTTGCACTTATCTTTAGTATGAGCACCGAGGCATTTGTTCATAAGCAAGTTAGGAAGAATAAACCCTGAAACATCTCTTCGTATATTGTCAAAAAAGTATATATTGTTGAGGTTATCTGACTCGCATTTGCATGACAGAGGCTCCTGTCTGTGCTGTTTGTGAATTGTTTGTCTTGGCATTGAAATGTCTGCTGAGACAGTCCTTGCCTTTAGGCCTGGACTCAGCTTCACAAGGTGTAATAGGCAGCCCTCAATGCCAAGTACAATAGTAAGATATCTGTACTGAGACACCACTGCATTTCAAGGCTGAGGGTGAAGGGAAAGCTTTAAATTGTAAAGATCTAAACATCCATTTAAAGCCAGGTAATGTATGTCAGAAGCATTTATTGTTATATTTAAAATTCTCTTTATGACCACAAAGATGTTTTGGGTGAGTTACTGGGCTTTTCAGTTGAATATTTGGTCTTTTGGTAGTTTCTCCATCATCGCTGGCATATCTAATCAACATTTGTCTACTTGGTTTTCTGGTAAGGCTGCTAGAGTGCAAGTTTGGACAGGTGTCTCATTAAGCAGCCTAATGAAAAATGCTTAAAAATAATTATTGGCTACAATATGTGCAAAAAGCTTTTGACTGGCATGTACAACATATTGCACAACAGCTGCTTTAGGTATTTATCTATTTTGTGTACAACGAGCTGTTTAATATATTTTAAATCCACACATTCCAGTACGAAACTGGGATAGGTATACCTACATAATGCTCACTCTAACTGCGTACATGATGACTCAACTGATGACCAGGTTCATAACTGTCAGGAGGAGGCAGAGGAACAAAAGCACTTGAAGCAAGTTGAATCAGAATTGGAGGGTAAGACAGGCTGAAACAGCCAACAGAAGGAGAAATCTACACTTATGTTGACGTCAAATATGAAGATTAAATAGGTCTCTTCTTCATCCTACCTTGCTTAGCTAAACTATTTTTACTTCAGTACTTGGAATTGTTTGTATATAGACAGATTCTTTGTAAGATTATAACTATGTGTGAACATTATATTATATTTACCTTCCTCTGGTTTATGAAAAATCTGTGGAAAAGTTTAATTACCTCCCTACAATATGGCCAAAGCTCATTGAAAGATGCTGTCAGTTATGTATTATGTTGAAGTAACACATGGACTTATTCTCCACTTTGCCGTACACCTATATCTATATAATCTTCATGAACAGTATGAGAGGTAGAAAGAATTGTTAGTGTGGCGGTGTAGAGGTACTCTGGTAAAGCCTTCCACAGTTTTAGTTTCCTTCTCTGTGGTTTATGCAGCTCCATGGATGGCTTGGCTTGAGACAAATATCTCAAACATAGGCAGTAGAATAGATAATTGACATTCCTCTCCTTCCTCACTCCTTCCTACACTCGATTGGACAAATGCACTGCTCATTGGGCCATCACTGTTCTTTGCCTCCAGTTTCACAAACATGGCAACTGTTCTAGATACATTAGATTTCTCCATAAATGTCAGGTGACAAATATGTCGTGCAGTTGTAGAATCATACTTCAGGTGGCATCTACAATGGCTATTCTCTATACTCTATTAAAGAGCTGAACATTGAGTCATGTTCATTTAATGTCTGGCCACTCTGAAGGGAGGTACACTCTTAATAATCCTAATGCCATGTTTGCACGCTAGATGACAGTCAATATCTGTGTCATGGTCTTTACATTTGAAATGATACAGAGATGCATATAGCATATTATTTGTTTTAGCTCTGAGCTGGGCTCTTATTTGACTGATTGCTTGCTGCAGCACAGAGGATAGAATTATCAATATACAACATTGTCTTTTTTCCTAAGCCTTTTTAAAAAAAGAATAATTGACCATTCTGGGACATTCTGGGTTTTTTTTACCATAAAAAAACATAACGCTATATGCCTTTAAAGCAACAAGTCCACCTTCAAAATCATTTACGCTCATATAGGGTGAAGGAGGACATAGGGTGAATGGTGTCTTTCATCTCCACTGTGCCCTGTATCCCGGTTCTTGCAGTATGTAACATGGTTGATCCTGGTGTTATCTCCTGCAAAAGGTAGCACTTAACAGCACACCAACATTGTATTATTTCAAATTAGATCATATTTTATGGAGAAATGTGTTTTCTTTCTGATTTCCTCTGGCTGCTTTCCCTCAGCTCTCTTTCATTTACAGAGTTTCCTGATGGACAGTAAAGTAACTTCAATCCAGTTAGCTTGATGCACAGAACACTGGAGAAGTCTTGGTGTCTATACTGGTAGCACAAGAGGTTTAGACCAGTGGGAGGAGGAGTTTTTTTTTTAGGCCTGGGACAGGAATTTTGGTAAAAAGTGACCCTGGTGTTATACCAAAACTGGAGCTGGGAAAGTGGGCAATGTATCCAGGCTCAGCAGAGAGAGAGAGAGAGAGAGAGAGAGAGAGAGAGAGAGAGAGAGAGAGAGAGAGAACTTAGCAAGCAGCACCGGACAACAGTAAATCTCAGACTGGCTGTTTAGTCGTTGGTGAGAGCTTTGTGAAATAAAAGGCTGCAAGACAGATACTGGGTGTATGATAAGTGACTCCAAAGAGTAAATTAGATTCAAAATCTTTGTACTTTGTCCAAGACAGCTCAGTTTCCAATTGCAAGTTTAATAAAGCCTGGGTTGAAAAGACACATTCTCTCTTGTGAGTCTACATTGCAGACATTTCCACAGTTCGTGTGCAGTTTTCAACCCAGTCTTCATTTCAAGGTATTCTGTATTTAAATGCAAACCATGTGGACTCTTCCACATTAGCTGCAATTTGAATGCAGTCCACATGGACACCCACAGTTGGGCAGAAACAGCACTGTACATTAATTGCATATTGGGGTTTTAAAATGTAATTCATTATTACAGTACTGAACAGTTCAACTGTTGTAAAGTTCAAGTGAGACAATTAGGTGCCATATGTTCCTGAATGATCTATGGCTGGATAAAGATAATATATTCATCCCTCGCCCTCTTTTTTTTTTTTTTTTATCCCTGTCTCCACTGAGTATGAGTGGGTAAAGGAATGGAAGGACACACACTTAGCCGGATTAAAGAAGCTCTGTGTGCCCTCACTGATATTGCTCTCTTTCACACACTGAGGCTTTATAGCATATTTTCACTCTCGCTCTGCTCTTCCTCTCATGATTCCAATCCTATCATCTCTTTCTCTGCCCCACCACCAAGGCCTTACTGTCTCAGTTCAAGGAATCTCTGCATTCCTTTTAATGCACAATATCCCTGTGTCATCCTCAATGTTTTCATTTCTTCCCCTCCTTTTTATTTCCTTCTCGCCTCTCATCTCCCGCTGTAGCCCCCCCACTGCTCCTCTGCTCTCAGGTTGGCAGATAAAGGTGAAGATCCTCTTTAGAGTGCTTGGCTTTGCTTTTCTCCTTCTTTAGGTTTTTTTTTCATCACATCTAAACTATGGAATTTTCTTTTTTCAGCTTTAGTGGTGGCATTTCTGATTGGGCTGTAGTGAGGAAGGAGATCTTTGCAGTGTGTGACCTTTTTGGATTTCTAAAGCTCATTATTCCTCATTGGGCTCAGCTGTAGCTCTGTGGGGGGTGGCACAAGTCTAGTGACAGCTGCTGCTGGGCCAGCGCAGAATCCTGGTGAATCTTTTTTTCCCCCCCTTTCTTGTGTTTTTTCTTCTCTCATTCATTCTTGTTTTCATTCCATCTGTTTCTCATTATGACCTTTTACTGTCATTTCACCAAGTGTCTCAGTTATTCCATCCCACTAAATCTGTTCTCTGTCTTAGGTTGATTCTTTCCTGCTGAGTTTAGCTAAATCAAACTGGCTTTGACAGAAACACCATAATGAGTTATTCAATTATTTATTTATCTTGTTGGTTTAGAATAAACATGTCGGACAACATGGCGTTTTGGAACTATCTATCCATCCATGAGCGAGACCCACTTACTGTATCATTGAGGGTCACAAGAGGCTGAAGCCAATTCCAGCTCACACTGGGCGAGAGGTTGCTAGCAGGGACATGCAGAGACATTCTGAGGGTCTGCTGCTCTAATCTAGAGAAAAAAAAACCCATGCCCCTGTCATGTTAGGCAGCCACCAAGATTGGAAGGCAATATTTTGAAACCTCATGGAAACGTGACGAGCTGCACACTGTTTGGAAGCATATATTCATCATTAATTTAACTTGGTTTACCTAGTACAGGTATAGTATATTTAAGTGTGGGCTACTTGTATTATGCATCCATGAGAGCAAAAACAAAACAATTATTTTTTCCTCTAGTGGCTGCTCAGCCGAAGAGAGCAAATCTGCTGTTGTGCACGTCCAGTCAATCACAGAACAGACACCTACATTCACACTGCTCAATTCAGATTTATTGCTCTGATCCATTTTTTTTGTTTGGCTGTTCACAATCCTAACCAACATGGACAAAAGAAGCTCCACCTCCATACAGCAGCGATGTATGGAGGTAAAGATAGAGGCCACTGATGTTAGCATTTACAGTTTAACTCATAAGCAGATAGGGCATTTCATATTTTTTCCGGCATTTTTTGGCCACCATAGTTTCTCCTTTTCCTTCAGACTATGAAGGAGAGAGTCAGACGAGGGGGTTGCAATCAACAACTACACCACTAGATGCCATTAAATCCTACACCCTGCTGCTTTAATAAAACAATTAAAAAAAGATCTGGGTCGCATGAGCAAAAAAAAAAAAAAAAAAAAAATGTATTTGGGCCACTTGTGCCTGCAGTCTGAACATAGACACAGATAACTGTTCATGGTTACACTCACACCTAGAGACAGTTTAAAATCCCTGGCATGTCTTTGTACTGTGGGATGAATGTACCAAAGTACCAAAGTACCTTGAGGAGAACATGCAAACTCCATACGGAAAAATCCCAGCTGGACAGCAGGTTAGCCGTCTAGGGCTTCTTCCTCTAAGGCAACAGTGCTAACTCCTGCACCACCGTGCCGCCTCAAGTGTTCTGAATTCATCTCTTAATAATTCATCCTGTATTCCATGTATGAGAGCTGCATAATGTTTACACAGGAGAGCAGGAAAACATATTTCAGACAGAAATGATAATGTAATGATTTAGCAGCGAGTTGACTTTTCAATAACACAAGCAACTTTGACTAACTCACTGTTTACATGCCCAGGTATGGGTTTGTTTTGCACAGACGTGCCTATCAGAGGAACTGAAAACACCTGACAGTCGACGGGATGGATATGTCTTTCTAGATGAATGTCTCAAAGTTAAGAAAAAGAGTTTGGGAAATGGCTGCTAAGATACAGAGATTCAATTCTGTTTCCAGGTTACAAGACAAAAGGTAGAAAAGAAAAGACGGAGGCAGGAGACAGATAATGGCATGTAGCGGGTATAGAATATCCCATCAGAACTCATCCATGTCTGTCACCACCTGATGATATAGAATACAGATGGCCACATCTTGCGTGCATGTATATAGTATATAAATAAGGAATATGATAAATAACATGTTGTGTTTCTCGAAAATAGGTCCCCAAACCTCAAACACAGGAGCTGGACCAATTTATCAAGTCACTAAGTGTGTGTGTTATGAATTATGATTAGCCATATGCATTATGAGTGCACAGAAGATATCCCATTACCAAGATTATCAAGAGACCTTCATTTCTTTCCCTTTAAACATTGACAAACATTTTCCAAAATGTTGATATGTTGACATTTGAAAAGAATACAGCCATTAATCAAGACTCTTTTTAGAGCAGTCAAGAAACTAAACAGTACATTCCACAAGAGACTGGTGACAAAGCCACATCTTTTTGTGAGTGACATATAGATGTATCAGATGCATTACAACTGTATTCATCTTTATTAATATCAGTAGCTGTCAATATATATGAGTGAATCTGAGCTCTACAGGAGAGATTGTGTAAAATATAATCAAACGGTTGAATTTAAACAAAACTTAGTAGTTCATAATGTTGACTTTCGTAATGCAGAACTGAACTTAAATTAAATCAATGGTGCTGTGATGTGGCCGATGCATTCTTATTTAGCCTCCAGCTTAGCTCGCAGCTATTTTATTTAAGACAATTTGGCTTTACTCCCATCCATCGCAACAGACCATTCTAACTTTAACTACTGTATCAAAGGTGCATATTAGATAAAATACACGCTGTAGTTTTTTGCAAGTGAGCGCTGGCCCACTAACAGTCTTGGTCAAATGACAGTTTCTGGCCTCATTACTGATGTAGCCTTTGTCTGGCTGTTTAACACATGGTGGACATTAATGAGGAGTAGGATGACATTCTTTGATGTATGAGCAAGTGCTGACGCACCAAGTTGTTAGTTCAGGTGCTGTTCACTGAAGTTATGACATAAATTCCAAACCTTATTTAAACCCATTGAACATACAGTATATCTTTGAGTCCCCTGCATGTCTATGTGCGCACTCAAGGATGTTTCAATGAGTGTTCTTTCACAGCACAACAAAAACAACGTATTGATTGAATAGCATTAGCATGCCACATTTGTATATAATGTCAACGGGAATGTGGTATGCTGAATCATATTTTCAATGTCAGTTTTGTCTATTCACATGAAATGATCAAGGGTCTAGTAATTCAAAGGTCAACAGGGCGACTGTGGGGGAGCATGCATGAATAAATAATACATGTATTCAGAGGGTAAGCGTAGTCAGTTTAGACAGACGCTGACAATTAAATTTTCATGTAGTCTGTACAGACACCTCTTGGATCCTTATACCAGGTGGTTGAGATGCGGGTGCTAATAAAGAAGCTGTTTCCAGTGGAATCAATAACAACCTCTCCACACAACACAGCGCAGCACCTGGGGAAGGAGTCCCACTGCAGTAACAGCAGCTTGCCTCTCTCCTCGACATGCTCGGCTGATTCTGGCGTGTAAGTACAGCAGCTGTAATTGCAAGTCATTGAGATTCATTAGCCAGTTTCCTTCCACAACAGCACAAAATCCATACAGAAGTGCCCTTTTGGTGATTGTGCCTTCCCCCCCTCAGTCGACTTTGATGGATGAGTATTTTTTGATAGAGTGTGAAATGATTTCCACTGACATGTTGCAGGTAATGCACAGCCAATCAGTGCTTTCTTGAACATAATATTGTCAGTGTTGTTTGTTACGAGAGCATCCGAATGAGTAGTCAAACGTAAGTGAGACATTGTGGTAAATACAACACAATTATCAGCGAGGTGTCATTAAGTTAAATGGGTGATGATATTTTGGGTCACCTACTGCATTTGCTAGTTAATTTGTCTTGTTTTCAACAAGGCTGCCTGTGTAACTGGTATAAATTAACACTTGGTGCAGATAAAATACTCTTTTTATCATATTCCTTCAAAATACACATGCTAACCTTTATAATATTTATTTCATTAGCACTAAAGCCATTGAACAATTAGATCTGGATTGCAATTTTCAGATTTAAGAGATCTAATTTCTCCATTTGACATAAACAGTTTACAATAGCTGACTTGTCATCCTATTTCTTTATACATTGTGTCATGAATATTAGACAAATTACTATCTCCATTGGTTCCTGGCAAATCCAATTTGTTTCTCAAATTTGACCTTTAGGACTGACTGTCCACACTTTAATTTGCAAGCAATTAAGCTGAATTGCGTGCCATGGTATCATCTGCCTTTGTTGCTGTGGCAACAACATAGGCACATGTATGTATGGTGTGTCCTCCACATTGTGGGAAAAAGCAAGCTACGGGCTAGAAGAAGAATGGAGATGTGTCCTTTTGCACGTCACTCTACAATATTCATCGTGCTAGATGACACTGAAGAGAGAGAGGAGCCTTGTTTCAGGCCACCGTCATGGCTAACTGCACTCTGGATGTGACATAGTGTTAGAATCTGAGCTACCGAGCTGAAACACATCTGTAACTGTAACTCTAAGGGAATTAGATTTTTTTTTTTTTTTTTTTTTTTTTTTGCAGATTTGATTGAATATCTTAGATTCCAGTCTGAAAATGACAAAAATCACATTTGGGAGGTTTGAAATTTGAAGAAGGACAAAGACCAGCTTAAAAGTGTCATTTTACTTGAATACCCATGTCATAACATACAGCATGAAAAAAACAAAAAAACAAACTTGAATGGAAATCATCCATTTCCATGGCTGCTTATCCTTATCAGGGTCGAGGGCAGCTGGATCCCAGATGACACTGGGCAAGACCATGTCATCACAGGGCTGACAGAGGCGAAACCATTCACACTCGCATTCACACCTTTAGAGCAACCAATTAACCTGCATTTCTTTGGACTGTGGGACGAAACCAGAGTACCCGGAGAGAACCCACGCAGACACAGGTAGAACATACAAACTCCACACAGAAAGGTCGTGGTTTGAAACCCCATGACTATGAGGCGACAGTGCTAATGCCCTGTTTTCAGTGATTTGTGATTTGTGTGACTAAAATCACCAGGGAGGTAAATTGGTCAGGTGGTTCACCATTTCAGAATGAAACATCTCAACCTCTATTTGGATTGCCATGAAATCTGGTACAGGCATTCATGGATTGTCAAGAGATGAATCCTAATGACTACTTTATTTTGGTTTATGACCCAAAAAAGGTAGCAAGTGTGTGTGTTCCAATTGAGAAATATTACATGAGAGGCTATAACACATCAGCAATGATATTTTAATAATAATCTGCAGGCATTGACTGCTTTGATGGTGTGCCAGACTTTTCTACTTTTGAACTAATGAGATTCCTACCAGCCTCAGCTGTTCTTTGTGTTTACCACTAATTACCTAATTTTAGCATGCTAACAAACTGAGATGGAGAACATAGTAAACAGAACTTGCTCAACATCAGTATGTTAACATGATCACTGTGATCATGGCATCATACTGCCAGCCTCGCAGAGCTGCTAGAATAGCTGTAGACTCTTTGTCTTAGTCTTGCTATACCTCATTGTGTTATTGTGGCATTTTTCTTTTTCACCACACTTCAGTCATTCATCTAAATGCTCCATACAGTATTCTTTATGCAGGGCACAACAAGGTTATACTCACGCTCAGTGTCATCTTTGCGAGGGGCTTATTTTGGTGAGAGTGGGAAGAACATAGATGCGTCTTTCATAAAAGCATTTAGTACACAAGGGCTACGGTAAAACACTTGTGCTGTGTCTCAATTCACGTACTTCCATAATTACACCTGCTATTTTGAGCACATCAGCACGTTCACAATGTCAGTTTTGGAAAAATACGGTATACAGTGAGTAACCAGGTGGTGCACTCATACCAGTCAAAAGGTTGACTGTGGAATGCAGGACACTTCTCAACCTCATTGGTCGCCATCTTGGCTACATAGTGGCAGCAGAGGGACCACTGGAATTGTGAAATTACTGCCAAGGAAGCTATAAGCTCAAGCTAAAGTGGTTGCGGTGAATAGATAACACAATATACAAATGTAAGTTGTATATATATTTTATATATCATTTCTGGTAAGCAGCAGTAGAATTACCTTACACATTTCTCTGCCAAAATTAGCTCACTATGTCTAGTAAGCTACACAGAAGTGTACTAATGGATGTATCCAAACTGCAACACAGCTTTGGTCTTTAGGCAAGGCCTACTTATGTTTTGTTTAGGCAGACTGGCGTCTTTGTGTTGTCTTGACTGGTAGCACAGCCAGATGATGCCAGGGCCTCAGACGGGAAAACAGAAAGTGTTCTAGAAATAGACCATGAAAAAAAAGAGCATTTATTTATGCACACGTGTCCTGTGGTTCTTTGTTGTACATGTATACCCCTGCACATTTCTCTAATGGACGAGCCATTTTGAGATGCAGCCTAACAAACCAAAATTATATGGTGCTACCACTGATTATCTTTAGTGGTCCATGCAGGAGGCTGTATAGGGTGTACTCACTCCTGTACTCCTGTATGTCTCTAATAAATGTCTCTGATAAATTGCACTGTTTGGACCTTTCTCTGCACACAGATCATATTTCATGCCACACAGCCCAGGAGAGAGAGAGAGACAGAGATAGAGATAGATAGAGAGAGAGAGAGAGAGAGAGAGAGAGAGAGAGAGAGAAAGGGAGGAATAAGGTTCACACATGTGATGCTGATCAGTTGTGTTCCTGGAGTGAGGATTTTAGGGTTAAAGCCAAGTATAGAGTAGCAGAAGGCGCCTTGGCTCACGGTTTGCTCAGCCTGACATCTATCCTAATCTAGGAAGTCCGACTTGTTGCCCCATACATCCCACAAGTACTCGATACATATTATAAGATACTCTATTGCGGACATTTTGAAGAATAAATATGATTCCTGAAAAGCATATATTCAATGTCACTGCTGTTGCATATTTATAGGTAATATTTGCCCTGCCAAAATGTAAGCTTAATGAATATCCTCGAGTGGGCGAGTATTAAGATGTGAACAGACATAACTGTTGGCTGTGGCTTCCGCTGCCTTTTATTCGCAAGATGGCTTCATTTGGTGTGGGATGATAGAGACACGTCTGCTATGAAGGGCTATTTATGATCACCAGTAAAAAAAACATCTAATTTATGGTCCTCTGACTACAGCCACCAGTTTTTTTGTTTTTTATTAGCAAACATAATGAGCTGGTCGCCTCTGCCATGCTGGTGAAAATTATCTTATTGTATGCTGATGGTGACAAAAATCGCTTAAAAGTTTCGACCTCATTCACAGTCGTTTGAGGGCGACATATCAACGGATTTATGGTCAGACTTTAATCATTTAATGCAAACACGGTGCTCTTATACTGTTGCAAACAAGCTGATGTGTCATAGATACTGGCACACACACACAAACACATACATTACATATAGACACAGAGACATTACTTAAGAAAAAGATAAGCAGAAAATTGCCTTTGTAGCAATGCTTTTAAAATGCCCTCCTATTTTCTAGTGTCTGAAATGTTTATTTCCATGCGAGATGCACATGTATTCTCTGTCACTTGCATCTGTCAGTCTGCTCTCATGCATAACCAAAGCATGCTGAGCAGTCACTTAGCAAAAATGGCTGCCTATAATACACAGAGGGGGGGCAAGGCAAGCATGGCTGCAGGCTCAACAATTTCCCTCTTATGTCTTCTGAATGTCTGAATATAAAACAGATATAATTGACTGTACTAGCAGCAAATAAAGAGAGGAGAACATTCATTTATATCTCCAACCCCTAATGCTAGATAAAAGCAGAATTTGTCAGAGCATTTGTTGAAGATAGCCGGTTGAGAGCAGATTGCGAAGCGGTTGGAGAGGGGAAGAAAATAAGTATGTAATTCTGATAGTGGAGAGAGGAAATAAGAGATAGGGTGAGTTCGAGGGAGGGTGCAAAGAGATAGAGAGAAAAGAGAAAAATAGAGGGAGAGATGCAAATGTTGTGTGTCGATAAGCAGGGAGCCAATCTCAGCCAACATATGGAGCAGCGTGGAGAAGAAGCTCCTTCAGCACAGGCCTTATCTGGAGAACGACTCCTCTTCAGCCTGATTGAATGACTAATCTCCTGGTCTGACAGCATAACAAGGCTGAAAGTACACAAAGACACAGAGCCTGAGGAGATGGAAGGCGCTGGCCAACCTGGGAACACTGCAGGGCATTTAGCCTCAGGATATAGGCAGGGAGACATAGAAGTGGAGTGAAGGAATAAAGTGATTGACAGTATATAAAGGGGGCAAACAGTATGTGAATTACTATTCCAAACAAATGACATCTGCACAAAATAGCAGAAAAGTCAGAAAATATAAACAAGCAAAATAGCGGAACAAAGCTACATGGTTTCAGACAGTTGTGTGAGACCTTCCTCCTGTTAGAGTATGGATAAGTGAACATGAATATTGAGTCATTTGTCACGCGAATTTCCCCAAGGAGAGTCACCTGCGGCATGCCTGAACTCTCCCTTACCCACCGCTGCCCGCCACTGATTTTCTCATTTAGACCTCCACAAGTAATTAGAGTTCATTATGAGCATTCCTGATGCAATTACTTAGCTAATGGAATCTAATTAAAAACCTGCAGTCAACTGCCCCCATTGTTTTTGCTTCCTACAGTGGCATTCATACCTGTTATTATCAAGACCTTTAAGTCATTGGTGGATAAACAGAAAGGATAACAGCGGGATGCAAAATGATGTTCCCCAGTGTTTTAATTTGACACATTTCAATAAACATGTCAAAGTTATTTCTCAATTCCATTCATCAGGAATAAATCACTTCCACTGGCCCCTATCTCTGAAGAGACATTTTTAAAGGTGTTAGACTTTCAGAAAGTTGGTGAACATGTGAGGGGGAGATTAAAATAAAAAACAGAATGGACAACCTAAAAGCAACACAGGCAAAATATTCTGACTTTTAATCCTTAGTATGGGTCAAGCTCCCCAAACGCTGGTATGTCCTTTCATCTTTCAAATTATTTGCCTCCAGGTTTTCTCTCAAAACAATCTCAAAATTCTCAAAGCTAACGTAGCTAGGTAGGGCTAACCAATGAGTAAACTGAACATTCTGTGTGAAATCAGTGAACTACCCCTTAAAACAACTGTACAGCATGTTATAAATGGCCAATGACTTTAAAGCTTTTAAAATACGCTTGTGTGATCTACAGTATAACATATCGGAGATACTGGCACTGTATGCAGACTGTCAAGACAAGAATCTCACAGCCCCATGCTTCCCAATATATCCACACCTAATGCTGTGCATGACAGCCCATTTCAAGCTCCTGAAAACTTTAAAATCTTCAGTGTTTGTATTGGGGTTGGGATTTGACTGACAGTTCCCAAACAACCCATCAACTGTCCTCAGATCCAGATTCAAATGTTACTAAAACCTGATTGGTGCACAAAAATACAAAATGTCACTTTTTTTTTTTTACTTAACCCTGCACTTATAAACCTGCTGGAAATGGCAAAACAAAACATACAAATCTGTCATGCAATAACCAAAACTGCTCAAACTTTGTCAGAAAATTATGTTTTCCAATAAGGCCCTATCACTATTAGTTAATTGAGAAAATAGATCTATACTATCTGTTGGCTAGCTAGCAAGCTGTATGACAACATAACATAAAGCAGTATTGTACAACCTGATGCAAACATATAAAAAAAGTAATAAAAGTTTGGATAATATTTGGATACATTTGGTCTAACTTTAACACTTATAAGTTACTCATATTTTTTTTTCTTTTCCTCCAGAGAGGCAGCTCAGCCAAAGAGGCCAAATAGGCTGTTGAACAGGCAACTTTAGCCCAGCCTTGTGCACGTCCTTGGTTTACATTACCGTGCCGTGCAGGTCAGAATGTTGTAAAAGCAGTTGTAAATTTGTTTTCCTTTTTAAAAAAATATATACATCACTTAAAGGCCTATATATAAATGGAGTGAAATATATATAAAATGATTCATCGTATATAAAAGATGAATGTTTAGTGGAAACCATAAAACATCTTCCAGCTTCCATTATTGTCATCATAGCTCATCCCTAATATATACTATAACCCTGTACAAATTGTTGCTACTGTCACTGTCTTCTGTAAAAATGTAGTCACAGGGTTAGAGGGACTGTTTTCTTACCACCCCTGTTTTTGTGTCAAAGTGTTTCTTTTCAATTAACGGTATTAACTTTGCAACAAGCTGTAAAGTACCATTGGGTCACGGTATGTAATCATATTTACAGTGGAATCCTGTGTCTCACTCTTTTTCGTTTTACTCTGTGTGTTTTTATCTCATGATCCTAATTTGCATTGCAACTCTAGGGCTGAAAACAAGAGTATGACTTAAAGTAGTGGTTATACTGAAAGTACAAACATGCAGGTCAAACAGGGTGGCTGCGGCAACTAAACATGAGAGGTACATGGCTAATACAATGATTTATTACTTTTTGAAAACATAGCCGGTGGCATATCACTGAGGCAGCTAAATAAGAAATAAACCAAGTTCTTTAAACAACTAAATTCAACTACAAAAACAAGATGAGTGACATGCGATCCAAAAAGGGCTGTGACTGTGGACTTACATCATGTTGCTCCCAGATCCCAATACATAAGAGCAATGTTTCATCTGAGGCTTAAGCTATTCCCTGCTGCGAGATAAGGAGCCATGTGGTGATGCATGTTTATAACCTTTGATTTGAGCATATTCACATTCAGGAGCATTGCTCCAAAGGCAGCCATGCAAGACACATTGACTTTGTGTGCAGACCATACAGCTCTTTGATATGACCAGGCATGAATTATAATAGGACTATTGATTTCTGGGAAGGAGCAACATTAAAAGATCATAAAACCAGGCTTAATACGGCATCCATTAAATGATGAATGAAGCAAATGTGTTTTAGTCATTTTCTTTTACTATTGTCTTGAATGTGTCTCACACAAATGCTTGATAAATCTGCTTGATGACGCATACCAACGTAGTATGCTCATATATAATAAAATGGACAGAAAAAATAATTTACAGAAACTTGCTTTTTTCAAATATTAATTCAAAATGTGTTGAATATCCCGGCCACATTTCTACATTGAGTATCAAAGTTCACATTGTTGTTAGTAAAGATGATAAACAGTAACTCTTGCTGAATTTGTCCTCATCTCTGAGTAAGTACTAAACCTCCTTTGTTATTGTTCACCCAGAGGGAATTTTAACATCCCATAGTTCATGCCATGGATACAGTTAACACAAGTGTCACCTAAAATTGTAATTTGAAACATCTAAGTATAAATGGGTGTCATCTGCATAAGGGTAGATGTTAAAGCAATGTTATGTATGTAACATTTTAATGCCACACGGACTTGTTGCCTCTGGGTGTGTAATGCTTATAACACTTAATCACACAGCAGCAACTATTTCACAGATTTGAGTAAAAATAGATAATATTTTATGGAGAAAATATTTCTTCTTTTTCTCTCTGATGTCCTCCGGCTGCTCCGCTTCAACTCTCAGTGACTTTCAGAGTTTCCTGGTGATTTCCCAGTAAGTTGCTGAAAACTGTAGCTGCTGTTAGCTGACATTAGTTAGCTCAGTAAGACATAACGATTCTGCTCAGAGTACACTCAGAGTGTTTACACTGGTAGCACTGGAGCTCTGGACTGCTAAGAGGTTGCTGCTTTTAGACCAGGAAGGATGGAGGTGGTTGGTGGCAGATAGAGGTGAGATCAGGTGTATCTGAATTTTTTGCAGAAATAAAGGGTAGTTTTGAGTAGTACACAGATGGCTAATATGTAATTTTCCAAGTAACAGCCTAGGGACATCAATGAACATTTACTAACTGGTATAAACAAACCAAAAACTACTCAGTGTGAATCAGCTTATTTTCATTGTGAATTGATAAATGGTCATAGGGCCACTAAGCACCCTATTGCATGTCAGATTTTGCCCATGGGCCATAAGTAGAGTGTCATTGATGTTGGGTTTCACTAATAAAAACAGTCCCTGAAAGATCCTCCTATTTTTAGAGGACAGTGAAGTCTCCTGTATCAGAGTAGCACTCGGTTTTAGTTAATCCTAAACAGAATTTCCTCACATCACAATCAGACCTCTCTGTATGAAAAGCAAGCTAGATTCTTAAAAATGCTGTTTAAGTAAGTAGAAGGTCGGTAGAAAACCAGCTTTTCAGGACTTCTGCTGAAGAACAAAAGATTGTATTCTAAAATTATTTAGACTGAAGGAATCAAGAATGCTTTAACAAAACTCTGTTCCAGTCTTAAATGTAAATGGTAAAATAGATGTAAGTAGGAGGTTGATAATAATCAGGAATTTCACATTTCCTTCAAAATGTAGACGTGGGCACAGTCTACATTTTCAGATCTAATTCATATTCTGCTTTCTTATCCTGTGTGTGCAAAATGTGGCAAAGACGTCATATAGATTAGTTCCTATCAGTTCAGCGTAATCAGCAGCAGGAAAACAGACTATGTTGGGAACAAGGTATGCGGATGGTTTTATTATGTAAAATAATACAGAAATATGTATCCCTAACACTAGAATAGCATAACTTTTATGCAGTTTTCTCTTATTTTATAGCAAAGAAATGTGATCTCCCCTATGTTTTTCCATGGTGCCCAGGGTTTAATGTGATGATTAAGATATACACAGATATTTAAGTGAAGTCAAACTGACTAAATTATTATATTTTTTTGTTACATAGAACAGAATCTGTTGAATGAGCCAAATATTTTACTTCAGTGGATGAATGCAAAGAGTGAACTAGTCAACTTGTTAGCAAAATTACTCATACCTGACTGCTTATTTTGTGTAATTTAAGTCTTCTCTTCGTAGCATGTCACAACTGAGTGTTAGTGCACTCTAAAGGTTAGCCTCCAGCTAGAGATTACACACCCACGAAATGAACTGACTCAGTCCCTAACCGTGTCAACAGCCCATCATTCACAAGTTGAAAAGAAGAGCTGGGTCCCTTTGCTTCTTGGCCAGCCTTTACCATAGAGACATAAACAAATGACTTGTTTGTAACAATGAGTCTTGATCCTCAGTTCCCTATGCAAACAATCAAATTGCTAATGGGTTTTCAATCACTTACATTATAGATTATATTGTAGATTTGTGATGCTCTGTAGATTTTTAGGAGTTACTGTCACCAAAAAACAGTGTTAACTCCTACCTATCACCAACACAGATGTTCACATAAGAATCTTTATCAACATATTAGAGAAAAACATCAGCTTTATTTAAACATTCAAAAACATCAGAAATCTAGTTCAGACTATTTTTTTTTATTTTTAAGTCCTGCCATCATGATTAAAAAAATGAGACTGTCTCTCCACGAAAAGTGAGTGTTTTTTTTCTTTCAGCAAAGGCCCCAAAATGACGATGTTAACACTCAAGTGATAAAGCCTGCTAGTAGCCATAAGATTTATGACTGTCGTCCATCAGGAGAAAAAAGGAGGACGTAGAGTGAACAAGTCCACTGAAGTGGGAGGTTGAGGGTGGACAGAGGGGTCAAAAAAAAGAAACATTTTCCTACCGACAGTCAGTTCTTTTAACAATGACTGTTGGTCCTTTCATAAATTTCACTAAGTCATTATTATTGTAACCATGACAACAAAAGTCACATAACCTTAATGCCATATTAATTTTCCTCTTAACCATGAAATACCAACCCTAACCCTATACCCCTAACCTGAGTTGTTTTTGTGCCTAAATCTGACCCAACTTTAACCATAGCATAGTGATCATAAAAATGTATTTATTTATCATTTTTAAATGAGAATGTCCTGTCAATAATTGCATCAGATCAAAATGCATATGTCCTTTCTGAAGGGCATGGACCAATGACACACTTTGTTGTTTAATTCAGAATACACGTTGAAACAAATGCAAGACAATCGAGAGTCGAGTAGCCATGGTTAGCAATGAATATTCATTGTTGTTTTTCTTGTTTTTTTAGAGAGGGTATGCATTGAAGTTTTCACTTTTAGACATGATACTCCATCCCTCACTGACTCTACATGGCCACTACTAATGGGGAGAGTTGCAATGCATCAAAACAAAGAAAAGGGCATAGAAATCAACAACAGTCTGGACAATCATACCAAACAGAGTGGTCTGTGAACAAAATGTGGTCAGAAATATGTTTTCTGGCACGTACTGCACACACACACACACACACACACAATATGAAGCACTATACTCAGGACGTTACATAAAACAAAGCATGAAGGTGCATGCACACCTGGTCCTATTTAGTCAGAATGAATTCACAACCACTTCTATAACCTTTGTGACCTCTTCCACTCCTTGTAATTCTAACTGCATAAGTGATTCTTTCATTCCTTTGTATGCTCATTGCATTCAACCTGCGTATTCTGCATTAAAACACTAAAACCCTCTCTGTCTCTTTCTCTGAAACAGTCAAACTTAGTCTTCTTTTGTGTCTCTATCCATGGTGCTGGGATCATTTTATTATTTCTTTATTTTCACCAGAATACAAACACAGTTTTGAAACTACATGCCCCTGTGATTAATAAAAACTACTCCCTGAGTAATGCTCTACCATTCCTTTTGGCGTTGCTGCAGCACCGAATTTCTTTTAATGGGAAAGGGATCAAAGGAGTTCTCAAACAAACTCTTTTTTGAAGTCCTATGACTCAGCTATAACCTCATTGAAAATTTTAATTAATGACTACATACTTTTTGCTATTTGTTACTATGGATAACATTCTTGGCTTCTTTACTTCACAAAAGCCATATGTCTTGATGCATGAGCTAAAGGCAGCTAGCTGGGGGAAGGGGAGTTAAAGCAGTACTTATTACTGCAGACTCAGTATTTTTCCGTCTGGAGAATGATATGTGGAAAAAAATTCCCTGTTCTTTTTTACTCAGCATAACTCAGCCAGTCCTTTTTCCAAGGCAGTTTTAATTGGTTTGCCTCAAGGCTAAATTAAAAATGTACCTGTTATGTGTTCAATGCAAATATCACCCACACACACTTAAAATTCTCTCTGCAGTTGCATCATTTAAGTATTTGGTTAGTATTTAGTTTGTTTTGGGTTTTGTACATTATCTACAAGTCACTCTGTTCCTCATGTCTCCTTTTGTCACTGCAGTATTTTTAAAGTTGGTTTACTTTCTTGGTGAAAAACACAGTTCTCCAATAATATCTGCAAGACTGTTTATTAACAGGAAAACAGAATTTTAGCCACATATCTCTCCAATTGTACATTCCTGTTAACAGGGGACAGATCCTGCTGTGTGATGAATACACTGACAGTGGAGATGGAGATGGGGATGGTGCACTTGATAATGAGGCATTGCTTTAGACAGCTACAGACATGGTGTGCTTTAAAACGAGAAGAGGAGGGTAGAGGAGTATAAAATAGAACATGACAAGACTGTTGGATCTCCACTTATTCTCTCCAGCTGAGCTGTAGTTTGATCGCAGCACTGGGACTAATTTCTTGGCAGTTTTCAGGCAGTCTGCCTTTGTAGGCGGGCAAAGGTTTAGATGGAATAACTTGAACATATTTCCCACCAGTCCCCGGGCTTGAGAATTGGGACAGTGAGGATTGCTAATTGAGTCAATTATAAGGGTGTGTGTGAAGGACAGCTGAATGCTCATGTTTTACATGAAACTACGGGAAACATCAGAGGGCACTGTCTCACACTGTCTGTTGAAACAGACAGTAGAATTCTAAACTAACCAGTTCATGAGTTAACTTGGGAGTTAACCACAAGCTTGTGACTCTCATCATCCATCTCGCCCAGTTATTCAATAGATGATGCTTTGTGCAGTCTAGTGACACTGCTCCCACAGCCTCGCCAGCAATATCAGAAAATATTAGGCTTTATGATGTTTCTGAAGGCTACCAGCCTCTCGCTGAGGTTTGATATTAGATATGTTTTCCTTTAGCCTACAGGGAATGCTAAGACGCTCGCTAATGGATTATAATGAGCTTAATTTGCTCCAGGATGAATGATAAGGCAGTGAGAGCACTGAGGCGTGTTTTAAGCCTACATTTTACCCATAGTTAATACAGGGGAAGTAAAGAAAAGAGAGGGGAGGGGCAGAAACACACAAATACAGTATAAGTAAGGTCGTATTGTATATCACTTAACTTTTAGTGGTTTGTTGTCTCTTCCCAACAAAAAGAACAAGGGCACCTATCTCTTTGGATGCAAGCAGACTTATTCTTGCTACCCTGAAGCAGTGCCAGAGCTCCTCCACTACTTCAGGATGCAGCATCTACTCCCCAGGACACAGACCTCCCCTGGAATACAGATCTGCTGCAGAATTAAAAGAAAAGTCAAAGTCAGCCACATTAAGGACAACCATCACAGGGAAAATGCAGCACTGTAGGCAGGGAAAGAATTAAATTAAAATGCTGTTAAGCTTCATACAGGAACTTTAAAGAAACATCCAGTATGAGGCTTTATTCAGGGGTGTAATAAGCGCAGTGTTGAATTACAGTCATTAGGGGTGATAGCAAATCTCTATAGGTCACAGAGATATTTTTCCACTTAATAGGTACCCACTACATGTTCTTTTTACCATGGAAACTTGCAGTATTGTCATTAGTATACGTCACCGGAAAGGACAAAATAATCTGATTTAAAAAATATATATAATTTAATGGCAAGGACCTGTGTTGGAGTTATTATATGAGAAATTTGACCTACTAGAGACAAGTTAAACAAAAATTTGAGTGCAAAATATGTGTTTGTAGCCAGATGGGTTCCACCTGGCACTTTTGTGGGCTTTTATCATCTGTATGATGGGCCCCTGCTAAGCACGAGCTGTTATCTCTGTGGGTTCACAGAGTCTAATCCTCTTTACAACATTCTGTTTGGGTTTTGGAGCGTAATTCGTTGTAGATCTGTGAATTCTGAAAAGAGAAAGGGAATAAAACTGTAACATGTTTGCCTCTGTAATGTCTTGGTGAGGTGCAGAAACTGACTCATTGGAGTTGGGCATGTACAATAATTTGAGCTCGCCACCTGTAGCTTGTGAGGAACCTGTGGATTAGACCTTGGTTTCACCCCCTAACCTATCTCCCCCACCCTCTCAAGGATGTAATTATTTTCCTCTTATCCTTCATATTACATGCAGAGACACACTTACACTCATAGGATGCTTCAACAGTGTCAAGCTTTCAAGTGGGCAAACACAATGTGCTTTTCTGATCTAATTAATGCACCAATTAAGAAAAAGGAAAACTGGCTTCCCAAGGGCAACTTTGCCCAGGCTCTGCTAATTAAATCTCGGAAACATGAGTGATATGCTTCCTGATCAGATGTGACAGCTAGTTCTTTCGTGCAGACAGCTACAATAGGTAGGGCCACACACACACATGCACACGGGGTCGGACACACACATACACGAGCAGGTAGAACAGTAGGGAGTACTTTGGTGTCCAGCAAATTGCCGAGCTTGTGCAAAGGTTAAATTTCTGTTAAGGTCCAGAGAAGAAAGACACAAAGAAAAATAAAGAAATATGTATGCACCATTAATAAAAAAAGAAACATTCCAACAATAGAGACCAAACATTTTGCAGGGGTCATCATCTAGTTAGATGAAATATATTGTTAGAAAATACAAAAGGTAAATACACTGTGGGGGAAAATGGATCAGTTCCATTTTATAAAAGTTATTCTAAGATGTTTTTCATGTTGTAAGATGATATTTTCCCATCATTCATCACATTATAACAAGATAAATAGTGTATTGTGATAACAGGAAAAGTTGTTAAAATGTGATTCATCTCCTGGAAAGACATATCTACATATGAATGCAGAATCTGCAGGAAAGGGACCAAGATTTTGGCATCAGAAGTGTTTCCTGGTTTAAATTTGTAGTCCGAGTCTATTGACCAATCACATTTGAAAATCTTTGATTGCATGCAAGCAAACAGTCCATGTGGAGAGCAAAAGAGGCATAACGAATTGGCGGAAACGAAATCTCAGAGGCCATCGGCTATTGTCTTACAGTGATTTAGGTGTTTATTAGCTGTTGTTTTTATTCATATGCAGATATCTGTTTATAGAGATTAGCCAAAGTGCGTCTTTCCTGTCATTGTCGTGTTTGAAGTATCTAATCCGACTGCAGAGGAAGTCTTGTCCTGGATATTTGTTATCTGTTTTCCGGATATCTACACTGGAAGCCCCGAAACATTTGCCTTTGCGCCCATAGGTTAAATCTTCATTAGACAATAACCGATGGGCTCTGAGATTGTAAGGCGTTGAGTTGTGCATTGTAATAACGTAAAAAATAACTTTAGTTACTTTAACAAGAAAGTTTTCATGTTATAATGTGATTCTGATTCATTTTCCTTTTTTCTGCTGTGGCAGAAATACACTGCAGTTTGCAATTTTTCAATGCTTTAAATTCTTCTCCACTGACAGCAGGAGACTCACAAGCTGATATCTAAAAAAATGTCTGCATAGCACTAAAGGTAAGTGGGATCATGTTTTTTGTAATTTGGGTGAAGTGACCTGATGTTTTTCGCTGCATTACAGAAACAAACCTGTGCATGAATACAATTTATATGACAAAAATGTGCTCATGACAGTAGCACTGTTGCAATCTGCTACTGTATGCTTAACCTTTCTCTTAAATTTTGTCTGCTAAGCCGCATCAGCAGCTGCTAATGTAATGTATCCACTTCACACACTGAGAAGTAAGTCTTTTCATTCCTACATAACTTATAATTAAATGCCAAAGCTGTAGCCAAAAGGGCAATTAATGAATTATCAGTGCTGGAGAGCAGCAACAAAAGAGCAACTATTACAATGCAAAGACAATCTAATTAAAATTCTGTACTTCCATCATTGTACATTAGCATTTCAAAAGGACCTTGTTACCTAAATTTTACCGGCTTGTGTTGTTTTGTGTGTGGTTGACAGACTGAAATGTGACCTGTGTTAGACATGCCTGATCACTTTTTGGGTACATGTCTAATTTCTGTACTCTGTCACTCAGATCCACAGCTCATCAGCATATTTAAAAAGAGTCTAGTCAAGAAAAGAAAACTGCCAGGAACTGATTTACATTTTCTTCTAGGCTATATATGAGCCCACTGATTTAGGCATCTCACTGCTGCTTAGTGTTGATTTAATACCATTTAGATTAATTCCGCACCCATTAGTTTGTCATTGGTTTACAGTGTTTTGGCCAAAATTAATCGAACTTTAAACACAGTAAAGAGGAGATTATTTCAGAGGTGATGAATATCATCCACTCCATCTGAGATTAATTTTGCACACTCTCAACTTCAATCTGGCTATTGGAATTAATTGCTTATTGATAAGTCTTGTCCTTCCTTCCCTTTTTCTCTTCTCCCCCTGTCTGTCTCTGTTGTGAGCTTCTATCTTTCCTTCATTATTATTCTTTGTTGGCACGCTGTGGTTCTCAGAAAATTACCAAGTCAATTTAGAACCACTCAATAACAACCTGATGTACTTTAAAACGCAACTGTGGATGAACGTGGGGACAAGAATCAACACTGTCCTTGCCCCTTACCCTCACTCCTGTTGATCCATCTTCCCCTTGCCTCCAGAGCATTTACAAAACCAAGCCCAAGGCCAGGCAGGTTGTGTTTGTCTTCTAGCCTTGAGCTGCCGATCCCAGAAGACGCACATGATAACATGCTCAATTAACCTTGACCAATGATCTTTAGATACTGATGCATTTAAAACCTTTGCTTTGTAGCACTTTAACAATAGCGTCTTTTAGATCTTGATGGAATAAGGTCAAACAGTGTCAGGTGATCAATATTGCAAATATTTGCAATAACTGTGTTTAATAGAATACACACATGCACACATACAGAGGTATGCTCGGCAGTTGAAACATTTCTAATTTACTGTCCACTTCAAAGATCACTTCCCACATGTAAGAATAATGTCAATGAGGTAAGGTTGACTGAGCTTGGGTCCTTGGTTACATTTTTGTGCATACATTTGGCGCTATTTGTGGACAAAAGTTGGCCTGACTTCTCCTCTCTCAACCATTTTTGTTTTCTAAGATTGTGCCCCTCTGTTTTTAAATGGAAATTGTTCTTTTGGTCAGTATCCAATAGAGTTTAGTTGTGCAGTTTATTTGATTCACTCATGGGGACAATCTGTAGGTATCTTTCATGCCAGGTTCCAATTTTGATACAAAAATTCAGGCCTGTGACCAACAGCATGCCTCTTTGATGGTGCTGAGACAATCAAAAGAAAGAGCTGTGTTGTACAAATCAACTTTGCCTGACAAAGTACAAAACCACTCTACAAAAAAAGCAGGGTTTCAGATCAACTGTGAGCTTATTGTCCCATTAGTGGCCAAGCTAAATGACCAGTGCTAATATGTTCTTGTTGCTTGTGAGTTAGCAGTTAGCTTGCCAGCTACAGTAGTTTTAATACATCACCAAAATTCTAGTACCGCCTATCTTGCAACAGCACATGAATGAACTTCACTGTTTGATCAGACCATATCACTGGAATGTTATACAACCTGCAGTTCGAAGCTGTATTTGTCTCTTCATCTGATGTTTTACTTGATGACAGTCCTATTTTACACTTCCACAAAAGAGTGTATAAGCAACAAAAATAAAATAAATAAATAAATCTTTATACAGCTACTTATTATGTGTTGAGGAGCAGCGCAGGGTGAAGGCAGCTGGTCAGGCCTGATGAGAGGGCATGCAGAGCAGGGAACACAATCATGGTGCCTGGTAGCTGGTTCAGAAGTACAGCACAGATACTGAATCCAAATGCAAACTCTCTCTCTTGTGCATTAGGCCTTTGAAATTCAGTCATACGTACTGTGGCAAGTGCAATGGTAGAAGAAGTTCTCAGGTCTTTTACTTTAGTACAGAAGTATTTGTATCAAATATAAGAGTAAAAAGTCAGAGTACTTTTATTTCACAATGGCCAATATCAAATATTGTGCTTATTTTTAAATGATTTTATTGATGCAGCTGGTGAAGGTGAAGCTAATGTTTTACTGTATACTGCCAGGTCATCAATACTGTATCATATAATTGTGTTATTAAGTAATATAGCAGGGAAATACTCCAGTAGTTCAAAATTGTACTTAATTAAAGTGCTTGAGTAAATGTACTAAAGTAATTAGTTACTTTGCACAACTGCCAAAGTGATCACGTCACACCTGAGAGCACCGAGCTTCAAGGTTATTATGCCCACTATGAAGTTCGATATAATCAATGCCATGATCTTCACCCTGTAATTCAAGTATTTTTTTAAACCACATATTGAATTCATGCAAGCTCTACAGTAACAAAGTCTGCTGCTTTAGAGTCTGGCCACAATTGTCTTATTTATGTGATAGTATAATGTTTGATGTACATAGTAAAATCTCCCCATTAATTTAAATGGATACAATTGACAATGCTGTTAATTCTACACTGACAGTAAACCCTCAGCCAAGGAAACTCACACAAAAATCAGTGTCTGACCCTGCAGATTATAATATACAAATAAGACAATTATTTGCCTGGAGCAAATACTCCTTGATGAACATGAAAATCTCCATACATTTAATTACAAGTGAAAGTCCTAATGTATATGTATTTAAATGTATATGTCTATTTAAACTATTTTTGTTGTTGTTGATTTTGTTTTATTTGTATGTCTGTTTATTTATTGATTTTCCGTGTGTTCTTCCAGGGGTGTGTTCTCATGGATACCTAAGGAAACATGCAACAACAGCTCCAGTGTGTACGATTTTCAGGGCTCTACTTACAGAATCTGGCAGAAATATAATTCAACATGCATAACTGTGTTTTCATTAGTGTGTAATCACATAAAATGAGAATCATTGTGTTTTTATTAGCTTGGAATGAGCCTTTTATATCCACAAATGACACAGGTCCTCTTCCAAGGTGTACGCCATGTTTCTACAGTAGCCCAGAGTGGATAAACTAAACACTTACCCTAGATGGAGTGTTTTGCAACCACTGTATTTTCTCCTTCACACTTGGAACAAGAGGGCGAGTGGAGGTAGTTGCAATCTGCAGCCACACAGATAGATGCCACGAAATCCTACTCACTGATCCTTCAGCTAGTCTGCAGGAAAATTTGGATATTTGTATGCAGCCGGTGAATAGGACAGGTACAGACAGAGGGAGAGGACACAAACATCCCCCATACCACATGTAGGACTCTTTTCTTTTTATCTGCTTTCTGTACTTTTCAGTCCTCTTTATGTTTTTGTCAACTTGTCTCGAAGTACTCAGAGTGCCTCTCAGAAAAGCGAGGCGGCCGGCCATGAAAGAGCGAGTCAGAACTTTGAAAATAAATTTAAATAGGTTCCCACTGCTGCTAAAATGCATTTGCTTCTTTCTCCACTGTTCCGCTCTCTGCAGTTTATCATTTACTCTGTGCTCTCACAAACCTCACTGGTGTCGCCTGTGTGTTCTCATTACCACACACCGCATACACAGTCTGTGCCTGGACACTTACAGTATATACACAGAAATGTGGAACCCCAGGTCAGAGACAGCTCCTCTGAGGTTCAGTACAGCAAATAGCACTCATTCCCTCACCAGAGACAACTGGAGTGTGTCAGGACTAAGATTTTCCTCCACACACTATTGTTTTTCCTATAGGATGATAGTAGAGGAGGGGAACTTGTTTTTTTTTCTGCAGAGTGTGCCCCTTATGGCTGGTTGCGCTCCCATCAGTCACGCTCAGATGGCTCCAGCTACCTTTGGCAGGCTTGCCACGTGTGTGATTTTAAAAGAGAGTTGAGTCTGCAGAGAGGCTAAACCTGTAATGTGTCTATAATTCTGAAATGTTGCTTCTAGGAGGGTGTTCTTCCAGCACTGTGAGGGGAAAAATAAGGTCACCTTGGTCTAGTATAACTATGAATGGCTTCTCCTGTCATCTTTGGAAAAATATATTTCTGTTTACCACCCCGGTGAATTGGGAAGCAAATAACTGAGATTCAGATTTTTTTTTTCAGTGCGGGAACATAGCCTTCACTGTTAAAATAAAATTCAGGTAATGGCGATATTGTCTTTGATGGGAATTCACTAGCTAATGCAGCAAGGTGAAATTTATATTACCATCCAGTTTTTTCTTGTTTTCCATTTTCTGACCTTTAAATAACTGGAACAGACTATTCTTACAAAAAAAGACCATCTTAAATATAATCCATACAAACTGCAGCAAAGGTGATCAAAGCTTGTGTCAACTTGTGAGGTTGTGTTTACCCTTGTTGTTGTTGTGGTGATAAAATGAATCCAGCACATAACATGGATGCGTCTGAAAATATCTGAAAAATGTTAATTAGACTTCATAATAATAGTGCATTTTTGGAATAATCCATATTGCACATGATGCCATACCATGGTCTTTCATCCTAAAACAGTTTTTACAGTTTATATAGCAATGTTTGAATAGTACCTATTTCTTAACCCAAAAAAAAAAAAAAAAAAAACACATAGACATGCATCATGTGTGACCTTACATAAATCGTAGAGTAGATTTCATACTTTAGTAATATCTCTGTTAGAGAAAAGTGCAGGGAAGAGTGGAAGCAGTGACCCTGAGCTTTGTCTGAACCCATGCAGCATTGGTTTTCTTTAAAATAATAGTGTGTCACTATATCAACTGGTAGTGATTGTGCAGACTCTCAATGGTCCAATCGCGTCCCATTATTTGCCTGGCAGCAATTTGTCCTTGTCAGATAAGCCATTGAGTTCTTGGTTTTGTAATAGATTCATAAGTTCATCCTGTGTATTTAATGTACATACAGTACTCACAGCATGAAAAATACCTGATTATTACCTGATTACAGTAAATACTGTATTGATGAGGTTCTTAGAAGATTAAAAGTGGTTTGTATTGAATTAAAAGATTAAAGCTGCATTGAAGGCCCATAAATAGGAGAAATTCATTCATCACTTTTTCATCACTGATTGGAAATGAAGCACTGTGACTCATAAAAAAAAATCCTATTCAACAGTCAATGTGAAACTTCTATTTACCCTTGAAATCAGATGTATACCAAATTGATACTTCCAAAACTAGGTTATTAATGGCTGCTTGTTTTTCGCTCAGTATGGCAGAAAGAATACTGATAAATAACTCACAGTTCATGGAGAACACTGAGATTTTCATGTTTTATGTTCATTCATATTATCTATATGGAAGAAAAGAAGAAAATGTAAGGTCTGTGGCAAACTACAAAGGAAATCGATATGAGATGACAGTGACATATGTTTTATTGTATGTAGACAGTGTTTAAGCTACAGTGTGGATGTTGGCCATGTAGACAATGTAAAGGAATTCAGCATTGTAGAAAAAAAACAAAACACACGTACCTTACCATTAATGTGAGCATGGGAATCCATGATCGATATTGGTAACGACAGATGCACTCTACAGTTTTTCAGCCGCTCTATTCAGTGGTCAGTGATGGTGTTTTGTCAGTTACTTTGTGAAATGTGGTCTGAGAAATTGAAAGAAATAGTAGAACATTTTGATTGTATCAAATTGCTTTTAATATTAGAACTTTTCTGATGATTTAATTAAATAAGCACAGCTGGCTTTTTGTTGAAAGCTGGACTGAAGTGCTCCACTAATGCAAAAAAGACTAGATGCCAAGAAAACAAAAGAGTATTTTAATATAATAAAAACAATTATAAAGAAACAGTAACTGCACCAAATTGTTTAGAAAGCATTTCTTCTACATTTGATGTTTTCTCTCTGTCTTAATGGTTTTGTTTAAAAATTAAAAGTCAACTCATTAATTTTACTACAAAACCTCTAACAGCCATTAAAATGATAATTGTCCTGCCAACAGCACCATAAGTAAAGCTCATATTTTATACCTGATTTATTCCGTATCATAACCATATACTGTATACTGATACGGAATGGGAAAACAAGCAGTAATAGGGGTTAACACAATACTTTATGTTGGATACAAACAGAGCTTTACACAGAAGCAGAAGGCTTGTTCTTCCATTGTCCATTTTTTATGCCATTGTAAAACCAGAACACACTGGGCAGGTATAAAATAAGGGAGACGTGAGGGGTAAGATAAGGAAGGAGTGCTGGGTACTGAAGCATAAGATGCTTTTGTTAATCTTTATTTCTTGTTACAAGCAGCTACTGAACACAGGGATCAAGTAAAATATCTTATTATACCAACAACATTTAATAAAACATACGTTTCCTTGATTATTCTCGGGGCGTTAACACCTTTTGTGACGAAATATGTAGTTCAATATTTATTTTCCTTAATGAGGTTATCTCAAGGTAGCTAAGGTGTTGAAATAACTCTATTTCTGACCATTCAGCTTGCTAATTATATCATCTAATATCCAAGACATGTACAGTGTTAACATCTCAAGAGTCACTTGAGACCAACCAAGGATCATTTCATAATATTAAATATGATCACACCAATGCAATTGAAGCCTAAGCGTTGCCATTTTTAACCTAAGTGATTCAACTTAACTGCTGCTCTGCTAGAAACGATGCAGGACATCACCATAGTTTCCACTTATTTACACAGATTACAGTAACACCGGGTGTGGAAGTGGAAGTGAAAACCTGAGAACCTGTGAAGACAATCCACACATGAAACCAGAGTCATAATCACTTTTTAGGTTCACACTGGCTGCACACTGATTTGACAGTGACGAAAAAATCTGTCAGTAGCAATGTCAACAAGATAGTGCCACAAGGTATTTTCCTCCTGATTGTATCCATAGTGCTACATTAGTGTGCAGTAAACAGTGCCGCAGGGTGGGGAGTATCCCACCCATTTTCACTACAGTGCTCTGTGAAGGGCATGACTGGAAGCCTGAAATGCTACATCTAATGATGAGTATGTAAAGGAATGGATAAAGAGAGATAGAAGGAAAAAAATCTTTTTCTACGGACAGCAATGGTGGACGGTTGATAACCGAGGCTGACAGTGTCCTCATATGGGATGCTAATATATTCTGGGTGAAAGTGTGGCGCTCTCCTCATTAGTAGCCTACTAGTATGACAGGGGTGTTGGGGTGGCTGCCATTCACCCCGGCTAATTATCCAAAGTGTGCTCTGAAGAAATCCATTTTCTCTAGAACCAAACTCCCAGAGAAAATAACACAATGGTACAGCATTTTCTGTGAATTATCTGTTTGACTAATGGCTTTTTATACAGCTTCAAGAAACATTAATACTCTCCAGAAAACTAAATGTTGGGCGATATTTCATGTCTTAATATCTTGTTTTATGTTATGATTAAATCGTAGAAGGTGATATGCTTGCTCAATCATGGTTAGGTTAAAAATGAAACAAGACTAAGGTCTAGAGCCACACTAGCAGTTCTGTGAGGCTGTGCTCATCCAATAGTACCAATACAACCCTTTCTTAAAATGTCATGGTTATCACTAAGAGTCATCCTCTGGCGACCATGAATATTGGAATGAATTCATACCATTCCAATAGTTGTGAAGATATTTTAGTCTAGATCAAAGTGGTAGACAGGCAAAAGCTGACCTACATAGCAACTGAAAGTAATTAGTAGTAATGACTGATTCGTTATTTCTAAGAACTTGGTTCAGTATGCATTTTTAACACACTGTAAACCCAGAAGAATAACATGTCAGTTTCACCATTTTCTATATATTGTGTCCAGCCTGCAAAAAAAAAAAAAAAACTCAGCCTGTCAGAACCTTCAGAACACGTTTCACAACAGGAATATGTCAGTTGCTTCTCACTCACCCAGACACCGACTTCTCACACCACAATTCTGTTTCCAACAGCTAATTTGTGTTGACACCGACTCACTCATCACCTCTTACCGTTACGACAAAACATTTGGATTTCTCTGTTCTGAAGTGACAAAATATTGTCTTACAAAAGGGGATGAAATTATGAAAATGCTCTTTTGAATTGGTGTCCTTAAACAGTTAAAGCCTGATTGGCATTGTTACGCCTATGCCTTAATCATTTCAGTGGGATAAGTCAAACATGGCATGAGTTCCCGCACCATGTGAAAATAAATAAATAAATAAGAATAGAGGGTTTTATATAAAAGGATCATGACTAGCTGTGGCAAAAAATAGAAAATCATGTACAATATGTTGGTGCAAATAAAAGCCAAATATCTGATGACTGCATGTGCAAACTTCAGAATGCTATATATAAATATATAAAGAAAGAAAGTGTGTCTCACCTGTTTTTTCTTCAAAACTGTATATAATTATTAGGGCCGGGACTCGATTAAAAAAAATAATCTAATTAATTAGAGGCTTTGTAATTAATTAATCGAAATTAATCGCATTTTTAACCACATATAAATATTTGACCTGAGAACAGTGAGAAGCAATTTTTTTTACACAACTGTTTGCACAATTTGCACACAACCGTTCTCTTATCGACAGTTCCATCCGTCCGTTTTTTAAAACAAAATTTCCCATCCACGGGGCCAACCAAAGCAGTCTCATCAGCTTCTTCCTTCATGTTTGGTTTGTTGTTTGAAGTCATGAACGTTAGTTGGTGCTCCGGTATAATCGGTACGCCTGAAACTCATCCAGTGAGAAACATTCCGTGGTGCAAAAATAAGTGCGATTAAAATGCGTTAATTTTTGTGTAATTAATTAATCTTGATTAAAGTCCCGGCCCTAATAATTATCTGCCGTAGCTTTGCATATACAGTTGCAATATGTTTTTATACCTCATAAATGAATGTTTGGAAATATTAGTTACCATGCCTGTATATTACTGGTCTGGTCTTCTGGACAACCTCATCAACACACACTCCTTCCTTTGATCACAAACTACAATGGTTGCAATATCCTTGAAAAATGCAAAAAGCTCCGTCTAGAGCCAATGTTTGGTTTGTCCATTCTGGGTTACTGTAGAAACATCGCTGTTCAGAATAGTGGACTCTGTGGAAGAGGACCTTCAAGGAGGTACGTAGATATAAAAGGCTCATTCTAAGGTAAAAAACAACATAACAGATCTTATTTTCAGAGGGTTATACACTAATGAAAACATTAGCAGTTACACATTGTAGTCCATTTATGCCATTCTGCCCTAAATCTTACACACTGGACCGTTAAGTGAGACTACGTAACTCTTTCTGAACAGCTGCCGCAAGTGGCACACTGAATTAGCATTCATCATCCATGAATCTTGAGTCAAGATATGCATCTATTGTAAGTTTGCTAACATAAGCTACTGATCATAGCAGACCAATTAAGTTGCGATGGCAAATATTTTGATTTTACTGAAGCAAGGGTGTGTTTTATTGCTTATGAATGAATTACTGCATACAGTATCTGACCTTTCCCTAAACCCTCCTTCTTTACCCTTCATGACCTCTTTGCTTATACATCAGCAAAAAGAAGGAAAAGTATATCTATGCATATGCATGGATATAATATACATATACTTTATATTTTTATAATAGAAAACAAAAAAGTGGCTGCAATGAATCAAAGGGTATTTCAAAAGCTCAGACAGCCTTCAAAGTCTGTCATAAATCATCCAAGTGGTCACAAAGTTTCTGAAGGATCCCCAAATCTTTTCATACAAATTCATTCAATTTACCTCTAAATGTATATGTCATTTTGTCCATTGACATACATGGAGTTATATTCTTCTCAAGTCTCCATATAGTAGGTGCTTTTGCTTCCTTCTAACAGAGTCCTATCAAGAGTTGTGATTGCAGTATGCCAACATTAATACATTTGAATTCTTCCTTTGTACAAGAAAGATCCTGAAGGACACAGCTCCAAAAAAATAACCTTTGGTTCCACTGGCACTTTTATGAATATCCACACTTTTATGAGGAAGATTGTGTTCCTTTTTTCTTCCTTTCAAAAGTTACAAGGTCCCACTTTAAGTTGGTAGTACTATAAAATCTTCTATTGCACAGACAAATTCAATTTGTGTAAAACTGGAAAGTGGTTAACAAGATATTCTAATTAAAGTAGCATTGGTACTGTCTGTGTATAACAAGATGTAGAGATTTGCTGCATTGTGTCATCAAATATATCAGCTAGCTATCAGCTATTTGGCTACTTTACAGGTTGCTTTCAGTCCATTCATTCCCAGCTAATAATGAATGAGAGCCAACATATGGCCTGATGTATTCAAGAAAAAACTGTAGCCATAAGCTAGAGAAGAATAATGCCATTGGAGTCTTAAAATGAACCAAACATTGGAGAATTCAGTAATGGGAAAAAACAAAACTCAGCCAAGAAACCAAAACAAAGCTGAACCACCTGAGAAGAAGGTGAATTTCTCCTTTTTTTTTGCAAATGAATTCAAACAAAGCAAAGTCTGAAGAGGAAATTGTTATAGCAAAAGGAAAAACACAGTTCATTGCGGAGACCCACAAGATTACATTAGACTCATATTGAGTGTATGTGCTCCCATATGTTAAGACATTTTATCTGCTAAGGGTGTGAAAAAGTTGGTGTCTGTAAGAGAAAAGAAAAATATATAGAGAAGGATTTTGGTCATGCATATTAATTTAGATGGTCTGAAATCAATTTTATGGCCCTTTTGCTATAGTGTCCATAACACTGACATGTATCACTGGGTTAGACTCAATGTGTGTTGCAGAAATGGTTTGCTCTCCATTGTGCACAAATACTCCTTAATGGAGAGATTTTCTGTTTTTATTTGCATGAGTTGCAGCATGTTTTTCAACAGAAAGTAGTGGCTCATGCATAAGTACATTTCAGTGATGTCCTGTTGATCGGTACAAGAATAATTAAACAGAGAGCTTCAATAAAAAGCTCTTTGCGGGGGAAAAAAAAGAGACATTTGATTTCCATTTGACTACATCACAGCTCATTATCCACCACCGACTGCGGTGTGCTTTCCTGCAGAAGCGAGTATAAATAACCCAAAACACATAGATTGCCTGAAAAAAAAAAGGTTGAGATGAGTGTTTCATCACATTCTCCATTACAGCAAGGAGGGGCCAAGAGGGATAGATAGAAAGACGATGCAGATACTTTCCCAGCTAGTGACAGGCCGCTTAGACAAATGTAACTTGTGTGTGCAGCCGAGGGGAAAAAGAGTCGGGGGTAAACCAATTGTGTGACACTCCAGCCAGTTCAGGTATGAAGAGTGCACTTGATGAGGTGTGATGGTCCTTAATTCAAACCTCATTAGGCATTTGGATGGACAACCGCCTTTACACACTTCCCTTTGTTCTATCACCTTGTTCAAGCACTGTGCTGTGACAGCTTGTGTTTTAGAAAAGACTCTAGCTATGTCTAGTTAGCCACTAAAGGTGGAGTCTCTCTCGCAGAAACGTGTCAAAATGTGCAGCACATTTGGTTCTCTCGGGTAGGAAAAGTAAGTGCAAATTAAGGGATGAAAAAGGGGAACAAAAAGGCACACTTATGTGAGATGGAAATTCAGATAGCAACTGCCAGTAAAACAGATGCGTACATCACAGGTAACATCACACCTGAGCAAAAAAGAGCTTAGAAGTTTAATCAAGCCAGTGCAGTGTACTGGTGCAGAACATCACACCTCTGTCTTTTACCCAGCCGAGCAGAGTGAGGGAAATGAAATCAGCAGGCTAGGATGTGGGCTGTCTGTAATCAGGTTTCACCGCCCTTCCCTATCGACTGCTGGGTCAAGATCATATAAGCATGCTGCTATGTCTGCCCACCATCCTGCCTGTCTCTCTTGCTTGCCCTCTTTCTCAATTTCAGTTTCTCTGTTTCTCTCTCTGGTGTGCTGCTCTGCTTGTTTGCCTTGAATGCACCAGTCAATGAATATAATTCAGTTTTGGGTGAATGTGATCCAATTAGATTTATTTTAGCTCATATATGATTATGAACAATGAGGGAATAAAGATCTGCATTGCTTTGTGATTATTGCATTGTGTTATAAATACTTTATGGTCTGTTTTTTGCATTCAATATTGAATGTTGTGTTGATAACAAATGCATTCCTGATGAAACCTTGAATAGCATTTATTCAGAATTGGAATGAGAGGGTCATCCGTGCTGACGGTGACTATTTCCTTGTAGATTTATATATCAGAAACCTCAAAAGAATTAATTTCTATTGTAAGAGGCACTTAGCAATAACAATAGCAAGTATGTGTGATAATATACCTATTGTGGTACTGTGTGTTTGCCGGGAGGGATTTTATAGTGCACAGGAGATGACATAGAGTCAGCATGTAATGAGCCTTGATGAAACTTAATAGCAGTATTGTGAGATGGGGAGCGCTCCATTTCACTGTGATGGAAGAGCCTGTCTCTTAAAGATGCATTTGTGTCTTACCAAGGTCAGCATTTTGTCTTTAATGAGTGTAATCTCATAGAGGTGCAGTAAATACTGGAGCTGCCACCCATACTTGAATATACACAGGTATTAATAAAAGATATTAGTGCCACGCAGAATGGACACAAACAAATAGCACATACGGGGCAACGTCATGTTCACAATATATTAAATTGGAAGTACATTTTGAAAGTTTTGCATGGATTTTAAGAAGTTACTAAAGTTCAAAATTAATATTTGCAGTGACTGCTTCAAACTCAATATGTTTCCTGAGTAAACTTAAATCCTGTGTGGAGATTCAAGACTGTCATAATGTAAAATATTTATAGCGTCTGTCACTTGTAACCTCAAATATTGCAGTTATATGAAAATGGAAGTAGCATGACACTGTTAGACCACTGTGAATCCACTTACTGTGCATGGTTGGATGTACAAAACATATGTAGAGTTAATTAGTGGTCAAGCACATACTAGTGCAAAGCCCACGTAAGACACATTAATGAAGTCTTTGCAATGTGTCACACAATTTAACCTCACGACAAGATGCTGCTGTGAGATGCAGTGTACTGTTATTAATAATCTGAGAGACAGCTTGCCCTATATCATAATGCATTATATAAAAATGAAATTGTAATTTCTGTGACTTGTCATGAAGATTACTTCATTATACTGAATTAAACAATGTTGCAGCAGTAAAAGAGCTTTTGAAAGAGAGGGAGTATAGATTTGGGGTGAACATCATTCTATACTATTCTGCTTTTTTCAGAAACAACGAGACATACCCATAATTCACTGTGAATCAAGGTTGACTTGGACGTGAGATAATGAGGTTGGAGAAGAGAATCACGTATCTGACCCCATTTGCTAGTTCGTTTTCATCTTACAAGCCTGTGCCTGGGAGGATCAGGGACCACAGGACAAGAGCTAATAGGAATGCACCAATATACCAGTGAGAAACTCATTCCACCTCATGTCAACCATGACTAAGAATCTACAGCCATGCTAGCAGTGCCATGAAGCTGTACTTTGGGACACTGGAGGCTTTTGTCATTTCTATAGAGCTACTCATGCTGATTTGATCAGGTTTAATGTTTACCATCTTAGTTTTAGTATATGAACATACTAAAATTAGCTAATTAGCACTAAACACAAAGTACAACTGAAGCTGGGAATCAGTTTAACAGTCTGGACAAATTAAAAATTGGATTTGGGGATCACGGGATCTCCAAAATCATTAGGCAATATGGATCTACTAAAATCCCCAAAGGAAAATTCAAGGGATTAACGATGTTAGCAGGACTAATCTCTGAGGATGATGAATGCTTACCATCCAGTATTTATTTAGCTATTTCAGTTGGGGCCCAAAGTGGTGGACTGGTCAACTGACCAAATGGTGTTGCTGTCCCTCCAGTTATGAAAGATTCCCTGTTATGATTGAACAAAATCATTGGCAGAAAATGCAGAGCTTGGTAACACAGTCAAAGTCTTTGTACACCCACTGGCCACTGGTATGTCCACATTTGCTGCATCATATCACACTATTACCTTGTTTGGCACTGAATATTTAAAGACGAATGTCATTTTTTCCAGAAAGAATTTAAAACTTAAATGGAGCCTTGTGGTAAGTGCATAAGTCACTTTAAAGGCTCATGTTTCTCGTGGTATATTCAAAATTCAAATAATTGCGTGGTCCATATGAATATATGTAGCGCTCAGCCTTCCAGCATATATAACTATTCACCACCCACAGCATCAACACCAAACTCAGTGATTTAACCCTGTAAATGACCACAGCCTCCTTTTGTATTAGCACGTAGGTTTTCATTTATATGGACTTAGAATGTTCATTCATTTGATCCAAGTCTCTTTAACTAGCACCATGCCATAGACCACATGCTCTTTTAATGACAAATAAATCAGTTAAATTACTTTGAAATTTACTCAGTTAATTTCTTTGTTTGTTTGAATTTAGGCAATTAATGCTCTAAACCATGGCTAACTTTTTTTTTCCAGCTGACAGGTTTGCAAATTAGTACCCAAACTGTGAATTTACTGATGAACGTGTTGTGCCTGAAATAAAGTGACCTACCTTCTGTGAATAAACAGAACTGTCTATGGGGTTGTGTTTATACCACCGTCTTCCAGACAAAGAATAATCAGCTTAGGCAAACAAGACTTCAATTTCTCAAATAAACTTTAATGATTCCTCACCCCTGAAAATCCCTACCTTGTCAATCAGTGATAGCTCGCTGAATCTGCTTGCTTTCATCCAGTAATCTCACAAGAGCCTAACAAAAGGCATCTGTGTGCTATGTAAAGCGTGATATACGTGTTGTTTCATTTGCTCTATTCTCCTAATTGTTAGAATTCACTTAAGGTACCAGTGTGTAGGATTAAGTGGCATCTAGCAGAGTAATTGCTGATTGCAACCCCTCCACTCAGGGCCTTTGCATGAAAAACACAAAGCAACATATGTAGAGTTTTTGGTTTGTCCTCTCTGAGCTACAGGACAAACATGGTGCAACATTCATTGCATCCTAAGGTAACAAAAACATAAAGATTCTTCTTTTTAGGTGATAATGCAATGAAAACAAAGTTATGTAACTAGAGCCCCCTATATCTTACACATTGCACCTTTAAAGAAGCACTTCATAACCTCACAGCATGTTTTCTTTTAGAGGAGCAACAAGAGACAAGTCACTGAAACATTGTATAGAAAGAGACATCCTTTTTTAACTCTGCTGGCTAAAGCGGAGATGTGAAGGTTATTCTGTCCCCTTAGGCTTTTCCCCACAAAATAAATCTGCAAGGTACCCACTAAAGTCTTAATCCCACTACAAAGAGTGGGTCATAACATAAAGTATTTGTGGAAAATGACTGGAGAAAATGTTTATTTGCAGACATTTCTCAGCCCAATTATCCTTGAAAATATTTCAGACCTTTACAGTATCCAGGCTCTGTGGTGTGAGCTACTGGAGCAGGAACATACCACCTCTAAACATCATGTGTGCAGTATCAGACTTTGAGTGTGCATGAATCATATTATATGAAACTTATGAAAGTGTCTACTTTTTAAATCATATTAATTATCCCACGTATGTGTGTCAGGGATCTAGTGCTCATTTTTCTCTCCTAGACCAACAACTAAACAGAACACTGGCCATTACACCAAACACAGTCCAGTTCACTAAGTAAGATGCACATTCAAAAAGTGTTTTACTAAAAGCTTCAAAACAAAATTGGAGATGAAAATAAAAAAGTAATTCCTTTCTTTAACTATAACTTGTTGGTAAAACCATGTGAGTTTAATTGGGTCTCATTTAACAATATATGCAAATTTGAACTGCAGACATTTATTTTCTCAAAAAATTGAACTGTTTTCTGAATTTTAGAAAAGCTGTGCACTCACACATGTGGCTGAATAGTTAGATTAATTCTTTTGTAACTGGAGGGTTACCGGTTCAATCCCTGCAATGACCTAATAGATCTGGGCTTGCCGTCACTGAGGTGGTGATCACTTCAGCAACCAACTGCTCCAGTGGAGCTGCTCAGTGGCCAACAGACTGGGCCAGCTTCTGGGTGTAAATATGTGCAACAGTGTAAGTGTGAACAGTGTGTTCCTGAAAAAGCAAATCCTCATGCAAATGAAGGTTCAGAAATATCAAGAAATAAATTAATACACACACTTGACAAAATATATAAAAAACTGTTGTATGAAGAGAACTTAATCGTTCAAATTGGACAGTTGAGAGTTTATTAGTGAATGAAATCTGTTCAGTTTAGTCTTAGTTTGACCAAAGGTGAGAAGATCAAGAAGTGTTAAGATTTGAAGCAAGTAAGATCAGCTCAGAGTGTCACCATGGTTGCAAAACCACTTTAAAAAAAGCAGCACTCACTCCTCCCAGACTGCCTACCTGTCACCTGAAGCGCCATCAAACCCGCTGCGACAAACTGACATGAGAGGCATCCAGAAGCTGTCTTCCAGCCAGACAGCCATGTCATCTTATCCTGCTCTGGCATGGCATTCAGGAAACCAGGGGATTAAACCCAACGTTAACTTCACAAGCAGAGAGCGTTCCAAAGACTACTTTGGATGATGAGACAAATCTTGTAACAACTGGTGTTTGTTTATGTAGTAGTGATGTGTGCAGAATCAGTGATATTGTTGCATCAAAACCATTACAAGTTTAATGAGTTGTGCCCTTAAACCACCATGTAATCAATGAGCATTATCCCAAATATTATAACCATTTAACAGCCTGAGGGATAAATGACAAGACACTATTACAAGTTAATGTAATTATTTCTTATTGATCTTTTAAGGAGCCAAATAACGATTAACACTGAACACAATTAAGGTGAGTCAGTCTCAATCATGAAGTCTGATTGCTTCCTATCTTATCTTGTTTTGACAGGTTTGTCATCTTGAATAGAAAACTGCAGACATAAAACACTGTGAGAACGTAATTGCTTTACTGATTGCTAGCCTTTCACTTCTCTGCTTCTCCGCAAACCGATAAACCTGCTTGTAACTCGAACACACCTCCGCACAGTACCATGACATTACAGCTACCGCATACCCTCCTCTGCTTCACTTTCAAACATCAACTGAACTTTTTCCATTCAGTGAAAGCTGTCATCCCTATATATTTACTCCATCTACACTACACCACCAAATAACCCCAAACGAATCCCAACCGGTGTGTGTTTGAGTATACCCATTATACCATGCTATAATTAGCACCGCCTGCTTTTTCCTCAGTCCTGCTCCTACACCTGTCTCCACCATGAAAAATCATATTTATTTTACAACTGGGACTGTGCTGTCTTGGTTTCTCTCGTACCTGAAGACTACTTGTATTCTCAGTAGCATCTCTGCTGTGACTCATACCCAGACATCCAAGAGAGTTTAATCCTATACAACCAAATTTTGGACATGGCCTGCATTGCAGGACATCCCCCAAGGGATCGGGGACATCCTCTGGCACTTTGTCTAACTTCTTGTCATCTCCAATCTGCAGTTCCAACCACTTAGCCGGACTCCCAAAATACTCTCAAAATTCACTGAACTACCAAGTTCTCTCTCACTTCTCCTACAGGTTGCCTTGAGCTGGTTATATCAAATTCAAAAACCTGGTGTTTGCATGCAGCACCCCTGTGGCCTTTGACCTGAGTTTTGCTAACACAAGACAGTATCTCTATCTCACCTGGCACCTCCTCCTCTCTCCTTAGTGATCGAGTGACATTCTCACCTTGTCAGCTATGTGAGTACTTTACAGTGGAAATACTCCCCACTGTGAGCTGAAAAAATATCTCAAGATGTACCACATTTTACTTGTTTTTTTAGCCTGTTAGAAGTTGTGGCTCTAGTAATAGCAATGTCTGTCAGTTGGTTGGATTGCCATAAAATTTAGTACACACTTTTTGTTAGATTACTTTGGTAATGCTCTCACATTTCTGTTTTGTGTGAGCCAAACCACCGTTGTATTGTATGGCTTCACATGAAATTTCAGTCATGCCCCCCTCGGGATGATTTGTAATCACTTTTAATTAATTCAGTGTTTTTATTTATGATCAAATACCTCCATGAGTAATGACTTCCCCATCACCCCCAGCTGTTCTTAGCATTTAGTAATAATTAGCAAATGCTAAAACAACCAAGAGGGTACACATGGTAAATATTCCTGTTAAACGCCGTGCTAATGTTGGCATTTAGCTCAAAGCACTGTTGTGCTACTAGTATGGCAGTAGGCCCTTGCCAGTTTTATTACTTAATTTGTCACTGCCTACCTGTGCACACTGATCATTTAGCCCATGTTTGTTTCATTGTTTCCAGTTCAGGACTGTTTGTTACAGTGCATTCATCTCCACTGGCTGCTTGCTAATGTTGGATCACTTGAAGCTCTCTCAGGGAACAAAAACTGATAAATGCGGCACTCCACCTGAAGATCCCAGACATTTGTTTCTGAGAGCTCGTGCATCCTGATTTAGCAGTACAGTGACATGTAAAAAGAAAAGTGTGATGTTTGGTGGCGGTTGTTAGTGGTGACACACAGCGCTGAAGAACACGTTCTGCCTGAGAAGACATATCAAGGAGAGTTAACACAAAGCACAAGCCCTTGTGTATACAAGGCAGTTGGGGTTAAGGAACATTTTTTTTATTTTACCTCTGTTTGGAACAGTTACATTGAATTATTATATGTTGACAAAAAGAATGGTGGTGAATTTGCATTCTTCCAGTTTGATACTTTTCGTACATTTTTTAAGGATCTGTGAGGCAGACCACGATGATGCCTGTCCTCATTTCTACCTTCTGTGATTTATTTGAAAGATGGTTTCAAACCAACCACCTTTTTTGATAAGCTCACTCAAAGGCAAGTTTGATCAAGGCGTTTGATCATTTTAAAATCTTTTAAACCAAAGATGCACGTAAGAGATGCTTGATCTCTTGATACAGAAGGATGTTGAACTTTTTAAAACACATCTTAGTGGAAAGCTAATAAACCATCTGAGCTGGACTGAAGCTTCACATTTTTTTATGTTAATAGTTGCAAAAAAAAAAACAAAACTCTTAATGGTGCTGAATAAGAGCTTCCCTGGGATCTGATGAACAAAAGCAGTGCCATTTTTATTAGATGGGTTTTAAAGAGGCATCTCCTGGGTTCTGATTAAAAAAAGGAAAAAATCTATGTTCACAATAACAAAAGATTTTAAAAAAGAGGAAAGATAATTTGATTGAAAATCTTTTTAAACAATTATAAACGCATTCATCTCTGAGCCTGCTGATCAAGTAAATTAAAAGTGCAATTAGGCACAGACATATAAGAACAGATGATTGCTCATTAGAGTTTGAAGCTCTTTCTGATAGACACGTGTGCCAAGTTAATAACTACTAATGTAATTTGAGTGCCCTGATTTAGTACTTTGTCAAATTTAGATGAGGACTCTTCAAAGTGAACAAAGAGCAGTTCTGCCATCATGGGAAGAGATCTCTTGCTTGGCAACACACAGATGAACATAAAGATGAAAGGAATTCATACAGTAAAAGAAAAGAAAAATCATTGAATATTGAATCTGTTGCAGTGCTTCAGTGCACTCATATGCTCTTGCTTTTATTCCTGGAAAAGCCAATAGTACTGGTCACATGTTAAATACACATGTGACAAAGGCTGGATGAATTCAGGTCGGGAAACTGCTATAACTGGAGCTGTGTTAATCATGAAGCTAACTCTGAGTAACTGGAGGTAGCTCACAGAAAAGAGTAAACAGGTCTTTATTTTCAAGGTTATTTCCTGACCGTCTAAAGTTTTGTGTCACTGTGGCTGCACCCTGTCATTTAATTTGATTTATTGATTTCATTTTTTAAATTTTAGCACTGGCCTGAAACTCCAGGCCAATCAGCTGGTCAGGTCACAAGGAATTCTCCAAGTGCTCCAGATGGCAAGTTCTGGCCTAATTTTCTGGATGCATTTATTTATTCTCCCACTTAATAAAAAATGTGTCCACCTGGCTGAAAAGCTGTGCTCGGTGTGGGAAGGATATTCATATTAGAAAACAAAAGATAGCGGTTTCCAACATATAAGCAAACCTTAAGATTGAATGAGAGCACACAAACTGTAGGTGGGTATGTATAGACATTTTGGTGATGCTGCCAAATGCAAAACACCCAGGGATTAAAGTGGGCTGGAACGCTCTGGACCTCATCCTTCTCCTCCCACTGTGTTTCACCGAAGGTGGGGCTTATCCATCCACACACTGAGCAGCGGAGAGACAGGTAAAATGAAGATAACTTACTCCAGTTGACAACAACAATATACTGTATGTATAAATATATACATATATTGACTAACCATTTATGTCATTGTGTCAGATTCTGGGCTCCACAGACATCTTTATATTACTTGTTTTGCCCAACCAACAGTGTAAAACCCTGAGAACATTGAATCTAAGTTGGCTCATACATTGCAGCCCATTTCTAGTCACTAAATTCCATAAAACTTTAAAGCTGCACACGTCCCTGCTGCTTGTATTACTCACCATTCACTCTACTAATCCCCTCCCGCCTAACCCATAAGTTGAACCACAGCAAAAGGAGCCCGTTGCCCTGTGAAACCTCATCCCTTGTAGGGTTCACTCTTCGCCGCATGAGTCTCACCGTGACCCCAGGCCCCTCTTGACGTGACTCGTCCTCTCAAAGACCCCCCCTCTGGTGTTTTGTGGCCACAGTGCCCTTGGGTTCAGAGGCAGCTTTGACCTGTCTAACAGCGGGATGAGAATCAAGTACACACACCACACCGCTCTGAAGTCTCAAAAGTTCCCTTCTGTGTGTTACCATGCCTGTGCCACTCATCGATACGAGTGCTGTGGTAGCAGACATAATGAGCCCAAAGCTCCACATAGAGATGGGGCATGTTCTGTACTGTACACAGAAAAAAGAATGGATGGTTGTTTAGTTTGCAAAAGCTTCTCCTGAACCTTCAGGCTGAAGATACTGGCCAAAAATGCATAGCTAAAACGCTTTGCAAATTCGATAAACACAATCACAGTAATGGAAAAACACAAACATAAAGCCACAACACAACTGCAAAAGCCTTCGCAAGTGAGCGTCAACGGATGCTGATGTTACTGTCTTTGTTTTTTTTGTTTAGTCTTTCCTGTTTTATTTTGTAATTCTCCTCTCCTTGTATCTGTAACTTTACTTCCTTCCTTTGTTCTGTTTCCCGCCAGTTTTGACAGGCTCTCCAACCTGATTGGTTTCACCGGCCTCCTCCTTTGGATTTGTGTGCCTTTGTTAGACTGCTTTCCTGGTTTTGACCCTTGCCTGCCTCACCATCATGTAAGCCGTGTCTTTGCTTTTTATTTAATAGATCATTGAGCTGTACTGGACTACATTATGTCATCAAAGACAAGCAGATTGAGTGACAACTTGGCAATAAGTCCTCCTGACTCTGATTGGTTGTTTTTGTTTAGGTGCAGTGGATTTTTGCCATTAGGAGCACTAGAATAAGCCAGAGGAACCAGATTTTCTATCTTATGCACTACTGTCAAGATGGTGACATTAAAAGACTTTTTTTTTTCCTACTGCAGCTTTAATAGTCAGTCATGTCTTGTGCCTGGGATACACAGATGTTTGCACTGGGGCTTATTATTGAGATGACTATATTACTTGAGTGTTCTCAACTTCTGTTTGCCTGAAGACAGCCTGTGACCCAAAACGTACGTGTGGATGCTGTTCTTTTGTATTTGTTTGTCTGTTGTCATAGTTTTGCAGTCCCTTTAGAATTTGAACCTCCCCTGCATATGTTTGGTGTTTTTCTATTCTCTGTGTTGCATCAGCCACACACCGATGAAAAAATAAATAACTTGGGACATTGGGACAGCAGGTTTCACTTTCTCCTCTGCCCTTCATTCCGATGACTGAGGGCTGTGTTTGTGTTTGCAACCCACTGGATTTTTTTTTGTAGTTCATTTTCTCTACACCCTTTATCCAAGTACTCATCCACTCATCTTTCAAAACCTGCTTTAAAGTCTTTTTGTTGTTTTCCAAAAGCCCATGCAAGCAGTGGGGTTGGAATAATTCATATGGCAACTGGGATGCATTTGGGTGTAACACTTCCTCAGGCTGTTCACCATCCTACCTTTGTGTTCCAAAGAGTTTCCTGAGCATGCAGCTGGAGAGTGAGATACCCCGCCAGCTCATTGCCTCATTCTCCTGTCACTTTCTTGTGCATCCTTTCTCTTTGCGTGCAGTGGTCCAGCACCTCAAATCACATTGTTCCCCTCCAAATCCAGTTTTATTTGCTTTTCGTAATTTCTACATGACTGTCATCATACATGTTGAATTTATTTTCCATGCATTACTCTTTTGCATTAAAAAAGCTGTTTATCATTTATCTCCCATTTATCAGGACATTACACGAGGGTAGTAGTTGGTCTGGCAACTTGAAACGAAACAAATCTTATCAATTACTAGTCGAACTTTGGTCTAATGGTGCTCACTATAAGAGAATGACAGTTTGTGTTCATGCTTTATTTGGCTCGGTACACTATCGTTGTAACCAATCCAATCATCTGCAAGCAATAGATCAAAAGAGCCAATGTGAGTAGGGGTCCCTTGTTATTGAGTCATAAATTAAATACACATTTCCTCAGCTCTAAACAGGACCTTGTATGTGATGCATCATGGATGTGACAAAACCAGTAAATCAATTTATGGCAGTCTTTCACAACATGGATAGAGGGAGCTAATTTATTCGTGTGCATGCTTGGCTACTGTTGCAACACTGAGTTAGATACAAGAGGAGAAGCATCAACCAAAATGGATTGTTTAGTTTGCACATGCGGGTTTTATGCTTGTGAATATTCAAACATTGTCTTTTCGGGGGTGATGGACCAAGAAAAAGTCTTTAAGTAGGCTAATACTTAATTAAAACTGAAGAAATTCCTGTTTGGCTTCAAACTGTAATAAATATATATATAGTATCTCCACCAACGGCTTTAAAACTAACTCTTTTAAAGGCCGCCATTTTTTCCCCCACATGCACTGGACTCTTTACATTAGCATTTTTTTTAGAAACTGCTAAGCACACAAACTGCTGGGCTGTTAGCTGTTGACAAGAACAAAGTTTTTGTGTCCATCATCATCTGAGGATGAGAGAAACCTGTAGCTCAATGGAAATGTGACTGAAATGCCCCCACAATGACTGGAGAACTGTGCATCTGCTTTCATATGCTGGCTGTGTGTGACTTCTATCTTCGAAGCTGTAAGTTACCTAATTTTATGTTGTTATACTGTGTATTTTGTATGTTAGTTAACTCTCTGTTTGCATGTTGCGCAGCTAATCAGTGCTAATCAGTTCCTGATTCAGTAATCACTTGAAATAATAGTGTATTGCTGTTACTATAAATACATATTTGAGATGAAGTTGATGTAACCTCTAACTGTTTCCTGCATACAGGCCAGCACATCACTACAGTTACCTGCAACAAGGGATGTTGTCTGCCAGGCTGAACCACCACAGAGAGTCACTGCTGGGCTCTCCAGCCTCACGTCAGAATTCCAGGTTTGTAGCCTGATATATTGGGGCTACTTTGAGCCACAATGAGCTGTAGTTTTTTCTTTTTTTTTTTTTTTACTACAATATTGCTACATATTTGTCCTTACAAGTAATCCTGAATCTGCCCTGTTTCACGGAGTGACCTGAAGCTTTGGTGTTTCTGGACCCATCAGAGGAGGAAGTTATTGCTTGTCATGCCTCAGTGACAGACAACCTGAATAGTGGCCGGCAGCAGTCAGGTAAGTCTGAGTATCCACAAGAAGAGATGTCAGTGACCGGACAGCTCCATCACAAGCTGAAACTTTTACCAGACACCATTTACTCCGATGGATGACATGTTCTCCACAGTTTTACAAAAAAGTTAACTTTATTTACACTTCTTCTGATATAGGTTCTATAAATACTTTATAAGGAAAGTTTTGGTAATTTTTTAAGTGTAGTAGTAAGTGTGGTATTGGATAAATGTATCATGTTCTTCCACAAGCGTTCATTAGAATATTTGATTTCCGGCACGCAGAAGGGTCCAATGAACATCATGACTATGAAATATAATCGTCAATGATGACTTTAAGCAAATATCTTGAAGCATAAATTTGACGATAATAAACTATTTCGAAGTTACTCTGCAACAAAGCCAGCACAGTCTTCACAGTAGCTGGCTGTAGTTTTTCAACTACAACTTACTTTATGAGAACAGTAATTCCTTCAGTTATGATAATATGGTACAGGATGACTCCAGGCAGGTTTTTGCCTCATGGCAAGTGCAACCTTACATAGAGGATACCACATGGGTAGACACAGTAATCACTACTATAATACTCTGATTACTTTTGTACATTTTGTGTCTTTTTTTTTTTTTTTTTTTTTTGAAATATAAATGCTTGCTTTACTAACATGTCACACTGTCTGTTTCATATCGTGGCTACATGGCTAACATGCTCGCCAGCCGGGAACATTAGAGCCCTGTCATTCCTCTTTCTATTTTCTCTATACTGAGCCATTTCCTTCCCCTTGGCATTGTGTTGGCAGCAACATCATCATAAGTTCGAGGCAGCTTGTTAGCTCGGTGTCGAATGGGACAAAGAATTTACTTTTTTTTTCAAGAGACCTATTTGTACATCGATTCCTGTCTCTGGACTGTGTAAAGAAAAAAAATGCTGCTTTTGTGGAGCTGTTACTCCAGCAGAGAGTTAAATAAAACTGGATAGTGAAACACAGCTAATAAGCTAGGATAGCTATCTCCATTTTAGACTCTGGCTCTCCACTTCTTCAATACTATGGGGACAGTTTCACAGATATCAACATTGCCGATTTAATCCATATTAAATGATTTTTTTTTTTTTTTTTTTTTGCAAAATTCACCATTGTAATAGTGTGACCGGACCTTAAAAAGGTTTCATTAGAGTCATGCTGTCTAAAAAGTGATCAGTCAAGGACCCTGTTTTATTGAGTCAGATTTCAGAAATGTTTAAATCCTACATGCACAAAGGGCTTTTTTGTAAAGGGATGAGAGCTTCATGCAGACACAGACATGCAGGTCAGCCTCCCAGATAAATTGCCTCATCAGGGACAGAGGGAGCAGACAGACAGACAGATCTTACATCCTTCTGCATAAATTTCCTCATCACAAGACAAGATGCCGGCTAAGAGAAATCTTGGCAAGAGCAGTGAAAGTCGAACAATGGTTAAAAAAGTTAAAGCCCCTCAAATTGGAAAAATACAGTGAACTGTAAATATTATTTTGACTGAGAAAATATTGAAATAGATGACGGTTTGATGTTGTTGCTTTGTCACTAAAAAAAAAAAAAAATCTAAACAATGAAATAAATGATTAGATTGTCAACCTGTTTTTTGTTTTTTTTTTCCAATTTAAAGCATTTGAAGTCATGCACACAAACAAATCAGCCACGATAATCACCATCGTTTGAATTTGTGTCTCTAAAATAGAGGCCTGGGTTTACAGGGGCGTCCCTTTTTATATTCAAATGATAATCAGGACGGCTATGACACAGCATACTTCAACCAACCATGTACACAAAACTTTATAGCATGCAAGGCAAAACATCTGGCACACCATAACGAGCCAAGACTTTCATTTAGTTGTATGATTGACGAGAGGAAAACGGCCAAATGCGTTTTTTTGAATTGTAGTAGGTGGATGTCAGTCATGCTCCAGCCCCTCCCTGTCTGCCAGGTTCTTTGTAGGAGAGACTGAGTAATTATTGTCTGTTCCAGAGCGAAGGATTGGCTGTTGCCCCCTCCCTCTCTCTCTGTTGCCCCGGCAATGCTGCACTGTTATTGATAAAGTTGATAAAGAAATGCTTGGGCATGCACCTGACAGATTAGACCTGAAATCCCCGAGGTGGGGAACAGCAGCAGCCAGACAGCATACACTAAGTCCCCTGACAATCAGCAGCTCACAGAAAAAGTTTGGCTCAAGTGCAGAGGCTGGGAAGAATGTAATTTTCTGTAGATTTGTTTGCTTTGGTTTGTCTTGTTTACAATGCTGCTTTCAGATAAGTGTTTATGGCAGATTCAGAAGCTGTGAGCAGAAAAATGAGAGCTTTGCTAGATCAGGCAGCATTGATTGGATATACCCAAGTACTGACTGACACTGAGAAACAGACTAGTTCCCATCACTCTGAACACTAAACAAACATAAGTCTAAGCAAACTGAAGTTCCCATCACGTCCCCACTCGGCCATGGCGAGGACTTCGAGATGCAAATAGTGTTGAAGCCATGTGATTATTCTTGTAATTACACACGTGTGGTGGATTTGTAAAGTTTATCTTTAAGCTCTGAGTTTGGATTCAGATGGCAGCAATGGCTTGTATAAATTTTGTGTATAGTATTTAGAAAACACTATGAATTGTTGATTAGAATATATTTCATCCAAGATATGTCCATCACAAATACTAATGCCTTTCCAAGTACTGTATTTCATATTATCACATAGGATTAGTAATAGTGGGTCTCGGGCATAAATATTAATCTTAAACGGCTGCAAAATTTGCAGAAATTGTGAGTAAAAGAGAGGAAATTATTCTAATGGAGTACCTGGTTAACTTAAAAGATGAGAAGGTGAGAGCTGACCTTTTTGTTTTATTTTTTTCTCTCTCTCTCTATGCAGCCTCACCTTAATTAAGTAGTACTGTGTGGATGACAGTGAGGCTGATAGAGCAAATGTGTTTGTAATGTCAACAAGCGTTTAAAGGACTGCATAGTCACTGAGTGTGTTGACAAGTCTGGAGTGAGGACTGTTTAAGTAGCCTTTCTTGGGAATATTTTACAAAAATATACACAGTAATCCTGATTAGTTACCAAACATAAAGTGAAACAAAACAGTACGGGAGGATGCATTCGTAACTGAGTTTGATGCAGTGATTGCATGAAAAAAAACAATAACTAAAGTGCCCATCGGACGGAAGAAAGTTTTTTGAGGTCATTATGTGCCACTTAGATAAAACAGTCAATCAGAAGCAGGTACAATATATGCAGATTCACTGTACCAAGGAACTAGTTAATTGACATAGTATCCTGCTGTCTACTCGTGAGTAACCTATTAAAGTACAAGGTTAATTTATTAGTCCACAAAACAGGTTTATGTGATGAAAAGCTACTTTTTTCATGGTTGAGTGTTTGGAAGATGAATTGAGGAGTTTCACAGCCCGAGGAAAGAGCTGCTCTGTAGTCTGGAGATACTTCTGTATCACTTGCCAGGCGGCAGCAGGGTGAACAGGCTGTGTCTGGGGTGGGTATTGTTTTTTAGTATCCTTTGGGCTCTGTGCAGGCATCACACCTCGCAGATATCACTGATGCTCTACAAATGGGTCCCAATGATGTTCTGGGCAGTTTTAATCACCTGCTACAAGAGCCCTCAGGTCCTGTGGCGAGCACATCCCATGCCAATATGTAATGTTTCCAGTCAGGATGCTTTCCATTGCTCTTCTTGTTTACTAGTTTACTGGGCACAGGGATTTTGTCTTCTTAAAGGTACAGTGTGTAAGATTTGGGGCCTCTATTTTCAGAATAAGGCAAACATGGAATATAATATGCATAACTATGTTTTGATGCATGTATAATCACCTGAAAATAAGAATCTTTTTATGTTTGTTACTTAAAAATTCTCCTTTTATATCTACAGTGGGAGAGGGTCCCCTTTTGTGGAGGCCACCATCTTGAAACACCTTATTTATACAGTAGTCCAAAACAGACAAACTAAATACTGACTCTAAACAGGGTCCTTAAAGTGTTGTTTCTCCTTTACACTAGGAAGGTGAGGGTAATGTGAGGAGATTGCAATGCAGTGATTGGACCATTAAATGCAACTAAATTCTACACACTGGACCTTTAAATTTTCTTAAGAATTACAGTTGTTTCAAAGAGTTTGATTGTGGTAGATTGTTGATTTCCTCCCGATCTGGCTGACAATGTTGGTGTTGTTCACAAACTTCACAAACAACAGAGTTCTCTCCATGTCTGGGATTGCAGTCATGGGTGTACAGCGTGAACAGAAGGTGGCTGAGCACACACAGCACTTAGGGGGGTGGGGAGGCCTCCAGTGTTGAGCACTAGAGTTGAGGAGGTGTGACCGCCAATCTAAACTGTCTGGGATCTGTTTGTGAGTCCAATATCCAGTTGCAGAGCATGGTACTCAAGCCCAAAGCGCTAAGTTTGCTAGTCAGTTTCATGGGGGAGACTGTGTTGAATGCTAAGCTGAAATCAACAAACAGCATTCTTATATAGGTGGTGCTGTTTTAAAGCTATTTCCTGACTTCTTTCTTTACATTTTTCTTGGTGTAAGCACCACAGGAGGTAAATTACAGCAAATAGCTCCAACCAATCCATCATACTTAGCTAAATTTATCAAGGCTGTAAAAGGATCTGCTTTGATCCGGTCTCCTGCAGGTTACCAGCATGGCTAAGAAACAGCTACTTATGTGTACAATCTGTCGATATGTAACTAAGCAGTGATATTCTCCACAAACCGGGTAAAATAAATGCAACAGTGTAACCTTACATGTTGGATATTACTACAATATGCTTCTTGCTTGATTTTTGATAGTCCTGAGGGCTGCGGGGCATGGAGCCAGGTGAAGGCCGGGCGATTGTGGCAAAGCAATGAGGTGGCAGGTGTTGTGTGGTTTGGCAGGAGGAGCCCGGGCTGTCTGCCTGTGGGTGCTGATTGACAGATGGGTAAAATAGTGAACCCTGTCTGGAGAATCCCCGCCGTGTGATGGATGGAGGTGTGACCGAGTAGCACCAGAGCACATTTGGATGCAGGGTATTAATCTAGTTTGACAGAGGAGGAGCAGGCGCTGTTTCTGCCGGCTAATGTTGATCTCGGACCAGTTTTTAATCTTGTACAGGTTCTTCCTATAGGTCTAAGTTTATCATTTGATCTAATGTTCCAACACGTTTTTCTCTATGGCGTTACAGTTTCCTTACAGCTACATTAAACAACATCTACTACAATTACTGACCTTATACAGACCAAGGATAAGAGTACATCTCATCCCCTTAGTATGCGGTACTGAAGCAAAGAAAAATTGAGAAACTAAGCTGTTACTAGAAAAACACCCATCAACATCATGTCACTGTCATCCATCAAGGTATTTGGTCCATCCACCCATCCACTTGTCCATCCATCAGTTTAGACATCCAGACAGACAGCTGTTTTCTGATTGCATGGAGGCTTTCAGACTATAAATTAAAACTGAGCTCAAACTTGAATGAACAAGGAGCATCAAACCCAGTGACAAAACTTTATCACCTACTTACATATTCTTAAAGTATGAACTGCATTTCTGAATGAGTTAGATTCGTAAAGTAACATACTTGTTGACAGTCTTAAATTGAATTTTCTATCTCTGGTACAGTTTACCAGAGAGGCACATCTAATCTCATGGATATAAACAATTGTTTCTGAAATGTCAGTATTATTGGCATGACAGCTCTTATGTAGTTATTTGTATTACATGAGCTGACACTGCTGAAGCACACTAGAGTAAATATTCCACTAGACCAAAACAATGCCACATTACTGCTTATGATTTAGTTGATTAAAATTCCAGGTTGCAAGTTTGTTTTTACAAGCCCATCAGTGTATTTCTGTTATTTTAAATGTTTGTGTCAGGTAAAAACATAATTTTTTGCCGTCTTGTGGAGTAAATTGAATTAAAAAAAAATAAAAAACTGTTTTATTTCTGTTACAGGTGTGGACATATTTTAAAAGCTTCCATCTATGATTGATTGACAAAGCCACTCATCATAACAAATCTACAAATGCACTCCTTCCTGATCTTGTCAGTGGAGACAGAAGGTCTCTCTGCGGGACGAGCCTCCAACAGCTCACCTGTCTCCTGAGCGGGATGGATGCGCCTTGATCAGTAAGCTCGGCAGATGGGGATTCCCCAGGTGCATTTGAAAGGATATGGAGCAGATGAGTCAGTTTTATTAATTTACATATAGTTCATGAGGGGTTTAATCATGTGAAAAAACACATTTCATCACGTTCCCTTACTGTAGCACAAGCTAGCCAACATTGTTAGACAGAGAGAGTGAATATCTGTTGCCACAGGCCGTACAGAGTCTGTGTTGTGCTGTGATGTGGGGAAAAGTGGCAGGTTAGACGCAGCAGCTGATGTAGCCTGCAGATGACACGTAAATGTATGTCCCATTAAAATCCAATGAAGAAGACAATTTTCATCCGTAAGTTCTCCTCTCTGTCAGAAATAAAGTGCTGGATGTATCAAAAGTTTTTCCAGCTGAATAATTAGTTTTGGTCCTTGAAAAAAACAAAAACATCTTTGCTCCCCGTCTACATGACAAACCTGCAGCCAGATATCTGGGTGCAATACAATGGCAGTGACCTTTTATTTGAGAAACAAGTTCCAAAAGTAGTTCAATCATGTTTTTATCGACTGAGGCGCATCTAAAAAATCAGGTCTTTTCTCTCCTGGCCTGATCTCCTGAAGGTCATATCGGTTTGATTATTGTGATTCACTGTATTCAGAGTTAAGCCTAAAAGCTCACTCACACATTTAACTGTTGCAAAATGAAGCTCCTCAGCTTGTAACAAATACTAGAACACATCTCTCCTGTTTCAGCCTCGGCATGCTATTTAGTGAGTTTAGGAATAGGTTTTGAAAGGCTTCATGGTTGGCCCCTCACCACAGGGATTCTGAAACAACCATTAAGCAGTAGTCACTTGGACATGATCACTGCTACATGCGTTTGATCAGGATCAGGACTGATCCTGGGTCAAAGCAGTGGTGGGCGAGTGCTTGTCTATTTAGCATCATTAGTTTAAAGGTTAGAGTTTAGGCTGTAAAGTAGAGTTATAGGCCCAAAAAGAGGAATCATCCATTTAACAACTTCTACATCAGACACAAACAAAATGCAAGATTATATTCATCATTTACTGTTAGTGGTGTCATTTATATGCTGCTGTAAAAATACAAAACAGCACAGCAGAAAATGGAACAAATCGCACATCTCCAAAGGTGTATTTGAAAGATAATCTCTCACATAAATCAGCGTGAATTAAACATAAAACTCTTGTGTTTTCCTATGTAACCTATTACTGCCATATGCAGCAATATCATCACTGCAGAAATCCAATTATAAATGTACTTATGCCCAGTTAATGTCAAATAATGCAAGAGCGTACGACTGTTAAACTTGGCCATAACCCACCTTACGTATTGAACACTGTACCTCACACGTTCTACGTCAATCTACAAGCATAATTTTTCATCACCTTGGAAAAAAAATCACAAATATTACATTGAATTAGTTTAATAATCTGCATGTATCATCAGTAAAATGAGCAGTTCAGTCAGTCAGAAGTGTCATTTAGCACTCTTGATTATAATTTGATTTGCCTTCGACTCACATACTACATTTTTAATGGGGCTTCCGTATTTTCTCCGGATCACCTCAAGATCAATATTTGTTAGATTAGCTCCCTCAGCTCTGCTCTCCTTCCAGTCTTCGACATATGCACTAAGTACATCTCAGTCATACATTTTTTATTCTTAAATATTAACATCAATCTGAACCTCTTTACTTTGAAGATATTCAATTGGATTTTATGAAACAGATTATATTAACAGCAGATCAGTTTTTTATATTTATCTTTTCAATATAGTTTCCCATTTATGAGTCATTGAGTTGGTTAGCGTTCGCCTAAAAGTTTGAATGTCATTGAAAATATGCATTAAATTACAGATAACAATATTTGATATCTCATACCTCGCCTCCTACCTTTTCTTTCTGTGCTGATATGTTTGATCCCAGCAGGACTTGGTGTTGAGCAGGAATGAACTTTACTGTTGCACAACTTACAGCTGATTCCATGGTGTCTTATGACATTGCACCATGAGCCATCTGTGTCCTATTTGGTTAGTGTCAGTGGTGTGGGCAGAAGCGATTGGCCGTGTTGGGACTACTGAGCAGGATTAAACCCTTTTCATTTGTTCTGGAATAAGCTGCATGAAAGCAGACAACTGTGCATCCACCACTATTAAAATTGATGAGCCCACAGTCTCTACAAGTCTTGCTGATTTCTGATTGATTCCTGCACTACTCACTCATTTCCGATATGCAGCATCAACCACTTACTCTCGTTAGTATTCCCCTCAGTATTCTCCTTTTAATGCCCTTCTGTGCAGGCAAACATTCAAGATTCTTAGTAGCCAAAAGAGAGAAATTCACATTTTATCATTTTGGGTGAAGGTGACCCTGTGCATGTGCATCCACCATTTGATATCCATCTAGATGGAGACCTTTTTTGCAGACTGCCAATTAAAAAATGTTGTTTTTATTTGCATTTGCATAAAGCAGGATTAATTCTCCTATCTTCAGCATGTCAGGTGCACCGACTGACAGCTAGACAGCAATATGACACAGACACACACACACACACAACTCTATAGCTAGAGTCAAACTACACACACAGTACAAGATACACATTGCTAGTTGCAGTGTCTATTTTTTTGTGTTCCATTTTGCACCAGTGAGTTGATGAAATGGTGTAAGTTTATATCCAAGTTTCTACACTTGATAAAGGCACAAAGGATTCTGTCTCAACTGCAGGAAAAAAACAAACCACAAGACCATCGCTGAGCATTTCAAATATAAATAAAAACTCTAGTTTTACTGCCTCAAAAACAAAGGAGGGGCTAGATGGAGAGCTAACTGCATTTAAGCAAAAAACAACCCGAGTGACTGAAGGTGTCCTTTATAGCTATATCAGATTGCCCGCACACAAAAACCGCACACTGTCGGTGAAGATCTAATTCTACCTGCTGCCAAAGCCATTATTTAGTGTGATGAGGCTGCTAGGAAAGTTGATATAGTAGTGTTCTCTGACAAAACAGTAGCCAGGGACATAAATGAGAAGGCCCAGGACGTTTCATTTCAACTTTTGGAAGTGGCGAGAGCCAGCTGATATTTAATATTGTTTCTGAATGAAAACACAGATGTAACTGATGCTGCACAGCTGCTTGTTTATGTGTCTCAGCGAGGAGCATTTTGCGGAAATGACAATGTTTTGGTCATCGGCCAGCTTGGGAGAATGAACAAGCTCTCTCCCACAAATACAGAAACTAATTTTTGGTCAAAATATATATTTTAGACTCATAATTAAACATTTACTGATCAGGTTGGATTTAACTATGGTAGTAAAAATGATTTCCTGTTGATAAATGAAGACCTTCCACATTTCCTCTCAAATAACTGCTGTAATGATTGCTATCTATGCCTCAAATTGCTCTCAAAGATGTGTGAAATTAACCAAGAACACATTGCTCATTGCTTCATCTTCACATTTGCAGCATTTGCGGTAATTTCCCGTGATGACTTTTGGTGCGTGATCTGATGGCTGTCTGGATTAGATGTGCTATCACTGATTCTAGTTGTTTGTTCATCATCATCAGTTTCCTCGAACAGATCAGAGCAGATTGGAGCCGGGCTTAATCTCAGAGATCCGCATTGCTAAGGCAGCTGCTGGCTGGCCAAGAGGTTGGCACTGACGCCACCTAGTAATGACCACGACATCTGGTATGGTGCAGACACATCATAGTGTTTGAAGACGCAAGTGTGCTGGATCGTTTCACTTTCTGTTCCTGCCATCTCATAGTAATGAACATTACTCTGGATGGCAAACTCTTAGTTATACCAGGTGTATTATGTTAAGCGCGTGCCATTGCTTTGCACAACAGTTGGAATTGTAGAATAAATCATTAGACAAGAATTACTGGCATACAATTCATCATCTTTTGTTTTTTTTGCTTTCCATACATTTATACCACCCTACAGATCCTTCTCCTCCTCTCCTCCTCATCTTTCCCCTTCCTCCAGCACAGATCCTCTCTTGGAGTGTGCAGCAGCAGATGCTCACAGGGCTAAAATCTGGATGGATTACAGCATCTAACAGATGCTGCTACTGTTTCCACCAGCCATGGTGGCTACCCCAAATCAAGCAGAACGCAGAAATGCACGTGTGCAAACACTGTACAGTTTTTTTTTTTTTCTCACAAAGGAGCAGTTACAGGAAGGTTATTGAAGACAGATGTACTGTACTGAAGATGTATTAATACAGCAAAAGATTAAAGATTTGAAAATAGTTTTATAGATACAATTTGTATTACATAGTCTTGTGGAATCCTCCCAGACTCTCATTAGAATTACTACAAAATCAGACATGATTTTCAAGAAACATTCCCTTCTGCGTTTATAGTGCAGCTTAACGCCTTCCTGCAGTGGTAGCTGCTGGATGCTGTGAAAACACAATTACAAAACCCTGTTCTGATCTTAATACTTTCATCCAGCGCCTCCTTCATCCAGCTCTCTGACAACCCAGTCCAGCCAAACAATTTGTGAGAATCCTTTAGAACTCTCTGCCCTTTTCCCACCCTCTCACTTCTTTTTCTTTGTTTTTCTCTGTAAAAAAAAAAAAAAAAAGAGTGTTGACCGGTGAATTATGTGTCAGACTGGGTGGATTTTTCTCTGCTCCAAACCCTCTTGTTAGGCTTTTCCTAGGGCTACGCTAAACATAATACTATAAGGGAGGATACACATTCAGAGCAACACTCGCACACTAATCAGAGAAGCAGAATAGCTCATCCATATTCATACCTAATTTACAGATTTGAGGATGTAGAAAAATTGGTAAGCAAAGACATCACATTAAAACTTCTTATGTTGATGTCCTCACTGACAGACTCACTGAAACAGCAGTTAACAGTTTTCGTCCTCTCAAGGGTATGCGCAGCTCCGAATGAGTTGTGTTCTTCAATCTAAGAAATACAAAAGTAATATGGAGGAAGAAAGCGTGAATGCAGAGCCGGCATCATTTGCCTCTGCATGCTGGAAAGACACTGTGCTTTATCCTGGAATAGCTTGGAAATATTTTGTCAACAGTCTTATATATAATGTTTTGATATATTGTGTCCAATCTACTGTGTGTAACCACAAACTTATTTCACAATACAAAATAATGAAACTAGAAAATGAGTGATAAAACTTTACAATGCACATATTCTGCCACTCTCACTAACAAATAACCTGGGACACACAGATAGATATATCATGAGCCTCTGCCTAAAAATGTTGTTTCAATTTGATTCGTCTACAATAAAATATTGTTTTGGGAACATAATTTGCAACAGATGGCTGGATGCAATTTTAGACTGCAAGCGATGAGAGTAGCAAAATACAATTCAAGAAATAGATACAAGAAGAGCAAATATTGCTTGATGCTGAGATACATATGCTGGGAGCAGAACATTTTAAAGTGTTTCAGTGGGATTTTGTGAAATGAACAGTGCAAGTATGTGCTTTGAACACAGAATGGGATGATATATAGCTCTCCATGGCAACAAAGTTAGATGAATTATATGAATAGTGTAAAAGTAAGGGTGCCATGGTCAAGTAGGGATGACTTGTATGCATTTCAGCTTTACAACTTTGGCTCTGCATAAACGTTTTATCTTAGCCTTTAGCAAATATAATCCATTGCCAAAATTTGAGTTTTCAATTGCATGGGTCTAAAGCTAGTAACATGCGTAACTTATTTGCCATAAAATAACAGATTTTGCAATGATAAAATAATTTTGATACACTCATGTGTAGCTACACTGCAACTTTGTACCATCTCTCGTGAGAAGTATGTATCGCTTTATGCCACTATCTTACTGAATTTGGTGAAACTGGATCATATTTTATGGAGAAAATGTTTTCTGTGGCTGCTCCACATCAACTCCAATTTCCTTATCGACAGTAAAGTAACTGTTGCAAACTAGAGTGGCTGTTAGTAACATGTAGCTAATGTTAGTTCACTTTGTTAATTAGACGCATTTTTACCACAGTTTGGACCACCTGGAAGGGGAGATTTTCAGGGTGCGAGGGAATGCTGACAGCCAGCAGAGCCGGTGTCATTCTAGAACCAGAGCTGGGCCACCGGGCAACGTAACCGGGCTCAGCAGCTTCTATGGACATGATGGCAGAGGTGAAGAGACAGAGAGGATGTTGAAGGAGGGAGCTAAGTAGAGATAAGGAGAGCGTGATAGAGCAAGAAGCTGCTGGACAAAATTAAATCTCGGACTGACTTTTAGACGATAGCGAGAGCTTGGTGAAATAAAAGGCTGAAAGACAGATGTCATGCTGGGCTTCTTGCTGTTGGACTTTTAAGTAATATTAGCTGGCTGCTGTGTCTTGTGTTGTTGCACCTGGTTGATGTTTGGCTGTTAGCAAAGTTGTCAACTCGCTAGTTTTTGATTGTAAGTTATATAATCAGAACAAATACATGTGTACAGCTGTCCATATATCCAAAAACACTGATTTCTATGCAAAGAAATCAAAAGTAGTTTGCATAACGATTCATTCATTCTGTTGCACACAGTCTGTTTTTTGTTCAGCAAATGTCGATAAATATTTACAGTCAGGTCTGTAATATCTTGTGTGAATTTTAAACATGAATGCTAATTTCACAACACTTTTTTGAAGCTTTGTTGTAGTCGTTGTTGTTGTTCCAGTTGATATTGGGGCAGTTCTGAGAATGATAAAACACCTGTAGAATGAGTTCTAGAATATTCTACCAATACTGAAAAATGTATTGCTCAAACATTCACAGTGATACATAGCTGCAGGATACGCAGGACATAAAATCGAACAGTTAAGTGAAAGTAAAGTAAGTTGAAACTGCTCTTGTACTGTGTTAACGGAAGATCATCACCTTTTCAGTCAAAATATTAACATTGCATTTTCTTTCCATGTTGTATGTTGTGTGTGTGTGTGTGTGTGTATATCTATATAGATAGATAGATAGATAGATAGATAGATAGATAGATAGATAGATAGATAGATAGATAGATATCCAAAATTAGCTACAGCCACCGCTATAGCTACAGACTCTCCACTGCCATGAACAATTTTGGTATTGTGGGCTGAAGCAGCATATTCCTCTGTAGGTGCAGCATGTAGCAAAAGTGCCTGAGGGTTCATAAGATGAGAACTGGCATATTGTGCTTGCCTGTATATTTCATCTATACTGTAAAATGTATTATGCATATTGGAATAAATACTGAATCTTGAGACATTTCTTGTATGTTATTTAAAACTTATGAAAACAAAAAAATTATGAAACATTGATTTATTATTTATGCACTACTGACTAGAAGACGTGTCCTGTCCGTCTGACGGTTCTCTTATGAAATAAAATATTCAGTGGGACGATATCTGTTATTCTTTTCTTGTATGGATCTGTACTCGATGAACGCCAATGAAACAGTACCTGTCTGCTTGTCTATGTATGTTTAGGATCTACTAAAGTTGGATGAGACATCGCAGATGTATTGGATGAGATAGATGAAAGATGTGGGTGATACACCCTGAATATATAGAGAGGAAAACAAGGGGAAATAGACAGTGTGTAAAGAGTGAGGCTCTCAGTGGAGACCAGTAACACCTGTTAAGTTTATATGAACAGCTGTCCCAATGGCAACCTCTGGGATAGCGGAAGCCCGCAGGCTTTTGGGACTGAGTGCAGTTCCGTTGTAAACATCCATAATATATGCACTGAAGTGTGTCTCAAAGCACAGAATAGGGCCTGTAAAAAAACAGGTGTGGGGATAAACCTTAGGTTTTTGGTTATAGATCCATGCACTGATCAATCATAGTATGAAGCTGCTTATCTAAAATACAGAATGAATACTGTGTTAAAGTTTTTTTTTTTTCTTTACCTTGGATAGAGTTTTATGCCCACTCTAAGTATGACTCATTGAGCCCTGACAGTTATGGAGAGAGACAATGAAAATGTAATACTGTTGCTAATTCACTCAAAGAATTACTTAATTGGAAATATTTTATAAATCATTAGCTCTAAACTTTTCTCCTGCATGAACTTGTGGTAATGTACAGAGATAGTACTGGTAAAGTTGTGTGAGGTAGCCGGTGATCAGCACGGCCCCCGGTTTGGAGAAGCAGACAGGGATCACGGCACAGAATCAGACCTTTACACCGCTGTGGACAAGGGCAGCAGAAGCCACACAAAGGCCCAGCTCAAAAAATGAATATCTATTTAAGTGTACGCTATAGATTATTGTCACTTTACCTTGCCGTCAGACAGCCTTTTTCTTCAGCACTAACTGTAGAACTTCTGTATTTCTACGCATAAGCACAACTGCACCACACACGGGGTTACACTGCAGATTAGATGTCTGCATCAGAGCACACATCATCTTTGAAATCTTTAGAAAGTTGAAGTTTAATTTCACTCTGATCTCACATATTTCTGACCCAAACAGCTGATCTGAATACAGTGCACGGCACAGTTGAAACTTCTACAGTTGCACATTTTCAGGAGTTTATTAATGACTGCAAACTGTTTTTTTTCTATCTTGGACCTATGGCTTCACAGGTTAATTGGATCTTTGATGTTTTAACCCCCGCACCACCTGAAAAAATCAAAACGTAACACCCACCACCTGCTTATCATATTGAGAGGTCTATACCTTGTAGGCAAATGTAATTAATCTCCGTGTAAACAATCAGCTGCCACTGTGATCCCTTAGCATGTTTCGTTTTAACCTTTGAGAAACAGTGCCATCTTGCCAAAGCTCCTCCTGTTTACATACTGTGAAATTAAGTAAAATGAAGACAGTATCTCGTGTGTCTAGCATTTTAACATGATCTCCTGCGTGCTTTTAGCTTCGCAGACACTCCTTGCTCTCCGAACCTCCACTTCTTCCCTACAGACCCCCCCCGCTCCGAATACTACGTCTCACTCTGACTCACCATCTGTGACTCACCAACTACAAATGGCTCCATAATCCTTATCTATCATGTCCATTCATTGCAAACGGCCCTCAAGTGTTTTCTTTTGTTTCTCTTTCTTCTTCCTCCAAGATGGTCTTTGTTCCCACCCCATTGTTTTTTCTTCCTTGTTATCTGTTCTGCTTTGTATTTGCATTTCAGTTATTGGAGTTAGCTCTGGAGCTCATGCTCATGTGCATGTTTATTCAAGTATTTCATATATATATATATATATATATATATATATATATATATATATATATATATATATATATATATATATATATATATATATATATATTGTATTCGAGGTACAAAACCTTGTGTGTTACAAGTTACAATTTGTGAATTTGAGACAAATAGGAAGAGTGAGTCTGCTTCAATGCCTGCTCTTCATTCCCCTGTGGAGGTTCAATCAGGTGTGACTCATAGTGAATAAAGGCTTGGAGGACAAATGGAATTCACAGTGAGCCGTCATGCTGACACGCTTGTCATCTTCTCCTCCTATAATTGTCTTTCCATGTCTCAGCAGGTCAGCAGAGATACAAGCGAAATATGTACTGTTGCATTCATGTCTCCTTGTCATGTCCAAGAAAGGATTTTAAAAAGGTGAAGGGGAGATTTGGATGGTATCTTTTGATCCTCTTCAACTCACACGGAGTTAAATTAGCTCGAATTCCACCTATTAATCACAAAACTGACACTGATCTCTAGTTTCTGATAATGTGAAGTCATTGGCCACGCAAGGTTCTGGTCAGCAACTGCTAAATTGGGTGCCACATTTCACTACCATTAAGATTTGTCCATGCTAGGTTGTTTTACTCTTAAATCTTCATTAACAGACTTTTTTTGACCACTTAGGGGCTGCAGAAATAAGCTATAACACTGGGATATCATCCCCTTGTAAAGACGATGAACACATCCAGAGGATATAGGTTAACATTACTATTCATTTGCCGTTGTTTTTCTGGCCACTTGATAAATTGAAGTCCAATATTCACTCTCTTTTGCTTTCCACCAACTTCCGTGGGAAGTGGCTCTTTAGCTGCTAAATGCTTCACTATGTTAACCAGATAACTTTGGCTGTCTGCTGTTTGGGTTCTGGGCAGGGAGTGTAAAGTGAGTTTTTACTTTTTCCTTAATAGCCGCCTGCTGTGTCTGCAAACAACACTGATGGGAGCAGTGAAAGTGAACCAAAGCTGTAATGTTGAGGGCCATAAAACCAAAACAATAAGCTGAAAAAAACACTCTGTAGATACATATATGGGTTCGTCATTGTGAGGGATCCTTTGAGGTATAGTGGTCATTTGATCCATTATTAATATAAAACTATTGATTATGGCAGCTTTAAAATTTAATGTGGTTAGTGGTGCAAACAGTCTGGACAGACAATCCTTGACTTCTTCTCTTCCATGGTCACCTTTGGAAAAGTTAATGCAACAGCATATTCTCTATAATCTTGTTCATTTCTAACCTGGGCAGGTAGAGATTGTCTCAGAGGGATAAAACTGGCAGCCAATTTCTAAGGAGGACAAAAGCCTTAACACATCTTAAAGGTGAGCACTGGCACACTGGTCTAAGACTGGTGAAAGCAACATCACATCCTCTGCTAACAGCAAGAGTTGGAAAACTATGTCAGCAATCAGGCAGGTTCATAAATCTTTGCCTCAGTGTGAAAGGAGCAAACTGCTGTTAGAACAATTAAACAATTAGGCCGCATTTATTCTTTATGTTGATTTTCTTACTTTAATTCATGTTTTGTTCAGGCTTTACATCCTCATTGTTTGGAGTCCAATATACCTGTCTTTCATATGCATAAGAACTATAATTGCAAAGTGCATTTTTCCCTCTGTAAATATATAAATATAGAGATACATGTTTTCTCCTAACCTTGTTAAATTAATACTGTGCAGAGAAAAGTATTGAAGTGGAGGCCATTCTCTTTGCCATTAACTGGGTTTGCACATTCGATGAAGGTGACAAAATATAGACATGATCATAAAGCATTATTATTAATACATAGATATTTCATGTTTTATGTATCATATTGGCTATGCATAAACAGATATAGATTCCCTTTTTCAGCAAAAAGTCATGCACAAATAAAGTAATGATGTCAAACTCCCTCCAGAGGCAAGTTTTTCACTGACTACTCCAATGGGTGAAATTTAAATATACCGATTTAAGGGGCATAAATGATGTTGTCAATAATCATAAATAGAGAGTATATTCCATGTTTTACAGCTCTCTAAGACCCCAGACTGGCTCTCTAAGAATTTCTAACCCAGACAGAAATCTCCTGCAGCCGACTTGTGAAAAACAAACTATTCTTACACGATTTTGGAAAATAAATATGTGAAGTATGTTTTTGAGCTGTTAAAGAAGGTCTGGTGATAAGCTGGTCATAACTTGCTTTTTAGAGTGCGGTATGGTGAAGGCACGACCAGCTCAGTTCATGCCCGTGCTACATTAGTATGACGCCAACTCCCACATGATTTATAATGCAGCGAGAGTTTGATTTCTCTAATGAAGGAGTGACTGTGAAGAGGGCGGAATATAGAAACATTTTCTACAAGATGAAGATGATTTATGCACTAATTAAAAAGAAAATGCTGCGCTGAGGAGTTTTCGTAGAGGAAACAGAGAGGTCATCTCATTCAGTGTATGAATGAGCCGACTTATCTTTTCTACAGCCCAGCAAGCTTTGAAAGAGTTGCCAACATGACTGACAGCTGTCGATGTTCCCGAAGTGTAGCTGATGAAGTGGGATGGTTGATGTGTGATTAAAGCATAAAAATTTAACCATTATGGATGAGAGGAAACATCCATGTATGCATTTTCTAAATCACACATCCTGTTCAGGGTCATAGGAAGGAAAAAAACATCTATTTCTAAAGACATATAGCTGACTCAGAGTGAAAAGACTGGTGTGATAACATTTGTTGACAGCTTTGTAACCCTTGAAATCAGCATTTTCTGTTACTGTTTCTAAAAGACTTCAGCATTTTTAGAAAATAAGTCAGTGAAGGAAATTGTACTCCTGCATTCAGATTTGATACTTCTTGCTCAATTAGGAAATTAAAAAAAATTAACGTTTCCTTCCAAGTCAAATACAACTAAAGTGCAGGGTGTTGAACTTGAATCTCTTCATTATTTTTGACATTTAGGGCTACATAATAGGGTTTTATAAAATCTAAAAGCTCCCTAACTCTAACTGTAACACTTCTAACACTTGATTACAGGAAAAATCTCTCCCACTCAACAGTTTGTTCAGCAGCGTTGACAGCATTTATTCTTTCATAACTATTGATAAAAATGCTCTAATACCACTCAAAGGAAAGGTGACACAGGAGAAATTTAATTCTAAAAGGTCAAAAACTGATTACTGACCACTTTCCCGCTGTCCAACCTGCGGGTGGTCGCAAACCTCTCACTCTTCCCCTCACCTTTCACTTTCTACCTTTCTTCTCTGCTCTCTGAGGTGTTCCTCTCCCACACTCTGTCAGGCCGCAGCTCGCTCAGATGTTACCCCCTATGTACTTTGCTATAGAGCTGTATTCATATGACGCCTTCTGATCTCATGATGAAATGAATCGTAAATGCCTCCACTCTGCGGATGCCTGGGATGATCCTCTCTTTCGGAGATTCATTCGAGATTCGATGCTTTCGTGTGTTGGTGATCATAGCCCGCAGCTGTGCATCATCAGAGTGTAATCATTACCTGTGGAATCTGTGCTTAAAACAGATGCCCTTATACCTGACAAGTCCTGCCTGATTTCAGCGGCATATTGTCACTGTCAGCGCTGTTTTACAGGCCAGTAATTGCAGCATTATGTCAGAATTTCCTTTTGTATTTCATGAACAAATGTGAATTCAGACTTTAGGCAATAAATAGAATGATCTGAAACAGGAAAAACATGAAGAAGGATCCATAATGAAAAGATTCTGAAGTGCAAAAACATCTTTTAACATGAATTAAAGATTATTAGTGAAGGTAGTGCGTATTTAATGGAGTTGGTATTAATTAGTAGCAGAAGTAACAGAAGCCACTTATTCAGTGTTGGCCAAGTTACTTAAAAAATAAATCAATAACTCATTACACATTACTCCCTGAAAAAGTAATTGTATTACTTATTATTCAACAGCAAAAGTAATTAGCCTATTGCTCATTAGCCAAGTTTCATCAAAAGTGCCTTTAAATAACTCCTCAGTACCCACACACATAAAAAAACGAAACACTGTGAGTCAACAAGCCACCATTCACATGTTCCAAGTTTTGGTAATTATTTACAGGTCATCAACCAGCTAGCTTAATGTTAGCGCCAATGACCGCCGCTTTCCAGAAGATTCACACGTCCGACTCCACACAAAACAAGTTGATTCCTGATCCGCACTGCAAACTGTTTTTCAATGAAAGTAGCTAGCACCAGCTCCACAAGTCGCTAAAAGTTGCGAGATGACATAATATACTAAGTTGTATACTGATGACATCATACCGCTCATTTGCAATGCATCTTAGCGGTTGTCAGCTGCAGTGACGGGAGATAAAACTACAAGTTCACCATAGGAACATTGTATAACTGAAGTAGAAAATAATTAACTTAATATGCAAATTAAAAAAAAAAGAATTACAAAGAGAAGGAATAGATTATATGTTTTGTTACAAATACATTTTGGAACATCCTAATCCAGAGCAAGAGGACAGAGAAAGATGTTGGCAGAAGAGCTATACAGCATGCATCGGAATAAATTACAGTATCATATATATTTCTCTCCTTTTCCCTGATGATCTGAATAAGTTCCTAAATTAGAAATAAAGTCACTATTAAGAAGTCACAACATCTAGTGAGAAAATTGCCAAATTGGAAACACTGTCCTGGATGTAGGCTTACAAGTGGTAAGCAAGCCAGCTCAGAAGACACAACATGTAAATACAACAGGTTGGACTCATTACCAAGAGTCACATTTCTCCTCTTTTGGTAGAAGCTATCTGCCTCCACACACCTCCACCCCTGCGCCAAGCTAACCCATAGAAATAATACATTTTCATCCAACTCCCAGGCTGGTACAACAGCAAACAAGCTATCCCCCAGATTAAAATCCCTTACACTAGTAAGGAACCTGTTAGTGCCAAACACATACTGATTTCAAGTAGAATTGTTATGGTATCAAATCAGCCTCATAGAAACTGCTAAATTGTTCTGTCATTATAATTAAGGAATGTTAAGAATTTCACTTATTCCAAATAATCATGCCATGAAGAAGGTTAGGTCAAGGTTTTCTATTACTCCCCAACTCCAGGAACTATTTAAAATACTAAGAATTTATTTTAGCAATATATCTAGATGTATATAACCTATCTGATGTTTGATCAAATTTTGACCCTAACATCGGGACATGTGTGAATTCTCAAAATGTTTCTTAATGTTATACCTTTATATGTTCTATATAAGTTCTAATATCTTTTTAGGTTTGAGGCAGTATAATTTTGCTTAGGGGAGTTTTGCATGTGGTCTTTTTTCCTTTCATTCATAAATTTATTTTCATTTAATTTTATTCATCCATTTAAATTGCTAAAATAAATAAAATGTGTGGGTGGAGGTACAGAGATCTAGAGACAGGGAACTTTGGATGGGTGTTGATGGATGTTTTATGTGATACTGGGTTTACAAGTACAATTATTTTGACCTTACTGGTAGATTGGAGATTGTAAAACACAGACACTTTAAAAGACATCGAGAAATATAATGAGACTGGCTCAGACTTTGAAATGTTTATTGAACTTCAGAAAGATCTGCTGGTATTCAACAAATTAGCATATCCTTTATTAATCCTTCTAATTAAAGGTCTGGTTCTGGGTATAATATTCCTATTCATTCACAAAGAATGTTAAAACTGTGACAGAAAACGTCTTTGTTCTTCATAGAAGGAAGAAAAATGCTACAGTTATAGACATTATTATGGCTAGAAGTAGCATACATGTTCCTCAGTAGACAATACAAGAAATATGATAGAAGTTGATTCTAAAGAGAAACAAAAATTGGTTTGATGTTATAATAGAATCCTCATTTCCATGTTCTTGCCTGTCTTGCCCACTCATTGTTCTTCTGATTACCGCCACAGTACCTTGTGGTTTGCAATGTCGCTTCACAGTAAGAGGTTCGAAGAAGAGGTTTGAATTGTGGTAGTATCAGAGCAGAGCTTTCACTCATTTCATTGTCTGGGTGACACATTTACTTTTAATGCCAAAAAATAACAAATAGTTCTGCCATTGCAATTTCCAAAGGCACTTGCCTCAGAATTGGAGCAGGCACCTTAGAGCTCCCCGCTACTCCTTAACTATTAGGAGGGGTCAACTGTAGAGAACAAATGTCGCCATGGGGGTTGGAAAAATATTACTTAACTTGACCTCAGTCCTAGGTATTAGATATCAGATGATTTGCATTAACTGTGAAATAAAACAAAATTGAATCATAAAAATTCAACGTCATCTCTAAACGTGAAGGAGACTAAAATACAGTCAAACATTCTGAATCAAAACAATAAGGCACTTTAATTTTTTCATATTTAAAAGGTTGACTGCATCTAACATTAAATATGTTTGTAACACAGTTCTGGCATATTTCAAATTCCAAAATTAGTTATGTATGTAGCCTATATCAAGTATGGAAAATTAATAATACACATTTTAAGTAAGTCATTTTATTGTGAAATTTACTTTTAAGACAAGATGGGGTATGTCGACTCAAATCATCTACCATAAAGTAGCCAAACCAGTACATCAAGTAAAATATACGTTCAGATCAACATACTCCTCCTTCCACTGAACACATACACTTGCACCGCATATACAGTTATGTCCACCTAGCAGAATCAGAGGAGGTCAAGCCAAGGTTATCAACATTTGTCTTACATATTGATCAAAATGTGCCACTGGGAAATGAGAGGTCAGAAGGTGGCAAACTAAATCAAAGACAAATACTAACAGTGACAAAATGTGGGGAGTGTGTCCCTCCATCTGCCTCCCCCCAAAGCCCTTATGAGGGAACAGTTAGCCAGTGTAAATTACGTTAAAGTTTGTGAAGTGACACGAGCTCTGAGACCAATTAGGTTCAAGGCCGCAGGGCATCACTGAATATACCGTTGCTGCACCTCTCAAGAGCATGTTCCAGGTCAGAGAAAAAACAACATACAAAACAAGCACGTTCACCACACACCACACACACGCCAAAGGACAAAAAAAAAAAAAAAAAAAAAAAAAATAGCTTTATAACCCGACCTAAGATACATTATGCATGATTTGTAATGAGGTGGGGTGATTCAGTGGAGCATGTTTGTCACCTATATGTGACCATTACTTTTTTTTCTATAGAGGTTCATGCATTATTTTCCAAAGAAACCATATTATTAATTCAGCCATAGAAATGCTTCACAGCTTGTGATATTGATCACAGGATATGAGGTCCAATTGCTTGTTCAAGCACATTTCAGTGGGGTGAAATGCTTACCGTCAGGGGAGACTTGAGCAGATTTCTTCAGTTGAACTGCTTTATCACATTACAGCGTATGTTGTGGGGATGAACAGAAAAGAGATAGCAAAAACATGACTTGTATTTATGACTTTGTCTCCTCCTTGTAATTACACTTGCTGTTTTTCAGAAATGGGAAAGGTGCTGTTTCGGTAAACAGATATTTGACACTTTTTATTGATGTACAAAGAAATATAAAAATACCAACATTAACTTTTTTTGATTAAATTAATAAATACAAATGAAATTATTATATTTTTAGGAAAGATTGTGAAGTTATAAAGAAAGCAATATCTTTATTTTTATTATTAACAACATCCCACAAAAGGACCAGAACCAACAATTAACTGGTCACTCAAACAGGCACACTGCACATATAAAACCTGATATATCTCTTTCATCTGTAACCTACACCTCTCTTGTTATTCAAAGAGTATTAAACACAACTTGAGACATATGCTTATTATTGAAATGAACACTGTAGTTTATTTTCAACTTCAACTGAAGATGTGGGAATAAATCCCGCATTCTGTCGCTGTTAACATTTTGAGTTTTGAGCCAAGAATAGATCACCAGCTCTCTCTGAGTTGAGTCAGACTGACACACGTACGTCATTGTCAGATGGCCATTAGCCCCGGATTTCAATCAAAAATGGTAAAATAGCTTTGATTATGCCAGTGTGCTATGTGGAAACATGTAGGACAGCTCTGCTAGTTTATCAGTTGAGGTGGACATAAACTGAAGAGTCAAGGGTTGGGACCACCTAGAAGCATTTCTAAAATAAACACACATATATCCCATTTTGCTCACAATTAATGTAAATCTAATTCAAATATTAAGCAGTTCACTGATGACAGTGTAAACATAGGTTTTTATTTCGGGTGCAAAATGTGTCTCATGACACTGTTTAATATACACGATTTTCATCAGACGGCAAAAACTACATCTATTTCATGAAATTACTGGGCCATTTAAAATGAATACATATTTGTGACCTGTTATTAAAAACTATCAGCCGCAGTAAGAACCAATGAGATAGAGGTTTGACACATAAAGGATAGTAGAGTCAAGTAGTGAGAGACAGACTAACGTGTTGTTGGTTTTTGGTCTTTTCGTGGAATTAATAAAAAAAACAGCTAACACCTGACTTGTCCTTGACCACGCTCTTCGTAGTGAGTTGAGTGGATGCACTTGAAGAAGCCAGCATATTTTTTTTGGGAAAAGCATCTTTCATAGAAGCCAGATGTCTATCATTCGTGTGAGAGTACTGCATGTGTGTATGCATGTGTTTGTGCCTTCAACCTGGAGGGTATTCTGGGACCATGGCATTTCTTTGTCTGATTTCTGACCAACTGGCAATCCTTTCCTTCCTTTTCAATTTGTGCTGTAAAAGGGGGCGATTTTGATGAGGAGTGAGAACAGAGGAATCATTGTGACATGTATTTCTGAAATGGGACATCGTTGGTCAGTTGTGCTAATATGCTAAATGCTGCACAGCTGTTATGCTGCAAGTGATCAGCGATTCACAAGCTGATATTTATTAAAGACTATGTGCTTAAAAACCATTCCAACCATTTTTACATTTTCAAATGTGTTTCAAGTGCTTGAATAGTTATCATTTAATATACTGGGCTGCAGAGATTCAGCAATGATCCTTTTAGGATGGCATGTTGTTTCATTAAAATTCATGCACATAAAAATTGCCCTTGACTTTCGCTGGCTCCATTTTATTCTTTTACAGTCCCATCAGATCAGCTGCAGCATCCCATTACTAAACAGATTTCAGCTCATCACGAGCCAGCCGATACCATTTTAAATGATGAATGAAGCACCGTGTATGGCAAAGTGTTACACTATACTGGCTACAGATACAGATTTAACTATGTAGATCACTCACAGTAAAGAACTTGTAACAACAAATAAACTCCATACAAGGACCTCATAATACTCCAATGCAACACAAAGAGTGTGACGTGTCAAGCATGCAGAGTTTGACAAAGACAAATGAAGATCATATAAATCACAGCAACAAGAAGTTTAGAAACCAGACTTTCAGTGACAACACCACAGCTGAACAAACTGTGCTCATCACCACAAGCCACAGGAGAGTGTATGACAGGTGGCTTAGATAGGTCAGTCTTTATAATTGTCTCAAGGACCACTGCGATCCATTGAGTCCCACTGTGTTAATAACTTTGACCTTTTTTTTTTTTAGGTGAGACCAATCCCTCTCAAGTGAAATAATGTCCATCCACATAGTGTGAGCCTCAGCTGCTATCGGGGTTCATAGGCTCATCAGCAACAAGTAGTTGCAATGGAAAATACTCCAACTTAACTACTACCTGACCAATAAAAAGTTTAAAAATATTATATGAATTATATGATACATCAAAATCACCCCAAAGAACAAATATCCCTTCAGACAAAGTCAAATCCCAGTGATAAACTTGGTTCTAAAGCCCCTTGAAATAGTGAAAATACATATGGTAGAGTGGCAAACAGTAGTGAGTACCTATGATGCCAATGGAAGTATAATCATTTCTGCAAGTGACACTTCACACTCAGATTAATTAAACAAAAGGAGCCCTTGAATGAAGTTGAAGATGGTAGACATTCATAAAAACACTTTTTTTTTTTTCAAAGCTAGAGCGTTTTCATTTCAATTTCAGGGTGCACATTTGGTATCAAACTCTGAAGAGCCAATCAGGCTGACATACTGTGAGCTTTTCAGAACGAAAAATGATAGTCCATCCAGATTGTACCAACACAGAAATTTCCATTTAAAAAAAGTCTGCAGGTAATGAGTGGGTTATTATTATTAATGTGAAGCACACATAGTACGTAAGAAATCATTGATTTGCAGGATATGTTATAACATGACCCATTTTAAGTGAAATGAAAACCTCTAAAATAAGTGTCAAGGGGCTTGTGTTTGCCAGTTGGTGACAGAGTAATGTAATCTAAACAGCTGTACAGTATTAACATAAAGCTGTGTAGTATGGCTGTCTTTGTCTTCAACTGTTTTCCTGTAAATAATTTAAAAAATGTATGTTGCTATCATTTAGTATGTCTCTATCTTCATTTATATTCAAGACTGAATGAAGATAAAGTGTCTGGTATAACTAGTTCCCAATAAAATAAGAACCTGCTTTCAATTTGAATTAAGTGGCTAGTCTGTAAATGTGCTTCATAGCTGAATCATAATGTATCATGGCTCAACAATAGTCTGCATTAGGGCAATACATCTTCACATTGAGTGAAGCTTTATTAACCGGTATCTTTCATCAGTCTTCTTTCATGAGGACTGTGTGGTTAAAGATGAATCCCACCATTAGCTATTTCTAAGAATTCATGAATATTTACCCTCTTTGGCATCAATTCCAATAATAGATTTTTTCACTGCACTCGACCCTGTATAATTACTGCAGCTTATTAAGACTGTGCATTAGCGTGTATCTCATGACATTCTAGTGTCTGGTGTTCCTTTCATCGTACTATCAAATGAAGGCTTTTATCGTGCATTCTATTTCTCATTATTATCCATGTGGTGACTTAACATACAATGTTTCTGTGTGCTAATACTGTATGTCCCTGCTGGTCCTCATTGTACACATGCAACCAGGTATCTACATTACCTTTTTTGTGTGTCTGTTTATTCCAAACTCTTTATTCACTCTCAGACAGTAATTCTTTGCAAATGTGATTAGATGTGAGTAGAACTCATCAATCTGTGAAGATAAGACAGCTGCCCTGGAGCAGTGGATTACAGCCAAATGAGTCAGTATGTGGTGGAAAACAAAACCCAGTAACTCTACCCACTACCCAGCTACCACTTTGTTCATGGCTCCATTGCCAGCTGAGAATGAGTCATCCTGTATTGATGTTTGTGTACCCCCAGCTGAAGCTTAGTGGACAGCTACTGGACTGAGAAGCTCACATGAATCAGTCACAGTGCGAGTAGCTATATTTGAAACACCTTCACCTTCATCCATATCCGTCTGTCTGTAAACCGGCCCCAAGGAATTATGTCCATATTGGTCCATTTCACACATAATGATTTACATCCAATGCCAGTGCTCTGTGCCAATGCGAGGGGGAATGTAAGAGTGTGGAGGTTGGGGTGTAGCTTGTCTGTCTTCATGGGGGAGACTGGACTTTCCTTAACCTTAAAGTTGTTTTAGTTGTCTAACCTCAACTATAACCTGACAGAACAAAACAGGTGCCCTGTTAGTGCTTTGGAGCAATGTTTTCAAGAGTGGGTCGCCATTTTGTTTGTTCATGAGCACGGGCTGATGCAATACACATTCCTGCCAATGGTTTCACACTATTCAACCAAACTACAGGTTGTGGTAGGATGCCAAGAAATGCAGGAATCCACCAGCACAGGCAGGAAGAAGACTGGCAGCAAGTAAATCGGATGTAAACGATGCAAATTTCTAAATAAAAAGAAAGCAATCTGTTGCACAAAGGTTTTATGAGGAAGAGACTGAATTCAACATGTTTGTTAGGCTGTGATTATACACTCCTGATCAACATCTTAAGACTGGAAAAAAAATTACTAATATTCGCATTTCGCACAGGTGGAACTTAGCCAGGTTGTAAGCAGAGTATCAGAATGCAAAAAGAAGAAACAGGAGCAAAAGACAACAAAATAGAATCAGCAGTTTATTGAAAACTGAATTTAAACTCAAACAGGCTCTTTATCAGCTGATCAAAAGTTTAAGACCACAGCCTTAAAAAGTCAAAATCTGTGCAAAAATCTGGCTTTCATGTCATTTTCTATCAGGCATTCACGCTGTCATGACCCATGATGGCAAAGGCAAAAAGGTTTTCTGTCTTTGAATGTGACAGGACTGTTGAGCTGCACAAGCAAGGCCGCTCTCAACGCGCCATCCCTGTCGAGCTTGGACACAGTAAGGCAGTCATTTTAAATTTCTTAAAATATCCTGAGGGTTATGGGACAAAAAAGTCAAGTGATAGACCCAAAAAAATGTCACCTGCACTGAGCTGGAGGATCTGACGGGCTGCCCGTGAAGACACAGGCCGATTCTTGACCCAAACTAAGACCCTTACTGTACTGTACTTTTTGACTGTAGCCCAATCACCATAAGACGGCATCTGCAACAGAAGGCTTAAAGAACAAAAAAACGTCTTTAATGGCCACGTCTCCTCCCATGCCACAAACTTGCCCATTTGCACTTTGCAAGGGAGCACCAAAGATGGGACATTAGAAGGTGGAAGAAAGTTTTATTTTCTGATGAGAAAAAATTAATCTGGATGGTCCTGATGGCTTCCAACGTTACTGGCATGACAAGGAGATCCCACTGGAGATGTTTTCTACGTGGCACAGTGGAGGAGGCTCCATCATGATCTGGAGTGCTTTTTCCTTCAATGTAAATGTGCGGCTGGCTCTGTGGAAATGTTGCAGCAGGGACCCCTCTTGACTGAGAACCCTCGTCTGTGCAGTGATGACTGGGTCTTTCAACAGGACAACGCTTCAGTTCACAACACCCGCCTGACAAAGGACTTCTTCCAGGGTTAGCGTTCGGCTCTTTTGGACCACCCTGCGTGTCCCCCTGATCTAAATCCCACTGAGGACGTTTGGGGATGGATGGCAAGGGAATTTTACAAAAATGGTCATCAGTTCCAGACCATGGATGCCCTTCTTGAAGCCATCTTCACCACATGGGGCAATGTTCTCACCAACCTTCTGGAAAAACTCACATCAAGCATGCCTAAATTAATTTTTGAAATGATAAACAAGAATGGTGGGGCTACTGAGTACTACTGAGTACTATTGAGTACTACTGAGTCCATTTTTGACACTTTTAGGACTATTTTTTGGTTATTTTGGCCTGTGGTCTTAAACCTTTGATCAGCTGATAAACAGCCTGTTTGAGTTTAAATTCAGTTTTCAATAAACTGCTGATTCTATTTTGTTGTCTTTTGCTCCTGTTTCTTCTTTTTGCATTCTGAAGCTCTACTTACAACCTGGTTAAGTTCCACCAGCGCGAAATGCGAATATTAGTAATTTTTCCCCCGTTCTTAAGATTTTGATCAGGAGTGTATATTCATGAGAATATGAGTCACACTAACCCTTACAATACCTTGACCACAATTAATACCTAGAGTTGAAATGTCCTGAATAACCGGATCCTGCTATTTAGTTGATTGTATTCTAGTTTGGCCTCACAATCACTTTCTTTTATTTTCACCAAACCATGCATATCTATTAGCTACCAGCATGCCCCATAGCAGGATACCAAGAAATCCATTTATCTACCAGCTTCATAGTTGCTCAGGTAAAGAACTGTGGCACCTGATGAATGCAATCACTCCCTGAGCGATATGAGAGTAACATATCATTTTAATCATGAACATAATCCCTGACGTTGCTGGGCTTTTTATATAAAGGGCTGGCTTTCTAGAAGTACTGTGAGCTACTGAGCAACTCCACTTCTTCAAATAGGGCATCAAATAAACCTCGCTTTAGTTTAGATTCAGCACCATGTCCTGGGAAGAAAAAAGACCACGGGTGCGGAACCCAAGGGGTCCACACTGTGCGCCTTGATTGCTTTTACCTCATACCTCATCTCACTTTACACTCTCTGCAATGATAGCCAATGTCAAGGGCTTTCTACTTGTCCATTAGATGTAGGCGATACAGAAATTTACAGACAGAATTTTGTTTAAGATGTTTTTCACTTTTACCAGACGGCAAAAAGCTGTTCATAAAAACAGTTCCTTTTTTAAGCAGACTACTTTGGAAAATAATGATGCTAGGCGTAGGTTTGAATTCTGCTGCTTTCGCAGTGACACGTTCATTTCATCGTTATAGAAAAGGATATCTTTAGAGTTCCCTGCTTTTTTATTTAATAATTTGTTCTATGAAATACAACTTTTCAATAATAAAAAAAAAAAATATCACTGCTATTATTTCGACTTCTTTTCCATCTACTAGAAAATAAGTGCTGAGTCTTGATGAATGCTGAATGGCCCTTTAACAGTGGAGGAGCATAATTATATACATTTTGTCCACTTCCTTTACTGCAAAGAACATTTTAAACATGAGGATCAGTTTATTCTTCATGAGAAGTACTACTCAGCCTTTGGAAACCCACTGCATAATATCTTCTGCTTTGTAAAGCTTTGTAAATCCGGATAAAATTTAACAGACAGGCTATGTGACAAAGTGCGGATGTGGAGTTTCAAAGACATGGGTATGTTTACTGGGCAGGGTGAGTCTAAAAATTTCCTCATGGGATATGCAGAATCAGTGTTTTTGGAGGTTGATTTTGCAATATCCCTTTAAGTACAAATTTAGCTACATGCAGTTTATTTGAGGTTCCTTTATACTTTTTTTAACTCCATTTGACTGCTATAGTTACTTTGCAGGTTATTTTCCAAACAAAATATATGATCAGCTTCTAGTACACAAGGAATAATGGGGGAAAAAGCTAATTTTGGTTCTGTAATTAAGTCAAAGTCATTATCTACAGTGCAGAAGGAACACACTTTAAATGCAAATCAACTTTCTATACTTACAGTTCAGCAATCTGCCTAATTGTTTATTGTTTCAAGATTCTCATGGTCTTATTTCTAGACTTTTTTAAGGAAGATTATTTAAATTAAAAACTGGTTAAATGTTTTTTGACCTTTTTTATTGCTTTAAGAAAAGTTGATCTGAATTCTGGACAGAACTGTCTTTATAAAAATGGGTTTATTGGAGATGAATCTGTCCAAAAACATGAAAAGTAAAATTGCCTCCAGCTTATCTAATGCAACAGTAAAATACACTGATATTAATGCATCAGTTATAATGATCTATGAGATATAGAACACTAAAGGATCAGTTCTGCATTATGTGTACTTTTCGTTTGATATTTTGAGTAATTTTACTCAAATAATACTGCAGACCAACCACTTGAAATTGAGTGTTTTGCATTGTTATAGTGCTTCCTTTACTTAAGTAAAGGATCTAAATTCTCAGTGGTAGTGACTGTTATGGAATTTTCTATCCTTAGGTTACACGAGGTTACGTGTGGGCCTTGAGGTCCTCAGCAGTATTAATTGTTTGGCTTTGATTGGGAACAGTAGGTGCCAGTCTATCTCAACACTGTGGTGGCCAGGGTCGAAGAGACCTATTGCTGCCTTCTTAGACATAATAGATAGCTGGCTGTTGACATTCCAATCTGCGTAAACAGACATCTGTGTCTCCAGACTAGAATATGTTGACAATAACACCTCCATGGGTAAAGACATTCTCTTTGGCTAATTCTGGGCGTATAGTATTTGTGGTGTTATCTTGAGGTTTAAAGTCTATCCACCAGGATGAGTTGGGCAGAATGTGAGACCGACTCAGGCACTTCTGATGTACTTTGAGAGTGTCTCTAATTCTCCTTGGCCAAGTGTCAATAAATATTACAGCATAAGACATCAGAGGCTCCTGAACACTTTCTTCCCTCCTGACCTCACCATTGACCTTTGACTTCAGCAATTTCTCCACAACAGTGACTATGCTTTAAGTACCCTTTTGCTCATACTACTCTTGCTTTAGAGTCCACGCTTTTTAAAAAAAAAAAGACCTTGGTTTGTTTATTGCCTCTGCGAAGAGGACCCCATGTCAGAGGAGGGAGAAAAACAAAAAAGAGAAACAGGAAGAGACAGGAGAGGGTGAGAGGAAGGACAGAAGAGAGGCAGTGAGGAAATCAAAGCAAGAAATACTAAGCCAGTGACGTCATTATTGCTTCCACTGACAGGTGTCATTACATTCTCTTATAGTCCTTCCCCACTGGGTCAGGCTATGGTTCAATCACATAGCATCAGCTGTATATCTCCTCTTGTTCATCGCCTCTGTCTTCATTCTCATCCATCCATCCCGATTACACCTCTAATGGTTCCTCTTCACAGCAGCCACCAACTGTAATGGAATTATGCTTGAATGAACAGCCGTGTCTCTATACTCCTCCCTTTTTCTCTCCTCCTGTCTTTTTTCCCCCCCTCGCTTTAATTGCACGCACACACTTTCACTTTTTCCAATTTTCATTTACAGAAAGCTGTTTGCACATTAAATTCTCCAATGCATTCAACACCACTGGGGCACATAAGGAAAAAATAGAAGAAAGAAAGCATTACTGTCAAATTTTCAGATTCAGAGTATTTATTTTATATGCCTTAAATCGGAGGAGGGAAGCGAACAAACACTGCAGAGGCCTCGCACATATATGCAGTGTATGAGACACTCAGTTCAATAGGAAAGATAGTTCATCCTCTCCGGCTTTGCCCTGCGTTTCCACAAGAAAATGCTTTTATAATCACTCACATTTAGCATTATTCTTCGATTTCACCCCACCCCCACCCCCTGTGCGTCTGTATCTGTCTCTCCAAGTCTGCATTGTGACACTGTAGTGCAGCCTCTCGCTCTCCTAAGGGAAAATCATCCTTCCATCGTCCAACCCCGACAGCCTTATCAGTGACAGGGGAGAGATGAATAAGGGATCAAAAGAACCTTTTCTTTCCCTTTTTTCACACTGTCGAGTTATATTTACTCTGGGTCCCCATGGCTCAGCACAATGGCGCACACACCAATTACACATGACGGGCTTTTTCATTTCTGGGACCTGGGGTGGTGCACTTGTGTCATATTGAAACCTTTCAACCAAACATTTTCAAGGGCAAACCAGGAACGTACCTATGGGATTGTGGGTAAATATTCCTCTCCTGAAGTCCAAAAGTTGTTGTTCTTACAATAATTTGATTACATTGGAGTTTAGAGTTTTCAGGCTTTGCAGAAGTTTGCATATCCCTTTCACAGCCAGTCTTACCTCACTATATTCCCTTGGAGTATGTTTTTACAGCACACTAAGGCCAAAATGTTTTAACATGAAATGGTATAATTGACAGAAAAGTATCACTGAGCTGCTGTTACCTCATGTGAGACCAATTATCATCTTCAACCACAAATGGACAGCTTGTTTGGCAGTGCGATTCATCCATTGATTCTCTGCTGGTTCAGACAAACCCTGCTGCAAAAAAAAATAAATAAATAAAAAAAATAAAATCCCCAAATCCCACAAATCATTTAAAAGGAAACAATAGCTAACAGCAGCAGGGAAGCTGATGTAATGACCCATGTCCCATTCTTTTAAATGATAAAAGCATGTCTTTTTTCATTCTTTTGTAATATCCATACCTTCACTGCAGCATCACCGCATGTCCCAGCACTGCACATCTGATGAAGTACCCACTGCCATTAAAACCGGATCAAGGTTAATAACTAATCCTTGATAAACCAGGCAATTTAGTTTTGCAAAACTAAAGCAGGCCAAGATTCTCACTGTGTTTGAGTGTTTACCCAGCCCCCCCATTACAATGTACTAAAACCTTGGCTCTGGTGTTGAGGACTGGCAATAACCCACCACTTAATGAGTAAGGCCTACTGCTGCTCCTGCCAGGCGATAATCTTCTCTTGGCATAACCAAATCAAGCACAGAAATGTTCTTATCAGGAAGGAACAGCAGACACCCCCCCCACAAACACCCAATGGACCCCCCGACTTAATTGATTTTCACCGTCCCAAGGCTGCTCATTCCGTGCGTCAGACTATTTTATTTACTGGACTGCTTGTTTGGGTGCTAGATTGTTTTCTGCCTGTTTTCTCGCCCGTTTGATTTGATGATGTGATTCAGGCCTTGATGGTTACTGTGCAAAAATAGCCTAGACGTGGGTGTTTATTTATTTATTTATTTTTTCTTAGATTCACTTACGTTTCAAACATGTCCTCTAACTTTTCCTCAAACGTGTTTTAGTACAATTTAATTGGCGGCTAAATTGCTTACAGACTCTCCTTCCCACATCAAACTGCTGTACATTGATATCATAATGAAATCTTTGTTCCGGAAGGCGTTCTCTGTTTTGTCCCTGTAGAAGATTTCGTACAGATTCTACACTGTGCGATCCAATTTGGAATAATGCAAGTGGACTTTCAATAAATTACATGTTTTTTTGTGTATATTTTTACAAGGCTTCTTGATGATTCAGTTGTGGGACTCTGTAATACATCATAATAATCCTAATCATCATAGATCATATTTACAGACCATAGACAAATCTGTATTATGTATTGAGTATTGAGAGTGTTTCAGAAAAGAGTGTTAAGGAGCTCTTTCATAGACCTCACTTTGACCACCCAATTTAACCTAGCCTATTACAGTTAGTGATTTAGATGCAACAGCCACTCTGATTGGAAATCATTAGATCTAACAAAACAAAGCTCATCAGGTTTGTTCGCCCAATTCTTTTTTCTTTTTTTTATTTTTATATAATTGCCAATTTCGCTTTTGCTCTTTGCTGGAACTAGCATTAATCTCATTATGTTTAGCCATCTCCTTGTGTTTTCCATAAATTACTGCACATTTTCAGTTGGCAGACACAGTTCGGTAATATGTCTGTCCTTTTTAAAATAATGAAAATGATATCCGGTAGTGTAATAGGTCTCTAATTGTGTACTGACAGAATCGTTTTCACTGATCAGCACCCGTGCTTCTGCTGTGCTCGTGGAAAAACCTCTTAACAGTGACAAGGGATGGGCTACTGGTTCAATTTAGTATTAACGAAAATTAGTTTGGGATAACAAGGCAGGATTTAGGGATAAGCATTCCTATAGACTCATGGAAGGACAAGTCACATTCTCATAGAGATGTGGGACATTCTTTATTAGCATTCAAGTGAAACATGACTTAAAAACAAAGGTGTAATTTTCAAGATATTGTAGTCAATCTGCAGCAAACAGCAGGTGTAGCAATATCTTTTTTGTGGTCCTGCAAAGTCTCTGCAATAATTTTCTGAAAAGGAAGAGTCCTCATCCAACAGCCATAGTCTAATAAGCTAAGATTTGACCAATGTTTTTTTATGATTTTACACATTTTTCTCCCCATTTGTAATGGCCAGTTCTCCTGCAAACCCCCGCTGTTGGCCTGGAGACTGTCACCTCCTCAAAATAGAACCCAAAGCAGCACCTACAGGGAATGGAGCTTTCTAGAGCTTCTGTGCTTCCTCTCAGTATCATAAAAGTTATTTTAAAAAAACTGTAAGACATCAAACTTTGTGCTGCAAACGGTTTTTTTTGTTTGTTTGGTTTTTTCAGAGAACATACACAAGATAATTCAGCCTTTATGTCTAAATCTATTAGAGAAATGTAATTACTTTCATTTAATAACGTAGTAATGTTTAAATGACTGATTAATTGGCTTTGGGGCTTCACAACAGTGTAAATGCAATATCTCATGCTGATATCTCATTTGGTCTCAGCTGCACTTTTTTGTTGAGGCTGATATTGGGATAATTAGTTACACATAGTCACAATCAGTTTTTGTTCTTCGACTCTGCTTTGGTGGTGGTCCACTGACCAGTCCCTCAAGTGCATTCTCAGTGGATATTTGTTTTCTTAAAGAGCAAATAACGAGTGTAGCAACAACTTAACACATTTGCAATGTGTTCAGATGTCTTCAGTGGCCCATTTAGTTGATTTAACTTCAAGCAGACGAGTGTAGAAGTTGGATCATTTTTGTTTCATTACTCTATAGTCAAAGTCTTCTCACTGGGTTCAGCTACTTGGCTGCCCAAGAAGATTTGTTTCCTGGAGGTTGTTTTTTTTTTATGTTTTTTAATTTCACTTCCCCCCGTTTGTCAGATTGACATTATAGCAATTTGGCTGTGCAACAGCCTTGTCAGCAGTAGACCATCAGCTTCTGCACTGCTATACTGAAGTGCATAAAAAGTGAGAGGAGCAGGATGTGGTTTAGCATTCTGTTTACCTCAAGTAAATTTGCATATACAGGGATTAAAGTTTTCTATCTATACCACTGATTATCCATATTAAGTGCCAAGGCAACAGGCAGCTGTTCTCAGAATAAAGGCTCTAAAACTCATTTCACACTACCTGCCCAACACCAAACAGCAAGCAGACAAAGTTAGCAACTAGCTAACGCCTCAGGCATTGGTGGTGACCAAAACAGGGTTAGGGTTAGAGTTGTTGTGATTCCCCCATATTACCTAAAAATGAAGTTATTGCAAGTTTAAATCCAGCAAAGTGTGCAATGCACCCACATGCTGTCACCACCATGCAACAAACTGAATAAGAAACGTACAGTATATCCCCAGATGAATTTGTAAAATAGCTGACAATGACTCCCAATTAAATATTGTTTGCAGACATATCCAGTACACTCAGATTACTCCCCTGTAGCTCATGCATATTCAAATCTGGCCGTCACAGTGGATGTTGGGATTGCTGAAAAAAACACAAATGTTCATATTAATAACTTGCTGCTTGCTGCAGTGCACTTGGTTTACTCATTTGGTACACAGTGGGGAAGGGCTGACTGATCAAGCAAAAGCAGTATACTGTGGTTTTCTGAGTCCAGCTGTCATCTGATTGTCTTGTGCTTTTGTTTATATGGAGAGATCCCATTTTGTTTTCATTTTACTTTCAAGAGAAAAAAAAGAATCATAGTATTTGCACAATACAAAGCAAAATATAGATAATACAAGACAGCGTGTGCTCATTCTGTCCCTCTGAGAAAGCATTTAACAAGAGGACAGAGCTGTTTGTAACTTTACCTGTGATAAAATGAGTGCTGCAAATAACAGTTCACGAGAGGCCCCCATCTGTTCTCGATACCTGAAGCACATCTTTTATCTTCCCTGAGCATTGTAATCACCTCTATATTTAGAATGGGTTTTTTTCTGCTTTTATGTGTGTCATTTATTTTCAATTTGCCATTAATTGGTCTAATCAGTTGACTTCCGCTCATCTGCAAGCAACATGAACACACTTGTGTAAATTATGTGTCATAAATCCACTCGTATAATTTCCGTGTTTTGTGTCTGAGGACCTCCTTGAAAATGAGATGGTGCATCTCTATATACAGTACATTACGGCAATTTAATTTACAGTGACCCAGTTGAAATTTCACTCATCTTATTTCAGTCCTGTCAACAGTTCTACCCTAGTTGAGGGATATTCATACATCAACACTCTTGTTACAAATACACACTGCAGAATGTGCCACTTATTGAAGCTGTGTTAGATAAACGCATATCCAGCATCATGAAAGATTTTACTCCCTTCCTCCTCAAGTTTATTGTTATTATTAAGTTTACATTACATTAGATTTAACCCCATAGGTCGTATAACACAATAATACTTCCTAAGAGATCCTGGTTTCCACAGCTGTGGCGCTGTGTGCCTGAACAGCTGGTAAGTAGCTCTGCAGCCCCACAGGGAACAGTCCTGTCTCCTTTCATGTCCGCGCCGTACACTGCAGACTTCAAATGCAACCACGAGTCATCATGTCTTCTGCGGAGTGCCTCAGATGACTCTGCAGTCGTGTTAAAGCTAAGCAGGGGGACAGGGATCTGCTGATGTGGTGTGAGCCAGGTACAACTCATTGCAGAAAAGACATGGAAGATGGTGGACTGTGACCCTAAAATCATTTAAGGTTGCCAGAAAGTTGCACAGCAAAGTTCAGTTCTAGAGGCTTAGTGACAAAAGGAATACTTGCAGGGCTTACTGGTAAAATACTGTAGCTGGTGAGCTATTCCAAAACACTAGCACTAATCATTCCTAATAGCCTGAACTTCAGTCTACTCTCTATGTGCTGTGCCATTTTGTTGTCAGGACTAGAAAACAAGCTCTCCAAGCTAGCCAGGCCAGCAGACAGTTAAATGTAAACTTGTACATCAATGGTACTGGTAATAACTTCACATTGTGTATTTAAAAGTAAATATCAGAGATAGTTTAGAAGAGGAATGTTGCACTGAAGTAATTTCCTGTACCTCTGTCATGTGGCTTTAAAAAGCCACTACTTTTCCTGTAGGAAAATGGTGGCAGCTCTTGAGTCTATTGACTCTAATGGGAGAACTGAACGTTAGCACAGATTATGAGCAGCTCTTTCGCCCCATAGGCCATGAAGTACTGCATTCATTTTTCACAAGCCACATGTCTTCTGAATATTCGTCTCCATCTCACAACACACTGTTGCAAGATCTGGCAAGACAGACATATTTTTTCTTTGTTGGCCTTGAATCGGCTGTTTGGTTTCACCAGAGATGATCTATAACAACTGAACTAAAACTTTAACTATCTCAACTGGCAAAACCCCAGTCTGATCTCATCCATCCATGCAGTGTTCACAACACTCCAAACAAACTTGGGAGATTAGAAGCAAGTATAAAATTTCATATCATGGCAGATTGTAATGTGTTATCTTCTGTTATAGGGTATCCATGGCAATATTTGTACCATCAATTCCTCAATATATGTGTATGAAAATCATGCCCCTTTTGTTGAGCAGTTGATATCTGACAGAGGTTGAATTATGGTGGATGGTGCAACACAGCAAATAGGCTACAATAGCTTCCTCCATGTTGGATGTTTTCATATGAAAACAGGTTAATTTATCTTGTTATCTCGAGAAAACAAAAATCCGATTTCTCAAGACAACAAGATAATTTATCACAAGAAAACGTCTTTTGTCACTAAAGTGCACTCGCCTAGACTCAGGACTTATCTGATTGTTGTCAGTAACATAAAGAAAGAGTGCCGTTTGTGTCTGTGTTAAACCTTGATTGAAGTACAGTAGTCCAATGCGTTGATCAATAAGAGGAACTCCAAGTGTTTAATTTGTAAATCAGGAGATCTTGGAAAGCGTCAAAAATCCATAGTGCCTGAAGTACATGGACAATGCCTCGGTACTAGATGTTAAAACTGATACATACACATACATACTTAAACAGAACTATCAGTCAGAGCATTCACAATAATCAGCAGTTGGAGGCGCGTAGAAACAGCTGTTTATAATACAACACCTCGCTCTCTCTCTCTTTCTCCTTCTGTCTGTCAAGACGAGATCTACAAAACGTGGTTTCTCCTGACCTCTGATAAACATATGTAATACACTCTCGGAACCTATTGTCTATAGTCTGGTGATAATTTAGACTCTGGGGGCAATGACCAATGTTTCTGGGCTTCTGGTGTAGCCAGTGTAAATCTGGGCAAAGGTTTCCCCTGCAGTCCGATTAGCAATTTGACCAAAGCCTACCTATGTAATTGGTCAATACTAGGGGGACAACAAACAGAAACATTTGGGTGCAAAATTTTGGTCCCTGGCCTGTAGATTTTGTTTTCAGACATAGATATATGTTTATAGAGATAATATGTAATAAGGAGACAACCTTTTGTTTTCTTGTGATAACGAGTTGAATATCTTATTATCTCAAGATAACAAAGCCCATTTTCTCTCGATAATAATGCACTTGTAATATTGAAATAACAGCATTAAAAAATAAATTGCAAATTAAGCCGTTCTTGACTTCCTCACTTCTTGATCCCCACAATGTCAAACCGTCTTGACAGTGCTGCCTTTGAGGGGAGGGAGTATGGAAGCCAAGAACATCCATAGTTACAATTATTCCTTTCAGTATCAAGACTGTTTGATATTGGTCATTGGTGCAAATGTGCAGATTTATTCGTCCCTGCAAGCAAACCATTTAATTGCAGTGATTTAATTTGAATTTATTTTTTCCACAACTGAATTCTGGAAGTGCTTCGACTTCAAAACATGCACTTTCAGAAAGAGAAGGGTGTTCCTTTTATTTTGCACAAAGTCATTTTGTGTTTATTGGTTTAGTCATTGCAACAAGACTCTTCAATTGCAGAGTATCAAAGGGGCATGACAGCACATTAACCCAAAACAAGGAGTTAATTGGAGGACTGCCAAGAGCTGGCACATAGCCACTGTTGAAATCCTGCATCTTTATTGTGATTTTGCATGTTCATCCTTAGGAGACAAAACTTAACTGCCTAATTTAAAATACTTATTTTTACATTGCTTTTTTTTTTTTTTTTTTGGAAGTGTGCAATTTTTAACAACCATAACGTATACTGGAAACTATAAACTGTCCACAGTCCCACTGCTTTGAGATCTCTTGAGGAAGACTAAAAGTGGTCATCTTCTACCACGAGTAAGTAGGCTTCGTAGTTAAATTGCCTTCCTATGTCTGCTTTTACAATCTGGACTCTTTCAATTTCATGGATTCTCTATACTGTTCCTGTGTCTGTTTTCTGGCCAGCTTGATCTGCTCTGTGCTACTTGACTTGATTGTCTAGAAACGTTGTGAACAGCTCTACTGGCTGTGGCTAGCTGGGCCTGCTGAAATTTAGATCTTATCGAAGCCTATCAAAAGCAGAGGGAAAACATTTTCCATTGAGAAAAGATTGATATATCTGATGCTAGCTGCATCTACACAAACCTCGATCCTTCTCAAACACATCATCACACAAAACACTAATTGAGCCGTAGCCACTGTTCTCAGACACACAGGCATAGCTTGAAGCCTGGCAAGATGGATTCTCATGAAAATGTCATGATCTTGCAAGGTTAGCAAATTTTCCCTTAAAGCTCTTAAATGCATTTATAACAAGATGACCAGAAGTCCTTTTTACTCAAGCATAATGTTTTTCAGCTTAAGCTATGTCTATATGCTTTGTCTTTATTGTTTCTTATAAGTTGGATGGCCTGGAACATCATGTTTTTTTTTTTTTTATATAAATAAACAGACTTGTTCGTTCAGTAAGAACTGAACATGTTCCCACTCCTCAAAACATCAGGTATTGAACTTGTGCAAATGAACCACATTTGACCTTTTTAGCTCCAAATTTAGCATGTGGTCACAGTGGTCAGAGTGATGGCAGCCATCTTCAAACAAATATTAACAACATCCAGTCTGTTTAGCCAAGTATCAATTATTCAAACTGTTTATGTCTATTCTCTGTTGGCATTGTTGTTCGATAGAGATTTAAGATAGGAGGCCAGATATATTGAAGGGGAGCTAATGCTTTCTGGAAGGCAGATCTTTTCACCTTTGGCCTGCTTCCTAACTCAGTAATTTACAGATTTGTACACTGATTGATTTTTTTTTTTCTTTCCTAGACACAAAGATGAAAGAGTAGGAGTCTCTTTCATCCATGGCCACTCAACCTATACATTCCTTTTCTTTCAAGATACCCTCTTACCTTTCTTTCTAGCCAGGAATAGATTCAGTAGGTTGACATGACGTCCTGGCCTATCTGCCATCAAATCCAGTGGCTGCAATATTTCAAGCAGCATGGCTGTGATATTATGATTATTATATATCATTTTCATTCTTCTCTTTGGTTCCGTCTCTTTGGTTTCACCTGAAAGTGCACTGACACGAGCTGAGTGTAGTAGTAGTATTTCATCTCCTGTCTTTGGTATTTTCACACACATTAATGCATGGCACCACAGGAGAGATTCCCTCTCACACACACTGACTGATCATTTTTTCGGAGCTCTCAGGTCACACAGAGCCGCCTTGTAAAATTTTGCGAAAAGATAACAAACTTTCAAATGCAGATTACATGCTGCAGACACAAATTATGTACACATTGCATTCCTCCTCCATGATTTTGAAGGCTGATTATGAGAGCGAGGCGAAGGCAGGCCACTGAATACCATGTTGAGAGCAGCTTTCCCACATATAATAAAATATATGTGGTCCACAGGTGCAAAGATTGTGATGACAGGACTGTCACTGGCTGGTGCATGCTAGTGGTAAACTCTTTAACTGAAGTGTTGTTTGGTACCTAGATAACAAGGACTGCCTTATACCTCAAAGACTAGTGCCTCAAGCCAAAGCAAGCACAAAATAATAAAAAAATAAATAAATGATTGTGACATTGGAAAGATGCAAGTTACTGAAGAAATCTGCAATGGTAGATGACCACTGCAAGTGTAAATAAGCAATATGCAATTGTATATGTGGAATGTATCACTTTAGAAACCCATATCTTCTGATGCAGTGATAGAATCTCGGGCAACATCCAGTGTTTCAGGTCATTGGGTGTAGCCAGTGGATATGAGGATAACAGATAACAGATGTCTCGGCCAAGACCTCCTCTGCAGTTGGATTAGCAACTTCAAATGCAAGAACGACGATAAAGACCAATGCAATCCGCCTCTTTTGCACTCCACACAAACTGTTCACTGCAGGCAACCAAAGCCCACTCAAATGTGATTGGTCAATACTACCCCGACTACAAACAGAAACCGCAAAGCTTCCCATGCCAAAATCTTGGTCTCTTGTCAACAGCATTCATATGCAGGTATCTGTTTATAGAGACTACTTCGGATGTAATAAACAAAAGCAACTAAAGCAGAAGGAGACTGATCTACAAGCCTTTCCATATTGATAAGGTCTGATAATTTATGGTCACAGCCAAAGAGGAGAACAGTCGAACACACGGTTTGGAACTGCAGACTGATTTAATAGAAATCAAATAAGTCATGTTATGGGTTGTGCTACATTACAGGTACAGGCATGTCCCTGTAGGGGGTAAAGAGTCTTAATGGAATTATAAGACATTACAAGAACAAGTATTTTTGGATTACCTCCTGCCTGCTTAATTCCCAATCCCCCAGAGAGGTGCAGATTGGACTTAAACCACTGTGGGAGTTTAGCCCTACATTTAATACAACATTAAATACCTTACATTTCTTGAGAGAGCAATAGGATCACATAGTTTCTATGTTATTGGTAGGTAAGCGTGTTTGATGCGATGCAGTACAATGAGTAGAAAAGAGATTGAAGAAGCAAGGACAAGTGTTGATTACAGAGCAAGATGAGTTTGCAGGTAAACAGTGCACAGACGCGTTGATTTCTCCTGCTTGCATGTCTTAATGAGCCTCTTATACTTTATGTTCACTTTGCTTTTATGATGTGTGCATTCCCAGTCCTACTGCTGCTCCCATAGCTCCAAAAGAAAAGGTTCATTGAGGGGTGGAGCAGTATATACTTGCAGAGGTGCCCGGGAGCATTGCCCGAGGGAGGCCCACAGATAATTACAAACCATTCAACAAACAGAGCTCTCGGCGGCTCACGGAGACATCCTGATGGTGAGCCAATAGGCAAACAGAATTCTAACGAGCCAAAGATGACAACACATGGTGTACATGAGTCATACAACAGCAGCTACCGGATTGGAAACATGGATCGAAGTTGCACAAAAGGAACACCTGACTCACTGAAGAGGATGGAAGCCGAGAAGGACACGACAACAGCAGAGCTCAGAATATGATCGATTACATGAATACTGTAAACTTTCACAGATAGAGGACATAATCATGCTTTGTAGTAGACAGTAATGAAGACGGTAAAGAAGAGGGCACGCTGGTCAGTCACTTATGGAATCCCATCTCCCAGGTTTAAGCCCAAGTCTCACCATTAGTAAATGTCACCTCTGCAGTACCTGTGACTAGACTCGGTATACACTCTGGAGTTCTCAAGAATGTGTGTTTGCAAGTGTGCGTACGTGTGCAGTGTTTGATGAAATAGCTTTGGCCCCACAGGGTTGATATTCTAACTGAAAAAAGGAGAGGGCAGAGTGAAAAGCTCTGCAAAGAATCCGATGTATCAGTAACCTCAATCATGTCCCACACCTATGGCTAACCTCGGGCTAAGTTAGGGAATTAACAGAGCAGCCGGGGAGAGATGCAACACTGCCTTTGACTTTGCACTTCAGAGGTGTGAGCGCTTTGCCCCTCCTCTGGAGATTCTTGAGAAAGACCATCATTATACATTAATAACACCAGAGAGTTCTCCCTTCGCCTGCACTGCCTCTGTTTGTGTCCCCTATTGATTTTTCACTGAATTCTTTTGATGAGAGTATAGGGACTGACACTTTGATTACGTTTACCGTTATTTGGTGTGTGTTTGGGTGTGCACTTTTGTGTGGATGTATGTTTGCGCATGTGTGCCAATGTACAGTGAGCTTACTTGTGCAATGCGTGTATCTATATGTGCATATATACTTCTTAAACTGTGCTTTGTAAAACTCTCTAGCGATGTATCATTCCAAATTCAACTCCATGACATTCTGTACTCTACTTCATGATCTTTACCATCCTTTTCTTCCTTCCCTTCTCTTGTTTTCTCCCTTCTTTCTTTCTTTTTCTTTTTTGCAACTCTGTCGTTTTGCAAATTATAGGCTTGGCATTTTGGGAAGGGCAGTTCACCCTGTTGGTTCTTCACAGTTCTGTGCATTTGTCCTGCTGCCATTCCATGCGTAAAAATTCAAACCAACACAGCCAAGGGGGGTAAAAAAAAATCTCAGATAGCAACACTGAACCAAGTGCAGAGCTTGGGCAAAGTGTCACACAAAATACAAACACGCATGCTTGTTTGGATATCAGGACACATTAAACAGCAAAGCCAATAAAGGGCTGTATTGTTTGAGCTAATTGTAGAGATAAGCAGCTCTTCCTGGGAGACTTCTCCTTTTTCTCTGAATGTCTCTGGCTGATCAGGTTTCAGTGACATTCAAAGATGGGGCCAGAACTGAGCCGGCGCATGAACACACTCACACACACACACACACACATATGCCTGCAAGTACACACATTGTCAGACAAAGACCTGACCACCAGCCGGTATAACCAAGGTTCTATCTTCAATGGTTTGCTTGGCTGTATGTTTTGCAGCCCTCCATCATACCTTCTCCCTTGATATTAAAGTCATGGCTCATTCATTGTGAAGGAAATCGCTATATTATTACAATATTTGTCAGAGGCCCAGAAGGCTGTAGAACAAATTGAATACCCCTGCAGTTTGTCAGAAAATGTGCAATGTTTGCATTTCTCTTTTTTCATCAAATAGGAAGCACGACCTCGGGGTGTAAAAAGACATTTGGTGTTAACTGCCTTTTGTTCCAGTAAGCACACGTCAATATGTCTGTTTTTACATATGATATACTGTATGGCATACTCACTTAGACATGTTTATGAATTCCTACAAAGGAATTCATGTGTCCCCTTACTCTGATTCGAAACAAATTAAATGTATGGAAACAGAAATCACTGAAAATGGTGAGCTAGCAAACATTTGAAGATCACATCTATAGTGCATTATGGAGGCATTCATAGTGAAATCTAATGCATTCATAATGCTTTATGACTACACGCATAAACATTCATACTCTAATGCACTATATCAACAGCATTATAAATGTGACATATCATGAATTATAACTTGGAGTGCCTTGTGGATGCTCTTGACTAGTTACAAACTAGAGGTTGACTGATGGGGCTTATAACACATTACTCGTATACTCTTATAGCGTACTACGAGTTTTTCCTGCATTTCATTGTTGAGATGTGTGTATAGGTGAGTATAGGTAGTCATAATGTGTTATAATCATCATTAGTCAACCTAACTAGTACAGGGCATCCACAAGACACTTTAAGTTATACTTCATTATGCCACATCTATAATATTTCCTCACTGTTCATATAGTGCATCAGAAAGCATTATATGTGTTTGAGTGTAGTCATAAAGCATTATCACTGATCCATTATGCTCTATAGCTGTAGTCATGGTTCCCACTCTTTAATAAATCATTTTCCAAGACCTTTCTAGGACATTCTCCAGGAGATTTTCTGACATTACAGGACTGGACTTGATCACAAATGGTCATATAATTTACCGGTAGGTCTAGTATTGACACATTTAACCCCAGTTAATCCTTTTTTAATGATACAGAGTTCATGAAGTGTCTCAGGTTCATTATAGGTGATGGTTACACCATTGCTAAAGGGCATCTGGCCACCTCTTTTTATTAGACATGATCAGAACCATGTTTTTACACTTATGAACCAGCCATGGTTTCAGCAGAGATTTTGCTATCCAATGTACCTAGCAGCAGCTCCAGACTGGGCTATTTGGGAGGAACATTCACTGTGAAACTTGGAGAGGCTCAGATTATTTAAAATCCACTCGAGTCTCAAATAAAGAAATCATTCAAAGTCAGTAGGTGGTCAGCCTTTATGGGAAATTCCATCACTCTCTCTTATGGCGTGCTGGGCTGTTCTCACCACAGCTGAACCAGATTTGAAGCGCCATACCGCGCAGCTTATCCTACCAATAGTCGAGTTTCAAACAAAATATGCGCATAGGTTTACATAGGCCATCTAAAGGCTGAAATACAGTTGAATTTTTGCAGGACAGCATAGATTATTTCCAGGATATTTGGTGAATTGAATCCATCTCAAGGTGTTTCAGTGACTCAAATGACTCAAAATTTCCAGGATGTGTGGGAACTTCTTCCTGAATGTTCAATCTTGATATTTCAAAGGGCAGTTAGTGACTATATTTACATATATTAATAAAAAAAAGGTTTGACTCTATGGGTTTAATTCCTATACAAGCTGCATTATAGCAACCCGTATTGTTATTCTTCAATTGATTTTTTAATGTTCTCAGTTCAGGAAATCAATCTCTTTAATCGACAATGATGCCTGATGAAGCAAATTTGCTGCGTCAATAATAATACTGTGTTAAACCTTAAAAAAATATCACCCAGCACAATATTAAATGTTGTTGGGAAATACTTAACCAACTTTTGAGGCACTTTAAAAAAAAACATAATTCAGCAGACATAATTAAATCTGCTCTGTAACACTTAGTCACCTTTACTCTCACAGCCTGCGTGCTGCTACTAATTCTGCACCAAAGTCCATTTATTAAATGAATCTTAATACAAAAGCACAGAATGATCAAACAAGTTTAATGTCATAACATTTAAACAGCAGTTCTTGCTCCTGTGCATGCCGTCATCCATTACAATCCCACCTTTAACAACAGGCCTTCAGTCCATTGGAGGATGCTGCTGACAATGCAAACTGCATAGCTGTGACCCTATTTTGCATTACCCCCCCCCCCCCCCCACACACACACACACACACACACACACACACACACACCACCGCCCACCCCCCTTCCTCCCTCCTCCTTATGAGTGCAGGCTCATCACTGGGATGAGTAATCACACTTGTGTCTTGGTCCCTGCACCCATGATTAGACCTCTACTCATCTGTCCATCAAACTACCTTAACTGAACAAAAACATGACCACTGGTGTGGGCCACATTATTGACAGTAATGACTTTGTGTACAAGAAAGAGGGGAGTCTTTTCATGCTGCTGTGCCGCCTGTCAACAGCAACAGTGTGCAAAGAAAACTGCCCAGCTGAGAAATGATTTCTGTACGAACCTGTTGGGTCATTTATACCTTAAAGTTCAAACGTAAGAGCTCTTATGTCATGATCTAAGCGCTCACCTCAGTTAAACTTGTGAATCTAGAGAAAGACTCTGGTGGGTTTTAAATCTTATTTCTGCGAAATAAATGAGGCAACTGCTTCAGTTTAATATTCTGTTTCATCTTATCTCTGCTATAGGGAGGTTAATTTTCTTCAAACCCCCAAACAAGCATCCCTTCTTTTAAAGGCTGTCAGTTCAATTAGAAGTGCTGGGTGATGTCACACCTAGTCATTAACACTGCTAGATAATTAATACACCTACTCAGGTATCAGTCACATGAAAATCTTTTTTATTTCTGGAAACTTTTAATCTTTTGCAGGAGGATTTTATCAGCAGTCCAGATTGTGTTACATTAACCACACCGTCTGGAGTCTATAGTCTACACATCTCGGATATTGTTTGCAACAATCTGCTGATGTTTGGGTTGCAGTGGAATAGGAGGGTCCATGGTGTAGTGGAAGTGAAGTAGCAGGCGGGGTGGCGGTGGCAGAGCAGTCGAGGGGCAGGGCGGCACAGGGAAGAAACGGTGCCTTGGAACGCGCTGCGCGCAGCGAAGGGACGCGCTGATTGACAGTCGGAGGCACGGAGCGCCCCGTGCGGCACACAAGCGGAGCACGCTAATCTCCCCGTACCCGTCTTGTCAAAGGCATCTCTGTGAAACACCAGCCAGATCAGCCTGGCGCAAATAAAGGAGGCTCTATCCATCCCCCGGGCTCGGTATCGGAGTCTTTTCGCCGAATTAACGAGTAAAAAGGAACGCGGCAGTTTCTGCGACCCTATCCCATCCTGTCTTTACCTGTTCAGTCATAACTGGACACAGTGTGGGCAAACCTGGCGTCTCAAAGTGTCCTGGAAACGGCTGTGGATAGACGAAATGGTTAGGTTGCACTTTGCAATCTGAGTCAAAGAAGAAGATTTTTTCCTTTTTGTGGAGTAAACGGACTGCGCCTGGTGCTTTCGGAATCATTTTGGGGTTTAATTTTTCGGTTTTTGATCAATCCACCATAATTGTGATGCGTTTGTGAGCCATTCTACAAAACACTGGAGCTTGTAAACACTCCTTTTTTATTCTTTTTAATTGGAGTAACGGCCAGATAATCAGGAGACTCTCGGGAGGGATTTTTGGTGCGTAATTTGTGCGGTGCGGTTGCTGAGCCGCAGAAGTAGTTGTGCCTCCATTCTTTCCCCCCCGTTAAATACCCAGTTTTTTTCCCCATGGAGTAGGCTAAATAACAGGTAAAGACTTTTTTAAAACAAAAAGATCGGCTTCATTCTCTGACGCCTGGAACAAAACAGGCGGATCTGATGCGCAGTTTCTCCGTAGGATGGTAATTGACCGATGGGGAATCATGAACAGCTCTTCTGAACTCGAAGATGGTACTCGGCATAAAACCCAGGTATGTTCACAACCTTTACAGTTGCGCTATGGTGTTCATGAGGAGTGGTGCATCTGCTTTGGTGCAGTGTTATCACGCCGAGTTTGGTGATATGGCTCTCGGCGATGCTCTGCACTGTAGAGACAGTTCCCAGCACTTCTGTTCCTGTCATAATGTCTAAAACCCACCCGCAGATCACACCATCCCGGCGGCTACTCCTATTTAGAGCGACACAACGCTTCGGTGTGTTAGTTTGACTACTTGGGGTACAAATAGATGAACTGTGAAGAATAATGGTAAAAAATCACAGCAGGAGGTTAATGTGGGAATAGACTGATAGTTGTGCGCGCATCTCAGCTAAATCTCAAATTTCCTTCCCATATGAGCCTTGGCTGCACTTGTATTGGATGCCTGGATATTTGTGCATTCGTGTTGTTTCGAGTATTAAAACATGGCACACGGACATCCTCCAATAGCCATTAACACTCCAGAGCTCTTTAGGCCAGTCTCCCGCTCGGATGAATTGAGACAGGAGCGGACGTGCGCTGTGTAGCAGCCAGACAAGCTCACTTTGGGGAATAGTCAATGTGTTTTCACAAGGTCAGTAGAGGGTTATTGACAGCCCATGAGGGAGAGGGCTCCCCTGGAAACAACGGAATCGGATTTCGGGGCACTGAGAGAAGCTCGGCGCCTTTGGAAACACAGAGAATGATTTACCTTTGGTATCCTCTTACCCCCGGTGGATGGATTTAGTTATTATGCGACACATCACTGAGAAAATAATGTAAAGGTGCTGACGTGAAAACTTCCCAAGAGCCACTGCATAAATGTTTGGACATAGGAGAGAAGTAAAGGATGTTGAGGATGTTACATTGCTGCATTTTTTGTCATAAGACCCTGGCACTTTTTAATAACTGGTGCAGTGAGTTTGCTGAAATGTCTAAATTAATTTACCTGTTGTGAAAATGAGGTAGCAGCGGGAAATGTACAGCGTATATAAATATATATACTTATAGACAAACAGTTTCCTCTCCCAGATTGGCTCTTTCCACTCTTCCTACAGGAAATGGCTTACTAAAAATATATATTTGTCTTCTTTACCAAAGCGTGGGCTGTGTCATTCAGGTTAGAAGGGAACACTGTGGCACATTCCCTCTAATTTATAAATCCTGACAGGTGCCAGACAATATGTAGCTTCCTGTCTTGTCCTTCAGTTGATTTCATGGCTCAGACTGACTCATTAAAATGGTGGAACTCTGACCTGGGCCTGTGTTTGAGTCCTCCATAAGGTCTAGTTACATTAGTATTGATTAATAAAAGGCTGTAGTTAATTTTTCATACACTACAGTTGGCTGATTTTCATCTAACCTCTATACTTCTGAGGTGGATCTGATCAATGACTACACCAACATTTAGCCTGCTGCCTACAAGCTGCTTTGCCTCTTATATATCCACTGAAAGGTCATGTGAATAGCAAATATCTCAGCCCCGGGTTTTAATTTGACAATTGTGTGTCCTGTGATACCCTAAATCTTCTGCCTCAGATCAGTAAAAAAAAAAAAAAAAAGAATCTGAGCAACCAAAGTGATCTTTGATGTGATAAATATAGATGTTTTTTTTTCTTTTCTGTGTTCTTGAAAAGAAAAAAATTGAATTACTAAATAAATAAATAAAGCTCTGATATGCTGAGTGGTAAGCCTAAAGGATGAAAATATGCCCAATAACCCCAACACTCACTCTGGATCAGACAGCATCGGAGGGATGTTGGATGAGATGAGAGGTTTTGGGAAATGGGGATGGCTAATGTCGCTATCTGTCCCTCTCCTCCCTACATCTATCTGTCTTCTTCTCCTGCACTTGTTATTTTGCTATCACACACAGACACACATAAATACTCTTTCTCTCTGTGTGTGTGTCAGCCTGTCTCTCTCTGTAATCTTGAGCAGTAACACCAGACCTTTATCTCCAGCCTTGTGCTATTGACACAGTCATTTCAGACCCAGTGGGGAGGGATCGGTTAATAGAGATCTCTTGTGGGACTGGGGTTTGTTTTGGTATTACAAAACATGGGTTGGTAATTGTCTGGTGAGTCTGCATATTTGATTTGTTGCTGTAGGTGTGCTATCACCCGTGCCCTTTTGTATCAGACGGAGGCCAGTCAGAGTGAAAGAGAGAATCGAGTGCAACTTAAAATCAGCCTTGGAATCTAATTCACTTGATAACAGGCAACAGAGTGTGAAGCTACGTGGTCAGGGATGCTCTTAACTTGCTTGTCTAAAAAATTAGATATTTGAAAGACATAAAATGGCTTCCATGCATTAGAGTACAATGAGCAGATACAACAGTGCAACTTCCATACTGAGAAGGAACAAAAGTTGAGAAAAGCCAAGGTTGCTGCTAATCATCATCACCATGGTAATGTGAGGAAAATGAAGGGTGTAAAAATTTGTTTAAGTTCTTGCCTGATATATTTCGCTTCTTTTCTCCACAATTGCTGGGGAAAATGTAATTCCACACAAGAAACACAATAAACAAGGGTTGTAATATTGTGCTGTAAAAACACCAATATTGATTTTTCCTTTTTTTCTTTTTTTTGGGGGGGGGAATGCTTGCCAGATTTCTTATAGGGCTGTTTGCTATAGCTGTTTCCATGGCATCATTCTTAAATCAGCCGTGAAAGGAGTGTGAGCAACTTTTGTCTCAATTTAATACCTTGGATGTGATACGTGCCAATACACAGACACACACCTAAACACACAAACACACACACATATATTAGCCTATATATTTACAGTATGTGCTGTATGGCCACATATGCCCTCACATACACACACAAAGAATAGCCGAGAAGTCAGTGAGGCCCAGTGGGGTTTCCCGCTCGACTGATCAATAACACTCTGAGAAGTCCAAACTTTCCAAAGCACTGAAAGGACTGTTTGTCTATGAGTAGAATACCATAGCATAAATCTGTGCTTTGCCAGCTCACACACACTGAAATGCACAAACACACACAGTGCACTAAAGAGGTATATATTTTGCAGGCAATTTGTTGGATTTTTATACCCCAAGCTTCACTTTAAAACCATGCAGCAACAAACAAAAAAAAAAAATAGATCAAAGTCACAAAAATACATCAATGGGTTAGCAAATCACCTTAGTATACGTTAGGATGTTTGTGTATCTCCAACACATCAGACACAAAGCTGTAAAAAGGAAGGAAGGTCTGCCTTGACAGCACATACACACATTGGCCCACATCTATCAAAAACACACTCTGCAGCCATCCAACTCAGAAATTATATCTTGGTTGCATGACAGCAATGACACACACACACAGACACACACATCCTCTGCCAGGATTTATCAACCCGCACTAACTCACTTTAATACACCTTGCCCACCACATGTGGTGACTGTGGTGCATCAGGCAAAGCCTAGAGGGCTTCACCATCCATTATATGTAACTTTCAATTAGGGCTGAACAATTCTGGCAAAAAGAAAACCTAATTGCATTTTTCCTGACAAATATTTTGATTGCAATTTAAATGTGCTTATCCTTAATGGCAAACTGCAGGACTACAAAGTGCTGTAAGGATGACATCATTTTGTAGGCCAAACCGGAAGTTAGCATTGCCCTGGTTCCTTCAACAGAAAACAAATGGGATTTTCTTCATTGGAATTGGGATCAGTGCAGAACATAAGATCTGTGTACTTACATGTTCTGTTCAGCAAGATAATCTTAACAAATGAACTCCACTTTTATGATTTTTGAAGTTTAAATGAGATAAGAGGTCAAATAAAAAGCTAACGTTAGACCGTAAACAAACTATACCACAGCCACAAGACTCCAACCACCACTGAGCTTTAAAGGTCTAGTGTGTAAAATTTCAAGTGCTCTATTCACAAAATACGGCAGAAATTGAATATAATATGCATAACAATGTTTTCATTAGTGTATAATCACTTGAAAATATGAATTGTTCGGTTGCCTTTTATATCTACTGATGTTGCGGGTCCTCTTCCACGGAGTACGCCATGTTGCACTGCCATTTTAGTAGCCCGAGCAGACAAACAAAACACCGGCTCCCTATAGGGTGTTTTGCCTTTTTCACACATTTTGCAGCCACCGAAGTTTCTCCAATTTGCTTAGAACAGGAGCAAGCGGGTTACAATCCACGACTGCATCGCTAGATGACACTAAATCCTACACACCGATCCTTGTGCTTGGCGCGATGATGTTGAATGTCTCCGACAGCCTCTGTAGTCTCATTTAGCCACTTGTTAATGATTGCCTTTTTGGAGTCACGTAAAAGCTTCGGAATTCATGAGGGGGGCTCTTCTGTCGTAGAACAAAACGGGAAAATCTCTTAAGCTTGTGTTAACCATAGACCTTATTTTAGGCATCAAACCAAAAACCCATTGAAAAAACCTATTGACTTTGAGATGAGGGAACTGGAGTGCAAAAATGCTTACTCATTTCTGTGTTTCAGGACTCTGCAACACTTTATATTTTCAACTAGATTGTACCCAGCAATCAGCAATCACAACCGTATCTTGTTTCTGCTTGACAAACTTCTGGCAAATTGCAACAGTGAGTGTTTTTTGATATCAGAATCAAGATACAAAATGTTCATATCTGAGTCCTGGAAACCATATTTATAGGTGTTTGTTGGGCACAGGGTTTTTTTTTTCAAACATCAAAAATTATACAGACAGGTGTTTCTTCTTCTTCCTTAAAACCATGTTCGGCCAAGTTTTTGCAGACACCAGCATACCAAGAGCGAGCATTTCAACCAACCCAAGGAAATCATGTGAATGAGCTATAACTGAATACATTTGCAGTTGCCATTATAGCAGGTGAAACTTTCACAGGCAACAGTTTGTTAAGGCGCAGTTATGTAAATTATAAATCATATATATATATATATATATATATATATAACCTGCTATATATATATATATATATATATATATATATATATATATATATATATATATATATATATGATTTATAATTTACATAACTATATATATCTCTTTCACCTCCTGAAATTGCAACCAAATCGTGATTTTGATTTATTCTTCAGACCTGCTAATAATACTAATACTGAACTACAATATGTTAAATATATATGTTAACTATATGTTTCCCTTTTAAGACATGCTCTCTAGTATTTTACATTCCAAGTATGTAACACGTTTCTTATTGCCAGGTACTGCTAACATGTGAAATGACTTGTCACTCACAGCGAGTTAAGAGGCGAAAACTGTAGCTTTGTACTGTATGACTATGTGGCTATGTACTGTGAGATGCTGGCTGGTTTTGTGGGCACCCTTGTCAAACTAATGAACCTGCTGAGCTGGCTCGAGGTATAGGAGGCAGTGTGGACTGGAGTTCTCTGGTTCACTGGGCCTGTGATTTCCCTGCGGGGGGTCCTGCTATGGCAGCAGTGCAACTCTAACAACCTCAGTTTCTGTCTCCCCTTGCCCCGCTCTGGGTGGCATCGAGGAAATACCCGCCAGCTAAAATTTTCAAGCCCCGAAAGGCCTTCATCCGTTTGTCACATCACTATTGTGGCTTTCTCGCAGTTAGTGTGTGGGTGCCTCCGTCTGCAAAGTCTCAGAAGAAGATTTATAGTGTGAGATGTTTTTAACACTTATAATGTGAGTGTTTGACAAGGTTCCTACGTTTGCCTATGTGTGTATACATAGTGTCTATGTGTTATTCGCGCATCTGTAGATTGCTGTTGAAAGAAGTCAGTGTCTCAGTGGAGAGATTGATGAAATTGGGACATGTCAGTCTTTGTGTTTGCTCCAGTATGTGTTTAACCATTCTACACCATAAGACAGTTAAAAAGACAGTTTGATATATTTTTGTTGTTGCCGCATGCAGTGCGTGTGTGATCATGTGCTTCCATCCATTGTTCCTTTTAAACAAGACTATGGGGGTGGGACTAGAGGGAGTTATTCAATTTATCAAGAAAAACAATCCATCAGAGTCATTGATTTCACTTTGGTTGTGCTCTTCATAACAACACCGCCTTTATATCGGCATGCAGTATAATGACTCTCAAAGCCTTAATGTTTCACTGTGTTCTTCATCTTCCAGTTGGCATGTTCTCCTCACACATAAATGTGTTTTTAATCACCCCTCTTCTTTTCATCCTATTTTTTTTTTTTATCATTACAACATTATCTTTGGCATTGGACACATCTATATACCATATAAGCTCGAAGCCCATTGCTTTAGCATTGTTGAATTGTGGGATCAAAACCTAAGTGGTTCACAGGAGTGTAGGCCTATTGTTAGAATGAAGGTATGAATGTGTGAGAGGAGTGTGTGTGTTGGTGGATCAAAGCTGTAACGAGCCATTACTGTCAAGTCGTTATGTAAGTGAAGAGAGCTTTTACATATAAAGTGATTTAGTGTCGTAATGGAGCAGCGTGTTATTTTGTTTAGGTTTCTGCTGCAGAAAGATGGGGCCATTTTGTGTAACGTGCATGTAGGAGAGATGTGAAACCAGGGGCTTTACTTGTCTGAATGTTTTAAATGACAGCAGCTGCCCCCATGTGCATTTGGCCTTGCTCATCCGCCGGCTTTGTTATCTGACCCTCACACTCCTCTGTTTTTTTCCCTTTTTCTCCCTTTCTATATCTCTTGCTGACACAAAGGGACAGGATATTTCAATATCAGATTTCTGGTGCTGCAACTTGGCCAGGAGGCCTTGAGAGAGAGAGAGAGAGAGAGAGAGAGAGAGAGAGAGAGAGAGAGAGAGAGAAGAAAAAAAAAGGGTGAGGCAAGTAAGGACAGAAACAAGAAGGAAAATAAGAGTCGGTAAAAGCAGAAGAATAAAATAAAAAATAAAAAAATAAGCGCCAGAGTAGAGAAACAAAAGAGTAGAATAGAAAAGGACACAGGAGGATTGGAAAGTATGAATCACTGTAGGTCCTAGATCAGTGTTGAGCATGCAGCAAGCTAGCTGGGGGCACATGTACCTTTTGCAAAATGACGCAGATACATTCCAGCTGCTCAAAATCACACATACCTCAAACAACGGATTGTTATCAGATACACCACACATTGCTGAGTCTTTTTTTCCACAGTCGACTCTTGGATCAGTTACAAGGCTAATCACGGAAGCCCCAAAGCATCGCCAAGGGCTCACTCGCATCCAAAACAACAGCTGCAATAGAAAGTAATTGTACGTAATTGATTCGTGATTCTTGGTAATTGTGTTGATTTTGTGCGCTCCGCATGCCTTTGTGTGGGTATGAACCGTGTGTACTTCCAACGACAGTTTATGCGCTTTGTGTGGGTGAGCATAATGTAAATGGCCACTCTGTTCCATCTGTGCCTTTGTATGGATGTGAAGAAGGTAAAGCTAAGCAGAAAACATTAAGAAGGTACGGCAGGCCAAGGTTATACTCCACCTCCCAGAACATGTATTGATAGATGTGTCAGCAAGCTGACCTGATGGGCAGGGTTTCACAGTAGAAGAGCTAAAAGTGTGAGAGTGAGTGAGGGAGAGAGGGAGACGAGGCATTAGATTTCCATCTGCAGGATTGAGCCCCTTGTGCATGTTTGTGTATGTGTGTGTGTGTGTCTGTGTGTGTGTGTTCGGAAAGGAATAGTCATAAACGTGAAACAAAAACACTCTGAAGGAAAGATAAATGTGCTTAGTCCCCCAACTATTTTACTCTGGAAGACTGTAATACCACCACACTGCAATTTATCATTCACTTCACTGCTAAATCATCATTAAAAATGCATTGGAAATCACCTGTGAGAGGCAGATGAGAGGTGTACAGATGGAGGAAAAAGAGTGGGCTGGAAATGAGGTAGAGTTGTGGAGTGAGGAATGAGAGACACACTGTGTGTGCATGTGTTACAGAGTTCAGTCATCTTGATGGACAACTAGCTAGGCCCATTCAACTGACAGATTGAGCACTATCTCCATATTTGCAGTGAGAAGTGTCCAATTTCCTCCTGGCGATTTCAATCTAAGAGTTAAAGAGCTCCGTTCATGTGACACTTGAGTCTTGATCAAACAGAGATGTGAGATTAGAAGGCTTGCTTTTAAGAGGACATACTTTCCACAACCTAATGCACTTGTTCTTTTTTTTTTTTTATTCCCTTGGGTGTTCATCATTAATCAACTCACGGAATACTCGTGCGTTCAAGCATGACAACAAATCACGTGCACACGAGTTTCGCATTTCCCTTTTGTGATGGGTTACGTGTCGAGCTAAGAATGCAGACCGAACAATAAATAATAAGGAAATTAATTAGACTCTGAAAATCCAGTGAATAATTTATGATAAATGGAGAAGTTTAATCAAGCAATCAATCTGCTCTGACCACCAGATCTGGATCAGAAGATTATTACAGGACAGAGGGAGGAGGATGAGAATGCAGTTTAAACTCAACAGAACCAGTTAAACACACAATCACAGTGAAAACTGCTGGAACACAGAGTATGCCTGGCGGCTAGCCACAGCTCGTTGTTAAAATAGTGATGCTAGAGTGTGGCATCTGTTCCAATGCTATTGTACGGAGGGCCTTTTTTTTTTTTTTTACCTTGGTGTTAAACTGCCTCTGTGCCTGTGATTGAGCTACATTGCTCGCTAACTCTCTCATACTTGGTAGTCTCTCCAAAATCACATTATTGGTTCTCCACTGAGCCAAATGGAGTCATTCCCTCAGCAAACTGACTTCATATATTTACCTGCTAATGACTTGTTTAGGCTAACGTTGACAACATAATAGCATCATTATGAGCTAGGCACCATCAGGTGTCTCAAGGTTAATAGCAACATTAATTGACTAGAAGGATGAAGGCCGGAGAATCTTTGTTGTCCCTATTAAGTAGTATTCGTGATCTTTGAATTGGATGCAAAAAATTAAAGATGGCCTCATTATCCCATGCTACGATTATGCAATTTATCAGACAAACCTAAATGGTCATCATTTTCACAAACACATTTTCGATTCAGGGAAGTATTTTTGCTTTTAACAAGCCAAACATTGAACATGATGATTCAAGCCAATTCCGTCCTTTAAACATGTATGCCAGAAATAATACTGACCACAAAGCATATCTTGTGGTCTTCAGTATCATTCATGCATTTCAAAACAGTTCCCACTGACAGATGACAGCATGTTCACTCAACTGAAACAAAAAATGCATTTGTTTTTACATCTGTCATAAGCAGAGTGTGAAGAAAACGTCACGAAAGAGGTTAGGTGACTGATAGGAGGATGAGAAAAGCATTAGGAGTGAGGATAGTTTTAGGAGTGAGATAAAAAATGAAGTGATGCATAAAATTTATTCCAAACGAGACAGACAGAGAGGGAGGCACAAAGAGATGCAGAGATGTATTTATTGCAGCGATCCTATTAAACAGTTATGACAAACTCATGGCTAATATATTAACAGACTTATCCACCAACATCCATTATTTATTCATCATCAAAAATTCAATCTGGCACACTGTGTGCCATTATTCAGATGTGCTGAGGGAAAGTGGCACATTTGAATAAATGAGGAATTGTAGGACTCACTCCCATGGCTTGTTGTTATTCCAAAATCCTCTCTTTAAATTATTCAAACATTAAATCAATCAAAAAATGTAGGAGATGGATTGATGTTGAGAAATATCTTCTCCCCAGCTCACATTCTGGATTTATCATATCTTCAGGAAGAAACATTTTATTGTTTTTGCCCCATTTAAAAAAAAAAATCAGACTTCTCAAAACTGTTGGAAGCGGCTCTGTCATACACCATCTGGCTTGTGTTTTTCATTAGCAGGCAAAGAAAACATAACGTTTTCTGCACGTTTCGACTTGCATCTCATTTCTGGACAGCGCCTGACACACTGCTATGGCCGCAGTAGACACACTCATATTTACTATATTTGGTTTGTCTTGTTTCCCCCTGGTGAAATTCTGCACCACTCTGCAAGACCCAAGTCTGAATGAGATTGGATATGGAAATGGAGAGTGCGGCAGACCAGTAGTTTCTGCTGATGTTGTGGAACTTGGCAGCATGGAGAACAGGACATATTCCTCAGAGAAACAAACACTCGTGCATACAGACACTTCTGTGCAAGCAGACACATAAAACCAGATTCATGCAAGCTCTTCGGTTAATGTAGTACATTACAGAAAAAGCAACCACGGTACAAAGGTGCATATTTAAAGTGCGGAAAAGATTTTTCAATGTGTCAATTATGCAAAAGGTATATGGGGTAAATGGGGGGAAAATATAAAGGTAACAATTCAACTTAATAGATATATTTTACGTCTTTAACTGCAAATGAGTCTAGTACTTTCTTTAATAATCCCAGTACTTATATACAATGATGTGGTGAACAATAATAACAAAACTTACTATAGATTCTGTGAGTCTGTACTTGCCACAGCAGGGAGCTAAAACCTAACATTAACGTACTTACATGCTTGCAATGATAATGCTAATATGCTGATGTTTTTAATATCCACAATACTTACTGTCTAAACTTAGTGTGTTGCCATGCTAACATTTGCTAATTAGCAATGAAGACAAAGTATAGCTGTGAGTGATTGGAATAGCATAGGTTCTGAAGATATTTGATCATAATATAAACTCTTCGGCAATTTAAAATTGTTGACCTGATGATGGTGCCAGATGAAAATAATTTGTCTCTTGGGAAAGACAAACATAGAAGAAATTGTTCTTCCTGCGATTTAGTCCAATACCACTGTACCAATGTATTTGTTATGATGATCAAAAACTAGTGAGTCAGCAACTTTGGTAACAGCCAAAAATCAAGCAAGGTCAACAACACAAGACATAGCAGCCAGCTATTATTACTTACTAGTCCAACAGCAAGAAGCCCAGCTCAGCATCTGTCTTTCAACCTTTTATTACATGAAGCTCTCACCAATGACTAGTCAGTCATTGAAAAAGTCATTGAAAAGTCAGTTCCAGATTTACTCTTGTATGGCGGCTTCTTGCTCGGTCACTCTGTCCTTTTTGCTTCCTAGCTTCCTCCATCAATGTCACCTTCGCCGGCTCCACTCCTGTCAGTATTCGCCCGCACCCCAATGCTGTAAACCTCTTTTTCCAGGTGGTCCAGAACGCAACCAATAACACTCCCCCTGCTATAGTTCACAGCAGTTTACTTTACTGTCCATCAGGAAATTCTGTCAATAAGAGAGAGTTGATGAGCAGCAGCCGGAGGAAAAGCAGAAAACATTTTCTCCATAAAACATGATCCAGTTTTACCAAAATAAGAGAAATAGTTGTGACTCGCAGGTGAACGTACCCAGAGCACAAAGTATCACAGTGCAGAAACAGGTGTACCAGGTGCAGAGTGGTAATGAAAGAGTGGCCAGACGCCTGATTGAAAATCAATGAATCTTCAAAATGATTTCAGGTCTGTTACTTTATGGTAGAAAAGTTACACAGTGTTGCTTGTAGATTATAGCAGAGGGTGTGGGTGGTTTTGTTTGTTAAAACCTCGGTCCTGTTGTTGTATTTGATTTCAGTTGTGTCCGTTATTGTATCCAAGGACTTGGCCAACATATTTCCCAAACACTGCAGTGTTCAGTCTCTTGACTTACTGTCTGTGGTCGAGTCAAGTGCTGCAACTGGATCTCTACAATACGATATAATCCAGTACAAATGGTCCAAAACAGAAGCTTAAATCTCTCTGAATCTTCAAAAAAAAAAAAAAAAAAGGTTGACCAGCTTTGTGCTCTCTCCTGTAAATATTCTGCTATCGATAATAATCCCAAACATTCTGTCTTCTTCGAACTTCTGTGTTCGTCAAACTTATGCTGTATCATAAGGAGATGGAAATAAAGTTCAAGTGAAGTGTCTCTGTCATCTATAAAAGCTAAGGTACAGCCTGTCCAGTCCCTGTTCCATTTCCTGTACACTCAGACTTGTTTTGGAAAAGCTTGTTCAAAACATGGAGGTATCAGATTAGCTCAGTAGTCTAGAAATGTAGCATTAAAAAAATTCCATTAGTTCTTGGCTAAGACATTATGTTCAAAAGTAGTTTATGAAACAATGACTTGCAATATTAAAAGAACATTATTAAGTCTCAATATACAGTAAAATATACATAAGCAGAAATAATTCTCTATATGGGTTTGCAGGATAAGGGATTTGTTTTGCATTTAAGGAGAGATAAGGTTGTGCATAGCACAGATTAAATCACAACACAGTCATAATTCTAGCTTTCAAATGTAAGTATATCATCATACATACCTCGATGGAAAGATTATTAAATCATGGCAGGCTATATTAATATTGCACTTTCCATTTATTGTTAGTATTCATTCATGGCGCTACAACCAGAGTCAGTGTTTGTCCTCCATCTGTGCATTCTTATGTTTCTTTCATTGGTGAGATATTATGTAAAATCTTTTGGATGCACACTGAAATCAGCAGTTAAAATAAAGCTTGCAACATGTCCTCTTTTTACCGTTACGATACGCCATGTTGCTCTTCACTCTCCAATTGAAAATCCTAAATGAACATTTTCTGGCTACATTGTCAGATAATACATGTAGTTCCGGTATAAGTTAGTCTGGTATTGCAAAAGCTCTTATAGAGCCTGTCAGCACAGCACAGCCTCGGCCATTTGTCTGCCACCTTTAGTCAAATCTTCCTCACAGATGCAATGACTAATACATGAAGTTTGCAAGGGATAGGGATGGACTACAGAGAGTGTGAGGGAGAAAATGAAAAAGTGTGACATGCAGAGATTTTTCAGAGAAGTAGAGTTTGGGGATAAAACTGAGCTCTCTCAGTTAACCAGTTAACAGTCATCACTGAATTCGTGACTAGACAGAAACAGTGATTGTCGCATAAACGGCGACAAATCCTGAAGATTCTTCTTCAGCTTTGTTGTGGTTCATGCAGTGTCTTTCTTCAAAGTGTCTTTCTTTAATCCTCTGTATGTTAAACTTAGGCTCTCTCTCAGCTGCTCTCACTTGGGGAATGGAATCTGGCAGGCTCCTCGCAGGCGTCTATAATGTGCTAACATAAGAAATCAATCAGACTCACGGTATTTCTACAGCCCCTCAGCTCACATTGATTTATTGCAAATGTGTTGAGGATGAAGAGAGAAACTCTTTAGCACTATGGTGAAGGGTGGCCATGGGGAGTGGATGTAGGAGAGAAGGATGAAGGGACGATGACAGGTTTGGGATGGCAGGTGAGAGGGGAGGAGGAGCGAGCAAAAAGAAGGGACTCTCGCTTAGCTGACCTTTGTTTTTGTAGCTTGACATTGTTCACCTCGGGGTCAACGTACTGTCTGTCATCAGCTAGCCGCTCGGAGAAAATGATGATATGGTGTTTTGGATTTTAGATGGCTGTTTGCTGTGTGCTGTGGTTTTTCCAGTATGTGGGGCATGACAGCTGCTGTCAGCCTGTAGCGAGGTGGGTCAGGGGTCACATAGATGGTGGTGGCTAAGAGTCCCCCCAGGCGCTATTGGTAAACTAACCTGACAAACATAAAGACTACTGCTCTATGGTAGTTTGCATTGCAGCTTTCCCATCTTCTGACTTCTAATGTGTGTTTTATAAAGCGTGAGTCACCTTATTGTCATAATCCACTTAAAACTTTGACTCAACTGATTCATGAGTATCACTGTTAAAACGTGGCTTAGTTTTAAAAATGTCTCTTGTTTTCTAAACTAAATTATTACCATATTAAAGTGGTAATTTGTGCCTAATGCAGTTTGTGATGGCTGTTGTTGCTGATTTGAGTCACTTTCAATCTTAACATTTTTTAAACTCAGAACAAATTATCTTGCTATTGCCACTCAATTATGACTCAGAGCAATTTCATATTTCATGCTCGCACGGCTCTGGACGGATGCCTCACCAGTTTTGTTTTCTATTTCATACATCTCAAGAGTGAAAGGCTTGTTTATCCATTTCGGAGACTGTCGGAGGGGAGGGAAAGAGTAAGTATGAGCTCAGTAGTAGCTTGGTGTATTTATATCATGAGCGTACACTTAGAGACACCGAAGGGGGTTGATGGAGATGAGGATTGAAGTGGATTACCGAGATAGGACAGCACCACTGAGAGTATGAAAACTTATTAGGTTTCCATAAAACATACAATCGGTAAAACATACGTCTGTCCGTTGCCATATGCAGCTCGGCAGAGCGACTCTGCAGGGCCCTCCCTCTGCGGGGGCTGCAAGGCCTGATTGAAGGGGTTAAAGAGGAGATTAAAGTGATAATGTACATCTCTAATCCACAGCACTTTCAGAGAGCAAAGAGGCGAAACTGCCTCTAACCACAGAGCTGGACATTAGGGTGGTGCATCAGTGGCCGTCAGGGTCAGCCATCACCATGGCAACAGATTATTCAGAATAATTATCTGCCATATGTGCCTTGTCACAATTAGAAGATGGCTGTGAGCTGGGTCACGGGTCAAACGCTGATCAGAGTATTGGGGGTGGTGGCGAACGTAACCCCCTACACCGTTTATTAGAATAAAGTTCAGCTTGCTTATCGCATCTGTCACACGAGCCACAGACAGCCACACAACCTGCACTCTTAGATATTCTTAGATAGATCTGATGCTGCCATCTCTTTGTTGCCGTGACTTACTCTAAATGTCATGGCACACTGTGCGTATTGAGCTTTCAATAGCCTTTTCTTCAATAATAGATCTTACAAAATGAAAATCTGAAAATGAATAAAATGGATTTATGATTTCAATCAGAATACTAAGCTTCTTCAATCGACTTTTTTTTTGGCTGAGTAGCAAGGAAAGGAAAGGAAATGACTGTATGAGGAGAGTGCGCAAATGTGAGCTGACACAGGCTCAGGGGGGACAAAAAAAAAAAACTTTTGTGGTTTGTTCTGCAGACCAAGCCTTCCATTAGGAGTCCAGACGTTTTAACTCATCACTGCAGTTCTCCCGCAGGAGTTATACAGAGAATGCTTCATTTCCCATAAAGTCGTGTTCACACTAGTACCCTGGGAAAAGCGGCAACAAGGTGCAAAGTGGTTTATCCATTATAGTGGATCATTTATTCTGTCACTGTGACCCATGTGAGAAAAGTCGTTTGGAGTGAGATACCTCTCTACCCTGTTTACCATCCTGTAAAGCAAAAAACTGCAAAATCCGCTCTCAAAATCACTGTTATGAATTTGGAAAAGTTACTCACCTGAATAGCATCAAGTAAAACCTCTGTGATTCTTGCCATCCTCTTACTTTTTTGCTTATTTGTCATTGTGTAACAAAACATCCTGAAGTCATTGTTGGCAGTCTCTCTAGACCCAACCAGTCTATGGATCCCTGGGGAAGTGCAAACGTGACAGCTTAACCAGTTTTTTTTAAAACACTCACAATACCTCTGGCTAATTACTGCAAGCTGTCAAATTGTGTGAGATGCACAGTGACACTGTTTTCCTCTGATCAAATTTGTCACATCATGCCAGGCAGGATCACAGGGTGGAGGCACTGCCGACACATTTAGGAGAGAGCCTGGATGTGTTCAGACAAGCTACTTACATTTAAACACCAATTAAGCTCCATGCACTACTTACATCTATGGTCTATTAGATTGTCACCCATCACTATTAGGAGACACTCGGAGCCCTCTGGCATTCTGGGAAAATAATTACATTCTTTCTGCGTCATAATTACTGCCTTGAAAGTGTCTCTTTCGAACACTAACAAAGCAAGCTCTTACTCTTTCTCTGTCTCCCTGTTCGTCTCTCCCGGAGCTCTGCCTTTCTCATCTCTTGTCTGTTGTCTCTTGAGACACTAATGAAGTGGTTTAATCTCGTAACTCCAGAGGAATTGTCAGCAGAGGACTGCATTAATTAAGTTCTTGTGTGTATTCCTTTTAAAGTTCTACATTTCCAACGTGGGCCTACCATGTGAGCATGTTTACCAACATCACTGACTGTTGCTTTGTGTGATTTGTGTAGAATCGACGTGCTGTATCTGTAATGAGTCGATTAATCAAGATAAAATTAATGCAGTTTTAGTGCTCTAAAAGTTTAATAGTGCAGTGATTTCCCATTTGCAACTTTACCAACTATAAATCCACACAAATCAAAATATCTTTTGCTTAGCTGCTCATCTGATGCTGTAGTTTTAAGACCTATTTTTAGAACACATGCATATTTTCACCCTCGTAATCCATTACCTACACATTGTGGCAACCTATACATGAAGTAAGTTTGAGTTATTATGTAGTTCTAGTTGAGTAACCATACTGAATAGCTTGTCTGTCACTTCCAGACCGTGACTGATTTTTAGCACCGGCTAACCACACTCAACTGGTCTATTTATGCAGTCAGTCTATTTTGATTTAGTCCTTGCCATCTTCAGAGTGTTCATTTGGATTACATTTTCTTTGACATTGCCTTACTGCATTCACGGGAAAAAATGACAGTTGTGGCAGTTCTTTTTTCTAAACAGCCAGAGAGCAAGCCACTGCTTCTGCTCTCAGTTTTGCCAGCTCCTGAATCCAGAGGATTCAGACTGTTGACTTAAGATCTTAGCTTTTCAGAATAAAGTGTGTACCTCCATTTTATATTTCTCGACTACACTTCTCTTGTATTTCACCAACTGAAGCTGTCATAGTTCTTTTCTTATTCAGACAATAGCATTAAAATAAAGTATGGTGCTATATCCTGCCTTACAATTTGAACTCCCTTAACTCTGCCTTTATGAACAGTAACCACTTTTCAAAATGTGCTGCTTTATCTCTCCCGGACTATTAAAATTTGATTTGAATTTTGCTGCATGTAGTATTGAATTGCTGGATCATTTCTGGTTAATGTAATCACATTACAATTGTAGGAGTCTCAGGGCAATTTGTTGATGTTTGGTTAGCATGCAATGATTTGAAGTTCAGTCGTTCATTGATTTTATTTAGTAACTGGAAGGAATATTTACAGTATTTACAAGCTGATGATCAGTTCATATTTACAGTGATGCAAGTAATTGCATGATTCCTTGCACTTCAAATGTGCAAATATAATTTACAATGTGTAAAATCTTGTATTATATTTGTAATATTTTGAAATGGGTGACTAGGATTGTTGCTTCTTAGTAGCTAAGCACCTTTTTTGTCTTTTGATAGTCCCACGTAAAGAGAGTTTGGGGGCGTTACCGAAATGTATTCAAGCAAGCAGAGAGAGCCACACAGTTTTTTAACCCCTCTCTTTCCCTCTCCTGCTCTTTTTCTTAGTAAGGATTCTCCCTCATACTGAATAATAATTGTTTTGCACCAATTTTTTTAGTTGAACTTTACCAGGTGGTCTGGTGGATTTGTGGATGTGGATACAGGACAGGAGGAATGGTTACAGCATCAAGCTAAGGCTTCATTCAATGGAAACCTACAATAATGTTGCATTAACCAACGCTGAAGAAATGTGAAGCTTACACGTATCTGAACAAGCTGAACTCATTAAACCCATTAAATTCCCCACCAGTTTTCGAGCATCTGCCTAAAAACGAGGATGATTCATCTCATGAACCACGGGTCAGCATGACACCAAATCTGGCAGGTACAATAATTAGATTAGTTAGTTGAGTTTCTTCAGATATGAGGCTATTAACAGTTTTTTATCAGTTTATTGTCAGTTTTTATGACATGAAAAGATAAGACTATAAAAACATTGTACACCAAACATGCATTATGATGTGTATCTGCCTTGAACCTAATTTCACAGTCTTTTTGACATTCATAGTTTCCACTAAGGTGGCTTTATAGTTTCTTTCCTAATGAAATGGAAAACTGCTTGCGGCTATGTTTTATTTACTTATTTATTGCATTACGGCTAGAAGTATCTCATGCCATCTCTTTTTTACTTTATTTTCATTTGTTTTGACCATTTGCTTGCGCTTGCTTACTCTAAACATTAAGTTATTATCTGGCAGTGTCTTTTACATTTGTCTGCCTTTTCTAATCAGAATTTCCAAACCAAACATTTGCTCCAACTGTGACTAAAACTAAGCCCATTTTCAACAAGTTAAACAATTTCATAAACATTTCCGTGTTGCTGATTCCACCTCTTGAAAAGGCAGTGATCAAACCCCCACACTCTGCATCAAGAGGCCCATTCACGTTGCGCACATACCCCCATTCTACAGTATACTGCACTCATTGACCATTGCTTCTGAAGGGTTATTTTGCACAGGAATTTTGAATGTTTCATTATAGTGAAGGCCTTTTTGAGAAAATTGCTTTTGTATTTTACAAGTAGTGCCACTACCAGGAGTAGCACTACACTGTTGGCATGCTGGGTACATTTGTAATTGCTAACTAGATTTCAGTCAGAAACAATACTGTCACATTCATGTTTAACGATAGGAAGTTGAGTTTAGGCCTTAAGGAAAATAATGGCTCCTCATTGGGAACTGTTTGTTTGTTTGTGATCCCACAACAGGAGTGTATGATAAGAAAGTAGAGTTCATATAGAAACCTATGACCTTAAAAGACCAATATCCACTGCAGCACGACCTCCCCTCTGGGAGAAAGAGAACACACAGCACTTACCACCCAATATCACTCAACCAACACATCCTTTAGTCACGCAGCACCACTCACGTGCACACACACACACTGAGAGGAATCCTACAGTTTTTCACATGAGTGAAGCATTGCACACACACGCTCAAACTCGCACACACACATTTGGGGACACATTTGTCCACAGACGGTGTGAGTAAAGGAGCAAACACCACATTTGTCTTGCACAATCAGCATCAAAATCTGATCTCTTTACCAAGGTCAGACTGACAGGATGCAGGATATCCCCTGCATGCAACACAGTAACAGACAAAGACATACAAAGGAGATTGATGGACAGACAGATATACACATACACACATAAGGCCACCATGATGTGCTACTCGAGCTACAGCCATAAGTCATTCTGCAAGGTAGCTGGTCCATGAAGTGTAGACACCAGTATCCATAACATGCATGTATTATTTATGAGTGCCTGTATAGTTTCCACATAGCGATATATGCAAATGTATACATTAAGGAGCCACGGCTCTTCATTTCTGCCAGTTAGAGGAAGTGTCTGCCTTCTTATCACACTGCTATTAAAATAGCAAGGCTGTGGGGCGGAGATCCATCTTGTCTTTTAATGGCATGTCTGTGTGCGTGCGTGTGTGCAGCCCATTACGGTGTGCGGGCGTGCGGATGTGTTTGTGTGTCTTAGGTATGTGTGGGTCTTGTGCCCACATGATTGTGCTGGTGCACTTAACTGTGCTTGCAACTGCAATCAGGACCGTAAGTGGCCTGCAATTTCAAAAAAAGAGAAATTGGAGTGGGGACTGGGAAGGAGCTAGAAAGAGATGTAAGTCTGTGAAGTTAAAATGCGAGGCATCCTTCATGAGAATCATTTTGATTATTCCTGACAGAGGTAAAGTGAATAGCATCGTAATTACCTCCTTGCTATTTCATGCAAGAATAAGTGTGTGCCTTCAACAAAGATCTTGCTGTTTTTTGTGCGTGTGTTGAAGTAGCATCAGTGAGGTGGTTTGATTGTTAAGGATCCTCGCAGTACGATAAGAATGTTTTTACTGGCACGAAAGTGCTGCTTTTGCATTTATAATCCCACATTAGAATACATTTTTGCCTGATGTGTATGTGTGTGTGTGTGTGTGCTCTTATTACTGCAGTCATCCTCCGTATTTGGCCTGAATCTTGCACATGAAAGTTTAATTTCAAGTCAAGACAAGTCAAGTTTATTTGTGTAGCCTAATATCACTTTCGGTGTCTCAATGGGCAATACGAGGCTCCAGCAGCAGCAGTTCCTGACTTAGCCCAAACTCTCAACGAAAGCTGAGAAAAATGGTAGGAGTAAAAGAACAAAATCAAAAAGAAATTCTCTGTCTTTAGATGGCTGAGGATGGCAGGACTAATAGCTGGCGAAAAGGCACTTAGAAAATGAAAAGAAAGACATCACAGTTGCTGTGAATCGATGTGGTAGATGGTGGGGCGGTTGAGCTTTTTAAATGACTACTGTACATGTTTGGAAACTTGCCACATTTCGGCTCTAATGAGCATTAGCAGATAAGGAAGCACAAGCAAGAGCAGTTTGAGATCGTCCGCGTCCTGAAAGAAGAGAGGTAACAATATACGCCATGACACCCATGCGAAATTGAAAGCCCTCTTTCAATCTTGCCGTTTCACTTCACGCTCACAAAGCAGCCATTCTGACCTCACAGTGATTGTGTGCTTTATAATAGCGGCTGCGGTGATATGTTTCTGCATTCCAGTGTGTGCGCACGCCTCAGGGACAGTGGGTGACAGACTCACTCCCTGTGTGTGGCCGATTGCAGTGTGAGCTCCAAGGACAAGCAGTGGAGGGTAGAACGGGTGATTTGTCTCTTAGGATTGAACTCATCTCCCTGGTCTCCCGCAGGCCTCTCCTCCCTCTTCTTTCTCTGCATGCTGTCTTATTTTGAAGGTGAAGAGCATTTCTCTCACTGTTTGCATGCATTTGTTTTAGCTGATGCAGTTGATTGTGTTTTGTGATATTTACCCAGTTTGTGTTTACGCACTCGAGGACACGTCTACACAGCGACAGACGTTCAGATTCATATCTAGATATGCTAAAAAAAAAAAAGTGAGAAAAAAATAAATCTGTGATTTTTCCTTGAGCTACTGTTTATAATGGAGCTGAGGTCATCATATAAATGGAGAGTTCATTTGCAAACCCAGATAAAAGCATTCGTAAAATGAATAAACCAACAACAGTTTGATTGATATTCCCTTGACTGCACAATAAAATAACATGGCCTAATAATAAATCAAAACAGAGGGGCAGAGATAAAGTGCCACTTCCTGTTCATATCATCGTGAATTTTAGATTGTTTAACATAACCACAGAATAAACAATAATGTAAGCAGCAGCTCAGCAGTTAATGCCTTTCTCTCAAATGTAGGTCCATTCACAGTCTTCTCTAATTGTGGTGTGTTTAGATGTGTTTGTTTTCCTTTTGCCTGAGGCTAGTCTTCATAAGGTGTGTTAAAAGAATATTTTGTTCACACCTCTGGAATAGCTAATCTCTGAGCACAGATGCAACTAATCAGCAAAGGAAAAGAAATCCTGTGAATTAAAAAAAAAGGCAAAACAGCCTCATAAAAACACTCACGGACAGCTATTCCCTGGTTATCTCACCGTGTTTGGCCAAAAAGCAGCTGAAAAGTAAATATAATTTGGACAGAAAGCCAAAAGAATAGACCGGTGATGGATGGCCATTATAGGTTGTCTCATATTACCTCATGTAGTTATTATTGTTACCAAATCACAGCAGTGTCCCTCCTGGTACCCTGTATAACCATTATTTATGTGCCAATGGCCAAATAGTCCAAAAAAAAAGTGTCCAGCACTGTCATCAGCCATCAGCTGTAGAGGGAATAGTCCCTTTGAAGTCTGTAAAAGCTGCTACACTGCCCATCATATCCTCAATGGAAGTGTTCTCTAAAATATCCAGACCCAAATCTCTGTGGTCTGCAGAACACAATATAGACGCTGGCAAAGTAAACACCTCTCTCATCATATTCAGCAGTCCATGCAACAATCTTCTTTTTTTTTTTTTGCCATCATATTGTTTTTTTCCAATTCCATTTGGTTTTATAAAGCCGGTGGTGAAGGTTATTCTATTATTTGGTCCAAACAGCGTTGTAAATGTCAAATTTAATCAGTTTAATGCAGGAGAACCACATGCAAGTTACATTCATATATTAAGTTTGTTTGGCTAGTATGAGATTGGGGGCATAAACACAATGAATAAGATCAGTATCATCCATTAGCCTCCACATGTAACCATAAAACTGCTCTTTTACAATGTAGTTCAGTGTACAAAATCTTGAGAAATTATTGTTTAAGAAACACATCAGGGGCCAACTGTTGATTAATAAATAGCACACAAGTAGCTCTTCAATAACTCTGAGTTAAGGACTATATTGCAGATAATGACAAGTTATTAAATAATTATGAGGATTGTGTTAATGATCCAGTATGTAATATGTTCATAACTTTCTATCTGTGAATCTGTCACTTTGTATTAGTCACTTTTTTGTGTCTACTCAAGTGATGTAGCACTTCATCCGACTCAGCTTACAAGTAAGAACTGACTTTTTATTGTAAATGCGTCATTAGTTTGGGATTTATTAGGTCATTATATACTAGCTCATTAATTCATGAATAATGTACCAGAGACTTAAAAAAAAAGAAGACTCTAATTGTCATATTCAAAGAACATTTTCATTAACAGTAGTCCTTATTTGGAATTCTGCCATATGAGCGCATTTCAAAGGAAATGAGTTCGATTTTTTTTCTTTTTTTTTCTTTTTTTCAAGAGAACAAACAGATTTTTTTATATATTTAATACAAAGCACCTCATGGGTTCAGAAAATAAGTCATCAGCATGTCTGTGGTGAATAATCTCATTGCAAGTCGGGGTAAGATAAAGCCTCCAGTGACTTCTGAATTTAAAGATGTTGGCAAGCGGGAAATCCTCAGCGTTTATTCTGTCGAGACTCATTCATCCATTCATTCGTTCATTCACTGTTAACCCTTTTCTTTTGTTGTGGCTCTGAGAAGGCATAGTTACACACTTAACAAGATAATCTCTCTGTGTAATTTCCTTCACAGCTATGACACAATGTCCTTTTGCTTTTTATTCTGCTTCCTTGCTCCCCCCTTTTACACTCCTTTTCCCATCATCCTGTCGGTCTTAGTCCCCTTATTTAGCAGTCTGCAAGTCATGTTAAGTGATCAGTAAGCCCACAAGTGAATATATGCAAAGCCTCCACTCCATCAGCTTAGGGAGCAGTTGGTTTAAACACACCTTGCTAAGTCCCTGTCACACATGCACACAGGTAAAGATATTCAGCAAAGTGAGCAAATACATTCCAAGAACAACACATTCAAACAATCCAAATGTTCTCGGATAGTGCTGGGATTCTTGCCTGGAAGACTTGTGTCCTCGCCACGCACTCATGCAAACACATAGGTACGCTCATTCAAAAAGAGCGCACGTACACATCCAGTCACACCCGGGATAAGTCTAAGCCCTTCATGTCGTCTAAAACGTGGTTCATCAGATAAAATCCTGCGCGTAAGGTCCAACCAATAAAAAGCCCAAATATTCTATTAAGTGTAAATCCTCTCCGCCGGTGAGGCTTGTGGAGTCAGATTAGGACTAGACAAACACTGCCAAGCAGTCATGCCCGCACCGGGACCACTGCCAACAAGAAGCCCCACAGATATTGGCAAGTCACTGTGAGTTTGTGTGTGTGTTTATGTGCACAGCCAGCAAAGAACCCCAATGCGAGCATTACCAGGCAGGGGGATGAACAAACTAAAGCTCTGATACGTGCTGCTCCGTGTAATGGGAAGACTGTGTTGGAGATCTGAGTGGGGTTGCAGCTGCAACACACAGCCTTTGTTCCGTGCGCATGTGTTCATATGTGAGTGTGTTTTTCAATCTTCTGGCCCGCTTGGAACGAAGCGGGAGTACACCTTTGTGTCCATATCTGCATTGTAGTACACGCACCTGTAAAATGCATGCACCTTTTTTTAATAGTGGGTCTTTTACATACAAATGTATTCCAGTTTACTTTGCTGTGCAGTTGACTTGTTAGTTTGTTTAGCTGCATCACTGTGGAGTCTGTTTATTTAGTAATGGTAGCTCTGTAGCTCCTCTGTACTGCAAGCGCAGGCAGGTGCAATGTTTTAGGCAGAACAGACATAGATTTCTATTGCTGACCCCAAGGCTGCTCATTAGCATTCAGCACACCTCTCCCAAATCTCCCTCTATCTCTTTCTCACCCCCTCCACCCCTTTACTTTTTTTTTTCTCCCTTGCCGCCTTCTTCTTTTCTGTTCTCTCTCTCTCTCTTGCTGTCTTACGCATTGGAAGAGAATGCTTAGAGCAACGAGGTGAACTATTGGTCAGCCATCATAACAACGACTGTGTGAGCTGCATACGCAGCAATCCACACTCACTGACACCTGACGAAGACAACCTGCTGCTACACGACGGCATGCGTGTACGCACACACACACACACACACACACACACACACACACACACACACACACAATATTTTCAAAGCTGCATTATTTTTGATATCGACATTAAATCCAATGACTCCAGTGTGAAAGGGGTTGCTCATACCTGCTGAAATCGGAGAGCATTATCACCCAACTCTGCGGCTCCGAGGAGCATTTAAACCTCTTTAATCTCTATAAACAATTTTTTGTTAAGGCCCACGCAGTTACTGGCTGCATCTGAACTGCTCTCATTAGCCCCCCATAGGCAGCTGTTTCCACATTAAAATAAATTTTAAAAAAGAGCTCTGATAAACTTATCTTTTTCTACCTCCTAGCAACAAATGGCAGTCAGACGAAAGTGGCTAACTGGGTGAATAAAGCCAAGCAATTAGCAGCTAATATGTATTTTTTAATATAAGTGTTGTTAGAGATCAAAACAGCAGTTAAAAGAAAATGAATATTGAATTTAGATTTCAGGATCTAGACATATATACGCCGCCAAATGAATGCTACAGCTGCTATATTCCTGCTGGATTTGAACACAGGAGATGTGACGTGCTAAAATTTCAGTCAAACCGCCACCAAAGTGAGCCTGTTTGGTGTTTTTCTGCCCCCTAGTGGTTGAAAAAAATGATGAATGCAGCTTTAAAGTCTGCATTAAAATGTCGTAATACTCGCGAACATTCACAGGCTTACAGTATGACAATGTGCTCGGATGGAGGACACATACTGATACATTAATTGCTAATGTTTGCTGCATTCACTCTTAAGTAGGCATGTGATGTGTGCCCATGTGTGTGTGTGTGTGTGTGTGCGTGCTTTTGTGTTGTTGTTGTCCCAGTCTAATTGAGCAATTCCACAGTGAGAGAAGTGGAAGGTCACAGAACGTTGTGGTCCCCCCCCCCCCCCCCCCCCCCCCACACACACACACACACACACACACACTTTCATAATTACATCACTTTTATCTGTGCAGCAGCTCGAACTACTCTCAGACAAACTCACATTCAAGCACAAAAAGCACATACTGTATACTGAAGCACATATGGCTCAGGTATTGTATACAAGCACCCACATTTACCTGCTATGTGAATGATGGCTTCTATGCACTCACATGCTGTACCCACTCACATTCAACAAAATAATTTTCATTCTTTTTATTTGGAGTAGGAGGAAACTGTGTGTACTGAGGATGCTGCAATCTCTGCGAGGACACATTGAGCCTGTCATAAACTATTGAATTCAGTGATACCTTTTAGATGTACAGATGCCTCACGTCTACGTCAGCGCGCAGTTATGTGTGTAGGTGGTTGTAGTTTATCAGCACCAGCACCACTTATCTCCTAACGATAATTGTACAATAGATCTGAGGGTTTGGTTTGGAATGTGTGCCGTGTGTCCCTTATATAAGTACAGATCCAAAAACCTTTGTCTCTCTTTGTGTATTTGTGCATGCATGTGTGCGTGTTTGTGCGCATGTGCTTGCATGCTTGATTGCACATGTGACTTGAACAAACCCCAACACTGGTGGCCCTGTCTGTTTGTCCCATGCAGACGTTCTGTGAGTGTATGCCCAGCTCCTCCCAGCTCAAACATCGCTGGTCAGACTCAGAAACAGCCAGGGAGACCCCGGCCAAGGTAAGGCCCTGTCACCACAACGTACTGTATACCCACTAACACATGCTTTTGTTTCATGGATTATATTCAAATGATATATTTAGTGATAGCTACGCTTTGAGGCTTTATTGTAATGAATGTGTCATACAAAAATATATTTGCTTTAACAGGAAATTAACAGGAAACCCATCCATCCATTTTTTGTAACCACTTATGCTTATTTGAAGCCTATCCCATCTGGCACTGGGCGAGAGGCGGGGTACACCCTGGACAAGGACATTGGGCGCGAGGCAGGGTATACCCTAGACAAGTGGCCAGTTCATCACATGGAGACAAACAACCATTCAAGCTCACATTCAAGCTCACATTCATGCCTACGGGCTATTTAGAGTGACCAATTAATCTATTACCTGGAAGCCAGAGTACCCGGAGACAACCCACACAGACACGGGGACCTTCTTGCTGTGAGGCTAACTTTTGCACCACTGTTCTGCCCCAGTCCAAATCCCAAAGATATTTAATATTACATTTAATTTAATATCATGCAAGACTAAAAAAAAAACTGCAAAAATTGACATTAGAGATGCTGCAGTGATATTTTTTAATTTGTGCTTGAAAAATAATATTTAAAAAAACTTTGATTAACTTACTGAGTTTGGATTTGAACTGTCAAAATGCTCATTCTCATGTAGGTTGGTATAGGTTTCAGAAAAGTGGATACATGTAAATGGATATGATGCAACCCTAACCCCGGATACAGAATCCCTTTATCACTCCCAATATATACGTATGCATATATAATGTATATTGTATGTCCTCTTCTATATATATATTTCCACCGGTGAAAACAGGGTGCACACTATGCTTGGTTCCTTGCTCACCTGTGGAGAGGATTTAGGTGTCGTTGACAACGATTTTCATCACAATCCGATTTCTCACCGCTTCGGTGATCACAGCACGAAGGATTATTGCATATTACACATCAAATTTTACCACAGAGCAGCCGCCATGGCACAACCTCAGCTCAAGTACCGAAGCACACAAGAATTAGACAGGATTAGGGCCTGCGGATTCTTTCAACTGAGCGCAGTGATCATGGCTGCATGAGGAAAAAGGGGAGCTTGATTGCGTGGCAGAATTTGGGAAGATCTGCTGTGCGTTGAATACAAATGTGTTATTCTAGCTGCAGGTAAATGAAATGGAAGAGGAATGAGTGAAAAATCACTTGTTTTAAAATTGCGATTTGCGACACTTTGCTATGCATGTGTGTGCCAATTCAGCATTAAAAGATGTCGCAATGGGCGTTAGTTGGGTAGTATCAATGTGAAATTCCTCATGTGTACACATCAGTGTTAGAATATATGCGTGTGTGTATATTTGTGTTTGAGCAGGAGAAAGTGAGCCAGAGAAAGAGAGAGAGAGAGAGAGCTTGCAAGACTCCTGCTGCTTTCCTGCTTATCTAATGAGCAGACAAAGCCTTTCGTCCAAGAACTGTCTGCCAATGCTCCTGCGTGGGAGGACAACATCATTTTCATAGAGAGGAATTCTCTCTCATTCTCTGCCTCTCCTTCTCCGTCTATCCATCAGAATTCCCCTGTCGTCCTCTCAAATCCCGTGGTGTGGCATGAGTAGAGACAGGAGCGGATCTGCAAGTCAGCCACTAATTACAGAGTGGCCTCCTGCTGCGAGATTGAGAGACTCATTTACAAAAAAACTGTGTTAAGAGGCTGCTCGCGGTGTCATTACCCTCGTACAACTCTTGAGCTGAGTTGAGAGATCGTGTATTCAGTCGGGACATGAAGCAGGTTGCAGCTGGATTTTATTTTTATTGACCATAGAAAAAAAACAACAAATAAGCCAGCGAAATCTCCACTGCTCACTGCCATGCTGACTTTTTCTTCTTTCAGTCCAGTCTCTGACTTCATGTCAGTCTGACCCCGTGAAAAAATAGAGAAACTGGCCCAAAACATAAATGCAATTGTATCTTTGAAGTACAAATTTATATCTTATATCTTAAGCCAAAATGACCAAAATGTACCAATGAACAACAGTATAAGCATTTTTTTTTTTTTTTTTTGATGTCTATGAAATGTGCATATTGTCTTCCGTCTACGGTCAGCATTTAGAATCTTACTGACCAACGAAAAGATGTTTGTTACATCATGTTTGCAGGATAGATAAAAGAAGGATAGCTTTGAGCTAAGGATGGACAACAAGCTCTGTGATCTGTCTTATCTGAGTCAGACTGATGCACAAACGTCAGATGTCAGATGGCCATTAGCCTAGATTATGCTGATGTCCATCTAAAATAGTAAAATAGCTTTGATTGGGCCAGTGTGCTATGTGGAAACATGCAGGACAGCCTTGCTGTTGATAATTTACTAGCTGAGGTGGACATAAACAGGAGAGTCAAGGTTTGGAACCACCTGCACATTGTTGGAACTAAAAAAAAACCCAAAAACATATACATAAATATAAATATAAATATAAATATAAATATAAATATAAATAATTTTCAATCACAGTCCATGCAAATCCAGTTAAAATATTAAATGGTTCACCGATGACCATGTAAATATTCAATAAATATGTCTCATTACAGTGTTTTAGGTTAATTTTGTAAGCAACTTTCTGAGAAAAAGGTTTTTTATCCTCCTGAAAAAACAAGACTTACACGATTTGTAACGTTTAGTGATGATTTGTTGTGTGCTGTTCCTCCTGTACCACCATGTGCCATAAACAATGTGTAACCTTCCCTTCAGTTAAGTCTTATTATTGCTACCAAACTGTACTTTAACCTATCAGAAAGTACTTTATACCTTGTGGCTTACGGTTAACATTTGGGGACATCATTACGTGCCTATTACGGTATATTTGTGAAAATGCACAGCTCCCGTGTGTGTGTGTGTGTGTGTGTGTGTGTGTGTGTGTATTTTTCAGTGTGTAGATGTCTGTCAGCCTCGTGTGTGTCTCGCTGTCAGCTTAACAGGGGCCATCGTATATCTCCTCCACGTTAAGTTAACAATCAGTATGCTAGCAATGAATATTTAGTGCAGTGCCGATGATGGCTTCCACTGATGTCTTGGCCCGCTGGCGATAGAGCTCGGTGAAACAGTTCTAATGTTACATTGCAGCCATTCTGCAGTGTGAAGCCATTATACACGTTATGTACAGCACAGACATCCTGCGACACACACACACACACACACACACACACACACACACACACAGCCAAGCGCAGTCACACAGTAACAATAACTCAGCTGCACCTGCATTCAAACACACAAAGGAATGAAAAAAAAAAATAACAGTTTGACATGCAAAGAGAGATTTCATAGTGCAGTCAGGTCTACATGTCGAGTTAGAGCAAGGAGACAAAAAAAAATGTTACGTGTGGCAATACTCCCCTGGAGCTCTTTTCTGTGATGATGTATTTGGGTGAAAAAACTCAAAAAGCGGCAACATTCTGACAAAGCAATGCTCCGTTTTTTTTTGTTTGTTTTTTTTCTCCAAACGTGCATGTACTTGCCTGTGCTTGGCAGAAACGGCTGTGTGCAAATTACGTGTATACGTGTGCATGCATGTGCATCGGAAATTTAAGTGGCATTAATACATGTTGGGTTGTCTGCACGCGGTACATGTCTGTGTATGTACATACAGTATATTGGGTGTGCATGCATGTTCACATAGCATCAAACACATTTGGACAAATAGAGCCTCGAGGCAGTTTGCTTTGTTGCTTTGTGGCGTCCAAAGTAATGTTTGCCTCCACAGAAAAAAAAAAACAAAACTATAATGCATGAATTTAATCAATGTACTCAGGGCTTTTTATATTTCATGAGTAAAAAAAATAAATAAAAACAACAAAAAATGCAATATGTGTTGAAGAAATTTTCCAATCACCCTCTCAAAAATGGTTTTGCTCCTCTCCAGAATAATAATAAAAAAGATGTATTCTTGTTGTGTAGGTTGGTCAGCTTGTCTTCTTAGATTTCTCAATACAGTAATCTACTAAATTCATTTATTGTCTTATTCACTAGATCCACGTTTGCTTGTTATTTGTCTTGTTTGATTTGTTTGAATCACCATCTGGGCATCCAGCAGGGACTCACAAGACATAGGAACATTTACTCAATGGCTCTGAGGCCTCATATGTGTCTGTCCATGTGGGTTACGTGGGTACAAACCATCCTTTGGCTCCGCATGAACTCCCTTTGTGTGCAGTTTGGGCTTAAGTAGGGTTTCAATTGAGGCGCATATAAAAAAATCATCCTTAGGACTCATTTTGTGTCAACGGTTCAACACTATGTGGGCTGTGGATTATGTGCACACTTGTTGTCCACTGATATCACATTTCAGCCACCACATGGAATAGTTGTCTGGGGTGTTACAACTTTTTTATATCTTCTACCTAAAGACTGTGGATAAACACAGCGGATGGGAGTATTTCCTGGACAACGCAATTGATTTTCTTCACATTAAAGAAACCATAAACCTCTCTCATAAAGCAGACCATTAGCTGTCTATTAGTGTGCTTCACTGTGCTTGTACAGCCAATTTACATATTAATGAGCTTGCACTCACTCACACTTTCACATACATACAAACAGTCAACACACACACACCCACGCGCACACCTGCCCACATATTCTCAAAGAGAGAACATCCCGCGGTGCCGAAATAAAAATCAGTAAGAGATCAGTTGCTGATTCATTTGGAGGAAGATATGGGGGAGCTAGGCATTGTTAATCATAGGTGGCCCATATTGCTCTCCGTTGCTAGTTCTCTTGACCTGAGTGAAAAAATGGAGCCAGATCATAAAGGGCCATCATACAGACCTTTTATTGTCTAGTTAATGGAGACTATGTTACTGGTAGAGGTCTGCCCTTTTCCTCTAAGAGGATTCTACTCTCCGTTCGTTCATTTCCATGCTATTGGCTGTCTGAGATGCTTTTGTTTTACTTTCTCTTCCTGGCTTCCATTGGTTCAGGTTTTTTATTGTTTCCCTTCCTGTCTCAGAAATGGAAAGACAGAACAACGGTGCCTTGACCGTACGTTTCCCAGAAGTGTCTCAGGCTAGCATCCTCTATACTGCACCACCACTACTCTGACGATGTACTGGCTTTTTGGACAGAAATTGTCTGTTTTGTTTTTTTTTTTGTTTTTTTTCTTTACTTTTAGCAAATTTTGATTTTCAAGAAAACTGGCAGTTGACAGAATCTACATAGTTGCTACATAAATCATTCAAAACTACATTTTGACAGATGGGAATATGGTAACATCGCTGAGTACTGAGTCTGTGCCATTCAAAATATCTACAGTGATGGATGAAAGTCATTTCTTTTTGAATAAGGCCGGAGTTTTGCCATAAGTTTTGGTGTTCTAGCAACTGTGATCCTAAAACTTACTTTTTCTCTTCTTTCCTTCCTCATTTCCCCCCTCCCTCCTTTCTTCTTTCCTTCCTTTCTACTCACAGAGGATGAGCTGCAGCTACCTGCTTTGCACTATCCTGCTCTTCGTGGCTGTATTACTAGCTGTCACTGTCACTGGCACCATCCTTTTTATGAACCACTACCAGGCCCCACCCATGTCTGATGGCCTACCCCACATCTCTACCAATCAGGATGAAGCCAATGCCCTGGTCACTGTTGAGAGAGGTGATGGTTCTCGCATCAACATCTTCATCGACCCCAACTGTCCTGACTACAACAGTAACTTTTTGCGCCTGGAGGGTGTGCAGACATCACTTCTCCACTCGCTAACCGACCACGACTCTGACCTGAAGTCAGTGAAAGGCCAGGATCGGGCTCTCCTTGTCAATCTGGCTGAGGAGGTGGCCAAGCTGTCAGCCCACGCGGGGCAACTGAAAATGGACTATGAATCCTTACGCAGGGGTCAAGGCAGCCTGGGGCAAGACCTTAACACACTGCAGACGGAGCAGGGACGCCTCATACAGGTGAGACACATCCGCGTAAACATGCATACACAAACAGTATGAATGCCACAGACACAGTCTACATGCAGTGTTATTGTAAGGTCATAGAGAATACACCATCCAGGTCAGAGTAATAATTGAGGCACAATATAACACAGAAACAAAGGTGATAATGAAGTTGTAGCTGTATCTATTCTTGCAGTTTGTTTGCAGTTGCTGGCTGCCATAAAAATAACAGGTAAAGATTAACATGTGAGTGCATCATATAATCATTATGAAAACACAACTGCCTAACAAGGCAGGAATTGGTGCAAACTCCAACTAAAGACTTGACTAGTTGACTTGTAGTCCACGGCTGGATCTACAATCTATGTATTTTGAATGTAAAACCTTGATATTCTTTTAGATTTACCCCAGAAATGTCGTGGAGTTGAAGTATAAAATAGCATAAAATGAAAATGCTCGAGTACAAGTGGCTGTTTAGATGCTGAAATGTGGCCTGAGAAAGAAATAAAAAGTTATACACTCTAACTTATAGACTGTTCATTCTGCACAAATGGATATTTTGAGAAGAAAAACAATGCAAAAGGTTTCTTTGTTAGTTTGTTTCTTTGACTTTTATGACTGAACATAAGGACGATTGGTCATGCAGTAAAATCTGATGAACTGAATCCAGTGTGCAAGACTCACTATTGAAGTCATGACTTTAAGTACTGTACAGAGTCACTCAAGGACTGGATTGCGAAACACCTATCAATATGTATTGATTGTGAAACCACCTTAAGATGTGTGACAGGTCATTTGACTTGAGGGTTTTCGCTTGGGTTGTCGCTTGGTCTTATTTAGTCTCGTCCTTTTCCTGACTGCAAAATCAAAACACCATCATACGCTAATCAAATGCCAACTTGACTGTGTTAATTTATCTGTACGAGCACTTATGTGTACAAGCGCAGTAAGGGCTTGATCAAAGTGCAAATAGGGTTCATGTTCCACTCAGTATAACTCACTCAGTCTTGTGTTTGAAGATCAGGTCACAGGGGAAGAAATGCCCATCATGATTCCAGAAACAGAATAAGTTGCACATTAATTCAATAAGATAACATAATGTTTCCCTAGATGTGAAAGACAGACTCCGTGTTGGATGAAAACATAATTAGACCCCCTTTAGTTTTGCACTGTCCACATTGATTTATTGACAATGCATTTCCTAAATGTGCGTGGAAAATCTTCACACTACATGCTCTTTTAATTTTGGCCCATCAGCTCTGTCTCTCTATTCTGCTGTAAATAGATTTCATAGCTGCCAGCCACACAGCTCAAACAACTGAATGCATTAAGCTTCTGCCAATCCTTTCTTTAAGCCAGACCTCTTTCGCTCAAGGTTCAACATTGTTTAGAGATCACTCAAAAATCGTTGGACTGGTCTGCACTGCCTCCTTGGACTATGAAACCATGGTTACTGATTGGTAGCTCAATTGAAGCAGAAAGAGGGACTGTCCCTTTACTGCTGTTATTGTGGTGTAGGTGGCATGGTGCAGTGGGCACTGAGGCTAAGTGGAGGTGGTGCTGGCAGCCCAGACACTCCAGGTGATTGATTTCCTCTTTGGAGGCAAGGCATGTGGTGTGCACATCCGCTGTTTCTGCCTGACACCATAGTGCGACTGTGTGATCTATGGGCCACCTGTGGCCAGGACTTCTGATTTATACGATGACACAGAGCTGACTGTGCCAGTGTTAGTAATAGCTCAGTGTGCACCGCAGCCCCCTGAAGAACAGTTTCACCCTGCCTTATAGTGAGAAACCCTTCAAAATGCCCCTGAGGAGATAAGCAGGAGAATCTGATTGCAGTGGGTTTAGGACCAATGTGTTTTGATTTTTCACAAACTGACATATTCATTTTTCACACTGACTGCTTGCAGCCTTAAATAGAAAGGCACGCCAAAGCACGTGCATTTGCATACTGAATCCCACCGATGTGAAAGACCAGAAAAATATAAGAATGTAACAATAAAACTGATGGTTAAGTTTGATGGACAAGGTCTAGTATGTTTGCTCTAAGTCAAAACTCTCATATGATACTCTTTTTCCTAGCAACAACCTGTGAGGTGAAGCCGATGCGGAAGCCCCAAAATCTGCAATTCCTCAAACAGCCACTAGAGGCCGGCTACAAAAATATCCAATCTTTATAAGCTGCCATATTAAAATGACTAACTTCACAGCAGAAATAAACATCTTAACAGTCTGGTGCAAAAAAATGGTTTTGGTCATTATAGCTAATTTCAGTGTTCATGACAACTGTACTGAGGGTGAAGTTATGGATAATGAACAGTGTGGCTGCTTTGACTGACACGTAGGTGCTATTATGGGTGGTTTGTTGGAGCACTTAGGCGTCATTCAACCTGCGTCACTTCCACCAACGATCCACGTCTTTGCTCATTTGTAGATTAGCCAGAAGGCAGAGCTGGCAACTCCAGTTCCAGCTCTTCAGAAACCTATGGGCATCATCCCAATTATGACGTCCATGTTTTATATTGTCGATGCTTTTACCCCATGACTGTCCATAATTATGAACCCAGAATACATCAGACTTGATTTCTTTTTTCATGGTAGTCGACCTTGTTGTCAGTTTTTCTGTACACAATACACAATAATTTAAATATCCATATCTAAATATGGCAACATATTTCATTTGAAATCAGCACTGTAAAATATATATCTGATATTTTTAATCAGCACCTTATTTTCCCTTTTCTTATTCTTGTAACAAATGGTATTCCTGGTTACTGCAGAACTCTTGCATTATTTTAAACTTTAAAATTTTTATATCATACCATGTCAGTGTCTTTCCTTCGCCTTACTGCTGAATATTAGAGGTGCAGGAATTGAACCCTTGGGGGCTCTGGTTGACTTCACATACATCACCTCAGATTTATGATTTCTTGGTACAACCTAAACCGAGGACTGCACCAGATAACCTATTTTTCAATATTAAGATTGATTAAGATATTAAGAGTGTCATTTAGTACCTTCATTAGTGCTGTCTCTGTGCTATGAGTTTGTCATGAGACAGATTAAATAAAGTCAGAAAAGACAGACACACAAAACCAAACCACCTCTAACAGACATTATTCATCTGTCACCACCTTACAAAGCAATAACTCCCTGACATTTGCCTTTGCCTCACTGACATACTTGTATGTCAAAGTCTAAAAAAATTAAGCGTGTGCTATTTGCTTTGCTATTTGTTGACAGTACCAGAACTGTGTTGCACTATTTACAAAAAGGAGAATGAGCTCCGCATCCCAGTTTATGTAAATTCAACACAAAATCCAAAGGACTTCCAGTCTAACATCCTCATATTACTGTGTGTTTCTCTCAGGTTACTGTCTCCTTTTACCTTTCTCACGCCAGCAAGTACAAACTTTTGTCAGTGGCATGAATTACATTAAAAGTTGTTAATGTATTTTTTAGCTCTGACCAGCAGTGGCAGCTCTGTTCACAGGCATTGTAGACAACCATGTATAAAGCCCATCGGCTGGGGTGAGCATCAAGGTTTTTATGGCCTGCACTCATGCACCTCTTCAGCATAAAAAAAATTGGATGACTATATTCCCCATAGCAGAAGGTCCGACTGACATAAAACGTAGTTCACATATTCAACTGACTTGACATTAAGTTTTCCACAATGTCTGACTGCAAAAAGACTGCAAGGAGGTAAAGACTGCGAGGCTGCATGACTTACTGATTTCCTTGAACCACAGGTCACAGTTTAAACTGAATTATGTGCCTGTGGAATATTAATGTTTTGGACAAGTGACACCCACAACCTCTGCTAAGGATCTAGGGGCAAACCTCTGCTGTAGAGTAGAAAACCATATTGCCTCAAGATGTTCATTCTGTTTGACGCAAAGTGCTTTGGAGACTTGAAAAAGTAGAAATTCATAGAGCGCTTGTTGCAGCTATTTCAGGCAGTGGATGTGAAACAGATAATGTTCATGCACAATGAGAGTGTACAATGATAAAAGTCATGTAAAATATGGGAACCTAATTCAATTAAGCAAATGGGTAACTTCAAAGATGCAACTAGCCGGCCAATTCAAAGGAATAAAGAAAAGCAGTGAGGAGGGTCCAAACCACTGTCATTAGAACAATGCAAATGTAAATATAGTGGATACAGCAGTTCTGGGGAGGTACAAAGGTACTTAATTATAGACAAAACACGTTATCTTCTAATTACAGAGAAATGTAACAACAATAAGCCGTTTGTCTACAACATGAGCATTATCCTAGAGACTGCAAAAATAAAGGAGAGGAAATGAATATTATCTTTGTTTAGTATAATGATATTATGGGAACAGAGCATGTGGTACAATTATATATGTTGTATGTCGATACAAAAATGGAATGTAGTACAAATAAACGAGGGACTACTCCTCAAGTGAGACATATGGCCGGTAAGTGCACAGAAACATTAAAGGGCCATCGCACCACTTTATTTCATTAATCATGATTTAATCGCACAGCTGGACTCTTTGCCTCCCACCTCTACACTAAAGCACACATGGACGAAATCAAACGCCAGATCAAAGATCAGAGGGTCTGTATGATATGAATCTGATTTGCTATGAAAACATTCCCTTTATGCGTGAAGGTTCTGTCCATCATCAGGGTAATCTTTTATTCATTGTTGCGTTGCTTCAGAGGCCTCTTATATGTCGAGGATCTCTCGCTGTTTGAACAGACGGATGAGGGTGAGGCTGTAACATTTATGTGACACTTTATGCAGTAAGTTAATATTTATTAACAGCCACTTTAAGTACAGCTGTTATTATCTTTATGCATTCATGCACATCTTTTAGGATGAAAGGTTACTGAAGTATGCGAATAGGGAATATGAAAACTCCAGCGCCACTCAGCTGTAGCTCATTGGCACCGAAGAAACAACACACAAGGAAAACAATTAGCCACCGAGACACTCTTGAGGAGGAGGTGGAGTCAGATGAAGATGTGCATCTGCATCACAGCTGTCAGAAGATGAAAAAAAGATGGGGAGTTCTCTAAACAGGATGTGAGGATGTGAGCAGAGAGGTGGCTTAGAGCTACACGGCTGGCAGAGTGCAACACAATAACAAAGGATGAGGTTAACAGTCAGCTTGACTGTACCCTGTGGACAAGTGATATCAACTTTGGGAATTTATTTTTCTAAGTCAGCATCTGGAAGCAGATTTATTTCTGTGATTTTCCCTCTTGTAAGAATGTAGGGCTGCAAGAAACGATTATCTTTGTTATTGATTAACTTGCTGGTTATCTTCTCAGTTAATCAATCACTTGTTTAGTCCGGGAGATGAAAAACAGTATGAAAGTGGATATGACTATTTCTAAAAGACCAGACTGATGTATTTGGTTGTTTTGTCCAACCAACAGCCCCAAAATCCAAGATACTCCATCTACAGTGATAAAAAGCGAGAAAACAGTCCATCCTCACACTGAAAAATGACTGAAACACAAAATAAATTGCTGTAACACCCCTTGGTAACTTTTCAGGGTATTGCTGAAGAAAGAGAACCACCATCAGCATGAACGTCATTCTGGCATATGTGTGCCAGTCCTCTCAAAGCACAAGATTTGTAGGGAGTTCAGCAAAGTACAGAAGTTTTGAAGTTTTTCTCATTACATTTCAAACCTATTCGTTACTTGGATTTTAAGTGAAGTCATGGAATAGTACAAATGTGCTTGAGGGTTTAAATTATTTTCAACTTGCAATAGCTGCAGTCAAGTGTAAAGAGAGGGCTCCCTCTCGATGGCTCCTCTCACTTCTCCCATTTGCTCCTCCAGGCTGCAGTTGACTGGACAGCCGCTGTATGTGAGGTGAAGGTGTCATATTAGGCAGATGGTGAATGAATGACTTTTTTTTTTTTTTCTAATCTTGCCAGCTCCAGCCTTTCAACTCCTGACTTTACCTCACAGGGAACATATCTCTTCCTTATGGAACATCTAATGAAGGCCAACAACCTTTGTTGAGTGTTTTAACAAAAAGATTAAATACTAAAGTTTAGACACGTCCGACAAACATCAAACCAAACTAGATTTAAGCTACAGTAACAATAAAGAAAACTTGATTTTGAATGCACTGCACATTATTGTGCAAATCATGTTGAGATTTAAAAAGGGACCTTTTTAAAAATGTTAATCTAACCCCTTTCATGAGTCTGCCACAGATGTGCAAAAAAGAACCCCACTCAAACACGGCTCCTTGTGTTAATGCTGTCTAATGAGAGCTAATTACACCATGATCCTAATTGATGTGTCAGTCAAGGCTTAGAATTAAGACTCCTCTGCTTTTGTCTCTGCCTTTGAACACACACACACACTAACAAACACACAAACACAGAGTGTGTAATGAAATTACAACACTGAAAGGAATGTCAAATTTGCACGCGAGAAAGAACACACTTAGAGGCAAACTCATTTATTAAACAACGTTAAAAGCTTTGAAGGTCTTGCCCCTCCGCACGTACACACAATAATACACTCACAGAGCAGAAAACGCAGTTATCTTTGCTTCATGCGGCCTAGCTGCTTCTCACAGTGGGTCGTTTCTATAATGTATGCATGCGTGTGGTTTTCTTTGTGCTTACATTTGGGCATCTACGTAAATGCGTTGTTTATGTCTGTGTGTGTGGGTTAAAGCCCCAGTGTCCGTGTAATATGATTGCAGTGCAGCTTTTTGTGCCTCAGAGGTATGTTGCATAGTTATTGAGGCCAGGGAAAGGCCGCTGGGGTTTCTTTGTAATGCAGTTTTAACACCTGAATATAGCTGCACAGACATACCTTTGATAGAAGACTCTGAGCCCCTTATATATGACTTTGAGCACCGCAGGTCTTAGTGCGCGTCAGCGAGTGTGCACGTGCGTGTATGGATGAGAGAGAGTGTAGCAAGATGAAAGAAAAGGAGTGAGAGAGTTTGTGTGAGCATGAGGAAGTGCAAGAATATTTCTCCTACTTCCGAAAGCGTAGTGTGTGTGTGTGTGTGTGTGTGTACATATGGGGCCCCAACACCTGGCTGTGCATAGGTGTTGGCCAACTAGGGCGCTATGTGAAAACGACCTTTCTGCAATGAACAGCACACAAAGGGCTGCAGGTAAGGAAGTGACTACAGCAGATCAGAGAGGTTACCCTGCTCTCTGCTAGGCTTAGCACGCACATTCATCACCAGTCTTCCCACAGGGCTCTTTGTGTTTCACAGCATTCGCCTGGGTGCATTATGGGATAGGGTACCATGTGGTGTCTTTGCTACACAGGGCAGTCTTTGCACCTGTGCATTTCCAAAGGTCCCTAAAGGACTATAATCCACCAGTGGTTATATACTTTATGTTTTAGCCCATTAACTACAAAATGAGTAAAAGATATATTAGTGCCATTTTCCAAAGAATACCAAAACTTTTTAGACTTTGCAGCAGCGGTTGGTTTTAATTTTATACGCACCATTTTTTTCCGCCCGGCTTTTTTTTTTTCAAGTCACATTGTCCTCACATGGTCATGTAGTCAAGACTACTGTGAAAACTGCCCTTGCTGGTGTGTTCAAGGATGTTCTGACATCTGAGTTGGCTGCTACACCCACAAGCTATTAACATCGAGTTAAAACCAAAAGACATACATTACGCAACGGGCATTGCGAAGTACATCGTCACTTTTTTTATGTTCTTAAAGACTTGGCGGCACCTCACTCGGTAGATCAAAGGTAAAACATCCTTTGGATTATTTATTGTGAAGTCATAATCCTTAAAATACCTGTTCTGGTTGATTTGGCAACACCTGTGCGTACTGGTGATAACACTAAGAACCTCTTAATATAAGTCCTGGAGATAATTTTCAAAATGATACAGTTATTGATCGCCAGGGGCAAGAAACGTACTTTGAGCAGCTACTTCATATGAAATAAAGCTAGAAGAAGAAGCTAAGAAAGTCATGTGTTTCCCTTTCAGGCAAGTCATGATGAAACCTTTGAGTCATATAAGTAGTATGAGATGTTTGCTTTGTTATTGTTCTCTGAACTTTGATTTTACCGACACATACAGGTGATTCTGAAAATAATCATAACTTTTTGACTAGTGTAGATATGTTAACCGATACAACTTTGGATGCAGCAGGCGATGACAATTTGCGTGCCAAGGCAAACTTGATGCTTGATCTCTCCAAAAAGCAGTGCACAATACTCTACTCAGAACACAGCATCATAAGAGTCACAACGCGTCAGCAGCAGTTCAAATATGCTACTTCAAAGACCAAAGTGAGAGCGAGACCATGAAACAGCCGAGGCCACACCAAACGCAACACGAGTCAGCACAGTTTCCAAATCGACCCAATTATTAAAAATATATTCAGAGTCACCATTTGACGTTTTCAAAGCAGCACAGTCTGCTGGTTGTCGTCGCTGAAAAATGATCCAGCACGTTGCACCTCTTCTGTCCGAGGACGTTGGAGAACAAATCCATCCATTACAACAACAATTTCCCAACTTGCTTAACTAATTCAGTATACTAATTTTAGCCCGTAGAAAATACCACTTCTATTCTCCAAGGTGTAATCGCATGAGCGATGTGGCGATGTGTAACAGAGTGAAACTTCCCCACTGATCTCTGGACAGTGAAAGCCTAATTAGCCCACGTTAAATACCAATGTGGGGATACTGAATGGCAGATTTGCTACTGAACTCAGTTCAGTGTCTGGTGCTGACAGCACACATGAGGTTGTTGTGCTTGTGAAGTGAATTACTTTTTCTATGATAATTTCAGCCTCTTAATAGCACTGCCTATGTGTTTCCTCTACAAAATGACGGGACCGGCTGCTCTGATCTTCCAGTCATTACATGACTTATGCAAAAATGATGTGTAATATATGCCTGTGTCAGCTCTTGCCTTGCAAATCGTGTCCAGCGTGTGCATGCATAGTTTACTGTGAATCAAATGCCATTCGATTCCAGTGCAGGAGTGATGCAGGAGACTTCACGACTCACAATCCAAACTACTAGATGGGAAGGTAACTAACCAAGCACTGCCTGTCTGGAAGGTTGTAAAAACCTTGGCTGACTTTTTTGGCTGAATGGTCAGAAGTAATCTAACACATATACAGCCTTTAGTTCTTTTGCTACACAACTACAGGTTTGCTATAATTTCATTGTTAATAAATGTCAATTTAATGTGTATTTTCCTGTCCTGCTCTGTGTGTGTGTTGCAGCTGCTGTCAGACAGCCAGATCAACATGGTGAAGGTAGTGAACTCAGTGAGTGATGCTCTTAACGCCATGCAGAAGGAGAACGTGGGCTTGAAGGCACGTGTCAAGGCTGACTTGCAGAGGGCACCAGTCAGAGGGGCCCGACTCAAGGGCTGCTCCAATGGTAAGAGAAATGAGGCGTGGCTTCACCATCTGTACCTGTCTGGCAGGATTACATTTTTTTTGTACATTTGTCTGTCTGATATTTAGTTTGTCCCTCTGTCTCTGTATATCTAATTTATACATCACTTGGCTACCTATATGTTTGACCTCCTGCAACTGTATTCTCCTCCTCGGTGTCAGGATCCCACCTTGTGTAAACCCGACTCCATTAGTCTGTAAAATTATATTCCAGTGTGTTCTGTCTGTCATCCATCTTACCACATATTCATTCAACCCAACCCCGCCTGGTGATATCAGTGTGTTTCCCTGGGCTACATCTCATCCACATTATCCAGTGGCCTTGGTTGAGATGTGGAATTTTTTTTCTACTGTACATGAGAAATGACTTGCATGTCCACCGGGCTGTGTTGCACAGAGGCAGAGAAAGGCCCGAGGCATCATCCCATTGGAAGGCTTTTAACCAAGCTCAGTATACCCTATGGCATTCCCCTGTTGGACATGCCTTGCACAGGTAGTCAAGGAGCACAGAGTGAAGACTGCTCGTGCATACAGCATACAATAACAGAATAAGTGCGTTCACGTTTTTGTGTGAGCAGCACGACTGGAGAATGTAGTAGATGTTTTATAAATCTGCAAGCGTGAGAGCATGTCCGCATACTCTGAGGGTAGAAAGAGCAGAAGCATGAAAGAGTTATATTTCAAGCTTCCTGTTTTACTTTTGCTCTTAGGAGCTGAAGCTGTTTCCATGAGCCATGTTTTATTAATATCCTATTTTACTGTTTCGTCCTGCAACATCAACAGCCTAATTGATGCAATTAGCTGACACACCTGCTATCTCTCTGCTGTTGTTTCCTGAGATTCCTACTTGGTGATGGATGTGCCTTATCAGGATTATATGCTCTAAATGTCATTGGATCAGTGTTACAGTACAGATGTTTTTGAACCAAACTATGATTTTTAACTCAGATGTATCTAATGCTCCAGTTCTATATTTATTTCATTGTGCTGTCTGGTGAAAACCACGTATGTCAGATATCAGAAGGATGAAGAAACTCTTTTTCTCAGAAACTAGCTTACAAAAAAAACCTAAAACACTGTAATGAGACACATTTAGCACCAGAAATGAGCATCTATGTTTACATAGTTATCAGTGAACCGTAAATGCATTTACGTAGATACCACAAAGCAAACTGGCCTAAGTGAAGCTATTGTAATATTTTAAACTGAAATCTGTAACACCAGGCCATCTGACGATGATGTTTGTGCGTCAGTCTGACTCAGTTCAGAGAGATCACAGAGCTTGTCATCTATCCTTGGCTCAAAAATTAAAATGCAATTCAACCAAAGCTATCCTTCTTCTATCTATTCTACATACATGATGTAACAAAGCAATTTTTCATTGGTTAATAAGATTCTAAATTTTGACCATAGATGGAAGAGAATATGCAGATTCCATATATAGAAGAAAGTGAAAAAATATCAAGTGGCGGTACACACAGAGACAATATAATATATTGTACAATTATTATATTTGCACCTCTAAAGTAATAGACATTTTACATCTATATAAAGTCAGATCACAACCTGTAAGATGAGACCAGCCAAGACAAGAAAAACAAATTAAGTGTTTCCTGATTGGTTGAAAAAAATCTTTGATAAAAACAATGAATTATCTAAAAGGCTGAAAAGTGACATTTTGGCGATACGTGGTTTCCATAGGAGAGTACAGACCGGTCGAAGCGCTGTCCGTGGTGCTGAATATTTCCCCCCTCAGTTTCCACTTTCCAGAAGTTTGTTGCCTTAAGCATATAGCAATAATCTGAAGCAATCAGTAAACAGCTACTTGTAACACACCAAGAGTTCTGGGTGGCAATAAATTAATAAATCATTTGATAGAGAAGTTATCCCTTAGATCTCTCACAGTAGGTATGAAAGCTCAATTGTGGAATTATTTCTTCAAGCTTTATTTTAATTTGATGTCTCGTGGCTGTATATTAATGGTAGCGGCGACAGAGACAGAAACAATATTGTTCCCCACTGCTATGGGAGTCATTAGTCAATTTATGAGCTGCATAGCATTTCCCCCCACTGTATGCACATTGTTTAGGGGAGAACACAGCTACAAGAACATTTTAGAATATGATGCAATGAGATGTGTAACATCACTGTTCTGAAAAACCCTAAAGAAAGAAATTAATATTACAAGTTAATATTACAGGGCTGTTGTTTTGCATTGCATGAGATTACACACGTGTTCTGGTTATTATGTTTATTAGGAAAAGTGTCTGTAATAAGGGATAATTATATATGAGCTCCATGTATTTTCAAAATCCATTCCTGTATAACATGGTGAAGTCAGCATCCAGTACAAGGTAGTAATGAAGATTACATCAACCCTGCTGTGCTTGCTGGAGTACAGCTCTACGGCTGCTCCTGTTTTTATTATTTCATACGGATGCTTCTGGAAACAGGTGTCCAGTTCAGTCAACTGTCTGTCAGGGATTACAGCTCATTATTATTATTTTTTTTTACAACATGAGCTGTTCCCTCATTTAAATGGGGAAGAAGTCCAATGTGTTTACTAAGACCAATCAAGTGTCAGCAAGTTTTTACTCACCAAAGTTCAGAGCAAAAATAAAAATGCACATAAATTATTATTATGATAATCTTTTGGGGCATATGGGGTTACTGAAATATGCAGACCCTTTCATTAGCCATCATACGAAGCATTCAAGGCCTTCCCCTTGACTAATATGTTTTTTTTTTTTTTAATATTCATAAAACAGCAGCAATTCTGCCCACTCCTGTCCTCACAACTGACATACCTGACCCGACATGTCATTATACTGTCCGGGCTCTATACCGACAAGAGAGGAGGACGTAGCAGTCTAATATTAAAATAGCTCTTATTTGCTTTTGCCTTTTATATACACCCAGGTGCTATCTAAGATGAATATTTTATTATTATTAATTATTAATTCATATTTTTGCAATACTTCTTACATTGCCACTTAAAATGTTGGTATGTTTCATGTAAATAACTATAGAGAGAAGCCACGTAAATATCAGTGGTAAAGCTAGAACTAATTGATTAACCAGCCCCAAGGTTCAGCACCATTGGCCAGCACTTCACATATCCCATATCCAAAGTTTCTATGGATTCTATGAAATCACCTCTACACATGGTGTACAATAATATAATATAATAATAAATGTATAGAAGGGCATAACACCCGTAATAATAATATAGTGATGTTAAGGATTAGCTCAGTGTCATATATATATATATATATATATATATATATATATATATATATATATATATATATATATATATATATATATATATATATATATATATATATATATATACACACACACCACCACCTTCAAATGTAGCTCTATGCAGGCTTCTACTCCTTTTGCTCCTCAGAGCAACAGTCAGGACAAACAACAACAAAGCAGCCAGCGGCAAGTCAGTGCTTTTGTGGAGCACAGCCTTGACATTTTATCAAAGGCATCAACACTGAACCAGAGAGCAGCTACAAAAACCACGAAAACATTTTCTCTAAATGCCCATGCACAATATATTTATCATGCAATATATCCTTGTTTTTATTATTGTGGCATTCGTGTGTGGGTTAGCTCGCTTTTGGCTATGTGTTTAGAAATCACAAATCATATTAGCTGTTAGCATCTTGGTATTCACCAGCATAACAGCAAAAATAATACATTTGTTGACATATCAGTAATGCAGCACAATGAGATTAATAAATAATAAACTGTATACACATAAAAACAGCAGCATCATTTCCATACTGTACATCTGCACAGGTGTGTACATGTATGTTGAAGTATGGACACGGTCATGGATATCCTGCCTGTCGGTCCCACTGTGCCTGTGAATATTTGAAGTATTCATCTCTGTACTGTTTGCATTGGATTCCCATAAGAACATATTAAATTCTCAAAGTTATATAAATCCAAACCTGACAGCAGTGAAGCCCATCTCAGCTCTGACAGTAGCAGGGTTTCTGGGTTGGATGAAACCACCACTATAGAAGTCCTGCCTTTCAGTTCTAGGACTGCCAGACTTTGCTGTACTGTTATATAGTGGCTATACAGCTGAATGTGCATGTGCATGTGCAAGTATTGGCATTTGGTAGATTCCTTTATCACGGTTAGATTTGCTGACAGTTTTATCAGTGTTGCATTTTAAAACAAAAGAGCCAAAACATAAATGAAAAAGTTGGCTGCAGGACAATGTGCATGGTTGGAAACAACTTTAGTGCTTTCCACTAGATGAGCAGCATTTTCTGGAGATGATGCGGTGCATATAAATGAGTTTAGTTCCTATTGTGCAGTGTCTGCAAAGTCAGAGGGACTCAGTTGCATGCCTTAATGCAATTAATTCATTCGTCGCTAAAAATATGAGATTCAGAAAGAGGTACTCTTCTAAAAGGTCCCATCCAACCAAACCATGTTACATCACCAGAAATTCAATTTCTATTTTAACTGATCAGTCTGGCTATATTTTTCTAACTGTCAATAAATCAGATTAAAAGACAAAAATCAACAATGAATGATCCCACGAATGAGTATTGTCTCTGTATCTAAAGCCTGATATACTGTAGCCTATTACTGTAGACCTCCACTGTCCAAAAACCTCCACTGTTGTTGTTATTAAAAACACATCAATGAGCCAAGCCATTACACTGGGTGACCTGTTTCTGTATTCCCATAAATACAGAATTCCTTTGAGTCAATCCACATCCTGGAGCTATAAATGCTCAATAATGCACCGGATCCACAGCCAGCAAATGCAGTTTTTACTCCTGTTTGATTCACATTTACTAAAATAAAACAACGACGACAACAACAACAAAATAAAATACTGTGTCTGGCTGTCCAGCTCTTTTAGAAAGTACATTTCAGGAGGAACCAGAAAGTTCAGAATGTCGAGTACTGTGAGACAGACGCACTGATGGCTTTGGTCTTTTGCTGACCTGACAGTAAGAGAGTACAGAAAATCGCCAGCTTTATTCTTTAACTGTTAGACTTTTAGGAAAGAGTGTGTACAGTGCTAAAATTATAAAAGAGCAGTGATTTTAAAATCAGAATCTCTGGACACAGTCAGGAACACCATTTAGCAACAGAATTGCGCTCCATCATGAATAAGTGCCTAAAGGTTGGATTATAAAGGCTCAGTGTCACAAGTAATGGACTTGAACACAGGACTCAGAGGCAGGCAGATTAATGTAAAACTAAGTTCATTATGTCAGAAATTCAAAACAGTGTCTGGCATCAGTTTATCAGTCATAACTGGACAAGGTTGGTAGGCAAAGGAACCATTTACACCCAACATTAACTTGCAATATGTCCCATATCCTATCTTGATCAGGAAAATCACAAAGGGAATACATCTGAAGGTAGTCTGGCTCACATAGCTTCCTGCAAGCTCAGTAAACAATGTCCGTAGTGGCAGTTAGATAGAAAGTCGTCCCTTACAAGAAGGGATTTAAAACTTAATGATGCCCATCCATGGCATTGTTACATTGACTTGGGATGATCCATTTTTCTCCACCAGCCCCGTGAGATTCAATCACGGTACAGGCAGAACTGAGATAATGAGAATGCTTATCAGTGTCAGGTGTAACCGCAAAGGCAGGTGGATTATATGTTTACTCTCCACAGGACGTATGCAGATACAGATCACATGTTAATACCAGGTGCAAATGAAGGCAAACGATCTGCAGCAGTTATAGCAGACAAACAAATAATGCACAACAGACAGTCTGGCAGGGAACTGTGGGAAAGTGGTGTATTTGATGGAGAGCTGATTAGGGGATTGGGAACAGGTGCACAGGTGACTGTGGGAATCAGACGATGACTGACGCCGACTGAGAACTAATACCTACTGTGGAGCCGGGAGGGAATAACAGGCTCTGAAATGGCAGGAAGAATTAGTGACTGGCACACTGACAACAAGAATGATGCAAGTAATAATATTGTTTTGCCATGACAGGAGACTTTTAGCGACATCTGTCAGAGGCATGTTACATGTCGTATCTACCTTTGAATGAGCTCACTGCTCAGAATGCACTAAACACTGTTCAGCTCTGAAGGTGGCACACTCATAATTGAAAGTTATGGAAGAAAATTAGCACACAGCAAATGACCACAAATCAGAATCTGTGTTAAATAGTGTGCAAACAAAGTCGTAAAGAAAACCAGGCTGAAGCAGACCTAGAGGAGTAGAGTCCGGTCATGGGGGGTGGTCCTTGGAAGAACAATTTCTCTGCAGTAAGGGATCATTAAACTGAAAAACTTTGAAAGCCCTTGTTATAGAAAACCGAATTCTTAAATAATGATGATGGTCTCTTTCTTTAATGTCCCATGGAACCTCGACAGCTTCAGTTTCCTGTAATGAAAAGAAGAACTGGGAAATTCTACCATTTATGTGTGATGATGATGAAAGTCGGAGCTTAGTAGTCAGGGCTCATGTGGAGGAACGGAAAAGATTTGGGGGGATCAAACATTCTATATCATGTGGAGACTGTGAAAAATCTTGAATGGCCTTTTCAAGAACTCCTGGCTGTTTTTAAATTCAGGGGATTTTGACCCCGGTGGAAGCTGGCATGCATAATCTATGACATTGTCCTCATCACAGAGTTCCTCTCTTGCTTCCTGGGGAATAGATTTTGTATCCCTTGTGTAATACGGATTCCTCAGACACTGACAAGCATGCCACTGTTCTGCTCTGCTGTAGCTTACAAGCTGCCTGTCTCTGTCTCTTCTTTTTGGCACTAACTTTTCCTGAATTCTTTCTCTGTCTGTCTGTTATATAGTCTCTCCACGCTTCCTGTCTCTTTATCTGTGCTGTATCCCTCAAATGTATATATCTCATCACTAAGCCATACTTCTTCCTCTCTGACTGTCCATATGTCTTATGTTTTCTCCCTTTTCCTGCAACTTGTGTTATCTCAAATCTATGTCTCTGTGCTATATATCTGCTTTTTCTCTGCAGCATCACGCTCGGCCCTTCTGTCTTCATTTCGACCTACTTGCATTCTACCTACTTTCACGTATTTTATCTTCGCAGCACTTAGACTCTCTTGTCCCACTGTGTCATCTATCAGCCAGCCCATCCATCTTGTCATCTATCTTTTCTGTGTCTTGTTTTCCACCCCCATGTTCTGTCCTTTCCAAGAGCAATCCTTTTTGGAAAATAGTTAAAGAAACTGAGTGAGCTACTGTAACACTGTGATTTCACAACATAAAACCAGATCTGTTCCTTCATGTTTACTGTACTTATGTTCCTCTCTAGTGTATGGCTGTAGACAGAGTGACAAGTGTTATCTCATGTTCTCTTTATTACTTTACCGCTTCTCTTTGCAAGCCATATTGGACCTCATTTATTTCATGTTTCCCAACTTTCACCTCTCCTTAGGCTCGCGTCCCCGTGACTGCGGTGATCTGTATGCCAGCGGTCAGCGAGAGGATGGCATCTACTCTGTGTTTCCTGTTCACCATCCCGCAGGCTTCCAGGTCTACTGTGACATGACTACAGACGGAGGAGGCTGGACGGTGAGTCAGAGGAAAACACACACATCATTATTAACAGTCAACACACACACACACACACACACACACACACACACACACATAAAGCTTTTAATCTGTATGTGTATCTACTGAAAATACTGCTGCATTCTCACCAGGGTTATAATCAAGATGAAAAGAGGGAAATAGATGGGAACTGAAGGCCTTTGCTTTTACAAATCTGTTTTTACTGACTAAATAACACAAAAATAAGAATGACTGTTTCACAAACTCTATTCAAATCATCCAGTACATGAGGTTCAATACCGTTTTTCTGAGCACCTGCTGTGATTACAGTTGTACTGCTTTAGGAATCACATGCATCAATCAAAAAAAAGGTCTCATCAAAGTTTTATCTCGGAGGGGCGAGGAGATCTTAAGTTTCAAGTGGACCTGTTTGAAGACAGTCCATCATTTTTTAAATGTTTTTTCATTTTTTTTTTTCCATAATGAGTCGTGTCTAAGTGAGCGTCTCAACAGGTAGAGTGCCGAAAGAAAAATGAGTAGAGACGAGCGAGACGAAGAAAGGTAATAAAACGAAGCATGGAGAGACACAGGAAGACTGAAATGCATCCGATGAATCATGGTGACATTTTTTGTTTAGTAGGCTAAGTAAATGCCGCCATAATCGCAAAGGTAGAGATTCAAAACCAAGTGTAAGCTGTTGCCTTGACAACTGATCATAAATCTAATATATGTGCTGATTCTGAGATGTCTTTCCTGATATAAAGATGGGGTGACTTACAGTACTGTATTGGCAAGGCAAAATGTACAGCCTGCTCGTAAAAACACAGCTTCCATTTTTTATGCGCAAACCAAGTTGTCATTGTGCTTCAAACTTTTTTTTTCCCATTATGTTGGTGAATGTCTGAGCTGCTTATGTTTTGGTTTAAAATATTGCATTCTTGTCTTTGGAAAATAATATTTTTTGAGAGGATGAGAGGCAACGTAGGAAAAGACACTTAGAGTTTAAGTGTTTTTTGTTTTTTTTCTTGATCAAACATGTCAGTTGTCTGGCCTTGCTAAAGTAAACACGGTTGTTTAAGTGAGACCGTAAACTGGATGCACTTTGTCTTATGGGAATGAGAGACAGGGAGGTGAACAAACATTGACATGGAGCTGTTTGAAGTTATATTTGGAAGTGTGGTTAAGATGTGTTTTACCGTGAGTGCACACACACCCCATCTTACTGGTTGGAAGCATTTATTTCTCTTTGTTCTGAAATGTACTGTAGCAGTCCTCAGGGAAAGCAGAGCAGTTCTTAATAGAGAACTAAGGTCTTGTAACACTTAGAGAGTTTGAAATTTCAGCTGCAAAAATCCATCACAAGTCATTCTTTACAGAGTGTGACACTTCTTTGTCACGTATCTAGGGACTGATTTGTTTGGAATGTATCCAAAACTATTCAGGAAGCGATTTAAATAATGAACTGTTGTGGAAATTATGTCGTGCAAAGTGATACGAAAAGTGTTCCACGTGTTTTAAAGGGAATAAATAAATCTACTGCATTTAGCTATAAAGTCAACATCTGTTATCTTCTTTCAGCCTGTGGGTGTGATGCTGTCTTGTTGACAACATGTTGATGGATATCTTAAAACTTCTAAGGATGGACATTTTAAGTCGTCTTCCCTTCAACGTGTGAAAATGTTATAAAAGGTGTAAAAATGTCTCCATATTTTTTCTAAAAATGATTCTCAGACTTGTAAACAGCTTCGCTCGCCATCTTTTTCTGCACATGAAAATTCATTTTTTTCCCTGTGATTTCTAACACTGTACACTAGTGCAGCCATTAAGTATTATGGTAAAACAATAATTGTTGCGTACTACTAATAATAACACTAGTTAAATCTGTTATCATCCCATCCTGCCCACCTACCATTCCCTTTACATTCCTACTACAAACGCATACAGCGTAGCATGTATCAAAGTTCAACTCACATCACTGTTCTATTGACATGACAGTGAATTGTGTGTGTATGTGTGTGCACTTAAATCGGTGACTAACAGTGTGAGATAGGCAAGGTCGTACCCTCCGATCATCAAATAAAACGAGACTGTCAGAGTGACAGAGTGCTTAGCGCAGCATGATGGAATAGAGCTACATACCAGCCCGTCAGTGGGTACGTGTGTGTGTGTGTGTGTGTGTTTGTTTGTGTGTGTCCATGCATGAATTATTGTTTCACAGAAATAGCTTGCGAGTTTCTCCTCCCTCTTCATACAATGCACTAGCGTTAAGTAACAGCTCTTTGCATATTGTCCTGTAAAGGGATTTGCATAGCAGCTGAGACTGAAGTGATAATGTAGCAGTTACTTATCCTGCTTGGTGTGTTTGAGCTGATTGTGATAGTGCTTGAGCCTCATTAAGAGATCAGCATGGTGCGATCCAACAGGGGCAGGTAGGGAGATGAGATGCTTGGTGAGTTGAGTGGCTTACTGTCTGACGGCTGAGCTTAAATAAGGAATGAGCCATATGCTGCGGCTCATTAGCATACTTTGACATACCGTAGCACTGTTGCTGAGACTGCTGCAGACAGACTGAGAGATGAGCAGGTTACTTGGAAGAGGGAGGGAACAGAGGAGGGTGCGACTCAGAAGTGGCAAAGAAGAGAGGCCCTGACGGAAACATTAGAATCTGATGGGGAGAGAGAGAGAGAGAAAGTGACATACAGATAAGAAAAAGCAGCATTTTTTTCCACACTCTGAAATACATTAATTCCAATATGACCCGCGATAAGATTTTTCTGTTCTATTGTATTTGCAGTAAAAAGGTGGCCCTTAGGGAGCCTCGTGGATAATGCAGCTGTTTCAAGACGTGGTGACAGGAAGATACCAGGACTCGACTAGATTTAGATGTCGATCAGCAGGACTGTAGCATGAGTCAGTGATGACCTTTAGGAGGATGTTTGTTCCTGTGTCTACATCTCTACCATCAATCAGCTACTGCCACCCACAAATCCCACAGTTTCTAATTGGATAAATGGAAAAAGCAGGCAATTCTGCTCTAAAATTATAGACTAGAATAATAAAGCATAGGTTGTAGCATTGTCATAGGATACTATAAATTATACAATGCCATATGTCTACATAAATGGTAGTGCTGTTACGTCAATAGTTCTTTGCAGAATGCTTTAAGTAGAAAGATCGAACTGTTTCACCCCAGACATGGCCTTGTACCACATCTGTCATGTTCCTCCAGAGAGAGAAAGAAAGAGAATGGGGTGGAATATAAAATGGAAAATGTATGGTTTTAAGTAGCTCCAAGGTGTTGTCAAGAGGAGGGATAAGAAAGACAAATCTACAGTAATGAGTATAGCATGCTTCCCAGGTTTTCTTGGCTGTATGGATGTGATGGTAATGCAGAATATGAGGTGCCGCTGAAATCACTGAAATCACATGAAAATAGGGAAGAACATCCTCTGGGGCGTAGTGACTCAGAGTCATTATGAAGAAGCCAGACAAAAGTAAAAATAAACAAAGGGAAGCAATCTATAGCTATAGCTATCATTAGCTAGCTATAGCTACTGGGAACACAGTGCCTGGTGTTTATTATAGAGCCGTACATTGTGCCAGATCTGCTGTTTTGCCAGGCAAATGTGTTTGCTTTAGCTTCCCATTATATCAATGCAGAGACAATAAATGCTATAACATATAGTATGATCGGTAAATTGAGTTTAAGCCAGCTCTACGGACACAAATATGGGCACAGCTGTACATCTTGAGTAGAGCTGACATGTCTGGAGTAATCAGTAATCGCTACAGCTAAGTGTATTTAGAGCAAACATCCTAAAAAATGTATAGACTTATGCTAAAATAATCCCTCTCAGTCATCGCTTATGCTCCACTAGAAGTCTGTGGCACTGCCTGTATGTGCAGAGACCCTGTGCTCTGCCTGTATTTTCTGCTGTGTTGGGGACAATCCTGGGCCTCAACCTGGTGTGTCACCCCCAGCCAATAACAGCGTGCACAATGTGAGGTCAGAACTCTATAAAAACATAGCGTCTCGGTTGCATCACACCTCTCTCCTCATCTCTCTGTCTGTGTCATGTATGTATGAAAGGCTGGAGGTCTGCTGGACCAGACGAGGGGCACAGAGCCACAGTGGACTGGATGAAGTGTACGCTTTGCAGCATTCGCACAAAATCCACTAATGTGGTACCTTCCTGCAGGGTGGTGCATACTTGCGGCCATGTTTATTTGCTCTTTAGAACGTAGCTGCTGAGAAACAATCAAAAAATAACATTTGAATGGTGGAAGAAAGAACAGTATGCCTGATTCAAATAAAAAGTTGAATTCATAAGCAGTAATTGCATTATTTCTGTAGTGTTTTCCCACTACAGCCTCACTTTGTCTGGTATGACCAGCAGCATATGGTGGCAAACCTCAGATAGACATGTAACTGACATTGTTGATCACATTTGCTGGTTTTTGTTTTGACTTGTGATCCTGTTCCATACTCCAGCATGTCACAGACAGGCCTGATGTAGTGTATTTAAAGCAAGTAATTACCACTAATTGCCACTAATTGCCACAGTGTCCACGGTTAAGCAAAGGTAGTCTGGCTTTCAAGCCCCATTGTGTAACTTTTCTACCATAAAATGACAGATTTTAAATCATTTTAATGCCACAGTGACATGTAATCAGGCGAATGGTGTCTCTGTCATTCCCAATCTTCACCCTATACGTCTGATCTTGCACTATATAACCCTGTGTTCCGTGTACAAAAATGCAAAACACTCCACAGCACTAAGTCACACTGGTGGTGAAACTGAATCATATTTTATTGAGAAAATGTTTTCTGATTTTACCGCTGGTGTTCACGAGCTGCCGTGCATCAACTCTTAGTTACTGACACAGTTTCATGAAGTAAGCTGCTGCAAACTATAGCTGCTGTTAGGTAATGTTAGCTCAGTTTGTTAGCCAAGCTGCCTGGACTGAGCTCAGTGCACCAGAGTAGTGTTAGTGTTTGTACCACAGCCTCTATAGACATAATGGCAGAGGCAAAGAGACCGAAGAGGACGTTGATGGAGGAAGCTAAGAAGAGAAAAGTAGAGTGACCAATTAAGAAACTGCTAGACCAGAGTAAATCTGCTGTTGGATTAGTAAGTAATATTACCAGGCTGCTATGACTTGCTTGATGTTTGGCTGTGTTAGCAAAGTTGTCGACTCACTAGTTTTTGATCATACGTAATATAATCAGCTGCCCATATTTATGACAGTGGTGTTGCACTCTGAAAGGGGGGGCGCAATCACTCAGAAACTGATGGAAATTGTGATTTTAAATGAGACTTTAGCTGAGACTTGTGTTTGTAAGAAATGTTGGAGGGCTTCTTTTCACTTCAAGTCATTAGTGTCCCTCAGTGTCAAACAACTAATATGAAAAGAAGAGAACAGAACAGGGAAGAAGAGAACAGAGGAGACATTAGTACAGGTTGATGTGGATGGTTGTCAGAGGAAATTGGTCACTATTTCTTCACTGCTGTAACTCACGCCCTGGAGACTGTCTTAGCGCAGAGGTGGGAGGGATGATGGCAGATAGGACATAAAAGAAAAGAGCTGTCATTACTAGGCCCCAAGCCCTAAAACATACTCATAAACACCACACACACACACACACTCTGCTTACTGTAACAGAAAGAGTACATACATGTCTACATACAGTAAATATATGTCCATATGTGCTTACAGACTCAGTCAGACACACATATTGAAATATGTATACACACTCAGATAAAGTAATCCTTTGGGTATGTGGTCTACCTGTTTCAGCAAAAAGAGATTTCAAATGCCATTTAAATACAGCCTCACGGCTTAGGGTAATGTCTTCTATTATTACTATTTTATTTGTTAAAAGGACGGGACTAAAAATGACCGCAGCATAAATAATGAATGAGAGTAGATATATCAGAGTGCAGTGTGGGGCTGCATTATCAAATGGTGCTTTTATCAGAAGTACAGCAATCACTCTCAAATATTCAATTCAGCTAAGAACTGAAATGTAAAAGTTTGAGATTGAATGTACGATTGTGTGCATGTTGTTTCACTCTTTTAGAGGCTCGGAGTGCCTTTTGAGCATTTCAGAGTGTGCGTTATAGGCTTTTCAGTACCTCTGGCTCACGGGGTCTTCAATATTTCATCTTTGTTAGTTTATTGGTTTGGAAAAAAAAGGACGGATGTTTTTTTTTCCAGTTCTGTCTTATCTGTAAAGGTTTTGTAAGGCACAGAAATTCAAAACTTCAAAGTACAATCTAACTTTTGTTTGAAACATAATTGTTTTCCTAATGCATAGACTCAGTGTGCCTTCGACTGTGGGTTCATTCACATGGCTTTTTTGTTTACTCTTCTGGACAAGAATGCAGACATTTATTTGTGCCCTCATTAACTGGCATGAGGACAGAGTTCATTGTTGTTGACCAGTAGCATTAACAAAGGTAGTGCCAGACATGTCCTTTAGTGCTATTAGCCGTGTGAGGCTGGGTGCAGGTGGTGTGAAGAAAGGTTGATAGCTGTGTGAGGGCTGCATCAGGAACAATGATGATAATTTTATGTTTTCTCTCTGTTACATGTGCAGGCGCACAAATAGGGCTGCTATATCGCTGCTGTTAGACCTATATATGTTGGATGTTTCATATCCCATTATATATTTTTCCTATTAAAAGCTCGAGCAGTCTGATTCACTGCATTTATATGCAAAAGAGAAATGTTACTGTGAAAACCCAATTTTTACATGCATTCGGTAAGTAATTAGATTTCTGATCTGCTCCCTACCATTTTTTAAAAAATCAGTATAAGCACATTTTGGTTTACAGTTTACATTTTCTGACTTTTATTTCTTTTTAAGCCACGCCATGGTCAGTCCAATACTTTGGTCCTGTCTGATTTCAGCAAATATTACATGGATTTCCATGAAATTTTGTTCACATATCAATAGCGCCCAGAGGATGAATCGAAATGACTTTGGTGATCCCCTGAATTTTTCACTTAGTGCAACCAGCAAGTTAAAATTTTACTATATTCAGCGACATATCTGCTGGATGGATTTGTGTTGATTGTGTTGATGCATAATCACCATCATCACAATATATCCTACTGTCATGGTTTTGAGTTTCTTGTCAAGTGTTTCCTGTTTTATTTTGTAATTCTTTGAGTCACTTTGAGTGTTACTGACTTGAGTTTTCATCTAGCACCACCATGGATTTTGTGGTTTTGAGTGAACTATTAGGTGAACTGCCATGTAATTTGGTTCATATTCATGTGTGATGTTAAAATCCCCTAACTTTGCATCTAGCACCTCCAGGTCTACCTTTAAATTACAATACTTTATGACCACATAAGCGCAACATTAATAACATTACCCTCAGCCTGAGCTCTGCTCTGTGATATTTGGCAAATGTTTGCAAGCCAACATGCTCAACTGAATTGGTGAACCTGATAAACACATTGACAGTATATTATTTGTGGAGGAAGCTTCCAATTACTTTTCAATGCTACTTTCAAGTCTTCTTTCATACTGCATGATGTTCTTTTTGTAAATTATAGTCCTATTAAATGTGTCCAGCAGAAGCAGGTTCACAAAACTCATATCAAATTCTAACTCGACAGGTGTCTAGTTTATAACTGAATCATTTTCCTGCTTGAAAATGGTGTCAGAACTAAGTGTAAGTCAACCTGCACTACATCAACCCCCGACTCCACACTCACACACAAGTATGGCCATTTTCGGCTCCAAAAACTCAAGATAGGAACGGCCATAATACCAAACACAAGGTTGTCCACAGACCAGTGCTAGGTTTCCGCTTGGGTAGACATTATACCTGCTTAACATTAGCATGTTAGCATTGTTATTGTGAGCATGTTAGCATGCTGACGTTATCATTCAGTTCAAAGTACCGCCATGCCTCATAGAGCTGCTAGTATGGCTGTAGATTGTCCCGTATTCTTAATGTCTTTCCCTATACTGTGTCTTCTGTCATGCCCATACACAGATTTTTCACAGAACATTTGAAAAGCCTGAGCATAAATCTACCTGTGTTAACCTGATTTCTTTTAATCCCATAAAGCAATAAGGAAAAGCAGGTTTCTTGTTTATGTGATGTTTCAAAAAAAAATCAGATTACTGCTGAAAGCCAGGAATAATCTTTTTACTTAAGTAGGCCTACATGTAAATGCAAAAAAAAAAGTGTTTGCATGTGTGCGAGAGAGAAAAAGAGTGTTTGTGGATGAGTGTGTTTCTCCTTCTGTTCTTGTTTGCTGCTGCTGTGTTCAGAGCACATCTGTCTTTCTGATAGGATTATAAAACATTCACCAACAGATGTTTGCAGTCCTCTTTGAAGATAGCAATTCTGCAGACTGCTGTGGATTTATGAGTGCTTTCATCAGACAGTGTTGAATTTGTCACCATATCATCAATATTCTTAACAATGTAATCAAATTGTTAGCAATCCCTCCGACAGTCTGTTTTGATCTATCTTAAATCTATGAAAGGAGGTGTGAGGCAGTGTTTGGAGCTGATTCTATTATCCTCAAAGCTTGCTTCATTTCTTTCCTCATATATATATATATTTGTATTGCACTCAATACTTATAAATGTATGTTTTTCTTGATTTCAGTATTTCCCATCCTTCTCTGTAGTTCTGCCTGTCCCTCATAGCTGATGTTTTAATCACTCTCCGAAGATGTTACCAATTATCTTCAGTTAGTCAGTATAGAGCAGCGGTACCAAGTGACATCTGTTGCCAAAGCACCAAACATATAAACATAGTGTGCGCACAGTGTGTACATGCCAGGAGCTAACAAGCTATTGGCACATTTCCTATTTTCCACAGAGTCACATGCCAGATTGTAAATCTCCCCCAATCAGCTTTGGAGTGCTTGTGTTGATTCTTCCGTGTGTTCTGGTCTGTCAGTCAGGGTGTCCGTCTGTGCACGCTGTGGGCCCCCAGTAGTTGACAGAAATCCTGCTGAAGAGCTTAAGGCAGCTTGTTAAGCAGCCTTCATCTACTGCAGCGATTACAGGGAGCTTAATGTGATCATGCCAATGCAATAACCCTTTAGCAAGTTTTGGGTGAGATAGTTGTTCAGGATTGGAGATTCTTTTTTGTTAACACTATTTAGCCATTCTACTTGAAAGAGTTTACTTACACCTCAAGCTCGCTATGGATGCTTACAGATTTATTTACATGTGCATTTCATCGGGAGCTGTTTTTCTGTTTCTTTGCTGCATTGATTCTTTTTGTTGTTGTAGTTGACAAGCCCTGGAACACAGGTCTCATTTTTATCAAGAACTGTCACAGTTCCCTTCACTAGAGAGGAAAAGTACAAGAGACTTTTTACTGTCAATACTTAGTTTATGGCGCCTTGCTGACACAGACACTCTGACAAAACATGTTACAGCAACCACTCTCCCCCCTCAAAGGTGCTTTCCTTCATCTGTATGGCCTGTCTGCCTCTGCGCTGTGCTGCGTTACCATGCATCAATAACAGAGGCTGGTGCGAAAAGTCTGGTGGGGAGAAAGTTTAACTTTAGCTGTGCAACTTGGCAACTTTAAGATTTTAAACTGGGGATATTAAGAATTCAAATATGTTATTAAAAATGTAATATTTTTTATGACTGGATAATTTGGTGCATCTCTTTAACATAGCCAGAAAACAAAAACAAGTATAATGCTTACCCAGTGTTATGTGTGCATAAGCTTAAATGTTTAAGGGAAGAAAATGAAGCTATTGAACTGAAAGATAAACAGAAGGCGAGGATATCTGATATATTTAGTAATTACTGGTTTGCTGTTGCTTTTTAAGGATTCATGCTTTTACTTTTGAGCTACCACAATTAAACAAATTCCTCATATCTTTATGATACAATAGACGTGCTGCTGCAGAAATGCTGGAGGTATTACTGAAAAAGCTGCCTCTGAGAGTTGGTTGTTTAGGCTTTGTGGAGCATGTAGACCCACATATAGAAAGAATTAATTGCCTAAGAACTGCAAGGAAAGGAATACTGCAATATGGAGAAAGAGTGATGGAGAGTACGAGAGCTACCAGATGAGAGGAAGCGTCCCAGAAACATCTTTTATTTTTACTATATAGATGGTGAACACAAAATATTTTGCTAGGCAAAACAATAGTAATAAAAAAAAGTCTTTGTGAAGTTCCAAATGTTGCAGTTCAGACTGTGTCAAGAGATCTGTTCAATTCTGTTTTTTTGGAGTCCTTTAATATTTAATATATGCCAATACCTATAGTGCCAATAGTCTGTTCTCATACTTACAAATGTTGATTAGATATGTCTCTGACACAGTGAAATAACAGCTACAGCTTCTTCATTTCATACATCTTATTTTTGACAAGCTACTTGATCCAGACACTAAAAGTCCTGATTCAAAACTATTATAAAGTAATATGCTTAAATTATTGATGTGATATGAATGAAAATGAGAACTCGGAGAATGCGACTTTTTAAGTTGGCGTGACCGATCCACTAGAGAGGAAGAGTATCACTTTATGAGATTTGCCAATCTCTCTGTTGGAATTTCACAGGTGTGCACAAATATACGGTGCACTGTAGAGTCCGACTGAGGTAAAGGAGAGCGGCACTGCAACACTCGTGGGAAAGTACAGGAAAGAAAGGATTGAATTTTGATCGGCTTTTTTTTTTTAGCCGATACTGATCCATTAAAATACGCCCGGATTTGCCCGTATTACCGAGCAGGTCAGGTCATTTCTAGATTGTACCATAGAGTTGAAATAATAATGCATTATTTCATCAATATCATATGAAAGAATCAAAGCATGCTTTTCAAACACACATTTAGAACTTGATGTACGTGACAGCACTGGGTTCCATTTGCTATTATTATTATGTTTGCTGCCAGGACACTAATATGAACACAGGCTGTAGTTGGTATTGATTTTGTCGGTCAGTTTTTGGATGGTTCTTTACTTTATGTTGTGAAAAACCACGACCACGCTCAACCCTTTAATAAAATGGCTGCTGTGTCACAACTGCAGTTCTCAGTCTGTGTATGGCTGGAACATCACCTGCCCCACACCCAAACAGAACAAGGCTGTGAGCCTCTGACCTTGACAGCAACAACTTTGATGTCAGGAACTGCCCTCCAGCCAGACATTGTGTGTAAGGATTTGTCAGTTGTGATGTTAAGCTGCATCCCAATGGAAACTGTGTTTGTGTCTGTATATTTGTGTGTGAGGGCGACGGGTTGATGTGGGGTGACAGAGTGGCCCAGGCTCAACAAAACACAAGAATTTGAGCCTGTGCGACTGTAAAAATGCGTCAAAAATGCACATTTATAGACAGATACACTGAGCCGTGTGGCTGACTTTTGTTTCTTTGAAGGTGAAATTGAAAAACTGTTGTTTTGTGCGGCTAAAAGTCAGTGTTGGGAGCAAATTCTTTAGGAGTAACCATAATTTGAGAGTCAGAGCAGATAGTACAGCCTGCTTATCTGCTTCTTGGCTGCATATTTCTCCATGTTCTTCGCTTACATGTTATCAATGATAAAGCAGGCCAGGAGCAACAGAACTTCTTTGCAGTACCCACCAACTTCGACATTAACATTAACACCCACGCGCTCATACAGCACTACATGTACAGGACAGATTCTCTCGCACACATTCGTGTGTCGCAATCGTGTATGTGCGAATAGGTAAAAGACACACATTTATTGAGCAGGTGACCTTTTTGACCTTCCATACAGGCGCTTGTACACGTGATCCAGGCTTGGGCATTCAGTCCTATACTGTCCTACGCCTTACATCTTGTGACACTTATCAGTGTAAGCAGCATGGCACAGGAGGTAGAGTGGTCTAATCAGAAGGTGCTGGTTTGATCCCCGGCTCCCTCAAGAGAGAGTGTCAAGGTGTTGGAGCAAGACACTGAACCTCTAACCGCTCCTGATGAGCAGGTTGACACCTTGCATGGCAGCCTCTGCCTTCAGTATATGAATGTGTGTGTGAATGGGTGAATGTCAGCATGTGCTGTAAAGTGCATTTAGTCGTCAGCATAGAAAAGCGCAATACAAATGCAGTCCATTTACCGTTTTCTGATTTTTATGTCACACCTCCTTCACTAAGAGGGGCGGTTCATTCACAGACGGAATGCAATTATATACTATCTTTGCTGATTAATGTTTGAACCTCACCTATTTGAATATAAATTGCAATTCTGCTGTTTTTTAATTACACTGATAATTGCTACTAGTAACACACCAGTTTTTTTGCCCACAATAAATAAGAGGACTATTTATCTGTGAGTGCACAGACAACGAATGGACAGACATTTGTACATGTGTCTTTGCTCTATATTGTCACTAATAGCATTGTCAACCACTTCCAAAATCCCATGCTCCCCACCACCACCTTCCAATTTCGACCAATGCCTTTCCCTCTTGAAACGTGAAAGAAAATGAGTTTCGGTGCGCTCCATATCTCCCGGGAACACACATACACACACAGACCTTCAGGGTCAACATGCAATTAAACCACAGAGGGGCTCTCCAGTCTTACAAGGATGCTAGACATGGAAGGAGGCATGGCCAGCAAGACAAGAGTGTTAACCTTAATCTGAAGTGAACTGCTTGCTGGTTAACCTGCTGCTGTAGAGTACTGCTTCATGTGACCACTGGCCAGTTTCTCACTGCAGCAGTGACTCACAGTAGCAGGTACTGCTGGTCCACTGGCTGATGTCTCATGTTTTTTGTCAGAACAACACGAGTGAGAGACATAAGCTGAGGCGTGAAAGCCAGCTTGAAAGATGTGTATTGACATGATATACTGGAACTGCAAAATTGAAGACTAAAATTGTATCGAAATTTACCACGGCGGATTGGTCTCATAATTGTGTTTCCTGTGAAAAAGTAGATGAGGTCTATTTGTGTCGTCAATGGAACAATGCTACTATGAGAGCATGTTATTCATTTTCTATTCTTTCCATCTCGAGTCTATCAGACATCTTTGTCAGGATGTCAGGTGGCTCTGCAGCATATATGCAGCCAGACAGGCTTTGACGTTTTCCGATTTGTGATAATGTGAGTGCTATATTGTTCTGAGAGGCCAAAGATGATCTGAATAAAAACTGGTAGCCCGCGTTATCATTGTCTAAAATCTTTTCATAAAGGCTGACTGTAGTCTGACATGTTGGTTTGACTTTCTTTGGTTTAAATCTGTTTTTGAAAAGAGTTTCTTCTTAAGTTTCTTGTGATTTATTGGACAGAGTGGGCACTTTTTGCAATTTCCTTGCCTCTTAAATTGCTGCTAATACGGTGAGTGCCAGGGGAGAGACAAAAAACAATTAGGGATGGATGAAAAGGAAAACCTCATCTTTAACATAGCGTTATCAATTTGCAGTCTTCTCTATTTCAGCTAATTTGAATGCAGGGATGAGGATGGGTAAGAAGAAGGAGGGAATAAGATAAGGAGGCTGCGAGGTCATTATTTCAAGGAGAATTCAGTGACATGAATGTTGTCATTTTTTTTTCGTGCTTAACCGCAGTGCCTTTTACAAGAGAGTAATTTTGTTTTTCCTACAAGTCTTTGACGTAAATCTCAACAGTTAACCCAGGCAATCAGTAGAAAACACCAGGGGCAGACTCCCTCTCAGTCCTTGAGTGCCCTCCTGACATATCAGTAACATGATGACGGTGCATTGTTTCCATTGTCAAATGCCACAGCCTTTTTCCCAAGGTCTTTTGATTAGTTTAATCAGGACATCATTGCAGTAATAGCCCTATTAACAGGTTATTGGCCCCTGTGAGGCATTCATAATATAATTTAATATCACCATGAAAAGATTTCATTGAGGTAAACATGTTCATCTTTTTACAGAGTAACATGTTTATTATAAGCTAGTGGATCAAATGGGGAATGATAATGCAAAATCACTCAGGCATCAGTGCTGCTGCAGGTTAGGCAGTGTGCTACAGTGGGGCGCAACTGTAGAGTTTTATTTATTGTTTTATCATTGATATGTGTGTTTCTATTATTTATATGTCTTTACACAATAGATTCAAGTGACTAAAAGTGATAATATCCACGTCTATAATATGAAATCACTGAGATCTTATTTAATTTAGGCTATCCTTATTCAGCTATCATACCCTATGACTGAGTATACTTGATTCCAGAAAGTAGGAAAAAATGTTAACACGACATCCCTGTCACAAGCTCCACTATGACACATAACTCCTGATATGAGTATATAGTATCAGTACTGTTTTATTAACAGAATTACAGTGTAGTCGTAGTGACACCACTCCATCTGTGCATTAAGCTGCTCGGCAGCATTTCACTTGGAATGTGAATGAGCTGCTCTCCGGTCCTCTGTATGAATGATTGAACAATATTTATATACACTATATATATAACACATTAATATTGAAATCTGCAGCAATAATATATACCTTTCCACCAGGCAGAAAAAAAGATTTACTGTGCCGCAGTAACTCAAACAACTCAATGGTTTCTTAATAGGCAGGGGATACAATTTCTTATATTTAATCATTTGTAAAGAAGTAACACAGGACCACAGTAAATTATTACTCATAATAATAACAGTCAGTCACACCATCATGTTAATTAGTTTTACCCAAGATTCAGACTTAATATAAGGAGTCAAATTCTGTAGAACTGTCGAGTTAGATTTCCGCGTTAACTTAAAGACTTTAAGACGTATAATCACTGACATCATTACAGATATCTGGATAGTTTAATGCACCGCGATGGGGACAAAGCCTCTGAGAGTCTTATGATACAAATCAGTGTCTTGCTTTTTGTTTAATTGATAGCTTCATGCAGCACTCTGCACACTAGAACTTAACGCACAAATAGAGTGGTGTCGACTGTCTATGGGGTTAGAGTATATGCAGGAGGGGCGTTCAGAGGCACAAGAGACAATTGTCAGTTGTATCAGTTGCGTTATAAAGCGACCACAATGGGGTAAACATGTTAAAGGATAAGTATGGTGATATTCTATATTTTTCCTATCGTCAGCAAATCCCAAGTCTGGGACAATGGACAATATGGCCTGTGTGGCCAAAGAAGGATGTATCTTATCTTATATATATATATGTATTTCTCTGGGCCATATACTATTAAAAACACATCAATGGACCATACAGTTACACTGGCTGGCATGTTCCATCATGACTATCGAAAAGACCACTTTATTGAGTATCTACTGCAGCCGGATTGATATAAATTAAAGATTTGCATCTTGATTCTTGATATTTCGGCCAATATTGGCTTATTATCTCTGCCAGGCTTAAGCCTGAGGTGATCACGTGTTTGGTCGTTTGTGTATGTGTCCATGTTTGTATCTATCTGGAGCTGATCACATATACTGCTCTACCAATCACCTTATTTTTTAGTGCACATATATGACTGTAAGCTGTAGGGCCTCTCCTGGTTGCAGTGATTCACAGTTTTTGAAAAACCTATTTTCCTGACTGCTCTGTTTGATCCCACCATTGACTGCTCACTCCTCAATAGAGGCTGCAAGTCTTCATGTATGTGGCAGTCAGGGTAGGACTCTTTGTTGCCAGGATATTAACATTTTACATTACTGGTATTTTGATAATTGTTTCTGTCCAGATTTGCACCTTAATTAAGTAACCTGCATGTTGTCTCCCCTTAATTCTACTGTCATGCATACACGCTGGACACACAGCCAGCCTGGAGTGCAACCTGGTTTCCCACCTACAAGCCCCCAGACACACCTGCTGGAAGTCTGCCTTCTCCTGAGTGCACACTTCTAAATACAGATACATTGGTACCTGTGTGCAAAACTAGGTTTGATGTTATACAGAAACAGTGTCACCATTACATAGCACTTTATGTCCCACTTAATATGTGTCTTGGTCACAATTTACAGAAAAAGAAACAAATCGAAGGGCTCTGTGTAAGAACTGTTTGTTTATGTTGTGTCTTTATTTAAAGTACTGAATATATTAGGTATCTATCTGGCTACTGTACAGCTGACAGTCTAGATAATACAGAAGTTTGACTTTGACTTTTAGCAGTTGTTTAATTAGAATGAGTAGTGAGTGGAAATGGAAGACTTCAGGAACAACCTGATAGAAAGATTTTGAATTGTCAGAGAGTTGAGTTTTCTGAAAAATACTGCTTATCTGTTGAGAGGAAGTGGCTTAAACAGAATTTATGTTTGAAGATGATCATATCTCTGGAATAAGAATGGAAATCAATGCTTGGAATTATGTTGGAAGAATTCGGAGAATGAGAAGAACATGAATCGAGCTTCTAAGAATAGGGAAGAAAATCCCTACAATCCCTAGATGGTGTTGATAAGTGATGATGATCCAGTAATGATGATTAAGATGATCACAATAAAGACAATTATGAGGATGAAAATGATGAGGATGAAGATTTTTGTCATTGCTCTGCAGGATTTTTTTCTTTGTCTGCGCGCATGCTAAAAGCAAATATGGCTGCTGGTGCCATCTGGTGCCTTATGGTATTTTAGGGGATTAGTCATGCTGAACATAAACTGTCTCATGGAATTTCCTTTGTCATTTCAACATTAGCACAGCTTTCCAACAACCAGTTCTAGACTATTTTCCATCTGCACGCATTTCCTCTTCAGGAGCACGTTTCCAATTTCCCTTCTTCCTCAGCTTGACACTTGGTATGTCAGCACTTTTAATGGATAGAGTATTTCATTTGGCGATACAGATCATCACACATGCGCGCACACACACAGCTGATATAAACTGATAAATATTTGGTATTTGCTAATACTTCCTTTGTTTCTCACACTGAAAGGTTTGCTATCAAATCATTTCTCCCCACACCACTGTTTTAGGGTATTTCATGATTCATGGTAGAGTAGAAGAAGAAGAAATGTGTCTCTATTCATGTATTTAGGATTATTGTTTTATGAATATCATCCCTTTTTGGGGATTTCAATTAAGGATGAAGATTCCATAGCGATTTGATTCAAAGTCAGTCAAGATTTAATGGATTCCTTTTATTAGCTTCCGACAAATTGCCTTTTTAGTGGGAAGAGCATTTGCATTATTCATTTGTGAAAGAGCAAGCATTTATGAGTTCATTTAGTTTAGTTCTGGATGAGCTCAGCGACCAAGAGTGGGACTAAGAATGACTCATCACAGAGGAGGATGAAAAACACAGTGTGAGATGAATCTCATCTGACCCCTGACCTCTTGCTTTGCTGTCTTGGCTGTGTAGGTGATCCAGCGCAGGGAGGATGGCTCGGTCAACTTCTTCAGAGGATGGGACTCCTATCGTGAGGGATTTGGGAAGATAACTGGTGAACACTGGCTCGGTAAGTGGCTCAAGTGTCTGTGATTGAGCGTTTGGCATTGTATGTGCAACACTATGGCAAGCCAAATACTGGAAAGTAAAATTTAGACAGTATTACCAACTTTGCTCAACCAGCTGTAGTTTTATTTTCATTCCAAGGCTTGATAAAAAAAAATATCACCTTATTAGCAACGTAATGGTCGCCATGAATCCACAAGTACAGCACTCCATCTCAAAGCTGAAAGAAGAAAGACACTCACCTTCAAAGAGTGAAATAGCGAGTCATGGTTATGGAGCAAGATAAAGAGATACCCAAGGAGAGGCAGACGGGGAGAAATTAGATGACTTTGGCCGTTCATATCATCAAAAACTCAGTAATAGTTGTAGTTCTGTGACAATGAAACCCACTTCATTGAAAGCAACTCACACTGCAGCGGATTAAAAGGTGTATGTGTGGTACATTTAAATGTGTGGTATGCGATTCTACATAATGTGATTCTAGTCCAATACATTTTTTCTGTCAGTTTCTCCTCATGGCCACACAAAACTTGTTTTTCGAGTCATTCCTGCCTGGATTTTTTTGTCAGGCAACATTTAATGACTTGCAATGACACATTTGGCAATTTGACAATTTGACAATTAATCGAATATCAATCGCTATCACAATTTTGGCTTTTTGCAATTAAATGAACATGCTTGGCTGTGATATTGACTTTAAAATGTGTGCTTAACATAAGAGCTTTCTCAACTAACAGCCAGTCGCCAGCAGTGATTGAGATGTTTTGGCTTCACTTTTTGGAAAGGCTGCAACCAGTGCAAAAAGATTCCTTAATGTTGTGGCTGTAGTCCAGAGGAGAAGAGTAATATACAACAGAGAGGAGACGAGCATAATGAAAATCAAATATCTGGAGCAGAAGGCGAAGAGCTAGTCCCTTTTAAAGGGAACACCATCCATTGTTTGGAAGTATTTGGGATTTAGGGCAAGTGATGTTAAGCATGAACAAATCATATGGAAGGAGTACATGCAAACTCAAAGCAATACATCCTCTTAAACCATCTGAACAAACACCACAAACTGCAGTACAATGAATGCATGAAGGCTAACGTTACCTCACTGAAGCTCTGCTCTTGTCCAGTGTAGTCAGTGAGATGTGAGTATTACTGTTTGGAGCTGGTGCGCTTGCTCTGGGAAACCTTTCATTCTCTCTGCATGTCAGCTGTACAGCAGCAAGTTTAGCAGTTTGCAACTAGCTAACATTCGTTACATGACTTGCTGTGCCATTGTTTGCAACTATATCATGGTATTCGTTATGGTATTAGATTTCTCCAGAATGCTTACCCCACCTTTAATGAAAGCCCACATGAGAGCACCACAAAGCTGCAACACAAGCCAAAAGATCAGCAATTCATATCCAATGTTTTTATTTTTCACATGACAAACACACAGTAAAATTTTATTTTTTGTAACCTTACAGCTTTTTAGCGGTTGCCTTCTGCTAAAAATGTGGATTTTTCTTGTGCTTGTTCAAATCTTGCTGGCAGCATGACAAACTAAGTCCATCCCTCGCCTCAAATTTGACAGGAAAGAATGCCAACAAAGAATCAATTCAACTGTGAAATTATCAACTTTATCAAAGCCAAATCCCTCGGCTTCACACCACTGCTCATTAAAGGTACCAAAATATTTCATCTTGGGAGAGAGAGAGAGAGACAGACTCATCAGCTCCATCATGGTCATTCTTGTAGATTTAAGTTAGCTGCTTGCTCTGGTGATGTATACTTGTGAAGAGGGGCGGCAGTGGCACCCACAACATATTCAATACATCTTAATTGAATTAGACTTCTGTATCACCTATTGTAATTATTTTATCGGTTTACCTTCATACTCAAACATGTTTAAAAAATCCCAGAGGCTTGAATAGAAATATAGCTTGTTCTCTCCATTAGTGGCCTTGTAGCTTCTTTTTAATTGGACCGACATTTGATAATGAGACAGAACATGAAAGCAGTTCTCTCACATCAAGGAGCAAGGTTAATTTATTAATAATTTAACACAGGGTTTTATAACAAAATGCAAGTTGTAGCCCTTTTGTGCCACTCACAAAACAAAAAAATAGATAAATTAATGAATAAATAATAAGTTTTATGGAGATGAATTTAGGAGTCTCACAGTATAAGGAAAGACGCTGCTCTGCAGTCTGATGTACAACAGTGGATACTAGTGTACTGCTTGTCAGATAGCAGCAGAGGCTGGCTGTGGCTTGATTGGGTATCCCTTGGGTTCTGTGACGCTACCTTACCAATATCACTGATGTTTGGTAGATGAGTACCACTGACATTCAGAGTGGTTTTAATCACCCACTGCAGGACGGCTCTGCAGCGAGTTAGAGTTAGTATTGGCAAAACTGACAACCCAGAAAACACATATGAGTTTAAATACACGACAGGCGACTAAACTAGAAACAACTGCACCTGAGGAGTTTGACTCTGTGGTAACATGTAATCACTGTTTTCTCAGACATAATCAACATCTTGCTGGGATCTCAGTCTTTAATTGCTGCATAATCTCAACTATTATCCCTGTATACCCAAACATCCCCAGTGACATGTTGCAGTGCTGTGTCATTCTTTTCTTTTTTGTTCAACATTCAGCCCACCATATCAGCATACATACCTACAGTTTACATATAGAGGTGAACTATGCTTTAAATAGAGTTGTTGAAAAAACGTGACTTTGAGCTTGTGCTTGAATGCACTTCTGAAACATTAGCCACCATTCAAGCACTCACTCTTTTAATCCTGATCCCAGAACCTTCAGGGCTACTGCACTCCCACTTAACACATGCTGTACCATACTGTGACTGCGCTCTGATTCATGGCTAATTGAAACAGTGAAATTGTGACGGTGTCAACACTCTGAAGCTTGCAAGATGCCTACAGGTGTTGACTCATCTCATCAAAAAAAAGGTGGATGTGAAAACAACTTATAAACTTCATAAAACAACGTCAAAAACGTCATTAAAGAAAACAGTCTGTTCCCCAATCAGCATCCATTGGGATAATAAGCTGTTTTATATTCTCACATTACTGATCACTAAATCTGGTCTGCTTACATAAAAACACCAGCCCCAAAAAACGCTAATCATTTACAGAAATGTTGTTTACTGAGGAAATTTGGCTTGAGCAGGAGTGTTAATGAGCTATCACCATGGTAAGTCCGTGTATCTTTAAAAACTCTCATCACAGTATGCTCGAGATATGACTTGTGGAGTAAGTGGAGCTTGAAGACCATTTCTGTAAGAAAAAAAAGCACACTTGGTCATGGTCACAGTCGTGGACGTGCCATACCACAGCTGAGCTACTCTCCCTTTAGCACTCTAGATTAAAGCACATATATGCACGCATGCACATTAGGAGCAATACTGTGTACATAAAAAAGAATCTGTGGGCAGCTAAGCATGCAGGCACACTTAATATTATAGATTAATGGTGGCACATGGTAAATGATTTGTTTAATTTTGTGCCCCGTCTCTGTTTAATACTCATCACATTTCACTCAGGCAATCTCATGGAAAAATCAAACTAAATTGTCAGTATATGGGTTTTAGATGGTGATGCACTATCAAACAAACCTGACCTGTGACACATACCATTTCAACATAGACTCTTTTGCACCACCTACAGGAAAAGGGAGTAATAATTGCTGCAGTTTTAACACACGTGCCACCTGCAGGTAATGAGTGGTACAGCCACACTTTTTTTCTTAAACGTTGCTGCTGTTTTGTGAATTTATTGAGATTCTTCTCTCTATTTTACACTTTAAACATCTGAGTTACTGTAAATTGAAGTAATTAATGAGCAGAACATCAGTGTATCACTCTAATCTGTATTAAAAATTAAATAATCAATTCATTTGTCATTTATTTTGCTTTCAAAACATCAGAAGTTCTTTCCAGCCACAAGAAATGTGAAACTAGAACCCGATTATGAATCACATATTTCAAATTTGTATGACATGATTGATCTAAGAAACAGAATCTGAGTAGCATAATTTGTAAGTATTTTGGGACTGATATACTATTACAATACAATATACTATAATATCATTTAATCTAATAATATGAAATTGAATGAAACTGAATTTTTTTTCTTCAGTGAGAATTCAACTCTCTTAGTGACACAATGTGTGTCTCAGTGAACTGAATTTGAATTTGAATTTGTATTTTTTCAGAGCAAATGAATTCAACTTTAGAATATTACATTGAGTTATAAGCTTATTGGAATTCAGTTCCAAACTAATCAATTAAATTTCAAGTTACGCTACTCAGATTCATTTTTTCAAGTTATTCAATACAAGTTAAGCAATACAAATACAAATTATGTAATTCTAATTCTGTCTTTTTAATGTAATTATTTAAATTGAGTAATTCACATTCAAATCATGATCCAAACTAGTTTCTAGTGGCACATATTTCTGCCCATACTTGTCCATCAGACATGAGCTTCAGTAATTAATAATTCATAATATGTAAATTGGTTGGAAACATTTGCGACTGTCGCTCTGTAATTCTATAATATTGCCTGGGCTTGCATGGTTTTGGGTTCTTCACCACCTTCACCACCTCTGTGTCCTTGCTAGACATAGAACTGCTTGTATATACTGTAGTCTTTCCAGAGTTTATGTGAATTAATGGAGATCTAGATCTCTTTGCTGACCTGAGGCCATTACAGAGTGCAGCCCATAATAAAAAACGTGGTTAGAGTGCCAGCTAGATCTCCCTATGGTATGCTATAGGAGCATGGAGGGAATATGGAAAGCTCAGAATTTAGCAGGCTGAATTTGAATGAGCCGGCAGGCTACTTTCAACCTTTCACAGTACCCTTGCTCATTCAGGGTATGCTGTTGTCTCGTCACCCCCATCATCGATTACCCTCAGGGCAAAAATGAAAAATGGATCCATGCTTGCCTGCAGCATTGCTGCTACCTCCGCCAGACCAATATTGCTCACTAATGCCAGCCGGCAGCTCTGAAATTCTGTACATTTTTCATTATCCTAATATGCAGGTAAATTGTGATTTCATTTACGATTTTTGTATTGAACTTCTGAGAGAGTATGATGGTGACAATAATAGTCATTAGAAGAAAAAGAAGAAGCATGATGAGAAAATGAAGATTAAGAGACAGAGTAAACAAATCCTGAATTATGTGGTTCTGTTTGAAAGTGGCTACCTTCACTGCATTTAATAGTACAGTACCTCAAACATTTGCTGGATGACACAATCACACATGGGAGAAAATTCTAGCACATGCATGAGGCAAATGAAAAGTGGTCAGTTCTGGTATAATCAATAAGGATATCTTGTTCGTGTGTCAGTTTGGCAGCTTAGGTGTCAATTAGCTGGAATGCCTACAGAAGAGGAGTGTCAACTCTAAAACTGCTACAGTAGTGTATCACTTTGACACTTTGACAGTCTGTTGTTATTGCTTTCTGATGAAGGCATGGTTTTATCGTATATCATGGATAATGATTGGGTGTGCAACCTCAGTTTCTGTTAACATCAAAGCAAAAAACCTGCTGCATAACAAAACACAAGCTATTTTCTCTTTCCTTTTTTTTAAATTAAAGGATGTCATACATCACTCGCAGTTCTTTGGATACTATTTATGTCAAGCAGAAGATATGTCATCCAATTTGAGACCTATGGCTTAATAGAAAGATATAATTTCTGCATGCTGTGTGTATAAGTGTAAAAACTAACATATTGCTGAATAATCTCTCCCAAAGGAGCATGTATAAAGAGCATAAAACTGGGTCAAGGCAATTCCATTGTTGCCATCAAATCTATTAGACACCTGGTCTCTGAGGCTGATGTAGACTTGTCTACTTGTAATATAGGTCCTGAAACAGTTTAATGCTGTCCCAAAGAGACTAACCCAGTTTTCCAGATGGCCTATTACAATAACATACCTTGGTCTGAAGTGTTGAAAGCAGCACTTAGATGCAGCGGAAAGAGGATAGACAAATTGTCTATTGTCATATTCATGTCCTGTCTTAGTCAATAAACTGCAGCAGTGATTTATACTTGTGTACAAGCAAAATACTATAACAAAAATTTCAAGCTGTCACTTTAGCTAGTGTGTATTGGACATTTATGGAATATCAGTCAAAAGCTGACACAGCCAAATTCCAGTGACATTTTCGCCCCTTTCTTTTTGTGAAACCTATCATCAGGGAATTGGCGTTCAGAAGAAATGTTTCGAAAGCTATTTGTCAGAAAGTTTAGTCTTTACTTCAGTTGTCCTTTCTATTGTGGCTTTTTTTTTTTATTTTATAGATCTTGAAAAAAACCATGAAAAAACGAAAAAGCTACGACCAGCAAAGTAAAATGTTTTTGTTAATGGAGTTTATGGGTTTGGAATGGAGCAATATAACAGCTGTTTCTGGTTAAATAAAAAGCATCTTACTCTATAATGCAAAGGTCTATCTCTGTAGGGATACTTCCATAATGTTGTCAGATACTTATAATAACAATCTGAGCCTGTCAGCAACTGTGGGCTCCCTTTACCTTTAATAAAAGATTTTTTCTTTGTTTTTTTTTCTATTTGAAGAAAAACAGAACCACTTAACATTCTTGAGCAGTACTCAATTTTATTAATCAGTGGAGCATTAACAGCTTAATCAATACCTCTAAATGGAATTCTAGTTTTCTAGTAGCTCCGAGTAATAAGAATTAATATTTATTTGTTGTCTCATCAAGTGCTGGATTGGATTTCTGTCATCCGTTTATTTATTTTCATACTTTTTTTTTATATCTTTTTCATCCTGTAGTCGTTTGGGACAATTTTTTGTCAGTAATCAATATGCATTTGGTATCATTTGAAGTCAAGTACAACAATTCTATGAATAATGTAAAATCCCCAATTCTCTTTTCTTTTGTCTTGTTTTTGAAGCAAAATGAAAACGGAAGCTGATTTTTGAAGAATTTTGAGCACAAAAACATCGATCCCTTATTATCATTTTGACACCATGAGAAAATGTGCAAGAAATTCACACGCTGGGAGTTTTATGGATGTTCTAGTTTAAGGAGAAGCAGTTCTCTGAAGCAACAGGGGAAAGATGCTAATACTGCTAAAGCTCCAACCGAATTAAATTTTAGGCTCTGGGCAAGGACTCCTCAATATCTGTTGCAGTCACATAAACTGGCGAGGTGAATCCAACCTGGACATTTCATTATGTATCTGCCTAGTTTTCTACTCTAAGGAGTGAACTATTGGAGGCGGTGTATCAGAGAAATTAGGAGAGACAGAATCTGCTTTCATAGCTGCTTGAAGGTTGGTGTATTGATGTCACGGTGTTGCCCTCACCTTCAAGCTCTTTTCATTTACGGTAAGCCGTTTTATTCACCACAGGAGTGTTCCTCCTTTATTCTGGCCAGTGTTTACATCCCGCCTCAAGCCTGTGTGAGCGAGGCACTGCAGCGCTTGGCTAACCAGATAACCAGTATGGAGCAAGAACACCCTGACTCTCTTCTCATTATTCTGGGGGGATTTTAAAAGAGCAAACCTCTGCCATGAACCGCAGAAATACAGATAGTATATTAACTATTTCACCAGGGACAGAAACAAACCATCACACAGTATTAAAGGATGCTACTGCTCTGTTCCATGCAGGTTTTGGCCCCATTGGTCACTCATTTTCTTGCAGCTCACACATGAAAACTAAAATCTAGAAAGTCTGTGGTAAACGATGTGGGATGACGGTAAACAATATTATTGGCTTTACTGATATTGCAGCATTGTGAGGTGTCAGTGCAGATACAGAACATGTGTTCAGCAATAGAAGCTATACTGACAAGCTAAAATATCACATATCTCCCTGATCTCAACTGACTCACTACACAACCTACAATTTCAAATGATTTCCTTTACCCACCACTCCTGCCATTCAACCTGCATGCTGCATCGGTGAAGAGGATGTCTTGCGACTCTTTCAGAGCCAAAAATCTGGGAAAACCCCAAGCCCAGATGGCGTCTCACACCCCTGTCTGATGGCCTGTGGTGACCAACTGGCTCTCGTCTTTGCACAGATCTTAAGCAGATAACTCAATTTGTGTGAAGTTCTCTCCTGCGATAAATGCTTCACAATCCTACTGTTTCTCATAAAGCTTACATAACAGGAGCAGTAACTACAGGGCTGTTTCCTTCACATCGGTGGTCCCAAAATTCTTTTGAAAAACTAGTAATGGCCCACGGAAAGCACATCATAGGCCCCCTGCTGAATCCCCTGCTGTTTCCCTAGGCCCACACGCTGGTTAATGAAGCAGTCATTATGGCACTGCACTCTATCCTGCAACATCTTTAATGGGGATCATATGCAAGTATTCTTGTTCTTCTCCTGGAACTTCTCTGTTCAAAACACAGATATACTAATCCACTTCTAGCAGTGACTCGCCAACTTCTGAAAGACAGGATGCAACAGGAGAGGCTGGGGAAACTCGCATCCTGCTCTGGTGATCCCCAGGGATGTGTGTTCTCCTCACTGCTCTTTTCCTTCTACACAAGTGACTGTACCTCTGGGGACACAAGTCATGTCTGAGACTCAGCTCCCATGTCACCTCCTTCACCATGTTCAACACTGTGGCTGCCATGGGAATTTTCAGGTTTAGACCAAGCTTTGGAAGAAGGCCCAGCAGAGGGTGTACTTCCTGTGCCAGCTGAGGAAATTGCAACAGGAGTACTGCTACTTATGTACAGTAAATGTCTTGGTTGGCCATGACACAGGAAAAAAAACTACAACAAACAGTCCAGCTGATGAAAATATTATTGGCACCAGCCCGCTTACCACTCCTGGACATGTACACCACCTGAGTTCTCTTTAAGCCTGACCACGAAGCCTGACCACAAATTTACTCCTCCCCGTAGGAGTTTCAACATGCACCCCACTACTGCAGATGTGCCACTCCATCACTCCTTTCATGTGGAGATCATTGTCGCCCACAATACCATATTCTGATGAAAATCGGTTTGCCCTATACCTCAGGGAAAATAAGACACATGTAGCCCTTATGGATTGTTTTAATCTAAAATAAAAATGCTAATATGGTTACTCAACTGTTTAATAAGCCAGCTGTAGAAGACGTGAACTGAAAATAAACCTTATTAAATTCCTTTAAAAAAAAAAAAAGCTTCTGCCTGAGGCAATGTTATGGATCGTGTCCTTGTTTCTCTGGCAGTTTATGTCATTTCCCAGATAGCAAGGGATGCAAACCAGATGTTGTAATGCTAGACGTCAGAGCAGCACTGGTAGTGTTACTGTTTCAGATCAGATTTGGCTGCACAACTAGTGTATAAACAGCAGGAGGGAGAGCAAGTAGGTAAACAGCAGAGAAACTGAAACTTAACTTTATTTCCTGCCATATTTGGAGGCTCTCATATTTTTTATATATGAACTTTCATCCGTCTCTCATCTCTGTGATGATGATCATCGCTGGGTAAATACATCTGCTTGTATATACTGTTGCAGCCTGCTAATTCGGATGACTGTGCACCAAAACAAGCAGGCACAGAAACAATTTCTTTCCACATGACTTTACAGTAATGAACAGATAACTCAGTCACATGATGACTCAAAACAATATCTGCTCAATAGCTGTGCAATACCATCTACCCTGTATATAGCACAAGCCATTGTTAGAAAGCCTATAGCTCCACATAATACACAGCACTGCCGCATTACTGATTACACATTATTATTTATTTAGACCCCTTTTATAGTCATGCTACCTGTATGCAGTTACCAGCAAGACCAGAAACCTGTATTTACAGCATACTTGACCTGTATGTTGTACAGTACATCTATACACTAAGTGATTTGAGGCAGGATGAGGGGGGATGCAAAGCCTCCTTGTTAGCAAAATGATAATAACCTGCTACTCCCTGCTCTCCTTAACAGAAGACACAGTGAGGGTAAATAAGGGGGTTGCTTTGTTTGGTCTGCCTGACCCGGTAAATATCAAAGGCTGTGTTGTGCATTGATAAATCCACGGCGTCATCCGTGATACTGAAGTAGCGGATAGCGAGTAACGTATTTGGTAATTGCACCTTTTTTTCTCTCTGACAGTTTCATCTCGGATCTATAATATTCTCTAAACTATACGCTATGAATACTCAATTCTAAACTAGATTGTAGCCTTTAAACTCTGTAGAGCAGTGTCACCTTGGTGATCAAAGTGACAAGTAGCAACGTGTAGTCACGGAAGAGAGTGAAGATCATCAAGACACACTGCTTCTTGTGTAATATTTCCGCGAACATTCAGCAGCATCTGTGCTGCAACCCCCAGCATACTTGGCCAATACAGGTAGTTCTGATTTGTGATATCCCAAAACAACTGACGTTGTTTCCCTTTTATTACATTTCAACACCACCAAATAACATACAAGAGTCATTTTTCCCTTCAAGTGTTTAGTGATTCTCTTTGTACTGAGGATGCCCAGAGCATGTGATCAGATTTTTGTGATGGTCCCCAGCAGTGTGAGAGGGGGAACAGTGTAATAAGACCCATGTGTCTTGACTGCTCTGCCTGCAAGTTGTCCTCCATCTGACGAGTGCCTCGTTGTGATCTAACATCCCTCAGCTGACTACCTCATTAAAGATACACTTAGAGCTGCCACTGAGAAGAAATAGAAAAAGTAAAACCTTTTTTCCCCTCCAATACAGTCTTTTCTCCTGCCTGTCACGAAAAAAGCACAAAATACTGTGGAAAATTGCAGTGTTAACCACTTTACATACTGCTCACCTTTAACGAGTGGGGCATATGCGAGTGCTATAATTGAGCCCTTAGTCGGCCCTGAGTATTGTAAGCTCATGTGATTATAGGAAGGTGGGCCACAAAGAATAAGATATTTTCGTGTTTGTGTGTGTTTATGCAAAAGTGAGGGTGCAGATAGGAGACGGGCAAAAATGATGACTATAATTTGGAGATGGGCGTTTGACAAGCTAGTCTGTCTGTGTCAGTCCTAAGCGAGTGAGGGACACTTCCCTTCAAAGGAGCAGCCTGAATAGACTGAGGACAGAAAACAGTGTGTAGCGACAGTCATCAAAATGTTAAAGCAAAGTGTTTAGAGGAAAAATGTAACCACATCTTTTCATGTAAGTAACTTCACCGATGCTCATAAAGTACAATGAAGGAGAAGATGCTAAAAATCCACCCTCATCTGCACTCACACTCAAACACTCATGGTAAATCAGCTGCCAAATGTCTGTTGTCTTTCTTTTGCTCTTTTATTCCCTTCATCCCTCTCCTATGCTTTGTATCTTTATCTCATTTCTGTGGCTGGAGTCCTAACCATGTTTCACAGATCAATGTGAAACAGCACAGAGTCTCTGGCAATTAACTCCCAGCCTGTAGAACTACTCAGAGCAGAGGAGCCACACACAACAGGGGAGCCCATTCATCTTCAGTCTGGAGAGAACACACTGTCTGCACACATCGCTGGAACACATATACAATGGGGCTGAAAGAATAGATGTGATGAAAAAGGGCCAAAAATGCTTATTTTGTTGAGTAGTTGGTGTCCTGAGAGAAAAGGATGGGCAAGGCATTGAGGGGTTACAGCCCAGTGTTGTTGAACCGCAAGAACCACTGACAAAAAGATCATAATAATGCAGCGATTTAGCTGCAATTGTCAGAAACTCTTTCAGCCACCCATTTCAAGGTTGTTGATGACTTCTGCCACACTGCATGATGCACAACCACATTCTCTCTCTTATGAAGGGCTTTTTAAGGGCATTCACCATCTAAACAGAGCAAAGAACTTATAGACGTGCTGCGTACCAGCATCTAAGAACATCCTAAATTTAAAACATATAATAATGCAGCTTTTTTTGTACAGAGCCACTCCACATGGTTACCTTATGTAGCTATTTCTCTGTTGGTGATTTCTTTTTATTACTTTTTTTTATTATCATTTCCTTCCTCCTAATCTTTTTCTTTCCCACGGACCCATGCATAAACACATCCTTACACATTTATCCTCCCCAGCTTGCCTCTACCACAATGCAGCATCCTGAGGCTTGTATTTATATTCTTGTCATGCAGTAGAATATCTAAAGAGGACTGTATCTACAAAAGGGAGCACAAATCAAAGAACATCACAATTCCTGTGAGGATGACGGCCCATTTTGCCTTTCTTTGTGTACCTTTTTTTTTCAATTATTTTGTCTATGGACAGTTTTGTGCAAGTGAAATAGCCCTGTATAGCCAGGGAAGGAAGGGGGCAAGAGTTTGAATAAACATTTGATCACACTCATGGGGGCTTTTCATAAAACGCCTCTTCTTCTTCACATTTACTTTGCATAACCCTGAAGTCCAAGATGAAATTGCATCACAAACCTGCATAAATATCAGGCACTTTCAGAGCAGTGATTACTCTGAAAGCATATCTGTGGAGTAAAAACACAAAAAAAAATAATAATCGCTGCAGACGTGCCTTGACCCTGTCAATGATTCATCTGTGAAAATCGGCCAGATACTCCATTCATGTGTTGCTGTTTCTTCTCCCAGCTTGGCAGCAGTACCACTGACAGCAGCAAGGTCAGAGGTCAGTGCCTTTCACCACTCACAGCTTAGTGAAAAAAAGGGGGATGGAGTGTTGATCGATCATCCTCTGGGAGATTTATTACTCCGATCTTTAATAGATCGGTGATGCTTCTGCCTCATTTAAAGGCAAGACCTTCGGCCGCACAGCTTGCCAGTGTCCATGCCCATGTAGTCTGTGGAAATATATTATTTATTGAGACGTTAAGAGTCAGACAGAGAGGACAGGTGAAAAAATTGGAGAGATGATGCGTGTTGAAAAATTGGTGAGATAGCTGGGAAAGGAAACAGATGAGTGACTTTGGCAAGGATTTGTTAGCGATTGGTTGGAGCACACTGGAGTAAGCGAAGCAGCAGTTCTGGAGAGTAAAAATCCAATAGGTTGTTAGGAGGAAGCGGTGCATAAATTAAAGCATAGAGTGAGGAAGGGGCTGAAGCTAAGAGATTAATTAAGAACAGTTATACTTTTTTATTCATAACACCTTTATGAAACAAGTAATAAAACTTTGTTCAGACGTGGACTATTTCAAATGTATGCACCTTTAAATCCTAAAGATGAAAGGTATGCACCTTTATAAATAGTGTTTTGTAATTCCATCACTCTAGGAATACATTTTCCAGTATTGTATAAGATGCACATGTAGATGCATATGCATAAATGCAAAAAAAAAAAAAAAAAAAAAAAAAAAAAGCCTAACTATGCACAAGCTCATATACATGCATAGCCACAATGTGCATAAGAAACTGGTGTAGAGTCAATAAAGGCTGCTACCTTGCAGGAAGGTCACAGCTTAGAGAAACTCTCCACAAGGCTCAACACAGTCTCCCTCTGAACTCTCTCTCTCTGTTCCCGTTAGAGGGAATAAATAGCCTCATTATTCCGCCAGGTGCTCGCCATCCATCCCTGTGTGTTGCTTTCCATTGTTTCTAAAAACCTCCTGTCACGTTGCTGTCAAAACTGTTGATTCTCTTAGCTTCTCACAATAGTCCTCACAGAACCACACTGTACGAATTATCGTACATATTTAAATTATTTTCACAATATAATTTGCCGTTTCGTGCAGTGCAGAACTGGTGATGCTTTGTTCTGTTTGAGGAAGCAAATCTTAAATTCAAAGAGCCCGTGAGCTGTTTACAGCAGGTGACATTAGATCCCCCAGACTACCACTGAAGAAACAAGTTGTCAGTTTACATATCCTGCAACATATCAGGGTGCTCTTTTAACACAAGTTAGCTGTTGCCCTATTTAGGGATCATTAACCACTCACGCCTTCATGTCACCACTATTTTAACAAAGCATTGACAGAATTACTCTTGATGCATACAGAGTCATCAGCTGCATCTCTTTAGTTGAGTTATTATTTCATAGTGGTTGACACTGGAGTTTTTAATTATTTATTCATCCATGATGCACAAAGAGTAATTACTCTTCAGTATATTTTAGCTCAAATTATGCTATTCTAATTGCAGCACATAGATCATAGATTACCACGGTGATCTTTCAATATATATGTCCTGTATGTTCCAACAACACTTGGGTAATGCTTGCATATTGCCAATAAGTTTAAATCTTGCACAAATAATCATGCAAAGTGACCTGCTGTACATTTATTGTCACTTCTTCACAGTTGTTGGTAAAGCCCGCACATTTGTGCCCACACTGACTTAGTTTTTTAATTGGCTGGACTGGCTGAGTCACATGTTTAAGGACTATGCTGTGTTCGTTACAGTTTCCCTGCTCAGTCCACAATTCATTATTTCTATAATAGTCACTATGAATAATAGATTTTTTTAGTAATGCTATAATTCCATATGTGTACATATCCACAACAAGATTACAACATGTTGAACTAAAGCAAAACAATGCTTATTGTGATCACCTAGATGACCCTAACATCAGGAAAACAATTGTTTTTTACTGCCTGGTGCAGCTCTTTACAGTCAGTGTCTGCCCACACACTGTACCCATGTGGCTCATACTGCCCGCTTGCTTTTTTACCCTCCAGATTTCCTCCCTCCAGCAGTGCCCACTGATAATTATAATCCAGAAAACCATTTCATGGGGTAGTACAACCACAGCAGTTTTCTAACACTATGTTTAATTCCTCACTATGACACAGTGCACAATTTTAACAGTGTTTCATACAATTGCTGCCATAATAATTGGCTCCACATGAAAAGGGCTTTATGTAGCTTATGTATTACATTGGTCCCTGGCTATACACTTATTATCTGGAAAGACACCCATAATCCTTGAAAAGGTTATGCACTATATATATATGCATGCACAGGATAAATTTGGTCTTTCTGTGGCTATTGACAAGTGTCCTGTCTATTTATATTTAGATATTGTCACATGTACTCATCAACAGTTTTTAATTAATATCTTTGAAAAAAAATACATTTCACTCTATTTTACTGCACACAGTGTAGAAGTATATTATCTGTCTGTATGCTTCATATTTATAAATCACTTCACACAGACACAGTGACATACTCAGTCTGCATACCTTAATGCAGACAGATGCAGATGTGTATTTAATATACATATTCAAATATGCATGAGCGTGTCTTGCATGTGAGCACAAGTGCATGTGCTCTTTTCCACTTTAGCTGCATCGCTAAGGCAAAAGCACCAGTGATCTCTTAATCTTCAAGGACACCTTATTAAGCTCTACTAACTACTACAGAATATGGCATTTCCAGTGTGAGTACATGTGTACGCGTGCATTATGCAGACTGTACTTAATATGATGATTAACGTGTCAGCACATGCTACAAAGTGCAAATCAAAACATACCAGGGGATGTGATTAAGATGAGAGTAGAACCCAGCTGACAGGAAATACAGGAATATATGATGTGATACTATATCCCGCATGACAAAGAGAAATATAAACTACAGTATCTCCCAGGACGTGAATCCCCTGCAATCTATTATTTAGAGCACATGTAAGTGTTTTCAGTTAAAGCTTCTCCGATACTGCATTCATATCCAATCAATTATTCAAGAGTGTGATTCCTCTTCAGTCAGTCCAACACACTGATGCTGCCTGTCCAGGGATCCAGTCAGCTAGCCAGCTGAGGTCTCGCCAATCAGCCTTGATGCTGACACAATGATGCCTCAGCCTCCAGCTCTGCCTTTGCTTCCTTCAGGAGGGTATGCTGTCTCTGATTGGTGTGGCTGTACCCTGGCAGACACTCCATCTGCACTAGATTGCACTGCTGGAGTGGAGATAGCTGCAATTTGCAGCAATCCTGCCAGTAATTTCGATATGTATGAGGACCAGAGCAATTCATAGCCCTCTCCACAAGGCCCAGGTACTTTATTTGATGCCTCTCATCACCAGCCTACAGGTATATTCCTCCACCTCTCTACTTGTGCTGGTACCATTGTCTGGTTTGGACCGTGCTGCAGAAAACTCTCTCTAAAAAGGGGGATGGGATTTTATTTTCCGGAACATGTAAAAATTTATGAGCAGAATCTTCTCATTAAGGAATGTTGAATGAGCACAGATGGGGTGATTGAAAATTTGATTGAGGAATGATTGAACAGATCTCCTAGTGACAGGGACAGAAGTCTTCATAGCGAGAACCCCTCCTCTCGTCGCGTAATCCCATTTGTATTTTGTCATCCATCTGGGTTTTCCTAAGGGCTTTCAATTAAGCAATATGTAACACTTTTGTCAGTTCTTTGTACATAACAGTGCCACATTGTTTATGCCTGGTCAGACATAAGACAACAGAACAACATATAGATTAACAATTCATCATTTTAAACATTGCTTCCACTCCTCTGAGCTAATGCGAGCACACATTTCACCAGGGTGGCATCCCTGCTGCGTACTCATCGTGAATAAGACTCTAAATAAGAGGTGAGGTGATGGCAACTGTGAAAAGCATGCTTCACGCAATGAATTAAACATATGTCTGACACCTCAGCACTTACTTTCCACTGTTTATAAGGGTCACCACCTCTTTTGGAAGCTATCGATAGAAATGCTCAGTCTTGGGAACTTTTGAGTACCCGTTGGACTTTTTGTAGTTTCTAAAAGTTCTTCTTCTTTTACTCTATTGTAAAAGATGTAAATGGTCATATTTTTTTTTTCAGTTGACAATATTTATATTTGGAGGAGAGTGTCATGGCATTTTAAAAAAATCATAGAATTCTAATGACGCCTGGCGCTTAATTAGTGCTGAACTCTTGGCAACCTCATTACAGGCAAACAGCGCTGGAGGGCCTGAAGATGTGTTGCCCCTTCGGACACACTTTCTCACTCAAACCTCTCATTACCCCAGAATCGGAGAGGGTGTTTAGCAAGACCATCACACTGCCCTTGCCCGGCTTTGATGGTGTCATGTGCCCGTGATCAGAGTTTTCATGTCATTTCAATGTTCTTCTCCTTGCTCATCATGTCTTTCTCCGTGTCAACTCACTCCCTCCGTTTTCCCTCTCTGTCAAGGTCTTTCCTTCTCCATCCAACACATTTTCTCTCTCTCAGTTAGATTTGCTGCTCAGCATTTCACATTTTTACCTTTTTACCCCCCCAAGGGCAGATTAAGTGTACTGTATGGTAGAGGTCTTTACAGGTCCTCTGGATTTCTACCAAGACCTGACTCAGTACCAAATTCCATTCAGTCTAATCAGATCTGGGCTGGCTTCAGTTATATTGCCATGGGTCTCAGGTCCATGCATTATGTCTAATATGTAATATTTATGGAACTATGCATCTTAACTATTTGTCTACTAGGGCTTCTGGCATATTGTGTTCATTGTAATCACCATCTTTAACATGTTAACATGCTATTATGTATTAACTGTACAGCTGAGGCTCATTTATTTTGCAGGTATTCGGTTATGAACTTATGCTTTGGAGCTGATTGGGCAAAGTTAAAGGACCAGGATTTAGTGGCATCTAGTGTAGCTGCAGATTCAAAGCTCCTCGTTTCAAGTTTCACCTTCAGGCTTGGAAGGAGAGGGTGTTATGATAGTTATGAATATTATATTCCATTTCTGCCATATTCTGTAAACAGAACCCTCTAAATCACACACGCTGGACCTTGAAGAGATCTCCAAAATTATTGCAATTCATCCTGAGGGGGACTTTGTGCACAAGATTTCATTGCAATCCATACAATAGATGTCAAGGCATTTTACTTAAAACCTTTATTGTCAACCACAGGAGGGAAAGTCGGGAAGTCAGATCACCAGCATCTCTAGGATTTATCCTCTGGGAACCACTAAAGGAATTTTATGGAAAGACATACTGAGATATTTCAGTCTGGACCAAAGTAACTGACCATCTATATAACCAGGCTTCTAGCATGGCTAAACATGAAGAAAACATGGCTGCTTGTTAATTAAAGGCTCATCACGCTGTGACCATTGCTTTCACTTTATTTCGGTTTGTTTGGGACGACCATGTTTTGCATTAGGTCTGTTGTTTCTGACCGTTCTCAGGTTCCTCTTGGATTGGATCAGCTTTTTTCATGTATTTATGCACATTAGATTCAGTTAGGTTATCCAAGGGTCTGTTTTAGATCAGGCTCAAAATTTTGTACCCATGAAGGCCACTTTTGGATGGATCTATACCTGTCTTATACTGTGGGCATGTGCTGTGACTGTTGTTAAGTTGACGATTTTTGATGCAAATGTACTGACTTTCTTCTGTGTCTTCCACTGCTAAACCATGAAGCTTTGTGTCGGTGTGAGTGCTGCATACTCAGTGGATCTTTATGCCCTGTCTGTTGCCAGTCTTTCCCGTCAAGCTGGGGCTGCTCTGCTCATTTTGTTTTACCTGAGAGCACCTCTAAATATTAATGTGGTCTTCTCTCTGAATTACAGCCTTACAGGCCTGCCAACTCTCCCAGCATTTGTCTACCTTCCTCTCTTTCTCTCCTCCACTTTCGCTCTGTATCTCCAATGACTACTCTTGGCTCAGTCTTTCCACCCCGAAGGTTAATTTCTGATGATATCAGATGTGATGGGTTGTTGGCTCTCATTCATCTCTCTCATGATTTTATGACTCTAATCCTGCCACTTGAGCAAAATTGTCTTCTTTATTTTGACCGGTGGAAGCCATTTGGAAGCATTTAGTTTCACAAATGCAAAGCAAACCTGAAATCTAATACTGACATCAATCTGTGCTATCAGATAAATTAATCTCATGTGATGTTGGCCAACATTGGAATCAGATTGACTTCAGAGATTTCAATTTGTTTGGTCAACCATGCCTTACCTGCCCTTCTTGTCACGAACAAAAGAATCCAGTTTGAGTGGGATAAATAAGCTAGCTGGCTGGGACCTGAGCTGCAATTATGAGAATTTCTGACTTTGGCATGCTGCTGCTTTTGAAGAGCATCTGGAGTGGACCAATAGGATAACATCCAGCCCACTTACCCACACATGCTGTCAGTGAAATGCTCTCCAAAAGACACTAATGATGAGGTGCAGTAGTGAAGTGCTCTGGGAAATCAAAGCTAATAGAAAACATTTAAACCGACTCCAAGACAACACAGTTGTAAATAAATATAGGGTACTTAAACAATTCAAAATCAGCCACTTTGAGTACTATCATTAGAAAAGAGCCCAACTACATATTAGCAACTGTAAAATATGGAAAAACTGGAAGCTTTCAAGAGACGTTTTATCTACGAACACCCCATTATTTTACAGTCAGGCCTTCAAAGGCACTCATTCTTTCAAACATTTGTCAACATGTGAATACAAATTGCATGTGATATGTTATTATCATCAGTAATCACTGTCAACTGCATAGTCATAGCAGACATTTTGACTTCCTCTTCTGTGCTCAATTATGTCTGCATGAATTATTCTTAGAGCAAAGGCAATGTTTTATGCATAATATATCATACCAGGACCTGAATACACGAGGAAATTCCATGTGGGTCTTACCGGTGAAATGCTGAGATGATGAGAGGGAAATAAACATGGAGGGAGTCAGTGATGAAGTGAAATTATTATTATATATCTCTAGTTAAAGTATGACTCTAACTTTGTATAAGGCATACGATGTATGAGGGTGTGTGTGCTCTTGATGTATTCTTGATGTTAAACTGTGGCACCGAGTGTTACTTGGTGGGGTAAACGCGCAACATTAGTTTTAATCAAGACTCATCTTTACTATACATCATTGTGACCTGCCAATTAGCTCTGTATCTCACGCGTTACACCAGCTTTGCCTGTCCCCATCTATTAAATAATATACCCGCTCATTAATAATAGTCATGATACAAGAGGGAGGATGAAGAGGTTTTCAAAAGAGATTAGCGTCTGGGTGCAAGTAACTCCAAATCAAGCTCACTAGCAGTAGCTGAACCATACAAACATGAGAGGCAGTTGAGAGTTGCATTATAAGCAACACATGAGCAAACTTGTCGCCTCCTCCGTGTCGAACTGTGAGCTCACACTGGTAGCAGCAACAAGAGACAAAGCGACCGGTGCTCATTCATTTCAAATGAGTACCGGGAGTCGTGGTGCGACAGAGAGCGGAGTGACAGCTGGCGGAGAGATTTCCGCGATTCAGTGACAGGAGGAAGTCGGTCACAGTTCAACTTTAAATGAGCAGAGACGTGGTGTAGTTACAAACACCTCATTGTTTGTAAAGATAATGGAAAATAGCACTAACACGGCTGTTGATTCTGTTCAGTTGTCTCATATTTTTTCTAGTCTGTTTGCTGGCACATGCTAGAATTACCTGAAAGGATGTTTACATATTAAGTGTGGCATAATATATTTGGGTTTTTGTTTGTTTTATATGTGTTTTTAAATGCCTTAAAGCACAGCCAGGTTTTCCATATAATAATATTAATTTGTATATATGAAGAAAGATTAAGTATCTCCTTTTTTATTATTATTATTAATAATAATAATAATAATAATAATAATAATAATAATAATAATACATTTTATTTAAAAGCGTACAAAAAGTACACCAAAAACACATTAGACTAATGTGATTTAGTGTGACATCGGTGTTGTGTGTGTCCTACGTTGATTGTTTTGTCTGTTTTAAAAATCAGCCATTGACTGACAATTCAGGAGTAGGTAACTGGCTGTGGTTTGTGTACTTTCTTAGTGTTACACAGTATGGACAGTAATCCTGCGAGACAGCAGGTTATTGGTGATACACACCCACAAAGTCACCGCTAGTTTAAGTGCATGGTTAGCCACAGCCCCCACAGCTTTGTGTAACCCATAAGATGAAGGTTTACACTGACTTGAATAAAAGTGAATGAAAGTATCTCTATATCTTTCAGGATTTGAAATTTTACTTGTGATAGTTAAAGCCACAGAAATTGTTTAAGGATGCTTTAGAGCACTGACTCCCATCCAAGGGTACTTGTACCCCAGCAGGTGTTTAATTCTGCAGTTACTGGGTTACATGGAAAGATTTTGGAGTAACTAATTTAAAAAGAAAAATGAAAGTTTGATTTGACTTTGAATTATACATATATCGACATATAGAGTCAGCTTCGAGCAGTAGGCAATTTGTTAATTTTTAAGGGAGGAAATCCCAATGGGAGCACTCTAGTGATGGGAATACCATTTCTTTCAAGTTACTATATGAGCTATATTTTTTAGAGAATATTATAGATCCGAGAAGAAACTGACAGAAGGGTGGAACTGAGAGAAAAAGGCACAATTACAAATCCATCTGCTGCTTCAGCACCACTGACAGCTAGTATTTTATTTCAAGCTGCACATGTTTCAAAAGCTCTTATGTATCTTATTTTTCAATGCAGCCTTTATTTTACTCGAAATGAAAAAATCAGGTAAAGTATTGTTGTAGGATTCATTATTTATAAGGTCTTGAGTTAAATGTAAAAACAGATAATGGACATTGTTGAAACATTATTGAATCGTACTTTCTTTATTTGATTTGAGAGTCGGGTTGTTGACTACATCCAGACATTGATAACTAGGCTACTTCAATATATGGCACTTAATCTTAAAGCCATCACGTACTTTATGTGAAATTACTTTTCTCTGACTCACTTATTTGTCCAACTGTCTCTTGTCTTGTCTCCTGTGTGTGTAATCCCTCTCACTGACTCGAGTCACAATGCTTATCAGAATGCACACATTTGGCATCATGTCAGATTATTGGTCTGTGAGTTTCCTGTTAAACTAATATTGTAAAAGCTAGAAAATCTGTGCCGGTTAAAAAATAGAGGCTCTCTGTAAAATGTAATAATTCTCAATAGTTTATTGGTTATATTTCCGTATTCGTCCTATTAGTGAACTCAGTACTCGGGCCTGGAGAGGCCTGGAGAGGGAGGATGGCAGATAGGCCAGATAGGATCCCAGAGGGTTAACGAGGGGTATGTGTTTTTGTCATTTTTGCAAACAAGGAAGATGGCATTCTCCCTCATCACCTTCTGGCATAACCTGCAACCACATGTTGCAATTAAGGGTTCACGCTATATAACAAAATTCACACCAAGTGGTAGCAAACATCATCTTAAACATTGACAGTTTAATTGTGTGACAAAATATTGCAACTATATCCACTGTGATACAAGCAATGGTATTTAAAATCCATTTAAAAGCAACTCAAATGAACACATTTGAACATGGACAGTGTTAATGAAGAGGTACTTTGAGTTCGTCTTAATGTAACCGGTAACAGACAGGCAGACTGACATTAAATAGCTTAGTGCTGAATTAAACCATGACATGTAACATAAAACTCTGATTAAATATGATGCTCTGACAAATTAATATCTTAATACTTCACCCTTGCATTGCTACACTGATGTCTGTTTTTCAGTTATGTTGCAGAAAGATATTCTAAAGCAAGAAATATCAGAGTTTGTATTCCCTCATCCACAAAGGATGATTTTTATGTGGTGGGTTTTCTGGTAGTATGGGTCGTAGTCATCAATTGTCGTTGGTCGCCAATGAGAAATAAATTCCATACATACCCATCTGTTCTGTTCATCTGTTATGTCATCAGTCATTATTCTTTAAATTGGCTTGTTTAATTGTTTGCTACCATGTAAAATGTTCATTCAAGGAGACCTAGTTCAGGGAAGAGTTTGAAGTGTAGTACTACCAAAAGAGACCATATTTTAGAAGACTGAAATCTTTAAAGTCATTAAGGTAATAGTGGAGCAACTGTTATTGATTACTTGCAAATCCCCACTGATTTATCTTAACCTTACTTAATTCAGTGAGGCAGCTACAATATTGTATTTTGTTGCTTAAAGCAGATGAAAACCAACAAAATACTTCCTGCCAATTAAAATAGTTTTATTGCAGTCAGAGCCGGAGAAAGAGAATTTCAAAGCACAGAGTACACGTGTTCTGCGGTGAATTAACATTTAATTATACCTTACATTAGAGCTCTACCATGCAGCTTTTTCTCTCTGACTCTCTCACTCCCTGCTTTTGTAGGACCACAAGGTCCTATAGTTTTGTCTGTACATTGCCCACTTAAATAAGACCCATGACTGTGAAATAATAATGAAGAGAAGCCGAAGCTACGAGCTTGATTTAGATACGGTATGTCATTCTGCCTTTATGATTGCAGTATTAACATATCTGTGTTTAGCGGTGTTGCAAAATGAAAGAGTCACAGATAATACCCTCTTCATACTGTCATCCTACACACCATTCATCAGATCTACAGAGGCGCATTTTCACACCTGCAGTCATGCTGAACCACCTCCATCTGTGGGACTGTGAGACAACTCCCATTACAGTCGCTGGATTTAATTCAGTGAAAATGCTGCAGGTCTGAAATATGCGGCTCGACTCAGCGAGCTTTTGTCTATTCAGAAACCCATAAGGACTCAAAGGGAAACAATATGTATTAATAATATATTGCAAAATGTATCTATCTTCAAAGATGAAGAATTTGACTTCTGAAAGCAGTAATGAGGGCGCTGTGGGAAACTTAACAAACATTCCCAAGATCATTATTCCCAAGTTAGGCTTAGTCTGGGGAACGGCACCGTGTGTTTGCTGCTAAACAAATTGTACAGCCGAAATGTTCATTCAGCTAAAGGATATTCTATAGTCGGACTTGAAATGCCTTTGAATATAGTGTAATCAGCCTCTTATGCATTTGTATCAGGTACTCGTATGAGCGGCGTGCCAACCAAGCCAGCAAAAAAAAAGTGCAGCCCCCACAATCCTTTTCTCTCTCTCCACAAGCATGAAAGAATTGGGACCATGTTAGCAGCCATAACGGGCCATATCTCATTTGATCTATAGTTAGCCTGAACATTCATCATTCAAAGAGAAAAGTGAGTGGGTAGGGTTAAAGGATTTGCACTTTCCAAGTTCTTTATACTTGTTTGACTGAGATCAGGAGCTTATTCTTCAAAGCATACAGCAGAAATACATTTATTCCCTCCCTATAGCTAACTGCAAAAATCTAAGTCCTTCCCAAGGGTTTAAAAAAAATCTTACATACGGTATCATCTGCTTTATGACAAAAATAACATACAGTTCCTAGAAAATATGAATGTCGGAGGAAACTTAAATAAGCACAGACATTTAACAGACAGTTAATCTTGAAATTCTTTAGCTTTTTGGCCCTCCAAATGTCACAGCTGGCTCCAGGGGAGCAGCAAGCCAGAGAGTTCAGCACACACCTGTCTCTGTTTTTCTCCCTGCGCTCCTATCTTTTGATCACAAGAGGACAGCCGACGATAGCAAGCCTTTTCCATTCCCTAAGAGCGGATGACAGCAAGCCTTTCAGCAGACGCGTGTTTGCAGGCCCCCTCAACCAACCTAGCCTCCCCCCCAGCCCAGTGACAAACGGTGCAGCAACTGTCCTCGTGGCTATGGAAATAGCCCAATCACCTTCTAACTCCTCCCCATGCTTGATCTCTGTGGAGTAAAACAGCTTGACAGGAAGATTAAGCAAGAAGGAGGGATGAGTGTAAAAAAAAAAGAGAAAAAGAAAGACAAAACGAGGGAGGGCTTGGGTTATAGTGGGAGGAAGCGAGGAGGAGGAGACGGAAGAGTGCTGCTCTTTTTCTCCTTTTCGGTTGAAACAGTCTCAGGAGCTGCCCCCCAGCAACAGAGGGAGAAAAGCATGATGAATAATTAACTTCTAGAAATGTCACAAGCGGCAGAGAGAAGTGTAATCATTCCTCTGTTGGGTTTGGAGATCTGTTTTTTATTCTTTTCTTTTATGCCCTGTAGTGCTTGCACTACGCTGAGATTGTGAGCACAGGGCTGCAACCCATCCCCTAAAAGCATCCAATACATTCCCTTACATACTTTTCAAATAAAAGCAAATAAATCATTAATATTTGGGCCTTTTAGCAGAATCAGAGAGACATCTCGCAGAGGTCTTCTACATTTTTAATCAAGTCATTGATGTCAGTCTCATTAGCTGTAAAATCACATTTAAGGAGCTGAAATCTCTCGTGGTAATAGTTTAATCAATGTCATGAAGGCTTGAGCTTTGTTTCTCTTTAGATCTGGAGAACACAGCATGCCATCACAGAATGAATAAAAGATAAAAATGACAAATTACTGTCTTCATGTTCTAAACAAGCTAAATTTGTCCTCTTCCCCATAAACCTCAGAGCCGTGAAAATGAGTTATGGATTACCATGACCTAGTTTAATGAGATAATTGCAGATATATATCATTTTTATTGTCGTTTTTCATAGATTTACATCCAGAAAGGACAATAGTTGGCTCCCACATGCATTAATGTGTTCTAAATTTAAGATCGGCCCACTTTTCATATGCAGAAGAGAAGATACTCTTTGACTTTTTGCCACCTGTAGTGCTAATATTCATAAAAATGGACAAGGTGGAGATAATGTTTGGCTTTCAGTGGACACGCTATTTTTTAATACTGTGGCCGTCTTGGCCTCTCGGCCCTCAGCTCTAATGTTACTGCAGCAGACGTTGTAAAGGCGACTGTAATGACATGGATGATTTAATGCCAAAGAATGCTTAAAGATTTTTTGTTCCCATCGATGTGTTTGTTAATCAGGCAAACTCCAAATGAGATTCCTTATCAGTAAACACATTGATTGTTCGAAATGAGATGCTGATTTTTCCAGTATTATTTATCTCCTTTTTAGATGACATTGAGTAATTGTGCCTGTGTGCTACTGCTCGTGTAATATCCAGATTTATCTGTAGAAGAAGCTACCCATTCATAATTTGTTATTGGAAGTGTTGGATAGCAGAGGCAGAACTGTAGAAATATACAGTCACTGCATACATGCTGATGAAAAATGGAACCAACCACTCAGGGACCTGTGAGCCCCTTCTGAGCCCCTCCACATTCATGTTCCCACCAAGCAGCAACCTTTGTGGCTATGAAATAAAGCCAATGTGGAAGTGCCAAAAAAATGCAGTTCCTCAAATGGTCACTTGAGGCTGGTCACCGTATGAGTCAGTCTCCATAAGCCTCCATATTGAGCTTCACAGCAGAAATAAACTTGTTTACAGCCTGGTACAAAAAACAGTTTTGGTCTCTATAGCTACTTTATTCGTTCATGACAGCTGTACTGAGGGTGAATTTCTTTTTTTATATAACTCGTTAAAATTATATTAAGGCTTAAAGTTATTCATAATTAATAGTGTGGCCGCTTTGATTGACAGGTACGTACCATTACGTACCACAGGAGGTTTGTTTAAGAAACCAGGCTTCATTCAGCCCACTTCAGGTTCACCTACGATCCACCATCAATCGATCCATCCATGTTTAGATTAGCTGGGAGGCAGCAGAACCAGGACTGCCAAGATGGAGATGGTCAGAGCCACCAGTCCTTTGAGCTTCACGATGGCTCTTCAGAAACCTTTGGGTGATGGCATTAATATTTCACACTAGCTATGAAACCAACTGGTGTTTGTGATAATTTGATTAAACACATTAGTTTGGAAGACCATGTGCCATGTTGAAAATGTACAGTATTAAACTAGATTCTGACAGGGGCCCCCTACAAGACCTAAATAGTGAGAAATTAAAATACAAGAGCCACTTTGGCCCTAACTATTTCTGTTGTTGCCACACAGATAGCCTGACGCTTTCAGGGACTTTGAGGGTATAGTTTCCTGGGACAGTTTCCTGCAACTTTTCCTGGTCCCTGATCCAGTGTTAAAACAAGGTAGACAGTACCGGTCAAAACAAGCAGTGATAAAAAGCGATGTGCCTCAGTATGGCCTGAGATATAAAACCAGTTAGAATACCCTAATTGCTGATCATAAACCGCGTAGGAGGACAGAAGTTTTTTGACTCTCTTTCTAAGCTTCCATTAAATGGCAAATAAGTGAGAAGAGAGAAGAGTCTTTCCCCAATGGAGCAATCAGCATGTTAATACTGAAGCAAAACACCTCATTCTCTCTTGTATTAGAACCCATTTTAAAAAACCTAACAATAGCATTTAATTAACAGGGAGTTACACCTGAGCATTTAGATTTTAACCAATGAAGTCTCTGTTGTTATTTCACTTGTCTTCCTCTTTAATTATTCTGAATTAAAGTCTCGCTGAGATTCTCTGGGGCTTTAATTAGGGACTGAATTAAAGTTATGTAAATACAGTTGGAAGCCGCAGAGTCTTTAAATAGAGTTGTGTTGCATCTGGTATTTTATTTTCATTTTTTTTTTCCATTTCTGAAAGAGAAAATATCCTAAGTCTTCCTTTGAAGTTTGTCAAATCACTCCAGGGTACATTTCCCTGAGGTGTGTGTGTGAATTGATACTTTTTCTCCAATGAGTGTGACACGAAAACTATTTCTGCAAAGAAGCCATTTTCGTTTCTGCGAATGCATGTGGAAATGTGTTGCATTTTGGGTGTGTTTCCTGAGTGTGTGCCTGTTTCTTGCATATAGCTCTACTTGAGTATTTCTATCCATGTATGAGAATTAACAAGAAACCGACATGCATGAAGTTACCTGCCTGTGAATGTATTAATGACCGATTCTCCACCTCCAATTCGCTGATCCACTGTGAAAATGAAAAGAACGGGATCAACCTCCCATTGGGCTAGATTAAATCCAAACTAAGTGGCTGGGCCCAGACTGCAAGCTTCTGTCTCTGAATAATAATGGGGTCTTTCAGCTGTGTTTGTCATCAAATTAGCCCTCTACTTCAGACAAGGCACTCTCAGAGTGCAATTCTCGACAACGACAGAATTCAAATTAGACAAAGTCAGTTTGAGGTTTGTAAGTGTCAAAACGGAGAATGAGTTTCATTTGTGAAAGCGATGATTGCCATAGGAGGTAAAATGACAGTGTTGAAGTTCATGAAAACACCTTCCTTCCTGTGGTGCATCTCCTTTCATGCTGATTTCGATTCATGTTACAGGAGAGGCACTAAAACAAAGCTTCAACCAGCAACTCCAGCCTACAGCTTTCTCTAACTCTCTCTCTTGAAGAGAACCATGAAGCCTTTGAAGCTTCTCCATCAGTGTACGCTTTCAAATATTATTTATTTTTTGTCAAATAACCTCTGTAACTGTATAGAGAGCATTTGTAAGCATGGTGAAAAGCTGTTAAGAGTCTTCAGGCTGAGTTCACTTATGGTTGTCTTCCTTCCTTGAATTTTGTGTTTAAGGAACGCAGGTTGAGTTCCTTTTGCATCTTTCTGCCTGACAGACTATTCTGCTGGTACCTTTGATCAACCCAGGAGAGGAAACTTGCCCTGGGAGGCACCATCGCTCCAACACAGAAGGGGGCAAGGAACAAGGGATGGAAACCTCTTTTCCTCCTGGCACTTTCTGTCTTACACACTCTAAAGGATTGAGCAACAATTAAAAAGATCGGTTCAGGGCATCTGATGAAGCAGTGGCAAGCTTGAATCTGAGCTAGATAGTTGGAAGTTAATTGCAAGTGTTTCTTTCATTTCTAAAGTGGTCTGCAGAGGGAATTTTAGCATAAGTAATGACTCCAAGCTTAGAGCATCAAGGATTCATAAAAGCATTCTTTGACATGAAAACAATCTTATCTTTACACAAGCTAAGGATGCATAGTAAAGTTAATTCTTGATGTGCAAATAAGTTTTTGGTGCCTCATCCATTCATGAAAATTGTGGGCATGATATGCTTGATTATGTGCATGAAACCGAAGGTTAATAAGGATTTATAGATGAGCAGCTAAACACATTTCTTCAAACCAAATGATCTTTACTAGAAAGCAAACAGCAATAAACTCTTTAGCACAATCTTCCTAAAGAGCAGTTGCTCTAATGATAACTCCAACCACATGTTACACTCCTTTTTTAGTAATTCCTCCTCCAGCAGTACATCAAATTAGCCTATTGAGCCTTTATCTCACTGTTTTAGTGAATGTACCCTGTGAGAGCAGTTTTTTCTGCTTGGAGCTGACCTAAAGGGAACTGAAATGGTCGCATTAGTACTGTAGTGAGAGCTTAAACACTCATCTTCTATCAGTGTGTTCTGAATGAAGCTTAAGCACACATAACTAATAAGAGCACAGACTACACTTGACTTCAAAATACTGTGTATTTTCATTATCAGGGGACCACAGACGTAGTTGAATCTTCTGGTAAATGTTATATTTTATTATTGGATAATAAAAGGATAGCTTCTGTATCAAGTCGAGTATCCTTGTAAGTGTTAAAGGACTGTTTTTGATGTGTGGAGACAGAACAGGGAATTAATCCAAATGTGTTTTTTAAATGAATGAGAAGGAGTTGGCTCAGAAACCAATTCACTGTCCTTGGTAGGTACATGAAGCCCTGCTAGAGCATACTACGATCCACACTTTAGCCTTTCTAGTTGGTGAAATACTTTAAGAGAGAAAACCAAAACACATAACCGTCTGAATTTCATTTTTGAAAATAAATTTACTCTCACCGGGTCGAATTTTACGGCATCTCCTTTATCGGGACACCTCATGTTGCCATGCATGCAGAGTTCAGAGCAATTACGGGCAAATTCACAATCTTTAACAGTCAGGGAAAGCAATGGAAGAGCTGTAACCAAACAGTTCTCAGGCAGAGATGGGCGAGAAAAATAATTTTCCAAAATTAGGTTACTCCCGTGAGATTTAGCTCAAAGTACATCTTTAGAACGTGCGAGACATACCTATGAGTCATGTTACATGCAGATGTTCTTATCCAAATTTGTCAAGTGTGAGGACGTTTGTGTCAATACTACATTTAAAATAACGTGCATCTTTTCAGTGGATCCAGCTGGTCTCTCCATTCTCGTGGCAAACTTTTCTTCGAGCGCTATACACACTTTTGAAAAAGCAACTCTAATCTTGTTTTGGAAAGAAACCCTACACATGCAGCAGGAGATACCAAATGGAGGGGGGGAAAAAAAAAAAAAAACATGTTACATCTTATTTCCAGGAAATGTACAGCGTGGAGAGTCTGCTGAAATAGCTTTAAATTGTTTCCTGAGAACAATAGTAGTACTCTGTAATGGATTGTTTTGGTCTATGTCTCGCTCTTTTCCTTTGCAGGACTGAAGCAGATCCATGCCTTGTCCATTCAGGGGAACTACGAGCTACGTATAGACTTGGAGGACTTTGAAAATAGCACCGCATATGCTCTGTACGGTACGTTTGGAGTGGGCCTCTTCTCAGTGGACCCTGATGATGATGGATACCCTTTGACTGTGGGAGACTATTCTGGCAATGCAGGTACGTATGCCTTGTGAACTAGTTAGGCTTTGCTTGCAATATTTCTTGTGCTTGCATGCACTACTATTTTTGCACTTTTTTTTTTCCATTTAACCTAATTGTGAAATCAGAAGTCACAGCAGTGGATGAAAGCTCCAGCCCACTTCAAGCACACGCTGCCTCCTAGTAAAATAACAACATGTTATTTTTACAGTCCAGTAGGTGTGTGCAATTGTTAAACCATCTAGACAGCTGCACAGAGAGAGGGACTGCAAGTGTCTGCGTCTCTGTTCCCCAACTATCAGATCCAAGCCAGCTACCTGTCACCTTGATTAAATTACTGCCAATTAATTGCACTGCTTGACCTGCAGCGTAAACAAAAGCCTGCCGTTGAAATGAAGAAGCAATTCAAAGAACCTTTGGGGATCGCTGCTCCGAGAACACGGAGAGAATGGGGACAGATATGAGAGATGGAGCACGGGAGAGAAGTGGTGAGGAAGGGGGGACAGGTGTGAGAGAAGAAGAGAGTAACAGGAAGAGAGGAAGCGGTAAATAAAAATGAGTATAGAGGTGTCTAAGGTGCAGAGGAGGCAGAGAAGTAAAAAGGGAGGGGACTGAAAAAAAAAATGTGTCCCCAGATATGCTGCCTGCTAAAATGTCCTGTAATGCTCCTGGCTTGTCCTCAGTACAACCCGACCTTGAACTTATCTGCCTGTTGGACATTTGGATCCAGTCAAATTAAGGGTAGTCAAACTCTCTCGGCATGCACACGATCTCACCTCAGCTTCCCTCTCGGCAGTGCTGCTCTTACTCTTATCAATAGTAGTATTTTGCTCTGCCTTGGCTGCTTTCTGATCAGCTGACAGGTGCTTATTTGGGCTGGGAGCAGCTGGATGTTAATGGGCATCATAGGAAGCTGCCTGCCCCCCCAGCAACCAAGGTGACATCCAGCGCCTTGCAAATGAGCCTTTAAGTGCTTGTGCTTTGTTTGGTTTTGTTTTGTTTTCTCTTTCTCTTTTCTACCTCCACTGGACATCATCCCATTGTCGACGCTATTGAGCCGTTTTTTTTTCTCCCCCACTGTTTCTTTTCTCCCAACGTCGAGCAACACACAACATGAATATCAGACATGCCTGTCAGCTTATCTTTTCCACTGGCTGGTTACCATGGTAATGCCAAATGGAGAGCAGAGTAGGACAGAGTGAGAGGGTAAGGAGCTGGGCGGCCACATCCTGGGCAATTAAGGGCTGTTTGATGCCCTGACGAGCTGTTAGCCATCACCTGATGGTTGGTGAGCGGTCTTTCATTCCGCTCTCAGCTTTATGCTTCTATCCACTTCTGGTCACAGTGTGAAGCCTGCTTTAGAAAGAAAGGAAATAACAGTGTGAAGGGGAGGTATTGGGAGTTTAATGAACATTATTAGCTCTTTGAACATCCATTTGCTGAAAACTTAAGGTGTACCTGTGCAGTATCTGCGAGGACGATGCTTTCATTTTACTCATAAGCCTCTTAGAGCAGCGGATTGCAAGGCTGTTATCAATGTAGAGAATTTGCCAGGGCGAAATCTTTATATATTTTGAGCTCTGCAATTTCATTGTGTGGATTAAACCTACGGCATAGACCATGATTAAATGCATTTAGGTGATACAACTTGCCCCGCATCCCTTCAATAGTCCTACATCATTCTTATTTTCACAAACACAGGTAGATGATTTCAGTGCCAGTTAAAAAACATGAATATTGATGCTGAATTATGATATTGATATATAATATTATGCTAAAGATTGACATCAAGATATGTGATTAAGTCGTTTAAGTATGTCCTTCCTGTCCTCATAACATTTCTGTCCATTAACTGACAGGCGTCCTGATCAAATCATTTGGGGGTTGTTATTAAAAAGAGGAAGTTAAAAAGGTCACCACAGAACATTTGATAAATTGGCTACAAATCCGTCTGAGCTTGTGCTTTTAATATTGAGAAGCAATACAGTGGAGAACTGTGTAGTTTTATTTTTCATTCTATTATCTCCTCCTCTTTATAGAAATGATTAATTGTAGTGTTCAATGCCATTTTGAGGTTCATCGCTTGTGGATTTGTCTAATTACTTGTTTCTGGTATCGGATCCAAGAATATGTTGGTGAAAGACACAGAAGATCCGATGGCTATTGCTCAAAAAGTTTCTTCAGTTCGTACGTACTAACACATTTAAACTTTTTTCCCCCCGACGTAGGTGACTCTCTGCTGAAGCACAACGGGATGAAGTTCACCACCAAAGACAGGGACAACGACCACTCGGAGAACAACTGCGCTTCGTTCTACCACGGTGCTTGGTGGTACCGCAACTGCCACACCTCCAACCTTAACGGCCAATACCTGCGCGGTCAGCACACCTCCTATGCCGACGGCATCGAGTGGTCCTCCTGGACTGGCTGGCAGTACTCCCTCAAGTTCTCTGAGATGAAGATACGACCTACCCGTGACCCCGAGAATAAATGAAAAAGACAAAAGTAAAAGAAGAGATTTTATGAAACATTACAAACCACAACTTCTGACAGCTAGGAGGAGATACTTGTCTTGATATTGTTTATTCACTAAAACATACCTCTTTGAGTTTAGTTAACTCTGCTGTTTGCCTTTTTGCTCCTCTTCCTCCATCACTCAGCTACTAGTGTCATGCTGGCTATCATTATCCATCCCCCTTGGTCCTTTTCTTGAAAAAATAATGTAACCATCATCCCTTTATTTTTGATCAGTCAGTTCACAAAAAACAGCATCCCAGAGCCCACAGTCCACTGCGCTGGCTTTACTCAGTCTGACATGGTGGTCCAAATATCCCCTGCAGAATCACACACCAGTGATTCCCCCCTGACATGTAACTCTGACCTCTCAACTGTGCTGACATGGCACTCACATTATGGTTCAGTCTCACTGCCCCTTGCTGTATAATCTGTGGATGGAGAGGCTTGCTCCAAATATAATAGAAAAAGAAAAACCCTTCACAAAATATGAACAGGAGACACAAGTCCTCCCTTTCCCCATCCTACAAAAGAAATTCAGAGTTTCCCCAGTGAGAAGGGACAGCGCAGTGGTACACTATGTCACATTTACATCCTTGATCTGCGTGAATGAGACCCAGCAGGGTAGTGGCAAGAAGTTAAGATAATGAGCGGGAGACAGAGACAGAGAGAACGGGGAAACAATTTGACAAGAGCTAAATTAGTAGAAGCAAAGGAGGGCAGAGTGAATCAAAGGGGAGAGAGGAAGTGGAAGAAGAGGAGGTGCAAAAAGGATGAAGAAAGAGAAATGAGAAAAAGAAAGAGACAACGGAGGATCTCATTCATCTGACTTGGGCCATTAGGGAGCATATTGGGCACTTTGTCTGATCTGCCTGCCAGCTGAGTACTGGCCAACTGATGCAGCACTCACAGATGGTAACCCAGCACTTTGTGTGTACGTGTGTGTATGTGCATATGCGTGTGTGTGTGTACAACGGAGAGAGACAGACAGAGTTCGGTAACACTATCAATTCCCTGTCATGAGTTCAGTGGAGCATCTCGACTGACTACAATGTTTAGCACAGACAGACTAAATATGATGCATGGCTGGCATATCTTCACTCTCTCCATCTAAGTAGTTAACCTGAAATAACAAAGCCTGTAATGTATGTACATGTAATATGAAGGACAAGACCTTTGAACAATTTGAAGGAGGCCAAGAATGAAAGAGGAATCAAGGAGTGTGTCGTACCTGCCCCAGTTGATCTTATTTTCTTGGACCTGTTGAGGAAATGTTACATATTGGCCAACAACACCCATCTTGTTTTGATTTTTTCCCCCCTCCTTTCCAGGTGATTATTACTGGATTTGTTTGTGTGACAGCTTCTCTTGCCACGCAAATGGAGAGAAAGTTTGCTGTAAAATAATATCGGAGGCTTTCACCCACAGTCTTTTTTTTTTTTTTCTTCTTCTTCTGAGTAGGAATTCTGCGATGTATTATGGCAAAAACAAAATTGCCTCAAGCAAACAAAAAAAAAAGAATGACAGGAAAATAATAATAAAAAAAATAGATGTTATGAATAAAAAACTCAAAGGCAACCTGTGGGCAGAAAATAGTGCAATTCTGATTTTTCCATCTCTTTCTTTTTCTTTTTTTTTCAAGTTGGTGAATCAACTTTTCTCAGTTTCATCAATTTCTTTGGATGTACTAAAAGCTTTAAAAAAATATCTGTAGATTTTATTGTACAGTGTGTATGACTTTTAGAGCATGTGAAGCAGTTTTCTTACTATGCTAAAACACAAAGAGTACTCAAGCACATGGACTCCACTGGTTATAAAATTTTAAAAAATAAATAAAGAAGTGATGTATTTACAGAACTTTTATCCTTCCTCTGCCCGAAGGACAGGTGGGAGTGGCCCACGCTACTCCATAGGTGGAATATAAGTGAAGAGGAGGAATGTGATTATCCTTCGAGCACATGCTCGTTCAAATCTGCAGCACAAATATGAATCTTTTACGGAGGCACAATATGAGAGGGATTTCAATCCTCTTCGGCACGTGAGCTGTCTTGGACATGTGCGATCTTTCTGACATTGTGGCTTTGGAAAGTCCCGTGGCACTGGGAGACAGTTTTTCTTTTTTTCGAATGTGTACTGTGTAAGGTGTCGCCCCAGCTGACAGTGAGTTAACGCGTGATACCGAGTAACATTGTGCTGAATACCTCTGACACTGGAACAGCTGTGAGTTTTTCTGTCAACACCGGTGCTTGGAAGGATCTCCTATTGCTTGGTGCGTTTCTACAGCACCTCAGCTGTGTACATGCAGCCCTACGTCATGTCTTGGTGGACTACTGCCAGCTCTCTTCAATATGAAAGCACAGACACGTTACAAAGTTATTATGGCACAGAATATGAGATGTGAAAATGTTAGAGGATATAGCAAGTTTAAAAAAAAAAAAAAAAGTTGGACATCTATGGAGAAGGAACTGGACTGTGTGTATGCAAATGTGTGTGTGTATGTCTCTCTGTGCTAGACAGAGGGTGTGTGTGTGTGTGCGTGTGCACATGTGTGCGTCTACAGTGTCTCTGTGTGTACACATATATGCACATGCTTTGGTTTGTACATGCCCATGTGCATGAGCCAGAAGACAGAGTGGGAGGCTGAGTGCGTCTCTCTGTGGAAATTTTGAAGTCATGTGATGCTTATGTACAACTTGCCTCCCCTGCTATTTGTGTTGATAACAGAGAGATTTACATAAATATAAAGAACTATTACTTATTGTGATTGTGAACCCATAAGAATGGACACCACCTTCTGGTACTGTGTTGAACTGCGCTCGTACCCTGAAACCCCCGAGAACCCACTCCCAAAATCTTTATTCACCTCGACACAAACGTTGTGCTCATCGTATATGTTAATGCTACGTTGCCCCTTGTTATTTAAATGTAAAGACAAGTATTATTTGCCATGCCCCTTTCTGTATTTTTGTTGAGTGAATGCCTTTATAGCCACTCTCTCTGCTGCAGCTTTGCTAAGTCTCCAACAGAAGAGATGATAAAAGAGTGAAATCAGAGGCTCTAATCATTCCCAGTTATCCCGTTCATTACAGTGCATCAGCACCCTCCTGATCGATCCCCCAGGTCCCCAAACCTTCTATCTTTCTTACTGTGTACCTCCTTAATTGCCTTAGCCTCTGCTGCCAATTCCCCCTCACTCCATAGCTCCTAAATTCTCCTCTCCTCTCTTTCCAGCTCCTGACTCCCTGCCTCTTTATTGCTCTGCTTTTTGCCCCCCCAACTCCTGTCCCCGCCCTCCTCTACCCTGGCCCTCAGTCCTCCCATTCCTTCAGTCCCAGCGCAGAACTAACTCTGTTTTCTTTTTCTTTCATTTCTGGTGAAGTACTATAGATTGTTTTGCTGAATCTTGATACTGTGTTTTAATGTTCTTGTCAACATTTAATAAACATTCACATTTTATAAATGGGGAACACCCTGAAGTGTGTGTGGTGGGGTTTTTTCTCACTGCATTAATAGCAGTGTGGGTGGTATTTTTGAGTTTGGTAAAACAAGCTGAATAGACATGCAGCTCTGTAAGAAACAGCTCCACATTCTCATGCATTCAAGGTTCAAATAACATCTCCAATCCAATACAATAGAGGGAAATTTTCAAAAGGTCATTTTCAAAGGAATTAACATGTTGCAACAATGTCCCAGTTATTCTTAATATTCTACAGGATTGTTAAAAGTTTTCTACTTTTACTAAGTGATAGCCCATTTTGTGTTATCTCCCCGCGTGGAGCTGTTATCAACAATAACAAGATTATGCCGTGCCAATGCATACCTAGAAAGTGGCAGTTTTTTAAATAAAAATATTAAGGCAAGTGGAGATATCAGAGGAAATTAATTAGCTTTTAATTAGCTTTCACTAAAATCATCTTATTTCCACAGATAAAGTGCCTTGGCCCTACTTATGTGTAGCAACGTGTGTGGCGTTTCCAAGGTACCACAAGAAAGTCTATTAAGTGATATTTCCAATGTATTTATAACAGTTATGTGTATAACAGTTAGCCCACACATATCTGTGTAAGAGGACACACGCTAACATAGTTTCATTTGATGGGAGCATATAAGGAAGTAATGAATGAAAGCTATACTTTTGTCATTTAATTGTTGGTCTAACTTTGGCCTGAACTCTGGCTTTCAAGGCCTTCAGCAGGTTCATTCTAAACTTAGTTTGATCACCACAATAACCTCTGATTACATATCCACTGTAAATACTAGCCACATTGATATATTATTACTGTATTGACAGCAAACAGTTGCATGATTACATAAACAGCAGACATGGAGTCACATTTGTAGTCATGTTTCTGGCCAACAAATTCACATCCAATATTCATTCTGTTTTAAGCGCTGGTCTTCAGCAACCAATATCTGACTCTTTAACTACCAGCTCCATGCTAACGTTTCTGTCCCTCATTTGGTGCTAGGCAGGAAGCATACAATGGGTTTTGTCATAGCCTTTTTGTCCTGAATACTGCTTCTTTTTTTGTTGCAAGGTTGCAGAGAACAGCAAGACTGAACCAAAACAATAAAGTTGTACGTGATAAAAGCAAAACAATTAGCTGAAAGATGCTAAAACACTACCATAGAGTTGAGCAGAAGTAGAAGTAGTATTACAATTCTATTTGGGTCCGTTGTTACAATCCACCCCTATCACATGACATTGAGTCATTTGATCATTATTCATTTTAAAAAATGGGATTAGTGCAGCTTTAATACTGAAGCTATAACTCAGAATGGCCAATAAACCTGTGACAGAGGTGTCCAATTACAAAAAGACAACAGCCAAAAAGAATAAAGTATTCTTAATGAAGAAGAATAGTGATCTACAACTGAAATCACACTAAGTTGTTATGTTGTTTTTAGAGTGATACAAGGTCTCTTTATTCCACAGTTTCACTAATACACCTGAGAGGTAATAAACATTTGAATCACTTCCCCTGCTAATTCTGGCACTGAACAAGTTTTCAAACAAATAGCAGGTAGCCAGTTGAAAATAATAAAATGTTAAATGAAAAGAACTGCTGGATATTAATTGCACTGACAATTCTTTCAGGATTCACAGCAGCATTTGGCTCAATCGAGCCAACTGCATTCATACCCCCGTCACTGCAGCCCCATCTGGAACATGCAGTGGACTTAAAAACAAGGCTCAATAAGATGTCACATTATTGTATAAACAAACAGTACACCTACTGTGCCGTAAAGACAGAAAGAGATAAGAACAAATATTCACAGGATGATAATTAGTAATTTGTGCTTGCTACGAAAAAAAAAAAAAAAACACTGTCAGTGTCAGTATTTTGTTTTTCAAGCATTTTTTGAGCTTCTCTACAATAATGTTGTCGAGTCTCAGGAGCATAAACAACATTAGTTTTAATTGTTATAATGTAACACAACACTGAAATGTATCCATTAGTTTGTTGTGTAAAATTCTTTCCCACACCAACATTTGTAGTTCTGAAATGTTGGCTATGCACGTGTATATATAAAATACTATAATTCCTAAGCTATTAAGACTTTAAGTCTCGCTTGACTGACTTTATTGTCTTATTGCTTTCTGTTTACTATTTCCTTTGCTTATTATACTTTGGTTGTGTATTTACTGTGGATTCTGTGTCATTTAGCTTACTCTTTCAAAACATATTACTCCAACAACCCACGTGGATGAGCACCTTATTTCACAGAAAATACACTTATGGCTGTCTAGTCTTGCAAGTTAACTCAAATACTTCCTGTGGGTAACCACCCATCCTAGGATCCCCTGGTGCTTTTGCAATATAATATAATATGTCACTGATCAAATTTAAGTTTTAGTCTGTGTGTGGCCAAAAGCCAGGCCAATATGGTGCGTCTACTAATTGCCTTGAAGGAGTGTGAGTCATGATAGAACGGGTACGTGTTAGAGTAACACTGAGGAGGGATGCCAGCCGTGTAATTTAGCTCTTCAATTCATAGTTCAAAAGAATAGCAAATGATGTTAGTGACTGTAGAACCACCAGATTCACAAGGCAAGATTTAAGTCTGGTCTTGACACTCTGTGTGTGTGCTGGCTGTGTCATCAACTGAGCCCCTTCAAAGTGCAGACCAGGGAGCAAATATGCTGCTTGCTAGTTTTGCGGAGCACTGCCAAGTTGCTTCAAATGCCATTCCAACTGCTCATACAAAGATCATCAAGGAAGGATGATACAACATCAGTGCACTTTTTGTGTGATATATTATACTGTGTAATTTTACGACTTCCTCCAGTAGGAGCCAACAGCTTTCTATCATGTTTATAAGTCCTTCTTGTCCAACTAAATGTCTATGACCTGAGATAACTATTTATTTTAGTGTGTCACATCTTAAGTCTTACTGAGGCATCAAACAGTACTAAAGTTGCTGGTTGCTTCTAAGAGAATACTGCTCATTTTACTCTCTTCTTCCTACTGAGGGGGAAACTACAGGGGCAACATGTAGAAAGTCCGTTTGAGAGCCAGTGTTTAGTTTGTCCATTCTGGGCTACTGTAGAAACATGGCAGTTCAAAATGGCGGACTCCGTAGAAGAGGACCCGCAGCATCTGTAGATATAAAAGGTTCATTCTATAATAAAAAAAAAAAAGAATAATTCATATTTTCAGGTGATTATAGATTAATGGAAACATAGTTATAAATATTCCACCTTCTCATATTCTATAAATAATGCCCCCTGAATCCATTAGACCTTTATAGGAATAGTTTTAAGATACCAGAAAATAGGGTGGCAGTGCTGGGATGAGGGATGGGGCATTGTGTCCACACTTGGTATCGCAGAATCAGAAGCTCAATGCACAGGCATGTAGGTAGGGATAATGTATGATCAAACATGTTTCGATGGATTAATGTGCAGTCACAACATGGTGATTAAAAACACATTTTAAATTAAAATGTATTGAATTAAATTTGAGCCAATTATCAATTAGCAAAGGTCATCTGCTCCATCTTTGCCACATAGTTCTGGGTTTGTGGGGTATTAGCATTCCTTTCCTGTGTCTCTTTTCAGCATGGCAGCGGGGAGAGCATACAGATTACTGTGGAGCCGTGAAAACCCACTGAACACCTGAGCACCTGACTGAAAGAGAGCATTGTATTAATTCAGCCAGCACAAATGTCATGCTTTGCTAATCTATCAGGTAATCACTACACACACACCGATCTCCTTTGTCATAAAAGAGGGAGTCTGTTCAAATTACATGCCGTACACTGATTGATGTAGACTGCTGCACCCCATTCTGCTGCAAGGTAAAGCTTTACTCCTATCTCCCCAAACCCTTATCTGATATAGTCCATCCATTGACTCTGACAGCGATAACACAGTACTGTTGTAGCCCTGCCTTTACTCTGTGAACACCCATAGGGGGATTTGCATTACAGCCCAGCTGTATCTTCAACATGCTTGCTGGGAAGGCAGCTTACTGCAGAGACATTAATGTCAAATGGGACTGTGTTACCATTTGTTGCTTTCGAAGATTTTATCTTTTTTGTGTTTCCGACTGAATTAAATGCATGGTGCTTTGTTTCTTTGGACACAGTCAGTCAGTACGTTTACATGCAGCAAAAAATTCGAAATTTTTGATCGTATCAGACATAGTTTGGACTTTTAAAATGCTTGTAAACACCTTAGTCCGACCTACTTCAGACCACAACGGACATCTCAAAATCGGACAAGAACACCTAGATAATTCGTTGATAGTCAGCATTTTAACGCCATATATACTCAGCAATTGTATCTAAATCGGATTTTGCATTCTGCGCATGCTCGAGAATTTCCGCTGGGGCTTTCACCCGGAAGTGAAAGGAGACGTCGTATTAAATAGTGGTGTTGTTGCTTTTATATGCATTATTAGGAGGAAAATAATGCACGAAATGTACGCTACTGTAGCATCGTCCATCTCCTCATACGCCATCTTTGTTTGAATGCCGTCAGATAGTTTGTTGTTGCTGATAAGTAGAGGTCAACCGGAAGTGGCTCTTTGTTGAGAGGGCTACAGCGCCACATAGCATAACGGAGTCAGCCATGCTCCGGCCATTTATCCGATTCTCTGAACGGCATGTATACTCAGACAAGTGATCCGGTCTTATGCATGTCTTTATCTGATACGATCAGAAATTTGAATTTTTTGCTGCATGTAAACGTACTACATGTGTTCTAATGTAAGACACACCAAAACTGATGATCCTGCAGTCTGCAAAGGGCACGTCGATTGGCATGCATAAAAAGTAAAACATACGTATATGTTTGACACATTCAATGAGGCATTTGCCCTTTGTGTTTGTGTGTGTGTTCGGGGAAGTGATATTGAAGTTCTTAGAAGAGAACTGCTCTCTTCCAAATATGTAAAGCCAGTTCTTTCAATTCAATAATAAGATGGGTTGGCAGCAGAGTCCATGCTTTGTGTCATGTCATGCACAGACTATAAAAAACTCACAGTAAAGCTGGCAGTACCCTCCACACAAAATCAAATTTGCTCGAAGAGGCAAACTGGCGAAGACCAAAACAAATCGCAGGCTTTCGTTTCGATCCCTGAAGTATGTGACGGCTGGTCTGCCACGCTTGTCATCATTTTTGAACAGCCTTGTTCATTTCTCCCAGACACTTGCCTGCAACTGGCCAAAGATGTCATGTGATTGGTTGCAGCTTACTTTTTTTTTTTTTTATTTGCCTAGACTCAAGTCCATAATAGCTGACAGACTTATTTTTCTTCTTTTTTTATTTCTTGTTGGTAGTCGTGTATTCTTGCTATTTCTTACATGATGCAGAAACCTCTTCATCTAGATAACCCCGAGGCATATATATGAAGATCCATACACATTAAAAGGATGCAGATGTTAACACATTAGTATTTATGAGAAATAAACTTGACTAAGCGTATATTTACACTCAGAAGCAGGTCTGTGCTGATTTTCAGGCAGAACGGATTAGTTATTTTGTAATATTTTGCTTGAAAGGTATGACTATTTATGTATTAGAATTAGAAATTGTGATTGTTGTTAAGCTGTCTAATGAACTAATGTTCTTTTATTTTTCACTCAGTATGGTGCAATTATGACTTTACTGCAGAACACTTTCAACACAGTGTAGTGTAGACAGATTATCATGCCAGTTCTCTTTATTTTCTTCTCGTCTGATCAGTAACTGAATTGCCAACACAATGAGTAATGACCACTCAATGGCTGCCTTAGTGCTGGTAGAAGACCTTGCAAAGAGAGCATGCTGATTTTTTGACAAACGGAGAATTAATAGCTTATGGAGTGCCTCAGAAGCTCTGTGTGTGCGTTTGTGTGTAGTTTTGTGCACTCCTGAAAGCTTTCTGCTCTCCCCGCAGTCCGAGCATGAATGTAAGTTTGCACGTCAATATCAATTAATTACTTTTTTTTCCCCCTTTAATGTTACTTTGAGGTGACATTAATTAAATAACTTGATATAATCTCACTCTACTTTGCACATGAAAATAACCCATTTGAACCTGCTTCAGTTTCTCCTTCAAGTTGGTGACAGATCAGCCAGCAGTAGTTGTACAGTCATATTAAAGTAGAGATAATGGCTGTTTTCCCTTCCCTTCAAAGTAAAGCCTTTTTTACTGTGAAACTCTTATTTTAAATTACTAACTGCATTAGTGACCCTTTGCCACTCTCTTCCTGCTGACCTGCCTGCCCACCCTGCTTTCTCTTCTTTTATGTCAACAAATGTAAGTAAACAAAGTTGAAAATAAGTGACCATCAATGTTGGCAGTTTATTATACTTTACAATAGACATTGGCAGATATAAAAAGAGTATTCCTGAAGAGCAGCAATTATGTGATCTTGGTGTCACTGAGGATGAATTTCATTTTGTGCTCCATTAAAGTTAACCACAAACTTGGCAACATTTGCCAAAGTTTGTTAAGAGGAGGCTCTACCTTCCTTCGTTCCTTCCTTCCTACTGTTTTTCCTTTCCTTTTCCCTCCCTTGTGTTTTTGTCTGCCTTGTCTGTCTCTGTGTGTTTGTGGGTCTCTGGGCGTGGCCTCCAGCTCCCCCTGGCCTGCCTGATTATCACACCAGCCCCTCGTCAACCTATGCTGCATGAAATCTCGACTCAACCTTCCAGACTCTGCCAGAGTGTTCAGTCTCAGCTGTGTTTTTTCGTTTTTGTACTTTTGTGTAATTTTTGATTAGCCATGATTCTGTCATGTCTAGCTTTGTTTGTCTCACGTCTTCACTCTGGTATTCCACCAGCCCTGCACCGACCTGGACATCCCACCACAGGCTCCCTTACTTGCACTGCACATTCCCTTTGTGTAGTGTTGGTGTTGAGTCAACTGAGTCCGCCACCGTTCTCGTTAACAAAATTAGCTGGTTCTGACTTCTTAAACACTTTAAAACTTCTGTTCTTCTTTGTCACACGTTTGTAAATCAAATACATTTGGGTCATTGACCTCTGTACTTGTGATGGCCATCTTTATCAAATCAGTTAACCCCTTGATGAATGTGATGTCAGATTAATTGATAATGGAGTACAACATCTTTACAGCCACCCTTTAAGCCTGCAAAAACAAATAAAGATTCTGGGACTATCCCTTTAATTTCTATATGCATTAAACCATTCTGTACTGTTAGCTCTATACTGCTGCTACAAATCCAGCATATAACGATAAGGGTTTTACCTGTGACTTTACCTGTGATAACAGAAGCACTGCAAGTGTTCTGATTTCTAATCTTCCATTTCTCTCTTCCATTGCATCGATTCATGCGCAACACCTTTTGTACTCCTCGTCCTTCTATACACCCTTGCGTCTGCGTGTGAATAGGTTTACAATACAATACCCTCGTCCTCAGAGAGCACCCACTACACACACTACACAAGATAAAGTTTTGTAGTTTCGCTCTTATCCACAATCCCCAGAAGTGCATAACTGTTTTCAGAACTGCCTACCATCAGATCAACTCACCATCTATATTAACACCATATGCATTTAATAATAATCTGAAACAATTGCATCTGTCTTAACTAGCTTTTCATAATCATGTACGCAAACAGTAAAAAAAAAAAAAAACATCCTTTGATTCAATGGTTTTACAACAGGTAAATATTAAACTATTGCAGATACAAAGGTATGTGTCAGCTTGTCTTAAACCTTTCCTTGTAAGTATTTTGTTCTTTTAATACTGTCATCTGTAAATGGAATTAAGTGTCACCTTTAGTTCCAAGTCACCTACGTTGCTTGGACAGCTGATAGTGTGAGGAAAGAATCCAAAGTGAGCACTTACAAAGATTTGTGATCCCCCTCAAAGGGCTTAAAAATATGGTGCAGAAATGCTGTCTGTTTAAGAAATGTCAAGTTTGTCACAATAATACCATCTAATTTCCACTTAACAGGCCTTATACTGCAGCTTATTGTTGGTCTTTTGTTGTCTTTTTTTGTCCATCTGAATGTTTGGTATATCTGAACAAAATGTACAGCAGGTGTAAAGCAGCTTGGATAGTTTAAGTCATTCAGGTCATCCTTGCACCTCCATGAATCTAGATGGAAAAATAAAACTATCTGTCAACATATTTTTCAACTATTTTCTTCGCACACAGCACAAAATAAAAAAAGAAAAGCAATAAATTAACTCTGTTAGTGATGCAGCAGCAGAGGCATTTCATCATGTCACAGTCGCTTCCTTTGAGCCTATTATCACATGAAGGGTTTCAGTGCTGGGCATGACAGAACAATGACAGGGACTCATTGTACTGATTAGTTTGAGAGCAGCAGTCGCTCCTTGGGCTCTTCACGCAGCCTTGATGTTACTGTGGTTGGCTCTGATGAGCTTTCAGGTGTTCAGAAATAAATAGAGGTCCTACTTTCCTTTGCAGAATTCTGCTTGTGTTTTGGCATGGCTTTTATTTTTGTGAATTGGGCTCTTAGAAAAACAAAATTGCCCCTCTCCTTTTTTCATCTCGAGCTCTGCGGTGGTGGCACATTAAAATGGTAATATGAAAACCATACAGATTTTATTAAACTTTGTATTGTACTGCACGGTGACTGTTGCCAGCTCTTGACCTGTCAGCGCCTTAATTAGAATAATAATCCAAAGAGAGAACAGGAGTGTCTGAGGAAACACTGACGCAATGGAGTCTGACTGTTTTACTCGGCTTATCTGATAGACATCAAAATCATGAAAGCATGACCCCTGAATTGTTCTTCTGACTGGCTGTATTTCATCTTGACAACATTAAAGCAGTGCTCAGTGCTCAAAATTCCAAAAAGCTTTGTAATTTAATGTGGAATTAATTAAGGCCGATATTATTCTATGAAAAAAAAGGTAGGAACTGATCCCTGCAAGGCATATTCATTATAATCAGTAGGTAGCTCCACTGGCATGAACTTAGCACCCAAATAATCAGCACTGCCACCCTCCATGGATAGATACTCTCACATCTCCTACTGTACCAAAAAGTGCACCTCAGGAGAGCCGTCTGTTAAACCCCTAAAGTTTGCAGATGACACGTAACGTCATCGGCCCCAGCCAGGATGGTAATGAGTCTGCATCGAGACTGGAGACGGAATATAAAAGTTTAAGTTAATAAGTCTGTTTTGTTGTCCTTGTTTTTAGCCGTATGTCTATATTGAGAGCACTGCAAAAACTGTGAAATTCTTTGTATGTTGGCCAAAAAAGCTGATCTGGTTATGATTCTTCTGTATGCCAGTCTATAATTTTAGTCTTTTAATCATAATTTATGTCCTTTCAATGAGAATTATGTGAATCACTAGTACATAAGTTTCTTTTTTGTTAGTTTTTCTTTGCTTTCTGTGGTACTGCCTTGAAAGGTTAAGAAGAAATTATATTTCTTTGTCTGCCTGTTTCTGTGTGAGAAAGCTTTTTCAGCAAAGAATGCACTCCACCTGTGTCCACTCAATATTTCCTCACTGAAAGAGCCATCCGTCCTGACCTAGTTGCTGAATATCCAACTGAACCATTTGAACAACAGAGTGTGAGACAGCCCGTCTCTAACACTTGCCATTTCCAACAGATATCAGACACGCAACCGCAATTGGGAACCGCTTTCGAGGGTCCAGCTTTGGCAGCAACAGTGACAACCCCTATAACCAAAACACTCACACCAGCAGTGACGTGGGGAGACAAACTGAGCAGAAGTCATTCATTTCAAATGAGTGCTTAGACATGAAGAGCGACAGAGAAGAGCAGAGCAACACAGGAGGAGAAAACTCAGCATTTTTGCAAACAGGAGAAAGTTGAGCAGAGTTCAACAAGAGAGCAGTGGAGTGGAGAGGTGAAGTGGGCTGCTAAAAAAACGTCTTTTAATCAACTTGTTCCTGTCAATGAACGGAATAAAAGAGTAAATTGTAGACTGGAATATATTACTAAATACAGAGCAAAGTACATTCATTAGTAAAAACCAGAGTCCAAAATGTTAATATGGGAATTTCATCTCATTTAATGTCATTTGATATTAAAGCTGCTAAAACCTGACTGTCATCAGATCTTGTTCTTGCTCGATAGACTAGCCCTTCATCATGGTTTTCAGACCAATGTGCACTTACAGCTTGAGCTTGTATCATGATTTTTTATTTCTTATTTAGCATTTCCTGTTTTATTTTGAAAGGGTTGGGAAAGGATTTGAAAGGGTTCATAGGCTGTCTTGTATATGTTTACTTCCTGCCGTTTTTTGTTTTTTTTTCCCCTGCCACTTCTGATTATCTCTTTCACATTGTTTAGTTTCATCTATCCCTAATTAGCTTTCACCTGTGTCTCATCATCTTGTCTCCACTTCTGTATTTAGTCTCTGTTTCTTGGCGTCACTTGTCAGGTCTGTCCCTAGTGTAAATCCCCCAGTCCATTGTTCTGTTTCCGTGCTTCTCCCAGAGCTCCTGTTTCTAGTTTTGCTCAATTGTGGATTTGCGTATGTTTTGGACATCTATAGTCTGGATTTGGATCCCGTTTTGTTTGTCTTTGTTGTGTGTATTTGGGTTCACCCAGGAACTAAAACGTGCCTGCTTGTTTTAGTATCTCTTTTTAGAGAGGGATCCAATTCTTGCACGATGGTTGAGGCTTGTCCAGTATATGTGCAAGAATTATATTCTGTAGCCACCCTTCTTCTATTGGGAGGTACAGCATATGTTTAAAAAAAAAAATCATTGGCTAGGTAGTCATGTTTCCAAGCTTCTACTCAGGAGTCTCCATCTCCCCGTGGCATGTGACAATCGGCTAATTGATGGTGCTGGCAGTTAGGAAGTCCCAGTGGGGCCTAATGGGAGCTCTGGATCCAATATTCTGCCTGACAGACACCAGTAGAGGTAACCTGGAACCTGTATATTACTGGTGACACCTCACAAATATGGAACAGTGGGTAATAACTAAGCACACCCCCATGAGAGCGCTTGATGGAGGGATGTTGGAGAGAAAAAAAGCGGCATTTCGGCTAACAGGCTTTTATTGAAATGACACAAAGGGTTATCACTTACACTTTGGGATACAAGGGATGAGCCAGTGCTGTATTGCCAAACGTACGCATATCTGTTTGTGCTGGGCCAGCACAGGACAAAGGAGGGTACATGTTGACGAGTCATACGAGCAGAGCATCTTGGATTGACACGCTTGATATGGAAGCTGTTCAGTGACACAAACTAAAACACACACAAATGCTTGTTATGTCAGTGTGGAGTGGACTTACTTTGCCAGTGTATTGTGGTGTTAATCAAGGGAAATTTGCATCTGTAGCTATTAGAAATAGTTGTGATACACTGCAGCATAGAGGGAATATTGATAGAGTAAACTATCGATAGTCAGATGTGTCAAACCCTGTAGATCTGATGAGATAAACACTCCACATGCAATTGTCCCACTATTTGTGTGTGTGTACGTTCATTTGCTGGCAGTCATTACAGAATGAAGCTTTGCTTTCACTAGGATAAGCAGTATGAGCCTGAGCAAGAAAACATAGCTCTGCAGTAATGTTGACCTCATTGACTCGCTGGTTGATATTATCCAGTCCACTGGGGCATATCAGTAAGCATACTGTATCCGTACGTTTCCTCTTTCATGGGGCAAAGCAGATATTGTAAACTAGAATTTATGTCAGTTACTATTATTTTCCAGTTTTTAGGGTGGGGAAAAATATCTGAATATCCGTAGGAATACCTCCTGCAGTATAAGCCACTTCCCTGTCATCCATCTGTGAGCTTAAAGTGTTCAGAAAAGTCATATTTTCAAGATATTTCGAAATTCACAATTAGAGGTATGACTACTTGGAATACAGAAGGGGTGTCCAAACTGTAACCCGCAGGCCATGTGTGGCCCAACACAATTTCCAAGGCTCAGCATCACTATGCACCACTAAAAGTGACTTACACAATATACAATACAATGTGCTTAAAGCTTGTTTGTTAAGACAGGAAAAGGCTTTATACTTTTTTTCTCCCTGGACCTACGGTCCTTGGCATTCACAGTTTGGACTATCCCGGTGTACAGCTTGATGGTGGGATACTGACACGGCTTTAGTTTGGACAGAAGAAGAGAAGGAGAAAAACTGTGCAGGGCACTCACCACAGACAACTCTGGGCAACTTTACAAGCCTCACACAAACTTGTAATTTATACATGCTATGCCCTCTAATGAGCTTCTCTATTGGTTTTTCTATTCTGTCCACCTCAGTGCCCTGAGACAGATCTTTGTACGCACCACACAATCAGGTGGTAGAATGCATGCCCTATAAAACAGCTTCTCACCCGTCACTCGGTTCCCTTTTTCAATGAGCTACCTTGAGTACAGTCTCAGGACACATCCGGTGTCACTGAGATCTCTAAGCAAGTCCTGTCAAAGTTTCCACACTGTTCACTTCCTTTGCTCCACTTCTCCTTATTGCTAGACTAGTACTGCTGGATTTGCTAAACTGTTTTAACCCTAGCTAGCAATTCTGCATGGGTTGATATCACTGCTGGTTTCATTGCAGCATCACATTCAAATGCCTCGCGTTGACAGTGCAGCTCAGGCTGTGTCACTAGCAAACACTAGCTAGGTAGCTCTAGCTACATCATAACTTGCTAATCACTAGTTAGCAACATTATATCCTTTGCTGGCGTCAGGTTAATCTGTCCCAGGTTTTGCCATCAGGACTCAACAGGATGCATACTACCCATGTCAACTTTAGACTCTTCTGTTGGGCTTGTCAGCTTTTAAGGAGCACATGCAGTGGTTTACTGTACTACACTGAAGCACTTGTTGTTTTTCAGTGGTAATGTAGATTAGAGGTACCGTACATATGATGAGGCTAATGGGTGAATGATGGCAAGACAGTATTGGATGCATGGATGAGCACATGCAGTGGTTTACTGTACTACACTGAAGCACTTGTTGTTTTTCAGTGGTAATGTAGATTAGAGGTACCGTACATATGATGAGGCTAATGGGTGAATGATGGCAAGACAGTATTGGATGTTTCAGCGTCTATCTCTCGTTTCTATCCCTTCATGCTTCATTTCACCTGTAAGCAATTTAAGTGCTTCCACACTGTTACACTGGTACACTGATACACAGGCTGGTTCAGGTTCATATCTTATATTGTTTGGAGGCACCCCACCACAGGATGGGATTGCTTCTTTCTTCCTAATCTCACAATACTAGAATAATGTAGGTTTGTTATTGGCTGTACTCTCGGGAGGCAGGAGGATTTGATCATCTGGAAATTCCTAAATGCAAGGTAGTTGATGGAGTAAACCAATTGCGAATCCCGTAAGAGGGCAATGAAGATAGACTACTTATAGATCTGGAGTTCCATATAGGGAGGTATTTTTGTGGCTCTTGTTAGGAATGAATTGACCCTGCTAGTAAGTTGCTTTTTTAACCAGAGTTTTGAGATGTTTCAGTTCGAAATTAGAAATAATTGCCCCTATTTGCTGGCATGACTCCATCCCTCCTCCAGTTTATGTTCTCCTGTGAGCAAGATTGATATAATGGAGCTCTCCTTTTTTTTGTTAGGGAGGTGCTGTATCAGTGAAAATATCATAGGCCAGGTAGCCGTGTCTCCTAGATCCCAGGAGTCCCCATCTCCCTGTGGCATGTGACGTTGTATGTTAGGCTAATTGATGGTGCTGGCAGGTAGAAGGTCCCAGTGGGACCTTGTGGGAGCTGTGGAGCCAGTATTCTCCCTGACAGACACAGCCAAAGGTAACCTGGGTCCTGCTTATTACTGGTGACACCTCACAAATATGGAGCAGTGGCTAATAACTAAGTCGACCTGGTGAGAGCCTTTGAGGGAAGGATGTTGACAGGAGAAGAGTGAGTTTTCAGCTAAAAGGGGTCTTATTGAAATGATACAAAGGGTTGTTGCTTGTGCTTTAGGATAAAAGGGATGAACTATTACCAAACCTTCATATCTCCGTCTGTACTGTGGCAGCACAGGAGACAAAGAAGAGTACATATTGATGTGAGTCATACAAGCACCATCATGCCTGTGGGGATTTGAGTACACTTGAATGGAAGCTGTTCTGTGACACAAACTAAAAAAAAAATCACATACAAATGTTTTGTTAACATATGTTAATGTGGAGTGGGCCAATTTCGGCAACATATTGTATTGCTAATAAAGGGCCCTTTACATCTAAAATAACTGTAAAAAGGCTTATTGTTAGTTTTTCATGTGTAACCTGTGTTCCAAACTGTCATAGATTTAACAAAATATAGCAAGATTCACATTCAGAGCTATGGCCACGATATAAAGAAGGGGTGTCCAAACTCTGGCCTGCAAGCTACGTGTGGCCAAACACACTCATTTATATGGCCTGTGAGTTATTTTGAAATTAAATTTAGTTTATCTCACTCACCATCTGAGGAAACTGAAGAAAAAGAAGTGAAAATATTTCGGTTAAAATTGGGATATACGTGACTGTGCGCATATCCCAACAATTAGTTTCAAGATTCTGCAGGAATGACTTTGACCTGTTCTTAAACTCTTTGTCTGTTGATGTGGAAGGATTATACAGGAGGACATGCAATCGAGGCTTAGTGAAAAGCAATGTGATGATATCCTCCTAGCAGCTTCCACTGGGTCCAGATTTCCCCAGATGAGGTGCCATGCCAAAGTGATGTTCAGTTTATTTGGCTCTACGTCCATATGTGAGCAAACATTTTCTCTAATGACACTGAACAAGAGCAGACTGAGCTGACCTGACAGCAATTCTTCAGTCCAAGGCCTACCATCACCTTTTTAATAGTGATAAAATCATCTTAGTCCAGATTCAAGTGCAGGAGAGGTTTACAGTTGGTTGGCACAGTTTTCTCCCTCTCTCATATTTATTTGGTATCGTTTATCTTAGAATATTATAACCAGAAGCAAATGAAAGGTTGAAGCCTCGGCTATAAATATGTTTTTATATACACAAATGTTTTCTGGAATTAGGTGATTCATGTTGTGCATTTGTGCCAACCTGTCATGGATGTTTTTCTTTTTTATTTTGTAACGCTCCCCTCCCTGTGTCTTGTGTTACTTTGCTTAGCGCTTTTGTGTTTCCCCACTACTTTTAATATGTGATTATTTTCACCTGTCCCTGATTAGTTTTCACCTGTGTCTTGTCAACATGCCTTCTTTTGTGTATTTAGTCTATTTAGTGTTTCTTGGTTTCCCTCATCAGGTTGACTGTGTTTGTTTTGCCTGTCCTGTATTCTGTCTCTGTTCTCTTCCTCAGTCCTGTGTTCTATATCCTAGTACGTGTATGTCTCACAAGTTTTGTTTATGTTCTTTGGTCTGTATCCTTTCTGCTCCCAGTCCTGACTTGTACAGTCTTAGTGTTTCTCCCTGTGGTTCATGCCCCTGCTCCTAGTTTTTTTTTTTTTGTTTGTTTGTTTTTTTTCAGTTTCAGACTTCTGTTTATTGGACTTTTCTTGGATGGATTTAATTTGTTTTTGCCTAGACTTTCCAGCCTCCTTACGTTTATTTTGTATCATAAAAATTACTTTTTTACCCAAATGCAGGTAAGGAGGTAACCTTATCTGCATTCAGGTCCACTTTCTCGAATCAGTCAGCCCCATCACAGGGTTGGTTGGTACACGTCATGGGGTCAGTTGGCATAATGCTAGCTACAAAAAAAGCAATATAACCAATTTGAAAATTGAATTCCAGAAAACATGAACCTTTTAATAGAATGTCTGCCCATTTTACAAACCAAACAACGTAACACTGAAATCAATTCATGTCAAATGTCTCTGTGTGTGATCTTATATCAGAATTATTTCTAAGTCTATTAAGTAGAACAAACATGTTTGCAATATCTCCATCTAACAGTGTTTTAATGTGTTTAGTCGACAGACCACTCATGGCCAGTACTTTTATTCTCCACATGGACCCTGGCATGAGCAGTTTGGACTCCCCTGGTACACAGCTTGATGGTGGGATACTGATGCAGCTTTAGTTTGGGCAGAATTACACAAGCAGAAAAACTGTGCTGGGAACTCTGCACAGACAAGTCTGGGCAGCTTTACAAGCCTCACAAAAAGTTACAGTCTGTACATCAGCCCTTTTGTAACCCTTGACTCATTCTCAAGAGGTTTAATGGCAAAATGATTTTCTCACTCCAAGCCTAATATATGGAATATACAGGATGTATGGCATGGCCGCTGTTGTTTAAGTGCAAAGTTATGTTAAATGTCATTTCCTCCTGTGCCCTCCAAGCTTATAATCTTGTGTACAATGCCCTTTAGTCTACTTTTCACACACTTTGTTTTGCTTATTCACAGCCTTTTTCTCTTTCACACATTGGTAAACGCACTCCACCATCAACTAAACAGAGCCACATTTGGCACGATGGCTGTGAACCCAACATGAGATTTTTGATAAAGCCAAAATCCCACTGCAGTGACAAACTTTTTTATTTCTAGGTGTTGTTTTCACATGTTTCACGCTGCTGTTGCATCACAGAATTACGACAATTAGATGTTATTTTGCAGCTAAAATCGGACACACACCTCATTTGAACAACGGTCGTTTATTTGTACAACTGCTGATGTTCTCTTTGTTTTTTCTTAACTGAAGTGTCATCTAACAGATTGTCCCAACTGCACGCTCTTGTTGCTGACACTTATCACAGCTAATGACAGATTTTGTACTTCATTTTCATTCCTTTTAAGGCTCTTTCTGTGAAAAAGACTTCAAGTTTTTCCCAATGTGTAACTCTGGCAACCCTCCGAACACTTCAATTAAATCACTGTTTGGTAAGTAAAATGTCTTCCCACACAGCATGGCTGCTGTCATTTATGCTCACAACATTAATAAGTCCAGTCCTTTATAAAACAATGGGTTAGAGATTTAGCACTGCAGATTAGTGTCATGCCTAATTGATTATGAGTAACATTTAACTGTGTTACAGCTCATAGCAAATGGGACATTAATGCCATCTCCTTCGTCTCTCTCTTCTTCAGTCACGCAAGTGTTTACTGCTGTCTACTCTGGATTTCTCTTAATGCATCCATCTACCTCAGGTAGGCTGTTTCTCTCTGTATTTCATGCAATTTGCTCAACTGTCTTCACCTTCAGGCCTTGCTTGAAGCCTAAGTTGAAGCTTGGGATTTTCCAGCTACAGCAATCTTTGCTCCAAATCTCACCTTTAGTCACAAACTTTGGGTCATGACCAAATAGATGAAAATGCAGATATATGCATCTGAAAACTGTTTTCTTTGAAACGATAGGCTGGGGAGCTCAGATTCTCTGATACCCTATCTAAGTTCTTAACCTACTCTTGCAACAGTTGCTCCTTTATGCTGAGTCTGCTGAGGTGGTGGGGGCATCTGATTAGGATGTCTCCCTCAAGCGTCCCTCTGGAGGTATTCTGGGCACGTCTGACTTGGTGGAAGCCCAAAAGACTCAGGAGGGATTATATATATGACAATGTAACTATATAATATATATAACTGGTCTGGGAATGCCTCAGGATCCCCTAGAAGGAGCTTGGAGGATGTGGCTTTGGAAAATGATGCCTGAGCTTCTCTCACTGTATTAGAGGCTGTACAGTTCAGCATTTATATGTGAAATTTCAACAAATTTGCAGGATCGCTTGCATACAGTATAGAAACCAATAGTAGTAAAGGGGAATACCTTGAAGGAACATCTGACTAAAACATCTTCATCTTGTCACAAGGCTCTTTCATAGTATTACTACTTTCCTGTAATTGTTGCATCATACAAATTAAGTAGTAATTAAGCAGCCTTCCTTTTCCAAATTGTATAAATACAAATGTTTTTTTGTTTGTTTTCAATATCATGCAATTTCTTTGTAATGCACAAAATTCCATTCAAATGGGTCAAAGGGATAACATGAAACATTTTATGCATTATTCATCCATCCATCCATTCTCACCTGCCTATCCAGCATTGGGTCGTGGTGGCAGCAGGTTAAGCATGGTGGTGCAGATGTCCCCTTTCCCCAACAATGATTCCCAGCTCCTTCTTGGGGGAACTGAAGGTCTTCCCAGGCCAGATGGGCTATATAGTCCCTACCAGTTGAACGTGCCTGGAAAACCTCCAAAGTAAGGCACTCAGGAGGCATCTGAGAGATCCCTTCGGAGCTCCTCACCCTGACTCTAAGGCTGAGTCCAGCCACACTATGGAGGAAACTAAATTTGGCTTTCCAGTCATCCTAGTGGCAGAAATGATATGCTCTATGTTTAAGTGTTTATTTGTTTGTTTGTTTGTTTGTTTGTTTGTTTTGAATACTTAAACTACCCAGAGCTATGGCTGCTCTATGTACTCTTACTGCTGTGTGCATGTATGTGTGGTAACAGAGACAGCATCAGAATAAAATCAGCCATGGTCTTTTTTTTAAAACAGGCTCCAATATGCTGTAAAATGCTTGTGACCTTGCCATATTGTTGCTTTACCCTTATTCAGATAAAAAAAATACTGCTGATAAGCTGAACATAAAAAAAAATTTAAACATGAGTGGGAATTGGATAAAAGCAGTTTAATGAGCCATAATCTCAAGTCTCTAAATATGTGACACTGGCTCTTTTTTTGGTGTTAGGATTCCTCCTCTTGGTCAAGGGTCCTCACAGGCGTGGTCACAGCATTTTTATTTGTCAGTGGATTGTCATCCTTCAGGGTGTTGTCTATTTTCTGATTTTTGCCATCTTTCACAAGAGGATTTGTGAGAGGTCTCCATAAAGGGAAAAATGGTGGGTACTCTAAGATGGTAAAAAAAATCTTTCAGCTTGTGCTTCCAGACAAGGGTCTGTACAAGTGCATCTTTGTGCTATCTAGGTTCTGTCATGTCCTATCAAAAGCCATGCATTTTGATCGCCCCTAGTGAATACAGCAGCGTGCATGGCTTGACTTTTCCGGTTCCACCTGACTCAATGCATATAACATGGTCAGCTTCACCAAGAAAACCGAGTGTTTAGACATGCCTGTGGAGAAAACAAAAATGCCAAGAAGCCAAAGGTTTTAGTGTGTAGCGGGACAATTTGATTTTTATTACAGACAATGTCAGATCATATTGTCCATGCATGTAGTTCATCCAGTCACTAGGTTCATTTAAATGCTTGTGCCTATAATTTCTTTTCTCAACTAGTGATGGTGCATCCCACTCTGAAATTACATACGAAGAAGTGAGTGGAGCTGGTTGATTCTGCTTAAATACATCCTATATCTGCGGGAAATTTAGTAAGTTTAGGATTGGTTCAGAGAAGAAGACAACATAATGCAATTTCATCTAACACCACTGCAAAAAAACATCTCAATAGTACTATACCACTATATGTTTCAAATTCTTGTGATTATAAGACAAAATATACCTAATTAACAAAAAAATGAACAGCATGGAAACCCTCTGCTGGAAGTGTAGTGATTATGGTGAATTGAACGTATTGGTATATTGATAAAGTTGCAAACTAAAGTACCAAAAAGTTCAAGCATAAAGACAGGATACATCTTATATCTCCAATTGTTAGTGTGTGTGCTAAGTGACGACGTGACTAGAAAGTATAAATGTTCTGCTTGCTTGAACGACGTCAGTTTATGTGCAATAAAGCCCATCTTAAATCCACAAGTCTTTTTCCAGAGTTTTATGTTGCATTTTGCCACAACATCATCACAGTACTTTGCTGCTTTAAAAATAATACCATTAGCCACAGTGTAGATTTTTGGCACTATCTTTAAGGTGGTCCCATCAGTTCAAGCAATCCACCTTTACTTTAAGTCTTGCATCCAACAGAGTTTACAAGGTACTGTCTCGTAACCCCTGATCAACCAATAATTAATATTTTAGCTGGCTACTTAAAACTGTCCCCCTTTAATGGTCAGTTTTCTTGTGCCCAGAGGCATTTATTGGCCTTCTCATTTTAACTCACAATGGACCCATTTTTCACTTGAGTCTATACCCTGTATAATGTTGCATAATGCCATAGTCAGCAGAATCTAAACAAGAGACTGCTGACACTCCTATATATCTCTTTTATGTACACTTTTAACTAGTTACAAAAACCTAAAGTTTTTAGAAATTAAACTTGCATTATCTTTTACCATTCTTTGAACATTTTATTGTCGAAAATGCTTTCCCAGCCTTCTGCAGAGTCATGCTGACTGTGTTGTTCCTGTTGACTCTGCAGAGTTCAGGGAAAATGTAACGATTACTGCTAGTTGTTCCATGTGAGCTTTTTGATGATAATGTGCAGTACTGTTATTTTCTCTTTGGCTCGGGGGCAAAAAGTGCTAGATAACATTACTAGCCTTCACTGAGTTGAAGATATGCTTTATGTTATTGATTTTGATTTCACTTTAAACCAGTGAACTGATATGGATTAATCGTAGTTAGGATTTATAAAGATGGCTCTTGAACTTCATAAGGAAGACTGAACATCTGCACATGAAGGATGTGCGGTTGCATCATGTCTTGAGTATTTCATATCTTTCGCATCTTCCCGTCCGTGCATGACCCTGAATGTGATCAAGCTCTGTCATCATCATCATCATCATCATCTCAATTCCATTAATGTTGGTCAAAGGAACGAGGAGGGTTCCAGAAGCGCTTGGAGCAAAGTTACACATGAGAATCCAATGTGGAGGGTGCTCTCATTGAAAATCTGTTAGATTCTCTAGCTGATCCGATGAGACCGATAAAGGAAGTTGCTGTGGAAACTACTTCACCTGAGTCCTGCAGTTTTATCAAGCTGCAAAATGGGACAGGCCAGATAACAGGACACAGTCAGGCCTGTTTTGTCCTTTTTTTGTTTTATTCATTATCTTGTTATTGATTAGATGTGTGTAGGTGTAGCTCTGAATATTGACTAGATTAAACAAACACATTGTTGCGGGTAAAAATGGCCTAGTAGGAAACTGATGATGCAACGTCGCAGTCTGTAAGACAAGGGCCAATTAAACAATCCCTGAATGCAGAAATAGACAACCTTTTTCCTTAATTTTAATCATTATGAAGAAAATGGTGATTGCACATTGTAATGGCTATAGAATAATGATACCATCAGCGTTTAGATTGGATCCATATAAGCCTTGCTTTCACTATGCAGTTCTGTAGGTCACCAGGCATAATGTTTCCAAGGAAAATGAAGGCTTGATTAATGAGATTTTATATACACAAAAGGAATTAACATGATCAGGCACGTAAACAGAAAATGGAAAGCAATCCAGTCTTTGTAACAGCGGCAAAAACCATAAAACCATTTGGAAACGCTATCTGTTTCAACTTAGAGACAGATAGCATCGCCTTTGCTAATGATGCATAGTCATTTTATTGCACTTCTTAACTACCATGAGACTGATGGGACTTGCCTAGTGTCACAGAGCTTGGACATCTCTCTATACTGCACCAAGATTAAGGCCAGTAGATTTTAAATGTAGCAGAGAGAATTAAATTACATAATTTAGTCTATTCCCATTAAAATGGGAATCTCGTCATTAAAGCTGCCATTCTTCAGGCCGTCCGTGAATTCAGACTTTGGTGACATTTGTCCACTTCTGAGGGAAAAAGCTTGTTACTGGTGCCTGGGCTGATAAGAAAGGAGCTGATACAGCTTCAACAGCGGTCTCATCTTGTTTTTTGTCTCTCTGCGTGACCTAAGAATGACTTCACAGTTTCCAGCAAATACCTCTTTTCTTTTCTCTGTTTTGAGAGAGCACTTATCTCTATTTAATTTGCCACAGAAATGTCTTTTGCACTTTCATACTCCTCCTTTGTCCCCTCAGCGTCTCTGTATATCATGCCATGCAGAGTTCAGCGAGTTCTTTACTGTCGATGCTGCTGTTAGAATAGCTTGTTGTCGTTCTCCGTTTAAAGAAAATGCAAATGACAAAACGGTAATGTTTTTTTTCAACACCCTCCCCATATTTTTTGTGCCATTCAGGCAGATATTCAGCATATGGACTCCAAACAGCACATACACAATGTAGATAACCCCTATTTTGAGAATAGTACACAGCAGCAAATCTGACAAGTCGTTTTGGTCCCTTTAATGTGTGTGTGTGGCTGCTGCACATCTTCATTCATGGATCAGCTCACATTAGATGTGAAAAAAGAGTCTGTGCAGCTATTTGCATGGGGAAGATTAAAGACTCCAGCACATGCTGAGCCATGTCACAGATACATATGATGGATGAATCATATGGTGTGTGTGTTCATAATTTGTTTCCAGGCATCGACAATCACCCACGGAGCCCTCACTCCATCTGTACCGTGCGGCTGAATGTCAGGAGTTCATCCATATCAATTCCTCTGAACGATGTTTGGTGAATTAGTGCGACTGTGGTGTTGAAGGTTATGTGCATAAGAAATGTGAGTAAATGATGAGCATGCTTTTTTTCCTGCAAAGTTTATTGCGTTTCCATGAAGGGATGTTCTCCTGAAAGATTTAGATTCAGAACTAAAAGTGTATTTTAATGTCATTTTTATCTATAATACTAATCTATAGCAAAGGCATGAGGGGTATTGTTTGAGTATGTCATGCTTACATTTTAAGTGTGTGTCTGCAGACACTCACATTCGTCATACAATGTTAGCCAGATAGAGAAATGGCAAAGGAGAGATGGAGATAAAGTGATTTTTGAAAGAAAGTGTTGCTCTTGTGCTACATTAATATAGATTTTTTTTTTTTTTTTTACTGCTGGCATTTTTGTAAACCACTGAGATCTCATCAGTCTCAGTTGCAGATTACAGCTTCCCTCCCTCATCATTTGCATACGCCTTCATCCGCCCCATGACCAAATAGAAAAAGTGTAAAGGAAGCTTCTCCAGCAACACACCCCTCATCATTTATTAACTAAATGAGTACTGATGCGGCTGCTGATTCAGCTCACTATTAAGATGAATCCTCCTGGTCTCTCAGGACCCATGCCTGTTGAAATAGGATATACCCACATGTATTACTGAAGTTAATATTTTCAATATTGACATGTTCGCTGTTAACGTTGTTTGAATTGAATCAACCTGGGGTGGGATTGTAAGAGGTTAGCCGGCTGATATTAAAGCCTTGGCCTTGGATCAACATATCAGGGAGGTTTCGAGCAGATTGGAGTAATGCCCGTGCCCTTATACAGGAAAGTGACCTGAGGCAAGCGAGTTTGGCTGAGGCAATAAGGCAGAAAATCTAATATGGTGGCATGGGCTGTCCCACTGGGCTAAGCTCTGTCAAACAGAGAAGGTAGGTATCTCTCTCTCTCTGTCTTCTCCTTTTCCCTCTTTAATATCCCATCGTTTTCAGCTCTCTCCTTCCTCTCTGTCTTTCTCCCTTCTTTTCCTTACATCAGGCTTACACACTCACTAATGCATGGCTGCACACACAAGCAGTTACACATACCTAAAGTGATAAGCTGTGAGTCCTGTCTTGCAATGACCTTAACCTCATTGCAGAGTTTATTGGGCAGCTTCACCAGAGAAGTAACCTCATTTTGCCTGGAGGAATACAGAGTCAGCTATTTGTTTGCCTGCTTCCAACAGCCCCTGTACTCCTCTGTCTTTTCCCACTGTCCACCCCCACCTCTGTCCACACATTTGTTTTTCCCAATATATCAACCCGCCAAGCACCCCCCAATATACACACACCCACACGTCTACAGATGGTTTAGTGGCTTGCTGTGCACTGACGGATATGGTTCAATAGCTTAAGGCAAAAGAACAACATTGTCAACTTTCTGCTGAATTGCAAACGTAATGTCCATACACAGCACAGCCGTCACCATTGATGGTGGTGGAATTGGCTGCACTTGTGAACAGGAACAGGTAAAGGCCAGATGCAGCAAAGCCTCTGAAATGGCCATGGCAGAGCACAAAAGGGCAGAAAAGAAACAGCGAAGAAACTTTGATATATTATTCCGTAATAGTAAAAGTAGTGAAAGAACCACATAAACTTGTCCCGTGTTCGCTTTAATCTTAGACTTTATTATATCCAGTTGTCTCTCATCAGTTTCTTTTTTCTTCTGAGTGCAAGGACAGGTCCCATGACTGATTATTCATGTCCAGTCATGAACAGACTTTCCTGCAGACGGAGAATTACAGGCTTATTTCCATACTCGTCTACACCACTCGCACTCTCTCCAGTAACTTCCTCATCCTGCACAGCTGACTGCACAGTGAACTCCCAGGTCCTTCAGGGGCACCAGTCCGCCACCTCAACCTGCCCACTCTAGCACCGCACACCTGCTGTACAGTATATTGCTATCAATCGCAATGTGGAGGAAGAAAAAGGGATGTTGATTAGAGAGACCTTCTTAGTAATGTACAAGAAAAGAAGTCAGTACTCACTACAATGTGCATTATGTAACAGTAGTGAGTGATCGACTGCTGATGGTGGGTACATTTTGTTTGATTTCTTCCTTGTCTTTCTGTTTGTATCCATCCATCAGAACTGTTTCTACCTATTGGACGATTTAAATCAGCTATCTTAAAAATCTGTCTTGGCAAGCAGCCTCTTGTGGTCATGTGAATAAGTGGATGTTTCTGAGAGGCAAAGACAAGAGTAACTTGATATTCTCTCAGGTGGACAGGTAGATTTAGCTGCCTAAACCTAATCCTAATCTACCTCATGAATAATGAAAGGCTCATGATTAATTTCTGCTCCCATGATAGGTTCCTATGAGTTTTGGAATACACTGACAAATGCTTGACAAATTGCTGTGCCCATAGGGGGTGCCAGATCAGAAATCTCTCATATGAATTGCTCTTCAAATGGTCATAAGGTTCACCGTGGAACGCAATCGTGACGAACAACTTTGTCAAGTTTGGAGGACTTGTTGGTTCATCAGTCACATCCTCTGTTTTCTTTTCATTGGCCTTAACTGCTCTTAGAAGAATGGACATTCTATCAAATGGAACCATCAATTCAGGAGTGTAAGTTGTTTGTGCTCCACTCTCATTAGTTCAGGCGGTTTATTTAAAAAAAGAGAGAGAGAGAGAGCGGATCAACATCCACTGCTCTAAATTACTGATTATATTATCATCTAGATTTTGGGTGGTGTGGGACGGGGTACGAGAGTGACTTTATAAAGTACCTATTGAGGCACACAATGGCCCCATCCATCTTCTTTGCTTTCCTTTCAGCTCTGATTAAATGAGTTTGATGGATCTTGCCATCATTAGGGAGACTGAGGGCTGGCGGATTGGAGCCATCACAAATCAGCTTTATGTGGGAAGAGCATGGAGTGGCAGTGACAGCTTTACAGCTCCTGTGATATTAATGGAGTGGACCGTTTTACATTGCATGGCCCTGCAGCCCTTTTCACATCAGATGTATGGTAACCAGGGGTCATTATAGATCTCTAGGCTCTGTGTTACGAGTATTTCCGTTGGTGTTCTGTACCTTAGTCAGCATATTAATGGTTGTCCGAAAGGGTTTTGGACTTACTATTTAGTATTCCAATCCTGAATTCTCCATGTTAATGCTGACCTAGTTCCTCAAGACATATATTATATCTAATAGTAGGGTGCATCTAAAATCTGTGCCTATAAAAGAAATTAAAGACCACCTATGTTTCTTGGAGCTCAAGTTTTTCTCCACTGCTGAAATGTATGAGAATAGATACTAATGAGAATACTGTTCCCCGGTGGTATGAAATTGCGAGTTGTGACAAAAAGCAGTCCATGTTTTCTCAAAATACAGTCAATCAGAGTGTCATCTTACAGCAGATGGTGTTCCCTCCATGGGTCTTCCTCACCCAAATTTTGCACATTTGATGCATGCCTTTTTCATGATCCAAATGTAGAGTCTCTCTCGTGCTTAACTCACAGTGGAAAATGTCTTTTGTTCTAGGGTATGAGAAAGAGGTCAGTCAAGTTGCACATCCTGAGAAACACATTTTAAAATCTCTGTCTGTTGCTAAATTAAACAGAGAGAGACAGAGAAAGATGCCATTGCTGGTGCGACTACCACGGTAAGTGGGTCTTCATCTAGCTGTGGAGTTAAAAATGTAGAGTATGCTCTCACCGTAATGCGTACACTTTTACTAAGCTGATGTAAAGATGTCAAACTGATGCCACATTTCACATTTTCAGAAGCTTTTATCTCGCAGCTTCAACATCATACTATGACTGTTCTATAATGCAACATATATTTTGAGTTTACACTAACAGAAGTTGATTTAAAAAGCACAGACTCATTACCTTTTTCTAATGTTTACTGGTCTGTTCAAACACCATTTAATTTGATGACTTTTCCAAAAAAGGCTGGTGCACAGCTCACATGTACTAAAAAAGAAAGCAATACAGGCATAAGTAGGCTAGTTTTTGTACACATTTTAAATTTTGCATATAAAAACTGTGAATGTTGTCCCATTAATCAAAAGAACTTCCAGTATGCAGAATGTTTTTTTCACTTCTCTTACTATATATAATAATAATATATCTTTGTTTAGATGACATGTTTCAAAACAAAGCTACAAAGTGCTTACATAATAATCCTTGTGATATGAAAAAGCTAATTGGAAGAAAGGAAGGTGGAGGTGTATTCTCTTAGTTTTGTATAAGCTAAGTAAATATTGTATGATCTCATATATGCACAACCCACAGCAAAAGAACAGATATTTATATCCCTCATTAACAAACTTCAGATTCAAATATTCCTTTCGTTGCAGAAAGCCATCAGCAAGCATGAAGATACACACCAACGCATTGTTGTCTTTAGCAGCAGGGATGGAGCTTCTGTATGACAGATTCACCACACCTGGAGTGGAGGTCACCTTTCCTGGGGAAAATGGTATTATAGCTGCAGTAAATTCAGGCAGATTGTTCTCAAGTGAGCGAGCTGGGGAAAGCAATATTAGAGCAGCAGAAAAACAAAAACAAAAGTAAGCCAATAGGAGACACAGTGGGGTGTCAGGCTTTTGCTTTCAGAAATGAGTTATATCCAAACCATAGGCAGCCTCTGAATACAGAATAGAAGACACACAGAGCCCCATGGCTGCAGTATGCGACTTCCAACAATGTGAAGTGTTCTTTAAATCTGTGTTTATTTCTGTGTGTGTGCATTCCTTTGATATGTGTGAATCATAAAACAATGTCTCTGTGTGAAACCTCTCTGGCAGAATTTGCCTAGTGTGAAAATCCATCCACCCAACATGAGCTAACATTTTACTCATTAATGTCTTGAGAGCTTTGCACCAGAAATACCAAACAGCCTGCAGAATGTGTCTTTGTATGAAGACGACAAAATTTGCAGCGTTGTTAGTGTCTGTGTGCGCATTGTTTGTTTGTTTGTTCGCGTGTTCATGTGTTTGGTTTTGCCACGTGCGTCTTCTTTTTTCAACCCTTTGTGTGTTTTGACATCCACACTGTACGCACTCAGTTGAGGGACTGACTGTAATCTACACTCCATTGTCGGTGAGTCATTTTCCTCAGTTCTGCTATTCATAAATATTCAGTGGTTTGTCACCAGTGAAATAGCGATTAAAAGGAAAGTCCATGAAAAGCATGGCAGTGTCATTGAATGTAATATTCTCAGTGAAACAGAGAGAAAACTCTGGAAACCATTCTTGAAATATAAAGTCTTTACTCCACTTTATGAGTTAACTCTACAGTAAAGAGTCAATTGCTGTTGGACTGACATAAAATATTTTTTTCTTATATATAGAATTACATACTATATAACTGTCATAGTTATTCTTGTTTTACTGTTTGGTTTCCTTCTCTGTGCTTCCCCCTCCTTTGTCTGAGGGCTGTGCAGGTCTTAGTAACAAGGCACACTTGTCTCTCATCCAGCAATCACTCCTGCTATAAAAACCTGGTCAAGGCACCACTCCTGGGCGAGATTATCCCATACCCAACGTGCTGTGGCTGAAGCTTTCATTCCTTTTTGTTGAGCTTCTAAAGATTTACCAGTGTTACTCTCGTGTGTCACCGCGTCTTCTTTGACTGCAAGCTCAGCAGTACTTTTCTAGTGTTTTCTAAGTTGTAACTCAAGTTTACCCTGTGTGTAGTTCTCCAATGTGGTTCACTTTTGTTCAGCCAGTGTTCTCCAGTGAATCCTCTTATCTGCTTGCTTTACTCTACCTACAGCACCAGCAGTTGAAAACGATGTTTAAGTAGCTGCAAAACAAATGCACATTAGTGAATGGGAAATTAGAATTTTGGCATAAATGTTGCTAGATAAAAAGTGAAAATTATTACAGTTCATGGGATATGAATGTCTCTACTAAGTTTCTTAGTCATGACCTCATGATGGTGCTAGAGGAAGAGCCAGCCACCAAAGACGCTGAACAAAACTGCAATCAAACAGGATGTTGATATATTTCAGTCTGAACCATAGTGGACCATCTGACCTTGCCATCCATAGAGTCACCCACAACCTAGAGTCTGTCTGTAAGCACTAATGCGCAACTTTAATCCTGTGATCACAAAAGAATAGTTAAAATATGAAGCTGTTCGTATTGGATTCACTTTCCAACAGGCCTTTGAACTTCAGTAACTGCATCCAAAACTGACACTGACATATATAAAGTTAAATGATAGACCTTAATCTTAATAACAATACTTTCATGCCATATAGAGTAGATGCTGTAATCATCCCCCCTGTCCCAGTACTTGTTACATGCTACAATGCATTCCGAAGCTACTGCAAGGCTTCAGCAGTCTGCATACCTGGTAGTTACATGCAGATTTGTTGTGAGGACAGAACACCAGCTGTATATTTACAAATGTATCTGAACCCGTCCTTTAAGACAGATAACTCAAAGCAAACTATTATTCTCAACCAACACATTTAAGTTGAATGCATGGGCAGCCAACGCTGTAGCACTGCAACCCAACAGGTCACCTGGGACAGATTTGGCACATCCAACAAATCCACCTACTAAACAGAAGGTGAGAGACAGCACAGCCAACGCATGCAGATCCTAAAGCATCAGCTCTGTATGCCTCCTTCACAATAAATCTCTCACGCCCACTGGTCTCCTCTGAGTTCTAAACATGAACCTAGAGAGAGACCTGAACATAACACCAGACAGTCAGGAATAAATTTCCACTCCCCACCCATCCTTCCTGCAAAGCAGAATGTGGGAGGATAGTAAGCCAACAAAGGCAGGTCTAGTCAATGCTGCACATATGTCCTCCTCACGTTCCACTGATCTAGCCTGTTGATGCCAACAGGGATGGTCCTTGCCTGCCAAAATGTAAGCTTGATATGCAATTGCAAAGACAGCGGGCAAGCCTATGTTTAGACTGAGGGCTAAGCATGTGTTCGCACTGTTGTTCTCCCCTCTACTCCAGTGTTGAGAAACCCAGAAATGGAGGTGTTCATTTGAAAATGGTCAAGCCAGTACTCTCACTGGGCCTCAATGTTCCCAAGAAGAAATGTCTTCTTAAAATCCACTTACAGTTTTCACACAGATTCTCACTTTCACCAGTATTTTCTTATTTGGGATTTGCTCTTAGTTAAGAACAGAATTTAAGCACACTCGAGCACATTTACACACTTGAGTGCGTACATGTTTGTAAAAAGAAATTTGTAATTGCCTCTTCTTTAATTCTGCAGTTGCCTTTATAATATTTTTTTGGTAATTTCATTTTTCAAACCATAATGATATTTTGAAATAAATACTAACACGTTCATGCCAATTATGTTTAAAAATTCTAACAGGTTTCAGTGCATATCTTAGAATATCTTAGAATTATTATTTGTTATAATCTCTTTAAGTGTCAATTATAGCCAGTGTTGATCTGTGTTAAACTTTATGGCATTCATCCTTGGTTGTCCTTGCATACTGCCCGGTGCCAGGTTTCACCTCAGAGGGTGATTGCCCCAGCTGGAATTCATCTTTAAATACATAATAAAAAATAAAACCATTGTAGTGACCTTTATATTTTGGGGGGGGGGGGGGGGGGGGGGGGGGGGGGGGGGGTTATTAATATAATGTTTGGTCTACTGCAAAAGCAAAGGTCAAAATTGATGAATACAAACTAGGTAATGCTTTTTAAACACATGAACATGTTGAAGAAGACAACACTAATTCATTAAAAATGATCCCCTGCCTTTAGGTTTTACACACTGCTTTTTACATGTTAAATATGTCTTTACAAATATAGCTTCTGATTTCTTTTTATAGGCACTACTAAACATCTTTTTCTTTTCACTTTCTGTAGCAGTACCTCCATTTTAGAACTACTAAAGTTTTGTTTGTTTTTTTTTACATCTGGAGTTTCTCACATTTTTTCTTAATTTCTGTATGTGATTTATTTGTGTGTGCCCAGAATCCGGCAGTCTTGTGCCCTTTTATGTGGACTGGTGGGGCGTTTACCTTTTGCTAATTAGCACTAAAAGCGCCAACATTCCAACACTCCCCAGAACCGCCATGGTAGTTATTTCTTGAAGCAGATGAGTTGTTAATTTTAATCTCTTTTTTTTTAGTAAGACTTGACAAAATAACTATTTACAATTCAGTTTATCGGGTTATTAATTTTACAGTTGCTTTATTCCATTACAGATGAAAAGGTCAAATTCATTTCAAAATTCATCATCATAAACTGTAAGCTACAACAAACAACAAAATAATGAACACATTTAAATAATTATTTGAGAAGAAGAACATTAAGTAAAGGTTAAAAATGAATTTTAGATAATAAATGTTGTTTCAGTTACGGAGTGCTCTCTTTCTGTAGCTATTACACATGTGCGCACGCACACGCACTTGCACAGACAATGACTCACAAACTCTGACACACACACAATCTCTCTATCTGATTTTCCCTCACTCATGACCGCCGTTATCTCTCTATTCCCCTTTACTTTGCATGGTCAAAACGTCTTGGGCATTCATTCTTCTGCTCTGTTTCATGTTTCCAAATCTATCAGCCTGGCCTATTATCTGTCAAACATGGCTGGCTCTATCTTGTGATATAGCAGCCTGTCTATCAAAAGACGTCTAAATAACGCCTGTTGTTTAGCATTCAGGCATATCACGACTGTTAAGTGCAGCATGATACATAAGGGGGTGAAAATGACCCCTCAGCAGTTCCAGGTATAAATGATCATATATATTTTTTTCTTTTTTTCATCCCACACAACCCATAACTCACAAGATGATTAATAAACCCATTTCAGGAAAAGTCATGAAGTGAGAGATGTAGGAGTTTTATCTTAACAGACTCACATGCACCTGAAAATGCCAGGGAGATAAAAATGACCACTTGCCTGTTCTAGTGTTCAGAACAACTGGCACGGCCTTTCATCTTATGAGGACAATGGGATTCATCATAATAAGAACACAGGTGTGAACAATTCTGCGGTTTCACTTATAAATACTCATACTCATAAATCTGACTTGGACTTTAAGGACAAACTTTTGAAAAAAATGAGAAGGAAGACATTGGTGAATGAGACAAATTGCTTCAACAGTGTTTCATCTTTCTTTTCAGGAAAGTCCCAAAGAGCAACAAGTATTGAAAGACAACCCCTAGTGTAGACAGCCCTCTTCATGGCAGTGAAGGTAGTTAAGGTCGGTCAAGAATCATTGAGAACACGGACAAGGCCACCAAGCAGCATCTTTTGTTGTCCTCCAGACAGGGCACTAGGATCGGTGGGACTTCACAAGGGCAGAGGGGCAGCACTTGGTAGAGCTGCCACCACATGGCCTCACTGTCATCACAGCAAAGCGCACCACATGAGATTACTGGAAATCATCCCACTACTACTGGCTTCTTGCCACCGCCAGACGGCTGGTGTTGTTGTTGATGAGCGAGACGAAACACTGCCAGTGTAGGTCAACTTTACTGACCAAGCCAGGGCACAAAGAGCACAAGATTATTCTGATTGGCTCAGCAAGCAGATGGGATATTATCAGCTCACAGATATGAGAGAAAGATTGGCTAAGCCTCTTATGCCCATCCACCCGTTTTCCACTGCTTATTCTTCTTCTGGATCACAATGGAAGCAAAGGATTCCCAATTCCCTTTCCTCCACCTACATTCTCCACCTTTTCCTGGGAGATCCTGAGATGTTCAAAGGCCAGAGAGGATTTGTAATTGCTCCAGCATGCTTGGAGTCTGCCCCCACCTGGCTGAATGTTCTCGGTATACCTCCAGAGGGAGGTATGTGGTAGAAATCCTGATCAGATGCCTACCTCAATTACCTGCCTCAACTACCTCAATTGGCTCCTCTGGGTATCTCAGCTACCCACTGGGTTGTGTTGTATTTTTACCCAGAGATGCAGATTTCTAACAAAACTGCTTGAGTTAATAAAAAAATATGCAGCTTCAATATGACTGTCATTTCTAATACAACTCTCTTCCATGTCATTTCGGCTTTGATGCATTCTTTGGCATTTTCTTTGTTCGCCACGATGCAAACTCAATAAAAGAGTTTTTCTCGCAAACTTGCAGAGCCACTAGAGTAGGACAACCCTTGGTATTTCTGCTGCAGCAGATTTCAAGTGAACTAAGATGGAGGCTGTCACCACTAAGGGTATTAGCAGAATGTGATTTGGTATTTTCTGCTTTGTGGGGCCCCCTGCACTGTTATCTTGCAGTGGAACAGAGGACTTGGGGCTGTCATTTTGCATGGCATCAGCAGAGACACTGAGCAGATAGTGTCAGCGCTGGGAGATCACAGGTAGAAAAGGGGTCTTTTCCTCTGGGATGGGGAGATGGTAATAAGACAGCATCAGAGAGGCAGGAAAATACAGGCCGACAACCAGAACCTATCTGCACTGTCACTAGCTCACTATTTAGAGCATGTGACATAAAAGAAAGAAGAGATGTTTTGTAACAGAAACATATTGCTGGAGCTAAAGCCACAGAACCAGTGTCCTGTAGATTATAACCCATCTATTCTCTGTATACAACAATTTTCCAGAAGCCATTTGCACCCATTTTGGCAAACTATTCTGTTACCTGTGGAGTTGCATAATATGCTGAACATTTACAAGTAAGAGATAATACACACACAAGTGTACAGGAAATCTGAAGTGAAAGAAAAGCGAAAAACACAAAAGATCAGATGATGAAAGACAGCAAGGAAAAAAATAATGTAACATGAAAATTTGAGGAGTTCAAGATAGAAAGTATAAGTATAAGATCTGATGTTGTATAAGTGTGCATGTTCCATCAAATGTCTACTGACAGAATCTTTCACAGCATTCAGTCAGCCATCTTCTGATATAATTGGTCTTTTGGCAGTAAACTAACTTTTCTCAAGACAAACAATCTACAGTTAGATTAAAATAGATTATTTTTTTCTCAGTTTTATCTTCTTCGGTATCTCTAGATTCTGCTTTGTTGCTCTTGACAGATTGGACCATGTTTGTTTGACTGCAGAAATGTCAAGCCAGAAAACAGCCAAATGTCACTGCCAGACTTCTCTGTCTCTCTCTCTCTCTCTCTCTCTCTCTCTCTCTCTCTCTCTCTCTCTCTCTCTCTCTCTCTCTCTCTCTCTCTCTCTCTCTCTCTCTCTCTCTCTCTCTCTCTCTCTCTCTCTCTCTCTCTCTCTGACACACACATACACATATACACACAAGTATTTCATATTTACACGGAAGTCATCCCAAGACAGCTCTTTTGAGAAAAAAGCAAACGTGTTTCTTAATCCACCTGCAGAGGAGGAATCAATAGTGTTTTTCTCACCCACACTGAAAAAGATTAGGAACACTGTATCATCTGTCCAGTTTACACAACTAAATTGTTCCACGGTTGTAATCCAAATATCAAGTCTGATGACAGACAAGAACCCTGCGGTTGGGTGGAACAATGTGTAAGCTCAAGAAAGTTTAACACAGGTCTCCAGGTATCTTTTTATTTAAGTAAAAGGTCATTGTGAAGTAACACTCCACCGATTTTGCACGTGAAGCTATTAATGAGAAGTACTATCCAGCTTGTGAAAACAGTTACATCTGACATCTGGCGTTTGTCACATCAGTCAAAATAACCCAGATGACATGATCAAGGTTATTTCAAAATGGGTAAAGAGACAAATGCACAACTAAAAGTTGGCACGCTGTGAAAAATGTAAATAGAAACAAAATGTGATGAAGTCACACTGAAACCCCATATTTAATTTAAAATAACACAAAATGGCAAGAAAAGTTAGCAAATGTTAAAACTGTATTTTGAATCTGATGCCAGAAACACATTTCAGAAATGCTGGGACAGGATCATGTTTACCACTCTGTTGCATCACCTCTTCTTTTAACAACACTCTGTAAGCGTCTGGGAACTGAGGAGTCCAATTGCTGTAATCTTGAAAGTGGAATGTTTTTCTATTCTTGCTTGATATATTTGAGCTGTTCAACAGTTTGGGGTCTACTTTACTCATATTTGATGTTTCATAATGTGCCAAAGATTCTCAATAGGTGACAAGTTGGGACTGCAGGTAGCACCTGGACTCTTTTACTGCAGGGCCATGTGGTTGGAATGCATGCAGAATGTAATTTGGCATTGTCTTGCTGAAATAAGCAAGGCTGTCCTTGAAAAACACGATGTCTACTTGGCAGCATGTGTTGCTCCAAAACATGTGTGTGTGTGTGTGTGTGTGTGTGTGTATATATATGTATATATGTATATATATATGTATGTATGTGTGTGTATATATATATATATATATATATATATATATATATATATATATACATCGAGTTGCATTATGGGAAATGTAGGATCCAGGATTGACGCTTGACTCATATTATTAAACCTATAATAACAGTTTCTTTTGGACACTTTGAATACAAGTTGTGAACATTGACATATCACCTTTAGTTAATATAACCTGTTAGCAAACAGCTGCTTACTTCCACAGCAGTTACGTTTCCATGTCTGGTAGCTCAACAATGAGCTGAAAATGGCTATGAAACTCCGTAAAGCAGAGGGTAACCAAAGATTCAGACCATAATTCTCTGTAGGTTTATCATGAATGACCCCTTTTACATTGTCACACTGGTCTTATTTGATACATTATTCCAAGAATATCAATTATAGCAGCTTTGACTAAAACTCAGGATATAGTGGCCTCTCTTTCGGCTGCTCTCTTTTTAATCTATCTCTCGCCACTCCAACTATATGAAAGCTCCATTTTTAAATTGCTGCAGTGACCCTTTAATCCAAATATCATGCTTGGCAGCAGACAGGAAACAAGGGATTGGTGAAACAACATTCAAAGTTTGAAGTTGTTTCAAAAGATGAATCTCCAGCATCTTTTTATTTATAAAAGAATGCTATAATCAGATAGGACACAGTTGAGAGTGGAGAAAAATGATAAATGGGCACACATGGCAAATACTCTGCAAGTATATCATATCAGTATCAGGAGCCTATATAGAATATTTGTGCCTTTTGCCTCCAAAGAGCAGCTGTATCATACATTCTAAATAGCACTTCACACAGTATACTTTTACACACTTTTACATTTTTTTTAGATGTTATAACAAAGTACACTGCAAACAACAAACTGGTATCTAATGTTTATGTTATGCATGAATAAAATGGTCAGATGTATGAGATTTGTGTGCTGCTACATTATGTATTGCTGTGACTTCTGTCACACTGAAGATTTTCTGCCACTATTTTCGGTCTCTCCTCTCATTTATGTCTTTGGCTGCTGTGTGATATCCGTCTTTTCTTGCAGCATTACATGTTGGCTCTCAGAGGTGCAAAATGTTCAAAGGTAACGCTTTATTGGTTCTCTCCATATGTCTATGCCTCCCTCTCTCTCTCTCTCGGTATGTGTCTGTGTGCCATGCTCATCGTAGACAGCCATGTAAATGAAGAGACATGAGCCCGGGATGATGCTTTGATGCTGGTGATTCATTCTCATGAAAAGATGTCATCCCATCAAAGTGAGTGTTTTTCCCATATGTGGCAGGATGGGCAAGACTTCAGAGTGTAAGAGCCTAAATGTGTTAACCTGTGCCAGATTGTTTGTTACACAGAACCAGGCCGGAATTTGATGTTGGAAACCATTTGGAAAGGGGCAGGCATTTCCAAAAAAATACTTCACAGGTGACTGGATCTGTCTATCACTATCTATCATGGACAAACTTGAACCAATCAGATCAACGAACCATATAACAGAGTTAAACTCTTAGCGTAGCCAGTTGGAAGAAGAGTGAAAACATCTTTTCCACAGAGAAAAGTCTCTTTTTGCACTTCTTCTAATGAAATCTCCAGTTCTGATATAACTGACGCTAGTAGCACAAGTGGCAACATCAGTGGCTGTGAAGTGAAGCCAGTGCAGAAGTGCCAAAAACTGCAGTACCTCAAACATCCACTTGAGGCTGGCTTCAGAATGAGTTGATCTCCATAAGCCCCCATGTTAAAATTTAAAGTTTCTTCTCAATTTCTTCACAGCAGAAATAAACATGTTTACAGGCTGGTACATGGTTTCATGACAGCTGCACTGAGGCGCAGAGGGACTGAGGCTGATTTTTTTAATAACTCACCCAAATTATATTAAGGCTTAAAGTTATGCATAATTAACAGCATGGCCACTTTAATTGACAGGTGGGTGCTATTACAGGTGGCTTGTTTGAGCACCCAGACGTCATTCAGCACGCCTCACGTCCACCAATGTTCCACTTCTTTGCCAATTTTTTTGATTAGCCGGAAGATGACAGAGGCAGGACAGGCAAAATAGCAGTGGACGGAGCTATTCTGAGCTTTGCATATGGGTCTTCAGAAACTTACAGGAGACATCATGGATACAGTGTCCATTTTTATACTGTCTGTGCTTCTCACACATGTCCATGCCATCTGCCAGAAGTTCCTCGTGGGACGTAAGATGGATTCTTGCAAGAAATAATCAAATAATTTTGTAATCTTGTAGGACCAGTTCCCTCACAAGGTTACAGCTGTGTATTGACCACACAGTAGATTTTATGTCTAATCATTTGTGTGTTAGACACAGATAGTTGCTTGTTATTTGAATTCCTATACAGCTTTTTGTTTTTGTATTTCTTTCACATTGTACAAGACTGAACTGGCTCAACAGGTAACAGAGACCTGTGTGCCATTTTTGGCTATTGATTGTGTTGTGGCACTAGAGGAATCACAGTCTGTATGGTCAAATGGATCATAGTAGTCCCCCATGGTTATAATTTTTCTGTTCTCTCTCTCTCTCTCGTCCTCACTCTTCTTTTCTCGTGTCCTCCTCTTTCCCCTTCTGCTTATCTTTCTGTCTTGTCTTTTGGGGGGCTCCAGCCAATCTAGCTGCCATGGCACAAAAAAAGAGATGAGCATCATTTTTGCATGTCTTTTATGATGCTACCTCATTAAATGAGAAGCAGTGTTAATTTCTAGCAGTGCTCATTTTGGCACAACTGAATTCCCTATAGTGTCACAACAGAGTAGGGATGGTGGCAGTTGGTGTTTTGCTTCCCTCATCAGTAACAGACACACAAAGCCACTGCTGCATCTGAGAAAGTCAACAACTACAGGAATACTATTCATAATTACATGATTTTGATCCAATAACAACAGTCGGTGCCCACGCAGGAAGTAGTGTGATGTTGTCAGTTTCTGTTTAGCATTGATAAACAGAAACATAGCAATTTGAATTTTATTTAAAACCACTATGTGTAGGATTTGAATTTCTGGCTTCCATCATTAGTAGTATCAAAAAAGACACTGTGGCAGGCTGCCATGCATGCTGCTACACCCACAATAAGCAGTAAAAAAGGAAGCATTCCCACAACAACAGATAAGAGTTCTGTTTGAAAGGTAAATGTGACTTACCTGTTTTATGAAACAAGATAGTATAGCCCTCTGTATTTAATATTGAGCTTCCATCTAAACCTGAAAGAAAACAGCCATGGTCACATTTTCTAAAGGTACTGTCAGGGATTAGTAACCTTGACAAGGGCACTCATTGTGGAGGATTCTGCATTCAGAAACCTTTCAACTGTGAATTTACTACTGAAGCCTTCCCAATTTATTGATATGTAGTTGTTTTGAATGTTGAGTTATGGCATGCCTTTGTAAATGAAGGTGGAATAAAGCACGAAGGATCCTATGGCTTGAGAGCAATTGAATAGCTCGACCAAGCACAGAAAAAAGGGGTATGAAGTAGTATGTAACAAACTGGCATGAAGATTCTGTAAAAACCTGCAATCATTGTTTGTTTTTTTTACCACTTGGTGGCAGTGAAACAAGCTGTAAACCCAACACTGACATATTATCACCTCATTAAGGTGTTATTTCGTAGCTTGCCTATGTACACATGGCAGACACAGAGCAACATTAGCATGTATTTGGAGCTGGTTTTTGATCTCCACCAACTCCTGAGAGAGGCTCTTTAGCTTCTAAATGTTCCATTGTGTTCAGTCGCTAACTGTGTCTTTCAACTGTTTATTGTTAGGCAGGTAGCATACAAGCAGCGTGCAGTCAGTTTATCAGAGCTTTATCACTAAAAACAGCTGCCTGCTGCAGCTGAAAAAGAGGTTGATGCAGGCCATCACTATGAGTAACCCCTTTCATAATACAGTCGAAGTCATCTCCAGCTTTTCAACTTTCCTCAACTGCTGGGCCGGACTGAATTTTCAAGCGTGGGTGAGCATATGTTTTATACATTTTAGCTTTATAAGAAGCTAAATCAAAAAACAAAATGTGAACCATTTCATCAGTGGAGCTTTGTAATTGCTCAAGAAAACTTGGCTGGAATTCATCCAATGCTTTCAAAAAATATCTATTGGCAGAGTCAGAACAGGATCTCAGACTTCAACTGAACTTAGTTGTTGGAGGAGGAAGTGGGCCCTTAAAAAGCTTCCCAAAAAAGGCGTATTCATGTGTGGACCCCAACAGTTTTTTTCTTTTTTTTTCTTTTTTTATTAGTCAAGTTATGAGCAAAAGGAAGTAACATTTCCAAAAATGACAGGAAAACACCTCAGTGTGACAGTTGTTAAAACTTTAAACACAAATGTATGTCTTAGTTTGACTTTTAGAAACTGAAAAAAATCATATCTGTTGGACCTATTTTATAGATTCTATCACTCAATGTAAATCTAAGATAATCAGTGTGCATATGTTCATCAATGTTATGTTTTAGTCTATATATTCAGAGGTTACATATTTACATATATATTTGCTAACACTGTATAAAAGTTGGATATCTGTGCAATGTGACTATGCGGCACACTTGGACATACATCTGGCACTCCTGTGCCTCATTATGTTCGTGATGAGAGTCCCTCAGGGACTCTGTATGAAACCACTTCTTCAGCATTTGCTTTCTGTATCCTACTTGTATCTCTTGATCCATCCAAAACTCGCCTCGGTGATCATACCGCTGACTATTGCTTGCATTTCAGATTAATATAATTAGTTAAAATGAACTTTTATCTCTGCAGGATAACAGGACTGCTAGCTTCAACATTTAAGTGGAAGTAGGACATACAGCAGTGGTGAATTTTGCCATGCTTAAAACTGAAGATGAATCAGGATGCTTTAATTGCTCGAGAAGATGTCAGTAATTTGGAGTAGAACTGCTACATGTTGAACCTGAACCCTATGGTCATTACGATAGGGACATAAGTGCTGGCAGAATAGTTCCTAGACTTGCAATCTATGCATCAGCTATATGGTCTCACTCAGATTAACTTTTACTTGATTTGGGCTGAAGGAGAACTCCAAATGTCAAGAAGCAAGGATCCTTTTTTCTCTTCTTCTCTTTCACAACTCTTTTACAGATATTTTCTTGACCTTTCAAACTTGAACATCCTTTCCATTAAAGCTACTGCACTCAATAAAAAAAATATAGCATGTTTATCCTACAAGTTAAATTTGTTTCTTGTATGCTTCCATTTCTTCTTCCATTCTGTATCACCATTTTTAATGGTGTGAAGGTAGGTGTTAAAATGCATGTTTAACATTGAATCTTTTCACACATTTATTTCTGGTGTGGGTAAAAGAGTTACATAAATAAATATATATATGGCGGTCTCTCAAATAAATAACTTGTCTCTGCTATATTTTGTCTTGACTACAATGACTGACAGTCAACACTTAATACCACCCACCCTGTTGTGTTTTAACACATACTGACATGACTGACACGTGTAGATGAGCAGAGGATTTCTGAGTACCATGCTGTCAGTCTCGCAGAGATGAAGTAAACGAGGAATGTGTTGACACGTCTTCACCTTTCATGTTCATCTGATATTCTGATGAAACAATATATTCTTGGAAAACGTCTGCTGACCACTTAGCAAGCAGGCAGAGCTGTCCTGCTGCACAGGGCATGCATAACAACCTATCTGGGATAGAACAACAGGGAATGTTTTGCTGAACACACTGCGGGATATTTGTTAAATAAGCAAGTACACGAGTTCATTTGTGTGTGTGAATACTAATGATTGTGTAATCTGCATTTGCTTTACGATGCTGCATTTGTCGCAGAGACTGTCATGACCAAGCAACAAGACAAATTCTGTTAAATAAGTTGCCCCCTACTCCTCCACTCACCCAACAACAAACCCTAGTTTGATCAGTTATTACTGATTGAAGTTACAGAGTTTTTCTCTGCGTTGAAATATCTGAGGTGTGTTTATGAAACTCTGTCAGGCTCGGTAGTGAACTGCTAGTTTTTTTTTTTTCCCGCCCCTCTTCTTCTACCCCGCTGGCTGTTCTTGCTCACCTGCACTCCTGTCTTCATCATTCCAAGTAGAGCTGAGACTGACGCAACTGCTTTCTCCACAGACTTTGGCAAAATATATCTTCAGGCAAGATATCATGAGCCTCCATCATCTCTTTATGTCACTGCAGACTTTTCAGCTGTGCATTTTCTGAATGCCTTCTGTAAACTTTAGGAAACTCATAGAAATCCCATGTACAATGTATGTGCACATGGGACGTGCTCTCGCGTATGGATTTTTGTGCATGCTCTGCCTATTTCTCAGATATAGAAGTCAAGCTCTGATGAAGCAGGGATACTTCGTTGGTTTGTGTGAGTAATGACTTCAGGAAACATTGTGGTCACTGGGTGAGGCTTTTGCATAACTCAGTGGTGTGGAGAAGAAAACGTTGTCCCAACCATGATTTCCCAACTTCTTTCATTCATGAAGTAGTTCAGTTTAGTTTTGCTACTTTTCCAGCTCTCCCACTCTCAATCCGCCGCCCCTTCAAATGTCAGAGAACGCCTGCTGCATGGCACTGCCTCTTGGGTAGCGTTTGTGTTTTTCATCTGAAACTAATAATAACGAGACAGGCCCTTGGAGGCGCTTTGTAATTTTTCTTCCCTTTTTCCCTTTTTCACAGATCACTACGTTTCTTTTTATACTGCTGCACATAAAAACCCTATTATAGGCCAGTCAGGGAGTACTGCCATCTCTAATTTTCACTTGGATAGTGATTTTATTCCAGTTTTATGTCACGATATTTGCTACAAAGATTTTTCTGTTCAAGATCCTGTGAAACCTGCTGCTTTACGTGACAAGGAAGTTGAAATCTCCAACACTCTTGTTAAATAAAGAATGTTTGTGTGTCGATTTTTTTTTTCCTGTTTTCTTTTTAACTTCAGACCTCACTCAAACTTTCAGAAAGGCTTTTATTTTTTAAGTTTCTATAGCTTCCTGTTTCTTAAACAAAATCAGGCAAAGTAAAGCAAAATGTGTCTTACTGTCATTTTTCATCCGGAGCTTCAGTAAACAGTAGCGAATGGTCAGATTCTCTCATAAAGAATCACTGACATTTTTGACACTGGGTCAGTTGATTTGTACTCTATACAGAATGCACTGGGAGTAGCAATAGGTTTTCATTATTATAGACATTGATTTTCAATATGTGCGGTGCCGATGAGGAGGGGGTGGTAGGAATTCTCAGGTCCACTTGATATTATTAACTGCATCCCCCTCACAACAGTTATTACCTGGACCACTGCAGTCAGCAAAATGTTTTGACAAGTGATGAGATTGAGTGGGTGGAATGAGCCACTGATGGACAGACGTGGAAGAGCTGTGGGGGGGAATGAAACACTGTTGATACATTCTGTTTGCAATTTGTCCTTACTAGCAAGGTTTTCTGGATTATTTTAAGGTTTGAGTGAAAATCAATGAACTCATTGTATATCAGGAGTCCATATATCTAAAAGAGAGTGAAATTGGAAAAGCAATATTCTCTCTATGTAGCAAAGTCTCCTGTGTGATGCAGTTAGCAATGACAACAAAACTAATGGTCCTCTGAAGTCAGTCCCAATGGGTTTGGAGTAGGCCAAACACATGAATCATATGCTATACTTGGTGCCCAGCTATTTCCTTGGAGTGTGAAGTACATCCTCACTTCATTACTCAAAGCCAATGACTTACATTCATTCATTATGTAGCCTACATTACAGGTTGATTATCTGAGGCATTAATAACACATGGAGCTTGATCTAAGTTAAATATGATTGATCAAGCAAGTGGAAAGCAGCATAATTTCCTCTGTACATGTATTAAGATGACATATCTTCATGACTGGACTTTTTAGACCCATACAAGCAGATGGACACTATGTTAAGATGGACATAAGCTGGTAATGGATAGCAATTATGTGGATCATGTTCATTTCTGTTGAGCAGGCTGATGGCGGCATCTATTTTTCTTGTGCACAGAAATACATGGTTGTGTAAGAGCGTACAGAAACCGACACATTTCAAATGTAGCCCGCGCAGGTGCGTGACAGTCATAAGAAACCCATAGAGAGAAGAATTGGACACAACAGAGCACAGAGAGCACATCTCAGAGCGGCTCGTCTGTCTTCATTGTGTCAAATTGGAGAAGCAGGCCACCGGGCCACAGCACAAACAGGGAACATGGGGTCATGTGGACAACGGTGGAAAAAATCTAAAGAACACTACTTACCTAAGCTTGGATTTTACCTACAGCTCACTGCTGTCTGGTTTGTCCCTGTTGTTGTTGTGTGTCTCTCTATTGCCATGCTTCTCTGACAAATATAAGCTAACTGATGCATTAGGAAAACCTTTTAAGAGTTCTTTCCTCCTCCGCCTCCAATGCAGTTACAAGCTAATGGATCTATTTTCCAGCTAAGAGCATATCGTACCTAATGTCCTATACAGGATTAATAAACAATTTATGAATATCAATCTTATCTTCAAAAAGACTGATAGGCAGATACTTTGTACAGGATGTGAAATGTCTTCTTTTTTCATATGAAATAATAAAAGTGCATCAATGTATATTAGGTTCTCATTTTAAAAGCAAGACATGCTATTAATGTTTACAATACCTTTCCACTGTTCTTTCATTATCTAACTAGAGACTCATTTGTATGCATATATATCTTGTTACTCTGATTTAAATCACCAGGTGGTGTCCTATTTACAAATACATCACCAATTAGCTTAGCAAATGCTTTCTATTAGAAGATTAATGCTCTGAAATTAGACGTGGAATTCCTCCAGAGATGGAAACGCTAGTCATGTTTGCAGAAATAGTTAATGAAATGTAGCATAGTTTGGAAGCCAACAGGGCATACTCCCGTACAACTCAAAGATTAATGAAGAATAATATCTGTGAAATAACCATATTATTGATGCTCTTTAATACCACTCAGACCTGGAGATAGCACAGATCCATCAGGAAACTCCTGGAAAGGGAGCAGAGATTAAATCTCCGCTGGCAATCCCTGTGCAACTTTTACACACAATCGCCTGACTGGCTCGTTGCCAAGACATCGCAGAGAATTGAGCAGAATTGGAGAGCGGTGAAATCTTTGGTGGCAGAGAGTGTTGTCTGTGAGTCTCTAGGTGTGTGCAGGCTATGAATGTGATCCACACATTCCTGCAGGATGATTTTTGTGTTTTGCGAATCCCTCTTTCCCTGACCATCTGTTGGTCTATTCCCTCTCTCATCTATATGGATAACAAGACATGCATTAGAATAACTAATACAACAGGCCTCATATGGCATATCCGCACTAACAAGGTGGTACAGATTGGAGGGTGAATTCTGAGAGGTTGTGCTCTGTTGAGGGTTAAGGCCATGCTGTGGAGTTACAGTAGCATCATGAAATAATAGTTTATTACAGTCTTGTGGGAGGTTATACATAATGTGCTCTAGCCTAAAGACATGCCTTTCTGCCTGTAAATAGATCATGTTTGACCTGTTTTTTCTATCAGTAAATTTATCAACCTTTTAAACAGGTGGACTGTAAGGTCGCCTATTTGTTCTCTCTGTCAACACTTGAAGTTCAAAGTATACAAGGGAGCAAAATGTTGGAGAGGCAGTCCAACCCTTCGGGAGGAGGTTATGTTAACTGTGGTCCAACCTGGGGGAGAGATAGATGGAGAAATAAAAAGATGGAGAGCTGTTGGGGGAGATTCCTCTCCAGTGGTGAAATAAAATGCATGGCCAGGGCTGAGCAGGGGGGAGGAGGTAATCCCTCGGGATGAGCTCTATGCTAAAACTGAGAGATCTGAAGTGTTCTCATCCTGGGGGAAAGACTGTCCCAACATCCAGATGTTGAACGCACAGTTAATGATTGATGCCTGGAGGGAGCGTATAGTGACTGTAAACGTGCGCACACACACACTTAATATGTGTGTATGTTAGTCGGGGATTCACGCTAAATATTTCAAAGGGCCAAGAGAGAAAACAAAGGGAAAAATGGATATCAGAATCTGGAGCAGTAGTCCCAGAAGAGATACCGAAGAAGCCCCCTTCTCCCAGTTACAACAGAAATAAAATCGTTTGATCTCCGCCGCTCCTGCTTCTATTGTTATCTGCTGTGAACCTCCACCCTCCTAACCATACTCATTGTAGCACTGAGAAATGGTGGAGACCAACAAATACATGCAGATAAATAGGCAGAGCAAATATGTACTCATGAAGCCTGCAAAATGCTTCATACACAAGGGATGCATTTCTAATTTGTAGCATTGTATACACCTTCCCACTTTAATTAGCACGTAAAACAGCCTCACCTTACCACCACCAGCAGCAGCAGCTAGTCGCACACCAGACTTTGCCTGGTTTCTCAAAGCGTTTGTAATTACCAACAACAGCCACTTCATTCTTTTTCAACGGGGAAGCTTGTTTAGCCAAGCAAATCTTCCATTACTTAAATAAATGTGTTGTGATTTCATTATGGTCCAATAGCAGCTAGAGATGTGTATGTGTGTGTGTGTGGTGTGCAGTTTGAGTGCTGCGTAGAAAGAGAGCTGCAGCTGGAGGGATATCCGCATTTTGTTACAAATGACAAAACATAATCAACAGTTTATGAGAAGTTGAAGCAGACTGGTTAAAAAAAAAACATCACATCCCTTTTCCTCTGTTTTTCGTAATCATGTTGGCTGCACCTCGCTGAGGCTAACTCAGAAGTGTGAATGTTGTTATGAAACAAAAATTTATAACTACCTATTCCCAGTTTTGGCTGCATGTTTGGTCTGGCTGGTTTTGATTTTAAGGCTGTTCATGTTTCAGTACACTTTCTGCTAGATACTCTCGACGCTCTGCAGGGAAGTTATCAACGAACAGGAGATGATGTTTTTGAAAAAGCCCGTTTTGATTAGAGTTTGTCTAACACTTCATCTGTATTGGCTGCATCATCTGAACCGCAGCAAACCAGTCACAGTCGCTTAATCGATACAACACTCAGGATATTGACCAGGTCTTTAGGTTAGACCGTTTCCTAATGAGTAGGGACACCTGTGTTTGCTGTACCTTGAAGATCGGGTTGTTCATCCTTGATACCAAACATCCTTATCAGCTACTGGTATCACGCACACACACATATACACATGCACATGCGGCATCCTCTTAAGCTGGTCATTTCCTTATCTCAACATTACATGAACCAACCCATTCATTAGCATTGATTTCCCCTTGAATGACCATAAAAAGGGTCATGTGTCCATCCTTTCTCTCTATCGCTTATTCTCTTTTCCCCGCTTTGTTCCGTCCTAACCTTCTCTGCTCTGTTTCTCCTCTGGCTCAAAAGGGATCCCTCCTTCTGGACGCTACAGTGGGTGAACTCTTGTTAATTGCTCACAGCAGTTGGAGGTTATCAGCTGGCTGGCAGTGAAGGTCTGAATAATAAGCTGAGCTGAACAGGGCCCAGGTGGAAAACAATTAACACAGGAAAGAGGCTGCTGCTTTCTTAGCAGAGGAGAGGATGAAGTGTGAAGGTTCTATAAAAACAAGTTTGAACCCAAAAGCAGGACTCTGAGACCAGGGCCCAGATGCAGAAAACTGTATCGAATTCATATTCATAAAGTCGCACGTATGCATGACTCTGTTTTATGAATCTCAATCAGAATGGGCACACATGCTCGAGCCTCATTTCCACTCCCACAGTTCGCCATAAATGAATGTACAAATTCCCTTAAACACCCGTCGGCCTATGGATGCTTGCACCACCACTCACTGAATATATAAACAGATATCTGCATGTAAATGCAGACTCTGTAGGCAAAGGACTGAGTATTTGGCATGGGAAGTGTTTTGGTTTCAGTTTATAGTCTGAGTAGTATTGAACAATCATATTTGAGCAAGCTTTGGTTGCATGCGGGTAAACAATCCATTTGGAGAGCAAAAGAGGCAGAAGGCACTGGCTGAAATGCAGTCTTAGAACCAATCGATGATTATCTGACAATGGTTTAGCTTTTTATAAGTGTATCTGCGTATCAAGTTGCTAATCAGATTGCAGGCAAAGTCCTGGACCAGATATCATTTTTTTCCCAAATATCCTCTGGTTACCCCGAAAGCCCTGAAACATTGACCGTTGCCCCCGGAGGCTAAATCGCAGTCAGACAATGGCCAGTGGATTCTTGGATGATTGCCGCTCATTAGACCTGTCAATAAGAACAGCAAAGAAAATTCACTCGTAGTGTTGCACAACTGTCAGAGGATTTGAAGTAGCACCAGAGCAGCTGTCGTTACACATGGCTATGGATCTTTATAAAGCCCATACCACAAAAGACCACAATAATCCACTTTTATTTACGCATGCACATGACGGTTGCTTCACATATCCAGCTTTGATTTGGAGAGTTGGTTGTGCACGCCTCTATACTAATGCACTAATGCTACTATGCAGCGTGGGGGCACTATGGGGATGTGACAGGGTCAGGGGTGAGCAGGCAAGTCAGCAGTGACAACAATATCAGAGAGTTGTGAAGACAAGATAATAGAAGAAGTCTGCACCACATCTATATGATGTGTCATTGCTGCTGCATGACAAAATATGACATTTTTAGACATTTATGTGATCTCAGAACAAAATAGTCACAATAATAACACAAATCTGGGAATTCTCTGGTTTTAATTCTACAGAAGTATCTAGGCAAGTATGTGAATAATTGTGTTCATGGTGCAGCCTTTTGTCAATGTAAATGCATGGTTTAAAAGTATATCTCTATAATGTGTACCCATAAACCATTGTGACAGATTAAAACACCATTGTCAGGCACAGTTGCCAGTTAAACGTCAGGATGATCAATGATTCATTTATAGCACTCATACTGAGACACACTTTACAAAGTTCACTTCAGGATAAATGAAAAGATTGTTAATAAGGAAATAATGTCTCATAAAAGGAATGCTCAAATTCATCTCTCAATAAAAATACAAAATATTATAAATTAAGTTTAGAAATGTGTCTTTTGGTGCCATTTAACAGAACACTGTGCATAGACTGTAGTCAGTGAAAGTGGCAAACAACCTAAACAAACAATGTTTTACTCTGAGATTACACCTCTCACCTTATATTTCATATGCACCTATGACCCATAGCTGCTGTTACCGTGTGTGCGCCTGGTCTGAAGTACGTGTGAGCAACACACATTCTCACCAAAGATTCTTCTTTTCTAAATATCAGTTTATAAAATGGAGAAAAAAATGGAGGCTGTATGGTTTTTGTGTACATCATCTGGCCCTGAGACGGTGAAATAGAAATGTTAAGTTTCCTCAATGTCGAAAAAACAGGCAAAAGTCAAAACCAGGAAGTCAGGGGAGACGAGGCAAACTTATCCAATAAGGGATCAGACCAGAGAGCAAGACTCCAGAGGGCAGGCAGGAGGTCAAAACAGGCAAAACTTAGGCAGGCAGGCAGGCAAAAAAAAAAAAAAAAAAAAAAAGATTGTAAAATGGACTGCTAAGGCAAAAGCACAATAAATGATCTGGCAGGGATTGAATGGGTGTGAGTTGGTATAGCATATACGCTACTGGGCTGATGGGGAAGTGGGAACAGGTGTGCATATAAGAAGGGTAAGTTGAATGGCAGGAACACAGGGGTTAGTGCAGGGCAGGTGGGTATAGTATATAAGCAGTCAAGGAAAATGTGATATAAGAAGCGGGGAGACATTGAGATTTGAAGAGAGAGGAGAAGAGATTAGATGAAGTGGTTGCAGGTTTATGGGTGTCTCAAATAGGGTAAATAGGAGCAGAAGTAGTTGGTCGGCTGATTAGGTGCTGTACATAAAATTTTGCCCTGAGCATCCCTCTGGCTGCCCTTTTCATGGTGATTCCTGCATTTCCATAATGCCGCTGTCTGGTGGTTGTATGTCTAGGGTTAGCACACACACGAGCACACACACCTCTCTCAATCCTAACTATACACCCAGCTCAAACTTTGAGCTGAATTGGACAGCACATCAATGAATGTTTTTTTTTTCACCCCAGTGTCATGTGCTTCCAAATGACCTTGCCTTTGCAAACAGAACATCTGCAGAATTGATCTTTTTTTTTTCCATCCATTTCTGTGTATCACCTGAAAATTCTTTGTATATGCATTCAGCGTGAGAGTGCTGCTATGCATCTATGAGCACGACACCACCCCAACCATGAACCCAGCTGTTTGGATCACTTTTCATCATTTTAAATCCTTCCCGGATTTGTGTGTGTGTGTGTGTGTGTGTGTGTGCATGTGTATTTCGATTCATTATTTTAAATGTAAGAGTCGTCAATCATAGCGTCCCTGTGGAAAACATTTAAAATAAGTACTTTTGAGAGGATTTGGGGAATTTATGTGAAGGAATGGCGCAGGCAAGAAGCAACGTTGCTCTCCTTTTTTTTTTTTTTTTCAGATGTAACCCCCTTTTCGAGCACATGCACGCACACACACTCTTCTTCCATCAAGTCTCCACTGTTCATCCTCCACTTTATTGCCTGCAGGCACTCTAACTTGGAGTCTGAACTTATTATGCTTCTCCCTTCTCTGAATTTTGGTGCACTCAGCTTGTGAATGGAGAGGGAATGAGCTCATTCTACCTGCGTCAGCACGAGGAATGGTTATGCCGCAGACGGCTCGGTGAGAAAAGTGTAATGAGGAAGCAGAGGGTTTTTCTTGAGGTGGAGGTGGCCTCCCGCATTCGGTATCGCCTTCTCCTCTCTCAGCCAATCAAGCATGACGTGATTTAAGACTCCCACCGCTGCAGGTGAACGCCACGAGAACAGATTTATGAAAATGTTTAACTTCTTCCTGTAAGACTGCTCCAGGCTCTCCATCCTCTCTCAAACCTAATCAACCAAAACGCTCAATTTTTCTCTCTTTGTCTCTCCTCTTATCCTCCCACAGTCAGCCTGTCCTTACTCTGTCTTTCCATTCTGGACGCTATCTCACCTTTGTCCTCGCTTTCAAGTAGTAGGGAAATAGGGATGACAAATCTCTCTTCTCAGCAAGGATTGCTGGAGGGTTTCTTTCTCATTGGCGATGGCTGATTCTTTCATGCTGTGTGCGAGGGAAGGCAATGCTCCCATACTCTGCTTTCTCCTCGCGGCAAGCATTGGGCTTAAACGCTTAGCCACGTTTTTTTTTTATATGAACTGTGTGCTTATGCTGCTAAACAAACTATATTTTTTTGCAATCTTTTCCAGAGACCACAGACAAAATAAACAACATGACAGTCAGTTCAGTTTTCTGATAAATGGCCTTCTGTGCTTCAGTTGTTGTGACATAGAGGGCAAAAAGAAAAAAGCTGGAAAGAAGAAGATCGAGGAAGAGAATGGTGGGAAGATGACAAGATATGGTGTTTGTCTGATCCTTGAGAGGGGAGAGGTTTCATTACCTGAGGGACTTCAGCAGGGGATGTCTCTGCGGTGGTTTATTTTTTTCTCACTGCTTGTCAGAGTTGTGCCGCTGCTACATACACTTCTGTGTTTTTAGTCACTCAGGGATTTCAGTGGCACCAGCAGGAGCCAGACAGCCCAAGAATAAGCTGTGATGGATGGCTTTGTCTGTCCTAAAGGATGGAGGGGTCACCGAGGTTCACAATGGTGATGGAGACACTTCCCTGCTCGGCCTCCATGACTTCTTTAATTAACCTCTGTGGGAGGACCAGTCTCTTCCTTTAGAGGTAATCACAGCCTGGAAAGTCCCTTCATTAAGACTTATCTGACCTCTGTGTGTCCACTAGTGTGCACAGTCTCTTTCCTTACATCCTCTAGCTCCCGTTCAATGCAGTAATGGCACTACACAGGGAGAGAGACAACAGCAGTGAGAAACTACAGGATATTTAAAAATGTAGCCCTTCAGAGTTTCCTTTCCTGGAACCTCTTAGTTTCCGTGTTCACACACCTCAAGTCTTTGTTTTTTTTTTTTTTGGTCTCTATTCATCTCTCTCTAATTCTCCCAGCTAGATTTTGTTTGATTTTACAGCGAGGCAACCTCATTGATCCTACCGAGAGACAATGGCAGCTTAATGGCGAAATTAGGCAAGGCACCTCTTGCCAGATGCTTTTGTACCTTACTTCTTCTCATCTCTCATTTTCTCCTCGCTGCTCTTACTGTAAACCTTGTGGACCTCATTATATATAAACAGACAAGAAGCATGGACAGAAATAAAAAAAAATTATCCTATTTTTCACATTAGACTTCTAAGGGACAAACAGGCCTCGCTACTCCTTAGGGGAAGCGAACCCCTCTGAGTGATGCCCCAGAACAAGCAGATCAAACGCCTCTCCTCCGGATCTTCGCCTTTCTTCCTATCTCTATTTTGGTTGCCTTCTTTCATGTTGGGGAACAGTGGCTTAAGTGGCTCTATTGGAGCTCTCTGATGGGCTCTCAAATGAAGCCTGTGTGAGCTTGGGAAATAAATTGGTTTGTTCTGAGGCTGTGACGCCCGTGGTGCCCCCTGCTGTTCGCTCTCTGCAAACTCGCTGTGTCCAAGAGGGGGGGAGTGTGGGTCAGGCAAAACAAAGTACACAAGGCTGGCAGGGAAGAGGTCAAGAAAAAAAAGGGGGGGGGGGGGATGAGTCATACAACTTGCTTTGTCGGAGCATTTACATTTCATTTTCAGCCGATGAGAGTTTTATACATGCAAAATGAACACTCTACATTTAATTTATTCACAGTGGAAGGAGGGGGTGAAGAGACACATGCATGGACCCACAACTCCCCCATGTGGACATCCTGCACAAAACCACTTTTGCCTCCAGCTTTAATGAACTGACGTCTGTCAGTACACACAGCCATCAAAGCCCTAATATTCCGACTTATGACCATTGAACCAACTAATAAAGCTGCAATACTGAACTTTTTCGTAATCTGTTTTCCAGTGTCTGGTTCTCTGCAATATTTCTATTGCATATGTGCCAAGCAGAATACATCAGTATGGTTTGTTCTTGCTTCAACAATCCACCTCTGAATTATTCATATTTATGTAAGATCCCTGTTTGTCTGTATCTTCTTCATTCACATGCAGCCTGGCAGGGTCCTTGGCTTCTCTGTTTATCTTATCTGAAGGGACGAGTTACCGTAGCCGCTGTGTGTGGCAGTGATGTGTGTGGTGTTTGTACCCACAGTCATAGATCTGTGTGTTTGTACCCAGTTGGCCAGAGAAACTGATCTCAGTCACTAAAACAGGAGGATACACAGCCCGTTTTTTTTTTTTTGGTTCTGTATTTTCGTGTGTGTCGTTCTGCGTACATTTTCATCTTGTTGCTGAACGGTCAGCATTTTGAGTGTGAAAGCAAACAGGTGCTAATTATTACATGCTGATGAAAACTAATATCCATTTCCTGTTCTCTCTGACAGACTGATAGCTGCTACATTATATTGCAACAAGTGTCCTTTAAACTTTAATGAAATTTACATAAATACTGTCTTTGAAATTTCACCATCTGGGCTTTGGCTTTAGGTCTTTAAAGTTTACAACTCACAGCAGTGACTAAAGAGCCTATAATAGTTTTGTTGCTGTACTGAGGCTGTTGATTGTTTGTTGTTTTTCCCACATAATGAATAATGAAGTGTATATGGACCTTATGCATCGTGCCATCATATTGATTCGATCTGCAGCAGAACAAAAATTACAAAACACGCCAGCACAATGTTACAGTAAACCAGATTTTCCTCATAGACCACACTCCTGCACACACCCTGGACATGCCGCCAGTTCATCACAGCGCTGACACATAGAGACAAACAACCATTCACATTCACACCTAGAGTCATAAATTAACCTGTTAATAGTGTTTGGACTCGAATACCCCGGAGAGAACTCACGTAGACACTGGGAGAACATGCAAACTCCACACAGAAAGGTCCCAGGCCGGGATTTGAAGCAGAAACCTTCTTTCTGTGAGGTGACACTGCTAACCAATTTGTATAAAAGTGCTGAAGTACGCCCATTTATGCCCAAGTGGGCCTAATTGTCTATATAATATTCAATATTTTTTGTCCTTGGACCGTCGATTGGGCTCAGGAAAATTAATCTTGGACCGGGTTGAGGTGGAGCTACAGTTGGGGACTTTGCTTTATGACAATTAATTCTGTTTTATATATTAAGCTGATTATGTATGTAACATCTTAATCTGCAAAGTAAGCTGTCAAATTACAATATACTCCTCTTAAATGTATAAAGTAGCATAAAATGTAAATATAAAGTACCAAAGTACCGTGCATGTGACTCAAAAGTACAGTACTTGAGTAAATGTACTCAGTTACCACCACTGATTACATGCACGTTGATTAAATAAGAGAAAATGGCAGCATATCTGTGATCTATTTCCACTTTTTCTGGTCTTTATGAAAACTATTTTACTCTCTTCTGATTTGGTGAACTCACAGCTCTGTGGTTCCATCACACACACACACACACACACGCCCTGAGGCTTATAGAAGTTGTGTTTATACGCTGAAGACAGCAAAGCCGATTATGACCCGGGCCCGGAGGCAGGCCAGCAGAGGTGAACGGGACATTTTATTGGTCGCCGGCGTGTCAGGAAGTATGAACCAACCAATTGAACGGCGCGGAGATTTTACCACTATCTTTTTGACCATCCGACCTCCAATACCTGTCAACACACAATGCACTTCTTCTATGAAGGTAATGAGTTTTCACAGTGTTTTTTTCCCCTCCTGTTTAACCCGGAGCTGAACCGGGTTGTAAAAATGACGGGGCACTAATTACCTCTGGACAAAGACTTCTCGGTTTTATGAACGAAGTTCAGCTTCAGTTTGTCCTCTTTGTTATCTGCGCCAGCCGGACTGTGGGAATGACATTTGTTGCCACTAACAGGATGGAGTGGCTGATCCAGCGATGCCACAAAGAGGCTGTCTTCTGCTCTGTCTTTCGCTCGTTGCTGCTCATGTTATGTCTGGTAAGAGCTGCTGTGATTATTTAATGGACTTTTGTCATCACGTCTAAGTTGAAAACTTCCAGAAAAAAGTCTAAAGCAATCCATCACAAGAAGGTTTTGATGTCAGAATATGGCAAATTGTTATTAATTGTATTTTTTTCCAACATATTTGTGTCGGATTTACGTGCATCTCTGTCTGGCTGTGATGCTGTGCTGTGCAAAGAAGTAGGACAGATTATAAATTGGTCACTGCCTCTATGCCAAGGCCTATACTCATTTATCTGTGACAGACAGCGCCAAATAATAAGAGGATAAATACTGAATCCAATCCAATCCAAACATGGCAATCCTCTCAGAGGGCAGCAGATAATTAAATTGAGTTATAACTGCCTCATCCAAACATGAAATAACATGAAACAGCCAAATGTCCAAATAATTTATGACACATACAAACATTAACCACAAACATGCTCTTAAAGTCTCTGACATTTTAACACTGACATGTCCCGCACCTCGCATAACCCCCCTTTTCAGCTCCTGTTCCTGTCCGTGTCCATGTATCCTGGGTTGTGGTCCATTGGGGTCCAGCTTCGTTCAGCCTTAACGGGGAGCTATGTACCAGGACACCACTCTGTCCTTCTGGTTAACAGTCCCAATGAACAGACAGCCAAGGACATTGGCAGGTACAGTAGTGAATCATACCAAGTTACATTTCATACGCCCCGATAACACAATAAGTAAAAGCAAAATTTGGAAACACATGGTTTTGTTTGTTAAATGATTCAGATCAAATATGTCGAAGGAAGCTGATGTACAGTTGTAACTATCAACTTATTAGCTTATCTTAGCACAAGAACAAAAACTATCCCACTGTCCAAAGGTGCAAAAGAAAATCCAGCCAACAGCGCCTCTAAAGCTCATTAACAAAAGAGATAAAACACGTTAAAGAGCTCCCCGTATCCCAATATAAAAGATGGACGTCGTATCCGTGACATCACCCGTAGGTCTCTGAAGAGTTGTTGTGAAGCTCAGATTGTGGTGGTTCTGGCCGTTGCCATCTTGGCAGTCCTGCCTCCACAGCCTCCTGGCTAATCCAAAAAAGGGTGTATAATGGGTGTAGCTAAGGAGGGTTGAATGATGCCTGGGTGCTCAAACAACCCACCTGTGACAGCACCCACCTTTCAACTTTTGTTATGTTATACTTTTGTGGACACCTTTTTAACATGTTTATTTCTTCTGTGAAGTTGGACATTTTAATATAGGGGCTTATGGAGATTAAGGTGGTCTGTAGCCAGCCTCAAGTGGCCATTCATGTAACTGCAGTTTTGGCACTTCCACATTGGCTTTACTTAACAGCCATGGAGGTCGCCACTGACTCCAGTCTTTGCTATGCTAAGCTAAGCTAACCAGCTACTAGATTCATATTTACCACACAAACATGTATCAAACTATAGATATCAAGCTTCTTATCTAACTCTCTGCAAGATAGCAAATGCGTCAACTTACCAAAACATGAATACAAAATCAAACTATTTCTATAGTGCAGATGACAATTTCTTCATTTTGGATTTGAAAATTAGTTCAAGTGACAGTTTAAACAATTAAAAGTCAGTCAGCCAAGCATAATTTTGACATTTCTGTCAAGAGAAGAGATACAGTCTTGTCAAATCCACAACTGGTAGGGTGCTGTGTTTGCACTCTCATCTCCTTTGTTGGCATTTTAGCTGCATGTAAATGAGTTCTATTTACCACGTGTCAGGACAGAAAGAAGCCAAAGTGCAGGTGCCAGATATGTAAATCACCTCCTTCAGAGACACTGGGTAGGGGAGGGTAGGGGGGCGAAGCACGGCTGAGCTGGTAATAAACCATAATATGGAGCGAACAGCAGCAGAAAGCGGAATTTACCATCTTTTACTGAATATAGTGCATTAAAGTCCTTTCCTGCTCTGCTTGAAGAGCGTCATAATAAAGGGCTCATAATTCCATGTTGTAATTGATAAACAGCGGGTGACTTGTTCTGTGTTTGTTTTTCTTTCTTCCCTTTCCGTGCCTGCTTCCTCTGTTTCCATCCACGCTCCTGTCTCTTTTTCCAGGGCAATCATGGAGAGGCGACTGGCAGCCAGTATTAACATTCTCTCCAGGACCTCTACAATGTAAATCATATTTGCCCCCTACCTTGACACAACTTTGTACCCTCGCTGAAGCACAACCACAAAGACTAGCTCAATTATAATGTCCTTCACACAAACACATAAATATATAATCACATGTGACTTTTCTTTTTCTCTACACTACGTAACCGGTTGCCTAGGGAACCACAAGTTGAATGGGCTGCATCTGAATGTTTTTATCAGTTTTCACATCACTTTAAAAGAGTGGCAGTTAGCCTTCAAAGCAGTCATGTGTTTATATGCATGGGTTAGCTTTCCTGTTAATGCATAACCACAAAAGGAACAAGGAAGGAAAAACTCAGGTTGTAGAGGATGGTTTGTAGCTGAAGAGAAAAGGCAGCGTTAAACCTGTTAACCAAACAGAGGTTTAGCCTAAAAACAGAGAATGTGGTTGAATATATTTAGGGGCGAGTGAGGGTGGTAGTGCTGGAGGTGGTAGGGGGGTTTTATGTGTGGGATTGCAGGTGTGTGATGAATATATTTCAGTTATAGCCAGGCTTATTTAGTCTTCAACATTTATTTTCATATTTCGTATGGAACATGCTTAAATGTGGGTTTTTTAGTTTGGCTGTCTCTCAAAATCCATGAAAAAGCACCATGTTTAAAGCAAAGAGGCAGTTTTGCACTTGTCACCATAAAAGCCTGTCAGGAACAGTTTGAGAATATCACTGTGAATCACTGTGGCCATAATAAATGGTTAGAGAGGTTTGATTGCTGTGTTCTTTCAGAAAATACAGTTTTTCAGGGCAGCTTTTGACCAAATTTAAAGGCTCTGCATCATACTGATACTTTACAGTCCCTCACTACTGTTCTAATGTCTTGTGTCGTTTGGTTCTTTAGGTACTATTGGAAAGGCGAAATCCAGGACGCAAGTGAAATTCTGATGGTAAGCTTTGTGAGAACGCCCTACTGTGATCAACATGTACTCAACAGGCATGTTGAAACAGAAAGCAGAAGTGTAAGATGAGATGTCACTGTTGTTGCAGCTGGTGAAAACAAAGACCTCCAGGATCCAGCAAGTCATAGATTATGTGAGGTGAGAGGTTGCTTTATGTAATGCTTATTTTGTTGAAAATTATGATTTATTTTGTTTTTACTTTGGGCGTTTTGATCATTTGTGTACTTCAGATGTCCTTATTTCAGAGCTAAACAAATAGGCCCTCAAACGTGCCACCACACTGTTTGACAAAAGCAGTAACTGTGATCAAACAATGACAATATTTTTATCATAAAAATAATTTCGTAATATGTTGGTGTTGGTAAAAGTAATTGGAGGAAGCAGAACAGGATTTAGTTGTCAGCTTGAGAATGATTTTTAATAAAACACCCACATTCAAAAGCAAATGTTTCTCACTTTTGTTACGATTGTGTATGAAAGTTTTTATACAGTAGACTTGCAGATCAACAGATGTACAGTTGTGTCTGTACTTTCACATTTAGGACACCAGATGCAAAATCCCACATACTTGAAATAATCATTCCACTACAGCAACATCAAATACCCATTAAGTTAACTTAATCATCTACATTTCTTCTTATTTGGCCACTTATCATTGCAGCATCTATTAGACATATTGGTGTTCTAGGCTGTTGAAATGACAGAACATCTGATGAAGACAGGGATCCTTGTAATGTGATCTCTCTTGTGTTGTACAGTAGAGATGCATTTTAAAGGCAAAAACTAGGAAGGAAAATCTAGGTTAAAAATAATTGCTATTTGTACGAACTCCTACGGTTTCTGCTTCCTGCTTTGCCACAGTTCACTTGCTCTCTGCTTGGCTCTTATTTTTGCTACTTTCTCAGTTTTCTTTACTTGTCTCAAACTATAAAACCTCAACAGTAACTTAACCCAGTAACCCAAAACAGTAAGTTACTGGACTACTGAGAGAATTGTGCCCTGGAATGCACTCTGCCTCTCTGTTCATCAGAATCGATGAAGTGCACAGACTGATAAATTGTTGCAGAAGATTGCAATACTTGAGATGAGGCTATTTGAACCGAAGTTGTCTAAACTCCACAACACTCTGCCAATGTCTTCTGCCAGTGAGTTGGCTCATCAGAATTCAAAAAGATTTAAATGGACAACTTTCTCTAAATCACTTCCAAGACTCATTGAAACAAAACCAGTGAATTCATGTGCTATGAATGGGATCTCTTTCCACTGGGATAATCTTGGTTCAAAACCTAAAGATAAGTGCAAGACTGTCTTCCTACAGAGGGCAAAATTTATACATTCAGCTCAGCCAACTTCGACCCCAGACATCTGGCGGACAGCCAAAGGTGGGCATAAACAGACCACAGTCACCTCTAACATTACAACAGAAAAACAGGTTTAGCCATTAATAAATCTCCATGAGACAGAGTTGAAGATGAAAAAGTGGAGGAAATGGGCAAAACCCGTCTAAAGACAATTTAACCTGTAACTCTAGTTACAGTGGGAGACTGTGCTATGATAAATAAACAACCCAAAATTATGCAAGTGATATTTGCAGTGATAAGTCAGAGCTGCTAAAGCTGTATTTCATTGAACTGTTTACTGTCTGGACACTCTGGAAGCCCATTTTTTAGTGGACCACTGCCAGTGGTCAACAGAGAGATCAACAGAGGTTCAGCAGACTCTTATCACTGAATTCATGGCTCCGCAAAACCTGCGGTCTGAAAGGGATCAGCTATATTGATAGCTTCAATCTGTTCTGGGGACATGGGCATCTTTTCAGTGCAGGTGGCTTCCACCCAAGCAGTACTGATGGACCATTTTCAGTTCAGCCTGTGACACCAATCAGACAGGACTAAGATGATGCACCCTGAGGCACAGCAGCTTTGGCGCCACAAAGACAAAAACATCACAGCCTCAATGTCACCGTGTTGACAACCAGCGCATGGATCAGTCTCCTAATTCCTCCTACCTCCACTCTCTCCTGCCTCGCCTCTTTTGGGATTCCAAAACTAAAATGGAAGTGCTGCTTCTGTCACACCAACCTTGCCGTGACAAAAATGACAAAAACAAAAGAACAGCTCAGCTCAGATCAGAGATAAAGGAGCTAGAATCGATGTTAATAAATGCCAGTAAGCTACACGGCCACATCATGAGTCACAGCAACTCAAACACCAAGTAAGTCTGCCTGGCATCAGTGCAGGCAGGAGAGAAGACACCTAGGACAGACAGAGCCTTTGCCCCACTTTCACTATCCCCAATATGCCTTTCTGCTTACTCCTACTCCTCTTACACAGTGGCCACCAATGCCCAGAAGCAGACTCTTCTCCTGGACTTCATGTTCCCATTCCTACTCCTGTTTTTAGTAGAAGTGTAGAAGAGTAGAATAGAAAAGTAGAGATCTAAATCTATTGATTTACGACAAATTGCCGCAAAAAGTTTAAATTAGCAAAGAATGTTCTGTAACTTAGTAAATTTAGCTTTATTAAATGTCAGGTCTTTGGCAGGGTAATAACTTTTTATTAATGATTTAATTAACCCCAGGTTAAGTTTTATGAATGAAGCTAAAGTGCATAAGAAAGGGTGTGAAGTTGCCATTTTATTAAAATAAATTATTTCCAGTGCAAACAGATGTCTTATGGAAAGTTTGTGAAGAAGCTTCTTTTGAATAAGTTACTCTTCAGTTGAGTTTCTCATGTGGAGCTGTGCTCTTAAATATCTACAGGCCATCCTAATATTGTGCAAACTTTTTTGATGACTTTGCTGAACTGCTGTCTTTAACATTTATGTTGACAACCCCCAGGACAGCAGCACTAAATAACTCTGCCGTATTCTGTTTATAACTATGAGCAGACTGTGCATATGATGAAGCCCACAAACACCACAAGGGGCAAACTCTGGATATAATCATCTCCAAGGGTGTTAACATTTCTAAGATTGTGCTGACTGATGTTGCTCTTTCTGATCATTACTGTCACACTGTTAATCTAAATCACATCTTAATGGTACATGACATGTCACTGAAAACACTAGAAAATTATTCATTTGGCTCTTCATCAATGATCTTGTAGACAATTTCAGTCTTAAAATTACAAGTGTTATTGAGGCCACTGCTCACACTAAAGTAAAGGTAATCTCTGGTAGGAAAACGCTGGTTAAAAATTCAAAAAAAAGGAGCATCAAAAAGATGAACTGTGGTTGGCGAAAAACAAATCTCCAGGTTCATTATGACATCTATAAAGAGAGAGTTTAGAATTCTGAACTAAGAAATGCAAGTCATTTCTAATAATGCACCTGCCAGACTGACAAACCCTTTTGTGTCAGTAAGCCCTGAACTTTTATCCACTAAATAATGCAATGAATGTGTTTCCTTCACTGACAAAATTCAGAAAAATCAGATAAGCTGTCACTTCCACCATGTCAGGTATAGGGTCTGTATTGTCCTTGCATCCAGGTAAAGTCATTAGCATTATTTAGACACAATTTGATCCTTTCAGCGACATAACCTTGGAAGAAAATTATGCACCGTTTGAAATCCTCTTCCTGCTGCCTTGATATTCAGCCTTCAGGCTATTTCAACAATGTTTTTTAAGTGCACGGCATCAGATGTTCTGCAAACAGTTGACACTTCTCTATACTCTCCAGTTATTTCCCACAGGCCCTGCAAACTGCAGTTATTAAGCTACTGTTAAAAAAGAACAATCTAAACAACTCACTAATGAACAATTATGGACCCATATAAACCTCCAATTTTTAAACAAAATCATTGAAGAACAGCTTAAGACCTGGCCTTAATAATTGTTTTGATATTTTCCAGATAGGATTTCGACCACACCACTCCACAGAGAATGACATTGGTCTGAACACTGAAAAGTTTCTGTTTTAGTGTTATTAGATTTCTTTGCTACATTTGAGCATTGATCGATCCATAACATATTACTAGATAGACTGGAAACCTAGATGAGACTTAAAGATGAGTTTGAATCCTGCTTGAGTCAATCAGTAATTACAGATCTGTGTATACAAATTGATGTGGAGTCCCTCAAGGCTCCATTCTTGGGCCTCTTCATTTCAAAATTTGTATGCTAGCACTAGATCAAACTATGGACAACAAAAATATATCTTTCCATAATTATTATTCACGCGACACAGATTCATATTACATCATCACCAGCTCACTATGGTCACATACAAGCACTGAGTAAGTGTATCAAACTAATCAAAGATAAAACTGAAATAATTGCCTTTGGACTCAGCGATGACTGATTAAAAGTCATTACTCAGCTTCACATTACAGTTCTCTTTACACTCGCATCCGGTGTGTCAATCAACTGGCTTTAACATTCTACTGTGAGTTTATAAAGCACTGGATGGTATAGGGCCAGAATATCAGAGTCAAAACTAAACATGAGAAGCAGCATTCAGTTTTTATGAACAATATATTGTATCTGGCACACAACTAAGTTCTTCTCCAACTCTTACTTCTTTTTAAGCAGGGCTTAAACTTGTTTGTTTGTCACAGCAATTTATTAAGTTTAATTTGGGACTATATATTCAGATCTTGCACTGCCTCTGTAGCTGCACTGTAATTTCAATTCTGTCTGTTTTATATTGTCCTTTTATGTAGTCTTGTGTTTGTTTTATATCTTTTATATCTTTATCTTCTTCAAGGTCTGTCCACCCCTATGAAAACCCAGAAGTCCTCAGCTTTCCAGTAGAGGACGGCAGTCTGGCTTACATGAAATGGATGGATGAGGCCATTCCAGATGACTGATACATCATTAAAATCAAAGCCAATTTCTGCATGGACTGTAGCCGGACAAGGAAGCTGAGCCATGTGCACAAGCTGTAGTCTGAAGGCTTTGGAACAAAAGTTTAACATATTACATTTATACTATTTTGTTGGGCTTTTCATTGTAAATTCCACTATATACTGTGGAGATTTGATTCCAGTGCTTTACAGAGCCATAGAAAATGCTTGCTTCTGACTGACTGGAAGGTGTCTGTTAGCTTTGCATAACAGGAAACCAAACAAATATACTTCCAGTTGACCAGTCAGACCACAAAGGAAAGCTGAAAAAATTGAACAGCCAAAAGTAATCATGGTATGAGTGAGATAATACGATCCAAGGTGTCCAGATTTACAAAATATTGGTCTCAGTAGAGGAGTCATTATGGAATATTTCTTAGGCATTGCTGCACCTCAGATAACACTATGCTTTTAGAGCAGTGATCTTTGACAATTTGCATCTGATGGAACATACTTTCTAGTTCTGCTTTTTATTTATGTATTCATGTACGACTGCATCACTATTGTATGTAAAGTTTGCCATTAAGGCAAGTTTAATATAGTAACATTTATGCTGAAACATATCGTTAATGTGACAATCATACTGAAAGTAAAAGGGTAAATGTCCTGTTGAACATATCATTTACCATACCTTATTCTATATTTATTGTTATGAATTCAAAAGTCAAAAGATTCTTTTAAAGCTGTTGTCAATGACAAAAAAGGAAACATGGTGACACTCACACTCAGGAGCATGAGATAAATGTACATGTACCCGTAGTTCAATATGTCATTGATCTGTCAGGCTGTGGAAGATTTCCTTCATTAGTGCAAAAAGTGCATAAGGTGCAATAAGCAGCACACACTCACCACGTGTACTGTATGCACAAGTAAAAGAGCAATACTGCTGAATCTCAGTACTCCTCTGCTCGAGGATAGCTCAGCTTGTACTAATAAAACATTTACCACCATCTTGTATAACCTCAAATAAATCAACACAGAACTACTGAGGATAAATTAACAAACAGATGTGAATGACAGCACTTGGCAGCATTGTATATCTTGACCCGCTCTCCCACTTGTTTTTCTAATGACTTTGATTATGAAATGTTTTCGTTGTTTTGTTTATATCGTGAAGAGCTGATGCTGATCTGAGCAGCTCTCCCTCTAGATAACACATTCTTAAACTCCACAGGAGTAGGCTGGTGAAAATAAAACTTTAATTGAATAAAAAATCAAGTTAATTTGTTGATTTGCTCCCGATTACACTTGCACATCTTAAGAGCATTACAGGTCAGTGTTGTTATCTGGTACTGTAACAACAGATATGGTACACAGAAGGAAGCTTTGTTGAGTTTTATTGTGTGCCTGAAAATGCTCTTTTCATTAATTTTTTAAATTAATTTCTATTCTAACTCTGCAATATACAACAAACCTGCCTGTTATACCATCCCATATTTGTAGTTATACAGGTCACCCAGGCACGCTTACCTCATTGAACGAAAAATACACACTAAGCCTCAGTCTGCAGAAAGCATTTCCGGCATGAGGCCCCAACAAAGAAATTGCAGACGTGGTTTTGCCGGGTGTTCGTGTCCATGGAGCCAAAATAATCCTCCCCATCAGGTCCAGAGGCCAGGCCATTGGTGGCAGCATGTGTGTACCTTTGCACTTTTGTGTATGCAGTGTTTGTCTTTTACTTTAGTCCATATGTATCCATTCACATCAGTGTGTATGTACAAGCTATGTTTCAATCTACCACACGCGCATATGGGTACTTGTGTGCTCCGTGAGTAGGTGACAAATGGCACAACATTGCAATTGAATGCAGAAGGCAGTAGTTCAGTATGGAGCCTGGACTAAAGAAGCTGGAGAGGTGCCAGTTCACCTCCTGGGCACTACTGAGGTGCCCTTGAGCAAGCAAGCTCTAACTGTTCCCACGGCACCACTACGTGGCAGCCTATCACTCCACCATCTCTTCACATTTGCATGTCTATAAGCCTTTTTATATATACATATATATTTGAGTAAATAGTGATTGAAAAAAAGGATTTTCCTAATAATAAAATAAATCTTCTTCATCATCTTTTTCTTATTGCAAAAAAATGTGTCCTGCAATTTGATCAAATGTTCACTAGATGGTGGTGTTTCAATATGCATAAAATACAAATGACTAGATATTTACATGTGAATCATGAAGTTGTTTCTGCATTTCCTCAGATATAATAACATTTAACACTGATATAACATTTCCCAACCCAATATAATTATAGTATGTTACCTCTACTCCTCACTATCACTCCTCTCCTATGAAAAAGTAACATGAAAGAGGTTTTGGAGCAGAATTTTAGATTCATTTACTTCATATGAAATCTGGTTCAAACTTATACAGATTTATTCTAGGAAGTGTATAATATGTGTTTCCTATATTAATATTTCCAAGTACTACCAGTCTCAATAAGTGCTGGATGCACATCAGATATATAATTAGTTTCCACTCCTCTAAATCAACAGACTCCTCGTATATAGAATCTCGCCTGCTATTAATTATTTTCAACTGATTCTCTCTGTAAACACCTACATTCAGTCAAAGCTAATTGGTTGAGCGAGCTAAGGAAATACCACATATTTCTACATGAATATTATTCAAGTTGTGTAAACACTGAGACATATGGCTGCCTCTGTTTCTTCCTGTGTGTCATTAAATTCTCCATGGGATTCGGAAGTTAGGAACAGGATAATTAAGAATAAGCTGTAAGAAACAGACACTGATAACATGCTCCCACTGAGCAATTCAATAAACTGAGGATAATAACACGCACACAGAGCTATCTGATCCAGCAAGGCAAGGATGCTGAGCTAACATAGATTATGTGTGTGTGAATTGGCTATGGAATGGTGTCAAGAAAAGTAGTATATAGTTAGTTATATATGAATGTCTAGATGGAGACAGCGGAGGTCCAGGAGGCTTTCAAGACTAGTAGAGGTTTAATTTTACACCATGTTCCGGCTTTCTCAACACAGCTAGCATCATTTCCTGACATGACAAACCGCTGAAGAATACAGTTTTTGTTTGACAGACTACATGACAGACAATGCCAACATCACGTCCATTCAGCACGGCATGCCTTTCGTCAGTTTACATTGTGTTGCTCTTACAAAAGTTATCCTGTAGCGTTTTCCAACAGTGCTCCAAGGTTTGGGTCACGGGCAAATACAAGTCAGTAACCCAAACACTGTACACGCATCTAATGAAATTTTAATGAAGATCAAATTTGTTTTACATGGTCTCCGCATGATATCTGACACCGACTGCACTGAGCTAACAGTTCCATCAGTACAACGGCCTGCCATTTTCGTGAGTGGATAACAACAGGCATCTGGTAGAGTACTGAAATAGGTACACAACAACTCTGAGAGGTCAACATGGTAGAGAGAGAGGAGCAGCAAGAAGTCAGAGCATTTCAAAAGACTATTTGAGACGCTCTTGTCATAAGAAGAACTCAGCTTGAGAGATGCTTGTCAACAAGTCTTGCCAACCTACATAGACAAGTCATTTTTCCTATACTTCTCCTGCAGAGATTCTATGATCCCAATCCTTGTGAATAAGTACAGCGTGGTGTGCAACATATGACAAAATTTGAATAGGAAGACAGACCAACAACAAGATACATTGAAATGATTTTTTAACAAAAATAAAATGATTTTGAATGAAGAGTGAACTCTTTGAACATCTTTGGTCTGCATTGTCGGGAAGCTTCCTTGGGGAATCCGCAGAGGCACCCAGGTGTGACAGATCCCCTCAGGAAACTGTGGAGAGTTGGAAGGAGAGGAAGAAAGAAACTGGGTGGGCTGGAGGGGTGTAGAAAGAAAGAACAAAAGCGAAATTCATAGGAATGTCGGAAATGGCACTGTTGAGGTGTGGTCCTGCTCCTGAAACTCTCCTCATATCTTCAAGAAAATCAAGACACATCAGTTTATTCATTACTTATTTTAATATTTTAAGGGGTTCTCCATTTACAGAATTTGCCAGAAATGGAATAGAATATGTATAATTATGTTCTCATTGGTGTATATTGGCCTGAAAATAAGAATCATTATGTTCATGTCACTTTAGAATTACCCTTTCAATTCTGCAGCTTTTCTCCGCCCCTTGTGTTTCTGTCTGTCTTATCTGTCCGCGTATGTCTCGCTGGGTGTGGCCTCTAATTTCTGTCTCACCTGAGTGAATGCCTCACCACCTGTTCCTCATTAACAGACAGTAACTTGTGTGTTTGTTTTTTTTTCCCTGTGCCATCCCCGTCTACCATCCTCCTGTCATGCCCAGCTTGTTTGTTACCACAACTACACATTTTTAGATTCCTGTCACCGCCAGCCCTGCACCACACCAGACACCCTGCCACTGGCTAAACAAGATTTAGTCTCTGGTTTGGCTTTGCATTTGCATCTGCTACCGTTCTCTTTAACAACTAACACCTACACACTGCTCCTCTAAGGCTGTTCTTAATGATAGCATGAGAAGATTTTACCTCCTCTGAAAATAGATTAAAAGGCATGCGCGCCTCTTGTGCTATTGCCGCAAAAGTTACAGAACTAATTTATTTTGTCCCTTAATTTCTTGTGTGGTAATGTAAAGCAGATTAATGCACCTGCAGACACCTGATCTAGGTCAGAAAGTTAATTTGGTGTCTCTGTGGTATAATGGTGAGTTACAAAAAAACAATGATTACTTTAAGAAGTATTGCTAATACTGGGTATAAGTGCACACACAGGCACGAAATATCAGATCAGAGATCAGTACAATCTTGTCGCAGAGTGACACAATGTGCAAAAAGGGGCTGGAGCTGCTTGTATACATTGTAGGTAGGAGGAATATATATTAGCGGCAGACAGTTTACAAATGGGCGGAGAGGAGAGTTCTGACCAGCCACTCCGGGCAGAAAACTGCTCCTTTCTGGGGAGGTGCAACACGATTATTCAGCATCCCGGATCAGCTTTCCAAGGGCAGATGATCTACTTTTTTAATCTGCTCCTTTATGCTTCCTTAAAAGTTTTGCTTCATGAAAAATTAAATGTCTAACAAAAGATGTGACCTCGTAGCAGACCAAGATTGAATCTTGGAGCATGAGCTTTTAAATTCAACACAGCATGAATCCACTTGTTTACTGTCATTTTTAGACCTTATTACCTGCCACAGAGGAAGAGGATCTTTGTATTTAAGCTAACGGTCTGTATGAAAGATGACTTACGCCTAATGAGCCAAGAAAACAGGACTGTAAGAAACGATGACATTTCAGGGCAGACTGCTGAGAACAAGGTCTTTGAGATGAACAGCTCTTAAAATGGACATGGGACTTTGAAGTGTTGCCAAGTGGCACTGCTAACTGCCCAAATTAATCACCACGTGAATGTACATCATTAATCATACAAGCTGTTTTTGAGGCTGGTGTGAAATCTATAGGAAAAGTTCTTTTTAAAAAGGTACCGAGCCATGCATAATGACCTGGTGTCATCTAATGGCGGTTTAATCAAGTGAAAGAGAAGAATCTGGTTCATCTCACAAGCAGTCAAGGACAACATTATTAAGAATCGCTGACTAATCTTACAAGTGTGGGCTTCATTTTCACTGAATGGAATCTTGATTTGCATTTAAACATGTGAATGAACACACGGAAAACCTAGTGGAAACACTGTAGTGACCCTTGAAGGGGTTAATGCAGTAGTGTGTCTGTTCTTATGCAGACATGGTGGCATTGTGCCATTCACTGGCTGCAAATTCACTAAAGATAAAAACTCAAACAGCCAAACAGATGTTGTGGTGCCCGTAAGCTTTGCATTGGCTTAGAGCTCTGTGTTGCAAGGTTATATGGAGGGGAGGGAAGAGTAATGGCTCAGTGCCTGAGTGAGTAAGCCTACACTAAAGGTGATTGCTTTCTTCCTTTCTTCAGCACCTCCTCTTCTTCTTCTTCTTCTTCATCCCTCCCTCCTCACGCTCCTCCCATCTCCCTGCCTCCGTGCACCTCATAAATCTCCACATGCACCGCACGTGTTTTGTGTACAGACGTCCACGCTCACAGAGAACGAGAATGAGAGAAACTGAGGATGAGATTGGAGACGCTTGGCGAGGTAATAAAGAAGCTCATTTCTTCTCCCATGCCTTCCTTCTGGCTCTGCTTCCTCACACGCTCTGAGCTGCTACGTGGACTCCGTCATCAAAACACACAGTGAGGCGTGCTGGCTTGCTCTCACTCTCTGTGCCTTGTGGAGACACACACACATACACACACACACACACACACACACACACACTCACACTGGAGCCAACATTCAAGATGCAGCAGAAAGAGAGCATGTCTTCTGATTCCCTGTCAGGTAAATGCAAAATTAGATGTGCGTCTCTGTCATCACTCCCTTTTTCCTGCATCATTATCTATCTTGTTTTCCCTCCTTTCACTGTTAAATGACACATTCTTATTTCCTCTGTTTCCCTAGTGTCTCTCTCCTATTCTCGCTCTCTCTATCCATCTGTCCATTTTCCTTTTTGTATGTGTTTTTTTTTCCCTCTTATGCATGCCCATGAGTACACGTGTTGTTGCTATAAGAGGTGATAATGATTGTTATTGTAGAAAAACAGGAGGTGTACCTTTTCTCCATATGGCAACGCTGGGTGAGTGCATTAAGGTGGAGTGTAGCTCCTGCTACTACGACTGCTTTCCACCCAAAGCACAGCTGTGAAAGTACATATGGACGAGAGAATATACAGTCTTCTGACCTAGATACAATGACAAAGCTTGTGCTACTCGGAATCTCCTTGTTTTCGTTTAACTTACGCCGTGTGCAGTATATCACAGTTTATAGTCACAGTGCTGTTTGTAGTGTCAGACAGCACGATTTGCACGCTTCCTGCTATGGAAATTCAGTTCATATGTGAAATCTAAAAAGTGCGAGATCAAAGCAAGTGGCTTGGTTGTGGAAGAGTCTGTTCAAATGCGCTTGTGCTTGGCCTGTGGAGGTTGATAGTTGTCCTTGGTGACGAGAACGATCCTGCTGGGTATTGAGCTGGGAACTAGACTGTGCACACATACTTTCATTAGTTACGTAATTCATTTGATCAGGGCCAGTGAAATCTTAACCTGGAGGTAAAAATTCATTTATTTAGATTTACAATAACTGGATGACAGGTTTATAGGATGATTGTGTCATATAAAACCAGGGAGATTATAATGAGAACTTCAGATTGTAAAGCATCAATCTATCAATCAATGGTGACTCAATGTGAGCCTAGAACTACAAAAAAACTCAAACACAAATAATGAGACTTCAATTTCAACTCTGAATGACTCAAATGATGTCTGTAGCTTCTCATTCATAGACTTTTTATCAGCCACATCATTTAACGAGTAAACAACCACCTGATTTGCTGCAGGAGTGACGGCGCATTTATTCGTGTATTTAAGGGGATTTTTTTCTGTGAGGGTCAGGGGGATCATATCCCAGCATGCTTTGAACAGAAGGCATGGAAATCACTTCATTACAACATGAATAGAAAAATACACCGTATTCATTGTTGCATGGCTTTAGATTGTGAGAGGAAACTGTTCACACCTAGCCCATTTCATTTGATTTTTTCGAAGCCGGTGCTCCTTCACTTTGGTTAATCTGGGCTTGAACTTGAACCACAGTGGAAATAATTTTTTGTCAGGCAATTTTATTGCAGTGTTCACACCACAAGAAAATAAAGCCTGATGAAGTGTCACATAATTCACCAAAATAAATGAGATTATTTTAGTTTGGAGCTCCGAGCCATCGCCATACCAAAATGAACAGAAGGTTCTCAGATAGACAGGTGACCCCAAACTGGGATGAAAGGTGCAAACTCCATCTTTAACTGTCTTCAAACAAAGAATACATACAAATAAAATTAAATGAAAATCATCAACATTCTGACCTGAGGAAGATCCAAATGGGATCATTGTCATGATTAAACTTTTGTGGCATTACCTTTTTTCATTGATGCATGTTTTCTAATAGCCTTGCCCATCAGTGATGTGTGTATAATTACTGTCATACTGATGGAGAGAACAAATACAAATACCCCAATCTCTCATACAGCTAAGATTGAAATAGCATTCAGTAATTATTATCTAAAAACAGAAACGTTGTGACTGATTTCCATAGTTAGTTTGTTGAAATGTTTAACAAAACTACTTAAATATTGACTCCGAGTTGCACAGTCGTGTTTGGAGGCAATCAAAACCCAACGTTGTTGTGGCTGCCACCATGCTGTTCACGATTTACTGACACTTCACAAACATGACTCCTGCTCTGACACCTCACCTGTCAGCCATCACCAGTTTCATCCGAGCTCCCAGGTGAAATCATTATCAGTATGTTCTCCAGTTGGAGTTGATCCACGTCACCTGTGCTGCACCTAATCTGCGAGCAGAACAACAACAGAACGACACAGAGGCACAGCTAGAAGGTGGTACAGATGTACTGTTTGCTCCGTGGGCTTCTTAGACAGATGGGCGTTATTAGTAGTGCAATCTCAGCATGAACAAGAAAGGCATAATTTACCCTTGAGTGTGTTGTGTTGGCCTACAGCAGTGGCAATAGCAGGTGGCAAGCGGCATTACATAACGTGTGAGTGCGAGAGAGAAATGTGAAAGTTCACAGGAAGTTAACGTGAGAAAAAGTGTTAACCACCAATAAAATGACTTAAAACATGAAACAGAGAGGTAAACAACGGGCACTCTCAGCCTCTTGTTACGCATTTCTCCTGCATGCTACTATGGTTGCCTTTTTGATGACAATACATTTTTCTGATTGCCTTGGCACCATTTCTACAACAGTCTGAATGTGCGAAACTCTTAATCAAAGTCCCAAACTGCACTGAAACAAAATGGCAAGCATTGCTTGAAATATGCACACTTTTTTTCCTCCTAAAGTATGAGCAGCAAACAAAAGACACAGTGAAAAACACTCTGCTGAAAGACGTGAGCAAGAATTTATTTATAGAAGACCCTTTTCTCATTATTGATTCCCTCACAACATGCCACTCTGAGATAAACATAACAACATTTTCCGGACACAAATGCAATCATCAAATACATAAATGGCTTGCGGTTAGAATTAGAGTGAAGCAGTTTGAGTGTAACTGCAACTTGTGCTCAGCTAACTGATTAATCTACAAAACTCTGCAGCTATTAATCTATTAGTCTGTTCTAGACTTCAGAGAGAACATATTTGCAAGAAGTCTGCAAAAAGACTGACTCATCTAATCCTTTTCCACTGCTCTGCAATAATGAATCAAGAACGCATCCTTCACAAAAGCTTTTGTACCTTTGTTTCCTCTTGTTTTGTTTTTTTTTTATGGCAAATCATCATTTGGAGGTGGGGTGTAACCATTAAATCCAATCCAGCCAATATTGAATTCATGCTAAACTCTGGGAAGACAATAATTCACAACACCGAAGGGTCAAGTGCCTTAATTTCAGTGCCCTGCTGAGTTATATCATTAAATACATCACTTGTTTGGTTTTAATTCATCCCTCTAACATGGATTTTAACACTTGTGTGTATGTAAAACATGTTTCTTTTTTGTTTCTGGTTGCTAATGAGCGAAGAATGGGCCACCATGGAATCACAGGGCGATATATTTTAATGTTTCCTGGCTGAGTTGAAATATGGCGGTCTGCACAGTAAAATTAACTTCAGACTTGTTGCATACTCATCACAATCTTTAATGCAATGAAGAATGTAACTGGTACATAGACCAAAGAAAAATCTCAAACTATTGTACCAACAAGTCTGGTAGCAGAGTGAGCAGTCAAAATAAGAGGCATTAGGGTGCTTTGAGTTGGCACATATCACACACACAGAAAGTTTGTCCTAAAGGCTGCAACATTGTCCTTTTAAAATAACTGAAGCTTCCAGAGAGAAGCAGCAAAAGATCTAGGTGAATCAAAATGGGCTAAATAAAACAAAAAAGATCTAGGAGGCCAAAGCTGCAGCAGATATCCTGGGACTAGAATGGAAATAAATCCTCAACAAACCACAGGACTCTTGAACACAACTTGTCTTTCCTCCCACTAAAACATGCAGCTCGTATTCCGCTCTAAATGGCTTTAACACACCGAATGCCGGCAAAACAGAGAGAATGGATTGGAATTCTAAAGACATTGAGGCAGTTTTGGAGAAGTTGAAGTCAACTTCTGCTCTGTTTCTTCAATGTTTAAGTCCATCATTTGTGAAATTGATTCAGTAACAGCCACATTTTAAGGTGTAAACAACAGGTTTGACAATTTCCTTTCAAGACCATAGACACCAAATAGTGCATCAAAAATGTAGAATTTAGTCACAGTGTGTTCATGTAATATCACGGCACTTCCTTAATCTGCATCCAATGGGTCTGAAGCTTTACAGAGAAGGAATCCTCTTATCTAATGGGATTATATTTTCTTATTGAAATCTAATGCATTTCAGCTGGTCATATCCGATATTACAGATACTGAGATTATTAAAAAGTAATCCATTGCAATCCAACAGCATTTGTTTGGTGAGTGCATACATTCTTTCTGAACATTAATTTACTTTAGAACATCTGTTTAAGTGAGCAGCCTTAACAGGTACAAGTACATTTACTCAAGTACTGTACTTAAGTTACAGTTTTTTTTTGGTCCTTTCTGGGCCACTGTAGAAACATGGTGGTGCAACATGGCTGACACTCTGTAGATATAAAAGACTCAGGCGGCACAGCTGATCGCGGTTGTTCTAGACAATGATTGTGATTCCACCTGAAGCGCTGCGACGCATTTTGGTCTATTTCTGACGAATGCCATGACTGGCCGTGTCAAGCAGCACAAGGCAGGTCAAGCTGGCCAATGGTTAAACACAGAGAATCCAGTAATTTTCTAAATAAAGCACCCTGTCCAGTTCCAATCATAAAAGCAGACATAAGGGAGACTATATAACTACATAACCTACTTACTCATAGAAGTAATTAAACCAAGAAAAAATTACCAAATCAAAGCAAGTTAAAGAGTGGCTGGCTTCTGAAATGCTTGAGGTAGCCATAGGACAGCATTGCACCTACGACGTCACTGATCCATACTGGATGGAATTCAGAGGTAAGGTCATTTTTATTTTTAGGCAATTACACACATACTCATTAATATTATATTATATTATATATAAAAGCCACTTGCAGTCATAAATCAATTTAAACCTCTTTTTTTTAAAAAAAAAGTATGCATATGTGATTTGTGTCCTTCCTCCTCTTAGGATCTATTTTAATGTATTTTTCAAATTCGGTGTATAATTAGATACAACCTGAGAGCACTTTCAGTGTTACTGGGCCATAAATGGAATCAAATGAAGAGTATTTGTTATTTTAGACAGCACTAACACAGTGGAAACATCACCATAACTACTCATCTCAACTCTCAAGGCTGTTGAATGAAGACTGACTTTCAACCAAACCATCCTGTTCATTTAATCCTTTAGTATAGCAGCTAGATCACCAATCTCAATCAATCCGTGCTGTCATATGGAATGAGAACATCTCCTGGCTGGCAGCCAGCCAGATAAAGGATGTTCAAGCAACTGCTACTCAGAGAGCTCAAAGTCTGGGTCAGTTTAACGTGTAACGAAAGCATCCTCCATTGCAATCGAGTGTAGTGCTGCCTCCGCAACTCCCACTCACCTGCTTACAAATGAGACTCGAAATCTACTATTAAGTCAAGGCTTGAAAGTAAAGGTGATTGGAGTTACGGCAGTAAAATGGAGGTTGAAACGTTTTCTTATTGACCTGTTGGATCCATTGTTTTCTGTTGGCATTCAGGTACAATCCATTTATTTCGCTTTTGGCTGTCGGTTTTGTTTTTTACTTTTTTTTTTTTTTAGGACTTTTTCCATCAGGCCTGGTCAGCACAGAAACACGGGAACACAATGTTGCTTGCAGTCAGTCTGCAGACAGTCTTTTTTTTTTTCTTCTCACTTTTAGTTTTCACAGTCCAGCTGTTATTCAGAGAACTTAACAAACCATTTGTTGATGGTCTCAATAACAGCCCGTGGATAAAAAAAATTTGGTAAACGGAGAGAGAGGGCATCTGGTTTGTCCAAAGGCGCAGCTTACTGTCTCTGTGTGTGTGTGTGTGTGAGTGAGTGTGTGACAATGAGTGGGCCTGCTAATGAGTCAATCAACCTGACTGCAGACAGGTGTGCTAGCTGACACTGTAGGTGTCTGTTCTCCAAGCCCTCCAAACACAACACAGTACTACAACAATCACATTTAGTTTTATTACTCTGCTTCCTGTTCAATGGCCAAACACAGTTTCCACATATTGGTCTTAATTCCAAGAATGACATTTTGTGGCATTTTAAATCTATTTAGAATTTTATAACCATTTCATTCAGCTATTTGTTGCAAAATCTATTTCTTGCTGAAGTCTAACATCTGAAATGTAATTTGATTGGTCTCACACGGCATATGTGGTTCTCCTTTATGGTCTTTTTGAGCCCGATGTGACAATTACCTGAAATCTAATTTGCTTCCTACAATGCTGCAACCACTTCTAGCATTTGCCCAAACTTCCTATTTCAATATACAGAGTAAATCCAGTAACTCATCCAAAGCAACGCCTTGCCTGATAGAAAAACTGAGACTGTTGAGTATTCGCTAGATTTTAGAGGTAGAATTACTACCTTGCTTATTACCCAAGTGGTGCTTTGCCATCTTGATGTGTGTTTGAGACCTTGTATTGATTCTTTTCTCAGTATATCTCAGAGTCTTTACATTTCCCTCTACAGCTATAACAGTATTTTATGCCATGTGGTTTAAATGCAAACAAATGTTGTAGGGACGTGAAGGTCAGTGCATTTATTTCTGTTGTCAGTGTGTAAGGGTTTAAACACATTCATATGTAGAACGCTGATCTTTGATCATTTCCTCACCTGACTGAAGGTTGCAGATGAAATTTTAATTGATGACTAGGAGCTACAAAACTGCTCAAGCTTCATATTAATGCCGTAGGTGTCAGAAGCAGCAACTACAGAGACTTTTTCTTCTTTTTCCATTGCCCCATTGTGCTGGTTGCCGCAGAAGGCCTCGTCTGTATTATCTTCATGCTCCTAGAGCGCATTTAACACTGCGGTCTCTTTGAGCCTGTTGCTTGACAGCTATGGTTCAGTGAGGTGGATGAGTGTAAATGAGTGGTTGTCAGTGGCAGTGTGACATCCTCTACATCTTGTCGAATGTTAAGTTTATTTGTGCATTTGCATCCTCTCTGTCTCTGCCTTACAAGCACCCCAAGTTGTTATCGGTGGCAGTGGACAAACTACTATAGAAGTGTTAAGCGAGCTTATGACATTTACTTGCTTGCTTGGCATTTCCGGAAAGCTCAATCACAGACTCTGCATGTGGGTTCACCTTGTGGCCTTTGAGGCGTTGCTTTGTATGAGTAGAAAACAAGATGAAGCTCCCCATCAGCAGCGCAACGAATCCAGGGGCTCTAAATCTGTCAAAGCTGCATCTGAGCATGCTGGTGTAACCAGCGGCATGCAGACAGCCAGGATTTATAACTTTCTATTTAAATAGACGCATCTCTTCCTAAGTGCTTCTTCAGCGGGTTATGATGAGTGCATATGACATTGTTCCGTCTCCATTGCCAATTCACTTTATGTCTCTGACGTATTTTCCACAACATTGTAGAGCATTAGTCAGAGTAATTAAGCAACTATAATTTATCATGGATATTAAGCCCAAAATGACAGTTGTATGCTGTATTTTAAGTTTCAACTGGCAGTCCACCTTTAAAGAATGGCACTGATTGGAACTAGAGCAAGTGAGATTTATGCTTTAGGATTTAGGATTCAGAGTGCATCCATCAGCAAGTGAAGAACATGTGGAAGATCCAAGCAGTTTTTGGAATTGTGCCACAAGACCTGAGCTTGGTTTCAAATTAGAGCTCAGTCAACAGTGTCCACCCAAGCGCTGTTTGTGTCGGTAAAGGGTATAACTAATAAAATAAATCATGGCTACGATCCCATTTTTGGTGTTAGAAGTCATTCCAATTTGCCAGCATGCACAATAGCAGGGTCCTGGAACCGACACACCTAAATGTAACCAAGAAGAATGTGATTAGTTACACCTGTGCTTGGCAAAGATCTCTTCAACATCTTGTGCAAGGTGGAAGTAAATAAAAAAAGACTGGCATCACCAGAAGGACAGAAATCTTATTGTAGAGCCCCTGCTGCTGATGTGCTGTTTTAAAAAAAATGATTATATTTAGGTCATACACACAAAACTTGTGGATATTACCTACATAAAAGCAAAAAATAAATAAGTTGAATCAGGTGGATATTTTGGTGTAATATCTAGATATTCCAAACCTTGAGTCCAACAAAAAGTCTGGGTAGGTGAGCTTGAAGGCTAGAATCCATAATCCGTGGGAGTCATAGATGCAGAAACTGTTATGTGATAGCAAGTCGATGTTAGCCTCTATATTTTCAAAGCACTTGTGTGAAAATGTCCTCAAATATCCTGAAAAAGTGGTTAAATTTATAACGTCGCTAACATCAGTTTTCTTCAGATTAGGCTCCAAACGCAGTCATCTTGGTCAGCAACGAGGCGGCCTACATAGTCAAACATTTCATCACATCCTCTGCCTTTCTTTTCCTGTCAGTCTTCTGTTGCTGGAACAGGAAAGCAGAGAATTCAAACTAAGTTTTCTCCCCCAAAATTAAAATATTAATCTCATACTCAATAGAGTCTTGGTGACTCTGTAGCAGCTGGTGAAAGGTGGGGTTTATTGTCATCTTAGACCACAGCCATTGATGCAGGCTGATGAAAATGCTAATAATGTGTAGCTATTGATCTCAGTCAGCCACTAATAATGTAAAACACACGAGGGAGCCGCAAAGCACGACTGTAAGTATATGCAAATATGATGTGGCCAGGCTTGTCATCTGAGATAGATTAGAGCATCTAGCTGTGGTCTGTTTGGAACATCCTTATCTTTTGCACAAACATACTTATCCATGGATGGCATGATGCTTTCATGGAAACAAACAAGTGCACGCATACACAAGCCTGATTAATACATGATCTATTGTGTCTCTCCCCTATTCGAGCATCAGTGAAATGTGCTTGATTACATAACTGTCCTACAATCGAAGGTAATAATACAAAGAGAGCAGACTAATGTGTAACCTAATTATGCCCTCTTATTTGGGAAAACCGTGCCCTCTTTTATTTGGTTAAAAAACGGATCTTGTTGTTCTTTCCAAACCAAACATGAGTATACAAAATACCTAAGTGTGAAAGGAACAGGGTGCCATAATTGAATTTAATGGATGTGCAATATTTAAAAAAAAAATGTTTTAATTTCAAAACAATATGTACTCAACCTGCAGGGTTTCAGGCAGTTTCTGTTCCAGCAAACAATTTTGGCAGCTCTTATGAGACACTGGAGATGTTTGTGTGCAGGAGTACTGAGCAGTAACTTTAAACAGGCACAGGTACATTGCCTTGCAGTTGTCCCTGTAAACCAGTTCCATCCAGTAATCCAGTGTGTTTTCTAAAGAGAATATTCATCCTATAAGTTAGACACGGTCGATGTAAAACATGAATTGCATGTCTAGACCTCTGCAGTGGCTGTCCCACAGGGCCATTTCTGTTGTTGCATGCTACCATCAGCATTATAAAGACTCTGCGTCTTTGAATCTGCGGTCCCACATAGGTAAACTTCTCCTGCACATTTATTTTACAGATGTTTTAAATAATTAACCAGTTTAACACCATGGCTCAGGTTGAAGATAGCTCGAGCTCTGGTACAGGTAGACCTCCTTCATAGCAGACATTTTGACTTGTAGGAAGAAAGTACAAGTGTATAAATGAGGGCTCTGCTCCATTTAGGTGATCCAGTTCTACGACTCCTGTATTGTGCATGCTGACTCACTGACATGACTTACTGGGGCACTGAAATTGGACTGGGGCCCTATGACAAGTCAAATGTTGACAGAGGAAAAAGTTCAATAAAAAGTCACAGAACTTCTAATATAAGACAAAAGATGTACCATCGAGCTCTCAAGCTGTCTAGGTGGCAGCTGCTGGGGCCGTCTCCAGCTGGTCAATCATGAGCTGGACGTGAGGTCAAAGAGGGAATCAGCAGAAATGGCCCAGGAACAGCCAGCAGGGCCTAGTCTGAGCAGAACACATGGTTGCCGCCACATTAAGGTGACAGGCTTAGTCTGCTGCCACCAGTCACAGTAGAAGACATACTATGTGACACTGGGGACGACTGAAGCTCTTGAGTCAAAATCCTCGCTCTCTGATGGTTACGTGAAAAGTCAGGGTGAACAGTGGGTGAGAGTGCAGTCAAAAACGTAGCAAAAATATTTCTTTTAACAAGTTGAACACTCTTTTTACACAATGCCTTTTTAATATGTTGAAGCTTATATGCATGTCCATGCTGACTGGGTAATACCTCTTACTCCCACCAAGCAAGGGAAATTGTACGTCAAAGCCTGTTACACAGATTTCCCTATCGGCAACTGTATTTTTTTTTTATATATATAACTCACCCATTCAAGTTATATTAAGGCTTAAAGTTATGCATAATTAACGGATACAATATCCATGTTTTATGCCATCCATGGTTGCAAACTGATTCACACTGGAAACAGAGAACATGCTGTTCAACCTCCACATTTTCAGATTGAATGTGCTCCTTACCCGGGGTGCAGAGGCGGTGCCTCAACGGGGGTTAACCAATAGCGAAGACCATAAAAGTGACAACACCTGTGTGTGTGGACAATGTGCGCTTTAATATAATAAATATAATTATAGTAGCATGTAATACTACTGTGCACTCGTGCATAATTTATGTAGCCATAACCCTTCATAGATAGGACTGTCACTGTGGCACCGTGGACATTCATCTGTATTATGTGCACAATTTGGTTGGCTGCTTTTATTACTATTTCAATGCAGTTTTTCCACTGCTATTAAACAGACAAGCTCACCTTTTCTCGCAGCTCTAGTGCGATCTCATGTGTCGCCAGTAGGGGGCAGTAACCACTGGAAAATGTCTCATAGGAGCAACTGAAACGTCTGAACGTAGCACAGTTACAGGAAGGGGAAGCAGCTTTGGCGGTATTTATCTATCTTTCAGCTCTGTAGGTAAGAAATTGTATGGAAATTTTTAATACAAACGTTTATTTGATGTCAAAGTGTATTTCTATATTTTATACACAACAGGGATATTGAGAAAATGAGACAGCTAAGTTGTGCTAACTTGCTAAGCTAACGTTAGCCGTAGTTTTCTGGGAAAGCAACTTAGCAACTTGTTGTAAAGATTTTATTTTTATTGTTGTTATTAATTAAGAATTTTCTATTACTTTTAATGCCAAATTCAAAGAGTTTTCAGTTGCATATGCTTTATATGCTGTATATATTTATTTATATGTGCTATTTGACGTGATGCTGCTCACAGAGGTAACCGTCAGTTACTAATGTTGGCGGCGTAATGCTGTTGTATCTTACGTACCTGCACCTGCAGCAAACCACAGCAGTAGCACAATATGGAGAGGTGCTACGCCTGCTCATTTAATCCATTTGGTCCAGTTTCAGTCACCAAAAAAGGCCGATTGCAGCTGAAGCATATCATCATGTTTGGTCTTCAGATGGAGGAGAAAACTGAAGGTGCACAGCAAATGGTGAAAATTGACCCGACACATGGCACATAAAATGTTCTGTATTAGTAGATGAGTCCATACCATACTTTATGTGGTTATCGGGTTAATTAAATCATCTTTTTACACACGTAATTAATTAGTTTTAACATTTATCCATCTCTCACATGAACACCATATAGTGTACTCTGTGTACTGCTGTAGTTGTTTTGCCCTGTAGAGATTTAGAGTTAGGAACATGACTGCAGAATGTTGCTGTGGAGGGAAATGCAGTTTTACCTCGTCTTCTACCTCAGACAGCAGCGCCTGCAAAATATTGATTGATAACAGAATATGTACCTGTGTCATAAGCCTGATCGATACATCAGCAAGGCCATGAAAAAAAAAAATCCATATAATTTATATCACATCAGCAAGTTGTCCTTGGGTCTGTCTGTCAACCTGAGTCAATGAGTTCTGTCAAAGACCTGCATGAGAAATGTAGTGCACGGTGAAACTCAGGCCGTTTTTCGATGGAATTTGGACTTGCCAGTGATTTGTGTGACTTTTATTTATTCATTCATCTTTACCTTTTGTTGTTGTAGGCGCTGAGCAGCTATGCTGGTTAAGAGATTAACACCGTGAGAGTAAAAGACTCATTGCTCATCTGCTGCACAGATGAATCTCACCCCTGTTGCTTTATTCAAGGAAATGAAGCTCAACATACCAAACAGCAAAAACTGTGCCCGTCAAACGACTTCCTTCCATTTCCGTCCTTCTTGCCTTTCTGTCTGTCTAAAACGCGTGGCACTGATTGCATAATTTAATCAACGCCGAGATGAAGAAGCTCTGCTAAATGGAAAACTCTGTGTGCTTGACCTGCTCCTGTCCACGGCGTGACTGTAAGCTGATCAGACGGATGCTGTATCGCGGTGTGTTTGCGCATTAATGTGTCGCTGCACTTGTGCCTCAGTCTAATGGGATGATGATGATGATGAGGCTACCTGGGATATGAAGCTGTCTCTAAGACAAAATGATCAAAGAGACACAACTGAAGGGGTCGTGACAAAACTAAACAACGTGTGCTTCACGTGCATTTTGAACACTCATGTCCGGTGTAGAGGAGCTCTGATTCCACAGTATTGTCGATGAGTTTATGAAGAAATGACACAGAGTGAATGTATGAATAATATAACTAATTACATTGAATATTCGCTGTGAAACTCTGCCGCACTGAAGAGTCTCTGAAAGCACGCTGTTAGTTTTATATTCTGTTTCCGAGATGAGATGAAAACCTCCAGATTCAAAGCACAAACACTGGAACGAGCACATAAAATAAACAGGACATTGTCTCTGTGAATTATTTTTTAAGTACGCCCCAGCTTTCAGTACTTTCTTGCGTGGCAGTATGACTATACAGTATGTATAGCATGTGATGAAACACATTGCTTGCTCTCAGCAGCAAGAGTGGCGATGTACTGCATCATCAAAACAGCACACTCTGACCCACATACTGCTCGTATTAGCCTTTAGCTGAACTAAACAACAAAAAGCTGCACCAAGAGGTTATTTTGATTCTTCACGGAAATGTTGCAGTGGATGTCAAAGTGTTTGAGCGTAGCCATGAAAGTGTGAAAAGAGAAATATCTGAGATGCCAATAAGCTTCAAACACATCTGTAATGAAACAGTTGGATTATGCTCTGCGATGAACGATGCAGTCACAGTAAATCTGTAACAGTAAGCCATGTGTGAGAATTGATGGATTGCGTTTCCTGTGTGAAAAAGCACATGTAGCCTATTACTTTCCTGAGATTTATGTCACATCATCACTGGAGATGGGGGCGGGGGGGAATCCAATTTATGCCTGTCTCTGTTGTCTTATATTTATCCTCACTTCACCTGACATCCACAGAATGATAGAGGCAAAAAAAAAAGAAAAGCTGAGAGCATGCGGTAGTCATTACCGCTGGCATTTCTAATTAAGAAAAGAGTTTTTGTGTTCACTGAACAAGTTATTTGCACGAGTTGCAAAGCGATTCTCTTCACATAGATGAAGAGCCGTTACACAGAAATCCTTATTGTCCATTTTACTGTCTATTTCTAGCTGATTTTTGTAGGATATCACATCTAAACAAATATTTTAGATTATTTTCAAGTGCAATTTCCTCTGCCCTCACAGCTAATATCTTCCTTGTGTGCTTCTTTCTTTCTTTTCTAGATGTGCAGTGCCCGTCGAGACACTGGATCTCGCGTGGTCACTCTTACGAAGAGCAAACTGTGTGGAACCCAAAGTACTGTGTGGTTGCTGACTGTCAGATGCTGCTTCTGAATGAGGAGGAGGTGGTGAGAGCAAACAGTACAATCTCTTTTCTGTCATGTCCTTCTGTGTCACCATTGTCTTTCTCGTCTGTTCATGTTCTTTAGTTTTTCTTGTCCTTGTCAGTTTCATCTAGTTTGCTTCTGCTTCCTAGCTCTCCTTTATACACCCATTTCTACACATAGCTATCTATTTTCTAACACATCTTAAAGGCCCAATGTGGAAGATTTAGGGAGATTCAGGCAGAAATTGAATGTAATATTCATGTTTTCATTGGTGTATTATCACCTGAAAATAAGAATCACTGTGTTTCTGTTACCTTACAATGAGCACTTTATACCAACAGAGTGAGCAGGTCGTCATCCAGGGATCCTGCCATGTGGAACCGCCATGTTTCTTCAGTAGCCCAGAGCAGATAAACCAAACACTGGCTCCAGATAGCGTATTTTGAAATTTTCTCATATTTCACAGCCAATGTTTCTCTTACACGCTTGAAAGGTGAGGGTGAGGTGAGCGGTAGTCTGTTAATTGCAATCTACAATTTCAAAGATAGATGCCACTAACCTTTAAATTAATGTGAATAGTCCAATGTGGAAGGAGTTACAAGCAAAACTCAAGGAAACTTGGATAAACATCAGGTGTAAGTTTTAATCATGTTTATATGATAACAATAGTAATATAGAGCAAAATGCTGTCTGATGTTAGCTTTTTGCAGATGTCTATCGATAAGTGACATGAAATTGAACAGAAATTTCAAGATAGGATTGAAATAATTTAGAAATGCATAGCTCAGTATATATCTTGGTCACAATTCTCCCAAAAAATACAATTAAAGGATCATTAAGATAGTTTATTTAAGTAAAAAAATGTAGGCCTATTACAGTATCAGCAGATATTGTTATCAGATATTTTAATATCAATATAACAATATAAAGGCCTTGAAGATACACTATCAGTCAGGCTGTAATAATAATACCTACCTCTGGACACAAGCACAAGCTCCTGAATGAATCCTGTGTTGTGTGAGAGAATTCATTCATTCTACATTTAAATTCATCCCACAGCGGAGACCACCAGTCTGCAGGTTATGCAGAGCAAGCTGAGCCTGGCTCTTTGCCTCCATTGTTTTGATTAGTGTCACACTGGATTATGCAAGTTTCTGTGAGATTAGAGGTCCTGTTGTTAGGAACAAACAGAAGTCAGCAGGGTAATTTGAATTACATTGTTCAGTCTGCAATACTCTGTCTCTGACTCTGTTTCACGGCTTTGCCTGCGCTCATTTTTTTCAAACCCAGTTTTACACCCTATTCACCAATATTAATGTATATCACATTATGGAATCAATTTATACATAAATGAATGAATAAAAGAGGATAAAATGAATGTTCAAAAGAAATGAATTATTAGAATACTCATAGTCACATGATGAGCAGTTTCAACTGATGCCATTATCTAAGAACCATTTCAACAAATTAAATTAGAGCCGCCCTGGGGAATTTCTCAAACCCTCTTCTGTAATTTTAATGGTTTTAGCACTGCAACTGGGACAGAACACTGGCCCTCTCCGGGAATACAGTATCTTCTGCAAGAACACTTAAGTCTATCACACTGGTGCTCAGACATCATTGCACTGTGTCAAAGTCACAAAAGCACCCAGACAAGGCTTAGCTATTGGATTTGCAAAGTTTTTACGTGACAGCCGGTCTGGAACTGTGGAGAGAAAGTGTGGCTTCAGTTTTTCTTTGAGGTATGCCATGTTGAAATAGAGCAATAATTGCAGAGAGGATTTATTTAAATCGACCCATTAGCAGCCTTTCCACAACAGTGCTTTTTGTTTCACAGCAACAAAGAACAACAGCTTTTTAAATGCATCCATCTAGAGACCCACACTCTGAAAGGTCATCTGTAACACTGCTGCGATTTCTGCGATGTCAGCAAACTACAGGTCAGAGCGATGACACATTCTTATAATTTGCTGGCTCCAGATGAAGGTGTAATGGGACGGCATAGACAGATAAACGCTCTTAAGTAGAACGGGTCAAAGCATCAACCGTTACATGTATGAACAAGCAATCCTGCAGTCCAAGTCATGTGCACTTATGAGGGACATGTTATAATCAAGCGGCAACCTCCATGGCTGTGAAGTGAAGCCAATGCCTAAGTGCCAAAAACTGCAGTTCCTTGAGTGGCCACTTGAGGCTGGCTACAGAACCTGTCAATTCGTATAAGCTCCTTTATTACAATGTCCAACTTCACAGCAGAAATAAACATGTTTACAGCCTGGTACAAAAAACAGTTTTGGTCTCTATAGCTTATTTCCCTGTTCATGACAACTGTACTGAGGCTGAATTTTTATAGAACTCACCTGTTCAAATTATATTAAGGCTTAAAATTTTGCGTTATTAACAGCCTGGTTGCTTTGATTGACAGGTGGGTTTGTTAATATAAAAATTTATCTTAATCATGCAGCCTACATCACAGCAGATGTTCCTCCATGTTTGTAAGTGTGACATCATCAATACAATACAGATGCAACATGTCGAAGAAAACAGCCTTTTAGAAATACCTTAAAATATAAGAATAGTTTGAACTAGCTTGTTGACTTTGTTGTGTAAAGTTGACACATTGATGGCACTGCACGCTGCAACTTTTTTATGATAGTGAAATAAATTAATGTACTTACAGGAATATAAGTGAATGTTACATATTTAAATCTTAATAGATTAATTATGTTATAATGTATATTTGTGTTTATTCACTATTTGTTTACTTAAACCTGCAAATTTCAACTTTTGTATTTCTGTTGGGTCTATTCTTCTATGCCACTGTGAGCAAACACAAGAGTGAACAAAAATGTAAGGTTCAAAAGGGAGAGGAAAGAAAAATCATTGTGTACAAAAAGACTTTAAGAGCCCCTGCACAAATGTTTTGATTGATTGTTGGCTGTGAAGGAGTTTTTTGCTGTAGGGGTTCTAGTAAACAGTCACTCTTTTTCTTTATTCTTTTGTCTCTGCCTTTTATTTTACCCTTTTTTGTCTTTTTGTGTTCTTCTGTCTTTATTCTTTTGGATTCTTTTACTGTCTCCTTCTTCAGTCAGTTTTTTTTCCTCACAGCCATGCCTGGCTCTGTTTCTCTTCCCTACACTCGTGCTTCTCTTGAACTTTGAGATATTATGAAAAACAGAAATGAACTGAAGTGCTGTATCAGTGTGAACAGCTGATGCTGATATTGTCTTTCGTAATAGAATATTTACTTAATAAATGATTGTCTTGTTTGCCAAAGGTAATCAGGCCTTTAGTCATTTGTACAACGTGACATTTTTCTAATTGCGAGACAAATTATCCTTCGACAAACACGAAGCGAGACAAAATGTGAATGCAAAACTTTGTGAGAGAGGATAACAATCTCAACATTCAGCAAGCGTGATGCATTTCCTGATTAAAATCGAAAGAAAGGAGTTATTCCAGATGGATTTCTATAGTTTGGAATTTTCTCATTTTGACCTTCAGCATGTTGTGAAGTCTTCACTTGTTCTTCAGTCCCTGAATCGCACTGTGTAAAGTAAGTGATCAAGTTCTGCTCTTTACTCTGCATGACAGCCAGTAGAGGGGGCTCGTGATTAAAGACAAATATTTCATCACAATACAAGTTTCCTGCACAACTGAGGATACTTGAGAGGACCACTGACCCGTGTTTTTAGCCTCAGTTCCAATTTGCCATTTGCTTATGTTAGTGCTTACGTCCATGGCAAAAGCAATTATCTGAATTTGATTAGCACAGAGTGAAAAGATACATCACTGTTCCCTGTTTGAAATATGTTTCCTCAGTTAACCCTTTCACAGAAAATGAGTTAGATGAGTTTCTTATCTCATCAGAACAATTTTAAAGCACTTTAATATTTAACCTACTTTGACCTTTAATTATTATTATAATAAAGCCACAAATTAGACTCCAGTCCCCAGAGGGACAGTGTTCCTGGAAGCCAGACACCCCGGCCCTTACACTACTGTACTAGCCCAGGCAGAATTGTTGCAATCAGTACTGGGACTCAAATTACAGCTTATATTGCTTAGTCATTATGGCTCCGACCATCAGACATTGTCTCCACGTCAGAGGCGTTGTCAGTGAGAGCTGTCCTTAAACCCAAGTCCCAAGGGGCAAGTAAAGAGGTGACTCTCAGAGACGATCAAGAGACACAAAAGAGATAAATGTGGGAACAGAGGGATAGAGAAAACAAGACAGACAGAGTGCTGCATTGAGTTGAGAGGTGTGAGGATGTTCGATAAGCCATTATCACCCCTCTTGAAGGACATCAGGCCCGTTCCCTTTCTCTACCTCAGTCACCACTCTCTCACCACGGCCATCCTTTTTCCCTTTGTCTGTTTAATCTTTTGGAGGCAAACATTTGGTATGCAAGCCGTAGGAAGATATGGGCTGACACAGACTGATGCGCCGCTAATGTCTGTTCTGTTTTATTCAATGAGTGCTCATTTATCAGAGGCTCTGGAGCTTTTGTGCGCTATTGGCCCAACACAGCATTACACATGGTGACCAGAATAACCAACATCATAGATAAGGAGCCTGGGTGACTATTGTATTTCTAGCTCTCAGTCTCCTGTCATCTATCTTCTCCATGTGCTCACTTCGTATCTTTGTTGAACGTATTCGGCCTTTTATCTGTCTTGAATTTCTTGCTCTGTTTCTGTCTTCTTCTTTCTCTCCCTTCTCTCAACAGATCCGTCCCTTCTTTTTGCAGGAGAGGCGCTCGGCGTCCGGCAAGGTCCACCTTTTGCGACGCACCATCAGCGTTCCAGTGGAAACACAGTTTCCCGAATTCCACAGCCAGCTGTCCACTGAGAGCGGTGAGTAGCCTGAGGACATAGCGTACCTTTGCATGATCAGTGATCAGGAAGCATCACACACACACACACACAAATCCAGACACTGGGAACACTTTACTTGCTTTCATGAAACCATTTAATTAAATTAGAATGATTAATAATCCGGAAATCAAACATGTAGCACTTGCTCAACATGGTTGTGAACATATAAAATATTATTTATTATTCAGTCTCTGGAGGCTGTGAAGAAGTTATGTGCTGTTTTTATGGCTCTGCTCTGGATTTGGCTTTTTTTAATCAGGTTACAGGCAAAGTTAAGTTCAATCTGGCAAATTTCCTGTTCACCAGAGTTCAAAGGCTGCCAACATGTTTTTACGTTTTATGTAATGAATTACTGTTTTACAAGCTGGTCACAGGCCACCCATAGTACGCTGAAACCACTCAAACACAAGCACTTCCATCACTACCCGAATTCGAAAAGCTCAGATTCTGAGTTGGGATGACCTGATAAAATGTGCAAACTTGTGCTTGGCTCACAAAGTCACCCAGTCACTTAGCTCCACCATGGCATCATCAGAAGAACCACGGCTAATCGTGTCACTAGGGGGTCTTCGAGAGGAGACTGCACCATTCTGCTGTCGAAAAGTGCCTTTAGCCAGTCAGCCTGGTCTGTCAGAGGCTCAAGAGAGTATAATTCCATATTACATCAGACAACTAAACACTGACAGATCTTTCAGTAACCAATTAAAACAATGAGTTATTAATACATACGCATGGTGGCACTAAACTCTCTTTCTGTTGCTGCTATACACAGCATCTTACACTGCTGCTTTGTATCTTAGGACGCCTTTTTAACACATTGGCCGGGGACTATAGATGAAAACCTTTTTTGCTAATTCTGGCATTTTTTGGTCCCCTTGCTCTCTACAGGTTCTGCTACTTTGCAGTACCGTACTGCACGTCCTGCTTGTTTACCATTCTTGTCTGCTCATGTGATTCCATATGTACATAAGTCTTTAAAAACGGTGTCCTCTTCCAGTCTTTGAACTGCATACCTTTTGTTATATAATAGGATGCATATTTAACATCATAGCTTGGTTAAAACTGAACTAAAATGCTTATTCTATACAAAGGTCAAATGAGCAGTGTAACTCAAAAGAAGCACTTCTTTCTTCTCCTCAGTGACATAACCACTAACACACATGCAAGTTAGCGTTGCATTGCTCACATGCCTGGGTAAACCATTTAAAATTGCTGAGACTCTTTTGTTCTACCTCATATCCACTAGATGGAGAGCTTGCTGCTTCATAGCACTTCACTGCACTCAGAATGCTTCATTCTAACCACTAAGACGGACTCTGAAAAATGTTTTGGTCGCTTTCAGGCGGCAGGTGTCATGTTGCCTTTCATAACAATGTAATGTCTGGAATATAATACCATTACTTTCTGGATGTGCTGGTGTATCCACTTACGTCTAAGGACAAGATGGAGCGGCTCAGTAAAAGCTGGTGAAGTCTGTGGATGTGTCTGCGAGGATGAACACACGGAATCAGTCAAGATGAGACACTAGGTGGCACTGAGGTTTGACATTTAAGCATTTGTATCCCACAGTTACCGTTGCTGGGTTGTGGGCTGGCATGCAACTTAATATGATCCACCTTTAAATCAGAGGGTGCAGTGGTTGTTTAGTTGAAGTGCTTTTTCATGATGTAAGTACATTATTTTGCAGTACAGTACAGAACATTAGGTTAAGGTTTAATTAAGTTTAGTCATTCCCTGAGGTAATTGTTGCCCTCGACCCCTGAGATACTGTTCTTGGACAGTGTTATTCGTGGCTTGACAATGTTGTGTGAACATTTTCTGACCAGTATTCTTGCATGGTTCTTTGTGACCGCAGTGATGCTTTGTACTGGAGTCAGAATCTTGCTTTCTGCAGGGCATCTATGCCCAGAGGAATTGTCTTTTTACCAACCAATGACCATTAGATGGAGCCATTTAGTTCAGTGTCAGTATTAAAGCTATAACTTTAGTGCACTTCAAATAATTTACAAATGTGTTTCTCAGTTGCCTAGTTGGCATGACAACATATATTTAGAAATTATACTCATTCATCAGGAAGTAGTTTCTATAAGGTAAAACATGAAGTCATGTTATTTGATATATCTTTGTTTTTTTGTTTTTGTCTCCTTCAATCACACCCTCTATCTCCCAAAAGAGGTCACATAGGAATTGGAGAGTATGATGAGAGCTAGATGAGACGAGCTGCAGCTTCTGTTACCTGTTGCCTGTAATTCAGCATCCAGAACATATGCAAAGCATATATTAGACTTTAAAAACACAGCGACGTCTTATTTGCACTTATTGTTCAGAGCTAAATCTCACACACACATATACACCAACACAATGTGCATCCCGTTCTGTAATCCATATTCCCTGATGGAAGTGATGACACGATGATGAGAAAAGAGCGTAAGACGCATCATTATACTGGATCTATGATTAGGTTGATTTTGTTTATCTGAGAGGAGACAGAGGCTGACAGACAAAACACCGTCTGCCAGCTTGTTCGCTAATTACAGGGTACCTTTGCAACTCTGCCAGTGACATTTGAAACTTTTCCATGATGATGCTGTAAGATAATTCTTGAATTGCTGATTCAGATTTCCATAGTGAAGCTACACTTTTCTGCATTATAGCTAGAATTCATTACAATACATGAATATGTTACTGCAATGGATATTATCCATTTAAATACATAATTATTGTAATTACATGCATTGAACTTTGTGATATTTCACGAATGAATCTTCACAAAGCTTGAAACTTCAGCTTGGATTTGAATTTCGTGATCACCAGCACTGAAAAATAACATACAGTATTAGATAGAAGCAGAGGAGTATTTCAAGATCAGAAGCAGCATTGACCGAACACATTGAATCACGACTGTGACAGAAATACCAGTGGCAAAAATAGACCGATATGATAGGTGGAAATAGAAAACTTGAAGTAAGTGTTGATAGCACAGCATCACGGCTATGGAATAATGACACTCCCAATAAGTCTTCCTTACATAATGCAATCTTAGACTTAGGTATAGACCAAACAAATGAACAAACTCATGTTAATCTCCTCATGTTTTTTTCTTTTGAAGTTAACATTACTCCCCCCTCCACCACATCGCCACCCTCTGCTGTAATTACTTGTTTGTGTGAAGCAATTATTATGATGCAGTGCACATAATTACAATGGCTTTTGCCTGTTCCCAAATTCAGTATAAAATTGTGACAATTTCAATTTACCTCTTCAGTGAACATGCCTGTTCTCTCTCTCTCTCTCTCTCTCTCTCTCTCTCTCTCTCTCTATCTCTCTCTCATTTCAGTTAGGGTATGAAAAAAACACGAAGCGATCTGGTTTTTGCGACAGTGGGCAGCAATAATAATGCCACTTGGGAACACTAGAGGGATGGTGGAGTTAAAAACGTGTCTGTTTCCACTTAGGATATATGCACAATATTGTTACTGATAGAGTTTCAATAAAACATATTTAATGGGTTTCACTGGCAAAATAATATTTCACATGAACAAAAACAAACGTGTATCCTTGAAAACCAAACAATAATACACGTTCTAGTCCCCTCTTCGGGTTCTAACCTTTAAAACTGCATTCGCGCGTTTACGTGTTTGTGCACCTGTGTGGGTTTTCAGATCACGTTCTTCATCACAACACTACAAACACTCACACGGCCTATGTTTAACTAAATTATTCATTGGCGTAGGCCCCACCTGCTCTTGTCCTTGCCTGACACTGGCTCTAAATAAGCAGCATGATGAATAAAAACGATACTTAGTTGAATAGGAATCCACAGCAAATCAGAGAGCGCTCTCATCTCGTCTCATCCTCCGACTGAATAGTGAGCGGTTTCCTCCTCTGTTCTTTTGAACTTGTCGAGGTTTTTGGCACAAACACACTGGAGATGGAGAGCACTGCTACGCTCCCACCAGAACAACTACACTTAATTTTACCAAGGGAAGTTCATGTCTTGATTCTTTAAAGATGCTGGGGCATATGCTGACCTATTTTCATGTTCTTACTTCCTCCATCACTTCATTTCACTCGAGCTGTAACACTTAAGATTGGATTAAATTAAACTGGATAACTGACCAATGCTGGTGGAATGATTTTTACATGCCCTGTAGCCCATGCACTTCCCTGCCATGGATATTAAGTATCTAAACATTCCCTGTGATGTTTAATTTGACAGAGTCCATCGCTTCCCTCTGAGTTTATCATCACAGTTAGCTATCATTAGCCAGAATGGTATTTACTGGCTTTGTGCCAGTCACTTCAGTCCATCCTGCCAACAAACCACTAAATAATTGGATGGATTGTTTTGCCTTGTCAATGTGTTGTCTTGCAGTTTTAATAAAGATGAACTCAAAACATCTCAAATATAGGGAGCTATCAGCAACCTGGGATAGCTGAGATTAAAATGTTTACACGGTGAAGGTCGGCTGGGCTCCATTTTGCTGTGTAACACCTCTTCTTTGAGGATTTTAGTACAATTACTCAGCTAGAAACAGGAAAGTATAAAGAAGTTATGTTCCAAATCCAACAGTCAATGCTGCCAAACTTTGACAGCTTTTAAGTGTTGAAGGTAGATGAGTTTGCATATTTGGATCAGCATCTTAAACTTAAAAATTTCTTACTCTTTCGAGCTCTACTGTTTCTCTCTCTGATCCCCCGTTTGTTCAATATACACCCTTTCCTGCTCTCGACCAAGTACTGTATTCATAGAGTTGGTTATGCTAATGCTAACATTCTTGAGTTTTGGTAAATAATCCCAATTTATTCTAGTATTTTTCTCACTACATTTTCCATGTCATAGTAAATGGAAATAGTTGCTAATTGCAGCCCTAATCTTAACTTGTCCAACAAGCTGTTAATTCAGATCGGCTTAAGCAGCATGTACTTTTTTGTGTGCCAAATTGAAATGAGAGTAAAAACCATGCCCAGCCGGCACAACCCTGTCAGTCCAACCATTGTTAACATCCAGACTGCAGTACTATATGAATTCCTTAATTCCACTGGCATGTTAATGTTTTCCAAACTGATGTTACAGAGTTCTCTGGATGATGAGAAAAAAATATGCTGAGAGTGTAAAACTGATCAAAGTGGAAACATTCAACACTGCCACAATCCTCTCCACCCATATCTCTCTCTCTCTCTCTCTCTCTCTCTCTCTCTCTCTCTCCCTGTCCAACACCACAATGTGGAAACTGCTCCTCTCTCTCCTCCCTCCCATTCTGTACTCGGTCATACTCTCTCTCTCTCTCTGTCTCTCTCTCTCTCTCTCTCTCTCACTCTCTCTCTCTCACACACACACACTCTCTCTCTCTCTCGCTCTCTCCCTCCCCACTCTCCAGAGAGGGGCTCGTTCAGACAGATGTAACACAGCGGTAGAAGCCTGAGCTGAGCTGGCAGGCTGCAGGGGCCAGACCAGAGCCAGCAGCTCTGACTGGAGAGAGAACAGCAGCGAGCAGACGGCAGTGGCGGCGGCAGTAGATATAAAACAGTAGTTGTAGTAATAGTTTAAATAGTTGCAGTTCACTTACACAGTCGACTTTGCCTCGGGATATGGGTGTGATGTTCTGGGCGCTCTTCACCCTGTGAATTTAACATGGACCCCGACACCAGCACCCATCCAGAGGCGCAGCATGGTGAGTGTGAGATTTGGGTGGGAGGAAAAGATGAGGAATGATGGAAGTGATACTGTGGAAAAAGTTGAAGAGCATGTTGGTGAACAAGGGAATCAGGTCACATGGTTTTCCCGTTAGCTTGCTACTATGACTAGGCTCTCCTTTTGGCTCTTAAACTGTTGACTGGAGCCTCTGTGGTCATATGAATGGGACTTCAGTCTGTTCTGTTGGGTAGGGGGCTAAGGGGTGAGGGGTGTTACATGGCAATGTGATGAAATCAGCCTGCTAACGACATTCTGGTCTAATGACCTTTTTGTGATTACTTTCACAGGTTGTAAGGTTTTTTGGCTTCGTTGGAGCTAAGAAAGTTCAAAGCTGTATGTTGAATGATGTCTCTCGGGAATTGGTCGTGTCTTCTGTCCGTTTTACATCTGGCTGTTCTGGTGCAAGCTTTGTGGAGCAGGAAGCTGTCCTCTTGTCCTTTGAATGGAACAAATAACTGGCACAGTCAGGGCCGTGAGTGTACCATTTCTGTTCAAAAGCAGCAAGATAATTTGATGGTTACATGCATCTGTATAGTTGTCTGCTGTGTAGCGGTTGCAGCATGTGGGTGTTTGTGTTAGAGACACAGCGCGGCACAAAAAGAATGAAAGTGGGAGAGGGAAAGAGCAGGGGAGAGACAGAAAGAGAAAGAGTTATGTACACAAATAAATCCAGGGGGATCTGGACTGCACTGTAGGCCAGTGAGAGTACTCGTTCTTTCTCTTCCACCTCATTTTCCGCAGCCTCTTTTTCTTTTTCTCCACTGCTCCAAATGTTAGAGCCTAAACTAGATAGTTAAAAGGCAGAAAAAGTGGTGTGTTATTAACTGGACCAGAAAAAACGGTGTTTTGTCTTCATGGCCGATGGGAAGGACTCTGCTGTGCTGCTGCTGATGAAGAATGTGGTTAACAGAATGAGTCAACGGAGAACATATTTCCAAGAGACCATAGTTTCTCTTCACCAGCGTCTAAGCCACATTGCTTTATGCACTGGGCTGTCTGCCACGACGGAGACGGAGAGACAAAGAAAAGGGAAAGAAAACTACTAAAGACTAAACTTCAACACTTTTATCCATCTCTTGAGACACCAAACTTCTGTTAACAATCTCGCCCCAAATAAGTGAGAACGTTGAGCGTTTTCTCACTTTCGCAGTAAGGTTTCCAAACATAAAATGTCAACTCAATACAGTGGTTGACTTCTGTCTCCTCTGAAACAGTCACCCGACCTCTCTCAGTGCTCACAGCCTCGGAAGATATAACAGAGAATATAAATAGAAAAGTTAGAGTAGAAAGGGCAATAATCTGATATCATCTGATTACATTCTCACTTCGGGTTCGCAAACCTCAGGAAGAGTTGACGCTTCCTGATGCTCGCAGGCATCAATTTACACTCTGGCTCACACAAACGCATGCATGCGCTCAGACATCACTGCTGTTGATTATAACAAATCTAAGAGCAAATCTTTGCTGTGGATTTCATATGAATGTCACTTTTTTGTGCTTTACATATAAAGTAGCAGTTGATCTGCTGACTGTTGTACTATAGCAAACACACTGTACCTGCATCTTTTGTGTTTATGTACAGAAAGCCAATGAGATGCTGAGATACAGATGCTGCACGGTAGCACTTTAGTAACTCAAACAATAAGATACAAGAACTCAATCCACACCCTCAGTTTAATCAAGTTTAAAGACAGTCTAGAGTTGTGGTACACCCGTGCGCCTGATAGTTTTCTCAGGAATAAGCTACATCGTCGTGCCTTTATCAGGCTCATCAAAATGAGCACATCTACTTATAGGAGCACACAGAGATCAGAGGAAGTTTGAGGGAGGGAACTAAAAAGGGCAGAGGCAGAGAAAAGTCCTTATCCATGGCCTTCATTGACATGTAAATAGGTCTGCATGTTTTTGTCCTAGTTGAGAAAGGTTGAATGCCTGCTCCTACTGGAGGAGAAAACACAGGGGCAATTTTTTTTTTTTTTTGTCAGAGTGTTTGTGTGATTGTAGATAGAAGGATTAAACCAGTTGAGATTTCCTCTCGATCGGCTATGAGGCATTTTTTGTGAAAAACAAGGGGCTTTTCTCTCATTTTCCATTTTGAGGTGAATTAGGGTTTCTGACTACACTTCTAAAATTCCCAGATTTCATCCAGATGAAAGTGTGGTCTTGTGGGCGAAAGCGCTGCAGGGCTTTGTCTTGAAGAATGTTCAGCTTTTAATAAAAGATTTATTCTTGCTTGTGTTGTCATGTGCTAAAATCTAACCAGACTCTTGAGCTGGGTGGTACAGAGTGTGTAAATTTAGCAAAAGGGCCGTCAGCTTATAAGTTTTAATCGCGTTTTAAGAGAGGAAACACTATCTCGCAACGGGCCTCATGGCTGAGTCAAGTTCATTCTGGTGTACAAGAGGCTTTCTTCACTCTATGAGGTTGTGGCCTTGGCAGATGAGTGTTGTTGAAGGGTTTCGAGACTGCTGAAAAATATGTTTAGTCTGTCCTGTTTTCCAGCTGTAAACATGTTTGTGGGTGTAGGTCTGTTTTGTGCGCGTGTGTGTTGTTGCATCTTGAGGAAGAAAATCTAGATTTTAAACTTTTGGTGGAAAGACATTTTGGCTCGTTCCCCTGCTTTAAAGGACTATTTCTGTGTTTGAGGCGAGAAGTTGGACTGACCACACTCCTGAGAAAAAATCTGGAATTTAAACTTGCTTGATGTTTGACTTTTTTCACTAACTTAGTCTGTCTGATATTTGCTGATGTGTAGGTAGTGTACAGTTAGCTGCCAAATAAATGTGTGGGCCATGAAACCAACACATTAGGGTGAAAGAAGCTAAAAAAAGATCAGCAGTTGTTTGTTTAGACATCCAGCAGTTACAGACAAACTAGCAGTTTAACTATGTTGCACAGTGGCTTGATAATAGTTTAGCTACATTCATATTTGCATTGTGATTCAAGTAGTTACATAACTTCTTTTTGCCATTTTCTGTGTAGTTAATATCTAAGACTACAAACAATGTTATAGCTTTCTCTGCTGTAGTTCAATCCATTTTGACCAGCCATCGCATTTTCCTTCATCCTGACTGGCACTGCTGTGAAGGCATGTCCAGGCAATGCATTTGTTAGGCAGCCACCACCACACACTTGACCTTTGTGTAGTGCGTGCACCAAAGGGTGGGAGTCGCTCAGTGCTACAGCGACAGCTTCATCATGGACAAACCTCATGAATCTCAGCCCGAGGACAAATCACTTCAGAAAATACATGACACTGACCAGCTCCACCAACAAAGCCTGTTTTTACTCCACTGAAGATGACTGAACATCAAGTGAGCACTTTTAGCAACAAACTCAATTGAGTGGCATCTTTTGCACATGATTTTTTTTTGTAGAAATAACTTTCTAAGTAGTTTTAGGCAACTAAACTAGATCTCTCTCTAGGGTAGCTTTGCTGTAGTTCCACTTCTTCCAGCGTGAACTGGAAGTACTTGGTAGTTTGCAAAGCTTTGCTTTCAAAGTAGCTTCCCCCAGCGCTACAGTATTATCATTCATTTGGCTCACTGATGAGTATAGGTCCATTATTCACTTTCTTTGGCTCAGTTTTTGGTCTCTACCGATTCCTTTGGGAAACATCTGTCTCTATATCTGCTAAATGTTCCACTGTGTTCGCCATCTAGTCACTAACTAATGTCCCCAGGTAGTGCACAGTGGTGTTTTTAGGGGTTCTTTGCTGAAAACAGCTGCCTACTGTGGTTGAAAACACGGCTATGAGACCAATGAACCAAAGCAATAAATTTGTGGGCTGGATAGCTAAACAATCGCTGTAATGCTATGCTGAGGGGAGCTGCAGAGTCAGGTGATAAGTCTCTGTAGGCTCGTCACTATGAGACACCTATCACATTGCCACATTGTTTTCACATTGTCAGCAGCTGGTAAACACAAAGCAAATAGGTCAGATTGTGTATTGATTGTGCACCCAGGTCAGTTCTGATTTCTGGATATTGATGCATCCGGAATTCAAGTAGACTCCCTTCTGCTGTCATTGGAGGCAGCCAGCCTGTCTACGGCAGCTTTAAGCTGATGTTCCACATACTCACTCTTTTCTAATAGGCTTCTGACCCTGCTGCTCTAGCATTATCTGGAGCATTTAGAATATATGATAAGTGGAATTAAAAAGCCATGCTGCTTGTCATGCTCTTCCAAAGGTCAAGGCAAGTGGCACTGGATTAGTTCAGCTGGAAAAGAAGGTCAGGAGTAGTTTGAAATAACAGACTGTGTATTGTGGCTTAGCTCTAGTAGACATTTGGGGCTTACTGTAGGTGTTATTTTAAAATAAAAATCAAACATTAGCTTTACATCTTTTACTTAAATAAACTTATTTACACCTCATTATTACTGAGCCAAAAGCTTATTAGCGAATACCTTGAGAATACCTTAAGACCCGATATCTTGCGTGAAAACAGAATGTGTTCACATCCAGTTGAGACGCACTCGGCTTTAAAATTCTTCTCGAATGTGTCTCGAGTGGCTACTTGCGATGGGAATTTGCTTCCATGCTTACATTTGGCTTTATCTGTGGGGAAAACTGCGGATGTTTCTGACGACAGAGGGAAAAAAAAAAACCTAAATCAGGCACATTTGGGCTCAGCTATGCAACCGCACGAGAGGATCGCTGTGGATATTTGCATAATGGATAGCACCACTCTGAAAATGAGAAAGCAAAGGAAGCAAAAGAGGCATGAAAACATAGGACAGAGAGAGACGTCCACAGTGGTCTATGTTTGGTAGCTTCACTGAGCGATGTATATTTACCACAAACTTGACTAGGTGGTCCCTCGAGGAGGTCAAGGACACATATGTGTTGACACTACACTACATGTTTGGATAAATCCCTATCCAGGTGTCCAAGCTATAGCTGGGACAAACGGGTCCTGATGTATCCTCAAAACATTTCGGGGTGCATTTCAACTCCTGTCTTTAGAGCTGTCTGCTGTGACCATATTTGTTTTGCAAGTTGTCCTGTCAGCTGCTGGTAATTTCGTCCAAATAACTGAGAATTAGCGTGTTGGAACTCAGGGTCAAAACTTTTCCTGCATATAAAACTCAGTGCCAAGTGCCTGCTTTGGTTTGAGACATCATTTCTGTGTGTGTAGAAAAAAAAAACATGTATGCATGAATGAGTTTGCAGTCATTGTGTTGGTCTTTGTGATTTAGGAATGTGTGATTTGTGATGGATGATGTAAAGGAGACAGTCAGAGGACGACACACCAAGATATCCTGAGTAGCAATCTGCTGAGTGTGATATTCTTTTTTCTTGTGTGTTGTAGTACATCATTTGTCTGTTTATGGTATGTAACCACAATGAAGCAATTGGCAAATAGAGGGTGATGAACGTAACCGCTATTTAACAACCAGAAAGTAACTTTCTACTTCTCAGATTCATTGACTTTCTTGCTCTCGGCACTCCCTCTCTCTCTCATTCACTCCCTCTCTCTCTCCCAAACCATCGGACACACACCAAAGGAAACTTCTTGGTGTCACTATTTTGCAGCATAGACTTCGAGCCAGATACAGACATAGAAGCTGGGTACATGAAAGAAACCAAGCCAGGACACAACTGGGAGAGTATCATAGCTTGGTGCATGAACTCCACCTGGATAGTGCCCAGGATTTCAGTGACATTTCAGGCTAGCTTTTTTTTTTTTTTTTTTTTTTTTTCTTTCCAAAAGTTGAATCTGGCTCACCTTCTCTGCCGCAGGTCGCTGCGTTTTCCTCCTGGCACACCCTGCGTCCCACATCGCACCACTCCCATTCAAATGAATGGGAAAACCTGCGTTTTTGCCGCAGCGGCTGATTTGGGCCTAAATCTTGAGCTAGCTTCCTGTGATTGAAATGATGGTTCTGCAGTCCTGCAGTCCAAAAAAAGACCAGTACTGGCTCTCACAAATGACTAACTCTTTTTTGGATTTACACAGTAGTAAAACTGATCTATCCTAAAAGTGCAACAACATCCCTTCATCCTTGGTTTTTTCTCAAACTGATCCTGTCTGGTCAAGTCATGCAAAATTTACAAGAAATAAATCCAGCGTTTTCTAATCGTATTGTTGTGACACCTAAATCCAGCCAAAAGGCCCACAGCTGTGAGGTCCACACAGGAGATGGCATATGAAAAGTTCATCAAACACTCAAAACTAGTCTGGTGATGGTGTGGATATAAATAACACTGTAAGAGCAGAGCTAAGCAATAACCTCAGAGAGCTGACTCGCGGCCAGCAGCAACAGTGGCACGACTCCATTTGGCCCCATTTGTCAGAAAGCCTCCCCTGATGAGAGACTGTCAGTCAACGGAGCACTGCCGAGGAGGGTGAGGGAGGGGAGGAGGGACATAAGGAGGGACGAGAAACAGAGAAAAGCAGCGCAGAGTGTGTGAGACAATAGAGTTAAGGCAAATAGTACAAATGTTGTGCCCCTTCTTTTCAGCATTTTAGCGTGGTTTGTGATGGTGTGTGTGTGCGTGGGTGCTAGGGCGTGCATTTGTATGGTAATGTGTGTCTGTGGTATGTTCTGCTGTTGAAGAGTCTGATGTGTGTCTAAGTTGAAGTGACTGCGAGGGCCAGAAACTGAGCCAAACACAGCCATGAGCCTGTTACACGCTCACAACAAATTTATGTTGGGAATGTGCTTTTCATTTCTCTGTGAATCTTATGTAAATGTGCCGGTCCCACACTGAGCAAAGAGAGCCAAAGAGGGCGAGAGTGAGTGGTGAGGGAATGAGCTGAAGAGAGCTGGAAAATATTGACAATGTGAAAGGAAACTGGTAAGGTCAGAAAGAGCATAAACATTAGCAGGCTTAAGCTCTTTCCTGGTGGATTCTAATCAAAGTAGGATGCGAGAACGGCAAGATAAACTGATGTTAATCAGTGTTTTGTTGATCCTTCCTCTTTGTTTGTGTGGTTTACGCAGCTACAGATCTGCGATGATCCACCAGAGTATTTCAGTACAAACGCTGGTGGGAAAATGCAGTAATGTGAGCCTGAAATGTGAGCACTGAAGAAGCAGCAACATGAGACTGTTGGAGGTTTGATTGCTAATCTGTTTTGGTTTTTTTACCATGACAGTTAAATGAATCCATGATCACGAGGTTAACTGCCAAAAACTGAACAACACGTCACATCAGCTGCTCTGTTTGTATCTAAAACTTCCACGTGTGAACAATTAAAGACATGAGATACACTACATGAGGTTATGATATGACAACACAACACATAATCCAGATAATTAACGTGACTCAGTGTTTTGATTCATTAAAAGAAGACAAAAGAGTCATTGTTTCAGGATTTCAAAGGGAGCACTGAAGGCTATTATTGTATCATTTTTTTGTGTTTTTATAAGTATTAAGATTAAGCTGCTCTGTTGGCAATTTTTTAATTACAAGCACAGCTTTTAGACCCAGTGTTTCTGTAAGTTCACTGCCAACAAAGACTGTTCATACCAAAAGTTTTTACTGTTAGATTCGGCAGAAGAAACTCTTCTCTACGAGGGAGCTCTCAAAGAAACTCAGCAGCATCAATAATTCAGATAGAAGAACTAATCCTCCCAGCATAACAATGACATACATGATCAAATTTATATAACGGTAGCTCATATGGGGGGAGGTTTTCAGCAGAGTGATAGTGCTCTGCACAAGTCTGACGATAAAGAATGACAGAAAACATAAATAAAGAAGCGTGAATGATATGTGATAAAGTGTAACTGGGGCCTCGGCAGCTACACTACGTGGTATGCATGTTAGACCGCCGGGCCCCGGGACGTCCCGGTTCTTGCCTTTTATAAGTTGAATTCCCTTTGGAATCCTTCCACAAAAAGCACTTGCTGGCATGGTAGGCATGGTAGCAGCTTGACCCCACGTGCCGCACACAAGTGCCTTTGTCTTCAAAATGGCAATTGTTGGCATGCCTGACTGTCCCATGTCCAACTCTTCTTTCTACTAAAATACACATCCCTTTATTTGTCCGACAAGAGACAAATTGTGAGCTGATTCGATGTCTGTTTAATGTGCAGATGTTTTGCCGACTCTGCTTTTCTGAGGAGCGCATTGTCATTTTGTTATGCATTATGCCTCAGCACAAACATTTTGGATATTTTTTTTTTGCACCCAGGTACTCAGCAGAGTATGGGATGACATGCAGATCATTAGGATGCTGTAGATACACATTAGACAGATTGTTTCCTCTGTTTGTCACTCTGCCACTTCCCATTCTTTGTTCTCTGTTTACCTCTGGTCTACTGCTCCCGTCTTTTCTTCATCTCTCCTCTACGTCACGTCTCCACTTTCTGCTGACGTGCTCTTAACTCTGTTTCAGCAGTAACATAACTGCTCAATTTGAAAAACTCAATACTCGTATCCCGAGAACCTGACTTCAAAATGCTCACTTACACATATGTGTGCATAGACTAAACAAACATAGGGTTAAACATAGTCTTCACACTGCATGTTCTTAATTTTTCACACGTTCTTTGATAAAAACACACACAGATCGACTCAGGAAAATAAACAGAGTGACAGGGGGCTGAGGGATTAGTGAGACGGACACAGAGAGGTAGATAAAAGGAGAGGCGTGTCAGAGTTGTCTATAGAAGTATAGAAACTACTTCACTTTTTGTTCCTGTGTAACTCTATAGCCCACATACCGAAGCACTTACCATGTCACTTCAGCCTTTGGGTTTCTGTCTTTCCCATTTTTACTCTCGCCCGCATTTTTTTCCAATGTTTTTGCTGGTAATTGTTTGTTGAAGGTGGGATTAGTCTAGTGTTGTAGTCTTACCGGTTTAACCTCAGCCAGCTCTCAAACCACCAGGCCACCAAATGCTAATGTAAACAGTATGTGTTACTACTAATTACAGTGTGAGTAATGAATAATATGTAACTGCGAGGATAAAGCACGACCGGAAGACATTAAGATCGTCAAACCACAATAAAACAGAAACACATGACAGTGCTGTAGTTTTACAGGCATATATTACATATTAGGCATGGAAATAACAAGGTGGGACCCATTACTTCAATATAAATGCAACCACACGTTCAATAGGAAAATTACAAACTAAATGAAACACAAAGAAAACAAATAAGAACTGGGTTTTTATTCAAAGTTAAGTCTTTGTTTGTGTCTCGAACTCAGCTGGTAGACTGGAATGAGGAAAAGTAAGTATGTAGTCCCCCCTCGAGCTGTAGGTGTACATTTCAATCCTACCACACTTGAAGTAGGTATTGGAATACCTGAGTGTTCCGTGGTTCCCAGCCTCCTTTCTGCAGGCAACAGTCAGTACGTTTACATGCAGCAAAAAATTCGAATTTCTGATCGTATCAGATAATGACATGCATAGGACCGGATCACTTGTCTGAGTATACATGCCGTTCAGAGAATCGGATAAACGGCCGGAGCGTGGCTGACTCCGTTATGCTATGTGGCGCTGTAGCCCTCTCAACAAAGAGCCGCGTCCGGTTGACCTCTACTTATCAGTCTCTGTATCCAGCACTGGAAAAAGGTCTCATCTGGAATCTGCTGCTGAAGTCTCTGAATTGTCCTGTGAAGTAATCTTCTCTGAAATATCTGTCCTACTAAAGGGACTCCAACTCAAAAAATCTAAGCTATGAACAAGGTCAAAATAGAATTCATGACATTCACACTAATACTATGAACACTTCTGGCAAGAGAACACAGCATGACTGTAATAAATCTTATGCTCTTATTCTGGAAATTCTGTTGCACAACACACAGTTCAATGAATCCCAATTTCATGAATGAACTTAGTTTAATAACTTAACGACAGCTTCTAAAATAAGAAACACATTTAAAGGTGATAAGACATTTGGTCCACATATTTCTGCCTTTTTAACTAACATGTAAATGGGGGACTTTTCAGCTAAAAAACATTGGAGAAATGCCTCGCTAATTGTCATAAACAGTGCTGGGAATTTGGAAGTGATCAAGCCAGCCTTCAAAACAAAAGAAAAGGAGTAATCACATGCCAGAATGTGTCAAATAGCTCTCATCACCATGCTTTGATGCACAACAAACAAAGACAAACTCACAACAAGATATTTAACTGCAGAGTTTTATAGTTGTGCCGAATGCCTCAGAAGCAAGAAACATATGAAAGCAATAGATCAGCATATTTATTCAATCCTCCACAATGTCACAGACTGCCTCTGCACCAGGATAATTTGTATCATTTCACATTTACTGGATATGTGTGGAAACAGGTCTGTTTCCAGTTTGTTTTTTGGAAGCCAGGACTCACTAAATGCAGAGTGGAAGAAACATGGAGCTGTCTGTCATCGGTTTATTCTAACCTGTCGACTTTCTTAAAGCACTGCTGCTATTATTATAATCAGCTTAATTATAAATGTAACATCTCATCACCACAAAATCTGTGAGTGGAAATTTGTTTACTTTAAACACAAATTTGCTCATTAAAGAACTAAATGGTCCATTAAAGGTTAAGTAAATGAAACAAAGTAGTATTACTAGTTATACATACAATGTTGCAGATGAAGCACATGAAGGTTCTGTGAATGCTCTGTGAACATTGTTGCATTTTTAGCCACAGTAGCAGCATAGTTCCAGGGGTTGCAATGTTGATCTGCCGGTCAGTTGGTCGCCCTCTTTGGTCCAGACTGAAATATCTCAACAACTGTTGGTTGAATTACCATGACATGTAAAGATGAGTGGCTCCCAGACATTGATCCTAATGACTCCAGTGATCCTCTGACTTTTCCTCTTTGCTTCAATCCAGCTTCAGTACTTTGGTTTATGACCAAAACCTGCAAAGCTAATGGCATTCCCATCAGCCACAGCTGTACTTTGTGTTTCGTGCTAGCATGCCAGCACCTTAAATGAAGGTAATTATTCGAACATGGTCAATATACATACACAAACACCGGTAGACTAGGATTGTCACTGTGAGCATATACTAGCTTCTGGACATTAGCATGTCGTTATGTTACAGCAATAATAAAGAAATCATGATGATGGATAACATCAGACTGTATTTGAATGAAAGCCAACATAATAAAGCTCAACGGTTTACTGCAAGGAAAGATCATCATATGATATTTTTCTTATTACACAGCCCTAAGGCTTTTAGCATGAGTGCGACTTGATGTGATGAGAAGACAGAGGAGGTGGAGGAGGAGGAGGAGGAGGAGGAAAGGGAAAAGTTGGAGTAAAGTTGAAGTAGACTGGTGTGAACAGGAGGAGGAGGGGGGTGAGATCTGCTGTCACTCCTGTGGACAAATGCCTTGCTTGACAAATGTCTGGCCAAGGACAGCAGCCGAAACATGAGAATACTGTTCTCTGGCAGGAAGGAGGGAGGGACGTGGGAAGAGACAAGGAAACATCACATTACCTTTGTAGTATTGCCATAGCTTCGTGAGGTGACTTGAGTCTTTCACTTAAAGTTTGGAAACTTGCCTGGATTGATTTAGCAAATTAACTAGTTTATCTCTTAGAGAAAGGAAAAAATAAGTTAGGCTTATTAGTTCCATGCAGGTCTTACTATTTATAAGCATACTGTACATCACCTACTGTCTGGTGTTTGCAGCCGTAGAGATGTAATTTCACCGCTGTGCCTGAAATAAGCCATATATATAGAATTTCCTTGGCTTGCAATTGTATAAAAACCTAGAATTAGTGTTTTTTTTTAATATTTTTATTGGATCGTTGATATTGAAATATTAGCAAAATGGCAAAACAAGATAAAAACAGCAACGCTCATCCACAGCACTGCTGTAAAATGTAGCCTAAGAACACAGCAAACTCCAGCTAATGCTTTAAAGCTGGAGTGTGGTAGTGAGGCCCGGCCTGGCCCCACGGTTTTGGTCAACCGCAACAAGGCCTCCGATTGGTTGGATGTGAGGTAGGAATTCAGCTCTCTGAGGTCTAAAACTCCACCCCCTTCTCCTCCTCCCGGCCCGGGGCGCTGAGGCATGACGGCTTTCCCTGTGCATGAGCCCGTGCACGCACACACACACACACACATACACAAGTCTCGCTCTCTCATTCGCTTTCTCATATGAAAGGGGCTGCAGAGCAGGGAGTTACAGACATTTGAAGACACAGAGCAAGGAAGTTAGAGAAAGCAACAAAAGACAAAGAGTGCTCTCCTGCCCTCTGTTTGTGTGTGTGGGTGAGCTTTTTTTCCTCTCTCTATGTGAGCCCTGAGAAGGGGGAGGACCTGAACCTTGCTAAGAGTCAATATCCCTGCAGGAGTCCACAGGACCATACACACTCACACCCTCACACACTCTCACACACACACACACACACACACACCACACGCATACTTGCTCAGTCCACTGCAGCTACTGTAGCCTGAATGAGTGCAGAAGGAGTAACAGAGCAAGGAAGCAGGAGTGCGAGAGAGGGGAGGAGAAATCTCTGGAGTTACTACTTGTTGCTCTTGGTTTTCTGTGTGGATTGAGGATGATATTCCTTCTGCTTTCCCTGCGGCAGTGGGACCTTGTCTGAGGTGAGCACTAGCTTTCAGCTCCTTTTTTTTTTCTGGGGAGGTGGGGGGTCCTTTTGCCGGCTAATACTTCTGTGAGAGGAAAAGAGGGGGCTCTGAGTTACAAATGTTGTGAGCTTTTCTGTGGGATTGCTCTCTTGGTGGAATGGCGGTGGGGGGTTGAAAGAGAAGAAGGTGTGGAGGGAAGCTTTTTTCACGTGCCAGGGAAGCAACATTATCACGCTGATCTGTCAAAGAAAGAGGTAAAGAAGGAGTAGGAGAGAAGCAAACTATCTTATATGGAAGAAACCAATAAGGAGAAAAAAGGCTTTGCTGTAGAAATGTCAGACTCCAAGACACAAAGAGCTGTAACATGTGATTCAGAGCTCTGCTTCTGCAAGTGGGACAGCAGGAGATGAGAAAAGAAAACTCAGTCCGGCTCTCCAGACTCTTTTCTGATTAATGTTTCCCCTTTTTCTGGTGTTTGTGCGTGCAGCTCCAGGCTGCTTTGCTGACAGGACCACGCAACACAAATGTGACATTTATTCATAACGTATTCTGTGTGTGTGTGTGTGTGTGTGTGTGTGTGTGTGTGTGTCTGCTGGACGAGTCGTCCCATTTCAGCACAGTGTGGTAAAGGCGCAAGGTAGTGTTTAAATACTTTAGGAGTGTGTAGCCGTCATTTATCAGCTCCAGCATGATTACAGTGTCTTCTCTGACTCTTCTACCACAGATAGCTCACTTGAGTGTGCAGCCTCGTCATCATTCCTCCACCAACATGTGTTTACATGCTGCCGTCTATTACCCACACACACAAGTACTAAGTGTCAACAATTTAGAAAGTTGCTCTTTTGGAGGTGGACGTAAATAATTGTAGTGACATTAAACATTTATGTTAATTAAGCATGATGACATTATTGGTGTATGTGTTATGTTACACTTGTGAGAGGAAACCCTTGAAAATATTTCAGATTCCACGCACAGACTTTTTTGATATTGAGAGTTTTTTTCTTCATTTTTCTTTCAGTAGTAGTGCAGTGTGTCCGGGCGTGGGGCGGGCATTGTTGTCCTATTATTAGAGCAGGCTGGGCCGGCCGGCAGCTGTGGGGAAGGAAGTAGGCTCAGAACAGCCGGAGAAGAGGGATTAATGGGAACACTGAGCGGGAATTATGGACCGACTGGAATGGCATTCCTAAGGTGGCAGAGTCACTGGAGGGGAAGATGAGTTACCCAGGGCACCAGACTGGGATCACTGTGGATCATAAGAAAACACATAGAGGCTGGAGGTCAGCAGTGATCTGTACTAATACGCTCTGCTGTAATTACAGATTATAGCTGGATACATCTGGATAACTTGTTGATTTATTGGTATGGGTTTGTTCAAGCAACATTACGTAGACATTGGTACTTCTGCGATTAGATCCCCCAGTACACTGACAGCTCTATATGTGTATTTGTTATGTTTATATTGCTTATGATCAAAAACTTGCAAGTTCTCAACTTTACTAACAGCCATGCAACAACACAAGACATAGCAGCTAGCTAATATAACTTACTAGTCTATCTGGAAGAAGCCCAGGTTGGAGTCTTTCAGACTTTTTTTCAAGAAGCTCTGGAAGATGACGAAAAGTCAGTCCGAAATTTACTCTTCTCCGACAGCTTCTTGCTTGGTCACTCTCTTTTTCTCTTCTTAGCGTCCTTCATCAACATCCTCTTTGCCTCAGCCATTTTGTTAATAGAGCTCTAGTCCAGGCACAACACCTGCTCCCATGTATGAATTCCCCCGTGCCCCAGGCCTGAAAACCTCTTCTTCCCGGTGGTCCAAAACGCCTCTGGTACAAACACTTAACCGGTTCCCTGAGCCCAAAGTCTGGGCAGCTCGGCTAACAGACGGATCTAACGTGAGTTGAAGTGAGCTGTAGTTGGCAGCAGTTTACTTTACTGTCCATCAGGAAACTCTGTAAATCAGAGAGAGTTGATGAAGAACAGCTGGAGGACATCCAAGAGAAAGCCATAAAACATTTTCTCAATCACAAATAATCCACTTTCACCAAAGTAAGTGAAATATTTGGTAGCATGTGGCTCGAAGCATTACAAACTTCTCATGGAAGGTTGTATCTGTAATCCATAAAATAGTGGGAATTCACCTGATTACAAGTCATCAAAGTGATTAATAGATTAATCTTTTAGTTTATAAAACTGGAGATAAAGATGCCAGTCAGAACTTATCACAATCAAAGGCAGCATCTTGTTTTTGTTCAGTCAAAGACTCAAATGTTCAGTTTACTATGATATAAAAGAGAGAAAAGCAGAAAATCTCCCCCTTTAACAAACTTAAAGCAGTGAATGTTTTGCATTTTGTTTCATGACTGATTTTGCAGTTATCCAAGTAAAAGTAAAAAGTACATTTTCTGTCAATCAGTTAATCAGCTAACTGCTTTGGTCCTTCCTAAAATTACTATATTGTATTAAAGACTAGGTTGGTAATTTTATTCCGAACAAATCGTCATAAAGAAAACTCAACCTAATGTAATCTGTCAATGAGTCTGCTCATTCGCTCTTTGCAACATCTTTATTTCCGGTGGCCCAGGCAGTGGAAGCCGACCGAGGGTTCTTAGGCAGTGAAAGTGGAAGGAGTTCTTTGCAGATAGTGATTACTTGGTGATTGACTGCTGTGATAAACTACAGCCACACCAGCTAAAGAGATAATAGCATCCCAGTATTACTCACATATCTCTGCTATCTCTGCCTCCCCCCCGTAAATCTCTGGTGTGTATTCCTGTGAAATACGCTTTGTCAGTGTTGTTAGATAAATATGCCAACAAGGGCTATGCATCTAGAAACCTCTGAATTTTTTTTGTTTGCATTTCTATCTTGTTAAACAGGGTTCATTTTCACACATTTGGCCACTGCTGACTTGTCTGTATGTTTAAAGTTGTCTGGCACTTCCTCCACAAATCTAGTGTTGAATGCAGGCTGTGATGCGTTTTAAAGAACAGCCAGCAGAGCTATTGTGAAACTGTTTAAAAAAACAAAAGCAGAAAAGTACAATTTAGACAAGACCTAAGATTAAGATCTCGTCTTGAACGTACTTGCTTCGAAATGCTTTAATGATTGTGAAATCAAAGATCACGCTCCAGCACTCCAGGCTATGATATAACAAGTTTACCCCCTTACTAATACTAGATATATAGACTTATTGTCCATACCATATTTCTGGTTAGTCTAGTCCCCCTAGAAGCAATATTTAATTCTGTAACATACTGTTGATGCATGTTTATGTGTTTGTGGGGTGATATAGGTCTCTGCATTTTAATATCAAAGTCTTAAAGTTTGCAGACTGTCCATGTCTCTTCCTTACAAACACCTCACTGTGGCTCACAGACTTTCAGTAGCACAGGACCTGCCCTCATTTCCCCCACTCCCTTGCCAGCTTTCCTCCCCCCCTCCTCTCCCACCTCAGCTCTCTGAAGAACAGCTATCTAATTAGTTAGAGGCATAAATCACAGACAACAGACGGGATTCTGATCCATGTTTGACAGCAATGTACAGAGGGGTGGTGATGGTTTCACTGTGTGTACGGATTTCGGGTTTGGGGGGTTAGGGTGTTTGTCGGCAAACCGTACAATTATGTACATGTGTTTAGCAGGGTACGCTCTGTTCACACACACACACGCTTGGGGAGATCGTGAGATAAACATCTTTTTACCGCGTGTGTCAATTTCTTTTAGATTGCATGTTTAGGCACGCGGGCACAAATGTAGCCTTTGTGTCGGCGCTGGCACTTGCTGCTCATTAAGATCAAAATCAATTAGCCATTTCATTGTTTTCTGTCCTGTCGACCACTAATGACGACTCTGGAAAATTATTTATTATGTCTTTGTTATAGCAGCGAAATAACATGCAACTGAATGCAGCGACACAAAAAAACAAAAAAAAAAAAACAGGCTTTTTGTGGATCTTCTTTGTTTCTCTTCCCCAAAACACAGAAATCAAATTACTACAAAGAATAAGTCAGTTCTTTGTTGCGTTTAATGGCACATTTGAAGAATGCGAGTGGAGTCTCATCATCTATTTGTTTGTTTGTGCTGAACATGTTTCAGAATGCACTGATTAGTGTGAGATTCTCTCTCTCCAGAGGAAGACAACCTATTCATTTTGGACCTCGGCCCATCATTGCGCCAGTTTCCGCCAAACTTTCACGAGTGTATCTCTTGACCTATTTGTTGTAAACACACAATAATACAGTGCACGTATCAGCTCTCTGCAAGCTGTGTGAGTGGGTGTGTGTATATGATTGGAGGCTTCAAGGCGTAGGCTGTTGCACACATCTCATAATAGGATAATGACAGAATATTATATTGGTGCATTGATATATCGACTCTCATTATTAATCCAGCTGGAGTCCATATGTACTTGTTAATTGATTTCTGCGGCCCCTCTCAGCAGATGTGGCCCTCAACAAAGGCTGAGCTTTTTTGTTTTGTTTTTTTGACATGCACACCCTCCACTGAGGCTGCCAGATAGAACTGATGCACGGGCTCACTGGGTGTCTGGTTGTATTCATGTAGGCTTAGAATTTGACGAGGCACATTGCACTGTCAGCACGTATACTGCCATGCTGCAGGCAGATGTAGCTACAGCAGAGGCTTCTATGTTCTTGATACATTTATGGCAGTATTGAAACCTCAGTAGGAAAGTCAGTACAAATCAGAGAAAAATATCTACTGTCTGACTTTTTGTCGTTGACATTTAATGATCCAGTCGCACAAGAATCGTTTGACACACTTCATCCAATTATTTTTCAGACTGTGAATCAGAAAACGCTCTCATATCTCAGTGTAATTACCAGCTTTCATTAATGTCCCAGGAGTTGTTCCATTATTCACTGACTATTTAGCAGATCTGACATTTTTTTCTCATCATCATGACTTTCTGTGTCTAGTAACACGTTATAATATTGTATGCTCGCATGAATTAATGCAGGATGTCTCATGAGTTCCTGTTGTTCACCATAAATGAATGACCAAGTCACTATTACTGCTAAATTCCACCGGGCACGGTTGCGACGTGTTCCGTGAACGCCCCGGCTGCTGGAGCTGATCGTGGCTGTACTAGTCACTGAAGCACCGCGGCACGTTTCACGAGCATCCCAGAAGAAGTTGTCCGCTCTGCTTCGCAGAGAATACAGAGCAGCCGCGTCAGTCAGCACGGAGCAGATCGAGCTGGCCGGAAGTCTTATACACATTCAAACGGCAGAGAATCCGGTTGATTTTCAAAATAAAACAAACCTAGGCAAACTTCCAATTGTAAAACAGCCAAAAGAGAAAGAGTTAAACTACATAGCATATGGAAAAATGTCCAAACCTGAGCAAGTTAACAAAGTCTGGCAGGCAAAACACTCTGCTTCTGTAAAGCTCTTTGTGAAGTTTGAAGCTGCATGGAGAAGGAACGGCCACAATGTGAGAGACATGCCCGATGGGATAATGATATTCTTACTGATATGACAAAATGCTGAAAAATATCTTTGGTTTGAAGTCACAGTAGCTGTTGATCTCTTATGCTCGAGGTAAAATAAGTCATTCATTAGTTATGTATTACTTAAGTCTATGATTTGTACCCTTACTATAAAGTGTGACCCTTTCTCTTTTTTTAAATGTTGTCACCAAACTTCAGTAATGACGTTATGTAATGTGGTGAATTTTTAATAAAACGAATGGCTAAGGCAATGACTCATATCCACTCTCACATTATGTGGCCTTAACAGCATGACCTTCTGCTGTGGCTGTATTACTGAAAAGACAATTCTGGGATGTAAATGTCTCACAAGGAGTTGATGTTCTGTGACATTGTGTGCATTTATTTGCATATACCATGTTAGTGTTTGTTTGTGTTGTGTATAAGTGAAGGTGTCTGCGCCTGTCTTGTCTGACAAAGCTTTGTTTTGTTGATTCACGACGGCGTTTGACCACCCAACAAGTCTTCAATGAGCCGAGAGATAACAGTGCATGTATTTCAGGTCTCTTGCCTGTGGGTGTCCAGCACTGGTTCACTGTCTAGTTTAGTTTAGCAGCTCGGTCGCATACATAGAATTTAGTTTTTAGGCATGAGATTCATTCCATACGTTAGGTGTGTTTTTGTGTGTGTATGTTTGCCTTTACACCTTTTCCTGTTTTTTTTTCATCTCAAGGTAATGCAGAGTGTCACAGGAGTGAGAAGTGTGTGTGTGACCTGTTTCTGAATGACTCACAGCATGGTGCAGAACAACACTGTAGTGTTTACACATCCAGACACACATAAAAACAAACACTCGGAGTCATGTCATGCTGTAGGATAAAAACATGAATATATATATTGTGTATATATAGGGCATATTTCTACACTCCACAACCCATTTACAGCATACTTCCAGTTTATTAGAGCTCCAGTCTGTTATTTTTGCAGTTTGGGCCATCATTTCTATGAGTTACGGTTGTTTTGAGATCTGGGAACATAGCCAACTGACAACTGCTGGTCAAAGTTGAAACAGGAAGTAGTTCTGTAAACTGTCTGGATGTTTATAGTTATAGTTATAGATAATTTTGCCTTTGTTTGTGTGTTGTTAACCTGTCTCCCGCTCTTGTTTCTTGCTTTGTCTGACTGCCTTTCAGAGATGTTGCTGCTTCCCTGGATCTTAGTAGTTAATTTGATGAATTTACTGGTAATAATTAAAGTAATACTGGCCAAAACAACCAAAACAAATCTAAGATGTGGTAAAACTCAGTTACTCGTCAATGAAAACTTGCAATATTTTGTAAGAAAATGTCCCACAGCGATGCACATGATGCTCTTTGGTCTTTTATATTTTTCTCCTCCTTCCTTTCAAATCAGCCTTGACATTGATGTACAGATAAACAGGCTTTCATCACAGAGTTTTCAGACAGACTGGTAACCAATAAAATCTGTGGAGACAGAAGCCCATCACTGAACCAAGCCCCTGGCTGTCAAAACAAAATGAAACTGCAGTGCAGAAAAGATCATGCACTGTTTGCGTGCACTCTTCCTCCGCACGCCCTGCGAATATGCAGCCTGACCCACTGAGAACATGGACGATATATATTTGCACAGAAAAAAAAACGGCATGACAAAGGTGTTGAACTACAATGCGATAGTTCTGTTGCTGCCTCTGTGCACCTTTGTCTGTTTTCTAAATTATGAGGCATCACAGATGAAAAGCTCCTTGAACTTGAGATTAAAGTCTCGCTAAGTTGTTTCATGTCGCTGAGCTTTCAGAGACGCCACAGAAACAACCATCAAACTTCTGAATATTCATTCGAGGCTGGTGGGGCTGTGACGGTGCATCTGAAAGGATCTGCAGTGTTTCCACAGACCGATGAAGCAATAAATTAATAAAGAAAACAAAAAAAGTGTTGCACTTCTGCAATATGTACTTCATATACAACATAAAGTTGGGGAGACGCAGGGAAAAACTCCCTCCTGATATCCTTATCCTTTCTGATGACACAAACTGCAAGATAGCCATTTGTTCAATGACATTTAAGCCTGTTTTTGTCATTCTTTTAACTACATGTAATCCTTTTCTCATAGGCAGTGCATCACAAAGCTTTCATTGTTTCTATGGTAACCAGCAAGGGGATCAGTAGATGTTCCACAGTCGGTATTCAAATCAACAAGAAGCCACACGCTGCTTCCTGAGAGACTGATTAATAGGTACACTGAACACATAACGGATTCATTTTATTAAGTTTATTTCCTGGATATGGTGGTGAATTATTTTACTTGTAGTTCATGACAGCAGGGATGGTTTTCTTTTATTTACACACGAGAGAGTGTGTCCTGATAAGCAACAGGATTGTTTAAGATAAATTCATGGCATGAAAACATGATGTGTTATTATAAAGGCAAAGGAGTTCTCTGTTTATGAGTTGTCTGTTTATCACACACACACTGTGGGAGTGAGAGGAATCACGTTGATGATGTAAGAAGGTGGCCTAACGTGCTGAGACAAAACAGAAAACAGGAAAGAGGGGGAAATGAACTCCACTCCCAAATGTTCCCCCCTTCCCCTCAACATACCTCATTTCCTGTGCAGAACTCCCCACCTCCCACTTTCACCCTTCCCCCACATACACAAACCTATTTTTTTTACGACAAATCACTGATCATACACTGATTTTGTGCTCAAGTTTGTAAGCAAATATGCAGAATATAGTGGAAAAGGAGATAAACTGAGGTTATAATGAACCTGTTTCAACACAAGTGCAACACTGAGCTCCAGTCTTTGTAGAACCAACTGGTGGAGACTGCACTGTCCCAGATAGTTGTACTCCTCCTGTGTCCTGCCCTCGATCTCTCTGAATAACCACACACATGCAGTAACACTGCATGCACACACGTACAGACACACATAAGTTGTACCTTTTGTCATTGGGGTGTGTACCACTTTGAGGCAAAAAAGGTACGAAGAGGATGAGGTTAAAACACTGAACTCCAAATCTGTCTTCTTCCTCCCTCTACCAGCTACCATTACGTCTGCGGAAGGACACGCACACAAACATACCCACAATGTGTCTGTGCATGTGTGCCGGAGAGAGACAGCAAGATTGCTGTTTATAGCTCGAATGTGGATTCCCACGCTGGATAAAGTGTTGTTGATCGGGGGGATGACAGGCCACCTTCAGCAGCAAATAAAACTCACTTTAAGTGTCTGTTTTGGTGTTTATCCTGGCTTCATGTTTGAGTACGTCTCTGTGAGTCTTAGTCCATGTGTCTCTTTGTGCCGACTTGTTAGCAGATTTTCATTGGCTGAGCTCACTGAGGTGTGCCATTCTGAAGGCAGCTGAAATCAGAAGGCTTGTTGCCAACTCTTGCCTCCACATAACAGGCGACTAAAAATGTGTAGCTACAACTCGACCTGCTGTTCCCAAAGTGAAATAAGCAGCTCTTTCCAGTTCAGTTATTCATCTTAGAGGCCTGCTCGTACTACTACTTACATCTGACAGATATAGAGGCGCAATGCTGCTGTCTGAACTTTCATACCGATGTAAAACAAGCATTTAAAAATAGAACGAGACCAACTTTTATGATGCTAAGGATTTCGTAGCCAAGAGGGATAACTAAGTCAACACTTCCTGCTTCTACTTCACAGTAAATTCTTCCTGCAGTTCAGGGAATATAATCGGACTGCTAAAACAATTTGGGTGTTTTTATTGGCATATAAATCTAGTGCTAACACTGATTTATATCTTACCTTACAGCAAACCAAAAACAACAAAAGTCTTGTAAAATATGTACGAAATCGAAGAAAGTAAATGTTCTTGGAAGTCTTTTATTGTGAAGCAGCAGCAAGACGTGTCAGGATGTGTTTAAGGTTAGCTGGACAATCAAAGGAAGGAACTGACTTTAACAAGTATTGCAATTAGGAGTGAGTTGATCATCTGTTTAAACAGGCATGCTAACAGAGCTAAACGCTAACGGCAGCACTACTACACTACAACTACTTTCTACTGAAGAAATAGTTCCTATAGAAACCGACTGTAGTCTGTGGAGACCACCCCACCCATACCTAACCCTCCAACCTCAACGGACAAGTTTTCCCCCTCCTCACGAATCCCAACTGAATTTGTCGAGTCATCTCCATAATATGGCACAACGCGAGTCCATGTTTGCCTTTGTTTCAGGAGGACCTCCTCGATAAGATCCGTCCTCTGTGTTTGCTCATTTGTGCGTTCATGCATGGTAATCTTTACAGTACATTGACTCACTTCATCCACTACAATTAGAGAGATTGGAGCTGGGTGCTTGTATGCCCGGCTCTGTACATGCAGGTGAGAGCACATTTGCACACATCAAAGGTCAGCGGCTGATGGATAGAGAAGTTTTACAGTAGCATTAATTGGCAGCCTCAGTATCGCTGCTAAATCCCCAGCCACCCCTCCTTATCCTCACTCGGTGGGCCACTTATACTTCACATGGCCATTTAACAAATTATGCCTATTGTTCATTTGACAATGGAGTCTCTGTGGCTGAATGGGAAGTAGCGACCCTTATGTAGGCTGTGACTGAATTCCATGAATTCCAACATAAAGAACATGCAGTATTTCTATATATAACGGGGAAACAAGATGAGACCTTATGAGTTGCGGGATGTGTAGCTTATTAACAAATCCACTCTATTTAATGCCACGTCAACATATCAGCACAGACGTTTGTTTTGTGCCACATTTGCTTTGTTACTGTAGATTCTGCGAGCGTGAATAGGGAGGGAGCGAAGAAAAGAAAGTGAGCAATTAAAGGAAAGAACGAGAAATGGCGATTCTTCCTTACATGTACAAAGAGAGAGGGATGTTATAAAAAGCAGCAGTAAAAAGCTTAGGAATGAACTAAGAGGAGGATAATTGAAGCACTACAGTCCCACTTCTGTAATGACATGTTTTGCTACCTATAAAACCGGCTTCCTGGCTCTCTCTGTCCTCTAATTTTTTTTCCCTGCTTCTTTACAGCCTGTCCTGTCAGAGCAGAGACTATAACAGATGCTCTACAAGAACGAATCTGGATTAATTATGTGCAAAATATTTCAACACCTTGCAGTCAACTGCCGAGCAGGATTTGTTGTCAAAAAATAACCAAAAATAAAAATTGGACGCGAAGAAATCTGAAGTTCACAGTGGCACCAAGTTTTGAGTACAACATGCTCAAACCAAATTGAAGTTACAGTGCTCTTCAGGATGATAGATGTGAGTTTTGTTCTGTTTCATAGCGAAAAAAACATCCTCAGTCTTGTAACAGCAGACTGTTCCAGAGATTTGACACGTTGGAAAGTTTCTGAAAATCCTCCAAACACAGTGCAGCACTCATCATTCTTCCATCCCTCTCACATGGCTCATTGTTTGACCTGGGATTTAAAGGGGAAGTTACCATGTAGATTAAATAAGAACAGGATTACTGAAAGGAGATGGACAGTGAAAAACCTGTGGAGAGCTTACAGCGTGTGTGTGCGTTCGTGCACAGATGTGCACGTACGAACATGTGCGAAGGCTCAAATACCCCCCAGTGCGATCAGTGAAGTCTCAATCTCTCTGTCGTAGGTCGAAACGAGTGTGCTGACACTGAGTTTGTGTGTGCAGCTACTGCAGAGCCGTGTACTCTATGATCGGTCCCAGTGTGTTTGCGAGGCCGGAAGCTCATTTGTTTGATCTGCCGAGAATTGATTGGAACAGATTTCCCTGTGTAAGCGTTCGCTTAAAATGTCAACAACACAATGTGTGCTATTCACACCATAATCCTGACATTGTCTCTTTGATATGCGCCGCACATGGCTTCACTGTGTGAGTTTGTACCATCTCACTCAGTGCGTGTGTGTGTGAGTAAGAATACTTGATAGAATAAGTCGACCAACGGGTCATCAATCAAATAAAAACATGAAATATTCTTTGGTTGTGGATGTGATGATTTTGGAATAGAAGCAGTTGGAAGGTGTTATCCTAGACTGTAGAGTAGCAGCCAGCATTTTTCACACATTTCCTGCCCAAAATGATACCAAAAATAATAATAATACTTGAAAATGCAAAATTTAATCGAATGATGAGAAAGAAAAACAAGACTTTGAGTGATAGCGAACACATTTTTTGTTTCTTGTTGCATTTACACAATGCTTTCACACACATACACATGCGCACACACACTCTATCTACAAACATTGGTCAACAACGCAAGGATAGGTGTTGTTTGGATTGTTGAGTGCTATGAAATATGAGCTGGTACTTGGATAAACAGGAACGGTGTTTGCTCATAGGAGCTCATAGCTCCATCTGGCCTCACTATTGTGTTTTGGGGTTCTGTGGGGGCCTATAAAATCTGAAGCCCACCGGTGGAGGAGGGAGACGAGACGAGAGGTACACAGCAACAGGAGAGACCGCTCGCTAAGCTTAAATCCACACAGCCAGACTGCCAATAAGTACGGAATGAAATAACAATGCAGCCATGAGGTAGCAGACGATACTCAGCTCAGAGGTGTTCAACACGTTGGTAGCATATTGTGAAGTAGAGCTCATGCAATTTATGTTCTCGTGTGCTTTTTGGCTTCATTGCAAATATGTTTATTGTACAATATTATATTGTTCTTCTTTCGCTACTTACCTGAAGCATTCTTGGTTGTGCAGTGAGAAGGCAATAACACGTCAAGATCTAATGAAGATTTATTAAACTTATTCTGTGCTAGAGACTCTGTTCTCACCTTTGCTTTTCATATCACATTACATCTGATAATATAATAATGAAAAGCTTTATTTGGGTCATGTATTTGCCAGGTCACCTGCAGACAGCCTGAACGCTGAGCTGTTCATGTCCTATATTCACTGAATTCTCATCTGCTGTTGAAACATATTCAACAGTCCGATGTGGGAATTGTTGACTTGCTTTTATATATTTATGACAGAATGGAAATCCCCTTGTTGTATAGTATCATATGACGAGCTCATGCTGTGCAGTTTAGGGTGACCGAGCTAGATTCCATGTTTTTCCTGTGATGATATAAAGCATTTTATGATTATACCGATGTAGCTGTTCACAGTTTGTGCGAGCATGTGACTGCAGATGATGGCGGGTGACTGTGTTTGTCTTTGTGGCATTTTTGAATGTTAAATTTGAAAACAACATCACCAGAGGTCTGCCTGTGCTCGTCTCAAGTGGCCGCTTCATTAACGAGACCTCTCTCATCTCTTCCCCCCTCCGTCACTCCTTATTTGTGCCTTTTATTCCTTTTAATCAAACCCCCCCCCCCCACCTCTCTCTCTCTCCTCCTCCTCCTCCATCTCGCATATCTGTTTGTCTCTGGCCAGCAGTGTCACACAGACTCCTCTGTTCTCTGTCTGTCTCTAGCCTTGTATAATGAGTTCTGCTTGGGACGGGGACATTCTGCAATTTGGCCTTTACTCTGGGGCCAAGAGGGAGTGGGAGACATGAATAAGATGAGGATGAAAAGACAGCATGGATAGATGGCACCAGTCTGTCACTATAGCAGCAGGAGTATTAGTAAGGTATGGTCAAACTCTGCGTGTGAGAAATGTATCGTAAGCCGGCAAACTTTAATGACCGTCTCTCTTAGATGTGGGAGTTGTGGAGATCTTAAAAAGCAACCCACACTGTACATACAGACACTGATAACCAATAATCAGTATAGACAGAAATGGTAAACGATTCTCAGTGGTTCAAGGGACGAAACTGGGGATTTAACAATGAAGTGATGCATCTTCATCAAGTCTGACACTGGAGGAGAACATGAGGACATTTTGCAGTGACAAGCAATAAGATGCTAATCATGCTTTTCTTGGTTTTAAGGTGCGATGTTATGGCATTGTTTTATCTGAAAGTCATGCATTTCTGCGTGCAGCATCTGTGTGTTCGTTAAATGTCACTTCAGCCAGCCAGAGATTGTAGATTGGGCTTTGATCTTCTTTCGGGCATCCCTTTAATCCACTCCAAACGCGCCACTATCTTTGTGATGAAAACATTTGCTCGAGAACCCGGCGCATTCGTGCTTTTATCTATTATTAGAGAGGGGTCGCCGATTTCTCTCTCTCCGTCTGTTTGTCCTTTCTCCAGCCAAAGTTTGGTGGATTAGGAGTTGATTTAACAGCACCGCTAAGATGTCTGAACGGGCAGTTAGCCAGCATGATATGTCAAAGTGGAACACGATAATATATATCCACTATAAAACCATGTGATTATCTCTTTCTGTCTTCTGACTTTCTTACTGTGTCGCTGTGTAATCAAAGCCAACCACAACAAGCAAGCTGAACTGGAGTAAATATTCTTGTGCAGTTGTCGTCGTTTTGATTTTATAGTGCTGCTTGGTCAGTAAATACTGCTCCTGTTGGATGCTGATCAACACTCATTCCCACTACGCATTTTATGTGTCTACATCTGTTAAAGCCATCCAACAGCTCCAGGTCAGTCTGAAGGGTCATGACTGAGTGCTGTTGCAGTTGTACATGACTGTGTTTTCCAGAAGGGGTCAGTATTGATACAGCTTTTATTTGCCATTTGGCTTTCTCTCCCCACAGGATATATTACATGTGAATGTAGACCCAGTGTCCCACATGATTGTTGTGTTAACATATATGGATTTCTATGGAACACAACAATCAATTTGACAAAATGACGTCGTCCAGGACCTGAAGAAAGTGTATGAATGATTAATTTAGATGTGGAAAATAACCGTTAGTTGCAACCCTGTCTACAGTTTATCCCCATGTACATACACGTACTTACTTACAGCTAGGTAAAACTAATGCAGTCTAATACAACAATCCTGTTTGAAATCCTTTATGAAGGTTCAAGTGTTTTTTGCTAAAACTGTTTGTGAGAGGCGTTGAATCAACTCTACGGTCATTTTAAAGGCTGTAGTTTGTGGTGCTGTCAAGTTGCATTGCAGTATACTCACAGGTGTTGATGTCCGCCCCGTTTATATCAACGAAGGTGAGCTGACGTAACAGAAACAGCTCTCTGTATAATGCAATACAGTTCAACAGTACCACCAATTCAGTATCAGGATGAGAGACGGAGACTGTCTGGCATCTCTAAGAGTTTGCTGCTGTGTACTCCAAAGCAGTGGTGACTTTATTATATATAATAAAGTCAAGTTGTCTTTTAGAGGGTAAACTATTATCTGCCCAAGGAGATTCAAGCAGCAGTAGCTATCAATTTTGTCTTATCCACTGCTCGTAATCCATACTAATATGTTTTGTCATTTCCAGACGATCAAGTTTTGCCCCGACTCTTAATCCTTGAATCTTTATGGTTTCTTATCACATGCTGGTCTGCTCTGTTATTTCTGAGAAGTCTAATCCCTGTGACTCCCTTCAAGGTGTTTTGCTCTAATGGCTGGCTATATTTCAGTCGTAATAGCCAGTATGTGCCACTTTCTGCGCGAGACCCTCTATCCGTGCGTAGACAATAGAGTGAGCCGTGTAAAGAATCGATACATCGCTCTTTGTCTTTTTGTTGGGTCTCAAAGTGGAATTAGATCCATTTTCCCCTCAGCTGGAGACTTCACCGGCATTTCTAAGCGTTGTTTCAGCTCACAAGCTTCTTGTTGTTTCAGAGCTTAAAAGGTTCAGTGACTTTCTTGGTCTTGGACTTTTTTATTTACAGCAACATATTTTTAATTCTCAGAAGAGTTTTTGCTGTCATCTGTGTATGTATGTACGTGTACTTGCATGTGCCATTGATTAAGATTTGTGCATGAGACTGAGCTTGTGTTAAAGATATATGTACTGTATAGGGTAATGTGTCATTTTCTTGCAGTATAGCCCAAACTTCAGTATAAACTTCATGAAAAATGTGCTCCAGACTATACAGTACATGAAAAATGTCCACCATCTGAAAGGTTACAGTGTTGGTTTAGGTCTAATGTGTTGAAGCTATTTCCTTTTCATCGCCAGCCAGTCTAACCTTTCTTTTTTCTTTCTTGTCTGCTGCCATATGGACTCCGGCCCTTCCTTCCATCGGTCTCTTCAACAGGTAAGACATTTTTAGCTTAACCTCTGATTCCTGATTTGTCGGGTGGTTCTGTTCACATCCTCAATCTCTGAGGATTCTTTCTGGTCTCAAGAGGCCAGCAGACATTCTTCCTAATGCGTTTATGTAATATGGTGCCCGATTGGTGAAATATACACCTTAACATTAGGGTGTGCTGGTCATCAGAGGAGCAGGAAGTAAGGAAGTACATAAGTTCACTTGCAAACACTAGAGTCTGTCTTTGTCTCCTGCCTGATCATTCTGTACTCAGCGCACTTAATGGCTTCTGCTGATCACAACAATAAACTAAATGCATTCATCTAGCTATATTTTATATTCAAGTCATTAGCGTGTCTGTATCCGCCTGCAGGACTTTGTTGTTTCCAAACCTTTTTCCACTCTGCTCTCGTAAATTAACAATTCAGTATGCTGAGTGACTGGAAACTGGGCTATTAAATACCTAGTGGGAATGGCTGGTTTTTGAAGGAATGCCATCAAAGTGTGTAAAGAAACTTGCAAAGGAGTATTCTCTTTATTACACTCCCATTCAAGTAGAAAGTGGATTGAAGTAAAAATACACAACACAATGTCAGACATAAAAGATATTCAGTAGTTTTGTCATTGCTAGCAAAAAGGACAAAACTAACAATGTGTTAGTCTGTCCGTGGCACTGAGCCCCAAGGCCACTGGTTTGTAGTAGAGACATAAATCTTGATTTCCTAAAACAGCTGGGCACTGTAGTTTTTAGCAAACATTACTCAAACGAAATTAAATTTGTTCGGAGCAGTGGATTAATATAAACCGGGTTGTTAAGCATTAATGGCAGCAGAACAGTGTTTGTTGGACTGACTCAAAATGTCTCCGATCCTCCTGTTTGTGGTAATAACAGTAATAGTTGTCAGACAGCAATAGAGATCAATAGAAGCACAGAGGAATAATCTATATCAGACTTTGGCAGCACAGAAAACATTTGCCTTGTCTTTTCTTGTTCTTGTTGGCTATAAAAAAATATTGAATAACACAAAACATCTCCTTCAACAAGTTTTATCTGCTAATTTGGATATTAGCCAAAAGGCTAACAAGCTTTAGCATTTAATATTGAATTATTCAGGACTAAATCTGATTTGTAGCTTTATGGGCACCCTGATCTCTGACTTATTCACATTTTAACGTGTATTATCCTCGACATTAAAACAGTAACACGGTATTTGGCATATATTCACTGATGTAGATCAATTTGGGGAATCGTTGACAAAGCACTTTTGGGTCCTACCGCTTGCTAGTGGAATTTGCAACTGGCATTCACATTAAAACAAAAGCCAATCGTTAGCTTCACCTTATTCTCTTGACCTTTTGTTGGCCCTTTCACTTCTCACTGGTTTCTTTGTGGTCGAACCAGAGGAGGCCAGCAGCGGCACACGAACTCTGCATGACCCCGATTCACCGGTCTGTCTGTCTATGGGCTCCTGGTCTGTCTAACAAGAACTCATTGTAGGTTCCTATTCCCACAGCGAATATAATGCTGGCAAGACAAATCTGTGTGCTTTGTAATGAAAAAAGTAGCCTGGCCTCACACGTGTCTCTTTTGTGTGGGCGTGAATTGAAGCTACTGTTAGCCATATGAGTTCAGTTATCCCCCTAATTTGTGTGCAGTTATGTGACATGACATACTAGGTCTTAAAACCTAGACACACTGTTTGTATATCGCTGGTTTCTCCATGAGTGTGAGCGGACATGTTAACAGTGTCTTCAGGGTGTTTCACGAGCCCTGCAGCAGCGGTGTGAAGCCTGAAGGCCTTTACATTCCCTCTGCTACCCGGCACGAGGCTCTGGCTCGCTCTCGGGTGATGTATACCTGCTAATGGTCCTACTAAATACTCTCTGTGGGACCGGGGTAACAGTCAAGCCTATGTTTGAGACATACAGACACATGCACACACTGCTGCATTCTGTGCTTGTGAGTTTATGGGCTGAGGTAATGACAAAAACTCCTCACAGCATGAAGCGTTATGGCCCCCACTGCGCTCACTAGCAACAAGCGGCATCACAGTGAACAATTGAGCAGCCATAGAGGGAAGGAAAGGTAATGCAGAGGGAGAGTATGAGAGAGCAGGACAGGAAGACTTTGATTAGCTACCTTCCACAGATACATTTATTTTGGGACTCATCGATTTGATTCCCCTTTTCTCAGACTGTTGTTTGTGACCGTGCATATTTGTGACAGTTTTGTGTGTTTTCTGTTAGTGTATTAGCATTTTTATTCAGTAATGTCTTTGTATATATACCTGTGTTAACCATCCATTTACTGGAAGTTTTGTAGAGCTTTCAGCCACATATCATGCCCTACATCAGTAGATAGGGTTGTGATTTAGTTTTTTTTTTTTTATCCTTATTTGTCATAATGAACGGTTGCAGACCCAACATGCGAACACAAGACAGGAAACCAGAATCAGTAATTTGTTAAAAAGGTGGAATGGCAGGATGGCTGGGTTGTCTGTGATTAGGACGTCCAGGGAAGTGCAGGGCTGCTGGTGGCAAAAGTCCAAGAAGCGGAAAGGATGACGAGACTGGCCTGGACGTGGCAGATGTGGCAGGCAAAAATCCTGAGGCAGCGCAAAAACAAGGTTAGGAAGAGGGCGATCACAAAAAAAAGCAGAATTCAAGACACACAGAGTTTGACTGTAGTGTAGGTTAACACCGGAGAGGGAGAACAATCTGGCGGTCTGGACGCTTGAGCCGGTCCTTTAATCTTCTGCAGGTTGATTGGATGATAGGATGCCGGTGTGGTAGTGTTAAGGCAGGTGAGAGGGAAACCAGCTGGCACGCCCTGCAGCACACACAAACAAGACTAACACGACGCAAAGGAGAGAGTCAGACAGGGACAAACACTGGAGAAGAACAAGGTAAAGCCTCAATGCTAACATTATATCTACATGTACTGTCATTAAACACTCTCCCAGTTGTTACTGGAACAAAAAGGTTCTGGTTCTGAAGGGCCCATGGTAGAACAAAAGCATTGTTACATTAGGATTGGAAAAGCATGGAACATGGACTGGAAAAAGGATCACTTACTGTCACCTGATACACATCATTTCTTATTATTTGCTCGACATTAATTCATAGAATGATAACTCAGTTTTCACAATCTGGTTTTACTTTGCTTTAGAGAGATTACTTTACTACATAAGCCACAAGACAAATAGGCAAAGTGTGTGGGTCTGTCTGACCCTGTCTGATTATAACATGAAAAAAACATGAGAAATCAACAGTGGCATGCTCATTAACATGCAGTTTTAATGTTTAAGTAACACATACATGCTTGTTGCAGTCGTACATGCGTGTCATTATGTCTACTTGTGGACTACGGTCCATCTGCCTGACCCTCTTCTTCAGGGAACACTCTGATTGGCTGTTTGACACTCTTAACAGCCTATTTACATCTGCGTCTGATAGGCTGTCACTCCCTGCCATGCCTTTCTTGCCTAGGGAGGCAAATTAAAGCGGCTCCATTGTAAAACCAGGAACTTGACTTGCACTGTGGCTGGATCAGGAGTCGCTAACAGTTTGTGATATTTTTTTGGTAAGTCAAACTTGTTTACTGCAGCAGATGTTGTTTTATCTGTGAGCCTGTAACAGATTAGTTTGGTTGACGGAGGGAATAAATACATTCTGTAATCTGATTGATGTCTTGAGGACTCCATTCCACTGAAGCTCTTTTCTATGCATGTTTTCCATGCAGCCCAAACTTTTCTCCTGTTGTTCTCAGTCACAAAGCATACCCTCTCCTTCTCTGTGTATAACACACACTCACACAGAAGTTGAAGATAGTGGTTTTGGATTCATACAACTGTGTTGCAAGCGACTCCTTTACTGCTTTATGACAAAGAAGCACTGGCTTTCTCTATAAAATTCCTTTAGTGCACTCTGGCACTGGGAACAGGAACAGCTTTCCTGCCATTCAGGATACACACTCACACAGTATTCCGGACATCATGCCTCTGGGATCTCACTGTGGGAAACTTTGAGGGGGAGTGTTCAAAGGTGGAGCAGAAGTTTGAGCTTGTGGGACAGGACACAAGTTTTCAACAGAAGTGGATGTTCACAATGGAGTGGATTTGATCGCGACACAATCCACGAGGACTTAAAGTTAAGTAGAAGTGAGTGTCGGCAAGAGGACTTTGAAGTGAAGTTGGAGATAAACAGAGTTGTACTCCATGAGAACTTTGCCGGGAGTTTATCTGCACTGATACCAGATTCAAGAGGACTCGTTTCCAGCGCTCGCTGAGGTGCCTTGTTGTTGGTCGGGTTCAGAGTGGAAACTAGCATCATGGCTGGGGTCACTAGGAAGGGATCCGGGAGACCCTCTTACTACTACAGATTCCTGGGCAAGTCCAGACTGCAGCGTCAGCGAAGCCGGTCCCGCAGCCGCACAAGACCGTCTACCAGCAGGGGTAATAAATACTACTACGACAGCTAGAAAACAGTTCACCATGCAGCAGTTTTGCACCACGAGAACTAAGTGCAGCCCTTTAATTTTTGTACAACATGCTGTAGCTGCTAAAACTCACATAGGGTGTGTTTCTGATCCTCATTAGCAAGTGCATGGTTGTGGTGATCTCTTTGCACATGTAGGCTACATTCTGTGAGGAGACGCAGTTCCCCTTTTCAAACTTTTTCTCCCGTTTGATTGTTCATGAGAACTACGTTTACAGTCACATTATTTTTAGAAGCCGCAGCAACACTTTCAGTCATGTGTGCGCTCATGAAAGTGAGATGACACTTTGGCGTCATTCTTCTCAAGGTGACGCTATTCTCAAATTGCACAACCAACACTTGACAGCTCACAGCTCGGCGTCAGCTTGTTGAGTTCCTCTCCGCCCGGGCCCTGCAAACATTTTGGTTCTCAGCAACCAGACAACCTGTTTAAGCCAGTTAGTTAGTTTTCTGCACTGCAGAACTACTTCTTTTTCCGCTAGTCCATGTCCTCAAGCACTCTGTTTCTTCACTTTGCTGCTTTTCTGCCTGTCAGTACTCCTGTACTTGCTGCTGGAGGCAGTGTTTGAACTGCAAGGTTATAGTGATAAGTCTGCCCCCAAGGCTTAGCTCAAGTTGCTTCAATTGAGAAGAAAAGGAGTATCTGCGAAATCTTCAGCCTGTTGATTTTATTCCAAGTGAACTGCTGTAACTTTCCAACCGAGATATTAAGTGAGAGTCTGTGTTGCGTATCTGTTGCTCTGCTGCCGTGGATATGATGCAAACTTTCTAGAGACAAATCGCTCTGGCATGATTCCATCACACTCACTTTGCTGAAACTCAGCCTAAATTTTTTATTCTGTTAAAAAGAATTTGCATTAAGTAAGAAGTGTAAATAAGAGTGTATGGACAGAGGCAGAGACAGTCATGAGAGAGAGAAACAAGAGTGTGTAGGTGCGTGGTGTGTATGTCTTCACTTTGCTTCTCTAGCTGATGAAAGAGATGCTTTGAAGTCTCCCCTTCTGTATCATTCAGCTCTCGAAAGAACACACACGTGCACACACACACACACACACACATACACACACGTGCATTCGAGCCTATGTACAGAGACACACTCGCAAACACGCTCTGCCTTGATCTTTTGCGGCTAAGTGCGCGCTCCCTTCACAAAAACCTCTACACACTACACATTAACGCGGTGACACACAGGCAGGGTGGAGGTTGAGGTTGTTTCCAGATGAAGCAAAAAGACCACTCTCAAGAGCAATACGCGCTTTGATTTTCGTGGAGTTGTAATGAAATGGTTAAAAGAAGTTGTGGTCGCTCTTTGTATGACCCTAAACTGGAAACTCTGTGTCATTAAATCTGCACAAGCTTGAGACTATAATGTGGATCCATTGGCAGAATTCATTAAGAGGTCACTGGGCCTGGTCTTCTGAGAGGAATTATTATGATTGAACCAATATATAGAGTGAAAGTGAGCAATAATTTATGCAACAAGTGACTGATATTCCAGTTTTATTGCTCATCTGCTTTCTTAAAGCAGCTAGAATCAATATTTTTTATATTAACATTGGATCACGTGACTTCTTGTATGTGAAAGAAAGTGTTTGCAGTAATGAACCCGGAGAGAATTATCACCCAGCTACACAGTCGGTTCCCCTCAGCGCTTCAGCTCTTCAGAGTTTCTGAGCTTCAGAGCTACGATAGCACCTTTTCAACTCACAACATTCACACCTTTACTGTTTGGGTTCACTCTCACTGTTCTCATCGGTCTTGTTTCCAGCAGCAGGCAGCTGCTTTCACTCACTCTACACTACCTGCAGCACCAAACAGCAGAGACACAAATTTAGCGACGAGCTAGTGAACATAGTTGAGCTTTTAGAAGGTAAGAAGACGTATGTTTTTTTTTAAAGAGTTGAGCGGAGACGGGCCTCCAAAATGAATACTAATGTCGCTCGAGATGTGTAAATAGGCAATCATGTTTGTCAAGTTCATAAGGTATAATATGTTAGTCTAGTGTTCCCAGCTTGTTCTGTTATTGTAGGTCTTCGTCATGCACGTATCTTAATATCGAAACACAATTTAATTTCTGGGTACACGTGTATGGCCGTAAATGTGCTTCATCCAGCGAGGGGAAATCAGGATTCTCAGGATTTATGTGACACAGCAGAAAGTGGACTTGGCTACTAAAGTGCTAAATTTCACTGAATGATACAAATCAGGCAGGACTACTTCATGGCTATAGTTATTTCACATGATTTTGGAACATGAAGTACTTTGATTTGACAGACATTCCCATCCCGTATCTCCAGTTTCTTCTGCTGTAAACATTAATATTACAATATAGAATTACATAAACAGTGAGAGAAAGTTTTAGCACATTTCCACCCTCCAACATTTGTGTTTCCCTTTAATTCATTGAAATAAGATTTATGAGGAAGTATAAACTTTTCTCAGTAAACACTTCTATACGCCTGGAGCTAGATGATGCGATATTGCTGAAATGTGTCTCGTCCGGGAAGCCCAGCAGTGAGCTGAGTGTAAAAATTGTATTTCTGCTCACACCACCGCCACCGCCATGACCAGCTATGGGGTGGTGGTGGTGGGGGTTTATCTTGAGGAAGTCACTGCGACCCATCTCTGTGTATATACACTGCTGTCACTGCCACAGATGAGGTGGCGAGTCGCATGAGCTCATGTGTTATTGTTTTCTCAGCGTGCGTGCGCCATTATCAGCGAGTGGAAAATCTTATATCAGCTCGGTTCATGCTCGCATCACTCGGGATCTGTTTCCCCCTTCTTTTTTTTGCAGGGGTTGGTGACATTTACATACAAAATGACTGCTTATCTGAAAGGCAGATTGGCAGAGAGAGCGAGACATCGCTGTTGTCTGATCTGACTTGTTATGCTGGAGTGTTTTGAAAGTTTTGCTGCAATCAAACTCTTTGTTCCGAAATGTGGAATCATTTTTCAGAACAAAACTCACCACCTGTCTTTTTTCTTTTATCTTACATCGACAGCTTTTGTATATCACATAACAATTTTAAATTGTAAAGGAGTTTTCATATAAAAGTTGTCTTAGCTCTAGTAAACTTTATTTCCTCAGAGAGAGAGGCATTTTGATGGAAAAATGAGTTCTCTGAAAAAGCGGTTATGTCTTGTACTCTTTGCCTTGTGTTGGGGTGATTCCGTACTTGCCTGATTTGAGCTGTTATCGCTTGCCATCATATTATTTTGTATGGTATCAGATATGCTGTCACGAACATGCAAAGTTTGTGCCTTTTTATTTCCCTTAGGTGTATCTCCCAAGCACGCTGATTGTTTCCTGACAGAAATAACTCGCCTTTCTTCTTTTCTTTCCATCCATCTCACTTTGTTCTTGCTGACCCGTATTTTCATTTAAGCTGGCAGCACCTCACATAAACACCAGCTGGCAACTTTGTTCAAAATGTGTAAACGCACACAGACACAGACACTTTTCTCACTTTTGAAGACAACTCATCTTCCATCTCTTTTCTCATACGTCTCACACATAAATAATAAAGTAAGTAAATCATAACATAATCCTAACCCTCACCCTTAACTAAAAGTTATTTGTATTTCTTGAAATGTATTCTTATTGAAATTGATTGACATTTTGTGAAATACTTTTTTGCTCGAGTTGAGAGTATCGATGCCAGTCTCATGTCTGTCTGTTTAATCTGAGGCCAGAGCCAGCAGCTGCTAGCTTGTGTTAGAATAAAGACTGGAAACAGGGAACAACAGCTAGCCTGGCTGTTTGCAAAGGTAACAAAATCCGCCTACCAGCACCTCTGAAACTCACGAACCAAAACATTATACTTCATTTGTTTCATCCGTATCAAAAACGAAGTGCAAAAACAATAGTTTGTGGTTTTAGGGAAGTTTTGTACAAGACTTGTTAATTACTGGGAACTTTTGGGTCCACTGGTTGCCTGGCAACTATGACAATGTTAAACAAACAATATACAATGTGTTAATTGAGCTTCAGAGGTGCTGGTAGGTGTGTTTTCTCACCTTAAAAACAGAGCCAGGCTAGCTGTTCCCCCTTATTTCGAGCCTTTATGCTAAGCTAAGATAACCATCTCCTGGCTCCAGCTACATATTGAACAAACAGAGATGAGAGATCTTCTCATTTAACTTCTATCAAGAAAGTGAATATGAATATTTCCCTAAATTCCCCTTTTTTTAAGTGCAGCACTTTGCTGCTAAACATTTCTTACATGAATAAAAGATCAAAATCAAAGTTTGGAGGATGAGGCTCGCAGCTGCAGCTGCAGTACAAGTCGAAGTCTTAATATAGTCCAGTATCACGTACGGTCTCTCAATGGGCTTTACAGATGCATATCAACAATGTTTGCAGTCTCTTAAAACCGGGAAGAACTAAACAAAACTAGAAGAAAGAAAAATTACAGGAAAGGGAAGGAAAAACTGAAAGAAACTAGAGGAAGTTTAGGAGTGATAGCAACCAGACAAAGACAATTGCAGAACAAATATTTCTAACTATAATATAAATAGTGTCCCACAGTAGTTCTGATAATGAGTCAGCACAATGAGTCCAAACAGATAAGCCTGAGGTTTCCTTTTATTTTTTCTTACCCCTTAAATGCACATGTACTTTCAGATGCAGACTGCTCTGCAGCTGTTCCAGTGACAGCGCGAGCCATACCGAACGCAGCGCGCACAGAGGCAAAAGTCACAACTGTGTGAAATATCACAACAGTAAAGAAAGAGTTACTGCGAGCAGCTTGCAAGAAAGAGCTTGAACCACTCAGTTACAACTCAATAACGCATTACCGCTGACAGTTATTGCGCATAATCATATTCTCAATGGGTCATTATGAAGAAACACTTTTGAGCCATGCTACTGCGTCATGCTTAGATTTTGTCAGGTTGTTTATGATGTAGCCAGATTTCAGCTGAGTGTGCGCGCGCATGTGAGTGTGTATGTGCTGATGGGAAGTGATGACAAAAATAAGGCAGATAGATGGGAAACGTGGCCAAAACAACACAGACGATCACGATGAGTCAGTTTCCGATTCCCGAGTCATATTTACATGGAAACACAGGAAGTCTGGAAACACGTCTGTATTAATGATCTGAGCCTAAATGTGTTAATCCACTGTAAATATTAACATGCTGGAGAAAAACAGAGATTTAGAGCTAAGTAGTGCTAAGTTCAGACCTTACCTTCACGGCCAATTGAATCACATTTCCTGTTTTCTCTAAAACAGATTAGCCCTTTGATCTTTTCTTTTGCCATTTGTGGCCGTGCATCCTTGCCGAGATTAAGTCATGTTTAATAAAACAAAGGCTTCACTAACCGACCTAGACAACCTCATTCTTTGATCATTTTGCCTTAATTTTCAGCATACACAATCAGGCTAAGGGCCAGGAGAATGTGTGAGATAAAAGTAAGATACCACAGTGTAAAACTACTTCCCATCTACTATGTCAGTTCTGCATTATGGGATGAGAAGTGAAAATGTAATTTGCCTTTGAGATCATATAGTAGGAAGCAGAGATATGAGACAGAGGGCAGCGAGAGTTAATATAGCAATCAAGCAGCGAAGTGAAACCGCCAGAACTCTGCGCATCATCTCATTGTTTAACCCAGGATTACTTTCTGATCTTACTCTCATCCCTGGAGTCCATGCCCCCGTCTGCCCTCTTTTTCCTCCGGCCTAGTGAATCATGGATGATGACGCAACGCTTCTTCAGCGTCCAAATGGTTCCAATAACAGGGGGACAGGTGCAGGCTAATCCCCATGTAATCCATAGATATCAACATAGATTACAAGCCAGAATGGAATCAGGGAATGGTTAAGCAGGAATAGCTATAGAAGATCATTTCCATCGCTCATCCCGAAAAACAGCCTGTCAACATGCAGCCGACAGCATGTGCCTGCAAGCAGTTATTTTCACATGCACGTATGTGTGTAAGAGCGCACACAGTCAACACCTTTTGTCTTTCCCAGAGGTTTATAAAAATATTTGAAAGCTCATATTTCTGTTGCAGTTCCACATTCTGGATGTAATAAAGCCACAATATGCATTGAAACATAACAAAGGAGAATAAATAATGCACAAACAGATTTAAAGGAATGCATCTACAGCCCTTGAAATTCATTCCATGAGATCAGATCTCAGTAATCATGCATACATGATACGCTTGTCATTCTAGGTTTGCCTCGTGCAGTCTGTATTTTCGTAACGTTATGAACTGACGCCGAGCGCGCACAAGCTGTTTGCTTCATATCTGTGTAGTCTGCTAGTGGATGTTATTGAAGTAAGTACGATCAGTCAGCAGTCAGGAGGAATGTTGCTGCTGTGTCGCCCTCTGCACAAACACAAACTTCCTCCTTCTGCACCGCACTCTTCGCCTCCTCTTCTTCCTCCTCCTCCTCCACCACCACCACCACCACATCTCTTCTCTGGCTTCCCATAACACACTTCAGACAAAGGCATGCATGTGCCAAACTAAACACAAAGCAGAGCCCTTCTCTCTGGATATCACTCCAACATGGTTGAATATAGATTTTTTGTTTGAGGAGAAAATCCTGTTTAAATGAGGCGTAATGCTGCTTGATGCTCCCCGATATCTGTACTTTTATACTGTTTACTGACTATGACTGACGCTGACTATGTTTCACAAACTTAATAATGCATTCTGAGCCGCTGTGATCTTTTTATCATCAGCCCAGTCAACTTTAGCTAGGCGCTCAAGTGTTAGCAGAAAGTTAAGTGTCTGTTGACAATATCTGCACTCGTGGTTGTTGTTGGTGGAAATGATTCTCTTTTACTCCCTCGTGTCCGCAGAGTCGCTCCAAGGAGACGGAGCAGCACCTCTTTATCACCCCATCATCTCTGCGCTGTGTAAATATTGCATCTCAGAGGTCAAAAGTCCAGCGCTCTCCTCACAGTTCAGCGTTAACACATTAAATTCTCCGTGGACCCACACAACACACTCTCTCTCTCTCTCTCCCCTCCCCCTTAGCCTCTCTCCTATACCAACACGTGTTTTTAGACCAAGCTGTAAAGCTTTACAATTCAAAGCTGTGCCTGTATTACAGTACGTTCCTGGGTGGGCCTCCGCTGTGACCTCCATTACATGGTTCACTGTCAAGCTGGGAGTCAGATATACCACTAATTAGACTGTGCCGTCTGAGAAAATAAATAAAAATCTTCTTTCTGGCAGATTGCTGTTTGATTGACATTAACTCGCAGTTTATATTCTTAGAGACAGATGGGGCTTTTTGCAGCACTATCAGCCACTCAAGACCAGTTCTAGTTGTTGTCTTGTGTTTTGGGGGGGGGGATGGAAAAGACGTGTATTTGTGAAGGAGGGAGGATGAAAGGCGGGCAGGTTGGACCAAGAGAAGATAGTCCTCCAGGTAGAGAGAACACAGTAAACACTGCTTGACAGCCTGTGATTTTCACTGCACATTTCACTGGCCCACAGAGGATGTATGTGTGTACGTGTATACGTGCGTGTGGTTGAATTCTCCTCTGCTTTTCCCTCCTGTCATAACACAAGAACGCTGCATTCTCCTTGGAGGCTTTTTTTTTTTTTTTTTTAGCCCTGAGGGTGTAGACTTCTTGAAATGCAGACACGTGCTGCTGTTTTTAACAAGAGCCTGTACTCTACCTCTCTGTTCATTAGCTTGGTGAGCACTGGATTATTTTTCTGCCTTCTTCAAATACACACTTTAAATTAGCTATATTAAATATTTTGATATTAATAATGAATTGTATTACTACCTATGTGAAAGTATGCAGAAGCTTACATGACATCAGTTTCAGGAGTCACGTTCTCCAAGTTATTGTGTAATTCATGTCAATATACAACATATAATTAAAGCTTATAGATGTAATATTTTGGAATCAGGACATCCTGGATTTGGATAAAGGAGCTGATGAAAAATGGCTCAGGAGGTAGAGCGGGTCGTCCATTATTAGATTATGGGCGGTTCGATCCCCGGCTCCTCCAGTCTGCATGTCGAAGCGTCCTTGGGCAAGATACTGAACCCCAAATTGCTCCTGAAGGCTGCGCCATCTGTGTGTGAATGTGTGTGAATGGTTAGCTCCTAAAAACTGATGAGCAGTTGGCACCTTGCATGGCAGCTAATGCCATCAAAGAATGCGTGTGAATGGGTGAATGAGATATGTGTTAGATATATATTTATTAAACATCTAAACAATAAGATTAAGCATCCCAAAATAGTGGACAAAGGACTCGGGATACGGGGGCCAAAAGAACTTGATCATAGTGTAGTTTTCAGCCACAACATGCAGCTGTTTTTAGTGAAACACTGTACGCAACAACAGGAACGACCAAACAGCAGACAAAGTTAGCAACTTGCTGCTATACAAGTCCTTTAAGAGTTGATGGAGATCAAAACAGAGTGAATATTGTTGGCCAACTTTCCCTTTCAAACTAAAAAGTGATAATATGTCAGTGTTGTGTTTACAGCTTATTTCTGTTTCCCAGCATAGATTATGTTGGTTCAGCATAGATGAACTACTTTTTGACAGTTGGAATTAAAGGTACCTTGTAGAGATCTGACATCTTGTAGCGATATGGAGCAGTGTTTTGATGAGTGGGTCCCCGTTTTGTTTTTATTTTGCTAGCGTGGCCGCACAGGATACACATTGCTGCTGCCAGTTTCATGCTGTTCCATTAATCAACCTTTTTGTGGTGTGGAGCAGTGCACAAAGACACATAGCATCACAACCAGAAAGGAAGGGAAAAAGAAAGACTGCTGCCAGCTAGCAAACATTAACGGATTGTATTGAACAAATCAGCCATGCAAATGGTTTCTGGGGAAGCAAACGTTAAGGACGTTAAGGCAAGAATACACACAATGGGTTTTGTTGACACGCAGTGAATTTAAATATAACTTTGTTTTTACAAAAACACTCCATACAGTACTGTTTTAATACCCTTTTAATTAGCAGATGTGCCATTTTCTTCTATCATGATTGAAATTAAACTTCATGACAGATTTAGCCGAGAGATCAAACCAGTTGCGGTTGAACATGTCCGTGCTTGTCTCGGTTAGATTATGTTGAAATAATGTTGCAGCCGGATTGTACGCTGCATTCACTACACAGAAACAGCAGCAACGACGCACATGTAAATGTACTTGCGCATGTAGTAGATGACACATCTTTGTAGATGGACTCATCATTTGGAAAAAGAATAAAAAGGCACAAATTAAAATCTCTAAGTGAGCAGTGGTTACTTGTTTAGCACAGTACAGTGCAGCACAGTGTGGATACTGAATGTTCTTTCAATTTGTTATCATTTGTAGGCAGATTAAATACCCTGTGCAACAACAACTTGCTTACAGTAACCTTTGTGAATTTCCCCTTTCATCACAGAGCCACTTAGCACAGCCGGCTCCACGAGAGACTGAAGATCATAAAGCACATCACTCCAGGCGAGAGAACGATGTCTGCTTAGAAAGTCAACCATTATTGTGATATCAGCACAGCACTTAAAAATGAGTCGCTGTGCAAAATGTTCGTCATGTTCGTTCCTGCCTTTCTCCTGAAATGATTAACTCGATATCTGTTTCCAGTACGTCTTCTAACAGTTTTTGTGACACATCACCACCTGCTTGCCCGGCGTGCTGTTTCCCTGCACACCTCACATATGAATCAGTCGTACTATATTTATCCTGTTTGTCTCAACTCGATAACGAGGCACAAAAAAAGTTTAAGAGTATTGAACATCACAGCTCGTTTTTCAAAAGTAGGAGAGGCTTTTCCTCCCTCACCTTCGTCCACAGTCATTCTGAAGGCTGGAATATCCTGTGTTGGTGAGGCCTGAGAGGAAGGGAAGGTTAGCTGGCACTGGTCACTGGATGGAGCACGCCTGGTTGGGAAACACGAAGGAAATATGCAGTCTGACCTATATAACTGAATGTTAATGGGAGGAAGGAAATAAGGAAGGAAGACAGCATAAAATACAACCACTCGATAGGTGGAATGACAGAACGACAGACAAATCAATAGCTGGCAGATAGCTGGTCGGATGATAGATGTGCGAAAACCAAAAAAAAAAGGTTACTGGTGGTTTTACGACGAGGTACAAGGTTGAAATCCACCTCCGCTGGTTGCCTGGCAACCTCAAGGTGCCCCATAAAACCACATCATGTGGCTTTTACGCTCTGATTTTTGTGTGAATTAAAGTAACGATATATGATATACCTTATGATATAGGGTGTTAATTAATGAACTTAAGAGGTGCTAGTAGGTGTATTTTTACTTTTAGACAGTCAGGCAAGCTGTTCCATGCTAACAGCCTACTGTCTCTAACTTCATGCTTATGAGAGTGGCATCAGTCTCATGTAACTCTTGACAACTCTTAAGGGTCAGTCATTCATTTGGTTGTTTTGTTTGCTGATCACAAAGAGGTACGTTCTCTCCGAGGCTGCAATGCTCCTATCTGTCAGCCGGGACACACATACAGTACACTCCACCTGTGCACACACCAAATGCAGGTGACTATCATCCAGTCTGTGCTTCAGCTTCAGGCCCCCCAGGGCTCTCTCTGGCACTTTCAGGGTCCCATTAACCAACTGCGAGGAAGCCTGGAGGTGGGTGGAATCAAGTCAGAGAGATGGCTCTATTTGTCGGTAGATGACGACGGAGGAGGGAAAGAGGTGGTGGTATGAGCTTTTGGGCAATGTGAAAGGACAGAGAATAAAAGGAAGACGGGTACAATGAAGAGGAAACGACTGATGAGAATTAGATTTGATTTGACGTAGGAGATGAAGATTTGATGATACAGTAAGAAAGTTCAGAAATGGAGGTTTGAAGAGAACATTTAACGGAGATGATAGGAAGGCAAAACGACAATTTTATGATCGTGATGAGGACAAGAAGGTGGATGATGAAAAGAAAATATAAAATAATATTCAGGAAATGAATTGGAAAGGTCAGTATACTAAATAGATGACCTTAAAGGCCTCCGGACTTTACCTTTTGACACAACAGCTGTTGTCTGCGTGCCCTCTGACCGTCTAATTGACCATACAAATAAAGACTTGCATGCTTACACTCATACAACTTCACACACCAGAATATCCAAACCAACAACTGTTCGACAGACCCCTCTATAAATGCCACCACATGCAGCACAAACCAGCAGCTCTCTCGTGATTTACTTCAGTCGAGAATTTGTGTTTTAATTTAAGTTTTATTGAGCGCAAATGTCTATTTATTTATTGTTGGCTGTTGGTTAGGGGCTTAGAGTCGAGACACGGGAGCGAGTTATAGTGGGGGGGGGGGATTTTCCATGCATTTGTAGAGAGACATTACACGCAGATGGTGAAAACATGTTGAAGCGCACGCTGCAATTTCACACAGCAATTAGTTCACAGCTAAATGATGTGTGTTTGTGTGCGTGTGCTTTCCTCTGAGCTCTCGTAGCAGCCAGCTGTGTACGTGTAAGCGGGGTAGATGGGGTGTATTTCCGTAAAGAAACCGAGAGACTTGAAGGGTAAATCCAAGCGAAGACGAGCGCAGAAATTATTTGTAACAAGAGAAATTCACACTGCTGATTTAATTTAGTCGTAATTGCCGTATTAGTCCTGTTTGGCTATAAATGATTTTTAAAGATTTAAAAGGATTAAATACACGTGTCGTCATGGCAACAGACACTTAAAAACCACCATATTCGTTAGTTAAACAACGTCTGTCTTTGAAATGTTCTGTTGGAATATCAGTTTTTATTCAATGTTACACAAAGATAATGGATTGAGCACATCCTCGCCGTTTCATTCTTTCCACTTTGCATTCATTATCCGACATCATTTGGTGTCGTTTTGCATTTCTAGACGCCCCTTGTAACATTTTATCCAGAGCTGCCACTCAAGAGACATCTGTAGTTACACAGATCAAGTGTCAGAGTGGGAAAAAAAACTGCTCCAGACAGTCTTAGAGTGTTGCCAAGTGTCAGACACTGATGAGCACATTCATTTTTATGCATGAAACTGCCACCGGGATGGGACAGGAACCGCTCTGCCAACCTGCTGCAAATGCAGAAACTGTTGTAATACATTGTACATGTAGTCATGGCTTTTGGGACTTAGAGCCACAGCTTTGGACTCGAAACTTGGGCTGAAATCTCAAAAATGGAGACTTGACACTCTTGATTTAGATTTGACTGCTGTGATATATATATATCTGAGACTTGACCTAAAAGCACCAGTCGATACTTAAAATATGTATAAAATCTAACATAATTTGAGCTTCAGTTTTTTAACCTTTATGTATTTATCTGTTAGACAGTTTTAAAGGTCAGGATTCATTGCATTTTGGCTCAGCTTGTAATTTAAAGACTTGTAACTTGGACTCTCCTTCAAGGATTTGCCCTAACAGATGTGCTGCTTGACTTGGAGCACCTCTATCAGTCACCTCCTGACCTGATACTGATCCTGTGTACTGATAGAGCGCAATGGTCCAATGACGGGAGCATCCAGATGGTTCCAGTTTTCGATTATAGAGATTTGATTTAGCATCGGGGGCGTCTACTCCGTGTCAGAGCATGTTGTTGTGTTGTCTGCCGTTTGTTGTGTTTATGTTAATGTTTGCCTGAGAATTATGTGGGTTGGGACACGAGCCATTGCTCTGCACAGCGGGAGGTGCTATTCCTCCATTCATTCTTCAATTACAGCGTGCACTAATTCAGTCAACCAGCCTGTTAACCAGCAGACAGCTAATTTAGCACAGCTCAGCTTGACAAGCTAATAGGAAGGATATTGCTAACAAACACAACAAACTCTAAGTGTGTGTACTTATGTGTGTGTGGTTTATTAGAGATGCTGTATATGCAAATATCATATCAGGCACAAATACGTTTGGCACAGAATTTGGTCAATCCAATTGTTGGTAATATCATCACAGTATTTGATCACTGCAGCCCTCATTTAGCTTAGGCCAGTGTTTATCCCAGAATATGCAAATTCATGCCTCCCTCATTTGTTTACTCACATAATCTAGTGTGAAAAGTGTAAAATGAAAATTGATGCCAAAATTTGCAGTTGGTGGTGTCCAAACACTGCCAATTTCAGTACTGTAATGTCATTTTATCGACCCCTGAGATTTGGTATGCTGAGGTCTGACGATTGTTCCAAGAGTTCAGTGGTTACATATCATAATTTTTGTCCATAAGATACTATATTAATCAATAAGGCTTACCCACGAGGCTTGATAACTTTAAGTGTTGAGTCTAGAGATGTGACATACTAAATCTGAAAATAATTACATCAGCAGTCAGCAGGGAGTTCCCAATAAAATGGTGAACACTCCTAATACATATTATATACTTATTATATTATATTATATTAGTGTGTGTGGATGTGTATGTATGTGTGTGTGAGGAGGATTTGCTTCATAATGCAGTTTCACCCTTATTAGAATCACACTGCCACGCACACTTAACGCTAATTTCATTAGTTGCCAATGTTGCAGGCAGTCTCATTTAAATAATCTAACATGGCCTGCGTGATGCAGTGACCCCATGTGTTTCAAAAGATTAGATCAGTACATCAGAGCGAGTTAAACTCATTCCGTTTAATGTTCCAATGTCTTGTGCTTAAAGTGGCAATTTATGTACCAAAAAGAGCGGTCAAAACAACTTCACTTGCCGTTACATAAGTTCAACAACTGGCTGACACATTGAGCATTTGTTATGTACCACAGAGCTAGCAGTTAGCAGCGTTGTGTGTGTCTGAAATCTGTGGAGACATGCACGCTCGACATCACTCACATTCCTCTCGGACATGTCCAGATTTGCTGCTTCTTCACTCGTGCACAGTCTTTGACTGCACAACTCTTTCACAGCTCTTTCATGCTGATCTGATTATATGTTGGACTGTGTGTCCAGGATAAGAGAGAGTTTTAAATAGACACACATGAGATAAAAAAAAAAAAAACAGAGAGCAGATAAGTTTAGTGAACAGGAAAAGAGGAAATTAGCAATTAAATGTAACAGCCTTGTGTGGCCTGAATGGACTGATGGAATGGAATGATACATTCATGGAGGAACAGGTAGTGTCATACAGTTGTGTTAATATGGCACTATGCTATGCTGGACTGGTTAAAAGAATATTTAATTTTGGGATGTACAAGACGAGAAGATAGATACCATTCTCATACCTGTGTGCTAAATATGAAGGTAGCATGCGAATAGCTTATCATAGCATTAAGACTAGATATTGGGGGGGAGCTAGCTTGGCTTTGTCAAAGCTAAAAATACACCTCTAAAACTCAACATTTAATGCAATTTTTTGTTAAACCCATTAATTAATGAGCTTTGGTGGTTCTTATTGCTGAATTTATTTTCCTTTTTTTACTTTGGAGAGAGCCAAACTGGCTGTTTTCCCCTCCTTCAGTCTTTACGCTTAGCTAAGCTAAGCTAAGCTAAGCTAAGCTAAATGCTTCCGGCTTTAGCACCATAGTTAACGTACAAGATCAGGAGCAGTAACAATCTTCTTCTTCTAATGTTCAAAAATTATTATATCCACAATGTCAAGCAATTACGTTTCCATGATTTAAAGATCTCTCTCTGTTTTCAGAGTCGCCTCCAGAGAGGACAGGACGCCGACGCAGCATGCCAGGCAGCTCCTCAGACAAGACCACACCCACCATGGAGGCTACGTCCACTGCTGCCACACCTTTCAGAGTCACCGTGAGTACTGTGAGTGTGTTTTTAATGTACCGTCTCTGTCTTCTCTCTTGTGTTTTTCACTCCGGCTATATCTCTGCCTCCGCTTAAGTTTTGCTTTAGTTATAGTGAGTTGTACGTCCATGTCTTCAGGGGGCTGGTCTGGTGTCCAGATGGACCCATGCCAATCTGAAACTCATTTACATCAAATGTTGGAATGGGGCCTTTGAAGTTTGGTTTCTCCACATCACATCCGGGGTTCGTGTCCGACACACCATCTCTCCACCGCCTTCTTACATCCTGTGTGATTTTTCATTGCACTTCACTGAATAATTTCAACATACTTTACGAAAGCCAACACACTCCCACACCTGTGCACGCAACTCGGTCGCTTATAAGCAAACTGTCTCTCTTCCTCTCCGTCAAAAAACGCACACAGAGCAGTCCTTTTGTCTGTCATCGGGCTCTAATTCAAATCCGGCATGTTTAATTCAATAGATAAACAGCCAGTTAATGAAGCAAAAAATTCCGCCATGAGTCATCAATTTAAAGCTAATTAGCAATTAGCAGCGCATATTTCCATTAATAAATAATGAGCAGAGGAGATGACGACCTGGAGGTGAACTGTAAACATTAGATGTTAGGACAGCAGGGCCATGAGCACTTAGCACTCAGACTCTCATAAACAACTCCATGTTAACACTTCATGTTAAGTTTCAGCTTATGTACAGGCACACAAATGGGCCAAGATAAGGGCTAGAACACATCGTATTCTTTCTGAAAAATAGAGATGATGAACTAATTTTTCTCCTTTTATCACCATTTTCCCCAAAAGGTAGTGTTCAATCTCTGCAAAAACCAAACTTGGATGCCTCTAAGGCTTAGTTAAAGCCCACAGTGTCTAAAAAAAAACAAAAAGGCTACACTCACTGGTGTTGGACTACCTACAGAGTGAGAATAAAGTGTTTCATGAACTTTATTTTAGGAGTTGCATGTGTAAAATTGCCTCAGCTTGATGACCCAGAGACTCCCAAAGTCCCATCTGTTCATATAAAAGGTGTAAATGATGTTTCTGAGGATTATGAGTTGTTACATTCTGTATGTTTTTGCTCTTCCTGACAGATTTTTTCCTTTTTTTTAATACTCATTTTGTAGTCGAGTCATTGGGAATTGACATAGAGAGATATACAAAAAGAAAAGAAGAATAAAAAGCTTGTAGGAGACAGAAAAGGTCAGATAGAGGGGCTAAATATTGATTAAGTGTCTCTTAAGCAGCTCCTTGTACTCTCCAGGGATGAGAGGGAGAAGAGGAGCACTGCAGCAAAGTCATCCTGTCTCAATCACATGATCACTTACTTACTTACGTCTGTGGGCTTAATGCTAAGCAGCAGTTACTACTTGCACAAAGAAAGCTTCCCCAGACAATGTTTGACCCTTTCCTGCACTTTTTCCTCACACTGCCCCCTTCTGGCCTTTAACGGTAGCACATCCAGATAAGTTTCTTACTTTTTGATTAACTAGTAAACAAATAACTAGAATTTAAATGCTGATGGATCAAATAGATACGCATACAATAGAAGGAGTCACAATAGATGAAGTATATAGCTGGATTCGGTACAGTCATGGAGGCTCATGCACACGTGAAATGCAAACAGGAAGACATGCAAGCAGGAGGTCGCATTCTCCTCCTTCTCTCTCGCATCTCCACCACTTTTAGCAATGACAAACCACCCCTCACTTTTCTCCTTCCAGTGAAAAGAGTTGTGGTGACATCTAAAGTACCCCTCCTAGGCCGTGAGCTAAATCTGTCAAAATGTTTTTTCTCTCATGTTCTTTGCAGAGACTGGGTTCAGTGTCTTGCGCACACAAATGGATGCCATACACACACACACACACACGCACACACTCACACTAACACACACACATCCTCCAGCACTGCTCAAAAACAATTTCTCACCAGTAGGCATGAGAGAAAAATAAAATCTCTCCAAAGCCTAATCTTCCGCAGCCAATTCAGAAATAATGGAAGATTGCATAGCTTTAAATGTGAAAGTTACAACTTTGTAGTTTCTCTTATTCAGTGCTTGTTTAAAAATCTGACAAACAGTCCTTATCTGAGTCTGTCACGTCTCCGTCCCGCTGATTGCACTAGCTAGCTTGGATTGATTCTCAATTGGGACTTAGCCCCTTATCCAATCTCTCCCTGACTCTGTCCTCCCTCCCTCCTCTCTCCTCTCAGATAATAGCAGGGGGTCTAATTGGACAGGTATGTCTCTTGTTTTCATCAGGTTGTGCTGGAGGGGGGGACAAGGGAGGTTGATGTTGAAGAAGGGAACACCCTGCTGATTGTCCGGGCACTGATTCTATCAGGCCCCATTAGGGAAGCCTGGAATTGCCAAGCCGAGGGAAACAAATTAACTTGTTGCGAGCATTTGCTTTAATTTCATGAAAAAAAAGAAAAAAGAAAAAAAAAGCAAACTAAAAAAAGCACAGTGATAAAATTGAGCCGTCCTCCTAGTGCCGATGTAATGGGCTCGGACAGGCTGAGATTACAATCAAGCATGCGAGCCTGTTATGCACTGTCACACACACATAGGGCATACGCAGAGATAAGCTCATGCACATTTGCACTGTAAACAAGGTAACATAGTAACTGTGGACAAATTCTTTCCACAACCATCGCACTCCCTTTGGAGCCAGTAAAATAAGGCCGGGCCTGGAGGGTCTGGTGAAAACCAGCCTCTCGTCCTCCCCTTCGAGGATGCATGTTGAATCAGATTACTCCATTCCATCCTTTCACTAATTAGCTGTCAACCGTAGAAATGTGGAATAATTAAAGTGCTCATTGAAATTCACGCTAGAACGTGACACTGTAATGCCCCCTGTCTGCCTGCACTGGCTGTAATAGCCTTATTGTGTTTCTGTGTATAAGTAGGTGTTTGCAAAATGAAATCCAAAGGGCCAGACAGTACACAAAAGCCAGGAATATTTATGAAACACCAAAAATTAATTAATGGAGGAATCTCAACAGTGTGAATGTCCTGCATCCAATATTTTGGTTCCCATTCATGCTTTGCTATTTATAGCTATTATTTAACCAAACTCAGAGGGACGCTGTATTCCCATGAGTCAGGTTACACATTTCTTTACCACACAATAGAACAATGACATGATGAATGACATCTCATTAGGTGTCATTGTGTATGTTAGAGCCCCCGGCGATGTTGCTTTCAAGAACCGATCACATACATCAAGAAATAATGGGTACAGGTCAGGCTTTTTGTGTGTTTTATTCAGTTGTCAGGAAATGTCAGGCATCAGCTGTTTGATATGTAACCATGGTGACACATGGAAACACGCTGAAGAAGAGGTCTGATCAGACTATGAACCACAAGAAGGAACAAACTTCATCCTACTTTTTTTTTGGAAGATCTTTTATTTGGACGAGCTTAATTCCTCCCACAAAGGACGGCGTGCTCCGCTGAGCCCTTATTCGCCGTCGACCTTGTCACTCATTTGCTGTACTTTTCTCCTCACTTTCCCCTTCATTTAGTTTCATTCTATTGCTTTTTCTATCAACTCATGCTCTGCCACCTCCACATTGTGCTCCACTTTTTTTTTTTTTTTTTTTTTCCATTTATCCTGCACCTACAGCTCATCCCTGTCTGGCAGGCACTCACTGTCATTTTCTCCATTTTTTGACCAGTCTCACCTATTTCTGTCCTCTCTCTTTTATCACCACGTGTCTCTGCCTCTTTTTCTCTCCCAGTATATGTTTTTTCTCTCTCTCTCTCTCTTTTTTTTGCTCTCTCAGTCGTCTCGTACGAGCAGGTGCTGAAGGCGAATTAAATGCTAACATTTTTGCAGTGCCTCCACTGTGCCTAACCTCCCGTGGGGTTTAATGTGGTGTTAATACAGGCATCAGTCATCCTTACTGACTGATTGTAAGTGGGGAAAATAGTCTGCTCTTATCTGCCGACCTTTAACCTTGGAGAATATCTCTGCAAGAGCTCTGACAGGCTGCCCGAATTAGAGAGCAGTGTTTCTTAATGTCGCATTGCCATGGAGAGGTTTAAAGGCAGCACAAGGGATACAACATAATCAGAGAAATTATACGTTCGTGCATCTTCCTGGCTTCTCTTTCTTTTCTGCCCGTTTCTGTTTCTCCTTCCTTCAAAGTCCATCCATCATGGGAAGGAGAGAAGTAAAAACAGAACAAGCCACCACTAATCAATCCACCTTGCCTACAGGGACAGGTTTCTATTCACTGACTTATTTCTGTGGATGTGGGGAAAAAAAGAGAAGCATTTTAATTTGTTGGCTGTGAATATGCCAACTGCAGCAGGCACACACACTCTCTCTGGGGGGGGGGGGGGGGGGGGGGGGGGTACAGAGAAGAGGCCTGGAATTATTATAAATTTGAAGGTGATTCTGAATGATATCCAGAAATAAAGAAAAGGTGTGCGGCAGCGTGGGTGTTATAGCTTTTCCACCACGCTACCATCTTTACCTTGTCATGTGGTTGAAGGAGCTGATCTGAGACGCCAGATACAGTGGAAGAAAACAATATTCCTACTTCACAGTCTGACTCACATTTGTCATTGTTTAGAACGGTGCCTATGCTAATCTAACCGCATGCCCACACACTCACATAAGGGGCGAATGATGTATTTATACAGCAAATACTTAAGACAGGGTCTGAGAGTTTGATTTAGAAGCAACCCTATCGAGAGCCCCGGGTGCCGCGCTCATACCAGCGTCGGTGACTCAACCCTGTTCATTTAGCTAACAGCCCCTGAGCAGTTCATTGGTGGCAGGTAGCAATGCTAAGCTATTTGCTGCCCACTCTCTGAAGGCTTACATATATCATGTCAGATTCAGCTAAATTAAGTTACTCACATAACCACAAGGACTGATCACTAGTGAGTATCCACACAATAGCCACTGCTGCTGCTGATGATGATGACAAATGACAAACACTGGATTTGTTTTATGTTTCAATTGACAATAAGAATTAAAATGCATAAGATCCACCCACAGCCTTGAAAATCTGCAGGAGAAGCGCACACATCAACATGAGCTGTGTCCCATTTTCATACTACAAATCACATACAAAATGTGATATATATACTCATTTCTATAGTATACTGTTTTTGCAGTTTTTAAAAATAAATCAGTGTACTTTCCCACATCTTTCAAGCTCCATATTCAAGTTTGTAATACAGGCTTAGTCTTATAAATTTGTAGTTTCCAAGCACTGTTTCACCGGCTGACTCCTGATGGGGTCACATCAGGTTTTCGTTTACATTTTATATTTTTTTTTTCAAACTTTATGTACATCTGCAACCCATCTCGATGGATAAATTATAAACTTCTTTTCACAGAGTGTCTGTGTTTTCGTATCCAGGTAGCTAGAAATGATGCAAGCTCCTTATTTTGAATGAAAAAGTTTCAGTAAGAAGACAAAGTTTGTGCCAAAGTTCGAACAGTTTCTTTATGATTTAGACCAAATCATAAAATCTGTAAAATACAGAATTTAGAGGATTGCATAGTTTTTTTGCCTCTGGAAATGTCATTTTTGTACCCTAAAAAATTCTTAGAGGGGAAGCCATTTTTAGGGGTCATTATTCTCACAAATGTAACTCAGAGAATCATGAAATTTGGTTGGGGCAAAGTTAAAAATGTCCTCTATGTTGTAGTCATGTTTAAATTAAACATGAGGCTTATTATGCCCAATCGACTCTCCATGCTTGTATACGTACTGAACAATGAAAAGCTGAAATGACAGCTGTTAATAAACTTAATGTGGAGTATATTAAATTATGTCAGTTTTCTGGTGTGAACACATTACAAAGTCCTGCTTAAAATAAGTGTGTAGTTTGAAATCTGGAGACAGCTATTGTTTTTTGTCTCTCACACACACACAAATGAGAGACACTCCCATGATTGGCGCGAGCTTAAATATACTGACATTAGCAAGTCTTTGTTCCTATCCCGAAGTGCTTTACTGATGACAGGTGTTGTTCATCAGGATGCTGCGGCTCCTCTGTGATCAGCTAGCAGGCTGTCTGGAAGTCACTCTCTAATTATGCCTATTCCATTGTTGCCCGGGGCGACCTATTCACACGGTAGGTGGTAATTATACAGGTGTGTTAATGGCCTGACTGTAATGGAGGGAGGTGTTTTGGCTGTGCGTCTCCCATCTTGTGAAATGTGTGCATATACAGTGTGAGAACGACACAAGGTCAAGGTGCTGTGGGTATGTCTCTGAGGTTCTGTGTGTTTAAAATGAACCACATTGTGGCTCCTATTTGTTCAGCCTATGAATCAGCTGTTGTGTCGTATGATTGGAACAAATAGCTACACCTGAGCCTGATCTGGTGTAGTACTTTCTCCTGCATACTGGCTCACCTGTTTAGTTCCGTCTTGTTCGTGCTTCCCTCCTAAGTTGCTTTATCAACTCTCCTATACACCCTCTTTATTCAAAGTCCTTCTCTTTCATCATCTTCCTCATCCTCTCCGTCTTGATCTCCTTCCCTGCGGTGAAATCTAAAAAAAGCAGGAGAGAAAAAAAAAAATACAATTTTTTTTTTTTTTTTTTTGTCTCTCAAAACTTGCAACAGCCTGCCATTTCTGCACCACATCTCATTTGTTCATATTCTCTCGCTCGCTTAATGCCAGCCAACAGTTGCCATGGAGACGGCGAGGTGCTTGGGGGAGTGTGATTGCAGATGTTAGAAGGAGTAAACACACACACAGACTCAGACAAAGAGAAGAATGAGAAAACTAATAAAGGGGTGTATCCATCGAATTAGCGTGCATGAAGATGATTATAAAACGCACAATGTTTGCACGTCGCTAAATTTGCTGCAAATGCCGACATAATTGCTGTTGTGGGAAACAATCTGTAATTGTTGCATACATATTACCCACCGTCTTTGTGGACGTGTTGGTAGTTTTATGCCTCTTTGTAATCAGGGAATATTTTGTGTTTCACCTTGTACCCACTCACCTTTATCACCCTCAATAATATGAAGATCTACACTCATGTATTACCCTTCAACTATTCACGTCACAGAATTTAGGATGTCGATTGTAAATGTCAGTATTAATATGTTCTGTTCTGCTGCCAAGTTGAGCTTAATGATTGACACCTCAGAGGTTTCCCTCACAAACTCGGCGGTGACACTGTCTTTATTGACTGTCTCCGTGTCTCTCCGTCAGGGCTTCCTGAGTCGGCGGCTGAAGGGCTCGATAAAACGTACCAAGAGTCAACCCAAACTTGACCGCAACTCCAGCTTCAGACACATCCTTCCCGGTTTCAGGAGCGTTGACAATGACAGGTAGGTGTTTGGTTGCTTGTGGTGATTGCTTGTGTGTTGCGTGCTTGTGTATGCCGGATTTGTCCATACGTCTGTTCTATTCCGGTGCCTATATCGGCCTGATGGCTAGATATTTAGGTCACTGTTGACATTTTTGTGTTGTGTTGTCAGTGTGTTGTGAAAACTAGTGAATCTCCAATCTGTCACTTCTAATATGTTCTGCTCTTTCTCACTGTAATACATGATGAATCTCCTGTCCTCTGTTGTGTCATAGCATGTTGGGTTTTGAGTAGAGTTGTGGCTATCAACTCACGTCTTTGGAAAAAGGTTGTACTTACACTTAAATCTGATTTGTTTTACTTTTTCTCGCCTTTAGGGCTGGGCAATAAAAAAAATATGAACTCTGATCTCAATAGATCATTTTCTTGATAAGAAAATGAGATGTTTCAGTATACTGTTGGTATATTTTATAGCTTGATAATGTAGTTAAAAGTAATCACATCACAGAGATAAAGCAATTTCTAGCTAATCATATTGCAGCCTTTAAAGACAGACGGAGTGGAGTCGGTTAAGTCAGCAGGTGAATTAAATAGAAATTCAGACTCAGTACAGTTGTCATGATTGAATAGCTATCAAACCATTTATAAACCATTATAGCCAAGGAGGTTTCAACTTTGTCCACACAGAAAGCACCAACACAACAACCTTAAAAGTAGAAGAGTCGTTGGGGATAAACAAGTAAACAAGACATCAACACATGCCGATATTTAATCTACTGAAAGCCCAGATTTTGCCAAGCAGTGCACGAAACAGCCCCAAATGAGGCAAGACTACTTAAAGTACAACATCAAACACTTAAGTGATGTATACTAAGTGGGAAACCTGTGCCAACAGAGACCGGAAAGTTCATCACCTGGAGCATCACCACCGTCTAATAAAGCACTCAGAGTGCAAGCGCAGCAACAAACGTTATATTACTTTTTCTCTTTTAATAGACACATTACATGTGCTGTTGCTTTTTTAATAGTATAGTATAATAGTAAAGAACACGGTGCCAATAGGTGAATATGTCAATGAATGTAACTGACTGAGATGTATGCTCATATAAGCTGACCATTCATATATAAGTTTTATATAAGAGAGCTTTGTGTATTTTTATATTTATTTGTTGGATGAATGGATTTTCTGTTTGCAGCTCATGTCGTTTATTTGTAACTTTCTGAATCTAATTCTAGAGAATCTTGAGAAAGTCAGATATAGTGACTTCATTTATATCAACTGCTAAAATACTGTGGTTTCGAGTGTAAACCATACACCTCTATTTTGAGTCTTCTGTCCACAGCGCTTCCCACGTGATGGTGTTTTTCGCTTCAGGCTGTGATAATTGCCAGTTTCTGATAACTTCTCCTAATTTCCTCAGGAGCTCAGCCACTTGGCAAACATTTGCCCTCGCCTAACGATGTCAATTAGGATTCCAGACCAGGCTATGTTGACCTGAAATCGCACTCCCTGCTCACTCTGGATTTTTTTGATGGTCCCTCCACGCATGCATGAGTTACAGCTGTAATTCCCAGCACCTATCTCTGCCGCGTCTGGAAAAAAGCCAAGGTGTCCATCTGTGGAGTTTAATTAATGGGGGTGCCGCTTTTGAAGAGATGTTCCACGGCTTTCGGTTTCAAAACTTGGAGCCCTAGTTGCTGCCACTCTTCATACTTTTAATGAGGCATTAACATCACTGTCAAAGTATCACAAGGGAACGCTACCAATTGTTCGGCACGGAACACGGTGAACTATTCCTCTGGTGCAGTCGGACAAATTGGAGCTCATACCTCCTCTTCTTTGTCCCGCTGTCTTTTCTCATTCTCTTTCCCGCTTCTATCCATTTCTTTAGAGCGCCTATCTTTCTAACCTTGCTCCATTCTATCCATTTCAAGCTCATCACTCTCCAATCTCATCCTCATCCACCCCCCTCCTTTCCTTGTCTCTATTTTTCAAACAGTAGTCAGGTTTCCTAACCTATCAGCATTTATGTGTTTTCCTCTGATAAAGTCCTGGGCGAGGAAGGCAAATAGTGGACAGGAAATTGTAATGTCCAGGAGGTGTCTTATCTTACCGTGTTTAACACAGAAACACACACTAATGCACACATCGGCTCCTATATAATGATAGGTCTCCATACACATGAGAGATAAATGCCACTCTGGTGCTGTCACTCGTCAAGGACATTATACGGGCAAGGAGTGGATATAGTAGTGTGTGTGTGTGTGTGTGTGTGTGTGTGTGCCTGTGTGCTTTGGTGTGTGTGTGAAAAAGAGTGAGAAAACATGAAAAAGAGTAATGTGCTGTGAGAGGAGTCAGTGACATTCCCCGTCAGCCTGGGTGCAGCCTACCCACAGGGCAGAAAACACTGCAGATGAAGACAGGCTTGGGAACTGGCAGAAGAGGGAAGGGAGATGATGAGAGGAAAGAGAGATGGGGGGAGGAGGGAGGGAGGGAATCCTATACCCTGAAAACTCCCTGGTGTGCAGATGTGCAGGCGTGAATGTGAAAGATGGAGGGAACATTTAGTATTCACTGTACATCTCAAACATTGTATTTACCATATGACGATGTAGGTTATGTGAATGTTCTCTTATTTATATGCAGCTCACGAAATCATACTATATTCTCCATTTATATCTCACTGCAATGATTTTGTGAGACCAAACAAAACCGCATCATACAAACACACATATTATCAGTGTGTGTGTGTGTTAGCCATGATGACATTGTTAGGGCTTGTCGCCTGAGGCGGTCTCATGAGAGTGACCTGCAGATGAGGAGCAGCTGGACTTCTGAAATGAAATATTCATCTGTGTTAATCAGAGGCAGGACACTCGCTGAACACTTCTATCTTTAGCAAAGCAGAAACGCAGCAGTGTGTGGCCTCACGCCGACACTGTATACACACAAACAAACAGCAGGGTTATTATATTCATATTTACACTTCATTACGCTGGACCCATCTTTAGCATATAGTGGGGTTATTATTATTTTTTTTTTTTCAGCATCCTCAGATGTATTGTATCATCTGGAGATAGTGACAGTGCACCGGTGCTCTAGTTTTCACTGTGGCAGTTGTGGTAATTATAATTAGAACAGAACAGGAAACCTACACTACAATGAAAGTTACCTTATCTCAAAGAACTTCAGGGGCTGTTCAAGAGCTACCGACAGAACAGTTTTTTTAAAATCTGTTGCATGTGGTGTGACTACTAACCTAAACTATATAGGTTTAAATCACGACAAAGTATTGTATATGTTTGTATATATTGAATTTGCAGGGTAAACACTGAAAGAGAAGTGTGATGATTAAACTGCAGATGGTTGAGGTGGATGTTGTCTTTCTCCTATGGATTCCCTATACCCTACAAATGTCAAACTCATTACTTAAAGCGCCCCCCTTCAGAGTGCAATACCATTGCTGTAAATTTGGACAACTGTACATGTGTATTTTTGTTTTGATTATATTACTTATGATCAAAAACTAGTGACACTCCATAGCTTTGCTAACAGCCAGACTTCAATCTGATGATACCCTGTTTGTCCTGTGCTGTTCTCTGCTCCTCTGAGCTGCCCAACACATTTTATTTTGTATCTGACAGATTATCTGACCCTTGCTAGCCCCTGCTTCCTCATCTGATCTACACTGACCTTGCCTGGATCCCGTAGACACACTGATGAATATCATAGTGGTTGAAATGTGTCACCTTTTAGACTCTTTAGCAACAGCTGAGTGCCCTAGTCGGGCAGCGCGGCATATGGTGGGGTTGATTTCACCATATTTTTTAAGTAAGCACATGGCAGAAATTATTTTAGAAATGGAAATTGATTCATGGAGTGCAGTAGGTTAGCACTTTTCTTTGGGACATAGCTCAGCTAATAACATAAAAACTAGCTGCAAAAATTAAATCTTAAAGCTTTCCTGTGTCGTTTTTAACCACTAGAAGCGCTGTAGAGCTGCTTTAATACGAGGACGCAGATGACACAGTGCTGCTAATGATGTTGTGCTAGCAGACAACCATTGCTTTAAACAATGCAAGTGTAAATGATGCAATATTTTTTTTAAATAGCTTGAAAAAGTTTAATGAGCTAGGAAATGAAATCCAACACAATTCTTACATAATTACAAATAAATAAGTTTTGTGTGACCTTTAATTATCCTCCAGTCCTATCTTATGAAAACTACTCTCCAGGTCTGTGCTTCTTGAGTCATGTCTCTTCTCTATGCTGCCGCTTTCCTCCCTGTTGCATCATGCCAGATGTCGCTGGTCAATGTAATTCAGGGTCACTTATGTAGTGCTTGACTCATTAAGCACACAAGCAAGAAGTGCTTTGGTGTGCGTGTGTTGGATGTTGACTGACAGTGCTGTTCTCCTACTGGGCTCTGCCACACGTACAGAATCTGCATAAATACATGTTTGCATGCACACACGCACACACACACACACACACACACACACACACACACACACACACACACACACACACACACACACACATTAAACATCCTCTAGTGTCTTTCTACAGCTTCCCTGAGTGCACCCAAATCATTGCTGACATCATTGCTGTCGACAGTACCAACCCCCTGTCCTCATGCCTATCCAGGCCTTTACTATGTAATGGGAATACTTGTCTGTGTGGATTTTATGGTCAAATTAGTGGTCGGGTGGGTCTGACTGATTGTGATTCTCTCTCTGTAATCTGTGTGTGTGTGTGTGTGTGTGTGTGTGTGTGTTTGTGTGTCTGCAGTTTTCAGCACTGTGGGCACCAATGACTCATGCGTTTTTATAGAAAGACTGCTTCTCTAAAACAGCAGGAAGGGTTTTCTTGCTGTCACTCACAGCTCCGAATATTAGCAGATGGATGAAATGGCTGTACCAATTTATTACATCCGTATTTCTCTTCCTGTTTCTGGCTCCCGTCTTGCTCAGCATATGGTTTAATTATGTTTGTATTGCATAGAATATCATATTGTATGCTGAGTGCTCTTATAGATGCATGCTGGGAGAGGCTTCTGAACAAAATAACAGGGTATAGAAGATGGATAGATACAATAAAATGTACAGAAGACAAGAAAAAAACAGCTTAACAGCTTCCTCGTTTAGATGTGAGCATAAACGAGGAAAGCAAAAACATATTGGCCAAAAAGTAATATATACTTTATCTACTGCACATGGCGAGATGGACACACATGTTGCATTACTATAGAGATAATAGGAGCATCTTATTTGTATTTAATAAACTCACAGTATATAGTTAGTGGCAAGAGCTTCTGGGTCTGAGAAGTGAGGCCACTGTGGACATGCCTAAAACTTGCATTTTTTTCTAATGGCCAGCAGGGGGCGACTCCACTGGTTGCAGAAAGTAGTGAGCTTGTATTGACTAGAATGGAAAAATTACTCACTTGATTTATTACCTCAGTAAATACTTTCTGGTTTATGAGTTCATTCTCTCGATTGTTGGTTCCACACAGCATGATGTTTTTGTAAAATAACGCTCCCATTTAGAGTACCGTACAAGATAACGGCATACACTGGGCCAGAACTGTAAAACTAGGCAGTGCTGATCAAATATGAATCAAGATTTTTGTTACTGCGTCGCCTATTTCTCCCAAATGTTTTCAGAAACATATTTCAGTGTACTGTTTAGCTATAATATGAGAGGGTTTGTGACCAGACAGACCAAGATCAAAACCAAACACAGCCCAACTCGCAGTACATCGCCCACCAGCTCCACGCTCTCATCCAAATATAGTCTTTTCTGGTTCCAAAGAAAACAAGATGGCAGTGGCCATAATGCCAAACTCCAGGCTTCAAAACATTTGTCCACAAACCAATGGGTGACATCACAGTATATTTAGATTTGATTGAACGCTATGCACTTTATATAAATATATTGATACCTAAAGTCATTATTAGGGTTAGTATTGATTTGGGGTTGTGTGTCTATTCCTTACACTGTTTATCTTGAATCAACAGTTCCAGTTTCAGCGTCCATATAAGGTAGCGAAGCAGCGGTGTCAGCGTGTGTGTTGTAAGAAGCTTTAGCCTGTAACTCTGAATGGCTGCCTGTAACAGGATTCAAGAGCCCTCAATACAAACCCCCTGTCATTTTCCATAAAGCCGCACCAATGGCTACCACGGTAATTGTTGCAGGTGGGGGTGTTGGAGTGTGTACGCGCGTGTGTGAGGAAGATAGAAAGCGAGCTGCATAGTGAGGGAGCGAGAGACACCCATCCATAAATCCAATAAAGTGATGCCATTTAGAGTTATTAAATTCTGTAAACATTCCCCAGGTGGTTCCACTGTAATATCCAAGCCTTTTCTAATGCTCCCTGCCTTTCTTACCTCCTTCCCACCGCTCTCCACATCTCACTCACTTACTTACTGACATTCACTTTTTGCTCTTCCAGCATCCCAACATCTGTTAACCCTTCCCCTGGACCCTTCCGCCCTTTCTTGCATTTATTTCTTCTGTTTCTCTCCTTTGCTATCATTTTCTACTCTTGTTCTCTCTCATCTGCTGCGTTCATGCTAATATATTTGGCGCTTCGGTTCACTGGTGGATTTCCGCCACATTAAACCTGGCGGTCACAGACTTGTCTCTGGATTCTCTCCTCTCCTCTTTATGCCCTCTCTTCTTCTTTTCGAGCCACTGCATCAACATCCCCCTCCTCACCTCTCCTCATGTTCGTAGTTTTCATAATTTGCTTACTCCCAACCCTGTTTTCTGTCCTCATTTTAGGGGGACTGACTCATCTTCATCCTCTTTTTGTTTTCCACTTATTCCACCAATCCCATGACGAAGGTCACATGCTTGTTAATCATGTTCACTTAACCCCAAATAACCCACAATCATGCACACAAACATAGACACGCTGTCTATTTTCCTTTTATATTCAGTAAGAGAAGCGATCCATCGTAATATCGATTCACTCTGGCATTGTTCATTTACTACATGACCTTCTCCAGAGTTTATTGGTGATGATTACTAGCACAGTGTACGCACACACAGTCAGGATGAGGATCTGGACACTGTCCAGAGAAGTAATGCACTTAGTAGTGACAATACTCAAATGCCCAGTTACAGATTTTTTGCCAGTCTCAAGAAAAACAACAGCAGCGCTTTCATTTTGTTCATTGCAGCAGTATAATTAGGCAGAGGAAGAGTGCATCCCTCTCCCTCTCCTTCCCTCTTTGGCATCCTATCCTCTCGCCATCTCATTTGCAATGCATCAGCATGATTTGGTGTAGATGAAACAGAGCTCTCGGGGTAATAATGTGTTGTACAGAGCAGGTTTCACCTACCACTGTGCATGATTAAGCTCTATCCCATACAGACTGGGATGGATTCAATGAACCCATCAATAGCACCTCTAAAATTAATGCTTCTAATTTGGTGATGATTATGAAGCTTCGTGGCATTATCTCCTTCTATTGGAGATTATAATGAGGATTTTATTAATTCAAGAGTAACGTGGTGTTGTTTAGGTGCTTAGGCAGAAGTGGGCGATGGGTGCTTTGAAAAGGTCGATTTGTCCTGCTTTCACAAACACAGTGCTCTTCATTTGCTTCAAGGACAGAGATGGCTATTCAGTTTTGAAGTTTTAGCACCCAGGCTAAATGTGTATATGTGTTTTTTTCCTGTTTCAATGTTCTGCAAAAGTCAAAATGACCAAGTTTAGTAAATTGATATCCAAGGTTAGATGTTCTGGTACACAGAGTCCCCCAAGTAGCTTCAGCAGATTAACTAAGATAAACTCTTCTGAATGAGACCGGTTTCAGTTTCTCACAGAGAGAAAAAACATCAGCACCAGAGTCATTCTGTCAAACATTGAGGAAGGAGACGTGTGAGTGTGAGGGACAAAAGAAGACAAAACTGTGCTGTTGTTAAATATTCATTTATTTTCATTCAAACTCCAGAAATTTAACTGAGCGCTCAGTTCAGCTCAGTCTATTTAAAGGTTTGAGTTCAGTGACTCACAAGTGGACACCTCGCCATAGCTGAGAGGACAGGAGGTCGTACGATAGCAGCTTATTAATGCCATTATGAACTGAAATAAATACTGATTTGTAAATAGAACAAATTAAGTGATGCATAAATTGAACCCTCCAAAATATCTGTGTTTTCAGATTCAGCTAACAACAGGAAACACAGTCCCTCAGACAAATTCAAGACAGCTTTGCAATTGAAGGTTCCATTATAATATGCTAATGTATTATTAGATTTCATATTGCCTTGGTTCCACTTCTCAGCACTCTTCAATAACCTTTGGCTTGTTATTGACTTCCTTTAAGGAAAGTATGCATCGCTGATCCCTGTAGTTCACGGACAGAATATGTGTGATTTACATTGTACTGAATTGGTTCAGTGTATTCAAGAGAGCTGTGCTTTATATTGCTTCTCTGATCACTTTACCACCTGCATAATTTGTCGCAAAATCATCCCCGGAGCAGTCCTAGTGGTGCTGACACCTGCCCAGCTGGTAGGTTTTGGTGGCTCGGTTGATGTTTAACCCTGCTGGGCCTTCTGTGAGCCCGGGCGAGCATGACCAAGGGTCTCCGCTCTTTCATTCTCTCCCAGGGTAATGAGCTGTAATAGATAGGGCCTTGGGCGTGACAGGAATACTGAGGGCCCCATCAAAGCAGCGCCCAGCGCATCCCTTTAAAGGACTGCTCAGTGCACATGCAAACACTCATTCATTCCTTTCTTTAATCTACTCCAGCCACAGGCTTTTCACGTACCGCTATTAGACATATTATAATTTTGTTGCCTTCTTGCAGCATCATTGCCTGCGTCTAAATTCAAGGAATGCATTTTAAATCTAGGAAAACTATAAGACTAAAAGTCACACACACGCAGACCAGTGTTTTTTAACAGGTTGATCATTTATTTGGGTGGTTGATCCCTCTAAGGGTTTAATATGCTGATGGGAAGCTTTAACATATCCAACACTTAAGAGCACTGGAACTAGAACAGCATTAAATATATATAGGGAATCATTTGTTTGCATGTTGGCACATTCAGCCTCTCGTTTCAGCTGAAATAATCCAGACACAAATTGAAAGAAATTGAAAGTTTCAAACTTTTTGGCCAGACAAAAAGCTGTTTGGGCAACACATCCAAGTAAATCATATATACTTGTATATATTGACGAAGTATACACACTCACACACACACAATAGTTTAGTGGCACTGACAGTCCAGATGGTACTCAGTGACTCTTACAGAACCACTAAATTGCCATGGTGATGACTCTAGATGGTTTTTCACCACTTTCACTTCACTAACAGGCCTCTCTGCCACTTTACTGCTCACCCCCCCTCCCCACTTTAACTCATTTTTTTTTAGCCTGTGTGCGCATGAGTGTATATTTGTTGTCCGTAATCTTTGTGACGGGAGTCCGCCAGGGTCTTTATTCTGCCATGGACTAATAAAAGCACACAAATTGCAAAAGTCAGGCCCTCCTATCTTTGTGTATCTGACATACTGTGCTATGAATTTCGCTGCACTCAATCCAAACTGACTTACAGGGAGGAGAATTCTCCAGTTTCTCCATTTAGATCAGTATCATTACAATTAACCAGTGTTAATGAACCATAGTGCATAGTGAATATTCATATACCCAAAGATTAACCTCCAAGACATGTAAACTAAGAGTTACAGAAGGCATTTTGTTTTTGTTTTTTATTAAAGTGTAGGAAAGCAGATATGATTCAGTGCAGCCACAGCGATGTCAGACACTTCTTAAACATATTTAAGCCTGTAGAAGATATATAGTTTAGTATATTTCAGAAAGACATGGCAAAATGTGCACTGCATCCTAACTTACCGAATTTCCAGCACTTGGAGGAAGGAGCATTTCTTTTCTTTTTTTTTTAACATTGCCAGTTCCCATCTGTCTATCCAGTATGTTTAGATAATTTTGCAAAAGGCAAACCTCTTTTTAAGTTTCAGCAGTCTGATCAGCATCATCCTCGCTCCTGTTCCTGTTTGTGATGCAAGCCAGCAGTGATCTGGCAAGCTGGCTCTCCATCCAGAGTTTTGATTGGTCCTTCCGACTTCAAATCACAGGTGGCTCGCATCACCAGCAGCTGAACTCGGGCTGCATCCAAAATGACTCTCTCGTTCACCCATTTACTACTCCCTATGTAACAGGAACACTCAGTAGTTTGAACTGAGATGTCGGTCACTAATAAATCAGTGTCAGTTTGTGGCATCATTGACGTGTAAAGAAAGGCCTAAATGCTCTGAATGTACAGTGCAGTCAAACGTCAGTACAAACTGGCTTGCAGGGATAAAGAAATCACCTGACTACGTGTCAGACTGTATTACCTCATACAAGCCGGTGCACAATCTTTGTTCACAAGCCTCAAGAAACCTACCTATCCCTGAAATCCACCAAATGCGTGTAAGCAAAGCTGCGTCCTTTGAAACCTTCAAGGCGTAAAATCCATGTCTCCCCACTGTCTTGTGATCTGCCTTCTTGCATCAACCTCTTTGATGATATCTTAACTTAGTTGAATTGCACTTTACTGCTGTTGATTTTGCTTTTTGTATGTATAGAAATGAAGTGTTGCATTGTGTAATAGAGCACTTCAAACTTTGATTCAGCTGTGATGAAGCTTAAAGGTGATGAAGCTTGACTATGCACCACTCACCGTGTCTCCACCAGATGCTGCCTCATGAAGGTCAGGCTGTCGTGGTGGTGTGTCTGTATTTAGGCTCAACTGCCAAATCTTTATTAAATAGATACCTTGATAGAAGTGAAGCACTGAGATAAAACTCCTGCTTGGCTCTGTATTCAATCTACTCCATGCTGCTATTTTATGTTTTTTTTATTATATGAATGTTTCAACCCTGTAATATTCTTATTCCCTAAAAGAATGTTTCACCCTTCTTCGAGACGCATTAATACGAATATCACATGGCTCCATAGTAGATCAGATCACATTCAACTAACATTTAATATGGGCACTGCGGCTGTTCTTCATCATTCTTTTTGATAAATACCAATTTTTTTATGCTTGGTTAATAAAATACTATTGCTGTAAAATTGATCTCCTAACGCTCAAACTGAATCAAACTCGATGAATAAGAAAACAGAGAGACTGGCATATGTGGTGTAACAGCAGCACAGCTCCGCTGGTGCAGTCTGACCTAGTTAGAAACAAACATTTAAGGTGCCGAGCTGCCTGTTTACCTCTCTGCCTGCTCATAGCTCCACCTTTGAGCAAGAGGATGGGCTACCACCAAGGTTAAAGGTGTGTTACATTCCACACTCTGCTCTCCTGTCACTCCTACTTACATTTACAAGATAACTATTGTAAAATATATATATTTTTTTGCCACCAACTGGAATCAGTCACAATCTTTTAGACTGATTCCTGGAGTCTGAATCCCACATCCTCACATTCTTTACCTACCCTTGGCTGTCATTGCACAGCATTGCATGCTCACTACATGGAGAATTGTAAATACAGAGACAAACGCTGAAGTGAAGGAGAGATGTGATGATGGCAGACAGGTCTCAGTATCCCTTTAAAAAAATAACCTTCTATGTTCTCTGCGTGCTGTCATTGTTAGCTGGATTATGTCTGGGTCAGACGTTCAGCTTTTCATCGTGCATTTACAAACCCTCTCAAATCACTCCCTGCACTCAGACCGCACTCTCTGTCCTTATATCAGAAAAAAGCTGCATATTTTTAAATGATACATTCAGTTATGAGCACGTCATTGTTCACAGATGTGTTGTATTTTACTTTAGTACCGCACATAGCTTATTATACATTTTATAAGCTGACTGCAGAAATTTTTCTTTATGCTCATAGTTGCAATTGTGCAGAATTGCTGTGGAGTGTGTTGTTAGGCTTGCTATGATAGAAAATATTACCTTAAAAGCACTTGGATAATACTGATGCTTAATAATTAGAAGGCTTTGACAATTTCATAATGAATTTTCATATAACACACCCGACATTTCGGTAACATATGTCAAGACAAGGGAGTGTACTGCAAATATGACACTTGGTTTTTGCTGCAATCTATGCAGATGATGCAACTTTGTTTTGTTGGAAAATGAAGCTGTTTTTCTTTTTTACATGACGGGTTTGAAATTTCACAACTGCCAACAAATAATTTCATATTTAACAAACAGCAAATCTATTTCCACTTTGTGTAAACCAGTCAAAGACCTTACAATAGAATATAATGCAATACTAAAGCACAGAAAACTGTGCTTTCAAAATGTACTACAGAGTTTAATCACCCTCCTTTTCATTGCACTGACTGGACGGCGCCTGACATCGCTCTGACTGTAAAAATAAGTAATTAATCTATAATCCACAACAGGCCATGCTGAGATTAAATGAAAATCAGCTTTTTTGGTCAGTACAAACATTGTTACAGTTCAGTAGTTTTATTTCTAAAAAGTCTTTAGAGACTGTAATGAACCTGTAATCATTGTTTGTATTTATCTAATATATAAAGCTTTATTCATCAAATACTTACTGTTCAGTGCTGTTGTGTCTGTTAGTGATTAAAATGGGATCACTAACAGACAGGGTTGGACTAGACTAGAGTAAATGTTTAAGGCAGAACTATGTGTCAGCGTCAGGAGGAAACAGGTGGCCTGCAGCGAGCTACTGACATACTTTCCATGATTTGGCTCGTTTTAAACACAACAATGTGCGTCTGACCTGTGCTTTTGTTTGGAATGGGAGTGAACTCAGACCCTCCTCCACACCCTATTGTGCGGTCATTTGGTCTACATGTGCTCTTGCGTGTGTGCATGGGTGTGTGTGTGTGTATGTGCGCAAGGGGTAAGGGTGATGTCATGTTTGATGACATCATTGCAGACGTGCCGGGAGTGCAGATTAGTAGCCCTGGCTCTTCTGAACCAGCTCTCCACAGCTGTCCTGCCTTATCGGTGTGTCCCGTCCTTTATCCCTCCCCCACCCCACCACCCCTGTGCCAGCTCTGCCAGTGTGTAAGCTCTAGAAATAGCCTCAAACTCAGCCTTATCTCCTCTGCCAGTCTACCAATCCCAGCTCAAATTGAGCATGGCAAAACCCTCCCATCCACATTCCAGTCTCACTACTACCAACTCTTTGGCCAGCCCTGTCGGCCAAGTCAATTTGCCAAAGCTTGAGCTCCAGCCTCACATGTACAGTGGTTTTTTTTTTTCTGTCTGAGTCTGTCTCCCAGTTGAACCGAATCCATGCTCTCAAGGCAGGTTGGCTACACGTGCAACCCCCCCTCCCCATCCACCCACCCCCACCTATCAACCCCAACCAAAAATCCCAGCAACAGCGGTGGCAACAGCAGCAACAGTAGTGGCTGACGGGGGAAGGCAACACACCTCGCAGCGGAGTTGACAGGACAAAGAGCACACACACTCCCACTTGAGACACACAACGGGGGAGGGCAGGGCCAAGCTAGGCTGCACCACACACCCATACATGCGACCCCCCTCCCTCCACCACCCCCCCTTGCACACCATATGCAGGCTCCTCCCTGCGCAAGGAGACAGAAATGGGAGGTGCAGTCAATCACACTGACAGTGAAAGGGAGAGGGTTTAGCTGGAGTTAGAAAGAGGGGGGGAGAGACGGCAGGAGAGAAGAGGGGACAAACCTACATCATTCCCAAATCAGAGTCAAGTGCCGGGGTACCCTGAAATTCATTCATGCGGAGCGAAAGAAAACAAACAGAAGAGAGTGTGTCCCATTTCAGAGACAACACAGGAAGTAGGGCATGCTCTGTACAGGGTGAGCAAGAGAGGGTGGGAGAAAGAAAGGAGGAGAGGGAGCAGCAAGAGAGGGAGAGCATTGTAGCGCTTATTCTCCACCCCTTGTCTTAAAGCAGCAGCAGGAGGAAAGAGAGAAGGAGTCAGGGAGAGAAGGAGGAAGAGAACCACAAGTAAGGAAGCGAAGAGGCGAGCAGCAGTCTGCATCGGCAGCAGGGGAGGGAAAAAAATGGAGCTTTGAAATCGCCTCTGCCCTCATCCATCCCTGCCTCTCTCTCTTTTTTTTTTTTTTTTTTTCCTCCCCTCTTGTACTGGCTCAGCCTCTGTTTCTCTCTCCGCCTGCCTTTGATTGTTCTGTGGAATTCTGACAATGCCTGGTGAGTGCTATCCTGCTTTTCACGTGTCACTCGCCGTCCTTTGTGTGTTGGTTTGCTTGGGTTCATGCAGTGTGATGATTGTTTTTGGGTTTTTTTTTCTGTGCGAGTGTGTGGCCACGAATAGAAATGTGGACTTGTGCATGTAGAGGATGCTTCATTGAGACTGTTTACGCTCCTCTGCCTCTGTGTGCTGTTACTCCAGCTGTGCTGTCCTCTTCTTTCGTCGCTTCGCTCTCTCAGTGACAATGCAAGGGAGGTTGCTCTCCTGAGCGGCACACATACACTACTACATCCTGCGTATATTCAGGATACTCAAAATTACATAATTGGTTTTAATTCCCAAAGGGGTCTTTCATTCAGAGCAGTGCATTTATTAGCATTAGATATGCATATATGTAACAGCAGAGATGATAATGCAGAGATGGGGGTTTCGATTGTGAGTGGCGACCACATCCTAAATGTAGCAACATCACACAATGCTGGCCTGTGTGACGGAGGGCAGCCAGCTAACACAAATCAGATGACTGGGCCACGCTCTGAGGTCAGCCGCTGTATTTGGCCAGCGTTCTCAGTCCAAGTCGTATGTTGGAGGCTATTAGCCGTTTGAAGAGAGCCGTGTGTCCCGAGGATGGAGAGTTTGGGAGTCTCCGAGAGCAACAGCTCATTTCATTGTAGAAATGTCTGCACAAGAGAGGAGGAGATGAGTGGAAGGGTTCTTCTTGGTGGTTAGTCATGAATCGACCCAGCCTTGGGCAGTTTATAATCTTGTACAGTCTTATGAGATTTAAAATAATCCTACAAGATGGAGTCAAGTCTGTCATTTTGATGTATTTCCTGGTAGTGATTTGATTTTTTTTTTTTCCACAAACGGTGCAATAAACGCATCATACAGTTTTACAGCTGCAACAAATGCTCATGGGTGTTAAACACACACTGTACATGCTAGTTACATGCATGGAATTAGTCAGCAGCCACCCATCAGATATAATTAAGTTTCTTCCAGTTAGTTGAATTATTTCATTTCAATTTGTGTCATTATACAAAGATGGATAAAACGCACACCCGAACTTCCCTGCCACATTACGCAGGCAGAGTTCTGTTGAACACTTCCTGCTGGAGGACAGCGTTCAACTAAACATTTATTTTCTTCCGAGGTGGCTTCACGGGAGGAAGCCATCTTTGGTTTAGTAAACACAGTAATGATAGTTTGATGGTTCTGTTGCTTGTTTACTGCAGTATGCAGATAGGTTTCAGTGCGAGAGCTCAGCTGGTGGTCCTCTTGATTGTAGCCCGCTGTTGAGCCCTCCAGAACAAAACCGAGCTTGACTTCTGCATATTACGCTACAGGCATTTGTGTCAGTCTGTGTTTGTATGCAGTAACAGTGTGGTTCCTTTTTTTTTTTTCTTCTTCTTCTTCTTCTTCCCCCCCCAGCCTGGGGTATCGGATCTGCTTGTATGCATGAGCAAATGTTTGTGCTCACGTTAATATATGTGCACATACAGTATGCAGATATGCATATGTTTTCAGCATGTGTGTGTGTTTGTACGTCCCAGCAATTCTATTTTAGGTCTTGCAAACCAGTAACCTAGAGAAGGGACGACAGAGCGAGAAATAGAGCTGTTAGTCATTTTCACAGCCTTAAACATGCAGGTTGGAGCAAGAGGGAGCGAGATGGTTCATACGAATGTGAGATGGAGATAAGACAAACAGTGTGAAGCAAATAAGATGTAGACAAAGAGGGTTGTCAGGCTGTTGTTGTATATGTTCTAATATTACCACTTATGTATGAGTGTATTTCCTGGATGTTGCTTTTAATTCCTCTTCTTGGACTGAACTTACGTAATGTATGATGAAATTAAACACTGATGTGTTATGATACTTAATAATGTAATCATTTCCTTGCTATATGTGTGTTACAAGGAAATGAAACATAAGGATAAAAAGGGAATAAACGCAGAGCTCAGCTTAGTACAGTATCTTTGTGCCACTACGTCCCGTCGCTTCGTGTCATTCTTTGAGTGCTCCTGTCTCTGTGTAATTACTCTGTCATAGATCATCTCTCTGATGTCCATTGATTTACCGAGGGCTGATGAAGTGGAGCAGAGCATTTGATCAGACACATTTACAGGGAGGGAGGAGTGGGTCAGCGCCGCACCCAGGGGCCACTCGACTCGGGGAGGGTCAAGAGGTCTGAGCCACTGGCAGCTTAGAGAGAGGGGGGGAGGGAGCCGCTGCTACAGTTTAACACTTAATCAACAAGATTTCACCATGACTGCAGGAACATGAACATCCAAGCATGTGCAGAGGTTTGCTTGGGACTATTGCGGGTGTGTTGCCTTTAACAGTCCTCTATTTATCTAAATATATGGTTGCTGTCCAGAAAAACATCTCCAGAGTTGGAGGATTGAGTGTTTTAGGATTATCTGAAAAGCTGTAAAGAGCGTTTATTGACATTTTTGAGATGGCTTTTACAGGACAGGACTGATATGCTGTTACTTGTTACTTGTTTTAGTGCAAACGATCGATCTGAAAAGGATTTGGAGCACGAAAGGAAGAGAGAATGATACGGAAATGTGTTAATTTCCGTGTTTGTTTGTATTCAACGGCTTAAATTCGATTCAATAACGTTTTTTCTGGATCTCCTCAGCCTTGCCAAGGAGAGGATGAAAGAGGAGCATATGCTCATGACGGGGCAGCGTTGTGTGTTGTCAATAATTGAATCACTCATTCGCTCTCTCTCCTGCCCTGAAGGCCGTGGTGCACAGTCAATAGGAACGACAGGAGAGAAGAGCTCTCAAGCATCAGTCTTACAGCGCAGGTCCCGTTCTGTCCTTCCGCTCCCACACTCTTTATATCTTTCTTTTTGCACAAACAAACATACAGGAGAGCTGATGTCACTGCCCTGTCTCTGGTTCCTCTGTGTGTGTGTGTGTGTGTGTGTGTGTCTCTCTCTCTACAGTAAGCTGCTTTACAGAAGTGAAATGGAGGGCAGGCTATAGAGGGATGAATGAAGTGATGCAGGGAGGGATCTCTAAATTGCTTGCCATTTCCTCTCACTTCTCTTCCTGTAAATACTTGTGGAGGAGAAGACAGAGAGGCGCTGTGTTTGGATTAGGTTGATCCTTTAACACTTTGCAACACTGCCAACAATGGCCTAATATAGTTAGACATATAAAAGGGGCAGTTACCTCGGTATAAATGGTTCAACAAATCTCAAATGGTTGACAGACTTTTAGATTTTTATATCGCCTTACTGCCCAATTCCTGCACGACTACAAGATTACCCTCCAAATTTAACAACAGAAGTAATTAAACTTCACTTGCAGACAAGATTCAGTGCGCTAACATTAACAGTTGTTATTCTTATTATTGCAGTAATTTTCATATCCTCTCTGGAATGCTGGTGTGAGTTTACTCTTCTCTCGGCCTGCTCATCTTTTTTGTCTCTCAGCCTATCTCTCCCCTGCCCTCTATCAACACATACTTTGTCCGACATGTCTCACCTTCTCTCCGTCCGCCACCCAGCTCTCCACGATGCAGACATGTGGAAGCTTGCCTGGAACGTACTGTATCCACCGATTATTTCTCCTCTCCTCTCCGATTCCCTCCCCTCTTCTCGTTACCACTGCGCATGCAGGTGGCACTCCACTAAACAGGTTAGCGGTTAGCAGGGGAATAACTTCTCAGAGGCGAGGCCTCTCAGGGACTGCCTACAGACAGACAGTTAGCCTCGTTTCTCCCACAACCGCTCTCATGACGCCGTCCTGTTGCCGTCTACTGCTGTACACTTGGTTCGCGACCTCGCCCAAACCCACCCACACGCTCCTTGGCACAATTTGACATGGATATTTCTTACGAAATTACATGGAATACAAATATATTTTCTGTGTGTGTGTGTTTGTGTGTGTGTATAGAAACATTGTCCGCACATGGAAAATATAAAAGTCTTGCCCACATGACTCGCAGAGTACAGAAGCCTATTGTTCAAAATACTTTTTTCTGTGAATAATGAAGATTTTAAGATAGTTTTCTGCATTCCTCTGCTGTTACAGTGATTACAAACAAGTTGCCACAGATAGAATAGCCTGTCCCTCGTTATGTTTGGGAGCAGTCACACTCCAAACAACCCTATGTGGTATGATATTATCATGACCCAGACCAGAAGAATGAGGAAATCCCCCAGAGTGTTTAGTCTCCAGGCTTTGCCTTGGCTTTGTAGTTAACCTTTACCCAGCCATTCTCCAAAACAGCAAGGCATGCAGGTCTGTTTACTTGTGATAAGAGCAAGCAATTCTAATCCATTGCATCGGGAGGAACAAATACATTAAACCTCCTCCAGTCTCACCTCCCAAATGATACTTAAATTGTTTTGGAGCTGGGGGAACCAGTCCACCTATAATGGGGTGCAAAGACCTTTTTCTGCTGTATAGTTCACAATGAATTCCATTATTAAGGTAGACAGCTGCTGCCGGCTCCTTTTAGAGTTTCACTTAAGTCTTTTTACATAATGACGTCTGTGTTATGTCTGAAGACCGTTGAATGATTGGGCTGAAATTTTCTCCTGTAGTTCAAAAAGCGTGTTAATAAGAAATACTGAAAGTGGTCCACGTCAAACTGGACCTGTAACCACAGAATTCTTTCTCAGGAGATGACTGGCATTTCTGGGGCTTTGGCTTTATTTGGAGCTCAAACATCAGTTCGAATCGAAGCGTCTCTTGACAGCATGTCTTAGCTGTGACATCAGTCTTCCCTCACTGGCTCGCCAGCTACATGAAAACAAGCATACAATACATCTGGCAGTGTGTCTCCTCCCTAAACCTGGCTGGCCTCATTTTCTCCTTCTCTCTCTTACTCCCTCGTTCCCTTTTTTGTGCCTTCCTTCTCTCTTTTTTTCTTTTCCTCCCCTTTTCCTGGAGTCCCCCTCTCCGGGCCAAGGACCCAGCATTTTCCCACAGAGTGTGGTGCTGAAGGCTGAGCCATTGTTTCCTGCTACAGGGAAACAGGGGAGGGAGGGAGGAGGCAGGCTTGACTTCCTGGCTGCCAACTCGGGGTCTATGTCAGTGTGAGAAAAAGCAGGGGAGACAAATCTGATGATGACAGAGGAACTGTGTATCCTCTGGAATGACTTTAGCAAGAAAAATATAGATTTCTCAGACAGTGGACTAAATAACTTCATAACAGACTGTCAGATTTTTCATCCTTTCTTTGGGTTTATAAGACCAGAGAATAGTCGTCACCACTGGCTTTTATGGCACCTTAGATGCATTGAGTTTATTTTGGCAATGTTTCTGTTTGAATACAAATTATATTTTTTAATTAATTATCATTATTATTATTATATAAATACCACAGTTAAAGTATAAGCTAAAACCGTGAAGAAAAAGTACAGTCATGTCAAAGGAGGTAAAGAAAAAGAAAAACAGCTGTAAGTGTATTTTATTTTGAAGGACTATATCCAGCCTCTCAGCTTGTACCTTCATAGGTCCATGAGTATGAATTTTATTGCATTACTTCATCACAGTATAATGTTACACTGGACTACGGGCAGGCTTGTCCCGAATAAGAGCACTGTCTTTTTAAATGGGATATGGAGAGGGGTGTGTTAGTAGCAACAGACATCCTTTGGGAGCGGTGTGGTGTAACTCAGAGGGCAGAGGCTCCAGCCACGTTCCCAGAGACTCAAAAATAGTCGGGAAAACACTGAGATCTGCCGCTCGTGAGGAATGCGACCCAAATTGAAGTCTTGCGTTTTGTGGATCCAGTTTGGAGAGGTTCTGCTGGACAATGTTTCACATATTCAGTAAATCGTAAGTGTCATTTTCCTTTAATACTTTATTCCTGGATGTGCTTGTTGCTGGGGATGGTTAGAGCACAGCTGCACGCTGTGGTTTTTGGAAACCTCTGTCTCTGCATCCACCCACGGCTCACTCAGGACTGTACATTGTGGCTTCAGCTAACTACTTTTTACTACATCTATCCCATAAAGTGCTTTCTGTGTGAATTATGAAAGTTGGATAGTTGATTAAAAAAAAGGAAAAGTGGCCCACATCTGAGGAGTTTGGGAGGAAGGTGCTGAGAGAAAAAACAAGGACACGTTTAGACTTGAACACGAAAACTATTCAGTGCCAGAGGCAAGTCTTGACTTTAAAGTGCAAATAAGATCCCAGTATTGACAGAACCTTTACCATTTAGAGCCAATTATGTGCTCAAGTTACTCCACCTGTCTAAATTTAATATTCATCAAAATGCAACCATGAAAGCTGGAACAAAGCGGGAAAAGTAGTATTTGCAGAGGTCATAGGCTGGTTATTGTTTTGCCATGTTGCGTGGGAAGAAAGTCCCTGCCCTCTTTTTCTCCTCGTGAACTTGAGCGTTTGCTTGCTTCTTTGTCCAGTGCCATGGGGATGTTTGAATATTCAGGTCAAGAACTGAAAAAACACACTTCCTCATCTCCTCTACTCCTTTGCACATGGTGTTATCAGTTCCCCAAGCACTTGACAGTTATGCAAGAGTTCAAGAGAAAAAAGCTTTCTTCTGACTAATTTATATTTGCCTCAGTTCATGTTAGAGAAAAATAGAATGACGTTTTTTTTTTTAATGCAAATTGGTCTTTGTTTTACAAACATGCATAAACAGCGGTATCATGTAAGCCTATACACACAGGCACAGATGCACACTTTCATGACCTTGGTGTGCCAAGTATTCTCAGCCTCATGGTCAAGCTTGAGTCATACCCACTAATATGTGACTGTCTTGCCACTAATAGTCTATTATTGTCACTGTGGAGCTTTGTGGTTAAAGCATACATTAATTTCCACCATAAAATGACGAATCAATAATGGCTAATGAGGAATAACAAATAGGAACTGTTAAACTCTAAGTGGAAAGTGTGTTTTCCTGCGAGTGTGTTTGGGATGATTAGTAATATGACATCTACATTATAAGCAATGATAGCATTTTATGGTGCAATACTTCACTGATTCATGTCAGGAGCTCATCTTTTCTCCTGATTGTCTTAATGTTGGAGGACGATCTCTCAAACCACTCTGACACCTCGCTGCCCTTCAGGGTTTCACAGTAAGGACCGCTGGATTGCCTGAAGCCAGATGATAAGTCAGTTAATTGGGCAGACATTGGCCCAACTAAGTCAGCATTTTCACTATCCCCTGCCTTATGATGGTGATAACTATATTATCTTTGCCTCCGTCTCCTACCACTGCCCCATTCTCCTCTCTGCTGTGGTGTAGTGCAGAATTAATGAGCGTGTTGAGTGGAAATGATAGTTATAGGTACTTTGAATTACAAAGCAAAAAGTAAAAAAGTTGTTTCTTTGTTGTTTTCTTAGGTTTCAAATGATGAATCAGCCCTGACCTGTCAGGGTTATTGGCAGTTCTAAAGTGGACTGAGTTGGCTAACTATAATTATCACAAACATGCTCAACAGGAACCAGCCACCATACCGTCACATATAAATATGATTTCCTCACAGCTTGGATGAATGCAGAGATGTACTGTAGTCCTGGTTATACTTAAAGAAACGCTTATTGTAGTTAGTCGTGTATTTAAAACATTCATTTTTCTCCTGTGCGTTATGAAACACATTCTGTGGAACACATTTTAATAATAAATACAGAATAATTAGCAGAAATCAATAGGGTAATGCATTCCATTGATTTTAGTTCATTTCATTTTGCCTGCTTATGAAATAATCAATTTTTGGCCCATGACTTCACCAGTCCACACTCAAATTATTAATTTTTATATATCTGTGTATTTTCTCTTTTGTTTTTTGTTTTTGGACAAATACTGGTGCACCATTGGTCGGACTCAGAAAACCCTTAATATTAGGGCTGCAAATTTCAGTTATTTTCATCATTAATTAATCTCAGTCATTTTCTAGATTAATAATTTAGCCATTTGGACCATAAAATGTCAGAAAATGTTCATCACTGTTTACCCGTGCCCAAGATGACGTCCTTAAATGTCTTGTTTTGTCCGCAACATAAAGATATTATGTTTACTGTCAGGACTAAAGAAACTAGAAAATATTCACATCTGAGAAGCTAATAAAAAAAATTGGTTAATTGGTTTTGTTAACCAATTAACAAAACAGTTAGCGATTAACCACTCCATCAATCGACTAATTGTTGCAGCTTAACCTAAAGTTGAATTTGTATGGCTTAATGTCATTTGTTGTGACACATTAAAGGACTTCTATATTTGCTTGCTTGGTAAATACCGTATATGACATGCACAGTTTGATCAGTCACAGACATATTGCTCATGTCTGGCAGCGTCTTCGTGTGTACATAGAGTTTCATTACTGCTCGGGGGATACCGCATGCGTGTGTGAACGTGTGAGTGGGTGACGAGTCACAGTAGGATGGGGACATAAAGTCATGAGACAGATTATTCCACTAGGCTGTCTGACATATACAAATACTATGTATTCTAGTCAAGCCAGATTCAGTCATGCTGTTTTTCCCCCTACATGTCCCATGAAGTGCATTATTTAAGTCAATATATCATCATACTGCATCAGTGAGTTCCAAGAAGGCCATTAGTCATTAGTATGACATTTGTCCTTTGCCCTCTGACCATAACTGCTACTTAAGGGGTTACTTTAGTGTGACCTTTGACCTCATTATAAATTGTCCCTGCAATATTTGGGTTGTCCTCACCCACCTGCTGTAATTATTGTGAATAGAGCGACTGACAAATACCAAAACACCCCCACATACACATTTGAGTGTAACAGCATTGTTTTGTAGAAGCTGCATAGTATGCTCTGATGACCCTTTGACTTTTGGCTCTTAAAACTCGCCTGGGAAGAGAAATAAGATGAGTAAGAAGAATTCACCGCATGTGTCACATCCTGCAGAGCTTGGCACAAATTAATACTCTCATGAAATCGCCACAAATGTAGAAAAAAAAAACGAAAGTCTTCACAGATCATTACAGGTAATTGGCATGCTGTGTTTTGCAGCTGCTAGTGCGATCCACTTCGTCCAGCGGTTGTATTTCGCGGCCAGCTGTTCTGTTCTCTTTCACTCAGCGCATGACCTCAGAGCCAAACCCCAGCCGGCAAACCGCTCCAGAGCTGCTCTTCATCGCTCCGTATTGGTCTCCTGTAGTGAGTGTCCTAGCAGATGTTACACTGAATTACCTCCCAGCCTAGCAGGGAGGCTACGCTCTCGCTGTAATCAAGCTGTGCATGTGTGTGCGTGTGTTACCATACAGCCTAACTCGGTGGCTGCGTTAGCTCTCCCAACAGTTGTTCTGTCAGCCACCTGATCCCAGTTACCAGCCGACTTTTTCCCACAGTGTAAGCGCGTCTGCCAGTGCAGACTCCTAAAAAAGGGAACTAGAGGAACTGATAATTGAGGAGATACTAATGCTAAAGCTAACTCCCTCCTTTCCTATGTGTGTGTGTATATGTTTAGTAGGAAGGGTGTGCGTGTGTTTGGATGCGTCTCATTCTTGCCTTTAAAAGCTTCCTTCCTCCCTGTAAATGAAAGGCCGTCTTTGTGCAGAGCTCTTGCTTCTATACTTTTAGATAATGCATGCTCCTATCTATAGCTCCAACTGGTTTTTCTGCACAAAAGTGGTCACAACATAGCTTCAGTTTTTTTTATTTCCTCTCATTTGGTGCAGTGATGCCTGGGGCTGTGTCTCTTTCTCTTCCCTCTTCTCAACATAATCTCTTTTTTGTCTTGCGTGCATTAGACCGCTGGCGGTGTGTGCGAGAGCCTAAAGAGCCGACGCCGTCAACCGGCACAGGTGCTGCAAAAAAGCACTGATGCACTGGATATGGACCAACACAGACTTCACTGTGCCCACTCATCTGTGCTATCCATCTGTTTAAATGTACATTTTCGTGTTTTTCCCTTTCGCTGTCATTGTTATGGCTTTCACAGCCATCTACGCCGCAGCCAATCAGGACTCAAAGAGGTCACGGATGGATGAGCAAAAAGGGTGTTTTTGATTGAGAGTGTCACTCTGAATGTGATGCGCAGAACATTTTTCTCTGAGGGTTATTGGCAGAGGGAATTATAGTAGGGCTGTCACATTAGCCGCTGCATCTCCAGCTTCACTTAACTCGCTCGCAACCTCAACCTCTGTCTTTGTCTTCGTCTCCAGAGATCGTTCTTTCTCTGCCGCGTGTCCGACTTCGACAGCGAATGAGTGTTGCTCTGCTGTTCTGTTGACTGGATCTTCTAGCCACCCTGAATGGTGCTTGGGCTCCAAGGCCTGTAGCCACATGTCAGTGGTTCAGCTCACACATCTACCGTTCTGCACCAGCAGCGTCTGACAGGACCCCCACCCACCCGTCTCACTCGTCTCTTTTCTTTGCCTCCTCTTGACTACTTTTATTTCTGTCTCTCGCTGTGGGCCAGACGTTTGTATTGTTGTCTATATTCTCCTGCTACCCATCACCCAACTGTTCACTTCAGTGCAGATGACAATGGACAGATGGCAGGTTGATGCACAAAAACATACATTTTCATTGCGGTGTGTTGCTGAATCACATGCGAAACAGAGGCATGAATCATCAGAAAACTCTTACACTAACTGTAGCAAGAGTTTAACTTCCTCTTTGAGCTGATAGCGCCTCATTATTCCCACCATGCACTGAAAAAGACTAACCACATCTGCTTGGATCAAATGAGCGATCGGGCCCATGACAGAGTTCTCTGCAATGTGACAGACAATGTAATTGTTTCACCACGGCCTGTGGTCCTTTCCACTGAGTCAGCGCCAAAGCATTGGGAATAATGGACACTTTATTGTGCGAGTCTTGATGTAGGAATAATGGCCTATTTGTCCACTTGCCTGTATCTGCAGCGCGTGTGTTTTATAATCAAGCTTGAACAATTACTTTGCAATCGCGCACGCGTGTGTGTGTTTCGCTGTTAACTGCGATGGTTTTTCAGCTTTGATGTTTCAGTTAGGCCCCAGGTGCTCGCCGAGTGGTTGATGTTGCCGGCTGGCTCGAGCTTTTCTGGTTTGAGCTCCATCTTACAAGCCAAGCCAGCTGCGAGGAGCGGTTCATGAATGTTTCGGTCTCCGCAGGGATATAAGTATGATGAAAACTCTGTGTTGCAACCTCACCTTAAGTACGCTATTACAAACCACTTGTCTAACCACTGCGCTACAGTTCTTACCAAACCATTTCATCTGGTTGCACAACTGTAGGTTGCCAAGCTTCAAGTCCAGCATAAAACATTTCTGCCTATTTATCCAAGAGCTGAGGCCAAATTTGTCTCTGATACCGTCAGGCTGCATTCATGGTCCTGGTTATTCATGTGGTACTTCGGCTTTCAATGTAGACCACATGTTAAAATGCTGTAATATGGAGTCTGGTGACAAATTATAGGGAAAATAGACTGTTACCAAGGTGTTGGCTCACAACAGAGCTAAGCATCCTTCAAAAAATAAATACTTACCTTGGAAATGCCCAGAAGATCTTTATCAACACTTACCGCTGTTATGATATTTCCAAAATCCTCAAACACTCTTTAAACCATCTGGATGAAAAAGTATTCTGTCCACCACACAAGATTCAAGATTTTTAACCTTAACTTTTCATATTTCCATCCAAAAGAATTTATACTTTTTGCAAAAGCTGATGCTTTTCTCCGTGACAAGGATGTAATTGTAATACACGAGGCACAAAAAGGGGCTAATGATTCACATCATGCTCAACCAAAACCCTCAGCGAGCCCTCATGCCCTGCATGGAGGCATCATTTGTTATGTTTTTCTACTCATTTAGTCCGGTGTGTCCTTTTTAATTTCGCATTACACAACATTTATTTAGCTGACACTGTTGTTCAGAGTGACTTACAATAAGTTCATCTAACCTCAACAGGAACGAGAGCTAGATGCCGTCAAAAATTGATGTTGCAATAATTTGTCACCCTGTATGTCTTTGCCTGGCTCCGCTTGTTGATATGCATACCCACTGGCACATTGGTTTCATGTGTTTGCTTGGTAGAGAGCATTATTAACAAGTAATTGCTTTGCCAGTCTGCAAGGGGAAAGCGTATTGATTGTTGTAAATGCCGGTCTAACAGCAGAGCAAAATGCTGTGTAAACACTGTGCAGGGCAGTAACCACAGTAAACACTGTTCTCAAGAAGACTTAACATCAGGCCGCTTAACGCTAGCATTAACTTGAGGACTCTCTTGAGAAACTTATTTGTTGTTTTAGGTTATGTCAGAAGCTTTAACTTTGGTCATTAGGACCATTTTGTGTGTTGGTTATTCCAGAAACGTGAGTGGAGGCACAACACAAAGAGGGTTTTGTTTCCCATGAGAAGATTAACACCACTTCACATGTGCTATAACGTGCTGTTGTTGTGGTGCATGTAATTATAGTGAAACAATGCATAATCTTGTAGCAACCAAGTAAGATGTAGACTTTGAAAGCACTGTTATTTAGAGTTGCAGTACATTAATTTTAGCCTATCTCGAGGCATCAGTATAAACATAGTCCCTTGTGGTACAACCAGCGAGCCAGCAAGTCAGTGTGTTAGAAGTCTAAGTGCTCTGACGCCTATATGGGCCCCAGGTTTCAAGACTATATCAGATCCCAGACAGGCTATCAGATGAACTCTTTTTTTACAGGATGCAGAGACAAAGCGCACTGGGTGCAGCCCAGACACACTCAGAATCCATTACTCTGCTCTGCTCTCCCCGGTACTTACTCCTAACTGAGTTTCTATTGAACCTTAGCTGAGCACGGCGCATCTAGATCTCAGACTGTGCTGATTTTGGCTTGATGGTTCGGCATAAATTCCTAAATAGTGAATGTACATCTACATCGCCAGCCAACTAGGTGTTCAGAGGATAAAAATCAGAACAGATAACGCTAACTGATAGACCATACAAAAATCCAGCCTAACAGTGTTGCGTCACAGTGTATTTTGTGAGTGTTATTTATGCCAATTTCACTAGTCCTCCCTTCTCATTTTCTTCCCTTGTTTTTTCAACTTGTGCACAAAACCTGAGGGTAATTGCCAGAATAATTTCTGGAAATATTGCAAAGAGGTTTATACATTTGGCTGAGGTGGAAAAGTTGGCATATCGACAAAGAAAAGGCACAATAAAGGCAGACAGAAACAGATGTACGTCTTGATGCTTTTTCTTCTGCTGCTGCAGACAAAACATGCAGGCCTAGCTGCCACTTACTGTTTTATGCATGCACTCGAACAAAAGGCAGAAACATAAATAATAACACCTCTATCATTATAGAACCTGATTAAAAACACCACAGTGTAGATGCGGATCAGAAGAGAGCTGCTGGTGCTCGATTATATGATTCTCTCACGTCACATGGAAACATCTATTTTCATGTAAAAATATAAATCTATGACTCATCAGTTGTATAAGCTTTTATAAAAGTATTTCATCCAGTTGCGTATCCAAACATAGGTATTGTAGATACAGTATGGAAAGTACTCCTTGCTACATCTCCTATAATTCTGACAAGGTTCTTTATGGCTTGACCTTTTCAATTATATAGTTTACTCCAGGGCTTTATATAGTCCTGTCTGTGTGTAGGAGCCACTGGAAGTTTCAAAACTATCAGAACTATATCCTGCGTATCTCCTGCATAGTGTCTGAAATATTTAGATGGCCCGAATCAAGCCCAGAAGAGGGCTGGATTGATCGGTAGCCAAGAGAAGAGAAGGGAGATAAACACGGTGAGAGAGATAAACAGAGCAGTGAAAGAAGAAGAAGCAGAAGAAGTGAGTGGGGTGGAAAGATGTCTACCAGAGAGCCTGAAAGAACCCTGCAAACATAAACTATACCCCGCCACCTTAGGTAAACACTGAACGAGACGAGGACAGGATAGGGGAGAAATGGAGGCAGAGTAATGGAGGATTGTCAAGGACAAAGAAGGACATTTTCTGAGAATAGAAGACGTTTGGGGGGGGGGACCAAAGAATAGAGGAATGAAATGAAGACAGCAGGCTCCGCTTTTTATACCAGTTGTTATTTGCAGAGGCTGACATGAACAGTGTGTCAAACTGGGTGATACAGAAGTTATGAGCAGATTTCACACGCCAGACAGTCTTTCATTGTCATTATTACAAAGTGGCCAACAATAGGCTGTAAATTACACGTTACAGTACAATTTAATACAGTGCCATACAGATGACAGGCAGCATTATTATTCATCAATTCATACACAGTCTCCCACCATTTCCACTGACACTAATGTTCTAATATGATATGCTGAGAGAAAAAGAAAATCATAATGGAAGAAATACTCCTTTTGGAAGATGCATTCCTCTCTCTGCTGTGATTTCTCTTCCCAACATGCTGAATATTACTCCAGAGGGTCTTGCTTTTGGCAAACTACACTGGCTGCATGTTCCAGTCCATTTTCACAGGGAAAATACTTGTATGCTGCCTATTAGTTGTGGTAAAATATTAGAAATTTGTTTGCTGCTTGTTAAAATGTTTGATGCGTTTGTAGCATCACCAGTAAAACATCATCATGCAGGTTTTGGGACTATCGCTTCCTGTCTCTTACAGCACATCCCACTAGAAAACCCCTGTTTCCCCTCCTCTCCGCTTACTTGACTCGCTCCTTTTTCTGCCCAGTACCCAGCCAGCCAATCACAAAGCAGAGCTAGGTGCAAACACACTTCCCCTGCAGCTGTGCTTTAGAAAAGGCTAGAAGCTCCTAAAACTGAAGCCTCATATCCAAAGCAATCCTTGAGGTGTTCACACATGTATTTATTTATTTATTTTCTCCCTTTTCAGAGGATGAAATGTGCCTTTATGTGTGCGAGAGTGAGAGATAAATTGGGGAGCGAGCCCAGATTATTATCCACTTCACAGTGGACAGTGGATTTGACAACAAAGCTGGCTGGCTGTACAAAGGGCTGGATGTGGTTGCTAATCTGTCATTACGGGTGCTGCATTTTTTCCTGGAATGCTCTTCTTTTAGCCCACAGAGATGTTCACACACACACACTAACACTCACATGCATGGGATTAGTGTGTTAGGCGTCCATAGAGGACACTATTAACAGAATGCTGTCACTCATTACACTAGCAATCGACCTTCTGTCATGCTCATCCTGCCAGTGTCTGTGTGTCAGGGGCTAATGTTTGTGTAGCTCGCCTGTTGCTGCTTGCATCCCTCGCTACTGTATTTAGCTTTTCATCCTCTTATCACTGTGAGCTGGGCTGGGGCATAGGCAAGGTTGATGGTTAATAGAAATGCAAGAACGTCAAGGGCTGGTGTTTGACTCTGTGACATAAGACTAAAAACTATTACTTCACCTCATTAAATGTTGGAAAACACAGCTGTAAACACTTAACAACATAACTGGTTTGTTATGTAAGGGGATAATGTACAGCAATCCAACAATTGTTGCCAAATAAGCCCAGTGATGTAGGAATTCTTGATTCAACATGAAGTGGATTATTTTGCAATAATGACACACTCACTGTATGTTATTGAACTTAATGCACGGCTGCTTACTAGAGAAATTAATATGACCCAACATATTTATTTAAAAATTAGTTAATTGATTTAAAAATTATATTATTACATCCACTATGGCCCTCTAGAGTCTATGATCAGAACTGCGTCCATAGCAATGGTGGCGGTCTGTTATACAAAAATAACAGATTGTAGAAAGCCGTAACTGACCGATCAGAATCAAGTATTTGACAAAGCTGTGTAATACTGAATGTTAGTCGAGACAACTGTTAAATTATCGTGCTGTGGCTTATACATGGTCAAATATACACTGCACAGAGACACGCATTTGCTCTCTCCTGGTGACATCAAACACAACACACAGTGGAAAGCCTGTCACTTTGTCTCTTAATCTTCTCTGGCTGAATAATGGCCTCCAATAGAGCTTCGGGGCTGTCTCTGTCAGAATATTGAACTTTCTAAAGTGCACTTTGAGCTCCCGTCATTATGCAATAGAGAAGAGTTGACCGGGTTATGACTTTGTGTGGTGTGTGTTTGTTAAATTGAGCTCCACAAAACAAATAGCAAGCAGTTTATCACTGTGAAGCATTATCACATCACGGAAATCTAAGTCTGACCATTAATGATAATCAATGCTATGAATTGCTTCCTATTTATAGTGCTACTGCTGCATCAGTTTGCAGCACAGCTTGACTCAAATCTTTCATGTTATTTCATTCATTCATTGATGTTTCAAGTTGAAAACGAGACTTCCCAAAGCATCCATTAGCAAGTGAGCTTAGAAGTGGGTGCATGAACATGTGTTCATATAGCGCGCGAGCTTGTCGCGCTGAGGACTTGCTGACTTTGAGTGGAGCATCCTCTCTTCGTCATCCTCTCACTCCCTTGCTTCACACTCACCATGAACGCTCGCTAATACACGCAGTACATATGCTCCCCTCTCTCTCTCTCGCTCACTTCCTCCACTCAGAGTCTGCAGGGTGACTCAGTTCTCTCCCTTTTTCCACTCTTAGATCTCATCTGATGCCAAGGCTGAAGGAGTCTCGCTCCCATGAGTCATTGCTCAGCCCCAGTAGCGCTGTGGAAGCCCTGGACCTAAGTATGGAGGACGAGGTTGTCATCAAGCCTGTTCACAGCAGCATCCTCGGGCAGGACTACTGCTTTGAGGTGAGGCGGCACACACACATACAGCACATAAATGCTCCTGGCCCTGCTTAATTAAAGCATCCACTTGCATCCATACATTTCATGCTAGTAAGGAATTATTTCAGGCATGCAAGGCTCAAAACTAAAGGTCATTTTCTCCATAGACAGTGTTTGGTGAGTGGAATTTAGGTCAAATGACTATGACTAATGTGTAAGGGTCTCTCAAAGTGATGAACCCACAGACAATTATCACCAAACGGTGCCATTCCCATCAGCTTTAAAGAGCGATTTAGCGTCTTTCAGCGCAGTCTTTTTTTTTTTTTTTTTTCATTGTTTTGCTTCACTCTCACAGCTTATATAAACCCACTGCATGCTTCAAGTCCAGCACCAAACAGTGGACAAACAAAGTCATCAACTAGCTAGCGAACAAGGTGTATTTAATTAACCAGATATGACACCCAGGAACAAGCGGAGACCAAAGTAGGGTTAAAAGGAGAGTAAATATTGAACTTAACATTAATCAGGCAGCCAGAAACACAACTCCAAATGAATGCTAATGTTGATCTGTAAATAGACAATATTTGCCATTATGTGAACCATAACAACTTCAGAAGGCGATAAGATGTCAATGTTTATAGCTTGTTTGGCTGCCACTGTTAAGTCCTGCTGCCTGAGCTGCATATGCATAGTAGACGCTAAAGATTACACTCTGTCAAAGCAGATTTCTGGGTCATCTGAAGATGAAACCATTTGCGTTCCCTATTGCAACAATAAACCATCTCAGGTTTGATACAGCTCTTTTCTTTATTTATTCATGAACTAATAATTATTTTTATTATAATTTTTTCTCAAATGTTTCAAACGATTAAAAAAACTGACGTGAATTAACAGTGGGCATGGGAATTGGTAAGACTGTATTGCTACCAGTGCCAGCATCGTTTCCACTTATCAGTTTGATTCATTATCAGTTCACTTATTGATTCCTGATAAGATGTCTGTTTAGAAAAAAAAGTACACAAGTATCAACGTCTGCATTTGTTGTCTGAACGCAGTGTAGAAAGAGAACAGAAAAAGGCATGCAGAAGTGCAAAAGCTCCACTGAATTTGTAACTCGTTCTCATGATTCCCGTCCCTAAAAATGTGAGAATATTTGTACAGCATTTATTTATGTTGCCTTAGTTTAAGAGAAAAATCAGCTAAGCCTGCCTGCGTGGCGCTAATGTTATTATAACAGGATACTCACCCACAATTCTGATGGATCAGACAGTATGGAACCGGTAAAACTCTCCGATTCCCCACCCTAATTAACAGCCGGGAAGAATACTTTTGGAACCAGCAGCTCCTCACACCCCACATCCTACGCCTCATCTTGATTAGCCGCTGATGGCTAATTATAAGCAAAGGTTCAGATACAGATGACTTTTCTGTATTAAAGGTTACGTCCTTATGATCGTCAGTTGACTGGAGTCATTTCCAACAAGCCTCTAATTACTGTAAGATTCGCGTGTGTATGATGTGTGTGGACAAACACGTTTTTTGCAGCTGTGTCAGTGAGGGAGCCTTTGGTAGCCTCAGAGTGAGAGAAATTAATGAACACTTTCAACAGTGTCTACTGTAGAGACCAGAAATCTCTACTAATCTTTATTATCCTGCTCATTACATCATCTATCTTTTTTTTTTTTTTTTTTGGCTCTGTCTGTTCTCTCCCAGTCCCACTGTGCATTTTTAAATCATCCAGTCATCACCCAGCCTGCCAAGCACCAAGTCATCTGTCTCCTCTGTCCATTTACACCATCCAGTCACTCCTCGAGACTGCCAAGTCATCCTCAGCCCCCTCATACCCATTAGTGTGTATTTGTGTGTATTGTTGATAAGCAGACAAAGCGGCATTTATGAAGTTTAGTAAAAATGTCTGTTCCACTCATTCCCTGTTATTGCTGTGCATGAGGTTTGATCATTAAAGCATTCGTTTCCCTTCCCTCTCTCTGCGGTAGGTCACCACCTCCACAGGAAGCAAATGTTTTTCCTGCCGTTCATCAGCCGAGAGAGACAAATGGATGGAGAATCTGAGGAGAGCGGTGCAGCCCAACAAGGTAAGCACTGCGAAAACGCAGTAGGTGGGACAAGACTGCGTGTAGTAATCAACACTAATAAGTTCATGTACGAGTGTCCCAATTCCAAAACCACACTTTGCAACATTGATTAGCACAAAGACAGCGAGCTTTACGGTGTCGACACCGTGTCCCCTGCTCTACGTACAACGATGCGATCTGATATGTTGACATCCAGCTGTGCTCTCCCTGCAATGTATACCTCAAGAGCAGAGGACACAAAGGTTGCTGGGAGGAACACACGGACTGTTTTTTCTCCTGAGCATTCATACCATCTGTACTCTTGACAAACACAGCTGTGACAGAGGGAAAGTAGCAAAAATATCCAGCCAAGAAAACAGTCTTAATCTCGCAGCGTCTTTTTGCTCCTTCATCTGTCGTTATTTAGTAAATTACTCACTAATTAGAACTTCCCTAATAGCATTTGAGTCGTTCTTCGCAGCTTTTTTTTTTTTTTTTTGGCAGAAATGTGTTATTTCTGTCTCTCTTTTTAATTATTCCGTGATTCTGAGAGATTAGATGCGGTGCAATGTTGTTTTGGCAAACACAGAAAATGGAAACAGATACTGAAATTCTTTGGAATTAGATCTCTGACGTCGTGTTCAATAGGTTGAGCTGATTTCACTTAAACTGCAAGTGCTACAGCACCACACAAGCAAAAGCATGAAACGTGGATAAATTAAGTATATAAATAATCTGACAAATTATCCATTGTGTTGCTGTAAACATATTAAAAGAACTTTATGCAGGAGACATTGAAGACTCAGCCTGTTTTTGTGGTTTACAGGTGAGTATTTGTTACCATGATCTCACCCTAAAGTCTCTTTTGTTACTGGCGTTTTGTAGGATGAAAGAATACACAAAGAGTAAAAATTTAGATGAACAAAGGAAATATAATTGTGTTCAGTCATTTTCAATACCTGTCTGCCTGAGATAAAATCAATGTAAATGAAACAAAGGTGGAGTAAATGCTAAGGCTGCACAATTCAGCTCCTGAATAAGAGGATAATTATGGGTAATTAAGATAATAGGCAATTTACAGATATATCATCTTTGTGGGCTGGTTTTTGATCGTAATTACATTTTCCTGCGTGTGAAAAGATATACATGAGACGAAGTTTCATTTCTAATTAACGGTATAGAGCAATTTTGTTGCGGCAACATGGTGAAATTTAGAAAATTGACGACTGACAAGGCGTTACTGAACGCTGATCACATGTGACAATGTCTCAATTTTCAGGAATAATACTGAGCAGAGGAAATACTTGACAGACAGTATTAGTATTCTCACAGCTGAACAGAAGAACTCTTCTCCTATCTGTAAGAAGGTGATGGAAGGCGGTGTGACATTCACCTTGAATGAACCACAGACACATTAAACGTTTCCCAGAGTTCAGAAACGCCTCATATTGGGACGAACTTAACGACTGAGATCCACAGAAACACATTAAATTAAATGAATAACATTTTGTCCAGATACTGTTGAACTTTTTTTAAGCATAGCCAGTGTTTCAAGCATGCTCTTGATTATGAGAGGCTCTAGTATTTCTTTATAATGATGTAATTATTAGGGGCCGCTTTTCTTCGTCTTCATTTTCAGAAGGTGGTTTTCAAGGCGATCTGAATAATGGGCCAAAAAATATGCCCCGCTCTTGAAGAAAAATCAATTGATGACATAAGAATGGGTTAGTGCTCTGAAAAATGTAGGAGTGAGATTTCTGCGTTTTCATAAAGACTGCAAACGCAGGCGAGAAAAGGATTTTAAATTGCCACTATGAAATGATTGAAGTACCGTCTGAAATGTTTTTGTCATTTACAATGGAGGAACTTCAAACTTGAATCACTGTACTTGTGCAGACATTTGATGAATTTCATTTTTTGGTTTACTCCATTAGTTTTAGGTTTCTTATTTTCCTCCAGTGGTGATGATGTAACTAACTTCCTATCATCTCATCTCTCCTCGTGTCTCCAGGACAACAGTCGTCGAGTGGAGAACATGCTGAAGCTGTGGATCATCGAGGCAAAGGACCTGCCAGCCAAAAAGAAATACTTCTGCGAGCTTTGTCTGGATGACTCCCTCTACGCCCGCACCACCTGTAAACTCAAGACTGACAATGTCTTCTGGGGAGAGCACTTTGAGTTCAATAACCTGCCTCCTGTCAAGAGCATCACGGCCCACCTCTACAAAGACACAGACAAAAAGAAAAAGAAAGATAAGAACAATTACATTGGACTCGTCAACATCCCCATCGCAGCGGTTACCGGACGACAGTTTGTGGAGAAGTGGTATCCAGTCAGCATGCCCAACCCCCCCAAGGGCAAGACATCTGGGCCTATGATTAGAATCAAAGCACGCTATCAGAGTATGAACATCCTTCCCATGGAGATGTACAAGGAGTTTGCAGAGTACACCACCAATAACTACATGCTGCTGTGCTCGGTGCTTGAGCCGGGGATTAGCGTCAAGAACAAGGAGGAGATGGCGTGTGCACTGGTCCACATTCTACAGAGCACTGGCAAAGCTAAGGTTAGTACCGACAACATGTTTTAACTCTCCATGGAGAAATAATGCATAACAAAACCAGAATAGGAGACCATTATTGTGCTGCGAGGAACTGATGTGATTATGAAGCACACAGAGGTTAACCGTTCCTCCGCTGCCTGCTCATCTCGTGAACTCTTGACCCCCGACAGCTGTAATACAGAGCAGACAAAGACCAGACAGACAGGTGATTTCCTCTTGCTGCACCAGCCTGTATTACATTTTTAACTCAAGCTAATCCCTTACATGTATCCCCTGCAGTGCTTCATGGCATACCGATGCAGGACAGAGGCACAATACATCCACCGCTGTCTGCAGCACCGCAAGCACGGGGAGATTAGTCTACCACAGTAGGAGCTAAGTCTCCCATGACAGCAGGCCCGTCGGACTCAGATAATCTCCCATCCATCCAAAACAGTCGTAATTGACTTTACGCTGACAGCACGGAGTTTGTCTTTTGAGCGCGGTGAAGTGAACGCTGGCATTTTGACCCTACTTGACATCGTAGTACGAGTTATGAGAGAAGAAGCGACCCTGTTGGGCGCTGAAAGAGGGTGTAAATAAGCTTAGAGCTGATTAATCAAGTAATCAGAATTAATCAGCAAATATTTGGACACTAGGTTAGTCGTTTAGGTGTTTTTTCAGGCATAAAGTCTCTTTTATATAGTTGTAAATAGAATTTGCTTGAGTTTGGGTGTGTTATTCAGACATTTAAAGGCGTCAAATTGTTGTTATTTCGCTATTTTCTGCTATTTTAGAGACTAAACTGATTAATTGAGAAAATAATCTGCAGATTAATCAGTGATAATATTAATGGATTTAACCAAAGCATTACAAATGCTAGTTTTTTATCAGAAAATACGTATCCTGTTGTCCTTGTAATATCTCAAATGATTGTTTGTTTTTATCTGAATATTGCTTCAGGCCGCTTTCTTCACTGCGGCGTAAACTTCTTCGTCTTCTCTGCCTTCGTCAGTTACCGGTGACGACTTGTGCCTCAATTTAGTTTTTTTTTTTCTTTTTTTTTTTTGACAGTGTTTAATCAGCAGAGCTTTGAAACTTTCTTTGACTTTATCACGGCTCAGCGGAATGATGAATGATCGGTGCTTAAGATGTGATGTCTATCCACACTGTACCGCCAGTCTGCTGGGTTTAAGGACTGAAAGCTGCTGATTGATGGGGGAGAAGGCATCTGCTGGCCCCCAGAGAGACGGTCACATCCTTAATTGCTTTCAATTAATCCCCACCTTCCAAGCAAAGCACTAAAAGTTTTACTTCTTGCTCACCTCCTGGTCTTTCTATCCCAGCTGGATTTCTTCTTCTCGCTGTCGATGTGCTGCTTGTTAAATGGCAGCGGAGATGCTATTTTTCAAGGTTGCTCATCATGAGACACCCTCAAGTGAATTCCTCACTGCATCTGAATTCAAGAAAACAAAAATCAATAACAAAAATCCTTTTAATTTGATCTTTTTTTTTGTCTTTGTGGGACTGTGAATACAGGGAGAACACAGAGACTGACTTAAAATGGAAGATTTAATGAAAGCTGCTGTCGAAATGTCGAGTGTCAATGCTGTCTGCCGCTGCAGCTTCCTTTATGAAAAGACTTTCATCATTCAAGACACGGTGATATGGTCTGACATATTTAGGCGGTACACACACACACACACACACACACACACATACTCGAGTACATGTTTTTCCTTTAGCCTTGATGGATAGAGCAGTCATGTTATGCCAAACACACAGCGATACCAACAAACCACTTATCCTCAGATATTCCTGAGGCTTAATTAGTCCTATATCCTCGACTGCTGCGCAGATTCTTCACGTACACATATCTTGGCCAGTGTTGCATGGTTTGTTCATTTACAATGGTTTGTTCATTTACAATCCAATGATGAAGTTTGTTTTTCATGTGCTGCCAACTCGGGTGCGGCTTTTGCTTACATTTGTGGGTGATATTTAGGAATCAAGCAATTTACATGAGCAAAGATAAACTCTGGAAAATCCTGTAAGCCTGTTTTTTATTGTTTTCCTGCAAATGTTTAATACAGCCTTTGGTTATTTACCCCTCGCCTCAGTATGGTTGTGGAGTCTTCCAGCTATCCAGGCTCAAGTCAGAATCCATGAGTCAGTATCTAATTCTGTGAGCAGCACAGTGGATTTTTATAGTTCAGACAGAGAGACACAGGCTTTTGCATTGGAGAGCCACAAAGGAGCGCCCCCCTCTTACACCCAGCAGAGGTGAACCAGAGGTGAATGTTTCTTTTTTGGAGATGCAGCGGTAACTCTTTTGTTACTCCGAAGTTCTGCTGATGTGCATCGCGTTTAATCAGCTGTGCACAGGTGGGAAACAGCTTCTAATTGCAGCTGGGCTATTGTTAAGAGATGCAGATTGCAGGTTCTAACGGGCATTAGTATGCAACACCTCGAGACTTCTGTTTCTTCCCGTGTCATTTTATCACCCATCACCGAATAATTACACCCCAAATATTCTGCTCCGTTGCACACTCGCTCCTTCTCGCTCTCGTTCTCTTCCTACTTTCCGCCTTTGTCTTCCCTCATCTCTCTTTCATGCTTCATTGCGTCTTGAGGCCAAAGCTCTCTGGAGAGATGTCATTACTGATGCTATATTGATGTCTGGATGCACGGCGGCCACGCCCTGCGTCACTGAACAGACGCTAACTTTATACACACACCCACGTATAATCACAAGACATTAGCAGGTGGTTGCAGGTAATTTATACAGTTTTATGCATGAGCAAGTAGCCCTGAAGTCGTATGAAGATATACAGTATGTGGCCTTAGATAGCACAGGATTAGGTCAGAGGTATAAATGAATGAATCAATAGTGCTTTTTATGTCAGCTGACGTTATTTGACTTTGAAGCTATAAATTCAGCTGAAATCAAAATGAGAAATCCAGTCGTAACATTTCTGCTGAGCTCTGGTGCTGGAAGGTCACGACACCAGCCCCCGTGGGACCCACCGTTATGTCCATACACCCAAACAGCACAACTAGAAGCTCCACGGCTACAATAACAAGCCCTCTGCTGTGTTGGAATTGCCTGGAAGAAGTTCACCTTTCTTTCATCTGGAAATACCCACTCCTGGCAAGAATCCTCCGCGTTATTGATCTAGTCTTGTCGACGCCTCGGCCCTCAGGAAGATTATGTTCTAATTTTGTTGCCGCTCCTCTCTCTCTCTCTCTCTCTCACACTCTCAGCCACGCCGACTGTTGGAAGTGACGATAAGGAGGATTTATCCTTATGATAACTGGCTAGAGGAGGGCGGTGCTTTGGTTATTATGCCATTGCATTTTTATGTTACTGCTCCTCAAGGTAAACTAACAGCCCTGCTTAAGAGGGCGAAATATGTGAGTCTCTCCTCGTCTCCTGTGGTAAACTGCCGTAGCACAGCTCCGGTTATGTTAAGCACAAGCATCTTATTAATGCATTCGGCGTCGTCATCAGTGGGCAGTGATGCTCATCACCACAGCTGTGGCACGCGGGCACAGTTTGTCGTACGTGCATAATACAGTGTGAAAAATGATTAACTAACATGACATGAAGGGCTCTGGTAATTCTGTATTCCTCTGGGCTTTTTTATTTTTTTAATGTGGCTTTAAATTAATCACTTGTCCCCTGAGAGGGCCAACGAGCGATCATAACAGCTAGCCACTTGTCAATACCTTCCTGTTTAACTTACACTTAAACACCCCCGTTAATGGGAGTTAACAAAGAGGAGGTCGGCCCTCTTGTGAGGAACTAAGATGGATGTTGATGTTGGAGACAAGCGAACAGTGTGTGATGTGTCATGAAGCCTTAGATCTCCTCTAACCCGAACAGGAAATAAACGCCAAACGCATCAATACACTTGCTCTCCTCATAGTCAGTACTAGCGCACCATATCCTCAGACTTTTTAATAATTCCAGCATGCTTTTTATTGACCAGTCCTTGCCAGCGTGGACTGATGGAGAGAAAGGTGAAACCGTTCCAAACAGAGAGATGTGAAGAGAAAAGGTGAAGGCACCGACAACAAGAAGAGAAAAGAAGGAGAAGAGCGTTTACAGAAATGTAGTTTCAGCTTGCAGCAACACACTCTCTGGCCGTGGAGCCAAAGAGCAGCAGGCTGCAAAGAAAAACATTCAGCTCCACAATGATGCTCAACGCATCGATCTGAAAAGCCTCTTGACGTCTCAGTTGGCACTCAGGTTACATAGATTCTGTCTCTCTCTCTCTCTCTTCTCACCATCTTTTATCGGTTCATGTCATGAGCTTAACTCGCATGTATTATGTTTTATGCGCCTAACATACGTGTGCGCACCGAGGGGTGCAGATAAAGTGCTGAAACTGTGAAAAAACAAATGAAATGGAACACACAGAATAATAAATCAATATGATCTTCACCAGTAAAAGCCAGTTTGTGTATAAGAGCTGGTGATCATTACTTATTCAATACAAAACATCGAGTTCCCGCATTGTTCCATATCTCCGGCAACATGCTGAGCCTCACCTTAAGTCGAGTTCACCTAGGATAGCTTTTCCAACAGTTTGGTTGCTCTGAACCTCTGTTCATTTGAGAAGTTTGAAAAACTTGATAGACGCACAGTTCCTGTTGTCTCTCTCAGAAATCAAGCTAAATCTAGTTAACCACATTAGCTGCATGTTTCTATGGATGGCAGTGTAGATCTTCTACCTTGGTCCATAAATATCTCAACTGTTGGACAGATTGCCGCTAAATCTTGTGGGTGTCTCATTGTCCCCAAACGGTGACTTTTCCTCTAGCACCACCAGACGTTTGTTTATTAATAGAATGTCTCGAAAACTATTAAGTGAATAGAATGAATGTGGCTCAGACACTCATGTATCCCTCAGGATGAAGTGTAATGACTTTGGTGATGCCTTAACTTCATATCTATCACCAACATGAGGTTAAAATATCTGCCAAACTACATACTAATTAGCAAATGTTAACATGATTAACCAAGATGGCAAACATGATAAACATTACACCTGCTACACATTAGCATGTTATCATTCATTATCAGCGTTTTGACGTTAGCATTTAGCTCAAAGCACCCCAGCGTCCAAGTACAGCCTCACAGAAGTCTTGTTTATCTTTGATACTTTTGAAATTATCATTTCAAGTGAGATAATATCGTGTATCTCACGGGATTCTGCCTCATTTTACAATGTTCAAACTTTTCTAAAAAAATCCAGAGACAAAATGAAACTTAAATAGAAATGAGTGGAAACATCTTGGTCAACGGACAGGGTTTTTCAAATAAGATTTTAAAGCTCAATGTGAGACTAAACGTCAGGTTAAAGTTGCCCACTTTAACCTGACGTTTAGTCTCACATTGAGCTTTTGATTTATTAATCAAATATGCATTTCACGGCTTCGTGGACCGCGCTTAACACTTAATACAAGACGGAAACACACACATAAAGAGTAAGTCAGCAAAACATGATGTTTGGATGCTGATGACACTTGCTGTAAGACCCCCTCCAGTCAAACCTATCTTCATAATGATCATGTGCGCTAGCAGCTAAATCAGGAGAGCTGCAGCCCTTCCTGTTTTTTTTTTTTTGTTTTGTTTTTCTTTTTTCATTGAATGATAAGCCTCTGTGCCTGCGGGAGGTACCGTTTCCATTTCCATTCGGCCTCCAGTCCTCCCCGTCAACCCAATGTGACCCTCACAGGAAGAGCTGCAGGTTATAGTGCTGTAATACTAGCTACCAGTCTCCAGGGAGGGAGGCAGAGAGAGATGGAAAGATGAGGAGAGCGCAAGGATGGAGTGGCTGGAGTGGTTCCTGTTTTCTCTCCCACCCCTGAGTCTTCTCTCAGCCTTTGCCCCAGGCTGGAAAACCAGGCTCATCGATCAGTCAGATTGTTAATGTTATACGCTTTCCATTTTCTCCTCACATTCACTACTTTTTCTTACAATACTCAAATTATTAAGCCCAAACTTTCATTTCAAATTGTCTAAAATTGTTTATTTGCTGCCTTATATACATATTATACACACACACACGCACACACACCTGAATATCAACACTGAAGCATCAACAGGTAATTTCCATTTTATTTGTTTTGTAATGAATCCCATTAGTTCCACAGTCCAAGACTTCTCCAATAATGTTTTATAACCATTCACAAGATAAAAAAACAAGAAGCATCTATGCCAAAACAAAAATCATTATTCATGCTCTGTTGGACATCATTGGGATGTAATACACACACACACACACACACACACACACACACACACAAAACATTTTCACATTAAAAAATGGACACACTGAAAGAAAAGTTAGCTCTGGTATGAATATATTTCAGTATTTTGTTTGTAATTTAGCCATTATGAGCTTCATCACTTTTTACATTCAATGTAATGTACTGTGTAATGTCGTGCACTGCCTCTCATTCACATTACGCAGAACACGACTGTGTAAAGCGATCTGTCGGTGATATTTGAACCCACTTGAGTCACAATTTGAAAGAGCTTGAAAGAAAATGTTTTCTTTCTTTTTCCTGCCTCAGTATCATCCTTTTAAGGCATTTTATTGTTCTCTGGCTCGTGTTTCTTTTCTTTATATTACCATAGAAACGCACAAAAGAAACATCTGAGCGTGTAGAAAGCATAAACATGATCTTCATTTTTCTCTCTTTTCTTGTTCTACCTTTTGCAAGGTGCAGCAATTTGGAAGCATGTAATTTTAAAAGGACACGGTGCTGTTCTGTGTTCAGGTTTGTCTGACAGTGTGTCAGACAGAGTCCTGATCATCTCAATCTCGATTATGTCGTCTTTTTTTTTTTTCAGCAGGTGCCTGTGTAGTTATATTTTAGCTTCACTTGCAGCAACTTGTGGTTGCACGCCGTGCAGTGGATTATTGCAGGATAGAGATGTAAGCGTCGCGCACACACACACACACACGGGGCCGCGCCTAGTGGTGATTAGATTGTTATGTGTATAGCTGTGCAACGGACAGGACTTTATGAGTTTTTACTGGCAAGTAACCCCATCTACAGGGAGCCTCTCATCGTTTTCAACAGGACTCTGTTCCCTTCTATTTATTAGATCTGATCAGCCGTGTTGCACCGTCTACCCTCCACTCAGACCCTATCTTCATATCACCCTCCTCTCTCTGTGCGCTGCATGTAGGGTTTTCTTTCTTTTTTTTTTTGAGGCATGGTTTGGCTGATGAGATGTGGCAGCGATACAGAGAGCGTTCTACTTCTCCTTATTAGCACTGAAGCAAAGGGGAGGAGGAGGGGGTGTGCAGGCTGCAGGATTGAGGGCGTCAGAGAAAAGGCTGAGGGATGACGGGAGGGGAAAAGAAGAGACGCTCTCTTTTTTAGGGCACGTCTGCTCAGACTGTTAGAACACTGGTGGCTCTTCATGATTTAACATATTGCAACACATAAAATATATATTTCCCACTTTTCAAAGTATGCTAAAGGTTTTTGTATTTACATTTCTTTCACATTCATTTCTTCTTTGTTGTTATACGCTTATGAAAATGCAACATATCAGATTTGACAGGGATAGAACCAGCTTCTATTGTTGCACCTGGTGTTTTTTGCATTGTTATTGTGAGCATGTTAGCAGTCTGAGCAAAGGTGCTACTAGTGTGGCTGTAGACTACATTGTTAACACAGGAAACAAATTCACATCTTCCAGGTTTGAGTTTTTCCTACAGCAGCTCAGCTGCATTACCATGCTGTAATAACATAACTTTGAAAGTTAGAGGAAAAAAACTATTTTTTTAGTAGCATACTGAAATGAAAACCAGGGAACCAGTCACAGCCTGGAAGGTAAGAAATCAATCTTAAGAACATATGGTATGCACTGAAAAATAGGCAGAATGTTTACATGCAGTTTGTACGTCAGGCTGAGAAATACAGCGTGCAAATCTGCCATTATGGTGCCTGTAATTTACTTATATCCATGCGTTGTAAGCTTCCCTGCATAAAAACTCCACCTGAAATTGAAAATCCACCTGTGTGCACAGACATGTGGGCTGTACCCTCCACGTATGAGTTGATAGGCTCAACAGAAGTCTGCTCCTGTGCAGCATGTCATCGTAAGAGGTTGTCAGAGGTGGTTGGATCCAATTTTTTTTAGGACTACCTGCAGAAATTATTCTGTCTGTCTTTTGATGTCTCTCTCTCATTCTCTCCCTGTCTTGCTCTCCTCCTCCACTTCATCTGACCGTCCTCTCTAATCAGGCCCGGATTTGCCTCGCCTCAGTGGCCACATAAGGAAGGCAGAGCAGAGAGGACGGAGGAGAGGAGAGGAGAGGAGGGGGAGAAAGCCACAGAGGGGTAGAGGTTAGAGGAAAGATCATAATTGGGATGACATTTTCTTCCCATAAAAAAAAAAAAAAACAGACCTCGGTCTAATAATGGGATGGGTGTCCATACACCACAAAAGGTCACGTTTCCTCAGGCATCTACAGTGTGTGTGTGTGTGTGTGTGTGTGTGTGTGTGTTTGTGTGTGTGCTGTTCTCTGCTGTATGCCTTATTTATAACAAACTCCTCACTGTCCAGTGAGTGCTCGACTGAGTCTGACTTGGAGATGACAAAAACATTGTGAGGAATGAATTTAATAGCTCATCATCAAATATATTTAAATGTTTTTGACACCGATCAGCAGAAAAAGACCCTTCAGAGTTTAAACGAAAACAGTGATGAAATTTTATGATGGATATTAAATAAAAAAGTCTTGTTTGGATTAGCATTCACCCCTTTTAAATCAGTATTTAATAGATTCACCTTTGGCAGCAGTTATTACAGCCTTGAGCCACTCCAGGACAAATATTGTTTTGAAGCCAGTGTAGCTTTGGCTTTCTGCTCAGGGTCATTGTCTTTCTGGAAAACAAATCTCAGTCATAGGTTTCTTGCAGACTCTCTGCATTCATCCCACCCTCTACCCTCAGAAGTCTTCCGGGGCGTCAGTGCAGCACAGTGTAGTGTAACATGATATATAGTCTGATGGCCAAAAAAAAGCTCCAATTTGGTCTCATCAGACCATGGAAACTTCTTCCAGCTCACTTTAGAGTCTTCCCATATGGCTTCTGGCAAACTGCAACCGACATGTCATGCGAGGTGGCTTCCTCTTTGCCGCTCCCCCGTGAAAATCTGTGACAAGTGAAACACCCGGCTAAGTGTTGCTGTTTGTGCGATCTCTCCAATCTCAGCCTCTGAAGCTTGAAACTCCTTCAGGGTTGTCATAGGTCTCTTGGTTTCCTTCCCTCACTCGTCTCTTTTGTGCACAGTCACTGAAGTTTTCTTTCCTAATGATCGATTTAACTGTGCGCAGGGACTTTTCTCATATCCATCCCCTGAATTGCGCTTTTGTGTCCTAACATTTATCATCTCTCGGAGTGTCTTTCAATCTTCATAGTGTCAGTTTTGCTGTATTTATGCTACAAAAATGATCTCTATTTGCCTAATCATGTGACTTTGGCTGCACCAATGAGGAGTTAGGTGTGCCCTTGTGAACATTTACGCAAACATGTACAGAATTTAGATCAATTTGTAGAAATGAAATGGGTTTTCTGTTGATAAGCACTTTATTATTTGATTAATTACCTGTCTGTGCAAACAGCAAACCCACTACAAAACCATACACAAATAGACGTACACCTCTCTTATGCTAAGGTCTGGGATTAATTATGCGCATTTGTTGAACTTGAGTTTGGATTTTTTTTTTTCCTCTGTAGGTTTCTGTGTGTGTATATTACGTGTACGAGGCTGGTTGCATGTGTGGAATGTGCAAATGCGTTAACCAAAAAGGCTCCTTTCGCTGCACATCAGTGGGTGATTGGCTCCCCGCGGTGTATCTTTGATTAGCCGGATAACAGGCTCCTTGCAGCAGCTATAGAAACCGTCTGAGAGGCTTTGTCGCTCTCTTTCCGCCTCCTCCTCTGTTCTTTAAAGACCACCGCTCTGTCTCTTCTTCCTCTCCTTCTCGATTTCTCTCTGTACATCTGTCACTTGCCTCTATTCTCCCTCGCTGCTACGCTGGTTCCCCTAGTTTAACAAGCTGCCAGGGGACTTACATGAGAGTACACCCAGAAATTTGTTGAAGGGATCTAAACAAGGGATGATTCATCCCCAGATGGCTCCATTTCTATCCCTGCCTTTCACACTTTGAATTTTGGGAGCTGTCTCCGACTGTTATTTTTCTTCACCTGATGATTGCTATATAGCTCTTATAGAGATCACTTTGAAGACAAGTCATATGTTTTCTAAGACGGATAAATGAGCACATTCAATCAAAATAATTCACACTGCCAATTAAAAAGAAAGATAACCACATTTTCAATTTGACATGTGAAACTTTGGTAGAAACTCTTGTGGCTCTAACGCACACCCACTTTTTGTCAGCTGCTTTTATTGTGTGCTACTCACGAGTGGGAAACAGAGACGAGCGTTTTTCTGCTTTCATTCACTCACGGCAGCAAAACAGGTGTCAAAATAACTCTTTGAGCATTTGAATGAAAACGAAGAAAATGTTTTCTGCCATTATGTGAAAATATGAGCCTGTCACTTTTTTTTTTTGTGTCTGTTCAGTGGTAAACATGTTGTTTCTCTCTGCAAGCCGAGTTTCAGATCTAGGATGTGTCAAATTCAAAGGATGATATGAATAGAGTTGTTTTGTTTCCTTCCATTTACTGTAGTGACAGAGTTATGCTTTGTTCACATTCAATGGTCATGAAAATGTGACTTGAAAACCTGCCGCACCATCGGAGAGCAGAGGGTACAGGTGGACTTTAGCCTCCTGTGTGAGTTCATGAAGGTATTTCTACCTACACATGACTTTGTGTACCACACTGATAACTTTACAAAGATAGTCAGTGAAATAGTTGCAAGACAGGAAAAAGGAAATATTTGAAGATAATGTTGTATTCAAGGCTGCTATAATCAATATTAGTTATATTAACAATGAATTAAATGACTACATGTGACAGACCCAAATACAATTATCACAAAACTCTGCAGTTCTGCATCTCGACTGAGAGTTTTTGACATTTTCCAGCTTACTTCTTAGGTTTTCAGTGGCCCTCATCAGTGTCACGTCCAGACGCAAGCAACCACTTTCAGCAAAAAGCTTTAAAAGCCCCAGCGTACACTACCTGCCCGGCACCAAACGGCAGGCAGACACAATTAGCGGCTAGCTGGCAAACACGGTGGATAATGTAGCCACTAAAAAGACAGATGAGATATTTCCCACAGGGTTGGGCGGCGAGCAAAACAGGGCTAGAAGGAGAGAATATTGGATTTACATTCATCAGGTGAACATAAAAACAACTCCAAATACATGATGTTGCTCTATATCTGCACGGTGTGTAAATAACTGTTTGCTTGAGAGTTTGTTAACTTATGTCAGTGTTGTGTTTACAGCTTATTTCTTTGCTTGTGCTAGCTTGTGTTCATCATGTTTCGCCTGTAAGGACTCTCCTGTTTGGCTCTTATGTGCATTCTTCTGATGCACACTGTTATTTAGCCACACTTTACAGTTATTTAATGGCTACCCTTGCTACCGCCAACCTGCAGGTGAGACAGACCTAAAGAGTCATGCTCAGGCAGGTTTACAGTCTATATAAATTGGCAGAAAGAACAAATAAATTAAACTAAAAGCCTTGTCAAACCAAAGCAGACAGACTCCGTCTTGCAGAGTTATGGCAACTAAAGAGAATCTAGCAAACAGGTGAAGAGTGGCTGGAACAGGAATGTTCAGATGACTTGTTTTACGCGTCTTTATCTTAACAAATCTCTAACCTCAACTGCAGCATTCACTAAAAACGTACAGATTAACTATTTCCTGGAAAATCATATCACACTGTATGACTTGCAGTTATTGACCCTGCCCTTGTTGTCATTTTGTTTTCTCTGCAGGACTTCCTCACAGATTTGATGATGTCCGAGGTGGATCGCTGCGGGGAGAACGAGCACCTCATCTTCAGAGAGAACACACTAGCGACAAAGGCCATAGAGGAGTACCTCAAACTGGTGGGACAGAAGTACCTGCAGGACGCCCTCGGTGAGTGGTGCGGTGATCTGGAAGGGAGGGGAGGCAGAGGCTGCAATCTATTGATGTGCATGTGAAAAATCCATTTCTGTTTATATCTGTTTGTCTGTTTCATCTGCTGCATATCTGCTCGCCCTTGTCCTCTCGTTCACCTCTAAACCTCTTCATTCACTCACTCGCGGAAAATGTTAAGTGCAGTGTCAGTAAATGAAATATAGTGGCTGCAGTACAATTAAGCAAAACACCAATGACATTAGAGATTAAATGTGTCAGTCCTCTCCTTCCAAGAATCATTTTGACAGCGAGACAACTCAAGTAACTCCTCCGTCATCTCAATTTTTGTTTTGGAGGCTCACTGTGGAGAACACAATTCAGACTGTGACAGGAAATATGTTTTTGTCTGGCTTTGACGGCCGATGTTGGAATTCAAAACCACTCACAGGATCAGCTTTGTAGAAGATTATTATGAGGTGATTGTCTGACCCCATCTACTCCCAATCCTACAGTGTTAGCCCAAGGTTAAATCAACTGTGTTTGTTCGTCTGCAGTCCTAACAATAAGCGCTCACTGTGTACACTGTGTGCTTTTCTCCCTCACCGATTCAGAAATGTACACAGTGGTAGTTTAATCTACAAACGGCACACATCCTTCCTGGCATTCTGCTAATATTAATGCTCGACATCTTTGTTTATGTCGTCCTGTGTGTGTGTGTGTGTCTCTTTTTGGCTTTGCAACGAGAGATGCTACCCGTTTCCTTTCATGGTTCTCTCAGGGTTGTTTCAGAGAAACATTGAGGGTTGGTAAATAATGCATCGCTGTTTTTGGTGGACTTTTTACTCTTTAACGTGTGGCTAAACTGTCAGAATCATTGAACCTGCAACTGGGGCAACACAAGGACAGCCATGAGCTCCCTTTACAGGCTGTTGACTCATCGAGATCGTAGCAGTAATGGTGTGCCTTTTATCCGAACAGAGGTAACAAAGAGGACATTGTTATTTTTGCCGCAATTTCTAGTGAGTTTAACCTTGCTTGGCGTACAAAAACCTTCTAGGTCTGTCAGTCTTTGTGTTTGTTGTCACAGGTCAAACTAGAGAGTGATCAAGGACAATATCAAACTCGGTTCCCCATAGCTTAGGCTTCATATTCTTCCTCTGTCTAGCTCAGCTCAGCGCTTTGCAACCACTTCAGGTCAGAAATAGAAAGTAGTGCCAAAGTTCCATTTACTGCTGTGTTTGTCGAGGAAACCTATCCAACATATTGTCCTGTTTGTTTTTCAGGCGAGTTCATCAAGGCTCTGTACGAGTCAGACGAGAACTGTGAGGTGGATCCGTCCAAGTGTTCATCAGGTGACCTGCCGGAGCACCAGAGTAACCTGAAGATGTGCTGCGAGCTGGCCTTCTGCAAAATCATCAACTCATACTGGTGAATACACAGCTTTGAGCTTTTTTTTTTTTTTCTGTATAAAACTGTTTAACAAGGCCAGGACTATCTAATCGCACCTCCTGTACCTCTTAACAATATCCAGACTTCACCAAAATGAATGCATATTCTTCTTTGTTTTATTACATGTGACACAAAACAAATAAGGAAGAATTTATTGCATCAAAATCTCTTATTTCATGTGTCGTCCCCCGAAAACAGACTTTCACTCCAAAGGATCTTAATCACAATTAAAAATGCTATTAAAGGATGTTTGAATTAGGTCGCATGCCAGTTAGTCACAGTTGTCATTTACAGAAGACATCTGTTGTTCAGAACATGTATGTGAGTTTTTAAAAGCAGCTTTGGAAATCAAGAAGGCTCTGAAACTTAAAAAAAAGACACATCAAGCAACTTACTCCTACTTACAACGACGTGTAGGAGTCACCTTTAAGAGCTCTCACATTGCAGAATTTCTCACACTGTACACTCCTTAATTACCATGTGAGATGAAGAATGATATAATATATTTATAATATAAAAACAGTGATTAAGAAATATATATAAGAAATTCTGAATAATGAGAATTTAGTGGCACAAAATCACATAAAGTAATTGCAATCAAGTCTTTATTCTTCGTGTCTGCATGCAAAGACAAAGGAAAAGTGGTGTAACACCCTGCCAAATGTTCAAATCAAATGCAAATAATATGCTAAAACTATTCTGAATCATACATATCGCTTCAGCTAATGTGTTATTATTAATCATCCCTTATTCTCAACAGTGTCTTTCCAAGAGAACTGAAAGAGGTCTTTGCATCGTGGCGTCAGGAATGCAGCAACCGGGGTCGACCGGACATCAGCGAGCGTTTGATCAGTGCGTCTTTGTTCCTGCGGTTTCTCTGTCCGGCCATCATGTCCCCATCGCTTTTCAATTTGATGCAGGAGTACCCCGATGACCGTACAGCACGTACACTCACACTCATCGCTAAAGTCACCCAAAACCTGGCAAACTTCACCAAGTAAGTGTGTTTGGACAATATGTCTTTTTATTTTTAGCAGGTAATTGTGGATTTTTTTTAAAAAAAAATTGTATTTCTGCTGTACTCTCTGTCCCTGTGCTGTCAGATTTGGTAACAAGGAAGAGTACATGTCCTTCATGAACCAGTTCCTGGAGCACGAGTGGACCAATATGCAGCGCTTCCTGCTCGAAATCTCAAACCCAGAGACAATCTCCAACACGGCAGGCTTCGAGGGGTACATCGACCTCGGCAGGGAACTCTCCACCCTGCACTCCCTCCTCTCTGAGGTGGTGTCCCAGATGGACCAGGTACTGAAGATTTCTAGGACAGGAAATATTCAAGATGCTCACTAGTACACATGCAAATTTATGCAGAAGACACTGTTTTGTACGTTATTTTTGAATCTTGAATACAGAACTGGAAGATCATTAGATGCAGTGTGTGTTCATTTGTTGTCAGGTCCGCATGCAAGTAGACAGTTAACAGGTAGATAATGTTATACTTAAAAAGTATGCGGAGGGCGATGTCAATAAGTAATATCCTCATTTATCCGCAATTTACACACGTACCTGTGTTTAATGCAGTAACTCTCATCGGGACTTTTCTTTCTCTCAGCTTGTACAAAAACGTGTTTGTAGACATGGAGCTAATTTAGTCTGATGTATTTTTGCACCTAATGTAACTTTAACTTGCAAAACTTTCTGTAGGCAGCGATATGGATGTAATGAAAGAAAGATTTTCCAGTATTTTAAAGGACGTTTAGTGTTCGATACCGATACTGATATTATTTTGAGACTTACAGCAAGAATGACGGTTACTGATGATACTGATACTGATGATGATTACATCTCACTGCAATGCCACCACCTTGCTTTGCAGGATACAGTATTTTCTGTCAAAAATTATGCTGAAAGTTGTTATATAGAGAAATGGATACATGTATACTGTAGGCATCATAAAGGATAGGATTCAACTGTTTACAGAACGTCCAAAGGGCTTCAGTGCATCATCACAACCTTTGGGATTTGAATCATGCTTAGACTACATTAGGATGTTTATCGTACATCAATTAATAATTTATTACTGCATTACATAAACAGTGCACAAGGGGAGAACACTGTGAAGCCTCAGAAGCTGGGTGAGGCATATTAATGGCTTTACAAGGACATTTACATTAGCTCTGCGAGCAGATGGGAAGCTGGTAATAATAAGAAAAAGGGCAGATTCATGTTTTTTTTTTGGGGGGGGGGGGGGGGTTTTGTTCGAGCATCCAGCTCTCTGAAACCTCGTCTCTCAATAATTTAGAAATCACAGCAAGTCTGGTTGAAAGTCCAGTCCATCAGACTGACCAGCCTGTTCCATTATTTAGTATGTTGTCTGAATAAGAGAGTTGATTGCACAGCGTAGGGGAAATAACTTGGTCTAAAAAAATATGCAAATATCCAATTCAACAAAACAGCACATAAATAGACGAAATCAAATGAATGCCCAAAGCTGAAGTAATCCAGAGTAATATTTGATTTGGCTTGAAAAAAATAATTGTGTCTCTTTCTTCACAGAGTGCAGCCTCCAAGCTGGGTCCTCTGCCCAGGATTCTACGGGAGGTGAACACAGCTTTGTCTAACCCGTCCAGTGTCCTGATGACATCCGGACAATCCTCAGAACATATGGGCTCGCCTCCCGCTGAAGCAGGCTGCAGCATCTCCACTGGCCTGCAGAAGATGGTCATAGATAATGACCTTTCAGGGTAAGAAATATTCAGGACGTCCTCTTATTACATGTGCACATTTATGCAGATGACACTGTTTTGTACGTTATTTTTTAATCTTGAATATGGAAGTGGAAGATCATTAGATGCAGTGTGCGTTCATTTGTTGTTAGGTGTTGTCAGTTACCTTTACTTTGCTGCTTAGTTTAACAGTTCCACATGCAAATACACTGACTGTTAACAGGCAGATAATGTATATTGGTGCTGCAGCTGCTGGCATGAATATCAGCATCAGGAGTCATAGTTGTGCAGACCATAAATAAAACACAGTATCACCCTCTGCATACTTAAAAAAAGCCTCACTTAGGTCTTGGAAGAGCAATAAGTATGTATCCTATGTATCCAGTAGACTAAAGTCTTAAAACAGTTCCTATATCATATAAGGTGGTCTGTTCTCAAAATAATATAAACTTTGGAATAGCTCACCAGTTTGTAAAACATCAGCATCACATTAGCCTCTGCGATCTGCACACATACTTATTCCCAGGCCACCTAACGCCTTTGTACTCAAAGCTTTTGCCTTTAACCGCCTACGCCCGCAGACGCTTCCTGGGATATTTGATTACGGGTCGGGTCTGGAAGTGATTTAGAGATGGGCTAATTGCATAATAGGTCGGTTGTAAAGCCAATACTGGTGCTATACACCTGTTGTTCGTTTAAGTCAACTCGAGTGTGTTGTCAGCTGAGGCCATGACACAGTGAGAGTCACCCCCTGCTTGTTTACATCAGCCAGATGAAACCTGGTTTATTCTCCTGTGGATGAATACATACTCAGACAGCACCTTATCTCACTTATCTCCTGTCCTCTTACTCGCTGGCAGAACAAAAGGCAAGGTGACACTTAGAAAGATTAACATGAAGGCACCGGAACCAACAGGAGCAAAGATATATGATTAATAGCCAGACAAACTGTGCCTCATAAACACCAGTAAACACAACACCAGGCAGGCAGATGAGATCATACTGTACATAACAGGAAGATGAGACAACAGGAAGAGAGTCAGACAGCTGGCTTCATTATGCTAATCAGGGGCTCAGGATCAATAGAACTAATTAAGTGATGTCCCCGTATGACCCGGTGTCAAAGCTTACCCTCTTTACTTTATCACAATAACTGTTTGCATATATATTGACGTATGTATGCATGTGCGGCGAATCCTCATCAGCAAGCTGTGCGACTGAAACGGCGTTCGAATGAACCCACAATTCTCACCTAATTGCCCCTCATCCACCAACCAGTGACATGAAAAGTAGCAGAAAGCAACGGGAGACAGTGCCAAGATTGAGGAAGGGAAGAAATTGAGCAGAATGAAGAGGAGAAAAAGAGTTAGGAGGGAAGGGTAATGGAAGAGAGGGAGAAGGACACAGAAAGAGGGAGGAGATGAGCGTGATGTGAATGATAGAGATTATTGGAAGATAAATCACGTCTGTCAAGGTAATCGTCTTCTGGCAATAAAGCCTCCATCTGCCGGCTGGAGGGAAGGAAGAAAGGGAAGGTGAGGGGACGAGGGACAGTCCGTGCGGAGGCCACACAATCTCAAAAATGTATTTATGACAGTGTTTGGTAGTTTTAGATTAACAAATTGGTTTTGTGGTTTTGAGACTATGTAACTTTTGACAGGAGAAAATTGAGATGAAAAATCTAATTCATGAGCAATAAACCACAGAGTTTTGCTGTTCCAGCTGTACTTGCTTCAGTTACTAGACAGAGTAAGGCTAAACATTGCCCGAAGCATATGGTGGCTCGACTTCCTGCAGTCTGGTGATTTTTTTATGGACCAAATTGTGCTTTTTATGCATCAGTATTCAGTTATACTGAGGATTAAAACATCAGATCATAATGTAGGAAAAAAAATGTTTGGTCAGTCAAAATAACTCCACTCTGCCCTTGCGCTGCTCAGACTTTTTAGTCCACTGCTGAATGTTGCCTCAGGTCGGACAGTCCACCAAAGGCGACAGAAAATAGTCTTTTAATCTATTAATACTCATTCCCACTGACAGGACTGATCCGTTCGTGGCCCGTCTGACATTCAGATCTGTATTTGGACAGCCTCTTTCTTTTTACGGGTGAATCTGAGCTGGAGGTATTCACTGACATTAAAAACAAAACGAAAAAAAAAACATGCGTTGAGTGACAGTTCACTTCCCTGTCTTTAAGTGTCATATTCTTCCGCGCTTTCTGATTTAACACAGTGTCGTGAAACTCTTTAGGTTTTATTTTTTTCACATGCCATTCCAAGCACGTGAAAATAGTGCATTAGTAGTTGGTGAGTGGAGCGCGCACAAACATACATTTTGTTTTTAAGTGCAGGATAATTCTGTATTATACGACACAAGTGGTTACCCTGTATAACTAGTAGCTTATGATGGGCTCATGTTAGCAACTCTTGCTGTTTAAGGCTGCTAAATAGCAGAGGCTGTTGTTAAAAAAAAGTTACGTAGTCCTGCTTTTAGGTTCCACTTCAGGTCGTTTCTAGGATATGAACTCTACTACATTTGTTAAATTCTCATCCTATGATATTAATGTCATAACAATATTGCTATTTCTGCTCATCTTTGGGTAAAACACTCTTGGAAAATAGCTTTTTAATCTCACTGAGGCTCTCTTGGTTAATAAATGAAAAGAAGAAAGAGTTGAATATACACTGACATTTACAGAACAGATATTTTAACTTTTTTTCAAGGCTCAAGGTTATCAGTTAATTTGTGATTGATCTTAATTGGCCGAGGTTTTAAAATGCATGACGAATTAACTTTTTTTTTTCCGGTCTGTCTCTTTCAGATTAGTTGACTTCACCAGGTTACCCTCCCCAACCCCAGAAAACAAGGACCTATTCTTTGTGACAAGGAGCTCAGGGATCCAGCCATCTCCAGCACGCAGTTCAAGCTACTCTGAGACCAATGAACCCGACCTGGGCATGTCCAACGGCAGCAAGAGTCTGTCCATGGTGGACCTACAGGACCCCCGCAGTCTGGAAGGTGGCCCAGGTCCCAGCTCCTCAGATCCCCTGGGTGAAGGCCCGGCCTGTGGTGGAGGCTGGTCGGCTAGAGTGCCGCAGGGCAACATCCCTGGAGGTCCCACCCTGAGGAGGCCAGGCCAGACTCCCACCGCTCTGGGCACAGAAAGCACCCCGGGCCGACCTGCCCAGCTATTAGCGCCCTTGTCCTTCCAGAACCCAGTTTACCAGATGGCGGCCTGCCTGCCCGTGTCCCCTCGCGGAATGACCGACTCGGGCTCAGAGTGCCACAGTTCTGTCAGTTCCCATAGCAACAACGAGGACGGGCCAGCAGGAGGGAAGCATGCTTTCTTGAACCCCGGCGGAGGAGGAGGAGGAGGTGGGGGAAGCAGCGGGGACGAGTACACCAGGCGTTCAGGGGAGTTCAACCGCCGACAGCTGTCGCTCACAGAAACACAGCACCAGCCCACCGTCCCCAGACAGAACAGCGCCGGCCCTCAACGGAGGATAGACCAACCTCCGCCTCAGAGCATTACTCGGGGTCGCACACCCCCGAATCTGCTCAGTGGCCCCTACCCACGGCCCTCCTCTGGCAACATGATGACGTCATCGCCCGACTGGCCTGGCAGCGGTGCTCGATTACGGCAGCAGTCCTCTTCCTCTAAAGGGGACAGTCCTGAGACCAAACAGAGGGCTCAGCACAAACAGGTATGGGACTCACACGAAGCCTCGACTATAGCATCCGCATCTTTAACTCACAATAATTGAGGATGATATTCATTAGGGCATTATTCAAGTGGCAACTATGGCTGCCTCAGTCTATGTAATAACCTGAAATTACAGTGATAGATAAGGTTCCTATTACAAAACGCCCATTTGTTTCATAGCATGTTGAAAAGGGCTGTGTGGGTGGACTCAGCACAGACACTCTGCACATTGTGCCCTAATGAACTATAGTCATTGTGCGTGTAATAACGGTAATTTGCATACAGGCAGCTCATCACTTCACCACTGTTTTACTGGTCAGGTTTAATGGGCTGAGAATGAGGGTGGTGGAGGCACAATTAGCATCTTATTAACTATCGATATATGTGCTCACAGAAGACAACACAAACGGTTACAGTGGGCCGGGTTTAGTGCGCGTGTGGTCACAGTCGGAGGTTTTCGGCGCTTTCTTCAGCGCCTCCGCTGGGTTTATGTTCGTTATTGACAGGTCAGAACTATAGGCTGGTCAGTGGTTGCCCTTGGCGACTGGGTGAAGGGGAGGGCATCTGCATATTACCCACAATGCCATGCTCTCCTCTCTATGGAATAGTCTATAGGATTTCCTTTATCGACTGATTTAATGACGGCGCATAACCCTAATTAAATTTGTATGTCAGAGGAGCCCAGCACATGCATTTATTCAGCAACTTAAAGCCACTATGTGTAGATTTTATCAAGTCATTATAGTATCTGTTAAATTATTCTGTTTCAACCGTGCTCGAGGCATGGCTGTAGGGACGGTAACATCAGTTGGTTGCTCCGATACTTTGGTCCAGACTGAAATATCTCAACAATTGTGTGCAAATTTTATACGTAAAATGATGAATTTGAACAACTCTTGTGATCCAGTGACGTTTCCTCCAGCACCACCAGCAGGTCAAAGTCAATGAGTCACACTGAGTGTGGTGACCCTGTGACTTTTCCTCTAGTGCCACCATCAGGTCGACATTTGTCATCTTGAATTAAATATCTTGACCACTTTTTTTTGTTTCCCTCAGGATGAACTGTGATATGTTTTGTGACCTGGCACCATCATCAGGTCAAAATAATGTATTAATGTAATTCATTCAATCCTTTGGTTTATAACAAAACTAGATGTTCTCATTAGCCTCAGCTCTACTTTGTGTTCACTGCTAATTAGCAAATGTTAGCAAGCATCTAAAACGGTGAACGTCTTAGTTTAGCATGCGACTGTTACATCTGTTAAACATCGATATGTTAGCGTGCTCATTGTGAGCATATTAGCATGCTGGTGTCAGCATTCAGCTCAGAGCACTGCTGTGTCCAACAACAGCCTCACGATGCAGCTCACATTGCTGTAGACTCTTGCTGGTAGAAGATGGTGCAGCGGAGGGAAGGTTGTTTATTTTTGGAGATACCTGATTCTGAAATTTTTAAATTCTGCATAGTGGCTTTAAGTTTTGAGTGACATGAGAGAAAATCATGTGATTTGTATTAAAACAGCTGGATCTTGACTCTAAAATAAGTCGATTAATCAAATAGATTTGTCTTAATTTAATCTGTCTGGACGAAAATGAACTTCCTCTAACAGGTTGTCAGTTAATGGACATCAGTCACTAATGGCCAACAACGCAGGAAAGTTCTGATCAATTTTCTCCGTAGGCTGACACAAAACTTCTTTTATTCAGTTTTATTCCATTTGCAGATATTCACATTCAGATATTTCAGCCTTTTTAAAAGCTCTTAATGCTAATGAGTGTGTTGGACTGTAAAAACATCCTACGTTTCCTCTCATGTACTGTAACAGCCCACAGCCACTCTCTCTACTCACCCGTCCATCAGATAACTGGCACACAAACACACACCTTAACTGTTAATATCGGCCTGCAGGCTGATTGCAGTTTCACTCATTCGGTCTCAAAGTGTTTACCATCCTTGCAGCTCATACGACACACTAAGCGTGCACACTCACATGTTTAGATCAGTGCTTGGTAGCGTGTGCTCCGGTGTGTGAGTGAGCTTGAAAACAAGGAGTGTGTCTCCATTCCACCTGCTGCTTTCAGTCCAGATGAGTTGGTGCATTTCAAGCTTATTTCTGTTGTATCTGTGCTGTTATTGCAACCTGCCTCCCCCTTCCCCTCCCTGTCACTTGCACTCAGCTCATGTGTGTATGTGTGTGTGTGTGTGTGTGTGTGCGCGCGTGTGTGCGTGTCTGTATGTGTGTGTATTGTGTTGGTTTTACTAGGCCCCCTCCCCAGTGAACCCCAGTGCGCTGGACCGCACAGCAGCCTGGCTATTGAATATGAATGTGCAGTATTTAGACCATGAGGGGATGGAGCCCGAGTCACTGAGAAACAGAGAGGATCTGACTCAGGTGGAGAAGGTAACCTGCCTCCTCATCCAACCTTTGACCTTTACCAACCCCCTCCTTTCACAAACCACCTCAACCCTCAGCCCTGATACTCCCACTTAACTATCCTTCCTTTCTTTACCTCTCATTAGTTCCCACATTCACCTCCCTTCTTAAAACACTTTTACATTTAATGATCTGCTATATTAATTCCCACTTTGCCCTTGCCTTTCCTGTATGCATAAGGTACCTTAGACATTGCCACTTAATAATATGCACATTTAAAACAAAAAAAGAAGAAGCAGTAAATAGGACATATTGTGCGTCAGACTGGCTCTGCATGTGACCCCGTAGTACCTCAGCCTCCCATTTTCCTGAAAATTGGCTTTTCGGTGATGTCCAGGCGCCTTTTTTTCTTGGGATCGTGCCATTTTCGCAGCTCGGTTGTGGCTATCATCCGCAGGAAAGTCATAGCAACAGCGATAATGGCAGACTGCAGTTATTACAGTCAAAATAATTGTGAGGCTAAATATAGCAGGCGAGAATAAGAAGCATGGTTGTTTGCAAGTGCCAGAACAGCAAGGATTATTTTCATCATCGATTAATCTGCTGATCATTAGATGAATCATCTATACAATGTCAGAAAATAGTGCAAAATATTCAGAATCAGCACACGGAGATGTGTTCAGACATCAAAACCCAGAGATATTCAGTTTACTGTCATGTATGACACGAAAAGCATCAAATTCTCACATTTGGACAGCTGGAATGTTCCAAAAATTAAACGATAATGAGAATAATTACAGCTTCATTTGCTGTTGATTTCCATTTGGAGCCAACATTAGCAATTTGGAGCTAATAGTACAGAAATCATGATATAAAAATGATTAATAACTTGTAAAACATGCGGTGTGTCATGAGGCTGTTATTGTAGTTTTAACCTTCTCCTCCTCTCACCTCTAAAAACTCCACACACCCTCCCAACTTTCCCCTCTCTCTCTCTCTCTCTCTCTCTCACCTTCTTTGGAATGAACTTAATAGCCCAAAGCAGGTGTGTGTGTATGTGTGTGTATGTGTCTATTCACATGCAGTACATCCACACAGTCGTGTCGGAGCTTGTGTGCGCTTGCATCTATGTGAGAAATAGAGACAGAAAGAGGCTTTCTGCTGCTTCCCCTGCCTACGTTCCTGCTTCTCTTCTCAGCAACCTTTACAACCATTCACCCTCTGCTTCGCTTCCAATGCTTTGATTGGCTGCCACATTCTCCCCCATTTTTTTTTTTTTTTTTTCCATCCATAATGAATACAAACCTGTCATCCTAACATAGCTCATACTTTATGGAAGCCAGCAGCCCAGGCAGGGAGAGCAACCAAAGAAGGCAATAACTTCAGTCTTAACAAAGAAGCCGCAGCCACCTTAAAATAGCAGAGCAGCAACAAGAGAAGGATTGGAAAGCAGTACATCTTCCACAGCAGCTTACACACAGGCTGCAGCTAATGGGCCATACAGTCTTAACAATATAAGACCCAACAGTAGCCGTTTTCGCCTTTCACACCCATTTGCATGTTCTGTATATAGTCAGTGATCTGTAGCAAATGAGGGCATGTATTTGTCTTGTTAGGAGGAGGAGACATCAGGACAGTAATTCCAGTGAATCTTATAATTTGTTCATTAGGTGGAAGTGCAATAATAAGATACAATGCGTTTGTTTAAAAACAAATCTGTAATTTAATTTTCCAGCTGAATACCAGTGAATATGTGAAGTGTTTCATTGCTTAATATAATGCACGCGAGACGGAGGAGGGTTGGAATGAGTGTTGACTCCGTAGATCGTCGTGTCATTTCATTCCTCTATTCGCCCAAGTTTAACCTCTTCAACAAAAATCATGAAACACTGTACTAATCACGTAACAATACAGTCATATTACACATGAAATGAAACAGGAGAAACTCTGCTACAAGCACATATACAGTAAGTCATATTTACACACACCAAACACAACTCCCAACACCGTTAACGTCAGTGCCACTCTGTTACGAAAACTCAGTAGACCAGCAGCCAAAGAATATAAAATAAAAATCGCTTTTTTACACTAAGTAACAAAAAAATCTGTCTTTCTTTTGCAGTTTTGTGATGAAAAGTTGTATTTGAGAGCAATAAACGCTGGTTTCAGTTAGTCCAACATGTCTGTCGAGCAGAGGCCTAAGACAGAGGCTGGGGCCTAAGAGGTTCATGACAGGCAAGCCATTCTTTAACATTAATTTGTGGGCCTTATAATCAGGCATATTATTACTCTGTCTCATCTCATCTGCCATATTTGGATTCTGGATTTTTTTACTTACTTTCTCCACCTCCAATTTATATTTAAAGAGAGTCTTTTAAAGATATCGGTCCATTTCTGGAGTTAGTTTAGGCTGCATTAACACCACCTAAACTAACCCAAAAGTAATACACTGTAGTTGAACTGTTAACTGTTGAACTTAATTTGATATATTTACATGGTATTTATACAATATATATAAAAATAAATGTGTATAACTTAATACTTCTGGTATCATTTTGTTATGGCGAGGTGATCTCTACTCCCACCATGTATGAGGAGCTTATCTTGTCCTAGAATAACCTTGTAAATAATAACCATGAAAACTCTCTCCAATATTTGGAGTTTGTTGTTTTATGGATTGAGTTTTCATACATCTTCCCAATCTTAACAGTCATTTTAGCTCTCAGTTCCGTTGTGTCCCATGAAAGATGTGAGTTCAGCGTTGGTATGGGTGGAAATCTAGTCTACCTGGAGCATCATCAGGTGTAACATCAGGACAGCAGGTGCAGAGGTGCATCTGTTCAACCCACCTTTTGTTTACCAACTCCCTTTTGTCCTGTTCCGTGTTATCAATATTCAGATGTGGTAATTATATTCCGCAGTTAATTGAATTTCAAATGCACATAATCAAAGAAGAGTAACAAAGAAAAACAGTGAGAGGACGCTGCTATGTATCTATGAAGAGGACAGTTACAGCTGCACACGGTTAAAATACTCACATCCTCTTTGTGTCTGCGACCAAAATACACAAATATTTAAAAGATAGAAAATATTTATGAAAGGTTAGTGATGCAAAAACACAGGGTTATATTTCAGCAAAACTTTAATCCCACTAAATATTCAAAAGCCGTCAAGACGATTGAACAAGTTGATGTGAGGCTAAGGTTTATTCTCAGGTTTCAATGCGGCAGTTAAAGAAAGAGAGAACATCTGATTAATTCTGGGTTTGTTTATTTATAGAGGGAAAAGGATTTGACAGCTCCTACAGTAGCTGGATTTCCTCTGAGTTGCCCTACGTCCCCGTGTTTCAGATAGATGGAGAGGATGCAGGAGAGAGGGCAGGGCTCAGCGGTAAGGTTAAACCATGAGCCAGCACTGTTCACTGGGGAGCTGATGTTTGTGGAGTGGAAACAAAGGGCCTGTTTCCAACAGCTTGTGTTTGCTCACTTCTTTTATTTCACGTTAGAATAAATCAGAGGTTTAAATTTTATTTAGCGATCGCTTCATTTCAGCACGATGTGGAAGTTATGAGGTCATATTTATTGCGGTTTTAAATTAGCCTCATATTAAAAACTCTTAAAAAGTTTTAATGTAAATTATAAAGGGAAAACTTTTGTCAAGGGGCCAAATATTTCTGCCAGATTTGGCCCGCAGGCTGCTATTTACCTACTACAGGCCTCGTACAGAGTAGATGCATTGTGCGACTGAGGGGCAACACAAAGATACAGTAGATGTCATTCACTCTCAGGGGATCTAGCGACAAGAGCAGAAAGATATTAGAGATAGAGAAGGGAGTGGAGTAAAGGGTAGAGGAGCCAATAAGATAAATCTATTTGAGGTCACTGTTCCTCCTGGGAAGAGGCGTGAGGGTTGATGGGAAAAATGTCCCAGTGGTGGGCAGGAGAGTGACGTGTGAAAATAAGTAGAAGGTGACGAGGAAAAAGATAAATGATCCCAGCAGCATCCTCGCTGTGTGTAACTGTATCTGATCATTCAGGGTGTCCTGATAGCTGCGCTCTGTTCTCCATCCATTATTGCTGAATAATGAGCTGGATCATGTTCGGATATAAAACACAGATGAATGGTCATTTCTGGGGTTTTTGTAATTTTTGGGGGGATTTGTAGGATTTAGTTGCATCTAGTGGTGTAATCGCTACATTGCAATCTCCTCACATCACCTTCACCTTGAAAGGCCATGTCTAGAGTCAGTATTTAGTTTAGTAAAGGCTCATTTTTAAGTAATGAAGCCAATAAGATTATGATTTTCAGGTGATTATACATGCACAAAATCATGGTTATGAATATTATATTCCATGTCTGCCTTATTCTGAAAACGGAGGCCCCTGATCTTACGCACTGGACCTTTAAAGAGCTTTAATAAAGGAGACTTCTGACAGGGTCACATTGATAAAATCAGCAAGAAAGTTAGGATTTTCTTTAAGATAACTGAGAAGACAAGGATGTAATCAGGTGAACCAAACTGATTATACCAAAGTCTAATAATCTGTTCACACCTTTTAGCCGTGCTAGCAGCATCGCTTCAGGGATGGTAGCGTCGGTCCTTCAGACTGAAATGCTTCAACAACTATTGGATGGATTGCCATGATCCCCATGAGGATGAATTGTTATAAATTTGGCAATCCATAAACTTCCCTTGTCTAATATTTTGCTTTTTGACCAAAGACGTAACGAGAGCTACCTTAGCTGCTGATTAGCTAGTGTAAGCATGCTAACTCTCTAAACTAAAACAGCAAACGTGCTAAAAACATCAGCAATTAACATTGTGAGCATGCTGAGCCTTTAGCTCAAAGTACAGCCTAGCAGAGCTGCTAGCGTGGCCGTAGGCTCTTTTTTCTTGTCTTTAGACTCACTGGTGACACGCTGACTGACCACAGCATCCCTCACTGTTATAAGAATTGTGTTTTCTTTTATCCAGGGGAGATTCGATTCCTCCGTTCGTTTCCCTCCCTCGCCTGGAGAAAACTCTTTCCAAATCCTCTCTAAGGTCCAGCGAGAGGTCAGGGAGAGATTTTCAGAGCTTATTTCACAGACTAGATTTCTACTTCACTTGTTGCATCCCTACTTCCTCACCTGCTTTTTGTCTTTATCCATCATAAACTTCCTTCCTTTCTTTCTTTTTTCCCCTCTGTCTGTTCTTTTCTGCCAGTTTAACCTCTCAACAAGCCAAACCAGAAGTCTGACTGTGGAAGAAGCTGACTGTTTTTGATTTATTTTTTGCCATGACAACTTTGCTACATGTTGTGTGTTTCGCTGGAAAGAAAAATTTGATTAAAAGGCAAAAGATTTGTGAGATACAGGGCAGCTGCACAGGTGTTCAATAATGAAAATGGCTTGTAAATAAAGCATGTGAGAATTCCCCGAGAAGCTCTCTCTCTTCTTCTAGTCAGAAATTAAACTCGGGAACAACAGAAGATAATCTCAGGCCTGATTGAGAGATTTCTTCCATGTTCTTGTCAGTTATGGTAATGAGGAAGGGGTCCCTGCTGATAGAGCTGATGTTGACAATGATGATGATTATCATGGCGATGATGACAACGGCAATGACGAGGAAATCTCATCTCTCTCTCTCTCTCTCTGTCTCTCTCCCCGCTTGTGTGTTCAGTACCAGCAGGAGATCGCCGTGCTGCAGGAGAAGCTGCGGGCGTCGGTGCAGAAGCTGGAAGAGTACGAGGCCCGTCTGAAGGGTCAGGACGAACAAGCCCAGAAGGTGCTGATGGAGTACCAGGCCAGGCTGGAGGAGTCGGAGGAGCGCCTGCGCAGACAGCAGGACGACAAGGACCTCCAGATGAAGGGCATCATCAGCAGGTAGGGAGAAGAAGCAGAAAGTGATGTCAAAATGCAGCTTTGGGCATCCGCTAAAATTTAACTCAAATTTTCTCAGGTTAATGTCGGTGGAAGAGGAGCTAAAGAAGGATCACTCAGACATGCAGGCGGTGGTAGACTCCAAACAGAAGATCATCGACGCACAGGTCAGTTTGCTCTTTTAAAACGCATTGACTGACAGAAAAATATCTTATTGTGAAGGTTCTATACCATTTTGAAGCTACTTTCTGTCAGCGCGTTTTAAATTTGTATGTGCCGTCACTTGTGTCCTCTGCCTGAGGAAACAAAGGGTCACTGAAACACAAAGAGATGTTTAATTCATAGCTGTCTCGGCTCTGGCATTGACAAGCTTGAATGGCTGAGCAGAATTTCTCAGCTCACTCCCACTCTCTCTCTCTCTCTCTCTCTCTTAAAACACACATTTACAAATGTCTTATCTAGCTTTCTGTCAACATGGAGCTCCTCTGTAATCCATGTGCTTCTTATTTATATAAAACTGTGTTTAAAATCCTTCTTAGAATACATAAAAGTGTTGTTTAAGGCCGCAAGGAAGTCTGAATGTTGATTGTAAATTAACCAGAGAATTTTGTGTGGGCATAACTGTTGCCAGAAACACTGCCGGAGCGTCTAGATTTCTCCTATGCGCTGGACAAAGTGTGTGTTCTATGTATGCAGACACATGCAATACAAAAGTGCGTTTGGAGATTAATGTCAAAGTGATTTTGAACAACAACACAAGTATGCTGCAGCATGACATTTGCACAAACCCAGACACTGACGTGCAGAGGTGATGAATCTCCTTCACGTCTGAGGTAATGAGACATCGCATCCGCAAACAAACTTGCCCACCGTACGGCAATGAGTTGTCTCCCTTAGTAAACAGGCAGAGAGAACGAAGAGACAGGGGAGGGACGTTTGCCTGTGCGGCTCAGCCCAGCCCACATTAGACAATTAGCACGGCGAGCCTCAAGCAAGAAGCACTCATACGAAGAGATGTGCGAGAGGTAATTTGTCACGTTCGCTAATTTCTCTCTTAGGTGGGAAAAAGGTAGCGCGAGTGTCAGAGACCCGCCGCGTGCAGTCGAGCACAGATGTGTCCTGTAAAACAGTTGTTAGGCTGAAGAATGACAATCACTAGGACTTTAAATTTAGTCGAAAACACAGAAATAACGACAGAAACACAAATAAAACGTGCGGTGAAATGCAAAAAAAAGTTGGACACACATTTACCATGAGGAATTATCCTCAAGGTCTTCATATACTGGAACATCCTCCATCATAATCACAGTGACATAACTCTTGTCCATCCCAATGATCACCTCCAACCTAAGTCATGGATGGCTTTGCGTAAGATGCTTCTTTGGCTTCATGTCAGATCATACCCCCTTTATATATTTTCATGAGACTGACACGGTTAAATTTGCCAGTGTTGAAGCTCTGTGGTGTGTGTAACGTTTTTTTGTGAATGACATTTGAAAATGGAGCAGAACAGGTCGTCACGCATAGCAGTTTGGGAGGACACAGGTATTTTTGCGTGTTTCTGCCTGTTAGAAGGAGGTTTTTCCTTGCCACTGTCGCCAAGTGCTTGCTCATGGTGGGAATTGTTGAGTGTCTGTAAATGATATTACAAAAAATACAGTCTAGCCTTGCTATCCTATATGGAAACTGTCATGAGATAACTTTTGTTCTGATTTGGCGCTTTGTAAATAAAGTTAAATTTAAGCTCCCTCTAACTGTATTTTTGTGTGTGCGTGCAGGAGAAGCGCATAGCATCGTTGGATGCAGCCAACGCCCGTCTGATGAGCGCTCTGACCCAGCTGAAGGAGCGCTACAGCATGCAGACCCGCAACGGCATCTCCCCCACCAACCCCACCAAACTGCAGATTACTGAAAACGGGGAGTTCAGGAACAGCAGCAACTGCTAGACTAGAACTCTGCCCGGAGCGAGTGTCGAGTGCCTGCGTGTTGTACAGATATGTTCAATGAGAGGACGTCTACATGCATGCATGGATGCATGCCTGTGTTCGAAAAAAGACCGTGAGGGCGTGCGCGTGCGTGTGTGTTTTTAAAAAAGCGGACATAGTACTTCTGGAATACGTTTCCACTTTTATCGGGACACCGGTGTAGGAGCGAGGTCCATCATCGCGACAGAGAGAACAAGATCACCAGACGGCCTTCGTCACGAGGGCGGCGGCCTAGAGGAGGCGGGGCAGAGCTTGTACATATGAAACTGTCCATCAGTCAAATACTTTTATGGATGTATGCAGTCGCTGGGACAATTCAAGACCCTGCCTAAGCCCGGGACGAACCACTATATAACCACACACAGTGACGACCGCCAGACACGGTCACCCTAGCAACCCTCCTCTCCTCTCTCCTCCTCCTCCTCCTCCTCCTCTGTCTCTCTTTTATCCTTCTCCCTCTCGACGACCAAGTGGACCCACTTAAAAACAATAACAGGCATTGAGGATTATCACTTTAGTTGTCTTGAGAGGATTACTTTCTAGTGCTTTATTTTAAAGTCATTTATAAAGAACCAAATAGGAGCTAAAAAGAATATAAAAAAAAAGATATTTTTAGTCCAGAACAATCTTTATGTCCCTTTTCATTCCTTTGGGTGTGTTCCTGAGCGTCCCGCGGACCCCCGCCTCACCCCCCTCTCCATCCCTATGTAGTGCACTTTGTGAACAGCTGTTGGTACATGAAACGCCTTAAGTAAGGAACACACCTCGACTTTATCCCACAGATCCCCCTATTTCTGCAAAAAAAGGCACAACTTATACTGTGGATTTGTAAAGGTTACAAAAAGAAATTGTACACACTTAGATGTATTATGAACACTAAAGTAAATGAATTCTATGTGATACTATATTAATGAAATTTAATATAGATGTATGCATTTTTTTTTCTTCTATAGAGTATACACACATATCTATATCTATATTTGATAATCTCAAATATAAAAGCAGCCCTTTATTTAGGAGTGAGATCTAGTTTTATTTTTCTTCTCTCGCGATCAAAGACTGTAGTGTGTAGCTTGCTTTAGAGCCCTGGAGGAGGAGACCACACCGAGCAGCGACCGGGCACCGTCGCCTCAGTCGTTCCCTCCCCCACCTCAAATCTCCACGACGCTCCACCCTTTACATACACAGTATGGAAAACAGTCCGCGCAGGTGCAAGCGACCCGTTCTTCTTCTTCTTCTTCCCGGTGCTCGACGTTGCTCTCTCAGACGCGGGTCCGTTAAACCCAGGTTTAGAGTCCGGTTTGATCTCGTGTGGTCTTCTCGCTCTGGTAGCACAAGAGCTATTGAGAGACGTGTTCAGACGCACTCACTCATACTATACACTGGACTGGTGAGCCGTTGTGATAATGGCCTCCGTAGTTACAACATTTTCTCTCTAACTGCTTTGTTTGTCAGTGGTAATGAAGTATGCTGCATCCAAACTGTGACTCTATTAATCCTAGTGGCATCATCTCTCTCCTCTTTTCTTAACTCGCCCTCGTATCATCCCGTGTTCTTCTGAATGTGAAGATGCTAACTGGCTAGTCGGGTCTCAACATGGGGTCTGGTCCTTCTAATCCTCTCCTGGCATCGCTCCCATCGCTCCATACCACCTCTGCATCTGTATTTTGTATATTTTTCTATTCATTTTTCTTACCTGTAACAGACTGTGTACATCTAAGTTTGGGGCTCTGCATGCTTCATCCTCGCTCTAGAGCCGATGGTAGCGTCTGTATCACCATTTGTTTTCTTCTGTTCTGCCAATTGGAAGGTGATGATGATAACGATGAACGGCTTGCTGCAGACATATACAGTGAATATATGATAATTGAGTGTATTAAGAGGCTGGACAGCCTGGGAAAGTGTAAATAAAATGCTCACACTATTTTTACCTAATGTTAACAGAGCTTTTTGTAAATGTATCTTGTGCTCAAACTCTGCTGTATCATTATGGATATTGTAAATACAAAATAGCTCAGTCGGTCATCTGTCCTCATTGGGTAGAACTATACAATTAAATTAACCTGTCAGTGTTCTCCCTGTTAAAGCTATTGTTTTTGTATTTAGAGTGTAATATCACTAGCCAAAAAGCTGATTAAGTAGGAGTTCGACTCTTGGGAAGTCGTGGAGGATGCCTCGTTGGTTTCAGGCCAAGCTGAGTCCAGTCTCGATGAGATTCACAAGCACAATCCTGTATTTCTCATCAGTCTAGCTCTATGCACTTTTACGTTCAGTGGTTGGTGTTTATAACTAGCTTTTTGTTGTTTTGTTTTTTTAGCACAGCACCTGTTTTAGGTGTTCAAAAAAACGTGGCAAAGTTCAAAAACAGAAGAAAGGGATTTTTTTGGTACAGCTCATTCACAAACCGTTGTATCACACGGACAGAACTATTTAACTTTTTTCCTGTTTGAATAAATTGTTTCAGACTGAAGAATCCTCTGGTTGCAAAAAAAATCTGACATATAGGGCTTTCCTCTTCCTCATATCTAAAGGCATTCAGTCCTAAAACATTATTCAACTGCAGATGTTAAAGCGAGACTATGTTACTTTGGACAGTAGAAATAATACATTCTTCTTCTTACCAATGAATAGCTGAATTTATACACAATAAAACATACTATTGTTGAATTTAAGTAACTTAGTTACTTGGTCTGTTTTGACCAGAAGCTTTTGGTGGCTAATGTTAGCAAACATTAGCAAATTTTGGATGAATTTTGATGTAAAAGGCACATTACTGGTGGTATTTTTACGATAGCGTAGCATTTTTAGCAAAATGCTAAACCAAACTACTGCGTTTACACAAGCTAAACAGTCTGAAATTTTGATGCTACTGTGACAGCTTTACTTGGTCTTTTATGACGAATAGCTTTTGGTGGCTATGGTTAGCTAATGTTAGCCAATTTTCACTGATTCTCCTCCACTTGTGCTGTTACAATAGCTTAGCATTTTAGCTAAATGCTAAACTACTCGTGGCTAATGATCGATACAAGCTATATAAGGTTCATTCAGTTCACTGGTGGCTAAGATTAGCTACTGTTAGCTGATTTTGGACATATTTTATTGTGTATGGCTCATACTGATTCAGTTTACCGACTTCATGACTCTCCTACACTTTTGTTACAATAGCTTAGCATTTTAGCTAAGCTACTGCTAAGCTAAGTTGTGAACTACAGTTTCATTTAGTATAAAAGTAGTTTAGCATTTAGCTTTATTTTGTGGTGGTGGTTGGGCAAAAGTCACATAATCTCACTTTAAACTGCAGCGTACAATAATAAAAGTCAACTGCTATAAAGCTGTCATGTATGCCACATCAGTACATCTAAAAAAAAAAAAAAGTAAGGTAGAAGACTCACTTTTAATGTTTGGTTTTTAATTTCTCAGCTATCCATTATTTCATCACATCCATGCTTCCACCCTCAGTTTTAATTTTAAGAGTCAGAAAATCATGAGCTCACTCTTCATAATTCTGCCAGTCCGACAAAAGATCAATCAAAATATAAAGCTATAAATAAAGTAAAAGATGTTGTATGTTTTCTATTATCTTGTAGAAAATACTTTTGTAAGTATGTTGAAAGTATAAAGTATTTGCTGGATTCTGCTTCCTTTGACGACAGTGACAAAACAATAATGTACAGAGGAATTTGTGTTGACAAAATGTGGCTGTGCAATTTATGTACATTTGCAACTAGACCTATTAAAGTTTTATTTAGCTATTTTAAAATATCATCCTCTTGTGTCTGTCTCTCGCAGCCCTTTGCTTGCATTGTTCTCCGTGACGCTTTGTTATTATGAAATGTAGATGAAGCTTAATTTCAGTGCATGGGAGATGAATTACATGTTCATTAAATACTCAAGCAGGCCTAGATAGATGACAAGCAGCTAGAGAGAACATATGCTCAGACTCGAGGTCCAAAGGCAGAGTGGAGGGTATGATGGAGGGATGTGACAGACTGGTTTGTGCAGTGCCTTCTCCTCAGCGAGAGCCTGACCTACATACTGCCTGATTGTTATTCCCCACAGTGGGTAGGAGAAATCCTGAAATGGCCTTAACAACAAAAATGGAGGTGGATTTTGTAGCGGAGCGTCTATCTCAATTGAGAAATCGAAGTTACAGCTCGAGAGAAATGCAGTATGAAAGTCTTCAGTACAGTACAGCGTGTGATCGAACGGGGAGATTGGACCTCATTAACAGCAGATCCTTACCATGTGTATTTTAAAAGGCGAGCTCCTGTGTTGTTAATTGCTCCCTGTGAGGCACACTTGTTTCTTTAGCCAAGTGGAACAGGCTCCCCGGGGCAAATGCATGCATTTAGGACATCAGGCTAATAAAAAACATCGAGTCTTAGCGCTCTCCAATGCTCCCACCCGTGACGCAAAAGTATCAAAGGCTAGAAAACATAGCCACAAATTAAGCCACTTGTTGATGATGAGATCGAGTACATACTTATTTTCTAAATGGAGGCCAAAGGAAGTGTTGTGTGCTACGTGAGGGGAATTGTGGAGAAGATGCACGTCGAGGTAGGTGAGCTCATGTATTTCGATAAACGTGAAGCACAGGCTTTAACAGTGGTTAAATGTAAATACTTATATACCGTCCTTAAAGACAAAATACATTAAATATGTTGGAAAATAGTTGCTGAAAACGTGAAAATACTTTGAACAATATATTACTGAAATGTGGAGTTAGAGTTTAAACAGTTTTTCACCAGTTTTCAGTCCAGGATTTTGTGGGCGGTCCTTAAAGGGTGGCTCGATGACACGTTGAGGCCACCCTGAGCATACCCCTGCACCCCTAGCAGAGAGACAGATTAATTCATCTCGCTCAGAGTGTTTCAAAGTTAGTCATGTCATTTTCTGAACTCATCTGACACGTTTCAGTCGCTTCAGAATGGCTGCTTGACTGCTCCCACGAGTGGGCGCGGCTTCAGCACATTCAGCGGACACGCCCCCACAGTCCTGGAGCTGAGAATTCTTTTTTACCTGATTTTAACACCTAATTTCATAAACTTGTCGATATTTTTAATCATTCAAATTTGGCTGGGGGCTTAATAACACTTTCTTCTTTGATCTGACAAACTCAGAACATATATTTATTGTGACTTTACACAGACTTTAGGTATGATTATGACACAGGACTCCAGAACAAGATAAGGTCACAAAGATTATGTAATAATCCAGCTGATGTTTGACTTCAGTTGTGCAAATTCTTGAACAAATTTGCAGTTCAAGTTCAAACAAATTAAGCAACAGTAAACTCGAAGTCCCATGGCAGGTGTCCACTTTGCCTGATTGGTAGTCAAGCATTTCCCGACATGTAGCTCCATCGATTACACTAAAATGCTGCTTTCATGTTAATGCATCCGCGATAATGATCCATTAATATCATATATATAAATATATGATGGTGAGCTCACCAGATGGAGCATGTAACACCTCATACAAAGGCTCAGGCCTTGCTGCAGCAGCCCACGGTTCAATTGTTCAAATGTCTCACTGTAGTATTGCTTTTAGGTAAATGATCTGAGTACTTATTTCACCACTGTAGACTTATCAGTGTTTTATCATGTACTTACAGTCTATATTTTCATTAGCACCACCAACCAAAGTCAAAGTCAACACAAGGTTTCTATCTGACGTGTACAAACTGGCACAAACTGTCAGCCTAAGCTAAAAGTAAATAAAATGTATCTTTAACTGGTGATGGACATCTGCGCTGTTGAACCACTGGGCAGCAACACACATGGAGAAAAAAACAAAAAAAACACATGAAGACTGAAGACGTTAGAGCTACAGCATCAACGGGCATCGCCAGCTTCTGCGACAGAAGGTCGAGGAAACGTCGGCAGATGGTTGTGCTGCGAAACATATCGAACATCCACAAAAAAAAGTTATTTCAGGCCCATCTATCAGCCTTGTTCAAGACAGAGATGCCTCAAACAGTGCAGCCATTTTGTGACATATCACCCCCTTAATGATGCGACAAATGGTGGCCTTTAATGAGACCATAGGGGAAATCACTGCACGTTAGCAGCACATACAGTTTGTATGTGAGTGAGTTTATTTGCAGCATCATGCGTCTAACCTTTGCTTTAATCATTCGCTTTAAATAAAATATCAACGCACACATCTTCAGTTCAAAGAGCAACTTTATTTGGTTTTTTTTGCAGTACCATCAATCAATTTCATTCATATAATTTATCACTGCTGATAACCTCATAGATCTACTTCATGTTATCAAATCCATACTGCAGTAAAAGTGTTCATGTTAATTCACTGTATGAGTCAAACAGCTGCCCACGCTGCAGGTGTTCAATCAATCTGTTTGTTTGTGCGACACCTCACGCTTATTGTCTGCATGTGACAAATTCCTAATAATCGTAGTGTGAAAGAAAACGTACAATTCAAACGTTATTGTTCAGTAACCGTAGTGTAAATAATCCGAAATTACAGCTAGAATCCACAACCTCTGTTGGCGTCCACCAGTAGCAGTAGTCAGTGTTGTGTAAGGTTTTATTACAAATCTGAATCACGTTTATGAAAACAACGCAGCTGTCTAAACTGTGAAATTTTGTGCCATGCATGTACGTCTGAAACGTTTGAATTCTTAATGGCAGTTGTGTGTCGTCCTAAAAAACGTGTTTCGCCGCAGGTCTGAGGCTGCCTGACTGGTATAGCTGCTGAACTGAAAGAGGATAAGTGGCGGCGCGGCCTTTTTCCCTTTGAATACTTATTCACTTAACTCATCGCTAATGGGCTCACGGAGCTGGGACGCACAGCTGAGCTCACTGGCTGTAAATAGGCTTTCACCACTGAGCGAAACACAAATAAATACAGTACATACACACACACACACACGCTCGCTCACACGAATGCTCAGTCACCCTCACACCCATTTCTGTGCAAATATAATAGTTCAAAGAGTTGTTGTGCAAATTCAAGATTATAATACACTCCCTTACACCCATTTATTTCTGTATAACGTGTGTAAATGCACTGAATGTAAAGCTCGAGCGTCTCGTGTTATCCCTGAAAAGAAGGAAGTTTGTTTCGGTGTACGTGTTGCCAGACAGAAGGTGAAGGGGAGCAAATAGCTGCCCTGTAGAATCGGTAAGTTTAATAAAAAGCAGCCTTTATCCTCCTTCTGACCGAACCACGCTGTCAATGTGTGATCACGTCAGGAGGGGAAGAAGAAATGCACCAACCTCCTTATAGCCCTCGTTCTATTTCCAATCCTATCCACTCCCCCTGCGGACATCTTCCTCCTCCCTCTTTTAAAAAGAAAAAAAGCAATCAGGCTGAGAACAGTCCTCCTGCGAGTCAGCCAGCAGGGGTCAAACTAGTTCTTCTCTCAGCTCCCGTCATCCCCACCCCTTGCGGGAGTTACAGAGAAGAGATGGATACCTAATTTCCCTGCTCCCGTGGAGGAGGCTAACGGCAGTGTTTGAGAGTCGGATGACTAGTTCTCCACGTTGGCCCTGAGTGTGCGAGGCTTGAGTCTTTGATGCAGCCGGTAGTCCTGGCTGGCCGCCCTTCGCGTGGGAGCGGGAGAGTCGAGCTGAGGGTTGGCGAGGCCCAGCGTCTGAGTCCTGTTGGTTCGTGGCAGCGCCCTGCTGCAGCTCACGGAGCGCCTGTCTTCGACGCCCGACGGGGACTCCAGCTGAGCCTCGCACAGCTCCACCAGTGACGCTACCTGCTCCCTCATCGTCAGGACTTTGAACCTGCGACCCGCCAAGTGGAAAAAGGCTTCCACGAACGCTTGTAGTCCCATACCTGAAAAATACGAAGCGTGGTTGAGGTGAGGCTGGAAAAATGAAATGAAAGTGCCACTTGAAATGACAAAAATATGAGTTAAATAAATAATGTGTGATATTTCCAAAACTTGCATCACATCAATGACACAGTCAGCAACACAACTACACACACCTAGTTTAAAATTTAACATCAGTCCGAAGGGACGTATGATTATTCACTTTGTGCAGAGTTGAGAGATGAGAAGATTGATACTACTCTGTCTGTATGCTAAATATGAAGCTACCACTGGTAGATGGTTAGCTTAGCACAAAGACTGGAAACAGGGGGAAACAGCTAGCCTGTGTCTGTCCAACAGTTAGAAAAATCCACCTGACAGTACCCTGAAAAGTGAAAATAATACCTATTTAAGGCTGTGTTGATTAGTAAAAAGTCAGCTGGGGTGGCTTTTGATTTTTATGACAGTGTTATGATCTAAAAATATTACAGGCAGGAAAGGAAAACGTTTGAAAGGCCGGGATGAGAAGAAAAATACAGTAAACTGTGGAGGCATGCGTTCCGTGTCAACAGAGTTACTAGCATTGCTGTCTGCTCAAACCACCTAGCTAGAAACTTTCATAGCTCGTTGGCTGAGGCTCAGCCGCTTGATTTTTTTCCCCACTTAATCTTTCAGAGGTCTTACAATTTCAGTAAATAACCTGTAGCCATCAGAAGCAGAAAGATGTGCAATGCAGCTGCGGTCATCCACAGACCTTGACGCGCAGTGCACAGTCTATACTCTATTCTTTGGGCTTTTCTACACAGATTCAAAGGAGATCATTCAAACAGCACTTCAGGCAAATCTCCGAACCAAATGTCATCTGTTCTGTCAGCAGGATTTATTTTCTCATACATGCTGTCTATAAAGCATAAAGTGAGGAGACTGAAGTGTGCAGGACTCTGTTAAAAACTTTCGATGACGCCGTGGCAGCACTTGCAATATTCTATGCGGTCTTCTGCTGTGGGGGGGGAAGCATGGTGAGGGACAGGAAAAGACTGAACAAACTGGTCAAGAGAGCCAGCTCTGTCCTGCGGAGCGGAGGAGGAGATGATGTTAGCAAAGCTGACATCCATCACGAACAACTCAATTCTCTCATTCTCTACCTAATATTTCCTACTGCAGCCAGTTATTCTCGACCTAAAAGAGGAAAACCAACAAGTAAGATGCTAGTTCACACCAGACTAACATGGGAGGAGTTAGTGGAATTATTAAAACTGTTCATGTGTCCTTCAACTTTGCATATCCTAAAACTTTTGTGAATACGGGTTCTACGTCTTTTCTTCCCTGCAAATCCTCCGACGCGCATACACAGAAATGACAGACTGACTTCAGTCTCCCTGAATACGTATGAGCTCATTCTAAATTCAGCCCACAGTCTCCCCTGTACAGGCCCTTCCATCCTGGTCCATGTGATCTCCATCCATCCGCTTCGCCTCGCAAACATTCCTCGCAAGGTGCAACGTCTGAATAATTCATGTCGGATACTCTCTTCGCTGTCACATTGTGATCTCGGCTCATTTCAATTATGGTAGCACAGTGTCAGAGGGAATCTGACAAAGAATGACACGCAATTATATTCGAGCACATTATTTTGCTCCGAGTCTCAAGGATACCCAATCTCTCTGTCCTCTGCACGTTGTTTCTTTGTGGGGGTTGTGTTTTCTCACACACACGTATGTGTCTGTGTGCGTGAGTTACCTGCTTCCCTAGAGTCGGGCATCGCTCCTGACCAGCGACGTGTGATGTCTATGTAGAGGATGTCCACTGAAGCCATTGTGAAATTGCTGTTGCTCAGTTTACAGGTCCTGAAAACAAATCAGTAAAACACACTCTTGAAGACGAACTGAAATCACATTTAGTCTTTTCTTTCTGTGCAGTCAAAAACACGTCGACGTGTTTATTTTTTATTCCTAAAAGAAAGGAGAAGTCTTTTGGAGAAATATCTCAAATGCTCCCTTTTTACCTCAGCCAGCTGGAGGGCCATGTTGTTGTTTGATTGACAGAAGCTGGCAGGCTGAAGCCCGACGAGAGTAGTCAGGCAAAGTAAAAAAAAGCAAAAAACACACACACACACACACACACACAAAAGCCTACATGTCACCGCCAAACAGCGCGTTGTTAGCGGTATCGAAGAGTAAGAACCACAGCAGCATCTAAATGGACCCAAGTGATATTTGCAGGTAGGGTTTACATGCTGTTTAATGTGCTGCAGTGGACCAGCTAATTAGCTATCTAGCCTGCAAACTGCTGTTGGCAATGCACTTTTTCCTGGTGAGTGTTTGTTTGGTGGCTTGTTCAGCAAGCTGTGGTTCAGGACGTGTGGCTTTAGCCTGAAAACGAAGGACTGTTGTTCTAAGTGTTGTGTTGCTATCTGGCTGTTAGTCAGTGTTTACGATACGGCGGTGATGTTAACTGCTTTAGTGCAAAGATTTAAGCGGCTGTATGGTGAAGTTTTCCGTCTACGTAGACACACTGCTGTTCAAAGGTTTGCGGTCGATACACCCAGGCAGCTGAGAGGACTACTTTATATTTCTGAATGGTCTTTCATGCTTTTACAAATCGATGTTTTTTTGTAAAGGGTTTTGTGAAAAAAAAAAAAAGGATTTTGTACTTGGGAGAACAAAACGCCTCACAACCTGTTCTGTTCGACCAGAATGACAACTGAGAGGGCAGAGAGACGTCTGTGAGCAGCGGTTAGATAAGAATATCACTCACTGGCCACTGGCATTAAATGTAGCTGTGTTGTTGCACTTACAGTTGTACTACTCTTTGCCTTTAAATACATTTCGTACCTGATGAAGGTTCGGAAGGCAGTGGGGCCCAGACGCATGTTGCCCTTGACCCCGAGGAAGCGTATGAACAGAGCTGCGATGCGCTCCACCAGCCGCAGGTGGTTGAACTGTTTGGTGTACTTGGGGTAGACCTGCTTCAGACACAGCGAGGGCAGGGCTCCGTCATCCGGGCTCCTCTCTTGCGTCTCTGCCTCCATGGGAATCTCCTCCCCGTGTTCAAACCCACCAGCCCTTGGTTGGGAACTTTGGGCATGAAACAACAGGACAGAAACAAAAACGACAGATTTTACCTCACTGTATTTCAATGGCAGACATTTTTTTTTATGTATCAGCAAGTCAACCGAGCATTTCACCAGATTTAGAGATTTAAAGACTACAAAAGGTCCCTACATTTACTGCTTTTTGCACTATCCAGCATTAGGGCTGAGTAATGGCCTCCAAGCCCTGCAGGACTGAAGCACAAGACCAAAAGGCCGACCCAGAGAGCTTTTGTCAGCTGAGTGACAGACAGCCAGCCACCCGAGGTAGATAAATGCACCGAGCTTTTCACTTGAGTCTGCACTTGGCAGGAGAAAACAGGAAGAGTAATGTTGTATGAAGGATAAATAACTCTTCACGCTCATCTCTCAGCCTCCATACTGTTCAGCCTTTTTACTGTCTGTGCTTACATCAACAACATTTAAATGCATCAGCAGCGAGATGCGTCTACACGCCACAGGTTTTGCATTTAGTCTTTCAAAGTCAGCTTTGAATTCTTATGACGAGGAAGTTGAACATGGCTCCAGAAAGGACTAGAGCGGCACAGTGACTCATAAAATAAAATATAAAATATATATCCAGGTGCTGCCTTTTGAAACGTTTATTCCAGACAGAACATTAGCCAACGAAAGCCCAAAGATCCATATTGCTAATTCCATATCTACTGATGGTGGATTGTGCTTTTAGAGGTAAATTACTGACGTCGTGTTTGATGCTTTGAATGCTGATGAGGCAGACGTAGCACCGACATAGGTTGCTTAAGTTGACCAAAAGAAGTCCATCGACCAGAGATTCAGCCTATCGCTCTCCCGTTGCACAAAAATACTAACAGGAAGGCTCTGCAAATGTTTTATGAGGTAGGAAACGTGAGCTTTGGTGAGACAGTTGAAAGAAAACAACTTGTTTTGTTTGTTTGTTACTATTAATATTCCACGGGGTACATTTAAGGCCCGTTCACGCCTGCTGACCCAAAATGACCCCCCCTCTATTCATAATCACTGCTAAAGCCTCAAGACTCATTATTCTGAGGGTCACAAACACTCTGAAGGGACTTTTTGTAATATCAGAATTTGATCTTGATCCATTAGATCTAATTAAAACCAAAAGTACTCTGAGGACTTTCCCTCTACGTGCATCGTCAGGGCTGAATTCATGTCCTCCCTTAGAAAATATTTGCAAAGCCAATTACTTTTTTTTAATAATTCTCATTGTTTACGTCCATGTTAGCTATGTCATCATTATCTCATGTGCTTATGTCTTCATAGAGATACAAAAAGAAAAAAACAGATCAAAACATTGCAAAATCCAAAGAATCTAATCAGCATTTATAGATAAAATAACATGCACATTATAATTATTTACAATAATTATATGATGAGTGTCAAGTGACTACTATTTTAGGTCACAATTCATTTATTTGAGGTTTGCCCTTCGCACTACCTCCCTGTCTCTCACCACCGACTATCCCATTGTGCTCTGGCCAACAGATTTGACACTTCTCATCCAAAACGAATGGTAGCTGGGCGTTCTTTGCATTTTTATCCTCATGAATGTGCGGGCAAGCACACACTGTGTTTGACTGACGTCTCCCTCCCTTTCCTGTTAGCTTTGCTGCACCAATTCCACCTTTGTCACTGTTATTAACTCATCCCGAGTCCTGAGACCTCAAATAACTCCCATCACAGCAGCCTGAGCAGAGGTCTCACGAGCCAGAATAAGAGACCACACCTGTGTGTGTGTGTGTGTGTGTGTGTGTGTGTGGTGTGTGTGGTGGGTCTACTGTGTTCAACCCATGTGTCCATGCACACACACAGACACAACACAAAGGCACATTCACATCACGATAAAGTACTGCTGACTTTTATGAGACAGTTTCTTTCTCCATGAATTAGTAAGCAGTGTGAATGGCACTGAGAGAGCACTGCTGAATGTTTAATAGAATCAATCATCCCCGGGCAGCCAGAGGGACACCACCCACATCTATTTAGACAGGACAGCCTCGGCTAAAAACGGACACATCTTCAACAGAGGCTGACAGCCGGACAGACAGCGCAGGAAATGTCTCCAAACATTCCCAGCAGACGGAGAAAGAAAATGACGGAGGTGAAGCGAGAGGGTAAAAGGTGAAGAATGGCAGGTTATTAAAAAGACATACAGAGGGCCGGTGCCAAATGTTACTTGAGTGTACGCGAGGAGGACTAGGCCTTAATTCAGCTGTCATTACGCAGCAGAAATGCTATTTCTGGTCTCCTGGTGAATAAATCTTCAAAGCATTTGCACGCTGTCAAAAGTCTTAAAAAAGGTGCCAGATGTGTCAATGAAAAGAAATCCACGCACTTATCTCCATCTGAGAAATCCAATTTTATTGCTTGTGCCTCTCTCGGAGTATGAGTCATACCAAAACACACACACACACACAGGAAATCGCCTCCCACAGGTAACAATAAACCTTTTTTTGTGTGTGTGTGTGTGTGTGTGTGTCTGATTAACACCCCCACAACTCTCTTTCTCGCTTGTTTTTATCCACACCACCACAAGAATCAGAAGACGCATGCCTGCCATAATCAATATTTTTATGATAACGTATCAAATTTCAATGTGAAAATATGTCACAGGGGTCACTTGTAATGAACAAACAGAGTATAAAAACACTAAAATCTACAGCTCCCCCATCTTTACAGAGCTCTATAGGCAGTTTTCATCTCATTAATGTAACTTTACTGTTTTGGTTCATTCTCATAGCGCTATTTTTGGATGCAGCGGGCAGATGTTTTCAACAAAAAAGCTCTAAAAACTCACTGTACACTACCTCCTCAGCACCAAACAGCAGACAGACACAGTCAGCGAGTAAATGGTAAGCACAGCACTTAGCAATGTTAGCAAATAGAGGGACATATTTTTCTCAGGAGTTTGTAGAAACCAAAAACAATATTGGACTTTTATCACATTATCTGGTGTCTAGAAACATGACTCTATGAATACTAATGTTGCTCCATAACTGCTGTGTAAATAATGAGTCAAATGTGCTAACAAGTTCAACTGGAAGGTGTTGATATGTCGATGTTGAGGTCACAACTTGTTTTTACTGCCCTCAAGTGGCCAAAAAAGGCAGTTACCGCAGGTTTAAAATACTCTGGACTGCCCTCAAATCCACCTCTGCATGTTATTATTTCTTTTGAGGCAGGTGATGCGTTTGCAAAAGGCATGTGTGCCATGGATTTTTGTTCTTACCCACACCCCTTTTAATGGCTCGTAAATCACCCTCAGAGACATCATACACAGGATTAATGAGCTGCTTGTGAGAAGTACATGTCTGAGAGTCACTGATCCCATCACGCCCTCTTCCTCATACTGTAATTCCTCATTTATCTCTTCCACTTCTTTTTCTCGCTTTCCCCTTTTATTTGTGCCACGGTATATTTACTGATCTCTCTTATATAAGCTCTCACTGCGTCTCCTTTAAATAGCAGCGCCATTTATGACTCAGCTTGTGTGCCTGGTCAGTTCCCACCTCTCTTTTTACTTCATCTTGCCGAGTCAAATTCATACAGGGGTGACTTCAGTCTAAACTCTACCCTCTGACTGACTGAATCCCATCCATCCGGCTGCTGAACAGCTGTCAGCAACCACAGTACAAGTATATTTACTTGCTGGTAGACCATCTGTGCAGTAAACTAATTACTTAACCTCCCGTAACGATGTTGGGAACATTTTGTTCGTGCTGCCAAAGACGGCTTGTTATTGATTCTGAAAGTTTGCAGAAGAAAAAGAAATCAAATCAATCACTCCTCATTAAAATACAATTCAACTGAATCTCAATCTATGCATGTGAATGCCAGCTTCAATTATGTCTTCTTTATTAAAAGCTTTAATCTGTTATCTGAGATTGATTGTATCCTGTGATAGTGTGGCATCAAAACTGTTATAATGCCAATCAAAACACTGTCTGGGTCTAATACAAAATGATTACCCAATTCTTTTATTTATTTCCCGTAACCAGCCGCCAGAGTTGGTTTCTCTCCTTCATCAGAAATCTAATTTTCGGAAAAGCTTGCATTAATTGTGTTTGCTTTGTTTACTTTTTACAATTTGCAGTTAGGTGGATGCTAGAAGTTTTACCTTTGACTTGACCCAGTGCTAGTGGTGCAAAGAAACAGAGTACATTTACTCAAGTAGTATACTTAAATGTACTACAAGTAGTTTTAACTGGTTATGAACCAGTGTCAGTTCATTACTAATGGCTCTATATGAGATACATAAACAGAGAAATCAGCAGTAAGAAGATACAGTATATATGAATATAGGTATTCTTAATGCCACCAGGTCAGATTCAATCGGCTTCTCATTGAAATGAAGAACAAGGCAGAGGAAACACTAAAACTTTCATTCATAGGGACCGCCAGACACAACACAAAACAAAGACATGTTTCTTGTAGCTGCTTTAAGTACAGTTTTTTGTACTTTACTTGATTATTTTCGTTTTATACTTCTTTATGCCTCTTCTCGACTTTTTACTCAGCTAGAGGTACAATTACTTTTTAAGATTAAAATTTGGGCGCACATATTGTTAAAGATCAAATCTATGGTTCTAATCTTTTGGGTTTGTGCCACTTAAAACAAACACAAACACAATGAAACAGTGTCTTGTTGAAGCCCCTTGTCACGTTTCAAATAGTTTGAGTTTTTCATATCCATGAAACATCTGCTGCACAACCACTGAATAAACTATCCAACTGAATATTTTAACTACTCTGCATAGAGTAGATAAAACTGGTTCCAGCTCGACCAGCTACTACATTAAATGCTTCTTAAACACTGATGCATCAGTATTAACAATCTAATCAATCAAAATATGTATTAATCAGAATAATTTCCTGCTTAACAAGTTTTGCTTTTGATCTTTAAGTACATTAGTTGATGATACTTGTGTACTTATGCAGGATTCTGAATGCAGGACTTTACCTGGAATGGATTATTTTTATATTACGGTAAAAATATGGAGTAATTCTTCCACTGTTTGCCAGTGCCACACCTTCACACACAAATAGCTTTATTCAAAATGGATAAAATGTGATTTCCATTAAACAAATGTGTATGTACAATGCATCTGCCTTTGTGCCCATGTAAACACACAAGGAACACACTGTGGAATTGAATGATTAATGAGTTCCTATTTTGCACCCACATCGTTTGGCTGCAGTGATGATTACATTTTTCAGAGCATATCCAATCTAATGGCTAATTTAATAAATATTAGCACTAGCTAGCTGGGACATAATTAGCATATCTTCGCCCCTAAACCACAAAACTCAGTCGCTATCTGCAAAGCTGACACACTTGCCTGCAATCGCAACCTGACATGAATACTAAATCTTTGTGTTTGGGAAACCGCAACATAATTATTGCTGCAGTTTGATTCTATCATGGATGTATGTGAGATGTTTTAGCCTTAGGTTTTTTAATATCAAAGTCTTAATTTGTGATAACATATGTACTCTGGGAGGTTCAGCTGAAAGTTACTGAACTGGGTCCACTTTCTGTCTGCAATCATTAGTTAGCAGAAACATTCTTGTTACTGTATATCAATGATTTTTTTTAATATCGAGCCAATGTCGTGCCAGAACCGGAGCCCGAACGTAACTGGACTCAGCTGCGTTCATGGACATAATCGCAGAGGCTAAGAGGACGACAGAGGGAGCTAAGAAGAGAAAAGAGAGTGACTGCGCAAGAGGACACCAGACAAGAGTAAATCTGGGTCTGATTTTTAGTCGTTGGCGAGAGCTTTGTGAAGACAGACGCTGAGCTGGGCTTCTTGCTGTTGGGCTAGTAAGTAATATCAGCTGGCTGTCATGTCCTATGTTGCTGCACTCGTTTGATGTTTGGCTGTTAGCAAAGCTGTCGACTAGTTTCTGCTAGTTTCTGATCATAAGTAATATAATCATAACAAATACAGCTGTCCATATTTATGACAGCGGGACTGAACTCTGAAACTGGGGGTGATAAATCGCAAACTTGCCATTTTATGTCACTGAGCAATATTTGTTGTCATCACTGCTCACTGAAAATATAATTCAGGAATGATATTTTGTCCCTCTCCATGAAGTTTATAACTTTATTAACAGTATCACCCTATTTACTGTCATGGTATATTCCCTCAAATGTAAAGATCCATTAGACTCTAAAAAGATACTGTTAGTCACGATAACTCCCACATCATAAACCCCGTCCTTGTCAGTGTCACTTTGTCTTCTACAGCTCACTATAAGCAGCGCTACACTTTAATAGGAAAACTGAATTATGTGATATTAAAGATCACTGAACTCGTCCTCATGATGCACCTTGCTCCGCTCTGGGATTAAGCTTCTTTTCACCACATGGCTGCAAAGCTGGAAATGCTCACACTGAGATATTTTATAAAGACACTCTTCTACTACTTAATTGACTTTAGAAGGCTTAAAATGTGGAGATGGAGTGTCTGTGTGCGTCTAGAATAGAAAAGTAAAATAAGTGGAGGCACTGTATAGAAGTGAAACTTAATCACATATGCAATGTTAGGACTAATAGCCAACCAGTTAAAAGCTACATTTAGACAATATACTGATACTAATATAGATATTTGAGAGTGTAAATGTAATATATAATGGAATATATCAGCTTTTTGAAACATTTCTGATACAGATCCCTTCATTTTGTTTTATGAAAGATTCATGACTAAGTTATCAACTGTACATACTGGAGGACTTTTTAGTTGGAATATAAACTTCAGTGGTCTGGAATTTTTTTTTTTTTTTTAATGGAGACACTGTTTCTGAATCAACTTAACATATAGATTGATACCAATATACAGGTATCTATGATAAGATGATTAATCAGTCTAGCTGTATTTTTACTTATTGACAATCAGACAATTATTTTCTTGACTACTTGATTAATCATTTGGTCTGAAAATTGACAAAAGAAAATAAATCTCCATCTCCAAAACTGTTTATTTTTCTGTCCAAAAGTCCAAAGATGATAAATGTATTATCCCATAAGACAAAGAAGAATGACAAAATGAGGAGGTGGAGCCAGAGAATGTTTGACTTTTTTTTTAATTTAAAAATGTTAACTAATTATAAAAAGAGTAGAAGATTAATTTTCAGTCAACTGACTAATCGAGTATTTGTGATATAAAGGTATAAAGATATGTTGAGTAACCCCAAATGACTCCTGAGGAGTAAGTCAACATAAAAAGTATGAGGGACATTTGATTAAAGGATTAGGACTCTCTAAAAGTAGATAACTAGAAAACAACATAATTCTAAATGTGTCTAATGGATTAAGCTGTAGTGTAATTCATCCACTGACACGTGAAGGATGTTCTGCTGATTCCAGCTGAATGAAAATATAGGAATGCAGGAGGAACAAGGATTAAATATATTATAAGCGCATTATATCAGTATGTTACTGGTCATTATTATAATACTAGGTATGTGGGTATTATCCCCGAGAAGATATCCCTCTCAGCCGCAGAACAAAGCAGATCAAATATCTGATATAGGAGATAATCTGGGGAGGAGGCGAGGAAAGGAGGGGAAAAGGGATGAGAGGTGGCAGAATAGAAACAAAACAAACTTCTTGTCATCGGAGAGAAACAGATTGACAAGAAAAAAAAGCTTAATGGTGGAGGAGTTATATTGCCAGGCACCACACAGGGCCAGTCAGCCAGAGAGACTGAGCCACCAGACTTGTAGAGTAATGTGTGAATTTCCACCACAGCTCAGCTGAATTTAATTTTTCCATTTAACAGGCTTACGGGGAGCTGCTGAGTGGTGCAGAGCTGCGCTCTGAGCAAGGATGAGCAGAGTAAGATATCACTCCGTTAAAAGTGGACTCTTAAGACCAGCACACAATGACCAAAGGATGTAAAAACTTCAAACTATAGGTTCACTATATGTGTGTGCAAATATGTGTGTGTGTTTACATTGAAGATTTCCTGTTGAAAGGATCCATAAGGCGCAGAGTGTCCCTGATCACACCCACTTTGACCTCTTCGTCAACTGGACTAGGAACATATTCAAAAACCCCTGGTGCCACCTGAAACAAACAATATTTATAACAGAAAACTGAATAATAATGATATTAATACTATGATATATACACTGATGACATTGATGACATTCAATCTTACCTCCTGTTCATGTTCTATTCTCATACTCGGGTTGGAGTTAACCTCAAGTAACACTGGCTTCAGGTTCTTCATCAGCAGGATGTCAAACCCTAAAATCTGAAACACAAGAATAAGTAGAATACAACAGACTGTATAATCGGGGTTTAACCAAGAGCTACTATATCTTCTGGTCATAAATTATATGTATTCATATCAGACTCATACCAGAAGTTAGAGTTAGCTTAGCCTTGTTTAGCTGCCAACAAAGTAAATAACATTATATTCTAACAATGTGCAGTATTCAAATTAATCATAATAAAACATGATTTGTTTTCGAATTTTCAAAAAAAGAAAAAAAAGTGAGTCTAAACCGACTAGGAGTCAATAGTGAAAATTTAACCCGGAAATGTGTAGTCAAGACGGAAAACCAGATAAAAATAATGTTAGTCTGAAGTGAAGCTTCTGAGACGGTCCCCTGCGTCCTCAGTTTTCCATCTTTGATATTGGATCGTGAGGTAAAACTAACAACTATGAACTAACAGTGAAAAGTAATAAAAAGTTATTCAGGATGGACCTTTGCAGAAAGACTGAATATACCATGTACATATTTGTTTACATTCTGGCTGCAGCTCAGATGTTGCAGCGGGTCATTGAATAATTCCAGGGTCGATGGTTCCCAGCTCCTCCAGTCCAGTTGAAGTGTCCTTGAGCTGTTTGTGGCGTGTGTGTATGGGTTAGTAAAACTGGAAGCGCCTTGGATATGAAGTGCTGTATCGCTCCTGATTGGCACCTTGCATCACTGTATGAGTATGTGTGAATGGGTGAATGTGTCAAATGTTGAAAAAGTGCTTTGAGTGAAAGGTGCGACTTAAAAACAGGTCCTAGGGTTATATAAACATCCATTTACCAAATTTCCAAACGAATGTTACACGCTACCCACCTGAAAGCAAGTAGGTCCTGGTTTGCCAGGCGGTATATCCGCCTGATAGTACACTCTAAGTTCAGGCACCACGGCGATGATAGTCTTGATAACAAGGGCGATGATGTCCGACCACACCTTCTTGATGTCTACGCCTTTAGCTGCAAGCCTGTACAGCACGCTGGAGAGGGTGCGCTTGCTGCCTGTGCTCTGGCTGTCCGAGTGGACAAAGTTGCAGCTGTGGACGTTGAGGGAGTAGTTTGTCAGGTGCATGAAGACGTGGCTCAAGTTCTTCTGGCTTGGTTCCTGCACAATCAGAGTAAGAGTGACCTTATATCTGTACATAAATACATGTTTCATAGAATCAAAGCAAATTAACAGCATCATAAGAATGATTGTGGCTACCTGGTAGGGCTCGGTGCAAAAACGCGTAAGGCCTTCCTTGGCAATGTAGATCTCCAATGGCTCCATAGACTTTAACAGCACGTAGAGGCGGATATCAAACTTGAGCTTGTCAATGAGTAACGGCTTATGGATGTACTCCTGGACAACAGACTGTTTGGCCTGTGAACCCCCCATGAGCTTTAGGTCACTAGGGTCACGGATGAGGTAGATGCCGTCCCCCTGAGAGCCGCTATCTGGCTTGACGATGAAGGTGGGATTCACTGTTGCATCATTCTCCTTCACCATACGAATCTACAGCAGAGGTGGGAGTGAGAAAGGACAAGGTTTGACAAAAAACCTGAAAGACTGTCAGTTATTTTCCCCCAGGTTTCACACACTGTGGCAAACTTTAAAACCAAGAGAAAAAACTAAGCCAAATATAGTCTAAAACTTTAACAACCAAGAGGAAAAGTGGGCCAGAACGCTCTGAAACGACTCTGTAAAACATAAAAACACACATTTACTCTGTCATTTCCCTGAAAAGGAATAAACAAGGGACCGCTTTATGTGGCAGCCTTCAAATTACTTGTTTTGTCTGAACCTAAAAACACAGAATTTAAATTATATAGAATAGATAAAAGCAGCAAATTTGCCCATTTTGTAAAGAAAGAAAAGGGTGTCTGAAGACTTTACGTGTGAGACCTATGGTTATTTCTGGTTGTTGTCTTTTTGTAATAGTTTGTAGCAGAAACAGATTGGTAGGAGTGAACAACTACATGTCAATGTTCTGCAAAATTAGCCCAAGAAATCATGGTTAACGTAATGAATTCTTGATCAGCCTCATCTGACTGTATATCTATGTAAAACAGATAGAAGTAATCAAAGACAAAGACACAAGCCTGCTTGGATTTATCTCCACCTACCAGCTAAAACAGCATCCATTTTTCGATTATTCCTCTGAGTGTTTATTTCTTTGTCCTCAGAAATAAAACACACCAGCAGCATGTATTATATCCAAACCTTATATTCAAACAACGCCCAATCATTCTCAGTGTGACATAGGGAACATTTTGAAAAAGCCAAAGATTTATTTTAAACTCTTTTGTTGGGAAGCAGTTTTGTCTGCTGGACACTAAAATGAAAATGGTGATCTGCTGGTGCCCCCTGCTGGACATCATGTATCATTGCTACGTATGATTTCCTTATATCTATTGATTAAACTATTGACCATTCCTCCGTGCAATTACATCACAGATTCGGATCAAAACTAAAAAGCCCCTCACGGCTATCACTGATAACAGAAAGTGAGATCTTGGCATTTGTGAAAATCTTTTCATTTCTAAAAAGAGTACATGCCATTGACTGTAGAATATGAATCTTTATATAACTGTAACAAAATACATTATTTTAAACAGTTCTCTCCACTTCTCATTAACAACCATACCAACTCTGGATAAATGTTTCTGGTGTCAGCTCATGGCGGGTTGCTGAATGGTTGTGACGTGCTTGAACAGGGAAGGGCAGTGTTTCTTTTAAAAGACAAAGCCAGATTCAACCATGTGCTAACGACTGCCAGATGACCATAAAGGGTAATATTCATAAATGTGTTGTAGTCTGTCTTTTCCCCTCAAGGAAAGTGAGCAATGAAGCGAGCGCATGACAAGAATTAAAGAGGTCATGTTATTCAGAGTGCTGCTGTTGCGATGTAGCATGTTGAACGACGGAGAGAAGAGACCACTGGTCGTGTGTCTCTGCAACTTCAGCATCTGTTTTCATCTGTTACTAAAATATGAGTTTATTTCCAGAGTTTTCTGATCATGTCTGTCCAGACGCTGACTGAGTCACTGGTATATTTTTATTTAGAAATCCATTCTGGGAATTCATCAAAGCTATCTTTATCTCTGATCACAAGATATAATCTGCTGTCTGTAACAAACACGAGAGCAAGTTGGGAAAGAAGGTCTTTATGTTTTCAGCTCCGACCACGTTGTAAATGTCCTCAAATAGAAAAGAACGGTTTGGACTTGTGATGGAAGGAAAATACAGATATAATTAATCACATTAACAATGGTTGCATTCCCTTTGGGTGTTCCAGAGCCATGTTGTTATGCTGTTTTTTTATTTTTATGCTGCCATCTTGGTCAGGCGTGCTTGAAAAAGTGACTTCCATCTTCAGTTTACCAGCTTCAGAGGTCCAATGTGTAGGACTTAGAGGTGCCATGTTTACAGAACATGGCAGACATTAAATATAATATACATAACTATGTTTACATTAGTGTATGGTCACCTGAAAATAATAAGAGCCTCCTCTATAGGAGGCTGCCACGTTTCTACAGTAGCACAGAAAGGCCAAACCAAACACTGGATAGGACCTTTTGTGTTCTTCACGAGTTTCTGTGAAATGCTTGGAAGGGGAGGGTGAAGCGAGAGGGTTGGTCAGTTGGTTCAAATCTGAAATCTCATATAGATGCTGCTAAATTCTACACACCGGTCTTTTAAATATAGGTAAAATAGAAATTGGAAAAAATCGTTTTGAAAGTCCTTTTTTGCTCATACTATCGCTGGTAATCTTCTCATCTTATTCTTGTGAACTACAGTCAATGCAACATTTCTGAAACTGCTCGATTACCCTGATTTTACTGCATAGAAGTACAGGAGTGCAAATCTCAAGGTATCACATTCAGCATCATTACATGTTGGGGTTTTTTTTGTTATGACGGTAGGCAGCTATACCTGTGTGGCAAACTGCTGGTACTCCTCAGGCAGGATCCAGGAACGCGGATAAAAGTCATATTCTTCTGGGAACAACTCTTGCATAGTCCGCACTGCACGACTCATGTTGATCTTCCTCAGCATTTCAATCATTCCTGTAATGTACAAAACACTGTTTCAGAGACATGTGACACTTCAATAAAACCACTCTCGGAGTAATGAGGATCAGTTACGGTTTAACTAAATCTCCTCTGTTGTGATTACAGAATACTGAGTACACATGAAGTTTTGTTTCACTTCACTTCCAGTTAGTGTAGGATATTAGTGTGGGGTGTTAAACATCAAGAGGTTATAGGAGGAGAGAGGCAGAAGCGATGAAATACCTGGGAACTTGTTCACCTGCCCTGAGACAATATTTTCATTGTCATGGAAGGAAACGCCGTGCCAGTAGATATCACAGGGTGCTCGTCTTCCCAGAGGAAACTGAAGAGGAGAGAATAACAAGCCAAAACAAAGAATGATAAGAACATTATTTATTTTAAATCATCTGTAAATAAGAGGGAATGCTTATCTGTTAGTATGACTCAGGACATTGGTTAAGTGTTTGTCCTTCTGTTAATCCCAGTGAAGGGATAATCTTGCCTAAAGATGGTAGTAGGTCGTGTGTGTTGTGAATAGCTGGGCAAGAAGAGAGGAAGTGGCACTATAAAAGGATTTAGAGAGCTAGGAAATCCTGCTGGCACAATGCACAGCTTTTATTCCTCTGCACCTGCCCACACTCACACACTCCAAACCACATATTATGCAACAAATGTGTTGTTACGATAAAGCCAAAAGGATGGGATATTACAGTCACGGTGTGATGTACGGATAACCAAAATCCACTCCATGGAAAGATTCATCCTTTCAATCGCCACTTTTTCACCCCTTATCAAAGCAGACAGAAATATCCCATTTTAAACATTCCTTGAACAAATACAGCAGACTGAAAGATATGTCTGGACCTCTGACTAGTACATAAATGCCTTTTAAGACAGCTTCTGCTATTACAACATTACAATTCTTCCACGTTACATCTCACTTCTCTGAATGAATGCACAGTTTCCTTTTAAGTAACTGAGAAATGGCACAAATTTAATCAAAGATCTGCTACTAGAAGTTTTCTATCTGTGCTCTGTGAAATATCCATTCAAGATTTTCTGCTTTCCAACAAACTGGGCTGATTCTGTATTTACACACACTGCATTACAGAAATCAAGGTCAGTTTGAGTTTCAATTCAAGGAAAATACAGCATAATGCAGTTTGCTGATGCTCGTGTGAATGTGGTCTAACTTAAGCGGTTATGATACCACTCCAACTCATGGGAAGATTAATCCTGTTACAATAGGCAAGCTTTCTCTCCTCTTATTAATGGGAAAACCAACCACCAACCACCAAAACAAAACATCACTGCACTATGTAACTTTGTCCTCCTGGTATGAGCTCCTGCAAGATGTAACGAAACCTTTATGGCACACCCTAACAGCTATTTCACTCATTTTGGTGAAACTGGATCATATTTTATAGTATATATAGTGAAGTAAACTGCTGTGAACTCTAGCAGCTAATGGCTAATGTTAGCTCAGTTTGTTAGCCTGGCTGCAGACTGTGAGCTCGGATCATCGGGTGAGTGTTTAGTGTTTGTACTGGTACCACAGGTGTTTTTTGGCCCACCAGGAAGAGGTGGATTTCATACCTGGGGCACAGGGGGATTGCTGACAGGGAGCGGAGCCGGTGTTGTGCCAGAACCGGAGCTTGGCATAACGGGGAATGTAACGTGACATGATGGCAGAGGGGAAGAGACTAAAGAGGACAATGGAGGAAGTTTAGAAGAGAAAATGAGAAGGAAAAAGGAAGCCAGATAAGACTTATACTAGGACTGGAAAATGAGGCAAATATAAGGAAATAGAAGGCTAAAAGATATACACTGAGCTGGGCTTCTTGCTGTTGCACTGCTAAGTAATATTAGCTGGCTGACATGTCGTTGTCGACTCGCTAGTTTTGATCTTAAGTAATATAATCAGAGCAAATACACATGCAGAGCTGTCCATCTTATCAAGCTAACCTACTTAGCTATACAGTATTGAAGCATATTGGACAGTTAGCTGTAATAATATCCCCAAGTGTACAGAGAGACTCTGACATACGTTCCACCTCAGAAACCACCAGCAAAAGTGCAGATGGTGAGGCTAATACACCTAACATTAGCCATGCCAGAAGTGCTGCTGACTCGGCAGCTAATTTGCAGGTAACTAAGTGCAAATGAGAGAAGAATATTCAAAAATATAGCGAGAATTATATCAAGTTTGGATTTATCATCAAGGAGACTGAAGGCTGAGAGCTGTTATTTTAATAGCTAGTTATTGCATGATAACAAGCTAAGCTGCCATTCGTGTTACTGAATCCCCAGTTTAATATGCAACATAGTTTTATACACATGTAGTACGGTCTTCCTGCTCCGTCTCTCTGTCAGCTAAGAGGTCTTTGGCCTGAAAAACACTGAAGACCCCTGACCTATGTGCACAATAATCTGTTGAAACAGATCTGAATAATTTATTTGAAAGATGCACTCGCTTATTTCCACCCAGCTCAACTTGACACGGCTCACATCTGAGTTTCAAAACATCAATACTGAGCTGGGAACAGTTTTGTCATGGAGTCTATTTCTGACGTTATGACATCAGGACTCTATATCGAGCCGTATTGAAGGTCAGCAGCAAACAGACGCCACTCCTAAATTCTCCTCTCTCATATGTTCCACCGCACTGCCCGGCTACAGGATAGATCTCTGACAGAGCTGGATCTCATTAATGAGTTAGCGTGTGAGCGTGTGAAACAGGGAAACCCTGCTGGACGGCCGAGATGTTCTATAAATACTGCCGCAGAAATGCCAGCGTATAACTGTCTAATCGCATGAGCAGGGAAGGAGGTCAAATTAACTTGAGCAGTTTCTAGAGATCAGGCCATCTTGTGTATGTATGAAGAGATAGACATAGGACCACGTTCAACTCGTTGTTGTGGACTTAATCATGCGTGGGCCAGAAGAATGAAAACGCTTTGCTCACTGAAGGTCAGCCAAAAGGACAAAACGCAGCCAGAATATAAAAAATATTTAAAGCTGCAGCTTAGCCTCACTAAAATAGCATTTATATTTTCATATTTTATGACTTTTCTAGCACAAGGTTGCCTCAGTACGTCAGGTTTTGTTATCTCAGCTTAGTCCGTAGGATGCTAATCAAAATACCAAGCCCGTGATTAATGGCATGCTCATTTTCAGTTGTCACTCAGACCCACAGGCCTGCCTTCTCTCTCTGGCTCAAAGAAGACTAAAAGTCTATTGGATTAGAGGAGCTTAAGGCTAATCATTTCCCACTGTTTAAGAGATTGCCATACGCTTAAAGTGAGTTGAAAGCTGTCTCTCAGGCTAGGTGATACTGCAGATGTAGAGACGTAGCAACAAACCGACTTGAAAGCCTCAACAGTCACAAAAATGTCCTCACATACTTTCTAAAATTGCATCCTATCTTGTAAACCCACTTAACTGCTATGCTGCACGTTACGGCCCGATGAAAGGGATTTTAAACAATCAATGTTAATTTCACAATTGACTGGAGTCTACTTGAGTTTCAGCTCCTTCAAAGACGTTGACAGGCACTTTCAAAATGGCACGGGGATATTGGCACCCTTGACTTTGTTGGGGGTGGACCGTGAGGACAAAGCACGGTAATGTATAGGCCTTCGGTCCACCGTTCCGATACCAGACCTGGAGAGGTTTAAGTGTCACTGCATGGTCAATGGCGATAAGTAGAGTCTTTACTTCACTTGTGTCGTCGCATTGCCCTTCTTTGCTTCTCATGCATAATGGACGCCATGTTATTAATGGCTGATAGCGGGTATTACTTGCATCACATTCAAACTGAACAGATGGTGTTTGTGGCGTGTGGAGTAAGAAAGACTGGATCAATTAGCCTCGTCATGAATGTTTTAAAGTTGGTGCTTTTCATTCCGAACACCTTTAATCCATCCTCTGTCATTTTATACACTGAAGCCATTCAAACTGACATCGTCAGGTTGTGACTGGGTTAAAAGTGACCTTGTAATCTACTTAATAATGTGACAAGCTTTCAATCAATGACATCATATTCTAAATTAGAGCAGCAACTGTAGATTAATTTCATTATCAATTAATCTGCATATTATCCTCTTGATTAATCGATTTGTGGTTTGATTTATAAAAACATCTGAGAACAGTGTAAATGTTTTGTTTTTATCCGAGCTACAGTTCAAATCTCTCAAATCTTTGAAGCTGTAATAACCAACTGTTGCTTGAATAAGCAAGTGATTAACAAAATAGTAATTAATTATTTAATCGAGGTTAATCAACTAATCTCTGCAGCTTTAATCTAAATATGTAGTCATGGAAAACACTGAAGACAGCACTTAACGTTAGAAGGTTGATTCCATTTACAACTTATACTTATATCCAACTATACTTTATACAAATGTATACAAGTTTTGAACAAATTATGCAAGTTATATACATGACGAGATCACAATACTTTTCATAAAGTTGAAGCTTTAGTTTGCTAATGATTAGTTTAAAAACTAACAGCTCAGGTCCTAGAGTCCCCACAGAAATTAGAAAGTAATAACAGGCACTCTTGTTAGACCATTAGGCATCTTAAAATACACACATTAGTACTGAGAGGAGAGTGACCACACTGATCCATTTCTATTGTCCATATAGATTATAAATTAATGCTCGATGACATGTTTAAACAAGTAGAAACCATCCCACATGGGAATCTATTCCCTTACCTTATTATCATCAATCCATTTTCTAAAAGCTCAGTTTGGCTGCTGTCAATGCTGTTCTATACATAAATCATTTTAAACGGTTGACTGACTGCTGGAAAGGTGCTGCAGCCTTATATATGAAAAGCTTTTTGTTTTTATAGCCTGTTTCCGGCGATTAAATGAATACTAATGTTAATTTCAACAGATTGTTTTCACAAACTATTACATAATCTAGAATAAAGCCCTATTCAGATTAATTGTCCATTACAGTAAGGTTTATGGGCTGCAGCATTTAAGATTCTGGTGTCTGTACAACGCTAACAAGTAATCTTAGGTTATAGCAGCACAAATGGGGTGCTCTGGTAGCTCACCTGACCTGGCCCGGGTATGATCCCCCCCTTTCCCCTCTTTCTACAGCGGTCCCAATCACAAATAAATCATAAACACCCCCCCAAAAACGCTGTAGGAAATGTGCATCTTTTTTTCCTTTTCTTCAACCCAGATCCAGCTCATCACACCCACATTTGTGTGCTGGTTGTCATTCGAATGAAACACTGATGCACCGAGCAGCTGATGTCAGTCAGGAATCCTCTCTGGATCAAGCTGTGCGCTGCTTCTGCTTTGGATTAATCAGCTCCCTAGTGTTTCATGGGAACAAAACCAGCACAGGACACAACAAGAAACAGCATTTACCCAAGACAAACAAGCAAAAGAACAAGAAAGAAACTCTCATATAGCACACCTCTTTCCACTTCAGCTGCTTGATGCTCAACTTCAGTGCCTCCAATGAGGTTTTGGCTTTTGCAGTATCCACCGTCACTGGTCTTCTCTTCCTTGTATGTTTGAATCCGTCCTCGCGGCATGTTTCTTGAATGTTTTTGGACGAATGGATAGTGACATAGTTCCCATTGTTCTCCGACTTGCCCTGCAGGATCTTTCCAGTCCCTCTGATATGAAGTGTCCGCTCATGTCCTAGTCTATTCAGTTTTTTCCCAACATGAGCAGAAACCACAGACCCGTGCAATGCCAGATCTGTGATGTGTTTGCCACAGGAGTTCTTGTCATCTTTCCCCAGCTTACCACGACTTTTACCTCTGTGTTTACAAGTGATGGAAGTGTTGGAGGCATCTCTGTCAGCTATGGTGATGCTGGGAGGGTCCGGTGAGACTGAAGCAGGGGGGGAAGACATTGATGTCTGCTTCTCGGTGTCCACACCCTCCTCCTTCTCGGCATCCTCGCCAAATGATTTCATTTGCTCGAGTTGAACCTTAACCTTAACATAATGATCACTCATTATGCGAAATGCTATGAGCGACGCTGCTGGGCAGGGCACAGTCGTACCACAGAGTGCAATAATCCGACGCCGGCAAGCTAACGTTGTTCGGAAATAATGTAGTACGCATTGCTGGCTTAAATGGCTAATTAAAGAGTAAAATCCATTATGCTCCTGTCAGTCAAACAGCACAGCGTTGCGATATATCCACAGCCTTCACAGTTAACCTATGCTAGCTGCTAGTGGCAGCACTTGTAGCAAAAACACTGGAGCTAGTAGCTACTTGAAGATAGCTAAACCGTTGACGTTAGCCTGCCTGTCAAACTACATTTAGCTAACATATGCTACCTAACTACCCTACGCTAACTCATGACAGACTTTACCTTACGGGTACCGTTATCTACTTCTCTGGCAGTACCCGGCGTTGTGAAGACGTCTACAGTCGCCCTGCTCTGTGTGTAATGTGTGTGTGTGTGTGTGTGTGTGTTATCGTCTCTGAGCTGTAGCTGAGCAACAGCAGAAGGCAGACCAGCCCGTTGGCCAGCCTCCATCTGGTTTGATGGAGCCGATGCTGCCTTTTGAGCTCCTCGTAACATCCGACTTTCATGTGGCATAAAGCCTCTGAGATACCTCGAAGAAACAAAACACACCAATGCCACACAAAGACGACCCCTGTAATGTGTGCACATTCATGTGTCGTATTTAAAAGGCGTGTTGTTCGCAATAAAATCTTGTGATTTCGTTATTTTTATCTACGTTTTCAGTCGGTGGCTGCTTAGAAGGATTTATTTCCGACAGCACTTGAAGGCGCTAAAGGGATGGCGTTTTTCAATGTCCCTCTGTGAGAGCAATAATCCTCAATCCAACACCATTATTCATACTACTGAGAGTTATATTTAGTGCCGTGACATGAACTTGATAAAAGCAAGTTATTTATATAATTAAATTGGATATACCTAAGTTTAATGTATTATATTTATCAAAATGTTCACCAAAAGCTTGAATTTCCAGTGCTTTCAACAGCCATTAAACACAATGGACATAGAGGTAGGGATGTGTAGGGTAGAAATAATGTAGGAAATAAAGAAATTTATATTTAAAGGTCCAGTGTGTAAGACTTAGAAGTGTTTATTGGCAGAAATGGTATAAAATATTCATTAGTATGTTTCCATTAGTGTATAATCACCTGAAAATATAATTGTTGTGTTTTCATTGTCTTAAAGTGAGCCCTTTATGTCTACAGAGAGAGCGGGTCCTCTTCCACGGAGTCCACCATGTTGAAGCACCATTTTTCTACAGGAGCCCCGAACAGACAAACCAAACACTGATCTAGATATGGAGTTTTGCTTTTAATGTCTATTTTGCAGCTGTTATGGAATTTTCTATCCTTAGGTTACACAAGGTCACGTGTGGGCCTTGAGGTCCTCTGCAGTATTAATTGTTTGGCTTTGATTGGGAACAGTAGGTGCCAGTCTATCTCAACACTGTGGTGGCCAGGGTCGAAGAGACCTATTGCTGCCTTCATAGACATAATAGATAGCTTGCCAGTGACGTTCCAATCTGTGTAAACAGACATCTGTGTCTCCAGACTAGAAGATGTTGACAATAACACCTCCATGGGTAAAAACATTCTCTTTGACTAATTCTGGGCGTATAGTATTTGTGGTGTTATCTTGGGGTTTAAAGTCTATCCACCAGCATGAGTTGGGCAGAATGTGAGACCGACTCAGGCACTTCTGATGTACTTTGAGAGTGTCTCTAATTCTCCTTGGCCAAGCGTCAATAAATATTACAGCATAAGACATCAGAGGCTCCTGAACACTTTCTTCCCTCCTGACCTCACCATTGACCTTTGACTTCAACAATTTCTCCACAACAGCAGCCAGAGTTTTTCTTACACAGTTGAATGAGGAAGGGTGAGGCATGGGAGAGTATTCATTTGGTTGCTAGGTGCCATTAAATCCTACATGCTGGACCTTTAATTAACACAAAGGCTGCAAATCGCAAATGTACACCTGCTGAACAGTTGGGAACAGATGTTATATTAAAGGGGCTGGTATTAGTCATGGCTGGCCAGTCAAAGATGAAACAAATGTTTTCATGGAGAATTAAGTCGCTATTGAGGAAAATAAATTTTAGGGTGATTTTTAAGTGCTTAAGATACCGTTGTCACAATATATTTACTGTTTTATTCTTGTGGTCCTGTTTGCTCTAAATGTGTACAATTATGCATCTAATATGGATGTAAATAAAAATAAAACTATCCAGGCAGTTCATTCATTCTGTGAGTAGGTGTGTATATTGGAATATGAAATAACTAACTACAACAGAAATTGAACAGATGAACAGATCACATTCCCAGTGAGTTGTGTTCAGAAAAGGATAGTCATTTTCATCGAAGATGAGTGCTACAAATTCCACACCGTACAGAGTGAAACGCATGTTGGGGTGTATGTCTAGAGCAACACTCCAAGCAGAGCCGGACGACATCCCACTGGTTCTCTCTACACATGTGGACAAAATGACTTGCTTCAAGGACGATGAATCGAGGTTGCCTTTCAGCATGAAGAGCAGAAGGGTAAGTCAGAGTTATCTTTTGATTTAGGTAGCCATATGTAGAAGATGTAGCTATGAGCTTTAAATATTACCTCATATAGTTTTGGATGTCTGACCAATCACAACCCACATTTGTAGCTAACTGATCAGTATGAAGCCTGATTCATTGTGTTTATGTTCATGAAGTCATGGATATGTCTTTTCTCAGTCTGTGTTTGTGGTCACCTTAATGAGATCAATGCATACATGTCCATATTTTTGAACAGCTTATGTCATATCCAGTTTTTACATTCTTTCTAACGCTGACCTTTGTTGACCCTTTTCAGAGAATGCCTTCTTGAAAAAGGAGAGCAAGAGGAGAGAGACCATCAGAACACCCCCAGAGGAATCTCTTTCACCTACATCCAGCGTGTCCAGTACCTCTGCATCTTTCACCGAATCACCTCCCTGTGAGTTAAGACTGAGGACATGTAGAGTGTCTTCAATCAGGGTTCCCAGTCAGCGTGACACTGGAGCTGCTAAAGACATATCTCTCTCTAGTCAACCAAGACCAATAACACCACCACATCAGAACAGAGTTAAGGCATGTCGGGTAGCATCAGCCAGAATTCCCAGACAACTGGAGGCAAAACCATCTCTACCATCCACATGGACAGTGTTCCCATCTATTCCAGAAAAAGCTCCTTCACTAGTTTCAAGACAGGTGCAGGGACAAGAATCAACCAAGGGGCAAGGCACTGATAAATGTACCTTCCATCTCAGTGATTACTCTTACCATAATAAACCCAGAGAAGAGTCTGCAGTTGATAAAGACTTGGGGCCAGTCAGAACCAGTACAAGGCCTCCAGTAAAAGGGAATCTGGAGGAGTTGCAAAAGTCACTGGCAAGGGTTAAAATATTTCCATATAGACCCAAGGGAGGGTTTCTTGTTGATCTAGAACTAGCACCAATAAGAACCAGGCCTCAAGATGAACTGAACTGAAATTATACCAAGATTGACATGAATTTTGGACCAAGCATAAACAATGAACAGAATTTCTAAGATTGATCAGCAACAACAAAGATCTGACATGAAACTTAAAACACTGCTGTATTCGCTCTTGATATCAACATAAAATAATCATTTGCGACATTAAGGACTGATGTAAAATGTGAAAAATGTGATATTCAAATAAACCAGTGATGTACTGGAATCAAAATGAGTCCCCTTCTATTTGTATTAAACAGTTGTTCTTTTAAATGTGTTCATTCCGGCAACCAATTATTATTGCTAAAACATATTTTAAATGTTTCATATTTTCAACATGACGTCAAAAGAATCAGTATCACATGAATCTACATTTAATTAATATGTTCTTCCTCAAATTTTAGTTTGTCTTTATAAAATGCTATGTGAGCTTAATTTTTTGTTGATGCTCACTGTGAAGAGGAGACTTAGTGGGAAGGTGCACAATGACATTGAGAAATCACTGAGAAACCCATGAATATCGATTCAAGATCAAATGTTTTACTTGTAAATCATTTTTTTAATGTTATTATATACTGACTTTCTAGAATTACAGCTATAAAATTGGAGCAATGGAGCTCTGTATGAAAATGTTAGCTTAAGACCTTTAAAAAGTATTTTGGGTCATGGCTACAACTTTAATGCAAGTGGTCAAAAATAAGACAAACTGCTGCAACATTTTAAAATTATTCTATATATTCTAAAGGGCACATTATGTTCCACCTCAACATGTAAATATATTCTCTTATATTATGTGTAAATCTCTACAAATGACACTACAAAGCCACATGTGGAGGCGCAGCATTTATATGTCACGGCACTTGGTAAAAGACTTCTGCGTAGGATAAACCTATGTTTCCTCACTCTAAGCTCTTCCAGAAGATCCTCCATGATGGAAATTTTCGAGTCACAGGAGAAGAGGAAGCACAAGTTAGCATAACGAAAATTATGCAATGTGTTGAAAATCAATTGTCTGAACCAACTTATTCATGGTTTAGAAGTTCATTCAAGTTTAATCGTGTCTGATTGTCCTTTACAACTCCAGTCTGTTCAGATCGATTTCATTACATTAATATCATATCAATACCAGAAAGGACATTTCAGTGCTACTGTACATACAGTTTGCCATCCATTATTTGTATCTTATCTCTGCTTCAGATAGAGATTCATTTATACACAGGAAACAACAATGTTCCACTAATATTTACAGTTGTACAAAATCTATCACACCGTGTCACAACTTGACTTCCTGTCTCTACTAGGGACAAACAAAAGATTATTCTATGAAACTATTTTAAAAACTAAGTATTTACTCACAGATTATTTTACAAACAAAGTTATAGGCAGTGCCCTGAGAATATTACGTCTAACAGATGAATGTGCTTCTCAAAATAATGCATTGGAAAACAAAAGCACGATGGGCTTGTATGAGGTTTTAAGAGAGTCTGCATCATCTGTTGTTTCATTGTGTATATTCAGTAATTCACAGTTTCCTGTTATTCACAGTCAATGTAGAGTGAAAATACATTAATAACCACCAACCTCTAAAACATTTGGCAAAGTTTCAGAAACAAAAACTACTCATCATCATGGAATAATTCACTCATCTCAACCTGTTTTAAGAGTACTGAGTGTTAGAAATTTTCTTCCACAATAATGTCTTTAGGTTGTTAAGGACTAGTGAGTGATGCACTTCCATCTGGCTTGCCAGACCGCTGAGTGTCACACAAGTGCGTAGCTGCTTTTCCAGATCTCCACGGAGGTCTGAAGGTGCTCCAAAAAGCAGAAAATCCTGCAACAGCACACACACCTTTGCGAGATTGGGCTGTACAACCTCAGTATTACACTGCTTCACGAGTCGATCACAGGTGGCCGTGCAGTCCCGGCCATAAGTACAGTCTGCGTTAGTCTCGCATCGTCTCCCCCTCAAAAATCCCCGCACAACTGCCTCAGATGCTACACTGCGCAGGTTGGCCATCTTGCAGTCATACCGTGCATTGTAGCCCACATGACGAGGACTGGCATCACATATTAGGAAACTCCCGTAGGAACCGTGGAAGACCTCTTCCACAAACTCCAGCAGGCCGATGGTGATGCGAGCCCTGCGGGGCCAGGCTGGTGCGAGCCAGTGATTCAGGCTGGAGCTCAAGGCCTCTGGAACCAGAGCCTGAAGGTAATGAGGCACCTCTAGCCTGTAGAGGGAGCTGTGGCCCACACGTTCTGTCACATACAAGTCTCCACAGAAGCCTAGCAGCTTGGGGGTGTGCTCCTTCTCCTGCAGCGCCACCATCAAGAGGAACTCATTGATCTGGAGAAGAGCCCAGATAGACTTGGCCTCTGCTAGAGACACTTTGCCATCCTGGTTGATGTCAGCTAGTGTAATGACCCGATCCACCAAGGTGGTCAAAGATGGCTGCTCACCAAGGTTAGCCTGCAGGAAGGAGATTGACACAAATTTGGTTATTATGTGGTACTTATGTGGCTACTCAAATCTGGTTCCAAAACAGAGTTTTTGATAAGATTTAAAGTTCTGCTTTCTATGGTGGTAGTTGTTCTACATGTTCTTGCAGGGTGTGATTGCTGAGACCTTGAGGAAACTGTGCAGCATCTCTTTAAATTCATCCATAGATGTTCCACGTGTGGGTTTATCAAATAAGCTCATCTCCTGTCGCAGTACAGAGTCTGGAGCCCCATCGATCTTCACTGGATCCTCAATACCACATTTGATCACAACAGGTCTCTCCTTCCACAGTCCACTGTACACCTGCAGTTATAGAAATGTGAGAAAGGAAAGAGATGAGAATATGAATGAATCCTTGTATGTACATTTACATTTAGTCATTTAGCTGATGCTTTTATCCAAAGTGACTTACAAAAATAAGGGGAGACAGTCAAAGTACAGTTAGTGCAGCAATAATTACAGTGACAGTTCTAAAGGGGATAGATTTAGCATGTAGCTGGTAGTGGTAGGTGAGGAGGTACTCTCTGAAGATGTGGGTCTCCAAGAGTTTTTTAAGGGTAGAGAGGGACGGGCCTGCTCTGGTAGGAACTGATAGTTTGTTCCACCAACGGGGAACAACAGACGAGAAGAATCTGGATATCCTTGAGCAAACGGGTGTCCAGAGCCAAGCGTCCTTCATTGGAGGAGCGCAACGGTTGTAAGGTAACATATGACTGTATAATGCTAGTAACCTACTAGGATACCATTATACAGGTTCAGTACCAGAGACTACTTTATAGGCAAGCATTAGCGATTTGAATTTAATACGGGCTGCTACAGGTAGCCAGTGGAGCTCGATGGGCAGCAGGGTAACATGTGACCTTTTGGGTTGATTGAAGGCCAGGTGCACCACCGCGTTCTGGATCATCTGAACGGGTTTCATTGTGCAGGCTGGGAGACCCGTCAGGAGGGCGTAACAGTAATCAAGTCGTGAAATCACCACAGCCTGTATCAGTAGCTGGATAGCACGTTGAGTCAGGTAAGGCCTGATTTTTCTTATGTTGTGAAGTGTAACGCGGCGCGACTGGGCAGCGGAGGCGACATGATTAGAGAAGGTTAGCTGGTCATCAATCATGACTCCTAAGTTTCTCGCTACCCTGGTGGGGGCAAGACATAGGGAGTCAATTTTGATGTGGATATCTTGGTGTATAGTAGGTCTGGCTGGGAGGACCAGCAGTTCAGTTGTATGTGTGTGATATAATGAAGGCCAGTGGTTGGAGTTTTTCAAATACACGGATCAATTTAATACAATAAAGCATTAACATACATGTAATTTGTAGCAGGTTTGGAACATTTCCTTTTGCAAAAGGTTAGTGTGTGTTTATTTTACCTGATGTGTGGAGGAGGTGGACATGCAGCGCTGCAGGGTTAGAGTCTTCTGATCACATAATGCCTTGCAGGATGAGCCTGATATTATTCCCCTTCTATAATGATCACACTGGGTAAAGAAACAGGAAATGCACTACATTAACCACAGGAAGTGTTACATCCTCTTGCAAATCCAATATGTATTACACCAAGCATTGCAAGATTTCTGTTTACTTCCACCTTCAAGGTCGGTAAACATTCATTCAAAAATTTTCGTTGTGCTCCATCCTCTTTTTCCAAAGCATTTCTGACGTCACATCTCGTTCAAGCTCCCCATCAGTCCACTAGCTGTCGCTTTCTGATCTCCTTCTAATGCTCACCATCTGTCACTTGGCTCCTCTCATTTTTCTATTTTGTGCCACCTCATCTTATTCCAAAAATCAATCTCAGCATGACATCTTAAAGGATGTCTCAATTCCTAAAATGCAATCTCAGGAAGAGAGAGCAGCAAGGAAGGAGGAGGCTTGCTGAAGGAGCTATGGACGCGGATATACAAGTGCATGCTTTTCGGGCACACATATAAAAGAGGCTTGATAATAGACATGATGCAGCTGCATCATATTTAACTGATGTTTAAAATGATGGCTCTGAGGCATGGATGTCTCCTTACATTAAATTCTCCTCTTTCCTTGGACCTCAGGTGCGAGAGATTAAGATGCGAGGAGAGGAGGCGAGGATGTACAAACTGAGAAATGAGCCCAGCTGCTCCCCAAATCTAACAGCATCTCCATCAGTTTTTAAAAGCGCAAATCAGACTGGATGGTTAAACTATTAAAGATTACTACTGGTAATTTTACACAATATAGAGTTTAAATGTGTTGAGGTTAGCAGCATATCCAGTGCATCAGAATCAAAAACAAGTACTTTCTTCCTTTTCCCATATGTTCTCAAGGCATATAGTCAAAACCCAGAGTTTACATGATTATACGACTACAGTTTCATGTCCTGATATTACTGACATTTTAACTTGCTAGACTATTAGTGTCTCAGAATATGTAAATGACCCGAGTATCAGCACAACAAAGTTGCTTGAATAAACTGCAATCTGATTTCACATAATAATTCTAGGTTTGTGAGTGCAGAAATATCTAATATGGTACACGGTGCTGCACACAAGAGTACACAGTGAACAGAGTGGAGCATTTAGCAGCTGAAGAGCCAAATAATTCCCTGAGGAGTTAGTGGAGACCAAAAAAGAGCTGGAAGGAGAGTGAATATTTGCTGTTACATGCATTATGAGGACACAAACACAACTCCAAATGGATGATAATCTTGCTCTGTGTTTGCTGAGTGTATGTCAGTTGTACTTAGCTGTTTTAAACAGCCAAGTATGAATGTATGTGCAAAGTGAGAGCCGTCATGTTTTGCGTAAAAAAAACAAGCCACAAAAGCATAGTCAAGACCAGACATTAACTCTTTCTGTGAGTCACAACGTATAAATTATAAACTGATCTGCCTCTTGACTGCTGTATAGCACCTTTCATTCTGAGTGCAGTTTACTAGAATACCACTTATGTGTTGGAAAATGTAGCAGCCTGTATGGAGAAGTAAGTTGAGGGCCAGAAGGTGATGTGACTCATATAGACGGGCCGAGAAGAAAGAAGGAAGTAGCTTTTCCTGAGCATGAAAACTGCTTGCCCGTTATGGACTTTTGACCTGAGTGAATTAATGACTGGAAACAGAAAGAAAGAGTTCGCCAGGCTCTGTCCAAAGATGCCTACCAGCACCCTGAAAGGTCAAAATCTAACAAAATATGTGTTAAAGTTATGAGGTAAACATTGGTTTACACCTGGTTCTGTGCCAGAATATTTCTTGGCCAGGTAGGAGCAGTGACTTCATGGATTAGCATCACTGCAAGGTTGCCAAGAGATGCCAGAATTTCAGCTTATCTTGGCTAACCTGCTGTTGGCTGTAAGGACCTAACAGATTTTCTCATCTAACTCTTGGCAAGAAAGCAAATAACACATTTCCAAAAATATCCAACTATTCCTTTAAGATCTTTCACGGATTTACGAAGCCAAGATACCGCCGTTCTTACTCAGGTAGGTCAATGATTGTGGTTTGCACTATATAAAATGTTGAAGCAGTATGGTGTGGCCTACTAACTTACATCTGATGCGCATGCCCATCTGCAACATAAAACTGCAAAAACAGCACAGAACATGACTCCGTCTTACATTATGTGCAGTTTACCTTTGAAAAACATGTCACACTTATTTCTAAAGATGTATAGATCTCAAAGCAGCAACAGGCAAATCAAAAAGCTTTGTGTACCCAAAAAAAAAAAAAAATCAGCACTAATTTTAGTGTCATGAAATGTTTCCCCTGTCCTTACTGACCTTTTATGCCACACATAAACTTTACATCCATGTGCATGCAAGCACACACACACTGTTGGCCAGATCTATTTGTTATAATGAGGTCACATCATTGATCTTTCATTATGTATCAATTACTCTGAGTAGTTATCTCCTTAATCGCCATCGTGGTCCTCTGTGTTTCTCATTAAATGTCAGTGCCTGTTCTGTTCTCTGCAGCCGAAAGCTCTGGAAACAGCTGGGCCCAGCAGGAGGGTGGTTAAGCTATAGGCTGTTTCTTTACACCGCATCGAAGGCCACACATGAAGGAAGGGGCCAACCAAGCAGCCCTCAAACGTTCCTCCTCGTCTTATGTGGACTGAAATGTGATTTCTTACACAAATCAATAATTTAACTCAGTGACATAATATTTAATCAATGAGGAGGCATCAGAGACAGCCTGTCGGAGATGGTTGATTGAGTTATGAAATTAGTAGTCATGGTCTTCAGACACCATACTTACAATGACCATATGGCAGACGTGCCCACGGCAGAGTTCAGAGTAAGAGGCATACTGCATGTAGATGACCCAGCTGGCGATGAGGATGCCCAGCCATGCCAGGAGAAGGTACTTCACCTTAATAGCTGGGAGACGGCTCTTTAGGAGGGTGGGAGAAAATGGGAATGGGAAGGAGAAAAGAAAACACAGTAAACCACAAAGACCGGAACCACGATGAGCGAAAGAAGAGCTGGTCCCTTGACCTCAGGATAAAACCAAGGTAGCTCATATGCATCAATGTCTAAGCAGTATTTTACTGTTGCAGCTCATCATGGTGGAGCCAATTTTAACCACTTTATCTGGTGGTTCCCAGTGGTGGGGGTCAGCCTCCCTCTAAACCCATTAATGTCCACAGTGGAAGTTTATCATTTTCTTTACAGTTAGGGAGGTTGAGCCAAGCACAAATCCACTGAAATGTTTCAAATCAGTCAAAGCATGAGGAGCAGCATGAGAAGCATGAGTACATAGTATAGTATAAGATTTCCTGAACATAATTTTTACATCATCACAAAGGCTTTTTTTAAAGTTTTTTCCATGAAAACACGTCTAGTACAATAAGTTAAGCATTTTAGATCTTTATCATTTTTGATACACATGTATTCTGGACTTTTTCAATGTAGATTCAAAAAGAGAAGTGAAAATGTGCTTTTCCTCGGCCCATTCAAACCTAAGAGACATTTTAAAATGTGTTCCTAGTAGTCCCTAGTGACTAGACTAAATATAGTATGAGACAGAAATGGCTGTTTCTCAAAAACCAGGGAGAGTTGTATCAAATGGTGGGTACCATTGCCTTGAAAACAACTTCAATAATCTGTGTTGTGATCCAGTGTAAATCTAAACTTCTGTTAAACCAATTAAAGCGTGATAAATATGTGAAAGCACAACATTTTGATTTTGTCTTGACAGAGGTGGAAACCTCATACATATGAGAGTTTGTGAATTTAATAATGAAGTAAAAAAGAGTAAACACCAAAACAAATCTGTATTATATTTTGGAGCTTTTACTCTCTGTGAATATTATAATAAAGATTATATAAATAAGAAGTTTAGCCGAGAAATAAATGACAAACACTTTACAGAGGGTCATAGCAAAACAAGGCTGGGAACAACTCCCTGGAACAGTCTGCTTGTGGACCTGAGGGACTGCACCTCTGTAGAAAAGCTCATATATCTCATATCACATATCACATATCTTTTTAGTCTGGCTTTTATTTAAGGTGCTTCGTCATTTACTGCTGAGCTTTTAAACCTCTATCACCTCTCTGATACTTCTCATCCCCTCAGGTATTACCTAATTTGTCTATTTCTGTTTTATTCTTTGCTCTGTGATGCACTTTGGGGTGCAAGTTTGCATGAAAAATGCTATATAGATAGATAAAGTTTGAGTTTAGATATTTAAATTCAAGGTAACCAACAATACGGTAACATAAGTGGATATATTCAAATAAAGTCAAATTACTTTCCATCAAAGAGGCCTACATAACAATAAATAAATAGACAGCTGGTCACTTGACCTTTGCATAAAAACAAGGCTCATTTGTTTAAACAGTCACGACATTATGTTGGATTCCAGATGGAAGATATATTGTCCTGAGAGTTTGACCATGCATGCAGGTTATTTACCGTTACAGCAACAAAGAAGCAGACTGACACCATGCTGTGCATGCATACCTGCAGACCTTTGGACAGAGGGCAGAACAGCACCAAATGAACCAGTCTCCGCAAAGCCCTGGGCATCATGAGCGACACTGATGGGAGGCAGCGGAGTGAGAAAGCAGGATTCCTGTCTGATCACATCCTTACAGCAAACCTACGCCATGCGTCGCAAATAACCAAAACTAAAACAGCGTCTAATTATTAAACGCAGCATGTGGCATCATGTTGCCTTCTTTTATTCGCAGCTGGGATCTTTGCGCTTGATCTTTTCGTAATCCAGTTTTTCAACACAAATCATCAGGCGGTGAAAAAAAAATGATGAAGAGCGCGTCCTTGAATTTCAGCTATTTCAGATTTCAGCTTCATATGAGCTGAAATGAAAGAGCTCCATTTCTGCGTCCAGCCGAGGCCACCAACACACCCGGTTCACGTGCTAACGGCAGCTTCCTCATCATTTCATCAGATGAAACTGAACAAAAATGATGACACATAAATAGGCTCCGATGAGCACACATCCTCTGCTACCCCAGCGACTCTTCATCACTGCGCTTCTTTAAAGGGGAAGATCTCAGCTGGGAGATGTTCTCTATTTTTTGCACCGCCGACAAAAATCTCGCCTGCGCTTCCTGTCGTCCTCCCTGTCAGAGGAATATGTCAGCACACACTCTGTTATATAATCACCACGTTAAAATGGATGTAAAGCAATTAAAAAATTAAAAACTCAGACAAAAAGGACTGGAGTGTTTAGGTAATATGCCTATTTAGATCGTTGACAATATTGACTTTCCATTTTGTGCATGTCCTCTTTTAATTGGTTCATGTATTATTGGTGAACTGACCAAATGTACGAGCCAAAAACATAACAAATGTGTCAGATAACCATATGTGTTAATAATCAGCCTGCAGTGTGAAAATAAATATGTTTCATACACTTCCTTAAAGTTAGTTCCCTGCAGCAAAAAATAGCTTCAGGCTGGTTCGCTGGTTTAGAGGCGGTTTGGACACTTTAATCGCTGGTTAAGCTGGTCACAGTGGTATGGTAGTGACTACACTTTAGCTGATGGTTAAGTTAGTCATAGATGATGATGCACACATTGAATTACACTAGATCACTAGTTATCAAGACAGACTGGGTGATCTTGATATGTTTTATATTTTCTCTCAATTTGTGCATAAAGCCTTTTCTGTAATACATTGTTTTGATCAAATGATAGTTTTGACTACAAACCTCTAAATCAGAATCAGAAAAAAAGAAATTAAAGGAGAACAGAGACTTCCCTTACTATTAAATTTAAGAAATATCGGCCAATGAAAGCACATTGCTGATTTTAGTTGGTTTACAAGGCTGTAAAAGCTTAGTCAGGCCGATCTTGCTGGTTTGCCAGTACAGTGGGACAACTTGGTATGACCCAGTCAGCTACAGCCTATGTATGCTGGTCAAGTCGCCAGCTGGCTTACTGGACTGACTGATCAAGCTTGGATGGCCAGCCAGTTAGACTGACCAGGAAAAGCCAAGCAAACCCCATAGACATTGATGCCCTTAAACTATTGGCCTCAGTTTACTATTTTTTGATAACATAATAAAGCCTAACACTTATTTTAATGTCGTTCTTAAGGAGAAGAGACGTGCACTTTAAGGAAAAGATAATGTTACAAAAGACAGAGGCATGGTGCTTCCAGGCTAAAATGCTTCAACTAACCTCAACAGAAATTTTTACATGTCTTCGGCTTCACAGTGATACTACAGCACAGTCCTGTCTACAGTATGGACGATCCCTTTATCATACTGTTGCTTCTCATATTCAGGATTTGGTAATGGTGAAATCTAAAGTTCTGTAATTAATAAAGTGAATAATGTGCACTAAAGCCAAAATGCTATTTCATCTAGCAGTCAGGAAGCAATAAATTACATGAAAAGCAGCTACAAATCTCATTATAATACTACTGCCACAAAATAATGTGATTAGCGGGCCCTGTTTAGTAGAATAAACTGATTATGAATGATCCGCTAAGAGCAGGTTACATACAGATCGTCTGTGAATAGGTAGGGCTGAACAATTAATGGTAATATGATCTAAATCTCAATATGGCTGAGTATATCCCAATTGCAGGAGCTGCAATGTTTTAAAAAAATATAAAATGTATCACAACAGACCATAATAAATAAATCAACATGGTGCTGTAGAGATGTACTCTTCATATGAAAGGGAGTATGATTGTTTGGTACAGGCCCCAATGCAAAAATGACCATTACCACTAAAAGCATGACTCGCTGCAGTATCTGTCAAAATAACCACAAGATGTTCTTGATAAACTGTAACAAATAAAACAACATTCGCTAAGCAACAGAAGCATTTGCATGTTTCTTTTGATAACTGAAACAAGCAGTCTTGGGAAACTTTGAACTTTTATTAGATTTCTTGAACAACAAAATATCACAAAGGTTTATACTGCTGTTGTGAGAAGTCCTAATATTTTTAAGCACGTCTTGAAGCACTTGAGCTTGACCTGCAAAATGCTCACTTTCCACCATGTCTTCACGGCATACACATCTGCAGATGGCTTCAAATGTCCTGCCCCAGGCCCGGAGGGTGCTACACTGTGAAGACAAACCCGAATTAAAAAGTTTGGTTTCATTTAATCTTCAATAACATTAAATGAAACTTCAATAAATTGATCTGTTGGTGAAAAAAAACATCACTCAAAATCTCCACTGTTGGAGGGATTGAATGCAGATGATCTTGTAGACCTTTTATTCTCTGCCACCTTATGACACAGGCTCGACACAACGTCGGACTGCAACGCCTCAAGGGGCATGCTGGACAAGAGCAAAGGAAACACAGAGGCTAAACAGTCTGCGGGTGACAAGTCAATTCTCACCTTCCCGAGCATCTCTGCTTCAGCTGCACTGGTTTATCTGGTCCATCAAAGGTAGACTGTGGTCCTCTGTATGATGTAGACCTTCATTAGTAGGAAAGAATGGCAAGCACAAAATGTTTAAACCCAATTAACTGCATTCTTTTGTACTTCCTGTGTCTCTGTAGAAATGTTGATTGACAGGGAAATAGGGGAAACAGTGGATAGGACACATGCGTTCTGATAGGGTTGATATTTGTTCTACAAATAAACAATATGACCACTGACTGGCAGTTCATGGGAATACATAGGCATTGTGGTAAACTGAGTCCAAGTATCTGGCCCGGTTCCATACCCAAAGCCCACTACACAGTGGCAATTGAGCCATCGTGAGCCAGTTACTTAATTTTTGCCCTCTTATTGCACAACAGAGACACTGCAGTCAAGAGTTGCGTCTCAAGGGGCAATATTGACCCTAACATGTTGAGTAACAGTATATTTTCAACAAGACAAGTTACCGTGCTCTGAAACGTCATCTCAATATCTTAGATCAGCCGTCCTCATGAGGGCAAAGCTGTGCATGTTCCTGCATGAATGAGAGAAATGCATCAGAACACAGAGGAGACAACTATTTCAACACAAAATCATACCTGTTGAAACATTTTTACATACCAAAGATCATTCTGCATCGGCCCATTAACGTTTGGAATCCATGAGGTGGAGCTGAAAGCCACATCTGTAAATAAGAAGTGAGTTTACACACGTTATTCTAAAGCCTAGCACGGGGCATCACCGTCCAAGAGGTGGAGCAATCAGCTTAGGCTGGCTCCAAAATTAAACTTCATTTTAGTCCTAACTATGACTTATGACAATTGTGAAACAACAATGTGACACTGTGGCTATGAAAGTTGTATTTAGAAATATTTATTGTGCGTATTCAACCACTCCTTGGCTGATAAAATGTCACTGTAGCTGTTTGTTTTATGGTAAAACCATTTAAATCATTAAAATTCATTTATAGAGAACTGCAATGCCTGATTGATTGGCAGAACTGAACTGAAATTTGCTCAGAAACCTTTTTGGATAATAATTTAATAAATTATACAATAATAATAATAATATATATAATAACAATATAAATAGTAATAATGGCAAAAAGAGTTACATGTTACAGCTTCTTAAAGGTTTTTTTGGGGGGTATATTTTTGGGCTTCAGACTGTTGCTGGGACAAATTCATCATCATCCATCAGCCCAATGCCCTTTCTTTGTTTTCTGTTTTGTTACCCACCTGTTTGTTTCTAGTTGTTCATAGTTTTTCTTACCATGTTAAGTGCCTTTAAGTTAAGTGTTATATACATTTTATATATGATTATTATTATTATTGTTGTTGTTAATATTTTGCAAAACAAGAAAGTAATGATGACATAGATTAAATAAACCATTAATTTAATTGCAGCCCAGTTTATATTTAACCCTCCCAATGGTGTCATTCACAGGCGTTTGCCACCAGGGGGCGACAGCAGGGGGTGAAGTATATTTAGTGTCCAGTAGCTGCTGCAGGTAACTTGACTTTTACCGTGTTTTATGAAGTCTCCAGAACATTTCTCCACACCAAAAGTTGGCTGGAATAATTTATGTTAAAACTGAGGATACATTCAAGCTTCTTTCTCAGTGTTAGTGTGACATAAAGAGTGTCTCCTGTCTAATAACGTACGTGCTCTCACAATAATCCGTTTAAAACATGTGAGCGGGGCTGTCAGGCCTGCTCTGCAAGTCTGCAAGCCGCCCCACCCAAGCTCACACACCGGCAGTAAAAGTCTGTTAAAACCGGCCAATTTGGATGGAATAGTGTGTGATAAGACGTAGTAAGTCAATAAAGTTAAAGTAGAAATATAATGCGATCCTAAACATGAACTTGAGACAGTATGAAACTTAAAATAGCCTGTTGCTTACCACGTGAAAGGCAGGTTTGCCCCGAAGTTGTAAACTATTAATCGATTTTAACACTATATGTGAAAATAAACCTCGACTGTGATAAATATTAACATGAATATTGTTCATGTTACACACCAAAGTGGAAATTTACTAAGTAGTCGCGTTGAGTTATGCAAATATTTGAATTATTTAACACGTGAAATTGATGTTTTATCACTAATATGACAGTTATTAAGTTATATATTGGTTATATTCTCGCACCAACACTCACCATTTTGTCCTCGCAGCAGTTTCCCTGGTGGTCACACGGAGAAGGCCGGCTCACGCGACACGGCAGGTATTATTAGAGCACGAGAACTTGTACAACTACGGACGTTGACGACGGCCAAACTTCATGTACTTCGCAAACAACACAGTCACAGTGGAGATACAGGCTTTACATGCAGTTTATAGATACTGTTTTTTTTTGCTTTTTCAATTCAGTGACTCTTAAAAATTCTCTAACACAGTGATAATGCCATAAAAACATGTGTACACATCATTTTAGTAAATAGTGTAAGTTTATGTCTGTCCTTCAAGAGATATGCTATATGGCCTCAATTGACACTACTAGCTATTTATATTTGCAAAAACATAAATTATCCAACTCTGATTAAATTAAATTAAACATTTACCAGATGAATAGAAATAGTCAACATGTATATTTTATTAGAAATGGCTTTTAAATATTTTTTAATGACAGTGCACATCATATTTACCTTAAATACGATTTAACTAACCTTTAGCAGAGGTGCTGTTATTCCTGCATACGGATACAAGTGTTATATATTAACACTATGTTCACATGGACTGCAATATACAAGTGGCAGCTGCAACAAGTAGCAAATTCATCAACAGAAATTAAATCCACCATCTTCTGGTTCTCTGGTTCCATCTTCTCACAAGTATGTTTGGGCTTTTTAAGGATATTATTTTCAGCACTCACAAAAATTATAACACCTCTTTAAAATTGTCAGATTACTGAAAAGCATTTTAAATGTTTATACACTTTCAACAGTCTCTCTAGAAAAGACTTTATTGCATTTTGTGACACTAATATGTCATAAAATACTTAAAGACTATCTACTCCCACGTACTGCTCGAAGTTTAAGCAGCATTTTTGCAAAAATCTGTACCCATGTGGCCTCAAGGGTGCACCCTAATGGCACCAAGACAGAACAATTGGATTTCGAGAGTGTATGGATGCAACAGTAACACAAGCGCGGTCTGATTTAGAATGTAATCTTTTTATAGCAGTCCATCTACACATAAAAAAAAAGGAAATGTCACAGAAACAAGAGTCATTAATGAATAATATAGACACAACTTTAGTCTTAACACAAGACAGCAGTGCGGCATGTTTAACTGGAACACGTGTATCAGAGCTTCACCTCAAAGCAAAGAGAGCAGCAGACTGTCTTGACTTTTTATAAATGCATTTTTAATGTCTCTCATTTGAGAATATATTATGTCATGAGCTTGGTTTGGATGGTGCTGACAGGCTATGCAGCAGCTCCATCTGTCTCCTTTTGTCCTTGGCACGGTTGATAGTCATCTTGAATAAGCGACAGTACAGCTCCATGGCAGCTGGAGTGTCATCGTTCCCAGGCACAGGGTACGTCACCAGGCTGGGGTTGCAGTTTGAGTCCACCACACCCACGGTGGGAATATTCATCTTTGCTGCATCTCTAATTCCCACGTGCTGCTGAAACACATTGTTGAGAGTTGAAAGGAAGATGATGAGGTCTGGTAGACGGACTCCTGGGCCGTACTGGACGGGGGCGTTGGTAAGGAGGCCGCCCTGCCAGTAACGCGTATGGGCGTACTCCCCACAATCTTTCGCAGTGTTCTCCACCAGGTGGCCAAACTGGCGCCGGCGGCTGACAAACAGTATGACACCTCCACGATATGCTACATGGGCAGTGAAGTTCAGGGCTTGCTGAAGGTGCTCCACAGTCTGATCCAGATCAATTATATCATGGTCCAAACGGCTGCCGTAGAGGTACGGCTCCATAAGCCTAAAAAGAAGACAGAAAAAAGGAGACATAAATTAAAAAGGGAAATTGGTAAAATGGTTCATAGCTATGTCTGGGATGTTCATTTTATTCTTTGCATATGCAGTCGCAGCAGCTGACTGCAATCTCGTGCATAATATTGCCTTGATTTAGCAGCAGTCACGTAAACAACAGCTCACAACATTTTCTGTTCTGCTCTGTTTCTTTGCTGCGCAGCGCTAGTGTTGATACTAACTCAATATTTCCTGCAGGTTTTCAATGTAAAGGCAGGGAGAGTAACTGTAGTTTTGCTGCAACATTTTGAATTGTCTCAAATACGACGCAGCTGATATAAAAAGGAGGATTTTAATGAGACTGCGGTGGGCTTAAGCAGCTCCTTCAGCAACAGTCTGATACACCCACCATGTAAGCAGGAGGGCTACCGCAGGCCTTCATTCCAACAGCTGTCAGACTCTTTAACACCAGCATGACTTCTTGACTCTCTTGCAACTGCGATAAGTGAATTTCCCCAGTGTGGGATCATTAAAGTCTATCTTATATTATACTATGTAATCTTATCTTAATTTAAATAAACACTGTTTCTACTCTCTTTTTGTAAAAAATAAACTACATGTATACTGGACAGCTTGTAATTGTTGGGTGATTTTTAGTTATTTTATCTTCAGTCCACTGCTCTGAATCTGACATAAAACAATAATCATGAGTTTAAAGTGCCAACTCTCAGCTTTAAGGGTGTTCACATGGATAGTGTGTGATGACTTATAGCGAGAAACACAGCAGAATAATGGCTCCTTGAAGTATTTACTAGTTTAACCAAGTGGTACATTTGGAGTGACTGAATTATCAATTCCCACCTCCATGACACCACTGAGTGTTATGACAAAGAGTCTGAGTAACAACATTAAAAAGGTACAGTGTGTAAGATTTGGGGGCTTTATTTTCAGAATAAGGCAGACATGGAATATAATATTCATAACTATGTTTTCATCCATGCATGATCACCTGAAAATAAGACCCTTTATATTTTTGTTACTTAAAAAGATCCTTTTATATCTACAGTGGGAGCGGGTCCTCTTTCATGGAAGCCGCCATGTTGAAACACTATGTTTCTACAGACTAAACTAAATACTGACCCTAGACGGGGCCCTTAAAATGTTTGTTTCTCCTTCACACTAAGAAGGTGAGGGTGATGTGAGGAGGTCGCAATGCAGCGATTGTACTACTAGATGCAACAAAATTCTACACACTGGACCTTTAATTAAACAGTTAACGCGCTGTGGGGGTTCATACCAACCTGTGTCTGCAGCCTTTCTTATGGCCAAGATGAACTCTGGCGTCGAACAGCTCCTTCAACGAGAAGAGCTCTGACACACGGAAAAAGTCCGGCTTCTCAAGTGACTGGTTTATGACTTTTTCTGTGTGAAGGAGAAATTATATCGGTCAGAGTCTGGAGAAAAACGTCAATACTGACGCTGCTGCAGAGCATTCATTAGTTAACTCACCTGAAATATCCTCAATCTGGGGTTGAGGTGATTTGATGGACGCTGCGTTAGCATAGTGTTGTTGTCCACCACAGGAGTATCCTATTGTAACAGCCCGAGAGGGCCGCAGCCCCAAAAGACCTAAATATAAGAGACAAAAGGATGAATGGTCGGTGAAACATCAGACAAACTCCTAACGTGCGAGTAGCGTTACTGCTAGCTGTCCAGCTCGCTACTGACGTTAGCTGTCAGCTAGCAGAGTTGCTAATTTGTCGGTTGTAACAAGCATAAAACAAAACACTGCAGCTGCTCTGTGTCTCTGCGATGTGTGAGATACACACGAAGTCTTCAGACTATAGCCTTACTCTTGTAATTAAACATATTCATGAGCTATACCTCTCGTTAGTGCCCGGGCTGCCATGCTTGCTTTGAGTACCACGGAAGGTCAGCAGACTGCGGCTGCGCGTTTGTAGTTCACTGGATGCCGCAAAGCACTGCCGTGTCGTGATAATTTTCTCTGAGGGACTACAATACCCATGGTACCAAATATTTTTTTATGCAACTTTATTGAAAAGACAAACACAACACTGGCATTTTCACCCTCATGTTATTTAACTAAACTAAAAAAACATGAACTAACATTATTGTTGAGCTGTCACTCCTGATATAGAACAAATGTAACATTCCAGATGACACAAAAGAAAGAAAAAAATCACTCTGGTCCAGGGCAACTAAAAACAGTGACACCAGTGAACTTGAATTAAATAACTAATTAACAAAATCAATAGGAAAATATAGCAAATATTAGTGGCAGTATACTAAGTGGGGGTTAGCATATACTTTTTGATCCCAAACTGCAAAAAATAAGTAATGCCCTTAATTGGCTATATTAACCAAACAAGTTTGACTTGTATATATATCATTAACATAGAGAATATCCTTGACATATAATATACAATATTACAAAACAAGATTCTCAGAATCCAACTTACGAATATAGAAAAAACCCTAACGATGAAGTGCAGAATAATCATTAAACAACCCCACATACTGTAACATCCAATATTATCTATACGCATGTTTCAAATGCAGTGATTTATTCTGTTGTGCTGTGGTGGCTGGGTGCTTCATTTCTCCTGAAAAAGAAAAAAAAAATGTCTAAGAGAAAGAGATTTTTATTTGACTGTGATCACACACTGTAGAGACAATTTGTGTCTGATCACATACCTGTGGACTGGAATGAACTGAAGCTTTCTTTTGACACGTTGCACAGTCTTGTTCTGCTCAGGAACACCACTGACAGAAGGTAACCCCTGCAAGCATTTGCATAATACATATTTCATACTCTTTTTCTCAGCTGTCCTAGTGAGATTACCTGACACGTTACTGAATATCATCTTAAACAGATGTAAAAACTGAAGCAGTGTCATGTTTCTACCTAACTGTACCTTTGTGCAATTTTTAGCCAGCCTCAATCTCCTGTTGAACATCATGCGTCGCTCCTCTGTGGTGAGAGCTATGCAAGGACTGATGGTGATGCCAGGGTCAATGGCACTGGACAAAGACCTGGGCAAGGCAGAGCAGGACACACGTCAGACCAAGTCCGAGTCATTACTTAATACTCTAATAATTCATCCCAAAGTCCATCTTCGAACCGGAGAACCTGTAAATTAGGTTGGTAGGTATTCTATCAACAATGAGGAGGGTTAATATAATGCAAATTATTACACATTATTAATGAGAGAGACCCATTGTTGCTCGGATTCCACTCTTTATTACACAGATGCACTTAGAAGACACAGCAAAAGTTGTTTTTGTTTTTTTTCTGAAAGAGTAAAAGAAAAAAGAAACACTTCTTACAAAATATTTACAAAACCTGGCAATGCACAGCATGTTCAGTAACTTTTTTTTTTTGATAAACAAAAATAAATAGCCTTTTTTTCACATATGAAATTCAAGAAAACCTTAACATGACAATGAAATGACCACACTAAATATCAAGTTTAGCAAGACAAAGAGGAGTAACTATGTGGCTTATGTGGAATCAGGAACAACACTCGAGTCATAGAGGTAATAATTCCAAGACTGTTATAGTGGCTTTCATCGTTGAATGAACTTTAAACTCCCATCTATGAATTTAAACAATACAGTGAGCTAAGTAAGGGCACTCTGTCTGAAAAATAATGTTGCTGGGAAGTGTTATCTCTCCATTGTAGTTGAGAAAGGATACAAGATTGGCGATGTAGAACTGCTTTAAAATGTGCCTATTGAGGGTCAAGTGTATAATCTGTTAAAAGTGTACCCCTTTTTCTCTTTATGTGCAAAAGTTAGAAAGGCTTTGTTCAATCTGTGGGTGAGATGAGAAGGCAATTTTCTGGAACTATCGTGATTACAAGCACTCATATTTAGCGCTTCAGCAGTGTGAGGTAATGACATAAAGAGGTAAGGTAGGGAGTAAATGTTTGACATGTTTTTAAGGTGGAGCTGATGATAGAGAGTGACTTTGTTCTTTGCTAGACTCACATTGGAAGATGGGTAGGTAAAGTTATGGTTAACTGTAGTATGCTTGATTTTAAAATATGGTAAGCACTTAGAGAATTGGGATAGATTTTGACAAATTAAATTACATGTTATAGAACAGTAGTTTCCTTATTCTCATTATAGATTAATCAGCCAATTATATTCTTGATCAACCGACTGATCTTTTATTCAATGAGGAGTTAAAAAAAAAAATACTGAAAAATACCAATCAGAACTTTTCAAAACCCAAGGTGACATCTTCAACTGTCTGTTTTGTTTGACCAATAGTCTAAAACTAAAAAGAAAAGTCAATTTACTATAATATGACAAAGCTGGCAGAAGTTTGGCAATTTTGTTTGAAAAATGACTGAAACCATTAATTGATTATCAAAATAGCTGCTGATAAATTCTCTGATCAATAACTGCTGGTCTAATGGTGTTTTTATGTACAAATCTCCTTTCTGTTTCACTAACCACTCCAGTAAATGGCACCAGCCTGGGTAAAATGTGTTATTTTGCTTTACCGTGCACCAGATCCCATGTTATACGGCTTTATAGATATACCCACAATGAAGGCAGTGATGGAAACATATTACAATAATGACTTTTTAATTTTTGCACATAAAAGGTCTTCTTAAAGTAAATTTACATATCACAGGCAAAATGTGTAAGATTATGTAATAACAGCATGTATTTTTCTGATTCAACATTGCTACCTTGTGTTGTCCCACTGGCACATTAAAAAGATACAACCAAATTCTAAGCATTTGGAATTAACCTTAAATCTTTATTTTGTCGTATCGACTGGTTAATTTTCTTGGTCTTTTTACGTGAAATGAGAAGGATATTTAGGACAAGTCAAAAAGTTTCCTGCAAGAAAGTTTCTACTCATGCAGCCTGCCTTTTGTACCAATATGTCACTGTATTGCTTTTCAAAGGTTTTGATGATATGAATTCATCTCAGAGCACAAAAAAGAAAAAGAATTCATGATGGTGCTATTGTGTTACGTATAAATGTACAAACACATTTAAAAATGCCTGTTTTGTTTTATCGTATTAACAAACATTCCCTTAGAGCCTATAAATAAACGATCTTGATCATAACCTACATTATATTTATTAGCAGGCCACAATCAAGAAGTGAACTCACATAAAGTTGGATTATGATGCTATGGGGACATAGTGACCAAAGAAAATACTTACAATGTGGAAAAGCCCTGCTTCTTCTCTGGATTTCTCCTGTTGCCTGACCCACAATCTGCCTCATCTATAAATTCTTCCTCTGTTCTTTCTAGATGCACTTCTTTATCATCTATCTTCATGCTCTCGCCTTCTCTTTTTCTCTCACTTAGCATGTCCACTCTCTCCTTTCCCTGGCTTCTTTCCCTGCTTCGAACCTGGACATGGTTGGTCCGATTAGATTCCAGCTCGACAAACACGCTCTTGTCCTTAGGTATATGCACCATACTCTCTGTCTCTTCTTCTATGGGGCACTGTGACCTGTGGGCAGGCGCCAGGGTCCGTGTAAAGGACATCGTTGGGTGCTGCCTGGCAGTAGATAAAAAATTTAAAACGGGGGATCTGAATGTGTTATTTACAGTTGTCTCTGCAGAGCAGGGGAAGTGCGCTCTGCTGGTCCTTGCAGAGGACCAGACACTGACTGGAGTCTGTGATTTGGGGATGAGCCCCCCGCTTTGAAACGGCGGACTTGCTGATGCAGTTTCGCTGATTTTAGACGAGGTGATATGGAATGGAGTTCGACTGACAGTCCTAGTTTCAGTAGTGGGGAGTCCAAAGCTCTGGCGCCACTTGATTGACTCAGAGCGGGAATGAGTAATGCTAGGACTCAAAACTGGCCGAACTTTCTCCATCTGTGGGGTGACTCCCTGGATGTCGCCTTTCCCAGCAACAGGCCTCCTTTGCTCAGTTCTAGCAGCCCCTGCGCCGTCTGCTGGTTCCAAATGATTGGGGCTGCAGGATTGGACTGAGGACAGGCGTGATTGTACACCAACAACAGAGATGTCTGGCCGTGAGCTGTGTGGCACTGGAAGAGGTTGACTAATCAGAGGAAGTTGTCCGGTGAGAGGACCGATATTTTTTCTTGGAATTTCAGCCAGCTGATTTTCCTGTTTAATGTCTTCATCTTGAAGTGGGGTACAACCCATGGTGGTACCGTTCCTTGATGCTTCTCCATCTTTACTTTTCTCTGCAGTGGAAACTTTGGCCTTTTCTGCCAGAAACCTTCTGATCTCTTGCTCGATGCTATCATCGCTATCTACTGAACTGCTATCTTCCTTTATCTCAAGAGCAGTCTGAGTGTTGTGCCGCAACGGGGCATCTTGACCCTCAGCTTTCAATTTCTCTGTTTCACCTTCATGCGCATCATGCTCTTCATTCTGATTTGTCTGTTTATGTAGTGAAATGTTCATTTTACTCTTTTGTACTTTTTTCAAAGCACTGCGCTTGGAAATTGGATCAGGTTTGCACTTTTTGGTCTGTAAAGTATTTCCCAGCATTGGTTCTTCACCCTTGAGGCACTTCCTTGATTTCCGCTTTAAGTCTCTCGTTTTCTTCTTTGACTTCTTTTTTGTCTTAAGCAGATCTTTTATAGCTGTGTCTAGGTCCTCATCACTGTCGAGCGAGCTGCTTTTGTCTCCACTTTGCTCTGTCTCGTGTAATCCAGCTATTGGGTGCGTTTGACTTCTCTGCGAAAACGCCAATGGGTTTGGTTCTTTTCCATGCTCAGGTAAGGGTTTAGGGGCTAAAGAAGTTTCTTTAACTTTGTTCTCTGCCCCTGACATGTTGGAAATGCTACAGTTTTCCTCCTTGTGTTTTCTTCTCTGTGTCAAAGACAATCTCGACGGTTTCTTTTGGGTTGCAACTTGTGTTGCTTTCGCTCTCTCTGCATCATTTACACTAGGAGGCTCTTGAGTTGTTGCAGAGGTGGGCGGCTGTTTGTTCATTTGGGCCTTCTGCTCAAGAAACTTCCTGATTTCTTGCTCTATCCCATCTTCACTATCAATGGAGCTGCCATCACTTTCTTCATCTGGACAATTGTCAGGAAGTGAAGATTGCATGGAAGATTCTGGGGGGGCACAACTGCTAAGGCCAACGCTATGAGGGAAGGGCCCAGGCATAACAGTTTTTGAAATGTCCAGTATTGCCTCAGCACACATGAGCTCTGCTGTTGTATTAACCTTTGGCGGGGCAGGGGTAGGGACAGGTTGCTCCTTAAAATTCTCTACTTTAAACAAAAGCAACCCATTTCCTTTACCCTTCGAGCTGTCTGAAAGTGTATTTTTGGGTATGAAAGCTGATGAAGCAGGAGGTTGAACACATTTCCCTTCTTTCTCTGTTTTGGTCTTTTTCTTTTTCAGTTTGTGTTTCTTCATGTTTTCTGTGCTTGTACTTCCAACAGCATGAATTAACGACTTACTTAATGTTTTTTGCTTGTGCAAGAATGGTTTCAGGACACTCTTCTCCTTGAGTTGCTCAAGCTGGTAGCAGCGAATAGCTTCTTCAATACCGTCATCACTAGTGGAGTCAGAATCCTCTTTGAATGCATGAGGATTGAAAGCTTCACTTTTGTTCTGCTGCTCCTTTTTCTCTAACTGGTATCTTTGAATGGCCTCCTCGATGCCGTCATCACTACTGGAATCATTCGAGTCTTCCTCCACCTTAACTGTGACTGGGCACTTGACTTTGCTGAAGAGGCCAATTGAGGAGCTCTTTATTTGCTCTTTAGAAAAGATTAAACTCTTGGTTGTTGTAGTTTTATCAGAGTCCAGTTTTTTAACCATGTTGTCATTTAGGGACGCCTTGTTTTTGATATACTTTTTTATTGGAGCAATAGCTGGTGCTGTGAGAGTCTCAGCTTTGACACTTTTTGGAAACTGGTTACTGGCAATCAAAAATGTATTGCTGTCAGAGTTCTGTTTGGAAACCTCGGGAGTTGGTGGGTTTTTCCTGGGAATTTTGGATGATGGGAGAAAGGGGAAACACGGTTCCGCCTTGCGTTTGTGATCATCCTTTTCCTTCAGGTATTCCAGTATTGCCTCCTCGATTCCTCTGTCCACTGAATCATCGCTGTCCGAGTCACTGCTCTTGTGGTTGATTGGGGAGGAAACATCTGCCTTCGGGTTTTCAGTGGGACCTTTAGTTTTGGATTTGGCTCCCACATAAGAACCCATTGCGACCTTGCAGACTTGGGGATGACCATCCTGTCCTGACAGCACATTTCCCTCGATCTCGTCTCCCATCTCGAGTGAGGACTGGGTGCTCCTAAGGCTCTCTATGATCATCTGGACCTTGTCTGAGATAGGTGTACCTCTGGTGGACAACTCTGTGTCAGAGTCATTGAAGCAGATTGGAAGGCTATAGCCTCCAGGCGGACCACATGTTCTCCATTCTGTTTGCGTCGCTGCAACAGGAGGTACGTTCATCAAGTACATTCTAGTGAAGTAAGGTGAGGTCCTCGACCATTGGAGTGCAGCTGCCTCCGATCACAATCACATTGTTCAATCTGAGGAGAGAACAGAAACAGGCACGTAAAACTACAATAATTAAAAATACCTCATGTGTAGAATTTCTCTGATGGCATTTATTTCCACGTGTCTGATCCTTTTGTAAGAGCTGTGAATGAAGTCAAAGTCATTTGAATATTGCAAATTGATTCATCTAACATCTGTCTAAACATGTCCACATTTACACCTTTTTCAACCGTGTACAGGATTGACCATTTCAAGGAGATTTGAAGGACTTTTCATGTTCTAACTTCTTGTTGTATGCTGTTCACCAAGACATGATGCTATGTAATAAATAACCATGTACAGTATGAATAAAAAGTAACTCTTAGCTGTTGTTACTGAACATTTAATTATGTAATTTGCCTAGAGTGTAATTTAACTGTTATTGAGAAGAGAATATCTCCCCAATTATTCCATTACTATATGTTTATTTCATTTCTTCCCCGTCACTTACCCTACAGTATATAGTCAGTATTGACAGAGGCTTCCAATCAGTAACACATATCCTTGCACACATCCTGAACATGCTAAAGAATTGGCATCATTAGTGCTCTGCTACCATCCTGTGGAGAAACTCGATGTAGCCACTCTGCAGTACTTATTGCAGGCTGTATGCTAGCATGTAAAATCCTCACAGGTGCAGGAGTCATTGCTTATTTATGGGTGAATTTATGGATTTCTGGGAGACTTGAGATGACTGTGTGCACAGTATGTCCGATGCCTGAAGCTTCTTCACACTAAAAGCTTTCTAGCGGCTGCCTTCCGTCAGTCTAGTCTTGCTCTGTTTTGGTCCCATTTACAAAAAACAAATAACACATAATTGCTAAGTCAGTAATTGTAAGGCAAGTACATAAAAGTTCTATCAAAACTTCACAGGACCACAACACAGGCAGTGATGCTGGAAGGCTTTTACTGCGAAAATACAGAAGGAAACATTCAGGTACATTCTGTCACACTGAGGGAAAGAATGGACTTCATTACAACTCTGACAAATTATGACAAATAACCCCCGGTCTTTCAGCTCGAGACAAGGCTTTGGAGCGTGCCAAAAAACACATGGCCAAATTAACCTGCTAGTTGGACCCTGGGGCAAAAAATAATCAGTGAGATCCTTTTCAATACTTGTGCCAAGTTTATTTAAAGTACATTTATCTTTTGATTAGACACTGGGTAAGTAAAATGGAAACTTAAATATTTAAAAAGTCTTAAAAGTTGATTTGACTCCGCTGTACAAGACAAGGCTTTAGATTAGATGGCAGGAGTCTATTTATATGGTGCGTATTAGAGATTAAATTTGCAATTCATCAAATTACTGCTAAGTAATTGTCACACAGTGAAGCTGGGGCTTTCAGGGCCCCTTAGGGTCTGGGGCCCCTTGGCAGCTGTCCAATTTGCCCAGTTTGTGATCCTGCCTTGGGGCTGCCCTGAAGCTGTGATTGAATGTTCAATTTACTGCAGCACAAATGACAAAAAAAATAAAAAATAATAATAATATTACACTCCAGCCTCACATGTGACATTTTCAGACACAATTATCACAGTATTCTCTCGGGGCTGTTTGTTGTTTACCTCTTTTGTGATCTACTTGTGGAATTTAATGAGACATAAGAATAATCTTCTAGTGATTGAGATTTGCTTTTGGGCACAGCTCATACCCAAATAACAAAACACAAACATTTTCAAATCAAGATGAAACAGACCTATCATCCCTGCGAACATTTTAATACATACTCTTGTTGCCTTAACTTTTAAGTGGCTAAATAAACCATTTTTTCCCCTGGGGGTCCCCATTAAACCCCCTATCCCCCCTTCCTGAGCCTGGTAGGTATCAAGGGATACATTTTGGATTACTTGTGTGTGAAAATTAGTAAATTACACCCTTGAATTGCTTAATTTAATCCTCCTGTTAAGATAATGTTGGGTCAGAAACTAAAGTCACAGGTTGTTGTAGCTAGTCCATCTATTAAGGGGCACCCCGAGTGTCAGTGGTGGGCTGGCAGCTGTGTTTGAATACAAACGTACCCTCTAATTACTGTATCAAATACCTCAAATTAACAGAGTTAAATTATCATGTTTAACCAATTGGTCTTTGTCCTCCCAACACGCTTTGCATCATTTGGTTTTAATGCTACACTGGATGTTGTTTAAGCTCTCTTCTTGACGGACAGCTCTGACTGCACACACGTCCCCGCTGAGTAATGCAACGCCGCTTATGCTGAAAGTTGTCACAACATGAGCAGGCCAGGCCAAGAGTTCAGTCACTGGTGGGGATAGTATTCAGAGATTTTACATAAGTGGAGGTGCAAAAATATGTGAAAGTTTGTACAAAATTAAAAGTATTATATGCACTCAAATATTCAAATTTAAAAATTAAAAGTACTTCTTATGCAGGTAGAATGCAACCTGTCATATATTACATTATTGGATTATTATTACTGATGCATCAGTGTGTAAACTGAATTTTAATGTTGTAGCTGGTGAGGGTGGAGCTATTTTAACTACTACACATACTTTGGGGGGCATGCACCATTATGCTAATACATTTTGACCTGGTAATTCTTGAAGTACAAGTAACTAAAAATATTTGACTGAATGTAATTTGTTATTTTCCCCTCCACAGGGGTTCATGCATTTTGATTTGAGGCTGATGATGTTTAAAGTTTTGCCTTTTAAAACACAAAATTCTGCTGTTAAATATGTTTTAGAAGACTGCAGCTTGACTCATAAATCTAAAATATTACAGCTTCCTGCAAGGATGTCTAGTTTTTAGATGGCAATGTGGCTCCTGAACCCTAAACAACAGAGACTGTCCTATAACCTAACGTCCGGAATTGAAGACTGCAAGAGCGAGCATTGTGCCTCCATGAATGAATAAGCACGGTTTCGGGCATCAGCCCAGTCGAGGAGCCGCTATGCAGGAGCCTCCCTACCCCAAACGTAAATCCTCCAGCTCAGCATGCAGCCTGCAGGGGGGACGAGCAACCCGACTACAGCCTGACACCACCAGACAACATGCCCAACTCCTAACCAGAATCCTCATTGATTATAACCTGCAGAGCTTGGTAGAAAAGTGCGAATAAACTACAGGAAACCAGGGTGGGTCTCTTCTAAAGACGCCCCGCTGAAAAACGCCAAGAAGCACATAAACCGAGCTAGCATAACGTAGTCGTATGCCAACTTTGTTTGACATATCATGTGTACAAAGAAAGTTTCTCCAGCCATGCCAACATAAGTGGCTAGCATTTTCCGTGTTACATAACTAGACGTGTTATTGAGTCTATTTTCCCTCCCAGACGCTTTCCTGTTTGCGAAAGAGCAACCCCGCCTGTCCCCGTAAGCCTCTAGCGGCACGGACTGCACCGATGCCCGGCGTGCAGCGTTAGGAGACTCCGCAGAGCAACCATGTTTCTTGGTACCGGCCATGGTTGTCAAAACCCACGTTACTCGGTCAATAACACCGCTAAACGCAAGTAATACCCGTTAACGTGACTATTTGAGAGAGCGTGGTTCAATTTGTGGGAGAACCGGGACGAGATGGGGTGAAACATCGGAGGGATAACCGTTTCTGGTCGGCGACTTGAAAGACACAGGCGGGCCTCCCGGCTGCTGCAGCCCCGGCATTTTCTCCGGCAAAGAAAGCCTTTGTATTGAGCCACAGCTTACCCTCCTAGCCTCGGCTATTTTCCACACAGCTACAGCCCATAAGACACGGTACACAAGTTTAACTCACCTGGATATGACACAAAACGACCGCTACACGAGTGTGTTCATTGCTGCGTTGATTTAAGACATTAGGAAAAAGCCGTCGTGATGATATTTCGGTGTCCGTCACAGGCTCACACACCGCCGCCTGAAGCTCTCGCCGTCGAGTCCCCCTCCACTGCGACTGCCGGGCGGACAAGCTTCCTTAAACCCAGAGTCCAGCCAAGCGTGGACCCTTTCAAATATGGCAACGGCATTTTTACCGGAAAAATATGCACGCTTCCATTTTAAATGACAATATTTTACGTTATAACATTACAAAACACTGTCTATTTAGTCCCGTTAATGTTGCGTTAATGAATGAAAACAGGCTTTTCCGGGAACAATTAACCCTTAAAAATACTTAGAGGACTTAGTGATAGTTTAACTATCTAACTTTAATACACGCCTTGTGAGAAATGTTATCTTTTATCTCCCATATGCCAGAGTAGTTTAGTTAATTAGACAACTCCCAGTGTGTTTAATATTGATATCAAGTATAGTGTTTATTGGAATAAAATCCCACACGTTATTGTGCTACCATACAATTTCCGATTAAGTTTGACTCGATTTTCTGTTAAATCTGTATTATACTTTTAAAACAGCCCCGATGTGCCTATAGGTTACAGCTTTATAGACATTATCCACTTTTTTTAGAGTGTTTTTAATTTGAGTCCAGACAATGAAGTCATTAAATTCAACATCTATGGAAATATATTATTTTTTACATTCAGCTCATTTCCCAGTTAGGGTTCACCACCTGTGACTTAATCTAAATGAATATCTAAATGGATACTGGTACTCAATGCAAGGTTTACAAAAGCTGATTGAAGTCACATACTTCTCATGCCAGTAAATGCATTTGATTAAAAGGCATAATTAAAAGTTTTTCAGGTTGGTAGATTCACCACTTTAACTTTAGATAATATTCATCTTCCTTAAAGGTCTCTAATGGGATGAATGACTGTCACATTAAGTCAATACTCTGTTTTGGATGCTTGTTTTACATATGGGGGTTAGGCACCTAGTTGCAAAGAGGTATTTTTTGGCACATTGTGTTCTGTTGGAAATGTCAACACATGGGTAAAATATACTAAATGGCAATGCATTAGAGACCCTGCCAACCCTCAGCCTCAACAAAGCGAACACAAAAAACAGCAGATCCAAAACAATTTGTATTTACCTGTACAGGGATTTAAAACTGTGTTAAAGCCTAAATGTTGGTGAGCAATAATAGGCACATTCACATAGGACGTTCGTCATGGGGATGCATTTCCTGCTTGACATATTGTACAAAATTCTTCTGAAATAAAATATATAGCCTACTCATTTTTCTGAAGACACCAGCAGACCTGAATGGACTCATATTTTGCATCTAACATGTTCTCACTCTCTGTTCTGTCTAATTAAGTCTGAACGCAGTTAATGGAAGTGTGGTTGAGTCTATTACATTGTGTGCAATATCTAGGCTTGTGAAAAAGAATATTCTATCCATCCATCCAGCCATTATCTGTAACCGCTTATCCTCATCAGGGTCACAGTGGGGCTGGAGCCTATCTCAGCTGACTTTGGGTGAGAGGCGAGGTACATCCTAGACAATTCGCCAGCTTATTGCAGTGCAAAATAATATTCTAATATAGAAAATATTTCGAACACCACACAAGACCACCTGACCACACAGAGACTCCAGTCACGCCTTTGTTTACTGGGGAAATACGCTTCGGACATAAACTTTCAGCCATACAGTATCTCTTCCATCTTGCAAAACAGGAAGTAACAAACACAAAGATTCTTTTAGATTTGAAGTCGCCTTGTGTCGCCTCTTGAAACATGTTACATTGTGATGTATTTGTATTGGTCATGCTGTGTAACCTTGAATAAAGCAAAAAAAAAAAAATAGCAGAAATGACCTTATAAGTCTTATAGGTTGCCATTATTAAGTATTCCTAATATTTTTATTAGATCAGAAAGGATACAAAACAGTTATGAGTGTTTTGACTTCATCTTATATGATTGTTGTTATGGTGTTGCAGCTACCAGTGCCACATGTGTTCTTCTGATCCCCAAAAGCAACACTGCCTCTCAAGAGGCACTTAATCCATGAAAGTGTCTGTCATTTGGCTTCTGTAAGTAGGCATCCTTTTCTGTTTGGTCTTGAGTTTGTTGTTAGTCAGTCAGTGGTGTGTTGTCAACATTTTGATTCAACGTTGGTACCAGTTTACGCCAGTATTTCTTGTACTATTTGTGGTACATATGACTACTTGTATGTTCACAATGAGGTGTTTAGGGCTGCAGCTAATGATCATTTTCACTAGCAATTACTTTGCAGATTATTTTTCCAGTATTACTGGTGATGGATGGTGTAGTCTAATTTAGGTTAACTTCCCAGAGCCCATGGTGATGTCTTCAAATGTTTGTTTTGTTCATCCAAACGTCCAAAAATCTAAAGACTTTCAGTTTACAATTAATTACCACTATTAAAAGAAGCAAATAATCTAATTTCAGACAATATTTTTTTAAATATTCTATCTTGAAAAATGACTTAAATGACTTACTTATTACCAAAATAGTTACAGATTATTCTTCTATTAATCAACTAATTGATTAATCATTTCAGCTTTCTGAAATATTACTTGTGATAGCCTGTCCATATTCCAGTCCATCTACTCCTGCTTGGTGTACTTGCTGGTTGAATTTGAGCTTCTTTTAACAAAGATGTAACTCCTTTGAGGATTTGATAGCATGCTACATCTAAAATACTATACAATGCTGATAGCTGAAGGTTTGTTCATAGCTCAGTTTATAGAATCACTGATGGTACCCAATATAAAGTTTGTTCACCACACTATAGTGATAAAATAATTCTTCTGGTATTATTGCTTTACATTTCATGGACAGTAACTGCAGATCAAACATATGTAAAGCATTGCAGCTCATGTCTTTTGATGAGTGACTCGCTCACATTGTGACTTTTGTCATGCCATGCACTGATCAGCACAATGAGAAAATCAAGAGTCTCAGGCCTGAAACTGTCCCCATTCACCTTCTGACATTTCACTATGCTTTTCTCAGGATAGCATCCAACTTTTAACGTATTCTCAGTCTTCACACATTCCTTCTCATCCTCATTGTGTATCTTCACGCTTGATGTATATCTCTTCAAAGTGTAACTAAACCCCTAAATTCTGCCAACTCCCTCTCTCCCAGCAAATGACTAAAAAGGCAGCAGAGAACAGTCACTATAGGGGACGGTTGGTTGATGATGAAAGCTGCCACCATACATCACCTGCCATCAAAATCAGCGAATAGTGAAATTAAAATGCAATAGCCAAGTTTCAACCAGTAGATGGCGTTAGATATACATATTTATAGCACAGTATTTAACATTTAAATACTTTGCACTAAACTGTCAAGATTTGGACCTGAATTGATCAACATCACTACTAAATATCCATACACACAGTTTTTAATCTGGGTTTATTTACACTTTAACAGATATTTGAATACATTTTTCTGAAGATAAAAGGCAATTGGTGGGTTCAAAATGAGATAGTCATGGTCACATTTAAAGTGAAATATTATATATGATTCTGTGGATATGATATTGGGTGTGATATGATTCAAAGTCATTTACATATAGTAAATCCATACACTGTATTGCAATAAGTTGCATTATTGACAGAGAGTAATCACATTTAACTTAAAGTACTACTGAGCATGTAAAATTACTTTAACGTCAGCTCTTTTGATTTTCAGAGCTGTCTATAGACATTTGGTATGTTTTTCGCCAGTCTGACTTTCAACCTCCCACGCATCAGCCAGGTGAGAACATGAATGAGAATGGACATTAAAATCCTAGCAGGGATCACTAATAAAAGAGGCCCATAAAAAGTGCAATGGGTGGTTAATGGTCCTCATCTTGCACCTTAACATTTACTGTTATTAGAGATATTAACTGATGGGAAGTCTCACTGGAAGATTAACATTTTCACGTTAATTTAGTCAAGTTTCAAGAAGTAAAGTAATCTGATCATTACTGCCCCTTAGTCCATAAAAAAAGTGAATAATATCTTAGGGTTTTAAGCCATGTCAATATTCTTCTCACACTGTGTTTTTATTAGGCAGCCAACATTAGTCTGTCTGCTCAGACACCTATGTGTGACCATGAGAAAGCACAATGAGCCAATATACTGTAACCACACTATTCTGAATAGATACTTAGTCCACATTAAAGATGCAGCTCCTTTTGCACGGATATCCGCTGCTCGATAAGTGATTTGAGTTGCATCAATGAGACTGAGCCATATAGCCCTATTTTCATGGTGGCACAAAGACATGGCATAAGCAGCTACTACTGACCTTGAAATACACTTTGGTCATTTGGTGTTTTCATTTACATGCAAATGAGGAAGTAGTGGGATAGTTTTTGGTACTTGGTGATAACTGAGTGCCCCGAGAATAGACGTCCAGGTAATTCATTTGATAATAGAACACAGGGCATGATGGAAATACAAAGCAGTCTCTCTCTGTCTATATGCCTCTCCTTTTCCTCTAAAAAAATGCTGTCTGCTGTGGAGGCTCAGCCATGCAAAACCAAAGTGGAAAAAGAGGTTCAGCACCATGGACAGCAGCCCTGCTCACTCCAGCCTCGGAGGGGAAGCGTATATGGAAATATTCGAATATTTAATTTTTTTCCTCCATAACACATCATATGTATCCTTAAGGCTTTACAAACATGTTGAATGTGTTTCATGGCCTCATAAAACATTTACGAAGCCAAACATTTCCGTTACAGTCTCTTAGCCTGCCCAAATGCTAGAACACATGATAGAACTGCGGCTCCAAAGAACCACCAATGGTGAAAAACTTCCACAGGAAGCGTTTAATTTCTTCCTGCCCTGCTCTGGAAGATATAGAGGTAAAATAAGGCCAGATTATCTAGTTATATGAAAGGAAAATGGTGAAGAAAGGTGATCAAACAGATTCCCTGAGGCAGCCTCGTGCCTGACTTGGATTTCTTTTTCTGGGTCTTGATATTTAACCTACCTTTTTTGGATACCGCGAGAAGCTTTTTGTCTTGATTACAGAACAAAGGATGACCTAGAAAAAGACAAACCGACTGAAAAGCTCATAAAAGCTGAAATGGATCAGATGAAGTTCAGAAGTTGGTGCGACTGGAGTAAAAACAGACATGTTAATACCACTTATGCCACAATTTAAGCAAGAGTTGACGGGCCACCCAATAACTTGAAATAAAGAGAATAATGTTGCTGCTGAATTGGGTGTAAAGAGACTTAAAAGAGGCATTGCCCAGATTGCATTGGATGTATCTTTGGCAGATCTGTGAAAGAACATGACAACTGTTTTGGAGCACAAAACAGAGCAAATAATTGACATCTGTTATTCAGGAAAAAAAAGATAATAAATGAAACCTGAGAAACACCTCAAGCATGAAACCTGACACATGGTGCTCTACATTAACCCACAGGTTCGATCAGTAGGGTTGTTACTAAATTACAGTCAAATCTGAACCTGCCTGAAGACACCTCATGGCCAACAGAATTAAATGCCTAAGGCTAAGCCATGAGGAGAAAAGGCTGCTTATTAGACAATGATTGTATGATGTATTACCAACAGTGTAGCATTAGTGTAATCCAAACTGATTTAACTGACACTAAATACTACCACACATTGGAATAATTTCTACAAATTAGAATATTTTATCATCTTAAATCACAATAAAAAGCAATTCGAGTTAAAGTCCATCTTTATCTAATATAATAATCGTATGTTCGAGTAGGTTTTTCTGCAATGTACCACCAGATGGCAGTGTATACATGTGTAAAACAGACATCATGTACTCCCTCGTCTTTACTAACAGCCATTAAGAATAAGGACAGATACAATAAAATTGAAAATTGAAATTGAAATCAAAAGAAATAAAACATAAATGTAATATATATATATATATATATTCATATTTAGCTAAATGTTTTATTTATATATAAGTCTGGTAGTTGGTGAATGTATACATATGATGAAAAATTATATTATTTGTTATTTTTTTCTTTGCTTTTTATATCTGTCTGGAGGAAGATTTTGCATCTTCTTGCATGTTTCATTTGCAGCTAGGTCTGAGCCATATATAATGCATTGGCTTGAAATGCAGCACAGTGACTCCTTTTCTATTATGTATACATATAATACTGTGTATACAGAAACCCATAAAAACCCATGGTACCTATAAAACCGGTATGATCTTCATGTTCTACAGAGATAATTACTGCACCGAGATGCACTTTCAGCATCCGCAGTCATTAATAACTTTTAATTCTTACACAAAAACTTTCCCTTCTTCAGTATTTTTTTTTTTTTTTATTGTAAAACCTCCAATATGAAGTTGAATTTCTCAAAGGAGACATTCAGAGTTATAGTAGTCATAATTCATGTTGCGACTACAGGGGGCAGCAGAGACCCGCTGTGGTCCTTCAGTTTCTTTTTTTTTTTCTTTGCAGTGTTTGTAGTATTCAAATGAGAGAAAGGCAGTATGGTAGCAGCCTTAATTACAACACAAAATTCAATCTTAATTTGACTTCTCTCATCCTGCATCATCTCCTTAGAGGAGTTTGACAACCTGATATGATGGCTGATGTTTATTAACCAAAATGAAACTGATCCAGAGCTTGAAATGCCAACTGGCAGGGCCATTATTTTTCTTAATGCGCCTGTCAAGTACCAAAAGTGCACATGTTTTGCTGGCATGTGATTCAGGAAAGGAATATTCTGCAAGTTCAGGGAGCCAAAAGAACAAACAAACAAAAAAAAAAACAACGTTTAACTTTTTAACTGCACAGACCAGGGGTGCAATAGCCCTGTTAGTTTCTGCTGTTTCCTTCCTGAGGTTAATTTGAGCCAATAATCATAAAGGAGGCACTCTATATGTGAGATAAACAACGTACAGTAGACAACTGTAAAAGGAGAACGGGGGAAAAAAAGAATTGATAATGAAGCAGGAAGTGTGCTTAAGCCTGACATAGAGACAGTAGAGAGAGTGGAGGTTTTTACAATGAGATGTAAAAAGGCTTGAAGATGGTGTTCAGAGAGAAAGCCAAGACCCCAGCTGTGCCCCTGCTCCCACTCAGCACACATGTATGCACATATGCAGGTCCACCCACACACAAATACAGCGGGCCTGAACTGATTTGTGTTAAAAACAATAGCAGCAAATTTCATACCAGTGAAACACTGACTGTATAAACAGCAGAACTATCAAACTTTGTCACAAATTTGCATCAACTCCAGAATTAGCAGCCAAGTCAGATAATTAGAGTTAAGACAGTCTTGACTCTGTTTCTGCAGTTTCCAGAAGCTTCAGTCATAACACATGATATTCATTCTTTTGATCGATTTACATCCCGGCAGCGTGATTTTCCCCAGAGTTCATCAATTCTTAGAGTGAACAAAAGCCTCTCAGACAGAAAACAATATTTGTGCCTGTCAGGTTTGACATGCAGGATGATTCAGTGAGTCATTGGTCTCTGACATCTTCCAAACATGCACAGCATGAGTGAAGCCTGATGGCAGAGCTGTGGCATCATGTTTGGGATGAAAAGGCAAACTGTCACCTCATGGAATTAAACTTGTTCTTTTTTTTTTTTTTTTCAAATTTACAGTCAGTATTTTGGGACCTTCTCCTCCTCCATTTGTCAAAAGTCCAACATAATCAGGGAGAGAAATCTGCTTAATGCAGCTCTCAGTTTGTGTCGTGTTTAATTTGTTCTTGCATCCCACTCAGGGGAAAGTAGCGTTTGTCAGCATGTTTGCTATTGACCAACAAGTGAACATGAGCAGTTGTCCTTCTGCATTTAGCTCCTTTTGCTATTGCAGCGTTCTCCGGCTTTTGCTCTATGCTTATTTGTTATCACAAGTTTATGTCCTTGCTTTTCTCACAGTCGGGGCACTGTGGTGCTCTGCAATGTCGCACAGAGGCCACGTTACATAACTGCTTTTTATTCAGTGACAACCTTTGTCTTGATGCAGAAAAATACATATATTGTATCATCTTAAGTCAAACAAGTCACATTTCCATTTCTCTTCTGTCTGCTTTTGAATCAGACTTCATTTGTGATGTATTCTGTGCTGCTTATAATCACCTAATGGCATGTTAAGTATGGGAATGTGATGGTCAGGTGTACCATGGTTGGAAATGTGTGGGAGGAGATGACTGCTGTTACTGTTTATCATAGTATTTCCACTGTGGAGGCTGCTGCTAAGTGATCCAGAATAACCTGACATTTCAAATACATGCACAGACTGGATAATAAAGAGTAGCACGAAAAGACGAATGATAGCGAGAGCAGCAAAGGAGAATTTTTGTTTCACTATTATATACTTGATTAAAATTAATTCCATCTTGGGACTATCAATGAATCTATTAGCTCATGAAAAATTCATCTCTCATGATTAATTTATAGTAGGTCACCCAGAGACAAATGAGATAAAGGTTGATTTAGTGAGCGTATAATGCTTTTTAGCTAAAGTTTGCAGATGCGGAGTGTGTTATGACCCTCAGAGCTTTGTGGACAATGTCATGTCAGATAAACACTCTATTTCTAACCCCAACAATCCTCTATCATCTCCACACAGTAGGGTATTGATTGGTGAAGAAAGTACATTTAATTTCTCTCCCAGCAGGTTGGCTGTGCCCAGCTGTCCTTCAGACCTCCTTTTTTTCTCTGTTTAATGGAATATTCTTGAGACGAAGAGAGAGACACACACAGAGAGAGGAAGAGTGAGTAGATATGTGCCTTCAACAGCTACACTCCATAGGGAATGCTGATTTGATGAGCTCCTGTCATAAAAATCACATGGCAGTAATGCACTCGGGTGTTTTTTTCCACTGCTCATTCATCCTGTCATTTGAATATGATTAGTTCTTTGTGTGGGATGGTGCTTAGAGTAGATCATCTTGTGCATGTAACAAAAAGTGTTTTCTCGCCTGCGCAATTGGAATTATTTCAAACGCTCATCAAAATATGGAGTATAAAGAGTAGTCATATTCCTCTCCACAATATGTAATAGCATTCTTTGTCCTCTGGACAAAATCATTTCTTTGAAATATAATAGTGATTTCCATCTGAAAAAAGTGAAATGCATAATTACAGGTTTTGCCCATTCATTTGACATCTGGTGTTTACAATAACAAAGTAAAGTGTGTATATATTAAGCCTGTTTTGTGTTGTATCAATTACTCATGTAGGGTACCAAAATAGACGTATCTATATATGCGTTTACTGTATATTTTTATCTACTGTACTGGGAAGTTTGCCAATTTTCTGTCTGTCTGTTTACAGATTTTGGGGAGTGCTAGCGCATATGTGAAAAAAGTTATATAAAACCTTCTGTAGGTCCAGGGGGAGCTGTCTGACAAGAAGTTGGTTGTTTTCTGAAGAGTGGAAAATGAAAATGAATAAAAAGTGAGCGGAGTTAGGAAGAACACTACTATAGCCCGCCTGCAATGTCTGCTTGGGGCTATATTATGTACACACCCGTATCTATGAACCAGCTTTTGGTGGTCAAGTTTGGCATTGTGGGTAATGTAGGCACCAAAAGAACCAATATCTCTAGTTCTGCAACTTTAATATAGCTTATTTTCCTAACTGTCCATCGGGAGTCCAACAATGTTATAGAAGTACAATTCTATCTGCGCTGTCCTTTAAGTTTTTAATTTATAAAATTAACCATTAGTGCACATCACTCAAGCATCCAACATCTCTGCCAAAGAATTGAAATTGTCTAGTGCGCAAAAAAACGCCTTCCAAGTAATGCATTACGTGGACTTATGGGTTTGTTTTTGTTTTTACTGGGAAGCAGGAGGCATAAAATTGCCATAATGTAACTTCTGTTATGAAGCACGGGAAACCATTCATTGCTGAAAAAACAGCGGCATTCACCTTTATATTTTTGTTACTAAGGTAAAAATTGAGTTTTACATTTTCTGAGCGTTTAGCAGTTGACACCTAGTGCCTTTGGGGAGTGTTTGCGAATTTCAGAGTACAACCATATGTCTCCTAAATGAACGTTATCCCCAGGTGTCTTTCATTTTTTTCCTAGTAACCCCTCCTCTGGGACTTTTACAACCACATCCAACCTCATTATAAGTAAGGATGACATCATGTGCAGTCCTTTTCCTCTCCCTGAAGGCCCAGTGTGGAACAAGCGTTGCTAGGATCACCGATGAACAGGAGAGTTAGTCCTATAGGCCAGCCTGTACACATCTGTACATCTGTTTTGATGGAAAAAAACATTATGTAAGTGAAATGTGGCATGTTAAGATGAGATGTCATATCAGCCAATAAAGTGAATGAAAGAATGCAACATTTGATTGCTATTTAAATGTCATCAAACTTGTAATCCTAATAAATAATTGTCTAATAAACTGGGGAAGAATCATGCTGATATCTAATAGTTGAATCTTTTTAGCCCTATTCACATGTAGTGTCTTTTTTATAATGTGCACTCTCCACTTTAGAAGCAGACAATGCCTTATTTGCATATTTAATTATAAAATATCAGAACATTTCTAAGAAAAAAAATAATTGTTTTAATGTACGTAATCAACTGGGGAGGTTTCATGGTGATATCGATTAGTACTCCACAGAATGTGTGGTCATAACACTATTTTCTTACCCTATATTGTCAATGGTAACTGACTGAGAATGTCAGTACTGTTTTTCAGTTGCATTGTATGAAATAGAGCCTGTGTGATCCAATAAAACAGCAAGATTTACACTGATTGAAGTTACCACAAATCCTGCTGAGTTCTTGGCAGCCGGGAAGAAAATGTTTGCCGAGTCGATGTGACTTTTAACCAGAATGCCCCCTCGGGTTCAGGACTGGGATTGGAGTGAAAGGTTGTCCATAAAATATGCATGTCACACCAGGGGCTAGTGGTGGAGTAAGTGTGAGTGAGTGTGTTTGTGTGTTGGGTGGGTGCTAATGGATTACTTGAGAGCTGGAGAGGTGTGGAGGTGTAGTTTAAAATACAGTCACATTCTGTGAGTAGATTTATGTTGTGACTGTATGGAATTATAATACAGCAATAATTCAAAGGAAAATGCAAATTCACAAAAGCATTTTTGTGCATAAAAAAACAAAAAACACATGATGTTAAAACCTTCTTTGCATTTTCATGTTCAAAAGCAATGTAGAGTCAATTTTACATTTAATATTCTTATCATCAGTCATACACCTCTGTCATAATTCATAAGGAAGACAGGGGCAGTCCAAACAGAATCACCAACTCCATCTCTCTCCCTGTCGAGTCTGTTCAGTCATGCAACTTTTAATAATGTATAGGTAGTAATGTTTACAGAAGACATGTTGTGAATGCCACTGTATCGATCTCATCACATCAGTGTTTGCAGGTCAATGTCAGTGGAGCAAGTCTCTCCGAACCACACAGCAATCTTCATAGCAGCTTTTGGTTTTGCAATATGTGGAGTTTAGTTTAGTTAGACCTGTCTGTTTGGCTTTTGAATGATATGGTGTTTCCTAACGTGCTACTGAATTATGACTATAAATTAGACTGTATATTTAAAGCAGTAGTAACAGTTTTTGGCCCCATGGGGGTAGTGGAAAAAGCTGTAAACATATTGAGTTATTTATTTTCACATTATTATTGATTGGACAACTGCGTGCTAATATTTAGCAAACAGTTTGGAGTTGGGAAGCCAGTAGTCACTCTCCTTTTTGCTCTGTTTTGGTCTCCATCAACTCCTGAGGGAAATATCTGGCTCTTTAGCAGCTAAATGTTTCACTATGTTCACTAAGCTAGTTGCTTACTTTGCCTGTCTGCTATTGGGTCCTAGACAGGTAGTGTACAGTGAGCTCATTTGCTGAAAAAATGTTGTTTACTATGGCTGCAAACAGGGTTTAGGAGAGTGGTGAGATTAAACCAATATGGTAAACACTTGGTGCTGGAAAAATCAAAACAATTAGCTGAAGGACCCTAAAATGCTCCAAATAACTGATGGTAATTGTCAAGTTGAGTGATAATTCTCTGTGGGTTGGTCACCATTGGCCACTCCTTTAACATTGGTCATATTGATTTTATTGATCGTTAAACTAAAATATTGATCAGAGCAGCTTTAATGTCAAATGGACTTAGCGGTTGTACTTTGATAGTGGCAGATAGTGTACACCTTGCCCCTGTGACCCTGGGAGCTATGTTGTCAAGGTAACAGCTCCTGGGAGGGTGCCTCAAGGTAAACTGGTCCAAGGTGAAGCACTTCTTTGCTCCTATAAATCTGCTTCTACAGTCTGTATTAATGAGGCTCAGCCTAAACAAGACGAGGCTACTTTCACATGGGAAGAAATCCAGTGTGCTGGATGACAGGCGTAGTTGGGGTATTTGGGGGATTGATCCCTGGATTGAAACTGACTGATGGGACATTGAATATCCTCTCCAAGCTAGTGCAGGATGTTGACGGATGCATACTTGAACTCACCTCTTCAAAGAACTTGTATTTTGGAACCAAACTCTCAGACAAGGCTGGACTCTTCTTGGAGAGGCACCAGGGAAGCGTAGTGAAACCCCCAGCTGAGTTACACTGCCCTTCATTGTTTCCAGATTTATCCGACTGCATAACAGCATCAAGCCAACCCAACCCTTACACAAGGCAAAAAAAAAAAACGAAGGGCATCGCTGTACAGTGAAAGTCTCCTCTGAAAAGATTCCCTGTAGCTCTACAGGAATGCAGCTGGCATAAAATATAAATTCAGCTACTGTTGCGGGTAAAAATATTTGTTCCTGAGTGCTCCAACCTGCTGTTATGTCAAGCCATGTGTATATCTGGTGTGGCCCCAGGGTAAAAGCTCTAATGAGTTTATCTACTTTTGTGCGTTCTAGGTATTCAAGGAGAAATTACAACCAGACCGAAAGGAGACAATCCATTTATAATCATTATTTTCAGAGGACAGTAGCTTATCACATAAGCTCTAATGCACAGTCTAGTTCAGGTGAAAGACACATTTAATCCACATTTAATCTTGTTATTTATCTATCTTTTTTTTTAAAGGTTGCCAAAAAAGTCCCTGCAGCTGCTTGGTAAGATGCTCCACTATTGAATCATTTTTTTTAACCTGTTATAGGACAGATCCTGTGGCAGTTACACCAACCAAACCAAACCAAAAAAAAAAAAAAAAAAAAAAAAAAAAAAAAGAAACAAACAAACAGGAAAAGTGCTCCTCTGTGGTCTTCAGCCACATATTGCTTTTAATAAAACATGGACATGCAAGTACTGCACTAGATGGAATCACTGGATGATGGTTTGGGATAATGTCACCTCTCGCTGCACTGCCAACCCTTTTTGTTGGTTGCTAGGATACAACACTGTGGTGCCTAAAGGTTTTCAGAGATAGCGTAATGTTCCACAGCCTTACTTTTCCAGCTAAAGCGTGAAGAACATGCTTGCAAAAGATGGAGGAATTTTAGATGTATGAGTCAAATGGAGCCTGCCAACATGTGAAAACGTTTATCACAGGTGTGGGCTCACAGGAGGATGTGATAAAAAATATTGTTCATCTAAAGGAGTGAGGTGTTACAGCAAGAATAATGCTCTGTGATATGGTAATGGTTATAGATTATTACTCTAGAGAGCATAATGATTACATAAACTGGATGATCACATCCAGGGAAAACAAGCTTGCAAGTTTATCTTATTATATCATATTATAATCAGTGCTTGATTGTAGTTTGCGTATTTCCACCAATGGAGGGCAGTAAAGGTCTACATCAGGTTGATACTCATTCATTGGCAGCTTCATTGTTCTTTTTCCTCTTGCCTTTGCCTCTCATTATATTTCAGTTTTCTGTCTAACCACTCAAACTACATTCCCACAACAGGAGTGTGGAAACACACAAGGCACACCCATTATAAACAAAAATTTGGATGAAAGGGGGGAATTTCCCAGGAGGGTCTTTCTGTGTTCATGAAATCCCCATTCCTCATCTTAAGTCCCAACCCCCTCTGAAAAATCAGATGCAAAATATACCAAAGATATTACGACAAGGTTTATCCACCAAGATATTCACTTACTTCTCCTACTTTTTAAAGAAAATAAATAATTAATCAGCAAACACGCGTTTAAAGCTTAATTTTGTCTTTAGACCACAGATGTTAACACCAATGCTCCAAACAGCTGTTGAGTGACACTAGAAGCATAAGATTAACAAGTCATGTTTAAATTACAGGTGGTCGGGCAAAAGTTTGATGTAGTAGAGAATCCAGACTGCATTTGTCCATATAACCATCATGGGATCCATAAGAATTATTTTTTTTTGCCATGATGTCTTGATAAATGTGAGATTTTTCCTGATGATGATGTAATGGAGAGGTAAGTCTTCGATCTGATCCACTGAGCTTGATTCAACTCACTTTTAAAATAGCTAAACATTATGGGATTTTTCTTTTCATCAGTAAATGAAATTATTTAATTGAAATTAACTGATTTGCAAACTTTTGGGATTTCAATCATTTGAAATGTAACTAAACCATCAAACCATCTTTTTCAGATGAAAATCAATGTATAAGGGTATTTAGTATTGCTGTTGATTGATTCAGGTCCAAATTACTTTAATTTAAAGTATTTAAATTCTATATATTATGCTATAAATATGCGCAGTGACCTCCCTCTACAGGCTGAAACTTGGTTATTTCATTTGAATTTCATTATTGGCTAATTCTGGAGGCTTTGTTACCAAACTAAAGAACCTAAAAGAATTCAGCTAAAAGATGGCTGGAAGGAAGATGCAGCGAAAAGCACCAACACTAAAATATGAAGCAACATTGCGTAGAAATTTGTATTTGGAGAGTGCAATAACACTGTATCGTAAATATGATTATATTACTTCTTCTGACTTGCAAGTTGACAACTTTGCTAACAAGACACTCTAGGAAAAAACATTTCATTAAAATAAGTGAAATAGTTGGTGGTGTGCATAAAACACTACATACAATGTGTTCTGGGTATGATCTCCCGTGACCAAGTTATATAGTGCAAGAACAGGCAATGGGGGTGCAGAGTGGGAATGACGGAGACACCATTCACCTGATTATACGTCAGTGTAGTTTAAAATAATTTAAAATCTGAAGAAAAGTTACACAATGTCACTTTAATATCAGCTCTGTAAACTGAGAACCTTGCCTGTAAGGAGGACACAGAGTGAACACTGTAAGCACTGTGGTCTCATATCAGCCTCTGAGACTTTCTGATAAACTGGACTGAGGAACAAAATGTACAAGCTCAGTGAAAGGTTAAAAGGACCAATTATCCTGGTATTTGGTATCTTCAGTTAGTAAATATAGGAACTACAGTTGTCAGACTGTATCTGTAGTCCTTTGGCCTGCTACAAAATACATGTTTGTAAGAGCTGTCCTAATAGTTTCTGGACAATGTGGAAGTCTAGAGGCATTAGCTATATTAGACCAAACCATCCCCAGCCTTGTTCTTTAATGACGCCCATCCATCATCTTTGAACTTCAGCACCACTCTGATTGATCTCTTATGTTTGTACCAGATGTGGTATTTCCAGGAGTCAGCCTTCCTAAGTGGAAATATTGGTTTAATTTATCTGGGTTGGTTCAGTTTTTACCAGCTTCACTGGTGGTACGAATTGATGCCAACATAAGAAAGGAAAGAAGAAAAAAATGTCAAGCTGCCATTCACCTCTAAAAATGTTGCGAAAAACCCACTGCATTTGGAATCAGTTCTTTTTTTGGCTGCCGGCTGTCATTCTGTTTGAAGAATAAACTCTTCTCCTCTATCTCCTCTACCTTTCTCATCTATCTCAGTTGAACAAAGAAAAAAAAAAAGAGACATGCCTGCAGCTACAATGAATGGGAAGACTGAGTTGATTCATTTTACCGGGACAAGCGCAAATTTATGACTAACATGAGTTAAAGTTTAATTTTAAGTAATCCCAGTTACGTCAAGATGCAATTCATATTCATTTGCATACTTTATCTGCAAATTCAACAAACAGTATGCACAGCAATGCTAACTGCTGTGTGAGGCTGCACTAGCAGTGCTTTGAGTCCAAATTAGCATGCTAACATGCTCATAGTGACAATGTTAAAATGCTGATGTTTAGCAGGTATAATGTTGTCCACCATCTTAATTAGCATGTTAAATTAGACCTGATGATGCTGCTAGAAAAGTTAAGGGGTCGCCAATGTATTACAACTTATCCTGAGATGGGCATCAATATCCACATTTTAAGGCAATCGTGCAATAGTTGCTGAGATATTTCAAGAGAATCAACTTGGTTCTCTATATATTATTTATAGTTACCAGGATGAAAACTGCTAATGTTGCTTTAGATAGAGCATGGTTTCCGTATGGTTTGTGCTTCACGGTAAATTTATAAAATCTGAAATGTGCCCAGAAGTTTGATTTCAAAATACTGGGTGCATTTTCTATCACTCACTGCTGTTCTCTGTCTCCCTCAGCCATTTCTCCCAACATAAAAAAGTAATTTTGGTTAGCAAAAAATACTCTGTTAGCCTAATGTTTGCCCACAATTCGCTGGTGTAAATTTACAATTTGGTTGTCCAGCTGAGGCTAGAAAATTGTTGAAAAAGCTATAATTATCAGCTATAATTTTGTATTAGTGCGTATCATAAACTCCTAGTTATGTTCTGTCGATCCATGTATACAGAATCTTTTAGATCTGCATTGTGAGGCATCTTAGAATTGAAGAATTTCCACCCCTCAAATGTTCAAGTATTGATTTTTCAGATAAGTTTGATTATAATTACTTATTTCATGCTGTAAAAAGGGGGTTTATGTTATAATTGACAGCTGAGCCCTGTTTATGATTGAGTTGGCCAGGGGTATCTGCGGGACCGTAATACCACAGCTGCAAACCTCAATCACTGCCATGCAGACTCTGGCTCCAAATAATGTCACCAGCACAAGATGGCAGTGTCCATATCTAGGATATTTTGACTTCAGTTTTGTAGAGTGGGTTGAAGATGGTGAGGTGCCATTCATTCTTATATACTGTTTATGATCTGGACAAAATTTCAGGCCAATCTATTCTGTATTTGTTGAGATATGTCAGTCTGGGGCCAAAATGGTGGACCGACGGGCCAACCAACATTTCCATCCATCGAACCACACTGCTAACAAGGCTAAAAACTTGTTGGAAACCTCCATAATGCACCATGCAGAGTGAAGAAACTGGTGAACAATACTTTTACCATATTTTTTTGTAAATACAAACTCTGACATAAACCCCTATTATGTGAAAGGACTGCCGTACTAGTACTGCCAAACCTGCAGAGAATCAACACCCTTAACTGCAGCGCTCACACGATCCGATGAAAGCTGATGAAAAGCTCGAGTAAACAAGTGGTTGGTGAAGACAGCTGAATGTCTACCAAGCCAGTGAGACCCAGATATTTATTCTCAAGAGTTAGTGGACCAAACCAGAACTATAAAATGAGTGGATATTAACCTTGTGCTCGACAGGCAGTGAAAAAGTGGATTCCAGTTGGATGCCACTGTTGCTCTGTTCCTGTTAAATGTGTAAGTATCTTTAGAGTTGTGCTTGCCTATGTGACAGCCATGAGACTTTGATAAGTTGTTATTTCAATAAAGTCAAAACTAGTTTAAAACAACTTTAATATCCCCACTGAAAGATACACAAACTTCCAATTTAGGCATCTCCTGCTATATAATCTCAATTCCACATAACACCACAATTCAATTTCAAAGCTGCCTCGACCACAAGCAAAACTAATTTCATATAATAAGAAAGAAAGACAAATAGATCAAACAAACCTATAAACCATAAACCAGCCTTTGCATGGTGTCTAGCCCTGCCAGTTGAGAATTGATTTGTTTGTGTATCCTTTTTTATTCCAAGGTTTAGTATCTGTCTGAATTTTGATTAGTGGAGTTGACAGATAGACTGTTGATGACATGAGATTTTTTTATAGCATTATTCATTGTTTAGAATGTTCGAGCTGGTTCGGTACTATGATTAAAATGAGGATCAGGTCTGAAAAATGTAGAGATGAGACGCCCGAAGAGAACAGACAGATCTATTTGACCTGATTTGTGACATGATGGTCGACAAACATCAGAGGAGAAAACAAACAGTATTTCCTATTGATATTTCTTTTGTATTCTCTTTGAGTAGAGGGTATTTTTTCCCCTCTCAGTTGTGCAACCCACTGTGCTCCCTCTGATGTGATCTTCATCTTTGGGGACTAGAAGTGGAGCACTACCTTCAGCTGAGAAAGGCTTAGAGTTTCTTGGCATGCCTGGAGGCCCATGTACCTGAGGTGATTTGGGATTCGTTGCGAGACACTTTGCTGTAGTGGCAGCACATGGGAGGTGAAGAAGATGCACTGAACTAATGGCCCATTCATTTTTGTTGACAGGATCCTCGTGAATCTGGACTTTGGCCATATGCTGAGGTTTTGTGTGCCCATCTGCAGCCACGCTTCCAGGAAGCATAGCTTAATCCTCAGTAGGCTGAAAACTTATTTGTTGAAAAGGAGCAATTTGTTTAGTGGTTTCTTAACTCTCAGGAGGAAACTCAAAAACTGAAAAAGTGTAATGAAAGTCTGCACTCTGAATAAAAGGGAAGGCAGGTAAACTAAAACAGGAGACAGGTATCAGGATTTTTAATAAGGAATCACTCCCAAAAGACTGTTCTCAATTCAAGCCACATGATTGAAAATATATACGTACAATCAATACACCATTGGGCATTTATATATAACAGATAACAGAATAGAACAGATCACAGCATTTATGAGTTTTTGTGTGTTCAACATGGTTTTCTATCGTTTGAGGTCTTTTAATTATGATTACAGTTTGTCGTGGCGTTTTCTTCTGCAGTGGTTAAATAGCACCCGACTGAAGAATTATCACCACCAACTGTTTAACTCAATATGCTCAACTCCAAATATTTACATAACAGACATGTATGGAAATGTGCATGAATTAGCATTTTCTTTTTGCTGATTTTCTGAAAACCTCTTCAGATTGACAGTTGTTCAGCTTGTCAAACAAAGCAGACAACCAAAGGGTGACATAAAGACAATGTTTCAGCTGATTCACAGAACCTTAGGCCTCTGAAATGAGTGAATTCTGGATGTGGGATTATCTATAATTAATTAATTATTTGAAGTGAGGAACTAAGAAAAATATCAAGCATAAACAGTGGTTTCCCTCAGTATAATCTACATATATTATAAAGTTACAGTGATCCTTCAATTTGTTCCTCCAAAGTTTAAAATTGAAAATAGACGGCTCTGTTGGTTTTGGGTTGGAGACATGACACCGTCCGTTGGCAGCCACCAGTTGTGCTGTACAGCACGCAACTGAACAAAACTGCAGTTGAATTATTAATGTACATTTATAAGCTTGGATAGACAGCATTGCCTTGCTGTGATCATACCATATGCATGTCAGTTCTGATGTCTTCATCATGCACTAGCTAGTTCATGAGCTATCCTTAATGCAGTGCTTGATCTTGTGTGTATGTAATCACTGCATGCTTACATTGTCACTCTTGTAGATGTGTGCACTGAGGGGTACAGTGCCTCACAAACCAGGGCTGGTTTTCATGGCAGAGTGCTGATGAAGGTGGTCAGGCAGAGGCCGAGCTGTCAAACACAAAAACACTTCACCAGGCTGCATCTGTCATGGTTGTGTCAGAGCACTCAATGCACAGCCGGCAAGAGGGAAATAAGGGTGGGGAGCCATTTTACAGCACAATGCCCAGCTGTTTATACACCACTCAGAGGCTGCTCAACCAGAATGTCACTCTGTATTTTGACAAAGATATTGAGGTCCAAAGACGATAGCTCGGAACATTTATTATAACCTCTGTCCCCACCAATGCCAGCAGCCAAGCAGCAAGGGGGAACAATAAATCAAAAACTACCGAGCCTAAAAGTTGGCCAAGTAAACCTATCACATGTGTCAGCTGTTGCTTTATACTTATCATACAACCAAAAAAAGTTGGCATGCTGTGTAAAATGTAAATAGAAACAAAATGTGATGATGTGCAAAACACTTAAACCCCAAAAGACCCCAGCGGCAACTTATCAAATGTTGACACTGAGAAATTGTATTTTGTTGTTTTTGATGCCAGCAACACGTTTCAAAAAAAAAGTTTTCCAACTTTTTTGGACATGGGGTTGTAGAAGTAGTGAGCAATGAAGATGATGATTTTGTTGGTAGCTTTTACTTAACATTCTTGTTTCACTGGCTGGCACAAATGCAATTACAACGACTGTGGCTGTGATGCAGATTAATTAAGTACAGGGCAGATTCATAACTTCACATCATTTAGAACAGAGCAGAATAATCATGAATGCTGTATCGATCTTGGCATTAAAATTAAGATGGCTAGTTTTTTTTATCCACATTTTTCTTTTTACTGACAAGAACTTCGCAAATGAAAAACATTGACTTTTAAAGGATGAGTCTGGGGATAGTCTACATTTTTCTTACTGTCAACAAATCCTATGGAAAGACCAAAACCAATGATGAATTGATCGTGATAAGTAATATGTTGCCTGTGTAGCCAAAGCCCGATGAGATATTGACTATTTCTCTGTGCCATAGAGCATTAAAAACACTTCAGTGAGCTAACGCCGTTGCACTGATTGACATGTTACTGCTGTCGTATATATTCAGTACAGAACCAAATGTGTATTAATCCACAGCTTCAAACAGTCCCTAGAAAATACATGATTTACTTGCACAGGAAATTATTTAGCCTTGTCTAAAAATGAAATTCTATATTTGTGAGGCATTTTATGTCAAGGCAAGTTATGTCTTCAGTATGAACCAATGGAGCCACAGACAGTGTAGTGAAGTTGGAAAATATTGAGAAAAACTACTTTAAATTTTGATTTTAAATTTAAATGAAAAGAATGATTATGATTTCACATAATGAACGTATAATGGTTGTGTATTTTGCCTAATTGTAGTATATATATATAACAGCCACTTTCATACTATATTATATTGGTTTGTTCATCCTAATTTAAGATACACCAGAAAAGAAACACACCAGCACACATGCAAACTAACACAAACTCTGATTCACTTGTTTTTTCTCTATTTATTCTTTTTGTTTTCTAAAATCCATCGTGTAATGTTTTATTCTAGGTCCACTGATGCACTGTTAAAATCTAAAGTCTTGTTATGTTTTTATTCCCGGTACACTGAATTCATATGAAACTTTAATGATCTCTGTATAGAAACTGGGTCATTGCAGCAACTGTGAATATGATATAGAATAAGGCGAACAGAGAGCGCTGAGAATTGTCGTAACAGCACTTAAACATATTGAAAACAATATACGGAGGTACATATTAAAGCAGGGGAACAATTTTTCTTGTGGCCTGGGTCTGCCGGTCTCTTTCAAACACTCAAATCCTCTCCACCAATGCCACTCTCAGATCAGTATATCTGCTGCCAGTCCACCCACATGTTCAGCTGCACTCTCTATCCCTCTATTTTTGCTTTGTTACTCTTTTTTTTATTCTGCACATCTCTTTCCCTCAGGGGAACTCAGTCCTGGAGGCCCTTATGTTCTGCAGATGGACTCAGCTCATCCCTGGAGAAAATGAGTAAAAGACGGGTCTCTCTTCCGGGGGTAAAATAATAATGACACAGCGGACGGTTTGTGCCCTGTGGCCTGATTGTGACGTCCAAATCTACAGTGGACAGCGGAAATGGAAGAGTGGGAAGTGCCTGAGTGGATTTCCACAATTCTAAGCTACATTCAGTTCATGCCCACGTGTAGCAGTGTGAGAGGACAGATTCCTCGGGACATGCTTTGAATAAAATGAGTGTTCCGGTACAACAATAATGCTGATAATGAAAACACAGGGGGAAAATTATTCAAAGCAAAAACAGGGAGCCAGGTCCCATTTTTATCACCGCGCATAAAATATGTAGAATCTGTCGATGTGCTTTCACTTTCAAAATCTAAAATAAAATGGAGGACAGGATATTAAGTAAGGGATAATACCGGAGAAGTTGTCCATGAGTCCATGATTGTAATGGATGACAGGGTGTGATAAAAATCACTCATGCAGAAAAGTAGTCTCCAGCTCATACTATTGCACAATCTCACTTTTCTGTTTGAATAAGCAAAGTGATTCATAATTTACACCTCCATTTTATTTATTTTTATTTCAAATACTTTCCACTCTAAGATTTGTTGTCACTGACAATGAAGATTGTTTACTTCTCTTCTATGCTAATGGTGAGCAAAGAGTTGTAAAACCAGGAGAGATTTTTTTTTTCCTACTGATTTCTCTCCAATCTTAAGAGAGAGTAGTGCTGCCTTCAACACGATATTATTAAAACTGTCTGAGTGTGCAGAGACGTAAAGGTTATAGCTCTATCACTCTCCCTCTGTCAGAGACACATCAGCTTGTCACTCTTTCTCACAGTGGTGATGGTCACACAAATAACCCTAGCACTAAACTCTTTAGCTAAGCCACTGTCTAATTCTGGTGCATTCATTTCTATAAAACTTTATTAACAATAATACGTGAATAAACATAAATTATAAGGTGATCATCTGAATTTAAAAAAAAAAAAATCACATAGTGTATTTAACTTAAAGTTAGGTTCAAAATAAGTTAAATATAAACACAATATCTAACTTAGAAGATAACAAATAAAAAAGCCTGATATATATATATATATATATATATATATATATATATATATATATATATATATATATATATATATATATATATGCAATTTAATATTAGTATAACTGTAAACAAATACCAGTGTCATATATGTCTAATGGTTTGCAGCTGTGTGGTTACTAAAAGTAAATCCACACGTTCCTGCCAATCAGATTCCAGAATCCAGTGACTTAATAAACACTTCAGTGTGTGTCACTCATGGATAATTTAGATCAGATTTAAGATGATGATTTTTCACTCTTATTTGTAACGATCACAAAACAAGTGCAATGTAACCACCCCGTAAGATCAAATGAGGTAAATGACTGTTTACTCTAAGTGCAGGCACATAAAGCCGACTTCACATTTTCAACAATAACACTCTGTATGCAGGTAAATAACAAAAGTGCCTTTCCATTCATTGCACTGACTTAATTACCAAGATTTTTAAACTGACAGACGCCCCCGTCTCTCCATTGTCTACTGTGTGAACAGCTGAAATAAAACTTAAGCTTCTCCTGGACTGTTAATGGAAGATGCAACAAACAACAGGCATCTGCTAAGCAACACAGATGTCATTGTTTTGAAGGAGGGAGTTACTTCTCCTGGACTTGGTCGAGTGCAAATGAGTCTGATATATTAGAAAGAACAAGACCAGACTCAAGTGCCACGGCACTGTTTTAGAAGCTAGTAAGCAAATCTATATAACATTGCCACTGTTGGTCTGCGTAGTGAAATTATAGAGAGACTAAAATAATAATAAAAAAAAACAACATTACAGTTTCTAATATTTTCCCAGATTCATTTATTGCACCTCTGGGAGAACAGTGTGCCTTATACCAGTTACGTATAGCTCTAATGCAGCTTGTAATTTCATTTTCTAGGGCAATATTATGCATCTTTTCCCTTTTTGGCTGGGAATCTTATGGGAAGGAAGCTGATAACGACGCCTCGTCTCCTCTTTCTGCCTCTAGCCAGCTTCATTCGGTTTCAAGATCCCAGAGATAAGTGCTTGGTCTTTTGTGTGCCCAGACTGGGCCACATGTGTCCTGTCATTTCTGTGGAACATCCCGCTTCTGCTGGTGTACAGTAGTAATGGAAACATACTGGTATAGCTACTCCAGTCAGTCCCCACTGGCTGCAGGCCTCATTAAAGCTGTGGAGAGCTCAATGGCTTGTCACACCACATCTCTCTGCCCATTTATCTGGAGGTGACCATTGTTGCATGGTTGTGTGTGTGTACGGTAGTGTGTCAGTGTGTGAGAGACCCAGGATGTGTGCTATGGTATCAGTAGGTCACTGTGTTAGAGATGTTCGTTGTCTGTGCCTATCTACTCATGATCAGAAAGGATGAGGATTTTGTTCTGTTCATTCACACATGATCTTCCCGATAGTCTCCTCTGTTTTTCATTAATGGTATATGAATATTTAAGCAGAACAGGTGAAATTCTTAATGGAAATGTGGTGATAAAACATATAACAGATAGCCCAGATTGTAAGAAGTATAATTTGTTCAGTGTGTGCCCCTCCTTCCATCCTATGCTCTGAATAAATTGTTGCCTTTTTTTTTATTTTTGCATGTTTCCTTTGCAGCCAGTCTGAAGGTCCTTTGCGCTTTTTGCATTTTTCAGCTTATTAGAATTCCCTGCAGACATAATCCAAGGACGGCCCTGTTCGGCAGGTGGATCATTTCAGCTGTCAGGCCACATTTCTGCAAGGAAACATTGGTAAACAACACGTGACGAGAGTGACAGAGGAATCGCCTCCATGACATTCAGGAGGAGAATGAAGGATGTCTGGAATTGAATTAGTAAACCCAAAATGCATAAAGGACACGCGGGTCAGATAAAATGCTTTAATTGCATTCCATGATGATAATAATAAATCTGTGCTTTTTTTTTTACCCATGCATCACACACTGATTTCTCAAACTCCATTCATCTGATGTGAAAATAAACTCTACTAAAGCATATTGATTTATCTGGAAGAGTCAGCTCTTATAGCCTCTGTAACTCAGTGGAATGATCCTCTTTTTATTGGAGCTCTTCATTTTCTCTCGTATCTGATGAAGCCTGTAATCCTCCTTCTTAACTCCACTTTGCCCCTTGACTCTTCGTCTAAACCAGGGCTCCATACCTCCCCCCCCCCCCGATGTGACCTCAATAAATGATTTTGAAGTGTCTGCACTTGCCTACCAAAGATAAGGCAAGTCTTCATCAATCTATTGCATCTGAACTAAGAGTCAGACCAGCCTGGACCATCATAACTGGGTACTGTAATATATCTGATCAAATATGAAAGTGATCCTGTTGTTTGAGCTGGTAAAAGGGGCTTTCTATATAATTCTGTTGTGACGGCGTAATTTCAAAGCACATAGCTGCTACAAGTTTCTGATGCTGTTGGAGGTTGCTGCTGTAGTGAAGACAGCATTAAAGTTGAAGAAAGAGTCAGCCATTGCTCCTTTTCAGTAACAAACATCTTGCAGCCATTTCCATCACAAATTTTCTGCTCACAGCAATTGTTGCTCTTTATCACGCCGAATGAAAGAAAGTAAACATGGAGCAGTTTTCCATTCAGTAATGGGACAAAGCAAACCTTCTTTTTTGTCCACTTTGTATCACAAATCTCAGGTAAATGAAAGAATACAAACACAGCTACAGTGGGGAATATATCTATATCTATTATCTATAACTGCTCATCCTTTGCAGGGTCATGGACATGTTGCCAGTTCACCATGCTCACATTCATGGGTAATTCAGTGTCACCAATTTCGACTATGGGAGGAAACCTGAGCACCGATAGAAAACCCATGCAAGGAAAACATGCAGGTTTGAAAACCAGAGAGGTAGGAGTGTTTTACACACATGACTGAACAGCATCAATGAAACAAATCTAAGGCCTGCACACTCTACACTGACACTGTTTCAATCTCACTCACATCTCCGTCAAGTCAGAATGTTTTGGTTCAAACCCAGAAACTTCTTGTTGTGAGGCGACACCACTGCACCACCATGCTGCCCGTGGGGAATATGAGCAAAGCACAATGTGGCCTGACAATACACAATGCACAATACATCTGGTATTGTGGTGGTGACATCCACAGGTCAGCTGCAACGCTGAACTATAAATCAAAACCGACGCTTTAGGTATCAAGTTTACAGTCCAACTGAAATCATAATTAATCATCCCATTTGGCAATCAAAGTGACAATGTATTTTTAAGATTCCTTTTAATAAATAAAAGGGAAGGGTTAGTTGGTGTTGAAGAATAAGGCCCATTTAGCATAAACACGTTGATGTTTTCTCAAAATAAAACACAGGATAGAGCAGATTTTAAAAATTTAATTTAAGTTGGAGCTCCAAAGACACAGCATCCTACATTTCCCATAAGGCAACCAATAGTATTTTTCTTAAGACCCTTTCTTAAGGTCCAGTTTGTAAGATTTAGGGGGATGTATTGGCAAAAATGGAATATAATATTCACAAATGTGTTTTCATTCGTGTATAATCACCTGAAATTAGGATTATTATGTTTTTTTTACCTTACATTGAGGCCTTTTTCCCCTTCCATCGAGTCTGCCATGTTGAACCACCATGTTTCTACAGTAGCCCAGAAGTGACAAACCAAACACTGGCTTGTCATAAGGCCTTTCATAGTTTTTGCGAGGTTCGTGGCCACCATAGTCTCTCCTTCATTGTGTGGAAGGCAAGGGTGAGTGGAGGGAGTATTCAGTTGGTTACAATCTGCAATCTCACCACTAGACGCCACTAAATCCTACACAGTACCCTTTTAAACACCCACGTCTTTTTTAACTTTCAGTTTGTAACACAGGCTTTCTATTAAAAAACATTATTCTCCAAGAGTAGGTTGAGCTGACATGGCTGTTCTAAGACTTCACAAAGCTCCTCTAAAGCCACAAAAGATATTATATAACCCTTTGGGCTGAGTAGTGCTTGCTGTGACTAATAAACAGCCTTTTTTGTATAAAATAGGTGGATTTCTCCTTTAACAAATAATAACAATCCCTTTTTTAAAAAATAATTTCTCATTTACTGGAGGAGATTTGAAAAATGTCCTAATAAGCTGTTATGGACTTAGTTACTGTTTCATGATGTTAATGATTTTCTTGTAATGACTAAACAGAGCTGTAAAAGCACCCTTTTAAAATGTACTTCGCCCCTCCCCCTCCTGAGTTATTCCTGTTATTCCACACAACACAACACCCACAGGTCCCTTATAATCTTATCTGAACTGCTCTATTTATTTTTAAAGAGTAGATTATGTTTAAACTCTGGTGCTGTTGCCACTGGATGACTGTGAAATAAATGACACAACTAATATTTCCTGTTCTTTTAGGAACGTTTTTTTTCTCCCATTGCTCTTCAAGTGTTCAAGTGCAGCAAATAGAAAAATGAACAAGGTGACACTGGGGAGGAAATCATGCGTAGCACTGCTTGAAAAAAATACACTCCTAAAGACACATCCAGTAATTTGGTGAAGTCAAGAGTAAAAGGTATGTTTAATGGTCTTGGCTATTGGTTGTCAATCACACGTTACGTGGCAAGAAAAAGAAACTGAAATAATAAACAAACTGGAAAGTTGATCCTGATATTCTGAGCAAGGTGACACTTATAGCCTTGGAACAATAAAAACACTGTTCTGACGTAGGACTGAAATAGAAAATAAAAATGAATAAAGAATTGCTCGGGGAACTGGAGAGTTTTGAGTTGGGGAATTAGATAAATACCTCGAGGCAGATGTGTAATCTGCACTAAAACACCTCTAATAAGCCACATCTGCTGCCCAAAAGATAATTGGAACCTTGCACAGAACTGCTATAGACAATAAAAGCACTGAAGCTAAAAGAATAAACTGTCAAATTGTGTTATTAAAACTTCTGCCTATGGTTTTCTTGGTGCAGGCTGCAAATCTGTGGCATATTGATCCTATAAATTGGAATTCCTGTCTCACCTATTAAACAGAGTGTAATGAGATTGGAGGTTTTGTTTGTTTTTGTGATAGAGTGGCAAAATTGATGCTGCTATTGTACAATACCCCCCAATGTGTTGGTAACCTGGTTTTCAGTGCGTTATGAATTTATCTTGCATTTATAGTGCAGGAGTACTGGCTGTTTCATTCCAAGATCAATGAAAGATGAAATGAATAGGTAAGTCGCACAGAGCTCATGTCTCAGGCACCTGACACGTGACATTTTTTACCTTCTGAAGACTGAAGAATAAAATAAAATAATTTGTTCTTAATCATTCAAATCAGTACTCTGGGTCATGCAGTCAATAAATTGGATTTTATGGTGTCATATAAATGTCAAAAGTATTTTCAGTACAGTTGGAAAAAAGTTGCTGAAAACATGTGAAAAGACTTTTAAGACGATATATTACTGAAATGTGGAGTTAGAGGTTTAAACAGTTTTTCACCAGTTTTCAGTCCAGGATTTTGTGGGCGGTCCTAAAGGGTGGCTCAATGACACGCTTAGGCCACCCTGAGCATACCCCTGCACCCCAGCAGAGGGATAGAGATGAATTCATCTCGCTGTGAGTGTTTCAAAGTTAGTCATGTCATTTTCTGAACTCATCTGACACGTTTCAGTCGCTTCAAAATGGCTGCTTGACTGAGTGGGCGTGGCTTCAGCGCATTCAGCGGACACGTCCCCACAGTCCTGGAGCTAAGAATAATGCTCATTTTCACCGGATTTTAACACCTAATTTCATAAACTTGTCGATATTTTTAAGCATTCAAATTTGGCTGTGTGGTTAATAACACTTTCTTCTTTGGTCTGACAAACTCAGAACACATATTTGTTCTTACTTTACACAGACCTTTAAATGTGTGAGATGTGATGTGTGATGCATTACCATTAAAACATTCCAAAAATGGTAAATGCACTTTAACTTGCAGCAATCAACATCAGCTTGTGCTATTTAGCAGAAATCATAGTACAGCTGTTATATTTGATAGTAGCAACAGTATATTATTGTCAAACTATAGCATTTAAAGGGGAAGTGTGCCAGTTTTACATATCAAGGTCTTGGGGAGTACTACTGCATATCTGAAAAAAGATTATAAAAAGCCTTTCATGGCTCCAGAGAGAGAGATGTAGAAATTCTCATGAATTGAATGGAGTGATGTCACTTGAGTCAGCCAAGTTTAGAAATGAAAAAGCTGTGAAGTTAGAGAAGAAGTGAGTTTATCAGACCTCTGTGGCCCACTCCTCATTTCTGCTTGAGGCTAGCAGCTCGAGGCTACTCACCTAAATATCCGACTAAACTACTGATGGTAGCGTTGCATTGTGGGTAATGTAGGTGCCAGGTTTTAACAAGGAAGAAGGATGAGTAGCATAAAGAAGATATCTCTGGTTCTGCTGCATCTATTTAGATCATTTTCTTTTTAAACTGTCCGACAATGTTGAAGTTAGAAGATGGATCACTCTTTAAGACATACAGTGTTGCAATATGCCTTTCTGTATCTCACCAGATAAATAAAAATCCTCTTTACATGAATGCACACAGCAGCCTTTCTTTGTACGAGGCTCTCTTGAACATGAGAAAAGCACCGATGCAACCATGTGTGCAAAAGAGGCCATGAAAAATGAGCATGAATTAGATATTTAGAGGATTAACTAATTAACATGAAGTTGAACATCACAATACGCATGATGCTGAGTGAAGGTGTGATTCCTGACGCAGAGTATCCATGCAGAGGCAGATGAGTTCTGTATGTAGGTCAGGAGTAGAGCAGAGTCAAACACAAACAACAAACCACAACCATGGCTTTTCCCTTGCATTGTGTGATGACCCACACAATGCAAGAGAAGTAAACAATTCCTAAATGATGGGATCACAATAATTTAAACTCTCATGTGTCATACCCGGATTATTCACGTTTGCCTAATATTTATACAGCTGTTGAATGTTGACTGTACATTACTGTGAGTACATACTGCATGGTATGGTCCTGGGTATTGATGACGTCTCCTTTTTTTAATCCATTTTTGTGGCTATTTCCACTCACACTTTGTCTTTCTAGTTTGGGAACGATTGCCTTGGATACCATGAATTAGTAATGCGAGATTTCTGCTTTGCAGAGAGTTCAGTGCAAGCTGAAAGGGAAGCATGTACCTACCTATTGCTCTCCACACAGAGCAGTTTTACCCCGGGAAAAAGACATAAACCAAATCAGATTTCCTAACTAAAGCTGCAAATCTGCTTGACCCAAGACACAATGTTGGAATGTTACTAGTTTTGCAGGTATTTGGATTAGATTCTGACCAGATGATGGTGCTAAATGAGAAGTAAGAGGATCACCAAGGATATGACAATTCATCCTGAGGCAGGGACATGAATCTCTCCAGCCTTGGATGGAGTGAGCTATCTGTAGAAGCTATTACGAGTATCACCATCATCACAGTCATTAGGAGTTATCGCCTGGGAAATGTGCATGTCTGATTAAATTTTGTGCCAATCCATGTAGTGGAGAGAGATATTCCACAAGTAAATACCAGACCTGCTGGTGGCCCCAGAGGGTGACCAAAGACATGGATTCATCCATTGGGCACTGCAATTGTTGGTCCACCATTTCATTGTAATCCATCCAATAGCTTATGAGATATTTCCGACATTGCCATTTACAGTTTACAGTATTAATACAATCAGTATGAATTAAGCTGCATGTAACAAGGAGACTGTGCACCATCATCCTAAAGAACCTGTTGGTGTTTGGCTATGTGACTTGCCTACGCTGAGGGAAAGAACCCTTCTTCCTAAATTTGGCACTAAAGGTGCACACGGTGCTTTTTTTTAATGCACGGACACATGGAAAAGTTTTTGTGAAAGTGTGGGTGGTGCTACTGAAAAAAATGTTGAGTAACTTTAAGTTACTGCAGGGCTTTGTACACACAAATCACTCAAAGTTTAAGCCCAGAATTCGTCTCGGAGCCCTTTGTTGGACTGATAGTAAAAGAAACACTCATTCAGAAATGATAAATATACTTTAGGAATACAAATTACAGTGTAAAGAAAAAGAACAATAAAATGGATGACATTACACTATGTGCACATTGCTCTCCTCAGACCTCATACAATAATGCCCCTGGATATCACAGCAGCCTATTAGTTTTTAATAAGCACCTTCCTATCCACGGTGGGCCATTAGTAGCCCGACAATAATAACAGCAAGGTCCAAAGAGTCCATCCACAGCCTGAGCTGAAGAGAAAGACAGAGATGGAAGAGAGTGTGCAAATTTCATTCAGAGCAGAGATGCAGTGACGAATGGAAAGCTGTATACACAACTAACAGAACACCCTTCCCTGAAGCATGACGACTTTGAACAAAAACCTAAATTTAGACAGCGACAGCAGCCTCGATAAACACAAAAAGAAAACATTGACGGGTTTTGCAACAATGGAATGAAGAAAGGATCATTACGGCATGTGGGGAATAGAAGAAGGAGCAGATAGTCATGTGACAGAAGAAAAACAAGACTTCCCTCCTAACTGCCTCAGGTTGAGTGCAGAGAGCAATGACAGGCCCTGAAGCAGCCGTGGATCTGTATCTAGTTGACCTCAGCAGAGACCTCTTGTCAGAGAAGCCACTGTGGTCGAAATAGCCATGGAGCTGCTGCTGTGCTGAGTAGGCCTCCTCCTACAATCGCCCTCACACCTCCTGGCCCTGCCTGCTCGCTGATCACCCCTTACATATATTGCTTTCTGACTCAATCATACATACATTTTTTATGACAACCCCCCCACACACAGATAAAACCTGAGGATATCACGATCTTGTTACGTTTCTGCGATAGTACCATGTTATCAAATGCTTCAAAGCTAATTTTGACTGCGACGACTTCAGCTGTCCAGTAATTCCTGTTCCAGTAATTATCTGTCTGTTTCAAGATAGAAGAGATATAATCCTTAAGATTTCAGTCATGGTAGATTTTGTGACACTTCTGGTAACAGCAAGCACAGTTTAATACTATAGCAAATACTCTTTGAGCAGCTACTTTGTCAGAAATCCAACAGAAGAACAACTGGTGTATGTATTTACAGTGCAACCAGGCAAACTGTTTCAGTATAGAAGTCAGTCAAAAATAGTTGCTGCAAACTGCAATCTGATTTCATGCTGCACATGGCGCGAGTAATTTTCCACAAAACAGCAGGGCACGGTAAAGCCATCTAACGTCTAACAGTTTACTGTTGCTGCTCCTTTCAGATCCTTTTGTTCGCTTTTCTTCTTTTGCTCCTTTACGTCTGGGCAAAAATTAGTAATGACCTGCTGACAAAAACAAAAAACAAACATTTTTGATAACTGATCATGATTAGGCCAATCTTTGGTGATAAACACAATGCATTTCCTGTGGCTGCTTCACAATAATAAAACCATAAAAGCTGTTTGTTGCCCCAAGCAGTGGCTGTAGGTTGTTACAGTAACAGTAACAGTAATGCAGTTCTAACACTTCTAAAGAGTGTACCCAGTATACATTGAGGCTCTTCAGTTAGATGGAAGTTAGAAGATGTGCTGGTTTATATGCAGGAATTATTTTTCCGTGAATCCCTCGAGGTTGAGAAGGAAATCTGCATCTATCGAGGGAAGTGGTGGACCCAATTAAAATGTTTCTTTAGAGAAATAAATACAAAATGTAAATACACTGATTGGCTAATAAATACAAAAAAATGCACATCATAAATAAGGTTGGATTTCATTAAGACATCAAGGATGAGAACTTTCTAACTGACAGACAAGATCAATAGCAGCTAGTTAGTTTAGCAGGGACAAAGTGGGCTCACTAATTAATCTGATATATATCTTGTTTGATTAATCTGTGCAAAAGTATAAAACTGACAAGTATCGTTTTGGTGCTGAAATCCAAATTTTACAATGTTTGGGCAGAGCCAGGCTAGCTTTCCCCCCTTGTCTCCATAGATTACAGATGTGAGAGCAGTATCAATCTTTTTATCCAACACTCTGCAAGGAGGCGAAAAGTATAATCTCAAAATATTCCTTTAATGAGCTTTTTGCAAATCTCTTTCTGTGATGTTGTAGGCTCTTATTCATCCTCTCTCATCTTCGTTCCCTCAGTGTTTACAAAAAAAAAAAAAAAAAATCTCCCTGTGTTCCTTCCTTCTCTGTCCATGACTCTTTATAACCTCCCTTGTTTCACTTGGTTCATCCCTCTGCCTTTTCTGTTCTGGATGCGAGGCTAAATTAGTGTGTAATTATAGTCACTGGCTCTTGGCTGTGTAGCTCTAATGGAACAGAGCCTCTCCATATACCTCGGTAATAGTCTGACAGAATCCAAATGAGAGGGGCTCTTGCTCCCAAATGCTAACTCGATTCTCTGCGCACACCTTATAGCTCAACCCCTCCTCCCAAGGCTGGAATTGGAACAAAATGAATGTACAAAGAAGATGACATGGCTGATAGCTGTGACATTTCTAATGACTGTCATTGTTGTTGCAACAGCAGCTGTTGTTGTTGCATTCACTTCTACTGTGATGGTTGAATCTGAATTCACCGCGAACTCTACAGTCTATTTCGTAGCACTGTTTTGAATAATGAACTAGTTAGAGGAGTTCAAGATGAATATTTGTTGTCAGTGGAGTAAAATTTTGTGTTGGGTCATTAGGAGTACAGTAGATTTTCATAAATAACAGTCATGCATGCATGCACATGCACATACACATACAGACAGAGATGCTCATTATCTCTTCGGTGTTGTCCCCATTTTCATTCCTTCAGCAGAGAAGAGAAGAGGTTTGTGAAATCTCTCCTGGAAAAGCACAGTGCCACAGAGGCCAATCATGACCCAGATTCATCTCCTCACTGTTTAAAGGTAAGACTCAGATTTGGAGCTGCAGGTGCGCCGTAGGTATACAAAACATTACCCCTTCTTAAATATGCGCCACCATCCATCTTCTCACACATTTTCACAGCTGGAAGGGAAGCATCACAGGTACATAGGTCGTTTAGGAAATAGACATCATTGCAAACTGGAGTAATTTAAAATTGTTTTCTCTGGAAGTGGTAAAGATCAAGCCAAGCAAGCTGAGCAACGGTAATAAGGCTAACAGAGAGAAAGGCAGTGGTGGGGGTTGGTTAAGGTTCAGAGGAGAAGAAGACAGAGACGGGGGTGATGTAACAAGGGAGCGCAGGGATAAATTAAGAAAGCAGCCGGGGTCGGCACGAAACGATAAACTTTGAGTAAAGAGCATGAATGAATGGGAGTGGAGAGGGAACTTGTTGAGATGTCACTTATCTCATACGCCAAGATGTTCTAACAAAACATCCCGCTGTCATCCCCAAGCAGCCAAATCCCAAGTCACTTTAGTAGCACTTCGAAAAAATAAATAAATAAAAGCCGTAGCAGTTGCTATGTAACTGCCCTTCTTTTACAGCTTTTTACCACCAGAGAAAGAAAGAAAGAAAGAAAGAAAGGGTGAGAACGAGCGAGAGAAACAACAAGTATGTTAGGGGTGACAGAAGAAAATATTCAAGAAAGCAGAAAAAAAAACATGAAGCATGATGCCACACAGATCATAAAACTGAGAAATTGCCACCAATTTTTATTGAGACCACACACAGGTTCTTCTATCAAGCACAGCTGGAATCTTTTTTGAAATTTTGAAGCAAGAGGAATTGATGTAAAAATTGGGTTTTCTTTGTGATTTGGCATCCTTACAGTGTTCCATACACTGTTTTCAAAAATATGGTCAGTTGTATACGTGCATTTGTAATGATTATATTACTTATGATTAAAAATTAGCTAACAACTTTGCTAACACAACCAAACATAAAGCAAGTGCAGCAACACAAGACATATCAGCTAGCTAACATTACTAACTAGTAAGAAGGATAGAATGGCGTTTGTCTTTAAGCTTTTTATTTCAGTGATGAAAACTCAGTCCCAGATTTACTCTTGTCCGGTGTCCTCTTCCTCACTCCCTCTATCCTTAGCTTCTTTGCCAACGTCTTTTTTCGATTCCTTTGCCTCTGCCATTACGGCCGTAGGTGCTGCTGAGCGTAGTTACATTTCTTGCTTGCCTTGCTCCGGTTTTGCCACGTCACCAACTCAGCTGCCCGAAAACTTCTTCTTCCTGGTGGTCAAAAACCTGTGGTACAAACACAAACACTCTCCCTTGTGCTTTGAGCTCGCAGTCTGGGCAGCCTGGCTAACAAACGGAGCTAACAGCAGCTATAGTTCACTGAAAGCTATCTGTCCATCAGAAGTATATTCTCCCATTCTCCTTATTACAAGTCATTGTAGCATTAAAGTGATTTTGAAGCTGTTATTTGAAGATAAAATTGCTGCATAATGTTGCTTTAACGTATACCTTAATTATGTGCCATTCATGGATAATGATGTTTTAATTCACCATATGGCTCTTTGTATCTCTTAAGAGCTGTCCACAGTTGGGATGTAAACCCTACACTATGTTACAGATGAAGTGTTAGTCTGGCTGTTCCCAGCAGTATGGCAACTAGAGCAGCTTCTGATGGAATATTTAATGTAGGAGACTCTAAGAATGGATTCCTGCATCATTTCTCACATCTCCTCACTACACACTGCTTTCTCCAGTTTGCCATATCACTGTGTACCCTTTAGAGCCACACACAACAGATGCAACACAAAACACATGCAAGTGTGTTTGTGTAGGGGTGTTTCATGAGTCTAACAGTTACTATGTGGATTTTTCATATTCATTTATCTATAAATGCAGCGATAAAATGCACAGACGCTTGTGAAAACGTACAAATATACCCCGAGACAGAGAGGAAAGATGCTTTGAAATTAAACGCAGGAGCAGGAGAACCAGAGGGGAGGCGTCTCACAGCAGAACGAGCCATACCACGATAAATTATGTACTGCTGAAATGATTCCAAATCCCATTGTTCTCTCCAAAGAACCACATCGCTCCGCGGGAGACAGCCCCTCACTCTATATCAACGGATAAAAGATGCAAAGTCAGTGAGAAAGAGAGAGAAAGATGGAGGAATTGAGAGAGGCAAACAGAACGTAATTAAAGAGGGAGAAAAGGTAGGTATGTTCATGAGCTGGAGCGACATTTGTTAATATGTAAAGTATATTTTTAATTAGTATATGCGCTGGGATTAGGAGGTAAGGAGGAGGATGGTAAAATGAGGGGGGGATTGGGGGGAATGATGGGTATGATGGATGGACTGAATACACTGATTAACCTCTCTTTTCTCACACACATTCCTTAAGAAGTTAAACTCATGCACTATGTGGGAATGTTCTTTTGACTTTTTATATGAGCAGCAAAATGAGCACAACTAGTGAAATTATATGCCTTATTAGCAGCCAACCATGTCTCCTACAAAATATGTTTATTTACCACTGATTTGCTTTGCCAATTTGCTTTGGCAAAGCCCGTTTAGAGGAAATATAACTGCTGCCTGATGATGTTTCCTGGCAATGATTTTTTTTCTCTTACCAATCCAGGAAGGTTGCCATCCTTATGCTGTCATAGAGAGAGGGTCAGGTTAGATCATCAAAATTAGATTTATATGCTACTAAATTGCAACAAAATTGGTATGCCACCTCAAATTGATTAATTTTTTTTATAATGTATGATATTTATCTTCCCAATACAATATCAGACTGTTGCGATTAAAACATTACTAAATGTTTTTATGGTTGTGCTTAGGCACAGAAGTTAGGGAAAGACCATCGCCTTGGTTGAATATGGAACAGTCAAAATACTGGGAGGGCATGTTTACTTCATTATCATTTAACCAGCAAACTAGAATCTACCTTAACCAGAGTGCATTAGCTGCCTTGCAAGGTGCCAATTGCTCATCAGTGTTGGAAGCTAACATTCATGTGCATTCACACACCGATGGTGCAGCCTTCGGGAGCAATTTGGGGTTCAGTATCTTGCCCAAGGACACTTCAACATGCAGACTGGAGGAGCCGGGGATCGACCCGCCGATCATCTGATTAGCGGACGACCCGCTCTACCTCCGAGCCATAGCCGCCCGTAGGTTGACCAAAATTATTGTTCTTGCCTGGTGATAGGGCTGTATGTCTAACCCTTTTTAGAGTTTTGCTATCATACCTAATAAGTCCAGCAGCAACCAGATATATAATGGGAGCTTTGGGCTTATATTTCTTGGGCCAATGATGGCATGTCAAGAACGATTTTTATGATACTGAAATCTAGGTCATTGTGCACATCCTGTTCATTATGTGCCTTTGTTTCGAGGGTGACCAGAGTGCTGACAGCAGTCTCTGGTGGGTATATTGTGGCCAATGGAAAGATGAATGTGTGAAATTCAGTGTCACCTGATCCTTTTATAAATCAAAACCCTTTGTATCTGTGTTTGTCTTATAATATTCCATCACCGATGTTTCTTTGGTGTCATGTTCATCAACATCTGAAAACTATGATGTACCGAAGCACAAAGTACAAACACAACTGGAAGCAGTAAAGTGAAAAAGGGGCCAGAGGTGAAATAGTGCAGCGGAAGGTGAGGGTCAGGTGGTGAGGAGATCCAAACGGTGAAGGCTCTGGTGGTGGCTGATTCCTGGAGACAGGAGTGATAACGAGGCAGGGCTGGATGTGGCAGGTGAGTGGCAGTCAGGGATCCTGAGGCACAGAGAGATCAGGGTTAGCAAACATCACAAAAACTGGAGAAGACACAAGATTTGGTAGAGTTCTAAACCACAAGGGAGACCGAATGATCCGGAAGATTTTGGCGAGGTTAAGCGGGGTTATATACTCACTGGTGATTGGACGATGAGCTGCAGGTGGTGAAGGTGATCAGGCAGGTGAGAGGGAATCAGAGGCTGTACCCAAATACAGAGACAAGGGGTGTCGATTAGTTCAGTTGGTAGAGCATCCGCCCCATGTACAAAGGCTCAGTCCTTGCCGTAGCAGCCCAGGGTTCAAATCCGACCTGCGGCCCTTTGCTGCATGTCATTCCCAATCTCTCTCTCTCCCCACATTTCTGTCATTCTTCAGCTGTCTCTATCCAATAAAACTTGAAAAGGCCAAAAAAAAAATCTTTAAAAAAAAAAAAAAAAAAATACAGAGACAAGACAGACAGAAACACAAGGGATGAGAAAACACTAAGAACTGGGAGGCAGACAGTCTCCTCATGACGCTTCCATGTGATTCCTTGACCTATTTATAAGAGAAACTAGTAAAGTTCCTGCCTCAAAATTCTCTTTCTGTACAAACATTTGACCCACATTCACTGACATAGTTGTCTACAGCCTCCATGCTCGTTTGTCTTGTTGTAAAAGTTGCATCTGGCAGGTATGAAGTCTTAATGAGAAACTCATCCATCTTTCCTTCCAACTGTTCCTGACCAGAGACTACCTTGTCGGAGTTTTGATTTGTCATTCAGCTCCTCAAAGAGATATTTGCTCACCAGGAGTTGTGGTATATCATGGAGTGAAACACTGGGCAGTGGGGAGCCTTCTTCTTCAATCAGTTATTGAAGCCCTTTGTTTCCTCATCACTGAAACAACCCCACCTGTGCAGAATCCAGCTAAATTATTACAGGGAAGGTTGCGCTTGTGAGCATGTATTTGCACAGAACATATCATTTCCTGGCGTGGTTGTATGAGATTTGCAGATTTGCATAATAATGTCTCGTTTCAATTTGGTTTCCACAGTATGCTGGATATATACAATGAGTTTTGCCTCCTCTGCAGAGGTGGTGTTTTCATCCAACTGAATAGAAAAAGTGTCAGTATTGTATTGTTATCATTTCCAGCCATTTGTTGACTTTCCTTTCACGGCCTTGTTGGGTACTTTTTAATTTGCAGGCCACCTGTGCTCCACATTACTTCTGCCATTTTGTTGCAAGCAGGTTTGAGCAATGTTTTTTTTTGTTGTTGTCTCGCTCAGTAAGGCGAGAAAGCTCAAATGATTCCATATATGCCTGCAGGACTATCATCAAAACTTTTTTTTTTTTTTTCCCAAGGATCGCTTACCACCTCGGTGTCTATAATAATCTGACTTTTTCATTTGCAGAGTTTCCCGCTATCATGTGCTAATTTTTCACCTCAAATGACATGTTCATTTTGAAACTGGTGCATTGCCTCTGAGGCCAAAGTCAATATAACTGTCCTGGTAATTTCTTACTTTATATTTTTCTCAGTCAGGTGGAGCCTGCTGCTGCTTGCTGGCAAGGTTGAAGAAAACTGCAGGTTCTCAATCTTGGGCGCTGGCATTGGGACAAGAGGCACTGGTAACGTCTAGGTATTACGGTCAGGGCATTGTTGCATTATTTAGCCAGAAACATATGGTACGTCTGCTCCTGATTTCTTCTTATACTGTAGCTGTAGATAAATGGGAGGCTAGGCTGTGATTGAACTTGACGTAAAATTCACTAACCTATCATGTCATCCAAAGCTGGATGCACCCCCATTTCAAAACTCATCTTGGTGCCAGTGGTTGGCAGCACAGAAGCAGATTTTTTTTATTTTATTGCTGGGGCTAGCTGGAGGCTTAAACATTTACTGGGGGGGGCTATAAAATATGTAGTTATTTAAGGCTAGGTGTGGACGTACCACACACTAACAATAGCAATCACAGTTATACCATAAAGAAAGACGGCGAGCTGGACTTCTTGCTGTTGGAGTAGTAAGTAATATTAGCTGGCTGCTATGTCTTGTATTGTTTGACATCAGTTTGCTAGTTTTTGATGTATTATAATGTTTTAAAATAATAATCAGAGCAAATGCACATGTACAACTGTCCATATTCAGTCGTTCAGCAGTGGTATCCACTCTGGGGGTAAGAAACTGCAAAAATACCATTGTCACTTTGATAATGGAAATCAGACAGTATTCTATTTGTCAGTTGTTTGGTAATTTCTTTCTGTGGACATGATGGCTATAGCCCCATCTAGCCCAACACTAGGGACACCTATGAAATGAAAGACTAATTTTACAAATTAGTATTCACTCTTCATTCGAATTTCAGTTTGTAAAGCACAGTGGATAAAAACTAATATTACTGCACTGAGTCAAGAAGGCCTCCTGAGCCCCTGTGAATCTCCATTGGGAACCACTTTATGGTTATGGGGTTGAATGAGAGCGAACACTGAAGGAGAGGCGGATTCTTGCAGAGGGCTTGAAGCAGGCTTTTCAATATCTTTGTTAAGTGCTTTCAGAACAGCAAAACTGGCAACGCACCCTGGTGCCATTTTTGAAAAAAGGTTGTGTGATCTCTAATTCCCTCCCCTCCCTCAATCTCTTCGTCTGTTCTATTCTTTCGCTCACACATCACCGTTTGTGTTTCCGTTTTTATGACTCTAGTCAGGTGCCATCACAAAAATCAGTGTGAGAACACATCCGATTAATGTGCAGCAGCCACATCAGTCAGCAGAATTAAATATTAATGCAGAGTTTTTCCAAATACATATTTCTGCTTTATGGCTTTGATCTTAACTAACTTCAAATCAAACAAGATTTAGTTAAGATGAGTTGTAGCTAAATTCTTATTTTCATGATACAACCAGAATAAAGAAGCCTGAGACTCAATGTGCATGTTCTGAATTGCATCCGTTGTGTCTTTTAATATAAAAAGTACTGTAAAGAATCTTCAATTGTTCTCATATTTATGCTTGCAGCACTTCACATTGAGAATTCAGTGCCCTCAGCAGCTTTGCTTCAGAGCTTATACAGAACTGTAATCTATGGCTTTTATATATTTTTTTGTAAAGTATATGCATTCAGTGCTGTGAATGCTCATGGTGGCAATGAGCCAAAAGTTAAAAAAAAAAAGAAGCCGACATTCTCATTCATTTAACTGGCAAAGCAGATACAATAATATGTTTGAATATGGTGTGATGTATTTACCCACAACGCCTTTTTTTTTCACAGCTTTGTTTCCTCTGAGGTTTAGTCATAAATCATACAGCTATAAAGAGATACGGTGCAGTGATTTTAAAGCGGCCCTGACTAAAAGAATATTTTGAGAGTTGAGAACATCTCTTAGGGCAATTCAGAGCAGATCTGAAAATGCCACCTCCCAGAATTCTGCACTGCGTGAACATCGGAAATGCATTACCTTAAGGCACTGCTATGTGGTATTGTATTGTATTCAGTTTTTGCACTCTACAGCCACACCACGTTGTGTTATCCACAACATAAAACAAAAAAAACTGACTGATGAATTCAAAATAGATTCTATTGACAGTGATGGCCTGGAAAAAAAAAAATGGGATGCTTTTTTCAGGACAGATTTGAATTTTACAAAAATAATCTACACTGAACAAAAAGAGAAGAGAGACAGAAAGAGTGAGGTAGATGATACAGCACTATTGTAGCAGAGACTATAAACTTTAGAATTTAATTACTCCTAAATTATTAACAAATGCTTGTCTAGTTTTTTTTTCTGGACACTAGATACTGTAATAACAGTTCTGTCTGAGAAGATAACTTACTTAAAACACTGTGTTTGGCACTTTTGTTCATAAGTGGTTGTCTGGAAGAAGAGTCAGCAAAGTCAGTGCTAGAACACGTGGTCTAGAGAGACGGCCACGTGCAGTTTATACCATGTTGGGCCAATGACGATGACCACAACTACAATCACATCAAAGATGACCTTGGAGTTGATAGGTCAGGGAGCAAGACTGTAGGCAACAGTGATGACCACCCAGGCCATGTGTAGCAAGCTGGGCAGGCTGTATGACCATATGGGCTGGTGAATCTTTTCAATAAATGAGGTCTCATGGGAAGCCCAAGAGTTTAATGGTTACAGGAAGACGTTGGTTGAGGGCTGATGGAAGCTTTAGTAAACTGAGCAGACCTGGTGGAGGTAAGCTGTCCATTTTATGAGCTATAGCTCAGATACAGATCTCCACTACAACCATAATGGTATAAAGATTAATAGAAAACCAATACAAGAGTCAAATATTCTGCTACATCTATATGCAACCAGATCCAACCTAAAATCGATATGGCTGTCAAAAAATGATCTTTCTAACTCTCTCTGTGCACTCCTGTGTCTCTTCTGCTACCTTGCTATGTTCCCCAATCACCTACAGTACCTGCTAAACCTCTGTTTACTATGTTGCCAAACATCTTTACATTACAGTCTTCAATTGTCTAAAACGTTATTAATTTATGAAGGCAACGTGTGCCCTAGTGAGCCTAGGTTAGGGTTAGCAGCTTAACTTCCAGTTAGCCTCAAACAAAGACATGTGCCTCTGCCATCAGAAGGATGATACTCACCCAGGAACTGAGGTAAACACAACCCAGTCAACTGCAAATATTTCAGTGAAAAATCCATCCTCTGTTGGGACTCGCCAAAAAGTTAGCTGCTGTATCACTGCACATGTGCACTATTGTTTGTGTACCCAAGGAAATCAATTTTTATGTCAACCTCTGAATCAAAAATTCTATTCAAAATTTTTGATTCAGAGGTTGACATAAAAATTGAACAAATAAAAAAAGCTAAAATATCAAATCCTAATCGCAACTACATCAAATTGGCTTTAAGTCGCAGTGTGTCACATTGCTACATTTCTTTTGGAAACACAGTATAGGACTGTGTATCTAGATGCCAGTGGTAGCAGGATAATTACTGTCACATCTATGTTGCCAATGTTACAAACTGCTGCACTGATTTGCATTAACACCAGACTGCAGCATTTACAGCATCTTTCTCTATGTACAAAACTAAGTAGAACAGCTGTTTAAGAAATATTATTCATACATATGACTGCTGAAAAACAGCAACTGAACCCACTCACCTGAGCATTGGCCACATGAGTGTTCCTATATTTAATGAAGGAACACAGCCACAACAGCTGTTGCAGCTGCACTACCTTCACTTTTCCCCCCCTCTTGCCACTTAAGACTTTTCTGCTGAAGGTCTAATAAATAAACGTCTTATATCTGACTATGTAATTCGGTGTTCAAAGCATACAAAAAGAGATTCCATGGTTACCAAATCAATGCAGTGCTGGTTTGTATGTGGCGTATCTGCTGCCTGCAGAGATAAGATAAACAATCACCGACCGATTTATTTTGTCAATTTGTTGTCTTATTCATTACTGAGTTATTGTTATTATAAATGTTAATTGGAAGGCACTGCTGCTAATTTAGGACTGATGTTGGAAGTGATGGCACATCCTGTTTGTTTTCTGCATGCAATAACAAACTAGCTTCCACATATTTTAATTAGAACAAAAAGGAAGTTGCACCTAGCGCTCTCTCCTTCTTTCTCCTTCTATTTGTTGCTTTGCTCTCTGTATGGCTGGTTTATTTTTCTTCTCCACCTCTGCAGTACAATCACCTATATTGCTAAATTGGCAAACCCAGCTCTACCACATTAACAATGTCTCCTGTGAATGAAAACAGATGCAATCCACCCTCCCACATTTTCTGGTTTTACATCGGATCGCCCCAAATACATACTTTATTTAGGCAAACACACATTTTTTTTTTTTTTTTTTTTTTTTTTAATAAATGGTGCTGATTTTCTGTTGTTTTGCTGATGCAAAAAGTTGCAGGCCAAACTGAAATACTGACAAACAATACTTGGCATATGATGCCTTGTTCATCCATATGAGATGGATGGTGAAGATGGGGATGACTCTGTGGTTGTGTTATTACCGAGTGGCAACCTCTGTGGCTGAAGCCAATGCGAAGGTGCCAAAAACTGCAGCTCCTTGACCGGCCACTTGAGACTGGCTCCAGAATGTAACCGCTTATCAACCTTTTGTGTGAATGTCTTTGGACTGTGGGAGGTATGATATATATGTATGAAGGGTTATGTATGTATGAAGGGTTATGCATAATTAACAGCATGGATGCTTTGATTGACAGATGGCTTGTTTGAGCAGCCCACCTCAGGTCCTCTGACGATTCCTTTTTTTAGATTAGCCAAAAGGTGGCAGAGGCAGGACTCCCAAGATGGCGGCAGCCAGAGCCACCACAATCCAAGCTTCACAACACCTCTTCAGAAACCTGCGGGTGATGTCACAGATATAATGTGCATATTTGACACAGTCTATAGTTATCAAAGAGTTGTTTGTGTGAGGATTAAACAATCTAACACCATGTTTATCGAATTTAGGTTTGTTTGGCTTTCAGGCACTTTTGTATTATGAAGCACCGAGTCGGATATATTGCAGCTTCCAGGAAAATCTGCCTTTCTCAGTTATAATTAGGATGTTGATGTGAATTTATGAAGTTGGTTATTATAAGTCTGGTACAACAGAATGTTGCATTAGCATCTATAAAAGTCTAGAAAAACTGTAAATCAGTATAAATTAGTTAAGTAGTACTTGATGTCTGTATTTCTTGCCACAGTCCATTCAAAGTCCATGCACACATCTGTTGTCACTGTCTGTTAAATGGGTAGAAGTCTGTGTCATTCGTATAGTTCAGTCTATAATGTCGTCCTAATGTGGCAGAGGTCTCAAAAAGTTGACTAGCACTTGTCCAACTGCATCCTAGCTCTCCTGGACCAGGAGAATAAATGGGCTCCTTGCAGTCATCCCTAATCTGGTGTACCATATTGTGAGTGACATGTCGTGCAGTGGAGACCAACCACACAGGACACGACTGGAAAGTGTAGTGTGTGTGCCAGTCAGTACAGATAAATCAGGACCTCCAGGTGATAGTCAGAGCTGTGGCCATGTTCTGTATGCAGGAGGCCTCAGTAGACCATTAAAGGCATGCCGGTCAGGCAGAAACTCGCTTACTCAAAGAAGAGCACCGTCTATTTGTCAAAATGAGGCAACGCGTAGCCTCCACTTTTCATACTGAAATATCAATTTAATTTGTTATTGATCGCAAAGTGAAAATGAAATACTAGCGTAGACTAATGATAATGTTTGAGCTCATCATTGACCCTGTGGTCAACTATCTTTTAACCTAAAATGTAGACCGACTGGAGTTACCACTGAAAGCTGGTCTGTGAGGGTGGAACCATTAAGTCTACTGTAAAGTGCTGATCATGATATCAATCTTTACATAAAGACATTAGCCTACACACTCATATATGGCATCTTCTTGCAGTGACCTACAGATTGGTGGTGGACTATCAAAATCACAAATACACATCATGACCTGTGGTTGCAAGCTGATGTTAACATTTATTACATTTGCACTAAAAATTGGTAAACTTTGGTTAAGTTGCAAAAGTAACACACCTTGAAAAGTCTGCACTCTACTCAAGATGGTCCCTGCACTGAAAAACAGTTCTGCTTTATTTATGAAAATAAATACACTTATTTTCAAGAAGAATACAGGATTAGAGATAAAATAAACATGGCTGGTGACAGGCTGGCCATCAGCTGCTTGAGCAGCCCATTATGCAAAACCAAAAGTAAAAGAGATCTGTCATCACCCAACTTTTTAATAATGCACCGACCCACATCCTGAAAATTTCTCAATACCAGTTCAACTGTTCGGCAAAGTTCTGCAGCTGAAGCCGTAAGACAGAGGACAGAATAGTATAAACCAGGGGTCTTCAACCTTTTTCAGCCCAGGGACCCCTTGGATAAGAGACAAACAGAACAGGGACCCCCACATGTAATTAATATATATATTTTTAAATGTGTCACATTTTAGGCCTGGCCTATAATAACTTTCATATTTACTTTATTCAACTTTCATTTCACCTTATTAGCCTATTTATATACTGGGTTATTAACCTATATGTGTTTAGAATTGCGTCTTTGGACATGTCCACTGATTTATCCAATTAGAGTGCAAATGCCTCCACTGTTTGTAGCTTCTCAATCATCTGCACCCTCACATTCACCATTATTTTGGTGAAAATTGTCAATTATTATGACAATAATTGGTGGACCCCCTGTAGTACCTCTGCAGACCCCCTAGGGGGTCACGGACCCCTGGTTGAAGACCCTTGGTATAAACAAAGCTTGCGTTTTTCCAGCTGGCTCCTTAGTCTTTTAAAACATCATTAGCAATGTCACATTTTATAAACTGACCAATTACAGATTGGATGGAGCGGGACAGAAAACAGTTTTTAGTCCAGGAATTTTTGGGCGGTCCTTAAGGGTGGCTCGATTACACACTGAGGCCACCCTGAGCATACCCGTTCACCCCTAGCAGAGAAGACTGAAACACTCTGAGCAAGATGAATTCTACGTTAGTCATTTTCTGAACTCATTTGACACGTTTTTATTCTTCCTTGTTGGGTATCTATTTAGCCAGGATGCCAGTGCCAACATGTGCTCATCCTCTATTCAGCCACCAGGAGCAACACGTTCCCCTTGCTTTACATCCGTTTTCCTAAAGTTATTGTTATAAATATTGTTCAGTAATCTTGTTAGGGGGCAGACAACATCACATACACACACATTTGCACACTGATCAGTCTGACAAGACTAAAGCAGAATTCAAATTACATCCTACATGTGTTTGTTGGCACACGTGGAGGGTGTATTTTCTGTTCTCCCCTCTGTTCCTTTCCTCTCTCTTTTGCTTTCACTTTCTCTCCTACAGTATCACACATTCCCCTCCCTTCTCTCTCCCTCTCCATTTCTATCCGTCTCACTCTCATTCTCTTTTGCTCACTCTCTCTCACTCTCTCTCTCTCTTCCTCTACCTCATGTTTATTTCATAGGGCCCTCCAGCATCTCAGAATAAATAAATTATACATTTCATTATGCACTCATTCCAAAGCTCCTTTCAGGAACGGGACCGAGCTCATTTGTCCCTGAGCTTCTGTTTATCCTAAATGACTGCATCAGACATGATCATGAGCGTCTGGGAGCCCTGACTGTCCACGCTCGTTTGTCATGTACCACACCTAATTCCCATAAAGTCCACATTCCTCTTTCTAATACCGCAACCTTGCACTGATCCTGGGATTAGATACAGCAAGTAGATAGAGAAAATATGTGGAGGCACACACAAAAGGAATGCTCAAATAAATCATATTATGGTAGGTTTTTGTCAAGTTAATGCTCACACAGAAGGAGACAGTTTTCATGTTTTTTTTAAAAGAATCAGGGTGAAAATGTTTCATAAATATTACTTAATACTGATACCTGATTTTCTTTTTCTTTTTTATGAGGAAAACCTTCAGGTAGAGAAATCCTTTATCATTTGGCTTTTGTTCCTCAGTTCTGGCTACGTATTGGTTTCAGTGGCAACCTGCATTGGTCCTACTGGGTCATGCTCTTATCTGCTTCTCGTATTCGTGATTGTGTATGCTGCTGAGCCATGTTGGTGGGCCGTGCGTGGTTGTATACTGCAGCTGACCGACTGACGTTAGTAATGTCGTGTACTTGGCCCGTCTCCTGCAGACGAGCCAGTCACGCTGAGGGTCAGTTTGACCCATGGTGGTGGTAATGTTATTGCCGGTGAATTGTCCAAACAGTATTTTATTATTCCCCTCACACATGGACACACACACAAAATAACAGATTTATCTGTATGGGCTGCACAAAATACACAATCCATAGGTGCGCAGATGGTGCATTAAATCACGTAGTTTCACACGTGCACGCGCAGAAAAACACGCGTTCATGTAGATACACAATGCCAATAGAACGCTTGGACACACTCGCCACCCCATATGGACCCACATGACCATCTGTCCCACTGTCTACGTGCCAGGCGCTGCTCGTTCAATCTCATCTTCCTATTTCTCTATTGGACCACAGTGCTGCCCCGCTGCAGTAGGCCTCAACGTTTTAGCCTTTTTTATATGAACTGTAGTAACCCAACATGAACACCATCCACACTCCAACGAACAACATCCCAGAGGAGTAACTCCCAAGAGCTGTTGAGTTTTAAGCCCTTTCCACTACAGTGATATTTCAACAGTAAATAATGAATTTTTTTTCTCTCTGGGAAAATAGATATATATGCGCTGCATACATCCAGCTGGGACTGTGCAGTATGATTGAAATCAACACTGAAATGATAAGAAAAGTTTTCTGACGCCAACACATAAAGTTGGTGCAAATATAATCGAAATATAGTCAGACTGGGGTTTAATCTAATAAACTGCATGCCACTGTTAAGTATTACATCAGAAACAACTTTAAAACATGTAAAAACAATTTCAAGTACTCATTGTATTAGTTTTTGAGAGAGACATTTCATGAAAATCATTTGTAAAACAATAACATGATTATATTATCACAATACAATGACATTTGTATTTTTTTTATTGTCAACAAATACATACTATAAAAACATATGTGTATTAATCCACTGCTGAAAATAGTCCCTATGAACTGTGCTAATTACTCCTATTGCGGCTATCCTTTCAACCGTTTGAGGAAATGACATAGCATTTTTTTTTTTTTTTTTTTTTTTTTTTAAATGAAACTATTATTTGACCCATTTTTCCATCTTCAGTCGGGCTGAAAGCAAGAGATTAATGGAAGTCGGAAAGATGAACTAATGCTTCATTGATTTTGGTCTAGACACAAAGGAAAATATGGACACCTACTTTATATCTTTTGTGTAGTGCAATGTACACAATTGGCAACCGATAAAACAAAGAGAAAATTTTATGATAATTATAATACAATGGGCAACCTCTATATGCTACAGCATACCAATGGAAAAGTGCAGCCACATTTGTCCGCTGTCATTCTCTTCCATGCATGTTTGCGTTATACACTCCATTCCTCTTTCTAAATATGAACCTGGTCCCATTCCGGCAGAGCCAGGAGTCTTCTGGGTGCTGCACCAGTGATGTCTCAGGAAGAGTATGACTCACACTCCCAACCCCGAGACTGTGGAGCAGGAGGCCCCAGGGGAGCCAGTCTGTTAGGAAGGCTGTTCCAAAGAGCTGATAGGCTCACCTTAAAGGTGTGATGCTATCCTCAGACATGTCACCTCATCCAAAAAAAGCAACCTTTTCACTGTCTGGTAGTGCCTTTTCAGATAGAAAGCAAGTGAGAAAACCCGGGGTTATTTTGGAGTTATTTGTTCTTTGCCTCCCCTTTGATCACACGTCTCTTTCTTGTGTAAATTACAAACAGACAAGAGTCTTCATGGAAAAGACAGTGGCAATAGTGATGTAAGAATATTTAATGGGAGGAGAAGTTATGCATTTACCATGACTTCATGGGCCATATTTTTTATATAATCTGACATAATACTGGATAGATAAAGTGATCTGAAAAGGGTTTTTAGTTCATATATAAATCAAAATAAAGAAACATGGAAATGGTCCTCCATCAATTCATCCATTATCTATACCTCCTTGTCCTTTGCAGGGTCACAGGGACCTGGAGCCTGTCCCAGCTGGCACTGTGCTAACTTCCATATGTTTAATATATCTGAGGCACAATAGCATCTGCATACAAAATATAAACCAAACAAAAGAGGACATTAACATTAGACCGTACGGACAGTTAAAGGATGATGGCCACTTCTGCAATGAGAATGCTAATGTAATAAGCTTTAGTAAAATAATATAATTTCACTGTTGAAGCCTATAAGAAACCCTCATTTACATAGTAACAAAAGTCTAGTGTTATAATGTACTACACGAAAAAACAAAGTGAATTTTTGAGTTTACTTAAAATTTCTCAGAACTCGAGTTTACTCATGCGATTGTGTTTCCTGTTGTCATCCACTTGCATGAGTAATGTTAGTAATTATTTACTCATGATCTCTTTTACACAGCAGTATGAGTCTGAAATAATAATTTTTTGTGTAATTTGCGTCACCTGCTGCAGTTGTCTTAATCTCATCACACAGAAAATTTGCCAAACACGGTCTTAGGGGGTGCGATGAGTGGCTGCCCCTATTACTAGTTTGTGAACAGTACAAAACAATGCACGGCAAAGCAACTAAATTAAGGATGATGTCATGGTTATAGTTAAGGTTAGCAATACTATATCCCACCATAGGTAAAAAGGTTGCAGCTACCTCATTTAATGAATTCAGTGTAGCAAGCTCGACTGCTCATGGTGGATCCTCCGTCTGCAGTCACTTAAAAACTGCCTTCAGTGATATGTGTGAGACAATTCATGTCACAGACTGCAAAGTAGTGATTCGGGTCAAAGATTCTGAAATGTATTTGGTGAGCACAGCGGGAACAGAGAGGTTGGGTGGCCTGGAAGTCCCATTATACAATGAGAAGGACCTCTTAGTACAACAACAAACTACCTGATGGCTGTAACTCATTCTCCAGAAGAGAACATCAACAGCCACTTAGCAATAGTATTGTGTTTTTTTTTTTTTTTGCGAGCTAAAGCGTTGTCTGATGCTTTATTCTGTGGATAATTTTCCAGGATGTATTAGACTACTTGATATATGTGACAAAATATTGCTTGTTGCCATAGTGGCCATACAATATACTTTTTATAGTTGGTCATTTTGGTTCAGCTGTTTGAGTATTGTCCTCCTTTTCTGGTTTATTCTAGTAAGACTATGAAAGGCAGTTAGCAGATATATTTTTAATTGATAATCAGTTATGTGCACAGACTGCGAAGTGCCTGTCAAAGGAGATTTGTAGTTGGTTTGTGTGATGTGATTTGGTTGGTGCATACCGAAAAATGTGAATTTAATCGTCAAATTAGCTTGAAGGAGAAAGCTGAATGATGATTAAACAACCTACAGATAAACCTATAAAACATAAAATATTCATGTGTGACAATGGTTTGTGTTACTGGCTTGCACAGGATCAACTATATGTTTGACAAAGACAAGTTTGCTGTCTTCTGCGGAGGAATACTATTAAAGTTGTGCAGCAGAGGATTCCTCTTGCAGCACAGCAGTGACCTCAAACATGCATCAAAGATAAACCAGGACTGTTTGAAGTCCAAGAAGCAGCAAGCAGTGCTGCCTTGGAGGCTTTCCCTCCGCAGTCACCAGAAATCCTCTCTCCCTCTCTGTGTCTCTCTCATATATCACGGCGTGTCATTCAGAACTTACTTCAAAGATGATTGAATGAGAATCTGAAAATATGGGTGAGATTCATGAAGACTGATGCCATCTAGTTTTGCTGCAAATCTCTAGAAATGTCTCATAGATCAGAGAGATATTTTTAGCTCCTCCACTATGAAATTCTGGTACGGCACCCACATAAGTCCCCCTCACTCTCACTCATCAACAATATACGCGATACTTGAACTCCTTCACTTGGGACGGCCTCTACTGAGAGGAGTCAACCAATCACGGCACCATGGCCTTAAAGATGCTGAACCCCATCTTAACTGCTTCACACTCTGTAACCCCTAGAAGGCACGCTGGAGGTTAGAGCCTGATGAGACCAGCAGAACTACAACCATCAAACAGAGAAGAGGTAATCCTGAACTTACCACACTAGACACAGTCAGGCTCCGCAGTCCGTGAAAATTCAAAACACAGCTGGTGACAAGGAAGAAGCTAACTTTCCAATATGTTCGGTGACACGACTTTTACAGGCTACTTTCAGTAACTCATTAAGGCAGTCGATGAGATAAAGCTGACCAATCAGTTTCTGATTCACCTCTCTAAATCACGCTCAATGAATTAAAATCAATTTGCCACAGACAGACTCTAGTATGCCCACTCAACTTAATTGAAAGTCAGTGTGGCGGATTTATTTTAATTAATTGAACATGATTAAGAAAAGGTAGCTATCCGTACAGCTTGAACTGAGTTTGAGACTGAAAACAAAAAAGGGCATCCATATCTAAAAAGGTCTCCTGAACTCCAAGATTATTTTGAGGTACTGTGCAAATGCAATGATGGATATTGCAAGGATGGATAGGAATTTCTACTGTTGTTGCATAGTAAAGATGACCATCTGGTCTCAACTGTCACTCAAACAGAGATCTCTCCCTGTTACAGAGTTGCTCTGCAGAGGTCGTAGAATCTGTGAAAAAGGACAACCATCTCTGCAGATATATACGGTATAACATCATGAGAGTCCATCTGGAGTTTGCCAAATGCCAGTCAGAATACCAAGGTTTCCAAGAGTACGAAGAAAAAGATCTGTTCTGATGTGACAAAAGGCTTAATCTCGTGAAAAGCAGAAACGTTCCCAACCCTGCAGAGAGAGAGATGTTTAGGACAGCATGTGGATGAATGCACTTGTCAGCAGCCGGGACTACAAGGTGGTTGGGCATGGAGGGAACAATGAACAGGGCCAAATACACAGATACATTTGGAGACCTGTTCCAGAGAACACAAGCCCAGACAATGCTGGATTGACTTCCGAAATGTCTCGCCAAAGCTTGGATCCCAGTAAAGATCATAGGTCACTGATTTGCCTCATCCAAGCTGTGAGAGAAAAAAAACGGGACAAATAAATGGCTCAAATCTGACAGGTTACGTCAGGACACGTTACATCCAATTATTTCAGATTTGTTTGTGGAAACAATCTGTCATTGCAAGTTTAGAAAAGAAAAGCCAGACCACCACTAAATAAGAATGCCATATTTTCAGCATCTGTTTTCTGACCCCCTGATATCGTTGTCTCTGTGCTGAAGCACTGATTTGTGTGATAGTCCTCATTTGTGCTGGGCTGAGAGTACTTTTTGTGCTGTGCTACATATATGCTAGTCTGGCTTTTAGTTTGTAGACTTGCAAAAGTGTCCATCACTTCATTTACTGAGTTACAGAGGCAGGAAAAAGGTACAAGCCAGACATGTTCTGAATTCAAAGAGTGACAGATCAGCAAATCCCAGACCCACTTACTGACTTGAATCAGACATGTTTCCCATATAGTCATGTTCAGACAAGATACTCTGCTTTGATACCTGTCATAGCTCTGCATATCACAGAAAGCGGAAAAGTATGTAGGAACTAGAGCAAGGAGGAAATAGTGAGGATGAAAAAAGATAAAGAGGAGAAGATTTACAGCAGCAGCCTCGAGAATCACTTTGTTGCTCTAGCTAACAGTGAAGAGAATGAAAATGACTTTATGAAATAAAAAAGTGGCATGGCATAAAAGTGTTGTTGAGGAAAACATCATGAAACAAAATGAAATAACTTTTCATAACAACTTTTAAATTTCCATTTATATATTTTACTCATATGATTGTTGTTGATTGTCATATTTCATGCTGTTTTTTATATTTCTTTAATTTTGAACTTTTGAAATTAATTCACTTAAAGACCAACTGTTTCCTCTCACTCACTGTTAAATTGCCAAAATCCAGATGGGAGCTCCGAGTTGAGGAAAATGTTAAAATGATCATTTGACTCTTCAGTCATTACTGTGCACTCAGAGCAAGTGAGTGATGTGCCCCGTTTTTATTGTGTTATTTATTTAAGATAGTAAACATCAAAATGTCAGGTTGGGTTGTCTGCGTGGGTTCTCTCCGGCTTCCTCCCACAGTCCAAAGACATGCACTCAACAGGTTAACTGGTGACTCTAAATTGTCCGTAGGTGTGAATGTTAGTGTGAATGGTTGTTTGTCTCTATGTGCCTTTCGTTTGAGCTGGCAACTTGTCCAGGGTGTGCCCCGCCTCTCGCCCCAAACTCACCTGGGATAGTGATGGATGGATGAAAATGCATGACAACCTATTTAATTCTAATTTATTTTATTTTATATTTACTTGATGAAACAAATCTGACACCACTATTCCTGCAACCCCATTTATTCTTGTGTTGTGTAAGCAAGACCACCTAAACCGAGACAAAGTCATGACCAAGACCAGAGTGTACTGAGACCAAGTCCACATATAGCCTACATAGGGAGCCAATATATAGCTAATATTCTCTTTAGTTGAGGCTGTCTCAGTAACAATTGCATTGCAGAATTTACATACTGCTGTGATTAACTCTTCCCAGACAGCCACAACTTCTCCTGTCTCTCAAATTCACTTCCTCGGTGTGGAAGTGGTCAGTGAAATGAGTCAAGTCATTGGTTGCATTTGAAGCAGGATGTTTTCCATCTAATTACAGTAATGATGCGAACAAATAAGCCAGATAATGCACTTTATATCCCTGCTGTTGTAACAACGTCCTCTTTGCCTGAGACAGAGACAACGCCTTTCAAAAAATGGTCTTGAGACCAGTTTCAAGACAAAATTGCAACGATGCTGGAGTGGATAAAAGGTATAGTAGACAGCAGTCTATTTTAATCTTGTATCCTTTTTTTAGGCTTATATAAATTTTCGCAGAGAGTAATAAAATATGAAAGATTTTGTGGCTTCGACATGCACGCAAGCTCAAGTCAAAATGATATCTGACGTCATGTATTCCTCCCTCCAGCACCAGCAGCGCAGGATAAATTTTTCATAAGTCCTGACTAAAGAAGAAGACAGATAAAGCAAATATATAACTCAGAAAATGTGTACAAATCACTTTTTACTTTAGGCAAGGCCAATAACTTAAATGGCTCAGGCAACAGCGGCTTTGATGTAAGGACAGATTTATCAGGATGGAATTGTTTATTTGACTGAGTTGGTGTTTGTAGCTGAGCTGCAGAGAGGGTGATGAATATTAAATGGTCGGGTCAGGAGGTTGAGTCTCAGACTGATGTAGAAAGATTGAGTATTGTCAGGTCACAACCTTGTGACCACATGTCAGTGCTGTGAAGCCTGACTTGCTTGAGTCTATGTATACCGGTTGTTAAGGAAGTTAAGATGTGGCGTTTAAATCCTGTCACTGCTCAGACAATAGCTGAGCCACAAGGGAGCTGTCTGATTGCATCATATTGCTTGCTGTACGCAACCGAGTTACTAATGTCTCTGTCTGAACTTGCCCTTTTGGTCCTCCTGCATTTATTTATGGCATTTTTAGAACCTGTTGGTTGGACAGGGAAAAGCAAGCACTAAACGTTTAACATTCTGGCTATCTTCCTCTGAAGTGTTAACTAAATTTTAGTCTTTATATTTAATTAAGCACATTAAGCAAGGACATTATAACCAAGGTGTTGGCATATGGTTGATGCCAATCTGTGTAATGAAATTTAACATCCTTTTGCTGTTAATGGGGGCTCATTTACACCAAGTGTGGCCTTCAGAATGACTAAAAACATTCCCTGTGGCACTTTCAGAACTCATAGGTAATATTATAAGTATACAATGTATAATTCATAATAACCAATAATCATTATAATCCCATTTCAAAATAAAATGTGCAAAATAAATAACACAAGATGGTTTCTTTGTAAATAATAATTTGTCTTGGAAAGAGTGTTTGAATATCTGTAAAAATTAAAAAATGGAGATACAATATACTGGATAAAGACCAGAGTTGCTTCACAGTAGACATTTTGACTGGTCATATCTGGAAAAGCACAAGAGTAGTTCACTGAAGTTCATTACCACAACATAAGAAAACAAAAAACTAGAATTTTAATGAGTTTTGCACTTTGGGCTGTGGGGATTCCCGCTTCCCTGCCATGCCTCTGTGCCTTGGACCCCCTGCTCCTCCTTAGTGGCTGGACCTGGGGCCTGCTCCACTTCCACCACATACTGTATTTGTAGGACTTGTAGCAGACACATCCATCTTCAAACACAGGGATTTTTTGTTTGTTTGTTTGTTTGTTTGTTTTGTTCCCCCCTTTTCCTTTTTGGCTAGACCTCCAAACTCTGATCTTCTATTTACTACATACCCACCGGCTTGAACCCATATTGCATTCATCATGTCCTCTTTGTCTCTGTTATTTGTCTTTGTCCTGCTGTGTATTGCAGCCACCTTATTAAACAATAACAATTAAAAAACAATACATTCACTGAATGCAGTTAATGACATTAAAAACTGTGCTTTAAAAAAAAAAAAAAAAAAAGTGTGATTAACATGTTAGTTGAACTCAGTTCTCCGGGCGTTTTTCTTTCAGGTTCGTCTGCCCTCAAGAGACTCGTCAAACTGCTCTGCTATGACAACTGTGAGGGATCGAATGGAGGCACAAATCAGAGAAGGCAGCTCGAAAAACCACAGCGCACATGCTCGACATACTGTCAGTGATACAGGAGACAGCAGAGCCCAAACATAACACCAGACTTTAGAAGATCATGGTGTCAAACTTCACTGAAATGCACTCAATGTAAAGGTGACACAGCAGAGCATCGAGTGATACTGACTGACAGAAGTAGATGCTGTAAAGAGGCAGAGAGCATGGCTCAAAGATCCAGTAAAAGGACACTGAGGGGAGGCGGGGTTTAAATTGTTTAAATGCACTGGCTGCTAATGAGATAACGAGGCACAGCTGCTGTCGCAGCTAACAGGTCAGGAGGTGTGATGAGGTGATGAGCAACAGGTGTGCAGGGACAGAAAACACACTGAGGTGTGCCTGGCGGACAGGTGAGCAACAGCTAAATCAAAAGACACCATATAGAGAGATCAGGGATCTAAGATGATACTGAATCTATAAATATGTGTATCAGGTGTTCAGATTTGACAAAAGACAAAGTTATGACTCCAGGAATAAGTATAAATTTTGAAGCAAATTGCAGCAATTGGGTGCTAACTTAATTGTCTTTCACTCTCCCATGGTGCCCTGGGAAGGCACACTGTTTGAAACAGTTTGAACAACTTTTCTGTTTGGTTAATATGAATTCTTTTCTGTATATGCAGTTTTATGTAAACTTTTTGCAGCTATGACTGCTACAGGAAGGCTTGGCTCGGATATCTGTCATCCCTTTTATGGGTATCTGCTGGTTACACCGGACACCATGAAACATTGGCTGTTGCCCCAGAGGCTAAATCTTAGTCAGACAATAGCTGATGGGTTTCCAAGAAGGGAACAACATAATCATTCATTTGGAGCCGTGTTTCTGGTCACCAGATCCAATATTCGCTCTCATTTAGGGCCGTTTTTGGTCTCCACCAACTCCTAAGGACAATATCTGGCTCTTTGGCTGATAAATGTTAGGGCGCTTTGGTGCTGGCCAGTATGTTTTTATATTTTTTTCACTGAAAACAGTTAGCTCCTGTTGCAAAAAACGATGTTTTGAGAGTAAACCAGCCCTGTAAAGGGAAGGAAGGGATCTGCAGAGCGACTTTTTCACATAGTCACGTTGTTTTCTTCATCATCATGTCATTGATTATCGCCTGTTTAATCAAGTGCCTAAATATAACCATTAAAATGTTTATCCTACTGTGAGCAGATATTGCAAGAGCGAACATTATAAGAAATACAAATGAAATGAGTCATCAATTATGGCTTTGCAGATACGTTTCCAATTTAAATTGATAGAAAATGTAATCCAGCATTATATTGTTTTTCCTTTTTAATATGTATTTTATGTTGTAACCTGGTAGCAAATGTAATTATTAGTTGTTGCTTGATTAAAGAGGTAATTTTGACCTTCCATAGCAATTTAAAACCATAACCTTGCTTCTTAGCATGAAATTCAGTAGGCCATAAAAATATTATTCTACCTGGGCCATGAAAAATATTTTAATTAGTCTATTTAATTACAGGAAAAAACATGTTTACACAGCACAGACATTCTATTATTATGTGCATAAATTAACAGTATAATTACTGCAATATGTTTATAGTACGATAGGATTTTACAGAACTTCATCAATCACAAATGAGACATGAATTATGTATAAGTTACCTGATTAAATGTGAAAAGAAGCGTGAAAGCACTGCTATACAAAATTGATATTATTATGATTACAATCGCAGCTTCTTGACCATTTTAACAGACTCACGTATAGACTCACGTCTATTTGCTGCTGTCTTCATTTTGCTAACTGAGATGTTTCCACCAACAGAAAGCTTCTCAAACACAATCACAGCATTCAATTTATGGGAGCAAAAAGTACCAAAAGGAGACAAATATTTGCCATCTAAGTTGCGGACACATAGATGGTATTTGTCTTTCCTCTCCCCTGTTACTTGAATTGATGCATGCTGGACTACTGCTGTGTTTTCCAATAACATGAATCTCTGTGGTGTGGGATTGCTTTCACATTACATGGCAGGTCCTGAGGTCATAAAGAGCATAACTCCATACAGGATGAATAACCACGACTCCATATAGGGCTATTTTTTATTCAGTAGCATAAATTATTAGCTCAAACTCTTACACATCTTTTACAACATCACCACTTACAAAAAGATATTAAACATTAAATCTGCTATGGACTGTAGGCAGTCTACAGTAACATGTTAATATAAGAACTGTGATATTCACAGTAACACTCCATTACTTTGACAATTCAAGGGTCAACATATTTGCTGTCTAACTAGGAGTTTGATCTCAGTTCCTCCAGAAGACAGACTTCTGGGAGATGCGTTAGCTTGGTGTGACATGTGCTCTAAATGTAAAGTTACTGAGACAATTCAACAAGAGAAGTAATGCTAGCATTACGCAAGCAGCTAGCACTACTTCCAACTGGATCTGAAAATGCCACATTCAGAGGTAAGACACTAACCCAGGACACTGACCCACTTCAGCAGCATTCTAGTGAAACATTCACATCCCTTAGGCCCTATTCAGACTGAATCAGGTGCTGTGGTGAAAACACAGGTTTTCCTACTAATCCAAAAGGGGTACTGTGCTTTGGCTGTGATGGTGTGGGATGCATGGTATGCTGGAAAAAAAACTGAAGAAGTTGAGCCAAATTTACTTGAAATGTCATTGAAACTTGGAGCTATCCAGATGGACCAAGCTATGATACTCTCCCAGTTTTGTGCTGGCTCGGCTTAATTCGTATACCCAGCTTCTAAGCCAGCGTCTGACTCGCAGTCTTGTGTAATATGGACACTAAGAAGCTTCTTTTGGTTTGCGTCCGATAGTTTGAGAGAGATAGAGACAACTGTGGTCGAGCGACATAGACAGTTAATGAAAGAATAGGGCCTCAAGAAAGCAGAGAAATAAAGTTATTTTCTGTTATTTCTGCTTCATAGTGGTTACATTCATCACAAATTGACACTTCCACGTCCAGAGCCTCAAACCTATGAGGTTATGGAGGGAATCCAACAGAATAGCAGAGCAAGCAAAGAAAGCCTGTGTAAAGAATAAAGGTTTCAATGGCTACTTAATGACGATGCTCCTTTTTAAATTGTTTGTTAACACAACCTGACTTATTTTCACCACCGGCATGTGTATCATGTATTACTAAAATGTCAGAGTCAAAGCCCCAGTGGAGTTGGTTCAGCAGATAATCCGACTCACTTCAAGACAAACAGACAAAATCTCCTGCCCTCTGTTTGCTCTTTTTCTTTTCTTCCCTGTCTGTCTCCTTTGCAGTGACTCATCCATCTATAGACACATATTTTCACAACTCAGGGTGAAACTCACATTTTTTTACACACCTCTACCAGTCACAGCTAACAGTCGAGGTGTCAGATTCCGTTTTATTTTCTTCACTGAAGTTGCATCGTTTTCAAGTGCGAGAGTTGGCCTTGGTGTAAGTTCCCCACTACTGTGCGAGGCAGAAGGAAGAATACACATCGTGTGCTTCCAGAAAATACACACACACGCGCACACACACACACACTTCGTCAGTTAATGATGAAAATTTGAGCACATGACACAATTGAATAAGAAAGCAGTCTTATTTAGTTTCAGGATGCGTCTAAAGGTTCAAAGAGTCCTCATTTGAAGCACTTCTTTAGAAGTGTTTACTCTCTTTGCAGCTCAGCTTCTGAACAGTCCCATCTCTGGCAGTCAGACAGCAATGCATTCAGTTTGCTCATTTGTGCATTTATCAAGAGTAAAGCCAACAGTGCTGATGACATTAAATCAATAGGATTAGAAAACCCTTCAAAGAATGTGCTTCATTGACCAGAAACAAAAAGTAAATGTTGTGTATTCACAGCACTGATGACAACACATGAGTAAGTGTTTCTAAAATTTGGCATTAATGTAGAGATTTACAATTAAGGGTCTTCTTTTTCTTACACATCGGCTGATTGGTGTAGTGAGTGGAGACCATTCATCCACCCACCCATCCCACAGTATTTTTACAGTATTGCTACTTTTTTTATTAAAGGCTCTGGACATTTCTTCCACACATTTTCCATTTGATTTTTATAAACTTTGTGTATCCTACATGGTTTCCTTTGCTTGAAAATTCTTCTTGCTTCCTTGTTCGTTTTTTTTCTTCTTTCTCAACATTAACTGCTGTAAATGAGTTGAATAAAATAAATAAATAAAAAAAAAAAAACCTCATTCACATCAAATTATATTGAGCCTACACACCTACACATTATTCAGGTGGTGACTTTGACAGAACACATTTTCGTGTTCTTTAATGATTACCAATAGAGCAGAACAGACAATAAAAATAACAATGAAATTACACTGCCTCACCCTCTCCGTCTCCCCTGTGTAAAGTCAATGAACTAATCATCTCCAGTCCTGTGTTCTCAGCAGTAGTTACTAATGAGGATAAGTGTTTGAGCTACCTTTGTGTGTAATGTCATGCTCCAGATCCTTTAAAACATCTTGGGTGTTCGTGATGTCAGCACACATTAGAGTTTTTATCCATTAGCCCTAAATTAGAAAGTTCATCGTCCTGGTTTTGAGAGCTAAGGTAGTTCAGAGGCAAACTGACCATCTGGACTACTGGGACCTTCACAGCAGGCTGTAAGACTTGTTAGCTGGCGTTGAGTCCAACAGCAAAGAAGTAAGAAGATGAATAGCTCCAGACTCTTTGGTATTCCTGTCGAAGAAAGAATTTAAATAAATCCAAATAAAATTAAAATCCACCAAGTAAAATATGCAAACAGACAATTTTGGACAGATGTTTTCCCCAGTATTTATGGGGGTATTACTGGAGCATTTGCAAATGTGGGTGGCATACTCAGATTTGTGAATATGTACACTAAATGTGCATTATTTTTCTACATGTGTAAAAGAATCAAAGTTTACAAATTATGTAAAAATCTAACGTAAATTCCCTTTTATGAATGAGTGAAAAGTATTTTGCTACTTTTTAAACATGTGACTTTGGCTACTTTACTCCTGAGATGATTTTTTTTTTTTTTTTTTTTAAAATTGTGCCCTAAGCTGAGGCCCAGAAGCTCAAGCTGCCAGGCTGATCTTCTGCAGCCACAGGGGAGCAAACAACACAAGACTGGTATTACGACAGCACAGCATATAAGGTCAAGACGTGTCTTTTCATACACCTACAACATCAATCTGTCAGTTTCACAGTTTTTACTGTCGTTTATATAAAGATCTCTATATATATCTCTCTCTATATATATATATATATTATATATATATATATATATATATATATATATATATATATATATATATATATATATATATATATATATATATATATATATATATATATATATATATATATATATATATATATATATATATATATATATATATATATATATATATATATCTCTATCTATCTCTCTATCTCTCTATCTCTCTATCTCTCTATCTATATTTACATATATCTATATATCTATATCTCTATCTCTATGTATAAATACATTGAGGTGCACATAAAGATAAATGAAGTGTGAATCAGTGTGTGTGCTCAGTAAATGTTTACTGCACAGAAGGTCACATTGAGCAGTGAACACTGACAGTATAAAGAATGGACAGTGTATGTGTGACGTAACCCGTTGGTTTCTGAAGAGCCGTTTTGGCTCTGGCTGCCGCCATGTTGGCAGTCCTGCCTCTTCCGCCTAATCCAAAAATCGGCAAAGATGTGAATAAAGTAAGCAAGTAAATTAAGGTTGGACCATCAGCCGTCATGCTCCTTCTGTCTTTCCTCATCCATGTGAATCAATGACCCAACACGGTGGCCAGATATTGCTATCATATTGCTAGATATTGTTAGGCTAAGTGTTGTCTGTAAGAACCCATCCTGTTAATAGCCAACTGATTGATCAGGGCTGGGCTGAGATTGAGTTTCATTCTGATGCTGCTATACTGTATGACTGTACTCAAGCAGCCTCCCACTCAAGCTAACTATCCATCAGTAGTAATTGTCACCAGCATCATTTAGCTACACTGACAGTGAATATTCATGTACCTTACAGTATGTGTCTCAAATCTCAATATGAAAGCTGTGGTTATTATGATTATTTGGTATAATTTAAATGACACAAGCTAATTCATCTTTATTATCATAAAGGAACACTGCTGCCATAGAGACTCACAGGCTGTTTTACAACCTGCTACATAACAGCTTTTCATAATTGTCATGTTTTTGTCGCCCCCAAAAGGTGGCTTGGTCCATGTTGATTGGTGCTTCAAGGCACGATGCTGGTCTGTATACTGAACAGGGAACTATGGCTGACCTCACATGACTCTGACCAAATAGGCTACATCACAACAGAGGAGTGTATCGAATAACTGTGTGTGTGTGCGTATGGACTGTTTGTCCATATCCACACTGTGATAAAGCCTTTGGTGGCATAGTGTGTGGACAGCCGTGTGTGTGTGTGTCTCTTGTGGGCAGCTTATGGGGTATTACCGAGAGTAGTACATGAGTGAATCTGTGTCTTTGTCTGGCCTCGACTGGTCTCTGCACCTACAGCCACCCTCAGACGACCTTCAGCATATCTCTTTGCGACAGCAGCTTCCCTGGCGCTATGACAGAGTCTCGCATGAATCCACAGAGCTACACCTCTGGGGAAAAACACAAAGGGAGTGAGAGAAAAGGAGAAAGATGAAGGAGGGAAAATGTAGAGGGGAAGACAGTGGAGAGACAGATATTTCAGTGAGTTCAACATATCTAAATTGCACTATTGTTTTAAAGTCAATATTTTGGGAAAAAATGCTTAGTATTAAGACAGAAAGCAGGGAAAAGCAGCTAGCCTGTCTCTGTCCAGAGGTAAGAAAAACATTGGTCTCCTGGCACCTTATAAAGCCATCTAATTACACATTATATCTTTGGACAGAGCCTTGAGGACAGGCTAGCTGTTTCCTATTGCTTCCCTTGCTTCCAGTCTTTATGCTAATGTAGCTCTTAATATTACTTGTAGTGGACGTAGTGATAATAGTTGCACTGGAGCAGATTCAGACAATAGGGGGATAGGAGGTAGAAAAGGCTATTTTCAATATTTAATGATCACACCAGGGACCGAAAACTGTTGACCAGTGCTCTGTATTTTAGAAAGAAACTAAAGATGAATGACTCTGTGTTCAGTAGTACAACATCAATAGTTCTGTTCAAAGCTACAAATACACCCTTTTTCCAAAGGTTGAGTATTAAGCAACAAGTTTCTTTTTCTACCGCTTAACCTCCATCTTCTTTAGTTTGTTTTGTTTGGTGAGTTGCACATTGTTATCTGGAATCTCAACTCTCAATTTTATATACAAGGCAAGGAATATTTATCCTGTCATAGATTTAATCTTAATCCAACTTTACAGTAGTTCACTAGTTAGGATTTAACCAATGATGGTTATGATATAGTCCTTCACAAGCACATTTGAAGAGTCTTCCGAGTCAAGTTAAATGGTGCTTTAAGTCAGAGCCAAGGATTTGGGTGTTAAGCTGAGGACTCAAGTTGCAAAGACAAACCAAGACTGAATTAGTTTAAGACACACCAGGGTGGATGGACGTGCAGGAGTGTCCAGGGTGGTGCAGAGCTGGTGGTGGCAGGAGTCCAAGAGTGCAGTAGTGAACAAACAGAGGTAATGTGGTGGGAGGATGGCAGATGGGTTTTTTTCTGAAGTACAGGGAAAAATCAGTTAGTCGAAAGGTCAAAAAAACAAAACAAAACAAAAAAAGCCACAAAAGAGTAAGTTTAAAGGAACAGAGTTGGTTATACTGCTTGTTACCACTATGGTGATCTGGGAGGAAGAGCCAGTCTTTTATACTGCAGCGGTTGATTGGTGAATGAGGAACAGGTAGCGAGGCAATCAGGCAGGTGAGAGGGAAATCAGAGGCCAGGCCCAGCGACACACACACACACACACACACACACACACACACACACACACACACACACACACACACACACACACACACACACACACACACACACACACACAGAGGCAGACAAGACAGACAGAAAGACGAGGGAAGGGAAAAAACACAGGAAAAACTGGGAAGGGCGACACATTATACTATGAACTATCAGCACAAAGCACTGTGCTGAGGAAAATTTATCATTTTAGATTAGAATCACTACATCAAAGAAATGAAAAATCAACAAAACAACTTCACTTCAGTATCTAAACAGCCACAGGAAAAAAAAAGAAACTCTGCAGATTACATTTAACATGATTTTCATTTGAATTGTCAAAACCACAACTTTACCAAAGCTTTTTGTTGCACTGCTCATTAGGTAATGCATATTTTGTTAGGTCTTTATTCACTTTAACGCTCTGACTCACTAAGCCATTAAATAGCACAAAAACAAAAGAACTGATAGTTGCAAATAGCTGTCACGGTCAAATTCGTATTCCTTTTAAAACTGCTGCACTATAAACTTGCCCTGCATGAGAATGATAGCAAGTGAGATGATAAAGTGATTGAATCATAACCATTCAGCTCGTAGCCTCAAGCTGGCGTTTCAACTTATCCACTGATCTCCATTTGGACCACAACGCACCAGTCACTCTGCTGCCCGTCATTGATTCTCTGATGGAGGGCCGGCGGTCTACGAGACAAGCTATCATGTTGCTCGGCATCTAATGAAATAGGGTCAGATGAGTGATGACAGACACATCGAGGAAATCGGTGTGTGACAGGCTTTGATACCACTATCTCTACCGACAATCAGCCTGCGATCAGATGTGTGTGTGTGTGTGTGTGTACAAGCGTGCATGTTTATGCAGTGCAGTCCTTTATATTAGTGCACGCAGCCAAGTTACCCTTCTGAATTGCAGGTAATACATTATTTATTGTTAATAATAATACTATTCTTGGCCATTATTAAGTTTGTAATATTTGTATTGCAGAGAAATGTTTAAATATTGAAAACATTAAAGTTTAATTGTGTATTTTTACAGACAGTTCCACTACAGCGTATGAAGGTTCCCTCTTTGATTTGCAGTAATATTATGGTAAAAGACCTTTAAAATAAATTTTCTATTATATTTTTGTTTTTTCAAAAACACCAGACTAGGTCAGTGTACTGTAACAGCCCACTGTTGGTAATATAGGTAACTGTAATTTGTGTGTGTGTGTGTGTGTGTGTGTGTGTGTGTGTGTGTGTGCACGTATGTGAATGCATACATCCAGGGTCATTACAGCTAGTCATTTGATGTATATTCCTTAGAAAAATAGATTGTTTTGTTCATCATTCCTAACAGTAATAATGGCATTACATCATGCTCACCAATTATTGCTAATATCTGAGAGCATCACTAAAAAGAAGGCTAATTGGGTACAAAAACAGTCAGGTTTTAAACAGACCCCAGGTTAGACAAACTTAATGAAGGCTAACAATAAAATTACAACACAACTTACAGACTCGCTTCCTGGTTCAACTTTGTCACAGTGTATTTGCTGATAGTTGTGTGTTCATATACACATCTCATGGACTAGCTTTCAGTTTAGATAATCTGGCTCTTTTACAACCTGAACACCTGTTTCTTGCCTCGTTGGATCGTTATTCAGATGAGCAGAGACTGAATGTCCTTATTGATCTCGTAAGTTGCGTTAGCCAACGCTACACATTTTAATTGCCCTTCCTGCATGGTTAAAACATATGTTTTAGACTCAGACTGTAGGCTTTTATGATCAGTAATTGATCAACATGGGTGCTCACACTGAACAAACCCCCCCGTAGTCTTATTCAAACGAGACGGCTGCATCCTTAAAACTGTTTACAAAAAAGAGAACATCACTTTGTGCAATTCTTATTTGAACAGAAATCAAGTGGGGAAAAAAAAAGAACATGGACCTGCAGATGGCTTGAATGATGCAAACAATATGGTCTGTTCTGAGTTCAGTGTTATTTCTATCCCAGCACAGGCTTAGTCAAGACTATATTGAGGCTGAACATGTAAAATGTTACTCCAAAAATATTAAAACAAGATTATAACAGATCTTTTGACAGCAGCCATGAGGGAAATCGGATAATGGGAGTTGCTCAAACTGCAAGACAGCCACACAATTTTGACAAACATGCCAGAAACCCATCTGATCATCAAATAACCAGATTGTTCATTGTTGCGACCCTCAAGGCTGGATTACCAAGTGGGCAATTGTGTTTTTTTTTTTATTACATTAATTGCAAATCTGTTTCAGAATTTGCACCACTAAAACTATCAACTAACAACCATAAAATAATTAGCCAGTTGTTGTTGTCAAAATCTGGCTTCTAGAAGGCAGAATAACAAATTTTTGCCCTGGGGTCCCCTAACAGTTTAATCAACCAGCAACCAATTCAGTTGGAAATGATCCCAAAATTAGTCAGGGTGACTAATTCTGGGTTACTGGCCTTGCTTAATTCATACTGTGTCGGTTCAGGGATATCGCCAAGTTCTCAGACCTCAGCAATATTTTCAGTGAGCACAATTTTATCATAACCAATAAAAACAATGGCATGATAACCAGAACTATGAAAACCCAAGTTGCAAGAAACCACAATTGTGCTGTAAGAATGAACCCACCCAATCATTCTCACTCTACCAATAATAGGTAGACAGGACCATAATCTTGTCTAGGGAACTTGACGTTTGTAGTTGTAGCTGTGAGCTGATGTTATCACACTATAACTTGTGTATTTCCCTGCAAGGCAATAGATGGCTGAACACATTTCTTTGCCTTGAGCTAATGAGGTCCCACCAGAGTCAGTGTGATCAACATTAAGACATAAGGCAGCTGCATTAAAATGCTCTCGGAGGAGGTGTAAGCTCTCTTCTGTCTTCACTTTCTTCTTCTTCTCACTTCAATTCACCACTGATACCCAGTCCAATCTCCCCCCTTTTTTCTTGTGTCCTCCTTTTTTCTTTTCTTTTTTTTTTGTAAGCTCTTAATCAGGAAGCCTTGTTTAACTCCTCTTGTCACTGTTACACTCTGTCTTTGTCATGGGATCCATTTGATGTAGTTAGGCACAATGAGATTCCACTACATCTGGGTCAATTTCCTGTCTGAAGATTAATTTTACATGAACCTATTTCTAGGGCTTTCCAACACACTCACAAGCACACGTACAGACGCTACACACACACACACACACACACACACACACACATCTATTCATCACCCAACCAATCTGACTATCCCCCCAACAAGAAAAATGAAACAAAACGAGTATATGGGGAGCCACACACACGCAGACACATAAAGAGGACATCCTTATTTTGCTGTTCTACCATGCAGGCAAGGAAAGAAGCGAGAGGCATCATGGTTATTATCCTTCAGGAGCAGAATAATCTGCTGAGATGGGGGAAGCAGACGATTTGGATGTGTAGATAATTAAATCCTGGCCTGTGAGAGGACTAATGATGAGATTTTCTCAAAGCTGCTCTACCTTATCGTTTTCATCTGAGCCATGAAAACAGCACTGACTGCGAATCATGCTTGCGCTTTTATTCATCACTCAGCAGTTCACTCCCAGAGAGGAACTCTTCTGAGACCAGAGAAAGTCTAGATGTTACCCAGTGTGAACCTGATGCTCTGTCCCAGAGCCAAGGATAAAGATGGACCGGCTAGAACTTCCCCACTCCAATCAGGTTCCAGGTCTAATTATGTGAGCATATGGCTTGCAGGAATATCCTTTAAGATTATGATTGAGGAGGGATGTTGCAAAATTTGATGAGATGCTTCTATTCATCTGCATATAGTTTGCATTCAGGAACAGGAAAATCAGGAATCAGCATCTTCATAAAAGATGCAATGATTATTCCTTTTGTATTTTAAGCTTTTTTTTAATTTTTTTTTTACCTTCGTTACAGAGTCAAGAGGTTGCACTTGCTGAAGTATCTCGTCTCATTTGTTCCACATACAAATGAGATGCAAAAGACTTCCTTTGCACAAGACTTACATCTAATGAGACGCAACCTTTTTGAGCTTTGAAAGCATTTTTGTTCAAGGTTTTTCTGCTACCTCAAAGCAGCTTATATATTTTTTAATGAATGACTTATTTAAATGAATAACTTAAGGATAGATAAAAAACACTATTTTCCTTTAAATTAACCTTATTAATAGATCAAATCCAACATGATGAATCTGCACGACGCTGACATTTCTTTTAGGACGAGATCCAATGGTTCTCAGATAGACTGCTACAAATCTGGTTTCTTTTTGGAGCTCAGTGGAGGATTAGGTTTCTTTTTTCCCTTATTTCAGCCACAGGGAATGTCCTGTTGCTATTTATTCACAACATTTTTAGATTGCGCTCAGTTCAAAATGAGCAGTGTGATAGTTTGGGCTATCTTTATCTAGTTCCTCAGCTCTATTGATCTGCAGCTTTGCAAGGGTAGAGGCATGGTGAAGTGGTAATCGCGGACTGACTGATCGATACCACAGTATTACATGATACTTGGGGAAATTGTTTGTGGAAATGTCTTCTGCTTCCCCTACTTTTCCAGCTATTAGAGCACACAAGTTTCACACCAAGGGACAAAGGTAATATTTTTGCACAGTTTCTTATGTGGCTGTACATTTTTTGGGGGTTTTCTAACAGAGGACTGCAGCCACACTAGCAGCTGTGTAAAGCTGTAGACAGCCATGCTTCAAGCTCAATGCTCATAATGTAATGCTAATAACATGCTCAATTAGGAAGTATGGTTTTAATGTCCAAAGACCATTAGTTTAGTGTGGTAGCATGCTAACATATGCTATCAGAAATAAAAACTAAAGCTGATAAGAATGTTTTTTTTTGTTTGTTTTTATGACCATTACCTGAAAAACTAATGAAAAAGTCTTTGACAGTTAGGAATTTGACATGCTGGTGGTGTTAAGGTATCACTAAAGTTATTATAATCCATCCTAAGGTGGACATGAAAATAAATTTCATGGAAATCATCCAAAAGTTGTCAAGACATTTCACAAAAAAACTAAACTGTCAACCTCATAGTGGTGTGAGTGGGAAGGTCATATCACCAGTGTCAGTTTAGGCTTCATTCCGTGCGAAACATGTCTCTAGATAAGTTTCTAGCAATCCGTTGAATCATTGTTGAGATATTTCAGTTTAGACCCAAGATGTGGACTCGACAAGCGACCATCACTACCATCCCACCACTAATTTGAATAAAGAAAAAATAAATAACATGCATTGATTTCAGTTCAGAGTCTAACACCAAAGTGTTTGTGTCAATAAATCAAAGTGCATGAATGATGGAGCTAATAAATGGGAAAAACACTCAATAAATAAGGAAATCAATAACATCAGAAAAATAATTGTTGAACAGAGACATTAAGTGAGCAAAATGAAGTTCATTAACCCTAAACCTGCAACATCTGTGGATTTGAAAAACGAATGAATTTAGCTCTAATTGGTAGAAGACATCCAAATATTACAATTCAGTTATTGCACCGCTCCATCTGTTGACTGTTGACTAAATAACTTCACCTTGTGGTTGACCTATGAAATTATGCTCCGGATGGAGTTAATAGGTTATAAAGGCATTATTTGCTGACTGTTTTGCTATTGATGTATCAGTCACAATTAATGGAGGAAAAAAGCCTCATATAACTGGGTGGTGATAAGCCTCGAAAGCCCATATGGAAAATTGCTCTTCTCTTGAAACAGAAACTCAGTATGCAAAGTGGCATGGTATAAACTTCACAGTGGATTTTTATTTTATTTTTTTTATTTTTTTTTTTTTTATCACATTTAAAACTCTCTGCTCCTGTCTGCATGACTATAATTTAAACCATTTATTGGTGCTCTGCTCCTCTGCTTTGAAATATTGGTCCTCTACTGCCTGGTGAAATAAGCACATGAGGTAACGTGGTGACAATTGGTCTTTTAGATATAACTATGAGAGACAATGCTCAAGGTGATAGCGGTGGCTCCTGTAGGTCTCTTAATATGAAATAATCACCAGCTACTCAACATTGATTAACTTAAAAGACATGGGGTCTGAATTTTTATGCAGCCAGATGTGTTATTTATGCAGTCGGAGCCTCTGTCCACTGACTGTAGTGGCATTTACATTTTGTCACATCACTTTTTAATAGAGCATTGAGAGTGGTGGAACAGGATTATACCGTAAAATGTTCTGGACCAGCGGTAGGAAGAATCTGTCATGACACTGAAATGACAGAACATCCACCCATGCTTCAAACTTCACTGGACAACAAACAAACAAAACCACCAGAAACAGACTGGAGAAAATATGAAATTATGCAAGCAGACCGATCTCATTATGTTCCATCAGGCTTCTATGACTTGGGGTGTATTTATACTTGGTGACACAGCTGCAGGACTCAGTCTTGCATCCTTCTTGTTTCAAAATGAGAGTTTTCTGATTTAGCTTTGTTTTGTTTTTTACTATTTTGATGTGCAGATGGTCAAAACTAATTGCATGGTTTCTGTTTCATTAATATCAGTAAATCCAGCAGTATTTAATATGCAGGAGTCAGTTTGAATGCTTTGGACTTTACACTTTTATCTCTTCACAAAAAATATATAATATACATAATATATGCTAACTGTACAAAATGTGCAATTAATACTAACTGCACACATGAACTTTAATAAATTAAAAGTTTGGCATTTTGGGAAATACACTTACCACTCTCATATCTGTATAAAGCCAGAGCCAACAGAGGATTAGCTTAGCGTAGCATAAAGAGTAAAATAAATTCCCCTTCCCCAAAAAACTCCTCTTCATGTCAGTTTTACGTTCCTGTTTTTGTACGGATAAAAGAAACAAGATGTAACAAGCCAAGCTAGCTATTTCCCTTCCTTTTCCATTAATACACTATGGCTTCTACCTGTTAGACACGATAAAGTCTTTATCACAATAAGCTTAATTTCTTTAAAAGTATTTCCACCAATGTGCAAATTATATTAACTGAATTAGTTGCAGAAACCTGTATGGCAATTATGCCAAACAAATCACTTTGAAACTTTGTTGATAGGAAAAATTAACTATAGTTTTTTTAAAAAAGAAAAACAACAACAAGAGCAAAAATAATTATCTTGCACAGCCCCTGCAGAAATAATCCACAAAATATAATGAAGAGGGCATGAATTTACTCAAACAAGACAAACTGGAGCAGGCAATGCTATTTTCATCTTCAGACTGATAAATTATGACCTCCAAAATTAGTTTTTCAGGCTACTATTCATCTGACTGTCGGCCTATAAATATCCGGATCAATAGAAAAACTTGTTTCTTGGGTGTGAGGTAACAGAAATGCCAGCTAAGATTCTGATTGCTTACAATTTGGCAGGTTGACATGAGGTTGAGACAGAGGATGGTTTGTGATTTCATAACACATATCCCTTTCAGAAATAACCTTCATAGAGGATGAGGCTACACTATTACACTAATTACTGCCCAGACGCTGTCAATCGGGATATTCATTATGTCTTCTGCAGAGAAGGGGGGAGGGGGAGAAGAGAGATAAGCAGAGTTACTAAGGTGGTTGTAGCATATGTAATGAGAAACCTCACTACTCAATATCTGTAGCACTGTCATGAAGAGAAACAAATCAAAAGGGCTGGCAAATGTCTAATATGCTCTGGTCGTCTGCTACAGCTGAAGTTTGCTCCGTGGGGCTAGCTGGGTCATCCATCAGTGACTCCATTTGCATGGAAAGGGTGATGGTGGATAATGTCACTGGCACAGGCACTATTTGAGTGTGATACTGCATATTATTATACTTACTTTATCAGAGAGATCTTGTCCTAGATTCCATTCTTATATATATTTCTCCTTAATCTATCTTATTAAAATGAAATGAGAATTAATTTGGAGCATGGAGGGGAGCACGATAACGCATGCAGAGACTGGGTGAGGCAGCTAGAAAGAGCAGGTGTAAGATGTGGTAGAACTGGTTTAACAAGAAGGGGACACAGTTTCCAGGGAAAAGTGACAAGAGGGAGAGAAATAAGAGAGAAAGTTAAAAGCAGCGAATGTATGCAGAGAGAAGAGGGTGTGAAGGAGAAAGACGGAAGAGGATTAGAGACGGGTTGGCTGTATGATTTGTTCCAGCTGCACTTGATCGATCCGTTCCAATAGCCAGTTGTCTCTGTGCAATCAGGGTTGTGTTTAACCACTGTAGGGTCCTCTTGCTGATGTCTCTGCAAGCCTGTAAGAAGTGGAAATGTCCAATCAGTGCTGCTGTGTGTCTCTGCCCTAACACATGTACAAATTGTAGCTTTGCCCTGAGGCCTCGGATATAGTCGCTTTGAACTACCCTGTATCCTGTGTTACTTCAGAGTGTTGTGCATCCTTAGAGATTAATGCTTTGTGCTTGTGAGATTCAATTCAGCACACACACATATACACACATATACGTATATATATTGGGATAAGACCATAGAGTTTTGTACCAGGCTGTAAACATTTCTGCTGTGAAGTTGGACATCTTAATATGGGTGCTTATGGAGATTGATTTGTTCTGTAGCCAGCCTCGTGTGGTCATTCAAGGAACTGCAGTTTTTGGCACCTTTATGTTGGCTTTATTTTACAGCCAGAGCAGTTACTGCTTGGATAAATCATAAACAGTTTCTAAACAAGCGTCAATAACATTGACAAAAAGTTTTGAAGAGAAACTACAATGGCACCATTGGGTCAGTCCTCATAAAGACTACTTTGCAAGCAGTCAACTGCCTTTTTATATGACATGTTTCCAGTAACTGCCAACAGTAGCTATGTTTCCATCCAAGTGTATTTCAGATTTTAACCAAGTTTGGAGTAATTTGACAAAATTCCATTATGCCATTTTTAGGAGTTGTTTTTCGAGACAAACATTGGGTCACGACAATTCTCCAGTCAGAAAACCGGACGAGTAACAAGATGATGCAATCAAAAGAGAGCCAGAAAGCATGATGTAAATATGACATTTCTGTTTGTTATATGTATTAATGTGAGGAAGGTTACATCAGATCCGTGTGGAGAACTCTTGGATGTATCATAGAGCCACTGGAGCCATGAGGAGAGTGTTGGAGTGGAAACAGCTGATTAGTCATGCGAGTAATACACTTGCTAAATCAGAACTTCTTTGCAAAAAGTGTTTCCATCTCCCATTAAGCGCATTTTCTTTTTTTAAAAAGGTAAAAACCACCTTAAAATGAGCGTAAAAACATTTTTGCAAACATTTCCTAATGTGCATCGAAATGTGTTGATGGAAACATGGCTTATTAGAGGTGTCCATGAGTCCAAAATATTGGTCCCAGTCTGAAAAGAACCGATAGCAAACCAACCTGAACCTGTACTGCAGTCGAGCCAAATAGATCCTAATAGATAGAGAACACCAACACCAGAGCAGCCGATCAATTAACAAGACGCTGCAGATGAAAGTAGCAGCAGCATAACAATTATGTCCTAAGAACAAATTTAAAGTCGTAGAAAGTTCCAAGACTAATTTGTTTGTATGCCTTTAAGACTGCTTCTTTAAAATAATTAAAAGATCTATTTTCTCCTCCTGCATCAATATTCTGTTGCCGACTGCGTAATTAAATAAACAGAAGATAATCATTTTCTAGCCAATTTAACATCCGTGAAACAAATTCCAAAAAGTAAATATCACTTAAGTGAATACATTTTTTTCTCCCACTGTGATTATGGCACAATTAGACATGATGACACACAGATCTGAGACCTGTGGCAGTAAAACCATTCACAACCAAGTCAGAGTGTTATGGACCCGGTCTGACCCAGGTTGAGTTTTTACCTCAGCAAAGAGTGGACCAGTGGAGTCCATACGCAGTGACAAGCATCCGTTCATGCTTGTTGATAATTGTCAATCATAAAACCAGTGTATTGCCATTTTTTAGATGTGGGACACTCTCCAACCACAAGTGTAGGTATTGGGACAAACCTACTGACAATATAGTAACTTCCACAAGGTTTTAGTTATGTCTACATTGTGCATTCCAGTGTTGGCCAGAGGTGATTCAGCTCCCGAGTGAATAAACTTTATAGTCCTTCAGGATCCCTCAAAGGACACGAGTAAGATTCTTGTGTTGTGGCTATTGCTGAGAAGCAATACTCTTCTCGGCAGGACAGTCTTGAGATGCAAATATTATTTACTGAATATTTGAAAAATGACCGATGGAGGAGAATAATGGCTTCAGCGTGGGGGAAGACTAAGGGATGATATGCAGTGGTTTTTCGGGCTTTGCAGATCCCCAGGGGCACCAAGGAGAGAAAAAAGGGGAGTGAGGGTGAGGCACGAAAATGAACAGGCATGCAGATCAGAAAGGCATTTATAGACGACAGGAAGAGTTGTTTTTGAGATGTGGTCCTGCTCCTGAATTTCAGCTAAATGTCTACTGTCTCCTAAATGTATCTATTCCAGCAAACCATGCACGCCTACACACCACACAAGGTGTTCTGCAGCACGATTTAGTGCCACTGTCGACTATTTTAGCAGTTTCTTTTCACTCCTTTAGTATTAATATTTTGAGTGTGATGCGTTTTTCCTCCAAATGTTGTTTCATTTATAGTTTTCTGGAGCAGAATAAAACACAGTTTGACTTTCATGTGTTGTAATTGACCTTACAGTAAGTCCCAGTTGGTAATAAGTGTTTGGACTGTGGCTTTGTACTTTCTTGCCAGCTACTGTAAACACATTACTAGAGATTTTGCCCAGGAGCCAGCTCTGCGGAAACTGTTGTTTTTGCTGTCTTGGGGAAGCAAATGGAGATGAGAGCACTGTACATTTTGTCAGTCCATAGACAAGGTGTCATTTTCTTAAAATGAAATATATGGTAATTCATCTGTTGACTCATCAGATTTATAACATGGATTGTGTTTTTGGACAGGTAATGTAAATGAAAAACAGTTTTCCTGCTATAACTTCCACCTCATACCGCAGTTGCTGTATTGCATCAAGTTTATTATCAGCTTTTTCATGTCTGCAGTGGCTGTTTGCTGAATTAAAACATGCCAAAAAACACTCTATTTCAATAAGTAATTAAAGCCAACTCATTCATCAGCTGCATAAACAAGCAAGTATTTCACATCGGAGATTTATCATAATTACAATAAAGTAATGTGGCTGTGGCTGTCGCAGGCTGATACCTGATACCTCAGTTCTCTGCAGCCCTGAACATTTTAAGCTATCAGCACACACATTAGACCTGTAAAGGGCCAATGTGTGTGCTGAAAGCGGTGGTGTAAGATATAGGTGATTGTTGCCAGCACAGAGCTCAGACTTGATATACCGAATGAGTGATTTTCTGCACACCTACATGGCGAGAGAATTTTTGGGAGTAGCAGTAAAATAGCTGATGCACAACGTCTGCGCTTTTCTGAAAATGAGGATATTCAGTCATTCAGAACTTAACTTCCACATGTTCCATTTTTGACTCCCCGCTGACAGCAACACATCTCTCATGTGCTGCTGCAACAAACAAAAGTGTAATACATAGGATTTACAGGCTATTGCTGTGAAAAAGCTTTTGTCGGATCAGCTTTTTTTTTTTTTTTGGACCAATAAGAATAAAGGAAACTATAATCAGACGCACACACAGTCATCTTGTGAGCCCAGGATTTATGTTAATCACGGTCCTTGTATATCATAACAGCGTCTCTTGACTTTAAAATCCTCTGTAGATTTATGGATAACAGCCCTTCTTAACCTCCTGACCCGTCCAACATGCAGTCCTCCAGAAGGAGAGGGCACAGCCAGTGGAGGTAAACGCCAGATCGGTGGGGGTTGGGGGAGAAGAGATACAGCTGGATCATTACATTGCCCACAGCACTCTCTGCATCGATCAGAAAACAGCTATAATAACCTTTCAAAAGCATGCTCCTGGCAAGGGAGCGTGTGAAAAAAGAAAACACCTGCCCGATTTTGTCAATAGGTACCTAAATTATGTTGTAGCAGCTATGAATGGACACATTCTTTATATTGTTTCACTGGTTTGGAATCTCTAATCTGTGCAGGCGAGACATCTATCTGCAAAATAAGTTAGAGTAACTAACAAGCAAGGAAACAAATGAAACAAAATTAAAACTTGAAGCTGACATTGAGATTAATTAACAAATCCTATAGGACAGCAGAACACATGGCGGGAAATTGTAAAACAACAACAAGATGCGTTAAACTGACAGGGGCAATAGATTCAAATATAGTTCCCATGCAGCGGCTGATTTATAAGTTCATTATGAAAGGCTATGTTTCACATCCATCTTTGTTGCTTCGATATGCATGAACTGTTGCTCGCCTCGCTTTCAATCAGGGCTCGTTGCTCCGGCGTGTTGCTCGTCAGGATGTTTACAGATGGTGTCAAAGCAGGGAAAGAGAGAGCAGGAGAGGAACAAGAGAGAGATGATGAGAAAGATGTTAAACACAAAGATGATGTTGGAGGAACAAAGAGGATTTGAACCAAATAGAAATTCATCAAAGCGGCTCATCACAAACGGCACAAAAGCGAAATGCAGAAGTAATAAAGTATTTTGTGGCATCACCGAGATAAAAATAGGCAACCTGGAGAGCCTGAATACTGGTCTGAACATTATGTAATTAGTTATTCTCTTCTATAATTGCACTGCCTTTAGCAAAGCAAAAAGGAAAGGAAACATGGGAGCCACAGTATGTAAATAGAGCGAGTAGCACTAGCAGATATTGGTCAAAGTGTAGGGTAGATTCCAGGAAGAACCATTATTTTCCATTTAGAGGAAACTAATGGTCAACTGCTCATTTACTAATGGACCCTGCCAACACACAAACTGAGAGGAGGGTGGGGGAAACACATTCTCACTTGTTTCAGTGTTTTTCCACTGGCCAATCAACCCCGTTTGAAGTACACACTAGAGCCGTTTGGCAGGTCTCAACTCCCACTAGAAGAGAAAAAACCCAGGATGTTGCATGTGCAGTTTTGATCTCCAGCCCGTAAAGGAAAGCTTCTCTGGGTAGATATAAATATCACAGTGTGGAGAAGGCAACGTGAACGTCGTGAGGCTTCATGCAGTTCTTGGCCAAAGCTCGCACGAGACACAATGCACATGAGAAATCAGAAAAAAAACAGGAGAGAAACGAGGCAGCAAACTGCATTACGGGGAATAAATTCCTCTTACGTCAGCAGATCTTTCTTTCTATCTGTCTTCCTCTTGCTCACGCAGTGCCAAAACAGCCAATTTTCTAATCAGAGCAGTTTGCCGTGTGATTAAATATGAAATGTGATTAAGATGCTGCTGTGAAAATGATGTGTTTGTGAATGCATGCCTACACGCTCATCCAGCTTCTAGTTTTCATCAGCAGCTCCCATTTTGGGACGACGATCTGGAGGAGATCAATAACCAATTGTAGCTGTGTGTGTTCTGTGTGTGTGTGTCTGTGTGGGTCATGGTTGAGAGCAGCAGCAATCCACTTACCTTCTGTCACCGTGTGTTCATAAATGCTGAGGCTGCTTGAAAAGTTGATCGAATTTGAATGCTTTCAGTGACAGTGATGACAAACAGAAGGTGGAGTAGAGTCAATAAATTGAGTTGCTGCATATGCCACCGGTGGTGGGCAAGTTACTTGAAAGCTAAAATCAATTGGTCATGACACATTACATTGAAAACATAATTAGTCTACATGACTTCAGCAGCAAAAGTAATGCATTACATTACAACCCAGTCCCATCAAAGATTCCACCAAATCCTCCTCAACACATCTTTTATATGTAACACATATAGAGTGGGAAAAATATTGTGGTTTACTGAATAGAGATACAGTTGGTATTTAAAGGAATGCCCACAAAATGTCACAGCTGTTTATGCCGAAGGGTAAGACAAGGCATTCAGCTTCTGTGTTGCTTTCTGCACATCAGATAAACTTAAACATCCAGAGTTGCGGTTTGATATTTCACCAAATCAAGGCACAGAACCAACACAAGTGGGCTGATCAGGTGATCAGCGAGCAGTTCAATCCCCTGGCTGCACGCCGAAGTGTCGTGACAAGATGCTGAACCCCAAATTGCTCCCGTAGGCTGCACCTTCGGTGTGTGAATGTGTATGAATGGTTAGCTCAGGACTTATGCATTACAATTACATAGAAAATTTCCATCCATTTGAATTACATAGGTTTAATATAAGTTAACTAATAAACTTAATGTGAAGCAAGTAATAAGATTTATGTAATAGTACTAGTAAATTCAATGTGCTTCCACTACACAGTAGTGTAGTAGTAACCAGGTTTATGCATTCAGTATTAATAAAGACAATTTGTTTGTCCAAACAGAACAGCAAAAATGAATGCAGTCGTTTTGAGGTTATTAGTACTATTACATAAATCTTATTACTTGCTTCAGATTAAGTTTGTTAGTTTATTTATATTAAAACTATGTCATTCAAATGGATGGAAATTTTCTATGTAATTGAAATGCATAAGTGGCCTAAAAATTGTTTGGGGGGTATGAATGTGTGTGAATGATTGAAGATATGTAGTGGGGTGTCGATTAGCTCAGTTGATAGAGCCCCATGTACGAAGCCTTGCCGCAGCGGCCCAGGGTTTGCTTTGTCTAAACAGTGTTAGATAGTTTCAGGGGCAAATTAATGTTGGATTAATCTTTCTAAGGTAAGTGAACTAAATTAAATACTATGTTTTAGCCTAAACTTTGCAAACGATGTAAATTTCTTCACAACTGTTTTACAACAGCTAACAAATTAATACAGTAATGTTAGCTTCCGAGCTCTATCCAGTTTAAAGTGTAATGCTTTAGCTCCCCTATTCATTACTATGTTTTAAATTGTGTTGCTGTAAGTTTACAAAAAGGAGGATATAAGTCACCCAGACTACAAAAAGGCTGGACCACAACAGGAAATGTGAGCAGGATTCATAGCGTTAATGGCAGTTTAATGGATCATATCTATAATGTAATAGTGTCTGTGAGGAGGACACTTTGGCCCATTAAGTTGGATCTTTATTAGAGATGGACAACATCTGATCAAATTCTGAATGTAACTGAATGAAATGAATGTAATTCCTTAATGTAGCATTCAAGTGACAGCAATGAGACATGACATCTTGTTAACATTAGCATTTGTGTTTAAAAAACACACTTTCCCATCATTTCCCTGCTGGAGGAAAGGACTGTTTTTCCCCTTCACCGACTCCTCCCTGACCTCACCCTCACCTATGATGAGATACTGACAGTTTGCATCCAGACGCTGGCTAGCTTAGCCTTGGCAACTGCATACAGCTCTCCGTAAAGCCCTGACGTTAAGTGTGGGGTTCATTTATTATTTTACCTTTATTCATTAAAAAAACAATTCTCTTTTACAGTAACGACCTAACCAGGTGGGAGTAACAGGAGGTAAATCGATAGCAAGCCAGCTAAAAACACACAACTTGTGAGTAAGACAACTTTGGAATTAATTGGCCTGAGCCAGCTGTGCCAGACTAGCATGTCTCTCCACTGAAAATTATATTACCTCACCATCTAACTCTGTAAGACAGCGAATAAGCTGTCGTCTAAATGTCAAAGTAATGGGGCATTATTGGGATTAGCAATTGTGATGTAACTACTGAATTTCAATCCCTTACACTGCTTGTTTCTGAAAAAATAATCATAATGTTATGACTAAGTAATGTGTTATTGCCAAAAAGTGTTGATTAAAGGTGTTGGTGGACTGGATACTACATGTTTTTTTTTAATTTTTGCTTCAGCGCTCTGGATGAGACATTTTCTGCTGCTTAATTTTGAACCAAGGATGAGTACTGTCTGCTCCTTCATTGTAAATGTAGACAGTTCGACTTTCAGTGACACCAAATTTAAACAGATCTTCAAAAACACAGACAGACAGAGATGCAGAGTTGCCGCCTGTAGCCCCGGCTGTGTTCCACGTCTTCTCTAAACATGAGTTGTCTTGTTGGCCAGCAGGTGGTCTGCTGGTATGGCTGGGTCTACAGAGGACTAATGATCAGTGACAGACTGGCTCCTCCAGATGGAAGTGACATCTAACAGTCCTTGCTTGATATGCTTTTTGTCCCCAAAATCATCCATCTTCTCTCCATCTCTCCCTCAGTGTCTCCCTGACTTCAGCATTGTATTTATCAGATAGATACAAGAGTGGTATATATCTGCTCAGCATATTAAATAAGCATATTTCCCAAACTATAGATTTAAACCTGCATGTATTGATTTTCCTTAGCCACTCTGAGCTCACGACATTGACATATAGTACTCAATGAAGTTGATATAGCAAACATGCCAATAGTTGCCTAATTAACACCCAGCAGACACAGCAGCATTAGCATTCATTTGGAGCCATGTTCCAGAGGCTGCCTTTTTGCACTGATTTTGTTCTCCACCAACTAGTTAACCAGCTTGTTGCTAACTTTGTGCACAGCTGCCTAATGTGGCTGGAGACAAGGTTGATGAGAGCAATTAAAGTGACATTATTATCTTTTTAACTTTATTCAGGACCACAGTGAATATAACATTCAAGCGCATCTGTCTATCTGTGAAAGACAGAAAAACATTACATCACTTCGGTTGGTTGGATTCAGGCCCAGATTGCTTTTTGTTTGAGGCAAAAACCGAAACCTCAAAAAGTAGAAGAAATATGCTGGGGAATATAAAGTAGCTTGCACAGTATGTCTTCTTCACCATTTTAATAGCCACTATTAGCTATTAATCCCACAGCGTTCCTTCAAATTGAACACCTCCGTAGCATCTCTATCCCCTCTCCTTCTTTAGGTTTCAGCATTTTTTGCTCTGCTCTTTCCAACTCCTTCTCACCCTCCCCCTCCTCTAGTCCCCCTCGACCCCCCCCCCCCCCCCAAAAAAAAAAAAAAAAAAAAAACTGAAAAAAATCTGAAAAGTATTTTTATTCCCCTCCAGTGGCGTTACTGCACTCCCCACTCTAGGGACCGCATATTAAACCTCGCCTCACCATCGATCTCAGATAAACACATTATGTTCCATCTCGAGCACAAAATGCAATTTTGATCCGGCCATAATGACACGGTGCAGTGGGACAAAGCAAAATAACCACAGCTAACAAACCACGCTTCTGTTATATATATATATATATATATATATATATATATATATATATATATATATATATATATTTATATATTTATAACATAGCTGGTAGCTGGTGTTTTTGCTTGCAGGACCAGAAAATGCTGAAATAATGATGTTCATGATGATGCAAGTGCGAGTTTCATACATTTAATTTTTCCTACATCTAAGGTGACGTGATGTAGAAGGTGCTTCATGATAATTACTGAGCATGTGGCTTTAAAGGTTGGCCAAGAAGAGGGAGACCTCCATCCTCAAAGCCAGCTGGATCCTTGGAGTCAGATCAAACGCTTTACCGCTTGCAGACGGTGGAAACATGCCCTTAGTTTGCCAGCATTAAGTCATTCCCAAATACATAACATGCAATATGTGCTTGAGTATATAATGTGCATGTATTTTTGTGTACTCGAATACAACCGTTTGACATCTCAGTGATCCTAAGATATAAAATTCACTTTCATCAGAGAGTGTTGTGTATGCAGTGATGGAGATGTGTATCTGTGTGTGTGTGTCATGTCTGTGTGTTTGCAGACACGTGTGCATGTTGTTTTGGTGGATTTGTGAGCTGGAGGGCTGCAACCCTGTTTCCACAGTCTACAGTGTTTGATCTCACTCCAAGGCTGTTGGCTTCACCCTCAGCCATGAGGATGAAGGTCTCTGTGTCCCCAGACCCTTTAATTCATGGACATACACACACTAACCGATTCCACACAGATAACAGCTGGTGATTCACAACTTTTCGATTTTAGCGACAAACTCCACAATCGTGACTAGTTAGAGCTAGATGCAAGCAGCCAAGTCATATACAGAGAATAAATCATGCAGCTTCAGCAGCAGTTTTATCAGAAGACTTTCTGAATTAAATTCCAAGTCCTCAGAACCCCTGTGACAATCAATAATTCTCGCCCTTGCTGAAGAAGCTAAAACAGAGATGGAAAAAGAGATATGGGGTGTGTTTGTTGCATTCGGGGGGACAGATTTAGAAAGACACCGAGACGTTGAAATTTGAGGTGGACTGAGACAGAAACAAAACTTCTGGAAAGTTTCACGTTGTCCATCCTTCTCCTCATGGACCTAGACAGAGAGGATGAGCACATGATAATGATGAAGTACATCCACATACAGTGTATCCATAATCTGTTTACACCATGGGCATCTATGGATTACAGCATCAATAATACAATACTGGACTGCAGTACACTCACAGTATGATAATGATGGTATCACATGGGATTCGACAAAATGCAGCATATTTCAGGTCAGTCATCAACTGCAATTTCTACTCTAAGAATGTTTAAGAAGAGATGCAATGCCTTTAATTTTAGTTTGTACTCACTTGACATGATGTAGTAAAACAGCAGGCTGAACTCCCACATTACAGAGCAGAGGCACAGTGAAAGCATGAGGCGATATTCTGCATTTAATGTTTTGTCCACTCATGAAAAGGCCAAAACTATCAACGAAATAAATGATCCTCCCACCAAGTACTTTCCTGTGTAACCAAAGCCTGATACATTCTCAGCTGTTGTCCAAAAACACATCAATAAGCCACACTGTTGCACCGGGTGTTCCAATGAAAATTCAGTTTATATTGATTCAATCCAACATACATCGTCCTGCTGCTGTAAACGTATAGCTTTTATTCATTTTATTCAATTTAAAGTTTCTCGTGTTCCGTTTCAGACAATTGTATAAGCAATTTGTAAACATGATGAATTTTCGGACATTAAAGGACCAGTGTGTAGGATTAAGTGGCATGAAAGTTTTTCCTTCTGTGCATGAAAGATGTTCTGTTACGATTTGGTGTGATATAAATACAATTGATGTGAATCTATCAGTGGAGTTGCAGGTTGCAGCCTTGTAACCTCAAGCCTGAATCCCACCAGGCACGGCTGCGACGCGGCCGGTGGAGCAGATGGCGACTGTTCTAGACAATGATTGTTTTGCATGTTTCAGAAGCTTCCCAGAGGCATCTCTCTGCTCTGCTTTGCAGAGAATACGTGGCTGTCCGGAAGATCAAGTTGTCCTGAAGTCAGACACAGAACTGGCATAGAGAATCTGGTCAATTTTCAAAATAAAACACCCTATGCAGACTTCCAAAAGGGAAACTATTTAACTGTGCAGCCTACTACTACTCTTGGTAGAAGCACATAAACCAAGGAAAAGTTTGACCAACTTAACAAAGTTGGGCAAAACACTCCTGGTAGTATATGAAGCTGCGTAGAGAGCAGACCAAACCAACATCGTGTCTATCGTCATAGAGCCATAACTTCTCCTTTGTAGAATAAAGGAGAAACTATGATGGTCACAAAAAGGCCTATCTTGAACCAGTGTCTATTGTGTCCATTCTGGGATACTGTAGAAACATGACGATTACCTGCTTTATCTGTAGATCTAAGGGCTCATTTTGAGGTAACAAAGACAACATCACAACACAAACACAGCATCTCTTTTTTGCAGTAATGAAAACATACATATAATGTTCAGTTTCTGCCTTATATCTTACACACTGGAATTCCTTTAACTTGCAATGATGAGTTGAATGAATGTACCGCTGGAAGTTAATTAGACTCATCAAATTTTCTAAAGAAACATCATTAGTATATTTGCAGACTTCCCAGCATACATTGTTTAGAGGTTTAAACTCTCCAGAGACCCCCCTTTTGGTAATTTAAAGAAAATATTCATGATGAAACAAATTTGGGGCTTTTGAGGACTTGGGGCTGGATACCGCAGAGAGCTGTCAGTGCATCAGTAATGCATCAAATGACAACCTAATGCAATATACATTGGACATATGTACATTTACATTTACATATCATAGATTAGAACATCCAACATTATATGAAATAGTTAAATTAGCTCCACCTCCAGCAGCTGCATTAAAATGCTGCTCACATGTTGATGCATCAGTAGCAATAATCCAGTATGAGAATACAACAATACCAGACTAACAGGCGCCCTGTTCTGCATAAACTACTTTAACTTTTTGATGCTTAAAGTAAATGTTGCTGATAATACTTTCATACTTTAAACACGCTTTTAAATGCAGAATGAATCAGTGTATTTTTACATGGTCTCACTGCTACTCCTTCCACTAATTGCTACCTTGACTCTTCACACAGTAGCGTGGCTTGTTTACCACCAGCTGATACAAAGCAGCCACAAGGTGACCCCGCTGAGACAGCTCTTTACCTCCTGTTCCCCCCGTCTTCAGGGACTTCATGGCAGTAATGCCACAGAGCGGGATTAATAGAAAGACCAGAGCGAGAGAGATGGCGTTACCTCACAATTTCCAGCAGCTCTTATTTGTTGCGGATTGAACCAAGGCCAGCTGTGAGAGGAAGGAGGTAATTTAAGCACCTGTGGTGGATTGAAGACCTCTTGTTTCTCCTCCATCACCCTCTCCTCTCTCCCTCTTGTGTTATTGCTCTTTCTCTCCCCTCCTCTCTCTCTCTCTATGTTCTATTTCCCCTGCAGTGGTTATTCCTGTCTGCCTATCCTGCAACAATCCCCCACCTCATGAGCAGAAATGATATGTACCCTTATATATAGCAGGGTATAAGTAAATAGAAACTGTGGAGAAATGTTACAGACAGATCTTCTGCTGTTGTCCATGGGGAGAAAGGGAATAAGAAATGTTTGAGATAACATCCTTAGCCTTTTGCTGACTGGATTTAATCTCTAGCCCAAAACTTTGTTTTCTGCTTCACTGTCTGCTTGTCAGTAGGTTTTGTGGAAGGAGAGAAAAGTGTGAGTAGCTGTGAGAGCCTGGAGTGACTGACACATAGGAGAGTGCTGCAGCGTGCTAACACTTTGAGGGTGATATTGAGAATGTGGGAGTATGAAAGATAGATTAAAAGCGATCAGAGCATTAGAGAAACTGACAGAGGAAGAACAAGCAAGAAATAATTAGAGCAAGTCTCTTTTTGCACGTGCCTCCTCTGTGTTTTTACATGTATGCGCTTGAGTCTTGCATCCCTCTTTGTGTGTTAATGTGTCTATATGAGCATGCATGCCTAAGTACGCCTGCACGTGATTAATGATGAATGTGATCTGCATTTACAGAGCAGCTCCTTTTAAATATAATATACCAGAAGATAAATGAGGTATTCTCCTCTTCTGTGCACAGATCATTTCAAGAAAGCAACTTTAAAATGTGGATTAAGGCTTTAAAACGAATATAAAGACAGATTAGGTTTTATGGTCCATACACAAAAGAAAATGAGGTAATACCCGTTATATTGCATGCGCTAGAAAATAAGAGCTTTATATAAGCATGTGCCATATTTTAGTCCCCTTTATACATGCATAATTTATATTTGGTCCAGAAGTTAGAGAAATAAATGATTAGGTCTATGCGTCATCTCATGCCAGACAGCACCCATCTGTGCTTCGATGGTTACCATTACATTCGTGAGTGTGTGTGTTAGTGTAGGCTGGTGTGTCTGTATTTGTGCAAGAAGGAGAAAGAAAAAAAGAAGAGAGTAAAAGAAAGGCAAAGCAAGAGGGAACATACTGCCAGTGAGCATGCACAGCTTGAGTATATTTTTACAGGCTTCCCGTAACAGGGAAGACAGTCTGGATGCTGCTGGGTGTAAGGCGTGTCATTAAAAGTTTCGCAGGCACACTGGATAGCTGTCAGAGCCCATGCCAATTAGTGCCACTTTAGGTGTCAGTCTGGTAGGCAGGAGAGACGAAAGGCAGAGAGGAGCACCAGGAGAACCCTGCTGACGGAGCCTTCCTGCTCAGCTGAGCATCCTACAAAACATTGGCTCGGCTTGATACAAATAGAAGCAGGAGCCTCTGTTTCATCCACATGGCAAATTCCATTTTAATGCATATAGGCTATACGTGTGAGAGGAGAGAACACCCCATTACGTCAACCCTAAACAAATCCCCCTGCTCTCCAGCTATGAATTGCTGCTATTTTCTACCTAGTAAGCATTCAGTTTAATCAAAGTGGGGCAAAAGCATTACTAACCACAGCCAAGAGTCAAGACAGATACACAAGGGCTGTGTTTCTGATCTACTGGCCCATATTACTGCAGCTTTGACAACCTTTTTTCAATTTTCTAGGTCTGTTAAATATACCCTGTGGAGTTTTTGACCTCTAGTTGAGCTGTGCGCCGATGTTTTGATGAGCTTGTGTCTTTATTGTTTGTACTGTGCTTCGGTATTACGTGGACATGCACATAAGAAGCAAGGGGCTGACGTAAAAGTCATTTCTGCAGTTAGCTGCTGTTGGTTACGTGCTTTAAAAGGTAGCACTACAACAATAAAACAGGAGAGGAAGAGTAAACAATGTAGGTTTTAAAATATTCAGGAAAAGGCTTTGGATATGTTTTATTACACCTCCGGGGGAAACTAAATGTGTTGCAGAGAAACAAGTGTAATCAAAACTTTCTTTGTTTACAATGAAAACTCCACATGGAACCTTTAAATCTGTCTTAATCTGCTGAAAGGACAGATGAGAGTCACACACAGGATTATACCGGTAATAAAGGCAAGGGTAATAACTCACCTTTTATTATGTACCTTATATTGAGCTACCAATGTGGACCCACCAAAGAAAATGTGGCTAGAAAATCAAATACCAAACCATTAATCTAAAAACCAATGTTTGTGCTTCTTATTCAGAAAACTACAAAACCAAACACAATAAGCAGGACATTGTATCATTGGCAAGCATCCAAAAAAACAGATTCTCAAGGTGTTAAAACACAATATAACATAATGCAAAAATTAGCACCGTGCTTTTAAAAGGGGGGCAGGTTGAGTGCTAGTTTTGTTACAGTTTTACATAATGCTGCAGTACTCCATAATGACGGTATTTACTGTTGAACACATGCAAATTGTGGTTTCACAGTATTTCACTCTGTGTGGAAACTGTGCAGGACAAAGTACTGCCAGGGTCATAGAGACCTGAGGGTGCAAACATTGTTGAACAGTGCAGATGGACAACAACACCAGCAGCCGGAGGGCAATTTGGAGTCAAGCCACAATATTGACACTGGTCTAAATGCTATACTGAAAACTGTGTACTGACATACATTATGTATACCTTACCCATTCATATTATAGGTCACTGGGGGGCGAAGCAGTGAGCGTAATGAATACTGAGAACTGCCTGAGGTTTTGTTTCATCAGAGATGCTGGCAAATATTTCAGTGTATTGATTGAGAATTGAAACTTTCACTTTTGTTTTGCTGAGAGTTTTGGCAAGAGAATAAGAACAATTCAGAAGAATGGGAACACATACTGCGTATTAAAAGTCTAACTCCATATGAAAGGAAAAGTCAGTAAAGGTGTTTGTTTCAGTAGTTTTCACTGAGCAGGCTGTGAGATAATCTTTGAAAATTTGTGTGTTTGTGTTAATCGTCTTGCCCATATTCTCAAAACAAAATAAAAACTTTTGAATGTGTTTTTTGGTATCTGCAGTATTAATAATTTTGGTTCTACTTTCAGAGAAATGTTTGGGGGGAAAAAAACAAATTCACTGCAACAAAGAACTTGCATCAACAGATGTTATTACAAAACAAAATCAATTATGTACAGGTTTCTCCCAGAGTATCGATGGAGAAATAGTCTGCAATTGACGAAAGGTTGCGAAATCAAGACACTACTGGAATCAATTCAGCATTGTCTTTGCTCCAATTATGCCGAGCCTTCTGGAGGTGTCACACAGATTTGTCCACAAGCTGTGTTAGTTAATTTGTACTGTACAGTTTGTGATATGATAAGAGACAGACTGAAACTGTGAGTGGTCTCATTAATTAAAATGCTTTCCAGCTGTCAACTTCCCCAAGAAAAGTTTATTTTTTTCAATATGTTTCAAGAGTATAGCATAGCTCAAAACACAAGGTGCCCTTCTGTTGCTTGTGCAGTTTTGTATTTCGTTTTTTTCTCTCCTGAAATTGCCTCAGCTGTTGCTCTCGAATATTTTCCTTCAGTATGTTTAGTGTTTTTTTTAAAAACGTATTATCGAGACACTGAGGTTATACATATAGAGCCAATGAGCTATCAGGTTTTTAGCCATACTAGCGACAGCGGCTCTAGGGATGATGACATTTGTCTGTCGTATGGTTCAGCCTGAAATGTCTCAACAACTAATGTTGCCACGAAATGTTCATGATCCCCAGAGGTTAAAACCTACTAACTTCTGCGAACCTCTGACTTTTGAACTAGTGCCACCATGAGCTTCACATTTATGTATTTTAATAAAACAGCTATCACATGGATTGCCAGCCTTTCATGGTACCAAGAGGATGAATTGGCCTTGACTTTTCCTCTAGAGCTAAATTAGAGCTAAAACAGAATTTTCTACATACATTCATGACTCCCAGATGATGAATCCTACAGACTTAGTAGTTAGTTTGTAGTGCTAGTCCTAAGTAGTAGTAGTAAACTGAAGGTTTTCTTCTCATCCAGGTCATATTTCTTTGAAAGTTAAATTTGGGGCAACTAGGAGATGGTTGTAGATCCATAAAGACAATTCAGTTCACAACTGAAGAATTTCATTGTCTTAGTACTTGTACTTTGTGCAAAGACAATAAAGTTGAATCTTATCTAATCTAATCTAATCTAATCTAATCTAATCTAAGAAGTCTTTAGGATGACAGATAGAACATCTTCATGGACCAATTCCAGTTGAGTAGTAGTTGTTTTGAGTAAAATGCCTCAACAATTTTTAAAATGCATTGCCACGAAATTCATGTTCAATCAGGAAGACCAGATCTTTATGCCTCATTCATTCACAGTTCTCTCTCTCTTTCCCTGCTTTGAATTTATTCAGCTGACTGTGAACTTTTACTGTTTTAGCTGTACCAGCCACGATCATCAATAATGTTGTTACTGTTCTCCTGTTCTCCTATTTGCTGCTGTCACGTCCTTTCAGTGCAAAATCGTTACGACCCTCCTTCACCCCATTCACCTGTAGTCCATCATATGCAGTGCCCAGTTTGAGCTCATCATTCAACTCACAAATTAACTCTTCATCACATCCAGATGTTCATTATTCTCTTTATTTTTTACTAGACTCCATCAGGGAGTTTTCTATACAGCTTCACCAACCCTTGCAAATATGATGTGAAGACTTTTCACATTTCTCATTTTTGTTGTGCACATGCCAAAGATATTTGTTCATTCACACTTAATTCTCCTCTCATTGAAATAACTTTAATTCCTTGGCTTTTATTATCTAGCACCTCCAAAAAAGCACCACTGTACAAGAGTAGAGCCTCACAGAGCTGCATATCCATAGAGTCTCAGTCTATTTTTGGCAGCTACTAAAAGTTTAGCTATAAATAGTCAGAGAGTTTTGAAGAGTAAGGTCATTTTGCCTGAGCAAAATCGTCTCACTCGCTGTTTTTAGTTGTCTCTTGTTGTTTAGACATTAGGACTAATGGTCAACAACTGTTTCTTCTGATACAGCATCAGCCTTGCTCCTGTAGGCCAACAGCAAACTGTAGTATGCAAGCAGACAGTATATTGATTTCCAATATTAGTAAATGTGAGGAACTCCAGTCAATAGAACATCTTGTACAGTTACAGTCTAAGCGATTTTCATGGTCTGTACACATTACGAACCAATATTAGAGATACATTTGAAGCTAAATTCCATATTTGTAAAGCTATATATAACAGCCCTGTGATGAATAATAAATCTCTCTATCTAGCTATCATCATTAGATGCTTTTTCTCTCGTTAAATAAAGCAATTACTTTATGTCAGCACAGTCACTCACAGGACAACCCTGGACCTCCATTAAAAAACTAAATGACACTGAATTATACATAACCACAAGTTCATTACCATAAATATTACTGAAAGTAATTATCTCCAGGCTGTTCAAGAAGGAATTTAGTTTTTTAAAATGTTCCTTTTTCAAATGCCCTGTTCATCATTTGTAAATCTGAAAATTACTAGACTGTTACATGAAATGGAAATTGACAACATCTTTCATCCAACCATAATGAAGTTACATCTTATGTCTATCCATGTTCATAATTCCGACATCAGTACACAGGCCCTGATGGATGTAGCCCCTGTGAATGCTCTTGTAGACATCTAGCTTGCATTTTAGAAGGAAAAGAGGCAAAATGAAAACAACTTTTTGGAGTTAAGAAGTAGAAACAATATATTGTGTCCATTATAGATGCTGTACGTGTTTGAACCAATACATGCTTGCAGATGACACTGCTGAGCATTATGGCCTACATAAATTAGTGAGATAGCCTCTAATTTTGCTTTGAAGACAAACAAAAATTGTTATAGTGTTAAATATTTAAGAATGACTACAATGGATGATCAATTTAAGTTTGTCATTGTATTTGAATGATTTTTTTTACTAAACCCTATTCGTCTAATTTGCCTAAAAAATAGCTAGCTTGTTGACTACATGGCTTCATTTAGGAAAGACTGATGTTGTGTATTAATTTTGAGTACTTTGAGTACCCAGATCAAAAGCTTGAGTGTGGAACGATGGACACCTCTCACCCTCCATGGTCACCATTTTGGCTACACAGTGGAAGCGGAGGGACCACCAGGATTGCAATAATGGCGGCTGAGGAAGGTGCTGGAGCTGAAGCAGTCTCAGAGAGTACTGCAATATACAAATGTCAAATGTTGATGTTAATGCTCTGCCCAGTTGCAATCCGACAAAGAAAAAGCTGTAAAATGAGGCGATAAGTCATAAGTGCATTACAGCCGTACACAGACTGATACTGGATTGAGTGTAACACATAGAAGAGTACTAATGGAAGTATCTGAGTTGAGACACAGCGTGAGACACAATTGACTGATAATAAATGATAGTAGGCTATGATTAGTACGTACATTGTTTCCTTTCATACTGAAAGTTAGATGAGAAGAATGAGAAGAATGCTACACCTATGCTAAATATGAAGATACAGCCAGGTAGGTAATTCGGTTGGTTGTTATCAGAAGCCCAGGGAACTTGCTGGCCTAGCTCTGTCTGAAAGTTAAAAATCTCCACCAGTACTTCTAAAACTCAGAAATTTGCATTTGTTTAATCCATACCACAACAGAAATGTAAAAGTTAACGATTTCACCGAGGGTTATGTGGTTAACTTGGCACCATAAGGTTGCTGGCTAATCAGCCAAGACTCCTGGAAGTCCCTGTCCCTTCAATTCTCAAGTAACTACGAAGAAATGCATCTTCATGGTCCTAGGAAGTAAAATTGTTTAAAGGAAAGGGAGAAGAAGAACAGAATCTTGCAAGCTGGCCAGAGTCTTGAGATTGTATAGCAATGTGCAGACATATTGACACTGGAGACATATAAACCAATTATATCAAAACTGGTTCACACTGTTATTGAGACAGTTTGCTGAGGGCTATCATAGCAGATGGTACCACTCTCCTGTTGAAGTGAACTTTGTTATAGATCATGTGTATCTGCAGATGGGAGGGAGGATGATGAAACAAGAGTAGAGGAGTGTGGACATTCAGGGTCTAACTTTACATTTTCCACATTAAACCATTATCAGTCTGCAAAAAAACCCCAAATGTTTCTAGCTCATGTTCATACTCATTATTCAGGATTGTCAAACATTTATTTTTGAATACATTACAGCACAGCTGACTGTAATGAGTGCTATTTGTATGCACAGTAATTTCCCTTTGTCAGTGTCATAGCAGTGAATAACACCTGTTAGCACAGCAATGTTTAATGCAGACAAAAGATGGCATCTGCTTCCCTCTTCTTTCTTTTTTTTTTAATTTTTATTTGTCTTTGTTTGACATTTATTTCAGGATTGACATTCAAACCCACAACCTTCCTTTTTTTAAATCCACACTACTACACTGAATCCCTATGAGACCCCACGCAAAAATAGTTTATTCAGTGCTTTAGTGTGACGTTGACTTGGACTGAGTTGGAGGTAAACTAACATGTTTTTTTTAGACATATCTTGCGCCATCTATTGTCAAATAAAAGAAAAAGAATGCGTTTGATTCACTGTGACAGAATGAAATGCGCACCAGCAGGAGGGATTAAACTGATCCCCACCAACAAGAAAATGTAATGATCACAGGCATGAAAATCAAATACAGAACAGAAATCCCTTTTTTTTCCCCCTGAGGCAAATCACACATACAAACACAAACACGCCACAAACTACTGGCTTATTGGTTACAACTATTATGGACCACAATGCACCTGCAGCTAGACTCTGAGAGGAACAGTGCCCTGTCAAAAGAGGCCATTTTGCTGCTGCCTTCTGGTCGTCTTTGCAGCTTCAGCTCATCCTCCCCCAGACACAGTAGCCTTAATAACCTCTTAGATGCTATGTAACAGCTCCTCCCATGAGAAATGGCTGCCAGTTCGACTCTACCGTGTGTGTGTGTGGGGGGGGGGGGAAGAGAGGGGAAAGGCCAGAGAAAGTGTTCACAGAAGAGATGCACATATCAGTTTAGCAGAGCTGCAGCCTTTTTCACAAACAACACTGAAATTAGTTTTATTAATTCATATTTTACAGTGGCTGTCTGTCTGTTAAACTATCTTTCTAGCTATGCACCGCTCTCCCGGTATCCAGTTCAGTGTTACATGCGACAATCTAATTAGAAAATGATAGTTATTGGAAGCCATTCCCGTTTTTAGATACACATTGATCATAATGATACAGAGATACTCCAACTAATGCATGTACTTTACCACCACTTCTGACTTCAAAGAGAGCAGCTTCACACCCCCTGCAACCTCTCAATAATGGACCAGGGCCCCTTAAGTGATCTCTAATGGAAGCTCTTATGGGAGGAGGCACTCATTCATATTCCATATTTCATCCCGCAATACCACCGCTGCTGCAAATGGGTCAAAGAAAATGCCATTGCACACAGGCTTTTGACTCTCCAGGGAATTGCCATGGCTAGAGGGGATGAGGCTGCTGGTAATCCAGATTATATTGGGTTTTTTTCCCCCCCTTTTTCCTAATCTGCATTAATCCAAAACAAGCAGTGTGTGGCGTAAAAACATACCAGGGCATATGTGATAGCGCTGACAAATATAGTTTACGCATCATGCCCAGACACGCTGAATAGTTTGACATTTGGAAATATGTTTCAATCGTACCTCATGTTCATTCATAGCCAGTTGCTCTGCCAACTTGAATCCATTCATCTGGGTGACTCAAAAAGCGCTCTACAATTTGTGTATTATGCAAATGCTTTCCTTGCAACCTCCACTGTAATTTCTGATGAAATTAATCAACACTGTTAGGGTGTAGTTAAAAAGGAACTCATTGAGAATTATGACATGCCGGAATGAGGAATCGGAGGGGGGATGAAAAAAATATGAGCATGCCTTGCTAATTAGCCACCTGCAAATAGGCAGGCTGATCATCCCTCTAACGTTCGCACAGTGTTGTGACTTGTTTTCTCCATTAACCAGCAAGCGGAACATGCCTCAGACGTAATGCTTCATAATAGACAAAACCACAGTGGCTGTTAGGCCAACATGAATGCCGTCGCCAATGTCACCGGAATACAAAATATCAGAAAGGGAGACAGAGAGTGCATCAAATATTGATGCGCTTTACAACAACATCTGCTGTGTGCCATTTATGAAATATTCAGAGATACACACAGAGAAAGGGAGATACTGTACGTGGTGGTTTGTCGTGATCTGGGTGCTCCATATTTTACAGTATATATGCTGAGGTGTGGAACGGAGCATGAACACAGAGCTACTGGAGTATAGGAGAAGATGAAGGAGGAGGGGGGGTGACATGGAAAATCCTCTTATGACACAAAGAGTGCCTGGTGTGAGAGTGGAGCAGCAATAGACGCATTAACAGTAAACTCTCAGAGGTAATTCAGGCCAAGAGTGCTGGCATTTCATCTGCACTTTTATGTGGACTTGGTTAATGACAGCGCTATAACAGTAAAGGCAGTAGACTGAACACCACCCCCCTGATATTTCTGTTTTTTTTATAGCCTGCCAAATAGCCTGGTAAATGCTGGAGAATGGTGCTACAAGAGACAAGAGAGGATCATGGGATAGTGCGTCATGCTCTTCCAGTGAAAGCTTTTCTCACCTACCCACCCCCACAAAAACGACTCCTCATCTATCTACCTATCTATCCATTTATCTATCTACCACCTTTTTTCTTTTTTTTTTTCCTCAACCACCTTCCAATCCCTCGTGCCTCCACTCCTTCCTCGCCTCCCCCCTGTTCTATCTTTCTCTGTCTCCTCTCTCCTGCCTGCCTTCCCCTCTGAGTGTGTTCTGGGACCCGCTAATTCAAAGACCAAGCGGCAACTCATATCCACGATCAGTCGGGTTTAACCAAACTCCCTTAGCCTGTCGACACATCCTAAGTTCAAAGAAGACAAAAGGAAGAGTGGCTGTGGGAAGAGTCAGCCCCCCCTCCCCTTCAACTCCCATAAATCTTTTAATCATGACACTGACAGAAACTATTTTTTCCACCCTTTCTCTCTCCCTTGATATTCCAGTATTTTTCTCTTCTCCTTCTCTTTCTTCTCATGTATTTAACATCCCTCTTGCTCTCCTCTCCTTCCACTCTCCTCACGGCAGTCTTAGCCGATCCTTCTTCTTCTCTCCCTCTCCATTTGACAGCACTCCTTCCCTTCCCTACACCTCCCCCACTCGTTGTCTGTCTACTGTAGAGCCTTAATGAGTACACTGGCAAGGTCTCTAAATTATTCAATAACTGGGAGAAGAAACCCCCCCCCCCCCCCCCCTTGTTATTCCAAAAATAGACTTTCTTATGTTGGGAGTGAATCACTCACAGCTATTAGAAATTGAGATGCTCATTGTTCCATCGTGATGGAGAGGTGAGAGGAAGATTTGACACCATACTGTGAAATACTGGGATAATTATAATCCCATTGCTTTGCATTTGCTGGCATTGCTATGAAATTGTATTTTGGCATTAAACCCTAATGCTTCATCTTATTGCATAACGATACATTATAAGCTCAAATTGTATCCCCCAACATGTTTATCAGAATTGGAAAATCAAGATTGTGCAGGGACATAAAAAATAAGGCTTATCATTGAATCATTCTCACTGAAAAAGTCACAATGGAATACAAGAAACGAAGACTGGATATGTTTTAGTGCAAAAATCGTACCAACGTTCTGATTATTGCCAGATCAGAGTTGAAGGTCTGTTTAAATGTCACTCAGGGCATCACTCTGCCGTCTTGTGAGCCTCTGGAGGGAGCTCAGAAAATAACCCTAATGACATCGTCAGAGCTGTTTTCCAAAGTCTGAGAAAACAATTCTAATGATTACATCATTCATTTGAGTGACTCAAAAAGCGCTCTACCATTTGTGTGTTATGCAAATGCTTTCCACGTGACTCCCACTGTACTTTCTGATTAAATACTTGCCCTCTGCTGCATCGATTTGGATCATATATATTTTCCGCTTTAGGGATGGTAATGTCAGTCTAGCGGTCAGTCCAGGCTCAAATATCTTAACAATTATTGGATGGATTACAATTATATTTTTATGGTCCCCAGAGGATGGATCCCATTAACTTTGGTAATCACCTGACTTCTCCTCAAGTGCCACCGGCAGGTTGACATTTTGTTTTTTTATTGAATTGTCTCAATAACTATTGGATGGACTGCCGCTCTGGTGCAGATTAAGGAAGAATCCTTCTGACTTTAGTGACCTCCTGACTTTTCCTTTAACACCGTCAGGTCCTGGTTTGTGTCTTTGAGCGAGATCTCTCAAGAAAGATTGGATGGATTCAAATTTGTCCAATTTATGATCAAATGCCTGAAAACCTTTAGTTATTTATTTATTAGCAAATGTAGGCACGCTAACAAACTAAAACCAAGATGGTGAACATTACACTTTCTAAACATCAGCACGCCAGCATTGTTATATATGTGTTGGCACGCTCACTTTTGTATTTAGCATAACAGTCTCACAGCACAGCCTCACAAAGCTGTTAGCAAGGGTGTCAGCCAACAGAAAGACACATGCAGTTACCCGGCAGGAAGGTTCTCATGAAAGATGCTGTAGAATTACATCATGGGAAATGTAGGGAACCAGTGTTTTTGGAGCTTGACTCATAGGCAATAAAAGTCAGGATGTCTTGTCCTCTGCTGCATCAATTTGGAACATACTGTATATATTTAAAAAAAAAAAAAAAAAAACTGTCTCTTGTGAGTTCACAACCTTTATGGAAGTGCAATACTTAAATCACTGCAGTACACCTTTTAAGAAAATCTCTTACAGAACAAACATGCAAGTACATAAGACTGACACTTGAACCATACCACCTGAAATATGATTATACTTTTGTAATTAGAATAAATCCAATTTAAAAATATATTTTTTTCAATTATCATTGTTTGTAATGTTGAGTTTGTGAGACATGTCTCCATACATAATGAGTTACAAGCCTTCTTAAAAGCTCTGTAATATAAGCTGGGCTAAACCTATTTATTACTCTCAAAGTAATCAATAAAACCCTCTAAATTCAACAGGAAGCCGGTGTGAGGCACAGAAAGTGGGAGACATCTGATCCCTTCATTTAGTTATAGATAAAAGCCCTGCTGCTGCAAAAGTTGTGAAAGAGCTTTGTTGAGTCAAAAATAATTAACACAGGGTGCAGTAAACATATGAATGGCTTTTTCGTGCTCTAGTTTCTACTTCTATAATTGTATAAAAAAGAAAGTGAATAATGCTTTAACATATGAGGAATTAAATTGCACCTTCTGTAGTAAGCAACCTGCAATGCACGCACAGAATTGATTTATAACCCCATTGCACAGGTAAATAACTTTCTCATTTTAAAACATTGTTTAAAGGGTGCATAAGACACTGTAGGAGCAAAGTGGAAGTTCAAGTTAAATATAATGCATTAGTTATTTTAAAAAAAGTATAAATACTGTGCTTAATTTGAGAATGTTTTGAGGAACAGATCTATTAAGTAAATGTGAATATTACTGCTAATCGTTGTATCATTCATTTATCTGGTAGAGCCTAAAATAGCTAGAGTCAGAGTCACATATGTACACTTTAATACCACAGGTCCCTAAGCTTTTCTGGAGGGCGAAAAAGGACAGCGGCTTGGGTTTGATTTTAAAGACGTGCTTAGAGAAAGCAGTTTTTGGCAGATACAGCAGAATTTAACAAAGTGTGAATCCCATTAATATGCAAGATACACTGTAGCTGCTGTCCTGCATAGGTAATCGAGGTGAAACTTGAAGGCCCAATCCTCAGTTGTACAACTACACCAGCCCGCATTCTAAAGCACCTGCAATTTGGGTATGGATAATTGGACTCTTTGGAGAGTTCCTGTCTCATTTTGCTTTGAAAATTCACATAACAAAGTTCTGCTATCCAGACCTCTTATGTGGCTGCCCAATTCTGCTAATTGGTATCCAACCTGTAGTCATATCTCCCAGTCTGTTTCTATCTAAATGTATCCATCATACTACTGTGGAACTGTGGAATCCTATTATCTGTTCATTTCTCTTCACATTTTGATAGTCAAAGCTTATTTTGCTATCTATTTGTATGATTCATTGCAGGCCGAATTAGACAGTATTGAGTTCACGTCTTAGCTTCAACAACATGGAACTCATTGTAGAGCCATTTAGAACTGGAAATGTGTTATCTTTCTCGACAAGTTTAAAATGATAACTCAGTGATTTCTTTAATATTTCCAATATTTCTATTGGCTAGTTTCTGCATCAGGTGATTATCTATCTATTGACTGCAATACAACATAGAAACAAGGTGCAACACACCATACCAGTGCAGTGCAGCCAAACAAACTATGTGCAGCCACTGCAGCCAAACTAAGTCAGGTAATAATCGACCTTTTTTGTCATTCTGTGAGCAACCATGCTCTGTTTCTACGCTGCATGTGGCATAAGTCTACAAAAAGCAGGACAACAGGAAAGGTTACCTCGCTGAGAAGTTGGTGGTGCAGTCTGTCGCCTGCAGCTCTTCACCTAAGAGCTCACTGTGCCTGCTGCTTCTTGTCCCATTACCTGCAATATTTGATCTACTTTAAAAATATGCAGAAAATGTCTCATGTTTTTTTTTTTTCTTTCAGACACACTTTTGATAAAACACATTGCATTTCCTCTGACTATTTCATACATAATAAAAATCACGTTTTGTGTTTGGCCACTAAAATGCTTTTAATATGAAACTGCAGCAGTAGGAAATGTTTGAAATTGAAAATATTCTTAGCTATATTTCAATGCAAAGACTGTAAAAGTAAACAGTGAGGCTGATATTAATGAGTTAATTACATACTGCTGGATTATGTACATGCATAGTTTCCTAGGAATTGCTCGTGCATGTGAAGGCAATTTCATACCAATGTGGGGATGGCGGACTCCGCCACTACCTACAAAAAATACTATATAGAGTAGATTTATGGCAATTGCAGAAAAGATGCTGACCATATATCAAAATCTTCACAATGATAACATAACTTAACAGTAATACTTACTATATCACTACTATTCTAACATCTAATGGAAATCTGGTAGACAGCTCCAGTTATATGAAAAAAATCAAACTACCCCGAGACAGAAATCTCCTCCCAGAAACCATGGTATTAAAGATCACCAAGAGAGCTGGCATTTGTATGGGCTCAGCATTATCATCTCAACCATCCACCATCATTGTAGATACACACATATACACATACACACACCTCCCCCAGATCCAACACTCCATCATATGAGGTGTCAGAAGAGGATCAAGAGATGATGAAACAGCTTCATGTGCCGTATAAGACACCGTGCTTTTGATCAAATCCCCCACCCTCCCACCTCCTCTTTCTCTCCTGCTGCTTCTCTCCTATTTCCCGGCTGATGTGGGGAGGAAATGTGCCTCCTTGAAAATGAAACAGAACAAACAAATGAGATTGGGTGTGTTGACCTCACTTTGTAATCCCCCATAAAACATGACTCCTGATGCAGGCATAGTGCTAAAGTAGATACACTCCATGCACACAGAATAGTCTGTCTCACAGTGTGTTTGTGTGTAACAAAAAAAAAAAAAAAAAAAGAGCATGCAAGAGGGGAAAGAAAGTAATTCACAATTCGTGATTCTGGGATAAAATGTATGACCTGATTAATTAGTGGATATGGTGAGAGCTCAGAGGGGAGGAGATGAAGACAGAGAAGTAGTGGGAGGGAGCCAACAAAGAAGATGGATGATCCTTGGATGTGTGCAGAAGGTGAAAGAATATTTATTGTCTATCCTTTTCCGTTAATTATATTTGAATGATATTTGAACATTTATAATTGAGCATTTGCAGTACATTTGCTTATGTACATCACTGCATGCCCAAGAAACATCACTCACTTCCCTTAAACAATGGCAAAACAAAAAGGTAGACCTAATTATTATTATCAGGATTTATCACTTGACCATCATGTGTAAGGGTGGATGATATTATTTGGATGACTTGCAGCCTCTTTCTGTGAAGACCTAATAAGTCATTTGTCAAAGGCATTTATCATGGCACTCCTACAATATTATCAGACTCATGATGGATAGTTAAAGAAAAACAATGCAGCAGAATCAAAGATAGTGTCGTTTTATTCCACAAAATAATTCTTCTTTGTCAAAACTTGGTGCCTACATTACCCAAAATGCTACTCAACCGCATGTGTGTTATGCTATCAGAGGCTAATGTAGCCTCTAGCAGAGATGTAGTCTTGTGATAAACAGGCTCCTTCCAATCGTCTGTTTATTTCTAAATGTAAATAAGTTGCTTGAACACAAGAGGGGGCACTCGTCTCCTCACCTAAAGTGAGAAAGAGCGCCACCAAAATCCTGCTTGTGGCCAAGCATATATTTCATCCGCAGTGATAAGAACTATGGAAATAAATGGGAAAAGTTAGGGGAAATAAAGGTCTACTATTCTGGGTCCTGACAGCTTCTTAGCCCTGCTGCACTGTCGACATTACCACCCAGTTTTAGCGACGAAATTTAGGAGAAAGTCTCTATTATATATAGTGTTTTAGACACTGGTTTGTGGGCTACAGAGTTCTGGTAACCTCCAACCCAACCCAACCTACAAGTGACATCACTTGAGGCAATTTATCAGACTTTGCACAGCTCCATTTCGAGCCAGGACTTTATGTGTAATGTTGAGTGTTAGAGTTTCCCCTTTAACACAGTATCTACAAACAACGAGAAATACTTTCAAGAAAAGCTACAGAACCTTGAATCAATTCAAGTGTGCAAATAACACACAAGCCGCTGGTTGCCAAATGTCTAATCAAGAACAAAACAGGCAGAATTAGGTTTCTCTGAAGTTGCAATCCGCTTGACCTGAAATGGTTTCTGTCTCAACGTGTTGGAGGGAAGTATTGGTTATGATTAAAAAGGAAAAGAAAGGTTAGATCTGCAGTTTAAAGGGCTAAAGGGCTTTAAAGTTCAGGCAATTTACAAAAGATCTTTTTGTAAAAGTAGCTATAATGAAAAGTCTGTGAAGTCTGTGGAATGTCTGGAGAAATAGGGCTAATGTTTCTGGAGAGATGGGAACCACAGCTGTTGAATTTTTTAAATGTTATTTTTCAATAGCCTTAATAAATAATACCTAAGGATGTTGGTTCTTTTAGAACTTTAACTTTGATTGTTGCCTATTTAAATTATTAATTTTTAATGTTATTGAGAAAAAAATAAAAGAGTTTAAAATATTTTCTGGGCCTTTAATAAATAAACACCCAAAGATCTTTTTTTTCATGTCTAAATAACCAGACATGAATATTTAATACTTAAGATCTGAAGCCAACTTTTCAGGGGCTTTAAGGTCAGACGACAGGGAATGAATGTAATCAGTAGTGGGTTCCTACAAAGATGATAAGTTGTTGGGGCTGTTGCTTTATGGATTTACAATCGATTTCATGGTATTTGTGCTTCTCTGTGACCATGCACTTTGATCAGCCTCACTCTTCTAACTGCAACAAATTTGACATTTATTACTCACCTACCTCTGATTAATATCACCGTAAAATGTGCATAGCTCTGCTCTGCTCTGCTCCAAGCCACAGTCTCCCAGATGAGACAGACAATCAGTATAACCGACCATGTCCAGGACTCTTTTTCTCTGTGTAAAGAGACAGAGATGTCCTATTTCTGGACAGAAAACATGACCTTGTCTCACCATCACTCTTTGTTTGTCAGAAATCCATACCCCGGTGCTGCAGCTGGCAGCGATATGACTCCACAGAGAGCAAAGGACTGGTGAGGCTTGAGTCATTCTGAAGATTTGCCATTACTTGGAGAAAAGAAGCAGTTTCAGTAACCAGGGCAGCGATAGTTGGAGAATGAAACAAGAACTTTTTGCATCTTCTGCTCTGTTTTAAGATTTGAACAACTCGCCCCATGCTATCATCTGAGAAATCTCATAATAAATGGCCAATTTAGATTATCCAAAGCTCTTTGTTAGAAATTTGCATACTAGCGCAGTGCTGGTGTCTATTAATGGGGAAATGAAATGCAGAACCTCAGATGTCTGTGTTGCTGATAAATAAGAGGGTGAAATGAAAGGAAGAAATGAGGCAAAAAGACACATTTATGATTGTTCTACTTTGCATAAGCTTGATTGTGGCAACAGAAAAAAAAAAAAAAAAAAAAAGCCTTTTGTGCTCATTCTGCTTTGTTAGTCTTTGAATGATGCTTAGAAGAAAAAACAGATGCTACAAGAATAATTCATGCATATCTGTGGAGTCAACAAAGTCACCAAGCTTGCACCTGTGTGTTTACAGCTGTCTCTACAAACAGTCTGGACTGATTTTGTACGTATATATGGACGAGAGTCACATTATCTTGACTTGTGCAACAAATCTGTTTCAATTAAATGCAGTGGCTGCTTTATAACATTTTTGAGACTCTTCTGAGTTTATTGCCTTTGGATTAAAGCCTGATCTGGATGAGGCTGTTAAAAGGTGCTGCCAATTTCCTGTCTGGGGTCATCGGGGGTTTCAGCAGAGACATTGGCTCCAAGCTATGCTGCACATTAATGTGCTTCTTTCCTTGAGATTAGACCAGTTTCCCTGGGTCCATATAGAGCATAAGAAAAGGGCAAATGTAGTGCAGCTCACTGATTACAGGTGAAGTGAGAAAACACAGAGCTAAAAAAGCAACCAAATAACACCCGCAGTCTGGTGCCCATGAAAACCTAAACCCATCGCTCTTCGAGAATTAAATTTGCACTGTAGCATTCATGGAAAGTGGGAACTAATCGAAAAGCAGCCAAACGTTAGTTTCTTGTACATTCCCGTCAGCCCATTTCCTGTGTGAGTTGTCTCAGTTTTCACACATCAGTCTGCAGATCTTCACACTCACGAGCGCTTCTCTCTCTTTCCACTGTTACTGTGGCACACTGTAAACAGGCACATAGTTTCTTTCCATTAGAAATATATATTGGATATAAATATGGTTTGTCATGCCTTTTGCACACACTGATTTCTTGGGTTAGAGCTGGATACATGCAGTAGATTGTTGGATCTTCACATCATTATTAAATCTATGTATGTATGTATGTGGCTTAGCATATGTTTTCTCAACATTCCACTTTGTACAATGTATGTGACTGTATGGTAGTTGCTTGTCAATAATATAGAAGTGATTGAAAAAGCAAACATAACGGATGGCACGTGTCACCAAATGTTACGGATATAAAGTGTTGTAATGTTAATGCACAGTGTTTTTAACCCACATAACCAGCCCTTCGTACAAGTGTCTTGAGTTGTCTAATCAAGACTTGCCTTTAAACTCCAACATACATGGCTTTGTGACGTGTTTTGGATCTGTTCTCCACGCCACCTCAACACCACTGGAATCATTGCCCTCCCAGACTTTAACATTAACATTAACTTGCACAAATTTGGTAATTTTTTCTGTTTCCCTTAAACGTTCCAATGGCATAGCCAGAAAGTGTCATAGCCATGCCTGGAACGCCTGGAACTGCACCATTTCGAATCTTTCTCATGCCTACTGTCACATGTTAACATTCAAATGACAAAGCCCTCTAGTGGTTGTAGGAACTGTGACTGTTGTTTGTTGTAAAGGAAGAACAATGTCAAGTTGTTATAAAATCACAAAGTATGCAGATGAAGGAGGAAGGGGACGCTGGAAGACTCAGCAAAATCATTCGAGTTTCTGTCAGACAGTTAACTGTGGTTTCTTTTAACCATAACTGATTGTTCCCTGACATTAAAAACAAGTAAATCTTGTAGCTAATTTTAACTTTCACCATAGCTTTGTGAGATCAGGAATAGGGTTTATTTTTGCAGCAAAGATTTGTAACCATTTTGGAAGGCACAGAGTAAATACTGTAATGCTGATGTGGGAACAACAACAACAACAACAACAGAGATGTTAAGTTGTACCGTACAGAGACAATCTTGAAAGAGTGTATTCTTTGATTTACTGTTTTGGACTGTGTAACAAGTTGGGAACTTTGCCACCCACCCTTTTATAAAATAAAGTTGAACTGTCTGTACCAAGAGAAGAGCAGGCTGACGAAAGACGAGGCATACCAGCCTGTGGCTATCACCACCAGCCTTCCAAGGACGTGTTGCGTGGGTGATACAGAGTCAAGTCCTGCAGTTCTGGGTGATTCAGTCCTGCACCCACCCACCCCTAAAGGCTAGGGAAATAGAATGTCTTCTCCAGGGACAAACAGGAACCTCATGTCAAACATCTCAATGATCACTTTTTTTTTGCCACTTAATAAAAAGGTGTATATTTTTAAAATTATTTTTAAATACATGGTGCATTTCTGTCATTTTTTAACTGCAAACATAATGTCTGGTGGCCCTGCTTGTTTGCAAACAGCAGTTGGTGGCATTAACTGCTTCCCTTCAGTTAACATTGTCGTGTTGAAAGAGGAATCCCAGGTACACCAGGACAGAAGGGTTTCAGCCTTGAATTTTTCATGTTGTCGGACAAAAATAATTGATTCCTTGTGCTACACAGCTAATTAAAAGCAACCTACCACCCTGTTGCCATCCTATTTCCTCCTTATACAGAGAGGTTGACAGCAGTGGCAGCTCTCAGCCCAGCAAGCAGTGGGGGGTGTCCCTTAACTTGCCTTAATTAAACAAGGATAAAAGTGCACCAACTGAGAGGGACTGTGGAACAGGAAGTTAAAAAGCAACGGATATCTTAATTTTGTGGTGAATGGAAAGAATTGGTTAGTTTTCTTTGGTTTTTTAAAGCTGTATTAGATTTCTGTAACTAAAAGAGGAAAAATGTCATTGTCTCGTTAACATGTGTGGATATAATTAATGGCCCATTGTGATGTAGTGTTTGTTTAGCTGGTGGCATCTGCATCCCCTCATCCCATAAAGAACATAAGCAATCAGATGGCGAGGGAGCTGGAAACCCTCCACTCGTAATCTCAAGCCAAGAAGCACAAACTGAAATCATTTCAGACCAATGGGACATTTGGGATTAACTAAACACAAAGGACTGTTTTTCTTCTCCTGTCTTCCAGCCACATTTGTTTTGTGTGTGCCAGCCATTGAGGGGCTGTATGCCAGATCAGTCAGCACAGGCCGATGGAGGCGCAACTCAGCAGTTCGCCCCAGTGAATTTAGGGGCAAGACGAGCCCCTCCTGGGGTGTTTTCTGGGAGTTCTGCCTTGCAAAAAGACAAGTCCCTGTGAGTCACAGGTTCATGGTTCCTCTGCTGCAATAAAGACATCCTCTGTCTTTTACAGTTGGCTACATTTGCAGTAAAGTCACACATTTGAATCTGCTGACACTTGCCATATTTTTTTTATCTTCTATTCACCATTTTAACAACTGATCACCATGTCTAACTTATTTTATCCTGAGCTTGTCAGCTTGATGTATCTCCCTTTACATAGCAGTGTTTACAGAAAGTCCCAGAACGTATAGAGTCAAGATTAATTTTTAGGACAGTTTTTATAGAAATAGCCTTTCCCTTCCATTTGGCTGCTTTCAATGTTATCAACACTGGACAGCTAAGAAATGACTATTAAACTGTGCTCAATCATTCAGGAAATTAATTAAAGAAGAAGCCATGTCTCTCTGGGAGAGTACCTGGCACTTAACAGAAGACCAGCAAGCAGCAGCTGCTGTTCAGAAAACAAGGGACAGCTTTGTTATGTGTAATACACCCTCAAATGCTGCCGTGAGCCTGCCCATTTGTTGTAAATTATACGATGAATTGTGAAAAGACTGTAGTGGCTCAGAGGAATGGTAAGTGTGAACCCAGAAGACGAAAACACAGTCAGGTTCAGGTAAAAGTTCTCATTTACTTGAGTCAAAAGGCAAGCAGGGGTTAACCATTCAGAACAGGTAAACTTATCCAGGTAAAGGTTTGGCAAGGATTAAGCAAAGGCCGGGGTGCGGTCAGATTCTCTGAACACTGCGGTCATCTTCTCCTAATTCCTTATGAATTCTCCTTCACATCTTTCCTTGACCTCATGACGTTTTCCATCGAGTTCAAGGAAAAGTGGTTAGGAAAGGACTTAGGAGGTTTTTTTTTTGACTAGGAAGGAACCAACCTTCTTGAAGAGAGCACAAGAAAGAATGTGAAGACGCCATCTTGATATCACCCAGTCTTCAGGCCTAGGGCCGTCACATAGTGAGGTACAGAACTCAAAAGTTCCCTAATAACTGTTCAATAGGTTTTTGCTTTGCTGAGCTACAATAAAGACTTTATTAAAAAAACACCCAGTCTCTACACCATATTTTAGCTCTCATTATATTGAGTCAAAACACCTAAAGTTAAATCCCAGAGGCTGTGTGATCAAAAAAAGGATGTCATTTATTGTCCCTACAATGTCACCTTGACACTGATTTCAATGTAGCAGCTTTTATTTGGCCAGCATGACATGAGGATAACATCCTAAAAGGACATCAAAATGTTTCTTTTCAACAAAATGGTCCATCAGTTTCAGGGTCATGAAAAAAAGAAGTAGGCAGAAGAATCGGATGAAACATTTCTTGGATAACTGGACACACCCATGGCAAAAAAATGGACATTTTCATAACACTTTGTGATCCTTTTTTGGGGTGGAACATAAAGCAGAGAGGAATAATTTAAGTGTGAACTAATAGAAGAAGGCAATTTCATTTGGAAAGAATCGAGGGTTGGGGTTGTTCAAAAAATCTATTCTTCCATTACAAGTTAGTTTCTACCTAAGCCTAGATGTATTAAAATGTTTTGCCAGAAGCAGATGTGATTGGATTATTTTGCTATTACCAAATGGATGTGCTCTGGACATTTGTATTACTTTTTATTGTGACTTTTACTATAGAAATATCAAATTCTTCAACAAGGATATATGCATCTTGCAGACGGTCCAACCCTAAACTTATGCGAGCAGATCTATCTTCCTGTCAGTCTGAATTGTTACATCCATGGTTGCTGAAGTTTCCCTTTACAAGTGAAAAACACTGCAGGAGCTGCATCTGAATGGAGTTTTATTTCAACTTAAAAATAAAAAGACTGCAATTTACATACATCTGCATTAAACAGCCTATGACAGATCCCAGTCGTGCTGCAAAAGTCCCCCTCTCTTTATTAACAAGCCAAAAAACACATTTTTCATAATGTATATTAAATTTGCACCTGTTTTGTACCAAGATGAAAGGAAAGCCTTTTTTCTTACATGCTGACTTGATGAGCCTTCTCCTAGAGTGCACTTTTCCTGTAGATGTCCCCGCAGCCCTGGGTCTAATGAAGCCTTTGCTTGCCTCCCCACATTTTGCACATCTTTCAATTTGGCCGAGTGATCATTCCAACTGCTCTGATATATCTGGCCAATCAGGATTCTCTTTTTGTCTTATTTGTATGCATATGTACCTTCCTAAGTGGTCTTCTATCTCCTGCGTTGTAGCTTTTCTTGAACAAATACAGCCTTAACAAATTTAGATGCCACAACACCTTGTGTGACAAAATAAAGATGAAGATGAAACCTTGAGCCAAAGAGGAGGATGTATCACCTACCACAGGAGGACAAGTGTTTATTGTAAGACAAAAAAAAAAAAAAAATCAAAACACTCACCAGCATCTCTCGGTATGAGAACACTTGTAGCTTTAATTAAAACAGCCCTTGTGCCACAGTATGTTGACAGCACAAACCAAATTGATGAAATTAATCAATACTGATAAAAAACATGTCAATCCAACATTAATAACACACTTTACATTTGTAGATATGTCTTGGTCTAAACAATCATAACGATGATTGACCACTTTATTGACTTTTCACTAAAACCAAGGGGATAATCAAGTGATACTTTCAGTGAAGCTTGCACAGCATTTCAGAGACAATATTGAACTTAACAGAATTGACAGAAATTACATTTGATGCTATATTTTCTGGAGTAAGGCCTTGACAGTCTAGTCACACACCAGAGATCTGAGCATTTTCTGCAATGCACTGTTCTCTTTATTGTAAAATCCTCCATTTGCAATAAGCGTTGATTTGAGGTTTGGCATTATAATTAATCGACCATTCGCTACGCCCTTACTGTTGCTATGCCACTCAAAGTTTTATGGCATGTTCACAGTTAACGTGCATTTTTCAGTTGTTCATCTCATGGCTGTCTGATGAAACAGATCAGTGTTAATTCTGTTAACGAAAATGATCACGAAAAATGTTTGGCAACGATCTTTTCCATGCATGAAATGAGACGTTGACAGGGCTAAAACGTTAGCAGTAAGCTAGCAGACATTCAAAAACAGAATATTTCCCCCAGTTTTGAAACGAGTCTGTCTGTCAAAAAAGACAATGCATGCATCCCTGACATACTGACGTGCAGATTGATGTGACATGTGCAGAGTCCCAGAATCCCAGGTGATGCTGTCCCCGACCAACAGCAAGTTATTGACAACAATATGATGGATTTAACACAAAAAAGGTTTGATCAGAAGAATGGATCCATGAGCACACCTTATTTATATTTTGTCAGAAAGGAAAATAAAATTCACTACAAGCGATGGATCGATGCCCTGTGGCTACAGATTAAGTGGAAAATATACAACCAACCTGAGGAGACACCACTCTCTCATTTATGCCACTGTAAGTTAGATAACTTCAAGTTCTAATTAACTAAGAATTGAAATTTGACATTAAGTCAGTGTTGCTAGTCTGCTACGTCAACTATGCACAGCAGCATCACGTAACTATGTTTTAGTGTATAAATCACTTGTTTTTATTAACATAAAGTCAGCTACAATCTACAGATGTTGTGGTTTTCTTTAAATAGCCTTATAAAGGGCCTTTTATGTTTTTCATGTGGAAGAAATGAGGTGAGCGGTTGCAGTCAACAACTATATAACTAGATGCCACTAAATCATACACACTGATCCTTTTAAGAGTCTGAAGTGTTGCTTTCTGAATTTCAGCACTTGGTACTGTCACCTTGATTCTGACGGCTGCATTAATCTAATTTAATGAGTTTAAGGTGATAAAAAATTCTGACTGAAAAATGTGAAAAACTAATAAGAATTTTGAAGACGAGACAAAAAGGCTTTTAGGGTGACAATAACTCATTGTGTTGGCAAATGTAACACTATCTTGGGCAATGTTAGCTGGGGTTGAAGAACTGCTTCCACTCACTGGGAGAAATACTTCACAGTGGTTGTGTTAGTCACGTACAGGACATTTGTAAGATAACCTGTAAACCCAGAGACTAATATTGTTAAAAATTTGTTCCTTAGCCTTCGAAGTAACACTCTAAATAGGTAAACTAGTCATCCAAAGATGGTAGTTACTGTATAGTATATAAACACCCTGTTTAGTCCATTCCTTATACCTTTGCTCTTTTGTTTTTGTTTTTGGAAAAACTAAAAAAAAAACTCTCCAAAGTCTTTAAATGCCAAGTGTCAGTCTTACCACAGCCCCGTGTACACTGCTTCAACATGTGCTAGGCCTAGTTAAGGCTGCCAAGTGAAGATTGGAGAATTGCTGTTCAGGGGAGAAGTTTAGTGGCCTGTCAGCTGGAGAAAACTAAAACAAAAAAAAATTGGCATAACAAGACTTTGGATGTCACGAAGCAACAATTTGATTGTCTGTAAATGTAAATATGTCCACCTCCAGGCAGTCTTGTTAGTTTCCTGTTTAGGCTAAAACAAATCATCCCTCCTGTTATTTTATTGTAAGTGTAACAATAGCACATTGTTGTCATTGTAAAAATAACTTTTGTGCTTAAAACTCTTCACATATCGGTGAGTTTAACACTAAGGGCTGGATCTGCCAGATTGTGATTTTGATACAGGCTTCCACAGAGAGGAAATAGAAGGGATGGGTGACACTGGATGGTTCAGGGAGGCTGATGGCAAGTCAAGACAGCAGTTCTGGATGAAATACAGGAGGCTAAATAGAGTGCCACACCGAGCCAGAAAGGAGTTATAGACCTGCTCAGACAGCTACAGTAGCTGCATATAAGTCTGTGGTCAGACAGCATCTAATGCAAATGTAAAATGCAAATACCTATACCTAGTCACTGAAGTCTGGTAGTATCACTATAATGGCTTAATTTCTGAGCCCATCAAAAATGGAGGGTAAAAAGATAACTGTTGTCGTCAGACCTCTGCGTAAGAATTTGTTATCCTAAACCAGGTGTCTTTTTAGATTATGTAATTGCTGTACTTTTACAGTACTTTTAGACCACTCTAATAAGCTATTCGGTTGCTATAAATCATAAAAGCCAATGTCCTTTAAAGGGCAGCAGGTCACCTTATTAGCTGCCTGGGAATTGTACTGCGGAATTAGAATGAGGGATACCATGACTAGCCTGTCACAGGGGCCACTGAGTTGCATGGGGAGTGGTGGTGGCAGAGCAGAACAGGGCAAAGAGATGTAGACGGAGAAAAAGACAACGAGATGATGAGAGAACGCGCGCCGGTGGCTGTGTAGTGGTAATATGTGTGGGAAAAGTGGGTAGAGGGAGGGTGAGAGAACAGGTGAGAGAGACGATGAAAAAGTGACAGACAGAGCTAGAAAGAGAGAGAGAGAAGGAGAGAGAGACATCGTGGAGTAAACGATTGGAGCAGTGCTCCCCTGTTGTATGCACCAGATGGTGTTCATTGATTATTCATTGCATGCGATGGATGTCACTGTCACCGCACACGGCTCTGCTCCATTCTGCTCTCTGCCTCAGTGCACCTGGGGGCAGAGATGGGGGTGTCGGGGCGGGTGTAGGAGGGGGCTGTATAGGACTGCGTTGAGCAGTGAGTGGATGCTGCTGGGTTTTGGAACTGTATCGCAGTCTGGCTAAATGCAGCAGACACGCAAGTACATGTGGATGCCCCAGTTCATGCATGTGCATTTGCGCAGATGTATGTACAGGGATCAGTGGGATTTAGTCTGGAATGTGAAATTGGTTTAAGATTAGTCCATCGGTCAATGCTGATTGGTGTTCAGGCATCAGTAGATAAGTGAGAGACTGCTCTGTATATCTCATTTTAGACTGATTTATTGTGTATCATGTATTGTCATCTTCGAATAAAGATTGATGTTTGTCGTGATTTGGAGGCTAATCTGAGATTTTTTTTTAGAGATTTAGAGATGACACCAATCAGGAAACATGCAAAGAAAGTAACACACAATCACGCATACCAAAGAGTTCAATCAACAACGCTCGACTCTCTCCAATGAATCTTGGCCGAACAGTTGCACTCTATCTCTCAGTGATGGAATTCACGATTGCTCTGTCACTCCCAATCTGCATTCTTGATGACTGAAGCGGCGACAGCGAGTGATAAAAATTGTGGCGGGGAGCCGGCGACGGAGACGAGTGATCCTATTAACGATTCTACGAGGGAAGAGAGAGAGCAGCATGAGGTGTTTATGTGTGTGATGTAACCTTCAGAGTGCAGGTCAGAGACTGTACATGTGATTGAGGTGGAGAGGTTGAGCACATAATTATGCTTTGATAGTGCAAAGGGGGAAAATTGCCTTGTGGTATTGATCCGGTTACATCTAATGCAGTTCTCACTGGGTCCTGCCGAGACTTGAGGTGTCAGGTGAAACAGAGTAATCAGGCTGCACTGACAGGACTCCAGAACAGCAGCTGAGTGGACGGACAGCGATGAATTGACTCCAAATAGACGATATCTGACAATAGCTGGGCATTCCATGTGAGCAGGCCCTTACGGTATTAAAGTAATTCTGTTATTGACATCTTATGGTGGAGTTGCAGGCAGTCACCAATCAGAGAAGTTCCAAAGAAACTGTACTGCACCGCTCTAATGAGTCTCTCCACAGGTGAGGAATCTGTGTGACTCCATTTGAAGGCATTTATCAGAGACAGGTGGTGATTTTAAAAAAATGTGATAGGCTTTGAAACAAGTGAAGAAGGGGGAGTGTTCTTTGTCAGCGTCGTCACTCTTTAATTTCAATCACCCACATCATTTTGATTTTCATCCCTTGGTACGGTTCCAGGTGAACAGCCGATACTGAATAATTCATCGTTCTGTCGCAGCCTGTCCTCAAATCATCTGGAAGCAGGGATTAGAAACGCTTGTACTGAACCGTGAGTCACCATTCACAGGTTAGTCTACTGGATCACATCTTACAGGAGATTCATTGAAGATCCTAATCTCAAACTGTTCAGAGATTTTGTTACAAAAGTCGAATCTGAATGTTCTTTTCTTTACTTGCACGACAAAATAGAGAAACTACAATTCCTAAGATGACAGATGTTTAGCCGAAAGAACATTTTGAAGCTGGAAAAATCAACATGGCCAATGGACTTTCATAAAATCTAACCCAAACAAGTATTAAGCACAAACAACACTTCCTCCCCATGTGGAGAACATGCATTATTGAAAATCAGCGTGGCGAACATGTGACCATCTAACAGGCTGGAGCTTGTTGCTCTTTGCTTCCCTGTGATGATTGGCCAGTGTCCCTGATGAGAATACTGGCACAACTCAAACCCGAACAAGAGTGCGAAATCTCCCGTGTGCACAGATGGCACACATTTTGTCACCACAGCTTGTTAGTAAAGCATACCCACACGCAAATACACACGCATGTGCAAGTACACATGAAAATGGACACACACATAAGGCTTGACCCTTGGCAAAGGACCGCCCATATTGTCCGGGGCAAAATGCTGTATGCGGCACAACTGTCATCGCTGCATGTGGCCACTTAAGTGTGAAGCAAAGTGTACTGCATGCTTGGTGGAGCACAGTTATGGTTAGTTACAAACCAGAATAAGTGAGCATAAGACAGTTTGCACATTTGCACTCATAAATACACAAACACACATTGCCCAAAGCCTTTTGACTGAGGTATATACATGGTGGGAAATATGAACAGCGCTCTGCTCATTAGTCCTCAGTAAGCCCACAGGCAGTCAGGGGTTTAAAGGTCCCAAGCAGAATCTTTTTTAGGTCTAGAGGAATTAGATAAAAAAAAAAACAAAAAAAACGGATATGTAATTGAGAAGTTTCTGGTAGGCATTTATTAGCAAGTGTAATTTTAACAGGTCAAACCTTATAGACGTGACCAGTGATTCTTTTTAATTAGTTATATTTTAAAAAGCAGTTACCCTAAGTAATTAGATTGCCAGCCTGCTTGAAAAAGTTATATAAAAATACATTTATATTCTGATCTTCATTATCAATTCTGTTTTGTGAGAAACATAATGATGTATATGTAATGAAAAATTAACATTTTACATTAATAATAGATCATCAATTACTACAAGAAGTAATAAATCCACAAAATATTGCATGCCTCTGCAGTTAACCTCACCTGCATGGAGCGTTGTAGCGTCTTTCAGTTCATTGTTTTGGTTTTGGTTCAGTCTCACCACTCTCATCAGTCATTTTCAGCTGCACTAAATTAACTAAACTTTAAAAAACCTGTATATCTAACTGTAACCCATTCGCCACCTGCCCAGCATCAAACAACAGATAGACAGAGTTAGCAACTAGCTAACACCAAAGCATTTAGCAGCTATAAAGAGCTAGGGATTTCCTTTAAGTGACCAAAACAGAGCTAATAGAAGAGCAAATATCAAATATGGTCTGGAACACAACTCCAGATGAATATTAACACTGCTGTGTGTGTGTGCTGAATGTGTAAAAGGGCAACAAGTTCACTGTATGAACTTAGGTGATAAAATTGTCAGTGTTGTGTTTCCACCCAGGTTTAAATATTGAAAAAATCATCAACACTGACTTCAAACAACAGACTAATCTAAAACCACAAGCTTTCTCTAACCTCGGCCTCCTCGGGTGTCACAGTTTGTGCTTTGTATGCAAAACCACCCACCCTGACAGCCTCTATGACTTTCACACAGTATAATAACATCGTGCTACTTGCATCGCCAGAGAACGTAATGCAGACAGTGTTTACGTTTCATCCAAAATGTTTTAGCAAGGCGAACTAGTAAATGTATTTTACAGGAAACAGGATGATCTCGTTTAGTACACAGTTTAAAGATTGAGTTTGGCTTTGGTGTGGTGTCTATATGTGATACACACAGCTGTGTGTGTTTGCATGCTCTTGTGAGAACGGTACATTAAAAAAATGCTAATGAAGGAGACATTTTGTTACAGAGCAGGTGTTTGAATTGCTGACAAGGACACAATTGTAAATGAAACCACTGCACTGAGAATCGCAAACAGGACATCTGAGTTCTTTTTACTTTGCCTTTTTATTGCACTATAATTAAAATGAATTGTCTTTATTGCTTTTGTTTTTCTCTCTCAGTCCTATTCTTTATGGTTCTATTGATTTATTATTGGCTGTTATTCCAACCCACACTGGGCTTGTAATAGTTTTAGCTCGGAGATTGCTCCCAGCGACAATGAAAACGTGAGACCTGGGCTTTATTTCTGTTTAGTTCCCCTGACAGTGTGATGAATCTGAATGGAAAATTTTGTAATGGAACAGAATTTTTAAAAAAAGGAGTGTATTTGAGAAACCGTCGGTATGTGTCATCTTGCATTAAATTTGAAAGAACTCACAGTAATTGCTTGAGTGTGGGGCAGGTCCTAGGCTTTGGAAATGTTATTACTGCTTTGGTTCTCTTGACAGTTTGGGATTAATCAGGTTTTTATATCTTAAATGAAACTTCAACCATTTGGCAGGATTGCAGAACTTAAGGGGGAAACCAAACGGAGGGAGTGTGTGAGCAACTTCTGGTTCGAAATGACAGAAACAAAATGAAACTTCAGCGTCAGGTTATATTTATGCAGGTTGTACACCTGTATGAATATGATTAGATGTTACCGGTTTCCTACTATTGATGAATGAGCCACTGGTGGTGAAGCTTGAATGACGCAGTTGGCGCTAATCAATCAGCTAATGCAAACCCAAGTTCTTCTGCTCTGCGTGGACTGATGCCCAGCTTCATACATTGTCAGGCGAATATCCTGTCAAGTGTATTTATGATCACTGTTCCTCTTGCTGTTTATGATGTATGTTGTCGTGATTCTCCCACGACACATCACATAATTTTGCATGGATTTGTAGCAACTTCTCTCACTTCTTAAGTGCAAAGGCAGCTGCACAAATGAATCATACTGAGCTGAATATCAATTAGCAGTTTGTCAGCTTTAATAGCGGTCTGACAGTCAGTGTTCAAGGCTACATAAGTCAACCTTCAAACGTACAAAGAGGCCATAGAGATGTTGTCTGAGAGTCAGTTAATTATGCAGCATGGCATGGGGAAAAGTCCTCAATCGTGACGACATGGCATCAAATTTTGTACAGCAATGTAAAGTATAAAGTGCAGTGCTATGCAACATTTTTGCAGGCCGCTTGCTGGCACGTACGCACTAGCTCTCTATCACTGATAAGTGGTTTTGTCCTTGGGGGAATGATGCACCTTACAGCTGGCCCAAGCAAGGTCAAACCTCTCACTGTGTCCGTCCTTTAGTCCCAGAAGTGCTGCCGCGGTTGTTGTGGCATTTAGAGGGCAAGGTATGCACAAGGTAATTAGCTTACTGCACCTATTTAGGTCTGGAGTAAACAAGACATTGACTCAGAAATAAAAAGAGAGAGCCGACATGCGAAATGATGAAATGAAATGCAACTGTCAGGTTCACAGGCGCTTGCGTTTGTGCTACGGGGCGGGGGAACCAGGACAAGAGGGAGTGCTGCTATGTCTCTTGATGCGCCAATCACTGCTTAAAGATGCAAATATATTCAGCTGCTGACTGACAGCTCACTGTGTCATACGCAGCAAGACCTTCCCGCCAAACATGTTTCTCTCTCTGTTTTTTTTTTTTTTTTCTGTCTGTCTGTCGAACTCTTTCTGGAGAGCAAAGCAGCTTGTGTTGGCCAAGCACTCGAAGTGAAAATAGAAGCAATCATTTATTCATCGATTGAAACATCAGAGGACTAAGAGGCAGTGGGGGAGTGGGAGCAACAAAGAGCGGGAAAGATAGACTGGCTGGAGGGAAGGGGAGAAAAATAAAAGAGTGATGGTGGTGGTGGTGGGGGGGGGGTTTAAAGTTAAATGAAGTGAAGAACAAAGGGGAGAAAATTATTGAGTGAACAAAAAGTGGACAGTTTTGCCTTAAGAAGACATCATAAGATACAAATAAATGTCAAGTGATGGAAAAGAAACACAAAGAGTGGTTATTGCAGTCATAACCAGACAGTGACAGATAAAATCCTTGTAATTTAAGAGAAGAGTTTTTGATTCCTAGTCATAAGAATCTAACAATGCCGCTGATTATAAAGGTGTCAAAAGCAAGTAGTTAAAAAAGTGTGATGTCTCCTAAACTGTACAAAGTTGGGTGTTTTTATGTACTTTTAAAAGCTTAAAGCGAGCCTAGGTAACTTAAACTGAATCAGTGTGGCCCAAGTGGCAAAGCTAAAGGTTGCTAACATTAGCCACTATAAGCTACTGGTCATACCCAAGCGGCAACCTCCCGTGCTGGGAAATGAAGCCAATGTGGAAGTGCTAAAAACTGTAAGCCCTCGAGCAGCCGCTTAATACGGCCTCTCCATATGCGGCCGTATTAAAATGCTCAACTTCACAGCAGAAATAAACGTGTACAGCCTGGATCAGGCAACGGTTTTGGTCTCTATAGCGAGTTTCCCCGTTCATGACAACTGTGACTAACCAATTCAGATGATATTAAGGCTTAAAGTTGTGCATAATTAACAGCACAACCGTTAGATTGACAGGTAAGTGCCATTACAGATGACTTATTAAAGCACCCAGGCTTCATTCGACGCGCCTCAGGTCTGCTGATGATCCACGTCTTTGCCGATATTTAGATTAACAGATTTAGAAGAAGCAGTACATCCAACATGGCGCATATTTTCGGCTTCAAAACAGCGCTTCGGAAACCTATGGGTGACATCACTCATTGTCATTGGTCATACCAGACCAAGTAGCAGGCCGTAGCAGCAAAACCCCCTGAGTGTGGTGAACTGAGCAACAGGACATTTTATTGCTTATGAATTCAACTTTTCATTTGTAAGAGAAAGAACTTTCTAAATGTGTGACAGGGTCTGTTAATGCTTAATATTCCCACAATTTAACAAAAGAACAGTGTCCACTCTGTGCAATCTTAATGAAGGATGACCCAAAAGGCAGGAAATAAGAGCATTAGTTCCAACAGTCATGCACTAAGTGTGTCGTCACATGGCAGCTTGGGGCTTTTTAAGGCAACAATCCGAGCGTCAGATTTCTCTGTTTTATTGACACGAATCATTAACTATCTCATCTCAGGTACAACACATGTCCAGCAAAGCGCAAAAAGAGTGAAAAGCTTTTGTCCTCGGCGAGGGTATACATTTAAACAGCATTATCCTTCACTAGCAGTGGGGGGAAACATGACATGAGACAGGATTATCCTCTAAAAGAAAACTCTCCCTACTACAGGCGCATGATGTGAATTGAAGATAGGAGGACCAGGTTCCCAGGATACAATACTTGATACATTCTGTTTTTGTTTTGTTTTTGTTTTTTTTCTTCAGAGAGATGTGAGCTAGATAGATTCCTCCCACGCAGAGGCAAAAACCAGTGCCAACAGTTACAGTGATACAAGAACATTTGAAAAGTAAAATGACTGCAAAAAATAGAAATAAACAAAACAAGAACTAAATACAAAGAAGCAGAAAAAGAAAGTAAATATTTCTGCAAATCCTCTAATCCCGAAAGTAATCTACCTCGTCCCCCCTCCCTCCCTCCCTCCCTGCTTTTTTTTAATAGTATCATACAGCAAAAGACATTCAAAGAGCAGACCGGAGTGATAGAAAACACTCATGCAAAGAAAGCCTTTTTCACACATAGTTACTAACACAGGAAAATCATCTCAAACAACAGCGCTGTCAACAGTCAGTGCCTTCAGGTCTTTTTAGTGGATGCTGTTTGCTGTTTCTCTACAGACTTTTGATTTGCTACTTGATAAAAACGATATGACAGACTGCACCCATTAGGCTATCAAGTCTTCTGACTAGACTGACCTCCCACCTTTCTGTCTGTCCATGGGACCTGGGGGATCCAACAGTTCATTACCAACAGTCTTCGTTTTTAGGACCCCCATCGACCAAAAGAAAAGTTCAGCTGGGAGGATTTTCTGCAGAAGAACCGGAGCCACAGGATGAGCTGAGGTTGATAATCCATTATATTAAAAAAAAGTGATGTTTTTTTGGCATCTGTTCTTATTCTTTTTAAATCTTATATATAAGTCTACTTTTACAATCATTTTTCTATGCGGCAAACAATTAAAGAGTTTCATTCCAAAATAAAATACCTCTAACAAAAAGATGGCAGCTATTAAAATAAAGTCTACTATGGGTAACTATTAAAGTTAGAAGTCATATTTAGATCTTTATTTACAAAACAGTTCAATCATCTGTGATTTTGTGATATTAACTGATAATGCATCTTTTTTTTATTGTAACAAATATACCACATTTTGGAATGAAACCCTTCAATGTTAGATTTTTTTTTTTTTACAGTCTCATGTATGCACATTCAATCCACTTTGCATTCACTGTTGATGCAGTCTCTCAGTAAAAGTTATTTGATATTATAAATTGCCATAGAGTCTTTTTTCTTTCGCAGATATATTTTTGTATATAGGGAGATCTCTACACAGACAATATGTATTTATGTATGTAATCCTTTTTCCCTGGTTACAGTTCTTCCGAGCGGATAACATGGAACAGTGTGACATTGTAGAGGACCTGGTGGCCATTGTTCCAGGCATAGAGGGCTCGGTCACGCGGGTTGTAGTCCAGCATGGAGATATGTGAGTACTTATTCTGGAAGGCAATGTCAATGTACTCATAAGTAGAGGAGTTGGTGGAGTAGGCGTAATAGACCTTGGTGCCTCCTGAGTAGCCATTGGTGACGTAGAGCGTGCCACAGATCATAAAAGACTCGCCAGCACTCCTTTTGGGGTGGTTGGTGGTCCAGCTCTTGATGATCTGCAGCGTGTTGGGGTTCAGCTTGCTGATAACAATATTGCCGGCGTTCTGATTGGTGGCGTAGACAGCCCACAGGCCTCCCTCGTCCACCATCAGGTCAATATCGGAATGGCCGCCCCAGGCGTAGTGATACGCGTTGTTGAAGCCGGCGTAGTCGAGCTGCCGGGACTTGCTGATGGAAGAGGTGCGGAAGTCGAACTTGATGATGACGTGGCTCTGAAATTTGTTGAAGTAGATGGAGCCGTTGTAGACCACCTGACCTGTTCCTGACCACGGGTGGGGCAGCCGGTGGGACGTGAAGTTGTCTGACGTCATAAAGTCCTGCATCGACCTGTACTCCCGCACGAAGCGGTTGTTGTGGTAACCATCCATGTACCAGACCTACACGCCATGACCAGAAGGAGAAAGAAGAATTAGGATCAAACATAGCAGAACTCACGAGCAAGAAACCTTGTTCATCATCATTTGTCAGTGCGCCCTGAGTATGAGAATATACAGATCACACAGAATAAATCAAATCACACCGTCAACAAGCATCCCAATTAAGTTAGCGCCGAGACTTCCTCCAGGAGCAGACGAAGCTGAGATCTGGCAGCTTCTGAATACAAACAGTCACGATGACAACCATAGGGTGGCATGAGCTGGGCCCTGCAGGGATGATGCCCATCATTTCAGATAAAAGGCCTGTCTCAGCTGCTTCGGCCCAGCTTCCTGCTCGCCCCTGCGGTGGTGGGCAGAGAGCTCTTATTCCGGAGCTGCTAGAGGCTCAAACGCTTCCTTAGTCTCAGTGGGACTAAGACACCTGAAGCCCTTCCCCTACCTACTTCCATGCACTGCTGTGATTGACTTAAAAAATGATTCATATCAAGGAAGCAGGTCTCCGCGGACCCAGACAAAAAAAAACCACAACGTAAGGAAACCAAGAGATAAAAAGAAACGGAGAAGACCTGTCTGCTCCCGTCAATTACACTCATTCTTCTTCTTCTTCTGCCCTTTGATAAAGCAGCACATCTTTCATGTGTTCTGTTCAAAATGCATTAGTTTCTACAAAAAAAAGTAGCCTTTACAGTATGCTAAATATAGGCTTAGTCAGCAGAAAAGCTTTGCCCTTGCTTCTGAGTGTCTTTTTAAATATATACATTATACAGTGTTTGTTGTCACAACAATTAGCCTTCAGGAAGCAATTTTACACAGCGACTGCACTGTATACTGCTGCTTCCTCTCAAGTTTTTATCCACTTTCCTCACATGTGACATTGAGAGTTTTGTCTCTTATTAATGTGTCTCATAAAGCCGGTACACAAAGAGCATGTTCATGCTTTGGCGACAAATAAACTTTCTTTATTTCCAGCTCCCTCCCTTGCTTGCTTCCTCTGCTGGGCAGCTTCCCATTAAAACCATATAGATTTATCCTTGGCCTTTCATTTTAATGTGTTTTAGTAATGAAAGCAGACCCATTTATTGAGCCAACAGAAGACCCACTCTGCAGAGAGAAATCGGATGCAGTCAGCTGATAAAAGGACAATGAGCAATTAACAGTTATTAAATTTCGCAGCGAGGGCTGGCCTTCACCTACGACCAAGGTCAGCTCTTACTTCAGGGTTGGGGAAACTATTTATGTTGCAGATCTTCAGGTTCTGGTCTCTTGAACAAAGAGGCAAAGGGGAAGGTGTGCATCAGCGTTAAAAGTTTACAGGCAGTGCGACTATATTAATTTTCTCCCCCAATGTGTGCATATCAAATATTGTGAGACTGCAACTTTCATTAATGACTAATCTGCCAATTATCACAATTTCCTATGTCAAATTGACATATTCAAATTCCTTGTGATGTTGGCCAAAAGCTTCAAACCAAATGTTATTCAGCTTGATAACATACTGTAGAAGACTTATCTGTCAATCTGCAATCAGCCTAAAATTGTGGTATGTGTGTTCCAGGGACACCAGAAACAATTAAAGAAATGTTTTTTATATGTATATCACAAATTGCAGGATGAAAATACAGACGAGATTCTGTTGCTATATTGTTTTTCCAAAACCTTTAAAAAGGTTAAGTTGGATTAAAAAAGCCTGAATAAAGCTCTGTGGAAACAGCTGAATATGGTTAATATAAATGTCTAGAGTTGAGAGAGTCTTTGCCCTTGTTAACAAAAGATTAATTCATATCTATACCTCGATTCAGTCTGAATATTATAGCACTATAAAACTTAGAGGATCATGTAACATGTGGGCAACTTAAATCTGCATTAATTGATGTTTTTGTGTAGCCAAGCTGACATATACAGTATATATTGTCTTACAAAGTTGATGTGGCACAATGTTAGCCAACAGTTGCCTATTTACACATCCAGCAGACATGGAGCAAAATGAACGTTGATTAGGAATCATGTTTGTGGCCAAGTTCAATCGTCACTCTCCTTCTACCTGTAGCTCAGATCGAGTGTCCACTCACTCCTTTTAGCTGAGGTTAACTTCAAGGTTGGTAATTCTCTATGGGTTTGTCACAGTGAGCAACCTCTTTCACTTTACACATAGTCATTTGATCCACTGCTAATATAAAAGTATTGATTATAGCAGCTTTAGGAGGGTATCGTTTGATTGCAACTACAACTAGTGCTGATGCGATACTCTTTTACACAAAACCTTTGCAGCAATACAAGAACTTTGCCTGAATAACTGATTTAAATCAGAAACTGATGAAGAAATAAGTACAAATCTGGGCAAGACTCCAATGTCTCGCTTCTGGTGTTGACCGTTTGACACCGAGCCGTACATTCATTGAGATGATTCCCATCAAAATGGTGTGACTGTGTGCAGCCGTACATACCCGTGTATCTCCTTCAGGTGCCAGAGGGTCAGTCATCCAGGAGCCAAACCTGGATCCAGACGTCTTGATGGTGATGGGATCACTGATGCCCGTCAGTTTGCCACATGCTGCAAGGAAAGAAGCGAGATGGGAACATCTAGAGCAACGCCCATTCTTCTGGGTACTTAGACTGATTCGAAATCTATTAAAAGGGATTCACTTTCATTTGCTTTAAATCAAATGAGTTTGCCTGAAGGATGAGGGAGTGGATGTCCAGCTTGTTGCTACTTCTCTGCCTTTTGTGCGATGCACGGTGCATGAGGTGCTTATTATTCCGTTCACACATGCTAATGTCTGTTTTACTCTCTCTGTGTGGATGTGTGAGAAAGTGAGAGGTAGAGGGAATAGGAAAGGGAGAGCCTCTGTGTATTCTGCTCCAGCGTGCTGCTTGTAATCTTGCTGTAGTGTTAATTAGTGTTGATTGAGGTGTTAATGTGAATTTGACAAAAGTATCACTGGGCTCTGTGGTCCTGGTGACAGAAAGCAGGTCAGGCTACACAGACAGAAATGAGAGACGCGATTTTAGCCAGCAACAATTCTTCTCAACATCGCCGCAGCACATCCATTCATCTAGACGTAGACGATATTTGGCAAGTCAAAGGTTAATTAGATGATTTTGATGAGCTAATTTTTTCTCATGACTTTAATGAGTCATTCAGAAATGCAAATTTAAAGTGTGGGATTGTGACGATGGCTCATTTTAAGTTTTCATTAGCATCTTTCTCCGTGAAGTGTTGCATCCATTAACCCTTCACGATAACACTCATCACCTCCTCTCTTTTTAACCTCTATCACCTCTCCTGCTCTTCGTCGCACAATCTAGATTAGATTTTTCATTTCCTCTGCTACTTAGTTATCTGTCTCCCTCTGTCTTTTCATTTGGTCAAATTTCTTCCGCTTACATAATAAAAACTGTGGGCTTGCGTGTGCATTTCTGTGTGTCTGTGTGCAACATATGTCGTGCCTGTGAGTTTGTGTGGGCATCACACCTCTGCGGCGTCTGAGAGACAAACACATGGTCACATGAGCAGCATTTACTATTTCCAGTGGGGGCTGAGTCCCTTACGTAACCCACAGTGGGATTAGAGACCGCAATAATACATTGGCCATTGGTTTATTTATTTCTTTTCTCCAATCATGCCTCTATCTTTAGATGACACTACTAGTGCAGGTTGCAGGGGAGCCTGCTGATGGATCTGCATTCTGGAGATGCACACTGGATCTAATCCCCTTTTGGCCTAAATTTTCCTAGGCTGAAGCAGGGGGGAAGGCAAATGGAAAATCTAATGGGAACTGGAGCTGATATAAGAAAAACACCATCAGTCTTTACCTCGAAATATGAGGATTTAGATATCGGATGAACACTCAAATCCTGAGGAGGAGGAATATTTGTTTTCAAAGGATGATTTCAGTTTATTTCAGCATGGGGCTTATTTCTGTAGCTTTGGTTATAATTCTTTATTGATTATTCTTTTTCACATCCCCGTTCTATATATATAATATACTTGCTATCAGTTATGATAACACTGTACTCACCAAAATGATTGGTGAGATCAGGGAACACTGCAAGTCATGGCAAGGTCAAAGTCCGACAGGGCAAGAAACAAGTAAGAACCCCAGAAATATTGACAGTAGAGCTGCAGCTAAGGTTTTTCTTTTCTCATTTTCCATCCATTCCATCGATTAATCTGATGATTATTTTCTCAATTGATTAATTGATCCTTTTGTCTATAAAATGTCAAAAAATACAACTTGACATCTTCAAATGTCAGACCAACACGTCTGAGAAGATCAGAACAAGCAAACTTTTGTTATTTTGCTTTTATTTGACTAGTTACCAATCAATTTCTCAATGTTGTAGCACCTCTAGTCGATAGTAATCAGTCATTGCAAGGAAAAACTGTGTGTGCACAACCACAGCAAGTACGATAGGTCAAAGTTGAACCAGGAAGTCGATCTGTAATGTGTGCTGGATGTTAACAACCATTTGCCTTCCTTCGTTCTCCCAAATAAGTTTGCCCAACTTGCCATTTTGTTTAAAGGCCCTGATAACTTATTTTGTCAAGCAGCTTCTTATTATGAGTGATGGGGTCCTATGAACACATTATTTTCTGCCAAAGTTAGAACCGTTCCCGTTACATCATATGATAGATTTCTGTATTTCTCTGTGCCTGTCTCACTGGTTTAAAAGGGTTGGTGCATGTGCAGTACTTCTTTTTTTTTTTTTATAGCAACAATTGAATTACAATCTGATGGTCGCTGTTAGCTGACACAGTCCTGATATGCCTACAAAGTTATTATTAGTTTATTTAGTCATTAATATTTAATGTTACAGAAGAATATTTAAAATTTGAAACCTAGCCAGAGTCTTATTGTTTGACTGCTTGTGCGCCTTCTTTATAGCGATGCCTACCTGTTTCCAGATCTCAGCAATTAACTGAGAGCAATGATTGAGAATCATTGGAATAAACCAGTTATTCTTTAATAAAGATGAGGGACAGGGGAAATTAAAACAAAGAAACAGGTCAAGGTTGCTAATAAAGAGAGACATATTCATTATGTGGCATGTGAACCTTGATATTACATTATGCCTTGTAATACTATTCTCCACAGAGGAAATGGAAGCTGAGAACAACGGGTGCAGGGCAGGTAGCGGACGGGTTTATGTGCTGGAATGACTTTCCTGTTTCATTCATCAGTATTTCGTTGTGAAGGGGTTGGATTTGCCTGAAGCTCCTTGTGCCTCCACATTGCTGGGGCACGACACAGGGTGATTTATTTATTTGATTATTGCCCAGCAAGCTGGCATGTCCCCTTGATCGATGGCCATTGTGTCCCAGCAGCCGCCGGGCTGTTAGTCTCTCCGGCACAAAACAGCTTGAAGGACAGCTCTGCAGGGACCCTAGTTACTCTCTTTCACTTTTCCTGCTTGCCTTCACTTTATCACTCTTTCTCTTCCCTCCATCCCCCCCTTACAACCTTCTATCAATTTCGCCTGTCTCCTGTCTATTACTCAATACTCAAATTTCTCCTGCCCTCTCAATTTTTTTCTTTTTTTCTTCCCCCTCTTGTTTATCTCCTGATGCAAATTTGGCAAGTGACCTTGGCAAGTTTAATCTGAATAACAGGAGTGTACTGGAGTGTATTTGTGTGCACTATGCATGAGTGCCTCTGCAATCGTGTGAAGATGAAAGGAGTAGCCACCCTCTGTTCTACCTGAGCCAGCCCCTCGCTGGGTGACCTCGCCTTTATCTCATCTGATCTCACGCACACACACACACACACACACACACACACACACACACGGGAGTAACTCCAGGAGTTGCCTGCACTCCTAAGTCTGACCACAGATGTGAGGAGCTTCATGTGCACTGAACTGAGAGTGAAGACATGGACAAGACTCCTGCTCCGGTCCAGTAGGCGGTGAGAGCAGAGGTGTCCGGTAAAAAGAAAAAAATAACTGTGTGCGCACGTAGAGAAGGAGGAATGACGAAAGAAGAGCTGTGGAGCTGCGATTAGGTGTCTGCTTTTTGTACTCTGTGTATTCAATTTAAATCCAATCACTGTGTCTCGACCGGCTCTCCAAAATGAACAGTAGGCATTGTAACCAAAAGCTTTTCTTTCTGTCATCTTGCGCTGTGAATAATTTGAAACAGGGACACAATATACCCGAGATGTGCGGCGTGTAAGTGTCTCTGCTCTTGTAATATATCTTAGTCACTGTAGTGTGGGTGTGCATCTATTAGCACTGTGGGCTGTGACAGAGGTGTGAAGAGACTGAGGCAGGGGCTAAAAGCAGAGATAAGACTGGGATGGGAGCTTGCAAGCGGAGGACGCTGTCAGTGGCTCTATCCTCTATGTGATATCATTAGTGTATGTTTGTGTGCGTGGAACCATGTAAAACACACACATCATGTATTTAAACATCTCATGTATTGCATCTTAGAAAGTCTTGTTGGATCGTACCATAAATTCATCGACATTGATAATTAATCTTTTGATTAATGATTTAGACTATCACACTTTATTTGATAGTCCGCTTATTCAACAGATGATTAGAGATTCAGCATTTTTTATGATATTACACCGCTGTGGTTGAGGTTTGGTTAGGCTATGTTCATGAATTATCATGTATGCTCAACAGTTGAAATGTTAGAAATACTATAAACTATCTGTAGGTGGACTATCCAAGTACAGCACTACTCAAATTGTTTGTTTTTGTCCAATAAACCGACCAAAACTACTAAAAATACTACTAATTTAAAATGACATAAAACAGAGTAAGGCGGCACATCCTCAAATTTGAGCCGCTTTGATTGATAAATCAATATCGCCAGATACAGATCTTTTTTGGTTTTCTGTTAATCGCCCAATAATTTTAGCACTAGTGCCTTGTTCCTTTGCAGGAAAAAGTACAGAAGATAAAGAAGTTACCAGAATGTAACTCCAGTTCTATGAGTGCACGTGTAGGCCTGCAGCAGACTTTATTATTGGTTTATCTCGACAACGTATGAGTATACCAACAGCAAAGTCTGTTACAGGGCGAGCACGTCAAAGATAGAAACCATAAAGTGTAAATGACAAGTGTGTTATCAGACTGTAAGATGCATTTGACTGGTAGAGCATCTCAGCCACACATAATGTTCCTGTGATGTTCTGAATCATGTGAATATGCCTGAGCATCTCTTTCTGGTCAGTCACAACATACTGTACGTCAGTGGGAGTGTTTGCATGCACGTGTTTGAAGCAAAGTGTGTGTCAACAACTTTCTGTGCCTACCTAATTTTTGCATGCATGCTCGGAGTCTCTCCTCAAGATTTGACACTCTGTTGTGGAGCTCCTCGTAGTCATAGGCCCCCATCTCCTCCTGAAGTTCGTTTAGAACTGACGTCAGATTCTGGACCTCCTCCTTAAACTGCAATACCAATTTGGCATCGGCCTTGTACTCCTCCAACACTGGTATCAACGGTCTAAGCTCCTCCATTTTCGTTTTTATGGCCTGAAAGGATTAGAATAAGCTCGGTTGAGTGTCATGCGCGACAAAAGGAAACTGTCCATAAAAGAAAAAGTAAAGAAAAAAAAAACACCTGTCTGAACCTGACTACTCTGACTCTACCCTGACTCTTCACTGACATGAAGACCCCCTGTTGTGTGTCCATGTTCAGTGTTTGTGTGTGAACAGCTGTGTTTTTGTCTGTGCAGGTGTGTGTCTGAGCAAACAAACCCGGAGCAATATTCTCCACCCGCTGGACGAGCAGAGCAGGTGGCTCCGTCCCCCCTGGCAGTGACCAGCCGTTAAAAAGCAAGCCCTCGGTACACCGACAACAATTGGGAAAGCTCTTTATTGGTCATCATCGTTTAAAATGCAACATCGTATTAAGGGTTACATGCTTTTACATGTCACACACAACAAAGTGTCTCGAATTTTACGTCTATAGTTTTACGTATAGATTTGTTGAGTAACCAAATATGCATAGACAAAAGCCAAAGGAAAATAAAATGAATAACAGCAATTGATAATAATAATAATAATAGTAATAATAATAATAATAATAATAATAATAAAAATAATAATAATAATAAATGTATTTACGTTTGAAAAAAGCTTTTAAATGGAAAACTTTGACAGCAGTAACATGCAGGAAGAGATCAGTGGTGGGTTGGTTTGGGAGAGGGGTGGGGTTTCTTAGTCTTAATGGTGCTAAAGGTAAATTAACTGTTTGACGCCCAAATGCTCTCAGTACTGTGGCCCAGCTCAGGGGAATCTGGAATTGACCTGCCTCTTCTTCCCTGTGGCTCTCTTTACATGTCTTAAAGTTAGCCCTGCAAGCAAGAAAATGACAAACTGTTGACAGGGGCTAGAGCTTGCTAACCTATCTAACAGACACACAAACAAAGGCACACACACTTAGTATATATGCACTTAAGACAGGTTACAGAGAAATTGCACACATGCACTGAATGTGGCGTTGGATGCATGAGGATTTGTGAGCATGCACAGGTGGCAGGGGCAGACACGTGTTGCTGAGGGTGAGATGATGCAGACACATTGATGCAGATCGAAGCAAGAATGCAGGTAAAACTGAAGCAATGCTTTGTGTGAGTATCTGCAAATAGGGCTGGGTATCTAACCTGGATTCTTTTTCTGTGTACCGTCTGAACTGTGTTTATGGCTCAGAGTAAGAAAGACTTTGTCCTTATTCTTTCATTTTGAAAGTTCTCGTCTGTGCTTGCGTCTAGACAAGATTTAGCATTTGAGAGCTGAAAAGATTAGTTTATTAATAAACTGGCCAATCAACACCAAAATAATGACCAACTTTTCAATGACTGGTTAATCATTTCAGTAATTTTTCAAGTGAAAAAATACCCAAAATTCCTCAACTCCAGCCTCTTAATTGTGGAGATTTTTGTCTATTTTGGGGATGTTGGTTGTGGAAGTAATTTGATAAAGTCATATTGGGCTTTGGTGGTATTTTCACTTTTTCTGACAATTATTGAATTATATAATAATCTATAAATTCATTTTGGTATATAGATGGGCATATCAGCACGAGCGTCAAAACATTTCAAATGATACCCTAGGGTGATCCTAACCATAACCCCACCTGCAGAATATTGACTCAACACAGCTTTATTTTTATTTTAATGGGACAGTAAACCCTTTAAGGATAAAAAGGGTTTAGTGTCAACTCTTTAATCAGATTAAAAGATCAAGGATGTGTGTCCCATGTGTAGATTTCATGGTGTTCATTGTACAAGGTAACACAGTGACCAATCAAATCGTCAAATCTCCTTATTTCTAAGTTGATTTAGGATTCGATCACATGGTTTTACAGAGTGAGCTGGTGTGAAATAAGGATATGAATTCTTGTAGCATATGTATCCAGCAATTTGATTATGCATACAGTATGGATTTCTGGGTATGTGCTATGGTGGCTCATCTCCACAGTGGGAACACACAAACACAAAATGGGTAAGGCTGTGTCTCATGGGGCTACAGAGCAGCTATGACAGAATGGTGGTTGGGTCAATGACTCGAGATCTGGCTCCGTACCTTGTATTGCTTGGCGATGTTCTGCTTGTGGTTCTCCTCCACCTGCCTGAACTTGGTCTCCAGGCCGCGGAGCTGGACCTCCATCTTCTCCACGTACTGCAGGTCCCTCTGGGTTCGCTGGTCCAGCACCTGGATGGACTGGGTCATGTTCTGGACCTGAGGAGATAAAATGGAATGAGTAATTAAATAAATATCTATTTCTAATTGTCTAATTAGAGTAATGAGCATGTGAAAATGCAACAGACTTTCAATATGTTGTTTTGGCTTGGCTTTCCTCTTGCAGTGATTCACAAACTCTGACATCAGGCCAACTAGTGAGGGGCCAGAGACACATGGTGGAAGTGTAGAATACATACTGTTAAGACATTTGTTTTCTCCAAAATTGTTATGCTCCAGAAACTCCATAAACCTGGCACATATTCTGTTTATTCAATAGAGATCTGTTGATGTCTGTATTTATCGCCAGCTTATGTGAATCAGCGAGTTACTCGCCATTATTTGGTGATTTCCATTTTTGGATTTCAAATATTTTGTCATAAAAGTGCTTAAATGTTCCTTTTGTGTGCAGTCTTTGGGTATTGAGCCAGGTTGCATCATTTGATGTCAACAGAAACAGAGATCGAGTGTATGCCTGCCTCCCATGATGCCTTTTGGGTTTCCAGGGAGCTCATTAGAGCATGATTCCTATTCTTGTCCAACGGGCAAAGAGGTGACTGGAAGACCGCAAACATGAGTAAGCCTATATGTGTGTGCACATGTCTTTGTAGGTACAAAGAAGTAAAAGTGGCCACTTTGGGCATTGTATGACTTTGTTAGTAAGGGTCATGTGTTTGCTGAGGAGTTAAGTGGTAATTACCTTCTCTAACAGCTGCCTCAGTTGTTTGGTGCGGGCATCCCGTGAACACATGGACTGCTGGGGCGCCACCACAGTGCAGACACACCTTCCCTCACTATCTTGGGCTGAACTGTACACCTGCCACGATTCCTCTGGGTTTGCTGGCAACACCTGTGGACAAAAAAATTGATATAAAAGACAAAAAAGGGCCATTTGAACAAACCACATCCTTACCATCCCTGCTCGCATCCTACAAACAAGGAAGCTCTGCTGCTATTTCCCCCCATCAAGTGCATTGTGCATGTTTTAATGCTAAAGCTGTATTGCATTCATCACCATCTGGACACCACAAGCAGGCAGGCTCCACCCGTTTTGCACCATCATACAGTGTATTTCATAGCCACACAAAAGGAAAGATGCAGCCAATCAAGACAGCTGAAGCAACTCCCGTTATTCAGTGGGTTGGGTGTGTGGACGCTGTAAAGTGTGTAAAGTGTGACGTAAGAAAGAGAGAGCGAGAGAGAACTCCGGTCACTAACCTGCTGATCAGATCGAACTGAGAAAGTGACTTTGGAAAAAGATATTCTTGACTGCATCAGCGATTTAACAAAAAATAATCACTGCTGCTTTATTCAATTAGCGAGAAGAAGGAGTGACTTCACAAAATCCAAAAAGGAGCAATCGCAGCAGCTGTCAGTCAGCTGCTCTCTACCAAGGGATGTGCTGACAAGACAAAGAAAATCACTATCAAGCAGCTGCTTTGTGCACTTTGTGCCAGCCCTATCGCAGATCACTGACAGTAATGATGAACCTTCAAACACAGCACATTCAAGATAAATGAATAAACATCAGCTCACTGCATCCTCTGCTTTTACTAGTTATCTATTTGCCTTCAACATCCATTGTCCTAAATTTCAGTGCAGACATCCACTTGACTGAGCGCACACAATGCTATCCTGGCACAGAAACCGCTCAGAATCTGCCAGCAGCCTGACAGAGAAACAAAGAAACGCTTCATCTTGACTCTATAACAGCATCTTGGCTTTGAGCAGCCTCATTCACACAGATCTAGAAAGGGAGAATGAGGACTCCCCGCTGTTTCAGAGGGATGGGAAAAAAATAAAGAGTGCCTTGAAATTTGTCACGTCAATCGCCTAATTTGCCATCATGGATCTTTTATTTATATCAATATCAGAAGAAAAGACTCAGCCGATAACTTTCCACTTAGTGCAGGCTACTCATATCGACAGAGACATCAGCCAAGTGGCAGCTGGAGCAACATCAAACGCAAAGGGGAGAAGATCTATGATGCCTCTCCAAGTCTTTTTTACTTTTGCATGCGCCCTGCAAAGCGCATCACAGATTTGCCCTCTAATTCAAGAATAAAAGCGCACATATGTTGCATATTTTTGCACTGTAATTTAATTGCAGCATTCATTCAGGAGGAGAAAAAAAAGAAAGCCAATCAGCCGCAGGTAATATGCGAAACTTGCGCACTTACTCCGGTACTCCGGTCTGGATACCCTCCCTGCGCCGCGGTGAGCTTGGTAGTATTGAGCCCCACCAGAGAGGGGAGGGTCTGCGACATCCAGTTGGTGATCATCGCCATGGTGCTGAGCACGACACCGATCTTCAGCAAAGGCACCGACATCTTTGCGCTTAGACTTTTTTTTATTTTATTTTTTTTTAAGCCGTCTTCATTCTACAGATTCCGGTGAGAAACAAGGGAGGCGAGTCATGTTGCCCAGAGCAGCTTGCTGTTTCACCCGGGACTCCGGCTCGGCTGGTCTTTTTTTGGACATCTCCAACGAAGCACCTGCGGCGAACGAGTCGGACGCGAGTGAGAAACGACCGAAACAAGAGGGTCGGGACGGAGGTACAGAAAAACTGCAACACTTCCAGTGGAAAGGAGAAAGAATTGAATGGAACGACCGAGATCGGTTGCTGGTTCAAACGTCCTCGCCGGATAGCTCCTCTCCCCGCGTTGTCCCGCACACTGCTGCCTCTTCGGTTCACCGTTACTATTTCGTTCACGCCCGACGGTCCGCCTCCTGCCTTGGTGCGCTCTGTGATTAAGTGCCACTGACTATACACACACACACACACACACACACACACGGGCTGCTCCAAATGGATGAGAGGAGGAGAAAGGAGGAGGTACTACGGATCTATCTATATCGCCAGACGCAATGATGTCAGCCAGGTTGGGGTCCGTTCATGGTGATATCTGGGATTGCGCCTGATACGCCTATACCTGACCGACACAAGCTGTCCCCCCAGGGGGGGCATGACAATGAGCAGTGCTGCGGCTGAGGTCGGCCGACACTGATGCTGAGGGATTATTTATAGCGGAGAGTGACATTTCTTTTCTCCACTGCCCCAAAAGGACAGGAGGCTCCCTCAGTCATAGAGGATCATGCATGGTAAAGCTGCCCTTTCATTCTAACAACTCTCATGTGTGTGTATCTGTGTGTGTGTGTGTGTGTGTGTGTGTGTGTGTGACTGCACAGCCCCACATGTCACAATCAACGCACTCCTGCAGAAATGTCGCATTTGAATGAGAGAGGTGGTGCGTTCAGGACTTTGCTGGATGTGTTTGTTGGATGTGAGAGAGGTTTGCTCTGTGCCCCTGCGCTCAAAACTGAAGATGAGCTTTTGATTCGCGTGACTCTGGCGCCATCGTGTAGCTGATTGTGGCGTTGCCGGAATAAAAAAGGAAGCCTTTAAAATTCAAGGAAGTGGAACAAAATGCAAATATATATCCATACATACATCATATGAATCAAAATTTAAATGAAGGCTCAGCATTAAAAAGACAACTCCTTTATTTGCATTGACTTTACATGATTAAATGTCATGTTCATGCGCTGAATATATGTTTATTAGATTCAAAATATTGTAGTTCCATTAGTAAATTCACTTAAATTATGCATATTGTTGTTTAGGATTAAGTCTCTCAGGTTCTGATCAAATAAATTATTTGTCACTTCTAAGTCATCAACAAGCCTGTAGGCTAATGCTGCAGCCTATGGGCTAAATTGCAGCATTGCATGATAGATGAGGTCCCCAAAAATAGCAAGAGTGGCTCTGTGTCCACAGCTATTTCTGTCAGCTCTATAATGCATTTTTCTGGTAACGTGAAAGATGGAAGCAAGTGGAAGTTTGAGCTCGCTCAGCCTCCATACTTCTCCCATCTGTGTCTGTCTTATCTCTCTCTCTCTTCTTTATGACCTTTGAGGTGATAAAGAAGATTACTGTGAATGTAACGGCAGGGGTCGGCTCACCGCTGTGCACCGCCATCCAGAGTCCAGTATATATAATCTCATGTAGTATGGTGTAGTTCAGTGCAGCACAGCGGTCTCTAATGGCAGCTTTCTAATGGATACAGTTTGTTTTTTCAGCTTCACAGGTGGAATTCAGTGAAACCAATGATTAAAAGTTAGTCTAATATAAAGTCCTCTGTATTTAACACACCAGCATCAACTCCACGGGTTGACTCAGTGGAAAAAATACATCAGCCAATCAGTCATCAGAGAGATTTGTAAAAGAGAACCAGAATCTTTCATTAGACTTCAAAACTCTTATTGTGAAAGGTTTGATTTATAATGCCTGCAAACATAATAACAGAAACACTAGCTACGCAGTCTGCTATAATAAACTTGCAAAAATAAGATTGTGTAAGAGAACCTTTGATTATGTGTTATGTTTTTATTTTTTTGGGAGGGGGGAATGTAGCCTGGGATGTTTATACTGTGGGTGTGCCTGTGAAGTTATTATATAAGACACAAATTATGATTTAGAGGAGGTGAAAGGTGTAAATGTGCCTGGGGGGACAAACAAGGCACATCATCCAGTGTAATGCAATACACTGTAAAAATCATAATAATCCACAACAAACAGCAGCAACAGAATTGTCGAATAGACATAAAAAATGCAACATAAAGGCTTCATAAAATTTCTGATTGGGCTTATCGTATTGCAGCGAACAGGTGTTTAGACTTTAGGAGAACCACATTGTCACACTCAATATCCAATGTAGTAAATGCTCATGAAGCACAGAAAAAAAAACACATTTCCAGCCCTCCAAGTGAACTACAAAATGCACCGTATCTCCACCTACTCCTCTTCTGCTACCCTCTCTCCCTCTCTCTCTCTCCCTCCGCTCTTGCTTTGTCACTCAACCAACCATACTGAATAATAAATAGCTTCAACCCCAGCTGCCAATCACACCACGCATACTGCGATTCAGCTCAACTCCATTTTCACTTCCTCACATGAAACCCGATTGATTTTTCATACATTAAAAACACCAGACGGTTTCAAAATATTCTCCTTGTGTAGATTTAGTTGATTCAGGTGCATCAGATTATGTTTTTAATGTAACATGCATTTTAAAATTGTGCATGGATCTATAACCTGACCACATGCACGTGTCTTACAGCAGCTCTTTGTGTGATGGTTGTTTGTAAAGATGATATGTGGTATGTAGGTTGCCTGGAGTCAAAGGGCCGGCTATAGCGGCGCCATCTGTTTTGTCAGGTGTCTATGAGATGCTTTAGGATGTGGGCCTGAAGCCACGGGGGAGCAGATAGGTGAGGAACAGATGCCGCTCTGACTGCTTACTATTCTTCTCCGAGTGAACGCCAGGCTGTAGCCAAATCCTTCAGCGGAGGGGACAGAGGTGAATAAATGCAGGCGGAGCGCGTGCTACTAATCAGGTGTCTCCCTGCTCCCTCAGCCAGATGTTAAGAAAAGCTTCCACACACTGTCTGTGACTGTGTGAGACTTCTGAAGCAAGGTGGTTAATGTGGTCATTAAGAGAGCGTCATTTATTCAGCATCAAAGGTCGAGGCCTAGATGGCTTTTTTTTCTCTCTCTCTCATGAGTAATCTGGCAATAAAAGGTATCTCTAGATCCACCTCTCACTTTTTCTAGCTGTCTTCAAACAGAGATAAGATGTGCAGAGAAGCCTCTTCTTCCTACGGTGAAATGCACTGTAGGTTTCTATAGCAGGGGCAGTATAAATAGAGCCTGTCAGTGTATCCTGTGTTTCTGTTCTCCTCGAATCGAGAGGACAGGCAAGGCTGTGGACTAATATCGACTTACCTTCAAACAGATGACACACACACTCTCAGGCCATCAGAGGAAAGACTGTCACTGTAACGTTGGGCCCTGACCTGCAGGCACGCAGCACCCGAACCGTCTTGTCATGAAACCCAAAGTGAAACACTCCCTCCTTCCCTCCTCTGACTGATGGCTTCCATCAATCAGTGCAAGCAGCACCATTGTTCAGTTGTGTCAGCATTTTTTATTTTTTTTTTGCCGCTGCACTCTGTGCTCAGTTCAGATTATGAGCTGCACATTTGATGCCTCAACATAAGGAGATAAAAAATCTGAATGTTTGTGTGTATGAGGTCAAAGCTTTGATCAAATTACGAATCAAACTCCACGTGAATGTCAAAACCAGGCTGTTGCTCCATGAGTAAAAGCCGATCCGCTCACAGCACGCTGACATTCCCTCATAAATTTGTGGAAATCAATTGCTGGCACATTTCTGCCAAAGCAATATTACATCAATATTGTTCTAACACATTGGTTATCAGGGCCAGCAGGGTTTGCAGCAACCTACTTCCAACATTGAGTTTATTGAGTTTGTCACTCAGAGTATATTACAGATACACTGGGAACAGAGATTAATTTATTGATAGTACCTCAATGGCACATTTGATTCCCCCCCCCCCCCCTTCTTGAGTCTCCAATTACCAACCACAATTGAATTCACACACAATGAAGCCCATGAAATATGACTCTGCTCCAGGAAGGGCAATTAAATCATCAAATACTTCAGTCCAGTGGTGGAGGGGGGCTGGGAATAAATAAATAAAACGCACTCCTTCGCTCGCTCCCCCACCTGTTTGTGGAAATTTATAATGGCAACAATTTAATGCAACAGTAACTATTATATGTCTTGTTGCAAAATGGCCTTTAGAGAGCAGGAAGTAATTACTAGTTCCAGTAAAGAATCACAAAGATGCATTTTATTGACCAGTAATTTTGTTTACTACTCCTGAGCTGGGTGGCTTCTACACTGTTGGACTAAATGTTCTTTCCCCCCTCTCTCTCTCTCTCTCTCTCTCTCTCTGTCTCTCTTCCTCTCTCACACAGGCAACAGTAAGTCACATTGTGGTCATTGAGCATGCTCAAAACACCTTATTTGAAGACACTGCATTTGATTGTGGCCGTGATTTAAGAGCATCATTCAGACGATTTGGCCTCTTTCTTTCTTCAGAGAGAGAGAAGAGAAGAGAAAGCTCCGGGCAACATTACATTAGAATAGCTGTGCTGTTGATTAATCGGACCATTTGCTAATGAGGAAATTGACAGATCATACAATATAACACTCTTTATATCAGCCCCCCCCTCCCCGTTTGTCGGTGGCTCTCTGCTGGATCTATCCGCGCCCGTCAAACACAAATGTATTCACATCATGTAATCCCACCCGTTAATCTGTTTAAGCAGGGGGGGTAGAGGGGCTAATTCACCGGGGCTCTTTATGTGAGGTAACCGGGTAATCTCTCAACGGAATCAGAAGCTAATTAACCACGGGTTATAGCTTTCTTTTCTTTCTTTTTTTCTTTCTTTTTTTTTTAATACAAGAGGTGAAAAATGGCGTTAAATGAAAACCTACTTGGGTGAGTTCTGTGCCCATGAAGATGAGGAGAATCAGAGTCAGGAGCTTGCTCGCAGGCTGCATCTCTTGCCTCCGGTATGTGTGGACCAGCGGTCTCACATGCAGATCGAGTCCCTTTGCGTCCCCCCGCAACAGCAGTCCTGTCCTCCCCGGCTCTTTTTGTTTTGTTTTTTTGCGTTGCAACTTCTCTATTATTATTAGTAATAATAATAATAAAATTTGATCCCTCAGCAACCCAGCAGCGGAAAGGTCTGTTTCACGGAATCGTCTCTGTGCATATTCAGTTCATATCGGGTGCCTGTATCTTTTCGGTAGCCTCTCCCCTTCGTCTCTTCGTGGCCGCACTTATTTATCGCTGCGACAGACTGATGCTGAACATTGGGCTAAAAGACGCGCAAACCCTGTCGTATACACGGCTATAAAACCTTCACTCTGATATTGCCAAAAGTTTACCTCCCCGCCTCAAGCTGCCGTATAAGCTCTCGATGAAAAAATGAGAGTGACGGCGTTGTACATGGTGCTGAAAACGGAAGTTGCATCGCAGGAGAGAGGGAGATTCAAATTGGCAAGAGTACAGGAGGGAAAACCAACATGTCAGTGTGTCACAGGTAAAAAAAGAAAAATGTTGTCTAGTTAATATTTAATCTTCATTGGTTTGGATTTATTTTGTCATTTTAAAACAACAGATTCAACAATTTCAAAATAAAAGAATAGTTTACAGTATTGGCTGCATAATAGGCAGGTATATTGGACATTGGCCCTGAGAGGTCAATACACTGTGACTTTATATGCATCAATTAACATCTTCATTTTAACAGCACATTGGCAGCATTTACATAAAAATGCCATAGACAGTATAAAATATGGATGCCGTATCTGTGACGTCACCCACAGGTTCCTGAAGAGCCGTTGTGAAGCTCAGAGCGCGGTGGTTGCCATCTTGGCAGTCCTGCCTCTAAAAATCGGCAAAGATGTGGATCTCTGGAGCTGAGGCAGCCTGAATGACGCCTGTAACGGCACCCACCTGTCAATCAAAGCAGATACGCTGCATAATGCATAACTTTAAGCCTTAATATAATTTGAACAGGTGAGTTCTATAAAAATGACAGACTCAGTACAGTTGTCATGAACAGGGAAATGAGCTAAAGAGACCAAAACTGTTTTTTGTACCAGGTTGTAAATATGTTTATTTCTGCTGTGAAGTTGGACATTTTAATATGGGGACTTCTCTCATTCTATAGCCAGCCTCAAGTGGCTGTTTGAGGAACTACAGCTTTTGGCACTTCTACACTGGCTTCACTTCACAGTCATGGAGGGTGCTGCTTGGAGAAAACACAATCAAATACAAGTCTGTGAAGGTTCTGAGTCATTCAGGTCATTTTTCTTTGAGAACAGTTAAATCGAAGGCAACTGGACTTCATTTTTGAACTGAAAAAGCCTCTTGGTTGAGATGTCTTCATGGATCTACAACCAAATTCAGTTGCCCTAGATGTAACTCTTTTATTTATCTCACTAGACATGCTCTACTGTGCATACATGCCCTGTGGAGGCTTATATTTCAGAAATAAATAAAGATTTCATCTTTGTCTGAAAAAAGAGGGGGACTAAAAAGATCCTCAACTCTGCAAAATCATCTTTTGTGGTTGTTGGAGTTATTTTGAGGGTTTGGACGATTGATGGCTACGTGGTTATCATTGTCATCATTGTTGGACTCAGACTGGAAGCAAGAAAACTGGGACACCAGCATGCAGAAAGTCGTGATGCATGGTGAAACCAGTTCCAAACCGTGGTTGAGATTAAATTATTTTATTATGCGATTCAGAATTAAAATAGAACTCCTACACAGACATCAGCCAGGAAAGATGGGTAAAGAGAGAAAGAGGGAAGTAGAGAGTTTGGGTTGGACTGGAACCTGGGCTGCTGTGTTAAGGACTCAGCCTTAGTAAATGGGGAGCTACTGGGGTGCCCCAGGCCAGCTAATCGTTTTGCAGGGCAGCCATTAGTGCACTGCATCACACTGTCCTGCACAGTGGACCACCTTAGAGGGCATGTTTCATGTTTCATCTACCGTAATGGCATCCAAGATCAAGGTCTTTATAGGGGCGCCATGGGAGGTGATTGCCCAATGGAGTGGTCGCACAACCACAGCTCAGTTCCATTAAGTGTCCCGGTGACACTGAGCTCTGACAGTTCACTCTTTAAGTAAATGAGGTACTCTAATTGTAGGTTCAGTGTGTATGACCTAGTAGCATCTAGTGGGGAGGTTGCATACTGCAAATAACTACCAATACCCCTCACCTCACCACCACCTTCAAAGCTTGTAGGAGAAAATACTACTACTACAGTGCAATGAAACTCCACCTCAAACCAGTGTTGGGTTCATTCTGGGCTACTGTGGAAAAATGGCGGACTCTGTGGAAGAGGAGCAGCTCCCTCTGTAGATATAAAAGGCTCATTCTAAGTAAAAAAAAACACAACAATTCTTATTTTCAGTTGATGATACACTGATGAAAACATACTTGAATGCTATATTGAATATTTGTCTTATTCTTCCAGCAGATCCGCCTTAATCTTACACACTTTACCTTTATGTAAAAGTAGCAACATACCACTATGAAAACACTCAAGTATTAGTAGAATGTACTTAAAGTAAAATTTATTACTTAACAGAATCGTTCCAGTTATGTCATTGGATTTAATACCCATTAGCCATCAGTTTTTCTGTACCCACTTGTACTTATCAGGGTCATGGGAAGCTGGAGCCGATCCCAGTTGGCTTTGGGTGAGAGGCAGGGTACACCCTGGACAAGTCGCCCGTTCATCACAGGGCTGACACACAGAGACAAACAACCATTCACACTCACATTCACACCTACGGGTAATTTAGAGTCACAAATTAACTGCATGTTTTGGACTGTGGGAGGAAGCTGGAGTACCCAGTGAGAACCCAGAACATGTGAGCTCCACACAGAAAGTTCCAGTCGAGTTTATTTGATTATTTTTACCAATACATTACTATGTTAGCTTTTCTAATCGTTTATCAGGTTTATCTGCCAAGCAACTATGATTTACCTGAAATATAATGCAGTAGAATTATAAAGTAGTACAAAATGAAAATACTCAAGTGAAGTACAAGTACCTTAAACTGCTCTGGTACGTAGTACTAGGCTCAGGTTACCTTTATTGGGATGATGATTTTAAGTATTTTTGCCTCAGTAGAACATTTCAGGAGTGTGTGACTAGGGGCAGAGTTTGACTGACATGTTTTTGACCCTTCTGTTAGCTTTGTTGCACCTGTGAGGGCGGGTCAAATCACATCGATATCCTTCTCATTGAGGAGTTTGATGACCTAATGTAATTCTCATTATAGCACACCTTCCACAAGTTGAACAAAAGGTCCCAACCAGAATGTGCAGAGCGTTTTAATTTTAAGTTTTGGGGTTATACAAAAATAACAATATGAATTTTCGGTCCTCTCATTGTGTGTGTGTCAGTGTATCAGTATGTTTTATGCCTAGAGCTATGTAGAATACTACTGTAATACTAAGAGACTCTGTTTCTGTGTGGGCAGTACAGTACTTATGCCATTGTGCAGATCAACAATAGGCTCTTAATTGGGTGGTCATGTGGTTCTGAAGCTGTTCTGCTTCTGCCTGCCTGTGACTGTCTGAACCACATTATACACTAATAGCCCTCTGGCCTGTAGATAGACTCTGAGCTGAAATGAATTCTCTTTTGGTGGCACTAAGATACATAAATCACCTTGGTAATAGCATCTGGGCGAGTTCATGTCTGTTTTCTCTAATGTGGGCTCTCATTTGTCTGTTAGCAGATTTTGGCTGCTCTGTGCACCTGAACGAAGCATGACAAAGTCAGACTGAGAAGAGATTTAAGTTCTAACAGTAGGATAACTGATTTTCAGGATAGTGAGTTCAAGTGTACGACACCTGCTTCCTGTGCCTCTTGATTGAATTTGGAGCTTCCGTGATGCTTTGAGATTTGTGCGCAGGCTATAGACTGTGCAATCTATGGCTCAGGCGCGTGCACACATGCATGTGTTTTGCTGTGCTACTAGCAGTGCTACTGACTGAGATTCAGTTCACTCAATGAGGATTTGATTATGGGGCAGGGGAATGAGATCGGTGAGTAATGAAAGTGGAATGCTCCAGAAAGAAACAGGAACATTTGTTTGGCGGCAGGAGCCCTTCCGTGCATGGTGGTACGCATCCCACACACTGGACAGCAGGGGACACATCTCGCCGGCCAATATTAAAGTTTGTCTCAGAAGCATGAAGCCACACTGGATTCCACTGAGCACAGCAGATACTTTAATCATACCTGATGAAATTTTCTTTTATTAAGAGTTGCAAAGGAGAACAGGAAAGGCACAGTGCATGTTTGTTTGGATGTTTGTAGGTCTTGTGTGTGAGAGAAGACATCCAGCTCCAGTTGGATTAATTATTACACAGCGGCATATTTTTACCTTGCAGTTCTTACAAAAATAAAAACCCAATTATGGTGATGGGTTTGATTATTCTGTGCACGCTAGTTAGTGTGAAGCGAGGACCAGATCATGTGTCTCCTCACTTGTCTACTGGTGCTATGGTGGAAAGAGGATTGTGACGAGGGCAGTGGTGAACAAGTGATGAATGGAAAAACAATCAAAGATCCTGAATGTCAACACAGGAAATAGGAGATGATGGAGCACCACTGCTATTTGGAAGAATCCGACGAAAAAGCTGTTCAGACTGAGCAAAGCTTAACAGGGTAGTTGATTTAATGCGGCTGCTCGTATGGCTATTTCTCCTCAAGATTTATTTCCTGCCCATTGAGCTCAAAATGCAAATTGCTGGATTGTCTTGTTTGCATGCAGATGTATGTAAAATGTCTTCATTGCAGGTGCACTGGAGTGAAACTCACTCTGAAGGAAATACATGTGCTACGTTTTCACACACATTCACTCAATGTTCCTCTCGCCCTCTTTCTCTCTCTCTTCTTTTTGTGACCGTGGAATTAACTAAAAAGCTGAGATTTTGGCATTCGACTTTCACAGAGAAAAAAATTGATTAACCTTCCCGAAATGTGTCCTCATTCGAGAAGGGCCCAGTTCTTTCAGCTGAGTTCTTTTCTTCTTCCCAGTTAGGTTTTGGGAGTATGTGTGTGTGAAAGCGAATGAGAGCGAGAGACAGAGAGAAAATGAGTAAAAGAGCTCCAGTTTAAATTTAGGTCCTAATAGAATTTGTGTCTTTCCTCTCAGGCGCGCTGCCATTACTTCCCCCTTTCATCACTTTCTCTCACTGTGCTCTCTGCAGGGTTGATGCTACCGATAGCTATTAAAGCCATGTTCCATGCATCCATTAGGCCTCGGTAAGTTCATTAAGTGTACTGCAGACCTGGTCTGGATGGGTCCAGGTCTTTGACCAGTTATGCAGCTTGCAGGGAAAGATCCATAAAAGCATGATTTAACCGCCTCCAGTGTGTTGATCGTGAGTCAGTATTAATGCTTTTGATAATCACCATCAGCATTCAGCTTTCAGACCTTGTGAGGATAAAAGAGAAAGTGCTGTACAGAGAATGATTGAGAGAAGAGGAGGGTGGGAGGAAGGAACAGATGAAATGAAAAGAAAGTGTGTAAAAGAAATTGAAAATTTGAACAGAGGTGAAAACATCTATTTATCTATCTAGACAAATAAGAAGCTGCAGTTTTAGAAGGTATCTCACAATCACTACTTTAAATATTACGTCTAAATAAATCCAACACCTCTGTGAAACAATAAAACGCACTTATTGAGTTTCATGTAGCTTTTATTTATGGTGTGGCTGCCGTTCAGACACCGGAAGGCCATTGGACAAAGATAAAAAAATCTGACATAAAAGTATAAATTCCAGTTCCCTGCATTTGAAAAAGTGTTGTCTGATGAATCATTTCCACTCATTTATCTTCACCCAGACAGATTTGTGTGAAATATCCCCGCAAAGGAGGCCTTTGACATTCACAGTCAGGTGCCAGATGTACAGACAGCCATCTACCGCAAAACATTAGATCCGATGATTGCTCTACATGATTGTGTACCAGCTGAGGGATATCAGACTGTGTTTACAGCATCAAGTGCACACAGTGAGGCAAATACGTCTCCCTCATGGTGCCCCCATACTGCTGGATGGTAATGTCACCAGAAGCACTGCTACTGCAATTTAAGAGCAATTTCATCAGCATCGGGATGAAGTCAAAGACATTATACGGCCTCTCCAATCACCACATCCAAAAATCATTAAAGCTTTATAGGAAGTTCGGAATCACAGAGATGAATTAGATCGTTAACATCTAACCTCCATGATCTAACGTTGTACATCACAGAATTAGAGGCTTTCCTTCTTTAAGGACGGACTAATATCTCACTAAATTGGCTGAGGCCTTACAGAACAATGAAACAGTTTCTTCGATCGAGGACTTGCTAAATTCCTCCCCTGAACAGCGACTGTCCAATCATATCTCAGCAACCTTAACTAGCGGTGTGCTAGGGGCTCCACAAGAGTTATACTCATTCAAAGAGTTTGGACAAAGAACAAAAGGGTGTGAAATTGATTAAACAATCAAGTTGTCTGCCCCAATGTAAGCTCCAAACGTTTGCATGCTATATATCTAACATACAGAAATGCTTGGGTTGCTTCCAAAACCAAGCAGCATAGCTTATCATCAGCTATCTAAATGTTGTGGGGTAACATCAGAAAAAGCCCCCTTCAGGACTGGAATGTTCAGTGTAGTGTTAGCATCTCTGTCCTGATGTGTGGAGTTGACAATGCAGCAATCCCAGCCTATCTATTAGCTGAGATAGCGTTATGTTAGCTACACGTCACTCATTGGTTTTTAAGGCTTAAAGTTTAGCTTTTTTTTTTTGGAGCCAGAAGTGACCTTATTTGGACAAGAGTGTAGAGCTGGTGGGTAACATAGTGCAAGCTCGTCTGTGCTTGGTTTCAACTTTGTTTTCAAGCAGGGAAAAAAATGTCAGCCTGCCTAGTCTGACTAGTCAGACATTTTCATATTACAGCTAAATAAAATATGCTTCTGAAAACATTTGAGAAGAGAAATAGAGGATGCGGTAACAGCATCTTGATTCATATTTGATTAGCACAGCCTAGATTTACACTGTCATCTGAGTTTATCATCTTCATCATCTATTTTACTCTAAATGGGACCATCATTTACAAAATGAACATCATGTTGTATAGAAGAAGATTTAAAACTAGTAACTGAGACCTTAAACTCACAAGGAAACTGTTTACTGAGGTATTAAATCAATGTGGAGACTATGGTCATTTCCCCATAAGAGCACATATCAGACTTTATTGTTCCAATGGAACTGCCCCCTGCTGACCATTAGAAAGAACAAAGAGAGCAGGTTAAAACAGAAGCTCTGTCTAGTAATTATATACTACCAAAGGTTAGTCATCATTCATCATGACCTCAAATCAAATAGGGTAAAATTGTCCCTTATCATACTGCACTGTACATAAAGCCTAAGGCAAACTACTGTTAGTCTGCTGTGCAAAAATGATGCATGCTTTGGAACGTAGCACTTAGAGGCTTTAGCATGATATTATGTCTGTGGCCATCAAAGGCATATTTAAGACATATGTGTAGGATTCTTGTTTCAAAACCTGCTAACCAAACACAAAATATACAGTCATCAAAGTGATAATAACTAGCTAGAATATCTTACTAGCTATGATAAGTGTGACAGTTGTAATTTCAGCTAGCTAAATTGGCGGTTGCAGACCAGAAATGAAAGTCCTGGTATTCGTCAATCTCTATGTGAAATCAAGGATCTATTGTTTCAAGAATTTCGAGCAGTAAATTAGCCTTCTTTATTATTGTATACTGCACATGTGCTATGCAGTACAGAAAACCTGACAGTCAGTAAGGGGGTGGTGGGACATTTACATGAGCTGATTGTTCTGTAGGTGCCATAGGCTGCTGTGAGCGTTGCCGAACTCACACAGTTTGCTACGGTAAACACAGGCAACTCTGGGCCCCGGGGCTGGAGAAGCCCACAGGCCAGCCCTGAGGCCCTGTCTTTGATTCACTGACTAAGCACTGTGATTTGACTAATGCAGACATTTACAGCAACGGCACAAAATACTAAATTGACAAATATTATGCATAGCACACGTAACACCTTCACCTGATTGCACCCATTCCAAAAAGATCCAGACACTATTCACTATACGACACACTGGCTGTAGATGCTCTTTTATTTAGTGCTTTGAGTCGGATGCACTGATGGTATGTGCTGCTCACAACTACACTGTCAAACAACTTTACAGTTGACTGACTGTGCGGGCTTAGAGGGTTTCAGTCTGTCTGTATTATTCCATTTGTTTTCTAGTGCATCCATTCAGCTAGCTGCTTCGACCCTCGATTAACACTGAGGTTTGTGTATTTCTCTCTTCATCTTTTAATTATCCGTTCCATTTATTTCTTTATTCACTACATCCAGTGTCTGCGCTGAGATATTATCATCCCCACTCAGACTGTGCAGTCTTTCTCTGTGTTTCTCTGCCCCTGAATAGGCTGCAGTGCTGTTTGTGTGTGTGTTGCTGGCGGGCTTATGTCAGCGAACGAATGCCACGGCTCTGATTTATGCTCGTGTGTGTGTGTGTGTGTGTGTGTGTGCATGTGTTTGAGTGACATGGCGCTGCTCGCCAGCCCCTGAAGGGACCTTTGTGCCATAGAGATCTATGCATCATAGTGCATCAGCTATATATAAAATTGATGACCGGAGGTTATGTAGGTCAGGCCAGAATGATGCAGCAGACATGCACACGGGGACATTGACAGACAGTGGGAGACAGAATGGAGGCCGTCATGGACAAACAGAAAACAAAAAATTAATCAGGAGAAATGCGGCAGGAGTAAGTCTGACAGACGAGCAAAAACAGCAGAGAGAGTACGGCAGAAGGACGGGAAGAGCTCTTGATGTTAGTATTTCTGTCATACGGTACCATCCTTTGTTTGCTCATCACACGCAGCATCTCTGTGTGGTTCTTGTATTCATGTCAGAGCTAATTACAGGACGATGCCGCCAGTTGCCAGATCAGTAGTTAGAGGACGGCGCTGAATCTCAGCAATGTGCTTTCCACCCTACTGGGTTGCCAGATTTGTGAATGTCTTAATTACGTGGTATAAGCTCACAGCAATGCCTCACCTTCTGCATGTCCTCAAATAATAATGTTGCTAGGCTCCATATTTCTTCACTATATTTACCTTGAAGGTCGACATAGTGTATTCTAGCATTCATTGAAATGCTTGTTACTGCCGTTGTGTAGAATAAAGCTTTGAAAGCATGCACTGCCAGAGAAAAACTGAGTCCAAATGAAGCAGAGATGAATAATCAAACTCCTTTTGTTTGTAATTTGCAGTTGCTGTAAATGTCATTAGTAGTTATGTAGTATTTAAATCTTGTTAGACTCACAATAAATCAAATGATTACATATATCTGTGAAAGGTGTCGCTTGTAGTAACAAACCCAGAGATAATTATCCTCAGACTCTGCAGTTATCCTCAGCTCTCAAGAGAGTTTCAACACATTAGATCTCATTGTTTTACAATGAGTCAAAAGACAGCAACTTTATCATTGTTTGTTCACTCTCGTCTGTATCATTACTAGACTGATAAATCCACTGTATGCTACCTGTCCAGCATCCAAGCAGCTTGACAGATAAAGTTAGGCTGGGTTCAAACTAAACAATATTACATGTATTACATATTAAATGCCCCAAAGTGAGGTTTCGGGATTCTACGACATGTCCTAAGCTCTGACCAACAGGAGGAACTAAAACCCTCTTTTGTACATAACTGTAAACATAACGAAAGGGCAATGATGTTGTTGGTGTTGCTAGGTGGATCTGTGAAATGGAAAGGTCACAATCGGTTTTTCTTTGTTTTTTTTTAGGCCTTTCCATGATACAAAACAGCCAATAATCATACACAACACTTCAGACACCATTGGTATTTACATTCTTGTTCAGAAATCGGTTGCCACCTCATCCACATTGGGACAGCAAACTATGACTGGTTGGAAAACCAACGTCAATCAAGTTCAAGTTTTTTTTATGACCTTACAATTTCCTAATCTGACACAGTGACCATTTTAACAGATTATATCATATAGTCTGTATCCGATATTAGCGACTAACTAGTGAACATAGTGGAGCATTTAGTAGCTACAGAGGTAAAAGAAGAGTGAATATTGGATATACATTTATTGGACCAGAAATACGACTCTAAGTGAATGGGCTCCATATCAGAAGTTTGCTAACACATTAGTCAATGTGCTGCGTTCACAGCTTGTTTCCACTGTTTCCAATTGCCCTATAAATCAGGTAGTACAGGTTTGAGCAAAACAAGCTTGTTAACTTATGAAAACATTCATGAAGGCTACTGTAATATTTCCACGACACTATATGAGGTGTGCACCTCTTTGTTTGAACCTCAATCAGTACACAAGATTTGGTCGATCTCTCGCAGCAAATTATATCTCACCAGTTATTATTGTCTGCAAATTGGATTTGCAAGTCTGACACTGTGTAAGTGTTTCATACATAAATTCTTCAATTATACATCACGAGTGAAATTGGTTGAACAGCACACAAGAAAATGAATGCCGAGATGAGTAGACAAGAAAAGTGACTTAATATTCAAAGTTGGTCCGTGGAAACTTTCCTAAGCTGCTTGCAATGATTTATGAGGGCGAATACGTGTGATTTGTTCTTCAGAGCAAAAAACTGCCCTCTCGGTTTAATAGTGATTGCAATGCGGCTGAATATTCCTACATACATACACATTATACACTAGCACTGTGGAGTTCAGTTAAACACTATTTCAAAGCCCATCAAAGGCTGCATTCGAATTTTAGTGATGTATTTGCTACTCTGAGACATCACAGTGTGAGTGTTACAACTTCAAAGTGGCGATTGCAAGTTCCATTGGCTTGAACACTGGGGTGCCACAGAAACCAAAAGAAAAGAAAATCCCTCTGTGTCCAAATGAAGACTGTCCATAAATCAGAGTTGAACATCCTCAGTGTGTCGTACGAGGAAAATCTTTCAAACATCCAAAACAGGCCTTGCTTTTTATCTGAGCACTCTTTTCGTATTCATGGGATGTTTTTGACATTGCAGGGGGCGGTTACGCACTCTGGAACACCTGTACACCTAAATGCACCTCACTGAAGCTCAAAATGTTTGTCTTCTGTTTAGAGATTGTGTCAGAGAGATGTTGATGTAACTCTATTGCAATTTGTGAGGTTATTTGCGACGTTATAATGGATTGCCATATATTATAAACTGCACCTAATGTTTTGCACACCTCTCCTGACAGTGCATCTTTAATCAAGTTCAGACACTGTGCAGAAACCTTGGTATTTTCCCTCGCTTTATACCTATGTCTCCCCTCTCTCTCTTTCTGTGTGTGTGACATAGTTTTCATCTTTTTGTGCTGTATCTGGAGGGTGCCCAGGCAGGGGGAATTCATCATCCTAATACACCGTGTATAAGCACTTGTTAAAAACCCCACACTGCATTTTTTCGATATTCATCATGGTTGTAATATTTCTGCTTTGGGTGCCAGAGGCAACTTCTGCAGCCGGTCAAAGAGCATCATTGAAGTGAGTAAAATCAGGCGGTATCTGGTGGAACTCCCAGATACGAAAGAGGTGGCTATTCAGGAATACTCTTTTGGCTGAAGGAGGGGTCCAACAAGCACATACATAACATAACATGACTTACAGTCAGCAGTTAATTACTTTTACTATTTTGCAAGCATATAAAAAATGAATGCATACATATTACAACTGAATAAATGCAGTAAAATTACCCCTGCATCGTTGAGTTTTTACGAGCAGATAAAGTGTTTGCACAAGCATATATGTACATGTACCCACTGCAAGAAAGCGCACAATCGCACTATAAACAAGTACTTTCTTGTTGTTCACACACGTGCATTCAAATGTTCATATATTATGTCTATGTAGACAGAAATTGCACTTACTACATATTCATTTTGTACTACGCCACATTCACATTCATCACACAAATCCCAAAGCGCATTACACTCACACGTGAACCACGGGCACACGCGCACACATGAAAGCCAGCAGCTTGCCGATCTAAAAGTAATTTCCTTTGACTTGTTTATCACCTTTGTGCCAACACACAAACAGAGACACACCTTTATACATTAAAAATGAAAATGAGTTTGCCTGGCTCTATGGCTGATAATGTAATGATGCTGTTTAACTGTTTGCTTTGCCAATAACCCCCCGAGGCAATGCAATCCTCTGGTTTTGTGTGAATGCCATCAAAGCCAAGTAAATGTCATGTAGGGGCGCAAACCACACATGGTTCTCAATAGCTGCCTGACTTTGTGTTTTTTATTTCATAAATACAATAAAATATATCATGAAGCTGATGTCAAAATGTGCACTTCTTTCCTTGGGAGAGACCTTATTTTGCCATATAATGTCTGTGGGTTGTATCATTGGTATTATTACAGGGTACTGATGGGAAGAATTCTTGAATCACAGGTCCTGAGATGTTGAATTCAAATCAGGTACACTCGAGTCTCAGTTCAGGCTTAGAAACTGTGAAACTGTGTGTAGTGGCCTGTGCGGTCACTGATCATGTGCCTGATACAACATAAGACTGCACATAACAAACCTGGTGACACCGATGTTAAACTTCAAAATGCTGAATTTCTCCGTACTCTTGTTATCAGCTGCTTAACTGCACTAATGAGCGTCTCGTTTAGGTCTTCATCTGCACAAAGTGAAGACCTACTGAAAGGAATGCGCTGCACCCTTGTTAGGCAGTCTGTCATGCGGCACCACAGATTAATGTTGATCGCATGTGTCCAAAGACTCATGATCAGTTTGAGGGTAAAATCAATAGGAGCTCAGTCTCCCAGCTCTCCCTGCTTAAATATTGGGCCCTTCAGGGGAGGAGATCAATGACCACACCAGAGGCAGGTGCATGATCCAATTACACCTGTGTAGCAGCAAGCATCCATCTTGCTAGTTGGCATGCACACAGGAGCATTAACCCCCCCCTCATAAAAGCTCACACTAACACTGTGATGGAGAGAGAGAGAGAGGGAGCTCTGGTACAGTTGAGAGGCAATCAGTCTCATCCGCCCCTCCCCCATTCCTGTAGGCTAACACCGACAGACGGCTGTCCTCTCTACAGATTTACAAAGATGCTAGCAAACAAGCGGCTGCTGTTTAACAATGTCGTACGTTAAATCTAGGCTAGAATATGTATTAGCCTGTAAATAATTTATTTTTCACCATCAAATGTCACTGATACTATTTCTGCATTGTGCAGACAATCGTGTGCTATTGTCAGTTATTGATGGAAGAATACAGGCATTGAAGAAATATCTAGGAATCAATGGAGCGATGCAGATTTACAGCAGCAATTTGTAAGAGAATCAAAATACTGCATATAATTCTTTCCATATTGATCAATATCTATGTTTATCTGCCATAATTCTGCCAGTTTGATCCCAGAAGCAACCTGATAATGACTGGAGAGACCAGAGGATTCTTTACATTTAGAAAGTCTATTAACATGAACATTTAAAACGTTTAACTCTGCAAACTCGGTTTGGTTTATAATATCTTTTATGATGAAAAAATATATATCTCACTGGAATAGCAGCTTATCAAGTGATGGAAAAGACTTGTTGTTTTCCATCTTAGTTAGCACTGACCTTCAGCATATTTTGCAGACCGTCTAAATCTGCACTTCTGAGATTTCCAAACCACTTTTATATAACTGGTATTGTGCTAGTGTGTTTTTTGTCAACAGTTTCATAAACTTTGAAGGATGAAGCAAGCAAGCTTGCCTGGTTCCACTTTTTTTCTCTTTACTAGAGGACATCCACTTTCTTCACTGGTCAGACAATGCTTTGCGTTAGGAAAATGGCATGTACTTTGACACATAAGCCAAAACTTGCAAACTAACTGGCTTTTGTTGCATTTATTTCTGCTGTGTGATAGGCAGTTTATCATTATTGACAGAATTTTATCCCGATCGATTTATTGCCAAGTCCTGGGCCCAAGTTATACACCAGACACAGTGTGATAAATGAATCAATTGATTGCACAATGCTTTCTCAGTTACCCTTCATTAGATTAAAAGGGGTTATTAAAACTTGGTAAACAAAACAAACAAACAGGGATCTTAATTCAGCATTAATATGGCGTGTCAGCAGATATCCTGATCTCGCCTGAGGCATCAAACTGTTGCGATTACGCCATAAAGTCACTGCCTCTCTATTATTTCGGGAGGCTGCACAGTGAACAGAGTAAATCAACATAACCCTGCAGAGCTGCCTTTTGACAAGACATATTTTTTTCATTTTACAGGAGGAAGTTGTGGGTCTCTTACTGACATCTTTATATATCAGCGCTGTCTGTGAACAGAGCGCCTGCCTGAGTTAGATTTGTGTTGACAGATCTGCATCATGTAAGAGTATGATGATATGCAGCTGGCATAGAACAGATAGATGTTTTTAATATCTATTGCTCCAACTGGACACTCCGTAAATGAATCCTGCTTCATCTTGCCAAAAACATCTCACTATTCTCTTTTGTGTGCAATTGTTTATTTGTTGTGTACGAGAACAAGGCAGTGCAGAATTGATTTTGATAGAACAGTTTTGATGTGCGTACACAGCCCAACCCTAACTTGCTGCCCAGAGCATGTAATATTAAACTGCACCAACATTTCTCTGAATGAATCTGACACCATGTGCTCAGCTGCTTCAGCTCCTTCAGAAAGGCAGGGGAGGTAAATTGTCAGTGTGATGATGAGAACGCCCGGCCGCTGTAGACTGCTCATTTTGAAATAGAATTTCTAATGTAATTTGAACAAGCATCTGCGGGCTTCAGCTGGATTCTTTTCTGTGTTTGATTTAGTTGCGATGATAGAAAAAATATATTGTGTTTGTAAATGAATTTGAGCCCTAATGCAGAACAGAGATTCCATCCAAACATCATTAGGTCTGAGTTTCCCTCCTATCTATTCAAGGCGAAGCCAGGCGGCAGCTATGAATGAGTAATTTGCATCACATTGGGCATCATTAGCAGCCTTTACGAATCTTTAGACAGTGAGAGTGTTGCTCCTTTTTTTTATGATGAGACAAAAAGTGTCATTCCCCTCAAACTCTGCATGCAGAAGAAGATGCAATAACTTCCATGACAACCAAGCTTTTCTTTTCTTCTGAAATCTCATTTCAGTCTGTGAATAATTCATAATAGTAAACTAATGTTAAAGTGACACTCATTGCATGTTATTGACCCTTGGCTACTGTTGCTATGCCTGTTAAGCTTTCCACTGTAGTATCTATTCAGTTTATAGTAGCAGATTTATCACATGAAATTCATAGTTTTTGATGTTTCTCTGATTTCAGAGACAGAGACAGGAGGAGGAACAAATCTCTAGCAAGCTAGAGGCAGAGCTCAAGGTTCTTTCCTTAAAACTATTCAGCTATCTTAAATATGCTCTTAAATCCTCTTCATTGCTACATACAAGACTTGGGCTAAACCTATGTGCCAGGCAACAAGTCAGCATGCTACCAAGCTGCGTAGAAGTCATGGGAATAAAGGAGTAGCATGTTCTTGTATTGCAGGGTAGCTAATTAGCCCTCATATTACAATAACGGAAAATGTAAAACTGTCAGATTGTTATTTTGTACTAAGCCAGGATTCTTACCATGGAAAAACATACTTGGACAAGCAACACAAGAGTTTATACTAAATTGCTGCAAATTCCAGCAGTATGTTAGCCAAGCTTGGCCAAAGTATCGCTATCTCGGCTAACAAGTTCCCCAGACACAAAAGGAGGAGGAAGACTAGGACAGAACCACCAACTAACATTGCATACTGGCTTGTTCTAATGAAATCCAGAAAAATAACATAGTTAGCTAACGGACCAGGTTTTAATACTACATGCAGATAGCTAGTTAGCTGGACATGCTAACATTTGCAGCTTGCGTGAGAGCAGATAAATATAGCTTAATGTAGTTAATGATTTCATTTACTCATTAATTTATTAGTCGCAGCTATTTTTGACATAGTGGCCTTTACTGTGCAAATGACAGCAATGGCATCATTTACATCCATATACAGTCTGTTGTATTCTGTCCATATGATATAGGTTGATCTGGTAAAAAATTGTAATAGGTTTGTTTTTGTTGGTTAACTTGTGTTTTCTGTACTTCTGTGATAATTCTGAGTAATTTGTTGAGTACACCATCATACTTTGTTAGCTTGGTGGTAGCTTCATAAGGATTGGTGGTGTAAGTGAATTAATTATTTCTTTCTTTGTTTTATTTTTTAAGGTTTTTTTTTTACTGTGAAGATAGCTGTGGGAGACCTGATACTGTTCTGTTCTAGGTACGTGTACTCTGATATTGATTTCACATATGAACAAAACAAAAATAGTCTACTTTGTATTTTCTGGAGCTTGTTACCACAAAGCTGGCTGTGGGAGACCTAATATTTTTCTGTTACCAGAATAAACAGTTGGTTGGAGCCAAAAATGCCGGATTGTGCTTCATTCATCTCACAATGCAACAGAGCTGTTCCTCTTCCACACCCGATCCTTCATAACAATTGGGCTTTTATGTTTTTGGTTTTGGAAAAGCTAAAAAAAAGTATGTGCACAAAGGTTCCCCTGTTAATATGCATTAAAAACAACAGGACTTACTTGACAGTGTCAAATTTTCAGCATGCATCCCATTTATCCTCCTAGTTTACAACACTTTTATATGCAAAAAGACACTGACAGAAAGAAAAAAGAGATATATAAGACATCAGCACTTATTCAGCCAGACAATGGGGCGTTTGGTGAGTAGAGAGATGAGGATTTTGGAGCCTGGAGTGGCAGTGGACAGTCTCCTCTCAGCCTCTGGGTAACTTGAGACGTCTCTCAAGGAAAACTACATTCCCCCCACAGGAGGATACGCTGCATTCATTAAGCTATATTATCTGCTAATGCAGCTCTCAGCTCACTAATATGGGCAAGTTACATTACGAAGAGTTCATAGAGAATGGTGCACAGGAGAGATATAACATGTGATATAAAAAATTATGTATATACACATGGAGGCTTCTTCTTTTCTGTCCAGTAGGTGTATATATTGAACTGCTGTACCTGCAGTCAGCACAGTTGTAGTGCTGTGTATCAGTATTGGATGATTGGTCTGACATAACCACCCTCTGGGCCTGTCTGGCTTTCTCACCGACTCCATCAACAGCAAAAAAAATAATAAACAAATGGTGAGTTGTCTCAGTCTTAGGGGGTGGTTGGGGTAGCAGCCAAGATATAGGAAAGGATAAACAATGATGATACAAAAATACCAATTTTGGTTTATTGGATACAGCCTTGAGAGCACCTCCTTGTCTACCATACTTTTACCTTATGACATCGCTGATCTGTGTTTCCTATTGCTGTCCATAAGTTATAAAAGTCACTGGGAGTGCTTTTACTGCAAAGCATGCTGAGCCAATTAGAGATCAGTCCTTTCATAGCTCTCTAAAACTTTTATAACTCTTGACACTGGGCGTCAGCCAGGGTTTAAGAAGTAAATGTGCCTCAGTTTGTCCCTTGGAGAGAGAGGAATCACGCTTAGAGAGAGAGAGAGAGAGAGAGAGAGATGCTAAAGTAACACCTAAAAAAGCCTTCACTAGGCCGTCTGCTATCCCCAGTTTATTCTCTGGGCTCAGCAAAGTATCTTCACAACATCAGCAGCTTGGGCGAGTTAACTTCTGAAACCCACAAAGTTGCTTCTTTTTGAAATGTAGCTGCCACGCTTTTCCAGGTCACATAAATGCAATTTACTACAACTCAGCTGTTTTTCTATTTGTTTAATATGTCCACAATTTGTCCACTCAGTTCATGTGCCATTTTGCATCCTAATTAGTTCTCAAATGTTAAGAAAAGATTGAACTATATTTGTATAGCGAGGACTTATAGCATCATTAATGTCTCGGCCCTCTAAAATAAACCTACTTCAGCTCGCTGTATGAATGGAAAGACGGCAGTGTTGTCCCACCACACACAGTGAAAGGATGAGAAGCAGCAGACAATCACAGTGAGTGATGGAGTATAAAAGAGGAGTGAGAGAAAATTGGTGGTTGGTGTATAAAAAAAACTACAGATAGGGAAAGTAAACAAAAAATCTGAGGGAAGTGGAGAATATGCAGCATAAGAGAAGAGAGGGGAGTTTAAATTCAGCAGAGCAATACATGTTCACTGAAAGACAAAATGGGAGAGCCAGAGAAAGTGGAGGGGGAGGCAGTGACTGCGCAAAGATAATGGGGAGAAGAGGTGAGTGACAGGAGTAGATGGTGTCACCGTGAGCATCTTTCTACCGTTCCCTCCTCTTTCTGAAAAAGTGACAGATATGCACACATACACAAATACACAGATGATGCCACCTTCATGCCAAAGTCAATGTAGAAACTGATGAAATCAAGAGGGAAATGGTGAGAGCACAAACAAAAACAACCTTCTCCTCATTACCAGGTGTATAAAATAATAATAAAGGTGACAGAAAAATGTTGTCTGTCAGTTTTTTTTTCTCCGTCTGTTATCTTTTCCACAAAATCCCATCCCAACTGAGAGGACCATACCAGCAGTACATACAGTCTACAGGCAAAATTCCAGGTAGCCACTGCTTTTCGTTAATACTTTCTCACGCTCAACTTGCAGAGAAATGAAACTGAGATATTCCACTTCTTCACTTCTATCACTTATTTTGTCTTCTACCCTCACTATAGCTCTTCCTGGACATTTGTTGAAGAATTCAGGTATTGAAATGTCACCAGGCAAGAAGCCGATATAGATTTGATTCTGAAAAAATCAACTTTTTTTGAAACATGGCAAACTATGATATAATAAAAGTTAGAGAAAGATTGTGGCTAAACTCAAAGGTTATTTGTCAGAAGGCAAATATTAACATTGAATGTAAACTCTGAGGTGCAGCATGGTCCAATATTGATGCAATATTGACTACAAACAATAAAGAATGAAGCAATTATTTATTTAAGTTATATGTTTTGGTTTTTCCATCCCTTAAAGTTGCATTACTTGATTATTTGGCCACAAGGGGGCAGTGTAACAGGCTGAAAAGTGTGGAGGATTTGACAAGCTAGGCTAAATAAGGTAAGTAAAGTAACGAGTAATGTAATGCATTATTTTTGCTTATGAGTAATCTGTAATCAATGAATAATTAGTATATGATTACCATTTTCAAGTAACTTTACCCACACTCTTCAGCAGACAAGGAGTAATATTAGTACTGTTTTGGAGTAATGTTTGTGTTCGGACAATAGAGAATCCTCTTAGCTCTGTCCTGGTCTCCACAAGCTCGTGAGAAAAATGTTGCTAACTCTGTTTGTCTACTGTTTCATGCTGGGTAGATAGCGTATGGCGGCTTTATCAGAGCTTTTTGCCTAGGGGGTTGGTGAGAGAGAAGCTTGCATGCAGGAAAACCAAAAACAATACCAAAACAATAAGATTAAATAGGCTAAAAGCTCTGTAAAGCTGCACAGTTGGGTACTAATTCTCTGTGCGTTTGTCATTGAGTAAATTGTTGTAAGTTGGGGTACAAAACAGTATAGTACAATGTGAGGAACACAAAACATCACACTGGCAATGAGGTGTGAATAGTGCTTTCTCACACAAATAAACAAAATACCGAGAAGTGCGGCTTTAAAAATGAGCTGTTTGGCAGCCTGAAGTCTTGGATGTCAGTGATAATGAATGCTCCAACACCTTTCAAAGCAGCCCCAAGTGATAACATCCAGTACCGACTACCCAAAAAAGGGTTAAAATCTAATTTCTAACCTAATTTCTAATGTGATGGATTACCTATTACAGGCCATTTTTAATTTTCTCTGCAAGTTAATGAAGTTTCATGAAGTACTGAAATAAAAACCAATGGCCGGAAACACATGGCATAAAGGAAAGCAATAAAATCAATCTAAAAACTTCTGGTATGTTTTGGAAAAAACAGTTGACACTAATGTTGAGCTTGTGATGTGTACTTAATGGTCTTTAACATACAAATCCACCAGTGTGGTCCTTCAATTTACTAGTTCAAACAAGAAAGAAGTCTAGTGGGTGTCTGGCCCTATTTTTTCATTTTTCCATGTTTTGTTGTTTTTTCATGGTCTAAGTCAGCATCTCTAATTAGACGGAGGATTAGATGGCGAGGATAATGTGTTATCACCAGCTTCTGTCTGCCCATGCTTTTATTAGCTCTGCTCATCATCTTGGAACATGGAAGAGTGAGGAAACAGATCTAAGTATTGATGGATTACCACTGCCCCTTAGAAACCATGGAGCTTAAGCAGGGTACAGTTAATACCACTGCACAAATTCGGGCGTGATGTGAAAACCGTTATGATCCACATGCTACAGTAACCAATTCTGGGGCACCAACTGCATCTGCACAGGAAGTCCAACGACTCAGAGGTCTGTGACGTTTGGGTGGAGGAGGATTTGGAACATGGTGGGCTAAAGCGTGATGGTCACTGAATTGAAAATCTCTTCCGCGTCATCATATCATGACAAAATATACAGCCCATGGACAGGAACTGTGACTCATTGCCAGTGCTGTGACTTGCCCCCAACAGCTGTTTTGGCAATGTCTCATGATCCAATGTCTCATGTTCAGTCACAGGTTTCATACAGAGACTTTAATCCTCATGAAACATTGAGTTTATTGGCCACGCGCCTAAGGGAACACTGAGACATGGCTGTATGTGTGTGTGTGTGGTGTTCTGCCTCTCCCTCTTCCTCTCCGTCTTTGTGCATGTTTGTGCCATCGTGCTGCAATTCTGCCATCTGTCCAGGCTGAGAATCAGGTGCTGAATGCTTTGTGACTTGGCTTCCAGCTAATTCTGTGTTCCCCAGCTTCATTCTCTCTCTGAGGCCAGTTTATGCCTAAATGAACCCAATTGAAATTACAAGGATACTGGCACTGAGCTGTACAGGTCCAATTTGCATCCTGGAACTAAGGAGTGTGTCAGAATGATAATACTGCAAACTTCAACTGTTACCACTGAACGAAAACTACAATCTTTTGTAGCCAATTTTCTCCCATTTTCTTTTGTAAGATGCAATTGTTTTCCCTCCAGAAACAGAAAAACAAATTGAAGAATTTGAATGAATACGCGAAAGAAATAAACGCAAACATCTATTTGATAATTAACAAAATAATATCCGTATTAAACCATGAGCATAAAATCTGGTTTCCTGAGAATCCTAGTGCCAAATACAGAATTTTTCCTTTTCGTGTCCCAGCCCATCCTGTACTGGACACTTGCAGTGTTATCGCAGCACAACATCATTAATAATGCATTGACTGAGAGAGCCATGTGGGCCACAGTACAAAAGCTATTTTTATGTCAAAGCAAATACACTGATTTGTCTTTTATTTACAGCAAAAATGGAGACCACACAGTCATTATCAGCCTTTGACGGTTTATTTGCCTACTGCTGCCGCTCTCGCAGGGATGCGTGAGATGATAAATAACCTAAAGTAAAAAAGGTCATACAGACAAATAAAGAAATAATACAGATACTGACAACAATATGAAGACTGTCTCCTACTAGCTTCTACTCATTGCAGATTCATAGTTCTGGCAGTGAATCACACCCACACACTACGCTGCTCCCTTAGTTACTGCCACCTACATATAAGAGCCTGTTGGGTTTTTTATGACTCCTGCAGCCAGTTGTCATGTTACACAGCAGCTCAGCTGTGTTCATTGCTCCCTGTAATGAGTAATACGCCACCTCTCTCCACCGATGTATTGTAATATACGACATCACACGCCCCACTCTCATTCCCTCTAGATCCAATTTCCTTCCTGTGTAACCCCAGGGTATCTGACTGCCGTGCAACTAACAGTCCACAGTCCTGTGCAAATCATTCCACCCCCTTCATCTCCCCATTGACTTTGGCATTAATGTGTGGATGCCAGCACATTGCATCAGGCACTGTAGACATTGAGGAGAGATGGTGAATGAGAGAAAGAGGAGGAAAGACAGAAGCGGGTATATGGGAGACATGAAATGACTCAACAAAGACAGATGGCTGAAAGAAATGCCTATTTCCTGGGTCATGTATACATTGCTGAACAGACTTGTTCTATTATTATTTCTGTGTACTCCAAGAGCAGTAGGGAATGAATCACCTATGACCCTCCCCCCTTTTTTTCACACATTTGTTTGCTGATTGAGACAGATTGTACGCAAGATATTTAACCTACAGGTGTACACATTGTAATACTTTGAGGTCCACATATAAACAATTCAAAGACAGGGTTGTCATTGAGACATTTATTTTAATCACAGATGTATACTTTTGGGCAATATAAAACTTACCAAGAAGACTTGACTATATATTGTTCACACATATTTTTTTTCTGCATTTGTAACATTGTTAAATATGTTTTAAATCTGCTTATCTCTGTCTTGCCAAGAGTGCGTTGAGAAGATCAATACCACTCTCATGTCTGTCCATTTGATATAACATTACAGCCAAGAGATGATTATCTTAGCTTATCTTTTAAGACTCAAAGAGGAGGGGGCTGACTATGTCTTAAGTACCTGTCTGCATCTCTGAAGATTGCTAATTAACAAGTTATATCTTGTTTGTTTAATCAATATAAAAATTGAAAATGACAAGACATGATTGTATAGCGAAATCATGTTCTGGACTATTGTCAGGCAACCAGCAGAGAGTCAAAATGTGTGTTTAATGTGATATCTTATCCAATCATCATTTATCCAAAAATGTCTCTTTAACCCAAAATGTCCTCACAAGTTAGGCTGTCACATTAGTCCTCACAAGTACCGCTAAACCTACCAATACACACACACACAAAGGCATTGCATATTCTCAGTTATTCAGTACATTTTTACACTTCATGTTCTGCAATTCTACCCCAATTCTTGCAACCCTCATACTGCTTTGATAGGTGATTCTATGCAGGGCAATTTGCGGAGGATGGACCTTATAATGGACCGCTGTGCTGTCTGAGTGCCCGCCGTAGAAATTTCTCATGGTCACGGCCTTCAATCTCAGAGCTCAAACTGGGTTTAATTCCATCCTGTCAGCAGTTGCACCATAGCGAGGTCTGTAGCTACCAGCTACTGCAGGAGACGTGGCTTCCATAATGATCCCCCCAACTGCTGCAGGGTTTTGCTCTCATCAAAGCTAATACAGAATCCCCGCGCTGAAGATGGACGCAGGGTGCAGAGGAAGCCTGACAGCTGTGAATGAACATGATGCCAGGCTACGTATCCAGAATGTTTGAGAGCCCCAAACTCAGACAGGTGGAATCCTGCAAATTGATATTAAGAGCTGGTATAGTGAAGCAGAGCATTGTCATTCTTTTCCAGGCATTTGGGTGTAGGTTAACATTTTGTCCCCAAGTTTTTCTCCAAACTGGGCCATGATGTAATTAGTATTCACAGTGGACAATCTGCTTTGTTTTTTTGGTCCTCAGAGGCCATGAATCACATTTCACTTGTTCCAAATTCACGCTGTATCCTCAATAAAAATTACCTGCCCCCTGTATAGCTCACACAATGGCTCTATACGCTTACTTTATATTGCATTGCTATTAAAATGCACCAGAATGATGTTTGTTTTTTGAAGTGGTTAGTGAGATATCACATCAAGTTTTCAGCTGTCAGAGCTGTTTCAGCGTGAGACTCTCTGCCAACTGCACACCTGTGCTGGCACTCAGTAGCATCCACATGTCAGACAGGCACGGCTGCTCTCTGAAAAGCGTCTGAATTGAACGGTTAGTGACAACAACAAATGGTAAATAGGGGTGGAGAAACGTGGAGAAGCTGGTGGGGTTTTTTTTATGACAATCTGGCACTTTATGACAAATGAGTGATCAATTGTATTCCTAATTTATTGTTTACCTATTTAATTAGTTAAGGAAAAGCATATGCTCATGAGACTCATATCCTCATAAATTCATGAAGATGTTACACTCTGAAATGTCGACGAAGTAAACATTGTGTGTATTTGCAATAGAGTAAAAATAAAAAAACAGAAAAGGAACGGTGAGAAATCTATCTTCTTGTTTTATCATTTATGGAATTCATTTATTCACCAAGACTGGAAATTGCTGATATGCATGTGTGTGTGTGTGAGCAAGAGAATCAGAGAGAGAAAAAGAAGCAAGAGAAAGGAAAAATAATTTGTAAAATAGACACACCTTTATTAATAAAACAGGATTAAGAAGCTTGTATATTCAGGTGGATTTACTGTAAGAGCAAGAGACTAAACTAAAAGTGGAAAGCAAATGGAACTAAATCAATTTAGTGCAAAGAAATGCATTAAAGATTCTGAATCTGACTGTCTGGAGGCGCTTTTATCTTCTATCCCTTTAAACTCAGTAGACTGATATTCAAATCATCCTGGCATATTACTCTAAATTACCTTAAAGTATATCACAGGTGTATTTTCTCACCATTGATACCTTAAAAAATTCTAAACCCATGACTAATTCACCACAAGTGTCTGTTGCAGGTGTGCTTTACCTGCTGGAAGCCTCACATAGGCTCACATTGTTTCAAGCCTCACATAGGCTCACATTGTTTCAAAAAATACATTAAACAGCTTGTCACAACATACTGTTGCATTGATGAATGTAATAAATCATGTTAAACAGCATGTGTGCTTCTGCTTTCACCATATTGTCCAGCTGTTGACTACGCATATGGGCCCATGTTGTTGTTTGGAACCAGATTTGTCTTCCTATTGATTACTGACTGAATGTACACAACATGACATCACATCATGACACTTGCTGAGCAACATAACTAACGTGCTAGAGCGCACAGGTGAAAATGAGATGCTGGTGGGCCCCATTCTGTCTACTTTTTGTGCAGTGCATATATGTTGGAATACTAACTGGCCATGGATTTGCTGAATGGTAATTTAAAGAGCAGAAATATGCAGCATACAAAGCACCAAACTGACTCCTAAACTTCTAAAACTAAGTTTTGACACAGGGACCCTCTTCAATAAAGGGCCTTGATGGTCATGGTTTTGCCTCAACAATAATCAGCAGTTGCTTCTATATTTTCAAGCATGTCCTCAGCTGGTGTTAGGCTATGTAAGAGTTGTGCCTTGTCATATATTCTGCTCATGATTTTCACAGACAGGGGGCACGGGTGTGGGAGGTGTTGTTGATTCTTCTGCCGTCATTGATCTGCCCATTGGGAGAGTATGTGAAGCATTTGGGATAAGAGTCAGCAAGTCGGAGGACATGGTTCTTCTCTGCAAAACTGCGATCTCAGGGTTGGGAGTAAGTTGCTGCCTCAAGTGACAGAGTTTAAATATCTCAGGGTCTTATTTATGAAGGAGGGTGTGGGATCATGAGATCGACAGATGGACTGGTGCACCAGTAGTAATGCAGGATTTGTATCAGATTGTCATGGTGAAGAGGGAACTGAATCTAAAACCTCACCTATGGTCATGAGCTTTGAGCAGTGACTAAATGAACAAGACAGTCAATGTAAATGGCTGTAGTTAGTTTCACAAGCAGAATGGCTCACCCTTAGAGAAAGGATAAGGCGTTCAGACAGCTAGAGTGACTGAGTACAACTGCTGCTCTTCTCATAAAAAAAGAGTCGGTTGAGGTGATTCAGGCATGATGCCTTTTGGACACCTTACTTAAAGATTTTCCAGGTATGTCCAACTGGGACGAAGCCCCTGGGGCATCTGGCTTGGGAACATCTTGGCGTCTCCCAGTGGGAATTGGAGGAAGTAGCTAGAGAGAAAGACGTCTGAGCCATCCTGCTTAGCCTGCTCCCACTGTGACTTGGACCCGGATAAGCATTTCAAATGAATGAACGGATGGATGAATGGAATAATCAAAATAGAAGAAGAAGCAGGAATGAAACTTTTTCTTCACTCACAGTAACCACAGTAAACTAGAATGCAGTAGGTACCTGTGCATGACACACTTCATTTTGAATAAAGGTCAAGAAAGCAATGATGGATAAGCACCAATGTGCATGTACTAATTTAGAGAGCTTGCTATATTTATATGCTCTTATTCCTGCCTTTGACTCTCTTCTCTGGGGTTTGTTGAAAACCTTTCAGGGGAACGGAAAATCACAAACTGAAATAGAAATCTTAGGTGGCTCAGGTGAAGTGGGTGCACCGCAGAAGCACCCTACAAACACTCATCACAGGAGTGTCACAGACTGATGATAACTAACAGTGTAGGAATACCTGAGGGTGGATTACTCCTTAAAAAGTTAATGCTTCCTGATGCCTGTCTAGGCACCATTAAAGATGTATCACCCAAGTTTATTTGATCCAGCTGAGTTTTGATGATGAAACGTCTTTGTTGTGCCGTGTGCTTGGCATTTCCTAATCCAGCTGTCATTTTAGGTAACGGTTAATGACACCTTGCGTAATTCGAAGTCAGACCTTAAACACAATCAGTTTGACTGAGTCAAATGCGATAAGAGCTGCGCTGCACAACAGGTAGAGACATTGTGTGACCAAACAGAGGTTGCCTTTTTTGTTGAAGACCATTTACAGCTTATTCTTTTATTTGCCACATCGTATGAAACATATTGTGTGAGAGAAAGAGGGAAACCAGTTGGGAGATTTTTGGTAGTTGAGGGGAAGAAGTTGGTACAGTTTTTCCTCCTGGAGTGTGTGTGAAAATAAAAAATAAAAAATAAAAATCTTGTTTGCGTGGCTGCTGTGTGTGTGTGTGTGTGTGTGTGTGTGTGTGTGTGTGTGAGCCAGCAGTCTGGGCTTCTGCTGGTACCAGGGGAGACAAGTGATGACAGCAGTGAGCAGTGTCAACTTAATACCATTAGATGAATTATTCTCCCCATCAGTCAGTCTGGCACTGGACAGCAAGTAACACAAGCTTGACAAGCCACAGTCCAGCTGGTCTCATCTCTCTCAGTGGCTCCACTGATATCGCTCCTGTACATAGAGCACTGTTTTTAGTCAGTTATAAGCATTTTTCACAGAAGACATTTTGACATGTTGTAGCATGAGAGGCAGCACAAATAACACTAATTATGGTGTTGTTCCTTTTTGTGGCCCAGTAATGGCCCGGTCCCACCAGCATTTCAGTTCAACTTTGGTAAATGCTGACTGTTAAATTTCCTCTGTTGACCAATCGCAGGTCATCTTGATCTTTGAGGGAACGGAGAGAGAGTGTCAAAATGGAGGAAACAGCTTATTAACTGTGTTGCACCATTCACTTTCCTTTAACCCTACTCTGTCAAAGTATAACCTGCTTAACTAAAGCCAGTTATGAGATCAATAGAACAAATACATCATTTGAATAAATTGTGCAAACATATTGCCCCTTTATTTACCAAGCTAACAAGCTTGCTAACTGACTCAACCAGGTTTTTTCCCACTAAAATGACTTCATTGAATTTAATGATGCACAGTAAGAAAACAGCCAGCGCGGGAGATAAAAGAACAGAAAAAGAAGCTTGAAAAGTTTTTTTGTGACTGGATATTGCTAGCATGTTCCCAGCTTGTTAGTGTTAGCAATGAGCTCCCCAACTACACTAGTTTACCAACCAGCCCTGCAAGTAGTGCATATGCCACTGAGTCTCTGAAACCAAATATTTTAGGAAGATGCACAGCTCTGCGCAACTTACTGGTGTGACCATAATGACAGTAAGTCAGAACGCACAAAAGTAGACTTGTGGATTTGGTAAACTTGAATGCAATGCATGAATTATTAAGGTTACTTTACACTCACATGGCAATGGAAATTTCTCAGTTAGAATAAAAACATGCAGGTTGGGAAAAAAAAAATCTAAATTACGTTATTGTACATCAGACTCAGTAAAGATAATTTCACATGCCTTCATTTAGTCTGTTAATAGTGTAGGTGTGAATGAAAGGAACATGATCTGATTTTCTTTCCCACTTATTTTTATTATTATTCAAACTGAGTAACCAAAGACATGGATGCTAACAGTAAATGCATTTTGTGAGGACTTCTAATACTGAAAAATGACTTAAATTGTATTAATTTATTGTGTTTGAAATATAAATTTTGTTATACACTGAACTCAATAAGAATGTTATAGGGATAGGCATGTAATTGCGGTTGACACATGATAATCTAATGCAATTCAATATAATACCCCTGGCTGCAATAAGTATTTGTTTTGCAAAGTATAATGATAAAAGTTTGTCGAGATACAGTAGAGGCGCTAATTCAGCTTTGGGCCACAGTGTGCAGCACATTTGTGTTGGACTGGATCATAGTATAAAGGTTACCATAGACCGCAGGTGAAAAATATAAAGACAAAGATCATTCACAAGGTTGTAGTCTTCTATTCTTGGAGCAAACAAAACACTCATAAAAATGTTAAATTGCCTTGAGCACTATAGCCTCATTATAATTAAATGTTTCTCATAGGACTGGTTGGAAATCTGTCTTGCTTAGCAGCCTGCTAGCCTGAGTCTCCTGCAGGCCAAAGATGCTTCACTGGTTTGATTCTCCTTGGCATCACTGTCTCCACTTGATGTCTAATCGGAGGAAGCTTTTTGACCTGCTGGAAAGGTGTTGATGTTGAAATGACAGTGATGAATTACCTCCATGTGCTGTGACCTCAGGTGGTACGTTCGCACTTTCATAATTTAATCTTTCCTTTTTTCAACAATCTTATTTTGGCAGGATGCAGTGGAGGCGGATGATTCCAGGTGACTCTAATCAATACAAAATCAAGTTTGAGCAGGATGGGTCCCTGATATTTTTAAAATTTGAACACCCGAAAACAAAAAGGGGGTTGTCACGCTCAATTCTCAGGAACAAAGTACAAGGACTGGAGCAAAAATAACACCTTCAGGTGACTTCAAACAGAAAGAGTCAGACTTCAACTGCCACATACACATGCATGCAATGACAAACCCTGCACTGTGGGTTACAAATCATTTATATGGCCATTTATATGACACAGACTGAAATATCACAGGTACTGAATGTGGTCAAGGCTAGTCCAAGGAGCCATCCAGGTGTTGTTTTAATGACTATTAGGGTCAGTGCTTCAGTCTGCACAGAGCTACACAGAAGAGCCTTGGTCCTCCTTTTGTATTTTGATATATAGAGCATCACAAAATGTGTGGCATTGTGATATATAAAGGCACTATTTGTAATCAGTGTATACATGCAGAGTTATTCATGTACAAGCCTCTCTATGCTAATTCATGCATATGTTTTAGTGGCTGCAAATTTGCATCTGCAAATGACCGAGCCTGGATTCCATTTCGCGTATGATTTAATAGCAAATAAAGGCACAGGAGAGGAATGTGAGATTTTGCCGTTGATAGCTTTTGCCAGCATTATTTAATATTCACTTGAGTGCCCTGAAATGATTTTATCACCTGATTCATTTGAATCTGTTAGACATATGCGGATGGAGAGCTGAGAGATGTGGTCTCCCACCTGGGAAAATACAGAACTGATGACTGAATCAAACCGACATATTCCTAATAATACCTTTCCTTACATTCTTGAAAATGGCTAATACATGCTATGCAGTAGGTGCTATTTGTTTATGTACAGTACGTCTTAAGAGACCTTTAAGCAAACTGAGAATATGAATATTAATATCTTTTAATTCTACAACACAATTCCAATTAAATCTAGATCTACAAATATCATTCTTTACAGTTATGTGCTAAAATAATTGACCCATTAAATGAATAATGTGAAAAAAAGTTTGTTCAGGAAGTGTCCACAACCTGACTGACTCCTCGAGCTACTAACCACACAGCACGGTGAGCACTTGCATGTTAAACAACCACACAATGTCAGCATTGTCCATGTCTGCGTTTCATCCCTTCCAAATCCATTAACAACTCCCCATATCTTTCCCACCTGTGCTTAACCAACATATTCATCTGCAAAGATGTGCACCATCTGTGAGAGGAGAGGGGAGGGGATGGGATGGGATGGGATGGGAGGGGAGGGACAAGGAGGAGGAAAGAGAACACAACAGTGGAAGAAATATCATGAGAAATTGTTTGACAGCTTACAGGGCCACATATAAAAAAGAGTCTCCGAATTGAATCTGAGAGCAAACATTATTGGTTTCTGTGTTCATCGACCTAGTAAGCCCTCTTCAGTATATGAAGGGGGATGGGGGGTTGTCTTCAAATGTCAAGCCGTTAAAAGACCTACATCTCCTGCCATTCCACATCCAAACCTTTTGGAGAGAGAATCTCAGGAAAGAATAACATGATAAATACGTGGTCATTCCCATTATATGAGCAGACATGCAGACATGTATTGTCTCTGCTTCTTCAGAGATAAATATAGATTTGCTGATGTAAAAGGTTGAGACAATTCCCTGTTTTTTTTGGTGGCTTGTAAGTGGTTAGTTTATTGAATGTAGGGAACTTCGTTCACACTGAAAGTCTTAGTGCTCAATTTGGGTTTATTGCTTAATTTAATTTTTTGGATTTTTTTTTAAATCTGGCTAATATCAGATTCAAGTGTGAACTTGGTCATGGTCTGACCAGCGGGCACAAAAGAACACGTCATACAACATATAGATGTGTTAAGGTAAAAGTCGCATGAATTGCTAACAAAGTGAGCTAACAGCAGCTACAGTTGGCAGCAGTTTACTTTACTGTCCATCAGTGTTGGGCAAGTTACTCTAAAAAAGTAACTAGTTACAGTTACTAGTTACTTCTCCCAGAAAGTAACTAAAGTACTTACTGAGTTACAAATTATAAAAGTAACTAGTTACTTTGGAAAGTAACTATTGCATTACTTTCAAGTAATTTTTTAAACGCTCAAATGTGTCAAAGAATTTGGACCCCACCTCCACCCCTCTTTGACGGAACTTAAAATACATGTGCGGGTTCAATTATTTATGATAAATCTGAATATTATAATGAAATGGACACTTCATACAATACATAACAGAAATCCACAGTACACATATCTAAACTATTTTAACGTTGCTGTGGGAAAGTGAGACTAGCATCCAATAAAATGTCATGGATTATTGTAGATATTATAATTACTATGTTTATAGAGTGGATCGATAAAAATAACACAATAGATGTTTTGGAACTTTTGATATTTATTGCACCTCAACAGGCCACAACTAAGCAAAATTAAATTATGCTTGTTAAGCAATGTACCAAAAAATATATAATATATTCACTCTTTGTAGTTAGAAGCAGTACTTTTGGACTATTCGCGCTCACCATTCCTGTTTCTCGTTGACTCACGTGAATGTCCTGTGTCGTCTTTGTGTGTCTGATCAGACTAGTCACTAGGCTACGCGGGCTTTCGAATTTGTGTAACCAAAGCAACACCCGCCCAACTCCACCTCTGATTGGCTTACCATGGAATTTTACTCAACCTCAGCCAATCGTCATCATTTATGCGATGTCTCGTGCCCCCGCCCTCACCAAGGATTAAGGAGGAACAAGAAAAATCTTTGCCGCTCGGCTTAGAGATCTAGTTGGTCTGATGAAAAACAGCTGCCTTCAATCAGAGTAACGCGCCGCATTTTTTGGCAGTAACGATAACGGCGTTATAATGATGAAAAGAGTAATCAGATAGATTACTCGTTACTGAAAAAAGTAACGCCGTTACTAACGCCGTTATTTATAACGCCGTTATTCCCATCACTGCTGTCCATTAGGGAACTCTGTAAATCACAGGTGGTCTTTAAATTGCTTTAAAGACCCTGGAATCCAATTTTCTCAAATATCTTACTATGACCAATGTGGTCGTATATGAGTTATTTTTGCTAATTTTTTGGTTATTTTCCATAAGAATCTTTTGTAATTGTGTTTTTGCCCTTGTTTTTGTCACTAGTTAGAAGTGGATGGTCACATATTTCCAACGCTAGTGCAAATTTAGCAACAGCCAATCAAGTTCTGACTCTTAAAAGAAGAGGTATAACATGTAACATTTCTGCATTAAAATGTCAAAAACAATGACAATGGCAGAAATGACATACAGTACAGTACAGTAATAAATAACTACAAATATTTTCCTCCAACTTTAGTCTTGAATATTTTATATTAAAGAGAAGATTTTACACCTTTCAGGGGATTTAAATTTAAGCATTAACCTGCTGAAGGATGATGACATGAGACTCTCATTTACTTTCTCCTGTAGTCAAATCAAGAATTCCTGCACATTGCTCACACACATTGGCTGCAGAGGTGTAAAACTATTTCTAACAGACCGATAGCAGAACCAACAAATGAATCTGTTAAGTGAATCATTTACCCTGTCCTTGTTTGTCTCTCTTGAATGACATAAGGGGAAAAAATCTGCGCTCATGCTGTGTCTAGGAGAAGTAATTAATGCTGCTAATTCGTGCCCGTCCTTGGCTGCTGTTTGGGTCCTGTACCACACAGGTCTCTTTGACCCTGTCTCTCTACAGGGGAGCACCAAAGTGTGGAGGAGAGCCCCGCAGCTTCAAAGCTGATACTCTGGGATCCTGAAAATAGAACAGAGCTACTGTATGTGAGTGAAGGGGGGAGAAAAAAGTGCAGGACCATATGCTCTTCCTTCTGGCCGTGAAACAAGATGATCTAATTAAATCAAGTGCTAAGTTTTACATGAGTGGGACAAAGCTTCTCCTGCTGAGAGAAGGTTCAAAGTCATATTGTTAGCTATTTCTTTTTGGCACAGAATTCATTACATAAGGTTCAGTGCCAACAATTATTCCTTAAAAGCAGTCTCGCGTTTTAAGTTCTCATCCACCTACACCGAGGATATTAAATGTGCTATTTGGGTGAATCTGGCAAACTTTTATCTTTTTAATTTTTCTAGTTTGCACTTTTTTTTTCCTGGATACATCTGAGCTTTTCCACCCAGGAGAATCACACATCTTCTGAGGAATTTAATGAATTTAAAGACGTCCCAGATGTTTGTATCCCCCGTGACAGTAGCTGCGAGGAACAAAAGAAGATGAACACGACGACAAGACTTATTCATTCCCCGCATGCTAATGATATCTGCTGACACTTATTTGAATATTATTCTAAATATGAACCAAACTCATGTGTTATTTACCTGCATTTCTGCAGGGAAAACATCACCGGCTGTGTGTGGTGTATTTACACATCAAACATCTCCCTCGCTTCCCCATCACTGCTTTCCCTTTTTTTCCTTTTTTGTCTTCTAGTTTTCTTCCAATCCTCTGCTCTCTCCTCTTATCTCCTCTCAAAGAACAGTCTTATGTTTATTATCTTGTTAATCTTATGATCAGAATCTTCAGATCAGACTGATTCATTACATTTGTTGCATGCTCCGCGGCTTAAAACTGAATGAAAGCAAGGTTGTGGGATTACACAACAGAGGCGTCACAGCCTTAACACAGCTGCAGTTAATAAAATTAATCATGTTTGAATCTTCAAATACCATAGTTGAGCTAAAAAAGCTTGAAACACAATTTTGAAGACTGTGGCAGCGCATTTCAAGTCTCTGCACGCCCACAGAGGTGTTACTTAGCCGATTAGACCTCTCAGTGCTGTGTGGGCGTGTACAGGCTGCGCTTGATTGACACCTGCCTGACTCTCCTGGCAGTTTTGTTGCACTTTTGAGGTCCTTTTTTTAAAAAAAAAAAATAAAATATTTGTTTTAAAGTGCTCCTGGAGGTTTGTGTTCTCGGCAAACACCAAGCATGGGTTCACCCAATGTCAACCTGACTAACTGGAACACTTGTGTGGGTGTGCGGGAGCTTTGAGAAGACTTACTGCACTTTTGAAGACGTGTCCATAATAATCAGTTTCTCCTTAATCTGGGGTTGCAAAAGGCAATTCCCCTGTGCACTACAACTTCTGATTTTGATTCCTCATATAGGTATGCTCTTTATTCCAGTCTGATGTATGTAGCAATGTACGGTGTTCACATACAGTATATACATTTTTATAACTGACTCTATAATTGACTCTTTTTGGGTTTGTGCAGTCATAGTATGCTTGTCTGCAACTCCACTGAAGTAGAGTTGAGAGACTTCACCAACTTGCAAGATGAATGGAGAGTGGCAGTCTTGAAGTGTCAAAGCTCTTAAAGGTAAAAAAAAAAACAAAAAACGAAAAGCACACATAACTGTATAATTTGATAGGTCTAAAACTCCATTATTAAACTTTATATATTTATATTATAAACTCCAGAGCTGTCAGGAGGAGTAAATGGAGTTTATATTTGCAACAATACAGGAAATTCCACCTGGATATTTTGATGATTCGAGTATGATTTAGCCTCACTAGCGACATGGCTCCAGGGATTTAATTGTTGGCCTGTCAGTTGGTCGGTCATCGCTTTCCAGACTAAAATAACAAATAGTGGATGGATTGCCATGAAATTTGGTACAGGATCTTACAGATTTTTGTCAACCCCTGTTGTTTCCTGAAATGCCACCAGCAGGTTGACATTTTTGGTTTTCAGTGATATGCCTCAAGACTTTTGGATGGATTCCCATAAAATGTGGTACAGATGTCCATGATGCCGAGAGGGTGAATTTGGCTTTGGTAACCCCCCTTTGTTCCCTCTAGCAACAATAGCAGGTAAACATTTTCACTTATCCAGTTAAACACTGTATCTCAACATCTACTAAACTAAAACGACTTTTCCTCTAGTTCCATCATCATCGGGTCAAATGTTAAAGTTGTCCATGCAGTCCTTTGGCTTTCACTAAATACCAGCAAAACATCCCCATCAGCCTCAGCTGCACTTTATTTGGCGCTTATCAGCAAATGCAAGCTTGCTAACATGCTAAATTAAAATGGTGATCATGGGATACATTATGGGCCCACCTGCTAACGTCAGCATGCTGACAGTTAGCTGACAGCTGCCTCACAGAGCTGCTAGCCTGGCTGCAGACTTGTTTGAACTGAATCTATTAAAATTTGAGTTTTAACATGAAATAATAAAAATGCCCTACCAGAATTTATGCGTGTCGAGAAGGCTTTGAGACAGCATTTAGGTCTTAGCATTGGAAAAATAAATGCAGGAAATATAACAATGAAAGTCCACAGTTAAGTGAATTAATAAAATAGACTTTATTTTTGGTTGCTGGTTGTGGTGGAGATGTTGACTTGGACTCCTGACCTCACCATGTTTACAGTGACCGCTATGTGGTCATTTATTCTTTCATGCCCTTTCATATTTTGCTTGTAATTTGATGGTTTACTGCTCTGGATTCACTAAAGAGCAAACCGTCTCTTGTTTTGCATTCATGAATACTTAGTTCGAAGTAAATTCTTTATTGATCCCGCCTTTTGTATCATCAGCTAATGACTGCAGCTGTGAGATGGTGGGTGGAATCCATCATAAATACCCTACACACTGTAGATAGCTTGAGGCTGAAATGTTTTTTTCAGTTTTCATTCTGTCTTTGCTCATAAAAAATGTCAAAAGGAATTGCAGCTCTTGCTGAGCTGAATATATCTTGTATCGGGTGGTGTGGTTAGAAGCATCCAGCCTACTATAGCTGACACAAAGAGATGGTTGAGCGCCTCACATCCATCACAAGGTGCGTCAGTCTGAATTGAGATGGCAGCCGGGGATGATAGCTGCTGACCATCAAATGCCATTTTTGTTTGGGTTAGCGGATAGAGGCAAAAGTGCATTGTGTTTAGATCTTCAATGCAAAATGATGATGAGGCTCAAAATAAGCTTAAACCAGCAGCCTATTGGAGAGACACAAGCATGTGTAATGCTTGGGTGGTCAGCCCTAATCACATTAGAAAAGCCAACATCTTGAACTATAGCCACTCCTCAATCTCTAAGTCTATTAGAGCGGAAAAGCCTGTTATTAATATCCCAAAATGACAGACCCTGTGTCGTAACACTATCTCTCTCTCTCCGCTATCTGATTCGTATGTAAGTAGGTCAGTGGTGCCGGGGCCTGGCTATGAATGGGCTCTGTTAGACGGAGATCCACAGGCTCAAAGCAATTACACATTAACACAGGGCTCCATCCCAAATTTGCCTTCTAACGTCTTCTGTTTGACCCTTCAGCTCTTCCCTAACCAGTCACACATTGACAGCGCTCTCTAACATTTAATAATTAGGCTTTCGTGTACTGTACAAATGGTGTGAATGGACTTATACAATAAGTTTCTAACTTTACATGCAATCACAGAATGAAGGAAGCAGCAGATGTCAAATAACAAAACGTAACAGATGCTGGAAACAGTTTGCTGCCACAACAATCAAATCCAGAGAGACATTTACAGCGTATTTGGATCTTCACTGTCTTCCTCTTCTTTGATCTAGTATGTCAGACATTCTCCATTCATCAAATCTTTAAAAAGTCACAGTCCTCTGCAAAGTTTACTGCTGACTGGCTGCACAACTGAACTTAAAATCTTTCAATTTGCTGCTCTGGCTGGATTTTCTTATGGTTAGCCTTCCATCTGTCTTAAAATGAGCCCTCAACAAGCTGCTGTTCTTTGTGCAAGATAAACTGCTGCTAGTACGGCCACCTTTCTTCAATCCTACAGGTGCTCGGTATTTGTTGCTCGACAGTAAAGGCACATTTTGGGCGAAGTTTCATTTTAAACCAAACAATAGTTTAGTCAGAGAGTTTTACATTTGCATAATCTAGAATATATATTCTCGCACGTACAGGCAGTGATGGGAAGTAACATTTACAATATTACATTTACTCAAGTACTCAGCTTTATTCTTATAACAGGACAACAGGATACACGTCAGTGTGATCGGATGAATCGGATGGTGGGACGAAGAGAATTCCATAATTTGGGGGCATGGATAGAAAAGGAGCTGTCCACAACACAGATCGAAGTCTTTGGTCAGACGATCTTATTTCTCTCACAGTGTGTTAAAAACAAACATCAGGATTTTAAAAAAATCAATGCTGTAGCTAACAGGCAGCCAATGTAGAGAGGGAAAGAAATTAGAGTAATGTGCTCCCTCTCTTTTTGACCTTATTAAATCACTTGCTGCTGCATTTTGAACTAGTTAGAGACGGGGTAGAGAGGACTGAACGGTACCAAAATATAACAAGGTGCAATAATCGAGACGGGAGGACACAAAGGCGTGGAGTGCAGAGAACTGAGAGAGTTTGGAGACGATGCAGAGCTGCACGAAGCTCCATTTTACAACCTGATTGATTTGTTTGTCAAACTTTGTCAAATCGAAAACTGCTGAAGCATCATCTTCGTAAATATCATACTTTTCACTCACACAATACGTATCTGACACGTATAACTGTTAGTTACTATACAAATAAAGATTTAACATAAAACACGAAGATTAAAACAAATGGGCTTTTTTTTAGAAAAAGAAATGATGTTTTAAGTGATTTTCCCTCTAAGCTTGTCAAATGGTTTCATTAAATGAACAGTTTGTGGTCAAATTATCCAAAATATTTAGAATCCCTCAGGTTTATCTTGTGAGACCCTCAGTTGGGGACCACTTGACTCCAATTCAGCAATTCTGCAGACACTTACAACATTTTCCTTTGACTTAAACAGAATACTAAATGGAGGACTTTTATTGTAACTAACACTGAAAAAGATCTGAGTACTTCTTATTTTATCCTTGAGCTGTTCGACTTGAGCGGCTTGATCTTACCTGGCACACTTCACCGTTCGATGATACATTTGCTCCACTATAAATTTCCTAGAGCACTGCTTTGCTCCAAGCACATTTGCATGTCCCAGAGTGACCTCTTCACACATCCTGAATCTGCTCCTCTAAAATGTTTCACAAGCTTATTACACTTGGGTGCTGTTGTAGTCTTTTGACACATCACCTGTTGCCATAATTGGAGGGAGCTAAATCCCTACCTGCTCTTTCTTCCCCCCCCTCCCTGCCCCATCTTCAACCCACTTTGATGCCCCACTTATCACCCCATTGCAGCGTAAGTAGCTCTGTGCTTAGATGAGGAATTAGCTCTTTTGCTTTTGGTTTCTGCTTTACTCACCCAGGATGCTGCCTCAGTAGAATCCATGCATTCTGATCCACCCTGTAAACACTGCATTAAATATTGATTATGGTATCATGCACAACTTTTTTATTTTTTTGTTTTGCTGCACTAGGCATAATGTGGACTGTGTAAGGTTTCCTGCTAATGAGACACTTGAAGGGATGCGAGTCATCTCCACCACCACAGATTTGATCAAAGCTTATGAGATTACAGATTATTGAAATTAGTTGGGGGGGGTTAAAAATAAGAGTTTTATTTTAATGATCACGGAGGAGGGTTTGCATGAGATACATACAGTATATTACACATATTTTCTGGCTTACAATGCGCTGCAAGGCAGTGTAGAGAAATAATCTTGGGAGTGATAGAAGTACATACATTGGCTGTCCAAAAATGCCTAGCCAGGGAAGATTCTTTAAGCAGTCTTTGTTGGAGGCATCAGCAGGGATCAATGGGTGTCCAATCACGAGAACATCTTTCCTGTGGAGTATCTGTGGAGCAAGAATTATTTGACACTATTAAAACAGACATGGTAGTGCAATTCATAGTAGTAGTAGTATTCATAGTAGCCTTACTGGTCGTGAAGCCTAAACAAACATCCAATCATTCATTTGGCATTTAAATTCAATCTTCAGCACACACTCTCACACACACACACAGCTCAGAGGTTGTTAAGATGAAGACAGGACGATCTATTGGATAAATGGATGTGGCCAAACGCATCCTGAAAGGTTCCATTAAAAGGAGTCCAGCTTATATGTTGTGTAAAATAGCATGTGGTAGATTGATAACCTTTTGCATGTAAAGAGGGGGCCTCTTACACTTACACTATGGTATCATTTAACATTTATTTTTTTATTTTAAATAATACAATAAATATACTACAAACGAACATTGGCTTTGGTAGAGTTACAAGTTCATCATTTTCTCTCCACTTCACAATTGTGGACATGACCATTGAAAAACTGATGTATCCTGATGAATAAAACGTGGACTGGAGATCATGTCACTCTACAAAAATTATAACAACAAGAGAAAAAACTTTACAATTTCATGCATACAGATAGGTTTTAATGCTTCAAAAGACATACAAGAGTGGATGGCCACAGTAAACTTGAATTTATTGACATAAAAACCAATATAACTTCTATCCTCTTATCCTTACACAGGTTTGACAAGACTGTGAAAACAAACAAACAGACAGACAAATGGAAATCTACAAAATAAAACAAAACAAAACAAAAACAATGGCAGCATCACTGCTGGTTCTGGAAATTTACAAGAATTTTGTTTGTCCTTTTTTTTTTTCTTATTGAGAGCAAAGTGTTAAATTTGGGTGTACTGCATCACAATGAAAAATAAAGCCGAAGATCTACAAGCATATTGAGTTATCTTAACAGAAATGGTTCAAGTCACATATTTGAAGATTTAAAAATAGAAGAAAAAAAAAAAAGGAAACAAAATAAACCTACGTATGAAGGGCTGTAAAGATTCTGTGGTAGATACTAGTGGTCATAAGCATAGAGAGTGCATAGTTTGAACAAAGAGCATAATTACAATAAGGGCAAAAATAGTCGACCAACAAGCAATTTGTGACGCTGCATGAGCAAACTCTTTCATCTGGATAATTTGGTGTTCTACTGCGGTTAAATCAAAATACTTTTCAAGTTGTTTCCCATATAAAAAAATAAAATAAATCAAGCCACTATGGCCCTTAAAGCTAAACATATATACGGGAAAACCTTTGGTGGAAAGTGTTTCATACACCAAGCAATATTTTGGACCATATCCCCTTTGGATGCTTTGACCCAATCACATGTCCACGTGTCAACTCCATCAGTTTGATTTGGATGTGGCACAGACGATCCAACAGCAAGAGCCAAAAAAAATAAAAAATAAAAAAATGCAGCGTCTTAAGAGCAATGATATGCAAAGCCAACAGCGCCATCTTAGCTTCCTCTCGTTATTCCAATATTTGGTACATGTTTTCTTATCTGTGCGGTCCGCTGAAGCAGGAGATAACATACGCCGCCATGCTGCACTGATCTGTGAGTGGATACGTAGAGAAAATGGCATGCAAATACCATCGCTGAACATAAAAAGAAAAGAGAACAAAACAATGGATGCAGCAAAGATCCACCTGTGTCAGACGTGGTGGCTAAGAGAGTCAAGGGGGCTGCTGGTGATGGAATATTATCACCACAAATTTCCTTTCATTCAAACAACAAAAAACTAGAAAAATACATACTGTAGCACCACAGAAGAGAGAAAATAGCACCTAGATTTTTTAATTTCTTTGTGTTTTCATTAAAAATGTGACATCTCCCGTTGCATAGTCAGATAGATGAGTATTTGAGGAAAAAAAAAACAGAAGCTGTTTATTAAGTTAATGATATTGCCACCAAGGTAGGTGTTTTGTTCAGAGGGCACAAAAGGAGGAATGTACTATTTTTATGCAAATCAAACTGTCACATAATATCACAGAGCTTGTTTTCGTCTTTTATTTCCATTCTGTTCTTAAATTACAACAAGGTGTGCTCCACAACTGCAACAAGACAGGACTTTTCCAATTCTTTTTTTTCCCCTCGTTTTTCAATTTACAAGTCAAATTTCCTCACTTTTCGATATATTTCTACAATTTAGATGTTATCCCTGTATCCATCGTCTCCTACCTCACAATTAATAAAGTCACATGCATGTTTTGAAGCCAGAAGCAATAAACATTACCAGGAAAAATATACAGAATGTACTTACAAACATAAAAATTATTTATATATATTTATATATATAAGATCCATTCGAAGAGAATGGGGAGACAATTATGCACAAACAAAGCTCCTGTAGTGAATGAGCAAACAAACCAACAAAAGACAAGTGGAAAAAGCCAGGGAGATGAGAGAAAACATCAAAACTAAAAGAAAAGAGCCAGATCAGATGGAGTCCATGGCAAATACTGCGAGCGTCTGGAATGGCTGCAGCTCTCAGGGTCGCCTTCGATGTTTGGGTCAAAAAGAGATTAAATCAAGTGTGATGACGTGGGGCTAGAGTTTTGTGTGTCTGTGTTCGAGTGTGTATGCATGTTTGCAAGTGTGTCGTGTAGGAGGCAGGATCTGACATCCAGTTTCAAAACTTGCATGTGATGGAGAAGGCACACTGAGGTTTCAAGGTTATTTCGTTTTCCTCTATTCCTATAGAATTTCACTGTATTCTCAACTTGATTTCATTTTTACTCATAACTTGTTGCTTTATGGAAAAAAAGTTACTTTTTTACAAATAGAATTGTCCTATTCTTTTTCAATTGTTTTTTTTTTTCTGAGAAAACAAATATATGCTTTTTTTTTTTCTCCATTTGCTCAGTAAACAGTCTTAGCCGATGAAACAGACAGGGCCCACTTCGAATCCGAACTTCTGCGTGGAGCCGCCAAAGTCGTTGAACATGATGTCCACAAATGGCACCTGTTCCACCTTTGGCGTGTTGATCTCAAGTACTGTCTTTTCGTAACCCTTTTTCAACTGTCGGAGAGAAGAAGCACAGCACGGGGGAGAGTTAGTGTATGAGAAAATATTCTTCAGAAAGAAAAACATCACACACTTTTTCAAGGCTCTTATTGACTGAGCAACTACAAAGACAATATGGACATAACTTTCCGACGGTGTTCATCAATGGTACCCCGCCTGCACAAACACAAACACACACACACATCCCTTTGACTTACCGCACAGCCATCGACCAGGGCGCGGATGTAGGGGTTGTTATCATAAGACATCTCCTCGTCGTTGGAGCCCAGGAAGCGGATGGCCTTGTCGTAGTTGTCCCGGTCCTGGTCGTGCCAGGCCACCGACTGGTAGCAGTTGTATGTCATGTTCTGTCTGGCTGCTGCGCTCAGCAACCGCAAGAAGGTCATCTGGACCACGCCGATAGGGTTGCCCTCCGCATCCACGTAGGAGAGCTGCAGAAAGGAACAGAGATGGAGCTGAGCATCGAAAATGTAACATCGGGAGACAAGGGACCAGTGTAAAGGATGAGTGGGCCAAGAGGAAGAAAATCCTAAAGATCTAAAAAAGATTTAATGAACGCACTTTCATGTTTCTTGGGAGCCATTTTGATTTAATTTATAACTAGTAATTTGTATTCCTGTTTTACTGCCGTGTTTGGATTTCTAGGGCTATGTTTCTTATTGAAAATAGTAAAACAGAAAAAGAACGAGTCATCCAAGGATACAGAATTAATGTACTGCCGTGCTCTGTAAGAGCACAGACAAAACTAATAGAACTACACTTGCCAAGGCTGGTGATATTCAATATTTTTCTTACCGTCAATGAATCCCATGAAAAGACAAAAACCAAGAACGTGTGAGTCTGTCCCCAAATACTTTTCAACTTACCTGCCCTGTTTGTGGCGCTCAGCCACAAGCCCATTAATTCTCTTGAAGACATAAATCTTTAGAAGCAGGTCACAAATATTATAGTAGTATAAATATTTTTTTAAATAAAACTAATGTCCTGAAACAGCTGGGCACTGTAGCTTTTAGCAGACATTACTCAAACGGCTGGGAAACTTTCACTTGTACCATTGAATGTTTACAGAACATGCAGAACTACAGTTCCCATATTATCATAATGAATGTCAGCTAGTGCAATCCACTAATATGTTTTTTTATTTTCTTTACTTCAATGGAGCTTTTGGATACACAAGCAGTACTTGTTAGTCATTGTTGGTTTTGGTTGTTTCATGGAGATTTGTTGACAATACAAAAATATTACCCGCCATATAAAATCCACATTTCTGAAATGCACAATGTGATACAATATAGATGAGGAGGAAGGCTGCCGAATATTTTCAAGGTCTAATGCCTGGAGGCTGTACTGATGTGTATCTTAATGTGGAAAAATCTGCCTTCAAAGTCTAAAAAAAATAAGCATAACTAAACACCCAATTTATATCTTGGTCATGTAATTATGTAAAACATATATCCAATATGAGGAAATTATGGTAAGTACATGAAAATGTAATTATCTTAACAGGAAATATGTTGCAGTAATGATATGTTAATTGCCTGCTAATTAACCTATAATTAACCTAGAATTTAGCTATTTGCGTTCATGTTACAGAAGATATCCCATTAAGCTGATTAACGCTCTGTAATCCTGACTGATGAGAATGCAGGTCTGGAACCAGTCACGGTTCACTTTAGTGTCCGTAAGTGACTTTCTGCATACCAACCATCAGGAGATCCACACGGTCGCTTCGTCTTTCAGACAAACAGGACTTACTGAGAGTAGCATGCAGCATCCGTGCCATGCAGCCAGAGCAGCAGACCGTCTGCGAGTCTGGATGTGTACTTTCTCGACTTGTTCTTGCACACACACGAATTCTCACACACACGCGCACGCAGATGCACACCTCATGCATATACAAACCTAGAGTACCGACACTCATCGTGACATGTACGGAGGGAGCTGATCATCTTCTCCGTCTGTTTGTGCAGCAATTTAGTGCCAATGATTGGTTTAATTAAGCAATTCATCACAGGACATAAACAATGAAGACTTTGTTCTGCGTTATGTCTGCGAGTGTCGGCACCAAGTGAAAACCGCTCTGGTGTTTTCACCCTCAGAGTGGCCGGATAGCCCCATGCTTTTTTCTTTATTTACCCCACCACTCTCCACCCACTTCCTCCCTCTGCCCCGCGCAGCGTGTGGAACCAGCCCAACATCGCCAGAGAAACATTACCTCTTTATCATCACAGCCGCAAGTCAACAGTGACTGAGTACCCAGAAGCCCCTGGGTGGTGACTGAGTGCCTGACCTGTTTGACTCAGAGCTACTCTGCCAGATCTAAGTAGTGTTTAAGGGAGACACTGGGAATGTGTGTGCAGCTGAATGGCTGCAGCATAGAGGAAATGACACTTATTTTTCCCCACCTTGTGAAGGATGGATGACGTGCTGAGGCAGGAAATTGTCGAGATCTAGAACTAAAACAAATCTGTGTATGGAAGAAGAGTGTAGAGTGATGTATTCACTCTCAGGTGAATCAGCTATGTATGGGTATGCTTCTTGAGTCGTTGGAGTGTCAAGGCACAGAGTCACTTTCAGGAGATGCTCTCTTAATGTAGAAGAGGTGTGGCAGACTGTATATACAGTCAAGAAACAGTAAAACAGCAGATTTTTTTTAGATATTTGCTAAACTCCAAATATTTCACAAATCCTGCCTGTATGGTCCACAAACGTCTCTCCTGCATTTCCTCGTAAGAGCATCACCCATGTTGCTGGACTGAAGGTGAATGCAGCTCGTGAAACATGCACCACAATAATGTAAGAACCAACAAGCAAGGTGCCAGTGCATATACATACTTTGTAGGGCAGAACCAAAACCATGCAGAGCCTCGGACACACAGAGTCCAAGCATCAGCCAGGCATCAGCCAGGACATCAGCCAGGACTCTGGGACCACAGGCAGGGCCACTTACCAGGGAACCTCTCTTGTAGTGACTATACCATGTGCCTGGCGAGTCTTTGGGCCATTTTGCCATTTTGCTCTGTAAAATATAAGAGGCGTTCAGGGAAGGGACTTGGAAAAGTCGGGAGTCTGGCTTACCAGTTTACCACGTTTGAATTCACTGAACCAGGAACCGGGATTCTCCTTTACCCAGGATGTGAGCCTAGCCTGGGGGCATGGATTGACAGAAAGGCAGAGGTGGAGGAGGAGAAGGAGGAGGTGCGGGAGGAGGAGGAAAAAACAGTGTTAAAGAAAGGAAAACAGATCTGACAGAAAAAACATCTCCTCTCTGCTTTTTTTCTCCCCTCTTGTCCTCTGAGGAGTCTTCCAGACCTGAAACAGCATTCGGTGAGATCGACCAGACCAACAAGGTCCGGGGCATCAAATTTTAGTAAGACATTATGCCATTTTGTACAGTACAAACTGTAGCTGGCAGCTAATTGCTGCTGAAAAATTCATGAGTACACAGTGATTAATTAAGAAATGATCGCCTGTGAGGAGCTCTTATACAGCGGCCTCTATCCCTGCTGTTCAGTGTTAGTGCTGTGCAGCCATGGTGCACTGACTTTGTTATGCCATTAAAAACTGTGAATTGGCCAACAGGGCACAGCTCTAATGGTCTCCACTATGACAATGATGAATTCCCCATAATTAGATAGCAGGGTTTGATATGGAACTGTCATCAATAGCTTAATGCGTTAATGAATGATAAGCCGGAGATCGCTTATCGCTGTGAGATGGCATACATTAGACCCACGCTGCCTTGAAGGTGACCTTCAGTTGTTTTCAATGGAGTGGACTGAGCAGAGGAGGATATATATATCCTTGCTGTGACTTTCTCTCTTCTCTAGATTCCGTGATGGCATGTCTGGCTTTGTGACTGTGATTCTGCGCAGCACGTGGACAGTAACTATATAAAACTATAGTAACTGTGCCAATCTAAACGCATGTGGGAGTGTTTGCAGTCTCCATGCAAAGACTGACAGCGCAGCCTTTTCTTTTTCACCCCCCTCGACACAAATGAGAGCAGCCCATCACCGGCACGCTATAAAAAGTCTGCTTCATTATTCTAAGCTTAAGCAAACTCCTGCTCCTCTGAGGCTTGGTGAGTGGGATCATTAAAATGGCTGTAGCACTGTGCTATTACACAACCCCCGACTTGTCAAAGACAGTGTTCCCAATGTTTCACCACTCTCGCTGCTCTCCTCTCCTCTGCACACTCACGTATAATGAACCAAAAATCTTCCCAGTGTGCCCGTCACCTGCCAAAGGCTTTGCAGGTGATAAAGTCCTTAATGGCGTTCCACCTAAAAATGGCACTGAAGCAATATGGACGAGTTAGAGCCCAACGTGTGTGTCCCTGCAGTTATCAGCTGTCAGAACTAAACTGAGCACGTCTGTAAGAGAACTTTGGTCCTCGTGGGAAATGCAGTCTTGTTGAGTCATCTCCCACGTCTTCTTGGAAACAACACACCAGGTAATCTCATGGAGGCTAATTATATGGGTACATGTGTAAGTACAGTACAGCTACTGTTTTAACTGGTGCTGTCTTGAGATGTTCCAGTTATTTATACTGTATGCTGTTTGCCCCAGACATGAGGGGGAAAAAAAAGATGAATTTATGTGGAATATTCAGCTTAATTTACTGTCAATCACATCACAAACTAGAGGCTGAAACGGTTCCTTTTCTTTTTTTATTTATACCACATCATCTTGCTAGCACGAATCCGAACATTTCTGCTTCCTAGATCTTCAACCTGACTGTCCAATGTGTGTGTGTGTGTGTGTGTGTGTGTGTGTGTGTGTGTGTTTGTGTACACGCCGGCCGACTTACCCCTTCAGACTTCTTATCTGGGTAGATGCAGCTCTCTCCGCCTGCTGTGAAGTTGCAGTAAACCTTGAAGGAGTCCCGAGAGCAGCCTTGGTTTGGATCAATCCAGTACTCACCTGGAGGAATGGAGAGCGAGACAAAACAGAGAGAGAGGGAGAGAGAGAGAGAGAGAGAGAGAGAGAGAGAGAGAGAGAGAGAGCAATTATAGAGCGTCATTGACGATTTAAAGCGTATACTTGACTCCTCCAGGTCAAGGCGATGCCTGACATTACATGGCCTGTGTTAAAAGTATCTTGCGTGTGTCTGTGTGGACACTATCAGTGTGTATGTGCATGCGTCATTCAGATGTTCCACAGAGAAAAAAGTCTACAACACATTCTTAATTGTTGCTTCTGGCAAATTCATCAGTAAGACACCCAGACTGAGAGATTTTAAAATTGACAACATTGATATTTTAACATTTATCTTGTGATTCTTTTTGTTTGATAACATCATTACCAAGAGATGGAGCATTACACAGAAATTAAATACTCTTATTAAATAGTCCATATGTAAACAATTGCAAGTGTCATTGCAGCTGTGACGGATTAACTGCTGAAATATCCAAAAAGACAGCGTGTAATCATGTTTGATGGTTGATTCTAGGGGTGCAACTAAAGAAAACATTAATTACAGATAAATCTTATTAATTAATCGATTCACTGTTGGGTATATACAATGCATGAAGAGATTACCTAAAGCCCAAAAGCATGTCATCGTGCTGTTTGTCCTAACAACACATTAAAATCTAAAAGATGTTCAATGTTAAATCACGTAAGAGAAAGAAAAGCAGCAAATCCTCACAAGCTGATCGACTAATCTATTAATTGATACTGTATACTGAACAGGACAGTTCCTGTGACCTTCTAACCTAGACTATTTGCAGTATGTGTGTCACATGGGCATGCCTGGAAGGGGTTTCACAGTGAGGCTAGCAGCCACACGACACAGCTCAAATCCCCATGCCTATTAAAAACATGAATGCAGCACCCAGCAGGACACAAAGCTGCTGTGAGATAACAGCCATTTCATTGGAGAAATTAAAAACTGCAGAGTGGAGGGATCAGACAATAGACCTCATGCCTCTTTTCAGATGGAGGTTAAATACAAACCGTCGGGGAAATCAGGGTGGCAGAGCTGCAGGTCCTTGCAGGTACGAGCAGGGTTGCTCTGCGTGCCCAGAGGGTGCTTCATCTGCTCGATCTCCAGCTTAAGGGAGTTAAGGGAGCCAAAGATTTCCTCCATGCCGTCGTCGTAGTCCTTGTAGTTGGCATCCGCGGCAGCGTCATCCAACATCTGGCTGGCATCGATGTTCCTACGAGTTCTTCCCTTCATAGAAGCCTGGATGGGGAGTGGGTGGATAACATCGCCAGGAGGTCCCTGTTATGGAGAGATGAAATGAGGGGAGACAAATGCAAGTCAGAGATAAGGACGGAGATTATGAAAATGTGCATAAAATTGAGGAGATAAGGATAAGATATGAAAGGAAAAGGTGCAATTTAAAAGTCTGGTGAATTTACTTACAGGAGGGCCAGGAGGTCCAGGTGTACCAGTCTCTCCCTTTGGTCCAGTTTGACCCTGAACAGAGAAAATGAAAGCAATGCTCGATCATTTATGTCACGAGTGTCACAATAAGCTCTTGTTATCGTTTCTGATGAAATGCAGCTTTCAGCAAGACACTTACCGATGATCCTTTAGCTCCTTTGGGACCAGGAGGACCCTAAACACACGAAGATGATCAAGTAATCAATACGATAACGCTATTCAGTTGCACACATGCTGTAGTAAAACACATATGATGAGAATAGGCTTACAGGTAATCCAGGAGGACCAAGGGGACCAAGAGGACCTGAAGGACCAGCAATACCCTGAAGGAGAAAAGAGAACGTGTGATTGTTTTATCCTGGTGCAAAAGTATCGACTACAAAGAGGGTGGCTACATTTTGCCTGTGCTAAATTAATAAAAAAAAGACAACAAAGACAAAGATTATCAATCATTTTCAGTGGGCTGATTATTGGCACAATTAGCACTGCTCTTCTACAACACTTGCAGTCTGTTTTTGGTGTACGGACTTTAAAAAAATAAAATGTGTGAGCATGCCTTTAACGTGACTCCAGCGTTGTTTTGTTTACTTACAGTGTCTCCTTTGGCACCGTGTGTTCCTGCAGGACCAGGAAGACCTCTGTCACCCTTTTCTCCCTGTTCACCTGGGGGTCCGATAAGACCAATAAGACCTGGGTGACCCTGAGGGTGGAGAACAGTACACGCATATCAATACAACAGTCGATAATACACCATCACAAACATTAGCCATCTATGTATCTGGCACAACCACTAATCATTAACGATCTGATGGCTGGAGACAAACAGCAAAGCTAATCAATGTGTTAGTAAAGAGGTCCATTAGTCTTAAGCTCTACGTCGAAACATTCAGTCTGGCAAGTGTAGGAGTGGCTCACCTTTTCTCCTTTGACACCAGAGTCTCCTTTCAAACCGGGTAAACCAGGAGGACCCTGTGAGAGGAAGCGAGGGAGATAACCGTTCAATAAGGATGCACATCACACATGTGCGATAGCTCACCTCAAAAGGCCACGAGTCACTTCTACTCACCATAGGTCCGGGAGGTCCATCAGGGCCTGGAGCACCTGGTAGACCTTGTTCTCCCTGCACAGAAATACCAATTACACATTTTTCTTAGCCCCATGTTTCTATAAATAGTGCGGCTCCTTTATGTACAGCGGATTATTGAACGCCACACATGAAGATGAACATCAAGATATGATCAAATCAATTGGTGTGAACAAAAACACAGTACTTACAACTGGGCCAGGGATACCCCTGAGACCTTCAGAACCAGGCTTGCCAGGTGATCCTTGAGGACCAACAGGACCTGTCTTTCCTTGGGGACCTTCCAAACCAGACTCTCCCTTTCGCACAAACACAAGATTGACACAATCCATTAGATTCTTGCTCGTTTGTTGGGTTTCGTGACATGGATGGATGCCGTACTGGATTTGTCGGACGCCTTACCTTGGCTCCCTTCTCTCCTTGTCTTCCCTCGGGTCCAGCAACTCCAGGAGGTCCCTATTTAAAAAAGAAACCACGACAGAGATTAAAACTGTGGAAAATGAAGACAGAATATTTTAGCATTTTGACGTTGATAAGATTTTGAAACGACGGATAAGAGAGCACAAAACAGTACTTACTCTCTTTCCTGGTGGTCCAGAGGGACCAGACTCTCCAGTGGGTCCAGGAGAACCCTAGATTGAATTTTAATGACATGAAAATTAAACAGAATTCATTTTGTGATATAAATGGCGAGACTCACGAAAGAATTCCAATGAGACACACAGAGGTCAGGTAAGGTAACACAATTGCAATACTTACGGCCTGACCAGCCTCTCCGTCATCTCCCTTGTCACCAGGTGGACCGTCTAAACCCTGCATGAGAATTTGAAGAGAGCCTCAGTCGTGCTGCACTGCATCAAAAACAAACTAAATAATTGAGTTTGCACAGTTCATTCACAGCTCAGCTGCTAACTTATGCCATACGTACAGCTGGACCGGGCTCTCCAGGGGGACCGGGGTCACCAGGGAATCCACTTGGACCCTGAAAATCGATAAATTTTTTCACTTTTTTTTTTTTTAGATATTTCCTTGAAAGACACAATGGCTGTCCTTTTTTAGAGGTCAAATCAGTGCAGAGAGTTCATCGATTTCAAAAATAAAACTTACAGGGCTTCCTTTGGGACCATCATCTCCAGGGGGACCTTTAGGGCCAGGAGGTCCGGCTGCACCAGCTGGACCGGACTCTCCCTTCTCTCCACGCTCTCCTCTTGGACCCTGGAATAATACTCAGTGTGTTAGCAATTCAGATTCAGAGATCAAGTGGAACAGCCTCATTATACTTTATAGTCATTGTAAATAAACTCATTTGTAGTCTATTGACTGACAATTATTTCTTTTCTTTGGAGGTGAAATTATTGTTGGGGCTTGATTTTTTTTGTTGGTTCTTATTCATGTAGAAATGGATGAAAGAGAATCAGATAACTCACTGGTGGGCCAACTTCTCCCTGAAGACCGGGCTCTCCTGTTTCACCAGCATCTCCCTGATAAGAGAAAGAGAGAGAGGGAGGTGGGTATTAGAGGGTGGGAGAGATGCACACATTATCAGGAAAGATGATTTGTTGATCCAACATGGTTCTAAAAAAAATCCCATCATTTACACCAGCCCTCACTGTCCCACTGCCCTTGTCACCCAAATGGGGGGGAGAAAGAGATGACACGAGAGATTTCAATCCATCAGGTGCGGGAGGATCGGGTGGCTGGAGCCCAGGAGGTGCGCTGACCTCACTGTTCTCCCTGGACCCTGCACATATATCTTGTCCTCTTCCTCCTGCCTTATTGGATAGTTGCCGCGTTGTCCACCTATATGCTGGGCACTATCGTTATTCACTGTCACATAAGCCTACCGTCCCTCTCTGCTGGGGTTTACTGCAGATGCGGTCTGCCACACCTGTTTCAGGGAAAAATATTAGCCCGTGTCATGTTTGGGAGACGGGGAGCCAATCGATAACGCAGCTCCGCAGAGCCAATGACAAGCTGTGAGGTGGTGTGTTATGATAATCGTATCCAGATTCTCCCTAGCATGAACGCTCTGTATTGTGACTATCAACTTTAAATTAGTGTCTGGCTGTCTTCCACAACCTCTCTTGTTGCTGTTAAGAAATACACTCCAAGCAGTTGGTACACTCCTGTTCAAAAGCGTGACTGATCCTCCTGTTATAGGAGTATACCCAGGTCGTGACACAACGTTGCATCTGAGAAGCCCTGCAGAGGCCCTCGACTCCATCCTCAAAACAACCTGCTCGTGCTCACCACAGGGTTACTGGTAAAATCTGCTGAGCCGAGAGCATGAAAGACAGCTGCTCATCACAGATATATGAGAGATGTGTTTACAGAAAAAAAAAAAAGAAGCCTTAGCTCAGTTGCTTGCCAGCTCCCTGGGCAGGCTAATAAAATGCCAGATCAGCTAAAGAGCGATTAGGCCAAAAGAGCGCCGTGTTTGTTTACACAGGGGAAGGACAGGCTACCCTCTGGGAGATTATAAAGGAGCAAAAGGTGATTCTATTGACTGGACCAGATAAAACAAATCACACCATCACTATGGACAGAAAGTGATGAGATGGCACACAGCACTGCAGTCAGGCAGCTGCGAAAGCTGCCAAAGCAGACCATTCATAATGAAACAGCAGCAACAAATAAGAGCAGGAGCTGATTTTATGAGAGCCACCTTTAATAATACATTTATCATCTTTGAATTGCAAGTGCAGTGCCTTTGAGTATTTATTCCTACACTCTCCACACAGCAACAGTACTGATGGGGATGGCAGCCTGTCCATTAGATTTGCTGTGCATCTGTCACTCTGCGGCAGAGAAGAAAAAAACGATCATGTCCCATTTAAAAGGGTATCATATAAATAGGCATGGGAAATATTAATGGCTGCAAAAGCCTTGTAAAGGGATATCATTCACAGGATTCGCCACAGAGCACTCAAACAAACTGCGGGCTCAATGAATCTGTCTCTTCCACAGTGTTGGAAAAATCAGTCAACCAAATAAAAACTGAGTCACGCATATCTTTACAGTGGTTACAATGAAAAACCGTGCACACAATCATCCATAGTGATCTCAGATATATAACACGAAGCCCACTCGAGGGCCTTTTGTTGTGTTGTCTACCAATATCTACTTCACATGTCGAGAGACATTGCCTTTTTTTTTGGGATCAGAGCCAGAGGTGCCATCTGGAGCAAAAAGGCTGTAGTACGATGAGTATGTTGTTGATTAAAAAGAATACTTACATAATAGCCAATCACAACAGCTCCTCCCATCCACTTTAAAATAATTTTAGAGCAGTCCAAATACAGTGTTCATACGGGTGGGTGGTGTACCTCTTTCAGTTGAAATAATGTTCCAGGACACAATTAAATCAGCATTTCTATGTGTAATCACATGAATAAAATTGGTTCACAATGATATCTGCGTGGCATGGTTGAATTACAGTAAAATATGTTTTCATTTTTACTGACTACATTTTTGTTTTCTGAAATGATTTGTGCATTTTACTTAATTGCCTGCAGGGTAGAGACAATTAGTATCAAATGAAAACAGGCACACAACAAAATAACTGAAAGGAGTTTATGGGCCTTTGGAGATGTCTGTGTTTATACTTACATCAACTAAAGTAGTAGCAGGTGTAGTTAATGCTACCTGAAGTGCTTAAACCAAACCTCAGCTGCACCACGACACCCACCTCAGGGCGACAAAAGTTACAGAACAGGCGCGAGGTTTACCTTTTCTCCTACAGCACCGGGGTTTCCAATACCACCAGGAGGTCCCTGAGGGCCGTCGGCTCCTGGGGGTCCTGAGGGGCCTCTGGGTCCAGGGGGGCCGGGTGGACCCTGTACGGAAGAGAGGATGCAGCCTAATGAGTAAACACGCTTCATCTGCATTGACTAATACCACAGTCACTTATATGGAGTATAAACTCAGTCAAGCTCTTACCATTTGACCGACGTCTCCAGTTTCACCTTTCTCACCAGGTGGACCAGGCAAGCCCTGAGGGGTGTGCAGAAGATTTAGTCATAATGTTCCTTGATAATAACATTTCACCACGGTTTATATTTTTTATTTCAGTCCGCACCTGCAGCCCAACTGGGCCTGGAGGTCCAGGGAATCCTCTTGATCCTTCATCTCCCTTCTGTCCAAACAGACCCTGTTGACCTCTGGGACCAGGTTCACCATCTACACCCTGAAGAGGTCACAATCAGTAGATCCAAGGGTTAGTGTCACTGTTTAAAAAGATACAGTAGATGAATAATCTGAATGCAAACTGGACTACTTACAGCAGGACCGGGTGCTCCAACAGGTCCTTGTGGGCCGGTAGGACCAGGTGGACCCTGCAGATGAGAAGGAAGACATCAAAAAGATCAACAATTGTTTTCTTTACTACTCAAAACTGTCAGAACCCATGAATCCACAATAAAAAATGTATTAGCTTTACAGTCTCTGGCAGCAAAATGATAAATAAATAATGTCTTCACCATAACGCTGTAAATAAACAACCACTTACATGTTCTCCTTTGTCACCCTTGCTTCCTTTCTGGCCTGGCTCTCCAAGCTCTCCCTGTGGAACGAAATGATCACAGTGTGAAAAGGAGACAGACAAAACTCAATTCAGAGAGATACACAAGTGAGAGGGAGATAAAAATGCGCCGGCAAATAACGTTAACTCTCGAGAAAAGAAACCGACATATCAAAGAACAATAACTCACCTATATCTCACCTTTGAAAAGAGATTTCTTTTGTAGCGATCTGTCTACGGATATTTGAATTACAACTCTTCTTCTCTGACAAACGGTGACAAACATAGCACACATCTGACGGTGGGCTTATCATGATTAGTCACTAGTCGCTACTAGCATCCAAAACGGGATAGATAATTAGTCCCATCTCAACCTGTTTGCACCAGCATTCCCTGAGTGAAGAACTTTGCACCATTATTTCAAAGCCTCCACATGCTGTGGGTGTTTTGGAGAAATAATGTTAGTAACTGCCAAAGCCAAAGGCATTTACTTTTGGGTTTGAGTCAGACAATCCTCTTTGTGAGGCAGCATTAGTCTCCTAAAATAAAGGCCTTGGAGTTGTTCGTTCCCCGTGGACAGGACTTATAATGAGAAAGTGTCTGAATGTGTGTAAACATTAGCTTGCAAGATCCTTTTTTATCTGCATAGCAAATACCCTCTGCATTCTCTGTGTCCGTCCGCACCGCGGGGACCATTGTAAGACCAGTTAAGAACCGAGGCATTCTTCAAAGGATAAGAGATTATCCTCCGAGTATCTCCGTGGCTCATCTTCTCACAAATGTTTTTAAAGGAGATGTGGCGTCGCTCTTGCTTCTGAATAGTAAAGGGTCACTTTCACACATTCTGTCACTGCCACAAAATTCCTCCCTCGCCTCTGTTTGTTTGTACAAAGCTGAAACAAGGCAGATTCGCCTTTTAAAGATCTGTTAATCGGTGCATACTCTGTCAGACAAATTCCGCTTAGAGCTTTTAAGGTCACAGAGAGAGAGATGACAGGATATCTTGCCTGGAACTTGTCTTTAAATTTAGTGTCTTTGTAAGGTGGTGTGCATGTACTGTATATCAGTGTGTGTGTGTCTATTCAGCTTTATTGATTCTTTTATTGTATGTCTCTTTAAAGTGACCCACCTTGTCTCCATCCTCTCCAGGTGGTCCAGGAGGTCCTCCAGGTCCTGGCAGACCAACGGGTCCCTGAATACCGTCTCTTCCAGCTGGGCCTTGAGGTCCTTTCTCTCCCTATAATATTTTTGACAGCAAAACACCATATTGTCAGCCACAGTAAATTTGCTATTTTTCTGTATGTCCCAGTCTATAATCTCTAAAAGGTGACGTTCTTACCGGTCCGCCTTTCTCTCCAGCAGGGCCTGGAGGTCCCTGGGGGCCAGGACGTCCAGGAAGACCTGTAGGTCCAGCAGGACCAGCAGGACCACGCTCACCAGGAGAACCCTACAGCACCACACACAGTCATGTTAGAAGCGAAAATGTCAAAGACACTCATAATATCAGGCACATCTATTCTACCAAATAGGTCAGACCTCACTTATGTAAGTAGCAAACTGCGCATATCATTATATTATATAAGAGCCTGGAACAACTGAGGGTGGGAACTTTGCTATGAAGACAATTCCCAGAGATGGAGGCAGAACAAGGAAGGTGAGAGTGAGAGATGGAGAGTGAAAAACTGAGGATGCGGATGCAGTAAATTGTACTCACAGCAGGGCCAGGTGGGCCATGAGGACCCTCATTCCCTTTCAGGCCGTGAGCCCCCTGCAGAACAGAATAAAATGAGGACTTCAGAAAACAAACACATCTGTTGTGGAAGCACACTTCCTGACTTAGACTGGACTCACTATCTTCAAACAGGCACAGCGTGTGATGGAAAACCTCCTATAGTTTCCCAAAGTGGAGGCTGAGAGCAGACGGCGAAAACAAAAACTGCAGCAAAGCATCCTTCACATTACAAAGGAATAGGCGTGTCACATCATTTCTGCATCCTAGAGTTAAACGAAAAGCCATTTCTGCTATTGATTTCTGTCTGAACAGGTTTGCAGTATGAAAACGGTGTGAATTGCATAACTATCAGGATATAACTTTTGTCAAGTTAGAATAAAAAATAAAGTCTTGAGCAAACTGTTCCTCTTCTGAAGCCCACTCAGGAATCTGATACCATGGCTGATTCTTATAGTTCATTACAGTCTTACAGCGATTTAATAGCCCAGAACTATTATGCAATAAGCAAGCTGTGAGAGATACTGAATTTGTGTGGTGCTATTGTGCTGAGCAGAAGACAATACTAACCACAGGGCCAGGCAGACCTCTCTCTCCAGGGAAACCTCTTGGCCCAGGAGGGCCATCTTTACCTGCTGGGCCAGCAGGACCGGGGTCACCCTGTAAGTCAAAGCACAATGCTATTCATCCTGTCTTACTGTATTATGTGATCAGACGAGTGTAGTTAAAGAGCACAGTGTGATTGCAGGCATGTATTGCGCTGCTAGGGTGCTAAAAATGCTTAAAAAATATTAAACAGAGCTTCAGGATTCACCTTGGCTCCTTCTTTTCCTGCAGCTCCGGGAAGACCCTGCTCGCCAGGTGGTCCTGGGGGTCCAGGATGGCCTCTATCTCCCATTGGTCCAGTCTCACCTGTTGGTCCCTACAATTTAAAAAATGAAATCAGAGACACTGCAGCATGAAGCCCAGTTGCAGAGGAGGTGTGAAGACGAGAAACGGCATTAAGAGGGACACTGTGAGCAAAATCAGCAATTCAATACAAAAAAGATGTTACAATTTCTCCACAAAACACGGAGTGGAGAAGCTGAGCATTTGCTGTGTGGGAGGCTTACTAGTCATTAAGGCCACATACAGCTCGGTTATCATCAATGTTCTCAGCTGGCATTAGCAGAGCGGCTGGGAGGGAAAGTCTGTTAAACGTTTATGCATAATGGATGAAGAGCCCATTGCTAATATGAAAGAGGATAAAGAGGACACTTAAGTCATGGCTCGTGAGATATAGGTATGAGGATAAATCAATTTTTGTTTTTGTCGGAAAGACAAAATGCTCAGAGTGTTCTGGCAACTTTACCAGTGCAAATCCAACAGTGTAATTTTTTTAAAATACTTTGAGATGAATACAAATATATATTTGTTATTTTTCAGCGCTTAGGGGGAGATTGTTCTCTGCATAAAAGAATAAAATCAATACGAGCCAAGCGAGCGAAACAACAGACAGTGAGTCAACTGATGAACATATATGGGACCAACGCAGCAAGACGGTCAGTGACTGTGACTCACCTGAGGTCCAACCACGCCTGGAGGACCAGGAGGGCCAGTCTTGCCTTGGAATCCCTGTGAATTACATAAGAAAAGAAAAAAACTGAGCTGTCATACAACTGACTCTGTGAAACACAGATGAAGAGCTGAGTATTCACTTGTTTACTCACAGTCTCTCCTCTCTGTCCAGGATGTCCAGGCAGTCCATCTTTTCCTGCAGGTCCCTGAGAAACACAAACAAATCTGTGAATGTAAGAAGACAGAAGGAAAAGGCATGATGGGCTTGTGTACAGAGTTTGGACTCACAGGAGGGCCCTTTGGTCCTGGGAATCCTGTTGGTCCCTGAGGCCCTGGCAGACCCTGAAACAAACAGCAAATGATTCCTGGTCAATAATCAGGTGTCTCTTGAGGGAATTCAGATTCATGAGAATAACGACGACAGCGTGTTGGTACGTACCCTCTCTCCGGGAGGTCCTGGTGGGCCATCATTTCCTGAGTTACCCTAAAGAGACAAAATTGGGAGTAAATGGTGAACTTGTACCTCAATAAATGCGAGAAAGTGACAGTGAAATATTTTACACACTTTTGGTCCAGCTTTTCCTGTTGGTCCTCTTGGTCCTCTCTCTCCTCGAGGGCCCTTGAGAAAAAAGACAAAGTGATCAAAATCACAGAAAAAGGTCCTGAGAGACATTTGTGACCTGAAAATGTTACACGGTTGAATTGGTGCGGGTTCTCCCTCGAGCGTGCTCAGGTTGAACCTCCATTTTCACTCCGGTGCCAAGCTCGCCATCTGTATATACGCAGGAGTCTGCTGAGTAAGACTAACCGTTGGTCCTCTCTGTCCGCGTGGGCCAGGCTTTCCTGCTGTTCCCTGCGGACACGAAGAACACACACAACGATCAAAGGAGTGGCACTCGTATCATTAAGAGGCTGCATCTTCGAGAAGAATGAATCTAATGCCAGTAGACAGTAACATTTGCAAACATATTTAAATAGAAATGGGCCATTTAGGAGCTTTGAGATCATCTTTTATCATTAATTAGGAATAACTTGTTTCAAAAGTACCATCATTATTTATCATCACTTACATTAAATTCATTGCCACTTCAGAAAAAGACATTTTAGAACAATAATGAACAATATAATGGCTTTAAAGCAACAATATAATTACAGTGCTGCATACAACTTTAATGAGAAAGACAATTATGTCTTTAGTGTGGCTTTTTACTTTCAAACAAGTGCTGTGAAACTATGTTGATGGCACTGCTACCCCTTTTCGGTCTGGGTGCTTGGTCTCATAAACTTCACAAACGCTTTGTGAAGATGAAAAGCCGTATGTGCCTTGCTCCAGTTGTGGTGAAAAACCATTACTCTTGCAGGCAAGCTAATGGCCCATCCCTTAAACAAAGAAAATGAAACATTGCTCAAGCCCCACAGAGTGATAAACAATGCTTTTGGTAGTATGAAATGAGTTGTGTAAGTGGTAATGAAGAAGGAATGCAATTGTCTTTCTGTCCTTGGTAAAAATCTTTATTTTAGGGCCATGCAACTTCCTCTAGGTTGATAAATCTGGAGCAGGGACAGGAGCCTGTCTCCACCGCTTCGCCAGTATTGATCCAACCCTTATAGGAATGAGAAGAATAATAAGAAGTCTATCTGACATACCCGAGTTCCTTTCTCTCCATTGGCGCCAGGGAAACCTTGGAAACCTTGAGATCCCTGTGTGTGAGAAAGGGAGCAATTAATCATTTGAGAGACAAACCTTAAATATTAAATCCCTTGTTTATTCCCAAAGATATCCCAAGTGCATTAATGCAACAAGAGATTAAGTGCGCCATAAATAAAAGCAGTGTTTTATTATTGTTGTATTAGGGGGTTGGGGGCTGACACCAAAAGGCATATTCAAATCCACGGCTCTTTGATCAAGGAGCTTCAAGCATGTCCAGTTGTCAGACTGTGGATTTGCCTCAGAGAGACTCAAAGAATTAGCCATCAAAAGTTCAGCACAGCAGCTCTCACACACACGTGTATGCATTTTTTATTCTCTTTCAAATACACACAGAAACACGCATGTTTGGGGAAATAAATTGCACCCCATTGGGTTTCCAGGTACCTCTATAATGAAATCTGTGACAATATTGTTTTAGCATTACATGCGTGTGCGCAATTACCTTTGGTCCTTGTCTTCCTGGGTATCCTGGCAATCCGGGAACTCCAAGTTTACCCTGTAAATGAGAAAAAAACAAATTTGTTTGTAGATTCACTTGAAAGACTTTTCAAGCAATTTAATTTTCATAAAGCTGGAAGCAGATTAAAAAGCTTAATGGTCAAAACTGATTCAGAAGAAGCAGAGATATGCAGACTTTTCTTCTCTAATGTGGGTCAAGCTCCAAAAATGCTGGCTCCTACCGAATGCCCTAACCACCCAGCTGACACCATCATGTCATCAAATCCCTTTAAAGCTTCTTTTTTTTAGTTGAATTCAAATACAAGACGGGCAGACTGCATCCAGCCCGCATCATACGACACGTGTGAATGTTAACATTTAACAGTAGCCTGCCTCTAGTTGTAAAACTACATTAAAACATGAACAAGCACCAGCTAAACACAGGAGTATTTATTAGAACCAGCTCAGGGTTTGAATGCAGGCTCTAACTGATGAATGGTTATGAAAATGACTCAGCTGTTGCCTCATGTGTGATCCAGATAGAGACCAGAGTCTTCATCTATAATGCAGGGTTAGTGCCATAATGCAACAATTGAGAATCACAACAAGAAGCTCACTATAAGGACAATAAACATATGCACATGACTACAACTTTGGCTCATGACTTGTAAAATCAGACTGTGCACGAGTTTGTTAGCACAGTCTCAAACAACATCTGTTCAAGCCCATTTTAAGCATTTACTGAAAGACCACAAAGAGGCTGCATCCTCCTTAAAAGAATGAATGAATGATTTTTTTAACCACAAAAACAGTATTGTCAAAGTATTGTCAGTAACACCGTACGTACTGTTCAATTTAACAATAACCAATGTTGCAAACTGAATCCATTTTATTCTCCCAGCTGGCTGAAGAGCAGCAGCAACGAAAAATCTGTTCTAGTTCAGAAGAAAACGACTGGAAAAACAATTTTCCTTGTCAAATCCCGCTGAGCTATCATCAAAGATCAAACATGATGGATGATACAAAAAAAAAAAAAAAACACGATTTTTAAATTCTGTTTTATCAGTCAGTACAAAATTTAGGACACAGTATCTGTGGGATATCCGTGTTTTGGTTGTAGAAGCCAAACTGGCAAAAAGGAGCTTACCTTCTCACCACTTGGGCCAAGAGGACCGGCATCTCCTGGGAGACCTGAGCGACCCTTTGGTCCCTCGGGACCATCTTCTCCTCTGGGTCCAGCTGATCCAAGCTCTCCCTGGAAAGCACAGAAAGCACAAAAGGAAAGTTCCCCATGCCTTATACTTAAACATGATGTGTGAACGCACACTTGTACAAACATTTTCTAATTTCATTTATCCTCACAGCTAACACTTTTCTTGTAAACAAACATCTTGGATGTATTTCATCATAAAAAATCTAAATGAATTAGCAAAACCAATTTTCATATTTAATACCATAATTGTTTAGATCATATATACAACAGCTAGTACTTTTCTTCTTTCCTGTCCTTCGCCACGTTTCTGGGCTCATTACTGCCACCAGCTGTCGATCAGGTGAAACACCACATTACACTTTTGCAATGCTGCCCTCTTCAGTCGCCAGCAATGATTATCACCGCATCATGCCTACACTTGTCCTGACATGTATACTAGTCAAGACATGCAAACCTGACCTGGGACCAGTCATAATTCTGCTTGTGGTTAAAAATCTACAGTGCACCTTTTAAAGGTCTGAATATCTATTTTCTCAGTCAGCTACAACTACAAAAGTTTTACTTATTTTGCATGAGAGATTTCTGTATTTGTTTTTTTTTTTCTTCTGTGGTCTCCTTACTGGTCTGAATTGGGCGGGGCTCAGTTGGAAATAGGCGACGTCAAGTATTTCCATGCACCAATCAAGATTTAGTAATATTTGAATCACAGTTATGAGACTGCCAATCAAATCTGATCAAACCACACACAATGTCCTGATGTTGTGCTAAGCTGTTTTTGTTCTTAATTTTACATCTAATAAAAAATAATTAAGGATGTTTTTTTTCTATTTGAACTTCACCTTAAATTGTTGCTTATTTAGTCCTGAATATTAACTTAACACTAAAAGACCACTTTTCAGGGACGCTAATTGCAAGGACATGAATATATATCAAAACTAATCATGACAGCGAATAATATGGCAATCATTTTCTCTTAATCGATCAGTTGTTTAATCCATAAAATGGTGAAAAATGTTGATCACTGTTTTCAAAGGCCCAATCTGATGTCCTCAAATGTCTTGTTTTGTCCACAACCCAAAGACATTCTGTTTACTGTCATAGAGGACTACAGAAACCAGAAAATATTCACATTTAAAAAGCTGTAATCAGAGAATTTGGACATTTTTCTTAAACAAAATGATTTAAAATGATTACTTGATTATCCAAATATTATATATATTATTAAACAATACTTTAATAATAATAAAAAAGAAATGAAAATCCATACTTTACACCTTCATATTCATATACATTTTCATTTGAGTCACCAGTAAAACACATATTTCTTCTTGAGAAAACAAGTCCGGGTAATTCAGGTCACCTGTTGTAAGCATGAAGTTGCTTAAAGAAGCAAGTACGGCTATTTTCCCTTGCTGCCTGCCCCTCAAAGCAGTTAGCGGTCCTATTATTGCTTCCCTCTGTACGTGTGCTCCACTTCAAGCGGGACACACACTAAATGACAGAGTACAAACTCGCTCTGACAACCAGTCGCTGCTGCTGAGACCCAGTGGTGTGTGAAAGGTATCTAGTTAAAGGCCTGTGCAGGGTTGCACAAGCAAGCGAGTGCGCATGCACATCAACACTCAAGTGCACATAAAACGGCATCAGGCAAACTGTACTTGACTCACACTTGCGAGCTCATCAAAGAGAGCACTTTAAATTGAGCGCATACACACACACATACAGTTTTCATAGGCATGGTTAAAAATGAGTCATTTAGATTCTAGTCCATGTGTGTCTACTCGAGAGCAGAGGGGCTTCTCAAATCCTTGCTTTCATCTGGATCTGCTACATCTCCAGAGGAAAACAGGCAGCAGCCCCATGTCTCTCTCTCGGGTTTGAAGGGGTTTAAAGTGCCATTGATTTCTCCTTCCTTTCTGTACTATAGACAGCCTGGTCAGGGACTCTGGGTTTTTGATGTTTGAAGTGCAGGCTAGGGCAAAGTATGTTTCTCACTGTAAAGGACTGTTTTCTTGCTACTTGACATTATAAATCCCTAATGCAGTTTTGGGAAAGACGCTGTTCCTGTGTACACCTGTCAAACTTGTGCTTTTTCTCCAAACGCTATAGAGGTTTAGGCTGACAGGGAAGTGGCGGTGGGGGGACAGAAAAGGAATCGGAAACTGCTCACGTAAACGTATACACACACGCAGAGACAGACACACAACAGCTGGAAATAGTAACAACATCTTGTGTTTGCTCATTACCCACAATCCCACAGCAGTCACAGAGGATTAGACCATAAGGGGCATGTCAAGAATCATTGGTACTTTCACCTTGCTCAGGTAAAGGTCACTCCCGACAACGCTAAGCCCCCAAAAACAATTATGAGCGCAGACGCTACTGTTGTCAGATTAGTTTAATTCATTTGAATGTTTCCCGCGCCCGCGATGTGATTTAGCACAATATAAACAAAGAAGCCTTACCCTGTCGCCCTTGATACCCATATCTCCCTTGAAGCCAGGGAAGCCGTCTTCTCCCTGGCAAGAGAATAAAGGAGACAGAGAGGTGAGGATGTAATGAAGGAGAATGAACAGGATAATACAGATGTTGAAGCCATTTGTGTGGTATTCACGCACAGGCACGCACTCAAAGACAAGCACGCACACTGATACAGAGTCTTGGCGAGATCCCCTGTTGCCATAGAAACTCTAGATTGTCTTTTTTCCTTTTGTACAGGCGAAATTCAGATCAGCCTTAACAGGATTTGACTGAGATTATCATTAGCAACAAACACCTCATGTAAATGTAATGTTTGGTATAATTCATAAAATGCTATCATTACTCCGAAGTTCAAAATCTCTTCCTTTCACATCATCTTTTCTTTGACTTTTTTTTAAGTCTGGGCTCTCTTACCTTTTCACCCTTATTTCCTTTAAGGCCGCGCACACCGTCGGCTCCCTGTGATGCAAGAACAGACAGGTGTTACAGGCTTAAAGTGTATAGAGATTGAAGTTGAATTGTAGAGTGTTCAATCCCATTGTGCAGGAAGGATACAGTTTTATTTTAAAACAAGGCTGCAAAGTCGGAAATGTCATCTGATGTAGCTGAAAGTCAGAGTGCTATGCAGGAAACACACCCTAATGGATGCATTTAGACGCGTTTGTCTTTAGTTCATCCGTAAAAGCATTTCAAATCCTCTCAACTACTTTTCTTGGCCATTCATCTCATCTTCCCAGAGAGCGAAGACACTTCAGCCACGACTGTTAGCTCCAAGTCAAGCCACTGTGTGTGATTCCCCTCTCTCAGTGGAAAGCTTTAATGATTGGATCAATCACGCCCTCTTGCCAAGATTTTATTTGATGGGATTTAGCTTCTCTTGGTTTTATCAGCTTCTGATGACAGCAAACAAGAGGAGCGACGTGCACCTCGACCCGTTATCGGCCACCGTGACTGACCTTCGGGCCACCTCAAGTCAGCAAAGTGATGTAATTTGAAAGGATGACTTTTCCTGTCTTAATCTTTGCATCACTTTGTTTGTCTCTGCGACAAAATCAGAGGGCAGTGACACACAGTTCCTCTTTTATGGGAGGCAATGTAGCAGGAAAGTAGGTCTTTTAATTTGTTCAACAACAAGTATTTTATTAAGATAATGGGCAACTATTAGCCCATAACAGCTGTTAAGTTCAGGGTACCAGTAGCTGATGATCTCACAAACAAATTTACAAGTGCTAGATAAACATCTTACCTTCACACCTCGGGGTCCAGGATAACCAATTGGTCCTTGAGGGCCAGCAGGGCCCTGGGGAGAGAGATATTTGGTGAGACCTTGTAGCACACACACAATTACAGTACACACATGCACCCACAGCGCTACTGATATCCAAATGAATGCAAAATGTTTTATGCAAATGTGTCTGAACTAGGACAAAAAGGAGGAGAAAAAAATGTAGAGAAGCAGAAATAAATTCAGAAAAGAACAAATCAAAGCAAGCTCCACAAGTACGAGAAAAACTTACCATGTGTCCTTTCTCTCCAGAAGGCCCCTCCTTTCCAGGGTGACCCTGTGAATTATTAAGAGAAATATTATTGCATCTCATTTCAGGATAATTACCACCATAAATACTACAACATCCCCGATGACTGAGGGATTAAGTTTTAAAACTATGGGAACACGTATCAAGCAGGAAAATTGGAATCAGGGCCTTTAGAGTAAAACCTCATTTGGGATTTTTATCCTTAATGCACAGTATTAAAGAGGCACTACCGGCTTTTACTGTGCTCTAAGAGCCAAGACTGACGTTTTGGGATTTCACAATACATTACACACGTGGACTGGACATGCATGTGCACATACGCACATCCAATATGGATGTCCGGTAAAAAGAAAAAAGAAAGATCGGAAGGAAATTGATTGCATTCTCATGAGACAAAGGAGGTCTGCAAAGCCTCTGATGCCGCTTTTAGCTATGTGAGAGAGGATGGAGAAGGAAATAAATACTAGAGAGGAGAGAAATGAGGGGTGGGGTGGAAGTATTGACACTGAAAGAGGCAATATTACAGTTGATGGAAGATGCAACAAATGGATGAATAAAAAAAAAAAAAAAAAGCTGAGTGTGTAAATGGAAGTTATTTCCACTCCAAAAAGGCTATTAAAGGACCAGGGGACACTCTCCTATATCTCTTTCTCCTTTTTTTTTTTTATACCACCTCATTTTTTCTTTCACTACTGTCATTCATATTTCACGGCCTCCCTTTTCTCTGCCTTTCTTAGGTGCCACCTGGTGCCTTCTAAGGCACATCTGCCATTAGTGCAGGTGTTTTCTGTGCAGTCAGCTGCGCAGAGATGGGAAATGAAGTGTTTGCATGTATATGTTTGTGTGTAGGCGGGTTGTTCCTCTACACAGCTGCACTAATGCATTGTACCATACATATGTTTCAGCCAAATAATTATCTCATCTCATCTGTGTTAAGTGTTTTTTTTAAATTCCATGTACTGCTTTCTCACAGTTATAGCCAGTTTTAATTTGCAAATTATAAAAAAGAGAGAGGGAGAAAGAAAGAAAGAAAGAAAGAGGCTGTTTTATTTGCATACGTCTCTCTAGATGTGTGGTGTATAGACTCACCGGAGGTCCGTCAGCTCCTGGCATTCCTGGCAAGCCAGGCTTTCCAGTAGGACCCTAGATAGAAGACAAGACAAAATGTTAGGGCAAATAACACATTACAAAGTAAGTCAACACAGCAATCAAAGGTTACAGATGTCACAAAAGTCTGTAAAAACAAAGAAGTGTCTACAGCTATGCTAGCAGTTCTACTGAGACACTAGACTTGTGTATTGGCATGCTAATATGCTCACAACGAGAATGCTAACATGTTGACTGCACCATTTTAGTTAAGTGGGTGAGAAAATTGAGTATGGTATTATGCTAGCATTTGCTAATTAGCAACAAAATACAGATGAGGGTTTATGGGAATATTAGTTTTACAAATATTTGATCATGAACCAAAGTATTGGACAAATTAAATTTTGAGTTCATCCTGTGTACTGTGCATCAAAGGTAATGGTCCATCAACAGATTTAGTGATGCATTAAATTCTAGATTGCAAGATTGCAAAATGGCTATTTTATTATTAAATCATCCACATCATCCTGTAGGTCTGTGCGCTTATGATTGATGGCCCATCAACCTGGTCTACTGATCACTTATCAGAACAAACATTTTCAAATAAATGATCTTCTTTGTATGTTTATTCAGTTCTCTTTCTCCAAAAGGCCACAGCCTTCTGATATTTTATGTCATGTAAAACATAATACCTACTATTATTCCTCCTTAACTTCCAACTGTTCAATAATAAACTGAACACCCTCCGTTTAAGCAGGCAGATGTGATTTAGCTAAAATTGGATTATAATGTATCAGGATTAAAATCTATCTGTATTGTCTACGAGGCACTATTTGGTCCTGTGTGGGGATGGGAATGTGTTTGCATAATAGTGTGATAAGCATTTGGAACTGAATAAGATAGCAGCTTGGCTCTCAGCTCATGCAAATGAATGAGACAATTTCCTGCAATTTTATAAAATTGGGGTTTGTTATTTATTAACATTTTAACAAGTTGGCATTTTTTTTTATTTTTTTTTTCGTGTGGAGCTGCAAAAAATGTGTGCGATCATGTGATATCTTACCTTCTCTCCTGGAGGTCCGATGGCTCCTTGGGGTCCAGGAAGTCCCTGCGGAGAGGATACAAAAATGCTCAGAACGATTTTACATGATGGATGAGAGAGAGATCTGATGTCAGACAACCTGTTCATCACTGACCTGGGCACCTGGGTTGCCTTGCTGTCCGGGAGGTCCTGGCTCTCCTTGAGGTCCCTGGAACCAAAAAAAGACGCCAATTTTAGAAACCTCATTATAAATACGAAGATTGATTACTTTATTTACTTGAGTTAAACATCCCATGTGAAGGGAAGAGTGATTTGTCACTCCATATGGTCCATTAGAAGTGAAATGTCGCACTCAACAGATATAAATTAGAAGCCATCCAACAGTGCATCGCTGCATTATCACCTTCTTATACCTAAACAGGCCATAACTTTCAGATAAACAGCACGATATCTTGCTCTTGCTCGAGGCAGAAGACACATACATAAACAGTAGACATTCTGACACAGACTTTCTTAAGGAAAGAAACTACTACAAAACACCTTTCCTTTCAGATAACTGGCAATCAATTATGTTACCCCGGTCCAAGAGCCTGGGAAAGCTGTTGATCTTCCATCTCCACCTAGTTGGAACATCCTCAACAGAACAGACAAGGTGCTGCAGCCAGGTATTCTCTCATTATAGCTAGGCGCTACGAGAAATTGATCTGGAATGATACAACTAGCCATGGCGGACTGCTCAAATGGATCTAAACACAGTCGCTCTATTCTTCATTATCTGCTAAGTATCTTCTGATTGTACTGGGGGTGTGTGTGTGTGTGTGTGTGTGTGTGTGTGTGTGTGTGTGTGTGTGTGTGAGTGTGTAAGAGAGAGGGCCCATGAGGCAATGTTGTGGATAAAAGAAAGAAAGAACATGAACATGGTGTATTTTTAGACTGTGACAGTTGTGTGTGTTGTATTTTTTTTAGATTTTATCCTGGAAATGAAGAACGACTGACACGGAATATAAGCACTTTAAATAATGCCAGCTTCACTTACGATGTTTCCTTTGGGTCCAGGTTGACCGTCCATTCCAGTAACGCCCTACAGCAGAGGAGACAAACACAACATTTAGGGCACATACTGAAAAAGTTGGTATTTTGCATACACAATTGTAGCTCTTAAATTTCACTCCTGACTGTAGACAAAGTCCAAAAGGTGTTTGCGTACCACACCTTGGCTTTTGCACCTGCACTGTGCATGAATATGAGCGTATAATTTATTGTATTTTGGGCTTTCGACATCCTGCGCAGGGATATCCGTTCAAAAAAAAGCTGCTTGATTGATGTGCCCTGTCCTTGTTAAATGAAATCTGTTGAAACAATATAAGCATTAGATTTAAGCTTCACTCCGCTGTAGACATTTGTCTGAAATGCTGAAGTTAAACTCAATAACATATGCAACTCTTTGTGTATGCTGTCTGAAATATATTGAGTTTTGTATTTCCCTGAGGAGGTTGTTTGCAGTGTCTTTTTGTTCTTGTTGCCTATGAGGTGGCAGAAAAAGAAAAAAAAGGATTCTGCTCTCTAAATAGTAAATCTATGGTAACAGCATGGATATGAAAAGGTGAGAGGAGGAGACTCACAGGGGGTCCAGGAGGTCCCTGAGGTCCTTTTGGTCCAAGCAAACCACGGGGCCCCTAGGAAACAAGAAGGAAAATGAGATTTAGAATGATATGGCACCTGTGAAAGGACTGATGAATAATTAAATATGTTCAGCTAAACCGAGTTTCGAAATTATACTTCTGGAAACAACCCGACTTCCCAAATGTCCTTGAGGATATTCTACAGAGTCAGTGATGGGAAGCTGAAACCCTGTCTTTTTTTCTTTTACTACACATTCCTCACAGCTATGCCTATCAAACATTACTTTGAATTTCTGTGCTTTGCCTCACAGCTACAGCTACCTAACAAGACGTATTGTCCTGACAGTGTGAATTCAAACCAATGTAGCACACCCTGGTGGACAAAAGAAGTCATAACAGCAGATATCCAAGAGCTTTCTGATGGTTTCTCCTTCCCTGTCTTTCTCCTCCTCTGTGGGGAATATCCCGCCTGAGAGAGTGGGAAGCTTTTATAACAAGCTTCATGTGAGCTGCCTACATTTCTCACCTCTTGTATAGATGAAGCACGAGCAAACGCCTGATCATCACACACTTTCCAGCAGCATAATGCTAAAAAAAAAATCTTCACTTATATGAATATGAACAGTGGCTGCAGTCTGCTGATGATGTATGATATCATCAGGCCATATGATGTCCGCTAAAACACAGTGACATGATGAGAGCGGACCCCGAGCTCTCAGCTCTATCAAACAATCTCTCAGTGTAAGGCTGAATGATAATATATGTGATCACTCACTGGTTCACCAGGAAGTCCCCTGGGTCCGATCTCTCCATCATCTCCCTGGGAAAGAGAGAGAACGGGTCAGAATGTGGAGCAAACGCTGAATGATAATGGAGGCGGGAGAAAGTGAGGATGTGTGCGTGCTGCACGGAGCCAGAGATAATGGGAAGGCACAAAGGAAGAGCAGGGGAAGAGGGGATCAGGTTGCATCAGCTGTGGGTAATGAGGATGGGTGAGGAGGAGATTAGAAGCAGATAAAGGTTTGCAGAGATCAAAAAATATTAAGGAGAGAATTGAGTGAGAAAGAAGAGAGTGAGTGGGAAGTGAAAATTTGGGTGTTGGCAAAAAGGTGAGCTTGGTAAGAGAGAGATATTCTACTGAGAGTCATTTCTGCCTTTCTGCAGCATAACAACAGTAAAGGGATGAGACAGACACAAGCATGCACCTCTTTTAGGCTTTTTAGGCTCATATAACCGAATCAAAATAAAGGACAACATAAAAAGAGAGGTGCAAAATCAGATTTTTTTACCCTCTCTCCATCCTCTCCAGGAGAACCGGGAGGTCCAGAAGGCCCAGGTTCACCCTATAACAACAAACATTTAGATTTAACAATGGCACACATTAAAAGACAATACACACACTTGCACCACAATACAAAGAAACACTTTTCGTAACGCCACAAAACAACTCACCCTGTGTCCTTTTTCACCAGGTAGTCCAGCCAGACCATCAAAGCCTCTGTCTCCCTGAAGAGCAAGGAAAAAAACAAGTTGCATACCTTTTGTACAGGCTTCAAACACACACTTTCAAACCGGCATTATGAAATATGGTGCATTGAAGTTCGTTATGAATGTGGCAGAGCGAGTACCTTGGGTCCAGACTGTCCTGGCATGCCCCTGGCACCGTCGGATCCAGGACGACCCTGTAAAAATAACAAGTTACATAACACTTCTGCTAACAGATCAGTAGAATCACGAATACACAATGAAGACTGGAATATAAACTGCTCTGTATGAGTATCACAATGTGATATGTTGCATGCTTTGCTGTTCTCAACTTGGTTTGTGTCACGCTTACCCTTCTGCCGGGCTTTCCAGAGGGTCCTGGGGATCCCAAAGGACCACGAGGTCCCTGAAACAAAAACGTAACTTATAAAACTTATATTAAACTCAAGAGTCGTTATTTTATTCTTCTTTATATTTCCATCTTGGGAATATCACACTTAAAAAAGAAAGGTTGCACATTAGTTTGCTTTTAAGTGTACAAAAAATGATTTGTTAGAGCTAACAAACTACTACAACACAGTGAAGTTAACAGGTTTTCAGATCAAGTATTTCTCAAATTTAGTCGTTTTTGTTTTGATTTGATTTTAAAAACAAGATTTTCTGAGTTTTATATCTCGTACCTGAGGACCAGCCTCTCCAGACTCTCCCTTCAGTCCTGCTACACCAGGAGGACCCTGAGAAGAAACAGAAAGTTTTTTAGACACTAAACTAATACAAGCGTTCAATTCAGCTATAAACTGTTTGTATATTCATTTTGTGTGCTGCTCACTACAATAACTGCTGATCAAATTTTTTTTTTACTTAAAATTTCTATTGATTTTGAGTCTGTGCGTGCCGTGAGGTGATTCGAAATACATACCAGAGGGCCAGGTCTGCCAGTCAAACCCATCGGTCCTGTAGGGCCACGCATAGCAAGCTGAACGCAGGAAAGAGAAAGAAGATTAGCCACACCATTAAATAAATAAATATATGAAAAACTAAGCTATATAAAGGATAAAAGACCTTTAGCTGATGTATAATTAAAAATAACTGTGTGTCTGTTCACGTGTTCATGAGTAATAAGATGCAACAATGAACTGAAAATAATAAAGTACCAATGATGTATGAAAAGTGAGACAAAAAAAACAGGTTTAAAACAATGAAAGCAAAAATACATCATACTGTTTTAGCAGCAGACTGTGGCAAATATGGCAGAAAAAGAATAAAGACATCTAACAAGAATGAGACGAGGTAAAATATATTTCAACAGGAGGAGAAAGTTTGTAAAAATAAAGTATAAAACAAGTGTAGCGCAGTCTAATACTGACTGCTGCAGTCTCATGTGTTTGTGTGTGAACTGTTACCCTAGCCTGCTGCATGATGGCCTGCATCTGGGCCTCCTGTGCTGATACAGCAGGTCCCTTCTGTCCAGAGTCACCTCCAGCGCTGAACCTGAACTATGGAGGGAATCACAGATTGGTCACTTCTGTAAAGAAGATACTAGATCACAGCAGGCACTGACAAACAGCTGAGTGACTAAAGCTTTAGCAGCTAAACAAATATTTCTAATATTGCTAAACATCAATTCCCAACATTATCTTCAACATTTCTCTGGTACAGCGTCCTCATCTTGAAACTATGCAACAGATGTTGAACTACAGTAATCGTCGGCAGCTGCCAAACCAGCACCATCAAAAGCTGCCTCTGCAGACCACGAGCTTCGAATTCTACTGGCATCTGGTGGCGATAAGCCGGCATTGCACCATAGGTGAATATCCAGGCTCGTTGTGCACAACACAGGTTCGTCTGGGCCAGGCCTCTTGGGTTGGATTACAGAGCACATTCTCAGGAAGCTGACGGCTGGTAGGTTTATAGACGCACGGCAGTGTGGAGGATCTCACCAACACAGAAGCACTGTTACCAAGAGGCAGAATGCAGCTGATTCAAAACATCAGGGCTGAGTCAGATCTGCTGCAATTCACCCATCATAAATTCTGCAGAACACAAACATTTCACAACTAGTGTGCAAATACCACAGTTTCTTCTTCTGATAAGATTTCTGCTGAGTATTGGCTATTTCCTAAGCAATCTCTCTATCTTAGTCATAATCAAATATATGGAGCTATTTCTTTTTCCCTGTCTGCCAGTCTGTGAGCTTTTTGGTCTGTGATTCTTTCTCTCTTCATCTTTTTATAGCTTTTTGACGGTTTTTGTCGCTTTTTGTCGTCCCTTCTCCAATATTAATTTCTTTGCTGACATTCCTCTGCATCATTAAGCCTTGAACAAAATGTTCTGCTACATTAAACTGTTGACTAGCAAGGCTAGACAAAGAGAGAAAAAAAATGAGAACTACATTATTTTCTTCACACTTTTCACACAATATCAACTTGAGCTAGAGCAGACTGTCAAGAGAGGATGCATCACTTGTGGATGAATATAAGTGGGCCATTTAAGTAGGTGTTAACATTTTCATGATGATTCCACAATTTCATCGCTGAACCAAAGAGCTCTCTGGTGAAAGAAAGAGGTAAACAACAATGCGTGTTTCTCATTATGGTTAGAGCTCAAGGATCTCAGATTTCAAGTCGTGGTTTTTTGCCAGTGGACACACCAGAACAAGTTGAGTTCCTGTCCAGACAAAGCCTGCGACATGCCTCACCCAGACAGCTCTGTGGACCCCTGAAACCGCAACTTCACATCTGTACAACTAATCAGCTCCAACAGGAGCAGACATCTTCCAAGAACGAGGAAAAGAACGTTTAAAAAGGTAGACAGCGTAGGAAGTCGTTAGCATGGCTGTATAAGTGTCACATTGAAATCATTGGATGCAGCTGAAGCTACAGAGAGAGCCGACAGGATTGCTCCGTTTCCTGTCAAAAAGCTAGACGACTTCCTGGAACGGCGCACGACAATTCAAGCAAGGAATGTCGAATAACTACGTCAGCTGAGAAAGTCCTAGTCCTTTGGGCATCAAAACAACTGAGGATAAGCACTGCAGGTGATAGACGGGGGTTATCTCACTTACTAAACATACCACAAGGGGCTGCTAACGCACAGATTACATTGCAAAAAATTTGTCAGGGGTAGATCATTAAAATGATTTCAAAGGAAACCCCCTTCATCCCACTACACTGTGTAAACCACATGTCATACTTATTGATGATACATCATACTTGGCTTTAAACAAGGCTGCACAACAATATAAAGCCACATGGAAAAAGTTTTAGCACTTTAAGAGGGGTAAACAGGAAAACTACGCGTTTCCTATTTTGCTATTTTTAAGTCTTTTTTTAACAACTATAATATACTTACAGGCAGCATCAGGACAGTTCCAGGGGGTCCTGGCAGACCATCAGCACCAGGAAGACCAGGACGACCCGGAGGACCCTTAGGCAGAAAATAACACAAACATGAGTACAAGCACACGGCCAGATGTGGTTCTTTTCTGTATTTTTAGAGCTATGAAAATTAGTGTGACATGTACAATTCATACTCACTCTCTCTCCAGAATCTCCAGGGCCGCCTGGTGGGCCAGAAGAACCTGGGGGTCCGGGGAGACCCTATTTCAAGCAAAAGATCTCATTTTACACACATCATACATGCACAATGCAACACAAAGAAACAGCCATATTTGCTCCTCTAAAGTTCTCGCCATTATCTTGCAAAGTGGTCACACATGGGAGAAAGGAATGCATGAGGCAATATGGGACAGCTTGTTGAGCTGTAAATCCTTTGTGAGGCGCTCTTTATTTGTCTATAGCTCAACGCTTGAATGGCTGTACTCTGTGGGACTCCATCTGCAGGGTGTCAAGAGCAACTGTGTCTGAAAAATCTCCCTAGATAAATAATTTAGTTCTTCAACATCTGGGCAAGTCCATATGTCCTCGGGGGAACTGTTTTGGACACTCCTTTTTCATTAGAAATCAGGCAGCCAGGGATTTTCACAGCAAAGCACTGAAACTTGCATTTTCCTATCCAGAGGACATAGCATAAACAGACTAGAAGAATGGGTGACATAACCTGTTAACAGGTTTTTATTTATCAACAGAGATTACAAAGAATAATGCTCATGATCAAGAGGGACAGAGGGAAAGACGGGACAAACGAAATAGTAAGAGAGAGAGAGTTAGAGAGAGAGACTGTTACTTACTGTTGGCCCTTCAGGCCCAGGCGGACCCTCCACCAACATTCCCTGAAACACACAAGCACAGAAACAATCAGATACCACAAGAATCCTCACAACCGTCTCACAGCCTCATTCATAAGTGCACGTCTGTATGCAACAATCTCCCAGTGCACAGATGCACTCACAAGTCCACTAATACAGGGCTTTGGTTAAAGGCTTTAAGCGTGCATGTCCCAACAGACCTGCCTATCAACTTTCCATCTCAAAGTCTTTGCTAAAATTAATGTACATTCCTGCCTGTCATTTCACTTCTGCTCGCAATTAATCCATGGAGAACAAGAGGTCGAATGACTGCACAGACAGAGGCAAAGACGCCCTCAGGCGCTCTCCTACCTGCAGAAGCCGAGGGAAGCGCTAATCAAACTGAAGTGATCATTAATTTGTTCACACTGACAGACGAGCTGTCTCATCGCGCATGCATGAAATCAGTTTATGCATATGTGTTTGCTCTGAAATATAGTCAGTGATAGCATCTGATGGATTATACATATCGATATACAAGAATTAAAGCCATCTCAGTTCGTCGTGGACTCTCGCAAGCGTCTGATTTACAGACGCACCGTCGCAGCTCCGCGGCTACAGAGATATTGCTTTGTTTGTTTGCTCTTGTGGTAACATTTTTGGCTTCCTGCTTTGTTATGAGGACAGAAACCCACACATTATCCAAACTTATGTGAAATATGTGATCCCAGCATTTTTTTTCCATCAACCCCCGAGCTGTACCCACGGAACATTTTTATCATTAAATTATAACATTGCGGCGACTGATCTTTGACACTCCCCAGGTTATGCCTGTGTTTCACCTGCAGTGTGTGTGTGCGATGGGAAAAAGGGCTGTGTGTTTGTTCATGTTTGTGCATCTGTCTCAGCTTTTTGAACGTTTCAAAAGAGGCACAGGGCGGTGATGTGTACTCAAACTGGTTCTAGAGCGGTCATCTAGGAAGTGGCGCAGACACACACACTCCTTTCTGCTCTCACATATAAACATAAAGACACTCAATCACCAAGACTTGTATACTAAGTGGAGCTCAGTGACATTTGTTTGAAGTGAAACAGCTGCACCTGTATTCGAGATATAAATCCCATCTGCGTCTGAAGTACCTTTGCAAACACACAAGAGGAGTCGTCCTCATTTTCACAATGTTACCTGTATATATGAGTGTCTGAATCAGAGTTTGGATGTGCTCCACCTGTTTGCATTTTTAAAAAGCTTAGGTTCTTGGCAGAGAGGCTGGAAAAGCCTTTCTTTCTCCCTTTTTGTTCTCCTTGTATTCCTTCCCTCCTTCCACCTTCCCCTGTGTTTACACACAACCCACAGTGTGTTTAGAGATTATTGACAATGCCTGCATGGCTATTCTCCAAATGTTTATGCTGTAGACTTGATGACCAGCCAGGAGTGAGGACTTGCCCCAGGAAACTATGAGAATGATCTGGTTTAGGCCTTAATGAGTGTGTTTGTCCTCAGGATTATCTTTCAGAAGTGAGGGGTGGTTTGTGTTTAGATGTGGATCAGTCGTATGCGCTTGCAGATATAAACATCCACGCGTCCACCCATGTGCACACAAGATCATGCAACCTGCATCTGTTGCTCAAGTATGTTGTTTAAATAGTGGTACTCACAGGCTCAATAACAGCAGGCTCTCCCTTCTGTCCTTTCTCGCCGCGAGCACCGTCGACCTACACACCAAACGCACAGAAACAAACATAATTAGCCACCTTTCTCCTCATCACCCTCGTCGTGCTATCATCCTCATCTTCAAGCTCATGTCTTTGCCATTATTTTTCACCTGTCCATAGTACTCATCGGTCTCAGCAGGCAGCACTTTGCCCTCTTTGTCGACATAGTCCGTGTCATCGTAGCCGCCATAGAGATCAATGTTGTCAATGTCGTCATAGTTGGTGATGTGCTCCTCCTTGAACAAATCCAGATCCGCGTAGTCATCCTCGCCCTCCACTCCCAGGCCTGTTCCGGTGGAGATGGAGCCCCCTGCTCCGGTGCCAGCGCTGGCCGATCCACCTCCAGCGGAAGAAGAACCTCCCGCAGAGACAGAACCACCACCTCCGGCAGCCCCGCCCCCAAGGGTGATGGTAGAACTGCTGCTGCTGCTGCCTCCTCCACCTCCAGCGTGGACTGTACTGCTGCTGCTGCTGCCTCCTCCACCACCATCTCCGATGTGGACTGTACTGCTGCTGCTACTGCCTCCACCTCCACCACTGACATGAACTGTGCTGCTGCCGTCGCCGCCACCACCTCCACCGCTGATGTGGACAGAGCTGGTGCTACCGCCTCCTCCACCACCACCAAGGTTGACTGTACTACTGCTGCCACCTCCACCAGTGGTGTAATGGCCATCCACGCCGTAATCATATGGATCACTGTAGTCATCATAAGAACTTCCTACCTGTAAAAACACAGATATAGTTATAAATATATACATACATATATACACAGATAGAGTTATAAATGACCAGACAGATGAAAGGATGAGATTCATTCTGATGTAAGAGACATACACAACAACATAATGGGTGTTTAAAGAGTGTTCCTTGCATCCTCCAAAAGCAACAAGTTTTGTAGCATTGCTTATGTCAGATAGAGACAACGGGCAATGAAAAGGTTACTTCCGGTATTAACAAATAACCTAAAAAAAAACAGGAACATGACTCGCATTTGTGACGTGTTAAAACAGCGTACTATGGCTGCAACTAAGGATTATTTTCACTATAAGTAAATCCGTCAACTGTAAATTCTTTAAGCTGTAAAATGTCTATCTCAAATTCCTAAACTGCCAGTGTCTTTAAGTGCCTTGTACAACTGTCCAAAGCCCAAAGATATTGAGTGTACTCAATCACGTTTTTGGATGATGGAACTTGAAAAATTTCTAATTAATCTATCATCACAAAAAGCATGTATTCCTTCATGGTGACTTTTTAAAAGTACGTCCACATTGGCTTTGCTTCCCCCATGTGGATTGGTGGATTATAACAAGAAGAAGGGCCTAAAAATGTATCGCACACGTAAGTTCAGATAGCTGAATGCAACAATATAAAAAGTAGTCTTTTTTACACTTCATCAATGCATCGATTAGATCTACAGGTCACACCAACAACAATTAAGTGAGAATGTCCATGTGATTCATTTGAACCTACTGATGTCTTATTGATGGTCACTGAAGTTCCTGCTCCACTGGTGATGAGCCTTCCCCCAGTGCCGGCGCCCAGCTCAATCTTTCCCCCTGCTCCCAGGTCCAGCTCACTACCGGTGCCGGTGATGGTGACATGTCGAGAGGTGTCCCCATCGGGTGCCGCCGTTGACTCGTCGTAGTAGGTCTCGTAGTTGCCGTAGCTGTCGTAGCTGTCGTAAGGGCTGGTCTCCTCTCCGTAGGCGTCTCCTCCGCCAGTGGCAGTACCTGAAGATGCAGAGTGGCCAGTTCCAGAGGATGAACTACCAGTGGAGACGGAGGTCACCACTTTGTCAGTGGAGCCGCCCCCCAAAACCTCCTCTACTTTGGTCACCACGCTGTCTCCATCTGTCACCTGTAAGGCATAGAGGATATCACTGATGGTCCCTTTGAGAATATGATTCTATTTACATCAATATGAAGTCCATTTGTGGTACATTACCTTGACTTCTTGTGTGGGTGTCTCAGCCTCAGATGGTGACTGATAGGGCTTGCCATCCACATCCTCATAGTAAGGGTATTCATAATAGTAGCTGTCCTCCTCTGTGTTCTAAAGGAGAGAAACATTACACTGACACTGAGAGAGTGTGACTGAGAGAGAGAAAAAAAAGCTATCAATTATTAAAAACATGATTTTTAAATATGATCCAATGCTCTGTTGCTGCTGGGTCTGGCTGATATGTGTGCTGCAGACTGGCCATAGATCAGAAGCACACAGGAATGCAGTCTACTTGTGGAAACCTCATGCTGTATCTCCCTGTTGCAACTTGTTACCACTGAATGACAAATTACTTTTTTTCTGCTTTCTTAATGAAATCTTGAAACAGGTCCACTATGTATGTATATATACGCACATGCCTTGCAGGCATACTGACAGGGTCAGTGTAAAAGGTCACGAGGAAGACGTTCATGTTCATCTTTTAACATTTGACTGACACACCTTTATTTAGCATGCGCACACTGTATTGGTATTCAGTAAAGAAAACGGTGCAGTGCTGGGATGCAGGCTTAGGCAGGCACCACATCATTCCTGAACATTATTAACTAACTGCATAGCCTGATAACCCTGTTCTTCCCACTCAGCACTTTCCTCTGGCAGAGTGCAGTTCTCCTGCATAAGCCAAGAAGCTCTTTTCAGCACAGGATCCAACCAAGATCTGATTTGAGTATTAGAGACAATTAGGGATTAAGGGAAATGAACTTCCTTGAGTAAGGTCAAACCATGAGAACACTTGGTGGATTCTCTTGCCTCTAGAGGCAACGGAAAGGGCCTTGAGTTTACAAAGCCACACTGTGAGCTCAGAGGTAAAAAGGAACATATTAGATGGTCAAAACCAAAAGCTGAGGTGAAGAAAGGTCTAGTTACTCACATATTCATCAGTGTTGGGCTCCTGGTTCTGAGGCTGGTCAGGCACTGGCACTTCACAATCGGGGCTGTAGTGCTCACAGTAGTCATAGGCAGCACGATGGTCTGCTACAATCATTAGCTGCTGGATGTCTCCCTGGAAACCACAAGAAGGAGGAAGCAGGAAGTCGTGAGACTGGCTGAACACAAACGCAAGTCATGCATGTAAATAAACAAGCAAACAATCAACAGTGACAGAGACAGAGACAGTCTCACACTCCCGACCTGTGGAGGAAAAATGAAAGAATATAAACAAACAAAAGATGAGGGAGAACATCTGCATGGAGCACAAGCACATGCAGAACAGGCAGTCCTGAAACTAGGTCAAGCCAGGGGATTCTGAGGGTGACTAAATGATGAAGAACTTTGTCCTGGGTCCAAGAGTGTCGTTTCTCATCAGTGTTAAGCACCAGAGTGTGAGACAAAAAGCTTACAGCAAACAGAGCGGAGCTACAAGAGAACATGGAACAGTTTACTTCATGTAGTTGCGGACGATGACACAAACAAACACACAAAACCACAGCCTCTCACACACACACACACACACACACACACACTCAAAGTACATCTTTAACAAGATAAATGATTTTGAACAGCATACAAACTGTAAGCCCGGCCCCAGATCTGAATAGGAAATGAGTGATTTTGAGCTGATTGTGTAAGACGAATGGATCAACTTAGCATGTGGGACATGGAAAACATGAGCAGACCTGAAGTTACAGACAGCTAACCTGAGATGAGGAGTTTGTGCATATACTGAGTTGGGGTGGGGAGTTGGTGGTGGTGGTGGTGGGTACAGTAGCAGGAGCGAGAGATTATAAAGAAAGAAAAAAAAGACTAAAAAAGAGATCGAACAGAGGAGATTGATCGAAAAAGAGGAAGAGAGAACAAGAGGGAAAAAAGAAAAGGCTCAGAAGGATCCCCGGGCTACATAGGGAGCTGGGTGTGTGTGCTTGCCACATGTTTCTGAACTGAATGCATATGGCACCAAAAGGCTGTATTGTATCTATCCAAACATGTCCTAATCACACTTCCAAATCCAGTGATGTCATCCCACATCAATCAGACACAATGTCAACTTAACTGAAACAAATATATTTTTGGGGGGTATGAGAATCACAGAGCGACGCAACCATGGGAACGAACCACCACAGAGAACGAAGTGTTTTTAATTATGTCCAATTGCCAAAAATCTGAAATCCCTCAACATGGCGTTCCAGTTTTCTCCACGGATAGCTCTCTTTTCTGACAAACATAAATGGATTGCATTTGTGGTCTAACCAGTGACAGTTCACTGAGGAGCACCAATCCCACTGCTACACTTAAACATACCACACAGAATTCCCTGTCTCAGATCCTTTAATAAAACTTAGAAAACACCCCACAAGATGATGTTTCCTGCTCCGTCCTTGGCTTATGTTAATCAGCTGGGTTTATGATGGATGCAGGAAAACAAATCCCAGCACTTCCTCCAAGACAGAAAGGCTGGAGTAGCCATTACACAGCTCTCGCAGCTATAGACTAGAAGCTCCCAGGAAACTTCCAAATGGCTACCTCTGAGCACCATCTGTCTAAAGTCGGGATATTGACTGTAAGTTTGACAGTCTGTCTCTCCCTTATCCTGGCAAGACCGTTGTCACAGCTGCACCGAATGGGGATGATGGGAATTCAGTGTTTGAAATGAGGTCACATTCAATAAGGAATAAGCCCTGTGTACGACAAAACAGCCGTGCCGTCTGGAGCATTGCAACTGCTTTCCTATTCACATGCCATTCTTCAGCTTTTCTTTTTCTTTTCCCCCAATGCTCTTTTTCTCCATCACCCAGAGCAGCCAAAGGAATGTCAGGGTAGATCCTGACCACAAGAGGTGTGATCCTAATTGCACCAAGATGAAATAATTAATCATATACCTAAGCATTAATGAGAACATCTTCGCAGCACAGAGAGCACCGTGTTCAATGATGTGTGTGACATGTACACAGAGAAAGAAAAAGAGGCATGTGCATGCCTAGAAAGAAAAGTGTGATGTTATAAAGGATCTTATTAAGGCTGGAAAAGCTGCATTTGATTGTGCTAACTCTACAGCCAAAGGCGTGTGAGAGGGGAAAAAAGGGGATGAGAAGAAGCTGAATAGGGAATGTGGACCTGAGCTAAGCTGCGCTCAGTCACATTGGACCATTCAGCACGAACAGTTCCAGCCGTCTGAAGTTTTATTCCGTTTTAAAAGTTCTGGACTATAAAAAGGGGAGCCAGGGACGGAGCGCTGCACAAAACCAAACGCAGATGGAAAGGCAAGAAGGAGTTGAAAAACAAACATTTTTCACTTAGACGGGCAGTCCAGCAACTTAAAATTGCACTTTGCTTTAGTTTGGTTAGTTTTGCAGCTCCAAAAACATTAGATCCTACATTTCCCATAATGCAACATCATAGCCTCTCTTCATAAGACCCTCCCTGCCTGTTAAACATCTGTTTGTTTCCAATCCGAGATAACCCTGCTGACATCACAATGACATCACCAGGGGTTATTTTTTCTTCTGTGGCCCTTTAATTTTTAGCCACAATGATACAATGAATATTTTTTTATCTTATATTTAATTATATAATTAAAGAACTAAAGAAGTTGCAAAACATTTTATATATATATGTTAAAGTAAATATATAAAATGTTTTGCAACTTAGTTCTTTCAGATAGAAACATATATAAGGAAAACTAAACTGCAACAATGCTACATCACAAAACGACACTTGCTGATTTCCCTTTTCATCCGCCATCTTTACACACAAATCATTTCGACGTCGATATAAAAGACATACAGTACACGGGTTCCCATGCAAACTGTACACCTTCACAGTAAAACCATTGTCAAGGTTCTTGATCCACCGTGACAACTACTAAAGCTGGTTCTGATTTCCGTTTCTTTGAGTCACAGCTGCTCTCTCTTCACCACACGTCGCTCGACAGATTCTGGTGCCAAACGTTATATAAGCTGCTGTTTTACAGATGTAAGGAAGCAGTAAATATTCCTATACTGTACACCAGCTGTATGCTAATGCCAAATTTCTCATTTAATATTCTGGCGCTGAATGGTCAACTCAGTCCAGCAGCCCATTAAAGCGTGAGATATTTACTCCATTACTGTACACTGAGGCCACCTCTCTATATTTTGATGACAGGAAACTGCACTGCAACTACTCTATGTGCAGAGTCAGGGATTCGGCGTTCGATAAGGCAGATTGGTTAACTAAACACTTAAAAAGAACAGGAAATTATAGCTTACAGTCGCATCAACAGATGCTGATACGTGACACAAAAGCAGACTGAAATATATATAAAATGATTAATATACAGCAACACATGCAAAGAGACACACAAGCACCAACAATCCCACACCCAAAGAGAGCACACCAAAGAGAAAAAAAAAACCCTGGAATTATACAATCACACCCAAACCCTTGGGGGAACCGTAAAAGACATGCAATCATCTTTCCTATTTGAGAGGGGACAGTGACATTTTTCATTGCGGAGCATCATGTGGCACATCAGAGTGGTGCTTAAGGCAGATTTTTCAGACAATAACAGGGCTGCCGCTGTCAGCATCTCCCTGGACTCGGCTGAAATATGACTCTTCGCCTGGCCAGTGCTCCCTGCATGTCAAGCTCTGGTGGAAAAGCCGTCGCCTGTGGCTGCGAGCAACAGCCGTTCCCCGCTTCACGTAACTTCATGTTAAAGGAACTGCTGAAGGCACTTGCACGCACACATAAAACATGACACATCCACATGAATCTAATGAGTGACAACAGAGCTGCAGCGTATGATTAGATCACTGAAGAAGAACAAATCCAGACTGATCGATGGCACTTAAAAACACTCAGATTCATCTATTCCTTCTGTGTTTTATTTACTACAACGTCACATGAATTTTTTGGCTTTCGTTGCCCAGACCTCACCCTGTTTGCCCCCCCACACCCCCCACGCCCACCCCCACTCCCACTGATTTATCCCTGCTGGATGTTCTGGTTGTGTCCAGGTGGGGGCAGGAGAGTGCTCTAATGAGCACGAAGCCAAACATTTGCCTCCATCTGAATCTGACCCACAATCATGCAGGGTGGACCGAGTTCATTGTGTACCCTCTTCGGAATAAAAATATATGATGCATGGGATGGAAAGCAATATTGCTGCGGTTTCAAAATCATCATATGACAGCGGACAGCTAATGAATGTTGTAAATAATTGCTACTTGAGCGGCTAAAACGTAACTAAAAAAACTGCATGCATTTATGCTCTGTTCCTCTCTTTATTTGTCTTAAACACACACATACTTTAAGCGTGAGGCGAACGGAGCACAACAGAGGATTATTTTGATTAGAGTAACGTCTTGAGGTGATGTCAGCGCCCCTGCTGATCAGTTTAGGAGGCCTGAGCTCAGCGTCCCATGAAATTTGCACTTTTTTAGCTTGGAGTGTCATGGCATAAAATAAACAGCACAAACCAACGCTCATTATTTCTTCATATCCCCAGGGACACCTCATAATGGCCATGTTTATCTTTTTACGCCTCAGACAACTAAGAGAGCAGCATGAAGGAGAAAAACCCAAGTCTAGTTTCTCATCGTTTTACTGGTCATATGTCAGCAAAGGAAAATGGGTAGGAGGGCCCCACAGAGCAGGATGAGACTCTGGGAGGTCTGAGCTCTGGCTGCATTTTAAGGCGAGCTACTTTCCCAATGTATTTACACAGTCACCCCTGAGCTCTGAGCCAGGCCTTAGGTCCTACTGCCAGCCCACACCGGCAAACTGACAGTCCCAGCGCCTGGGCATACTCCAACCTGACCACAAAAACCAAACAACACACTGCAGAGGTCAGCTGGCCGCACAGAGACCATAAATCAGCGCACACACACACACAAAAATGTACATGGACACAAACAAACTAGATACACAATGTCTATAGTATATATATATATATATATATATATATATATATATATATATATATATATATATATATATATATATATATATATATATATATATACACAGACATACAGACAGAGAAATTCCACTCAAACAAAGTTACAGAATGAAACCTTGACCAGACATCAAGCACATTTCATCCACAGACACTTTCCCCTCCAGACTGTAGCTCAATCCCAACGCTCAGAGCAGCTGCCAAGAGCAACAGGTCCGTACACTTATCCACTACACAGCACCTTAACCATTCCCTCACCTCTTTGCTGTTGTCCTGTTTTTGGATCCCGTCTAGACATCGTCATCATTTCACCCCTCAGCTTCACGCTCCCTTCTGTGTAAGATTTTAATTCCACGTCTCTGAGGGCTATGGGAAGCCATAGTCCCATTTCCCGTTCATTCTCGGGTAGTGGAAACCAGAGCGGCTCTCCTCACCTAACAGGCGTAGATTCTGAGTGTTTGGCTTGGCCATTTGCTGAAATCTACATAAAAAAGTGCTGAGGGCACACTTCAGGGCTTGCTGACACAGTAAAGAAATAACAGAGGGAATAAGGGGGGAGAAAGACAAACATCTGACATGAGTTAAGGAAATTCTCTTAATTATCCATGGTGGAAACTCCATCTTCCCTGGGGCTACTGAAGTCTACATCCCACTCCTCTGCCTGAATTGTATAGAGGTAGTGTGCTCTGACAGTGAAGCATGACATATACCTTGGACTAGATAATACAGTCACACATTGATACTACAGCATTGCACAAGTCTGTATAGGGAAGGTGAACACTGGGATTTAATGTAACGTGCTTTGGAAAACTGTGTTTTAGAGGCTACAACACTATGCCACAAAATACCATTCAATAGTGACATTAAAGCTACATTATTACACAGTGACATACACAGCGGTATGTTCTCTACTTGAATCTGCAATCAGCCATTATCAGTGATGACTAATGCTTCAAATAAGTATCTACCCAGATACATCTGGATTACTGTCTGCATAAATCCAGCTGGGGAAGATTGCAGTTCACACTGGGAGTCAGAGTGCCTCTCAAATCAAGTCTCAAATGCATCGCTTCCCCACTGATTTTATTTCATCTGTGGGAAAACTGCAGTTTGACAGCAAGAAATGTAGCAAAATAGACTCACTTCAGTTCACCACATAACTAAATCATCGACTACAACAATCTTGCGATGAATCTGACTTTAAAGAAGGCTATAATGTATGTTTCTTTGGTTGAACCTGTTTTAAACGATCATTTTTGAGGTCGCATTTTACTGTACCGACAGATGTTTGTATTATATCAGTGAGGGTAAGCTAAACACCTCTAATAGACTTACACACCTAAAAGCATCAAAAGACTGAGGTTGATTCTAGGTAGGAGGCTTGCTTCAAGTACATACTTCCAAACCCTGTCTGAATTGTTTGCTGTATAAATCAACCATGTTTGGGTGGTTTTAAGTGGCTGATAATGCTGCCGAGTACAAATTTATACTTATACCATCATACCTTTAAATAAAGCTGATCTAATCTCAATGCATCTTCAACAAATTGCAACTCTATTTAGAGGACTACTAATACATCTTATTGCTTTGTGGAAACAGGGCCGAAATGACCTTTCATATTTCTACACCAGACCAGTCATGAAGACCCAAGCAGGGCATCAAATTTCCAAGTCTCATCTAATGGGGTCCAGTGAGAGAAGCCATTATGCATCCATTTACCAGCCAAAGTAGACCTGTTAACTGTTTTTTGACACCTAGAAAGTTCAAACAGTCTAGGTACATTTGTGAAAAGTGTTGAACTGTGGAGCCACTGATTCAAAAGTTTTACAAGATCTACTGAGTGCAGCTAATAACAAATAATAAAACAGGAGCCCAGTCAAGGCCTGGCAGAATCAGCCAAACCAATTTTACTACTACCTCAGACACTGAGCCAAAATGGGGTCAAATCGGATTCTGAATTTGGAAAAACTACTGTAAACATGGAAAGCAGTGTCAGCGTCTCTATAATCCACCCTCTTTGTTTTGAATCAAGGGGTACCACTACAGGTGAATACGTCTTTACCTGATGACTAAAATATGTGAACTATAAAGAAGGGGTGCTGAGCAAATGGCAGGAAAACTGAAGAAAAGTCCTGAGGTAAGGATGAGAAAACAGGATGTGTAAAACTCATCATGCCATTACAATATTAAGGCTCTTAACGAGCATCAAGCTCATGCGTTGCATGTTTTTACTACTTTTTCCTGGCTCTGGTTGCACCATGGGAGCCCCACAACTTGCTTCATCCCAGCCCTATTAAAGGCCTCCCAAACCTTTGCACTACTCCTCTTATTTTCCCCTTATCATATTGCCTTTGACTCCCCCCTCATTCCACCTTTAATGCTTTATTTCAATATAAATAAACATACATCCTTACCTATCCTCCCCAACTTATCACAGCCCACCCACACACATGCATCACCCTCCAACACCACCCACTCATGTTCAGACCATCACCCCGGGACAGCCTATCAGTGGATACCAAGGAAACCTCTGGATGATGTCATGTGGTATGGCTGCTGTTCTAAAGCTGACATCAGTGGGGAGAGAGAGCTCCTCATTCTTTCCAGAGTATGACCCAAAAGTTTTGGCTCTACTACCCGAACCTACTGCTCCAGCTTCCCCACTCCTCCACACGCTCTCAATCCGGAACATCTTGTTTTCGCAGCCTCGTTCCAATCTACCCTTCTCCAGCTCTCTAATATGCCAAATTTATGTCGTTCTGTGACAAAAAGGCGACACTATATAATCGCCTACATTCATACAGGACGAGGATGCTTTGGCTCTGCCTCGGCTGAGACAATGGAGGCCAGACAAGAACTGCTGTGTTTGCACGGCTCCACCTTGATTCACTCGAGATCCCCCTGAGGATTACCTCTGAGTGAGGCCAAGTGGTCCATCTCAAACCAACCGCAGCCATTTATTTCACTGAATGCTACTTAGAACAGAGGGATGAGCATTAAATTATCTCTAGTTTTTCTTGGCACTCGCACTAGGAAACAAATGTGAACACGGAAATCAAAGGACACATTCGGCAGATGGAGCATGTCATGCAAGCTCCACCTTCTGAATAACAGAGATTATAACACACTGGAATATTCTCTCCACGTCCATAACCCTGCAGTCATGAAGAAAAACATCAGTGAAAGTCATTAGCTGGATGTTGCTAAAGATAGGCTCTTAATGATTGATTGTAACATGTACAATGGAGTCATTACGAGAGAGTAATGACAATTTCATTTGCAACAGATGAGCATTGATTATCAGGCAAAATACCTGTCTTCTTATATAATCATCACCTTCATTGTCTTTACTGGCAAGCTACAGTGTGCTTATGTAAGCTACTAAGAAAAAAAATAACATTATGGTACTTATAGAGGGTAGACGCTCTCGCTTTGACCACAATAACCATGTCAGAAAACCAAACCACAAACCACCTCAGCATACAGTAAGTGCTACTTGCGTCCTGACTGCTGTATGTAAAGAAAAGGCGCAAGATCCTCTAAAGAACTTTACAGGCAGAAGAAACACACTGTAATTCAAAGATGTGATAACTGCCATTATCACTTTTTTATGGGAAATTCTGCCTTGGCATTCTTGCTTATGATGTAAGGAAATCTATTTCTTAATTTGGGACAAATCAAAAGAATGCTCTCACAAATTTACAGTTCAAAAGTGCTGTTCCCGTTTAACATGCTGTTTTTCTAAAGAGACTGGAAGTCGAAGGATCTCGAGTCAGCTGAATTAATTGGCCTGCCAGTGAAATCAAATACCTTTTTTTTTTTTTTTCTTTTTTGGTGTGTTTTCATGCTCAACACCTCTTGGTGGTAACTGACTCTGGCAAAAGTCAACACAGGATCAGACTAAACTACAGAGGGGAGAAGGGAGGAAGAGGAGGAAAAGAGCACAGCCCGAGCATAATTTGGAAACTATGTGGCATATTTTCCATTTTCTGCACGCACTGGAGCCTGTCCTGTCTCCCAACTGGCAGACACGCAGCAGGAGGGCTTTTAACATCTCTCACAAAATATCTGTCTGTTCCCACGGTAACCATTGGACTGTTACCGTGGCCTTGATAACTGGGTACGATTTTTAAATTGTTCCAGTATCACCCCGATCTCATCATGAGTACGCTACGGGCAATAATAAAATTACAATGGAATTACAACTGTGCTGTATAAATGTAGTCATCTTGTTGGCAACTGGAGGAATTTACTAGTGGCCATTAGGCTTAGTGGGAAATAATAGCACAAACACACAAACACGAACATACACCAACAAACATCTGTATTTATGCCTCATTAAATACTTCAAGTCAACAACTTCACTAGAAACTAGAAAGATATATATGTAATTCAATATAAAACAGCGCTGTATTCCCCTGCTTCGTACATCTCACACCCTTATGGAAAGAAATTCATACTCATATAGTTCATACTATATGTTTTTCTTGCAATATAGAAATCTGGCCCCGGTTGTGAGGCTATGATTAATAGTTTTGAATAAGCACAAGAAGTGAAGCTTTAGTTTTAGTTTTATATCCCGCCATATATCTATCTCCCCTAAGGCTTGGCGAAAACCAACTTTAGGGGATTGTAGGGGGGGTGATGTCATATTTCATTCTTTTTGTCTGTTTTCGCTGAGCAGCGGTGAGGTTAAAGGTTAGCTGGCTCAGCATCAGTCACATCAGTCAGCCTCTGTTACTAATTATTATTGAATGCCTCAGCCTCGCAGACTAATCCCCCTTTAAACAAGCACAACTCTGACAGGACAAAGACAATACTATTCCTTGTGCCTTGTGCCTCTATGGGTGTGTGTGTCCCACACAGGGGTCATGTTTAAGAGTCAAAAAATATACACTACTGCAATCTAAACTAATTCTGATTCTATCACACTAGGTGAAAGAAAAAAAGTTTTTTTATGTTGTGATGCACATGTTTGGGTATCGTAAACCCCAAAAGGCTTCCTGTCACTAGTCAGATTAGCATTAATCTTTCATCACAAACCACAAAGAGTTTATAGACATAAAAAGAGGAGGAAGGAAGAAGTAAAGCCCTCATTCTAATAATGAAAACCTGTCACCGCTTGTTAAAAATCTCTGTAAACAAAACCACTGCAGCCAATTCAGAATACAGACATGTAACCGCAAACAGAAATATGACGGTTTGACTTATAGGTTCTAACTGCTCAGCAGCCACGTTGAGGCAGCACTTAAAAATAGCAACAGATGCGGCACAGTCGGGAGACAGAATTCGTGGATGTACACGTTTCATTCATGTTTTCGTGTGGAAGATGCGGAATATATGGCACCTTAAATTATATTTGATTTGCGATTGTGTGCATGTGTATGAGCGGGTGGCAGAGGTTAAGGGGGGTTCCACAAGCCGAATCCACAGATCTATAGAGGATGTGGCCGCTACCACAGTTCCCATCACATGCACCATGACACGCAGAGTGGGGATTGGAGATGACCATCATTTGCCCCACAGCCAAATGTGTCTGTACTTAACTGCTTGTTTGCTTTTATCTCATTTGCTTAAAGACTTTAAATCAGAGTCACGTTGACTGGTGGTGTGCAGACCTGTCACAAGCGTTATAGTTGAGTATAAAACTTGTGTGCATCTGGTAAAAATGACACTGAACAAACATAGAAACAGTCCTAAATGGTGCAAAGATGTAATAAATTATACAGTAATTAAACATGTAGATGAAGAGCGACAGTGTAGTGCCTACCTCAAAGACTTCTTCATCAAGTATTCTAGTTCCAAACACTACAATTCCCTTGGTATCGATGATGGGGTGGGGGCTTCGGAGCAGCTTCTGGGTGGTCTTCTTTTTACAGTCCAGAATGAGGGTGATGGTCTGCTTGTGCACACTGATGGCCACTCGATGCCATCTAAAAGAGACGGTGAAGTTAATTCACACACTTACTGGGTTACATGCTGCCCATTTACACACTAGTAACACACCACTAAGAGCCCCTTTTGTGTTTAGTCTCTCGTTCAAATTCAAATATATCCTTGTTCTGTTTTCTGGAGTGAAATGGAATCTCATTTTACTCTTTCTTTAATCCCAGTTTCTGGTAATGCAAACAGAAATTCTAGAATGTGCCTGCAAGTAGAGAGACACAGCAATCGGCATTAGGTGTAAGGGATTAAAGGTAGACTATCACAAATGAACACTGCTAAAAAAAAAAAAATCCATCGCAAAAGAGACACCTGGGCCAGGTGCCGCTTAACAAACTAAACCACCATGAAAGAGTAAATTCACCTGGACTTTAATTAGAGGGAAAGATGAATAAACAAAAAGCAGGGTCTGATATAAGAGCACTGTGGTGGATTTTTGTGGTGGTGGAACATTGAAGGATGTTCATCGAGCAAACAACAAGTGCACCTACTTTCCGTCAGCTAGGTTGACCCCTCTGAAGAGGGGGTAGTCCTCGGGGCTGGGTTTGCCTGTGTGGTCCTCGTACAGGAACACGGGAGAGCGGCCCACTTCCAGTCCGAGCTGCTGGATGCCCTGTTCGTTGTACACGGACAACAGGAAGGACTGGCTGCCCTTCTTAGGCTTCACTGTAGCCAAGATGGAGAAGTCCTCTGGGAACACATCACCTGGCAGGACATACAGTGGGTTGGACAGAGAGAGGGAAAGGTTTTGGAGATTTAGAAGTAGCGGGAACCATTCATCATCATAACAGGAATGGAATACTATGTTTGAGAATTCAGAATGTTGTAATCTTGTTATTATTTTAGGAGACTGTGCTCTTTGGTGTCAGGAGGGAGTGCACTATTTCTAATGGAAAGAAATGTTACAAAAACAGACAAAGATAGTTTGTATTGGAAGAATTAGGAAGAGGGGCCGAAAGGAAACATCAGCAATTTGTGAAGTGCCCAAAATGTAACAGGATAGGATTAATCTGAAAGGGATGGCTGGCAGACTAAAGGCCGGTCAGAAGAAAAAACAAAAGTTTGAAGTGCAAAAGTGGAGCATTTCGAGCACAACAGCACAGCACAGGATGAGAGGCTTAATGACAAAAACATGTGATCCTGGGAGACTTTGTCAAACTATCCCTCAAACCCCTCCTTTCCACTTCTCTCTTCTCCCACAGTTGATCGATCTACCAGACTCTGAGATGCTATGGCAGAGGGTTGGAAAGGAGAAAATAGGAGTAAAAAAAAAAATTACAGGAGAAAGAGTTAAAAGGCACATAAGTGTGGAAATAGAAATACCAATCATGATTTGGTATTTAAACACATAAAAGGTGCAGAAACTTTCATAGAAAAAGCTGTGTTTGCCTCCATCTGCATGGTTCCACTGTGCAGACTCAACTATTTCCTCCATTTTGCTTAAGTGCGAGGCACATCTGCCAGACAGATTCCCTTAGTGGGGTGTTCTCTCAGGACCCCGGAAAAAGGGGGCAGCCGCTTATGTAGAGGTCAGACTACACTTGAGGTAAACAGAGCTTTTTGATCTTTTAGTTAGGGGTTAAAAAAAGAACAGAGGCAATCTGAATATTGAAAGCACTATTGTTATGAGAAACCAGCTATCTGGATTATGTTTTAGCATAAGCAAAGAAACCACTCGGATTCCAGTAGCAGACCCTCGCTGTTCAGTATGTGCACAGTGGAGAGATTTCCAGACGACCGGAAAAGAGAGGCAGGGTTTGTGGCTGCAGCGGTTTTGTCGCACCTCATGCAGCCATCAAGCCCCCCCCCCTCGCTCATAGGAGACAGGCTGGAAAATGCTAAAGTGAAGTGGTTTAAGGAGCCAATCAGAAGCCACAGAGAAAAAGACGCCTCAGAGGGAACGCGCTGTGGAAAGCTGAGGTTAGGAAAAGATAGTGGAAAAAGAAAGAAGAAAAGAAAAGAGAAAAGTCGAGAAGCTCCTGTACCAAATTTACACCAGCATCCAATCACTTTATTTTTGATTTTATACATCGTTTTTCAATCATTTAGCATCTGTGTGTATTCGTGCTGTCCTGTCTTCATGCCTTTTTCTGTGATTCATTCATTAATGCCAGGCATCAAATCACATCATGGGGAGAGCACATGCCTTGGCAGAGTGCTCCCTCAGGAATTTAGCTTGGCATCATATGAGAAACATTGCTTTAATTGACAGATGTTTCGATGGGATGGTTTGAGGCAGACAGCAGGAGAGACAGGAGAGAGAGAGAGAGAGAGAGAGAGAGAGAGAGAGAGAGAGAGAGAGAGAAAGAACATTAAGAAAGAAGGAGAAGAGACTGACAGCCCTTCAAAAACCTTGTATGGAGGAATTTGGTGGCAGACACGTATATCATGAAATCAAAGCGACATGGTGTGAGAAAGAAATGTGGGAAATGTCTGAAGAAAGAAAGGAAAGTTTGTTGCTACATCCTGTTGCATGAGCTATGTCTGTCTGCACAGACAATGACTCAGCGCTGGCTCAGGACGGGCAGTTTGCGTGGAGGTCAGGGGTCAGCTGTGGGGGTGAAAGGGACACCAGGAGAAGAGGGAGGGCAGTGGGGGGGGGGGGGCGAAATGACAATGACTAATTTTAAAATTCAATGTATTATTTTTGGAAGGCAGAATTAAACCTGTCCCTGAAGTAGTGTTTACACAGCAAGGTTTCTCATTTGCAGATTCATGTTTATGCATCGTGTCCCGTGCAAGGACTGAGATGCCCTGAGGGAACCTCCATCATAACACCGAGGAGAGGAGTGTGAAAGAAGGAGGCTGACAGAAAATAGAGGAAAAAGATTAAATGAACACTCTGTTGTGTCGGCGTCCCTTCTTCCTCGCTCTCTCCTCAGGACCTCATAGCAAAGTGGAGGGGGGGGGTGTTCAGAAAAGCTCAGGTTTCTCTGGAATGTGTCTTTCAAACCGCTACTTCAGGCCACCAGATGAGAGATACTTCATTCCTCATTTAGTGTGTGTGCATGTGTGTGTGTGTGTGTGTGGAGATGGTGGGAATGGAAAGGCTGTGGTGCCAGGAGTCCTGGGAGTTTACACTGGCAGCACCACCATCAGTGTCTGGGAGACTCAAAGACAACCCCAGACATCTAAACCAGCCAATCAGGCACAACCCAATAATTTCCTCCAGATTAAATAACCAATTAAAGCTGCCTTTTATTTTGACGATGGGAGAACTACATTATTAGAGTTGATGGAGAGAGGTTAAAAGAGACAGAGAGGGCGGTTTGCCATCCCATCTCCAATTTCACCCTGGTGGCATTTGACATCTACACCTCAATTATTCTTCTCCAGCTACCAAACTTCCAGAACGCCTCGACAGTCAGGGAGTGGCAGGAGTTATGCCAGCACTTTGACTGATCCTCTCTATCATCTGTCAGTGTGCATACAAGCAGGTAAATGGGCTAGAAAGTCTTGTGTCCTGTAATTGGTCATTCAGTCATCGCCGTGTCCAAATCCCTCCTTCTGTATGAGACACGCAGCATTCCAGTGGGATTGCACATTTCTGCAGAGACAACAAGTGTACCTGTCTGTTGTTGGTGTGCAAAAAAAAAAAAAAAAAAAAAAAAAGGAGAAACGTGGACAAAGAGATACAGATAGCGAAAGAGAGGGAGATGGACGTGTGTGACCCTGAACGAAAGGTGGGGCTCCATATAATTACATGCCATTTTGTTTGTGAACAGCTATCTTGGATTATGAGCAAAAAGATCAATTGGAGTATCTGATGCTCTATGATCCATCTCTGATTACTTCTACATCTAGTAATACCCTCACCTAGCATTGCTGGGGGCCAAGAGGATATGATTCAAGGGTGATGAATTGCATAGCCTTAAGATGGAGAGGATTAAACCACTTCCATTTAATTATCTTTATCAGCTATGATGACGATAAAAATGATTGGTTATCAGAGTTCGGCAAAACGTTTTTTATCATGCGTCCCTTAATTACAATCATGGTGTTAATGCTCCTTTTGTGTTTTGTAATAGAAAATTGGATTTCTAATAACAGCCATTTTATTTTAGTGTGTTTTTGGTGTTGCATGTTCTTCATCTGTGCAATATTATTCATAAAAGAAGCCACAATTAAAGGCAGGTTTCTGCTGAAATTTAATAATACTATGCATGTGGAATAAACAATACCTGAGATAATAAAATACAGGGCAAAGTACCACTGTAAGCGCAACAGTCAATATCGCCCGAGGCTGAATGAAGTTAATAGAATATGTCACTCCTGGGCCACGTTAGCAAACAACAGCACCATTATTGCTTTTACAGCTTGTGATCTTAGTTAAGCTATTTGAATCTCACTGAAGGCTGCAGCAGAGGGACCTCACTGAACAGCCAGTCCAGACCACAAGTATGAATGCCAAGTGCCAGCTTATGCCATTTAGACACACTGACTATGTTTACATGCACACAAAGCATTCCACTATTATTCCGAATTTGATACAGGTCATGTAAACAGCATTTTCCTTTTTGGATATTCCATATTAGGCTTCATTCCAAATGTAGTATTTTCCGATTAAGACACGTGGAATATGACAATATTGTTTGTGTTTTTCTTAAACATGTGCGAGCGTGAGCAGCACATTTGAAATATTGGTTACAATTGGGGATTTTTTTTGCCACAGTTTGCAACACACGGCCTCTTGTCTAACTAGTACTGCTAACAGTAAGGTTACCGCAAGGCTGCGGTAGAGCATGCACAAAGAAAAGCCAACATTTCTGGTCTGGTACTTTTAAACATTATTATATACAGCATATATATTATAGGACTTGAATGGGTCCTTGGACTTGTGCAAATGTCGCTATGCCAACCATTACATTACATTGATGGCTGCATGTAAGCGGGATATAAACAGCTAGGTAGAAACTTTGTCTTTTATTGGAATATTTTGAGCCACTGCATCATTCTGTCCTTGATGTTTATACTACTTTGTTGTCTGCATCAAAGCTACAGCCAGAAATGTATGGTGATATGAATTTTTTTATACATGCGCTCATACATGCTCTTTCTCATAGATTAATATGGACACATGGAGAGTTACCAGATGTGGTCAGACATGGGAAGTGTGAGGTATAAAAGTGAAATGAGGCAGACGGCTTCGTTGCCCTGTTATTTCACTTCTCATTCGCATAATAAAGGTAAGAAAGGACGCTTCTGTTTTCAGTGCCTCGGTAGTTTCAAATGAATCATCCCTTCCACATGTTTGCCTAATGATTGCATGTCTGCGCTTGCTCGTTTCCAACACATCATCACAGACAGTCTGTGGTTAAGGGGGTCACAGGCCAGTGTGTTCTCAAATCAGAGCTACTGTGGTTTATATTGCTAACATTATAGTCATAACAAAACCAGCATGCTTGCATGCTTTTGTCATCTCTTTGTGGCATGGTTTTACCTTCAGGAAGCAAGGTGCTGTGTTGATAATTTAGGCAAATTGTACCTCCAGGCTTCGGGCCAAAGTCATAACTCAGCAGCAAACTTAGTTAAAGGGGAAAAAAGAGATGGATAAAATGATCTCACAAGTTTAGCTGCCTTCTGGAATATATTAGCTGTACATTCTCTTAATGTTGAGGTGAGAGTGTGACCACATCACAGGCCCTTGTACTAGATTTTAAGTTCTTCAAGCCACAGACGGTTAGTTATTCTGTTTGCACCTTAAGACTGTGTGGTGCCTGTTATGAACTCCTCTAAGTTGGTTTGGATCATCCAAAATAACAGTCCACATAAAACAGAGTAGCATGTGTATAATTATAGCATGTGTATCTAAACAGAGACTCATATGGGCTCTGCTGTCATAGAGCTTCAAAGTGAGCAGTATTTGCTTGATTGGAGCGCATGATAGGGCATGCAGGCCATAGGAGGCCTGTGGCTCTAGCTTTAAGCCCCAAAGAAGAGCCATGACATGGATCAAAGGTCCACTAAGGCCAGTGCAACATCTCAGAAGACCATGAATGGGGCTCTCATCCAATCTAAGCTTTGTGGGAGCTTTGCTCACAAGAAGGGTTATTATTTCTCCTTTTTTCTGCATCTAAAACCACAGCACCACTCTTTTTTTTGTATGTTTTTAGCTGCTGGGAAAACCAATCATAATAATTTCAGAAACTGCTTGTCTGGGTCACAGAATTATGGTTTTGAATTTCTGTACTGTAAAAAAAAAAAAAAAAAAAAAAAGAGTATACAGAAAAGGTAGCCCAGAATGTCTCACCAGACAGAGTTTAGATGAAACACAAAGGGAGAAAACACAGCGAGGCAGTCTAGGAGAAATGATAGAGGGAAAAATTATGGCGCTTGAGGGAAAATAAAGAGAGAGAAGGAGGGAGGAAAGTGAAGAAAGATTGCCGGAGAGGGAGGAGAGAGAGGAAAGTAGTACTGCAGCACACCATAGAGCAGTAACCCAAAGCCACGTCAGCACAATAGAACAAGGCAAAAGTGGAACCCCAGACTTCCCTCCCCTCTACCACCCCTATTTTCACTGCTTTTCCATCGTCCGGCTCCTCCTACAACATCAAATATTACAGGGCTGGATTTCTCATGCATCTGGTGTGTGTTTTCAGCAGTGGGGGGTTAGCAAGCATTATCTTTATTTATCCCAAAGATTTTATTGAACATTTAAGTGTGTGTGGCTAAGAAAGAGGATTAACCAAGTTACCAGAAGTGTCCAGATATGCTAGACGAGCACAAGGCTTACAGTAAAAGCTGTATGTATAAAGCTGCTGTGTATGTTTCAGTAAGGGGTAAACAAGTTTAAAAGGAGTGTAAAAAGAAACACCATAAACATCCCATAAATATATAGAGAGTTAACAAATAATCATGTTATAGCAGGAGCCAGTAAAACTTCTGCCTCGATGGGAAGGAAAGGAGCAGGCCAGGTGGGAGCAGCTATGATCATAATCCCGGTTTACTATGACGTGGGGTGAAAGGTCATAAAGCTGACCAGATGGCAAGACTGTGTAGCAGAGATAACTTGTAAGTTAAAGATCTTGAAAGAGCCACAACATCTGTAGTGATTAACCTGGAGTGTAAGCATGGAAAACTGGTCTGTTTGATGTCAGGATGCTGTGTGTGTGTGTGTTTTGGTCAGATACTCACCTGGATACAGCTGTTTGGTGGGGGCGCTGAGCTGGGCATCTTTGGATACTTTGTAAGCCACATCGGGTCCTTGTGTTGACCGCCTATGTGAGCAGAAACCCGTTGTTTTTGTAACACCCTCAGGTAAACTGTGAAAATCTAAAATCTTCAAGAGGTTTGCTGGTTCCGCTACAGAGAGGAGAAAAAGAAGAGACAGAGAAAAGGATGTTAGATTCTTTTTTTTAAATAGCACTTACATTGTCTCATTTGTCCAAACTCCATAGTACATTTAGCTAAATTTACAGCCCATGTATCATATTGTTTATACAAAGCATATTTAGATACAACCATTTTAAAAAGCCCAGACTTTCCTCAAATCAAATAAGCCTTCATTATGGCTATTTTTTTTTACCATTGTCTCTATTTTTTGTCTTGTGCTGACTCAGACATTGTAGTTACTCAGCAGGAGATCCCACTGTTGCGGTTCAGAGAAGATTTCTGTTATCCATTTAAGCGCTAAACAGAGATGTGCCCATTTATAGATCACCATGATCATGGGTTACAACTGCACAAAAACCCATGCTTCCATCCATTTCCCTCCAATGCTAAATCTACCACTGCCTCCCCTTGGCCACAACCATGCAATTAGCACACTTTCAGGCCGGTCGTCCCAGCTGTAACCAGGCCACCACAGAAGTACACTGGGTCAGGACAATGTGACATGGGGTTTGACCCTGAACCACTACCTCATATGCCAAAACCACCCAGGACAAACAGCTGTTACTGCAGCCAGATTCACACACATCAAGCTAGACAATGACACCCATTAGCCTCCAGCGAAGATGTGAACCGAAAAGGACACTAGGTCATGTCTATAGGGACGTTATACTTGCATAAGGACAGGGGCTGTCAGGGTGTTTTAGAGGAGGGCAAACACTAAAGTGAGGAAGCAAATTAAACGGAGGCGAACAGAAGGAGTTTATGGTGCAGGAGTTTAAGAAATAAAACAAAGACAATAGCAAGCATGCTGTGGCATTGTGGTGGATGCATTTTTGTGTTGTGTTATGTGAATGTGGAGAGGCGAAGGCAACCCACACACACACACAGGTACAACAGTCCTAGTGTTTGGCTGCAAAGACCACACACACCGTTCAGAAAAAAAAAAACTCAATAGCCCCATCCATCCATCTGAGAGTGAAAAGGATGCTGGGAAAAAGTGGAAAAGGCAACGGGCCCAAGCGAGAGTGTTTGTACATTCTGCGTTACCCTGCAACGGCCTCCAGCTGGATGTCATTACACATGACTCACGTGCAGCGCAGATCAATTAAAAAAAAAATCTACAGTCTTAAACAGAGGTCTCCATTTAAGAGAGCTTTGGCCGCACGTGTTCGTCCACAGCTGTACAGTGATTGGGACAAAAAAAAAAAACTTCCTCCTCATCAGTTGACGTCCGATTGGAAGATTCCAAGAGTACGTCAAAAAGTTCTTTGATTTATAAACCAACTGCCTGACAACAAATCACACAAACAAAACACAATCTAAAGAGCATCGGTTTGCAGCTCACACACACGTCAGTCACGCAGTAATTTGTTTCGATTAATCAACAAATGAAATAACGCCCTTTATAAATAAAGTTTGTAGCTGTTTACACACACATGTATACACACAGCATTCTGGACCAAATGAGGGATTTGAGTCCTAATCAGGGTGTTCTCATCTCATCTCACTCTTTCTACTGTATCTCACCAAACCCAGCCCAGACTTCCTGTTTTGAAAGTCTAATATCCAAACTCTGTCACTTTATCACCACACATGCTGATGTGTGGAAGATAACATTGCTTTGGGAGCTATATTAAGCAGAGGAGCACAGATACGTAATAGCAGCTCATCTGAGAGGAATATCCAAATCCAAGCGCCACACCCATCTGTTTGAAAAACCCCACCTATGCCAGCATTTACTCACGTCACACATTCATATTCCTTGAAGTGCATACCGCAACAGACAGAGCCTCTAAGCAGGTGAAGGATCTAAACAAAAAGACAAATTTGTCTGTCATCAACTCACAATGAAGAGACAGACAGAAAGTCAGCCACCAGTGAGAAGATGTCTATCATTCACCATGATGACAGAGGTTCATTTAATGAGCTTGTCTCTGAGCGCGCTCGCTGCACCAGTGTAATAACACAGTGTGTCAGGATGTCACATTGATGGGACAACTCATTTGTCATTCATCAAAAGCTGTGTTGTCACTTATTGGTCTATAAATTTGAGAAAGTGAGAGTCGACCATATTATGTGATAAAACAGGATGCACATGATGTAAATCTCACTAAATGTGGAGTTTGTTACACTGATCGCTTAGCAACTGATGTGTCCAGGGGCCCCGAATACCTACAATAAACTCCAGGTGTCAGCAGGTACAAAATTAAAGCACAGGGACGAGGGAAGATTTAGGTAAATGTAGCTAAATATGCGATTGTGTGTTCAAATAATCACCTCGGAAAGCATGATTCTCTACATTTTAGCACTAAAAATATTGAATGCATAAATCCTAAATGTTTATAACTGGCAAAATAAACATATTAATAACGAAAATATGATATTTTACAACACTGTTGAGTTTATTTTGTACTGTACAATTCGTAACTGATGTTGTTGGGGTGGGGGTAGGGGGGAAAACTGCTTATAATTTAGTCTAGCTGGCTAGACTAAAATGGCTAAGAGATACAGTAAAATTATTACAAAACAATGCCTACAGGTTTTAGAATAGTATAATTCTGGATTTTTATAGAAAAAAATGCAAAATCTTTTCTTTTCACCACACTTTTGCAGCATCTATGAGAGAAAATATCAAAAAATTATGCTATGGCTTCCTCAAAATCAGCTCCTGTGAGACAGACACAGAGAGCTACTGTTTCTCAGTCACTAATAAGTAAGTGGTGGTGGTAATAAACTGGCACATAAAGCATTTTCATTTAATACTGTTTTTAACAAGGAGCACGGTTGACCAAAGGCAAAGCTCACACAGTTCTTTGCACTTTTCTCAGACAGCCACAAATGTTCCCTGTAAAAGCCACAACAGTCTGCTTTGACACTACAGTAACTCCCTCTGACCTGCCAACATCCAACTGCACATTATCCCTCAGGAGATAAATCAATTGATTGGTGACGGCTACACAGAATCCATACAAGGCATGGAAATAACCAAGCCGTCCAACGGTTAAACGCGGCGACCACCGTGATGAAGTGACAAAGTTTACATGTCAGATTAAAGGATTAAAGAATATCACGTTTATGAGAGGTTAGTCTGTGATTCTCAGACTGTTGGAACCAACCAGCCGTAGCCTCCCTTTTCCATCTCCACTTGATTCATCTTCATGTAAGCGCTTCCACACAGGTCTGTCTACTCACAGCCTTATATGGACACAACCCTGCTGCTAGAGAGTGGTGGCGACAGGTACAAATGCTAACTTCATATCTTACATCATATAATCAATATAAACACTTATTCCCCTCCCTGTAATACTCAGAGAGGTCTAAAAATACTTCAAGATCACCCAGTCAATACATTAGCTCTCATTTCAGTGTCGCTTTGTGCTCAAAATGCTGTACTTGCTTTTAACACAAACAGATAAGCCCCGGCAGTGGCTGCTGCCAAACTACTTACATTTATCAGACGTTTCCAACAAGCCACGGCCTTTTTATTAGTTTACAGATGAAAACAACACACACAAAGTAGTGATAAATGATTCAAAGAAGTTCCTTTAGGCAGCGGCGGCCTACACTCGCAGTGCATCACAACAATATGGCTGTCATAATAACAATAACAGCATCATAACAGCAGCCAGCTCAGCACCACAGGGAAAGAAGAAAATAGGGGGGGAGGTCTGTGAGGAGCATCCAGTCGATGCTAACTGTGTCACGACCCCTGCTGTTGCTTTTGCTAATTCACACTGACACAAAGTAATCCCATGAAGGAAACATCAGGATGTCTCGCAATTCATACCTGTTAACCTCTTTTTCCCTCCACCAGTCAGTCTGTTTTACCATCAAACTGTTACCTCATTTACATTTTATAATTTTCTTTTTCCCTCATGTGAAATTTGTTGTATTACTTCGTTCATCCGAAGTTTTAGATCGCCTAAAGCGACCACATGGCCCCTGCTGGGTCACCTGGAGGTGAGCCAGGTGGAGAGGGCCAATTAGCAGCTTACAGAAAAAGAGGAGGGCGGTGAAAGGATAGCATAATATATCTCTGTCCACACACCAGCTGCAACATAATAAACCAATCGAAAAAGCAATCCGCGAAATAGAAAATGCCTTTTCCAATAAATCGATGACTCACCTGATGCAAAGAGCAAAAAAAAACCTCAGCCAAGACAAGCACAGACCCAGTAACAAACACAATCAGTTCTATTTCCCTCCATCTTTGACACACTCACACACCTTCATTCATGGCTTTCTGTCACCGGCAGTCGACCTTCCAGCGGAAGCTGTCCTGACCACATCCTAAGCCGCAGGTATGGCTCTCAGTCCCACCTTGTTAAGCTGAGATGTTTACCCACTTAGCATGGCAGGTCCCTCGAGAGACCAACACCTCTGGCCCTTGGATGCTAAAAATAAGTTCCCCTCTCTGACCACAGCCCCTCACATCCAAGAGGCAGGTTCTCCGCACATACACAGAAAATGTTTATGTGACTCGGTCATGTGTACATTCGCTTTTTTTGCCAGTCTGCCATCCCTCTTCTGCTGCTTTCATGCAAAAGAGCAAGACACGAAAAAAGCAATACTGCAAATACAGTGCATCCTTTAAAGCATCAGAGCTCTTTGTAAGCTTTTTTCATAGATAAATAAAAACAGCTTCTCTGCTGTCCACAAGTTAATCCATTGACAACATAATTACAAGTGTAATATAACAACTCAAAGGATTCACACATGCATCTTGGCTTAGCCGATGAAAACAGTCCAACTTGTGTTCCTCGAACTCCACACAACTCCAAACTTGTTTGACTCTCTCAAACGCTCAGGTTTCAAAACTCTTTTTTTTCCCCCCCGATAAAAGAAGATAAACTGTTGGATGGATGGAGTGTGAAGTATCCACTTCTACTCCCACGGTTAGCTCTTCCCGAGTCATGTGCACAGAAGAAACATGCACGTGTAATGTACAAATAAGTAAGCAAAGTGCCGCATCTTTGATGCTAAAAAAAGGGAGCGGTTAACTTTGTTTTTAGCCTTTTATGGCTTTGTTTGTCAGACATGAGTTGAATGAGGTTGCAGCAAAGTAAAGGATAATGAATTCATAAAAACATATGGCTTAAGTGTGAATTATTTTAAATTGTGTGGTAAATCTTACTACATTAAACCTGACTGTTGCAGAAAAAAAGTGGGTATGATGTGGTTTTTGCAAATTTCTTCCCACTCCCTCCCTCACTACACTTTCTTTCCACCTTCTCTTAACAGTAGCTCTAAGTGCCAGATTCATAATCCTGCTCTCGGCTCAGTGCCAAGACTGTGGTGGATCCCATTCCCCTAACCTATCCATAGATCCTCGATGCACACATACATATACACACACACACACGCCCATTCTGTAACAACAGTTAGCGACTCCAGACGGCACCATTTCATTTGACAGGAGGAGGGATGCCGGACCAGTGAATAAGGACTTTTTCATGGGGGGGGGGGGGATTAACATTCTTCCCTTTTTTCCCTGCCCCCTATCTTCCTCCTCAAGCCCTTCCTGAAGTGAGGCCTGACTCTCCAGGCACATGCTTGACCTGGCGCTGAGGACAAGGAGTAATTAGCAGCCATAAAGAGGACCCTGCCTCTCTTAGAAACCAGCACAGCCCCGAAAACAAGAATGCCCAATGAGTGACTTCCCCCTCCTAGAGTGCATCACAGACAGGGAGGGTGTAAGAGCTTTTTTTATTTCACCTGATTGTTATAAAACCTTAACCTGAAGCCAACTGTTATGAAGACGGAGCCTCACTGTGAAGGCAGCAGGTTTCAATATAGGACCTGACTTTAATTACTTAAAACAAGACTAGGTAACTTTTACAGGAAGAAGTAAGACATTCTTCCTCTTACAAATTAAAAGTGGAATTCATACGCAATACAATGCACTCTTGCTCAATTCAATACATTCAAGGGGTTTTGCAGCTACAGCCTTGCTTGTTCCAGCATAGCCCCTCATGCTGTAATGTTAGCTTATACTTGCAAACTTTAGATTGCCACTATAGACTCTACTGTTACACATTTAAGAATTCATTATCCCATATTTGCAATTTGTGGCCACAGAAGCCGCTGTTGAGCAAAAGTTACAATGGCCCACTTCATGGGGGTTTCCCTCAGGGAAATGTTTAAGCTGCGATGAAAAGCCACCTGGATCCTGACACAGACACACTCATAAATTGTAGCCTATATGGCATTTGCAGCGTTAAAATTGGTGCCTCTGATCTTTTCCCCTTAGAGGTTAATGTTTTGTTATAGATAGATATCAGGTCAAAGAATCTGATAAAAAAACACTTTCTTCAACATTGACCTCAAGTTGTTGCTTCCGTTTTTCATGTGACCAGACCAGGGAATCACACCGCAGGCATTACGCTAGATTGAACGCATTACATACACTGCATGGACATCCTGTGAGAGAACACACACTACTGCAGATATGCAACACACGAGTAAGCTAATACTTGCACAAACCTGAATGAGATGTCAGTGAGCAAGATGGCAAGCAAAGTCACACACGCCCCCCTGCACCGACTGCAGCTTAAATAAACCTAACAAATCACTGTCACAGAGATTTCTTGGCAAGCGCCGCTCGTCTACATGCAAGCTTTGTAGTTCGGTTTAAGTAAATGGTCAAATTAAGGTTCAACTTTGCACCAACATGTACAAAATACTGTACTTACAATTTGGAAGACAAAATTACAACACATGCAATCAGAGGACTGAGAATATGAAGCAATGAGATGTTGTTAAGTAAGATTATGTAACTTTGAAAAGAAGTTTGTAAGCAATAAAACACACTTATTCTCAATTCAATACACATGTGGGTTCTGCTGTTACAGCGTTATGTTCACCACTAGCTTACGGTGGCTAATGTTAGCTAACTTTAGCTAGATATTGCTGTGCGAGCTGCTGTAGAGTAAAGTTACAACATGATGGTCGCTAATGCTAATGCTAACACACTGCTAATGCATTAGCAACCATCATGTTGTCTGCTTTGTATAACAGAAAGCCAGCCAGGTGAATATAGGCAACTGCAACAGGTTGAGGGTTTTTTTGGGGGGTGACATGTCTCAAAGGCAACTGAGGACAGCGTTTACACCCACATCAGCAAAATGAGGTCTGTAAATGACCCCACATGCCAGCATTACTTAAATTTCATTTTATCAGCCTTTAAAGCAGACTTTTCAGGACACTGACCCAGTGACCGGAGCTGAGAGCTGCATGTGAAGGCAGCAGCAGAGAGGAACAGGCAGAGGAGGAAATGATAAGAGTGAGATATTTTTGTTTTTGCACCTAAGGCTTTCATTGCTCTGGTCATGATCAACTCATTCTGACCTTTATCATGAGATACTCAAAGATTAACCCCAGCCTCTGATCACAAAATGCCAGGGGACACCAAGGAATGACGAGCAGGTCTGACAGACTAAGAAAAATCCAGAATCTGCAGACACAGTCTTGCACATTCACCCACTGAAAGACGATCCAGAGAACAGAGAGTTTTTCTGACCAGAGCTTCTCTTGTGTACTCTGAGGCTCAGTGCTTTAGCTGGACTCTTATTGCTTTAACAGGGGGAATACCAGATGGTTTACTTCACTGTCTCCATGCTGCAGCTCGCAACAGTGGAGATAAATCACTGTCTGCGTCAACCACAGACTGAGATGGAAAAACTGAGTCAAGATTCCACGGTGCACCTCTGAATGCTCATTTTACAGCAAGAAACTACAGGAATGGTACTTTTGAGGCATATGTGTGATGTCTGTCTTATTCTACCCTTTGTAGTTTGGTCTCCTTTTTGCACTTCATTCGGTTTTATTCTCTAACCTCCATTAGCAACTTAATTGTAGCCTTTTTCTCATCCTGTCTTTCCAGCAGCAGATTTGGCTTTGATGGCTGACTGCTAAGAAAATTATGATAAAAGAGGTCCTTGCAGCACTGATATTACAGAACCATTTCCTTTCAGCCAGCCTCACAGATAACCATTATTCCAGCACCCACACACCAACACACTTACACAAAACAATGAAACTAAATCTGATGAATATGAAATACTGCACAATAACTGAAGCTTTTCTCTTTGTTAAAGACTATCCGGCACTGACACGCAAGTAAGGACCCACCGAGCCTAAGTGGCACATTTTCCCAACACTTCACTGAGTTGCTGTGCTTCCAAGCTAATGATACGATTCAATCCACATTGTTTTCTTACAAAGAAAGAGTTTCAGCATCCTCAGTGAACTCAATGAACTCAATGACCCAATAAACATTTGTAAATGTTTATAATAAACATTTGTAAATGTTTATACCCTGCTCAAATAATCAATATATGGACACCAATATACAGCAGCAAGAGTAGATCAAAACAATAAAAATGATCTCATGTGCAACTAAAAGCATCGAAATTACCAATTCAAATCTTGTAGTGCTTCTAGACTAATGCTTCATTAGAGGAAAGAACGACTGAATAGTGACAGCAAGAGACAAAAAAGGGAGAAATATATAAAAAGCAACCATTTCACGATGCATGAGCAATCATGTCAACAATGTCTAAAGAGAAAGAAATCACACAGAGAGGACGGGTGGAGAAAAAAAGTAATAGCTTCAGTGAGTTGTGGATAGAGTGTCGAAATAGGAAAATGGAAAATCAAAAGGATCATTCAGGTTATCAATCATTGTTCTTGTGATAGTGATAACACGCATACACTGTTAAGTGCAGCCTGGGGAAAAGAAAGCTTGCCATCTGTAGTGCCAAATAATCTGCTTGAGTCGCAGTGACAGCCAAGTCAACCATCAATTCATCTCCTACTGACACTTTAACCAGTTTCGTACTTGAGTAACAACATTCATGTGGGCGAGCAGGAGTTACTGTGGGAGAGCAAAGAGCCTGACTGGCAGTAGGATACTTTACCTGAGTCATCAAAATCATCCTATGTACTAAAGGCCTTATCGCAGCAGCCCAGTCAATTCTAGCCAATTCGGCCCTTTGCTGCATGCGGCCTTTCTATCTCCCCTCTTTCCTGTCTGTCTTAAGCTGATCTGTCGTATAAAGGCTAAAAAGTCAGAAGAAAAATCATCAAAAAGAAAGAAAAAAATCCGCTTCCTATGTCGTGTCCAAAGTTAAATTAGATGTTTTTGTAAAATGAAAAAAAAAAACTAAACATAATCGAAGATGGAGAGTTGACAAACCAACCATGTCTCCAAGAAATGACTAACTTACCATAATTACTATAGTTACTAACTGTATACTACTAATGTTGTTTGGCCAATTACATTTCATGAGGAATCATAATTACTGGCTGGATTGTGTTCCCGGGCAACATTTTTTGGGTCTTTTGTGCGTACATAAAGTACACAAGCGCAGGATTGTGTTACCGGAGACCCGCTTGTGGTTAAGTTAGGAAAAGATGACGATTTCGGTTACATGTTAATACGGTAAACACACTGGTGTCTCATGCTTCAAGTCATTGTTCACCATACCACAGGGATTTCCTCAACTAAACCAAATGCTGAGAGTTTGTGAATATTTGTCATGGTAAAGTGTTGTCATACGTTCAGCGATATTGACAACAAAAATGTGTTGTCAGGGAACATTTTACTCAAACAGTAACGTAACATTTTCTCACTGTTTATGTTGGTAGGAAATCCAGACGGCATTACATTTTTGACTAAATAAATTCATTATTGCAAATTAGCGCTACAGAAATGTAATTTCTAGAAGACAGAGTTGGTGAAAAACTTATTTCTGCTCATATTTTTCCATTTGTCTCCTTCAGACAGATGATAGATGATGGTGGTCAAACTCTAGCTTGTTCACTTGAATTCATTAAGCCTAAGTCTTAGTAGAAGTCTAAGTACAAAAGTCTGCTGAGTGAGCAAAAATTTGGCTTACTTTAATGTCGCCTTTACAATCCAGCTCTTACTAATTTCATCACCTAATAAAGTAAAAATAGAAGACATCTGACGACAGTGAAGCTTCTGGAGTGACCAGAAACCATTGTATTTCCCCTAGTAGGAAAGAAATGCTTACACTCAGTATTTCTACTGCCCAGGCTGTGGCTAAGCTTGAGCTGAGGAAGGGGGAATGGGGTTGGAAAGGATGAGTCATACATTGCTTTCCATGCTCAATGATTATAATACCCCATTACAGAGAAAAGCACTGTTTCCCAGCTGAAGTGAATACTCGGCTTGTGAGCCTGGACCAGACTTTTTCACTCTGCCATGAACTACACGCTGCAACAAAGCATATTGTTAAAAATTAAATACAGGAGTGGGAGTTGCATCATGAGGTAGCATATCCAACTTTGACATCACTGATGTGTTCGTGTTGACATTTTCAAACACCACAGCCTCCATTTTGTCCGCGTTTGCCTGCCAGGGTGTAGAGAACACATTGTGCTTTTCAGCTGTAATATGAACTGAAATGATCCATCTTCATCCATCTCTTTATAGCTGAAGCTAGCTGTGGTCAAAACACCTTTAGAGACAACCATCTGTATCTGGCTTCAAATCAAGCACGCTGTATCATTAGTACAGAGTACCATTGAGTAGCTGCAATTATTTGCAGCTTGATTAGTTCGGAGAGGAATAGCCATTATACTGTCCAGAATATGTCAAATAATGGACTATTTGTGCTGCACAAAGGATCTCCTAAACTCTGACACAGGGTCAAAGATTTGTCCTGCATATTTAGTTTTATCTCCCATGTTGTTATCGGACATTAGAGCTGATTTACAGACTCCTTTCCACAAAGCCTGCATTTACAGGCTGAAGTGGCACATGCAATTGCAGGGTCACCGCTTCCCTCCACAGTCCAACTTACTCAGATTCCTTCCTCCACGCCATGGCAATAGGCACACACAAGAAGCCATTTTTTTTCTCGCCGCCACTTATCTGATTGAGTTGGACGCGACCTCAGGATTGCCACTTAAAGGTGAGTAGGAAACAACCCATGGAAAAAACTAGTTACATGTCTGTAAGATGATTACTATGGGTGCGAGTGATGTCAGCGTCTCTGGACTCCAAAAGCCTCTTGGCTGCCATGCAAGCTCGGTGATAATGCACATCTGTGTCTGCCTCTCACCTCGAACAAGCTGTGTTAGTTTGATTTTTCTCAACACAACCAACTGTTCGCAATGAAAAGAAAAATAAGCGACTGCAACTGTATCTTTGTCTTTTCATTCAGTCAAATGGGTATAACATTAACAAAGACCAGAGTCCGATAGCATCCTTCAGGGCAACCAGCTGTTAGCATCCTGTAAAATTCACAACTGAAGCACACTGGAAGTTGTTACTCAGTTCTGCGCTGACTCAATCACTCCTATACGCTTTTCTAATTGGCCTCATGAAGAACTTTATACACGGTGAATAATAGTGGACTTCTCCATATAAATTCCTTCAGAAGAGAAGTTCAGATACACAAAGACTGTAAATGAAAAACAGCTGCAGACCAGCTGTATTCGACCTTTAACCCTGTCATAAAGTTGGCTCGCTTAAACAAAAAGAACCTTTTAATGACCCAGGATGTGTATGTGCAAACCTGGCTGAAACGTGAAGCACACTGCTATTATTTTTACAAACTCAGCTATAAGGCTGCAGATGTTATTCGATTAGGAATTTTCTCTGAAACCAGCGCAGGATGGTGTATTTTCTTTTTAGAAATGCAACAGTATTTTTTTTTTTTTTCTTGGTCCCCTGTTCCACCACGAATGGGAAGAAAACATCTGGAAGACATTTTTTCTGGCTTTTTGGAGGGCTTAGCAGACAGCACAATGGAACTTATCGATTCCAGATGTGAAGGCGCTCAGTGAAACAGCGAGGCCTTCTCCTGTTTATCCCTTTCAAACGTACATAAGGATAAAACAAATATCAACACCTAATATATAGCATCATTCTTGAATCATGACCGTATTTCCTGATTCCTCAGCATATTTGCTGGTCCTTTCAATACTCTTACAATACTCTATTACTGGTGATGGCTTTGGCTAAAATCCATCCTTGTTTTCATTTGCACAAGGTATTCAAAGAATGTTATTTCAGTATTTTTGATGACTGGAGTACTCTGCACAAGTAGGTTCTGGTTCTGTGTGAGTGTTTGTTACCGACACAGACCATCCAAAAAAAGTTTTAGTTAATTAATGATAACAAACCACAGTGAAAAGAGTCTAAACAGATTTTCTAAGATGTGTGAAAAGAGTCTATTGACTGGGGAAACGAAGTAGCGACTCAGCAGAAACACAAAGGAAACATTTTGGAAAAGAAGCAAGATTTGGACTACAGCAGTTATGCTGAGCATAAAACTATAAAACAACTGAGGTCTCACTCCGGGAGGTGAGGGCATTCTATTACATTTGAATAGACGCTATTGAGTCAGACATCTGAAAAGTCCATAATATTATAAATTATTGCAGAGATTATATTCCTAAAAAGCATTAAATGTTATATTACTACACGCTCTTTCTCTTTGACCTCCAAGAGTCAGAGGAGAATTTACTGAAACAAGGAGCAATGGAGCTTCAACAGCAAGAATTCCTTTCTTCAGGCAGTGAAACTGTAAACCTGACAGCAGTGGCAATCCTGAAGTCCCGACCTTCACCTCTGAACTCTGACCCCTCTTCTCATTCTTAACCTCCATGTCTTATAGGCCTTCTGTTATTACCACTCTTCACATGGGTTTAAAGCAAGGTTTCCTCATTAATGTCAAAGCAAGATGACATCCCTTAAGAACTATAGACTATGACTTCACTCACTCTCTCTAATAAAGCTTTGCCTTACATTCAGTGCGCTGATCCTCTATGACCTCAGGTTGCTGTTGACTTCAAACACTTTGGTAGTGTGCAAAAAAAAAAAAATCTAATTATACCCTTTGAGAATATGCTACTGCCCTAGAGCCATATCTCAATATTTTCCCTTTTTACTATTAGGTTTGTCAGTTGCTAAAGTGTTATTTCACAGTAAATTCTGTTCCATGATAACATTTTAGGCTAACTGGCTAACCGTTTAACAGGCTTACAAGCGACATTTGACTCCAAGCTTATATTTGAGATTCAACCTTAAAGCTACACTAAGATTTTTTTAATATTATCAAAGGATGATGTGTAATGTAAAAGAGATCCCTCAAGAGACAAACCGATTGAAAGCTTTCAACTGACTCTGCAGTTTACTGCAGCTCTACCGAGCACTTAGCATCTTCACGCTAACTTTTTTTGGTTTAACTTTATTATTTTTGTTCACTGTCACCATCTTATTTCAAACAGCATCTGTTTTTAGTCAAAAAAGCTCAGATACACCAACTGTACTGTGCACTACCTGCCCAACACCTTACAGCACACAGACAAAGTTTGCAGCTAGTTAGCTAGTTAGCACAGTAGAGCATTTAGCAGACCTCGACATTTTCCTTTGATATAAGTGGAGTGCTAATGTTGCTTTGCGTCTGCTAGATGTGTGAAACATACTTCACATATAACGATAAGTGATATGTCAGTGTCAATGATGTGCTTTTAGCTTGATCTACTGCCTCCAGGTGGTGAAAAAAATATTGCAGTTTTATAAACTACAACTGAAACTTACATTTGAATTACTGTTTATTATAAATAGTTATGCTGATGGGCTAAAACAACTACTTTTGGCCCCCAACAATCAATGAACAATGAAAACATTATTAAATGAATAAATAGTTGTCAAATACAATGCCAGTACATCAGCTCTATAAACTTCATTTCAGTAGAATGAAAAATTCACACAATTTAGATTTTTATTTTATAGATTACCCCATAAAAATGTTTCGATTACACCTGCATTTTTATGCAAGCATACTGTGTTGAAAAGTCTCACACTGATGGTGTGTCTGCAGAGGCCTCTGTAAGCTTTCAGATGAATGTACATCCAGGTCCCCCTTGAGGCTAAGAGGTCATCTGGTGTTGGTCGTGATGAATCGTTTACTGCTGACAAACTGGCTAATTGTCTGTAATTGCCACTTATCTACAGTGATGTGGGAGACACATGCAAAAATGTGATATTTTACCATAATTCAACATCAGTGTTGAATATCTTAGTGCTTCACTGCTTCCTTTCAACATGAATAAAAGTAAACTTGAAGAATGAGATTAGTTTACATAAAACATGTAGTTGGCATGTTGCTAGCACTCTGAATTGTTCATCTGGCATGTGTCACGTTTCAGGAATTATACCAGCACACTTGAGAATAACTTACAAGACTCTGGTTGCTCTCTTTTGGTATTAAGGGCTTATTAAATCCAGCCTGAAGCATCAAAATGGATTCAGTCCCATGCTCTAACAACCCAGCAAGAAAACTCAATCCAACTCCTCCTCTGTCATCAAAAATGACCCAGATCTGGATCCAACCATTATACAGTGACCTAAGATGTGTTCAGTTTACAAGCAGCATTTAATAGGCAACATGAAAATAACTAGGCTGCAGTAATTCCTTTATATGTTTAACAGTATAGCCTATATGAGCTCGTAAAACCACTTCACTGGCATCTGTTTTTATTATAATAATTTAAAAGTTTCTACATTGAGCTGTGAGCATCTGGCTCGGTCAACACATCACATTCATACCGTCAGCACAATCTTGGGACACTTTCTAACTGTCTGTGCAGAAGAAGCCACCTGTTCACCTAAAAGTCCTGTGTCAGAGCCTTGCAGCAGACAGCAGACAGCAGACCACCAACCATGCCAGGGAGCCTTAAGGTGCTAATAATACATGTAGGCCAGACCCCAGCCTCTACTGCCACAGCACTGCATGACCTCTGAACACCCATGGGACACAACAGTGCCACACAAGAGCGTCTGAAGATGACAAAAAAAAAAAAATCACTTCTTCCTTCAAGCCTATATAAGGACTGGGGTTTAACTGACATTTAAGTGGCATGCCAAACTTTTATAGTCATATTTTCAGACTCTGAGTTATATAACAGCTAACAAGCATAGGGAGAATTTGCAGAATGTCATTAGTTAAATAAGTGAGGTTTTGAGCTTCCTGTGCTTGAGAAACTGTGCTGTCCTGATGTTGGAGTCCTTAAGGCGGCTCCACCCTACCACTTCAGACAAGCTGCAGCCCCTCCCTCTTATGAAAATTATGCTCATCCCTCACATCAGCTGAAAAAAATAAGAAAAAAAAGTTATAGAAAAAGCTTCTTTAAACTTTCTTGAACTGCTCTACAGCAAAGTTACGAGCTACAAAGTAATATATCTGCAAAAAGCAGAACTGGACATCTGAAAAATATATTTTATTTGTATTTCAGGGACAGACTCATTATCTAACAAGCTTTTAATATTACATATTCAGGCCTCCATATATCAGCTATTGGAGATTTTTGCAGACCAGCTCTTCCGATGTCCAGATCACACACAGAATAAGTGAACAGCCTTTTTTTTTTTTTTTTTTTTTTTTTTTTTTTTGGCCTTTCTCAAAAACGTGCAGTCTTTTCAAACTTTTGAGATGTCCCATAGTTTCGGACAATCCAAGCTGAATATATTAAAGGCACCAATAAAAGGCAACAAAGATGAGTTTAGGAGGAGGGGCGGACATCTCGGGGAAAAACTTTGGAGCGCAGCGCGCAGCTCCCAAAAAAAAAAAAACTGTATCCAAACCAAAAAATAAAAAAATAAAAAATATCCCACAGCATCTGCATCTTACCTGAACTTGCTTGCGATGTGACAAAAAGCAAAATCACCGCTAAAGTGATTTGGGCGTCCCTTATCTTCCGTTTAACTTTCCATCTTATATGGGTATCCATGACCGCCAGAGACGTCCACGGCAAGTGGATTCACTTTTCAACCTGGAGAAACTAATTAGACTTGCAACAACTTCTGGTCAGGATAATACTAAAAGCCAAAAGTCCCAGAGAAAGAGAGAAAAAAGGGGGAGGGGGGGTGTATCGTTATTTCTCAAGCAGCCATAGGGGTTTGTTAGTGTGTGTTCCTCCAGCTAGTAGACGGATGGACACCCGTCTCTCTCCCGCACACAGCTCCTCTCCTCTCTGCTCTTCTGAACTGTCCTGCACCGCTGCGCCTCCGTTCAGAAGTGTTGCCCCCTCTCTTCCAGTCGTCACGTAAAGCCCCCTTCAAGTCCAACGGGGCAACGCTCACACACACACACACACACAACACAACACACACTCACACACACACACAAAAAGAAAAAAAGTCTTTCCTCCGGGCTGTCAGTCACTCCGCGGACAGGAGACTCGGGCAAATCAGAGGAGTCCATACATTAGAGCCAGCCCTGTTATTGGCCGTGGGTGGGAGGAAAAGTTGAGGGGAAAGTTTCACGCCTACAAGTCTTTGCGCTTTGAATTCTTTTACATGGAGTCCGCTGTTTCCACAGGAGAGGGTCAGGAGCGGGAAAAGCAAACTGCTGCAGAGATGAGCCGTGGACAAAGCATATATTTCGTATGAACGACTTAGTTGCGGATGTTAAGAGATTAAATCATGATGAAATGATGTTGAATCAACAGGTGAACATCACTTCTGTCCATACTACCTCAGGTTTGAGCCAGAAGATTGTTCTAATGATCTGCTGAAATGCCATTTAGACTATTTACGGTAATTATTAGAGCCTCCCATTATGTTTAATAGTAATAGACCAACTATTTTACTGCTCTTCACATGGCTGGATTACAGACTTATTTAATAAAGAGCACTGAATTACAAATCTGAGGTTATTTGCCATTTTATACTTTCACATTTCAGGGAAATATTGTACCCGTTACTCCATTACATTCATCTGAGAGCTGCACTGCATGCAAAACACACTTACAGATTATGAAATATGATGTTTTGCTAAAATTTAAACCATCCAACTAGGCTCTGGGTAATTGTGGCAGTATTTCTCATTATTATAACCAAACAATCAATCATTTGATGGAGAAAATAATCAGCAGATGAATCCATAATGAAAACAATCATTAGATTCAGTCCTTCAAAATAGTTATAAATATGATGTATGAAACAATAGCGATAAATCAGCTCCAACTCAACCAACAACAGCAGTAAAATCCGGCTTTTACATAGTAAATAATGATACTAATAGTAATCTAAATGGTATAATATAGTATAAAAGTCATGTGGACATTTTTCTACATTCTTTCAATACTTAAAGTACATTTTCCTGATTATATTTACATACTTAAGAAACAGGACTTTTACTTGTAACAGAGTATCTTTACAGTGCAGTATTAGTACTTTTACTTAAGTAAATGATATGAATACTTCCTCCTAAGGAAGGAGGTCCTGTATGATATCTAATCTTGTATCCCTGTGTCAAAAATCCTTATTACATTAGTTTATATTGCACTCACATGATTATATTTCATCACATTAGGGTCTAAAGATAGACGGTGCTGCTGAATGCTGAAGCACTTTGAGGGAAACTTGTGATTTTGGGTTATATTAATAAAACTGACTTGACTTGACCAACATCAAATTCTTTTTTTTTTTTGGGGGGGGGGACTCATAATAAGTTAATGACTGATGGATGATTCAAATCAGCTGACATGTACCTGAGATTTCTTGGAGTCTGGACGACATGTAATAAAGATGAGTGGAAGTTGATTTTTGGCTTTGAAACAAAAGTTATGATGTTTTTTTCTCAAAATCTAACAACTGTTGAACTGCTGACATGCAGTACTTCATGAAAACACAGAGGGCAGGAAGTGGAGGAGGCTCAAATGCAACAGGTTAATCCAGTATAGTCCACATATGTTCTAACTTAAATTACTACAGTATGTAGACGTAGCCATGAACATTGGCTCCATGTAGTGAAGTTAATTAACTTTTAAGATGTTGCTGGAAACACAAAAGGCAGAAGGATGAGTAACCTTGACTCCCTAGGACAACTGGAGTCCACCATGATGGATCCACAAGTGATGATCACCCTCTGGAAAGATGGTCCAGCTTTTGTCATAGACAGGCCCGACCTAAAAGAATAACAAACTTAATAAAACCAGCAGTCATATTTGATTAATCAGGTGTTACAGTGCGCAGAACACAAACATATCTTTCTTGTCCAGGTAGAGTCCAAAAAATTCTAACAGTGATTTCATCCTAAAGTGAAATACTCCCGTCAAAATTTATGTTTTATTATGTTAGAGAGAGTAAGCCCTTTTGTTCCTCAGGCAGATCCAATTTAAGCTTGAAACACTGTGCTTCTTCTCTTGTAACAAGATACAAAATTGAGTTTTTAACAGTTTATCAACCAGCCAACCAACATTTACAGCAAACCTTTCATGGAGGCAGTCTCGGTAAAAGCAGCTAATATATAACCAAATCACATTTTTAAAAACCTTTTTTACAGCGACAGTGAGTTTCAGACACAAACTATTGTCTACAAAAATGCCAAAAATGGCAGCTGTGTTTTATAAGCTGTCATATGGTTGCTCGGGTGGGGGTCAGACTTCAATTAACGGGGCAGTAAAAGTTGGTTTTAAGCACAGTAAACAAACAGCACGGTGGTTGTAGCCACATCTGACACTGTGTCACATTGTGAGGTGTGTGAAAGATGTGTTTGAATAAGGATGCACAATTAGGCCATCTCTAAAACATGCAAGTAAGTGACATCTTATGTTACAGTCTGCAAGAGGAGCAGCTTTAATATTCTGCTGTCTGGTCAGTAATATTGTTAAAAAGCTTTGGAGAAGAAGAAGATCATGCAACTAACTATTTGCCTTCAGCCTTCGCAGCAGGTTTACCTCAGGTACCCCCTCTTACCATATGTTTATACTTTCTTTTCATTTGTATCATATAAATAGTCCTCAAAAGTGGAGAGGATATTTACATCAAGAATGAACCAGCTTTTCTAAACTGACCACTTAGCCATATAATGGTTACGTGGTCAGATATATGGTTCAAATTATGGCCAGAGGCCTGTATTTAGGGTGGCTCTACACCTACACCACACTAATTTCCAAGCCTTCAAACTGCTCCTGTACAAGGCCTACACTTGCTTCTAACCAAAAACATGGTCATTTATCTGAAGCTGGACCACTGGCGGTTATGCTTCATTTGAGGACATTCAGACAGAATAATTCCCCATAAAAATAAGTCCCAGTGAGACAAAAGATAGGATAAGCAGCTCGAAAGAGAAGTAAATTGTGATTTAGTGCTTGACTTTTTCAGTTCAGCGCCATTTCTGCAGTCCCCTTTCTTTGTCCCATTTTCCATATTCACTGGGTGTCAAGCTGAATACAAAAGCCAGAGAGAACCTAATTCAATCCATCTTTTTTTTATTATTCTCCCCTGTTAAAGCAACACCTACAGTACAGATGATAAAACTCTTAGTGAAGCCAGCTGAGAAATTCCAAACTCTTGCTTGACAGTTATCTCAGTATACACACCCCAGGAGCAGGTTACAACAGCTGTTTCCAAGTTCAAACTTAGCCTAGCTAACTATAACATAAGTGTTTACTGCGTGGAGATTTACACAACACTGAATTAAAACCATTTGCACAACATAAAGTTCCTCTTATACAGAGATCAGCTGTTGATACTTACACCCAATACCTGCCAGATGGGACTGTAAGCTAACTGAACCAACTGAAGTTAAAGGTAAGCTTGCTAACATACCATAAACGTGAGTGAGTGAAGAGGTGATTAATTAAATGCTGTTTAATAATTATGTAAAGAAATGTTAAACTAACTTTAACTTTAACTCATCAAATTGTCATAGTTTGTACTCTTTTAACTCAGTCCAACCTGAACATACACACATTTTAAGATTCAGTGTAACTTACTTTCTGATTATATCACAACTCCATTGCAAATAAACGTCCATTCATCTGCTTAGAAACCATAAAAAAGAAGCTCCTTTCCACACCAGAACCTGCCTGAGAATCTCCACATTTTTACATTTTCTAGAGTATTAAACTAATCCAATAATATTTGTCTGTATAGCTGTGGCTACAATGCAAGTAATTCGGCATACTTTTAATGGTGCCGGTTTGCCAAAATCTAAGCAAACATAGGCTAAATAAACTGGGCTTATGTTGTAACCCACACCTGGCTAATATATGACCTCATGGCAACATTGCACTTCCTGTTTAAGCCCCTGAATTATGGGAGCTGTAGTTCCAAAGCAAGTTGTGTACCTGTGTATACTGACACAGACACCTTAACTGCAAATTTATTCTTTACTGGCAGAGACATTTCTTAACTTGTGTGTCCTGATTTTGTAAACCAATTCCTTGAAAGCAGCTGGTAGTTAACTAAAACCTGATGACTGACTTTATTGGTGGGAAAAAAACAGTGCAGTCCAATCCAAGAGAGTCATAGAAGGGCAGACACAATCATACAAGACACATTCTTTGAATACTGGGTTGATGCCATAACTTTGTCTTTGTGTTTTTACAAATACGCAAAGTTTTTATCTTATCTTATCTTATCTTATCTTATAATAGCATCTTAAAATGTATGGAGGATTTTTATCTTTATGGGCAAGACTTTAAATGAAAAAGAGCTTGCATCTACTTGTCTTCTTCCTCCGCAGGTTTCCTGTAAACCAAAACATTTCATTTGTCAAGAACCCGTAAACTTTGTACAAGCTGAATTACACACGTTTGAACCTGACTTTTAGATCTTTTCAATCATTTGCCAGACACCCAATAATTTTTCACAGACCCTACATCAAAACATCTCTCTCCAGTGATGTGATAGAGACGAATTACAGAATGGAGTTGATTCTGTGGTTTCACTTTAATGATAGATTCTTAAAGAGCCAGAAGCAGGAAACTCAAACACAGCACACCAAAAGACCAGATAAATTGTGGATCCTGGCACTGAGCAGTTCCTGGCAGCTCCAAATACAGATTAGATTTTTTCTATGCAATGTAGGATGTTGCGCTGCAGATCAAGAATCTGGGAGTGACAAAAGGAGTGTGTATTTGAAATTCCGTTGCACAGTGTGAGCTTGCTTGTTTCGTTCTCTGTTTTGTGTGCTCTCTTTCTGGCGTGAAAGCAAATCCTGGATACAAAGGAAGCAAGTGCATTATCAGAGGAGGGGGACTGAGGAGCTGACTCAAAAAAGAAAAGGACAGTGTGGATCAGACGTTAGTTATATTTTTCAGACCACAAGTAAGGTGTAATTATTTCAGACAGCTATCTAAAACAGGTAATTTCATTCTTTAGGAGATTATCGAGACTTTGCAAACAAAATGTTGCAAAATATATAAAAATGAGTGGTTTTGTAGTGTTGTATAATCTTGAAGAAAGCCGTGGACCTCAATGCAGTGTCTGTCAGATGCACACATTTGTTGTTATGCATTGTTAAAGCCTGTTTGGCATGAGGCACCATGGCAGGACACCATATTTTCCATTCCACAATGTGTGACTTCATCTCATGCCAGATTTTATCATGGCAAACCTCCATAAACACACTGTGGGGAAATTGTGGAGCATTATGAGACTTGACTGTTAAGTCTAGAAAGAAAAAAATACTTCAGAGTCCATGTACACGTGGGATGATGACTAAAAAAAAAAAGAAGTCTATCATCAGAGAAAGAAAAACACACTGGTTTTCAATGAGTCAGTCTCACCTGTCTGCTCATGCTCACACCTGCAGCTCATCTTTTCTTCGGCATGTTGTATTGGAAAAGATTCATCGTGTACAAAGACACAGGCCAAAAATATTGATGCCAGGCATATATCAATCACAGAGTATTAACTAAATTAAACACAGTAAGACAACCGTGCGTGTACGGCCTTGCACAGTACGTCCTGCATAAATCTACCAATGAGTGTGAGGCAGGTGAAGGATCAGAGGGCATTATCGTTAGGGAACTGTTGCTCTGATCCAGACTTTGTCAGAGAGCAACAAGGAGTTAAGTTTATACCCATGTGGCAAATTGTTGTGTTCTCCATGATCCTTGACTACAGTAAGGCTGCAGCCTTCTTCCTGTTTTAACAATACTGAGCTTGATCCAACTTGTGCTATTCAAGAAATGCAGAACATCTGCTTACACTCTTCGAAAGTGTTAGCTTCTGAGAACTCACTGATGCTATCGTCCAACCAGTTATTTCTCGTTGTTAAGGTGGTTCCGGTTACACATTTTATTATTGGATCATTTTATGTTATGTTATGTATGTTTTCTTTCAAAATCTTTGGCACAGCGATGTTCATAGTAACAAACGGCGTTGTAAGAAAACAACAGCCATGTTTTGTTACATGTACTCCATCACGGCATCCATCTTCACAGGATGTAGAAACGTCCCAAAGACAGCCATCTTTTTTCCTTCCACTGAAAATGTTCTCCATATTCTATGAATGGTTGCAATTATAGAGCAGGTGCTGTAAGTTATACATGAATAAAATACAATATTCCCTATGTTCTATCATTTTCACCAACCGGAATGAAGAACAAAGTGTTTCAAATCATGATCGTGTGTTATCTATACATAAATGAGACAATTTGACAGCTGTCAAATGGAATCTGCACCACCATCGTCACTCTAAAACATAACTGGTCCCAGTTAATTTGATAGGTTTCCGTAACGTAAGCATCAGGTGGTTTTCTACTTTGTTGGGCACCACCAGGTTTTGTTTAATGTTTATTTAGCAGTAAAAGTAAAATTCTAATACCGTTAACTACATGGGTAAAGCCCGGAGCGCTAACACATGGAGTTCATAAGGATGAAGAGATGTAATAGTGTTGCCAAAACAAGAAGATGATGAGAAAAAAAGAGCAAGCCTATACACGTTTATTCTTCTAAAGAGTGAGGGGAACAGTTGAACAAATCACACTCTGAGTCATTACACTGGCTTTGATGTAGATGTTAATTAGTTTAGGGTTGTCTAGCATCATGAATGCACCGCGATGAAGCCAATGAATGACTCAATTATGCTTGTTATAACAATGTAAAGAGGATAAATCTCACATATATTTGCAAAGGTTTCCCCAAACCTAAGTATAGATTAACCATTGCAGTACATTTTGAAGATAAGGCTTTTTTTCCTTTTCTTAACCTGCTGTGTCACGTATTGTCAGTTCAGATTTGGGTTCGTATCTTCTTGTCCTCTCCGATGAAGAGACCTAACACTCCCTTATATTAAATCCACGGACCAAAGCAGAGAGAACAAAAGTGCCAAAGTTGTCGCCTGTTGTATAAGGAATTAACTTACCATGTCTCCTTCCCCACCCCTGCGAGCCCAGCTCCGCCCTGTCGGCTGTTTGTAGTGGTGACTGTAATTATGGAAGGCAGTTCATACCCATGTGTTTTAACAAGACCCATTCGTTATGTTCTTCTCTCAGTGCTGAAGGCGGCTCGTCACGTAATTGCAAAGGTCTGAGGGGAGACACTGCACAAACAAGTTGCTAGTCTGTGTCCACTGAGGTCTGGACTGGAGTTCACTGTATTACAGGTGCAATAGCATTAAATTTATCTATATGTTTATGTATTTATTATTTACTTTTGTAAAGGCAGAACAGTGATTTCTGATTTAAGAATAAATCTGTTTGTTTATAAAAATCATTATAATGTATATTGACCTGAACGAGTAAACAGTCTTTAATTTGACTCAGACTCTAAGCTGTTTATGGAACTCAAATCTCGTGCCTACATTTTAAAAGTGGAAATAAGCTGGAGAAGCCCAAAGTCAACCCTGGAGAATCTGAAAAATGTAGACCAGTTTCTATTACACTCATTTCTTCAGACCTTTTTCCATTCTATTCCACTCAAAAAGGTTATGGCCTGGCAGCTCACCTAAAGTCTTTTTTACTGTCTGTGACCCCCTATAATCTTGCACCAGAGCTCAGAGCTGCACTGAAAAACCTCAGATATTTATAGATATCAGCGTGATGAAGAGAGCTCATCAGAAGTCATTACATTCTTTTAGGTCCACTTAAGTTCCCCTCCTATTTCCATCAAACATCTTCCTGCTTGATTAGATTATCCAGAGCCATATTTAATTTATAGCCATGCTAGCAGCATGGAAGTTGGGATGGAAATGGTGGTCAATCAGTCCACCCTTTGGTCCAGATCTAAAATAACTTTTAGATGGATTGCCATGAAATTTTGGACAGAGATTTATATTCTTCAGAGAGATTAATCCTGATTATTTGGGTGAAATCTTTAATTGTCCCCCACAGGATGAATTGTTATAACTTAGTAGTATAACCCATAGTACCATCATTTAGTATTTCCAAAACTTTGTTTATGACTAAATACATGCAAAACTAATGGCATTTCCATCAACCTTTAGTTGTAATTAATGAATGATGGCATACAAACCCGCTAACCAAGGGTGCTGACCAAACCAACGTTAACAAGTTTTAATGTATTTCCGTTGTATCATTGGATGACACAGTAGACTGCTAATTAAAAAAGAACATTTAACCTCTGCTCGGGCCTCTCTCCAGTGGCTCCCCATAAACGCCTGTCTTGATTACAAAGTACTGCTAGCAACTTGTGAGGCATTACATAACATGGCATACCAATATATCATTAGTTCACAAGCCTTCCACATTCTCTGTTTGCAGGATGCAGAAATCATTCCTGCATTCAATACAAACAGCTTAGGGTCAGGGTCATCTTTTATGGGGCCTGTTGCCTCTCGAACAAGCCACCAGCCATTGTGTGGGCAACACACACAGTTTCAGGATCTCCGCCCCATGGAAGTACATTTCCACTGTAATTTGAGCGTTTTATTAAATGGAAAGGACAACTTGGCCACAGCGACTGACTTAATGAATAAAACATATTCAAGTTTTTGCTGACATCACAGACTTTTACCCCCTTAAAAATCCCAAAATGGGGGGCCAGTGTATCACGTCACTCTGCACAGTTACGTCGACTCAACCATGACGCAGGCGGCACTGTGGTTGGAGATTTGGCTGCTCCTTGTAGGAAGTCAAACAAAAATTAACAGGAACATTTTCAGCCACAATAAAACATGAAAATAGTTTTAACTGTCTGCAATTTTGCAAAACATTTACTCTGTATTGTCTTCTTCCAAGTCTCAATATTTTGGACCTAGTTTGTCTGTGAATGAAGACAAAACTATTACCGCAGTGGATCCATAAACATGTCTTAGCATTAACTTGGCATATAAGCGTGTGTAACTTGTCTCTGCTTTCAGCTTTCTTTCAAAGTAAAGTTCCCAAGCAATCATTCTGCTCTGTGTGGTTATGTTAGGACTGGCTTGTCAGTCACAACCAAGTCAACAGACAAACCACACCTAGATGCTTTTGTCAGCAAAGGTCTGTAAGATTAAATGAAAAGAAGCACAATTAAGATAGGACGCTTCTTCTTTATGTTACTATATAATTATGCAGCATTTACTGTATTTCAAAATATTTATTTTGTAATTAAATAAATGAGAGGGGAAATAGGAATTAAGATAAAACAGTTCTTTCTGTTTCCTTGCAGACAGACAGTTTTAATGGCTGCTTATCCATTGAAGGAGTAAAAAAGCACCTACACAGACAAAAATAAACTCACACTTCTTTCAATGTTTGTTTTGATGATGATGATATGAGTGCTTAGGACAGAGAGTTTCCATTGGCCTGCAGTTGGAACTGAGCTCATATAAATATTATCATGAGTGCATAAAACCTGTGCACATGTGAAAGTGTTCAGCAGCTGCTCGCAAGAGAGTAATACATCAGTTTGGACCATAAAAGCATGGATACGCACACACTCTCACACACGTTAATGAGAACAAACACATCTCCACACCACACATACACACTACACACTTGACACGTTGTCATGAACTCACCAGCTGCCAGTTATCAATTGAGTGCAAATCCCCCTTTGGCAGGGGTCCCGTGGCCTGCATGTTTGGACTCTGGAGGAATAACTGTGAGTCAGGAGTGAAATCCCCGTGGAGAAAATCTTCAGGGCATAAACTTGAAATTACGAACTTTTAAAGAATAAAATGTTACGTCATTGCTAAATTCTTTAAACTTAGTTTTTTTACCTTATAGAATATGTTAGCTTCACACACACACTTGCCCCATCCCTGGTAGCTCACCTGATAGAGCATGCTTCCCATGTACAAAGGTTTAGTCAGGTGAAGCCAATGTGGAAGTGCCAAAAACTGCAATTCCTCAAATGGCCACCTGCGGTTGGCTACAAAACGAGTCTCCATAAGTCCCCATGTTAAAATGTCCAACTTCACAGCAGAGATAAACATGTTTACAGATTGGTATAAAAAACAGTTTTGTTCTCTATAGCTAATTTTCTCATTCATGACAACTGCACTGTGTCTAAATTTCTATATAACTCAACCATTCAAATTATATTAAGGCTTAAAGTTATGTGTAATTAACAACGTGGCTGCTTTGATTGACAGGTGGGTGAACACCCAGTTGTCATTCAGCCTATCTCAGGTCCATCCATTCTGCCCATTATAAGATAAGCCATAAGGAGGTGGTGGCAGGATCGCTAAGATGACGGAGGGCAGAACCACAACACTTTGAGTTCTCTTCAGAAAACCTAAGGGTGACGTCACGGATACAACATCCATTCTTTATACTGTCTATGTCCTTACCACAGCAGTCTGAGTTTGATTCCAACCCCCCCCACCGCATGAAACATAAAGTCCAGATTTCAAAAAATGGCACTGCTAACAAAGCATCCCCGGGTTTACAATCTTATGGAAGCTGTAACATTGTGTTGTGAGGGAGATCTCGACCCACTGTGCAAAGTGGAAAGAGACAAAGACATTGTGGGTTCAAATGTTTTGTTCACTTCACATCACATTAGCATCAGTAAACTGAAGGACTTACTGGGCTCTCACTGTCCAGACGGAGTCTGTTTTCCGGAGGACAGTTCCCCCGAAGAGTCCGCAGGGAAGACTGACTGGGTCACGGTGATTTCACATAAAAATTTGTCGATTATTTTCTGGAGCTATTTAGAAAACAGTTTTAGTGCTATTTGTTTTTTCTTTCCGATATGTTGGAAATGACTGTACTTACTGTAGTGTTGTGTGTTCGAAGTGTTGAATCAAACTTTAAAAAGCTATTATATTTGTTAAATTAAAAAGGATGTTGTGTTTCTTTTTTAAATGATGATTGTCACTGTCTTTCAGTTTTTGAGACAGAGCTGTTTGTTGATTGAGTAGGCAACATGTTAAAAGTCTACTTTGGTCTCGATTCACATTCATAAAAAAGTTGTGTTTCCTGCTGAAGAAAAGCACTGCACACAGTTTACAGTGAATTGAAGACACTTGTGAAGACAAGTTACAAAATGGTTTTGATCAAAGAGAAGAGAAAATGGGAAGAAAACACAAATCGGCTGCTGATTTTGTATGTTTAAAAAAGTATAAATGGTTACACCACAATAGAACGTTTGTTTTCTATTTGATTTTCAAATCTGATTTTTACCAGATCAATAAACATTTTTTACGAGGAAGCTAATTCATTTGAAAAAGTCCAGAATTTTCTGGATGTTTCATATTTACTCATATTTTCTCATTATATCATGATAAAAAGATTAGCCCTTAAGTTTTCACTTTCCAGTGAATTTTCTTCTGCAGATTTCTTCTGAATTCGGTTATGAAAGAGTGTTTTTGTGGTCGAATATATTTGTAGAGCTCATGAGAGAAGACAATGTTCTTTGGTTGCAGTGCAATGTTTCATGTAAGAATGTTCCAAGACTTGTTTCACCACTGTTATATATTTGGTGTCTTATACATGCGAGCCCATGTGGGACCAATATAAAATAACATACTTATTTAAAACATATCAAACCAAAAGGGTTCATGTCATGTGTGTACATGTAACTGTACCAAAGAGATGTTTTGCATCACTTCTATGAAACTGGATGACCCCAATGACTTTACAGCAGCTGAGAAACAGCTTGGACTGCTCCTCGCCCCTGGCCTGAATGTAAGCTCAACTCTGCAGGCAACCAACCACTCAAGTACACTACCTTGGTCTCACATGTGGCATGCAGCCCCTGTTCTTGGCTCACATTGCTCCTGCTGTTCTCTGTCCCACACTCTTGTTATTTTTTGTACTCTTTGGAGAGCTGATGTCATAAATTAAACATCACATACAGGCTGTAATAATTAAGAGCCAGCAGGATATGCTAATCAGAGACTCCACGATAGAAATGGAGTTTAACAGTGGAGATAGAGCACAGGCCAGCTGGAGCCTCTGCGGGTGTGGCCCAGTTCAGAGCAAAATGCCCACAATTCATGTCTGAAGTGGTGGGGTTGAAACATTAGCGATGTCACTGGGGGTAGCATGGGGATGTCCCAAAATCTGGATCAAATCTTTTTCATCGTATCTCTTTATCGTTTCTGTTGGTTTGTTGGAGCTTTGATGAGTTTTGGATGTTCTGAGAGATTCTTCCCGATGGCTTGCCAGATGATAAAGCAGAAACAGTCAGAATTGCTCATAAATGCAAGATTGGAAGGAAAAAGGCTGCGGTAAAAGCCACTTATTGAAACCCTTTTTTTAAATGCTCAAGCTTTTTGGCTGCTGTGGCTCTAGCGATGGCAACATGAGTCATCAGTCCACCACTTTGTTCCAAATTGAACGATCTCAATAGCTATTGGATGGATTGCCATGAACTTTTGTGCGGGCATTCAAATCAAATTCGATATCAGCATACGCCACAATGCCTAATCACTGCAGACTTTCTGGTTGGAGTGTATTCTTAACAAAGAGTGCAGATAGTAGTTGAAGTGGACCCTTCATCATAGTTTTAATATTATTCATTCTGTCTGAACTTTTATCAAAGTAGTAAAAAGAATATTGTAATGATTTATGCCAAAGAATATGTGGTGACATTTGTACAGAGCATTGTTCCCAGATGAGTCCTCTGTCCTCACTTTGAAACTTAGTAGATGGATTGCCATGAATTGTCGCCAGAGGATGAATCCTAACTTCAGTAATCTCCTGAATTTTCCTGGAGCACCACAAGCATATTAAAATTATCAGTATATATCATCATCTAAAGAAATATTTCAACGTGTGCTGGATGGATTGACACAACAGACTTTCATGGTCCCAGGAGGATGTACTGTATCTTCTCAACTTTAGTGATCCCCTTACTTTTTCTCTCACATCACCACAAGGTTGAGTGAAACACCTCCACAGCAATGGTACAAAAGGACAAAACAATGGCAAAAAGGACAATCACATCCTACTCAGGATGATTTGAAATAGCTTAGGTGATCCTGAGCACCATCTTTATTTGTGGCCAGATATCTGCATAATTAATGGCATTCCCATCAGCCTCAGTTGTACTTTGTGTTTAGTGCCAATGAGTAAAGCTAGTTTATTGCTTAAACTAAGAGAGAACATATTAAACATTATATCTGCTACATCAACATGTTAGCATTTAGCTCAAAGAACTGCTGTGGGTGTGTACAGCCACACAGAGCAACTACCATGGTTGTAGACTCTTAGAATGCATTTTACACCTAGCTGAGATATGATCACAGTCAGACCACCTACAAAGGTGATCCCAGCGCATTCACACCTGGCCTTTAACATACGTTTTTTTTTTCTTATCTGAATAATGTATTCCATGTCGTCATTCCAATCCTCTCTTGTTTGACCTTTTACTCAGTTTCATCAGATCTTCTATGTATAGAGCATTGTGATATATTGAGGAAATGCTGTAAACAGTGAGATGTGCTGAGTCAAGCAGACTGTGGTCATCTTTTTTTCCTTTAACTGGTCATGATGCCATTGGCTCAGTTACCTCTCTAACTAAGATCCAATCTGAGGGTTTGGATTTGAAGTCATACAGAAACAAAACAATCACCTCATAGAAAAGAGACACTACTCTTTTCGCCTTTCTCGCCAGGAGACATTCGTGTCTATGAAAGAATCTAGTATTTGAAACTTTTCCCTTCGATCATAACAATCAACTGTAGGAATCATCCCGGAGGTATGAAGGTCACAGAAATCGCGGGCTGATGGTCACTAGCCTCCCTCTCATATTAATCCCATATCAGATCTGCCCAGCAGATGTTCTCACACACACACACTCATATACACTCAAAAAAGACCCACCCTATGTAACACGGTTACATGCTGCTGAAGTTAATGGGTCTTTCTGAATTCCAAGAGCACCCGTCTCAGATATTTAAACTATTTCCCTGTGGTGTTTTAAGCCTGAGGGATGAATCTGTCTCAAAAAAGTCACGTTTATTGTAAGCATGGATGCGCACATTAAATAGAAGCAATAACAGTCAGGTGGGGCTGCATGAAGGCAGGAGTACCTGAACACCACCGACTTGATTTAAATCCCCCAATCATGCTCTCTCCCTGCTTTACTTTAGGGTTTAACATAGAAAGAGTGGATTTCTGGGGATGTTTATATAAGCTTCCTGCTCCTATGAGAATTGTAGCATGCACACACACACAACCACAGACCCATATACAATGCAAACGTGCACACAAATGTTCCATCTCTCATCATTTTACTGGTAATCTCCATGCTCAGCCCTGTTTAATACTCTTTCCATCTAACACGATTCATCACAAACATCTCATTGGGGTTTGGCAGCACTCCTGTGGAAAGTCTTAACGCTGCAGCTCGTGCCAAAGTGCTCATTGGTCTTGATAAACACAATGTCTGGAAAAGGGGGACGCGCAGCACAGTTGTAACTTTGTATTGTTAATTTATTGCTATAGTATATCTGAAAAAATCAACACTTTTATCAGAGCTCAAATGAAAGGACCATGGGGGCACAATTTGCCCCATTCATCACACGCCTGTTACTGTAACGCCACACCTTAGATGTCTGTCGTTTAATGGCTGCTACTTGCCACTTCTTTCTGTGAGATCATAAAAGCTGAAGCTGTTACCATGTAATGGTCTGCATTTGAAATCCAGATGGCTGCTGGTGACTGCACAGTTGGAAAGGGATACAGGGGAGAGAAGGTGGTAGAGTGTTTTGGGGGGTCGTAAGGGGACAAATTTAGTGAAGATGAACGATGTTCGGTGGGAATGCCCATATGGTTTACAACTGTTTCGCCGCCTTAGTTAAAACACAGATGGGTACAGACAATGTTGGAAATATGCAGACAGCCACAGGTCATGACGGTCGGAAGAAATAGTGGTACTAGGGGGCAAAATACGTCAGAAATCCCAGTGCTCTGCGTGTTTAATGTGGTTGATGACACACTCAAACACGCCCAGACTACAAAACTCTGAATGAACAAAAAAATGTCTGCAAAGATTTTCCTCTAATACAGCCCCAGACTACAACAGACAGAATTAAGTAATTTACTCCATAAACAAGACATAAACTGTCGATGTTGAAATACTCATGGGCACTGCATGGAGACAAAATCATCCGGAAGAATTTCTGTGGTGTTCAGTGGAAGATTGTGCCTACTGTCTGCTGACTGCTCAATGTCTAACCTTGATTCAGTCCAGTGCTCCCATTCAGACCTTGTCCCTGAGGACTGGAACCAGTGGTGAGGGAGGGAGAGAGGAGGAGGATATGAAGGGAGGGAGGGAAGGGGGACTTTCCCACTACTTACTGGGAGCTACTCATTTGCTCTGTGTACATTTCATTCCTTCCTCTCTCTTTCCTTTTTCTAATTCTAACATCCTCTATCCTGCCTTGATCCAATGTTTTCACAATTTTAACTGCTTTAATCTATGTTTTTTTTTTAGTTATGCTAGCAGCTCTAGAGATGGCAATGTGTAAGTTGGCAACTGGCAATTGGTTGGTCAGTCCACCACTTTGGTCTATAATCTCAGACCCAGACATGACATGACATCGCAAACATAAAAATAGGCTCTGAATATGTTTTACAAATATTAACTATCATGGTTTAAAACTTCACAATCCAGTTTTCTTATGCAACTATGTATCTACAAGATGTATTGGCACAATTTTTACATTCGTAGTCACCAGATGATGAATCCTAATGGTGTTGGTGACCACCTGAATTTTCCTCTAGCTCCATCAGCAACGTTTTCACTTATCCTGTGAAATATCTCTACAATCTAAGATGAATTGGCAGGAAATTTAGTACAGTCATTCATGTTCACCAGAGGATGCATCTCTGACCGTGGTGATCCTCATTTCCACTAGCATCACTATTATATAAGGCTGGCTCAGTGGTAGAGTGGGTCGTCCAATAACCCAAAGGTTGGCGGTGGGGTGGCCTCCTTGCCACGGCCGAGGTGCCCCTGAGCAAGGCCCAACATCTGTCCCCCTGTGAATCGCTGCCCACCGCTCCAGTGTGTGTATATGGCATCTGTAACTATGTGTGTGTGGTCCTGTGCATGTGCATGTGTGTTCCGACAGGTGCCAGCTGGATGGGATAAAAGCGGAGAAATAATTTTATGTGTAACATGATTAATGAAGTTTCAAAATTAGGTTGACATTTGTGGTTTAGAGTCAAATATCTTGACAAAAAGTGGATGATATGAAATTTGGTACAGACATTCATGATCCCCTCAGGAGTCCAAATTTAAATTTGGTCAACTTGGATTATGACCAAATATTTGCAAAACTAATAACATTCCCATCAGCCTCAGTTTTGCTTTGTGTTTAGTGCAGATTAGCAAGTCTAAGTATACTAACACCCTAAGCTAAGATGGTGTACAAGGTAAACATTATCCCTGCTTAAAATCAGCATTTAGCATTTAGTTGAAAGCCTGGGTGTGTCTAAGGACAACCTCACAAAGACGCTAGCGTGGCTGTAGAGTCTTGTTGCTTCACCAGTTCAGGCGTGTGAGCACAAAGAAAGCTCATAAATATAATTAAGATCTGTTACTGTCTAAAAGCAGTGACACAGTCCAAAGGGGGACACAGAGATGGAAAAAACAAACTAAGAGCGGTGGAGAGAGGCCAAAATGAGCAGAGGGGGACTGGATGGTCTGATGGGAAGAGCGTGTCTAGACGGTTCTTGGCCTGCCTGAGCTCTGCTCTTTGATGTGTGTGCTAGTGATGCGTGCTGCACTCTCAGGGCATGTGTGCAGGGATCTGATGAGGCTTACTCCAGATCTTCTGTTTTTAGACCATCATCTCCGGGTTTATAGTCTCTGTGCCCATCATTCCATCATTCTGCGATCTCTTTACCTATCTTCCATTCATATTCCTTCCACTGATCTCCTTCCCCTTCGTACCCCCCCTCCTCCCTTTCCTCTCCCTCCCTTGCCTTCCCTCACGCCATTTTCCATCCTCTTTGGAGCGCTGGCCCCCACCACATTCCAAGCAGATGTTGGATGTGTGTGCGTATATGTGCGTGTATGAAAGGGAGATTGTGCTTTTCATCAGATGCAAAGACGAGACTCATACCTGGATGCTCTAATTGATTTTCTCTCTGGTTTCCCTTGAGGCCATAACTCTGAAGTCAGCCACTTCCTCTCAAAATAAAACATGACAGTGGTAATGACTCTACCAAAGCATAGAAAAAGTGTATTGTACTGTAAGTGAACAAATGAACAGGGTCTTTAACAATCCAGTTTTAGCAGTGGTGGAAACATTTCAGCGAGTCACACATAAAGTATTACCCCGTTTAAAGGGGGGTTTATAGAAAGGGTGAGGTAGCACTTTCCAGAATCTCCAGAAAATTACAAGGAAGGGAGGGAGGCCAGTGGGAAGAAGGGGGGAGAGAGAGACAGAGGGAGGGAAGGGACCATGGAGGTTTGTCTTCTCAACTGGGAGCTGCTGGCAGTTATTAAGCTATACAACCCACTGAGAAGAACGTACACTCAGAAACTCAATTAAAAATCTGTGGCAGTCAAAGTGTGTGTCTTTCTCTCTGCATTCAGAGAGAAAAAGGGAAGAAATAATGAGCTAAGTGAATTAAACAAGATGACTTAACATTTTCTGCGGTCAGTTTTGTCGTAGTTTGGCGTCTGCGCCTTTAAGTGTTTTGAGGGGAGTTGAGGGGATTTGATGTGATGTCGGAACACACTGGAGAGATGAGTTTTTGGACAAAGGGTAAAGGAATTAATACACAACTCCATGAAGAATACTGTCAAAATGAAGGACAGATGACTCAAACAGAAGTATGAAACATGTGTAGTATCCGAAAATTAAAGAGGAATGAGTGATTCAGTGGGAAGAGACAAAAGTTTGTAGTTCCTTTTAAGAGCTACAATAAAATGGTTCTCAAACTAAGCATGTTTGTTGATAGATACATTAAAAGACAGACAGATAAATCAGTGTCTCAAGTGCTCCTTGGCACACCTCAGTGGAATTAACTGGTAAGCGAAAGAGCTTTATTACACTGACAGCATGGCATGAAGGGAGGAGGTCATTGAGTTTAATATGGCACGTAGTTTTGCTGACATCCTTTTCTCTGCCACTACCTCCAGCGTGTCCAGGCTCAACCCAGCAAAGGAACCATCCTCACCAACATTTTCATCAATCGTCTGTGGAACGACCAGATTAGAGAAGCATAAAAAAGAGAAGTACAGGGTTCTTCAAGAGGATGAAGATGATCTGTCATTTCATGTATAAATCAGCCTATGATTCATGACCAGTGCCTACATTTAAGTACGAACACAGAAAGTAGTCCTGTCTTTGGTGAAGTGAACTGTAAACTTACTGTAATGGTACAAAGTTTTTAATTTGCCTAACAAGATTCTTTCCTAACCTGGACCATACCATATGTGTATAGGGCTGTTGCAATAAGCACAATAATCAAATACTGCTACCAAGAAGCTAACTGTAGTTGATGGCAAGCCACCTTCATAATCACATGTTTCTTTTTTAAGACGAAAAAGATGTCCCAGAGCAGCTGAAGAAACACAACACGGTAGAAGGATTCTCTCAACTATTCAAAATCCCTCAATTGACAGAATCACAAAGACAAAATTGTACTACTATCAGATCTAAAATTTACTTTCTAAAGGATTACAGTACCAAATTAGAGCTCCCGACCAGAAACTGCAACAGTCTTTTAGTATAAAACGCTGACAAACTATCACAATTTGCCACAGCAGTGGCGTCCAATGTCAGTGTTCAGCGGAATGCACGCCATCGTTACCGCATTGTTATTCAGTAGAAGGTTGGCAAAAAACTGGCCCAGGAGGCAGGAGGAAAAATTGCTCAGGTGATTAGTACAAACAGGTACTGGGATAAAACATTAGAGTAAGATGATTCTATTATCCAGAAATTATGATAAGACTGCACTGTTGAGCACTGTTGTAGGTGAACGTCTTCACCATGACAACCCTACATGTTCAGATATTGCTGAAACTAGAATAAAGAAAAACAAACATTGGCATTGAATGTATGTGCTATACAGAAAGTTTCAGTTTGTGGTTTTGAGATATTCTTCCCTTAAACTTCTGCTCCCAGCACAATACAAAGGAGGTGAATGGAAGTTCGTTTCAAAGTACTATTTCTTTGGAAGAAAGTAGAGGTATTGAAAACTGTCCACCGCAGTGTCTGTTTATTATCATGACTAACCGCATTGTTTCTAGAAAGTAATTCTGCTCTTATGTTAAAAAATAAAAAAACCCAAGTCAGACATTTTCTGATTTGAGTGGACTTGACCTTTAATATATTGTCCAGGTCAACACATGTGGACTTGAAGGACTGGTCCACCTTAGTGTTTGCCCTTTGGATGCTACATCTGCTCTAATTGTCCCATCAGACCAATTTAGTTTGTTCTTACAAAATATGACAAAGCTCTGAAACTGGCCTCCCATGAAACAAAACATCTGTAAGTGATTACAAAAATAAAAGTCTGAGCGTTTGAGGGTAAACAAAAGACAAAGAACAGGAAGTGTTCCTGTGGTGCTCGCCACAGCTTTGCAGATACATACCTGCATCACATATCAGTTTATGGGCTGGATGATAATGACTGTTCTGAAGAAAGTCAAATTAGGATTCCCACTCAGGCAGGTGGGAGTGCAGCTTGTGGTGCTGGTTTGCTCATCCATGCAAAGGTAATCTTCAAAGAAGGGGAGCCCAGTTTTGTTGTGCTGAACACCAAAGTCTGCTTGCTTTTCCTGTTTTTTTCCCCAGAGTCCCCTTTGTTCTTTTTCAGAAATTCTCAGGAACATTTGGGTAACATGAAGAAAAAAAGGTTTGAATTCATTATTCTAGTTGGACACAAGTTGTGTTATGATACAGTTACAAGTACTGCAATAATCCTGGTTGCAATACTCAAAATCTATACATTCTTATGTGGATCATTGAAACTTCTTGCATCAACTCACCCAGAAATAAACCCAAGAAATTCAGAGAACTGGGCATTTTTTTATGGAACCAAACTCAACAATGGTGACGCAATTTTGAACTCAGCTTGAACTCAGTGAACTGTATTCCATCATATTGTCTAAACACAGGCAGGTAGCCATCAAAAGTCACAGAGCCACAAAATGAAAAGTGTGCTAATAAGACTGTGAGCCACAGCGACTGCCAGAAATCTGCAGCACACGCTGGCACTGATTCTGAGACCATCTGGACCTCTAGTGGAGGAATGCAACCCAATTCTTCCACAGGATATGGCATCATTTGGTGTTCTCTTGATGGGAACACAAACCGATGGGTCAATTGCCACTTCAGTCGTGCTGATTTGAAGAGGTGTGCAAAAGCTCTTAAATAGCCTTTAGAACTGTTTGTACTTGCGTGAAAGCAATACTCAAGCAAAACCAGAATCTTCAGCTTGAGGCAGATGGGCGCAGCGGGAGATAGAGCAAGCGTAGCTGAAAATCAATAAAGGCATCAAGATAGTGTCATTAAGAGCTGCAAGAAATTACAAAGCAATGGCCAACTGGCTTTTTCTTTTTCTCCAGGTCCAACATTTTTATAAAGAAAACCATATGTTTGGCATCACAACCTCTTAAGCACTCATTTTTGAGGCTTTTTCTATTTGACTGGTTTTCAGTGAAAGGATTTCTTGACATAAATCTGATTCTTGTAACAATATATCTATGCAGGATCAAAATACTCTGTGCTTTGCTGTAGCTCAAGGGGCTGGGTGTTTTCTTTTGAAATAGATCTGCATTTTTATCTCTCAAGAATAGTGTTAGGGTCAACGCCAGAATGATATGCTAACAGCAGGATGCATGTAACGTAGAACACCAATGGCAGCAATGGTGTGGAAGGCCATCTTTTTTCTTCTTTTAGCGATTGGATCAACTTGACTTTGCGTTTTAGTGTTCATCTTTTTACTTGAGCTACTTGTAAGATGGAAGTAGCTCCCGACGGCAAGCACAGAGCCAATTTTTGTGTCTTTAGAAAGATTGAGGTGTAGCTAAACTTTTATTTTAGAAGAAATGGGATCAACTCAACTCAAAAGAGTACAGAGAGAGGTGGATGTTGTGTCCACCCTGGGAGAAATCTAAAAAAAACATTTTAGAATCACTGTCTTGCCTGGAGGTACACAAGAGGATTGATATTTACTCTAAATATAAAGCTGCCACTAGCGTATTTTTAGCTTAGCTTAGCACAAAGACTGGAAATGGAAACAACTAGCCTGCCTCCGTCTAAATGTAAAAAAAACCCCATCTGATTACCATGTTAATGTATATATATGAGTGGTATTTACCCTCCCATTTAACTCTTGGCAATATAGCAAGTCCATATTCCAAAATGATGAACTATTCTTTAGTACAGCCATATAGAGTTTGCCATGAGTGAGTGTAACAATGTAATTCAACTGTCTGCTTCAAGGTCCACTGCAAAGGTCAGTAAATATATTCACTTCAAGTACATTATGAAAAACAGCTGTGTGTCTTTCCTATATCTATGCAGCTGTGTTTTTGGCGTCACAGTGCTGTGGTCAATCTGTACTGTCCGATTCACCACCGCTTGAATCACCTTTTGGCCGAAATACAAGGGACACAGCGTCATGTAGGCAGGTTTTTTACACGCTACTCAGACTCTGGCTTTGTTGCATATGGTTGCGTGCCAGCTTCATACTGAGTTTTGACAAGTTTGCAGGCTTTGGAAGCATGGACTATATCAACTGGTACTGAATTAATTAACTGGATCATTTGAAGTACAGAATCATGGATACACATTGATTTATTTTGGTGTAAAGACACCCACAATGTTGCCCTGCTGTATCACATTGCATCTGGTACAATGAGCTGTTTATTTTAATGATATTTAAACAGATTTTACTAATTTTCTACACAGTTCTGTTTAGTTTTTATCTGGTAGAAGGCCACATAGCTGTGTGTGTACTTAAGACTGCACTTTTTTCACACTGAGGATTTGATGTACTTACAGGACTGGACATGCCATATACAAAACTGGTGTGAAATTGGTGTGCTAATTCTGCTCCCACCCTTTGTCAACAACAGGTGACATGGGCTCACTCTCACACTCTGGATTCTTTAATTGGTTTTTAACTAGCAGCATGGCTCTGGACAAATGGCTGTGTTGGTCAGTCAACCCACCACCTTGACCCAGACTGAAACTATAGCTACTGGATGAATTGCTATGGCATTTTGTACAAGCATTCGTGTTTCCACAAGGATGAAGTCTACTTTAGTCTCTAGTCGACTTTGATTATCCCCGTCCCTGACATTCCTCTAGCGTCACCTCAATTAATTTCAACATTTGATTTTGGCTTTATGACCAAAATACCTGCAAAATGAGTGATATTCCCATCAGGCTTAGCTTGCTAGCAAATGGTAGCATGCTAATTCTAACTAGGGTGGTGAACATAGTGAACATTATAACTGCTTAACATCAGCGTGTTAACATTGCTTTTGCATGTTAGCATCCTGTTGTTAGCACTTAGCTCAAAGCACCACTGTGCCTAAGTATAGCCCCAGAGAGTTGCTAGCGTGGTTGTAGATTTTTAGATAGATACATTTTTAATATATTATTTTATTAGTAGACACAGAAACATTATGGTAGTGGCTTATTGCATGAAAATTGGGTGCCCTGTTTGGGCACAAGGCCAAACCTTCCACCCCCTCCACATCCTTTGGCAACACTTGTAACAAGAGCATATCTAACTGATAAAGAAAGCTCATCACCACGCAGAGACCGTACAGTCAAAACATCTCTGGTAAAAAAATCACAAATCAGACAAGGCGTGTATACCTTATGAACTGTACGATAACACTGAGGGCCACCTGTGCATGCTGGTTCTTTGATGAAAGACAGAGATAGATAAAGGGAGAAGAGGAGGGACAGCTCAGATTTATTAAGGATGGGCTGTCTATATATACAAAGCTCTAGCTAAATTTAAAGTCTGTTGACATGGGACACACATAACCTTTCTCTCCTTTTACTGTCTGTCTGTCACTTTACCCACCCACCCCCCATCCCCAAATATACACACACAAACACACACAGAAATGCTTGGTATGTTTATAGCCCATGGATTTTGAAAGCACAGGCATACAGACAAACGCTCTTTTTGCTTATGCATTCACATAAATATGTACATTTCAACACTAATGCTAAAATGTGGCAACATAAACTCATTAACCGAGGAATTTCTTTGCCTCTCTCTCTCTCTCTCTCTTGCTTTCTGTCTCTTTTGTTTCTCTCTTTCATATACATTCAGTCCCACACACAGTTTGTTTGACAGGCTCAGCCACAAATGGATGTAACGAAGTATTTCCTCTCCAATGCATCTGGGGTATTCAAACTGTAAAGGATGTAAAGGATGTACATTTTCAGTTCAGCGGCTGCTAATAATTTAAGTCATAAAATAAGATAAGATAAGATAAGATAAGATAACACAACATAACATAACATAACATAACTCTGCAAATCCCCTACACTCTAGGGAGCGTTTCAGCATCTTTCAGCTCAATGTTTTGGTTTTATGGCCTACAACTTTATGTTTTGGTCTCTTATTTCTTACAGCATCGTCCACAGCTGCAGCTGTTTCAGTGAAGAAGACCCCGACCTGGCCAAAAAAACACAATAAACTACCTTACCCACCACCAAACTGCAGACAGGACACGATTCCAAATGATGGATGAACTTGCAAAATAATGTCATTTTAAAAAGCAGAAATGGCACATCTGTCCTCTCACAAATGAAAAAATGCACAATTTAATACACTCAGCAGAGTTTCTGCTAAAGTCTTACTTTCTCTGGTATGAGCTAGATTTTGGGGACAAATGGTAGCAAACTATAGACAGCCGTATGACTCTATGGAAGCAGATTGCTGCCATGCCAGAAAAAGAAAACAGATTAGTATCATGTTATAATGTGAAAAGTTTATTATAACAGGATATTGTCACAATATAATGAGATATTTTCATGTTATAACATCATACAGACTATAATACGCTATAATAAGAAACTTTTCTGTTATAACAATATAGTATTTATCTTGTTATAACATACAATGTTTCATGTTAGAAAGTTATTATTTCTATTCATATAATGTGATGTTATAACAATAGAAGTAATCACATTACAGCAAGATAAATAGTATATTGTTGGTTGGGCGGCTGTGGCTCAGGAAGCAGAGTGGGTCATCCACTAAACAGAAGATTGGCGGGTCGATCCCTGACTCCTGCATGTTGAAGCAACCTTGGGGAGAGATTCTGAACCTCAAATTGCTCCCGAAGGAGGATTAGCTCCTGAACCGATGAGCAGTTGGCAGCTTGCATGGCCAGTGCCATCAGTGTATGTATGAGTAAATGTGATGTGTAGTTTACCTTGAGGAGTTGGAAGGTGAGAAAGGTGCTACAGTCCATTTATCACCATTTTTCATGTTCTGACGAAATTTTATGTTTATCTTGTTGTAACATGAAATGTTTAATGTTATAATGTAATAACGTTTAAATTGTTAGAGCATAACGTTCTAATATACTACTAATCCATTATTATTTTTCTGGTGTGGAAGCAATATGCTGCTGTAGTAATATACATTGCTAAGTATGTTTACTGACTTTCTGGCTCTTTTCTACATGTGCTACTGCTACACTACAAAATGTAGAATTATGCTATAATGACCATTTGTGGCGAACGTGCTTGCTGTTCCTAATATTCTGTAACATAAATTGCCTTTGCTTTGAAGGTAGAGGAACATTAGAGAGGTGACGGCATGTATGGAGAGAGAGGGGGGTGACATGCAATTGCAAGGGGCGATTATGGTATATGTCATGCAAGCTTTTGAACCCCTGGTCCACCAGGAAGCCTCCATAACAGCTATTAAATCATCTCATGAGGTCATTTGTGACCTCATGGGATGACATCATAGCAGCACCTTGGTGAGCCCCTTTCCTTTCTGCCACCATACAACATACTTTACCAAACCCCGGCTGTAACAGCCCTCTGCCAGACATCAACATCACAGGACTGACATGCGGACGACACAGCGGCCACATACCAGTCAGCCTTTCATGTCATGACATCACCAGGCTGTCCTCGCCACACTGTTAACGTACTGTAAAATGAGGTGTGAATGGTGATACTCATGCAGGTCGGTGACATGTGGTGATATTACCCATGAGGCCTCATTTATCTTGTTAAATGTTGTCAAAATAGGGAAATATTCCTTTAAATGAGTTTTTAGGTTTGGACAGGTGGAGGGCAGCTGTCATGATCTAAAACAGAAAAAAAGGAGATAATGCTTCTGATGTCTCTGGCTCACTCGGAGGTTATACAGTCATTGTTCAGTCAGAGAAAAAAAAAGCAATAGCGAGGGAGGAGGTGGGACAGGGAGGGGCTCCAGAGCCAAGACTGGAAAACTTCAGGCGTACAGATACACTAGACGAAGGTGGAGCTCATTGTTGGAAAGGCAGCTTTGTCGGTATTACTCCACCCCCTTCTCTCCCTGCCCCCTCCCAATGCACACACAGATACGGTTTTCCTATATTTTCTCCACAGCCTATCATGTAATAGTAGAAACATATGCGCAGTGGTGTGCTGACATGTGCGCAGGCCCTGGGTCCACAGGGAGGGTGAGGGATACATGGTGCACTGAAAAAATACTATTAATTCTACTCCTCCTTTCCTTTTTTCTTTCTGTTTTCCTTAAGTTTCCTCTCTGCTGTGTTGTTCTTTTCACTTTTGACTTGCTGCACGATATTTCCTCGCACGTTCCCTTCCCCAGTTCTAGCTTGTTCCAACCAAACTTGCTGATGTCCACTTTGGTTCTCTGTTTCTAATTTCAGCTGGCCTCTCCAATGCTGCTGTTTGGTCATTTTCCTTTTTGCTCCTTAGCACTCATCCTTGCTTCCTTCTGCTCTCCGCTCGAACTTTTTTCTGTTCCTCCCTCACTTACATTTTTCAACCATTGACTTGTGTGTTGAAACAAGTCGCGCAAAGACTGAAAGATGTTTTTAAAGAGAACAAAACTGCATGACAGCTGCGCATTTGCCTTGGCTCTTGCTTTTGAGCAAATTCCATCCCACCCTTTTGCATCACTCATTGCTCCAACTGCCTCACGTTCTCACAGCTCCCACGTTTTCTCTTTCCGTCACTTTTTTTTCTCCTTCCTCCACCTCCCTCCCCATTTTCTCTTTTTCCTCTCAAAAGCTACTCTCAACTCTCCCCTCTTTTCTTTTCCCCTACTTTATGACCCCTTCCTTCCAGATCCCTCCTCCCCACTTCTCTCACCTCTCTTTTGTAATGTCTCCTGCTCTTATTCTCCCTCCCCCCCCACTTTCTCTGCAACCTATCCTGAAGGTTGGTTTTGCTTCCATTTCTGTCTTGGAAGACAGGATTGTCATTTACTGTGACCGTGAGCCAATATCCTACTGTCAGCATGATTTAAACTAATCAGGGTGATGTGCGGTGCGACTGTGACTCCAAGGAAAAAACAGGGAGGTAACAGATATCAACAATCATGGTAGACAATTGGTATAGACATACACAAAAAGACTAAATGATCTTAAATCAGTTAGAGTAGTGCCTGTCACAGCTATGTCTGACATAGCTTGATGGCAGCTCATTTTCTTTCAGGGTTTGTCTCACGGGTGTATACTTTGGCTGGGTGGGTGTTCACTAAAAAAGGGAGGATGACTCTGGTCTCCGGGATAAGAAACAGACATTCCCTCCACTCGTTCCAAGGGGGAATGTAAACAGCAGCATTTTACAAGAATATGTCATTATTTCTCTCAAGACTTCCTCTCAGTGAAGTTAAATGTGATGATAATAAGAGAAATTCCCACATCACTGAAAAAAATATAAATTATATGAATAGCAGTAGTTGTTGGAAGCTTTGAGCTCTTTTATGAAGTGGGATTGTGGGTCAGAACAATATCGAATGAGAGCGATTATTAACCTATCATTGGCATTTAAAGCCGTATTTAGTCATTTCTTCTTTAGTCAAAATTGATGTGGTTTTTAATCTGTTGCCAACAGTTTTATTTTATTATTTAAAAAAAGAAAAAAAAAGGCCTTGATATTATAAATATTTCTTTTCCTCCCGGTCGCTGGGGCAGCAGAGGAACCACAGACAAAGTAAACAAAGTTGAGCCGTAACTTACAAGCCATGGGCAGATGTATTGCATGGGCCTCATGCAAGAAACATTCGTGCAAACATTTGTCCTTAAGTGGCACGTGTGACGTGTGATTTTAACAATGTTATAATATTCAAGATGTTCTTGTATACAATACAAATGAAATGTATGATCCCACTTGTTGGATGAGTCACATACAGAGTCTGGCTGTCACCATAAAGGACAAAGAGCTTAATTAATAATCATAATGTGTTAAAGGTTATGATCAAATATGACACTGAAATGAACTAAAATATGAAATGATACTAAAATCTCAAACTGACGGATGACTTGGTGTCTTTATGCAGGTGTATAGGTACCATCCTCCATTTCACTTGACAGTGTATCATCATCTAGTGTCGCATCCTATTGACCACTTGTCATATTAGGCATGAACCACTGACCTGTTGTTGGGCTGCTGTATTAAGAGTCTTCTAATACCACTACTGAGATCTGCTAATGTCTGAAAGCAGGACAGTATGAAATCTTTCATTTTACACAGTGTTTTACTCTTTACCATGATAAAACCAAAAGAGAGAACACATGGCATATGATCTACAGAACAGATATGAAAGCTGTAGCAGACAAAACACACACACACGCAATTTAACTTAAACAAAGAAACCTCAACGAGGAAAAAAAGTCATCTTTTGTTGATTCTGTCAGCCCCTGCGGACAAAAGCGGTTAAGTTTCCATTGTCTTGTTTCATTGATTTTTAGGGGAAACCGACTGAATCTGACCTGATTCCAGGCATTAAATTATTATTATCATTAAATTATATTATAACTGCAGCTTCTCCTCTAATGGTCTTGTTTGTTTATGTATGTCTTATAGATGCATCCATATTAAGACTGTTTCACAACCAGTTAAAAGCTCCCTGCAGTACGATTAAGTTAGACTTATGAATGATGGGATCCTACATAAACACACTCTCCTGCCAAAGTTGCTTTGGAGATTTCTGCATTCTTGTTTTTTTCTCGAGTTTCTCACTGGTTTGAGGTGGGTGTGAAGTCACATACTGCCGTACACCAATCAGGATTTAGCAACATTGGAATTAAAGTGTGATGACAGTTGTGTGTGTTGTTTGTTTAAGTTGCAACCGCTGTCAATCAAATTAAATGAAACCACACCCACACAGTCCTGATAAAGCAAATTAGTTTTGAGTGTTAAGTGCCTAATTTATAATAACTAAGGATGTCTGAAAACTTGGCTCTTATTGTTATTTGTTAATGGTATGGAGAAATATAAAGGGGCTTTAAGAATCTTCCATCGTTAATCAGAATGAACAACCACCCTCCATCTATTTAGGGACAGTTTTCAAATTTAGCAAATGACAGGGGAACACTGAAATCGTGTGAGGTTGAGGCTTAATTACTTTTAGCTTCTGGGGTCAAACAAGACTCTAAATCACTCTCTTGTGGATGCTCGTCTTTAACACTGTTCTAAAGCTGCGGTCGCAGTGGATGGATGTGGCCAGGATGCTGCCTGTTTTGTTTTGAGCCACGGCTTTTGGTAGGTGACACTCAATTTAGGTGTCAGGTGATATCAAATTAAACTTGACTTATGGAAACACTGGGCCTGCCCAGAACGTTTCTTTTTAGGTGGGTCTGACCACAGCTTTAAAAAAAACAAAAAAAAAAACGTGAAAAGTCTCTTCACTTTTGCTAGAAAAGGGGTGAGAGAATGGATTTCATTATATAGTGTCAAATGACTCTCCCTTTCTTCTAGCCTGTCTGAGGTGTGGTAGATGTTTAAATTCCTGAGCTTGTCCCTGCTCTATCTTGTTCTGCCCCGGCAAAGCCTCAGGTCAAGGCACAGCACGGCAAGTCTGCAAGGGTCAGGTCTTCATATTAGCCTCACCACCTTCCTCTGCTCCCTGAACCCAACCCAATTCAGCCAAAAGCATCAGGTATCCCATCCAAATCCACAGAAATTACCTTGAAGCAGAAAATGTTCCTTTTCTTTTTCTAGCAGTGCTGACAGAAGTACATATTACTTCACGTTTTAAAGCTTTTGAAAACTGAGGTTTTCTCGGGAAACCATCCTGTACTTAGTGGAAAACTCTCTTGAGGGGGTGCGATTACCCTGCAATAAAGTTTCTTCCATGATTCAGCAAGCTTTTCCATTAACAGTCCAGTTTCAGTGGTCACATGCAACTTTTCAATAAAATAAATGAGTCAACTGGAAGTTATATGTCAGTCATGGCAAAAACGCTTTCACTTGAATCGCTTCAAGTCCTGTCAAACGTTCAAAATCTGCACTGCTCTTTTGTTCCTAATTTACCTCTGACATACGGTGATAGGCATCTTGTGGCTACATTTCCTCCGTATTTGTATTATGTGATGTGGCTTGTTGCAGGCATGTTTTGCCCCTCACTCTGAAGTTCTCCCAAGCTCCAGGACATGGTCTTTAGCACCATTTAATGAGCCTCAACTTAAGCTGCCTTTTTACAGTGAGCTGTAAAGCCAAAACAATACGACATCATTAGTGTTTTTTCTCATGAAATGCATCTATTTTTATATATCGGGAAAAAAGGAAGTTTGCGTGTTATATCCACAATAATGATGATTAATTGAGGAAATCCTGTCAAACGAGAGTCCCTTCACACTGCTGGTTTCAAGTCATTTTGTCGTTTTTTCACTGAATCTCTAACAATAGTTGTTTTGTACTTATTCTCCTCTTTTTGTTGGCAAAAACAAATCCAACTTTATTAGAATAATCTGGTTTTGGACGAATGTGGCAGAATATTTTCTTGGTCTCTGCAGGGTAAGGGTCTTTTTTTGGTCTTCTTAACCATTGTTGTCGTCAAATGACTTCATGAACATTCTTGGAATTTGATTGATGGTCAAAATTATAGGTTAATTATTGATTGGCAGTATGAGCTGTGGCCACAGCAAGACAGGCTGCAGAGATGTAGGGCAGGCCAAGTAGCATGAGAGCACCAGAAAAGACCCAAAATAAGACACTGGCAATAATGCTCTTTGGTGAGAACCCACTGATTTAGAAGGGTGTGAATGCATAAACCCTTTTTTGTGTTTTTCATCTAACATGGGTAACTTTCAGTTACATTGTGACAAACTGTTATTTCATTGGTTCCAAGTGGCACCCTTTGCCACAAGGTGTTGACATCTCTGTCTCTCTCACCTGGAAGGGAACAATGAACCACGTCAGCTGGAAAGATTCTACTGCTGATTACATACCAGTTTTATACCTGCATCTTTCTCATTCATTGGGTCAGCGTTTGCACGCATTCTTAAACATCAAATTCAAGAACTTTTAAGGACTTTTTAGGCCCATTACTCTCAAAATCAAGGACCTAACACAGCATAGTTTGAAACACAAGATTAATAACTATTGCAACAAAACATAATGAGTACTAGCAAAAATGAAACAGTGAAAGAAAGATGCAAATGCGGGAGAGACACATGCAGAGAGTGGGACATAATTCAAGCACTATTAATGACCCGTGTTTATATTTCAAAAGCTTTAAAGGCCTTGATTTTTTCCCTGTTTTGGATTTCATGGACCTTTGGGAACTATGGTTGATGCAAAGGGGGCGCCAATATTATACTGAGCGTTCCAGCAAAAACATGCACGGTCACCCGAAAAAAAAACATTTCTACTGTTCAGCTCACGATCGTTGCAACAGAGCAAAAACTAATCACGTGCTTGATAACTTTCCAGTTTGTTGTAAAACCATGTCTAAAATGCTGCACAGCGTGCAGCTTTCAGACTCACGGATCTGTGAGTCAAACTGAACCTCCTGGATAGTATTTCACATCTTATAAGTGCCTCATGCGACATGCCCAGCAACTGAGGCTCTTTCATTTATTAAACTCAGGGCCGGTTTTAATCTAAACACCCTCTGGGTCTCCGGGGCAGCTGAATTAAAGCAATATGACATTCTTCACTGATCTGGCTGCAAGATCATTTGTCCATGATAAATCCAGTTTTGTGTGATCGGGTGCATTACCACATAAATGAATGATCACAGAGAAAGATAAAGGCGACAAAGAGTTGTACTATTAACATATATGTAAGAGTAATAGATAAGTTTGACTTTTATAGGTCAGGATTTTTCTCATCTATACTACAAAATGATGAATGTATCCACTCTGTAGAGTGTTTTTGAAAAGCTGGATACAGTAAGAAATGCATACGGTGATCACAGTAATGATAGAGGGTCCAACAGGAGGACAGGACTAGTAGTGGGGTGCATGGCTGAGCAGGTCAAGCGGCTAAAAGGCCCTGTTTACAGAATCCACAGTCTGCTAAAGACATCAGAGTCCTCTACCCTCAGCTATCAACGCTTCCAAGAACGCTTACACATAATTTCCGCCATGACATTTTAGTTTAAAGTTCTTACACACACACAGACAAGAAAAAGTCATGGTCGCAGAATGAGTACATTTCTTTCACAAATATTATGGCAACACGCTATAAAGTATTATAAATAAAATTCCTATATGGATTGGATTAAATGAGTCTTGCAGATAAAGAAAGTCAGTCCAGACTGTAATTAAAAGGCCCAGTGGGCTTGTGGGAGAGTGCTGACGTGGATGTTTTGCCTGAAAAGAGATGCTTTGCAGTTGAGTCATCCCAGGCAGTAGGAACCATATCCTGGGCAGGCTGAGCCCCTCTGACCCCTCCCTGGTTCTCCCCCAGATGCCTCCACTCTGCTTCTGATTTACACCATGTTTCCAAATGGACTCTTAGCTGATCCGCTGGATGTCACCCCTCCTGGGAGGTCATCCCAAAATCATGACAAAGATTTGCCCCCCCGGTAGGAAGTTGGCTCCGTGTGCAACTCGAGAGGGTCTCCTCACTGAGAGATGGAGGCCGTCCATTGGTTGTTGCTGGAAAAAGCAGACAGGTGTGGGTCTGTTCCTCATAAACTACCTCTAAACAGGGCCACAGACCCCCAGAGGAGGCCTGACACCTACACATGTGTGTAACTGCAAGCACACACACATAACACACCTAAGGTTGGCCGGGTGGGTGGGCCTGCTGTTTACTGAAACAACAGGAAACATCACGGCTGTCAACATTTCAGCATTCTGATTGTTTGTTTCTGGTTCAGCGTTCCTCTGCTCTCTGTAGCCTCACTTTTAAAGAGACAGTGCACCCAAATGACCACATGAAAACATTTCTCACTTACCAAGTGATACCCAGTCATGCACATAGAGTAAAGTTTGTTCTACTCAAAGCACTGCAAAATTGCATTGAAAAAAAAATGTGATTTTCCAGCAACAGTATCCACATTACTTGGAACTGACCCTTTAAAACCTCAGTGATCCTTTAAAGCATTGGCAGGGAGACATTTTTCCATCTCCAACAGGCCCCTAAAGTTCTCCATGCACAGGGCTCCCTCCAACCGCCGCCATTTTTGAGTTTGCAATAAATCTGTCTGCCTGTCACTTACTCTTGAATAGAATCTTTTTTTAAAATCTATATTTTGTGTGCATATATATGTGCATGCATATATATACAGCTTGTGTGTGCAAGACATGCTGATATTTTAACATTTTTAAGTCAAGTTTTTGGTCATTTAAAGGATTATATCAGTGATTTTTCATGATTTGTTTAATTTACTAAAAATCATATATACTTTACGTTATAGCCCAGGATTTTGCAAGATATGCTTGTTGTGTTTTCGGCTATTTTAAGCAGCCATTGCATTCTATTTATTATCCTCAGTGTTAAAATTATTTAGCACTCCCTTGAGGAGTGTAATCATGATTTTTAGTTCAGCGCTTAAACCCTCATAAAAAAAAACTAAAAAAAAAACTTGTATGGCCCTTAAAAGGATAAGTTATAAGAAAGATGTTCTATATTTTATGACTGTCACAGCAACTTCCAACAAGAATTGTATCTATGAAAGTAATTTCGCCTGTATCCAAAGTTTGTTATTCTTTATTTCTCTTTTCAGTAAAACTTCATTGTTGTACAAACAGTATTAAAACACATCAGTGATCCACATCATTCCACTGAATGACATGTTCCTTTATAACATTGAACACAGTCACTGTTTATTTTGAGTAAATCCTACATTCATCATCCTGCTGCCATTGCTCACCAAATCCACAGCTGAAAATATCCCTCAACAAATACACTCATTACGACAAATTATATGGGGCTCATGCTCTATCACTTAGCATTTGACTAGCTTAGCTGTGGTTTAGAACCGGTCCAGTTAAACCAGAACTTATAAAACGCAGCTGCATGCTAAACTTTACCCGACTGCTCCGTCAGGTCAGCTGAACCGCAGCTAAGTTAAGTAAGAGAGTTGATTGAGAAACCATCTTTCTAGTTTTTCCTATCTGAAAACGTTATGCTGACAGAACATCATTCATAGTTTTTTTGCACTTGTGATTATTACTACCATTATCTTATATTCTAAATATTTCAGTGAAATGTACGTGATATTGTATTAGCTTACACTGTACATTACAATACATTACAATACATTACCCTTGCAAACTGATATGTCTTCTTGCAAGGTGGGCAAGTGGTTGTAATGTCAGAAAATCAGTAACTCTGTTCCTGACACCAAATATTCAATAGAGGAAGAAGAGACACCTTTAATTGAAACTGCAATACATACAGGTTTGACACTTGATTATGGTATTCTCTTCAAAGGAAGGTGAAGATGTTAAAACATTCGACATTTTAGAAATGATTAAAAATTTTAGCTGGAAGAAGAGCTCTAAAAATCTGAAGAAATCTGTACTCACACCTACCTTTACAACCTTAAACTTAGGTTTAAGTTAAACTACAGATACAGAAGTTTAGGTGATTTCTACAGGAAGCAGCAACCAGGTGTAGACTGAATCATGGATGCAGTTTGTTTTGGTGTTTTTTTGGTTTTGTTTACAGCAACAAAAATATAGAATATAGCGAGTGTTATCCTTTAAATTTGTAAAATCCCTAAAAAAAGAAATATTTTGGTATTGTGGGAAATACGTTTATTGGTTTTCTTGCCAGGGGTTCACTTTGGATTTTGTATGGATCACAAAAACAATATATGATGTGTGAATTTACAAGCTTCAGAGCCACTAGTAGATAGATTTATTTAACCTTTGGACAGGTTAGGCCAGTTGTTTTTCTATCTTTATGCTGACCTAAGCTTCTTTAATACTAACTTTCTCCTGGTGCACAAATATGAAACTATCAATCTTCTCATCTAAGCCTTGGCAAGAAAAAAAATAAGTTTATTTCCCAAAATGCCTGTTCCTTTAAAGTTTTGCCCAGTTTCTTGTGTCTTGGGTCTACAGAAACCAGCAGGCCATCTGGCTTCCATGCCTCCCTTCTTCCATATTGCTGCATTGTACTCCCAAAACCAAAGTTGTGTTCCCACTTTTCATGTGTCTGTCTCATGTCTTTTTGAGTCTCTTCTGTCTAAAATTCAAGGATGAAGTTTCCTTCTTTTTCTGGCCACCCACTTTCTTCCTCCCTTTCTACCCCTTTTTTTTGCCATTCAGTACCTTTTCCATCTCTCTGCAGTTTGTGTTTTCATTCCCCTCCTCCTCCATCTGCTTTACTCCTCCTCCACTCTCCCTTCCTCCTTCACTCCATGTGTAAATGGCGGGTGGAGGGGGTCTGGGATGGTGGGAAAGCTGCTTGTCGGAAGTTTTTTTCCCCCTCTGTGTTAACGTGTTCACCGGCTGGACAGCACATTCTTTCCACCTCTGTCGGCCTCGCGGGTCAAGCAGAACCATACCCCCCCCCTTTCTCTCTGTCTTTCTCTCTCCCCTGGTTAATACACTGATATGAGCTGCTGGAGTGGGAGCCTCAGATGTGGTGGGGGTTGAGGTGGGTAGACATTTTCAGTTGAATCACACTTTCCAGCGGTTTCCCCCTCCTGTGTTTTTCAGGTGCTCTCTCTGAAAAGAGAGAAAGAGTTAAAAAAAAAAAAAAAGAGGAAAAGGTTTTAAATATAAACATATGTGGCACACCAGTAACGTGAGTGTTTCCATTCCAGACACTTGATTTATGTCTGCCAGCTAAAACACAAGACGCAGGATAAAGAGGAGGGGGTTGGATGAGATAGATGTGGTCAGAATGGAAAAGACTGGGGATGGAGGAAAAGATGGCGGACGATCGTTAGATTACAATAAATGCAGACCTCTCTAAAACATGTCTCTTTTGTCTTTTTCTGTCACTCACACACATGCACAAACAGCAACACGTGCTCGCAAATGAGCTTGCAAATCCTCTCATGGCTGAGCAGTCACCGAGACAAGATCTGGAGAGTGTTGACCGTCCCTGTTAACATCTGTAGAGTGTGCGCAGCCAGTTTGTTTACTTTATTAAAAGTAGGATATCTCCTTGTCATTCCCTTCAGTGCAGACACAAGCGCGGAGCCATCATGAGAAAGCGAATAGAGACATGCTGTACAGTATGTGCTTCAGGGGTGAGTCACCAGGTACTTAGGGAGACATTTCCCTCATTGTGGGTTTTAAACAGTCCATCGCCCTCAGTAATCACCAATATGGACACAAGCACAGACACTGACTAAGCCTGACGAGAGACGATCCAACAGCTGCCGCGTAGAAGTAATCTGAATAAATCTAGACTCGAAATGCTGTGGGAGGGCGGGGAAAAAAAAAAGAGGCACAGCCTCTTGTTCTGCGGTCCATTCTACATTTTCATGACATGGTTCGGATTAAGTTTTGGACAGGACGAGGTAGTCATGAATCTGTGATGTGGCAACACGTTGAGGTCATGACACAACATTTTTAGTAAATTGATACATCAACCTGGAAGGGCTTATCATCCCCAGGGAGGTTTGTGAAGAACAAACACACCTCAGTCAGGATGATGTGATTTGATGTACAGTGTGTTTTACCAGACTCTAAGGAGCCGGGAGGAAGAGCTGTGGGGCGTGAATGTCCAAAGGGGGGGCGGTGAAGATGGTGCCTTTTTGTGGTTTATAGTTTGTTTAAGGTGTAGTGTGGGTCAGATCGCCTGGCTGATACCTGGGGTAACTTAAACCTCTCTGTATACATGTGGCCTAAACCTGAGAGAAGTATGTGAGAGAGAAGAGTGAGCTCATTTGTTTTTGCCTGAGGTCCTGGATGGCGAGGGGTCAGGGGTAGACGCTGTCAAGTGAAATGGGGGATGGCTGAGGGTAAAGTAGGGAGGGGGGTAAATGACAAGTATTTAGTGAAATCAGCAGGTAATAAGAAAGCGCTGAGTTCCTTTCTCTGCCTTTTATCTCAGTCACAAGAAAGTGAGCATACTATCTCTCTCCATATTCTCTCCTGCTTTCTCTCTTTATAATCTACACTCAGACTGAAACCCACTCAAACAAACACACACTGCATCATTTGCTGTAATAACACATGCGAGTTGAATGACATGCATCTAACTGCCGACCCATGCTGTTTAAAGTTACACAAGTGAACTGTGATTGTAGGACCATGTGAAAAGTAAAACAGTAGTTCTCCTTTAAGAGTAGGTATACCATGCTTTTGTTTATTTTCCAAAAGAAATCAAATCCAACAGAAAAAAACTCAACAAAAGTGGTCCTTGAAAGGCTCAAAACATTGGTTCAGATGTCTCCGTGCTTAGAGGTCCCACAGATTTGCGGGGGAGTAGGTATAGAAAAGAAAAACAAAAGTCGCTGAAACACAGGAGATGGGTAATTTCATAAAACTTTGGCTGTCTACAGGATTCTGTTCCCTCCACACATTTGTTGATTGATAATGGCTGCCATCTGTATTTCTATGGCAAAGAGGGCACTAAACAGAGGTGGTTGAGAAATATGTATCCAAACATGCACTGCTATTATAGAAGAGCATCAAATAATGTACTCAGCTTCCATTTACGAACTCTTTAACCTTCTTTAATACCAAAATTTACCTCATCAGATCAAGCACCTTTGAAACCCATGCACACTGTCCACGTGATAAATGCACAACACCATCTGTTATCACCAATAACAATGTACAGTTGACATCAAGTAAAAGTGGCAGGGGTTCAATAAGGACATATAAGATTCATTTGCATACTGTCTGCCAAATTTAATAAAATTATCTCATGGGAAACCCCCTAGTCCCTCCTCTCTGGCGTCTAAATAAAGGGATATTGATTAAACCATTGCTCAAAGAAATTAAGCTTTTTTCTGATATTCTTTACAATCAAGGCTCAGAAGTCAAATTTTCCCTTCATTTCTTAAGTCTTGGAGAGAAGCTACAATTAACTGATGATCTCTCCACCAATGGTCTATTGCTATCTGGCTACAGGTCTTTCCATAACATGCGCTTTCAACTATGTCCCGCATTCCAGATGCTTTTGATCCCACAGTATTTGGTTAAAAAGTATAACAGTCTTTCAAATTACATAGTGAATTCCATTGAAATTTGTAGCACATTGTTGGAATCCCATCTGCGTGACTGAATCAAGTATTTCGAAGAACATTCATTTTAGAAAACTCCAGGTCTTTCTTGGTGTATCGCTCTCTCCTTTAGCAGAAACGCTCTATATTGAAGTTGATCTTGACTTTTACGCTGATGACACCTGAATCTACACTTCTAATTGTGACCAATGATGACAAGAACATCGAGAAGTGTGTTTCTCTCAAGGCAGAAATTAGATGCATTTTAATGTCCTTTTCAGACATGGAACACGTAATATTACTGGCTTGTGATGGGGTTTTGTCATCCAGACATACAGCAGGTGTCTTTTACATTAATGTTCTCATTTTCTATGACAATACAATTATGAAAAAAGAGACATTGCTTGTGGGATGTTTGGCACGTGGTGCAGGAGTTGTCTTCTACACTGTGGTTTCTTACACGATTTTTTTTAAATTAATGTTGAAACAATAGGGAGGGATTGGTGGTCTGATTATTACTGTGGTTGTACAAGAGGTTTTCTCGACCTCTATTACCACAGGTCGATCTGCTAAAATGGAAAGGAATCTGATATCCCACAACTACTGCAAGTGCACAATGTTCAGTGTCCTTCTGACACTCTCTATTAACAACAACAACAACAACAACAACAACAACATGGCCATCTCTTGCCAGAATCCTTCAAAGGTGTGAGATAAAGTGTACTTCTATGCTGATGACACCCAAATCTATGTGCACATGATCACTACTGATGTGTTGTTTGCAGTCAAATGTTGAATATATTTTGACAAATACAAAGATATTTGTCTCCTCTACAATCACTGGCAGAATCTAGTAAGATTAATCTTCCTTGCTTGTGGTCCAAATCATAATTTTAATCCTGGCACTCAATTCTTGTTATTGAAACCAAGAATACTGCTGCTTTCTAGCTTTATAGGTATCCCAAGTCTAAATCAGTCCCTGATGTTTGTAACAAATACCATGAGTCTCTGTACTGGGCTCTGAGTAGCAGGATTAAAAATCAATGGACTAGTGTGTCTACAGAGTTCCTGCAGTTTGTGGTCATTGACTGTTGATACTGACGCAATGTAGAGGAGGTTCTCCTAGACAATGGTAGCATAGGGACAACAAGAACAACTGGTGCTTCTTTAGACTGAAGTTGTCTGAGTTAGATGAATTAGATGATTAAAGGGAAAGTTTAATTATCCCTGTGGAAAAAACAGCTATTTTGGTAAGAGTCTGAGTCAGTCAACTTTCTTTTAACTTTTTACTACACATGTTCTGTTTCTGTCTCGCCTATAATGTACTTTAATGAACTTTGAGTTCATTAATGGTGATCCAAAGATCACTTTCCTTGATGAGGTTCTTTAGAAGTGTCAACATGTCAATTTTAGCCAATCTTAAAGATGATAAGGACGTAACTGCATGTGTCAGAGTGTGCAAAAATCAGATTTTGCTTACTTTTATAATAATAAAATCATTGCAGAAAAAGACTTTGAAGTGTTTTCTTTTATTATTAATTGTAGCTATATTTTCAATCAAATGGAGACACATGGCAACATGATTTCATGAATATCTGAGGGTAACATTCACAGACTTTGTCTAAAATCCTGCTCTATGATTCACAGGTTCTTTTAGTGGTCCAAGCATCACTCCAAGAGTCTCCTCTACCAAACCTGATTGCGTCATCTCATGAGTCATTCCCCCCCCCCCACCCCCCTTGGTACTGAATCTGGGCATTACTCAACCTTCAGCATCAGAATGTCTCTGCACATTTTCTCCCTCCATCAACAAGAAAATGCAGTTTTTACAATTCACAATCCCCCCATATGAATGGAGGAGTGGAAATAGCAGGAAATAGCAGAAATGCAGAGGCAAAGTAGAGATTGTGTTGTTTGATTGAAAACAGCTTGTTGGTCTTCATTACCGTGATGTTTTGAGAGAAGGCAAGGCTGACTTAAGACTACAGCTGGGAATTATTTTGTTCCACGGCCTTTGCTGATATTCTCAGAGATGATTTATAAACTCACAGCTGTGTGTATAACTTGCTCGTCATTGGACATGTTTCTTTTTGGATGGACAGAGCACTGTCATGTTCAAGATATTATTTGTTTAATCACCGAAAAGGGGACAATTACAAAAATAAACATATTTGCTGTGCATAAATAATACAAAGTGTAGCTATCAGTGCCAGTGAGTTGGCATCAATTATTCGCACGGCAACAAGTGAAAGTTCAAGCCAAGCAACATGAGCAACTTGCCCAATTCTAGCATGATACAAGTGTGTAAACCCTCTACAGAAGCCAAACTCTGACACAAGTGTTTTAAAGCTTACAACACAAACTGAAGAGTAATAAATCAAGAGGACTAAAATCCAATAACATGGAAAATATGAGACACTCTCATAATCTCAAACAGGAGATATAGAAAAAAGCACGACTCCACGTCATGGTGCCAAATCAAACAATGTGCTTTGGGCAGAGCAGCTACAAAGTGGATTCATGCTCAAAGTTTCCAAAGCAAAGATATTCTTAGCTAACATTTGTTGATTATTTAGTTGTAACATTAAAGCCAGGTTTTATTTATTTTAACTCTTCAAATCTGGTAACTCATGCTAGTAATGGTTTCCTTGGGGAATCCTTCAGCATAAGAAAGGAATTTATCACCCTGTGAGTCAGACCTTTTTCCACTTTTCCAGACTGAAGGAAGGATAACCCCATGGGGGTGGAGGCCTTGTTCTGACTGTTGGCTGGGGGGTGGGAGTTTGCTACTTCACCACAACACCCCTGCCTTTAAACTACTTCAGCCTTTTTTCCTCTACTCATGACCAAGTGGGGCAGATGATGGTCACGGAACACCTCGCTGTTTCACATGAACATTGTAGACAAGTTTGTCATGATGGTGAGTTACAGTAAGCAATGATGTCATGCGATGGTACCCAGAACAAGACAGGGAGGAGGAGGAGGAGGAGGAGAAAGATGAAGAAGAAGAGGAGGGAGCAGGAGAGAATGACAGACAGATAGACTGGTTATGTGGCATGGCAATGTCTGTGGCTGTGGTGGTAATGCATCCCAACTCAGCAGAGTTCAGGATCAGGGTTCTGGAGAGCAGTGCTCTGCTGCGGTCCGCTGTGCTCCACAGGCCCTGCTGGAGACAACAACATTACAGGCTCCTGTGGCTGAATTAGTGGGTCACACTACACTCAGTTTTAGAGACAAACCGCCTTCATCATCTCCTGTACTTACAGTACACGTGGGCTCTGGAGACCACTGTATATCCCACATGCTCCCCCTCCCTCCTTTCTCTTTCTCTTCACTTTTTATGACCTTCAATTTCTTGTTCTCTTGCGTCACATACTTGGACTCCCTTCTACAACTAGCCCCCCTTCTCACATCAACTTTTCTCCTTAGTCCCTACTGTAAACTGTCTTCGCTTCTTCGACGCTAGCCCTGAAAATGGAGCATGAAACCAGACAACAGCAGAGTGAAGAATAAGAAATGACGGGTGGTTTTGACGGGACACAAGATAATATGATAGTTTGGCGTCTGTTTGAGTGATTTGCATCGAGGGAGAGTGGAAGTTGATCATAAAATACTAAACGAGAGGTTAGGCTCAGATTTTGTTTGCCAGAGCATGTTGCACTATTGGAACAAACATCTGGCAAACAGCTTTCTCCACATCCCTTCAGCCTCTCTTCTCTTCCTTGTATTTCCTTCTTTCAACATTTCACATCACTACAGTTCTGCACAAATGTGAAGTGGAAGAGATACTGTTAAACTGTACGTGTACTGTACTTTGGGTTACTCCCTTTTTATTTGCCTTCATCTTACAGATTCATACGATCCAGTAAATGTACTCGCATTAAATACACGAGTACAGCATAAATCAGGAAGTCTGATTAAGATTATCTTTCTCTTCTTTGGTGGTTTTATAACAGCCATAAAAGGGTCCAGTTGTCATGATTTGACAGGCAGTCACTTACATGATTTCATATCACCAACTAAAATACACACTATGTAAAGTGTCTCCCCCTTGTGGAGAGAATGAGAAACAAACTCACGACAGCGCCAAATCTCCTTTTTCGCTCCCTCGGTCCCTATCACAGAATTTCCAGAAGCAAAACATCTAAACAGACAACAGGCAGAAAGCTTGAGCTTCAACAAACAACAACATAAATAAAAGTTAGAGCAATAAATCTGGTGGTGTCATTCTTTGGTTGCAGGGAACATGTAACTAACTAAGAGTGTAAATCTTAAAAACACTGCATCAGCTTGGAAATGAATTAAACATTGAAAACTCCCCAAAGAATTTCGTTTGGAACATCATGTGATTTTTTTTTTTTTTTTTTTTTTTTAATGAAACCAAGAGCCAGTGTTTGGCTTCGAGTTACTGTGCCTAGGTCATGGTTTCTGATTCATTAGTGCTCTCGCAGAAAAGTGTTTACACAGGTTGGTTGTTCATTTCATCTTTGTCTATGTTCCTCAGATAAACACACTTTTTCCTCTCCTTTCTTTTGCTCTTCCCCCTTTTTTCTCCATACTGCTGATGTGTCACCAGCCCCCCTATTCTTCTGCAGCTCCCCCCTTCACATACACACACATACACACAGACACAAATACACATACACACACATTGGCTCTAGCGGTTCCAGATGTGTGCAGGGATGATGTCATGGCAGACCGGAGGCATTGGACTCTGATCCCTCTCTTTTTCTCCAGAAAACATTCATCACAGACGAGGGAGCACGAGGCGGAAGAGCGAAGCGTTGATAAGTTCCCAGACAACATTGTTGGTTTACATTGCTTAAAGCAGACCTATCTCGCTCTGATTAGTTGAGTGGGTTGGTTTTTCTGAGTCACAGCCTGTTTGTCATTGTACTCCCAATGGACTTCTCCACCATCTGACCCTACAGCCTCTGGAAAAAGTGTCTACATGAGTATTTATGTGCATATCACAGCCCTGGATTACCAATTGTACCTGAACATCCCAAAACATGAGTACATCAGTCCTGAGCAGATGTGATTTTGTTCAAAAGGGGGTTAACTACCAATGACACTGAGAGTATAAGAGGAGGAGGAGTCTGTGAGTGTTGTGGTGGTTGCTACACGACTGCAGCGTAAATAAATTGCAAGAGAAAAAAAAAGAAAAAAGGCCATGTAAACTCTGGTCCTCAGTGTGAGGCCTGTCTGAGATCTCTAGGGGATCGTGAAAAAAGGGGGATGACTAGTGAGGGATAACATGAGCTGTCCCTAACCCTGTTACACACCCTAGCTGGACCGGAATTTGGGCCTCAGACACCAGCTGGAAGGAAGAACTCACCTACCACCCTGTTGCACTCTCGCAATAATGCCAGTAAAGGGGAAAGAAAGACTTCAAGCCCTGTGTGATGACTAAAACAGGACATCAGAGCAAACACAGTGCACTTACAGTGTGTGCAAAAATAAAAAACATACACAAACGCTCTTGTTGAATTAAAGCAAAATTAGTAACCTTTCTAACATAAAATCATTTTGATGCTACACTGACATAATCAGGTGAATGATGTCATTCTCACTCTACGTCCCATACACTTGTTCCTGCACTTTCCGAGCACAATCATCCGTGAGAAGTACAAATTGCTTTACAGAAGGAAGTCACACACCAACTGTTTCATTGTTGTTGGTGAAACTGGATCATAATTATGGAGAAAAAGTTTTCTTCCTTCCCGCTTTCTGCTATTGAAGATTTACAGAGTTTCCTGATGGACAGTAAAGCAAACTGCTGCCAGCTGTAGCTGCTGTTAGCTAAAGTTGTTATCTAGGCTGTCCAGACTGTGAGCTAAGAACTCTGGGGGAGTGTTAGTATGTGTACGCAAAGTCAGACTTCATATTAAATGTGCTAATGCTAATTTAATTTAAAGTTGCACTAATAAGTGTTTAACAAGCGATGATGAGGAGGAGGATACTCGTATTGTTCAAGTCACTGAGAATTATCACCTGATCACCTGACCTTGCAGTTCAACAGCTTTACGGAGCATTTTTATGTCTTTCAGCCTGTTGTTTTGGTTTTACAGCCCGCTAGTTTACTGTTTTGATTGAATCTCAGAAGCTGTTTTCAGAAAAGCTCTGAAAAACTGACTGTATACTACCTAACTAACCTAACCACCTAATTACACAAGTAACAGCAAACAGACACAAGTTAGGGACTAGCTAGGTGAACATAATGGAACATCTACCTCATAATCACCTTAGACACAAACATAATTTGTTTTTATGAAAGCTAATACTACTTATACTATAATGCTATATCTGCTGTAAACAGGCAACTGTTCTGTAAAATATTTGCCATGTTAGGTTCAATAATAAATCTGCTGTCTTCCAGTGGCCAAAAACACAGTCGTTGCAGATTGAAATGTGTCCCACATTGTGATGTAAATGGGGATGAAGGAGCAACGCACAGCTGCAAAACATTAAAAACAAATTGCGGTGATGAGACAGCTCCAAGAACACCTCCGAAAACACAAAGTACCTATTAAATCTGTGGAAAAACATGTTGCTTTTTCTTTGTGCAGTTTAATTATTTGTGGCTTTCTCAAGTTGCAGATTGATTTGCATCCGTCACAGCACATATGGTACCATTTCCTCTAAACTTTAGAGGAAATGAAAAAAAAGAAAGAAAGATTTGCATACTTTAGAGTCTAAAGTATGCAAATCTTTGTATTCTGACTGCACAAACCATATACAATGTCAATTAGTATACAGTAAAAACTGTATAAAAGTAGTATAACATGGGGATAGCTAAATAAATAGATGTTTCAGGGTGGACATGTTGACCTGTCTGCCACTCTTGTACAACATTAAAACTGGCTGTAATTCATTAGATGTTCCAGAGCTTTGGTATTGTTTGTGATGACTCACTGGTATGGGACACCTAAAGGAACAAAGCAGTCATTAATGGCATTAGTTCCACCTGTGCCTCTCCCTCCACACCTGAATCTCTTTAGTCTTAATAACAGCGTAGAGAACCCACCTTCAAATTTCTGAGGAAAATTGAATTTTATATCACTTTGTGCCGACAGTGTTTACAATGCAACGCAGCACTGGCACATGACTCTTTTCTGTATTAGCCCAATGTGTTTAAAACAGCTGAGTAGATCAATTTAGCAGCTAATCGCTGACTTTAATCAGATTACTTCAGTTTAGCCATGAAGCTTAGTTCCCTAGCCCACCCACATGCAACACAATCTCAGTCTGAAACACTCCTTTTTTTTCTTTCTATAAAAAGATATTGTGAGGACACAAAACTGAAATGATCCAACCAGCTCACAGACAATTGTTTTTGCAATTGCTTTCTCTGCTGTGATTAAAAATAAGACCAAATCTTGGCTTTATTCTCGTCTAAATCCAAATCCCTTCTGTGTTTTTTTCTGCTGGGTGGTTTCACTACAAAGGCAGTGTGACAGATCTCCCAGTTGAGGCTAATCTGTCCTGATTTGTGTGGCACCTTTGGGTGCTCTGTTATTCTCATAATCAAATGATGTTTTGGTATTGGATTGATTTGAAATGTAATCTCTGATGACACGATGGCAGCTTTATCATTCAACGTTTCACAGATTAAAAAAAAAAAAAGAGGGAAAATCTCACACCTGGCTTTAGTTTCCTGTGATAGTGAATAGTGAATTGAAGTGGTGGCCAAAATCTGCCTTTGAAGTTCAAACCTCATGGAGTCAGGCTGTGAAAGTCACAACTACACAAGTGATTGCATCAACCGTGAGCCGGAGAACCACTGGGGTACTTTCACCATGTTTCCTTTAAGCAAACACAATCACAGCAAGCTTCATCTGAGTGATAGATTATTGAGCGATCATTTGAAATCCCTCCAAACATTCTCAAGTAGCCAGTCTTGCTTCATTTAATAACACTTGCCTATATTTTTAGAGGGAAGAAAAAACTATTTGTAAAATAAGAAGCCAGCCATTTTGGTCTGACTGTTTTGAGACATGGGCCAATATCAATAGTTCACACAGTAACTTTTTCCAATAGGCCCGAGACCTGATGGAATATCCTTTGCACTTCTCTAAAAAGCCATTTACTCACATTGCACTCTTTTCAATTACAATGTTGTTGAATTTCAACTTGAATCACATTCACCACACATTATAATTATGGTGTTACAATGGCAGCATTCATGAATGTTACACTCCTATTCTGGGAAGAGTTTTTTACTTTTTGTAGCTGCCTAAGTATTCACATCATGCAGGATGCTTTCAGGTGGTTTAAAATCCTTTTACAGACCTGGAAACGGTTTGTAAGGTAATAATGCACTTCTCTAAGCAAGGGATCCAATTCTGAGGGTTCGATTCGGTTTGTATCTCGCACACACGCAATTGGACGTTTCCGTCGATGCACATTTCTGACACTGGTTTTATGCTATGCCACTGATTGGCAGTTAGTGGCAGTAACACGCACAGAGACACAATGTACCAGCAAAAGGCAAAGAAGTAGAAGACTGCTAGCTAATTAACATGGATGTAAACAAGACTTGTTCCAAAATGCCCACAAAAAAACGACTCTTCAAAAGTTTTATGAGGTAAGGAATGTAGTTAACATGTCTGTTAGGCCTCAAGAATACAAACAATGTGTTTTTAGTGAGAAACAGTGAAGGTAAATATAACTTAATGTGTTGAGAAAAGTCCACGGGGTGCCTTCAAACTTCTATGAACAAAGTCATAGAGATGTTTTTGTTTTTTCTGGGTCAGCACCACCATGTTGAACTCTAGTGAAAAACAGAAAAGAGCTGGACGTTCATGAATTAATCATGAACAAAGGAATGGTTATCACCATTTTACCCTGAGTTATTTCTTCTTCATATTACCTTGTCCACAAAAAACCTGTTTTCATGTACATATTTGAGGTGCTATTAAATCACCAGGCAACACCACAGGACTCAGTAGGAGACAGAAGAAAAGGAAAGATAGCAGGAAACCAGATCAGGGACTCCCCATGGAAGACATGGTGGATGTTTGTTGTAACTCACTGACGAAATAGTTCTTAAGACTGAGACAGAAGAGAAATGCGTTCATGTTTCCTGTACTGTTGAGTAATCTCACAATTCTGCTAAATCTTGACTAAATCTGACATTTGTGACAGAAAAGGCTGCTCAGCCAGAGACATTGCATTGGTCGATTCTGGAAGAAACAAAAACATGAATCAGTTTTTCTAAGTCGGTAAAGAAAAGGAAACGTGTAATCCTGGAGACGCTTTCCAGATGGAAATATGTGCTTGTTTTGGATTTTGCCTTAATGTGACTGTCAAAGAAAAAAATATGGAATTAAGCCTGCAGAGGCTCACCTGCAAGAGTGAGTGAGTTTATTTCTGTTTTTATGTGTTATGTTTTAATATCCAAAATAAAGGATTGAGGGTATAGCTGTCATATTATCAGGTTTTATTGCTGGATAAAGTTGTGTGTCATCTGCATAAAAATGGATGAGAACACTGTCTTAATAGATAATTCATGAGATGAAAATGTTAAAATGGAAATTCTCACAGAGTAGACAAATATTTAATCCACAATGGAAACAGATTATATAAATATTTTCACAGGATGCCTTTAAAGACTATTCTGTGACATTGACAATTGCTCTCTCAACAATTGCTCAAAGTCAAAATGTCTGTTGAGGCAAATACCTGAACTGAAAGATGAGAGTGCTTGGCCAAAGGACAATGTCTATATCTAGATATAGTATTTTTAATTATTATTATTTAAAGGTCCAGTGTGCAGGATTTAGTTGCATCTTGCTGTGAAAAGTTGCAGATTGCAATCAATTAAATGCAGTTTACCTTCCAAGAGTGTAGGAGAAAAAACAGTGGCCATAAAACACAAAAAGCCAGAGCCAGTTTAGTTTGTCTGTTCTGGGCTACTGTAGAAACATGGCAGTTCAAGATGTCCGACTCTGTGGAAGAGTGTCCGCTCCTTCCAGTTGATAAAATGGTCTTATTTTAAGGAAAATAAAACACAACAATTCTTTTTTCAGGTGATTGTACACCAATGTAACTGCTTGTGAATATAAAATACAATTTAAAAAAAAAAAAAAATTCTGTAATTTATATAGTGCCAAATCATAATAGAAGTTATCTCATGACACTTTCCACACAGCCCAGGTCTAGATAGATAGATAGATAGATAGATAGATAGATAGATAGATAGATAGATAGATAGATAGATACTTTATTGATCCCAAAGGAAATTCAAAAGGTCTAGACCATCTTTATAATATTTTACAGAAAATTCCCACCATGAGCAAGCATTTGGCAGCAATGGCAAGGAAAAACTTGCTTTTAGAAGCAGAAAACTTCACCAGAACCCAGCTCATGGTGGGCACACGTCCAATCTGCTTTTTCTGCCATTTTCTGCCAATAAATCTCCCTTACCGACTGGACTGTTACTGTTTAAAAAAAAAACTCTAAGCTGCACTTAATCAATATTTTTGGCCACTGTGGCCAAAAAGAAAGTGGCTATTACATAATAATGTAAGATATTCCAACATTCATGACTCAAGAAAGCAAGATAAATATATCAAATACCAAACCTGATGGAGTGTTTTAGCTTCTTTAAGCTAATTAATAAAGTATGTTCTCATCAGAATTAGAATTAGCAGAAGGCTGCTGATTAACTCATTGTACCCCACCTGACTGAACCAAATGGTGGACAGACAGAGTAAGCAACTAGCTGGTGGACATAGTGAAGCATTTAGCAGCAAAAGATAGATCCCACATAAGTGGAGTCCAAAAAGAGCTAAAAGAGTACTGAATATTGGATTTATATTTATGTCTGCTTGACATGCAAATAAGCAAATGTCTGCTCTTCCATTTAACATGACTTTATAATGTCTTTACAAACAGATTTACTTGTATGACCTGCACTGTTTTCATCCATTTTCACCCATCAACTTCATTATTCAACTTCAAGTCAACAGGCACCATTTCTTGAGGTGGTGTCGTACAGAAACGCTGGAAGTTCTTTGAGAGAATGAGGAAGCCAAAGTGGGCCGTTAGATCTAAGGATAACGTTTAGACACATTCTAAATCATACACCCAACTTATCCTCTTTTTGGCTCTCAAAGGACAGAGAATAATCCCTTATTTAAATGCATGTACTCATTTGCTTTCAGCCAGATTTTCATTAGTGGAGTCTAGGGAATCCGTTCTGTGATTGGTAATCAGTTCAGAAATGAGACAAACCCTGCGGTAAGAGTCATCTCATGAATTAACTGGGGAAGAAATGAGATCTGCTGTCCTGCAGGCACCCTGGGATTTCATTGGTGACAGGGGCCTCTTAATTAAATCGTGTTTTGGGGTCATCCAGGGTGGAGACCATCTCTCAGTAGTAGACAGAGACTCCCTCAGAAGCTGGACCGGCATCCAGCTTTTGGTGTATGATTCATAACAGCAACCTTGAGTCATCTCTAAAAGCACCTATTTGCTCATGTTGACTTCTTTGGTATTTTGTTACATCAATATAATTTCCCATAGGACTCCTGAATATAGGACATTGTCCACCCAACAGGCTTTCTTTGGAAGAAGACAGCGTATAATCAAGCAAACTAACACCAGCAACAACTTAACTGAATGTTGAAAATGCCAATTAGGTGTCAATCACTTTTCATTTTACTAGGGCTGGACACACTAATGTGGGTCTGAAGCTAATGGTTGTTTTCATTATTGATTAAGTTGGCGATCATTTTCCCAATGAATCAAAAGGTCGTTTGGTCCATAAAATTTCAAGAGATGGAGCCTAAGGTGACGTCTTCAAATGTCTTGTTTTGTCCACAACCTAAAGACGTTCAGTTTCCTGCCATATAGGATAAAACAAGAAAATATTCACATTTGAGAAGCAGAAATGAGAGACTTTGGAAAAAAAAGACTCAAAACAATTAATTGATGATGATTAGTCCATTCAGTGAAACATCTAATTTCATTTTTTTACTTCATTTTGTGGTTTTATTTGATGTGGGGTAAACTTTCATGGAGGAAAGGAAAAGAGTTTTGTATACAAGCCTCATCTCCGCTTGGGTTTTGCTTGTCTGTGTATAGCCATGTCCTTCGGTTTCGAACGTTTGGGGAGGATCTATGCACTTAATTACCCTGGGTTCATTGCTGGCTCCAAACGAAGCGTGGTTGGACCATCTCTGGTCGTGAGATGAGTTCTCTGTGGTACGGCTGCATGGAGTCAGAGGTGGTCAAATGGTCTGGATGTTTGCCACAGCTGCAGTCACACCGGGTAGAAAAAGACCTTATTAAATTGTCCAAAGATTACAAAGAGCGGCTGGAGCAACAGACGTTCCTTTGTCCTGCGGTGAAGGCATTCCTTACACTCATGCGCTGTGGTATTCGCTGTGAATACGCTCTACCGTTTGTTTCCAAATGTCATTTTCCACAGTGCTGTGTGTGTGTGTGTGAGAGAGAGAGAGAGATTTACTGTGGGATTTACTGTGGGATCTAAAAGAGGATGATGACACCGAGAGAACGCTATATGAACTATCCCTCTGATAAAAATGTCACATTGCAATCTGACCGTGTGGCTCAAAAACCACTGTTGAAATTACAACTCAAGGTGGAGAGAGTGTTTTTTTTACGAGTGGTGCAGAGGTTCTTTAAAGGTGACAACCACCTTACTGTCGCCTTCTTTCTCACAGGAACTTCCAAGGACACATTTCCAAAACCACACAAAGAGACGGCTTAAACATGCAGTGAGCTATGAATGGAAATATGGAGATCATCGGGTTACTGACCCAAGCATTACTGAAATCCATCAAAACCAGAAAAAGTAATGGCATGTGGGTGTTTTTTTGGATACTTCCTACTTCTCCCAAAGAACAAGCTTCTGTTAATAGACTGCATTCACATCATTCAGAGAAATATTTTAAACGTGAACACAAATGCTGCAGTGCTGAGTTTGCCACTCTGGTAGGGAGCTTTTCCTAGCTCAAGTTTTCCTCACTTATTGGCAGCATATTTTCCACTATTGCGCCAAAGAATTAATGGGATCCATCATAATTTTGCTGATGCCTGGAGAGAACAAATATATATATATATATATATAAAAAGGAAAGTGAGAGGGAGAAGACACAGAGCAAGAGAGATTTTCTGCTAGATTGTGAGGTGTTTTATGGTCTCTGACTTACGGTTGTGCACCCTCGCCTCTAATTAGCAGCAACTAATTAAAGAGTGGAGATGAGTGGCTAGCAGCAGCCGGGCTTGTTGCGGGGAAAGTGAAAAGTATCCAGCCCACACGCCTCTGGGCTCAGTGTAAACATATAGCACCCATCCACAGTGTCTTAACCCCCCTGCTGTTACAGCTCCAAGAAAGTTATGACTGGCTGAAAAGGATACGTGCAGTGAATCACATCAAGAGCACATTCAAACCAATCTATAGCTTATTTTCTCCATTCCTGAACCAAATATGCTATCCTTTATGTTTTTTATTAAATAGTTGTTGATATTGATGACTTATTGCCAGATGGCAGCCTAACAAGGTCACAATGTTGCTGTTGTTAGTTGCCTGTGCAGTGTTGAATTGTCAGTTGGGATCATAATGTGTAGAATATTATAGAAAACTGAAGCCACAGTCCAAGTATTATCTCAGCTCAGCTCAGGACCCGGCCTGCTGACAGCATATCTATTCCAGATGGAGGAACCAGCTTCCCTCTGACCTCTTTTCTGCACATATTTCTTGGTTTTCTTCTTTGTTACACTGGCAAAACGTCTGCGCTTTCGCTTTATGGAACGTCACTGCAGATGCCATTGCGTTTGCCTCTAATATTAAAAGCCTATTGGCCTATTAACAGCATGTCTGTCTACGTCTGTGACGTGAAGCTTAGCGTGCGTCCAGACTGTCTGAGTTGGCCGGGCGACTGTGTCTTTCTTTTGTTGACTGGCGGTTTGCATCTTCTTTTCCCAAAATTTTCATACTTTGGGGATGGATTCAACATATTTTGTCTCTGAAAAATATTCGACAAAGTTGAAAAGGACAGAGCTGCAACGGGCCAGATGCTGAAAGCTGTTGAAGAGATGATGTTTACTCATTGCAGGCTTGATTTGACTTTGAATCACAAAGACTGTAAATCACAACCTGCACACCTGTACTGTATCTGTGCTGGGAGATTAGAAGCAATGGAAAAGAGGTCCTCAAGGCCCTCAGGGTCTTCTGGCTAACACTGCTTAAAGGACATGAAAAGTATGGAATCATCATCAATAATATAGTTTGATCATATAACTGCCTATAAAATAAAATAAATAAATAACTGCCTACGCACATCAAAATAGCTGCAGAGTTTAAAAAAATTCAGGGACACCACAAATCTGAAATTCAGTCCAGGAACAAAAACAAAAAATTGAGTTGTATACAGACCATACCGCTGTTCTACCATTACGCACACACTCACATACCGGGCATGAGGTGACGGCCTTGATGCGTTTCACAGACAAACGCCGGCCCCCACTGGCCCTTAATGACGGTGCTGACTGGGCCGATCTCCAGAGGTGTGCTTTCCCCATCAGGCTGCCTGGTCTCACACCAGGCCAGACAGGAACATACCAGTAATGGAACAGACTAAAACCAGCAGGTAAAACACACTGCGGTGACCGGCCAAAAAAACACTATTACAACCTTAAAACAGGGCCGCTGGATTTATGCGCCAAGTTTTATTGACATGCTGAAAAAGCCGAACAATGAAACAGTAGCATTCTCTGTTTACTTCAAACTGCTAAAGACTGTGTTGATTTATTTTTTTTGGATAGCTTAAAGACGCTAACTGATTCAACCTTTGAGCCAAAAACACATAAATTCTTATGATATCGTTCCAGTTTGTCTTTTAGGAATTGTTGGTTGTGAAAGACAATTTTAGGGACTGTCTGAATACGCAGCTGGTCCAGTCAAGAATTCTCCACTTTGACTTTAAGAAAGGTCTTAAATCTTTCAAGGCATCAGTCCAACGAAGAGTGCAGTCCTTTTTGGATTTTGTGAGTTCTGTCTAAAGTCATCGACTTTGTGGTTGGAGTTGGACTTGAGTCGAAGTTTTGTGGCATCAGCTCACACCTCAGGCAGCTGCTCTGTGTAACAAAGCTACACAGTTTAGTTATCGTGCAGTACAACATGCATATTATCATCTCAGATGAACTTACGTAAAGCATATTCATAGTCTTGCATCACAAAGCATGTTTGAAAAGATCTCCTTATAAAAATGACAAACCAAAATCACACAGTTTTGCAGGAAAATGCTGCACAATGATTCATGGATTCAGACCCTATCGCCTCATCCTTTTCTTTCTTAGCGTGAAGGAGAAGCGCAAAAGGCTCTATCTAGAGCTAGTCTTTAGTTTGTCCACTACGGGCTACTGTAGAAACATAGTGGTTTAAGACTGCGTGGGGGAGGACCCGTGACGTCTGTAGGCTTATTCTAACCTATCAAAAACACAACAGTTCTTTTTTTGCATATGATTATACGCAAATAAAAACATAGTTATGAATATTATATTCAATGTATGTTATATTCTGTGAATAGAGCCCTCTATATCTTACACACTGAACCTTTTGAACCAGCCATATTGTACAGAAAGCCCGCCAGCGTCTTTCTACGAACTCAGAAAGTTTAAAATCAAAGACAGGGATGTGTGATATTCACAGAAAGTGTTCTTACATTCTTTATCACAGTGTGGTATGGAAACTGCTTCGCTGATGATAGGAAGGAACTTAATAAGTCCATAAAAGTTGAAAATCAGCAGCCAGAATTTGCCAAGCATCAGTGATTTATAACATCCGTATGCTTAGGATGCGTCTGAAAACAATCAGGGACCCCTCTCGTTCAGTCAATGCACTTTTTGTCTCCCTTCCTTATGGTGAAATGTGCACAGCAGCACAGACCTTAAGTCTTCACCAGTTCACTTTATGGACTCGAGTTAACCGAGTCCCCTGGAAGGTTTCTGTTATAGTATTATATATGTTTATGCTGATGTTTAATTTATTATGCTAGAGCTTTTTTATCATATCTTTATCTATCTTTGCTGATGTGTATTTAAATATTTAAGTAATAAATTATTGAATCTTTGGGAGTGATGATACCTAGCAGGTATAATGTTGACCGTCTGTCCCAGTTTAGCATGTTTAGCATTAGTTTAGCATGTTAGCCTAAACTGTCGTTTGCTAGTGAGCACTGAACATGCAGTTTGAAGCTGATGGAAATGTCATGTCATGCCAAAAATGTCAGCATTGGATAAATTGGATGAAATGTCAAGAGATCACCAACGTGATTACAAATCATCCTGAGAGAAACATGAATGTTGAAAATCTTAATGGGAATCCATCCGATAGTTGTTCAAATATTCAGAATCTGCCACAACATTTTTTTCTTTTCTTTTTGGACATGAAGACTGTGCTGAGTGACGGCTGTCAGTACTGTCAAGCTCCTTATACGATGCCGAGGCTGATCGTTGGTGGGAAAGGATGTGTGCCAGTGTATTCCTCCCTCTCACCGTCTGCAGGTTGTTCACACTCCACAGTGAGCGGTGCAGCAGACCTTTTTAACCTGCACGTTCATATTACCTTAAGCTTTCGGCCTCGATGCTCTGACCTGGCCGCTCTGTTATGAGCAGCCTGCTGCACACGATAAAATACCTGAACCTCTTTGAAACAGAACAAGAAGCACACTGTCCAAAAACTGACACTGTTCTTAGAACTGAAGGCAAAAGATGAAGTCTCAAGTCACAAATCATTTTAATTATAATGATGAATATCTTTACCATGTCGCTACAGGACCAATCGTACTTAAAAGACCTACAAAGGTGTGAATCTATCGGTGACTGAATGATACTTCAGAGATTGTTCTCTGACTTATTTGGGTTAGACAGTTTGAGGCAGGTTTAATCCATCCTCAAAGTGAAGTTTTATGAAGTGTCCTCTTTTAAAGGAGATTGTTGCTGTGGGATGACCTGAAATAGAAACCAAACCACACAATCTGTAAAACGAGTTGACTGTCAACCAGCCTAAATTTAGCTTATATTGCTTGTTACAGCAATATAAGCACAACCCTCTTAACTGTTCTCTGCTTGTCTGTTTAATCTCTATTTTAGCACGTTGAGGCCTGACATGTTTGCAAATGTCTTCATAAAGTTTAAATACTGCAAACGATAATCATGAAGCTTAAATATGCATTTAAATCGTGTTATTTGTTAACAGTGGGACAGATGAAAATTTGCCATTCTAGGCTCACTCCTGCAGATAATGTAAATTGATGAGTAGGCTGTCTTTGCTAGACAAACCAATTAAAAGAGCAAAGTGAAAATAGCTCTGAATCATGTTGGGAATCAAGGGAAACTCACTCGCCCCGCAGGATTCACTGAAGTAATTCATTTTCTTTAGCCATTTCGTGCTGTAGCACATTGCAGCTTGTAGGGTCCCAGGGAGCAAAGGCCAATTAGGCTGTTTGAAAGCGTGTTGAAGGAGGGCGAGCGCTGCATCTGCTACACAGCATGTGCCTGCATATTTCTGTGGGGCAACTGGGACTGATCACAGCTGCAACTCAGTGGACCACAATCAATTGGCAATCCAGATCCATCTGTGGGCCAGATCAATACATGTGACTGCTGCGCTGTCTGATGGTCAAATGCAATCTCACAACAGCAGAGCGAATTAGCAAGAATAATGATGTGTGTATGAGAAACATGCCTCGAAGGAGAGTCTAACTCCTTTAGTGAGTCTAAGAGGCTAAAATGAAGATAGACAGAATGCAAACACAGAGGTTAGAGTGTTTCTTTCAGGTGCAGCTTGCATAATTCAACACCTGGTAGTGTGTTCATGTCTGTCCCTGAAAAAGAGCAGCATTTTTAGTAAAAAGTAGTGCAAGAAAAAAGAAAAAAGGAAAGAAAAGCACTCTGGGATGCCCCTTTGACTTAAAAAATACGAACATTTGGTGGAACATGACTACCATCTGATGGCCAACAAGAGGAACTGCACCCAAATCATGTTCCTCCACAGCTTATCAGTACACACAGAGTTACTGTCCAGAAATGAAAATGATGGATCATAGTTTTTATTTACAAAACCTTATATAACCATATTATTTAACTACACTTTGATGTTACAGGGGGATGAACCCTGAATGTTTCCTTTGGACTTAGCACTATCTTGCAGTTCTCTATGTGTAGACTGTTATTTTGATTCATGCTTGTTCTGAACACAATGTCTGCTAACAAGTAAACATTATGTGAGCTACACACAGCTGTGATTTCAAATGACAAAACAGGTTTGTGCATTAATTATTTTGACCGTGTAGATTAATGTAAATATCGAGTTTAGCCCTTTTATTATACGAATAAAAGATGTATGTGTTTATATAACCTGTTAACAATGCAGGAAGTCTGTGTTCTTACCCAGCGTTAGTCGTTTAACAGAAAATAAACACGTCGGTTAGTTATTAGAGTTGCCTTCAGCTTCTCATATCTGAACATTTTCTGTGTTTCGTGTCATTTTAAACTGACTATCTTTGAGTTTTAGCCAAATACTGGTCTCTCAGAATTTACATTTTATAAACTGAACTAATTAAAAATAAGTGACAGATTAACCAGTAATGAGAATATTTATTTTGTTGTGACACAAATGCAAAGAGAGACAGTGAGTAAATATATTTAGGCTATTTGTGCTTGAGAGTAATACTCATTTAATTAAACCACTAATCTTTATCATCAGACTGTTCAGCCTACAAACAACAAATCTTGTGTGTTCTCGTGAACACAGAATTAATAACTGTGGATAATTCTGCTTTTCAGTTGCTGTTGATGATTATTGAAACGGTGGGATTCCAGCTTTTGATTGCGTCTAAATTCCCACGAGGAGGCGAACAAAGACACAAATAACACACCATTAACTTTCCAGGCATATTTAATTGGCACAGTAAACACAATACAAAGTATTCAGTGCTCCGAAACACAAGCATGGGCTACCAAATGGAACACAAACGAAAAAGTGCAAAACACACCATTTGGTAGACCTTACAAAGGAAAAGAAGTCTTACTTTGCAAAGCAGATAAAGTAATGGTAAGACTCTCAATAGTTAAAATAGATGTTTTTCCTTTTTAAACTTTATTTATATATTCATATATATTCTCTCTAATTCCAACGTGCCATTTTCCTCTGTACAGGCAGGTTATTCTGGGGCATCGACTAAAAGGTTTGTGGTGGTCTCATTACAGAGAAGTGGCGGGCTGCTGTAAAGCTACTGCTGCCCTCAAAGCGGCGATCTGTGCCCCGTCAGAATTTATCATGTCGCTGAAAACAATCTAACAAAGACAAAAGTGGCTTGTTTGATACCTCGACGTCATCGAGGGGTGAGCGGTGGAAAGCAAAACATGATTCTTTTTAAGGTCGATTCAGCAGGGACTTGATCATTCCTTCCATCGAGAGTCCAAAGGGGTCATTATGTTCATCACTCCTCCGTTTTAACGAGTGTTCATAATACGCTGCATCAGATGAATATTTAAGAATGGCTTCATCCAAAAACAATGTTACTCATATTTGCAGTTAAGGGATTTTTAGTCCCGTTCAGGCAGAATAAGCTACAACATAGATTTCCAGCTTAAAAAAAAAAAAGAAAAAAGAAAAGAAAGAATCTTATCATCATCAAATATAAAACAAAAATGTTAAAATCACGTACATTATGTGCCGTTGAGCAGGGAGGGAAGGGGATGGGGACTGAACAGTGAACATATTTCTCTCATCTGACAGTTTTCTGATTATAAAAACTCTCAATTTTTCCCCCCAAAACTTTTGAGATAATCACATCTTCATCCTTTTTCATCATACCACAGCTACCATCAGCATCTTTATGTCTCTCAGAAACCCAGTTAAGGCCCACAACAACAAGAAAAAAAATAATAAAAGGTGTTTCCGGGTCTCATTTCAGTCACAAACTCACAGGAAAATGTGGATCACAGTATATTTTCATATACAGTAGACACTTAAAGTGGACCATCCTAAATTATTTTGGGGGTAAACTGTTGCTTTGACCGAGCGGAGACATTTCCACAAGGTGATTAACTGTAAACTAACAACACCAACTTGCGTTAGACACTTTGATCAAAAGATACAATGCTAACATTTTTTTACATACATACTGTAACTGTGTAAAACAAATGCACAAAAACATCCATGACCTACTTATGCATAAGATCGTTCTGAAAACAACATTTCGGGGTCCCTATCGTCCTTTACTGACAGTTTTGAGATTAAAACTGGGGAACACTGGGAGGAGAAGATCACTCGCTCGCTGTTAAGAACAGGAAATCATGCTTTCTGACCCAACCGAATAAAAAAAAAAAAGAAAAAGAACCACAGGCACTGAACCTAAACAGTAGCATTCAGGTTAATTCAAACAGTACGACCAGGCAATGAGGGTTATCTGAACAGAAAGGCTGGAGGCGAGGGAAGGGGACGGGGGGGTGTGTAAGCTGACCAAACACCACCCCCCAACCCCCCACACACCACCTTCTTGGGTTGCCAGCAGAGGGGGGCAAGGAGGAAGACAGGGCAAGCATGCAGCACACCACAACGCTGAAGGCCCCCGCCCTGAGCTGTTGCAAAAAAAAAAAAGGAAAAAAAAAAGGGGGCTCCAAGCAGCCGAGGGAGAGCCTGAGCCGCCTGAGGAGGAGGGGAGGGGCCGAGGAGGTGAGGAAAGGAGGGATGGGAGGGGGGTGGTGGTCAGAGAAAGGAACAGACACCAGTGACAAGACAGGAATTTGTAAAGATGAGCGTTGGCGAATGACCCATCATCCATCTCTTTTCCCCTCCAGACAAACACACGAGACTTTCAAAATAAGACGCACGTACAAGCATTCAAATCAAACAAGCACACGACATCAACGAGAAACACGTAATACGCAGATACATGATTAGCACCTTCACTTCTTCCTTTGCCAGCTGGGTGAAAACCTGAAAATATGGAGCTGATTTTAGTGGGAGGGGAGTGAACATGAGGTCCGGATGTAGGCGGATGATTCTTTTTCTTTCGTCACACATACACACCGCTGGATGAAGGCGTTTGACAGTTGTCCGTAGGCTCCCTGCTGGTCTCCGTCCTGTCTCTGACCACACCCTCTGCCATATGCATGTGTGTGTGTGTGTGCGCAATGGGGACAAAGAGGGGGGAAAAAGGGTTGGGGGGGGGGGCGTTCAGAGCGAGGAAGCCAACAGCCATGTTCATGACCGCGCGCGTTGCAAGCGGAAGTTAGTTACATTAAGAAGCAAAGCTAAAAACAACAGAAAGCAAATTGTGTACTGTGGTTGTGACTGCTGTATGGGGGTGTTAAGAATGGAAAAGGTTATGAGAGCTAAAATTTAGATGGATTTCTCTTATCTTTGCTTCACATCGCAGAGTTCTGCAGAAGAAGCGCAACACTTGCCGATAAGTTTTCGTAATGGTTTGGAAAATTGAGATGCGTTCTAATCGGCCGTCTCTCTCTCTCTTTCTCTCACTCTCTTTTAGATTCAGGTCATCTTTCACTTTCTCTCTCTGACTCTGTGAGCGCGTGAGGAACATGGTGGTTTTCTCCGAGGCTGCTTGCCCTGCCATTCCTCAGCCAGCCTCGCACTTTTAGGAATCTGCAAGTCAAAAAAAGGAAAATACGGACAAACAAAAACAAAAAAGAAAAAGAAAAAAAAAATGACAAAAGAAATGTTAGATAGTTTTAAAGGAAAGTCAAAGACAGCAACCCACATATTCAGATATGGAAAGGAGGAAGAGAGAAGTCTCTGTATATATGAAACTACTAAAAACAGACAACACTGTGGTTTCACCATGAATGTAATCTGCACGTGATGTGTGTGAAAGACCTCCATGAACCCAAAGATGCATCTATGATCCTTTCAGTTTATTCCAATTTAATGAATGCATATCAGAGAGCAGCACCTTCACTTCATCACAACATGCTGAAATCATGTCATGACAAGGAGAAAACTCAAACTGCCTCATGCAACACATTTCAAGGCTCTCTTCGATACAAATTACAGGAGGCGTGAAATGTGTATTTATAGTGCTGATGTAAAATTACATCCTGCACATGAGAACCCCATGCTGCGCCGGTAACGAGCCATCGAGGCTGATTAAAACGTGTGAGAGGAGGTTAAACAAAGGCTTATGTAATGAGTTATGAAAGAGATGCCAATCTTGAAAAAAAAAAGTAGCACAGGATGTCTTATCGTAGCGGTGATGTGAGATGACGCAGAGGTCGTACACGCCATGCTTTTACGGTAAAACAGTGCAGCGCTCGCAGAGGTCAGAGCTCAGAGAGCCATGCAAGAAACCACAAAGCTTTAAAGTCACGTCCAGCTCCGTATCTCAGCCCAGTCTCACCATATAGCTTAGCACAGCTAATTCTCAGTCCTTTATTCAGTCTACCACTGGCCTGGAAAAAAGGACCAGAACAGCCCAACACTATCATTATCAAAAAGTGAAGCAAAAAAAAAGAAAAGAAGACACATTTTAAGGGGCTAGTCCTTACTAATTTTTTATAAAATTACCCTTAAGTAGGGGAGAAAACGTTTTCATGTTGTAACAGCGCTATGATTAATCTACAGCATGCAACATTTGAGGGGGCAATTTTTTTTGAATTTTTGTGTTTAGCCTACAAAAATATCTTTTAATATGTATTCATATTTTACAGCAGATTTAAATTACATTTGCATGATTGCACATGAAGCATGCTTGCTTTCTTTTTAGGTACAACAAGTGACCAAAACACAATAAATTGTGTGTTGATTCAAATTCCACTTGATGCTCATTGTCATTTCGGATGGCGCGTACATTCACTCAGCTGACTTTACCGATTTATCACCATACTGACTCAAATATTTGGCCGAATTTCCTAATTAAAAGCATGTTAATTTGAGTGGAACACAGTCATCTGACATTTTAAATCTTAACAAATAATATATATTAAAAAAATCAAGTCACGTTTGTTTGAAATATACATGTGATCATTGTCAGTGAGTGATTCGTCCCATCATGCTAAGCTTTGACTGAAGGTGTTTCATCTAGTATGACCACTAGGTGGCACTGCAGTGAATGAGAGGTGAGGAACTACAAGCTTCTTTTCTGGTACACAACATCCGCCTGGCTCAGCTTGTGTTCAGTGTCCTAAACAAATGTTTTGTTCACAGCTCGAAAAAACAGTGTACAGTGACACACACTCACACTATCTGTCACAAATGTCATGAGGCACAATGGACAAATCTTATTGGTCCTTCCCTCTAGGAGAGACAGGAAATACGTGTGTATGTAAGGGTGTTATTCTCTTATCTGAGCTACCAAATGTAATCTCCATAACTTGCAGTGACTCACGTCAACAAAAACACACATTTCTGAGTTAAATGTATGTCATAGCACCTTTGGCATTTGTTTCCAAAAAGACCTCAACGTAGGATGTGGGGACGTATCCCTCCTCGTCCTCGTTCCTGCGCACTCGTGTCCAGCCGTCTCCTTTGTCCTCTTCTATGACGTACAACAGCTCGCCCTCTGCCACGGCGATAGTGCCCTCGTTGTGACCTGCGAGAGGAGGGGAAAGAAAAATAAGAGAGAAGACAAGACAAGAGGATGAATGCAGCCGAGTTGTAGAGCGAGATGTTCATCCTGTGCACATGGAGGAACTACTTGCTTATTTTGTCGAATCAGATTTCCTGAGTGTGGTAGAAAGTCATGACCTCTCTGGTAGTAATGTAATATCCTTCCCTTTTATCTTTCTGCCTCATTATTAATCCTCAACTATTGGGATTATATTTATTACTGGGCTTATTACTGCTTTTATGTTTTGCTGCTGGTGTTCGTTTGCTTCATGTGTATATTTTATGCACATCTGTAGTCAATGCACCCCTCTAAGGTTTATTATAATACATTATGTTTAACTACTGTACTGAGATTTCTTTCTGATTTTGACACCTAATTTCATAAACTTGTCAATATTTTTAATCATTAAAATTTGGCTGGGTGGAATAACACGTTCTTCTTTGGTCTGACAAACTCAGAACACATATTTATTCTTACTTTATACAGACCTTAATTTCATTGCAATTCTCACTATTATTATTGAGAACATACAACGGGGTGTGTCACATATTCAAGGATCTTCAAGTCAGTGTAAAATTGCAACCAGCACAGCTAAATGTTCACATGGCAAACGTAAGGGCTCTGATTTATGCTCAGCACTGTAGTTAACAACCTTTAAGAGTTCAAAATAGTGTTCCTGGGAAAAGATGATACTTCTATCCACTCTCTCTCCTCCTACACACATTTCCTCAGAAATTTCACAACCCTACCCTTCCTTATTCACTGGAGTCAAATTCCTCCACCCTGTAGCCACAGAAGTCAGGTTCCTGTTTCCAGAGATATCAGGACCTCTCCATGTACTTTGGAATATTTAAAATGTTGTGCGTGAAATGATTTGTTACGTTCGTGGTTGTCGTTACCTTCAAATGGGTACAAGGCTTTGCAGGTGCCGATGGTGGGCAGGGCCTCCTCATCGTCGAACTCGTCGTCGAACTCTGGTGTGCTGGAGGTGGGAACAGGGTTGACGTTGGCTTTGACCTGAGTCTCCGAATTCTGCTCCTCTGTGTAGCTGCCATCCGGGCTGCTCAAGGGCCAACACACACACAGTAAATATACTGTGAAAACATACATAGTTTTCTTCCGAAAGAATAAGCTGTGTAACAACTCTAAGGGTCTGACGCTTGGTCGTCTGTCAGAGTATACCATACCTCTCTCTGTCCTGTGCACAGTTGTTGGCCACTGTTGTGTTGTTCTGGGTCTCATAGAGTCCACTTCTTCGGTGTGTATCGCTCTTAGATGGCATCCTTTCCTCCACCTCCGCTAACCAGCCCTGAAACACACACGACCGTTATGTATCTATTTGCTGACGACTTTAAATGTCTTTTAGGCATCGTGGAACTCTTTTCATCCGTGAATCGAATGACCTTCACAGGAGGAACACCTCTGCCTCACACTCCAGTGTGTCTGCCATTTATTTACAGGGTTAAACCAGGCCGCTGCTCTGGGACGCTGCTCAGAGCCCGAACATGCAGCCAGCCTCTCCAGCTGCATCACATCTTCTCCTAATATGGATGAACAGCAGACTTCTTTGGAGCTACCCCAGCTGGAGACGTGTGTTTGAACTCCTCATTATTTACTGTCTTATGTAAAGCAAACACGATATCTTCGCCAACACTAACACTCACGCAGCATGAGAGCTCAGACTGGCACCGAAACTAACCTCAAATTTCTGAACTTCGAACTGGAGCTTCTCGATGTTCTGGGCTATTTCTAATAGCCGGGGGTCCACACTTGTCGGGTCTCCCATCTGAGGGTTCTTCACGTACACGTCTTTCATCTTAGTTAGAGCGTCCCTGGCAGAGCACACATCATTAAAGTCAGTACAAGTCTTTGAGCCAGCTCCTCAATGCCAAATTTAAAACTTTAAAAAGATACCTCTGGTCCATTTCTTTTTGAATGTCCTTATTCAGTTCGTCTAGCTTGCCCTGCAGCTTCTTCCTCCTCTGTTCTGGTGGCAGGTGGCTGAAGTCCTCTGGTCCAGAGCCCTGTGAGAGCAAAAAGGGGGAAGAAGAGAGGCAGAAAAAATGGGGAAGGGATGGAGAGAAGCCGTGAGATGAAGAAAAACAACTTTAATAATCCGTTATTTGTTGTGTTGCTGCTTGAACAGGGATGTTTTCTAGTTAGGTGCAGTATCTCCCTTTGCTGTAAACCCTGTGAACCATGACTAGATGGATAACAGCTCGACAAATGGAGCTCTTGTTATGTTCTATCCACGTAATTCACCTGAAGGAGATACTGCAGCCGCTCTCTAACACACACTCACTGCTTTGGGATGTTTGTCTGTGTATAGACTTGAGGCCTTTCACCTATTCAGTCGCCATGACTAATCTAGTGCGCTCTGTGAATCCATCGGAAATGTAATAAAGTGTTTGCTACATCCCATCACTGCTCATATAGTGTTTCAAAAAGAGGTGGCTAATGGGTCCAAAGCTGTCTGACTGTTCTCTAACAGGACTGTGTGTTCTTAAAATGGAGGTGGTGTGTGTGAGAGGTTTTTTGGCTGGTCGTATTTCCTGATGAGAAGGTTTCCAGTCCGTAACACCGAACTGATGAGTCATACTTCTCGGCAGTCTCTCAAATCTTCGTTGGACACAATGTATCAGCACTTTGAAGCCTGCTAGCTGGCCTGTATGGAGCCCCAAAGAGTTCAAGATTAAATATGTAATTATCCATACATCCATCAGGATGGAGGACAAGAGGCGGGGTACACCCATCGAACTGTTCGTGCCAACTCGCCTCCATATCTTTCGAATGGTTTGGGAGGAAACGTGGCAAAAAAAAAAACAACACTGTGAGAAGACAGATTTTTAGAATTCATGTTTTCTCATCAACTCCATGAACGTGATATTGTAAAATAAAATAAGAAAAGTCTACAGTCTGCTTGAGTACAGAGGTTGTACTCTGATAGCATGGCTAATAAAGATGAACTCCAATAAAACAGTGTTATTAGAGATATTATAATGAAATAACTTTGAGATAATGAGTTGAGCTTTAATAAATTATTAAATTCTAATGCCTGAAGTATTCGCAAGTCTTATTTATCCAATTAATATTGAATTCTTTCGGGCTCCATAGAGTTCAGACTCAGTGTCTTTGAGCAAAATAAAAAAATCAAGAAAAATACGTTAAATTAAATTATTGCATTGCAAATATGTACTGAATAGTTCTGATTAGGCCTGATTGGATCTCATTGAGATTATTGTGACAGGATGTAACAGCTGCAGCTACAGACTTTCAGGTCAGAATTCGCGTCAAACACACGAGCTAGGTTACCTTACCCCATCTCCCTGTATCAGCACCCAACATTTACCGGGCATGCAATATAACAAAGATTTGTAAATCATCATGCAGAGACATGCTCATTTCTGACTGATAAGTTTCAGTACAGAAGTCGTGTATTAGTGTTTACATTCTCTATGTAACCCAAGACAAGTGAAAACACTATGATCTAGGACCAAACTAAAACTATTGGCAGACATTGAGTAATTTGTTGTTTGTAGTATGATTCATATAATATATAATAATATTCATTAGCTCATTTGGACATTTTAGGAAATACACTTATTCACTCTCTTGCAGAAAGACACTCTGTCAGTTCTGTATGCTAAATATGAAGATAACTGGCAGTCAGATTATCTTAGCATAAAGACTGTAAAAAGGGGGAAACAGCTAGTCTGGCTCTGTCTTCTGGAGCCGTGACTTCCTGCCCGTCTCCAATAATTTACGTTCTAAGCAGAAAAATTGATATTTCGACACTTATTAATCATCGTTTTGCATCATTGCTGACAGATGTAGAGCCGGAAAAAGGTCATTTCCGCATCTAATTGTTAGAAGAACAGAAATAAGTGTACATGCCTTGGACACTTCTTTTTTTTTTCATTTAATTTTTGGAATTATTTTGGAACAAACACATTTATTATTAGTTATCTATATAGAGCATACATTTCACAGTCAGTATTTGGACATGCAAATAAAAGGGTGCAAATTTTACACCTTTAGAGTGAGCCAGGCTCGCTAAAGCTCTCTGTTTTTCAGTCTGTAACTTCACATTTAGCAAATACACATGAGACTGGTGTTAAATTAAGTCTCAGCGAGAAAATGAATAAGTTTATATCCCAGAATTTAAACTAATCATTTAAAACTCAGTGTGTTTTTTCTGAGGAAGATATTAATAGAGAGGATTTTCTGTGGAGGCCTGCCATCATACAGTACAGTATGCTTTACACAACAACATTTTATAATAAAAATCATGAAATTGGCATGCAGTGTAAGGACGATGTATGAGTGAACAACTGCTACATAAGATCAGATTAGTATTTGTTACAAGGACGCACGATTCATCGAGACAAGAAGGACTACCAGACAGACGACATACATAACATCGAGTAAATCTGATCACCTCAATGAGATTCCGGACGTGGGAATTGAGTGTGATCTGCACCATAGAGACCACACAGACACAGTTTGGGAGAGACATGACGAGGACACAGCCACGACATAAACACATGAACAACAAAATAACAGACAACAACATGAGTGTGAGGTCCATCGTTGTGCCACAGCAAAATAAAAAAAATTAATTACAAACTGAAATCCAAAAATTAAAAAAAAAAAAAAAGGAGAGCACAGCAAAAACATAACGGCGTACAGAACGTTATGAACAATGTGTTACTGGGAGGACGTGACATGCGTTGCTATGGTCATGCCGCTATGGTCGTGCGGTTATACGGTCATGCTTACCAGCTTGAGAGAAAGCTTCATGGGGGGGGAGAGGAGAGAGAAATGGCGAGGGAGCAGGAGAGAAAGAGACAACACACAAAAGTCAACATCAGGAGAATATTACGGCCATTTGTTGCATTTTCCTTTCAACAAAAACTGTTTATATGTATTTTATAACACTGTGCCAAACCTCACCACTTAAAGAAAAGAGGGTATACTGCTTAACGGTGGAAGGATTTAGATTTATATGCTAATTGCATATAAAAAGCTCTTTCAGGTATAGTTTCAGCTATAACCCCCGCCCCCAAACTCTTTTCTAATGTGGTGAAGTTTAACATCTCTAACAGGATGGATTAATGAAAATGAGAAATATGTTGGCGAAAAGGCCAACCTACTGCACAAGCATGAAGTAAAGAATGAAATAAATAAGGGAAGACAGGTGAAAATAAATGTAGAGAAAGAAGTAGAGGGAGAGTGACTGCGACAGGGACGGATGTACCCTTTACTTCTTGATCCCTCTCTGCTGCCATTACAATGACACGCGGGAGACAGCAGGGGGCGCCAAAAGCATGTGTCACATTAGCAGATCCATATGTTGACATGGAGGCAGATACTGTACACAAACAAGCTGGAGGGATGCTTTCAAAAACCAAACTATCAAAACTCACTTACAAAGAAAAATAAACACACATCCAGGTCTTTATGTATTCCAAATAAAAGTGGCTAGATGAATGTTCAAAACAAATAAGATTAACCATGAACCAAAAGGCGAGTAGAGGAACGAGAACAAAAGAAAATGGTTGTTAAAGTGTTTTAAATGCTTATTTAGACCGTTTGCTGAGTGATTTTCAGAAAGACATGGTCATGTTTTGAATACAAAGAACAGAGTAGAGAGCAGGTTAACAACCATTGGCTGAAGCAGATGACTTGTAATCCTGTTAGAGGCTCACAGGCTGGCGCACTGAGGAGCTCGACTCACTTTAGGCCACTAATCAAGTCATCCACCTGGAATGGCCTATTATGGCCTTTGCTATGACGCCTTGTGATCCTCCGTCTCGCCTCCCCACCAATGTATTATTCTTACCCTTCCTATGTTGGAAGCTGACAAAATATAATTTAATTAAAAAGTAATCATTCATGTCACTGAAGGTATCTTCTGGGTATTTGTCTGAGGCAAGTAAAAGTAATAAAATGATTCATAAACTCAAGATCAGGATCTGGTTTGGACCTTTTTCCTCTCTTTCCTGTGGTTCAGATATGAAGTAACAAGCCTGGATATCGGTATCAATAAAGTATCCATCTGTCTATATAACAGAAATTATAAAAGTTTAAAAGTAAAGTAATAATCCTTCACTTTTCCTCCTGCTCAAGTAAAAGACATTCATCATATCTCTTAACTTAAGCAACTCAAAAATCCTCTTAAATGTAAGACAGCTCCAGAGATCTGTTAAGTTGGTCAGGAGTAGATGTTAGATGACTGCAGTGCAGAGACAGAGGCGGCCACACCCTCTGAGGCATGTTCTGGAGTGACTGTGCAAACTACCACTGGTCATGACGCAGGGATCAACACTAACTTGTAAAATGACTGTAGCAGGTTTTTGTTGCCGAAACTGAAAATATGGTTGCCATATTTAGGCCCCTTTCGTTTTGAATTATTAATAGTCTGCAGTTAAACGTCAGCTCAATCAAAAGGTGACGTGGATGTCGTGTCCGCCTTCCATTCCTGGAATACAAAGCACCTGTAGTGCAGCTGTTGTTGATGCATCAGTGCACATGCAGCATTGTCTGGTTCTAGTTTGGACTGTAACAACGATATTTTAATATCACTAATGCAAGAAATAATTTCAATGTATGTATTTTAGGATGCACATTTTGCTGTTCCTCTTTTTATATGTTGAAAAGTCATCGTCTCAGCCTTGCAAAAGTTACTGTTGAGGCTTGTGATGAATACAGTATAGTTTTAACCTCTTATTTGCATTTGATAAATGCTACAGCACTTTTTATTGCTTTGTGTTTGAATGTATCAGGTGTACAAACAGCAAGAATAAAGCTGGCACTGATTTAGTTTGCAATGACTTTGCATTCATCCACACTGTCTGCACTTGTCAACATGGTTTATTTTATGATTTCTCTGATGCACCTCGTCTAAGGAGCCAGAATTTCTTTCCTTCTACAGTTTGGTTTTCTTTTTGTTTCCAGTTTTGCTAATTTGCATTTATTTCATCACCATTTTTGTCATAAACATACTAGATTGATGTTAATAACCTGAATTTTAAAAAAAATCATGACGCAGCGTAAGATGTAAGGGTTTTTGTTTTTTTAAAGAATAAAAAATAGAGCAGATGTCAGATATATTCTTGTCTCTGATTGGCTGCTCTGAGCATGTGATAAATCCTGTTGAGACTGAGAAGTTTGATAAATTTGGACACTGGTCCACAAATCAAGCTGAACTCTTTCCAACCACCCAGACAGACATAGATATACAGTTATATAAAGCCCTGACAGACAGATAACATCGCTGTAGTATGGCACAAAAGCACAAAGAAAGCCCTGGATGGGGTGAATTCTGGGTACTGTAGTTTGAACCCAGACCCAAAGTGTAACCAACACCTCGTCTTATATTACATCCAGTTGAGAGTGAGATTTCATTAGTGAGGATGGGTGACTGCTGGGTGGGACGAATAGCATCCTCACACCCAGAATCCCCCACAGCCTCTCAGGTGCTTGTGACACTTTGTGAATTGACCCCTAGGTGATGCTCGGTGGGGAAGCCCTGAATCAGCTGCAGGACGACGAGCAACAAGAAACCTCAAGCTGATACATGTGATGGGGGATGAAGTCATCATCTTCTCCGATCATTCGTCCCGATTTTACACGTGTCAGAGCCATGTGATCAATACAGAGCCAGGCACAGACACTAGCCTCCTTTGTGAGGACGTTTCGCCTCATTAACTGTGACGAACAATCCTCCTCGCGGAGGCTGTACGTGTCACAGAGCAAATAATTATTAATGAGGCTACTGTATGTGCTGTACATGGCTTTTACTAATCACACACATCCGCATACGTTCAATATCCACTCACACCACGTACCTGCTCACGCTCACACGAAAACACACACTCACACCGCTGGTACTCACACCCGTCACACACTTACAACATATTGCCTTGCTTCGAAAGCATATGTGGGTCGGCCCAGAGTCCTCTTCATAAGCTCTTTGTGACAAATGAGCGAGCGCGGAGATTGCTGCTGTGGTGGTTGTCAAGAGAAAATACAGCTTTGTCAATGAGAACTCAGAAAACAGCACTGACGTTTTTTAAAGCTCTTATACTGTATACGCTCTTAATTTGACTTCCAAAACACAGACGCTTCCTCTTTTTTCCTCCAAAACACAAACACGCGCACATACACTGTGTTACTGTGGATGGATTAGACAGCTAATATGCACCACACAAAGGCTCTCCTGCAGGGGTAGACATCCCTCCACTGTGCAGAGAGACACAACACCCCACCTCCACTGGCACAACTACACTAATCCCTAATGCGATACTATGTGCTGCTTGCAGGGGGTGTTTTATATCTTGTGCTTTTGCTCTTTTAAATCTTCAAACTGGGTTCTGCAGGATTCACCGACTTAAGTTCTGTTTCACGATCATACCAGACAAAATATTAAAAGTGTAACGAAAAACCAGTAGGGACAATGTGCCCTAGAATTATTTATTATTATATTTTTCAGTACTCCCCAGCAGGATATAATTATAACTCCTAATGATAAATGAATTAAATTAATAGGACATGATCATCAACCCATTATGAGGCAATGAGCTTCCCTCAGGTCTGATGGTTCTGACTGAAACGACACAAAAAAAGGATTGAACAGACTCCTACGCCTACAATCCAATGTCGCACCAAACACACTTTTGATTTGGAGTGTGTAACGTCTAACGTAACTAATTAGAAAACATACAAAGACCTTTGTAAATTCGGTGAATTAAAAGCTTCCAGGACCTGCAGATACCCCATTAAAAATAACCATGTACTGATTTTGCTAGTTAGCTCGGTTTGACCAGATGGATGCAGGCCTGTTTGTGACTCTCCACCAGCAGCTGTTCAGACGCATTAGCCCAAACTGTCTGTGTCAGCGAGGGAGTAGGGCCGGTGTCCCCAAAAGACTTGTTGCTATTTAACAGGAGTAACCATGCACCTTCTGTTTCTTTTTAGTTATAGGTAATATATTATAGATTAATTCCAAAAAGAAGGAAATTATATTGTAAAAATGTACTCTATGTATCGAACAACATCTATATACATGGAAAACATATACAGGTTACTGCCATGAGACATGAAACGGTACAAATTAATTAAATGTATTGTCATGAGATATGGAAAGGAATAAGGTTTAAGGCCTGATTGGTTTAATTTAAATGAACTATGTTAAAGTTTCTCTTGTCAACTCAAACTTCATTCTTGTGCAATGAAATGTTTCATCAAAGGTCAAACTTTGACTTCTTTTTAATCTGTGTAAAGTCAAACACAATGCATCTGATTTAACTCTGTATGTTTTTTATCACTCTTCTCAAGAGCTGTTTCAGCACTTCCGCTTTCAGAAAACGTGCACTTCCTGCTCGATCTGTGCGGCGCTAGAAAAAACACACACTTCCCTTTTCTTTTGCCGACCTTCAATCATTTCCTCTATGATATGCTCGCACACTGCACTGTTGCACCGTATTGTTCTTGGGCCTTTTTCAGACGTCATTTTAGCACCAATTCATACGACTGTTTTTACTTTGTGTAACTGCTGCCCTTTCAAAATACGGGCATAAACAAAAAGCTATATTTGCGGGGTCCGGAAGGAACACGTGAGTTACCGCCCATTCCTGAGGTCAGGGAGAGCTGGAGGGTGGAAGTGCAATACAGGAAGGCGTGCTATGACCTGACCCAGCCCAGGGACTCCATTACAACACACACTGGACTTTACAATGGGAAACTGGTGATGACACCCATCAGGACCTGGTGCTGATAAAACCCTCCAGAATGCACTCAAATATTACTCTCCTCGCCTTCTCCCTCCACATGGAGTGACTCAGTAATCCTGCTGCCATATCCACAACCTCCTTTGTTCACACTGTGAGGTTTAACCCTCTACTTCTTCTATTATTTCCCTCACATCACGTGCAAACAAAAAAAACAATCCGCCTCCAGCATAGACTGCAGAGAAGTGCGCAGGGAGCAACTGCAGTCTCCATGCTGCTGCCAAGACTGCTCAGGCGTCTTGCTCATTTCTGTCAAAGGAGGGGAAGGAAGGTGAGAGGGACTGTCACTGTGAGCACAGAGTTAATATGGAGAATGAAGGGACAAGATGGAGAGACTGCTGGTGAGTCAGACAAGTACCATGGATTCATAGTTAGGCGCTACATAAGCATGCTAGAAAAGCGAAAAGGCTGAGCACTGTATGAGTGAAGGTAAGAGGCCTGTTGTACTGTAATATATCACTTTTGAACAGCAAAATGTGACAATTAAAGAGCCAGTGTGAGCACTGTTTTATCATTGAGGTCACATTGCCTACATATAGATTCATTCAGTTACTAGAAACAGAGGTAATCACCTGCCGTATGATGATACCATGTAAGCATTATGACCTACGAAACAGATGTTAAAGCACAGATACAAAGTTTCCACCTTTGTATCACTTCACCCATACAGCGTAGCAGGTACACAGCTCAGATATAGGTGTAGAGACAAACACACACATGCACAAAGCTTGCTGGACACACACACTTACCCCTCGCCTCAGGCTCCGGAGGCAGTGCATTTTGGGTTTGGAGGTCATGAAGTCGTTGAGGCGGTGGGAGAGGGGCTCCTTTTGCTGCTTGGGAGACTGGGGGTCGTTGGGAACAGCAGAGGGTGAGGGCGGGGATGAGGCTGGGGGGGCAGGTGGGGGCTGGTGGGGGGACGTTAACAGGGACATAAGCTACCAGTAAGAGAGGGAGCCGTGACGGAGAGGAGGAGGAAGAGGAGGAGAAGAAGAAGGAAAAACATGGAAGAAGAAGAAGAAGGGGGCAAGAATCCAACGAAAAAAGACAAAAGAGGAAAAGGAGGAGGGAACACAAACGAAATAAATAAGCCTCCTACAAATATTAAAAAATAAACACACAACAGAAAACCCAAACAGAACATAAAGGACAACCGAAGGAATGTCAAACCTAGTGTATCAGTTGTTATGTTGTGGAGAAAAAAAAACAAACATATAAAACATAAAAACACAATTAAAAAGAAGAAAACAAAAACAGAGTGAGTAGGAAGCGTAAAACGTGTTAAAGCAAGCGGCTGCAACGAAACAAACAGCAGAGAGTTTCAGTCAAAGCGCATGCAGGCTTCCATTTTGGAAATCCTTTGGCTTTTTTCTTTTCCCGACCTCATCACATGCCAGCTAGGACGAGAGATTCACCACATCTCAGAGGATAGCAGCAGCTGAATTTGAGGTCATCGTCGGAGAAATCTAATTGCTTATCGCTGTCCTAAAACTTCTGTCTGCATTATTCATCAACCGGTAGTTGAGGAGTTAGAGAATGAAAGCAGCGATGAGTTCTAAGACACCACACAGTGCGCATGCATGGGCAAGTGATTCAGAAACGCTCCTCTCAAACACAAAGAGATCACTGAAACGCTGGTTCTATGAGGAAGTAATGTTGTTTTTCTACTGAATTATCAATATTATGTTTTATTTCGCAGTGTGTTTATGTTATATTTGCATGCTTGTGTGCAAAATACCTCTCTGCATGGCTGCCTGTGCACCCAAACACTCACTATAAATATCAAGCAAAGGTAATACTGTAATACTGTTCAATAAGTAGCCTCTGTTTTGGGAGTTTGCACACAGTGAGCTCAAACACCATTTTCTAGACAGTCAGTATGCTGGGGTTTCTCATCTCGACCCACTAGGCTCCAGCCTTTCTCTCCCACACAAACACACACGCCCAGTTACTCACTCATGCTCTCGTCTAATTCGATACCAACAGTGCCACCAGCCCACAGGACAGTCAGAGATCAGTTTTGCTGTTCAGAAGCAGGAAACCAGGAAGGAGGCTACTCGAGGTAGATCACCAGTCAATGGAAGGGAGACTGTTATTTTAAGACCAAGTTAATATCTGCCAGTTGAGTCCATCCACAGGATGAAGGTAGAAATGCATTAGTGTGTGTTACAGAAGGGAGGCTCCAAAATCGGTGAGGGTGATTGCCAGGGAGAGAGGGAAACGGGTGGCGAATAATAACAACAAAAATGGCAATAGTAACATGAAACTAGCAACAGATTTTCTTGAGCTTAAAAGAAGCTAACGAAAGCCAAAGAATCTACACAAAAATGCAGCTAAATCAAATACATAACCAGTGCTGGCAATGTAACAGATACTACAAATGTGACATTGAACACATATATTTCTCAGAACCACTGCACTACAAGACAGAACCAACATAACATGATACAACCTTTAATATCCACCCCACCCCCACAAAAATATCCCTGCAGTGCAAGGTGACTTCCATGTGAATAAAATCTTGCAAAACAAAATGGAATAAAGCCAGCGAGGCTTTGCTGTACACTCGAGTGTAAATGTGTGTGTTCATTTGTTACCTTGTTCTTATTCTTAATGAAAGGCCAGAGTTTGCCCTTGCTCTTGCCAGCAGGCTTCTCCTTGGCCTCGTTTTTGGACAGGCTCGTCTCAGACACCGTCCTCTTCATGGCCTGGCCGTAGTCCTCGAACTCCACATCTCCCGGGGGCTCGAACCCGGACTTGTAGGACTCAACAACCTGTTTCGAGTCCTAGTGTGTTGAAGAGTGATTGCAGAAATCAGTGACAGATATATCTTTGATACATTTTAATCCACTTTTTCTTCAAAGGAAGAATGATAAAATCCAAAGCAATGACTAAAAGGTTTTCTGTTTGTTTAGATTGTCCAGCTAATCAGCAGGTCTGGAGATAAGATGCAACACAATAGTGGCCTGGTGGCTTCTCTTGTTTATAGCGGTTTCTGCCTGATAACAGCTCATGAGTTGGTCATGAAAAGAAAGAAGGGAGAGAGACTGTCGTTCAGTTTGTGGGCCACGGAAGAAAGAGGAAAAGACCTAAATCTGTCAGGCAGGAGTTATGACAAAAACACTGAGGTCGGGGACAGAGCCAGGCTCATCAGACACAGGAAGAGGCGCATTAATCAAGTGCAGTCAGTGTGCTTTGGCCTATCTGAACTGATAAAGGCAGAGGGTCTGGTTGGAGTTAGGATCTGGGGTCGAAGATCTGCTGTTGTGCACCGTATACATGAGAGAAGACTATGGGAGGAAGAGAGACAGAGAGAGGGAAGGAGCATGTGATATGTTATTCCCCAACGTTGTTTACTGCAGCAGCCAGTCACAGGCTGGAGTCATCTCCCTGGAGCTGAGCCATACAGTACACACAGCTCGAGATAGACACACACACATACTAAAGCAGTCCCTGGGGGGAAGTCTTGTTTTTTGTCATACGGCAAGCAGCCAACATGTGACATTTCAATATATCACATGGCTCATTTTCTCTTTAACGTAGGCGAATTCTGCCTTTCGTGTCAACATCCAAACAATAAATAACAATGAGACAGACTTACATCAGCAACTGTGAAAGTGTGTAAACTGAAAATAAAGAGGTTCTCAGAGGAGCTCTGTTCAACAGAAGGTTTAGACTATAGGAAGCGATAGTGATTCAACTTCCTCCTGTTTCCCGTAACAGGTACACTTGTCAAAGACACCGTTTTTGTGACAGCGGAAATAACCTTCTTTACCTTCTGGCAGTCAGTTAGATGAGAAGATTAATATCACTTTCATATCTGTCAATTAAATAATAAGCAGCCAGCAGACGGTTCGAACAGGGGGAAAAGCCAGCCTCCTCATCAACACGTTATGTCTTGTTTGTTCAATCTGTACCAAAACTAAAGTGTAAAAACCACAAGTTGGTGTTTCACTAGCGTTTCACTGGTTACCTGGCAACTACTTCTAGCCAGGAAATAGCCTGGTACCCTGAAAAAGTTTATAAACTTCTGTTTTTGAAAGGATTTGACAAATGAGATATAATGTGTTAATTAGTGAGGTTTAAAGGTGCTTGTAGGAGGATTTGTAACCACTGGACAGCAGCTAGCACTCTTTATGCTAATCTAAGCTAAGAGGCTGCGAGCTTCATATTTACAGTGTAGACAAGTCTCTGCCAGAAAGCGAATAAACAAATTACCTAAGATTTCAAACTACTTCTTTAAATTGAATGGACTGCGGCCACGTTTGACAGTGAATACTCGGCGCCGCTCTCGAGAGACTGTGTGTATCAAGACTGGACAGTCCTTTGGAAGAGGGTAGACACGGCCTATACTGTGAGTAATGCATCAAGTCATTCCCTCCTCAGTTTCAGCATCATGTAAAGTTGAAAATCAGGCAGTTACAGCAATTAGCTCATTGCCTGGAACTCATGGGGAAATCATTCACATGTTCAAATGGAACTTAGTCATTTATTGTTGGGGGGAATTATGGCACGGTATTTTTAGGTGACACAAAACCCTTGGAGTTCCTCATGGGGGGAATACAGTGTGTGCTCGTATCCCATTGGTTTTCTAACTATAAAGGGGAGGTGAACACATAAATCGAATCACTTTGTTCAGCTGTTTTCTCAGTTACAGTCCTGTCCTCCCACAGCACTTTGTTGGTCACAGGTTGGCTGTTTTTATTCTCCAAAAGCCCCCCTAAGAGTACTAACCCACTGGCACACTTGCTGCTTAAATGAAAGCCTAATCCGTCGTAGTGTGCGGGTTGTGACTGACACCCTGGCTGAGTGAGTAATATGTCCCATATGGTGGTGTGTGTGTGTGTGTGTGTGCGCGTGTGTGTGTGTGTGCACATATATCTTATTCTATATACTCACAGTCTTGGGCTCGATGGCCTCGGCGCCTTTCGTCATGCCATCTAAACATTTCCCCACGATGGGCAGCACTTGGCGGTCCACGTCTGCGAACGTCTTCATGCAGATTCCTAACCTCTCGATTCTTTTCTCCTCCATGTCTTGAAGTTTCTACAGAAAAACACAGACATGTTGAGAGTGGGCAGGGCTTGATATGCTGCGAGTTTGCAATCAAAGTGTCTGAAAAGGCTGTCGTCTGATATTGAGCATCAAAGATTTGTCACACCATCTGGGAAATCTCTCATGCACTTTCAATCTTTTCAAATCGTTGACCCTTCTCTCAGAAAACAGCGCTACAGTGAGAAGTGAAACCTCAAAAATCATGAATATATGTAAAGACTTATTTTGTATTTCAAACTCTCAATCTGTCAAAATGTAACAACCCAAATAGCTTGCACAAAATAACTGCAATTTTCATAATGATGGCTTGTTACCCTCGGTGAATTTATTTTTAGTTGTTGACTCAGAGGGGAAGTTGGGGTGATGGGCTGCAAATGAACTAACTAATGACTGCACATGAATGCACCATTTTGGCAGACAACCAGGCGGCACTTTTAGCAGAACAGAGTTTTGAAAGACAGGCATAAAAATGAAAAAAAATATATAAATCTCTGGGTAGATGTAAACCTATTTGGGTGGTGACCTAAATAGATTTGATGTCTGGGAAACTGGATGTCTGTTAAACAACTTGTAAGTGTGATTATTATCATCAACAAATCAGAAATGTGCTGTTATATTTACCTGGAATATGTTGGGGATAATGGTAAAGTAATGTTCATTCTGCTCCTGGTTGAACTTTTGCAGGTAGGAGGAGTAGTCGCTCTTACTGTCAGCAGCCATCTGGTGCCTCATCTGAGCTTGCTGTCGTGCCTGAGGAACAAATAAACATAACACAAACATGCACATTAGAAATGCCCTCTCCTCTCTAAACCTCAGTGTCTCCTGATTGACACAGACATATGGGACGCACACACGCACACACACACACACACACACACACACACACACACACACACACACACACACAGCCAGAGCATTAAAAACCTATATTAGTTGACACGTTTGTGCATACAAGTGTTCATGCATGCACACGTACACACATAAACATAGAGCTCGTGGATGCACGGTCACAGGTGCAAATCCGTGTCGGGCAGCGTAAACAGCCACTGGCATTCGACTGTACTGTATGTAGGCCAGAACAAACATATACAAAAAGAAACAACAGCCTGCACCGGCTGCAGAATGGAAGGATTTGGATTTTGATTGCCCGCCCTGTCTGGCCTCTCTCTACTGTTGATAATGTTGATTATTTTAAGCTAGTTCTGTCTCGGGGAGTTAAGGCAGGCAGTCAGAAACGCAGCAGGAGCAGCCTATTACAGATCCAAGGCAAGCAGATGGAGATGAGATTATCTCAGCTAGTCAGCATGTGGGGTGTGTGTGTAGCTAAGTATTCATATCTGTTTCCTATTTCCATCAGATCCGAGGCCTGTCCGCACGTAAATAGTGTTTTCATTGGGTCATTTATAACAAAGGGTCACCTTAGGAACCCCTGATTGCATTTGATGAACTGAATGCAGACGCAGAGGGGGGAAAAAACTGCAGCCACCTAACTGTGTAGGGCAGTAGAAACATAACTCTGACTCTGTCATAGGGCTGAGGGAAGCATTTAAAAAGTACCTCATCCAGTTTTTCACCCACACACCACTCTGAGGCAAGAAATGAGTCTCTAATACACATGGGTAAGTAATGGATGACATACTAGAACAAAAGGAGGACATCAGAGATACTCATCAGACACAAAGGTACATTATTTCCAGCACAGGAGGGATGGCAGTTAGTACTTTGGTGGAAAATGATAGTCACAGCCTACAAAAAACAAAAGGAATGTGAAATCTGGAGAAAAGCTAAAAAGCACATGTCAAAGTGCAGCTGTTTGAAATCTACGTGCCGGCCTGTGAGCATGCATTCATGGATTATGTGCTACGCTAGCATAGGTGCATGCAAAATGTGCTTTAGGAAGTAACGAGTGTCCACGTCACTGCCATGGCAACTTGGCAAATAACGAAACCTCGAAACAAGCTGCTGTGTCTGCAGCCGCATCACATCCTGTTGTCATTTTCTAGAAATTATGTGATTATTTTTTCTTCTGTTACTCGCACCTCGGTTTACCTGTATGCACCAATTTAGAAATGTGCATCTATCTCTCTAGTCTTGTGTAAGAAGAGACAAAAAGAAAATCTGAATGAAACATTGTGTGAAAGCTGTCGCCTTATGCAACATGTTCAGCATGTCTATGATGTCAATTTTCTGACTTCACACGTATAAAACCTCAGTGAGAAACTGTTCGGCAGGAGACAGCGAGACAAGCCACGGAGATCACAGTCAGACAGGACAGGGCGTGTAACAGGGACCTGGTTAAGGCTGTGTGTCAAACTCTACAAGAGAGTGTGTGTCTGTGTGTGTGTGTGTGTGTGTTTATCGAGACACAAGTCGAGACAGTGTGTGTTCCCACAGATACAACAGGCTCTCTGTCCGCTCGACCTACCTTGTGGGAACTTCGCTTCAAGGCATAGCATAAAATAGATATACAAACACACACACACACACACACACACACACACAAACAAAAAGAGTATTGTTAGCCGTTTCCAGCTAAACAAGAAGTTGCCATAGATGCACTTCCTGGACCACTGTGCGTGTCATCACTCAAAAGGGGAAACTGGTATCATGGTAAACACACACACAATCACCACTAAAATACCGCTGTCTTGTGCTATTGGTAGAGACAGAACACATGTGGAAAGGAGGTGTTATGATTTTTTTTTTTTAATGCTTTATGGCAGAGGATGTTCACAGTTGAGAAATCTGTGAGTGTGTGTGAGTGCCGGGGGTCCCTCAAAAGAACTGTAACAGGCTTTGTGGATGTCTGGGCTGTGACTCCAAACCCAAAATTGAGGGATTTGTTTGCCCGAGGAGGAGAGGGAACAGTTAGAGGTTTGCTCCAGCTGCAGAGAAAACCACAATACCTCAGCTCAACAAACAGCAGCGTTACAGGGAGACGTCCCATCACAGACAAAAACTTGTAGCACTTGACAAAATATGTCTACGTCAGATATTGGTGGATTCTTTTCTATTGTTACAGACAAGTAACTTAACCGAGAGAGAGTTTTTCTTCATTGGTCACGTATACAATCCTAAAATGGCCTTAAGCCACAGAATGCTAATGTTCACAGACACAAGTAGAAACACAACTAAGCCTGCAAACACGTCTTCTCTTCTTCTCCTATCATGCATCTTTTCTGTCCAAGACCTACTTACACCCCAAGGGTTTAACTGCGGCTGAAACACAAACACAAACTAGGCTGAGGTTGTGACATGTCATCCCTTCTGGTGATAAATAATCAGAGGACCTCAGAATAATGAAGGGATATGCGCCTGCAAAGACAAAAACACATTGAGACACATGATCTATTCTTTTCTGTGGTGTCGTTTTATGACCAAATCTATTTTGTGACCCAAAAAAAAAACAAACAGAGCACTTTGAAAATTACATTTGATTTGCCTTATTGTCAGCACGATGTGGCACACGTAATAACGGAAATGTTCATGTGCTCTTTATGCTACTGAGCTAGATGTCATACGGCGTCGCAGCTCAAGTGTCTGAACCATAGAAAGACTCGCAAAACCTGACAGATATAAAATAATTACATCCACTCCCTTCATCTTTTTTCCACAAATCTGCACAGATATTCTAGACTTGTTACAAAAAATCTGTAACAGCTGTAACACATAAGAATTCTTAAAAAATGTGTGGGAAGAAAATCCAATCATCTTCCGCAGTGGCTCATCTGAGTGAATTCAGTCTTTTTTATTAAAAGTTTCTGAATAATGGAAATGCGAGTATGTGAAAAAAGAGAGCTGAGGTCGGTCAAAAAAAACCCACACAGAAAGGAACAGCAAATGAGAAAGCCAGTATTTGTTGTGGTGATCTATGCATTGGCAAGCTGGGCGAGATACAGAAAAACATACATATTTATGAGGAGTATAAAAGGTGCATGGTATTGTTTGCCACAGCATCTTACTATATGGTCTGCTTGAGGAACATACAGGGAGTGATTCACGAGTTTTAAAGCTGTGTTAAGTGTTCCTACATTAAAGGATGACAGCGATTAGCTTCGGTCCATTAACTACAGTTCACACACAGTTTTCGTTGCTGCTTATCATTTTCAAATGCATAACAAAGGCTTTTAGATTTACTTCCTACTTCCATTGCAGCCATTAGCTTTCATCTATAGCTTGAAAACCAACATGTAGACACTTCCTTGAGATAATGTATGTAATCACTCTTTGTTTAGGATAAACATTTTGCCACTTTATCTCAGAGATATTAAAGGCATCACATTCAGCAGCTGTGTTACCTTAAAGGAAAACTGGGTATTATTCTTAGTATTGTGGCCCTTCTGACTATGCGTCACAATAACTTCACCACCTTCACTACAGAGATCTGGAAAGTGTGGGCTCATAAGAGCATATATCAGGACGAGCAGCGTGAGTGAGTAAAGCTTTCCAAATAAACTTCAGTTTTACATAAACTGCTCACTGCCCAAATCTTTACAACAAAGTTAGTGAGTGGACATTGTAAATAAACATAATGTTGTAGCTTCATTTTGTGCTTTCTTGCTAATAGTAAGTAGCCGTAGCTCCAACTGTGACTGAACGGAAAATGAATTTTAGTGGCACAACCGGAAGCTAACAGTCAATAGAAAATGGTCAGCAGAAATGTAAATATACACATTATAGTGTTAACACAAGCAGTTCTCTCCATTGAAGGATATTAAAGAGCTGTTTACATTATCGCTTTACACAAACAGAGATGCTAACTAAATGAGAGCAAAGATATGCAGCATTCTGTGCAATGCACGAGTCTTTCATGCTTCAACAAATGAAATAACTGTAATCATACACAACACCACTCTTGTTTCAGGACCAGTTTCTTGAGCTGCTGTGCCGGGTCTTTCCAGTTGAGTTCAGTGTTAGCCTAAGCCTATTGTAGCTGTTTGGCTGTACGTCCAGAGTCCAGAAAGGCTCTTTATTCCAGCCTATATTTGCATAATAATCGGGTCTGAACTGTGTCAACTCCGAGCCTGAGCTCTGCTCCAACAGCTGATGAAGCAGCAGGAGCACGCGCTGCTGACCCATGATGCCTTGCGGGCGTGGGAGCTGTGTGGGTTAAAGGCTGAGATTTTGAGGGCTCTTTTAATTGGTTGTGACAACAGGAAATGACATCAGCTACAAGCCTGGGGGGGGGGGCTCTGGTCTACAAGTCATGAGAATCGGATCATCGCTGCACTGCATTGATTTATTGAAGAGGGCGCAAGATAACAGCAGGACCAAATTATTAGATTCTTCACTAAGGCCAACTTATATCCACAACACACATAAAAAAACACACACACAAGCACTGCTATGGACACACAGACGTCTCTGTTGCTAAGGCCCATTCAGCCCAGCAGAATGTTTGGTGGCTGCTCTACGGCGATAATGAGGACTCGGTGCTGCTATCAGCTTTGTTTAGCAGCAGATCGCTGTGCTGCTGAGACAATGCCAGCTTTTACACACACAGTCCCTGGCATCAAACACATGGTCACTCAATCTTTGCTGTCCTTCGGGCTCAGTGGAATGAGGAGTCAGGGTTGAGGGGGGGGGGCATGAAACAAGAAAAAATGTAAAAGAGAGAAAGGGGGGCGTGCTAGGTGGCAGGGTGAGGAAGCCAGGCAGTTGTGTTCAGCATGGAGGTACAGGACAAGTTTGCGTGATTGGTGGCTGTTGCACGGGACTGGGATGACACATACCTTTTCCACGTCAGCTTTAGTCACATTAATGTCGGCATCCATCTTCTCAAAGTATTGCTGCGCTCTGTCCGCCTCTTTACAGTCCCTCTCAAACTTTCTTTTAGACTGACAAAACAGAGAAAATCAAATTTAATATAATCACAGACATTACATAAGTAATTTCCTGCCATGAGCTGTAGCAGGGAACACTATATAACTTGACCTTTAAATAAGCACAGTAATTAACGTCATAACATGTACATATACGTCAAATAGATTTCAGGCAGAGCATTGTGTGCGACAGAGGTCAGTTTGTCACTGACACAGCAATGGAGCCTGTCAAAGTCTGCAGTCTGCAGATTAAACAAATGTTCATAGTGGCCATTTGTGTACAGAAAAACAACCATTCATCCAACCCTCTTTCGACCCCTCTAACAGAACAATCAGTGTTTGTTGGGCCAGCGTGCACTCTGAACTATGCCTATCTGCCTCGCACACAATGGGATCATTGAATGCACAGAGAAGTTTGAGGAGGACAAGGCAGTTATGCATCTCTCTCACACTCTTTCTCTCCCCCGTCAAAGGGGCCAGGCAGAGATAAGAAGTGGTATTCTGTGCAATCTCTCTTCAAACTCCTTCACTAAAACACAAGACACTCCTGGATCGACTCTTATCTCGTCTTTTAAGAAAGCCTGAGATTGTACAGTAACACATTCTAAATTAATCTTAGTCTGACCTACTACTGACGACTAAAAGGATGCACAGCTCGAGTGAAACTTACTTTTGTATTTCTACTTCTTCAGATTTTTAACATTCTTAACATTATCAGCCTACAGCTCAAGGACAGGATAACATAAATCATGCAGAAACATTACAACATTATTTATCTGTTATAATTCCATCCTAGCGTGAGAGGCTGCCCGGTATATTTTCGCATAACACCCTATCTCCATTTCGAGCAAAAGAAACGTCACATTGTTTGAGGTCTGTGGTGAAGACAGAACAGGGCGTCCCTCAGGGGTCTGTGCACGGCCCTCTGCTGATGTTTTCCTTTCCAGCTAGAAATCTACAGTTTGTCACCTCATGTATGTGCTTCCTCAGTTTTTGATGATGATGATGTACTCTATAGTCACACGGCTCCTCCTTAAGTGTTGCAGCATGTGCTTTTTAGTATCATGTGGCGTTGCACTGACTGATTGTAGCTTGAGGTCAATAGACCATCTAGACCACTGATGTATGATTGTGTGTTGAGTACCTGTAGCAACTGAAAGTATATATCTTAATTATTCTTGTTTATGGTGTTTTCTTTGAAGACATAGAGATCAAACATATATAGAAATACTACATTTTATGTCATGACTAAGGTTGGGTTAGGTTGGATAGCCGGTTTCATTTTGGGAAAATGGTAAAATACCTACATTTGTTAGCATCTGTGTATATCTTATCAAACTTTTAATTCCTAGTTTTATTACCAAATAGCAATTTCAGGTAACGTTAGCAAGCTTATCTTTAGCCAGCACTGATCATTGCTTTCTTCTTTTAAAATTACATTACCTACAACAGATTATATCAGTGGCTAATTAATTCTTGATTAAATCAAATTAAATCAAACTCTGGTTAATGTACTGTCTCCAAGCAAGTATCTCTTCTCGGGCAAAGCTTGTGTGTGAGTGATAGGAAAATAGTTAATTAAAAAAAATATATTATTGTATCCTTTTCATCTCCTTTCCGAGCTAGATCTACTGGTTGTGAACATTAATTAGGCTGCCACTAAAAACAGTTTCTGGCTTCTCAGCCAACAAAAGCTGATTACAGATCTCTGAGTCTCTCTGAATCTCTGAGATTTAGGTATTTATAACATTAGCTACTTGCGAATGTTTACAATGATGGACCCAATTAGTAAGTAGAGTCAGTATTAGACTCAATTCAATAAAATGAAATCCCAACTGTAGTCATGACTTTAAATTACTTTGAAATACTTTGTGATTATATACTAATAATAGTAATGTAATAAACTAGTGTCAGTATTTTATTTTCTCCACCTAATAATCTTGATCTATTGGTTATGTTCTAGTATTGTCCTTCTTGAGCCACTGTACGAACTGTAAACAATTGAAGTACTGCATGTTGTAGGTGTCACTTACTGATTCCAGCTGTTTCCACAAGCTCTCAATGTGCTGCTGCGCCTTACGCCCATCGTGGAAGTGCTGCGAAAAGAATTGGGGAAGGGAAAAAAAACATTAGAAATATTATCACACTATTCAGAAGCTTAAGGGATTTAAAAAGCAGGTGAACCTGACCTTGACATAGTAGGGATAATAAATTAGAAACAGTGGGAATGGGAGTCTCAACCATACCATTACACACTGTTAATATTGCTCAAGCTGTGACAGTATTAATGTGAACAGAGAAAGTAGGGCAAATTCAAATAGACCCTATACTCCAGCTACATTAAATATCATGAGCACAGGCTTAACTCTCAGAGATTTGTACAAGCTCGAGCAAATGGCTATAAGTCTATATGATTAAAGACCAACCAGATCATAGCACCCCAGTGTGTATGTTTTACAGCTCTGGAGAAACAGGGGTACGGTTTCAACATTAATTTAGCACCATTACTAAAAAGCAACAGAACGAAGGCTTTGGACTATGTAGAGATTTCAATAAAATAAAGAAGGTCAGACACACTGTAGATCAAGTAACAATGACAAGGGACTAATAGCAGACGCTGTTTTTATGAAGCTGGAAAGTCACATGCCATGGTGCCAACGGCAAGGTTTGTCTTGTTAAAAAAAACAGTCCTCTGTGCTTTCTATTTGAGCTTCATGCAAACATAAAAGACTGAATAAAATCTGTAAAATTCTTTAACAATAAAAGCAATTAACCATTTTTTAGTAGGAAGACAAGTTACAAGAAACAACTCAAAACTATCTCTCTACATAAACTTTCAACTTAATCTCTAAACACTATAAAATATGTTTATCTATGCTAGCAGCATGCCTCTATGGCCATGATGGATCTGTTGTTCAGTCGGTCGATCCAGACTGAAATATCTTTCTAACTATTACAGGTATTGCCATGAAATTTAGTACAGACATTCATGTCGCCCTCAGGATGATTTTTAAAGACTTCAGTGATCCCCTCACTTTTCCTCTAGTGTCATCATTCGGGCAAAAATTTAACTTGTTCAGTTCTTTTTTCTATGCTCCCATTTTTATGAGTTGAAGTTAAGTTCTGTGCACACAAAAGGTCGTCTGTCAAATTTATTAAAATCCATGTCAGCGAGCACTTCTTCTTTGCCAAGATAATCTGTCCACCTGACAGGTGTGGCACATCAAAATCCTGATTAAACAGCACGGTTATGGAACAGGTGTGCCTTGTGACTGGTCACAATGAAGACCACTCTGAAATGTGCAGAACTTTTACTTCAACTCATGAATAATGGAAGCAAAGTTGCATTTATAATTTTGTTGAGTGTGTAAAAAACTGGCATTCCCATCAGTCTTTACTTTGTTTTCAGTGCTAATTAGCAAATGTTAGCATGTAAGCACACAAAAATATGGAAAGCAAGGTAAAAACACATGTTCTGACTGTTGAAACAGTTTGTTATTGGCCTGCCCCTGAACAAATAGGATAGAAAACATCTTACAACTGTTAGATGAGAAAGTGGAAGAAGAAACTGCAAAAGGCAAACTGATAAAGTAAGAGCAATGGCTGTACATGCAACAAGAAGCTTAGAGTAAACATACCATGAGATAAAACAAGCGTACGAGGAGTCAGATACCATAATCTAAGGGGACACAGGCAAGTCACAATGGATTTTGGCACTGCCAAGTGTGGCATACTAGACAAGGATAGGAGGCAGCTGCTGGTCTGAACTCACACAGCACATACGCTGTGTGTTTTTCTAAAAGGCCTCACTTGGCCTGTGTTATTCCAGGGGACCACAGCGCTTGGCTCTCTGTATGGATCACAGCCAGATCCCCTGGAAACATAAAACACCAATTTTAAACATTTGTATCTTTGAAACTAGATTTTGATTACTTATAAAGCATACAAATAACTCCTCCATCGCCTAGGGTCACATTAATCTGATAAAGAACCCAAAAAGAATCAACTAAAAATGAAAATGACATAGAGACTTGACTGTTAATGAGGTATCCCTTGGTTACAAAGACTGAGGAAGCTGGGGTCCGTAGCTGAGCTGAATATCGATGCTGCCATTCAATAACAGGCACAAGCCATTATACAGAACAGAAAGCTGTTGCTTGTACTTTGCTTGCATTTCAGCGCTTTGGACAGCACAAGGAAGTCCTCAGTATTCTGTGCGCTAACTCAAACGCACAAGCAAGAGATGTGAAATTTAGACTGACGCTGAAGGTCTAAAAGGTTAATCCCACCTGAATAATGTTGAACATGAGAGCAGTTAGTGAGAATGCACCCTGGTTTACCTCAGGTAGTCACACTTCTCTTTTCCCAAAGTTTCGAGGGAAGCTGAATAAAACGCAGAAGTGCTCCAGTGTTTCAGAGGAAGTATTTGAGCTTGAACAGAAAATGGGACATTGTGGAAGTCCTGACAAACCGAAGTTCAATCAAGCATTTTGTTTTTTCAACTGCTGTTCAGACCCTGACCTTCAAATACCTGTTTGATGAGAACAACCTTATTCAGTGATGAACTTGTCTTGTGATAAGATACAGCAAAGATACCATAAAGCCTTTTCATAACACACAGCGCCAGACTGTGTGACATCATTGTTACTGTGGAGAATGCTTTCAACCAAATATTTGTCTCCATAACAACATATCTGAAAAATATCCAGCATCTCATGCTGTCCGCGTCAACAAATCTTCCATCACCGCGAAGATAAACAAACTACGCTGACACTCTTACCCAAACAGCTCCGCCGTTTTCTCAAGACCCTGCCGGAGGATGAAGACCACATCGTGTTTGCGTTACCAAACCGAGGCGCATGAGCTCATTTACTTTCAAACAAGATAAAAAGGAGTGCATCATCGTTTGCGACAAACAGCCATCTGTGGTGCAGGTATACATGCTGCAGCCGTTTAGGCAGATGTTCTGCAGTGTTTAATTTCATACACTGCAGAGATACAAGAAAAAGAGAAGACACACCGAACGTTTCTCCCTCTTGGTAACAGCATGTGACTGCTGGCACTGTCAGGCACATCTGAGGTACTTCAACAGGTCGGCGACCTCGAGCTGCCACTCTCAGTTACCCAGGCATTTTAAACACACACTGAGAGGGGAAAAAAAGCTGGACTTAACAAGCTAACAAATTCTTGACCCAGACTCCTGAGTTTTAACTACACCAATATAACAGCTGTAATAAAAGTGGGATTGGAAAATGTGATTATTATCCATCCAAACACATTAGATCAGACAGCAGATTTAATATTTACTTAATAATGTGAAGCAGGACTACTTTCTGTACTATGACTAAAGTCCTCATGGTAGCCCCCTGCTCTTATACACAGAGCACCAGACTCCCTCGAGGTAGCACAACATTTGAAACACAATAAAAGGAATATAGATACGAGGAGATAGAAAACTGTGATTCTGTTGAGTCTAGTTTTGACAGATTGCAATAAACACAATTCAAACAGACAGAATATCTCTCTCTCATACACACACAAACAATACTACTTTGACAGGTGTGTACTATCGTGTCTCAAATAAGCTACAACTTCCATTATCTACTGTCTACCTTGTCTCTATTTTCCAGTGTCAGTGTCAGAAACGCTCTGATGATCTGACCTGAGTGTTACATACACCCTGTGTGACTCATAAGCTGTTCATGTATACAGTCATAAACTGTGTAATAAGTTTTGAGCAGATCACAGTCATGGGGTGAAAAAAAAAGGGAAAATCACCTTCTGCTGTCTGACAAATAAAAGAGGAAAGAAAACTTCGCTCCTGAGTTGCGTTTGCGCTTTGGAGTTTACTCGTGTGAAGAGGCGCACATGTACATCTGTGCATACACGCAGGCTGATCTGTTAGTCATTCATTGACGTGACTGGGTTTGCAGGAATGTGCACCTGCAGTCCTGTACAGATGTCAACACATATATAAGCATTAGGTAGTAGAAATAGCCACAAGTCATACACGATCTAAAGACCAGGGAGATGATTAAACCTCATGAAAGCTCCACTGAGACTGACTCCTCATGTTTAAACCATTAGGCGGCCGTTCAAACAGAGTGATATTGCATTCTGGAGTGAGAAGTGCACACAGCGACGATGGGAAGATCCAACGATCAATCCCCTCCCAGCTTCCTATTTGTCTTTCCACTCAACACAAGAAGGCATGTGAGGCCACTTCATAGAGACACTCTGTTCTTCTACTGTCGCACTGTGGCTGCTTCTCTCCTCTCTGCCTCTGAGAGATAAATGAGAGCAGTATCCTCTGCCAAAGCCACCTAAAGATGTTTTATAGTGCATTATGGTTTTCAGCTGACTTTTCGCTAAATGCAATGGTTATTTTCCTGGCTCTGTCAGCTAAATAAGATGTATCTTTCTTTTTTTTTTTCAAGCTGGTTGAACATGTCACATCCCAGCAGGATAAGACATATAGAACTTCCCCCAACACCAAAAAGATATAATTATGTGCTGAGCTGTGGTTGGAAGAGCACAGACTGAACTAAGTCTTGAGTGGACTCCCTCAGTAACACATCGATGTATACAATAAATATATTATAGTGACCTCGCCGGAGGTGTGAGTGTTTAAGGGTCCTTATCAGACCTCATTAGAGAGGATATCTAAGCCCTGTGATCAGAGTCCCAGTGAGGACAGCACTATGCTGACGGAACACCTTATTATGATTCCTCAGCACAATCACAGTCCAGTGAGACTTAGGCTCTTCATCCCCTATTAACCCTGCCTGCTCTTCATCATTGATTATCATAGCATTATTAAGTGGTAAACACGTAATGGTACGTTGGTGAGGTCATGGTTTATTTGAATATTTTTCCTGTGCTTTTATAAATTAAATCTAATGAATAAAATATGTTTTCATGACATGTTAAATCGAGTACTCTCTTCAATATGAGGCTCCACTTTTGTAAAAAACAAATAAATCTGCTCTCAAATCCTTTCAGACAACATTCTTGGCCTCACCTCTTATGCCACCCCAAGCTGAGCTTAGCAAGAGGTACACTCAGGGTAAGAGAGAAGGGAGGTGGGGAGAGTTGAAAAACAACCCCACGTGAGAAACCAATGAGTTTTTCTCCTTTTGCTTGGTAGTTTGGATTTTACCTGCCCTGTAAACTCCACATAATCCCAGGAGGGGCAGGCTGACCCACCTCTAATCCCACTGTCTGGGTCTGCCTGCACAGCTTTGTCTGACACAGACACAAATCAAAAAGCTACAACAGAAAGAGCAAAGAGTGGTGTTTAAAAATTCATGTGAATGAAACCGGAGATAAGAGTGACGGGAAACTGGGGAAGTCATGAGTTACGGAGGCTTTATAAACACCTTTCAGAATGTTACACTTTTTCTACAGACTTATTATAAAACTATGAATGTTCTGTTAAAAAAATGTCTTTTCTTTGCAGCTTGTAGTTGCTCCTATTCTTTGTAGTCTTTTCAAAACTTGAACATCTCAAAGAGTGTCATTCTCCATCATTCAAGAGAGCGTGGAGGGCATGAGTGTGTCTTTAAATCAAAACTGAAATAAATAGATAAATAAATAAAGGCTACATTTACCCTACAAGGACACTGTTCTGAATAAGGCGGAGAAACTATTTGTTCCTTAAATGAAGCGAGCCTCTGTTCTGAAAAGACTGTAAATTTGGGGTCATGCTATGAAGGGAAACCCCCTGCACTGGCTAACTGAAGAAACACTGTTGTTAGGTCAAAAGAGGCAGACACATGACAAACTATTCACGATGTCAGCTGCAAAAAAAGATGCTGAGAAAAAAGAGGAATCGTGGGGTGCAAAGGTTGTGAAGCATACACTATGGGGAGATAATGAGAAGGACACGAGGGAGAGCTTAGATAAACTGATATTTAAAAATAAAACAGAGGAAAAGTGCAGCGAAATGAAGAGGAAAAGGGATGTCAGAGTGACATCCTGCAGCCTCTGGGCAGCAGGGGTCTTGTCCATGGACCCTCTGTGAGGACACGAGAGACCCAGATGCTATGCCAAGCCAAACCCAAAAAAATAGGCCTGAAGATTCCCCTTTAGATACACTGGAAACTCCCATTCTTTCTCTGTGTTTGCTGCAACTAAAACAAAGGTGAAAATCCAAACTGATCATTAATAATGTGACCCAGGGTTCCCTGTATTTAGGTACAGCAGCGTGTGCAGCAACACGTATTGTGACCAGCTGTGCGCATGAAAATATACTCTAAAAAAAGAGGTCACTGTGCCTTTGAGCAGCCCTCCGGTTTTGGTTTTCCACTCCAGTTCCCTCAGCTGGCCTTACGTGACACAAGAGTCCATGACAGATGATTCAGAAACTTTTTTTTTCTCCAGCTGGGTAGTTTTCTCTCTGCTCCTCCAGCAGCTCTTGGGATTTAATGGGCACCACACTGTTATCTATGAATCATGCGTTGCAGGTCCACTGCTCTTCCAAATCACTTTATAATGGCAAGGAAGAAAGTGACTTCAGCATTTAAGAATAGTGTGTGGTGCACCAATCTTTTGTAAGTTGGTTTAAAAGAGAGAAATAGGCCTGTAATGACAGAGAGACGATGACTTTGTTCCATAAAAAGGACTCAGTCAGTCACGTTCTGCACTTCGGGTGAGCCTTTGGGTGTATCTATATTTACCCTGAGATGACCTCAGTTCATGCAGAGTAGAGTATGCAGTGGAAATGCTACTTAATTTCTTGAAGGTCAGTGTTTCTATTTTCCTTCACCGAGTCCATGTCCTACTGTCTAAAGTAAATGTTTGATTTAAAGCGCTGGCATGGAGAGAATAAGATTCAGCAACAAGTGTCAACACACTCACCGATTTTCTCTCGGCCTTGAGCTCTTGCAGGTAGCGCGAAAGCTCTGTGATGATTTGAGACGTCAGGTTCTCCGCTATGACCTCGTGTTGACCCGCGTAGTCATTTAACTCATTAAGGGTCGATAGGAAGGCTCGACAGAAGGTGTACCTGGTGAGACACAGGAAGTGCTGTCAGAGGAAAAATAGTATAGTCTGCCAACACAGTAGCAGTAATTTGGACTTGGTTTGACAGATGACAAATACACCTATTTGCTTACAAGTTTACAGTTAACACCTGGTGCTTAGCTTAGCATAAAGGCTGGAAACATGTAGCCTGGCCAACGCTAACAAATTCAACATGTACAAACATTAAACAGACAATTTCATGACTCATCTAACTCCTAACCAGAGGATTTAAGCCTGTATATGTATTTTCCAAAATGTGGAAACGTCCCTTTAATTTAAAAGTACCAGATCCTATAACTTACTTGCTCTCTTCCTCTTCTCGCGAGTTCTTCTTGGGTTGATACTTCTTTGATAAATTCCTGCGAGGACAAAGAGTTCAGCCTTGTCAGACATTTCTTACAGTATCTTTCCTAAGAGCGCAGTCTGCAGACGCAGAGTGCACCATTCCCATTATATTTCCCTGACACTGCCCTTATGGGCCTGCCAAAGGATCATCCAGTACACCATTCAATCCAGCAGAGTGCTTTCTGCTCTTGCTACTATGTCCCCATTCCTCTCTTCAGGTCATAAATCATTGCCCCCCCCAAGGAGTATACATGCAGAAGCAGTCACCAGAAACAAGCATGGTTTTCTCATGCAACCATTTGTCCTTGTTTTGACTCCAGCTGCATGTTAGTGGCACAGGATGAGGGAGGGAGGAGGACGAGGAGGAGGAGAAGTAAAATGAGATGTATAGTATATAGAGCTGTGTAAGGATAAAAGATGTCACTCGCTGTGGGTGAATGGGTATTATTATGGTCACGACAGGCTTTCCTAGCAACTGGTGTGTGTGTTTGACAGGCTATGTACATCATGTCACATTTGTTTCATCGTGACAGTGTGACACACTCACCGCCCGACCGCACTCATGTTCTGTTTGATGGCTACTCTGTCAACGGCACATAATAACGCGCTATGTTAGGATAGATTTGGGTCCACGTTGTGTGCTGATGCCTTAAGGACGCTTTGACTAATTAAAGAGCACTGTACACAAAAAAAAAAAAAAACAGGCTGACAAGCCAGTTATGTTTTGAATGTATGGTTTTTACCAAAGATTACTGTATTTATATCTTACAATTGAGTCCATTGCTTATTAAAAATGTATGTTGAGGTTTTTTTTATAATAAATATCATTAAAATTGGTAATAATTATGTGTAGATCCTTAAAAACACACCACTTCTGTCCTCTGTTCATATCTGAATCAAAATGTAAATCAATGTAAATTTCTCTAAAAGAGCTGATACAGTCGGTTGTGGTGACTTCCCTCATGAGTTCTCTGATCAAATCTAAATGCCTGAGCATGTACATGTTCTAAACGCCATGCAAAATTCCTGCTCACATAAATAATGCATGTGTAAAGAAAAAAAAAAAACATGTAACGTGTGTCTGCACTCTATCCAGCATGCAGCTCGCTCTGCCAACGTCCCCCACGCCTCTGCTCCCCAGTGGTGTTTGCGCTGTTGCTAGGCAGATATATCTGCCTATCCCACTCCCTGTCTTTCTCACCTCATGTCTAATTATAGTGCAGGTTCCCACTCACTCATTCATTCACTCGCAGCCAGATGTCATGTGTCAAGACTGTATCTGCCTGCCCAGCTGAATAACATATTTAAGAAACTTGGCAAAATTAGGGTAGCAGCTAGCACTTAATTAGGAGGATTAAATAAGCACAGTTAGGTGTATGTTTGCTTACGTGTGTGCTTGGAAGATGATGCCACATGAGTGTAAGACTGCCTCATATTGCTTAATACTAAATCCACAGTGGAGATTTTTTTTTTCACCTTCACTCAGCCTCTTTTGTTAACAGGACTTTATTCCCACTGTTTTATGGATTATGCCAGACTGGAATTTGTGGGACGAGGAGGAGGAGGAGGAGGGGGCGTTAATGCATTTCTCCGTGATGACTAGACTGAAGCATTGTGCATGTTTACACCAGTGCAGTGGAAGCGGATTATTCATGGATTAGTGCCGTGTGTGGTTGGTGGTTTGTGATAGAAATGGTACAAAGTAGTGTAGTAGTAGCCATGGATGACGTTCAGTTGGCGAGGAATGTAGGTCATTTCATGTAGTTTAAAAAAAAAAAACTCATCGATACCTACTATAACTCTAACTGACCCAGTTCTGCCTGGCTTTTCACGTACTGTAGCAGGAAAAGCACAGGTGCAACAAACCCAACCCAACTCCCCCAGACTAACAAATATTTCCACACTATCAATCTGCTGAATGTATTCTCATTTAATCATTTGTTCTATATAATGTCACATAATAGTAAAAAAAATCACACAAATTCTCACAAGTTGATGTCTTCAGATTGCTTGTTTAGTCCAATTAACACCTCAGTACCCAAAGATATTTAATTTACCTTCACATAAGACAAAGAAAAACATCAAATCCTCACAATGGAGAAGTTGGAAGCACATAATGTTTGGCTCTTTTGCTTTGAAAAGGGCCTAAAACTCTTATTAATTATCAAAATAGTCGAGCATCTTTCCGTCAACTGACTATTTCATTAATCGACTTATCAGTTCATGACTCCTATCACTCCTGTGAGACATGCCAGTGAAGCAGCATTAGCAAAACCAGAGCTAACAGTTACATGGAATGTTTTAAATACACCTGTGCCTTTCCTGTTGCGACATGTAAAACAATGAAAAGGTCTGTTACCTCTTTAAGGAAAGGAAAGGAAAGAACTGAAGGAAAAAAATCCCCCCAACAACCCAGCTGAGAGAAAAGAGGACTAGATAAAAGAGGCCAATTCAATTACTTAATTTGATCTAACAGCCCTGCGTTTCTTTTGGTTTGAGTGTGCCCGTTAGATTAAACCTGGTTTCATGGCCTAAGTTGATTACAAAGGGTAATTAGTCTTCAGATATGTCTAAGCAGTGCCACAACAAAGAAGCACAATGTGTTGAGAGCACAGGAAAACCCAATGACTCAAGCTATCCTGTCTGTACATCCTAATTTCCTCAATTAAGTCTTTTTCTGTCAAGTGTGCCAACGTGCATGTGCGCACGTGTGTGTGTGTGTGTGTGTGTGTGTCTACTAGATAACAGGCCCAGTTTGACAGTGGGCCCTCTGTGTAAGCACAGCGACTGAAAACATCCGCACCATCTGTGGAGCTTGAAGTTCAATAAAAGCCAACCTGCCATGGCAAGATGACACTACCCTTTGTTCTTATGTCAGACATAATGTAGACAGATGCTGACTAATTCAATTACAGGATATCTGTGTGTCCAAATGCAAGTGCAAATCTGTGATTGCATGTGTTTTTGGCCCACAATATTTATTAAAAAGCTGCTTTAATTTGGCTTCAAATTAACATATTTTGGATTTAAAAGATCTAAATTATCCAGCCTGACATGTTTACTCTGAAGTAAGAGGCCTCCGCAAATGTATAGATGGAGGAAGGACAGACCAAATAAAGAGATATCAAAACAATCCATACACATAAAACAGCAGTTGGGTGAAAAAAATCTATATATCATGCATCTGTCGTTAAGCGTGAAAGGTTCATGGGTGCAGGGATATGCTGTACGGTTAATTCATGCATGTAAACACAGACTACTAAACCTATTATCTCAAGCTGACTTAATTCTCAAAAAGAGGAGTACTTTGGTCTGCAGAGGATCTGTTACCGTGGGGTTGCTATGCGAATATTGGACTGGCATTGGCTAATCACTGTGAAATGAGGGGGCCTGGGGTCAAGACTTAGAGCATTAGCCATATTGCCAGGCCCCTTTAAAGAGGATGTGGATTCGGGAGAGGTATCTCCGACTGTGTTGTGATTCGGGAGGCCTTAGCAGATGCATCCTCCCGGTCTCAGACATGCTCATGCTCCCATCACCGCCTCTGAAAATCAGTGGCTGCACCAAAACAGAGTTTGTGTGGAGAGAACTGGGGGGGGCGGAGCCGACACTTGTGGTTGGAGGAGGAAAAAAAAAAAGAAATCTGGGTCAGACGTGGGGTTGATAATGCTGATACCTACTAGTCTCTATGGAAACACAAGCTCCACCCCCATCCCCCAACAACCTGACTTCCTCTCGCCTGAAGCAAAAGCTGGCAACAACGGATAGCATGCATGCTCGAGAGAGTGCAAGAGAGGCAGACAGAGTCTCTTTCTAGATAAAAAAAAAAAAGAGAGATGGGGGGGGGCTAGACTTGTTTATTTAGCTCTACACTTAAAGTAATTATGTCTCCCTGAAGAGAAACACTATAAAAATATGCTGATTACTATAACACTGCTAATGTGTTGCTGGATAATCTCTCTCAGAGGGAGGTCAGAGGTCACGGTCAGCCGCATAACAAGCTGTTGAGGACCCAGTCTCTTGTTTCAAAGACACTTCGGTGGGTCAAATCCTGTTGTCGAGGAGGGTTTCTTTATCTAAGCCACCCAGATGGGAAACAGTCACCCCGATCACAGCCCTGCAACCCAGAATATGGATTCATAAGCCAGCTTGAGTACTCACCTAATTTGTTTTGCATAGTTGGTTTCAATCTCTGACCTCTCCTTGACAAATTTGGTGTACTTCTCCACATATTCGATCCCCCACTGTGTATGCTTCTCTAAGTTGTCAAACTGATCCTGTGGAAAAGAAGAAGACGTAATGATTAAATTATTTATATACAACAGAGATAGCAATCCATCATTATCAAGCACAGAGAAAGAAGGAAGATAAGTCAAGCACGTTTTATTGCAGATATTGTTTGATGCAGTTTTTTGTTCAATGTTACACAAATGTTCATCTTAGTATTTGTGCAACTTACTAATCATAAAATATATATACTCATACTTATTCTCAGCCTTGCGCCTTATTTGTTGTGGTGACATTGTGCATCTGCCTCCCTTCAACCAAAATAATCGGACATATATGTGTCAGCCAGTGTGGTTATTCTCAGCCCACTGATCAGACAGAACGCCTCTGATCTCCTCCCACAGCCACAATTCAAACACTGACCACCTTCAAAGGTGGCCTGACTGGCTTGTGATTGATGCTATCCTCTCAAGATGCAATCATTTTGAGCTAGTATCATCATAAAGTGAGGTCTATCGCACAGAGAAAGTGCAGCACATAGTAAAAACAGCCTCCACTACTGATAACCAAATACAGCTGTTGGTGCTGAACTCATTATTCATGATTTGTTCCTGACTTGTGAGGAAAAAATGAGCCTCTTGTTGGCTTGAGGTCATGTCTTGAAATCCATCAGTTCAGAAAACATTTCATCTGGGATACCGATGAACTTACACACACACACATGCCACAGCTAATATTTGCTGACAATTATACGGCTACTTCCGTACGACAATTTTCATAGATGAATCAAAAAGAAACAACCTTGGTGTGGCTCCAACAGTCCCCCATCCTCTCCTCGAACATGTTTGAGATCTTCAGCTAATAGTTCCTCTAATCGGACGCACTAAGCATGAGGAGTGTCAGCTCGAAAGATGTTCAACTGATTCTCTGAATAAACCATGCAATGTACTCGCAGCATCTCTGCACTAACAGCATTTTCATATCACAGGAAGCGGTTGTGGTGATGATAAGTTCGAGAATTGTGCTATAGCCTACACAGGCTTGCAGCACTTTGAGGTACCTGAAAGTCTAGCAGATGTGGTTGTTAGCATTTGAGCGTGTCAGGACGTGAAGCTATTGTAGCTTCATTGAAGTCGCATTAAGTGTGATAAATTCTCTCAAACACCTCTGAAGCAGTATTTACAAATTAAAGGACTCCCAATTGAAGCACTCAAGGACAACAATAGAGAGTACTTTGAGAGGGACTTTCCAGTCCGCATTGTTAGTCAGTTTCAATGAGTAATCACTCATCAACAGGCCACTCAACAGAAGAGTGACAAGATAAATCCAAATAATTTGATATTTTTACTGGAATAAAGAGGAAACACCTCAGCATTCCCGCTTTTCTTTGTTTTTCCACCACAGTTGCTCTGCCCTCAGACATATCTCCACTGTTTTTCTCCTTTCTACAAGCTTCCCTTCTCTTTTAATATCCAAGAACACATCATTCTCAAATCTATGTGCCAATTAAAGTGATCTAACAATATTTATTTCATCATCACTAGTAGGTACCAAACATATTCTCAGACGAAAAGCAGACAACAATCAGCACACGTCACTGCAGCCACATCACCTTCCCCTCTCTCTCCAACACACACTCCTCCACACACACATAACTCAGATTACCCTTTTCTGCAGGGGCACCATTTTATCCAGCGTGTCTCCGTGTGGAATGTGTACCCTTTTGAAATATCCCAATCCAAAAAAAATGTCCACCCAACTCGCCACCTCCTCCAAAGCAGCGCAACAAAGGGGCTGAGGTTAGGTTAGAGAAGGCATCCACAAGACCATTTCCCAGGTATCCAAAGAGTACATTAGAAAGAGAGAGAGAGAGAGAGAGCGTGTGGGAACAATGTCCGCTGACCCCCTCTCTCTCCCACACAATAACAAAGAGTAACAAAGTAATTCCCGATTGTCTGGAAGGAACAAGAATCCCAGAGAGCAGGGGAGGAAACCGATGCAGCAGTGGCTCGAGCACACTCACACTGAATCTGAGGCCGCGGCTGCCCACAGTATTCAGGCTTAATGCTCCATCAGGCGTAAGGTGGAATAAGTGGGATGGGAGAGGAGGACAGAGAGAGAGAGAGGGAGAGAGAGAGAGCGGAAAAACAGAGGGAGTAGAGGGGAGGGGAGGGGGGGCTGGAAAGGAGCAGAAATGACAGAAGAGGCGGGATTACATGGGAGGGGATTCCACTTACGGGGGGAACTATGCCACATTACTGGGACCTCATAAACTCTTCACTTCACCTAGGGCTCCAACTAATGATTATTTTAATGATCAATTAACCTGTTGATCATTTTCTCAATTAACTGAATAATTGTTTGGTCAGAAAATGGTGAAAAATGTTGATCACTGTTTTCCCAGTGTTTTTTGTCCACTGTTTTAAAAAATGCCTTAAAAAAAGGATATTAAATTAATTACTGATGGTTGCAGCTCTTACTATTTTAGCACTTACTATCTTAAATCTGATAATATATATAGTATAAGTATGAGTGTATGATCTGCAATATGATGAGTCAGAGTGAGCTCATGACTCTTCGCCAGAATCGGATGGCGTGGAAGAGGCAGTAGCTCGAGTAAAATGGAAAAGTCATCATCATCAACTATTCTCCAGCTAGCAGAGAAAGAGCAGATTAATAATAAATGAATCGGAGCGAGGCAAATATCGAAGACAACAACACATCATGTGAAAGCGTGTCAGACGTGGGCACACGGTATTGTAAGTCTCCATGCTCCATTACATCAACCTCCTGTCACCTCAACTCGTAAAATATCTACACCTGTACATTTTATACAGTTTGTTCTGTGACCAGTTGAATGATCTCAATCATTGTTTAAACATTAATGTCATCTTAACATCTTTGAGTTTTGGACTGTTAGCCAGGAAAAAAAAATCTGTTGTATGAAAAAAGCTTTAAACATGACGTAAATATATCAGTTTAGGTGCTTTGATGTAGTTCTCCAACATGTCTAGCTGTGTTTCTGCCTATAACCTTTGTACTGCATGCAAATTAGACAGTGTCACAGTTGGCTGAACAGTAACTGCACTCATATTCAAACCTGCAAAGGAATTTTTGTAAAACCTCCTCCTCCAATGGCCCCCTCGTATTAAACGCACATAATTTCTGCTCCAACTCTAGACCTGCTTCCATTCTGTCATCGGTGGCCTCTGACACATGACCTTGGTCCTGTGGGAGGGAGTAAGAGAGGGAGGGATCCCTTCAGGAGACGAACCAGCCCTACTTTGCTTGTTATTCCAGGACACAACCCCGCTCTCTGTGGTGCATGTACTATTGTGGTCGTACATGAAAAACAATAAATAGAGCTGCGAAGCTAAATATTTCTTTATTAAGCAGGAAATGGGAAACAGGTTCAAACAGAGAACAAAGGAGACACCGAGCAGTTGCTAAATATACGTAGGTTGTTCGTGGGCTGTAAGAAAACAAACACATGCTTGTTTAAGGATCAGCCTCCTGACCTCCAACCTTTTCCAACTGGTGATGGAGATTATGGTGCAGTTTAATGTATTAGAATGCCAGTTAATCTGGACTAATGCACATTATTTAGCTACCATTCCAGATGAGATCTCTTGATCTGGCCCATACTGAGGGCCCATTGACATGCATGCCACTAACACTGAGGTTTTCTATTTCCTAACGCTGCAATCTAAATACCACTGAAACATTTTAATTTTGAACTTGTTCACATGTTTGAGAGACTATTTATAACTTCATCTCCTTTTTATTCATAGCTTATCAGGTATGAAACACACACTTAACACTTTTTGTGTCAGTTGAGATGTAGCGATTAAACAATTTCACTGCTTAGCTATTATTAGCTCCACCAAGTGTTTCTGTCACTTACAAACAACGACGCAGAGATAAGCTAAAAGTTTCAATGCAACGTAAACCAACAGCAACAAAGCAGGAAAAGCAGCAACTGCACCGTTTATAATTAACGCTCACCAAAACAGCATGTAATCCTCTCAAGAGCGTCACGTCTGCATGAGAGATGTTCTCTCTATAATCGGTGCATCCCTCATACTCAGTAAAATGTAGTGAGGCTTGACACCAAATGCAATGTCTGACCACAACGAAAATAAGGTAAGTGTCCTTCTCCTTTCTACCACAGAAGGCAGTATAGAGCAATAACATCACTGCTAATGGTGACAGGTCGATAGCAGCAGCAGGGTTATAGTGAGGAAATTATTCATTATAGCTTATATGATTTTCTTGAGGGTGACACAGTAAACTTAATGACAAAATCCATCTCTGGCACATTAAGACGCTGTCATCCCCAGCTCTTTATCCTCAGTAGGTTTCAAAGACACAAGCTGTGGAATAAATGGAGCATGTGCAACAACTGTTCTATGAGCTGACCACAAATGTCCTAAATACAGATGGGTTTCGCATAATAATGCACCTGTGAACCACACAAGCAAGTTGGTTCATGGAGCAGGAATGCAGATGACACTTAATAAGACGTGGTCATCTCTGTTTTTCGGCAAGATAAAAGGCAGGATAATGAGATCATGGATCAATAACTTAAACAACAGTGTTCAGTGTATCTCTACATAAAGTAAGTGAGCAGCAAAGCTAGTAGAAACACTTGGTGATAAGAGGACTACACTGTTTTTAAACCCCCTGAACACACGCTCCAGGGGACACTTCTTGTTTTATCACAGCCTTACCACCTCTGAAGAGGTTGCTTTGCTGCTCTGATGATCACAGCAAAAATCAATACCCCATTAAAACATAAGAGAGGAGGAAAAGGGGAGTCGGTTTATTGACAGACTGAGAGGAATGAAGAGTCAACAGGAAATCGCTGACTAATAAGTTAAAAAGATGTAAACGCAGATATGAATCTGCCATTGACAAAAAAAATACAACCAAATTCATACATAGTGTTTAAAATAACAAATCTCTTGTACAACTTCTTAAGTAGAAAAGTCTAAAGAGATATCTCATTAATTTAATTGGTGGTGCAACAGTGGGCATATTTCAGCAACCAATGGATGCATAGCGTGCCTGATTAGTTTCTACATCACCTGATATGACCTTTCTCCAAACAGTCTGATAGAAATCACATTTCTGATTAACAACCAATAACAACCGTTGATCAGATTAATTGTTAACCTCCGCCAATTTCAAAATCCACTCAAATCCAGCGTGCGAAGTTTAAAAGCTGGACGCAGCAGTATTAATTTAGTCCTGCAAGGACTAAAAACAGCATATGTTTAAACGTCTAAAGCTGGTTTGATTGAAAAGTTTTAGACTTTCCAAACTTAGCTCTACACTTTCAGATTGTATCAGTGGTTTCTATATAACGTGTAAGGCCTCACAGGAAACCTGTTGTGACAAAGAAAAGCCAGTCGTCACGCCAGAGTAGGGGAGGGGGATCCACGGAGGCTGAAGGGACAGATGTTCTGCTGGAGGGGAGCACAATGGGACAAGAGGCTATAGATGCTTTTGTCTTTTTTTATAATGGTTCAATGTGTTGAGAGAGGACAGTAAGTTAGGTTGGTGGGTACTAACAACAGACTGACTGAAACTGTTTCATGAGTCAACACTCAAAAAGGAGTCTTTTGGAAACTACGGTGGAAGTACTGATTGCGTCATACTCGTCTGGTTAGTAAAAAGAGATAGGGTGGTTTCAGTGTCCTTTTTTTTATTATGCTAACCATCAAGGAGCCTCATTAGCAAACAAAACCCCAAACTGCAGTGAGAGTGAGAATGGAAGAAAACCACATCATCCAAAACTATTCATCAGACCGTGAGGGTTCTGCCAATTAAAATAATAAACAAACAGTGCAATTGTTCGAGCGAAAGTACCCCTGCCGGATCGAATGAAGAAAAGTGGCAGAAAACGTTTGAAGCTCTGGAGTTTTTATTCTAGCAATTATCCAAAGCCTTACACACACACACACACACACACACACACCAGAGAGATGACTCAGAGAAGCTCAGTAAAGAAGAGCCAGTGAAATCTGCTGTCGTCCAGTTGCTCAATGCAACGCTTCACTGTGTCTAGCTACAGTGGGCGTCCGGCAGCAAGAACAAATATTTGGGGGGAGATGCCAAACCCTCTTTGAAACACACACCGGGCTTTGTGCGAGATAGCGGGGCGGAACAATGCCCCCCATAGCCCTGCGTGACCCCTGTGTCAGAGAGGAGTCACAGAAAAAAATTGGACAGTAGCCTCGCACACACTAACACGCTCGTGCACACACGTATACAAAGACTGATGATCATGTGCTTGACCACTGAATGGCTGCCCTCAGCTATTTCTCTCTGGGTTATTAAAGGTTTAGAAGTGTTTGTCAGCCCCCTGACAGCCCACCTTAAAAGAGGATTTAACATATGAATGCAAACAAATTTTCTTATTACATTATTAATGTGGGTGGCTCAGGCAATTTAAACTGGCCTAGTCATCAGCTCCTTGGTGTCTATGCAAAATATTCCCCTAAAAGAACAAAACAAACAGGAACACAAGAAATGTACAGGCTAACAGACAGCAACTTTCTCCAAAATATGAACAGCTGTTTGGCGCAGCAGGTGATCTTATGTGTAAGAGCTCTTGTTTGCATGCCATGTAGATATTTATAGCAACAACGCCTCTGCCCATCTGAAATTTAAGAATGTGTGTTGGTGTATCCACACGTGTATCATGCCCCTGGGCTCATAAAACATTTCTTCTCTGTGCCTGCCTGTGCACGACCCCCAGCTATTTAATCCGTCCATGTCACCTAACAGTCATGATGACCAGTATCATGAGTAGTCGGTTTGCACAGTAATAAATACCAACCCTTATTGTGGCGGTTAAGCAACAAGAAATTGCTGCCTCCCAGTTGTGAGTCATAGTAACTGGAAGGGTGGTCAACTCATTCATGGACATCAAAAAGAAACTTTTACTGCTGCATCCTGTAAACGTCCAGAAAGATGGCGTCTTAACGAGTTTTTGTTTATACAAAGCAGAATGTTGTACAATGGTATGAACCGCGGGACTGGCACACTTTGATGCCTGCACTTGAGTAATGGCGCCGCATGTTTGAATGGGAAGAATAACTCTGCGGGAGTACGTTCCTGCTCACTTACAGCACTCGTCATCTTCATCTGCAGCAGCACCTGCAGATACTCCTCAAAAGGTCTCAGCTGGCGCTCTTCCTGTTGCTCTTCTTTTTCTGATTTTCCGGAACGAACGCTGTCCAGGAAAACGAAAAACTCACTTCTTCTACGCAACATGGTCACGGTTTTTCTTGTGACAACGAAGCAGAAAAAAGGAGCCCCCGGGCGAAGTTAATCCATCTCAGAGGAGTAAAATACAACGGAAGAACAAGGGCCGGCGAAGCAGAGCTGTGTTGACAGATTTAAGATCTTGTGTACAGTAATGCAAAGAATGGATCCAAACATATCACGCCTAATATAACGTACTCATCGATCAAAGCACCATAAATGTTGGCAAAACTACAAGTATAAGGAGGGGGAACGAATGTTGTAACAAGAGCTTGATAAAATGACGTTATTAATCTGATTACTACACCTCCTTTCTAACCACCTTAACCACCCAATAGGACTCTGCCGTTCTGTGGATTAAACCTGCTTGGCCGACACATTAGCCATTGTTCTTGTTGAGCTGTTTTTGTTCTTTTAGGAGGATAAAGCTCATTAACTCTTACGTAACACATTCTCTGGAATTAAGGAAAACTTTGAACTTTAGAATATATCCAAAATGAGAGAGCCACAATGACACTTTAAAAGTGCTACATCACAGCAAGCTTCTGGCTTCGACTTAATCGCCAATTTGTTCAACAAGTTGGAAGCGATGCAGACTGAGATAAGCCATCTCTCAGCACATAAGTCTGTTAATATTACATGGATATGGTGGAAGCAAGTAGGGTACTGAGGGAGAAATTGTTCCATATCAATACAGTGGTACTGACATACAGTGAGTGTTTGTGTTTGTTGGTGTTGCCTACCAATCTTCTGGGGATTTCTGGCGAGTCATAGCGAATCACTTTGTAACACAGAGAAAGCTTGTTAAGACTTCTTTGTTTTTTTCACACGTCACCACCCTAAATTGTTTCCACCCAGTCTCACTAACTATTAGAAACTTTCTTGTGAATCTACCCAAAAAGTACCGAGAAATTTCAGGACAGAAATGCCACACAGTGGGTGTCAGTTAGCTCAGTTGGTAGAGCATCCGCCCCACGTACAAAGGCTCAGTCCTTGCCGCAGTGACCCGGGGTTCGAATCCGACCTGTGGCCCTTTGCTGCATGTCATTCCCCATCTCTCTCTCCCCACATTCCTGTCATCCTTCAGCTGTCTCTATACAATAAAGCTTCAAAAAGGCCAAAAAAATATCTCAAAAAATCTAAAAAAAAAAAGAAATGCCACACAGGTAATTTAATCATGTAAACCAGAGTGAAATTTCTCACTCAATAAGTGTTTTGGATACTATTTGTCAAAAAAAATCTAAGGTATCCATATCAAGATGGTTTATGTTGTGTGTTTATGTAAAGAAAATGGATAAATAAAGTTATACATTTCCAAAAATCCACTACCGGTCCGGCTACACCATGTCCTCTTTGTCCATTGGGTAAACGTTAACACATGGCATGAAACATGTTAAGGGGCTAAAGTGGTTAGTTAACACTGCAGTGTTACTATAAATGACCCCCCCACCCTCCGCTCAGCTGTCCACTAATAGTATGCTATACATGGTTCAGGTGAATCTCATGCTAAGGCACTCAAGCTATGCGCTGTGTGACCTTTTTCCGCTGAACAACGACCATGATTTGAACATAATAACTACATGTTCTTCTGCAGAGGGTCAAAATAATACCTTCATGATTACTATATTCCCTTGCCAATAGGTGTCAGTCTTTGAATTTAATCATACTGTAGCTGCCGTGGAACTTTTTGAAGGGAAAAAAATAAGCTACAAACAAACAGCACCAGCGTATAATTAAGTCTGCTGGCAAACATGATGTCAGTAAATGAGAGACTAGATTAAACATTTGTTTTTTATGTGTTTTACACTTATACCCGACTGACAGTCTTGCTTAGAGTTTCAGTTCATAAATAGACCCGTATGATGTGCTGCCTTTTTCAGTCAGTCAGTGTCGTGTGAGGCTTCTCTTCTTGCACTGGCTCCTTACTCACTACAGCTACAAGTTAATAACTTAGCTTCAGATGACAAGAGCCAAACGTCTCCCTTGAGGATCGAATCATAGCGAAATAGGACATCCATCCGGCAGTGTGCCAACCACCATGTATTGCATTTTTTTCCTTTGAGCCTCAGACCACTTGTTTTCCAGGTGAACATACAAATAATTGCAGAAAGGTGTCGTTATAAAAGTCATGCAGATACATACAGTTAGTATAGCAGGGTGATGAGCTATTTTAAGCCAGAGCATTGTGTTTCATTGGAATAAACACAGACATAGCTGCTGTGGCTGATGACATAGTTTCCCTCACTGGTGTTAATAATCAACAGTGTATTGGGCAAATCTATGGTTACTTCCTCACTCACATTTGCTGATGAATTATTTACTCTAAATTTGTAGAATAAGAAAAAAAAAACTACCACATATGAACTGCCTGAGGGGCTCTAGCGATGGAAGACATGATGAATCCCCTACTACATCATCTGCTCCACCCAACGCGTAGAAATAGAGCTCCTCGGCTGCTTTTATTCTCCTGAATGAAAAGACAACGCTTTTAAACACCACGACAGCCCACAAGGAGCTTTATTCTCTCCTGGAAACAACAAAAGGTGTTGTTGCTGGTGCTAGAATATTTACAACCCCCTCCTTTTTTAGGCTCATAGGAGTACTTTCACTGCATCATCAAATCTCTTTATGGTGCTGTTTTTTTTTTTGTCGTTGGCATCGCTAACCGTTTTTCAGTTCTCTGAAATGGGTGGCAGCACTTTCACCCTGACATGTCTCATCTCGGGATATGAGTAAAGATGGCACTTTGTCTACTCATCTGGAAAAGACTTGGATCTCTCGGTGTGTTTAATGCACTTGTATGCATGACATTTGCACCCACGGGTAACACCTACTCGGGGAGAGGAGATATGGAAACTTATTAAGTTTGTGAGGAAGACAGTCTTTGTTATTGAATGAAGCAAGACCTCGCTAGAGGAAGTGATGGATATAATTTCAAATGCCATTTATTGCCAAAACCATTTACTAATACAATCAATGACCTCCACCCTCTCTGTCTGGCAGTATGTGCATTAATAAATGTCCGCCCCATTATAAATAACTGCTGAATTGAGCAAGATATTCCAGCTAAAGCACAAAGGTTTTGATGCAGCATCCTGCACATTCGAGAGCAGTAACAGACCACAATGATGTACTACATTGCCAGAAAGCCTCCTCAAGCCCACACAGCCTCTCAATAATCACAAAAATGTGAGGTTAATTCTCCCACTGTAATCGGAAAGATCCAAGCTGAGAAACATTGAAGAACCATGGCGAACAAGCTTTATTTTGAAGTAACACACACGATTGTATCCATTAATATCAGCCGCACAAAGGCAATAAGAGGAGAGGAGAGGGGAAAGCCAGTGAGTCAGTGTGATGAAAGCAGAGAGCAGAAATTAAATGCAGAGCAAATAAGGAAATTTAAAGAAAGGCGAGTGGGCTGGAGTGAAAGCTGGACCGATCTCCAGCAGTTAGAATATTTTCAAGCCAGTGGGAAACAAATGTGTGGTAACTGCGCAGCTGCACGAGCCAGTTTTCATTACGGCTTTGAATCATTTAACATTAAGCAGCCATAAAGCAACTGCTTAAAAAGGTTCACATGGTACCGACCACATCCATGTCTACTGACCACATCTGGTATCCCTTAAAAAAACGAGAAGAGATTTCAGGAACAATAACAGGCCACTACTGCCACACACGCGCAGCAAGAGTTTTGTTGTTTTTTTTTTTTGCCTTAGAAACGTCCCTTTACTACATTATTACAAAAGAGGACAGATGGGGAGCTGAGATAACAGAGCCAACAAAAGTTACAGTAGCATCTTCAGCGCTTTCGCACACACACATGCAGTTTATGTGCTAGCTTCGCCGCAGTAAACGTCTGTGCTGTCGGGGCTCATAAACACAGCATGCAAAATCTCTCCAGGGGTGAAATCTGCATGAATAAAATTGAATTCTGTTTGCATTCAGTCCAAACACATATCTGATCACTTCCTTTAGCACACTCAATGTTTCCTGTTTGGTGTTTTCTACAGGAAGAGATTTTTAAAAAAAAAGTCTTGTCACCATTTGCTCCTCAGTGCTATCAGTACTTTTTTTATGAGCTACACAGTTTGACCTAAAACGAAGCACACTTAGGCTTGAAAGCATTTGTTGTTTCTGTGGAGAGAAAAGAGGTTGTAGCCCTTTGTTCGCCATCCTTCACCTTGAATAGTCGTAAAACAGCTAACAGTGCAGGCAATCTCCGTGCTAGTGTTACTCCATTACTCCGTCAAGGGAAACTCAATGCTGCCACAGCCTAAAGAACAAATTATGTTTGCAGTATGTCGTACAATATAGCAGTAATTAGGAGAACACAGAAGTCTATGGGGCTCAGGTGACGAAATGTCAGAGCTCATGTGACTGAGAGTCGACAGCGGTATAATTTCCACTGTCACAGCAGTGATTAGAGGCTGACTTTACAAATAACAGAAGGGGCTAAAGATTAGAGGCTGCAGCAGTCTGTGGTGGGGAGGGACTGAGTCACCTTTTCAGAGACAAAATGACAAAATAACTCATTTCCATGCTATTCATTATTCTAAGAAAGCGGAAGGATAACACTTGTGGTCAGAAAACGCCTGGACAGAACATCTCAATCCATCGTTTGGCGTATGAAACAGGAAATCTTTGAGAAACCAGGAATATTCCAAACTGTCCAAACCTTGTATTTTTAAACAAATTCAAAAGCAAGTGGTCTGTATAAAAACAGAAATGCATATTTATTGTAATTCATCTGCATGTCTTACATATATCAATGTAAACCAACTCTGTTTGAATGCCCTCTCACCTACCCCCCTCGTCCTCTTTTCTTTCTCCTCCTCACTCCCCCGGGGTGCAGTCTGGGCTCTACAGATCAGATGCAAAACCCATTCATCACTATTTTACCATCAGGGAGGTTCAAAGAAAGACGTGAAGAGAAAATGGGCTCAGGGAGGTATCACTGAGTCAGCAGGTGGGTGGCAATGAGTGTAAGATTTAATGGGGAGGGGATGTCAGTCGAAGTCTGCCAAAGGTTTCAGTCTCTGACCCCCCCCCCCCCCGACTCCAGCACACTGACAGAAGGATACAAACTAGCTCAAGTTTCAATCCTGGAAGTGGCCTGATGTCAAATGAACAGCAGGGGGTGAGGCTGGACCCTGGGGGAGACTCAGTCAAGATGAGATACAACAGCAGAAAACACAGAGGAGATCTCGCTCGAACAAAACGCTGTTTCAAACTCAACATAACACTACCAGGAGGACAGCCCTGATATCTCACTGCTCTGAATGCACGTCTGATATCCACAAAAATAAGACCATGAGCTTTTGATTGAAGGTTTCTGTCTGAGCCCCTCTGGCAAAGTCTACAGCACCACTTAACAACATGAGAGAAAACAAGAGACATTTAAAAGGCTCTCTCCAGACAATACCACTTTCCCTTCTCAGTTACATTGGTGTCAATGGCTAATAGCATGTGCCTACAATTAACAACATTAGACTAACTGGAGCGCTTGTCTTTCAAGCTGTCCCCTATGGCAAGAAGTACAGATATTCACGCCTCAAATGACACTAAATAAACAAAGTGACACTCAATCATTTGAACACTATAACTGGCAAAGTGTGGTTCTTTGCCAACTATTTTAAAGTCAACTCACCCTAAGCTGCTGCTCTTTGAGTAAAGTTTCAACCTTATCCATGTTGGATTAGTTCTGACAGGAAACTGTGTGCAACTCTGAGAAAAGCTTGCATCCAGTTCCTAAATTAACCACACAGGAGAAGTGAAACATTTAAGGTGTGTCGCAGAGGAAAGGTGTATGAGTCATCTTAATGTAAAGCGAGAGGTCAAGATACAATTTCTTTTTTTTATTTTAAAGGTACAGTGTGTAAGACTTAGGGCCTCTATTTTCAGAATAAGGCAAACATGGAATATAATATTCATAACTATGTTTTCATGCATGTATAATCACCTGAAAATGGGAGAGGGTCCCCTTTCATGGAGGCCGCCATCTTGAAACACCTTATTTATACAGTAGTCCAGAACAGACAAATTAAATACTGACTCTAGACAACAAGTGTTGTTTCTCCTTTACACTTGGAAGGTGAGGGTGATGTAAGGACATTGCAATGCAGTGATTGGACCACTAAATGCAACTAAATTCTACACACTGGACCTTTAAGCTACTATGTACTGTTGATATTGAGTATGCGAATGTTATGTGTGTTTTATAACCACCTGTGTGTTTGGTCTTCATTGATAAAATAACTTTCTTCAAACTTGAGTGTGTATGTATCTATAGTTAGTTATAAAGTAGTCATTTATGATTTTTTTTTTTTTAATGAACTCTGTTCCACTCAGAAACCGTCACATGTTTCACCACAGTTGACTTCCTTCTTCCTCGGTTGCGTTTGTACATAATGACTCTTTGAAAAGGAGTTTGAGGAGCTCACTGTGCATGCATGTTGACGCATGCTGATCCATTTACTCCATTCTCTGCTTATGCAACAAATTTTAATCAAAACTCCCATTCTTTCTGTATATTTCAACAGAACACAGTGAGGTTCAATGCCCTGAATATTCAGGTCAATGGAAGATGTTGTCAACACTTTTATTGGTACCTTGTTGGACAGGCCAGTGATGCTGATAATTTTCATGGCAGCAAACATTCCTAGAGTCTGTCTGTAAGTGGCTAGTAAAGACTACAATCAGTGGTATGATGTTGCACCAAAGGCATCTAACATTTTGGAGGCTACAAAGTGACTCATAAAGCCTAAACAATAGCCATTCCTGCCAAAATATGTCCAATTTTCAAAATTCTAAATCAATCATTAACTACTTCATCAATATTAGCAAAAATGTTTCACTATATACAGCTGTGCCTTGGATTAGTGACAATAAAACTCACTCTAAAGTGTGCAGTTTTATTTTGAAAGGCACTGAACTATGGCTATTTCAGGCCAACAGATATGCATATTCTTTGGGGGGCACAACACCATACACGCGTCTGCCATCTGTCCACTACAGTGCAAACTGGGAATCACCTGTGAACACTTCTCCAAAGTGCCAGGCGGCACCAAAGGTGAGCATTTGCCCGCTCAAGTCAGTTGCGCCGAAGAACTGCAGTCAGGTCAAGACCCCGTTGAGGAGGTCGAGCACTCTCAGGCGAGCTTCAGTGAGATTGTTTCTGTCAAGTTTGTGCAGAAATTTGTTGTGAAAACCAAGTGTTGCATTAGCTGTCCAGGTGGCTGGTGAGATTACATGTTGTCTGCGAGTGTGAGGTGCCGGATGAACTGTCTCTGAAACAGCGCTGGAGATGGCTTGTGGTAGTGAAATAAACATTCAAACATTCATACTCGAGCTCCAGCTCCAGTGGACGCTTCTGCAGTGAACCGGCCAAGTGCACGCTCCCCTCAAAACTTGTGACATCTCTGGCTTTGTGCAAATTAGAATATCCTGTTATTGTGACATCTGTGCAGTAATCATGCTGTTTAATCAATACCTATGTCACACCTGTCAGGTGGATGGATTATGTTGTCAATGGAGCAGATTTTAACAACAAAATTTGAGAGAAACAAACCTTTTGTGTGCATAGAAGAAAATCTTTTAAACCTTTACTTGAAGTCGTGAAAAAATGGGAGCAAAAGTGTTGTAATTTGATTCAGTACCCTTGCATTGCCTCACCAAAGCAGTCGTGTTCGTGCGAGGTTGAGAAACTCTGCTCGACTGTGACTTCACTTCCTGAAATGTCTCTCACTTTCCTGTACACGGTGAGGAACAACAGGATGAACGTGATAAAAGGTGCCTCATCCTTCATCTGTCATGTTGCACCATCTCATTTTTTAAGCCAACCTCAAAGACAGTGATCATAAACACTTAAAAATCATTAATACTGCATCATGCCCTAAAAAAATAGCAATCTGCGCTGAGTTGGTGTTGTATTTTGACTAAGACAGGCCTAAATAACAAGCAATTTAGGATTTTGCAAGGCTAATAAACAAAGCAACAATGCTGCAATGATAAATCAATTAATCAATTACTTGATCTGCAAAAAACTACTAGAAAATTATGATAATCGATGACTTGTTTCAGTCATTCATCTTGTAAAAATGGCAAATATTTCAGCTCCTCAAATGTGAGGATTTGCTGCTTATATCTGTTTTTCACCAATGTAAACAGATTATCTTTGGGTGGTGGACTGTTAGTCGGTCAAAGCAAGAACATTTGAAGCCTAACCCGCAACATCCTGCCTTTGCTCTAGAATAAAGTGTTTGTGCTGCCACAGTAACTGCACTGGTGTTGTTGTATGTTTTCTTCTGTTTGATCTGGTTTGGGACAACGAGAAAATGAGGCAACAGCCACCTGTAGGGTGTCGCTGTGCGCTGTCTGCCCTATTGCAGGGACTAAGATTAAAGGAACAAGTGTCTGGATTCCATTCAGCCCGCTACGAGGGGAGAAAAAAAAAAAAAAGAAAAGCGAGCATCTGGTTGTAATACATTATTCTCTGCAAAAGCTCGGTCTCTGTTTAAAAAACTTTCAAATGCTTTCCAGACTTAAGGTACACATGAATGCCCGTAGAATACCTACAGGCTATGTTCGCTTTGCATGACTACCTGGGCAGCGGCGTTTCTCGGTCAAGCATTGCGGTACTGTTAGTGAAGTAAAAATACACTGACATCACTGGGAAAATGCAAAGAATGTGCAGTACTAGTGTGTGTTTTTTTTTTGTCTGTGAACTTTGGACCAGGTAAATTACTGGAGAATTCATGGGAGTGCCTGCCCCCCTTCTCTTTTGCTTAGAAAGGAAAACACATCCCTGATTTAACTATCTCCAGACCCCCTTTGCTGCTTTCCAACTCATAACATTAACTTTACTAAAACTGCAGTTTTATCAGGGGAAAAAAAAGTGCTTCACACTGCAAGTATTGTGATCAGGTGTTGTGCAAAGATTGAGCAAAACTGAGTAAAAATTGATCCATGAACTCTAAAAAAAAGTAGTTGTTGTTGTATTTTTACCTCCAAGAGGTGCAACGTGGGTTTAAGTCAACAAAATGTGACCCTTCTTGCAAGTTCAAACAGAACCGTAGTAACTCATGCGTGTTTGCACTGACGCACAGGCGCACATACACTGAACACATACATACCACCATTCATTCTAAACGTGCGACGAGTCCTGTAACAACAAGCCAGCACCTCTGCCAGCACTCAGACAGCAGGATGACTTTGTTTTCCGGTGGATCATTTCCACAACAAAATAACAACATCGAGACACCGAAACAAAACCCTGACATCAGGAATTCCTCCTGCCACGACTGCTTATTATCAAGTCATAAAAATAGTTCCGCACAGTCCTGTAATCGTCATTATGCTGGGTGCTGGAGTTTACAAGACGCTGCCTTAAATGTGTGAGTATCTGTGTGTCTGAACATGAAGAAAAGAGCACTGATACACAGTGGCTGGCTTGATAAGGGCTACTACCGGGTTGTAAGAAGTTCACTCCTTAAAAAGTGAATTTAAGTGGGATGCAAAGTGACATCACTGCAGAGGAATTTATTGTAGCAAGGCCTCTACTTTGTCTTCTAATGTTACTCAAAAGAAGTGATGAACAAAAGTGTTCCTAATTATACACATCAAATTAATTTAATTTTAGACTGTGATATGTTTGGAAGAGACTGATCAATAAAGTTTTGAGGACATACACTTTATCTATCAAGAATAAATCACATTGTCACAATCATTTCATGAGAAGAGGTATAAGATCATCGTAGGCTCTGCACAAATACGGATGATGAAACTGTAAAGGCTGTGGTCATTCAGTTAAATGCAATGCAATGTGTGGTCTAACCAAGCATTTGTAACAGTTTATTAGCTACAGATTTGGGGTGCTACCTTTAATAGTTTGTGAATAAAATTGGAAAATACACAAGATTTGTCTTGCTTCTTGTCTCTTTTGTGATCATAAATATATCTGCACGCTGTTTAGTAGTTATTAAGCACTTAAATGCAGTAATGAGTGAGTAACCAGCAACTGCTTCAGCACCGTTGTGTGTGCATATAAATAAGAGAACTCAACCTCATCCACTTCCTCTCCTGGACATGATAATACACCACGAGAAATGCACATTAGTTTACGTGCTTGTTACACGTTCATGAACACGAACACACAGCCACAACAACTTGGCACAGACACAGCACCAGTGTGCTATGTTATATTGTGAGGGGGTGTGTGCGAAGCGTGCTGTTTGAGATGCCCCAAATGTAAACTAAAATGGATGGTTTAGTTAGTTAGCTAGCTCGGATTTTACACGCATAGCCTCGTTGCCAACTGGCGAACATGCATCATGTCACGCTGATATTTAAATATAACACGAGTCAGGCTAATATAATATAACCTTTTAGTGATTAGAGCACAAATTAAGTGGCTTCAAAGGGTGAACAACCGCATAACAGCGCATACAAAACGGCGTTTTTAGCGGCAAACATGGAGTCACACTGCGTATTGTCATGCGCACGTTTATTTTATCAGAGAACCGTTAGGTCCACACACCGCACAGGCTCTCTCTCTCTCTCTCTCTATGTATATATAAATATATATATAAAAAAAACAGCGATACAAGTGCAGAGAGGACTCACCCATAGCTCTGACCCCCAGCTCATGGTTTCAGTACGATGTCCTCGGAATAATCCACAACTCGTATGAGGTGTTTTCAGCACACGCACAGCGGCAAAACGTGATTTTTTTTTTAAGCCTCTGTGATATTCGCCGTATTCTGACGTTAAAAAAAAAACGTGCTTCCCTATAGTCGCTTTTTTTTTCAACGTCTCATCCTGTCTGATGATACAAGATGGCCAGGAGCTGCAGCATAATCTTCAAACAGGATAGTCTCGCTATATGCAGCGCGCGACGTGCACCCGCTTCGACCCAATGACAGCTGCTTCTGCGCGCGCGCACGTCAGAGGAGGAAGAAAAAAAAATGGTTGTTTAGTGGTGGAGGAGGAGGAGGTGGTGGTGGTGTCTCTCTGCAGGGTTTGTCCAATAAGCAAAAGGCTTTTATAAATATCGATGCTCACTCACTCACTCACTCACTGCCGTTTTGAAATGAATGCAGAGGGCACGTACGTGGTCGTGGTCGTGGTGGGGGGTGGGGGTGGGTAGAGTTGGGGGCTTTTCAAAAAGGTCACCACCCATGGCAGATGTTTCATTGACTACACCCAGAGGGCTTAACACTAACTTCTGGGCAGCCAACCCTACTTTCTCTTCTCTGTCTTTGCCTTTCTCTTTCTCTGTCTTACCCATGCATGCCTTTGACAACACCCTCAGGCTACTTACTTAACATCTACCCACAACGGCCACAAGCTTCCATATTGCACACAGGATGTGTTGAAGGAGCAGAGTTGAGAAAGTATGATACACCCAGAATCAGAATATAAAACCTGTTGCAACATCATAAAACTTCAAGCTTTAATTCAAAACTTTGAGCCCCAAACAACATGATCTGTAAACAAAATTATAGCTTGATTTGAGATGTTACCAGACATCAGCTATAAATCTATACAGGAAACTAGTTGTGGACACCCATCACCCTAGTAATTAATCCTAAAATCGCATCTAATCAGTGCATTTGCATCTTTTTTTTTTCATTCTTACCTTCTCATAGTTGTTCCATTCATCGTATTTCTGTCCTGACTTTATAAAGACAGCTAAGCTTTAAGGAACATTTCTACATTTACACTATATCTATAGTTATAACAATGTTTTTCTGCTGCCATCTTGGTCATCTTAACAAGAGTTTTACCTGATTAAATAAAGGAAAACAGAAATGAAATGAGACCATCAGTAGAGCACATGTAAAAATAACTGTAATTGAAACAAACAAAACAAAAATAAACAGGTAAATATCTGTGGTTGTGAGTAAGTTGTGATATCACTATACTGCACTTCTCATCCAGATATAAAACATTCACTGTATGTAGCAGTTATCATCACCATGGTTGTAATAATCATTGTGATTAATTATATGAATCATTACAAAATCATTAAGTTTTATTATAATGATTCCTTTGTGTTCAAGTAGAGAGTATGAAGTGACTGATTCATTGTGCCCTGCATTGCTACAACAGCGCTACCATCTAGTGGTTGGAAATTTTTATACAATGGACGGACAACACTGAGGGAAGTAACACACAGAGGAAAGCCGAAGGTAACTGTTGCCTCATCTGTATCTGACTGATTTCACAGTAAGCATTTTTATTGGTCCAACACAGGTGTAATAAATAACATTAATTATGTGGTTATTCTTTTCAGGTGTGTTCCAGAGCTCTGGACTTTTGAACGGCTTACTGAGACATTTTTATTAGTTACACCTGGTGCTTTCATAAAGGTGATAAGTGAAAACGTCTGCTGGCAACTATGACATAACAGATTCCTGAGTTCATCTCTTTGTAGCATTTATAAATGGCAAATGTTTTAAAGTGTCAACTGGTTCTACCAAATAGAATAAACCTTTGCACTTTGAGTTGGAAAATGACAGAAATGTAGTTCAAAGTAGGTTGTTCTGAATTACTCAGTGAACCAAATCATTCAAGATCAATGCCTGTTTCCAAAATTACCTTGTTATACTGGACTCAAACATTCCTTTATACGTTTGGTATTTTTTTTAGCTCATTTACAGTTAATCATTTCTGTTGCCCACTTTCCAAAGTGGTCTGTAGATTTTGAGATTTTTAAAACATTGTTTCAGGCAACCAATTGTTTCCACAAAGTATCACATTGCAGGGAGCTTTTGCTTTTAATGTAATCTATCACAATGAAGTGTTGTTAAAGTTACATAACTGCTGTGATGGAAAGCAGACTTTTACTTTTGAATTTCATGTCAAGTCGTGACTTGATAAGCTTAAAAATAATGGTAGACTGAATGGCAGAAATAAGTTTAAAGTCTCTGCTCAAGCTGCCCAACGCTGACACCATACTGTATCTATGTAACAAGGATCTGGATTCCACTGAGCCGATTATCCTTAATGAACTACTTAATGATAGTACAAAGTTTTTTTTTCCAGAGAGCATCTGTAGTGCACATGCATGTGCAGTAAATGTTGAACAAAAGAAGTCAGAGGTTTAAGTACCAATAATCCTTAAAGCATTTGTATTTTTTGGATTGTATACAAGGGCGGCATGGTGGTGCAGTAGTTAGCCTCACAGCAAGAAGGTTCCTAGTTTGAACTTCCCAACCAGCTGGCGGCTTTCTGTGTGGAGTTTACATGTTCTCCCCATGTCTTTGTGGGTTTTCTCTCGGTACTCCGGCTTCCTCCCACAGACCAAATACATGCAGGTTTATGTCACTGGTTAAGTACCTGTGAATGGTAGAGACAAAAAAACATCCTGTGATGAAATGGCGACTTGTCCAGTGTGTAACCCATCTCTCGCCCAGTGTCTGGGATAATTTTCAGCACCCAGCGACCCTGATAAAGATAAGCAGTTATGGAAAATGGATGTATTGTATAGATTGCAGGTGTATTTGCATATACAAGTGAAGATTCATGATAAAAGCTAAGTATTTTATTGTCTTTTAAATTATAGGTACCAAATATTACTGAAATAAAACCTTTAACGACAAGAACTTAGTTGGAAACCATTAATGACTTGAACTGCATTTGCTATTGTCATAACAGTTTCCATTCTTGTGTTTTTAAGGTAAACGTCCAGAGTGTAGGATTTAGAGACTAGCGGTGAAGTTACAGGTTGCAACCAACTGAACATCCCTCAAGTCACCCTCCCCTTCCAAGCACAGAGGAGAACCCACAGTAGCCAGGAAACTTGAGAAAAATGCGAAAGGCCCTTTCTAGAGTGAGTGTTTTGTTTGTCCTTTCTGGGTTACTGTAGAAACGTGGTGTAACATGGTGGACTGCATGGATGAGGGTCCACATTCTTAATGTAACAATTCTTACCATTTCCGCCATATTCTGCCAATAGATCCACCTAAATCTTACATACTGATCCTTTAAGATAATGGGACAACTTTTTTTGTTTACATTTGGGTGATGGATTGTGCCTTTAAAGAAAAAGGCACTGTAAAAAAAAAGACATCACATAATTTCTGTGAAGGTTCTCAGTCGTCCTGGACATCTTTCTTTGAGAAGGGTTCATCTGGGGCAGCTGAACTTGGTTGTAGATCTGTGAATCACGTCATTTGAAATAAAGTTTTGTTTCACCAACAGGGGGTGCACAAGGACCTTCACTGACACCAGTCAAACACAAAACCTACTGAAATCAAGTTGAGATTAAAGCTCATGCAATGAATTAACTGGGCTCCTCACGTTGTAGGAGGAGGTGACATGAATTTGAGGTCTTCCTGGCTCAACTTTAAAAGGAGCATGACTGCAGCCACATGAGATACTTTAGGTCAACATCTACAGTTTTTACCAGATGAGATCATGAGTCATGATCATCACCGCTTTTCCTCTGATCCAGCACACCACCAGATGGTGATCAGTTGACAGCTCGGTTTCTTTATTCATCTAAGTGTATAGGTCTGGCAAAACAACTCCAAGTTCAACATCATCCTTTGGCCTCAAGCTCTTTGTTACCATGTGCATTTGTGGTTTCAAGGTGATGTTTAACGTCAACGATTCATGGCTTGCACAGATGTCCAATCACAACAAACCATGATCACAACTAAACCTCTGTTTCTCATAGTGCTCAAGACCTCTGTTAAGTTTTTACACTCTCCAGATGGAGGAGTTTGATTCCAGGGCCGATGGAGAGCCTGGATGTGACCCTAACCCCTCAGTCTCTCATACAACATCTTTGTCCTCTCTTGACATTGGTTACATTCCACACTTTGCCAGATTCCCAATAAGCAGTGTACCATCACTGCTCTCTCTCACCTTGGTGCTTCAGAAGGTCCAAGTGAGTCAGAGCCAGGATGCAGAGCAGTGCCTGTTTGAATTAGCTAAATTCAGGTGGCTTATTCCTACATAGCCTCACTAGTAAATCTCATTGGGCTGATGAAGATGTGCAATTGAGATGAATGTGATTTCAGTTTTACCAGTTGAAATGCACATTTACACGACAATAATGATCATCCAAAAGAGAGGACTGTGTAATCATCTGACAGAGCGTTAACTGTTATCTATCCCCTTAATTTCCTCAGGAAACTTTCCCTGAATAGCTTTCTTTTCCACCTCCTCGAGCTTTCAGTTTTTGCTGGTCGTAGTTTTAATCTTAATAAGCAGAAGTGAAACAGCGCGGAAGCAGACTGCATTTGTGGTAGGACAATAAGAAAAAAGGAACTGGCACCTTGGATCAGATTTTCTTTTGTTTTGTTTTTTTTTGTTGTAGGTGGATTTTTTTTTTTAATACAGTTTGTAAATTCCCCTAAAATTCACATATAAATAAATGTAGGCTTACAGAATAAAGACCAAATGGGTGCAGTGTTCCCTAAACTTGCACTCGCCCACACAACCAAAGACACAGACTGATTCATAAGTACAAATAGACCACAACCACACATATCGTGACTATTGTAAACACACCCATATCTCAAACAATAACACACTCACGCAAACAGTACTCCATTTCCAGTATTGGTATTTAGAACTCAGTGTTCTGTACCTATCTCTCTGACAGGTTTCTTCCTTTATCAATGTATCACATCTTGTCATGTCACTGTTGCTGAGTAAACAGTGGCTCTTTCCAAGTAAAAGGGTGTTTACTGTGTACCTGCATAATTGAGCACAGTCATTTGAGTCAGACTGTGCTCGATGTCATCAAATCCTTTGTGAAACCATGTCTTTTTTCTACACAAAACAGCAGAATGGTAGATTTACCGTCTAATTTTACCCACTCATCTTAAAGTAAAGAAATTGGAGGTTTTATTTAATTTCCCACAATAATTTGCAGCAAAACATGTCCTGAAAGCTTTGTTTTTAGGGTGTATGCAATTAATTTTGGTTGTTACTGGCTATAAAAGAAATCATTGTGAGGTTGTCCAATCCTAACAAACACTGGTCTCACAACAGCTTTCAGCCCTACTTGCTCCGACCTGCACAACATCTTCAGGCGCCTCGCAGCAGCCATCCCTCTCTGAATTCTCCCTCAGTTTCTCAGTAGTCTTTAGACAGCAGAACCTATAAACATGCGGCCTGCATTTGTTTTATTCAAAAGTAAACACTTTACCCAGCTAAACATTTAGGAAATGACTAGGTCTGACAGCAAGCCACCCACAGAGTCAGTGTTTGGAAAGAAAAAGATAGAAAAGGATTACCCAGAGCTGTGGATGACGAGTCATCTGGGGCATTTGAAGTAAACTGAACTTAATTAGAAAATACTCTAATGGGGATCAAACATGAGCCTTTTTATATAAATGTGTGCAGCTGTCTGTACATTTGATTCCATCATTTCTAACAGTGAAGGTGTCAGGCAAGTAAATATCAAACCCATGACTCCACTTTGTTGACTCAAACTCAACCTTAAACATCATCATGTCATACTGGTTCTAAGGCAAATCTTCCAGCTCGTTGTTGACCTGTTCCTTGTTAAAGGAGGAGCCTTTAACCAGGATTTAATCAGGTTTTTACATTTTTAATCATTCAGTCCAGTTTGTGGTGGAGGTTTTATTGGCCACTGAGACTTCAATTAAAAGAAAATTGAATGGAAAGATGTTCATCCTGCAGTAGAAATAGTAGAAGAGTGGAATCATTTATAAATGCATAAGGAAATCTAACAAATGTCCCCATGTTGCCACTGAATATTGAGTAGAAAAATTCATTTTTCAGGCTATTATTAAATTACGTCAGTGCACTGAAACAGTAAACTTCACTGGGAATTTAATAAATCTAAATAACGATACATAAAAAACACAAATAGAACATAATAATAGATCTAAATCACCCAGAGCATCATATATCATATCTGTGACCAATATAGACTGATAATATTGGCATACCAATATATTTTCCAAGTTTTTTAAGTTAAATTGGTATTTAAATCAGATCACATGGACACAAATGTAAACACCACATGATCATCCTTTCTATTGTCCCTCACACAGGTTCCCTTGCATGGCATGACAGTATAACAGTTTTTAAATTGTATTACTAACATATTTTATATCCTGTTCCCTGTAATGTATTTTAGAAGTAGAATGATGATGCTAAAGTAAAGTATAGTGGTGTAGCAGCATCATTATTTTTATTTTATTGTATCTTTAAAGGCCTTATGTTCACATTTTTTAACATTTTCTCCAATTCTTATCATGTTAATCCTAGATCTATATATTGTTCTATATTCCAGTCCATAAAAGCAAACCAACGAAGATACTTTTATATTCATCTAAATGAGTAAAATCTTGGTTTGAGTGTAAAGTTTCTATTCTCCATTTACTGAATATGATCCCTTGTTTAAAGTGCAAATTAGACTCATTTCTGCCCCTGAATGAAAACACTGATGCCAAGGTTAGAGTCTGCCAATGATTGGGATCAGGAGCACATATTAAATGAGGATTAATGACGGATTGGTCCTAATCTTCCAAACCATGTCAAGTGGAGCCCTTTCGACGTGGCTGAAACTTCATAGTCAAGGCTACTGGACAGTGTCAGATTATAGCCAAGGATTGGATTATCACTGCTAATCCAATTACACGTGTTGCTCTGTAATCAGATGTCAAACTGGTCTCATTCTAAGGATAACACTGTGGAGAGAGTGAATCCACTAGGCCTATTATAACAAACTCAAATTTGTAAATAAAAATATCCCACAAGAGTTCTGAATAAAAATGATTTCTATTAATACTTTGATAGGTAAAATTGAATCTAATCTCACACAGGCTATGAAATAAACACTGACTGAATTGTTACTCTGTTGCTCTGTGACATCAGAGACATAGTGGTCCAGCAACCGGAAATAGAAAAAGAAAAAAACACAACCGCTGACGACTAGACTCCACCTCATGATGCCATTTAGCAACAGATGAGCAGCGTTACATGCATATGTTCATTTTGGGCAGCCAGAGTCGAGCATTGCCATCGCCGGGGGGGGTGCCCTGAAAAAGGATTACTTCTAGCTGTGTAATGTTTGTCAGGCTCACGGTGCTTCCTCTCTCTCTTGCACCGTAGCCTGGTAGCGGTTTTTTTCCCTTCTTGTTCTTCTTCTTCTTTTTCTTTCTTAATTTTTTTTTTTTTTTTTTTTTTTTTTTTTTTGCGGCTTCCTCATCCAAAAAAAAAAAAAAACCGCGTGTGTTTGTTGCTAGCAGTGAGAGTTTCTGGTGGTTGCTGGGTCGCTATGGATGTGCTATGGATGATACCGCTGCTGCTGATCCCACTCCTGATGTGGACCAGCAGCACGTTTGTTTTCTATTTCAAAAAGTGCTTTTACGTCGCCTGGATGATGTGTTTGGCTCTGTTCACCATCCCCCTGTGCATACTGAAAAGCGGAGGCAGAGACGTTGAAAACATGAGGTGAGTTTGTTTGCATAATAAATGTCGCTGACAGCTAGCCGACGTTAGCATGCTAGCTGGCTGGCTAGCAGCAGCAGCAGCAGCCTTAGTTAATATTAAACACTGGATTATGCTCGCTAGCAACATAATCCTGTTTATCGTAGCTTAGGGTCATGTTAACACAACAACACTGTAACGTTCGGGTGACTTCTACTCTACCAGCTTGTGTGCCATTTGAAAAGGGGAAGCAAAACATAAATACATCATACATTTTTTTTAAATCACACATATGCTAACATGTTAGCTCAAAACAAGAATGCTAACATTAACGTTTACCGTTACGCTCGTGTTTAGCGCTTAGCACAACCAAGACTATTTCCGCTGTGGTTAAAACAATGCCAGCCATACATAGTGATAATTATGTTTATTATATTTTGTGAAGGAATGTCTGCTAACTTCCTTTCCCTCCAGGCAAATGCCTCAAATTAGCCAAGTTACATGAGGGGGGGGGGGCACATAAGTAGCCTTTATCACAAAGCTATCATGCGTTCAGGGCTGCTATTTTGTTTGACAAAACGCTGGAAATGACGAACTAAATCGGATAAAATGTTGATATAATATAGATGTATCCACTGAATAGTTGGTGTGTCTGTTTAAGGGACACGTGCACTATAAATATGCAGTCCACACACCAAAGTCCTGTAATAAATGCTATCTTTATGAAGCCTGGAAGTGAATGACTGAGGTGTTAAATCAGCTCTTGAGGCCCAAGTCGGTGTATTAAACGCCTATATTAACATGTATGTCAAGGGTTGATAATGAACTACACCTCTGTCATGGTGCAGATATTGCCTCTGTATGAATGACCCCTTGACCTTACCACTGGAGGAGGAAATGTGTCATTTTATACCTGACACACACCCTGTCAGGGTCAACTGATACCTGTTAGGATAGAAATATAGTACGCCTTTAAGTGTGAGTGTCCACTTTGTAGCAAGGGGATTTTAGTTGTTGTGGTTTAACCTATATGGAGAGGATGGATTGCTGGACACAGATGACTGCATTCCAGTAATTACCTTGAAGAGACGGATGCCAGATGGCAAGATTACAGTTGGGTTACTGAATAGTTATGAGGCCCATCCCCAACCCAACTTAGCCTTGATCTGACAGCAGCCCCGTCACTTACAACAGTAGACCTCGCTGCCTCGCTGCACTAGGAATAACTGTTTCGCAGGTCACGTTAGCCGTGGTGGCGGTGTCATGTTGCACCAGTGTGCCGTTCTGTCAGCTCAAAGGTTATCTAGACCTGTTGACTGTGACAAAGCGACTGAATCAGGGTCAGACCTTGCACGGGGAGTGAATAGGAGAGTTTTGGATGCACGTTTTTACACGCTAGCCGGCCAGCGCTGGCAGAAAGAAAGCTCTGTGATTCATGAAGGACAGAGCAGTCTGTCACAGACATTTCGCTGTCAGACGGGTTACACAAAGGCCTGAATTCTGGGGTTGACTGCTTGCTTCACAGCTGACTTAGAGGACTTGAATGTGAACTATGTCAGGGATAGAACAGGCCTCCGCAGTCAAAAGCATCCATAGAACTCAAGTTGCTGTTGATGTTTCGCTTGCATTTCCTGAAACGTTTGTTAGTGTTGTGTGTACAGGCGCACAGTTTTACCTGTCACTTATGTGAATGGCTACTTTTGGTTTTGGCTCCAACTTTAATTATCACGTCGGATCTCATGACAACAGATAAAGGACAGAGGCTTTGTTTCCTCCCTCACAATTGCTTCAGGTCGGGTTCCATACTGTGTAATGGCATCAGTGGGAGGCAACCAGTGTTTCTGTCTGTTTGACTAAGCAGTATGTTGTCACTCTGACTGACCCTTTTAAAGCTTACATAGTTTAAACTCTTCATATTCACGTCTTTGCCTTTTTTGAAGGAATCAATCGTCTGCTATGTCATTCCGATCCTGTGACCACATCCCATTGGACAGCACTTTGACCTTTAGCACCTGAATTGTCTTTAGCACCCATATCTTGTTTTCTTGTTTGTTGTTGCAGTATTTTTTTTAGGGATAACAGGTCAGGCTCACCTTTTTATCTGTGAGCAGCCAGGTTGTATCAGAGCTAAGTCTAAATGTCACTACGCTCTGTAAATACAGAGGGAACTTTATTTAGAGACTGATATGAAATGAACCGGAGGAAAAGTAGACGATTGGCCATAAAAAGAACCCAACCAAGGCCGTCTCATTCCCCTTGAACAATCTTACAATTGCTGCAACGCTGCCGGAGTCGTTGCATAACCAGTTGCTCTTGCACTAGACTGAGTGTGTTATCACCGTACCGCCGTGTTGAAAGATAACCTCAGAGACTGTATTCCTGTTTAAAGGGTTGAAGATATTTTACCAGCATACCAGTCAAATGTGAATTAAATGTGCGAGACAAGCTTGGCGTCGAGTGAGAGATGATTGCATTAGGTAGAGTCACAAGATGATGAAAGCGAGTGATGCGTTCAGGAGCTTTCTCGTGACTTTGATTATCATAACACTGTGAGCTTCACCTGTTTGATGTCGTAATTAAAATCACTTTGATTTGATTACCATGGATGCAAGTTACAGCAAAATATCTATGCCGGCTCATCATTACTCAGCCCATCTTCCCAGCTTTAAGGCAAAAGTTGGTAGGAAGACTGTAAAATATTGGTGCACAGTGTGTCGTTCAATATGCCGCTCACAACGTCAGATTTAGGAGGAATTTATTTTGTCATTTCATTTTTGTAATTGGGATCAGTCTAATCAGTTATGACAACATCTTATTCCCAGTTTAATTGTTAAGATGTTGATTTGTTTGGACTCCAGTTAACACAGCTATGTGCTCCACTGGGCATCACAAACAAAAACACATTTTTAATCACATTTTGAACCAAGTCATTTAAAGTACTTACCATATTTGAAGGGGAAATCAAGGTAGATGTAATTTCCTTTCCCCAACCCAAAGTCCCTGTTGTAAACGTCCATTCAAATCTGTAAACTTATATCTGGTTCAACTTATACCTGCTGTACTTACTGTATGATAGTTGACAATCGATTTTGACCCCTAATTTCATAAACTTGTCTATTTGTAATCATTCAAATGTGGCTGGGTGCTTAATAACACTCAGAACACATTCATTCTGACTTTACATGGACTTTAAGGAACGAACCCTTAAATAGTGTCATTGGTAACACCTGTGTTGACTATTTCATGTCAAAATGGCTGCTGTGAATACACCTTAGTGTCATCTTTGTTAGATCTTTGTAGTAAGAGATCAGCGTAATTACAGTTTAAATTATGCTTGTTTATTTTCCAGAATATTCCAGAAATTGAATTGGCATAGCCTCATCAATTCATTCGTCAATCAGAGCGTCCCTAAGGCACGTTTGACAGATCATACTCATGTAACCAAACCTTGGCAGATAAAACTGTAAATCCGTGCTCTCCTCATTTATTCAGCTCCCTTTCTTTGTTTTTTTTTTCGTCTTCAAGTGAATGGGTAAAGAAACTAATCAGCTCTGGCATCAGGGTGAAATAAAGGCTATTATAATGTACTTGTAAGTGGCTTTGTTGTTTTCAATCCCATGATTACAGTGAGCACAACCACAGAGAATTACCACAGCAAGAGGCTTGATCACTTAATTTCCGTACTCTTGGAACAGAATATTGGAAATGTTTGATTATTGTACGCATTCATTGTTGTACACTTGTGCACCAAAGTGGAAAATATTTGATCCACTGTTTAGCTTTCTAGGTATTTCGCCTGCTCTCCCTTCAGATTAGTGCAAGGTTGCAAGGTGTGGGTTCCTAGATAACAAGCGTAAAAAGCAAAGTCCAAAACAGTAAACCTAAATTACAAAGAGATTAGTAGGAATTTTTAAAATGAAGACGTTAGGACAAGAAAAGGAGGAAGTTAGTTTGATAGACGATATGATTCACTGATGAGGAATCGACATGAGTTTTTTTTTTTTTTTTTTTTTTTTTTTTGGAAATGATGATTTCTCTGGCTGAGACCGAAGATGGGGAGTGTTGTTTTCCCTGAGAGGGAAGGTCATTCAAGTTGGTGGTGTAACAGAAGCCAGTTTTGGTGTGTTGCACAGGGAACATATTCAAAACTATGTGGTTTAATCTTTGCATATGAAAATTCTTGTTCCCAAAAAAACAGGTGTAGATTTGGACAGACTGATATGGCTACATGTCTTTGCTTACTCATTTCTAGTGTGTTCTTGCTTTTAGCATTGATATTTTATCACTTATAGCTTATTTACATCCTTGATTTAATGTTTTGATTAAAATATTTTTTAGTTTGCTTTTTGTCTTTTTTCCTTTGACAGCTTAAGGAACAGCCCTGACAGCAGAAATGAGATTTGGAGATGTTGTACCAGTTGTGTTTATCATTGCAGAAAGATCCTTACGTAACTGCTGAATGTGTTTGAAGCTGGGACGTAATTGAAAGCGCTTCATACAGGGAGAGACGACTTCAAAGAACATTCTCGACAGGAAGCCAAAACCCAAGAAAACACTTCAGCTCCTGTGTTAAGAACTGACAGTGATCTGCAATTGCTACACTTGGTCGGGTCCTTATTAGGTTGTACAGCAATTAAAACTATTCAAATTATCGACAGAGGGATTTCTGTTTTTTTTGTCCAGGCTATTTGAGACGTTTAGAGTTCAGAACAGAAGTAACAGAACACTGAATTTATTTCTTCAGGGTTAGTCAGCATTTTTTATCTTCAGAAGAAATTGACATGATGTTAGAAAATGTTTCATTTTTCTTTAAAGTCGGAGCCAGAAGGCAGTTTGGACATGGTCCATTAAAATAATAATTCCTTCAAGCTTCATGATTTTGAAATACAACTTCTTAATAGAGGGAACCAGCCATTTTGCCCAGTCTTGTGTGATTTTTGGGTAAAAAGCAAAAGCAATATTTATATCTCTCATGCATCCTTTGTTTGTACCTTGAAAGATCCGAGGGTCATCCACTGTACAGTCTTTATCTGCAATAAAACTCCTAAAAGCCTTCCTGAAATCTTTACAGTAGTCTTTGTTTTGAAGCCATCGTATGGCTTTTCTATTACTGTAATCTCTGACATGCTGACACTAATCTGAGAATAGGTTTTGTGCCTGTGGATGAAGATAAACTGAAAGCCAGTGCTCCACCTTTTCAGATAGCTTATTAATGTGAATATTGTCTCTGTGGGATCTTCCTTCCAGCTTTCGCCAGGGCTGCTTCATGTCTCTTCCTCACCAGCTGTCCTGAAAGTTTACTTCTGTTTTTGTCAAGTGGGAGTTTAAACTTTTCTGGTCTGCTCTCCGCTTTTGAATTTACATTCAAGTGCTTGGTGACATTAGCTTTGATTGTGTCCAGCCAATCTTAAATTGTTGTTAATGAACGTTTGGCATTAGGCTAGCGTGTATCACGATTCTTGTCGTCGTTTGGCGCTTTTTCAATAGACCTACTCCTCCACACCATCAGCCATCCTACAGATACATTAATGCAGCTTAGGGAACAAAAAATGAATCAACTGATGAATGTTCATTAGGGCTAATCAAAAGAAATGTTAGGCAAATGGCAATAGTGTTAGGCAGCCATCATGTATGCAGGCCACGTGAACACCTCCAATTGCAAATAGAAATTGAGCAGAATGTTCAGTGCTCTTTATTTACACAATACCCCTTTCTCCCAGCTCATATGGTCCTTTCTTTCACATATCTACAGATAAAACACTGTTGGTCAGCAATTTAACAGCAGTTTTGTACAAATTCAATTTAGTCGCTGCTACACTTCTATCTTTGGCTTCAAGAAGTAAAGAGGTTAGTCCCAGTCGAGTGATGATCAGATAATGGCAAGGAATGGAGAGCTAAATAGCTGATTGTAGTGTTGAATTGGCCTGGACGTTAAATATCAAGGCTCTTTTTCCAGCCTTACACATAAACACCAGATGTTAGACACATTTGAAATTGGCAGCCGTACTCGGTACTGAGGTGAGAAATTATTGATTAAGCAAGGCAGGCTTTTGAAGGTGTTGATGGGGCCATGGATAAAATATCATGGATGTGAGTTGTTGGTCAGTTCTTGAAGTAAAAGCATGTGAACCTGCATGATCACATTCTGCTCACAGATCTTATCCTGGAACTACTTTGCTTAGAATTACATTGAAACTAACAAGTAGAGTCAGAGGGTCACTTGGGATATGTCTTAACAGAGTTCAGCACTGTTATCATCTATGTCTCTACAAAGGTCGAGTTTTATATTTCCCAAAAGATGAACCCTGAACAGAACGGGTATAAACAGGAAACATCAGTGTTTGAAAATGTGTTTTTATGCCAGGTCCAGGAGTATTTACTCTAATCCAGAACACAATCTTTGAAGCTTCATTACTAACATTAAATCAAATGACTGTGTGATCTTGAAAGTGTCAAAGCTAGCAACTATCTGGTGAAGTGTTGAACATCTAGCAACAAGTTGAAGACTTTTCAGGTTTTGATGGAGATTGAAAGAAAACAAGAAAAACGAATAATATGCTAATATTGCTTCATAACTTCTAGATGCAAAACTAGATAATGTTTGCTAATCAATAACAATTGTAGAAACTGGAAATAATAACAGTTGCTATGTCTTTGTCAGCTTTTTTCTGCCCCTAGTGACCAAAAATATTAATGAATGCAGCTTTAATATATTCCATTATAAAGTTATGTCTGTTGGCGCTAAAGAGGAAAATTATATTTTATCATAAATAACAAGAGGAAGACAAAGTAATCTGCAGATCAATCGTTAGTGTTCAGATTGTATAGAGTATGTGTCTTATGCAATACACTGAAAGTGGTGTGAACAAGAAAACAAATTCTGTCTTGTCACCCCACTACTGTGGAACGTCACTTTACTTTTAAGTAGTTCCAGATAGATCAAGGTATTGATTAGACCTGATAAATCCCCACACTGGCAGCATGCAATTACATAGTGAAATTCTAGCTTTGGATTATGTGTTTTTTGCCTGCAGACAGGCAGATGGCAGGACATTCTTTCTCAAAGCTTACTGGAGCGTTGTACTTTCTACAGGCAATTATTTAACCAACCAAGAAACAAACAACACTAATGGGACGTTGTACGTGTTTTAACCAGCAGAATTTTTATATATTTAAGCTGACATTCTTACACTGTACTATAATACCTCAGTCTTAAACAGGCTTTTTACATTCCACCTCCAACCTTTGGATGTAGGGTTCTGGTTAATAACATGCAGCCTACATACTGTGCTCATGTGACTGTGAACGGTAACCTATACTTATTCAGGACTGTAATTAACCTTTCTCCCCCTCAGGATTATCCGCTTCATGGTTCGTCATGTGAAGTATTTCCTGGGTCTTCGATTTGAAGTGAGCGGCTGGGAGCATCTGCAGACAGAAGGACCCTACGTCATCATCTCCAACCACCAGAGCTCACTGGATGTTTTGGGTGGGTACTGCACTGCCTTTAAGTTGAAGTTGAATACTTCTGACATTGAAAATGACACATACAGTTCTTCCTCTTTTCAGTTTACATAAAACGTATGCACATATTTGCAGAGTGATGCATTTGGATTTTACTTCATCATTCAGATTCAGATGATTTCCATCCAAATTTTCATCAAATCTCCATCAAATCTCAAGTGGATGTCATCCTGAAGCACTTGGACATCCTGAACATCCTTCATGTTCATCATGTTTTTTTCACTAATTCTATTTCTGTTAATCTCTTAATCACTTATTTAAATCCTTGTTATTGTGGTTTAAAAGTGAGGCTGAAACGTAGAGAGGTGAGGAAATGCAGCTCATCTTTCTTTTTTAAATACTGATCTAAGTATTTTGTTGACGCATGATGACCTTCCTCAGCAGTGATTTCTCTTAGTTTGGTTTTCTCTATCGTCTTCTGTGACTCAAATAAGATCAGACTTCCTGGGGAAGAAGTGTAAGGACTTTACCCTGACGCACACTTTCTGGACATTTTAGCTGAAGGAGCAGCGGTCCTCTGCAGTAGATGAAAGAAGTGTACTGTTGGTTAAGCTCCAACATTTCTGATTTCTGAATCCGCTCCTGGTTCTTTTCAGAGTTATCTGTAAAACAGGTGGAGGCAGAATCTGCCTTTTTATATGAATGAATGTTGTTGGCTATCACAGAGTGAAAGATTTTGAATCATTTCTGAGAAGTCAGCTGACTTTTATTCTGGTCAGTGTTATCCCACCTCTAGCTTGTGTGAGCAGGGTGCTACAACACCCAGCTGACCACATAAGACGAGGCGCGGGCGATGGCATAACGACAGCTTCGGTCAAATGGCGCAGCAGGCGTTCTGCAATTTATATTTGCCTTCAGATTTTTGTTTATAACAGGCGAAGTGATTGCATAAATGTAAATGTAACTCATGAACTTTGCAAAACATTAGCACATCATGAACAGTGTGCTTGTTTGTTTGCAGCTCTTTATCCTCATCACATTTATTGAAATCTTTGTGCAGGCCACCCAAGTGCTCTCCATGCAGCCTGGTCCTGAGTCCCAAAAGTTAAAATCCTTAAATTAAGGGAAAGATTTCTATTGCTGTCAAAAGCAATCATGAGTTGTGCGAGTTGAAGCCCTGTACCCTGTTCATGGTGAAATCACTTTCACAGTTCAAACCTAGGTTGTGTAAATTCACACTTGACAAGCGCTTGCTCAAAGTGCACTTCACACAGATTCTTTTTTAATGAGCAGCTTTACAAACCGCTGTGACTTTCTTGTGATCATCATTCAGTCTTTCCACTGTTTTATTCGCCCCTCTCTCCAGCGGTGCGCCGATGATCGCTCTGCCGGACATTGAAAAATGAAACTTAAGTCCCGCTTGATATCGTATCCTTGCTTGACTCTGGAGTTTTGAAGAAAAACGTCAATATATTTGGCTGTATGTCTCCGTTGCAGCTTTTTTTTTTTCTTTTTGGGCGCCGCCATGGTCACATAAGCTCACCTGCTCCTCCCATACACTCGTGCTCTGCAGTAATTTAAAGGGACTCTGATAGCAGTGGGGACTCGCGTCCAAGAGTTTCCCTGGCAACAACGGAGAAGTTGTGTCACGTTTCACAACAGCGCCGCACAGATGCACCCACAAATGCACTGATTTCTGAAAGAATGGATATTTGGCGCTGTTTAAAACAAATGGCCTGGAGGGGGATCTTGTTGGCCTGGTGGGCCATAGAGGAAACACTTGAGCATGTCTACGCTATCTTACCATGATGCTGGAGGATTTTAATGGAGAACGTCTCATCTGTGATCCCCTGAAATACTGCTTTGAGAGCACTGACTTCTGACCTGTATGAGCTCACTGACACTGTGACATAGGAAACCGTCCTCTCACTGTCCACTGATGTGGTGACCTGAATGTATTTTACTGTCTGCTCTGCTCTAGCTCAGGCTATGTCCTCATGAATTCAGCTAGTTCAGAGAAACACAGTTTACACTTTGTGATGATGTGATGATTACAGTCCATCATCTAAAAAAAGGCCCAGCAGAATTTACTTCCTGCATCCGTCTGTGTTCTGGCTGTGCTCTTGCTCAGTCGTGGCTGCGTGACAGTTTTAATGTCCAGTGGAAGTGTTTTCAGAAAAGTGTCTGTTCTTCAGCAGCCTCTTGTATAACATTGTCGTATTTCAGACAGATTTTGTGGTTTTACAAACATAAATACTTCTTTGTATTGTGTTTTTAAATGTGGTAGCAGATGCGTTTTGGCTGTATTCACTTCATTAACTTAGTCATCAGTTATTTTGAATGTCTGCATAGCCAGTCTCACAGGATCGCTGTCGTCATTAACCTGTATGCTTTTAATTTTATTCTGTCTGATATCATGATTACACATTTATCTGCAACTCCGCAATGAATACTGGTCAACATAGAGGTTATGATGCACCATCAAATTTCACACTTGTTCCGTTGGCTGAGAAGAGAAACAGAAAAATATGGAAATGAACTATCGTGTGTATTTGGCTGCATTAAAACATAGCATTTGTACAGAGAGGGACTGTTTCCAGCAGCTGGGACGGAGCCAGATCCTGTGTACATTGGTCGTTAATCACAGTCTGGTTTGGATCGACCACCGAGCCGTACAGGAACAGACTCAAATGAACAATCGGGCCTGCTGAAGACTTCATCGGTGCCACCTTGCCTACCCTTCCAGGACTTAATAGTTCTTCTCAGTCAGTGAGAGAAAGTCCGCACAGACACAACAACAAAATGTTACAGCCTGTCAGGTGTACCACATCCAAACTTTAAACTCCTCCTTATTCTAGGAAGAGCTACCTTCTGTGGTTTTTGGTTGCTAAGACAGATTGCAGTGTCGGTTAGGCAATAGTCTTGCTGGAACTGGGACAAATGTAATATTATACCAGCTTTGTGGCGACAAAGGGTGTTTTGACAAAATGAAGAGTGAATTGAAGCAGAGTACCATGAAGCCGCAGAGATTATTTCAACATATTTTGTTTTGCTTTGCGGCAGACGAACATAGAAGAACAAATTGATCAATACATACAATAAAAAATGTATGCATCCCTGCTCTCAAAGGACCCACTGTGAATTAAAAGCTGATCGACATTCCCTGGATACCAGTGTAGTTAAGAGCACGTTGCAGAAATGTTTTGATTCTTGTCTCGTCTATGTTATCTTGATCTGGTCTGATGCTTTTGCACGTGTGGGCATGTTTATTGTCTCATTCTTCTTGGTACTTAATCTGAGTGTTGATAGATTTAACGGAGGTATGTATTCTCTCCATCAGTGCCACACAGAGAGTGTTTCTTTTATTTTTTTTCAGTGCCGGTGAGTGATGAGGGGAAGGCTCGACGCCAGGGTAGTGACAGCAGAGGGAGAGCTAGGCATCTAATTAGTGCCGAAAACAAAAAACTCAGCATGAGTCTGATTTGGCGTCCAAGTTGCCATGCCAACTGCTACACCCAGCCATTAATAGATGCTCATCCAAGAGCTGATGTGATACGATAAGGAGCTGAGATCCCTCACCTCCACAGCGAGTGCTGGGTTTCAGGCACTCTCTTTCTGATGTAATTTTGCTCACGTCTTCTCCGTCTTTCACGCCCAATAGAAGCATCTCTCTTTTTTTTTTTTTTTTTTGGCCACATAATTTGACTTTCTTTCTCAAACATCATGTGTGTTTGTCATCTTCCACTGTTCCTTCGTCTGCACCGGCTGGCTTTGCACAAAAGTTAATCAAACATGTCTGATTTCATAATGTAAGCACTGTCCATGGAGATAACTCCCACCTATGAAAAATTTCTTTTCCAGCATCACACATTTTACATCAGCAGACTTTATACCTGATAAGGCCACAGAGAAATTGGCCAAAGTTCATAACTGGAATGGAAGCTGGATTTAGTCATTCATTTTAATACTGTATATGTTGGACTTCTTTTAACACCCCGCCCCCCCTCAGAGTTACAGTTTGCTGTGTCATGCTTTTTCACCATAACACATTTTTCATTTTTTTTAATGAAAGATGCTTCAAATTTAGAAAAATAAATGACTAGAAAACAAACCAGTTATTGTGTAATTCAGGATTGATAGCCAGTCGTAATTCAAATTAACTGGCTTTTAGGATAGAGGCTACATGATGACAAATAGGCCAACGCCTCCTATGAAAAATGATTTCTCAAACTTTTAAGGAGAAATGCTGCTTATGTGAACAGATTTGCTTATCATTTATCTTTTGATAAAGTGTATGTGTGTGTTTTCTTTAGAAACTACCAAAGTTATAATGAAGTTCTGACTTAAATTTAAAACAAGTTTAAAACTATGACTTGATATATTACTACTGCTATACTCCTATGTGGATAGAAGATAAACTTTGCAGTTGAAGGTTTTCTTTAAAAAATATGAATCTCCATTTGACAGTTAGTGTTCCTAGATTTGTATTTGTTATTTATGAAAGCCCTGGAAATCTCTTCCCTTTGCTGCTACTTTTATCAGAACACATTTTAGTTCATAAGTATTTGACATTAGTGGTTCACATTTATGACACATTGTTAAAAATAAAATACTGTATACTGATAAGTGAACCTTTTATCCTCCGTTCTCTCAGGCCTGATGGAGATTTTACCAGACCGCTGCACCATGATCGCCAAGAAGGAGCTGGTCTACGCCGGCACAGTTGGTCTCATCTGCTGGCTGGGCGGCATCGTCTTTATCAACCGTAAGAAGACGAGCGATGCCAAGAGCGTCATGGCCGAGGCTGCCAAAACCATGCTGGACGACCAGGTAACCTGACTCTCGTCGACACAGGATACAGTTCTATCAACAATGATGGGAAGGAGCTAAGTTTGTGTTTCTGTGTTTAATCAAAATGGTTTACAGTGTTTACACCCCCGAAGCACTAGTACTTCATGCTTTTTGGTTTTTAAGCGTGGATTGTATCTCGTAGGAAGTTGAATCTTAGTGATTTGTGGTTTTCTTTGTTTTGGCACTCAATCTGTTCTGGTTTTTGACACATTGGGGATGACACGAGATGATTAAACCGCCATTTTTCCTCGCAAACCTTGTCCTTTGACCTCCACAGATCCGTCTGTGGGTGTTCCCAGAGGGAACGCGAAACCAGAAAGGCGACCTGCTGCCCTTCAAAAAAGGAGCTTTCCACCTGGCAGTGCAGGCACAAGTGAGTACACTGTATACTGAGATCTTAATTGCAAGCTATCTTATCCTATATGTATATATATATATACACACACACACGTGAACTAAGTTAATACCTCATGCACTGTCATGTACACCCTCCTCCTGTCCATTCACTTAAACCTGCTGGCAGAAAGCGCTGTGATGATATTGGCTGTGTTCTTAGAGCCGTGTGCCAACCTTTGTCTCCTGAAAGAAAGAGGGGTAACGTTGCCAGCAAAGTGCTGATTCTAGACACATGGGGGAGCTAGCAACCTTATATGGCACCAGGCAACATTATGATTTAACCGTATCCAATATACAGATGACGGCATGCACAGACGGCACTGAATCACTCAGGGCTATTAGGAAGGAATGCTTTGAAATTGTCCGAATAGTTTGGTCTGTTGACACGTTTGCACTTCGTCTGTGATACACAGACACTGCTCCCGACGCAGAATAGAGTAATTGGCAGCTCAGCTGTGTACATTTATGAGCTTTATCTCTGCGCCCATGCAGGTGGGAGGTCTCTATTTTTGAGCTGATGCTTTGTAGCACACACTCGGGGTCCGACAGGTGGAATGAATTAAAAAAACATTATTGCTGAACGAGATCTGGCGAGAAACCGCAACTTGGTTCACCCCAGGCTGCTGAAGATTAATATCAGTTTGGTCCAGATATGCGCAGCGGCTACAAAAAATAAATCTCTGCTGCTTCTTATTAACAGATACATTCATATTTTCTGTAGGGGCTACAGTCCAGACTGCATGCTTGATATACAAATGGTGTCGGAATCAGACGTACTCACATTTGGAGTTGTTGTGTTTGCGTTGGCGTGATAGTGGCGGAATTTGAGGTCTGGAGAATACAATCTGTATTTTGGCTTTTCCCTGCTGGCTTTCGTTTTACACTTAAGACCATTCCTGTGTGAACGTAGACTATTTCTATCTGTCTGTGTTTGCTCCTGCCGAGTTACAGCGCAGCCTTTTCCATTTGTACCCAGCCCGGCTAGATTGAGTGGAAGCAGGACAGCCCCCAAGGGGGAGCCACGTTTGGCTCAGCGAGTCCTGTCGAAGGGCCACTTGGGGTACGGGGGGCCCTCGAGAGAGCAACTCGGCCTCTATTAGCAGCAGTGGAGGAGATGGAGATAGCTAGTGTTGTGCTGATGTGTGTGTGCGCGTGTGAGAGAGAGGATGTGATGTTGGTTCGGTCAAGCATTTCTGTCCGTTTGTTTCTCATCTTCGAGCTCGCATTGTAGAAAGAAAATGTAAAGTTTAAGGGCCAGATATAAAAATGAAGAGGTGATGGTAATATTTTGGTGTTTTTTCTTGTCTTGTTTTTCAGGTACCCATCATACCTGTCGTTTTCTCCTCCTACAGCAACTTCTACCTACGGAAAGAAAAGCAGTTCAAATCAGGTAACTTGACTGTCTTAGTTTTTCTTCATTTTTTTTCACTTGCAAGTCGTCCTTTTTTCATGACTTGCGTATCTGTATGCATGAAGCTACTGGAAGTTCAGCACGACTTCTGACAGTGATGTTGTTTCTGCCTCCGCAGGGACCATCAGATTGAAGATCCTTCCAAAGATCGAGACGAAGGGGATGACGACAGAGGATATATCATCCCTCTCTGACAAATCCTTCAACGTGATGCGCTCTGCCTTCTTGAGCATCTCTGACTCCGTAACCCAGAGCAACGGGCCGTTGAGGCACTGAACGTTTACCATAACTCCCACCTCTTTTTTTTCCCTCCTACGTCCCCCGTCTGAGACCCGTTCCCCTCCCCCAGAACCTCCCCCCACTCTCCCCAGGTTGTCCCATTACCTGGCCAGGAAACAACATGACACAGGGTCTCTTGTCATGAAATCTCTTCTTGTCTAGTTGACGCCTGGTCCAGTCCGCCTCTGGCCTGACCATACAGCACAGTCAGTCCCGACCCTCACTGTGTCTGCAGCAGCAGCACCGGCAGCAGCAGCGCTGCTCTGCACGGCGTGAGCGGAGTGACGGACGGCAAGCCGAACAGTATGGATGTGTGTTGTTCTTCATGCATGCCTTTTTGGATGGCTTTGTCCACCTTCATCGTTGCTTTGTTCTCTGGCTTCGGAAGCCCGGCTTTATTATTGTCTTACTTTACTACCATTTTGTACGTTTTCTTTTGGCCTTCTTCTCCTTTTCCCCTCTGTCTGCCTTCTTTTTAGCAGATAAACTATGGCATTTTCTCTTTTCTGCTCATCAGTGGATATTCATGGTTCCTCTCATGCAGCCTTTGTTTTTAATTCTTTTTGCACACACACACACACACACACACACACACACACACACACACACATGCGCACACACACATTCAAAGCACCCCATCTTCCTTCCTTCGTTTCCTTTTTAGTATCATCTCCCGCTTTCTGAATTCCAGTCTCTTGCCTAAAGACAAAGGGAGCGGAGTCTCCACGAGCGGTGGACTGTGTGGAGGTGAGAGGTCAACCGTGGACTTCTTTGGTTCTGTCGCTATGAATTCAACTCTACATCCGCGATGGCTGTTCAACTCGATGACCAGTAGCTCCATGACATAATTATGATGGCAGAAAGCAAGGAAATCAAGGTTACAAGATACAGTGCGTGACAATGGCACCCATCTGTACTGATTTTAAGGGACTTGAGCGGACTGATCAGTTTTCAATGTTGTGCATTGTTGGTGTATCATTGATGTGCATTCTTTCAGTTTGTCTCTCCAAAAGATTAGCGTGCAGCATCGAGCAGCAAGTGTCCTCTCGCTGTATTCTGTATTTTTGTTTTCTATTTATTTCTACATCTGATAATCTCGTTTTTTTTTATCTCCTCGGATGGAACTCACAAGTGAACCTATTTAAGATGTGTCAAAAAAAAACAAAAAACGGTGAATTCATAATGTGCAATGTCAAACTGTTTATGCTCCAAAGTGCAAGCTACCTGCTGTGCCATGACAAAGTATTTTTGGGAAGTTTCCAATGTAAGCGCATTATTATATCACATTATGACCTGCTTAATCAGTCATCCGTTGACTGATGTCACTTTACCAATGATGTAATTTCCCCCGTACCAATGATGGAAGGCAGTTCTTACTACGAGGTAGAAACTTGTGACTGACTTTATTTGCTCTGATTAGCTTTGTGAATTACAGACGAACATACTCAAGTTCAACATCTCAGAGGAGTTTCAGGTTGTCCCTTCTTTTCTTTCTTTTTTTTTTTTACATGAAAGTGAATAACATTGTTTTAGTTGTGATGTTCTGATTCAGTTATTAAATAACCTTGTTGGAGAATATTAGATTATTTGAAAAGTTGTTGGAATTTTGGCCTTAAGTTTGATTGCTTGTTGTTACTGCTCGATGATCAATTTGTTTTGTAATGTGTACTGATGACTTCTGACCAGATAGAACTGACTGAACTGTTTTTAGTTTACATCCAGGTCTTAAATTTCACGTTGCCCACTGCCTTTGAACTGTTGGCGAAATCAATAATTTTGCCGCTTTTTGCCCATCAAACACCATCTGAGAATGTATTTCAGCATTCAGGCATCACGTGCATCTTATTTTACTTTGTGAAGTTATTGTATTAAAAGTGGGATGTTGTTTTGCACACAGTTGGCATCAAATCTAGGAGATGTATTTATTTGAGAATTAAATTTAGACTCCTTGTGCACACAGACCTGAGGAGATCATCTCGAGACTGGATTTATCCATAGTTTGGTACTAAGCCTGTACACTGCTGTTCCTAGTTGAGTGCAACAGTAGCTTTAGTGATACCTGCTGGGCTCTCGGCTTTAATTACACATGATGGTCAAGGTTTCATTTATATTAAAAGGCCAGTATGGAATATATGCCCCTACTAATTCTAATTAATCAAATTCTGTATATTTTTTCTCTTAGGTTGAATATATTTATTGACTTTTATCTTTAAGAGCAGATTTTACCTTTGCAGCAAGTGGTTTGAATGTTATAAAGTACTCTACCAAATTGATTTCTTCCAAAATATGAACTATACCATACACATTTTGCTAATGGAGTGTTTATTCCATTTCTTTTCTGTTCAGCTCTCAGTTATTTTGTAATACAAATGTGTGATTTGTAAGCTTTGGTTTTTTTTGGGTGGGGAGGGGCAGTTTATGAACTCATATGTAAGATATTGGAAAAGATTCAAAGTATTCTGAACCTTAATAAAGCACTTTTCATGCTGAGTTTGGGTGGAAAGATTAAAAAATAAATAAAAGGACTTCAAGTTTTCTCAGATTTTCACCAAAGCTATTAAAAGTGTAATTGGTGGTAGCTTTTAGATGGATACGAGAAACAGAGCTGACATCCTGCAGAGCCTTGTATGTGTGTGGTCCCTTACTGTATGTGTGTGTGTGTAAATATGCACACATGGTATAGACGCCCATTATAGTATCTGGTTAATATTGATGATGTAGTGTTCTTGATTTCACCTATTCTGGGTTAAACGTGAATGCCTTGCAAAAGAATAAATAAAGATTCATTCTTTTTTTTCTTAAGTGGTTGTGCCTTTTCTGTAACCTTTTAGTCAGTGGTGAAAAGTAAGTACATTTACTATTTCTATGAAATGCTACTTTATATTTGTATGTCACATCTGACTGAGAAATGTTTACTCTTATTTATGCATCCACTGCATATTCTATCTGATTACTTATTTGCAGATTAATATTTTGAATGGTGCAAAAACTGCAAAAATCTTCATTTTACCAAATAATGTGTCTATTATTGACAAGGTGAAATTTTTCTTCTACATTTTCTTCCCTTAATTTATTGTCTTTCAAGATTCTCATTTTTAAAATGTTCTTGCAACAAGTTGATTTCCGTCAATAAAAACTGTTCGAGATAATCCAGAACATGATGGTTAGCATATAAAATGGTTCAAATTGGCTCCTCTCTTTGATCAGCTAACATTAAAATCCTGCTTACATGTTATTTAGTGTTTTATTATTTAATTAAAAAAAATTTGAAAAGGGTCACCCTGCATGATGTGGACTTTGTACTTAAACATATTTTTCTGATAATACTTGTACTCAAGTAAAACTTTAAATGCAGTATTATATTATAGTATTATAGTTATTAATATAGTATTTTCACAATGCAGTATTGATACTTCTACTTCAGAAAAGGATCTAACACTGATTCCAGTACATATATGCTGTGTTAGCTGAATGCTGAGCTTGTCCTGTTATCAAAACAATAAATTTGCAGACATGATTCAGTAATCTTTTTATATCAATGAGGACACATGGTGTTTTTGATTAAGACTTTTTATTACAAAACGTTACAAAACTAGGTAAAAATGTCTATTGGAGCACTGAGACATAACTAAAAGTAATCATAATTTAAATAGATAAATACAGATGTCCATGTCTGCCTCGGGACAGTTTGGGCTTAGACAGAGGACACAGCTGCACTGATGTAAAACAAACACAGAAACAAAAGTGGCCAATTTGACCTTTGACCCTCAGGAGGGGGGAGTGTGATTCAGATGTTAAAGGGATGATGTAATGCTGAAAGTGACCCTGCCACAGGTACTGTTACAAAATCAAGAATCTGACAGTAATCCAACAAGAAAAGTGAATGAAGCCGTTGGGAATGGTGAAAATCACAAATGATTTGTGCGTCATGGCATAACAAGAGCTGAGGCTGTTTCTGCTTTCTGTGATCTCTTTCTTACGCCTGCCATCTTGGTGCGTACAATCTCTGGTAGGTTCTGTGTCATTATTAACTTCACGGGAGACGTCTGGAAATGTTGCGGTGGCTAATTCTCCTGGCAAGAACCTACAGAGAACAGAGAAGAGCAGAGTTACAAAAATAACTTGTAATGTATTCAAATCAGTTGCATACCATTATAGACCATGTTTTGATTTCACTGTAATCCAAACTGAGGAAATTTTACAAATTAAAGATTGTTGATTTAAGATTTCATAGTTGGAGCTTCATGATGTAATTGACAATAATGTAATAAAACCAAATGTGATAAAGCTCATAACATAATAAAAATATCCAACATGGAGTTTCTCAAAGTTAAGATCAGGATTCCATGTGGCGATGGCTGATATGCAAATAGGAGACTGTAAAATATAATAAATACATTTGCCTGATTCTATACGCGAATAAAAATTGGCTTGACATGCTTGGTTTGATAGACATATGTACTGTTCTTTATACTGTGCATCCCACTTATTATTCGTCCGTTTCACTGGAATATGCAGTCACTATTAAGCACTGGACAGTGTGTCAATCAAAGGCCATGCCCTCAGTGACCTGCAATCCCTCCGAGGCCACTGAGCAACTGGGCACGTGCAAGAAGCTGCAGGTTTGTGCTGCAGTCAGCGCTTTCACTGAAAGTTTGTTGCGAGAGGCGATTTAAAAAAAAAAAAAAAACATCAGAAAATAAGAAATTATTAAATATATATTTTATTAAAATGTAAAGTGTAATCGTGTTGTTTCACGTCCAGACTGTTCATATGTTAAACAATCAAATTAATGATGCACAGAGATGTGATTGTTTCAGCAAAACTAGCGGCGTGTTGTAGGGATGGAAATGTCGGTCTGTTGGTCAGACCCCAGACTGAAAAGTCATAGCAAATACTTCACAGTTTGATATTTTATGCAGATATTCATGGTTCCCAGATAACGCATGCTACTGGCTTTGTTGAGCCCATGACGTCCCCTCTAGTGCCACTATGTGGATGGTCAAACTTTTGAAAAATGTTCAATGGTTTATGACATGTGGAAGTGTTAGCACACCGACATGCTGAACTAGGATGGTGAACATTATGACTATGAACTTATGATGTCATAGCCAAAAAGGTAATTACATTAAGGCACAAGATTTTATTATATTATTGGATTTTTACTAATATGGATTGTACTACATTTTATTTTATTACATTATAGATAATTGTTACATTTGAACTTTTACATGTCTCTGATCTTTTTTGAAGAGGTTTGAACATTGTTTTACTGCTTTCCTGGTTCCAGTTGTGTTCAGGTAGAAATCGGATTTTGTTTTCGACTACGTTACAGCCAAAGGTTACCCGTGTGGTCACTCACATGTGCCGAGGCGCTCCTCCAGAAAGCCGATCTGCTCACTGAGGGAGTCGATGCGGTCCAGCTGCCGGAAGGAGTGGGACAGTAAGGTGGTTTTCTCTGACAGGCCCTCGTCCAGCGACAGTGGGAAGAAGCTGCTGAAGGGGGCCAACACCAACTGCAACTTCTGCACCGAGGGAGAAAGAGGAAATGAGGGGAAAAAAGACTATTACTCACCTAGTAAACAGAGAATCAATGTGACCTAATTATACTTCAATAGCTAATCTCTGTTTCCCCTTTCTGCTTGTTTCATGAAACAAAAGTTCACGTCTCATAAAAGCCATAAAAATTTAAAAAGCGCCACCATGTGGGTCTGGCATTTCAAAGAATCTTTGGTCGGGAGGTTAAATAGCAACAAGGATTTTATATCATACCATCATACGGACCAGAGGTGTTCCTGGTGAGCGATGGCTGGGAGGTATCAGGGTAGGTGGCTTTTATTTGTGTGTGCTTGTGTTTGAACATGTGTCCATGTGTTTTTCTCACGTACCTTTTCCAGGAGCTCTACTCTGTTCCTCAGTCTCTGTACCTCCTCCGTCACATTCTCCACCAGGCCGAGCCTTCCACCTGCAGACACCATGCAAACACAGGAATACATATGAGAGGATGGTGAGGAGGGGTGGAGAGAAGGGTTAGGGCACAGATCAAACGCAAACAGGAACTTAATCCTCTCTCTCAGATCTAAAGTCTATATCTCAGAAGAGTCCTTTGAGCAGCCTGCCCACATCAATCCTTCTCCTCGAATGATTCATGGCCACAGCAATGTCTTTAAGAGGAAGAGGAGTTTAAGGCCAAGGGAATTTAGAGCACAGGGGTTGGGAATCATGGATATGGGAACGGCCGAAAGAGCCGACACACAAGCTGAAAGAGAGGTCACCAGAAATAGACCAGCACTCATTCATCCCTGTGAACATGCATCGGGTACGAGGGAAGTGTCTGGTGTGCCTGGCTCCACCCGAGGGGAATGTCCCTGGAGCAGGCGGGACCCAGATCAGGATGCAAAATAAAAGAGACCCCCTGCTTTCTGGCTGTGCTTTAGCAGACAGACCTAGAACAGCTCAATGTCTCCCAGATGTGGTCCATTACTGAGACAAGAATGAGTTGAGAAACAGGGTGAGGAGGAGGGAAGAGGGAGGAAAAGAGGGAGGAAAAGAGGGAGGGGGGGGACTGGCGATGACCCCCAGCAGACAGGGTTGATGGAGCTGGAATGAGAATGTTGGCCAGGATCACAGTGAAAAAAGGAGACGGAGAGGAAAAAAAGGGGAGTAGGATGAAGATGCACAACACTCCTCCACAGCAGCTTGGCAGAGTCGGAGCGAGGCTCTACTTTTTGAACATTTAAACTTGTGTTTATACTTGTTATCTCCATCAACATCCTTTCTGATGTGCTCATACGAACAGATAATGAAATGCAGTCTCAAGCAAAAACATCTCTGCTGCCTTCGCATTTCTGCATCTCAGAACTTTTAAAGCGTTTAAACTGAGCGCACGCTCCCACGAATAAACCCTCAGTCGCTTTCACCAAGTAGAAAAATCCGTCATATTTTGGCTGCTCGTCCCACCCACCCCCCACCCCCCTTTTCTTTGTATGTTTTTCTATCTATTCCGCTGAGTCTGCAATACTTGCAGGACTCTCATGCAGAGTCATCTGAGTGAGCGGGCTCTCGTTTTTGGCTGAGGAGTTCCGTTTTGTGTGAATTTTTTTTTGTCTTTCTTCTCGACAGAAACGCTGATAAATGGGGTGGGTGGGTGGGGGGAGTTTGGAGCAGAGCCCCGAGACGTTTGGCAATCTCACATTTACATTGAGGTATTTAATGTTCTGACGGCGAGACATGAGAAAGTATCCCCTTCAGAGATATACAGTTTGATGACTCGTAAAAAAAAAATCCCCAAAGGTGGAAAGATTTGGGAAAATCAGGGAAAGGGAAGTCTTCTTTAAGGTTTCATGTTGCATCAATTCCCAAAAAAGCAATAACGCTGACACAGAATAGGAATGTCCTGGGGTCAACTACCATACTTGTAGACATGGAGGGGGGTTGTATTATTTTGTTGCTAAGATACATGAAGCACACACAAACGAAAATGGACTTTTTCATGGCAAGAGTCAACATTGCAACATTTTTAAGGGAACTAATGGAGTGTGCGGGATAAAAATATGTCTGTATTAGCATGGGATCTCTATTAGAGTCAGATGCTTGCGGCACTCACAGGAGTAAACTGAGTCATTATCAAAGACCAAGTGGTACCAGTCTCACGGCACGGGACCAGACCACAAGACACATCTGTCTGGAGTCGGCACCAGTCGCAGTGCATTATTACTCACGGTACGAGTTGAGAGTGGCATAGCGCGTACCAAAAGTAATAATGGACCGCGAAACTGGCTATGTTCTTTTCTTCTGTGCCCCAGACACTTTGCTGCTGCAAGACACAAGATTATACCATGTGAATGCACACACACACACTCCTATATTGCTCATTTACCCGCATCTGTGTGACCACCCACTGTTGCTTGGCTGGTCTGGGTGGGAGAGGGAGGAGTGGCGGCCGCAGCAGCAGGAGGAGGAGGAGGAGGAGGTGGAGGAGGAGAAGGAAGGCTTTGACAGGAACGGCCGTCTCCGGCAAGCTTGAAACCGTCTCTGCATGCACATCGATAGCTGCCAGCTGTGTTCACACACTCCTGGGCGCACAGTTGCTGCTCGCTACACTCGTCCACATCTGACAGACAAGAAGGACAAAGAAATGAGTTTATATGTGTGTGAAATACGCCCACAGAAACTTGTGGTTGTGCAGGTAAATGTGTGTGTGTGTGTGCGTGTGTTTACCTGTTTGGCATTGGTGTCCCGTCCAGCCTAGCGGACAGGCACACTGGTTGGGTCTTAGGCAGGTACCTCCATTCACACAGGGTCGTCCACACACGGCTGTAAAGAGACATTTAAAGGAATGATTCAGTAAAATCTGTCCAGCAGCACCCATAAAGCTTCATAATTGACATATTAAATCTAGTTTGTTTAATCAATACAATGTGTTTTGTGTGTTGAACTATTTCTTGGCCTGGAAAATATGCTTATTTTGCTTTCTTGCTGAGAGATGAGGCGGTTGATACCACTCCCATATCTAAAAGGACACAGTTAGCTTAGCGTAGCATACCTAGCTTGGTTGTCTAGGAGTAAAACAAATCTGCCATCCACCACCTTTTAAATTTCACTCCTTCATATAAAAACAGAAGTGTAAAAACAAGACACGTTGTAGTTGCATATGTGGCTACTTCTTTGCCGGAACAGTGACTTCCTGTAGTAGATATAGTGGAGCACGTAGCCAACCAACAAAACCACAACTTGTCTCGTACGTACACTTTGTGTACAGAGATTTTTCATCTTTTGTTTTTTTTACCTTTAGACAGAACTAGGCTGGACGTTTCACCTTACTTCCACCCTAGAAGCTAAGCTAGAACAATACTATCTCCTGACTCCATGTTAGTCATACTGGCATGACAGTGGTATCGATTTTATCATCTAACGCTTGGCAAGAAAATGAGTTTCCACTTTTTCACGTGCCAGATGCAGGTAATACAGCTACGGATCAACACGTAAACCTATCACGTGCTTCCCGGGTTACCTTGGTTGCAGTTGTGAGAGTGAAATCTACGCCAGCCCGGGCAGCACTCTGGGTAGAAATGCGAAGGAGGCGCTGCTCTGCTCACCTGCCGGTACGCCACTGAGTACACGGTCCTGTGGAGACAAAACACAGATACCTACAGTTAGGGTTTTCCTGGTTATTCGTAATGTTGTCATCACCCTCGTGTGTGTGTGTGTGTGTGTGTGTGGTTGAGCCCGTCCAGCCTTTTCCATGTTCTGTCAGACTGTAAGAACACGCATGAGAAAATGGGAATTCGGTGGAATAGTGAAACCACGGATCACGGACCACTGACGTCCAAGAGTGTGTCAGAGATGAGATAGGGATGGAGGGAGGGAGCGAGGAGCAGGGAAGGAGAGGAGATGCAAACTCAGATCTAAAATGTGAGATCTCGCTGCAGCCTGTTAAGACTCTGGTATGTTTGCTTTGCAAGGACAGATACAAGGTGATAAACTGAGGCAAGAGCTAAAAAACAAACTGAAAGCAATGAGATGTGTTTTCTGAAAACAAAAGGATAAAATCATTATAATCAAAGTCAGGAGAATCATCATGGGATTAGAGGCCTGTAATTGTCTGAGGCTTGCCCACATAATGAGCCAAAGAATGAAAAACAAAACCCGAACGTGAAACTTGAATTTTGGCAGTGAGGGAAGAGTTAAAAACAAAAGATTAAATATTGAGGGAATGTAAGGGGGGACTTCGAAAGCATCAGAGCTGGAGGGAGATTGAGAGTGTGTAAGTAGGGAGGGAGACGTGGTCCAAAATAAACATGGCCGTGGTCTCTGCGGGCAGGCAGTTCATTTCCCGTAGTTACACAAAGTACTTGATATTTAGATTCCACCCAAATATGTGCCACCATGACCCAGTTCTGTGTAAAACTGTGTATTTGTCTATGTGGGAGAGAGTCCAGTTAATCTATTTACGACTGCACATCTAACCCCGCTCTTCTTAAACATGTCAAGCATTGTTTACGCCTTCATTAAATAACCATCTGTGTGGCGGCTTCATTAAAACGCTGACGCTGACGGCCAACGGCCAACGAAAGCCTAATATGTCTGTGAATTTCGTTGTTGTTGTTGTTGTTGTTGTTGTCGTGTGCCAGCAAGACTCACTTGTATGTGCTGCAGAGGCGATGCCCCTGGCACAGGGTGATGTAGGGCTTGTGCACCGGCTGGATGTACGACTCCGTTGCCGTGACAACGCTGTGACGGAGGTCTCGGCCACACACCCTCCTCCTGCACAAAGGGAGACATGAGATCGGACATTAAAACTGACGTGAAATACAGCCTTTTTGGGCTTCAAAGAGCGGTTGGCACTGGGAGCCGTGCTGGTTTTAGATGAGAAATTTTAGTGCTTTAATAATTTCCAGAGAGATTTTTATTATTTATTAGAGCTTCATGATTTCTGTTTGTCACCGAGAGTTGGCGTGCAGCTTAATTGCCTCCGACTGACCCGTGTAATCACTCCTGAATGTGTCAGACTTCAGAGTTGATCTTTGACCTCCTTGTGGAGCCACTTGACCTTTTCGTTTGGCTTTCAGTTTATTTTGCTCTTTGTGCAAATCAACTGAAAATGACAAGGTGAGCCCGCAGACTCCCCCCATAATGCTTTGCGTTTAATAGTCGAGGACAGAAGGGTTAGAGCTTCGGCCCTGGGAGAGTGCACTCGTACATATTTAGATGTCACTTGTCTAATTTGTATACATTTGCAGTGTTGAAGAGGTCGCTAAAACAAACGGGTCTGAATGACAGCTGAAGGGGAGGTCTGTCACTTAAAGACCACACTGACCAAAATGACAGGCCATTACAAACACAGGAAGAGCATTAGGCGAGCTGTTACCCGTGCTGAGCGAAGAACTGCGGAGTGCCCATCACATGAAGGATGAAGAGGGAGGAGGAGAGAAGCAGCGTTTGGTACATCGTCTCCCTCTTTCCCACGTTCCCTCGCTCGGTCTCTCACACTCTTCTCTGTGCCAGTCGGGAGGGGAAGAGGAGAGGAGGATGAAGGGGAGGGGGGGAGGCGAGGGGGGAGTCGTGGATCGTAGCCAAAGTCCTCCTCACGCTGAATGTGTACGTTCTCCTCCAGGAGGATGACTCCGGCTACCTGTGACAAAGAGGAAATTTGAGATAGATTGAGATTTAGTACTGCAATATGAATCCTTACGCTAAAGTTCCTTTAATTAAAATGTCAAGCCAACGTGAATTATATGGTTGCTCTGTCTGGGAGACGTTTTTTTTGTTACATTATCATTGTTACATCAGCATTTTCAAAGGTTTGACATGATCAAATGTTTATTTTCAACATTCCTAACTATTTCCCTGGTGAGTGTTTGTAAAGGCCAGAAAACAGTTCACTATGTGGGGAGCGGTGCAGATGGTGCTTTTTTAGGTACACAGCATCCACAAGTCCAAACATTTTCAGTAGAGACTTGACATATTGTTTGGTGCTTAAAACTCAAGACGTAGATTTGGATTTGCGTGCTAATCTCAAGTGCAGACTATCCATGTGAAGTTAATGGTCCTCAAAACACAGAAAGCTTTTTTGAGAGATGTTGGACTGGAAACAGTAGATAACTCGTCACCAGGCAGATGTCTGGATACATCCTTGGGCCTGAACTTATAACCTCACGGAGCCAATGAACCACACACAGCCCACACAAGCGCACAAGTGTGCATAGATGCCATATATGTAGGCATCTATGCATTACATGTACAGTCCTGAATTCTTCTGGACAAAGCAGGTTCTCTGATCTGATCTCTCTGATCTGCACCTGCGCTGCTCTGACACTATAAGACAAAAGACGGGTCAAAAGGACAAAGAACGCTCCCTTCACACCCTTGTTTTCATTCTTACACACTGCACAGGATTAGAAGAAAGACCGAGCCAGAAGAAAGAAGAAAGATGCAGCAGCTCCACACTTCATGACAATCAGCTTGGACCTGCTCCTACTGCGATGCTAGACCAGATACTAAAACCCTGAGAAATCTCCTAACGGGGGGGCGTTAAAGCCGGACTGGTGTGATCGCAAGTTGTGGGACTGGAAGCCTTCAGGACAGTCTTCAGTTATCCCAGGGGTGGACGCTAAGCCCGGGCTTAGTTGACGGCCTGCATGTCTCTCTGATCCCCTCGCTGGCTTGACGCCCAGAGACGGGACACGCACATGTAAAGCCTGTGTTCATTCATAAATCACGGCAGCGAGTGTGACTCCTAGCGCAGCAGGGGAGGGGGGGTCACTTTGGAGACAACATGTGCGTGTGTGCAGCACAATCCAGCATCATTACACTGGCAATGAGGAAGTCAGGAATGCCGCAGGGTAAAAAACGCATGCCCAAAAAATTTATAGTAGCTGGGTGGTGTGGTATAACATCATCCTATGACTGAATAATAACTTTTTTATTATGATGTTGGCTATCAAAATATTAAAAACAGTTCCTTTGGGGTGCATAAAGTACATAACCAACATTTCAACATGTGGGATATAAAAGCCTCTCTGCAAAGATTAAGTGGAAGATAGCTCAATTATGGAAGCAAGACTTAAATTTCCCAAAAATGATTCTCATTGGTCTCATTTTGGTTTTGCAAAAAGCAGCAACTGGAGTAAAATATGTGTAATAATTCCTACAAAATTGTACATATAAGACAGCTGAACATCTGTGATCACAAGGCTCGCAAGACATGTTTGTGTCTGCATGTGTTTTATGTGTAATTCTCCAAAATGTAACAAGTTCTGACCTACTGTCTTACATTGGCCATGAGAGGGCGCTGTTTTACAGTTTTAAGAGCAACATCCTTCTCTCACCATCTCTCTGTTTAACACTCACACATGCTCACGCATTAAACGGATGACTCCACAAATAAAGAAACATCGCATTCTCTCCGTACACCGAGCAACAAGCCAACATCACGGGGAGCATGCATGGATACAAAAATAATCACAAACCGTGCAGTGAAACAATCTTAAGATTAATCCCTCTGAAAGAACACAGCCGTGGACAACAGTGCGGGAAGCAGAGAAGCAACCGAGGCTTGAACAGAAAAAAAAGAAAAGTTGGTCCCGTTATATTCCGGTGGTGAGTTCAAAGTCCAAAGATGACAGAAACTCCGCTAGCAGTCAGGTTTCTCCTCAGACTGTCAGAGCGCATGGGGGGTGATGGTTAGGACCTCCTCCCACTACTCCAGCTGGGTGTCCCGGAGCTCAGACTGCCTGCACTGGGTTACCGTGTGTGACGTCACTGCACGAGCTATATAAACTACACAGGTTTTTTTTTTTGTTTTTTTTCATTCATAAACTACACTTCACAAGCTGACTCATGGGTTAAAGAAACCCTGCACTTGTGTCTTAAGGCAGCAGCTGGTGTGATTAAAGGGTAGTCTCACTGTTCACACACACACACACACACACACCTCCATACTGGACATTAAGAGAGCTCTTCCTAACTTGATTCCAGTTAGTCAGATCAAGTTGTTGCATTTTCAGTATTTTGTTCCCTAGACAGTGTTTCCTAAATAAGTTTCGATCAAAGGATTGCAACATGAAGCACGAATTTTGCATAAAGTGTGTGAAGAGATTCTCGATTTGTCTAACTCAGACTGCTGAAGCCTCATATTAGCTTTAGATTAACATTGCGGTACATTTTTTTTTGCACAGAACGAGGACTGTGCATTTTGCCTCCCGATACGTGCATTAGGAATGTAGTTCATAACGGCCAGTATGGACTAGAGAAATGATTACAGCATGCAAAACTTCAGTGTTCATATAGTGTAACAGACTTGGAAAAATGTGACACTGCCCTTTAATTTACTGTCAAAGAGAAAACTGCAACCATAAAGGAGGTTATAAGCGGGACAAAAACATTTATTAAAGTCTAGTCTTAGTAAATCTCAACTCATTGAACCTAGAAGTCTATGCAAAAATAATAACTAGATTAACATATTAATTAAAATATTATATATTATATAAAAACTGCAGATTTAAAAACCTTCATTATAGCCATTACGGTTTAATTAATTGTTTTTTTTCCCCCACTGAAGTTATGTTGTAGGCGAACTAATTCAATATTTAATTAGCCTAATGTGATGAATAAAGATAATATTAAGCTAAAACAAAAAAGATATTCATGTATTTATGTCATGATCTAGATTACTAATGCAGCCTGCACTATACTTCCCTACATTAACCATTAGATCCATTAAGAAATGACGTCATAAGGGCCATTTAGGCCAATTTAGTAATTATTTACCAGTATGGAAATCACTCAGTGGTCTTTTTAAAGGAAATAAAGTGCCATACATAGAGGTCCTTGGTTTTCTTGTCACATATCTCTGTCTGTGCTGTACATATAACCTCAGTGCATGCGTGCAAACCACATTACAGCATTCTTTGCACTACTCATAACCCCACAGCACAGGTAGAATCTCACCTGTAACTGTATAAATTGCTGTCCAGCTCTTGCCTGTATATAATACATCTCCATTATATGCTCACATTTGTTTATTAGCTTTGTTTAACTGCATGTCTGCATTCTGTAAGTCTGTTCTCTCTCTGTGTAAAGTACAGTCTGACCTTATTTAATATCTAATGAGATAAAAAAAAAAACACAATAAAACATAATAAATAAATCTAAAACACACACAGACACACAGTTGTACAGGGACCTTCAAGTCTGAACATGTTTATGAGTAAAATATGTAAATAAATCTTACCGTCATAGTCTGGGGTCATCAGGTGCGTGTGCGCGCGCAGGCTGAGCGGCGGCCATGGGCACGAGCCGCCGGACCGGTGGATAAGAGGAGTCTTCCATGGTGTCAACTTCTTTTTAAAAGTCGACGTTTGGTTTGGGTTGAAATAGAAAAACCTCGCGGTTTGATTCGAGGTGCTCCCTGTGAGTCGACTGGCGACAAATGAAATGTCTTCGGGCGTTTTTCAGTTGCTTTTTATGCAGGGCTTCCTGTGGAACGCAGGAATTGGATGGACAATCCCAAACCGGAATTCCTGTGAGTGTTTGCCGCTGATAAAACCCCTCTCCTGCACAAACACTCTCCATCCTGCTCAAACCGCTTCGCGAATCTGATTTTGAAGCATTTTTCTGTCCCCATTGTGCCGCAGACATCTTGAAGGGGGGCAAGAGCCTTCAGCCTTCTCACCTCACGGCCTTCTGCTGCCTTTGCAGTCCTCAGGAAAACACAGGAATCACCAGTACTGGGAGGTTATTTGTATTTACTGAACCTTAAACTGGGGTTACTATAACAGCACTTACTGGTGTGTCACATATTTCAGCTGATGGCACAGTGGGAGTTCATATAGACTCATGTTTACTGCCAGATCAAATCTGGCAAATTGCAGCTTGTTAAGGCCAAACTGTTGCACGATAAGAAGTTTCTTCTTCCTCCCTTTGCATGTGTGCTCCTGTGCAGCTCAGTGGGAAGACATATTCACACCATTTCAGTCGCTATTCATTTAATTCTTGATTCTTGATTAATAAACATCCCTTTAAGTGCACCTGAGTTAGCCAGGAGGGTATTTTTTCATGTGTAGCACCTGGACAAATGTTGCCAACTTAACCTATAAAATCAGAACATAAGATTGAAATGCTGTGAGACATTTTGGTGGCTCGTAAAAGCCACGTTGCAGCTTTAAAAAAATGTATTTGTGTTGATCCTGATTTTCAGGAAAATAATCTCACAAGAATCTCACATTCAGTATTGTTCTGGAGTTTGCAAACAGAACACAACAGTTGCTAAATGAACCTTGTGGTGAGACTGTTTCCCCAACAGCTGTTTCAACAATTGTTTCCAAATTCACAAATTAACTTCAAACCTTACATTTGAAATGTGTTTTCTTCACTGAAATTCTTTGGCCTTGTGAAGACTTTGAACATTTTAGTGATTCAGTGCTCAAAAACCCAAAAAAACCAACCCGGCACACTTGTGATCACTTTATTTACTTTTTGCTCCTCAGAGCCTCGCTTGTGTGCATGTTTTTTTTTTTTTTAGTTTTATGATCCAAAATGACCTCTTAGGAAACCTGATTTTGTTCAACAGCCTTGTAAGAGTTCTGGAGTTCGTTCGGACGAGGGTCTTGCACGGGTTCAGACAGGGTCTCTCGTGAGCTTTCGAAAGCTTTCGGTAGTGACAGCTGACGTTCTGTATTAAAGACAGACAAGCTGCTCCTCCTCTGCCTCGAAGCTATGCTTGACTGTGATCAGTCTGACAACCAGGACTCATTTGTCATTCTAAGTGTGTGTGCAGAACAAGACCGCATACTCACACGGTTAAACATGCATGCACGCACACACACAAACAGGTTTTTCTGTGTGTGTGTGTGTGTGTGTGTTTATGGTTGGGTGGCTGGGCTTCAGAGGGCATGAACCAGAATGTCACTCAAATGGAACAGAGAACGGACTCCTTCTCTGCTTAAACTTATGATAAATGACTTGATATATAATCATAATTGTTTACTTTTGTTAACGCAGTGATACTGCTAAATATTATTTAGTGTTTGGGGTTCTGTCAGTGTTCATTCAAGAGCCTTCACTGGCTAAATGTATGATCCGACACTCCCCGCATACAAAGAACTATTTTCTCTGCGATAACAAAAGAGGCTACGTGCTGAGGCACCATGGGAACGCTTCACTTTAGGGTCGCAGGTGACCACACACCAACACACACCATCAAGGCTGATCGTTCAGAGGGGGCACATTAGAATATAGGATGCAAAATCAGTGTGGGCTCGTTTGTTAAAGTGGAAGTGTATCTCTTTTTAAGGAACTCTTTTCATTCTTTGAAATCAAGACTTGGCCCGACACAAGCAAAGTTTTGCAGTCCAATGTTCCAGATTTGTCCCAGAGAAGATGCGGGAGGGAAGGGAGGGTAAAAAAAATGAAGCAAAGCAGCACTTCCTCTTTGAGAGGAAACAGGAAAAGGCTGGGGGAGCCAGATTCTGGAGCCTGCTCCCTTGGAACAATAAAAATCTCACTTTGACAGGAAACGGATCTGCGTCAAAGAGGGCCTGACAGATTTTGCTAAAGGCCAGTAGCAGTGACCCTGGATGGGGCATGAACAAGAGGGCAGCTGTGCCCAACAACAACTCTCAAAAAGTACAAATTTTGAGTACATGCAATACTTCGTAACGCAGATTTTAAGTCAATACTGCGTAGGTATTGTGGGTCCACCGGGCATACGTCTGGATGAATGCGCACGAAATTTGTCCAAGTCCAAACCTTTACAAGAAATCCAGTAAAGCTTTATGACAAGAGGATAGTAATGAGAAAAGATAGAGGACATAATGCAAATTAAATGTTTTTTAATGTCTCCATTCATAATAGTTATTGTGTACTTGAAGGAGAGCTTTTGTTGCTCGCTTCAGTATGTTTTTGTGTGAATTTGTACATGCTGCCTGAGTGTTGTCTGTGTCCGTGTGTGCATGAATGCATCTGCATGTGGATGTTTTCATTGGTCACTTGAGCTCACAGAGATCAACATTAAATTTCTAGGTAAGATGTTGAGCATACCATCACTGCTCCTTGACAAAGCTCCAACAAGTCTGCTCTAATCATGAGTTGAACACTGTTCTTCCTTCGTTTAGTGTTCAGATGGCGGTGCGCTGTCTGACACAATGGTTGGAAGTCTTCAATAGGTGATCAACTGGGCTGAGATCTGGTAACTGTGAAGGCCATCAATATGATTCACATCATTGTCAGGCTCATCAAAACACACAGTGAACCCCCCTGATCTGAGTGAGAGGAAGCACCTGCATTCATTTTGCATGTTTTCCCTCATTTATTCTAGTTTTTCTTTTAATTCATCATCCCTCTGTATAATGAATAAGTCAAGTTATGTCTAGAACATTTCATTTATAAAGTCCAACACAATAAATCAAAAAATTTCCCAAAAAGGGCCTCACAAATCTGTACAACATATGATGCCTCGCATATGATCCTTAGAACATTGCTTCAGCTCCTCTTAAAGAGAGAAGAAAGGGAGAAACCTCAGCAAGAGCAACAGAGGAATGATCCCTGTCACGATGGACTGACATGTACAAGTGTCATACAATGCAGACAGAGGTAACAATAGTAAAACTGAAATATAACAACATTACAAAAGAAGTAATATGTATGGTGCATAACAGAAACAAAATTAATATTCAGTTTTGCTAAGAAATCAGTAGATGCTGTACTGTACTGTATATCTTCTGTGTTTTATTTGGTCAAAATTCTAACAAACAAAAGAAGAAAATAATAAAAACAGCAGCTACAAGTAGCTTTGTTTTGTGTTGTTTCTGGCGGCCTCTGTGGATAAAAGTGGTAGTGCTTCCACCACCTTGTTCCGTTCATTTCAAGGGGAATCCAGCAATTTGCACCCAGCTGCATTCATATGTTAGTTAATGCTATAGAGACATCAGTATTAAATGTCATAACAGTTAAAAACTCCTTGTAATATGTAAGTTTTCTGTATAAATGGCATCCCTGCCAGTAAGCAACGATGCCATTTCTCGACACATCGTTTGATTAGTCTGCCGTCACCACACCCAGAGTCATGAAAGACAAGCAGCTAACGCTACGAACTTATCAGTATGTTGGGTCATCCCATACGTTGATTGTTGTGAAAGGACAAGGACTTCTTGAAAAAAGGGAAACAAACTCTGTGTATCAGCTTTTTCAGGATATACACAGAAGTTGACAGGATGTCTCCTGGCAACTAAGCTTTCACTCAACCGTTGTCATTGGAAACGCCCACCCAGAGGCTTGAAGCTTACCCGCTGTTTCCACAAATATGTCCAAAAACGTTTTTTTTTTTTTTTTATCTTCTTTTAAGAAATGCAAAGAAATGCCAAATAGCTGCAGTATCATTACAGTTCATCTTTTCTTCCACAAAAAAGCGATGACAATTTAAGTTTCAATTCCACTTTAAAGGATTTCGTTCTTTCCCTTCATCTCCCTCTTTCAAGTTTGGAATCAGCGTTGTGTGCCAGTGTTTTACGGTCAAGATGTAGTCAGCACCGCTAATGGAGGATTGTAAGTCTGCAGAATGAACAATGTTTTACATAACTGCAGCTTTTAGAGATGTGATACTTTAATATGGTTATAATGTGCATCGCTGTCTAGAGAAGTGACGCCAGACTTAATGTTGTGTGATTTGTGTTTACTGAGATGGGTATGACGATATGGAGACTCTCTGCAGTTGTGCTGCAACATTTCCTACATTTCTTTAACATTTTCTTCATTTTTGGAATTCATATTAAGTTAGACTATGTCTCAAGAAATGCTGAAATGCCAAATTATGTCAGATTTGATAAACACTAATCACAAGTGACCCAGCCTGACTAGAGGGTGCAGCGTGTGTCTCTGCTCTGTAGGATTTCCATGCTGAGCAGCCAAACAGGACATCCTGATGTCCAAGGTCTGCCACCAATACCATCACTCCCCCTGCAGCATTAGACAAAGCTGTGGTATGCGCTCATCCAAAGACTTTGTGCTGGTGGTCCTGGCACTGCCTGTACTCCACTTCAGGCAGAGTTTCAAAATATATAATTCAAAACCGATGCTGTAGAATTCTTGAAAGACCCAACCAAACCAAAGAATACCCTTGACTAATTTGGTCTCATGTACATATTTAGTATGCGTACACATGTTGTAATGTCCCTGTTGTTTAATGGCCTTCATAAAGTATTTCTGTCCTCCTGCTGCCAGCTCTCCTTGTCAGTCTGTCATCAACAGTGTGGAGAGATTAGGGAGTTTATACACATTCCGCCAAACTCTGCGTCTCAGAAACACATGTGAGTCTGATTGGCTTATTTACCATAGTAATCAAATTCTCCCGGTCTGAGGATAATGTTTGGAACAGTGGCCGTGTCGACTGTGAACCACCGTGTTTCCAAGATTTGTTTTTTAAGGCTGCATGAGTGTTAAGTGTGGACACTCATCGCGCTGCCACGCTAATCCTAAAATATTTTCTCCAGCCCGTCTCAGAATGATTTAATGTTCTGTTCCAGCACAAATATGCACTGCCTAGATGCTTAGGTGTCACAGAAAGGAGCGCTGTTACATGAAGAGAAATATGATCTTTTCTTGGCTGTAAAATTGTAAAATAGTGTTGTCGCCGCCAACTTTTGTGATTGCTTGTCAGCAGGAGGGCTTGGCATTTTATTGTTTTGTGTATTGTTTCCAAGAGGGGTATCCTTAGATCTCCTCTGTGGATTATTATCCAAGTTTTACAAAAATAGACAAAGCAGGTAAGTGATGTTGGCATGGAGAACTTTTTTTTTAATTTCAAGAATGGTTAGAAAGACATGAAACAAAAGTATGTTTCATAAATAATAATTCTGCTAACATCTAATCAGATATGTTTGATATAAAAGTGCTGTGCTGGTAGATGAAGCTTACAACCTGTAGGTCTCTTTAGAGGAAATGTGAGGAAATTGTCAAGGTCATTAGGGTACATCATCTTGGAACCATGAATGTTGAAGCCACAGTTGGTCCCAATTCATGTACCGTAGTAGATGTGGAGATATTCTATTGATAAGAATAAACTTTGTCCTGTTGGTGACGTTGGATAAAGCAGCAGGGGATCACCAAATTCATGAAAGTTCAGTGAAACCTTAAACTGATGATGCTGCTTGATGAAAAGTCATAATTCATCCTCTGGGGACAATGAATGTCACATTTCAGAGCAGTAAATTCAATTTTTGGCAATTCAGCATTGTCACCTCCAGAACTAGAATGTATGTAGGAGCTTCTTGGTGTTTCTCCAGGCTAATTGTAAATGTGCAGCATTGTAGAAATATGTTAGAAAGATGCTGCGTGTCATGTTAATGTTCATCTAGCTCTCCAGAATTTACTTTTTAAAAAGGTAGACCTGCCAGGAAATATAAATTAAGACTGTCAAACCTTGTCTTAGATTATTAAGAGCGGTTCTGTCAGTATACTACATCTACAAAGCAATTGTTGGAATGATATGATTGCTTAAGAATCATCAATTTTTAACTGCTCATTTCCTAAAATTGAAGTAATTAATTAATTTTGGGTATATCGCCCCGTTCTGATTGAATTAATTCTCTCAGCTACCTCCAATTCAGTTTTCTTCTGCTCTTCTCACTGAGTATGAACCATGATGGGAGAGGATGAAGCTCATAGATCCCCATATGACCCTTTTAACCAATGATCCATCCTTTCGTCCGTGACCTTTACTTCAAAACTGATCTGTGAATTTGTCTGTCCTGCATGGTCTTTGTTGCTGAAAATGCTTCAACTAAAAGGCTAATCATGAGTGTTTTTCTTTCTGCAGCAGCTGAAACCAGTCAATTTTATAGATTGTTGATGCATCCCAGACTGGAGCAGCTCTGATGACAGCCACAAGTATCTTGTCCATGTTGCTGAATGGAGGGTTACTTACATCAAAAGGGGCTGAGTGACATCAGGGTGGAGCAGACGGCAGGGAGCTTTCTGTTCAGTCTAGCAGCCATCTGTCCCAGAGGTTTCCTTTGGGAGAGAGCAAGTACCGGGCCATTAAGACCAAGACCACCCAACGCAAGTAAGACTCAACCTCTTACTAACTTGTAATAAAACTGATAATTAAGATAACTTTTTAGTTTCACGCCCACCGTCGGTTCTCCCACATGCTTGGAAGGGGAGGGTGAGGCGAGGGGTAGTAAGTGCCACTATATGCCACAAATCCTGTACACTGGATCTTCAAATGTCAGAAAATGGTGAGAAATGCCCGTCAAAATTTCCCAAGCTCAAGATGATGTGGCTTCACATATAACCTTTATAGTTGCAAAACTCTAGAGATGACTATGTCAGTCGGTCTACAACTTTGGTCCAGACTGGCATATCTCATATACTGGATGGATTGCCATGAAATTTGATTCATCAGACATTTATGGTACACAGAGGTGGTCAACAAAGATTCATACTTGACATCAACATGTTAGCATGCTGACTGTAGTATTTAGCTCAAAACACCCTGTTGGTGTCTAAATAAAGCCTCACAGAACTACTTGACTTACTTCATTGCAGTGTCTCCTGCTATAAACATTGCTTCATCTGCGACTTTCATAACCAAGAAATATTAAAATTCATTAGAATTTTGAAAAGAATGCATTTCCCCTGCTCAGCTTTAGCACTTTCCTCCACAGCGGGCGGCAAATCTTTTGCAGCTTCCTCTCAGATGTTCATGTAGTTTGAGAGAAAAGACAGAACATTTAATAGAACATGCAGGAGTGTAAGTAAATAGTGAACCGCTGGTAGAGGAGCAGCATGTCTCCGTGTGCTGATGAGAGTTTTATAGATATCCAGCTCTTGTGAGTGTGTATGAGACCCCACCCTGCTCTTTCTCCCAGGTTATAACTTGATTCTCACTGATGTGGTGAATTGATTTTTTTTTTTATTCCCTTAGCGTGTCCCTTAAAGCAGTGCAGTCTTGCAGTGCAGCTCTTTAATGTAGTGCAGTACTGTTTGAGTTGTTGTATTTAGGGGAGTCATCCGTGGACCACAGAGGGGGAATACCAGTCGAACGCTGTTACTTTCTCCTAAAGTCTTAATGATGGGTTCATTAAAAAGGTATCTAGCTCACTAAGTAAGCACAGATGGCCAAGAAGCAGTTATGGTATATCAGAGGGAGACTCTGGAGGAGATTTATGTCAAACCACAGCTGAACCACGGGAACCTTGCACAGCAGTCTCAACATTACAGTTATTTGATCTCCTGTGTGTCTCTGGTTTTACACGAGATCCAAAGCTTCACTGTCCTTGACATCCATTTAGTATAAATGCGATTATTCACTGCAGCTATGGAGAGCAAATCAAAGCAAATTAAAACTGACAGTTTGTTCAGCGTTTCTATAAATGCGCCTGTTGAACTGAGGGGTAACACAAGGGGCATCAGATACAATATCTCGGCAAACTGGAAACACTCAACAACTATACCCATGTTTTTTGTTTTTTTTTTGCTTACCTCCTAACGGTGTCAATCATTCTAATGAGAGAGCACGAAAACAGAAATCATGACCTCTCAACCTTCGATGATCCCAGCATGCACAGCACCAAAATGCTTCAATAAACAAGCCTGACAAATGGGCGTCTCTCTCTGATGGGGAGTTTATAGCTACTGCACGCTGCCGCACACAGGCTTTACGAGGCAAGGCACTCTCATAACTATGTCAAAGACATTAGCAGTGGGGCCTTAATGTGCCCACAAAGTGCAACTGGCATTGCCCAATCAACAAACTGTCTGCAGTTTAACAGTACTGATGGCACTGAGGAGACAGGCATGGAAGAAAAGTAACAACAGCATGGCATTAAAGAAATAAATGGAGGGTGATAAAAACAAGGGAAGGCAGGCTGAGCTCGCATGCAAGGCAAACAAACCATCAGTAAAACAATTGTTAGGTTGAAAGTCGGTTCCTCTGTCTGATTCTAGTACAAACCCTCGATGAATCAAACGCTACCAGACTAAAAGCAGACACATGTAGTGGTGCACAGCATACCTGTGTTTATTCTTTCTTTCATTTTGTCCCGTAAAGGAATAGTCAGACGTTTCTTTGCTTTTTTTTTGCTGAGAGTTCGATGAGATGAAGCTTTAGCCAGCAGTCTATTAGCCTAGCTTAGCATAAAGACTGAAAGCGGGGGGAAACAGCTAGCCTGTCTCTGTCCAAAAGTAACAAATGTGCCTCTAAAGCGCACTAATTAATACAATATATCTTTTATGATGTTTAATCCATGCAAAAACTACAAAAGCTAACCATCTCCTGGATTTAGCTTCTTATTTAGCACACAGACATGAGAGTGATATTGATCTTCTCATCTAACTCTGGGCAAGAGAGTGGATATCCCAAAATATTAAAGTACTTCTTTAGGGATACATATGCATGGATAGGACGGGTGTAAATTTACACCAGTGGTCTGAAGATAAATATATATGAGGTATATGGGTTAGTAAACAAGAAATTATCTTTATTTTTGGACTTTTGTTGGACTTTTCTGCTTGTTTTTGGTGAAATACTGGTTATTTTTACATCTTCAGGGCTGTAAAAAATATTGAAAACTGTTCAAATGAAACAACCTGAGAAGTCCTCTATACTCAACCCAAAAAAGTTGCCCAAAAGTCCAAAAGGTTCATGGGCACATTTCTGAGAGGTTGTCAGACTTGATTTGGAAAAAAACAGTTTGCTGTGTTCCACTTCAAATCCCTATGCTGCTGACTGTAGTTTCCTAGAGAGTCATTAGTGGGACTGAGGTCTTTGCTGGAGAAAAGTGGTGGATTTCCGGATGTCTGTGCGCAAAGAACTGGGCATCGTTGAGACGTCCCTGGAGATATATACCCACTTACTAATAAAAGCCTGTAGACATGCTGTTTGTTGGTGAGCACAGTATGACTGACATCCTGTCTTCACCGATGCAACACAATGGACTGGCCAGGTGTTTGGAGCTGTGGAAACATACTGAGCCATGTTTAGTTTAATGGGAACAAATATATGACTTGTACATGTTACATATGAAGTTCATAGTAGATTGTTGCGCTGCGCAGACATACAAAACTCTGCAAGTACACACATGTACATGCACAAATACACGCAGACTTCCTTTTAAGGGTCAGTGTTTATGTCAGTGCGCTGGGACTGCAGGGCTTTGGTATGTCTCTGGATCCCGGCCTGAGACACACAAGGACAGGACTGCCACAGCCACAGGATGTGAGGAGGGTGTGGTGTGACTTTTCTCATTCTCCCACAGACCCTGGGACGCATACAGGACATACAACACACACAGTTGTTTAGGAGCCAGTTGAACGTGATTGTATTACTTCAGTCCAACTCAAGAAAATGTACCTAAAATGCCACAGAGTTAGTGAAAACACATGCATTCTTGTTGATGCCTTTCTCCACAAACTCTCATTCATTCATAAACACAACAACACACCCAGTGTCCTTTCCCACCTCGCCGCACCCCTACGCAGAGGTTAATGAACTTGTTTTGAATTCCTTCACCTCTTGACAGGAACTACATTCCAAGCCTTGAAAATAGCGGCTAAAACAAAGAGAGGAAGTGATGTGAGACCACTTCCTATCGACTCCCCTCTGAATTTATCTCAATCCTGCAGACTTGTTCACCCGCGCCTCCCTGCTCGTGGCCCCACCCTGATGAACGCTAAGAAAAGCGGGCAGATTTGCTTGCTCCATCCTTTTATTCACGCACATCAGTTTGGTTAACCCTGACATTCAAACATCAAGCAAGCGACATCTTCCAATTGTTCCCCTTCTTTGATCGTCACCGCCCGAGCCTTCACTCATTCTTTCAGCCCAAACTAGCCTGGTTGTGATTATCCGCCCTGTTAGGCCTAAACTTGAACTTCTCCTCGATCCCTTGACGTAAATGTAGATGTATCGGTGGTGAGAAGTGGAGGATACATCTGTAACGTGTCAGGCTGTATTTTGCGCTTGATTCAATGCAAACCTGCTGTGACCCACGACCTCTGATTCATATGGCATTCTGCTGCAGGGACAGTGGTGGGCAATGGCGGTAAGCAAAATGTCTTTGGCAGAGCAGAAGGGAGGTGTCTCGAGTCGAGTTTGCTGTCCACAAACTCTGTACTTTCCCCTCGACTGTTTATTTTGTCACGATTCATTTGAAGGTGACAAATGTTCATCATGCAAATGACTTCCTTTTTGTAACATACACAAACTTTGGCAGTTACCGTAATGGAAAATATCAGTATTAGTTCCATTCCGGCCACTGTACAGGTACAGTGGATTGACTGTATAATAAATTTGCCACAGCATGAATGACATGATTGTTTTTCAATGTTGGTTATATAAGCATACGGCTCTAATCTACAGTTTGAATGGATAGAAATCATTTATCAAGGCTTTAGCAAGAGGCCTTTAATGTTGATGTAATGGTTCTGTAGGCAACATTAGAAGGGGAATAAGGGGTGGGAGACAGGAAGCGTCGTTTAGTTACTGACTCAATCTCCAGAAGCAGATCTTCCGGTTGACGGGTGCTTCCCTGTGTTAACGCTACAATAATATGTGAGTCACAGCGCGGGCTGATAGATGAGGAGATGAACAGGAGGGAAGGGCGGACTGAGACGGGGATAAAAGCAGTACAAACCCACGCTGTGTGGCAGCAGCGGTTGAATTAGAAAGCTATGATGTAGATGAGCTGATAGGCACAGGGTGGTCTGTTTGGGCTGTAATATTGCCTGGTGATGTGTAGCTGTTCCACTAACAGTGAAAATTTGTTAAATAGATACCTTCTGTTGTGATTTCTGCAGGGGGAAACATTTGCACATTGGATTGTGTATGTGCCGTGTAGCACAGAGGCCTCATAAAACGTGAAAGAGAGATGATATGTACGACGCTTTGTCTAAAAATCACAGCTGGAGGTACACGGACATGCTGGTCAACTCTGCCGGCGGTTTATTTTTGAAAATGACTGAACAAAAATAAATTCAACTCTTCCTCGACCACACTGGGTCTGGATTAGGTTGCATTCAAGGACGCAAAACAATCCAGATGACTGGGTTTCCTGCTCCATGGATGCAGATATACGTGTTTCTGTCCCTCCACCTCTTAATCATCCTATTGGGTCTCTGTCATTGGCACCATCTGCACCACTTCACAGCATGTAATGTATACACTGAAAAACACATATCCCAAGCAGAAAAACCCTCAATGAAAAACATAATGAAGTGCTGACATCTCATACAGGGGAAACCCCCCCCCAGTTCAATCATGTATGCGCACATGGCCACACATTAATATGAGTTCAGGTTTCCCTCTCAGAAACTATATGAATGCGTGTTGCACTTTTTGACCGGTGGCAAGATTTAAAGGCAGCTAATGTGTGGGACGATGACCTCCAGAGCGGCTCCCCCTCCTGCTCCTGGCCAAAGGAGCGCGGTGAGGTTCCCCCCTTTTAACAAGTCTCTGCAGGCCCATCCGTCTTCCCAGAGAGCCTGTCAGTCTGTGCTCAGGGATTTATCAGGTTGAAAAATGAAGCAGCTCTTACATGAAAAGGCGCCATGTGAGGCTACCGGGCACAAAGGGGCCTAACATTTCGGATGTCGCCGTCACAGAGCTGCCGCTCAGCTGTTTCCATTGAACTAAACTATAACTTTCTCCATACTAATCCATAAAAGTCTGTTTCGGTTGCTTTCCAGCCTTATAATGATTCCCTTATTTAGCATGTTAGTGTGTTAATGGTTCAAATAACAAATTTTACAACCACATCGACTAGAAAATACATTTATATGCTACTAATTTGTTCTACCAGTTACGCTTTGGAAGGAAACATAATTGCTGCCAGATCTATGTTCACACCAGTTGTACTGTAGGTAGGTGGTCAGGGTGGATGGTTGATATGGCAAATACATACAGCAAACAGCTTATTTAGCACGTACACAGAAAGATTAGCATTCATTTGTTTTTGTTTTTCTGGCAATGTGGCTATTGTAAATCCAATATTCACTTTTTTTAGCTCTGTTTTTGGTCCTTACCAACTTCTAAGGCAAATATATGTTCACCAGCGAGTTGCTAACTGTGTCTGTCTGCTGTTTGGTCCTGAGCAGGTAGTGTAAAGTGGATTCTTAGAGCTGAAAACAGCAGCCTGCTGTGCCTAAAATTATGAGAACAGAGAGAAAGAACAGTAAAGTTACAGAACCACAATGAGCTGACAGTCACTATAAAGCTAAATAAGGGGAGCTGCAGTGATCATTATATGTCGATTTATCACTAATTCCACATATTGTCACACTGGTTTCACATTTTTCATTTGACACATTGTATTTCTAAAAATGTTAATCGTTGCCACTTTTATTGGAGTGCAGGGTTCGACTCGAGCCTGTGGCCCTCATCCCTGTAACTCTTCGGCTGTCTCTGTCAAATAAGAAGCCTGAAAAGCTCAATCGTTGCCACTCTAAGATTAGATAGAGACTGGTTTCACAGTTAACACGCTGTGTTCTGTGCTTGGAGTTCCTGTTGACTTTTTCCACTTTTAAACCATCTTTCATTAATGTTATGGTACAAACCGTCACGGCCTCCACAGTGTTGCCATTTGGATCCCAGCTGACGACCTAAGTTGCATTTCATACCTCTCTCTCTCTCTCTCTCTCTCTCTCTCTCTCTCTCTCTTAGTAATACAATCATGTGTAAAAAAAGAAAGACAAAGACATTGAAGTCTTCATTTTGTCTGAATCCATGTGGACACGGGTGTGTGGGTGGCAGTTAATGATAGCAGTGAGGGGGGTGGTGAGTTTAAACAGCAGCACAAACATCCATGACATCACAGATGGTGTTTAACCATTGATCACCGGCCTCACTAACAGGTCTTATCAGCGTCTTGGTCCATTGGCTGTCTGCACCGAGTCACTTTTCCAGTTCAATCAGCACTCTGTGAGTGTGACTCCTCTCTGTAACATCATTTATTATCTCCACTTGTGTGTGTGTGTGTGTGTGTGTGTTTGTAAGTGTGTGTAAGGACGGGGTCAAAGAGCAAAGGAGGGAGAGTAAATGAAAAGGATTCCCAGAGTTGTGAGGTAGAAAGGTTGCAGATGGCTTTAGCGACCTCTTGTTCTCCATCTTCGTCAGGAAACTTAAAGCAATTAACTCTTATCTCACAGCTGAGCCTTTGGTACTGTCTATCAAATCCCTCAGTGTCACTTCACAGCTTTTAATGGGAGACTAATGAACTGTGTGTGTGCTGAGAGTACTTTTTTCTTTTCATCTGCATCTGAAAGTGTGCTGGAGGAGGAGACCAGTCAGACCCAAAAGTAGTTTTTATGAAGTGATTATTACTGATTGATGTAGCAGGGTCATTTTCCACAGAGTCCACCATGATACGTCACCGTGGTGCTACAGTTGCTACGGTAGCCCCAGAACAGACAAACCATGCTGACTTCTCCGGAAAGAACCTGTCTGCATGCTAACAGTCAGCTGTCATGCTTAAGAGAAAGTTAGTCTAAAGAACTCCAGGAGGCTTATCCCACACTTTTTAAAGTATCCGGCAATGAAAAACCTGTGTTCATGGTGTTGAAATTTAAGTTCAGCAGGTAAATAAGCATTCAGAAATAACTGTCTCTGATGAAAATGCCTGGCGTGCATGCATAAGCACATACATGTTGCTCGTGCATGAACATGCATTAAACTTAAGGGTCCCAGTTTGGGGGTTTGAAAATATGGTCAAGTAAAAACAGAATAATTAAAAAGCTCCTAGGAACTTTAGGGAACTGCAGAGTCTGGTGATAGTTCCCTATGGGTAACTGAACTAATGGTCAAAATGCGTACGAGTGCCCTCAGTGGACGCCATTTTGGTTATGTAGCGGAAGGGGAGGGACCACTGGCGTTGTGAAAATGGCGGCTAAGAAAGCTGGAGCTGAAGCAGTTACGGTGAATATCACAATGTACAAATGTGAGTTGTACATATGTTTTATATTTATATTTAGGCAGATGTTGGCACTAATGCTCCGCTTGCAATCAGGCAAAGAAGAAGAAAAAGTAGTTAAATGTTGTAGTCATTTTTCAGTAAGTCCACAACAGCCGTACTTGAGTACATATACATACAGTGTACTCTATAGAAGTGTACTAACGGAAGATACAGGTATAAAGCTCTACAGCCATGCTATCAACAATGTGAGGTTGTACTTATCCATGCACATTGCACCTTGTTTACCTGCTGCTGCTTAATTGTTTTTATTCAATATCTACCTTATATATATATATATATACATATATATATATATATATATATATATATATATATATATATATATATATATATATATATATATATATATATGTGTGTGTGTGTGTGTGTGTGTGTGTGTGTGTGTATACATGCACTATGTTCTATGTTCTATGTAGCACCATAGTCCTTGGCAAAACAAAACACTGTCTCGTTTCACTGTGTACTGTGTATATGATTGAAATGACAATAAAACCACCCTTGAACCTTGAACCTAATGTCAGCATGTTAACATGCTCTCAAAGGCAATGCTAAAATGTTGTTTCATGTTAGCAATTAGCTCTAAACACAGGAAGTACAGCTGAGGCTGATTGGAATGTCATTAGTTTTGAAGATAATTCTTCGTAAACCAAAGCACTAGACAAATTAAGACTAAATGAGTTGGGAACACGAATGTGCGTACCACATTTTGCAATCCACCCAATGTGGGACACATTGCACTCAAAACTTACAAGTCTGAATGTCATGGTGGTGGTACATATTGCCATTTCTTGAGCCGTGCCACTTGCCAGTTGTCAAACTCTGGTCTTTCCTGTCAGTAGCTGGTGAACAGGTGGGCGTAAAACAAGCCCCTGTGTTTGTTTGTTTCTCAGCCCAACCTGCTGTTGCTTCCTCCTTTCATTTATTTTGGGTTTCCTCATTTCATACTTCACTTCTCTGTCTTCTCTGTCTGTGTCAGGTTGTTCCCAAGCTCCTCTCACAGCAGGGATTCACAGATGGTAGAAAGGTGCTTCACTCCTGCTTCTGACCTGGTAGTAGTTCAGCTTTAGTTCGGTGGCACCCCCGACCACATTCAAAGAAGGTACTCGTAAAGAGAAATTCATGCATTCTGATCACTTGGTTCAACTGAATTGTAAGTTTATTTGTTCATTTTTGTGGCAAATTTTTAACAGCAGAGTCAGCTCTCTGTTTGACCCCAGGACACCTGTTTGAAGAATCTGCAACCACAGTTCAGTGTGTGTTTATTTAGCTTCTAGACCAGAGCTCACTTGCAGACACACACCCAAGCAAACAAGACTGAAAGGGCCACTTTGAAGGTCACCACAGGTGTGTTTGACTGTTCCTGTCCTTTCACCGTTTCTACTCATAAAAAACAGCCTTTTTTGTCTCAGCTGTCACCTTGAAACACTTGGCAGTCTTTGTTTGCTTTCGGTCATGTGGCTTTATGGTTCCTCACAGGCTAGAGCCATTCAAGGAAATCAAACACGTTTATAATCTCTATTATATTTCTTTGCCACGTAGCCAGAAAACCAATAGCCAGAAAGCAATTAATCATGCTTTATGTTCTTGTAATGACTTCGCTCATAGGTATTTTATTTATCATTGTGGTTACAGCTCAAGAATTTTAAATCTAATTTGTCATGTTATCAGGCATTTAAAAAATAATAAATAATACTATTGTTCAGCTTCAGTGCTTTTGCAGACGTACTGGATTGATTAACTCACACCAATTTCTAGCTTATTTTGGAGCTTGGCTTCTCATGTGGAAATCAATTTTCTTCCACAGACACATTATGTCCCTAATGTGTTATACTAAGAAATTTGACTATACTGTCCCTTAAATCCGTCAAACCCTTCTTTCATTCCCATTTCTACCTCTCACTGATTTTATCATTCCTGATTACCATTCACAGATTACAGACTGTGTGTGTGTGTGTGTGTGTGTGTGTGTGTGTGTGTGTGTGTGGTGTACAAAAGTGTTTCACAGGATGTTTTAAAACCATACAATATAATTTTTTTGGCTTTGGCCCAGCTTGAAACATATACTGCAGCTCCTCAGAAGGTTTTACAACTGTCAGACAAACATGTCGGTCTTTTGCTCCCTGTAGGTTCTTGGCTCAACTTCATACTTGTCCTGCTGTAATCAGTGGAGTTGAATGTGTTTTGCCAACAGGACAGGTCCATAGTGGATATTATGTTAAGGTTAATATTATAAAATGACTGTAAAGCCAAGAGACATTTAGATAATTTATAACGTTGTATAACTGCGAAAACAATAAATTAGACTTTGTATTTAAAAAAAGGAAACGTAAAAGCAAATGTTTGAACTCAAGAAAGACATTTTGGGCCGACTTCCAACTGAATTTACATACCTCTATTTAATGCTTCATAATTCCTCATTTAGACATTACACAACCATGGTTACTGCCTTGTGCTTGAATTTATTCATATTCTCTCCCCCCCCCCCCCCCCAGTAAATGTACTAAAAAGAGTTATGGATGAAATGTTTTTGGATATTTTCATGAAACACTAATTGAAATTCAGGAGATCCACTAAAATGTACTTGTCATAGCTCTAAGATTTTGCTTTTATTTCATATCCATACTTAATTTATTTGTGTAAATACCTTCTACTATAAAATAACAGATTAGAAATAATTTTGCTCCATACACCTGTTCTTGTACTATGCAACTTTGTGCACTGGGTATGATCACTTGCAAGAATTATATAACACCTTACGGCACACACCACCACCTCTTTCACTGATGGTGAAACCGGATCAAACTGGATGATATTTTATGGAGAAAATGTGAAAATGAAACTTCTGCAAACTATAGCTGCTGTTAGCCAATGTCAGCTCAGTTTGTTAGTCTGACTGCCTGGACTGTGAGCTCAGAGCGCCGGTGGAGTGTTAGTGTTTGTGGTTGCGGGGTTCGCAAGGGAGCAGCAACTTATAAGGGCATAATGGCAGAGGAGACATTGATGGAGGAAGCTAAAGTAAAATACAGAATGAACGACCAAGTGGCTACTGGACAAGAGTATATCTGAGATTGGTTATTAGTCGTGGGCGAGAGTTTTGTCAACAGAAGTTGCACTGGACGTTAGTAATATTAGCTGGCTGCTATGATGCTGTTGCAGCAAAGTTGTCTTCACTTGCTAGTTTTTGATCGTAAGTATTATAATGATAACAAGTACACATGTACAGCTGTCTATATTAAGATAGTGGTATTACACTTTGAAACTGGATGTGCTACATCTCAAAATAACCATTTTTTATGCAATTTTGCTTTAATACAAATGTACTCTCACTGTGATCCAAATGTTGGAAAAAGCTCAAACTTACCACCAAAATTCAAACTATTTTCTGTAATCTGCTATTGTTTTAAAATTGATTTATATGTCTTTTAATACAATAACTAAACTAAACTAAGATGTACTAAAAGAAATCACCAGTAATGCTCATAAACGTTAAAAGGCTCATACTTTTATGATCAACTGAGAAATACAAAAATGTTTATTTTTCATCTGCAAGTTAAAATCAGAATCAGTTTTTTGTTTATTTATCTAAAAGGTTTTCAGTCCGCCATCTGCATGCCAATAAATGCTTCTGCTTATTGTTTTTAAAGGAAGATTTATTTTTAATGAGGCGGATATTATGGAGTAAAATATTCTTGTTTGACACTGTAAACAAGTTAGTCCTTGGGCTGGATCCCACAGTGTGATCATTACCAGCAAATCTGGTTTTGTGGTTATCTGTGTTATTTCAGTAAACTGTAATCTGGGCAAATAGAAAAAGTTGGTATTTTTAGTTAAAGGTGCAGCTGGACAATGCTTAAGGAAATCCTTTGCTCAATGGAGAGCCACGGAGTGCAACTTTTCGGTGATTGTTCTTATAGAGCAGTAGAGAACAATTCTAGCAGCCTTGTTTTAAAAGTTATATGGTTTATTGGCCACTTGAGGGCAGTGGAAACAAGTTGTGAACATATAATATCATATATATATAATATGACATTTCATCTCCATTTAAGTTGATATGACTAACTTTTGAATAGCAAACAGCTTGAGACACAGAAATCATATCTGCTTTAAATTAAAGTACAGAATATAAAGAATATGAATATATACTGAACAGTTGTTGACCGTACCATTCAAGCCCAAACTAACCCCGCTCTTTACACTCTCGCCATCACTCCCTTTGGTTGCCAGGAACGTTCACCACCTTAGAGAGGAAAACTGAGGCGGATGTTGGATATGAAATCACTTCCTGCTCAGGGTCTGAATATAGTCATGATGGGGTTCAGACGGGATGTTTACATGGCAGACTACAGGGGCTCCTGACACAATAGGGACAGCATGTTTGTCGGATGACGGCAAGTATTGTATTATAGAAAAGCATTCTCTCTCTCTCTCTCTCTCTCTCTCTCTCTCTCTTAGTCTTCAAGTAGAGCTCCAGTCAGCCCTTTGTTGCTTTGCATTGTCTTGCTGCATGCTGGGATATCTGTGTTCCTATTTTTCTGGGGGACATTGAGCTTTCTGCAGGGTGTTGCAGGAAACCACTTGGAGGACGGACATTGCCTTGACGTTTATTTGGCAGCCAGCAGAAACCACAACTCAGTCCTGCAGGGAGCAGACAGCAATCTGGACTCACATGCCTTTGAACATACTGTTTTTGAATTACTTTCCAAGCTGGTACAGTACAGCAGTACAGACCTGGGAGCAGGTGTTTCAGGTTATCTGTGTCAAATGGACTCTTCCTTCCTCTTTGAGCTGTGTCTTGGCCTATTTGATGGACTCATTCTGTCTCTCCTGGGCCACCATAGATTCCTCTGCTATCCACTCTGTCTACGTGTGATATAAAAACACAGAGGACAGAACACAAACACACACACACACACACACACACACACACACACACACACACACACACACACACACACACAGTTGGTTTGAATTCTCGGGGGCCAGAAGAACGATGTCTTCCAGTGTTTTGGGTGATTTGTGCCATATTTTAGATGGGTTAACTTGTCTACCCCGTGGTGAAGATCCGTTGGTAAGCAAAACAAGACCCCTCAGTGACCGGCATCCATTTCAGACGACATACAAGAACTGTGTGAAAACATTTTTATGAAAATAGGTAATGTGACTCTGTTCACTCATCCTGGCTTCACATAAAACACATCACATGAGATTTTAAACCTCCAACAACTGATTTTTTGCCCACTTGGTTAAGAGCAACATTAACATTCATTTAGTATTCGTGTCCCCGAATGAATATGAAGTCCAATATTCACTTTCTTTTTAGGTCTGTTTTGCGCTTTACCAACTCCGGAGGGAAATATCTCTCTCTTTAGTTGCTAAATTCTGCTCCATGTCTTACTGGCGTGATGCTGGACAGCTTAGAGCGTGTTTATCAGAGCTTTTACCCTACAAACAGCTGAAAATGATACGTATGAAAGTGGTGAATGTAGAGCAAAACTATGAAGGCTTTGTAGAGCTGAGTGGAATGGCAGTGTCCAGTGATAATTCTCACCCAAACACCAAGCAAGTGCAACAATATGACATAGCTACCAGCTGAAATTACTTACTAGTCCAACAGTAAAAAGCCCAGTTCAGCATCTGCCTTTCAGCATTTTGTTTCACAAAGCTCTTGCCAACACTGGGCTGACACCGACTCCGCTAATCAGCATTTACCTGCAGCCCGGGCCTGAAAACCAGAGGTTTAATCTTCAACAATGTTTGGTATTTTATAAGCTTATCATATGTTTGTAAAATCTTAATCTAAGAAGAAAGTAGTGAATACAGCTATTCAGTAAATGTAGTGGAGTGAATGGTACAATATTTCTCTCTGAAATCTAGTGGAGTATATGTATTAAGTAGAAAATCGTACTTCCTACTTGAGTGTTTTCTTCTCATGCTACTGTCCTCTTCTGCGTGTTTTACCTCACTACATTTATCTGACAAATTTAGTTACTAGTTACTTTATAAATTAAGTCAAAACATATGAAGACATAAAAAATATGATGTCTACCCAACATCTAAAATGATTAGCTGATTTATCAGTTAAATGTTATGAAAATTATTTTGATTGTAGTTTAAGGTTCCAGTTTCTCAAATTTCCTTTTTTATTACTTTAATTGTTTTAATATGTTTTAAAATAATTTTACAAAACGAACATTGTGAAGGTGTCACTTTGGGCTCTGGAGAAAATAATCAGCAGATGCATCCATACTGAAAATAATTATTAGTTGCAGTCCTCTCCAAAATAGTTAAAATGAGCTCCACCTCAACAAGCAGTAACATTAATGCATGAGTCATAATAATCTAATGATGTCATATAAAATAGTTTAGCAGTCAGACACACTTTTTGTGCATTTAGCTTTTACTTAAGTAACATTTTATTGCAGTTAGTGTGATTTAAATACGTGTATTAAAGTAAAGGATCTTAATACTTGCTCCACAAGTGTATAACACTTTAAATGCAGCATAATCTGATGTATTTTGGAGGGAAAACCAACAATGAGAAAGACAGGAAAACAGAGGGGAGGGGTGCTGACAGAAAAATAGATTTTTAGACCACAGTCTCATTTCATCATGAAGTGAAGTAATGAATGTTTTTCTAAGTGACCAGTGTCCATAATTCAGGATCCTTGGTAGCCTGAATGTTGTGTCTATTTTTTTTTCTCTTGTAGTTTCCATTACCACAGCGGTGTAAGTGTTTGTAGTTACTGTAATTCAGTTATTTGTGTGTTCTGCACTTCCCAAAAGACATCAAGTTAAGACTGTAAGGGGAAAACCAGCTGTCAGACAAAGCTGTGAGCCCCTCCTGGTGGCAATAAGGGGTAAAACAATTCAAATACAAAGAAGTAACTGCACTGCACAAACTGTCCGTTCAGTTTTTAACATGTAGAATTGACCACATGATTTATATTTCTATATATCTAACTTTTATCTACCTGTCCTCCCAGTTAATTCTCTGATCCTCTCCTAATCTTCTCCCTGCAGGTTCTCTCACTGTTGATTTCACAGGAATGTGCGTTGGCCCTGGTTTGATTGTTTAAGTGGCCATCCAGACTGAGCTGCCACAGGGTGGGGGGTCAAGGCAAGGGTTCGATGAGGTGAACAGAGGGGGAGTGGGGGTCAGTGTGTGGTGGCAGTGCCCTCTCTTTATAGTGAGATTAGAGCTTGACCTGTTCATTCTGTTTCCCCCTCAAGGCTCTGAAGCCTCCACAAGTGCCCTCTCCCATTCTTTAACCACTGATAGAAGCAGAGCTGGAGAAATTAGTGGGAATAAAAGAGGAGAAAAGAGCTCTGGTCGGGCACTAAGATCTGAGTTTCCCACCTGGTAACAGCAGAGTTAAACATCTGAAGACAAGCAAAATATTTTGCTCTGTCAGACTTTTCAAATCATTCTCCAACATCCACAGTGAACAGACATTTTTACTCTGCAGGCAAAGTTATTCTTTCCCACTTGATGACCATTGAGAAAATGCCCAGACTTCTTAAGTCGAGGAGTTGGAGGGTGGAAAAGCCTGTTACATAACAGTCATTTTTACAACAACAAACCTAATAGAACACATTCACAACTAATGAAGCCCTGTCTTTCTGTGTAACGTTGCAAGTCATTTTCACAATTAACTTTCAGTTGTTTAAATTCATATGGCTCCCTAAAGAGAAGAGATGTCAGAGTCAGTTTACTAGTCTGGACAAGTGACTCTGTGGAGAAAACCCTGTGCCTGGAGGAGTTTTCTAAAGTCTATGACAATCACTCATCATTTGAATATCTTGGCTAGACTTGGAGAAAGCCTGGAATGGGGTTACATAGGTGTTTGTCAATCAGGTGAGGTTGAATGGTGTGATGTGGCGGAAGTTCAGTGTAGTGTTTCTGTAACAACTTGCTGTTTCCGTTGTTATTCAGTTGATATGTACTTGCATAATGTCTACATAAGCCTACTTCTCTCATCTCTTGATATGTGCTAAGAAGATGCTTTTGCAGTTCAGACACTTGCCATACAAACCTCAGTTTGCTGCAGGCCTTCATGTTTTCCTGGGCAGATGCACTGGGACCAGAGACAGTATAAAACATGGACGTCATATCAATGACATCACCCATAGGTTTCTGAAGAGCTGTTGTGAAGTGTGGCAGCTCTGGCCATCGTGGCAGTCCTGCTGGCTCCGCACTAATTGGCAAAGACATGGAGCGTGGGTGGACCTGAGGTGGGCTGAATGAGGCCTGGTTACTCAAACAAGCCATCTGTGATGGCATCAGCCTGTCAATCAGAGCAGCTACTCTCTTAATTATGCATAACTTTAAGCTTTACTATCTTTTGAATGGGTGAGTTATATAAAAAAATTCACCCTCAGTACAGTGTAGTTGAACATTTTAGGATGGGGCCTTATGGCGATTAACTTGTTTTGCAGCCAACCTCAAGTGGCTCTTTGAGGAACTGCAGTGTTTGGACCTACTGTGTTGATTTTTTTTTCACTGCCATGGAGGTGGACTGATTGGAAAAAAACACTCAGAACTATCCACTTCCAACTTGCAATCAAATGCAGCATAACTAGCTAACTGGTTGCATCATGGGAAGTGTGGTATTTAGCATTTTTGGAGCTCTTAGTAGAGACTAAAAGTCAGGTTATAAATCCGCCTTTGCTGCTGATTTTGACCATTACTTTTTAGGCCATGCTAGTGGCATGATTCTAGAAATGCCAACGGTGGTCAATCAGTCAATCCAAAACTTTGGTTCTGACTGAAATATCTCAGCAATTACTGGTTCCCTGGACATTTCCTCTGGCGTCAACGTGAGGTGAACATATCTCAACAACTATTGGATGATCTTTGGTACAGACATTCATGCTGCCCAGAGGATGATCTTACTTATTTAAGGTGACTGCACTCCATAAGGTTGACATTTATGTCCCCCTCAGGATTAATTGTTTAATTTAGGTGATCCCGTAACTTCTCATCTAGGGCCACCAGGTTGAGTTTTAATTTGTCCAACACTTGGGTTTATGGCCAAATACCTGCTAAACTAATGAGATTAGTGCTAATTAGAAAATGTTAGTTTGCCAACCTATCAACCTAAGATGGCGACCATTGCAAACGTTATACCTGCTAAACATCAACATGTTAGTGCTATCCATAGAAGTGTATGATATATAGACTGTCTGTGATGTGAAACATGTGACAGGCAATCCATGGTGGCCATTCAAAGAACCACAGTTGCTGGTTGGTGTTGTCATTGGGAATATGTAAGCATGCATATTAGCTCAAAGCTTTACTGTGCTCTATGACCTGACCTAAACTGTTAAAAGTTTGTACTCTGTGAATTTCTTGGGAAACAACAAGAAATCCAAGTGTTCTCTGAAGTGCTTCTGCAGATGCTAATAGATAACACAGGAAACTGTTTCAAGCAGGGACAATACAGTGGGTGCTGGGCTACTTTCAAGATTTTTTTGCACTTTTTTCACAACATTATCAAATCCCTCCCATTCTCTCAGAGTTATCTTGGCCCGCGGAGGGAGTCTGTGCTTCATCAAGTGTCACGGTTCCCTTGCTGCATCTTTTCCCCACCCTGAAGACCTCGAGGAAGAACCCTGATCCTGGAACATAAGGAACACAATCTGACCCCGTCCACGCCAGGAAGGACACAACGCCACAATGACATGCTGGAGGAGAGGAAGGAAAAACACCAGCAGCAGCAGAAAAAGGAAGTCCTTTGTTTGCAGTGTGCCTCGTGAGACAGTTTGTGTTGGCAGATTTATGACCACCATCCTGATCAGCAGTCTATGCCATGGACGCTGGGAGTTTGTGGACTATGGAGGAAGACCTAGAGCCTGATGTGAATTTATCACTGCTCTTTACTTCACCTACCAAGTTTGTTTCAAATACGGGTGAGCTGCAAAGTAAGCTTCGAACCTGTTCTTAGTTACACTGTGTCACCATCCACATCCTGTCTACTAAGTATGCCAAAACCTAGCAAAGCCAGTGGCTACAGAGGGGAGGCATTTGGTATCTATAAACTACACTCTCTTATAATAGATTATCCTGATTCAGAGTGTAAAAACATGAAGTAATGGGTTCCCACAGAAATTGACCTTACGACCTGAAAGCAAAAAGTCAGCATTACCTCATATTGTCAAAATAACTGCAGGAACGTTTGAGTGTGTCATTTTAAATATATCAAGTAAAGTCATGTCAAGATTCTATTTTTTATAGCCCGGTATCACATACTTTGTCTCAATGAACTTTAAAGGCCACAGTAGCAGCAGGTCTGACCCAGCCCAAGCTCTCTAAGAAGACTAACTCCTCAGATATAACCCAGGTCAAGAGTGCTGCTTGGCCAGAGATGTCAAAGCTAAAATACACCAAAAAGCACTCCCCTTTGCTCTTATTGGATTTAAAACCTCTGGTTCAGTTTGGGCCGTACCTTTGTGGAGGATCTGGCCTGTATTCAGCACTTCACAAAATGGATCCAGAGGTAGGCGTTGCTTTCAGGAAGTTGTTTAATCGACGGAAGCTTGAGGAGGACAATGTATGTGCGGGTGGTACAGTCCTGATAAGTCCAGAGCAGAGAGATAAAGATACACTGTAACCATTGTATGTAATTTGAACATTAATTTACTGTTTGATGAACAATAAGATAATGTGAAATCTATATACACTGTGTTACAATAAACAGCAGGAGAATATGGGAAAATATTCAGACACTAACATTACTGTAATTTTTAAATACAATTTCTATTAGGAATAATGATTTAGCATTCATCAAAACAATATAAACAGATTCAAAGGTCTTCACTGTGTTGACTCAATCTACTCACACTAACGATTTGACCCTTTCAAAGCATTGCTGAGGTTTTTGTTTCGTTTTGACGTTAGGAGGTCTCGACAATGAAAGTGGGACATTTATATTTATTATTTATTGTCATTTTTTTGACAATCATTGTGCTGGTAAACACGTGTGAGCTAATAATAGGAGGTATGCTTACAGCTTTCATTGCTTTTGCTTTCAGTCCTCATGTCTAGAGTCATTTTTATGAAAGATAAAATTCAATGTACGAGGTGAGTGTGTGCACGGATGTTTATTAAGTTGTTGTTGTGTAAGTTGTTTTTTTTGTTGTTGTTTTGTCTCGTGATTTGAGTGTTATATAAAAATGTCAAAAGCTCTGTGAGAACAGAGATGGGCTGCGGTCAAATAGTCAAAAAATGACCTCCTATTTCCTTTCCTAAACACTTTGATCTCCCTTGATCTCGTTGGAAAACGTCATGGGGTCAAGGAAAGAAGTGAAGGAGCATTCATTCATTCATTCATTCATTCATTCATTCATTCGAGGACCTATGATTGCAATTATATCTTCACTAACTTGTTTTGTTTGACCAGAACTTCAGTCCCCAAATATATGTAAGAAGTGTCACATCAATCAAAGAAAAGCAGCAAAAATAAACTTGAACCTGCTTCTTTAGTCTGGCTTTATGGCCATTATGTACATTTTATTCAAGTATATTCCTCTATTTTATTGGTTTCATTATTTAAATCTTATCGTTTCTATTTTCTGTGCATTGGTCGCCAATAGTTTTACTGCTCATGTTTGTAATGTCTTATTATGAGGTATTACCAGTCACCAGTGAAGCACTTTACACTTTCAGCCAGGTGTTTGTCACCATGAATCCTGCTGACTTTCTGCTGTGTAATCTCTAGGTCTCGAGCATCTGAAAACCAAACTTTTTAGACAGCACTTTGCATCGCCCATCATCTTTAAAGCCGTGAGTGGATTCAGGGGCACAAGCAACCCAAAGAAACACATTGTTCTTCAGCATGTTGTTGAAGTCACATGCACTGTGTGCGTATGATCATATAAGTGCATCTTGTCACCAAACACTGCCTTATAGTTTGATGTTACAAGCTATAACATATACATGCTGCTACATATTACATATGTAAACTCTATTAATGAGGATTACGATTCTCAAGAAAGATGAATAAATAAATGTATCATTTTGTCAAAGTCAATTTTATTTATTTAGCCCACTTAGAAACCCACATTTGCTGTGTGAAGCTGCCCTCTACTGGGAAGTGTCACACACACACTCTCTCTCTCTCTATCTCTATGTTGTTGGTTTCGTTTTGATGTGAGGCTTCGACGATGAAAGTTGGACACTTATATTTCCTATTATGCATTATATCGACAGCCAATGTAAACACGCTGGATCCTGTCTCAGCAGCATCAGGTGTCGTTTTAAGTGTCGCGAAATATGCGTGGACATCATGGGATTATTCCAAGGAAATTTGTGATTTAAGATGGATATCCTTCAACTCAATTGGTGTGTACGTTAATGTGTAGAAAAAGTTGTGTTGTGGAACTAACGTGATTAAAGGAAGAAATATTTATCATGTTAATAATTCTTTACATTAACGTGTAGTCAAGACCAGTGATGGGAATAACGGCGTTACTTTTTTCAGTAACGAGTAATCTAATTGATTACTCTTCCCATCATTGTAACGCCGTTATCGTTACTGCCAAAAAATGCGGCGCGTTACTCTGATTGAAGGCCGCTGTTTTTCAGAGGTGGAGTTGGGCGGGTGTTGGTTTGCTTACACAAATTCGAAAGCAAGCATAGCCTAGTGACTAGTCTGATCAGACACACAAAGACGACACAGGACATTCATGTGAGTCAGCGAGAAACAGGAATGGTGAGCGCGAATAGTCCAAAAGTAGTGCTTCTTCCAACTACAAAGAGTGAATATATTATTTATTTTTTGGTACATTGCTTAACAAGCATAATTTTTGCTTAGTTGTGGCCTGTTGAGGTGCAATAAATATCAAAAGTTCCAAAACATCTATTGTGTTATTTTTATCGATCCACTCTATAAACATAGTAATTATAATCTACAATCTATCCATGACATTTTATTGGATGCTAGTCTCACTTTCCCACAGCAACGTTAAAATAGTTTAGATTTGTGTACTGTGGATTTCTGTTATGTATTGTATGAAGTGTCCATTTCATTATAATATTCAGATTTGTCATAAATAATTGAACACGCACATGTATTTTAAGTTCCGTCAAAGAGGGGTGGAGATGGGGTCCAAATTCTGTGATTTGAGCATTTAAAAAATTACTTGAAAGTAATGCAATAGTTACTTTCCAAAGTAACTAGTTACTTTTATAATTTGTAACTCAGTAAGTATTTTAGTTACTTTCTGGGAGAAGTAACTGTAACTAGTTACTTTTTTAGAGTAACTTGCACAACACTGGTCAAGACAATTCAAGTCTCATAACTTTAGTGTCATAACCAAGGCCTGCTTTAAACTCAAGAGTCAAAGTGCAGTCAGTAAATTGCATGCACATGCATACAATAGAGACAAATCAACAAGTAGCTACAAGCAGAAACATTATGTGAACTTCCCTCGGGATCAATAAAGTATCTATCTATCTATCTATCTATCTATCTATCTAGCCATTATTTCTGTTATATTCTTGCTGTGTCCTCTCTAGGTCTCGAACTTGATCTGGAAACCAAACTTTTCGGACAGCACGTTGCGTCACGCATCATCTTCAAAGCTGTGAGTGGATTCATGGCCAAAGATAACCCAAAGAAGCCCCTGGTTCTCTCTCTGCATGGATGGACCGGCACAGGGAAGAATTTTGTTAGTCAGCTGATCGCTGAAAACATTTACAAGAAGGGAATGGACAGCAGTTTTGTTCATGTTTTCAGTGCTGGACTTCACTTTCCACATTCAGGCTTCTTGAATACCTACAAGGTATGACAGCTAGGTAGAATCCAGTTACTTTCAATTGAAACACAATTGTGTCTTTTATATTAATATGTTGCTGTTTCCCTCCAGTCTCAGTTACGGCATTGGATTAAAGGCAATGTCACCAACTGTGAGCGCTCCATGTTCATCTTTGATGAGATGGACAAGATGGATCCTGGTTTGATTGACAGCATAAACCCGTTCCTGGACTATCACAAAAACGTTGACAGAGTTTCATATCGGAAAGCCATCTTCATCTTCCTCAGGTAAAAAGCTAAGTCTGACCACTCGAACATTTTGTCTCTCAGATGTAGGCCGTCAACACATCCCCGTGCTTCATCAGCCGAGCGCAGCCAATTCTTGGTTCCACTGGAAAGTGTGACACATAGCCAAGCAGGGCACAGTAAAAGGGTCCTGAGTCCTCAGTTATATAGCTCCATCATTACTTCCCTGTACAGCACACATTTGGTAGCTTCGGTAATCTGATTTCCCCCTCCACCAAGCCTCATAAATCCTTGATGACTGAGATTGAAGTTGTTTCCGTGGAGGCTGGAGCAAACTAGCTCACTGACACGCTGGCTCAGGTAATTTATGGTGGACCAGACATGGGCAAATATAGTTTCCAACAAGCTAGAGGTCCTAAAGTCTGTTGCTATTGCCTCTTGGTGCTTGTCTAGTAGTGCTGAGATAGCATTCATTAAGGTAGTCGACAAATTGCCTTTTCTCCCAGCTCTTTGAAACCATTTTGAGGTGAAGTGTTTTCCAGAAATAACTGATAATCAGAGGCAAATTTTAATGTGTTTTTTGTTTCTGATCTCCCTCCTAGCAACGCTGGAGGGGAGAGCATCATAGAGAGAGTTTTAGATTTCTACAGAGCAGGACGAGATCGAGAAGAGATTGAGCTCAAAGACCTGGAAACGGCGCTCTCTCTATCTGTGTTCAACAACAAGAACAGTGAGTATAAATTAAATCTGTATACATCAGAGTCATTATCATTCAGAAACTAGATGAGATAAAAATGTGGATTTGCATACTACTGGAAGTATCTGTTCATCTCTTCCTGTAGGTGGCTTCTGGCATACAAGCTTGATTGAGAAGAACCTAGTGGACTTCTTCGTCCCGTTTCTGCCTCTGGAGTACGAGCACGTCATCCAGTGTGTCTTGGCTGCAATGAAGGCCAAAGGACTTAAGCCAGACAAGAATGTGGCAGAACAGATGGCCAAAGATTTAGTCTATTCCCCCAAAACTGAGAAACTGTTTGCTTCCACAGGTTGCAAGATGTTAACCAGCAAGTTGTACTACTACATATAAGAGAGCCTGGTTAATCACTGCTCTTTACTGCACTATACTACTTGAGTTTGTTTGAAATACAGGTGAGCTGCAATATTTGGAAACATTTGGTATTTATACTCTATTACACCATATTATAATAGATGATCCTGATTCAGAGTGTAAAAACATGAAGTAAAAGGGTTCCCACAGAAGTCAAGCTAATGACCTGAAAGCAAAAAGAGAGTATTGCACCTCATATAGTCAAAGTAACTACAGAAAAGATTGATTTTGTCATTTCAAATATATCAAGTCAAGTCATGTCAAGATTTATAGTCCAGTATCACATACATAGTCTCAGTGGACTTTAAAGGCCACAGTAGCAGCAGTTCAATCCCAACCAAAGCTCTCTAAGAAGACAAACTCCCCAGATGTAATCCAGGTTGAGAGTACTCCCTGTCCAGCACTGAATTAGAAATGTCAAAGCTAAAATACAACAACCGGTTTGCTCTTAGTGGATTTATAACCTCTAAATTCAAAACACATTCAGTGTTCTTCTTATATTTAAATTACGAGGACACAGAACTGCATTAAGACACTGCTTCTGTGAGATAATACCAATGTAACATTTTCAAATGTTTTCAAATCACTTTGTGAGCACTAACTGTAGTTTTATTTATTGATCCATTATTTAATGGTGGTGCAGATTTTATTGCTTTAATTTTATTTTTCCTTTATTTTGTTGTTCTGTAAAATATATTTCACAAGGTACGATAGAAATTATGTTGATCATCATCAAAAACATCTCATTAAAATCAACGTTTTCAATCAGCACTGGTTATGCATAAAAATAGCATGTTGAAAGCAAATGTTTTATGTGTTTTGTTTATATATATATATTTATAAGACTTGTAAACATCGCTCTCTGAAACAGTATTTAACTTGAGCAACAGTCAACAGAACATTATTTAATGCTAAATGAGCTCCGTCATGTGTCACTTGTCTCTAAACATCACTGTGTTTTTTCATTAAAATGATGTTACATTTTAGTGCAGGGTCACACCACTGACAGTATAAAGATTACATTGTATTAATGAGGATTAGGATAATGAATGAGAAGTCTAAATACATTTATTTGGACCATACACCACCATATATGAAGACGTGACCACTGTGTAGGTTTGACTTCAACGCCCCAATCCACCCACCCGCTTTGTTAACGGAACTCAGGCATTGTGTTTCAGTTTCGTTTCGACGCAAAGAATTAAGAGGTTTCGACGATGAAGACAGGACACCTATTCTTGTTATTGTACGTTTTTTCGACAGCCAGTGTGCTGGTAAACACGTTTGATCCTCTCTTAACAGCAGGGGTGGGTGTCGTTGTAGGTGTCGGTGCGACATTTGGGCTGAAAGTCTGGTATTATTTCCATGAAAGTTGTGATTCAACATGGATAAACTTCAACGCAACAGGTGAGCGTATGCAGAAATGTGTAGAAAGTTGTGTTGTGGAACTTTTTAAACGCAATTAAAGGGAGAAATATTTGTCTACTTTTTGACGTGTGGTCGAGACAATTAAAGTCTCATCACTTGAGTTTTATTACCGTAAAAACTGAAAGAATAACACCAAAGATACTTCATATACGTGGACGTGAGAATTGGAGGCAGCAGTACCCTCTAAAATCAGGCAATGTAACACCTATCAGTTAAAAATATAATTTCTCCTTTTGTTATTGGGCTATATTATAGATTATAGATGTCAGAAAATGGATACCATCATTTACAAAAACTTGTTTTGTTTGACCAGCCACCTTGTCCCCAAAGGTATGCAGTTTGCTGTCACATCAAACAATAAAAAGGCTTTTGATTTAAATGTCTGCTTGTTTAAAAGTTTTACTGCCCTTTATCTACAGGTATTTCAGGCATGCCCAAAGTCCGGCCCGGGGGCCATTCACGGCCCGTGGTCAGAGTTCATGCGGCCCGAAGCTTCATTTTTATAATGTATTATTTCTGGCCTGCTAGGCTTGAGAGATACTGTATGGCTGGAAGATTTGGCTTTTTTAGTTGACATAACGAAGCATTTGAAAGATGTTTCAGTGCGGTGTTTGTGACCATGCATCCTGTTGACGTTCTGTTGTGTACTCTCTAGGTCTCAAGCATGATCTGGAAACCAAAGTTTTCGGACAGCACATTGCATCACGCATCATCTTGAACGCTGTGTATGAATTCATGACCGACAAAAACCCAAAGAAGCCCCTGGTGCTCTCTCTGCACGGACGGACTGGCACTGGGAAGAACTTTGTTAGTCAGCTGATCGCTGAAAACATTTACAAGAAGGGAATGGACAGCAGCTTTGTTCATATGTTCGCCACTGAACTTCATTTTCCACATTCATATCAAACAGAGACCTACAAGGTATGATGGCAAATAAGTAGAATCCAGTTACTTTCAATTGACTTTGTTCTGTTCTGCCTTTTCTATTAATATGTTGCTGTTTCTCCTCAGTGTTATTTACGGATGTGGATTAAAGGCAATGTCACCAACTGTGCACACTCCATGTTCATCTTTGATGAGATTGACAAGATGGATCCTCGATTGATTAACAGCTTAGAGCCATTCCTGGACTATCGCGAAAAACCGGGCAAAGTTTCTTATCAGAAAGCTGTCTTCATCTTCCTCAGGTAAAAAGCTAAGTCTGACCAGTCGAACTTTCTTCAATGCTTTTCAGTCACTGAAATATTCTTAATCACATTTTTTGCAAAAGTCTAAAGACTTGCAGCATTTTTTCCTGCAATGTCACCACAGGCACTGAGTCTGCAACACTACAAATTCATAAATATTGTGATACTTTCATCAGTGGGCTATAGGCTCAATCACCATGGTGTTTTTCCATAGATATTTAAATTAAACCTTTAAGATTGCCACTATAAAGTAGTCAAATACACCACAGAGCTAATTTTGCCCTAATAAATACATCTAAACCTTTCAACCTTCTAGGACACAGAACCACAATCATTACCTGTTGTCATGGCAACTAATTCCAACACCTTATACCAACAACTTACTCTGCTTCCTGCACCTGTTTGGTAAATAATTGTAATAACTGATAATCAGAGGCTAATTTGAATGTGTTCCCTGTTTCTGATCTCTCTCCTAGCAACGCTGGAGGGGAGACCATCACAGAGAAAACTTTAGATTTCTACAGAGCAGGACGAGATCGAGAAAAGATCAAGCTCAAGGACCTGGGATTGGTGCCCAGTGAGTGTAAATTACATTCTACCAATACTTCTTTGGGTTGCTGTATATACATTGGAGTCATTATCATTCAGAAACTAGATGAGTTGAAAATGTGGATTTTTGTTCTACTGGAAGTATCTGTTCATCTCTTCCTGTAGGTGGCTTCCGCCATACAAGCTTGATTGACAAGAACCTTGTGGACCACTTTGTTCCGTTTCTGCCTCTGGAGTCCCAGCACGTCGTCCAGTGTGTCTTGGCTGAGATGAAAGCCAAAGGACTTAAGCCAAACAAGAATGTAGCGGAAAAGGTGGCCCGAAATTTAGTCTATTCCCCCAAAACTGATAAACTGTTCTCTGCCTCAGGCTGCAAGACTATAAAGAGCAAATTAGACTACTACAGATGATGTCAGCATGTGATGGACACTGCGTAAGATCACAATGTGCACAAAAGAACAACACTCTCAGCCAGGTCTGACCAAGCCCAAGCTCTCAAACACCCCAGATATGATGAGTTAAATCCATTTCTTATTAACGTGATCTTGCATTTTAGTGCAGGATTGCACGTATAAACTGTATTAATGAGGATTAAGATTCTTAAGAAAGAGGAATGAATGAAATTATAATTTTTCAGAGTCCAAAATTAATTTATTTGGACCACATAGAAGCCCACATTTGTTGTATGAAACTGCTCTCTATTGGCAGGTGGGATTTTAGTTATAAGTATTTTATTACATTTGTTTTTATTTTATCCTGAAGTCACAGACATGATTAGATTGACCTTGACATTGATTGCAGTCAATCCAATGCCTGTCATGTTTTACTGTTAGTGATGTCCAACGCACCTTTTCATACAATATGCAATGATGAGTAGAAGTAGACGAAGCAGTGCACTACAGTAATTGTGGCCTCTGCCTCTGTGGCCCATTGCTGCTGTCAACAAACTGTAGCTGTCACACTGATGGACTTGTGTTTGCGGTGACTGTACTGTATTCCTTGTGGCCTTATGTATCTGTCTTATGTGTGTGGAAACACACTTCCTACATGAAGGATAATCTATCTATCGTTAACTCCAATCAGCTGAGAAAAAACATTAAAACTTGATTTTTTTTTTACTGTCCTATGTATTATTTCTTTCTTTTTTTTTTTTTGCTCATGCACACATTTCATCAGTTACATTTTTCCTTTTATTTTTCTGCCAAACAACATTTCCAATTCTCCTCACCAAATTTCTTTTTTCATAACACATCTATGCCAATGAGACAGGTGTATATCACTCTGTGTATGAAAATAAAACTAATAAGCATATGTTTGTGGGAAACAGAATGGAAGCTTGGACATTAGATTAGATTAGATTCAACTTTATTGTCATTGCACAAAGTAACAAATACTTAGACAACGAAATGCAGTTTAGCATCTAACCAAAAGTGCAGAGTATGTACAAATGAACAGGATATATAAATATAGTGCAGGTATATATGAATATGCTATGGGATATATACAGTATACAAATGTTATAGAATATATATACAGCATTAGCATCATGGACAAGTTTAGATGAATATACTAACATATATATTTATGTATATATACAGTTTGGTAGTAGCAGCAATAGCAGGTAGAGAAAAAAAATTATGTGTATTATGTACTGTGTATTATGTACAGTATGAACAATTATTATAAAGTGCGTGTGAAAGATTGGTCAGCATTATACAAAAATAAACAGATCTGAAGTAAATATAGGCATGAATGTACAGTATAAATGGTGGCATGTGTTATAATAAACACAGCAGCAGATTTGGACCTGGGTAACATGGTGATGGGACCTCAGGTGAACGTCACCTTTGGACTCTGACGTCAGGCAGCTTAGACGCGCATGACAACAGACGCACAGCGCCTCCTCTCCTCTCTGACCCCCCCTCGTATTGACTCAGTCCGCTTCGGCAAACAAACCCGACGCTCTCACAGGCACGTTGAGGCTTTTTTTTCCTTTTTTTAAAAAAAAATTATTCCGTTAAGTCTGATGAAGCGGTGACATTTCATTTCTGCGATATGAAGCCGAAGAAGCAACACGTCCTGCTGCTGTGGCTGCTGCTCGTCTGCTCCGGCATGACGGAAGCTATCGAGCCCATCAGCACCAGCATAGCTGTCGGTATGGCAGCGGCTCTGACTGGGTTTTTAGCCAGCTACCAGAACATCCTCTACTATTTCCACGAGTGCTGTCGACCCGAGTGGATTTCTTTCAACAGGACAGGTGAGACAGGAGCTAACACTTTAGCCACCACGTTTGATCAAGTTAGTTCATTTCAGCGGTTGGTTTAACGTCAGGAGAGCGGCTGTATCTTTTATACGTTAGCAGTAAGTGCTTAAATCGTGTAAACGTGTATATGGTCAACTGTAATATTTTAAATTTATTTTTTTTTGCATCATTTTCAAACTTGCCAAACATTTTCGCTATTGTGTGTGTGTGTCGCGTACTGATTACGTTTCAGGAAGTTCCTCGTTGTAAAAAGAAGCTAGTCGGCCTGCTGTTTGAGCGGCGCGGTTTTTACCGTTGCACCGTGTTATGGTTGTTTTTACCACATAAATACGATTAATGTCCGGATTTAAGAGGTTTCGACGATGAAAGCCACACACTTACATGTGTTGCTGTACGTTTTTTCGACCGCCGGTGCGCTGGTGAACGCGTTTGACCCGTTCACAACAACACTCGTCATAGGTGGTAGTGCGGCTCTAGGGCGGACAATCTGGAATTATTTTCAGGAAAGCTGTGACCCAAAATGGATAGCGTACAATGCGACAGGTGAGTGTGCGTGCGGAAATGTGCAAACTTATGTTAAAACCCTGTTAAAGAGAGACACGACTGTAACGCTAACTCATTCTTCACATTAACGTGTTGGCATGACGACACATGAATTAAAGTCACATGACACGTCATAACCGTGAAAACTGATCCGTAACTGTGAGACTGATATATTAATAATCCTCTTTTGAACAATAAACAACGTTCAGGACAGGACTTGAGTCTGATACTGTTTCCTATATAGAGGTGTATGAAACGAAAGTAACCTCCGCCGACCTCGGAAAAATAATTAGGCCTGCAGCTAATGATTAACCTGCTTAATTAACTGACGAATCTTTTGGCAAATACTTTTAAATACTTGTTTTGTTTGACCAGCAATACAAACCAAAGTAAAGCAGCCACACATAAACCTAAAACCTGCCTGTTCAGCCTGCCTTCTGATCCAGATGTTTTACTTCCTTTTAAAGATTTACATGTTTTAGTCCTCTATTTTATCGGTTTCAACATTTAAATGTTATCATTTCTGTTTTCTGTGCATTGGTTGCCAATAGTTTTGCAGTTCATGTTTGTACTGTCTTATTATCAGATAGATAGATAGATAGATAGATAGATAGATAGATACTTTATTGATCCCGAAGGAAATTCAGGCATGCAAACATACATTGAACATACATTAGAATTAAACTATAACACAGTATCCATACGTTAATAGTTCAGCTATTACCAAGCACTTCACAATTGTAAATTAAGTTTGACTGAATTTTGAATTTCACTTCAATTTTATTTATATAGCGCCAAATCATAACAAAAATTATCTCATGACACGGCGCACTTTATATTAATATTAACAGAGACTCCGACAATGGCGAGAAAAACCTTCCTTTTAACAGGCAATGTTGAAAGGAAGTTTTTAACTGTTAAAGACTGTGGCTATTGTTTAAGCTATCACCTAATAACTAAATCGTTGCATGAGATGAGGTGAGACTTGCTTACCACCTCAGCTGAACAATTTCTTGAGGGGAAATGCAGCAAAAGATGTTTCAGTGCAGTGTCTGTAGTCATGAATCCTGTTGACGTTCTGTTGTGTACTCTCTAGGTCTCAAGCATGATCTGGAAACCAAACTTTTTGGACAGCACATTGCATCACGCATCATCTTGAAAGCCGTGGGTGGATTCATGACCAACAAAAACCCAAAGAAGCCCCTGGTGCTCTCTCTGCACGGATGGACCGGCACAGGGAAGAACTTTGTTAGTCAGCTGATCGCCGAAAACGTTTACAAGGAGGGAATGGACAGCAGCTTTGTTCATGTTTTCACTGCTGAACTTCATTTTCCACATTCATATCAAATAGAGACCTACAAGGTATGATGACAAAAAAGTAGTTCGTTTAAACTGAAACACATTGACTTTGTTCTGTTCTGCCTTTTATATTAATATGTTGCTGTTTCCCTTCAGTCCCAGTTACAGCAGTGGATTAAAGGCAATGTCACCAACTGTGCACACTCCATGTTCATCTTTGATGAGATGGACAAGATGCACCCTGGACTGATTGATTGCATAAAGCCGTTCCTGGACTATTACGAAAGGCTAGATGGAGTTTCTTATCAGAAAGCCGTCTTCATCTTCCTCAGGTAAACAGCTAAGTCCGACCAGTCGAACATTTATGTTTGAAACGTGACTTTCAGATCTGGACCAGGCAAGGCTGGTGGAGTTCTCTTTGAATGTAGGGGACCGGCAGGACACATCAACCAGAGCAAATGAAGCATGAGCTGGCAGATTTGTCTGGTTTCCATGATAAATACTCAGGAGAGCAGTGACTGCTGTCATGGCAACTAATGCCAACACTTTATATCAACAACCTCCTCTGCTTCCCACAATGGTTTCTCCTGACTTATCGTGTTCATATAAAATGTACAGCACACTGTATCTGTTTTATATTTTTTTGGTAAATGGTGGTAACAATAGATAGTCAAAGGCAAATTTTAATATGTTCTTTGTTTCTGATTTCCCTCCTAGCAACGCTGGAGGGGAGAGCATCATAGAGACTGCTTTAAATTTCTGGAGAGCAGGACGAGATCGAGAAGAGATCGAGCTCAAAGACCTGGAAACAGCGCTCTCTCTGTCCGTGTTCAACAACAAGAAAAGTGAGTGTAAATTAAATGAATACTTCTTTACGTTGCTATATACATCGGAGTCCTTATTATCATCTCTTCCTGTAGGTGGCTTCTGGCATACAAGCTTGATTGACAAGAACCTAGTGGACTTCTTCGTTCCGTTTCTGCCTCTGGAGTACCGGCACATCGTCCAGTGTGTCTTGGCTGAGATGGAGGCCAAAGAATTTAAGCCAGACAAGAATGTGGCGGAACAGGTGGCCAAAGATTTAGTCTATTCCCCCAAATCTGAGAGAGTGTTTGCCGTCAAAGGCTGCAAGACGATAGGCAGCAAATTGGACTACTACATATGATGTCAACATGTGATGGACACTGCGTAAGATCACTATGTGCACTTTTTTAAAAAAAAAAAAAAAAAAAAAACACTCTCAGCCAAATGACTAAAGAGAGGAAGTCGAGCTGACTGAACAGACAGAGATTTCTCTGTCTGAAATGGCCGCAAGGAGGATTTCGACGGGCCTTCTCCAGTGTTGCATCTCAACTTACACTGAACAAAAGATGCCGATGAGAGAGCGCAGCGTCAGTCGAATTAAAAAATAAGAAGACTGGAAATGCTATCCTGTCTGACTGATTAAGGAGTTTGATTTCCGCTTTTATGTCTCACCACAGTGAGAGTCTCAAGACGGCTCTGTTTACCCGAGACCTTCTTAATGACTTACAGGGTGTCTGTGCTACAATGGCATGTCACTGTTGTGCTTTTTTCTGTGTACCCCGGCCTTAATTCTTTTTGATTTCCCAATATTTTTTTTTAAGATGTACTGAGTTATTTTACACACATGTCCACTGTATATTATGAGTTCATGAGCAGTCAAAATTTGCCTTGGTAGGTGAGGTGGGGTAGTAGTCCAACAGAGCAGCAAAATCCCATTACACAAATACAGAACTGAATAATGTTATCATATTCAAATCGACAGTAGCAAGATGTTTTTATACAGTGCAGTCATGCACTTTTAATGTCTTATTTCAATAATATGATACATACAAATAGATTCTGTTATATACAAGTAATATACACTGTAATTAATATAGAGGTGTCCAGTATTTCCAAATGCAATTTTGCCTTACAGTTATGATGTCTGAACACCATGACTTGACTCTGTAGCTGCATTTGAACTCTGAACTCAGGAAACACACTTTTTTTTATGGTTTTACTAAAACTTTTTTTTTTTTTTTTAAAGAAATACAGACTGTTCAACAAACAAAAAATATTGTGTAAAACAGAGGGATTGATTATCTACTTAGTTTGACTTCAAATTCAGCCAAAATGTTTCTTTAAAAACACAATACTCTGTACTTTAATTTGTGGAAGTGTTAAGTCATACATATCACTGTTGGGGAAGTAAATGGTCTGTTAGTTTCTCAAAAACTGATGGTTTTGAAATCTTATATTCTGAAATACTTTCTGTATAGTTTCTCTATTTTCCTGTAGGTGAAGGAGCTTTTACCCGACTGTGAAATAACATTGTTGGCGTGGATTGAAAGCAAAAACTAGCGAGCTTCACTGCTGTAAACACACCAGATGAAAAAAAAAAAAATCACAAATAAAATATGAAGTTTTCTTGGTGTCACTGTTTCTGATGCATGTGTCACATCAGGATAAAGAGTGCAGACCATGACTCGTGCAACATTATGTGAGATTTGGTTATTTAATGCCATTTCGCACCCCAAGATTCAAACTGCATTTTACTTAGACACAGCTGTTGAAATTATGAACAGTTGTACAAATGAATTTGTTATGATTACAGGAGCCAAATATCGAGCAAGACAACACAAGCCGTAGCAGCGAGCTAATCTTATTAGTCCAACAGCAACAAGCTCAGCTCAGCGTCTGTCTTTCAGCCTTTTATTTCACAAAGCTCTCGCCAACGGCTAAAAGTCAGATTTACTCTTGTCTGTCAACTCCTTGCTCTGTGACTCTTCTGAGCTTCCTCCATTGTCCTCTTCAGTCTCTTTCCCTCTTTCATTGACTGCAGTATGTTCATAGACGCTGAGGTGCCTGGTTACCTTACACACTCGCTTGGCTCCAGTTCTGGCATGACACCAGTCCAACTCTGTCCTGAGCCTGAAAACGTCCTCCTCCCAGTAGTCCAAAGCTCCTGTGCTACCAGTGTAAACGCCAACAGTCTCCTAGTGCTCTGCACACCCAGTCCTGGGTGATACGGCAATGCTAGCTAGTTCTTTTACTGTCCATACATAATGTTGCTTGAAAGAAGCAACTAAACTACATCTTAATGAGCAAGTTTTTGAAAAAAGCTGACCCTGAATATCTCGCGGTGCGGCTCCCAGTAGGTGTCACTGCTCTTTAGGAGACATCAGGTTACATCTTAGCTGTTCCCCTTACATGGCCTATATGGCTTTCTATATATAAAAATGTTAACTAGTTATAGTGACTGTAATGATATCTGGGATAAAAATGATAGAACTTGCCCGTGGGTTGTGAAATATGCCTACAGAACCAAGTGTCTTAAACATACTCTATGTAGTAGCTATAGAGCGGCTTGTTTTAAGAGCGTATGTGTTTATACTGTGATTCTAAACAGCCAGTCTCTGTGGATGGACAGGCTAAATTATCAGCACACCAGTCTGAATGATTCAGATTTGACTCCCTTCTGTTCACTAAATGCATTGTATGGGCATGAGCATGAAGTGGAGGCTGAAAACTCACTTGGTGAACTTGGTGACTGAAACAGAAGTTACGTAATAATTAAATAGATTGCAAAACTCTAGCGTGCAAAGTGCAGCCTACAGAGGAGAGTGGAACACTTGTGACTTGATGTGGTAGATGCCAGTAGATGTTGCAAACGGCCTTATCCTTCTGTCTAGTCACTGTAGCTATAATGCTCTCACATTAAAATGCATTCATTCTAGTTTAGATGGATCCTAATTTCTTTCATTTGGCTTATAATAACTTTGAAACTATGTTTCCAATACTGTACATATCTTTAGTCTGAGACCTCTTTGCTTTTGATCCATCGACAACCTGTGGAAATCTGTAGCTCAACGAAATTCCTCCTGCTGCCCCAGATCTATTTTAGACACCATAATTCTTTTGTAAAGCTGCTTCCTGCCCCTTTCTCTCTCTAACGTGCCATGCACACAATACAATGACATGGGAAGGAAGCGGAAGAAGCTTGTTAGTAAAGACAAGTGCTGTTTCACTTCCTTTGTGGCCTGTAACTTTCTATGAAAATAATAGAAGTAAAGATTATTACAGTAATACTGAAAAAAAACTTGAAACAGTCTAAATCATATAGTGGACATTTTTCAATGTCTTAAAAAATGTAGTTTCATCGCTCTGTTATGACCAGGAAATAGATAATACTTGGTCAGCAGTGAGGAGGAGCATGAGACAAACACAATATTTTATGAATTCAAGACTTCAGTGAAGCCAGCAACATCTCAACTAGAGCCGTCTTTCATTGTGGTAATGTCACCCAGTAGCTCACATTGTATGCAGGCGATTCAGTCCATCCGAAGAACATCAGTGTCATCAAGAGTGTACAAACAAGTAAAATACAAATTATTGTTGCTCAGACAAAATTGTGGTCTTGTAGATCCACAATAATCTGTAAATTGTAATGCAGATGTAGACTGCCTGAACGTTGAATTACACATTTTTCTTAATGCGATTAAGATGTCAATCTGTTCATCATCAGTTATGTAAATTGATGGTTCATTCACTCTTAATGTTTTCAGAACATACTTGCTTGTGCTTGTTATTTATTGGTTATTATGTAATGGTTTTACTTGTCTGGATTTAGCCCATGAAATAAAATGAGTTTGACACCCCTGGTCTTGAATATAAATAAGGCTTCCTTTTGTTAATAGCTAAGCTAACCACTGAACTGTTGTGTTATTATATGTCATGAGTATTTTAGTAAGTAAGCAAAGAGAATACAAAACTCCAAAAAATGATGTGGTGTCATATCAAGTTTATTTATATCATATTTAACACAGTAATCACCCCATTTTCTTTCCATTGAGCGTCCTCCTGTTACAAAAACGGTCGTGTTGCCAAGTGCAGCATCAGTGATCTTCCTGACGGTCCCGCCATTTGAAGCCCATTGCTTGTCTCATCTTTGTATCCATCCATGTAAATTTAGAGTTACCAGGCACAGTCTGTATAAAAAAGTCAAGAGTCTTATACCAGCAGAACTGCATTAATGCAGCCATCGTTCTCTGGGTTATTTGTTACCTGGGCATATTTACCTGAAAAGAAAAAGAAAGATTTCAGTTACAACATTACACGCCACAATTAATTATTAACTATTGTGTTTCTACAGCAGTATTACTGCACACATTACTGCAGAGCTGGCAAAAACGCTCAACGATTTAAGAACACTCACCCCAGATAACCTTTCCTCCTTGTGTAACCAAGCCCAGCTCGCTGACATTGACTTCTACGACTGTTCCTTTCGTGATGACTCCCAGAGAGGTGTAGAGGGGCGACGAGGGGTTCTTCTTCACTCCGAGGATGGGGAGGCAGAATGTGGCCTTCAGCTCCGGATGTGTGACATGAGCCTTCTTAAACCGTAAACCCTATAGTGGAACGAAGAGAGGAAGATCATTTAGGAGTCTTAACACTTTAACATAGATGTTCATGAAGAAACTGTCTTAATTAGATCAAGTGTAGAACATGACGTGATACTTTAAAACATTTCAACTTTACTGCGTTCTTACCATGGGTCTGATGAAACGCTCGTATTTGGGAGGTTTACGGGTGAAGCCGTCGCCGACAAAGCAAACTTTGGTGACCATTCTCTTCCAGGCCTTCTTTTGTCTCTTTCCAGTTTTGATGACTTTAAGCACTTCTGTTTCTCCCTGAGCGCGCACCTTTGGCAGAGGCACCTCCCATTTGCCCTACAGAAAAAAAACAGCACGTTTGTATTTAGAAACCAATCATGTTATTTCCACACATGTACATCATTACCATAAAAATAGTGCAAGTTTTGTCCCAAAGCAGGAAATCATTGTGGCTTGTTACTAGACAACCACTGATGATGAGCAGATTTCAGCAGATACTTACAGCCTTCTCTTTCCTCTTCTGTTTGATCATGTTGGAGAGGACTTTAGCACGGGACTGTCCCTCTCTGTCCAACAGGTAGGCTGGCACTGCTCCCTCTGGGGTCTTGTCGTCGTTCTTCTGCTTGGTCTTCCTCTGTTCGTGCATTTTGATGCTGCAAAGATAAAAGTAAGAATTGACTGGCTGTTCCTTGGATGTATTTTTCATGATTATAATAATGGCAAGCTCAGTTTTTCTCTCTATACTCACGTCTTCTTCATCTGGATCTTCTCAGCATGTCTCTGTTTGTGGTACAGTTTGGCCTTCAAACCAATCAACTTCCTGGCTTTGTGGGAGCGCTCATGAGCCTCACGGCTCTCCTTCTTCCTTTTCTTCTCATGGTGGTCCAGGCGGTAGCCATGGCGCTTGCGGTGCAACTCAATGTGCTCGTTCTGGGGCTAAGAAAGAAAAAACAAACAAGAAATTTAGTTCATTTTGATTAGGAAATATGATAAACAAACATTTGTTGCAGAGCTCGACAGCTTCTAGTTACAGTAAGTTGTCATGTTTACAACTAAAATTGGTTTATAATTCCAGTCATCTTTCAAGCAAACAGTGCCAAACATTTTCTGGTTCCAGCTCTGTGTTTAATATTGTTGGAAATATAATGCATTTGAATTTGATTTAAATTGTTGGTTGGACAAACAAGTAACGTGAAGGAGTCACTTTGGGCTCTGGTAAATAATACATTTTTCTTATGTATAAGAGGTAGAACCATATGTTGTTTATTCTATTCTATTTATACTGTTGTCACCGATTTTTACCTCATGCCTGTATACTATAGTGTGCGCCTGTTCTGTGTTGTTACTTGTAATGCTGCTGCAACAAAAGAATTTCCCTTCGGGGATCAATCTATTTTTGGATCATCAAGTAATGAAAATAATTATAAGTTGCAGCCCTGAATCTATCAATTTCTTATTTATTTGTTTGGAACGATGCCTTAAACAAGTACAAAAACAATTCAGCTATTAGATTCTTACCTGGTGACCAATTTTAACTAAATTACATTGCTAAAAGCAAAAACTAACGTGTTATTCCAGCATACATAATCATTGAATATTATCATGCATATTATTTATTTAGAACGTTAAAAGATACCAATAGGATCTAGACTGGATAAAACGTAACGATTATCCACCCACCAGACATCTCAAACAAAGCACAGCATGTGGCAAACAGGTCAAACAAACAAAACAAGAAAACTTTTAACGCTCATGCGCCTCTTATTTCTACTACACCTCTGCCAGCTGAGGTCAAATTGATTTAAATGTGAACACTAAACAGCAGCAGAGCAGCGCAGCGCAGAGCAGAGCAGAGCAGCGCAGAGCAGAGCAGAGCAGAGCAGCGCAGAGCAGAGCAGAGCAGAGCAGAGCAGCGCAGAGCAGAGCAGCGCAGAGCAGCGCCGCGCAGCGCAGAGCAGAGCAGCGCAGAGCAGAGCAGCGCGTCACTCCGCCACATGTGAACTAAAGCTAACGTTAGCACCATATGCTAACCTGTTAAAATGCCTCATAAAAGTCAAATAACGCAATAAAAAGAGGATTGCCTTCTTACCATTTTGTGTGCAAGGAGTTAGGCGTTACAGTGAACACGTCTCAGGTGGTAACAGTTGGTTCAGACGCAGGTTATTCGGTGTTTTTCGCGTGAGGCTCGGGTGCTTAGATGTTGTTTTCCCCGGAGCCGATACTTAGAGGAAGTACGTCATCGTGACGTAGCGAGTTGTCCGCCACACAGACGCCGCTTTAATTAGAAAACAGATTTTCTTTTAATAGAAATTTAGTAAATAATTGACGGATAACTTCATGTACGTATATTAATTTTTTATTTATTTATTTTTACATTTGTTAATATTGACGGGACCAATTCAGTTTTCTCACACGGAAATGTAAACCACACATGCTTGTTCTTGTAGGGACGTATTTTGGAGCTGTACCTTATGAAAGCGTGTCATTTGACAGGATAGATGTTGTTGTGTAGGACATTTGAACACATTCAGTATTTATGTGCTGTATTTGCTGTATTTACTTACAAATGGGCTGACATTGCTCCACAATGGTCGGTCTGAAGCTCGGAGGGAAACACGTGAAACATTTAGACATTAAAGTTCCGTGTTAGAGCCTTCAGGACATTAAGCAGGATGATCTGGGTAAGATATAGTCAAGATATAGTAAGATATACTGAATATCATGTTGACTTCATTGACTTCTGTCATTGCAGGGAAGGTATATATTAACTGCTGGGCTCCAGTGCTGCAGATGTAGAGTGAGCTCTCACGTAAAAAGATGTTACAGCTTTCTTCCAGGTACGTTGTTTTCATAACTAACTATAGATATAGATAGTTATGATTAACTAATAATTCCTCAAACAACAGAAATGTTGACATTTGCTGGTTTAAGTTTTACGGATGTTTATGGATTTTCTGAGTTTCACATTATATAATGATTAGTTGACAAAACACACACTAACAATTGCACGGTCCATTTAGTAGTTGAACTTTCGATCATATCACATGATCTTCATCGGCTCTGTTTTCATGGAAGTGCAATTTTTCAAATGTACCTCTTTTTTTCTGAGCGTGGGATGTCCAGTCTGAAGAAGAACATATCAGATCATATAATATGACTCTCTTGTTCCCTGTTGGTGGAACGTGCTACTCTCTACTTTAAAAAAAAAAAAAAAAAAAAAAAATTCCTGAAGACTCAGCCCTTCAGAGAATACTTTCTCTCCTCACACTACACTGATTGTTCCTCAATGCTGAAATCTTGTATTATAACATAATTGTTATAGGGCCACTAAATGCCTAGGGCCAGCCCTGCTACAAACAACTGGACATGCTGAATCTATCCCCCCTAGAACTGTTACTTGATTCTGTGTGAGTAGTACTTCAGTCAGTCATCAATAAGATAATGGATAACATTATAATACTTCATGTTCCCTGTTATAGATGATGTCAAATCATTGCGGGCTGTGGTCAATCCTGATATATCCAAGTAAGTAATTCCATTCTGCCGTCTCTGCTCTTTATATTAAACTGTGTTCAAAGCTCTGTTAACTCATGCACTGTATCTGAAGGATCCGAAATATCGGCATCATGGCCCACATTGACGCGGGAAAGACAACAACCACTGAAAGGATGCTTTATTACTCTGGCTATACAAGAGCTCTAGGAGGTGTGTACGATGGTGAAAAACAATATGTGGACATAGTTAACTCTGCATTACCAAAAGATTACCTGCTTGTTCTTGTCTCTTTAATTTCAGATGTGGACGATGGGGATACAGTCACAGATTTCATGGCTCAAGAGAGGGAGCGTGGCATCACCATACAGTCAGCTGCAGTCACGTTTGATTGGAAAAGTTATAGAATAAACCTTATAGACACCCCAGGTAGAAATGCCTTCGATATGAGAATAAAACATTCCAACAATGAGAAGGAGCAGCCACTCAAACATGACTCTGTGTGTGATTGCAGGACATGTTGACTTCACTCTCGAGGTAGAGCGGGCGCTTCGTGTTCTTGATGGGGCTGTTGCCGTGTTTGATGCTTCTGCCGGTGTTGAGGTTAGCACACTGCACCTCTTTTCATTAAAACATTTGCTTTGCGTATATTATTGCGTGCGCTCTGAACACAGTCGCTTCTCTTGCCTCGAAAAATGCCAACAGGCTCAGACTCTGACAGTGTGGAGACAAGCAGAGAAGCACCATGTTCCCTGTGTTTGTTTCCTGAATAAGATGGACAAGCCGGGAGCAAAGTGAGTGACTTCACAGTCCGAGCAAATCTAGGTGTTCTTTCTTATTTTTCAAAATGTAACTGGTCTTTCCTTTTTTTCCTCTCAGCTTAAATTTTTCCATTGAGAGCATAAAACAGAAGTTGAAAGCCAATCCCGTCCTCCTGCAGGTAGGCCTTAAGAAAAACACACATCTCTTGATGAAGGGTAACTATTACATTAAATGCAGGCACAATCGATCTTCTACAAAGACATAATATGTAAATCAAATGGGAGTATGTTGTCTCATGGAGAGCCATCCTGTTTCATAGATTCCTGTTGGCATTGGCAAAAACTTCTCCGGTGTGGTTGACTTGTTAACCAACCAGAAGCTGATATGGAAGCTAAGATCTTCAGGAGATGATGGACGGATGTTTGAAAGCAAACCTCTTGACCAGTCGGATGAGCCAGAACTTCTGCAGGAGGTCAACGAGGCCAGGACGGCTTTAATTGAGCAGGTACACGTCATAACGCTTGTTGACAATGTTGACACTTGTAAACGGAAATGTGCGGCTGTTCCAGATTTGTTTGTTTCTGTTCTCAATCACAGGTTGCTGATCTGGACGATGAGTTTGCTGAACTGCTGCTGACTGATTTCGGTGACAATTTTGATGCTGTTCCCGCCGTCAAAGTAAGTGTTGGGTTGCATGGTACCACAGTATAAGCCTATAAAGTAGCACTGGTTACTTGTGAATACAGAGTGAATGGTGCTGATGTTTCTCCAGCTACAGGAGGCTGTGCGACGGTTAACTCTGGCCCGTAAAGGCGTCCCGGTACTCTGTGGGAGCTCTTTGAGAAACAAAGGTGTTCAGCCTCTTTTAGATGCCATCACTGCCTACCTGCCTGCCCCGAATGAACGGCACCATGACCTGGTGTGAGTAAATCCTTTAACCCATAACTAATGTACACCTAACTTTTTATGGTACTGAGTTAAAGCGGCACTGAGTTAAGCTCTGTTTGTCATCCTACAGGCGGTGGTACAAGGATGACTTGTGTGCTCTGGCCTTCAAGGTTGTCCATGACAAGCAGCGTGGTCCTCTGGTATTTGTTAGGATTTACTCCGGCACTCTTAAACCACAGACCGCTGTCCACAACATCAACAGGAACAGCACGTACGTAGCTACCATTTCAACTACGCAACCCTGAGTGATCTCTAACCTACCAAAATAATTTGTATAATGTTTTGTGTAGTGAGAGGATGAGCAGACTGCTGGTGCCGTTTGCTGATCAGCTTGTAGAAATCCCCTCCATGACGGCGGGAAACATCGCTCTGACTGTGGGACTGAAGCAGGTAAAGCTTCACACATCACATTCCTTCTTTGCCATTTTGAAGATTTTCCCCTCCGACGGGTTATTTATGTTTTCTGCTTTCACTTAAGACCGTCACAGGTGACACCATCGTCTCATCGAAGGCTTCAGCAGCAGCTGCAGCCCGTCGTGCCCACAATGACGGCGGAGCAGGGAAGAAGCATGGGGAGCATGCGAGCGTGGTCCTCTCAGGGGTGGAGGTCCCTGATCCAGTTTTCTTCTGCACCATAGAACCACCGACCATGGCCAAGCAGGCTGGTCAGTGACACAGATTATAGCTTTGATGCACATGTGCCCGAAAGCTTGCTGTCACTCAACTCACACGTTGTATTTTTTTTTTTTTTTTTTTCCTGAAAGATCTTGAAAATGCACTTAACTGCCTCCAGAGAGAAGACCCCAGTCTTAAAGTCAGGGTTGACTCTGATTCTGGCCAGGTAATACCATCATTGGATTAGCCAGGACCTTCTTCAGTCAGAGCGTCTGCCACAATGAGTCAACTAAATGTCTGTCACTTTCTCAATTCTCCAGACTATTTTGTGTGGCATGGGAGAGCTGCACATCGAGATAATCCATGATCGAATCAGAAGAGAGTATGGCATCGAGACTCACCTTGGACCACTACAGGTGGCTTACAGGGAGACTATCCTCCATGAGGTCTCTACCACAGGTACAACAAACACACATTTCTTAGTCGGTGCATTACTTTAAAGGTAGGGGATGACATTCTTTACTTGTCCCAACTTTTCTTTACAATGTAGATACGCTGGACCGTACTGTTGGGGAGAGACGACATGTTGTGACAGTGGAGCTGGCCGTCAGACCTGTGGACATCTTCTTTTCAGGTAGTTCATGTGAATTCGCTTTCACAGAGGAACTGGGGGCACAGCTATCAGCAGAAATGAAGGAGCCAGTAGAGAATGGAGTACACAGCTCATATCTTCAAGGTATCGTTGAACAAAACTCATTATTCTCTTGCAAACTCGTCCTACCATATTTGTTTGCCTTATCTGCACCCACTTCATGTTCTCAATGCCTGTGGCCACCTTCAGGTCCATTGCTAGGATATCCTTTACTGGGTGTGTCCACACTGATCCGAAGTGTCAACGTGGAACCAGGGACGTCTCCTGCCATGGTGTCTGCCTGTGTGTCCCGCTGCATGCTCAAGGTAAACCATAACTTCCTATGTCATATTGTAAACTACAGGATTAATCGACAGATAAGCCACAGTTCTGGTTCTTTGGATGCAGGCCCTTAGGCTAGCAGGTGGTCAGGTCCTGGAGCCAGTGATGTCACTGGAGGTGACTGTCGGGGAGGAGCACCTTAGCTCCGTGCTGGGGGACTTAGCCCAAAGACGAGGAACAGTTCGAGATATCCAGAGTCGCCACGACAACAAGGTGCTGCTAGCAGCTGTGCCCCTTGCAGAGACGATGGTGAGATGACATTCAGTTCAAACTGTAGCTTTTGGTTTAATGAGTCACCTTAATTTACTATTCATACCGGTTTATTTCTAAAGGGCTATTCCACCGTCCTGCGAACGCTGACATCTGGCAACGCCACCTTCTCTCTGGAGCTGGACACCTATGAGGCCATGAACCCTCAGGACCAGAACACCCTCCTTAAAAGACTGTCTGGTCTACTGTGACCCCCAGTTCTTAACAACGTGCAACAGTTTAGCAATGGGACCAATGATCTGAGAGAGGAGCTTGGCTAATACCTGAAAAGACTTTTCCAGGACTCCCAGTGAAGACTTGACTACTGACAAGTAGCCTGAATAAGATGCGCTTTATAGCATTAATACCACTGCAGGAAAGAGGACAATAAAAAAGTGTTTGATGTAAAACAAAGTATTTCACACCCCCCTTTTTTTAAATAGAAAACATGAGACTAGCAACTAAAATGTAAAGATTTTATTCAATCAATTTTACAAACATTCATAAAAAGAAATGAGTGCATTCAGAAATTCATCATGTTTGACATTAATGTGCTAAAGTTATGCAGTTATCATCTGCAGATTTAAAAAGAATGATGTGTCTCAGCATTGATACAGTGATCTCCACAAGGGCATGTAGCATTTGATTTCTCGTTTTCAAATATAAGCAGTGTGTTGATGGTATATGGATGTGCTTCCCTTTTTCACTCCCACGTCCAGCCGCTCGGTTGGTTTAGATACCTTTGTACTCGTGGGGACAGAAGCCATAAAACAGCGGCTCAGCTGGGATCCCACGACTAAGATAGGAAGAGAGTTTATGATGAAGATGCTTCATATGTTATGTTTAATATTTAATATAATTTGAAACTGAATAGTATGTAGAGATCAGATACGTACTCCATCATACGGCAGCGGTGCACAGACAGTCTGTTGTAGGCATCATTGATGTCCGTCACATCCTTGGCGCTCCACAGTCGCTCTGCCACAGCACTAGCACGAGGCCTATAAGCAACCAGAGATGAGACAACAAAGAAAAGAAAAAAATATATCAGTCTACAGTCATGTGATGTGTCCAAGTCCATGTATTTTCTGATAAGAGTTTATGAAGTACCAGAGTCTGGGTGTGAGGTTGGTGGCGTCCACATACTCTCCCCACAAACAGGCTTCTCCACCAATCACAAGCTTCTTTTGTGTTTCAGTGCCTGTAATGTAATATTTGATGAGATCCGGCAGCCCAAACAAGTCCAGGGAATCTAAAACTCCCCTGGACCAGAGTGATGAATGAAATGCAACGTTTAAATTTAATTATAAAGTGAAATATTAACATCATTTCCCTCTGTTCATTCAACAGGCTTACACGTACTTGCACAGGAGAGACAAACCTCTTCATGACAGATCTGTGTTAAGAGTCAATACAGCTAGTAAAATCCAAGTCAGACCAACAACAGAACAATAAAACTGAATCATATAAGTGGGGCAAAGTTACAACGACAGTATGTAAGTACTACTTAGAAAGCAATGTTGCATAAACAGCAAATGACCAGCTGCAATAAGCAGGGGAAAAAAAGTCTTGCTACGTAAGTCAATCATGCACAAACCCTTGAAATCCTGTGGGTCGGCCTTGTAATGGCCCTGCCAGTCCTGGCCGTAGGAGATACGGTTCAGGTACCAGGGAGTGGACAGCAGGGTCTTGTACCCTGATGATGTAACCTTAGCCATCTCATTCTGGTATTGCTCCTGGTTTCCTTTCCAAACATGGATAAGTGTGTCTGGTTTCAACTACACAGCACACATACATATAACATCAGTATCAGCAAGATTTAAGAAAAAAAAAAAAAAAAAAAAAAAAAAAAAAGGAGAATGGGGTGGAACAAAGACGAAAATGTCCAAGCCTTATATTGTTTTGAGTCCATTTAAGACATTAATATGTCTTTTGTGTTTTTACTTCTGCAGAACTTAATCTGCATGGTAACGTGTGTATATGTGTCAGGAATTCAAAAAAAGATTCAGTCCAACTTTCGTCTTGGTCCAGATTCATGAAGGACCAAACCTGACTTATTGTTTCCTTGGCTGGTGGATTTGAACCCAGGGCGCACCCAAGACGAGGTGTATACCTTCTCATCATGCCGCATTGTTTACTCATTATTTACTTCTTATTTTATTTTCTGTTTATTTTATTGGTTTGTTGCTTCAAATACGCCAGGATTGGTCCTCCACTGTGGTGAACTACATCAATCTATTAAAAAAATATTTGAAAACCACCAACCACACGGTCTTCATGTCTGACTCGGTCACAGCTGTGCAGTTATTTAAGCGTAAGCCTGTTGAACAAAATCCAGATTTTCTCCTCTGCCCAAATCAAAGTTTTCTTCGACCAAATAAAATTGATTTGACATAAGAAACCATTGTTGTGGAAACTGACCGTTGAAGCTGAGTGGCTCAACCTTGTAGTACCTCTGCCAGTCCTGTCCGTAGCTAATGTAATCTAGGTACCATGGGGCGGAGAGGATGGTGGTGAACCCTGCTTCTGTCACCCTGCTCATCTCCTCATTAGACCCACTGCCGATCCACACATGCACTAATGTGTCTGGCTTTAGCTGAAATAGTTACAGACCAAGCTGCTGCACTTAGACACTACACGAGTGGTTGGTTTTAATCAAAGGAGTAGTTTGACATTTTGGGAGATACATTTATTCACATTCAAGCTGACCAATTTTAGTAACTTTGGACACGCCCAAGCTAGCTCAGTCATTTCCAGTCTTTATGCTAAGCAAATTTAGCATTCTGACATGAGTGGTATTGATCTTTTCACCAAATTTTCAACATGAAGGCAAATAAGATTATTTCCCAAAATATCAAATTATTCCTTCAACAACAGAATGAAAAGCAAAAAAAAACCCCACACAAATGACCTATAAATGGTGATAAATATAGAAATAACTGTATTGATATAGCATTAAACACCATTCCTCTTTTCTTACCTTAACACCATTGTCAAAGACCTCCTGCCAGATCATGTAGCCCTTTTTGGTAGTGGTGACGATGTCCAAAAGTCTGTCAGATCAAAACAGGCAGAAAAAATTATTTCACTTTTATATTTAGGAATGGAGAACACACAGCCGACTTTAGTATAAAATGAACAACACACCTTTGGATGTAGAATGATTCCAGTTTCCTGTAGTCTTGTCCGAAGCCTTGCTGTTCCATGAACTTCTGAATGTCCGGGTTGGACTTCCTGTGGGACAAAGACGGCAGCCAAGATCAACTGCTGTCTAAGCTTTGAGCTTTTTTTTAACATCGTGTACAGAGTCTCACCAGCAGCTGAAGTCCACCTCATCACCTCCCAGGTGAACATAGGCATCAGGGAACACGGTGCTGATCTCCTTGAAGAACTGGGTCATGAAGTCATACGTAGTGTTCAGAATGGGGTTCACTGGTCCAAAGGTGCCAGAGGGTTTGGAGCCGGAGTAACAGGGTGTGAGCAGATCGGTCTGGCCTGAGAGGAAAAGAAATGTGGTAGATATGTGTTTACTGTGTTCAGATATATCTTTGCTAAATGTCACCAGGTAGTATTAGAAAGAAAAATAATGTCATTTCTTTAAGGAGAGAAGAAAATGGTGGTCCGTCACTCACCTTTGCCCCAAGACTGTGTGTGTCCTGGAGTGTCAAACTCTGGGATAACACGGATGCCTCTCAGACGTGCAAATTCAATCACCATCTTCACGTCAGCGGGTGTATACACATGTGTGTATGGCTGGAAAGCTCCCTGTGAACAAGATATCAACACTGAAGTTCTTCCTGTGGATTGTGACAAATACAATGTCCCAATATAAAAATGCTGCTCGTCTTTGCTGAGACTTCACACCAATAACAAGTCTCACTGACCTTCTGGCTCAGCTGTGGGAACGTTCGGCTCAGATAAGGGAAGGATGGATCATCCACAATGTGCCAGTGGAAAACATTAATTTTGTTCCATGCCATTACTTCCTGTATGAATGAGCAAAGAAAAGAAATATTTAATATAACTGACAAAAATAAAATGAAATGAGAAAATGTTACTGACGCACCAGATTAGCCAAGATGACTTTAACAGGCAGGAAATGTCTAGAGGTGTCCAGTAAGATGCCTCTATGTGCAAATCTGGGGAAGTCATTGATTGAGGTTGAATTGATGCTTTTCTGAAAAGAGAAAGTTAAAAATCAGTCTGACCCATTCAACAAAATATCCTCGTTATGAATAAAAATTTAGAAGCAATCATGTTGTCCTTCACTTACAGCTCCATATTGATCTTCATACACCAACTGGCTGAAAGTTTCAAGACCTAAAAATGATGGAAACCAAGTTCCATGATATTGTACAAAGTTACTGTCACTTGATAATGCACCCTGGAGACGTGATAAGAGTTCCACATTAACAAGCACGAACTGTAACTTCATGTCGCAGGGAGTGACACTTTTTTTTGCGATGCAACACAAAGTGTGAAACCACGTCAGAGTCAGCATTTTACCAACACATCAGCTTTTGAATGCACATGTTAGATATGCATTTTCTATTTGTGATCATGTGTTTGTAGTGGTCCAGAGTAGAGCTGAATGGATTATAACAACAACAGCTTTGATAGATGATTCATTATTTCAAAGAATAGTTTAAAATTTGGGAAGTGCATTTCCCCAAAGACTACCGTTATAAAAAGGCACGTCTGTGAAAATTTTCTGTTCTAGCGTGCCGCATATTGGAGTTATACAGGGTCATGCATGTCTTGAGGTCACTGTAGGAATTGTTTTAAATCTTAGGTTGTTATGGAGACACTGACTTCTTCACCTTCAGATACAGAACAGCTGTATGCTTGCATTGTGTGCACCATTCTTATCTTTACTATGGCGACCAAGGTCAGAGAACAGGACTGTCTCACTCCCTAGACTCAACAGATTCAGGTAACAGGTGCATAACTCCACAGATTAGTTGTGGCACCATTCAGAGGGTATATAGACGAGCCAGAGAGGCCAGCTTGTTCAGAATTGATGCGGCGTCATGTCATGACAAGTGTACTGATAAATCTTCCATTCTCCTTGATCAATCTTCAATAAACCTGTCTGTATGTGACATCTTGGACTCCTGAGCACTTTCTCTCCTCTGACTGAGCTGACCATTGATGAATAAAATCCTCCACAACAAACCTCAAACTACAAACAAAGTCAGTTTTTCTTTCTATTATGAATTTTTGATCCATGAAGGTTTTAAATTTGCAAGAGTTTCCTCAAGCCAAGAAAAAGGGATTTAAAAATCTGAAGTCGTCACTGGGCTGAGCAGGAACTTGCGGGCGAAACTAGCGGGAGAAACGCTACTGTGCACATTCAGTTGGATGTAAAACCACAAAGTAAACCTGAAAGCTGAAAAACCTTTTTGGCATATGCACCAGGCGAGCAATTTGAAAAATTTGCATTGGACTGATGGGGCGCCATCCTGGCGTTCAGTATCTAATAATTATTATATCTATGGGAAAAACCTAGGCTAGTCTTGCTCTCATCATGAGGATGCCAGGCAACTAGTGGAGACACACAGAAGTCACAGTTCCAGGACAATTATTATTTATCATTGCAATTTTAATATCTTTGGATTCTCGACCACTGGTCCAACAAAACCAACATTTTAAAAGACGTGATCATGGACTCTGAGGAAGTGTAACATTTCAAAATAGTGATCTACTGGTTCATCAATAAGTCTGCTTTGAATTTATGCAATTACAGGCAAAACAATCCTACCATGCAGGGCTCCCCAGACCTTTGGTGCTTTCAGGACAGCATACGGCTGATCCACTGTCAGTTCATCTGTGGACACAAACAGTTGTGCATAGTCGGTGTTGTTGCCAAGCTCGCCAAGTGGTTATCATGGTGCTCAAGTCAGGGTCTTAAGCACTTAGGTGGGCTTTAAACATTTGGTCTAAAGTAACCGTGTTAATCCCAATGTCAATCTCCAATTCCACTGGTGAATCATAAATTTATGCCCCTTTCTCTGGTTGTAAAGAATCAGAGAGATGCCACATATTATCAAAGTATTCTCTCACAACTATGTAAAATTATAAGTAAAGGTAAAAGTAAAAGTAGAAGTAAAAGTCCTGCATTCAAATTCCTGCTGAAATAAAAATGCAGAAGTATTACTGAAAGACTTTCTGATACACACATCTGTATTCTGGATTTCTCTCTAATCTTTATTGTTTTTTGTAAGATGTTGGATGGTTTGAAATTAAATTTGCATTAAAAGTTTAGACGGGGAATGTAGTGGAGTGGAAGCATAAAGTAGAACCTTTAGAAATGTACTGAGGTACATTACTTGAGCAAGTGTTCTTCCTTCTTTCCACCATATAAAGTAAAATGTTTTGTGTGTGTGTGTGTTAAAGAAACGTGCACTTGCAACATATGAATATTCTGATTAACCAACAGATGCCTGCAGATAACAGAATGCATGTTCATTTCCTCAAGACGCAGTCATGGGTGAAGCATTTAGATCATTTACAGAAGTAAAAGTAGCAATACTGCAGTATGAAAATACTGTAGTACACACTTTATCTACAGTTGGGTAGTTTAATCTTTAACAGTGCATCATATCTTATAACCTTTGTCTGATGCATCTTAAGCTGTAAAGTAACTAAGTGGAGTAATAGTAAAACATGTATGTCCAAGATGTAGGAGGAAGCACTTCAAATTCCCCTACTTGCAGAGACACGTGAATTAATATCATTTAAGCATGATATCAATGAGGAAGAGACTCACATGACTCGTCAGATGTCACACTGGGGTAACCGTCACATTCAGTGTCAGGTGATGTGATCCACACCTGAAGCTCTGTCAGCTCCGAAGGCCCTGCTCGCCTGCCTTTGTTCAGCTGCTGCTGCCTTTTACCACTCCCAAACATGTATTCAAAATACCTGTTGAGAGAGGCGGAGGAGGGGGGAAAGCTTGTTTGTCATGTGGTGATGGAGGTCCGTGAATGCAGCACGGCTCTTTGTTTTCTCGTAACAGATGAGTGAAACACAGCTTCTCACCTCCTGTACGCATCCTGCAGGAGGCTGCAGCTCGGACCAGCGGATGACTGCTTGGCGTCAACTATTTTGAAGCCGGAGCTGCTCAACTTGAATGAAACCTGCGAGATCTGCACTTTCTGCGGCAGAGGCCACAGAGAGCCGTATTTTGAAGGCTCGGCGAAGAGCTCGACCTCCTCTGTCTCCTCCAATTCATCGATGTAGTTTTCTTGCAGCCGCCCCTGGCAAAAACCAAGGCTCAGCCACAGCAGTGTAAACTTCCATGCAGCGATCATGTTGATGGAACACAGCAGAGTCACAAGACCCGTCGATCAGGCAGCAGCATAATGTCGAGTGAGCTGGGAGGGACTTCTTTATGCGGAAGTCTGATTTGTGCAAAGATTTAAAGGGGAACTACAACCTGTACAGAGTTAATAAGGAATCTTCAAATGTCTCTTTTATATTCAGTATAAAACATTCTTCAGTAATAATATTAAAGTACAAAAAGCAACAGGATACAATGTAACATTAAATTAATGTACAGCAGGCCCTAACCACTTTGGCGCCCTAGGCAAGATTTTAGGTCTTTGTCTTTGACATTTTCTTTTTACAAAACAAGCACACAACAAACAATTAGAAATACAAAAAAAAAAAAAAAAGGTAATATACAAAAAATATATAAAAAATAATAATAACAATAATAATATAAATAGCCTACACAGAGTATAAGATTTAACTACCCACAAAATAAAAACTGTAAACAAGAGGTGGAGGCGACAGGACGATCGCTCGATGTTTGCTGAAGTGGAGATAACTGTAGATGGCCCAAGATTGGCAGGGGTGAGATTCAGATATCTCAACAGCACATCTGAAGAGAGAAGAGGAGTGTGTGACACCATTGGGTGTTACAGTGTAATGATAAAAAAGATGATACCAAGAATAAAATGAATGATTGAAATAATAAAAATGAAAAACCTAAGAGATGCATGATTTCCCCTATTCTGTACATGTATCACATACAATGCAATTATTTCTGATATGCAAATTAGATTAGAATCAATTTTATTATCATTGCAGTGAACTGCTGATTAGCGGAATGCAAATAAGCAGTAAACTGCAGTATAATATAGCATATGGGAATGCTAAGTTATGAAGTATTAACATTCATGATGTGCACTTTAACACTGATATGAAGTTTAACACTATAAACACACTTTTGACAATATGAACTGTAACACAACAAACAACCCGCCTTACAACTAGAACAAACGTTATCTAACCACATGTTAGTAAAAATGTTGACAGACGTAAACACCTGCTGAATAGATCTAATCTTTACAAATGACCCTGAGAAATGTAAGGTGGGAGTAGTTACCAGGCACTATTGGGAGAAGTACTCAGATCTTTTAAGTGAAGGTAGAAATGCTCTATTACAAGTTTAAGTTTTACTTAAAGGTCCAGTGTGTAAGATTAAATTGAGATTTAATGGGATCTATTGACGGAAATGGAATATTAATATTCAAATGTCTGTTTTCATGAGTGTATAATCACAGCATATGAAGAGTTAATTGCATGAGTCTCACAGTCATTGCGTGAAAATTGGCAGCCCCTCAGCAAGTCAATCAACTTAAATTTACCGTGTAAAGTGAAGAGCGAGCAACATAAGTTGGCCCCCCGGCCCCCTTATTGATTGTGGCCCTCAGCATAGCTCGTATATACGGCCCTGAAGATAGTCTTGAGTTCTTGAGTTCTCTGCTACCCCACATAAACCATATTTATTTTAGTTTAATTCATTCTGTGTACAACGCAAATTATATTACAAAGAGGAAGCCACGCAGACACAGAGAGAACATGCAAACAAACATGCAACAGAAAGGCCTCAGCACCACTGTGCCGCCGCCAAAAACATTCAGTTTGTGAAAATAGTTCTTCTCCATGATGTGCACTTTGTTGTTAGTTTACCAGTTAGCTTAAAGGACCTTAGTACTTCTTCCACCTTTGTTCCTCTAAGTACTGTTCTGCTCAACTGGTTTCCTAGAATGTAGAACAACGTGTGACATATCCAAGGTGTGAAGCTAGAACATAAACACTGAATGCCCTGACACAAGAGATCACTTATTGGAACTGTCATATGCTGCGACAAGCACAGACTAGCCCAACAAGTTTTAGTTTGATATGCCAGCGTCTGTTTCATTGTTCATAACTGATTTATGACCACAAACTAGTTATCACTCCCTGTCATGTGAGCTCTGCACAGAGCTCACATGCAGCGTGCGTCTACTCACTGTTACTTGAGCATTATATTTGATCAACAACGAATAGTAATTCTTGACTGTTTTACATGAAGATAAAATACTTCAAACTTTAAATTAATGCAAACTTGACATAAAGTAGAAATATCTTATTACTATAAATAGGGAAACATATAAAATGATGAGCTTTTGTATAATTTCATTTTAGTTTGCACCATCTTATCTTTCATTTCCAGATCTGCTCATATGTCAATCATCAGTATTAGTGCCAAGAATATTTTGTCCACTAGGTGTCTCTCATGTAACATATATTTGAAACATTTACTGCCATAAAGATTTTTATTCTTTACACACCTCTGTCATTCATTTGTTAACAGTCTGTATGTCTGAAAGAATCAACTCAACTCACTGTTTAACAATTAAGTAAATTAATTAAACAATTTTCTAACAGGGATTTAGACCTGGAGTCTAATGAACCCCAAACCACATTAGTAATATTCCTGTGTAGTATTCCTTTATCTGTGAATGTTTTTTGGCAAACAAAATTATATTATGTATATTACAACTACATTTTTTTTCATGCATAGCCTGTATAACATGCAATATTTTTTTGTGAACTTTTTAAATAAGCTTTAAATAAGGTCATAGGAGAAGAAAAAACAAATGTTTAGTTTTGCAGCTATTATTGTTATTTTCACACAGTGGGGTTCTGTGAGACTCCAATGAAATGAGGAAGTAACTCCAAAGTCAACCAGACATGAAGGTTAATACTTAAGGGTTAATAAATGATTTTTTGTTGTCTCTTTGTCTGTTGTCTGCTTATGTCAGTTAGACTGAGGAACATTTTGTCCACTAGATGTCTCTCCTGTCATACACATGAAACATTTAATGCCTTAATGAGTTTTTCTTCCCAAATAAAGACTCCTCTCTAAGGAACAATGTGCTGCATGAAGCTACAGTAATTGTGTCTTCATAAAAACAGTTGATGGGAAAAGAAACCGGATGTGATTATGTAACAACTCCAATGCAGTACACAATAAAAAAACAAAACAAAATAATCACATTATAGCCTCAAGGGTCCACTGAGGAGTTTAGTCACAGCCAATAGTCTCGTCAACAAGGACCACAGATGTGACTCACACAAGATGTCCGGGGATAAAATTGGACTTCCCGTTCCCAACCAACCAAAAACCACAATGCCTTTATAATCCTATAGGATTTACACTGTGCCTATGGCATTCAGTGGTGACTCAGCCAGACATTATGGTATTCTCTATATGTTACTGTAGTTTTTTATATAGATGTGAAACCACAAAAACATAACACAAACATCACCTTCAATTTTCTTACAGTGCTGGATCTTGTTTAGTCGTTAATCCGCACTGGGGAACAAGCTTGGACTGTAATAGTGTAACTTCCCATCAGCTCCTGTAAAGTGGTAATGAGCAAAGCATCCCACGTTTAGTTTTGAAGACTACCAAACACTTTTTAAAAAAAAAGTGGATTAGAAATAACAAAGCCTAATCCTACAGATACTCTAAAAATCACTCACCCAATGCATGGGTTAGCTTAACCCAGGACACAAGGCTTTACCATGGACAGGAAAGTGTTAGCAGTATCTATGTAAGTGTTGTATATGGCTGCAAACTGCTTTAATGCAGTCTAGCTCTTTTTTGTTACTCTTTGTTACTGATGGTCAACAATCTGTGTATCCTATTGTCATATGAACATAGTTTTGTACAACTAACAATACATCTGTGAAATTTAAAATCAAACTTCTTGTGTCTAACTCTGAGTCAAAATACCCACATTTTAATTTGGGAACAATAAACAACATTGTAGGAGAATAACAACAAGATGAGATATAATTGGGGATAATTATTACAATTGTATGCATTTTACAGAACTACACATCATGCATGTATAACAAAGTACAGTTGCACACAAGCACCAATACATTTGTCATAGAGATATTCATATGATGGAATCCAGACATATCTTGGTTGTAAGATGATGTCCCATACAGGTCCAAAAGAGCAGTGTTGAGTATCCCAGAGCAGAAGAGCAGAACTTTGTTGTCCCTTCTCACGACCCCTCAGATTTATCTTGTGATCCTTTGGAGGAAGTGTAACCCCTATGTTGTGAACCACTGAACTATACTATCATCAAGACCAGAAACAACAGCACGTGCTTCTCATACTGTTGCATCAGTCTGTTACAAATAACAATATCACACTTACAGGGAATATATTTCTGTGGAACGATTTACTTTTGATACTTTAAGTACCTTAATGGAGTATTTTTAAGTTGTTGTATTGGTACTGTTACTTATCTGAGTACTTCTTGATTATGTCATAGAGTAGAGAGTGCCATATTTCCCTCTAAAATATAGTGGAGAAGAAATAAAGAAAAAGTAGTGCAAGTTGTATTTAAGTACAGTTCTTAGTCATTGAAGACAATATAGACTTCTTCAGGTTTTTACAATGAAAGGGTCATCCAGGGACATCAGAGGCCATAAAATGAGGACTAATAATATAACCTAATAAAAAATACTTCAGAGTTACCTAAAGAAACTAAATCAACTGGTGATGCGCTTTTATGTGTGCGGGGCAAACTCCTGCCTTGAGAGGCCAACTATCCTCCACATGTCAGTTCATACTCTGAGTCTCACTTCATTTCCTGGACGAGGAGACGGTCCTCCCCTCCTCCTCCTCCTCCTCCTCCTCCTCCCCCCCCCCCCCTCTCTCTCTCTCTCTCTCCCTCTCTCTCTGTAAACACACCCATTGATTTCAGCGAGAAGAGGACTGGGAGCGCAGGCGGAGGAGCGACACTCAGGATCAGAGCAGCAGCGTCGGAGGAACGCCTCCGAACATCTCGGCTCATCCTTTACACTAAAAGCTCGTTTATTTTGACATACATAGGTTTGTATGAAAGTTCAGGTAAACCTAGTGTAGTGCGTTGTCTGAGGAGAGAAAAAAACGGCCTCATTCTGACCAGAATTATCGGGAATAACCAAAGGAGTTGTTACACTCCCCGAGCGCAAGGCTTGCATCGTGGCTCTTTCAGAAGTGGCATGTTCGAGGGATACTGCGGACGCAATTGAACTCCTGCTTTCACCCAAAGAGGTAAATCTAACAATACATCTCACTCTCATATGCGATGATTGCTTATTAACAGAAATATTAAATTAGAACAACTGCTGCACCCCTTTCTGATCACCTGATGATGGAAAACTCCGAGCAGTGGCTGAGGTAGCGCAACAGAAAACAGGCTGATGGACAAAAGATTGGTGTTGACATTCACTGATTTTGTCAATATTGCTATAATTTAACCAGATTGTTTGTTTATTATGATGACATGCCTGCAGATCAGTCCATTGTGCTCTCTTCCTGCGTCTTGTTCCTTGCATACTCGTGCATGCTCAAGATGTTTTGAAGGCGACATCAGGTGTACTGTGCTCTTCTTGTTGTTATAAATGGATGAGCTTTAAGTGGCTTTGATTAAAATACAGTTAAGTGTGTGATGCGTGTGGTCAGCCGGTTTGAGACTATAAATATGAGTCTGTTTCAGATTAAGATCGATGCAGGCATGCAGATCAATAGCTGCTGGTGCGTCCTCTTGTTTTGCATCTTGTTTCATATTTTTTCCTCTCTCCCCCTCCAAGTGGCAGATGTATAGAGCTGGCCCATATAAGCCTGGTGTTTACTTTTGAAGTCTCTCCCTCCCATCCCTCTTTCTGAGTCCATGGTTGACTGTGAACACCTGGCAATGATTTTAAAACAGTCTGCAGCCCAGCCAGGCCTCAGATACAGACCAGAGGCTGTGTGTGCATGCCTGTTTTTTTTCTTCTTTTTACTATGTGCTTTGTGAGTGTGGCATGTATGTGCTTTCCGGTTATGTGCATGTGGATCTGTTTTCTGTGAGGGGATGAGGATGACAACTCTCAAAGACATCCAGCCAACTGCTCGCTCTCACTGCTGGCATATTTTCTTCCTCTCATGGCGTTTTGGTGTGAATGCACTGACTCTGTTACTGTAACAGAAAATGACCTGTGAGAGAAAGGATAAGTCAGAATACCCTGAGCACTGATTGTAAATAATAATAGCTTTTTAGAGTTGCAATTAAATTTCATTATCAGTTAATCTGTTTTTTATTATTGTTTAATGTTAAAAAATAGTGACAAATTCCCATGATGATGTCCTCAAAGTGCCTGTTATGATTATTAACCGTATTAATAGTCCAAAACCTAAAGTTAGTTTAGAAGTTTAGTCTAGAAAAATGATTAATGTTTAAACCCCAGTTGTAACCACTCAAAGATGATACTTTGATATTTTTGTTCTCTGCGTTCATATGCAAATAGCCCACATGGTGCTATATAAACAGTCATGTAACAACCTAACAACTCCCTTCACTATAACACCTAACGTTCAGAAGCCAAAGTGAATTCATGAGCTTATTAAGTAAAATGTCTGAAAAATGTTGTATTTCCTGATACATGTTATGCAACTGATATGCAAATTGTCATTTGTTGTGTATTAAAATGAATCGTAAAGTCTCCTGTAAACAAGGTGAGGTAACCGTGCCTCTGGCAAGATTACAGACAAGGAAAAAAAGCTGTTTGTCCTGACAGTCTGTGACAAGCTTATGTTTAAAAAGTTTTTGTTGATGGTTCACAAATAACATCTTTATTGTTAACAACATTAAGACTGCAAACAAAAATTATTTTAATTTTGGAATGATTGGCCAATCCTTTCATTTTAATGGGTTCATAAAAGGCCAAAAAATAGTAAAAAAATCTCCATTGAAATTTTCTGAAGCCCAAAGCGCTGTCTTCCAACCAATAGTCCAAAATTCAAAGATATTGAGTTTACAATCACTTATCAATATAAGCAGCAAAGCCTCATGTTTCAGAGGCAGAGAATCAGAGAGTGTTTGCTGATTCATTTTCTGACAATTGACTAGTCGCTCAATAGTTTCAGCTTTAATCAACATTTTATTGAATATAGAAAGTATGGAAACACAGGACGTTAATGTCCGACAGTGGTCAGGAATTTCTCTGCAACTTGTTATCGTCAGGATGTTTGTTATCCACGCGTGCTGTAACCTAATTACTGTCAACAAGCAGATTAAAGTAATAATCTGATTTGAGAGGTTTTATGAGGTTGCAGCAATCTGATTTCCGCAGTAATCTGTGTTTATGTGTGGTTATTAGCAGAAAACATTTTTACATACAGCCAAGTCTAAACTGGTGCTTATGATCAGGGAGGACTGGAATACAATATGTAGGAAAATGTCATTTTAAACTCCGAAACCATGCAAGTTCTTATTGGATTTTGTAGGTTTGGGAATGAATCCTAATTTGGGCACTAGCAAATTTGTAACAAACCACTAATTTCCATTTAAATGACAAATATATGAAAACAGGGTTTTCAGGACCTGCAGGCCACTTGGTAATCCAGGATTTATCCTTTAATATGCAAATAGTATAAGTATCTGGTTTACTGCTCTTCTTTTTCTTCAACTCTCCTGCACGCACTGTATGTGTGAGCACATTCATCTGTCGAAACTTTGTTTGATAAAATGCAAAAACACCTTCAGTAATTGTACGGGGCAGTGTGCAATTTAACGGGATAGTGGTAGGGGAATAAAACAGGAATGCTGTGATTATCATAATTTTAGCATTGAATACATCATCAAAAGGCAAATTAAGTAAAATTCAAAATTATAACAAGAGTAAATTGTTGAGTAGATAAGTAGAAAGTTGAGCAAAAATTGTACATTTTGAACTTCTTGACTCAAACTCTTATTTGGACAACAGAGCAAAAATATTTGGCATTTCCTACAACAGGAGTGTGTCGTGCCTTGCCATTATCAAGATGAGAAAGTAGCTCATTTCAGAGAGGAAATGATTATACTTTGGAAGTCAGAACCCTGGCACAGAAGTAACAGATTGTTTGAAATCTTCAAAAACTTTAAATTTTCTTTTAAATAATTGTATTTTTGATATTTGAAATAATCACATCTGTTGATTTGTTTGTTTTGTTCGAGTTGCTGTTGTGTCCTGTAAGTGTTTATCTGCCTCAGACCTGGACTACCCAGAGTTATATTTATTAAAATGCTAATCATTAGTATATGCAACACTTTTCCAATTTAGTGTCTGAGTGTGTGTGTGTGTGTGTCTGTGTGTGTGTGTGTGTGTGTGTAGGAGGTGACATGTGCAGGTGAGAGAGCAGGCTCATTATAGCTGAGCCAGAGGCCAGAAGATGACGGGTTGCCAGTTTTGTCAGTGCTGGAATGTAATAAATCCTGTTGAACCAAGGTTGCAGTTGGTTTTGTATTTCATCAAGTTTTGATAAATAATATTCTTCCTCATTATTATTATGAAACATAACTTGGAAGGCTGTGCATCACACATTAAAGAGATATGTTCCAATGAAATGCATTCCTTATTAAGACTATTAGCTGTTTGCCAATGTTTTATTCTATTTAGAAAATGTTTCACAGGCTGTTTATTCTTGTGGTTCATTCAAGCATGGCTTATTTATATGAGTCATTTAGTTGCAATATTAAAACAGATTTTTCTTTGGTAAGTCACTGAGAATAGAATAACAAAACTGTCACATTAACGGCTCTGTGAGGCTGTACTTGGTGCTTTGAGCTGAATGCTAACAAGCTAACCTGCATCAAAAGGGCTAGGCCAACATTATTATATTCAGCAGGTGTATTGTTTACTATGTTTACCTCATTAGTTGAGCCTGTTGGAATGCTAGTTAGCATGCTAATATTGCTAATTAGCATTAAACACAGATGGGGAATGTCATTAAGAGATCACCAAAGTTATTACAGTTCATCCTCAGGGGAACATAAATGTCTGCAGTCAATTTCACAGCAATTCTTTCAATAGTTCTTGGAACATTTCACACAAAACCACAAATGTCAACCTCATGATGATACTAGACAAAAGCTCAGGGGATTACTAAAGATAATATGCTTCATTCTTTGGACACCATGAATATCTGTACCACATTCCATGCAGTATTTGTTCAAATATTTCAGTCTGAACCGAAATAGAGGACTGACCGACATTGTCATCCCTAGAGCCGCTGGCATGGCTAAAAAGATGAAACTTGTGCTATCATATTGGCAGAGCAACACAATGTACCTGAAAACAAATGTACACAGTTGTGCACACAGAATACATTATGCTAACACATGCTGCAGGTTGTGTTTTCCCCGTTGACAGCTGCACCAAAACAGCCAACCTGGGTGAAAATAAAAACTTTATACAGAGCAGCTGGTTTGGGGAGTTAGTTAGAATTTAATCATGTCCCTGGAACTTTTGACAAGGAACAATACCAGTTCTGTTAAAGCCAAAGCTGTGAGTGACGCTCACCAGAGAGCCCCACTGGACTTGTTCAGGGTTCACACCCAATTGTCTATTCATGAGACAACTTTCTGAGGATTTTGGAGCAGATGATGCAACTGAAGGGAAATGGAAACTGTCCTCTTCTCTCTGCAGCTGGGTTGTACTTGAAACCTTTGAACTGTAAAGGTCTTGAAGTTTACCAAAAACCAATCTTTTGAGAATCAAAGACTCACCACCTGTAGGCTTGTGAAACATTTTCTCACCGACAGAGGAACAATAGCAGCTGTGGTCAGCTTGACTTCAGTCATGTTAGAATTCCAGTTGTGGCAAGCTTTCATGGTGGGGGGGGGAAAAAATCATCAAGCATCAAAACGCTTTAAAATAAAAACAGATAAATACACAATGCCTGTGTCATGTTATCACTCTGCTCAAAGCTCTGAGAAATCAGTTATTTAACAGTGTTTGTGACATACTGGGCATGCCGTCGGTCAACGGAAAAGTAGATTATACAGCAGGAGGGTTTTGAAGTTTTATGGATTTTTTCTTGAAAACTTGTCATCACTGGAATCAATTTGAACTGACTCAATTCAAGCTGACCACAACTGCAGCTGTTTGCTGTCAATGAGAAAAACTACAAACATGCAACCCCCTCATGCATGTCTCGATACTAAAAAGGCACATTTGGGTGGAGTATAATTGGTCTTGAGGTTTACTCTCGAGATTAAGCAATCTTGTATCACACCCTGAATTATTTGGAGTGACCTAGAAGAGAATTTAAAATGTCTGTACGTCTGGTCAAAGAATCTGACAGCTGTGGATTTACTAGGTCACACAGGGACTCTGCAAACAGAGTGAAGGAGGCACTTGACATGTCTGGAAATTGGCTGGAATGAAAGTTAGCTCCGAGCGAGGACAGGGCAAGGACAGTGAAGAGCTGTGACTTTCTGGAAGGGAGTGGAGTAAATTCTGTGCATTTCTCAGAGGCTTAAAAGAGTCCTGCTGTCTCTTTCTTTCCTCTTTTCTTAAGGAGCTCTGCAAAGGGACTTACTTGTAAATCATGGTATCTCTAAAAGAGGGGGATTAGCACTGCTTGGAGCTGAAAGTGGAAAAGCCTCCTGACAGAAGACAGTTGTTATCTACTTGACCTTCATAACTCCCAGACGTATGCTATTTTGCAACGTGTAATCACTTGATTTCTTGCTAAATGTCTCTATCTCTTGGGAAGGATTGCAATACCCACCACAAAATGCACATCATTCATCATATTGGGACTAAAAAAATTTCGACATCACAGTGTGCGCATATACAATAGTTATGGCTGAGAAGACAACTTAATAAACAAAATACTTGTTTGAAAGCTGTTTCATAACTACTCTTACCAACAATCTAGTGTCTCTGATAAACAACATAATTCAGCCTTATTTACAGTGATGACTGCTGGGATTACTGCTACTACTGGGCTAATCAGAAGTAGAAAGCATACTTGGAGGATGGACAAATCAATAGTGGAAAAGGAGACTTGAAGACTGGAGATCTTCAGTGAATTTAGATGGAAATTTAATGGTATAAGATAAATTCTTACAACACTCCAATGATCTAATTTATTTCTGTTTGCTGTGCAACAAACTCATCATTACTGGATACTTGCCTGCTCTTTACAGGAAACTCATTGTCACAATGCTGAGGATTCATTACTGTTGTGAAGAGAATTTCAAAATATTCTTCAGCAGATATAATTGAAGGACTTTTCTCTTGTCACAATATGCCATGCATCAGCAAACAACTGTTCAACCTTGTACAATGGACTATAAAAAAAAATGAAATGCATTAAAAAGAAATCTTTCTTGTTTTTTCTTTTTTTAGGATTCAATGAAAATGTCCGTGTGCGTCCATGAGAACCGGAAATCAAGAGCCAGCACTGGCTCTATGAACATCTACCTGTTCCACAAGTCGTCCTATGCTGACAGTGTCCTTATGCACCTCAACTCACTGAGGCAGCAACGGCTTTTCACAGATGTCCTGCTTCATGCCGGTAGCCGCTCTTTCCCCTGCCATCGTGCCGTGCTGGCAGCCTGCAGCCGCTACTTTGAGGCCATGTTCAGCGGTGGGCTGAGGGAGAGTCAGGCCAGCGAGGTTGACTTCCGTGACTCCATACACCCGGAGGTTTTGGAGCTCCTGCTGGATTATGCATACTCGTCACGTGTGGTCATCAATGAGGAGAATGCAGAGTCACTATTAGAGGCTGGGGACATGCTAGAGTTTCAGGACATCCGGGATGCCTGTGCTGAATTCCTAGAGCGAAACCTTCACCCTTCTAACTGCCTTGGCATGTTGTTGCTGTCTGACGCCCACCAGTGCACCAAGCTGTCAGAGCTCTCCTGGGGCATGTGCCTCAGCAACTTCCCCGCCATCTGCAAGACAGAGGACTTCCTCCAACTGCCCAAAGATATGGTGGTGCAGCTTTTGTCACATGAGGAGCTAGAGACAGAAGATGAGAGACTGGTTTATGAAGCTGCCCTCAACTGGATCAACTATGACTTGGAAAAGAGACACTGTCACCTGCCAGAGCTCCTGAGAACGGTCCGCCTGGCCTTGCTGCCTGCCATCTTTCTCATGGAGAACGTATCTACGGAAGAGCTGATCAATGCCCAGGCCAAGAGCAAGGAGCTGGTGGACGAAGCTATCCGCTGTAAGCTGAAGATCCTGCAGAATGATGGTGTTGTTAACAGCCCATGTGCTCGACCAAGAAAAACCAGCCATGCGCTCTTTCTCCTGGGAGGGCAGACTTTTATGTGTGACAAGTTGTACCTGGTGGACCAGAAGGCCAAAGAGATCATCCCCAAAGCTGACATTCCCAGCCCCAGGAAGGAGTTCAGCGCCTGCGCCATCGGCTGTAAAGTGTACATCACTGGTGGAAGAGGCTCAGAGAACGGTGTGTCCAAAGACGTGTGGGTCTATGACACTGTCCACGAGGAATGGTCGAAGGCGGCACCCATGCTCATCGCCAGGTTCGGCCATGGCTCTGCAGAGCTGAAACACTGCCTCTACGTGGTAGGAGGTCACACCGCAGCAACCGGCTGCCTCCCGGCCTCTCCGTCTGTATCACTCAAACAGGTGGAACAGTTTGACCCAGTGGCGAACAAGTGGACCATGGTGGCTCCTTTGAGGGAGGGTGTGAGCAATGCAGCGGTGGTCAGCGTCAAGCTCAAGCTCTTTGCCTTTGGAGGAACCAGCGTCACCCACGACAAGCTGCCCAAGGTGCAGTGCTACGATCCGCAGGAGAACCGATGGACTGTGCCTGCCTCCTGCCCACAGCCGTGGCGCTACACAGCCGCTGCTGTGCTGGGAAATCAGATCTTTGTCATGGGTGGGGATACCGAGTTCTCAGCTTGCTCGGCTTATAAGTTCAGCAGTGAGAGCTACCAGTGGACTAAAGTGGGTGACGTGACAGCCAAGCGGATGAGCTGCCAGGCTGTGGCGTCGGGAAACAAACTGTATGTAGTGGGTGGGTACTTTGGCACACAGCGGTGTAAAACTCTGGACTGCTATGACCCCACGCTTGATGCTTGGAACAGCATCACTACTGTGCCATACTCACTCATTCCCACTGCTTTCGTCAGCACCTGGAAACATCTGCCTGCTTGAGCCCTAAAACCCTCTACCTGCACCCTTTCCATGAGGTGAGTCTGACCTCTCATATCACTTTGTCTGTCTGAAAAAGTAACTCCACTGATTTTCCACATCAAAGTTTGTTTACAGGTTTTAGGGAGTACTACTTCACATGTGAAAAAAAAAACGTTTAAAGCCTTCTGTGGGCCCAGAGGAAGCTGAGTAAAATCTGATAGATTTCCTCAAGTCATGTGTGTTGAGTCGGTGTTGGCTCGGCCTGAAGACTTGAAAACAAAAAAAAAATCTGGAGCAAGAAGTTAGTGAGCTTATTAGACATCTGTATCCTGCTCTTTATCTTTGTTTGAGTTGTATTGTGGGTAATGTAGATGCCAGGTATTGGCAAAGAAGAAGAATGATAGAATAAGACTTTCATCTTTTCCTTTAACCATCCTCCTTCATTCTTGTATTTATTTGTTTGGAAATTAATTGGACCCCAATCAACGTGGGATTTCAGTATCAGAACTTAAAATATATAACGATATATTGGCTGATATTCCTTTTTCACTTAACATAAACAAAATCATTTTGGCACTGATCCTTCTGATCTGGCAAAGACAGACAAAGATACTTACTGATTTTAAAGTTGATACAGATACAACAAAAAGATTTTACACTTGAATTAAGAAAGAGGAAGAGAGGAAGGAGCTCCATAGGGGTCGAGGTGGAGGGCTTTTGTGCGTTAGTTAAGTGAGTTATGTTGCTGAGCGGATGGGCTGACGGACAGAGAGGGTAATTGAAAGAGAATAGGATACTTTTATTGCCCCTGTGGGGGAAATCCTTCTAAGAGGGAAATGGGGGTCTGCCAATTAGACAAACCTCACACCGGCAAGCTGCAACACCCTGGCAAGGCTAATCCACTCTCAGTCGCCTTCCTTTGATGAGGTTATGGTCTTTACGCTGGGTGAGAGGGAGGCAGCCTGCAAGTCGCGCTGTGTTGGAAACCATTCATCATCAGTTACAAGTGGAGGTGACTGAGAGAAGTGGCAGGAGGGGAAGTGAGAATGGGAGAGAGAACGGTCAGCCCTCCCCCCTCCTCCTCAGCCTAGTCAGACGCACATCATCCTTGATAGTAGAGGTCTCGCTCTGAAAATTTACTGTTGAACTCGATAGTCTCTTCTACCTCCATCTATGTCTTCTTGGCCTCGTTCTAACCCTGCTCTCCTGCTCTGATGATAAACAGACCAGACGTATGTAGAGCACGGTTAGTCAGCTGGCAAACCTGATCTTTCTGCATGCTGCAGGCCCACGATCACATCACATCACACAACCCTTGCATCCTACACTGATGCACCCACACTACGGTTGTCAGGAATATCTATACTTTTTGCAGTAAGTGTGTTAAAAACAACACTATGCTATCATTCAGTAGTAGAAAGTATCGTTTTTACACTTGTTTTTGTAAGTTTTAAACTCTGATATCATGACAACTCTAACCCACACACATACCAATGCAGGCAGTCCTTTTCATTTTGCTGTATTTGTTGAAATGCCTGTAGGCCCTCAGCTCCTGAGAAAGTGAAGGAGAGAAGTAGAGTGACTCCCAAGCTGTCCAGCACAATCTCCTATCTGATAATGCCAGAAAGCATTTCAGAGCAGCTTCACTGATGTTTCTCCTCTCCACAGGATGAAACATTTTTTAAGACTTATTATTCCCTTTTCTTTTCAGTGACTCATCTCTGAAAAGCAGTGACTAGACTCAAGGTTTTAACTATCTCTAAGCCAGTGCCACACAGTGCTCAGTGAAGGATATAATCCCGCCACTAATGTAATACAGAATTTGTTTTCGGTGCGCCTGTCTGTCATGGAACCTACAGTCTACTCACTGAACACGGTGAAAAGACGAAATGTGGAGGAGCGGAAAGGAAGGCTGACTGTTTAGGAATGAAAGGGGGAAGGAAGTATGTTAGACCTCACAGAAGGAGATTGTAGCTGTGAGAGAAAAAAGAAGTTCTCTCTCAGTTTTTCCCAGAGGAACAATTCTAACTTGTCTGCGTTTCCTCCTTTTTAGATTTTTTTTTCTCCCCTGGAAAGCTTCCAGTAGGGCCTGGTGGTACTGACAAAATCAAATAACACAGCAGTTTTTCACTGACTTCCCTGATGCTGATAATGCAACCATACATTTCTTCAGATTTTTCTGTTATTTGCACATAAACTTTCAAGAGAAACTAATCTGATCACCAACTAAACCATTAACTGTTCACTTTGTTTCACAAGAAACACCTAATTGAAGTACAGCTATTAGGCCAGGAACAACTACATTGTGTCATACCATATCCATAAATTAGCCGATGTTTTCCAGGTAATCCAAGAATAGGCCTGTGACTAAATGAAACAATGTAGCATCTCAACAAATGAGTCAGCCTCTGCATATGCACTTCAGTCTCAAGTAACATGATCAGCTTCATCTGGTTTCCAATTCCCATGGCAGTTTCAGTGACAGTTGAAATGGTTTTCTGTAACAAGAAAGAGGCACGGTGTATGGCATGTGCAGAGTGTTATGGAAACAAAGCAAGAGCTAGCATTTAGTTTAAATGCACCGGTGGCAGTGTAGAAGTAAAGTGCTACTTTGATTAACAAATTCATAAACGTAGTTACCTGATTCCTAACTTAGCTTGTCCTCTGGAGATGATCATTACAACCTGAATGCAGATTGAGGCTTCTTTAGCAAGACGTTTCTCTTCTAACCAAATTGCTACCAGGTAAAAAGTGCTCTTCGGGGTTTACTTATTCACTAAACTGCAAGACAAGACAAAGACCCACCTCGGAAGAGATAACTGATGATATTACATTCACGTTTGACACATAGAGGGCTGCCAAGCCTGTAACCATCTGTGCCGCACAGATAAGTACATATTAAGTAATAGCTTTAAAAATGGAAAGGTCAAAGTGAAATTCTGCAAGTAAAACACACTCAGATTTGAAAAGTGTAGTGGGCTGAGGGGGAGAGAAGACGCTTGACGAAGACCAGACTGTACTGAGGAAAGAGAGTGGGTGGAATTACCAAATCTATTAGTCCAGCAGCAGATACAGAGCGCTTACATCAGTGCTCATTTTTCAATGTAATGTAATAAAGTAGCTCGCTAAATTCTAGTTTTAAATATTTATTCAGACTGTGTCAGAGGCGTATTTATTAATTTCTATGGTGGTCATTGAGGATGCAGTTTGTGCTTGTGTTGTATTAGATCAGAGGGAATAAATAAAATGCAGTTAACATCACAACAAATAAGGGCCTCAAAAGAGTTGAATCACAGAACTATTGCATTGCATTCTCATTTCATCCACCCTCTGAACACCGCCAGCTATTTAAAGAGAGAAAAACACTGCATGAACTAAACTTTATCTCAAGGTTGTGAGGTGATCCGGGAGCTTTATGCCTGAGCTTTGTTTTCCTGCATGTGTTATATTTTCAGTTTTTAAACTTCCTTTGTACTTTTAATAATTAAAAAGTCACCTTTAAACTGTTGAGCGTTGTTTGCTTTCAGGCATCTTCACACATCTTATTACCTTGTTTAATGAGCTATTCTTTTTCTCCTCCCCAGATATCCCTGTTTTGCATCATCTACTGGACTCCAACTGTGAAGAAGCACACATCATCTTCCTCTGAAAAGAGACACTGAGCAGTGATGTACAGACACCCGCATTCATCTTGATGTCGCAAAGATGCAGAACCAGAAACACAGTACAGCTGGACACTTTACCGGAATGATGTCATCTCTCATTTCTGAGAAGTAAAGCTGAGACATGCAGTGCAGTCGCTCATGCAAATAAACCAAACAAACCGCTGCTTGTTATATGAGGCGCAAACTCCAACCTTGTGTACGTCTGGCATATCAGTGCACAACTTACATCACACAACCTGCATTCTTCCCATTTAGTCATGATGGCTTGTGAGGATCTGTATTAATGTTTTTTCTCTATGATAAATAAGAAGAAAAAAAAAACTCTTTTCATGGAGACTACAGTGTATAGCATGATGGATGTTCTACTTAGATTGAGGGAGGGAGAAAGCAATGATCGGTGTGCCAAAGAACAGAACTCAGTTTGACTGAGTACAGTTGATTTATAAAAGGCACAATGAAGGAGCAAATCTCCCCCTTCTCTCTTCTAATAAGCTCTTTTGTTTGACCCCTTGTATTCTTTTTTTTCCCCCTCTTCTTTCAAAGACGTGCTTCTAGCAGCTCTGACACAGAAACAGACCTTTGAGTGTTCCTCTTATGAAAGCTTTGGCAGTTTGCTGTCACTGCAAGCCACGAGGTGTTGACGACCAGCACCAGCTGAGGTCGAGGAGGATTGAGGGGGGGATCTGTGCGTGGCAAGGGATGGGTTGAGGTGCCTCGGGGTCGTGACCTTACATGTTTGCTGTTTTGCAGCTAGGCATTAACGCCTGCTGAGCGCCGGTTAACTAAGCCACTGTACACAGGACCTGTATTCAGTGTCTGGATTCAACACTGATGCATTCAGCTGTACATTTAATGCCGCAAAAGACCGGCTGTGCTTCTGTTATTCTGATAAAAGCACGCTTGCTGAGTCATAGCTGAACCCTTTTTAGAGCATGTCCACTCATAGTGATTCAGTAAAACTGGCATGAACTCTTCTCTGTGGTCACAGAAATCTTGTCACCTTAACCTAAACTGAGAATTAATCAGTTTCTTGTTAGACTTGCTGCAATGTAGTCTTAATTTATATGACAATGATTACTCTGTTATGTTAATATGTTTAATCCTATTTATTTCTTCTCTGCCTGCATTCTCATGTGAATGTATGTTTGGGTTATGTCATGCATGGCCAGGTGTTGTGTTTTATTTTGATCTCAGTTGGGCTGCATTTTGCACAGTTCAGTCTTTCCCAGGAGGAGCTTGTTCTTTTAAAAGAGACAGAGGTGCACCTCTCCCAGGGTTTTCATTTATGTATGCATTTAGAGTATGGATGGAAGAGGATGTACGGCTCAGATTACTGATGGTGTGATGCAGTTTAGGCCACAGGGTCGCTGCCCAGATAAGAAGACTGAATTGGGTTGAAAGAAATATTCACTTTACTTCTGATTGATTCTTTGTAAGTCCAAACCTGTCTTAAATCGTCCTGTCCGGGGGCCCAAACTCTACAAACAAAACGGGATATGAACCATAAACAAAAATAAGACTGCTGGAACAATGCAGTATGTGCCCCAAGTAACTATCAGGGATGTCACAGAGTAACCCTGAGATGGTTAAGAATGTGACCGTCTTTGCAGCTGTCCTTGGGACAGCTGGAGGACCGTTACATGTGCTAACTTGGCTCCCCAGGGTGTGAACCCGCAGTCTTCTTCACAAATAGGTTGAGAAAGAGTTGAATCCAGTAAGCTGTGCATTGATAAGGGCAGACACCGCAGTGCTTTTCACCATCGTGTCAATGATGCACGTAAAAAAAAAAAAAAAGAAGAAGAAAACAAGCAAGTTCCTAAAGACCAAAAAGAGAGAATGTCTTAAACACTTGCATATGAAATACTTGGTAACGCTAATCAGTGTTTTTGTCTGTATGTCTGTCTAGGTGACCTAAACATTGACGTTTTGCAATTGAATATTAATGATATCATTGAATTTCAATGTAAGAGGTAATGTTTTGGTGGAATATGTACATATTTTTTCACATGTCCTTCTTCATTTATTCATAAAACATATAAAATCTGTGGGGATCAATCCGTAAACAGCTCTGCAAATTCCTGCTCAGCTCCTTAGGCCACCTAAAACTCCATCCTTTCATAGGCAATTTCAGGACTTCTCCGGAGACCCTTGTGGCTCCGTAATGTTGACCTCCTCCGACCACTGAACACAGAGCCTCTTGGCCCCACCAATCAGATAAGAGCATTTCTTTCCCATAGAACACAAGTTTCCCTGGCAACAGCAAGTAATGAATGCCCCTTCAATTTGCACCTAATTGCTGAGTGGCATTTCCCATTTCTACTCTTGTTCTCCTCTTATCCTCTGTTTTATCTGGAAATCCAGCTGGCTCACATTGGAGAACAGTATCTTGCTTCACATAATGATGTAAATTAGACAGAGAGAAAAAAAAAACACTGTCACTGTGCATCAGTTTCATTTTTTGTCATGTAAGAGTTTAATTTCTATTTTTTATGGCATTATTTTGTACATGTGATTTTTTTCACAATGTGAAATTCATGGCTAATAAACATAAGAGTTTTTTCCTCTTGACTGTAAAGCTTTGTGTCTTTGTCTTCATTGTGGAGATCATTTGTCTGGGTGCATGTATTAATGTAATAGTGCAGATTTAGGAGGGAAAAGCAGTTTCAGCGCAGAATAGGGCTGCTTTCTCATTACTGCATGTTTCGCATATTTAGGCAGCTTTGGAGTGAATACAGCAGCCAAAGTGTCTTGAGGTATTTAAGGCAGTATATCATGCGTACAGCTTTTGTTCTGTGGAGGAGGGACTGAAATCATCTTATCTATGCCTCTGGCTTCTAAGCTTCCTGCACAAAAACAGGCGAAACACAGCCAGATACTTTCCCTTTCTCTGTCAAGTCACCTTGGCAACGGCAACCTTTATCTGCAAACTGTGGGGGCTGGAGGAGAACATGAAATCTTAAAAAGCACCTCTCTCTACCCCCCCACCCCTTTCCTCCCTCCTTCCCTCCCCGGCCTGCCTCCCCTCTCACTTCCTACACCCCCCTCTCACACTTTTCATCAGCGAAATGCATTGCAAAGCGGGCTCGCCAGTTGTGCGTTCCCTGGTTTGTAACAAGTCTAACATCCCATTAGTGAGTGACTGCAGAGCACACTGCCTCTCGCTGCATTCCTCTAACTCCGAGGAGTCCAGATCTGCTCACTGTTTACATTCTTCACCCTGACGCGACTCCTGACCGGTGACATGAGGCTGAGAAACACCAGTTTTTCTGGATCCTGACCCCCATGCATTCACAAACAAAACCCATATACCGGAGGAAGGGGGGCTTGAGAAATAAACAAGCATTGTTTTGACTTTCACAATACATGCTGACATGCTGTAACAAGCTGTTAAATATCTTATCTGCATTATTTTAAGATTGTTTCAAGAGATGAGATCTTTCTAAAGCTCTCTCTGGCTCAGAACCAGTAAAGAAAGAAAAAGGGAGTCGATATTCAAGGTAAAATGTGGGAGCTCTGTGTGTGGGAGGCCCCTCAGTGCACCCTGTGTGATCCAACAGTCCCCCCATTAATCAAGACAGGAAGTTGAATTTCCTGTCCGCCAGGAAGTAGGCCCCCCCCCATCCAGAACATACTGCTGATGGCTCAACCCTTCAACACTGTGAATCCTTTGGGTCCTGTTAGCTTATGCAGAGCTTGGCTGAACAGACTAAAGTCTAGTATTTTTGTGTGGGCACTCTGTATGTGTGGCCGAGTGTGATAAAAACAATGTACCTACATGTCACCGTTGCCTGGCAACATAGGCATTAGCTGGGGCTAAGTCATGCAAGCTTGTGCATGCACACACACACACACACACACACACATACACACACACACACACACACACACACACACACACACACACACACACATGCAGAGATTGCAGACAGAGATGTTTTCCAATAAATTTGAAACCTGTGTATTAGTTGTGCATGTTCTTAAACTACAGCATGTCAATGATTGAGAATAAAGATCTACATACTAAGATTAATTACAAAATATTAACTTAATGCTTTTATTATGTTATTCAACAACTTTTATGGTGGTGAGCATTAACAGTATGCTTGAACAATGATTCCAGAACAAATGTTAGAGGATAAGTCTGGTGTTATTCTATGTTTTTCTCACAATCAACATATCCTCAAAAGACCAAACCCAACAATTTGTTAGTCCGTCTCTCAATACATACACTCTTTTCTCTGCCTGTGGCACTTGGCACCAAGCCTATTGGTTCCCACTGAAGATGTAAATTTGTACGTAAATAGTGCATTTAATGGGGACTATTTTCAACAGTGGATTAATACATAATTGGGGCTCTGATGAGTATTTTAGGCTGCAGGATGGTGAATGATGGATTGAGTCAAAATAAACGACAGTGCTAGTGTTTATGGTAAAGGAACATGACTCATAGAGGTCTTTTTGGAAAATAATGGAGCTCTATAGCACAGAAGAATAAACTACATCTGACTAACAGCTCCCTGCAGACACAGAGCAGTTTTTGCAAGAAAAAATACATGCACTCGCAGGAAACATGAAAACCATGTATCGAATCCAACCAAATCATACACAATATTTTGACTCTGAAGCAAACTAATGTATACCTTTTTCCCTACAAACGTTTTTCTTTGGTAAAATTGCCATTTTGACCTCATTCTCAAAATCTCAACTCAGTATTGGTTGTAATACTCTGTACTGTATAGACAGTACTTATTAGCAATATCAGTTCTTTGGTTTTGGTATTTTCAGTAACAGAAATATAGAATATTGCCAAGCAATCATTAAGCAGCCTCAAACTGCTGAATACATATTTAGATATTTGGCTACTTGTGATGATTGTGCAAAATGAAAATATTAAATATTTGTAATTAGAGTGTGACTCTCTCCCTGAGGATTTTCATCAGGTGGGTGGAGGTGCAGCCAGGTTGATACAACGCTGAGGAAGCCTGGTGAGCTCCTGAGCCTTCGCCCACCCATAAAAAAATATTCATACTATGCAGGGTGGAGCTGTTTTAAACCATTCCAGACACACTGAAACACAGTGATCATGTCAGGGATGTTTTCAAAATGAGAGAACCGTCCACTGAGCTGTGCTCGCTTTGACCTCTGAGTTACATCAGCATTCAGACAGGCAGCTGAGGACTAATCTGCCTCAGGCAAGGGGACTCTGTCAGGGGCCAGTGTGTCACTGTCAAGAGTCCTGAAGTGAAATTTAAAGTGAAAATCTTCTTATGGCGGAGTTAAGTAGTTTTTTTTTCACTTTAAATTTGAAATGTCCTGTCAGTTTTTGATGCTACTTCCTGTTTCCACCAGAGCACATTTCTCATAACACCAGCTTTGCCTTACAAACATGATATCACAATTACTTCTATTCTAGCATTAAAGAATATGTTATAGAGGTAATATCTGACACTTTTGCTCTTGAAAATGATCCAAATGTTCCAAGCTCATTTTTGCTTTAAAATGACAACTTTAAAGAAAGTTTACTTCCAAAAGCCCTGCAGCTGATCCTGCTTATCTGAACCACAAGGCAGACTCAGGAGATAACAAACTGAGGAGAAAAATAGCATCTGCTGGACTGCGAATGAAAGAGCCACGCGAGGCTCAGATCACACAAAGATTTTCAAAACCGCTTCCTTATCGGAGCTTCCATTTAACCTGCAGTGTGATACAGAGAGATGTCGGCCTGGCTGACTTACTATTGTTTGTTTCCAGTAGCTCAAATTTCTTTTTCATCTTTTATGTTTTTAAACATTGTGCATGACTTCATTAGTCCTCCATTTATCCTCCACAGCATGCTCCCTTCCCCCTGCGTTATCGTGAGAAGGCTGAATGAAAATGGATGAGAGGTAATTAAGTCTAAGGAGGCCTGCTCAGATGCACAATGGCCCCTCTCTTTCTCTTTTCATTTTTTGCCCGAGCCTTTGTCTCTCACTTGTGTCATTACTTTAGCCTCTTTTCCCTGGATAATCCCCCTGACCCCCATCTTTAAAATTTGTGGCTATCTCAGGAAAGATACCCTGCTGATTGGGTTGCTTTGCAGCCACAAGCTAATTTACTGCTTGAACATCACCTGAAGTGATTTCCCATCAGATGAGGACATTTAGGGAAGCGCTGTAATTAATGGAGCACTGGGGAGCAACAAATATGTGACTGACCTTGACTACTTTCCTCTAGACTGATTTGGGAAGAACTGCACAGACTTTTAAAGGCAACAAACTTAAAAAGGAATAATATGACCTTTTCTCGCTTTCTTGCTGAGAATTGAGGAGATTAACACCACTCCTGTGTCTGTGCAATGAATATGAAGCTGCAAGCAAATGTGTTATGTTAGAGAGGCGCTAGCTGCTTCCCCTTGTTTTCAGTGTTTGTGCTAAGCTAAGCTATCTGTTTGCTGGCTGTAGCTCCATATTTACTATACAAACATGAGAGTGGTATCAATGTTCTTATCTAACCCTCAGCAAAAAACAGCACTGTTTCTTAGAAATTATGTTTACAATTAATTCTTAAAAGCAAATACCTACCTTATTCCACCAGTAAGTATAATGAGGGAATTTATATGTTAAATGTTCATTCTGTCTTTCATTTATTTTACTACAATATTTAATTACAGTAATTAACCAGCTTTATGGTTATATTTAGACATTCATAGTCTTGGTTTATTACAGAACAAGTCTAAAGGCCGATCCGCATTTTAGACATCACTCATGGAATAAAGATAAGATTTAAACTACATTGGGCCAGAGATATGGTAACATGAACTTCATCACAGGGCTAACACTGAAAAGGCCCGTGCCAGCTAATGGATTCAACCCAGGAACCTACTTCCTGTGAGGTGACACTGCAAAAATGTGCTGCCCTAGAAATGTGCCAGTCCACACTGGGAAATGAAAATCAATGAATCTATAAATAAAAACAATGCTAATTTCTTCCTGTGGAGTCTACATGAAAACTGTTTTTGTCCAGTTAATTTCAGCTGGCGAGACAGTTTAGCTGGACACTGTGTGAACACTTCAATGACATTTACACAGTATACTCATGTCTGATGCAGATTCCCAGTAAGAGTTGCCAGTTAGCTGCTCCCTTAAGCTGAACAGCGAGGCTTTGGTCGGCATGCTAACATGCACACAATGACGATGCTCAGCAGGTCGATGACGCTTCACCATCTTAGTTTTGTGTGTTAGCATGCTAGCATTTTGTGATTTGCACTAAGGATCTAAGCGCCAGAGATAAGAAGACTGATGTGTTTGGCTCAAGACCTGCGTGTTGCAACTATCCTGAAAATCTGCTCTCGTTTTTTCTGACAGCTGCAGATTTATGAGCCTGTGAATCAAAATACCATTTCACCCTTTGGATATCCTACATCTTTATCAGGCTTCTTCATGTTGATAAGATGTGTTTGGGGGTCATTAGTACATACTTATTAACCGCTTAGGGATGCTTTTAAGGCCACTTAGCTTACCTCAGCAATCTCAGGCTTATCTCATTGCTGAAAACCACAGAAAGATGAAACGCTGCACGACTTCATAAGGTAGATGTAATAACAGTTTGGGGTGAGTCACTGCAGGCAGTGTGCTCATAACATTGTTTACGTTCTCTTTGAAATTGGGTTGTTGGGTCTTTTAATCAGTGTGGCTCAAAGGCATTTTGCTCTGCAATTTCTGCTGTTATATGGATTTTCACTCGGGTGTGGTTTGAGGTTGGGTAAGGAAAGAGGGAGGTGGAGGAGGCTCTCTGCGGTTTAGGTGGGATGATGGGGTAAACTCGCTGCACTTTAAAGTAGCATAGCTCGGGTGAAGTCTGTTACACAGTAAACATTATTCTCTCGTGACGTGAATGGGAAGCCAAAACAATCAATTAACTCCAGTCTTCTAATTAAGGAAGGGAATTCACAAGAGAGGTGGCGGTTGTAAGTGCGCACCGTTATCTTCTTTCATTCCTCGTCAGCTGCCCTTTTCAAACAGACAACAGAGGGAACTAGTATGATACTACGTCAGTGTTGACCTATATCATTCTGACAAGATGTACGCTTAGAGATCCTTCAAAATAATCAGCGTGGAAAGAGTATTCAGAGCATTTATTCAGGTAGAAGTGCAAATGCAACAATTTCAAAATATTCCACTATATGTTCTGCATTCAAAATTTAATTTGAGCAAAGGTAGAGCTTTATTAACAAACTGCTAATTAAAGTAGTAAAGTTTAGATGACAGATACTGAGGCAACAAGCTGCTGTAGCTGGTCAAGTTGTCCGGTGGTTCTTGACCTCAGGGGTCAAAAGGGTCACGAGATAAATCGGAGGGGTCGTGGGATGATTCATGGAATTTGTATTCATTTTTAAGCCCATCATCTAACTCCTCTGCCTTACACAGACAGCTTCTATCATTCTGATTCTACACTGATTTAAAATATATTGCCTCTGTTTACCCACTCTCTGTGCCATCTTATGCTATAACTTTGGGCTCCAGGTCGAGAGAAGTGCACAATGCTTTACAGCACTAAGTTACAGACCAGCAAAAAATTCATTGATTTTGGTGAAACTGCATCATAGACAGAAAGCTTTACTTGTTCTTTAAAGTAAGTTTGCTGCTAAGCTAGTTGGCTCAGTTGGTATTTACACCACAAGGAAAGGTACTTTGGACTGCCAGGAGGAAGACGTTTTTGTCTTTTGTCTTTCTTTCTTTTCTTTTCTTTTCTTTTCTTTTTGTTTTTCATTTCTTTATTTTTTTTGATGAATTATTTTATGGCTAGTTATTCAAATTAAATCATTGGAGACATATTTCTTTGGAGGAACTGTTAACAAGTCATAGACAACCAAAATGCGACAAGGGGACCCCAAATAGTCACCACTTTTTTGTAAGTTCACGAGCCAAAAAGGTTTTGTAGCAAAGCATTCTGTTTATTGTATTTTGCAATGTATTTTTATATGTGTAATATTCAATATTATATATGATATTATACTTGAGTAAATGTAGTTACTTACCATCACTGAAAATATTAGGTTGACTTCTAACTGTCTTACAAGTCTAGATTGCTTCAATTTTTCAGAGATCCCACAAATAATGAGAAGTAAGAGAGCTGATCCAAAGTCTTTATTACCCATCATGCTCAGCAGAGTGACCCTCCCTGATCCCCTGAAACTACCTGTCAAATAAAGGTCAGCTCTGCCCTTAGTCTGACAGACATGTCTGTACAAACAACTCCAGGCTAAGACCTCAATCTACAAACCAAAACAGCCTCACTGAGGAGGAAAAAAAAAAGAAGAAAACAATAAAAAGTAGCTGCCTGGAAAGCCTGTGTTTACCGAGGCATGCTTACAACGAGGCTGATAAATGAATGTGTGCTGATGTAAGGTAGCCTCGCCGCAGCTAATGAATGAGCGTGAGCATGTGCAGAACTCCAATTTCTCAGGCATTTTTATAAGCACTTGAAGTCAGACTGTGGTTTCTTGTTGCATTGCTCGCTCTCTTTCATCAATTAGGAGAGCCTCCTTAACTAAACGCCGAGCTTTAAGATGGAAGAGAGGTGAGGCTGGGACACCAGTAGGTGGGGAGGAAGGAGGATTAGGAAGCCCACTGAGTTTGTAATTAGCAGAGTAATGCGGGATTTTAACTGTTTTATCCTTCGCCTGCCCCCCCCCCGTGGCAGGTTGTTATCTGTGCCTTAGAGGGATTTCATTGGCTTCCACTGACCCCCTGATGGGCGCTCTGGAGCTGTATCTCAGGCCCTGACAGTGGGGGACCCCTAAACTTTTAGTATTAATCACACAAAAGGATTCCTTGCCTGACTCAGGCATGTGGTCTCCATTGGGGTCTCAGCAAGCATGAGCGAAGATGAAAGCCTGCCTCTCTTTCCTGCTCCGAATGTGTTGTGCACACGCCAACTCCGCTGATGAGTGTCCGCTTTTGTTCTGCACTGGACCACACACACACACACACACACACACACACATATAAACACAGCAAACCACACAAGCGCATGAACACACTTCCAAACACCCACAGACACACTCAGTTTAGCCGCAGTCACTCAGACACCCGGTCCCCCAATGTGCTGTGAAAACTTTTCAAAACACCCAAAGCTCTGCGTCAGAAACGATGAAAAGTGCCTGACATTTCAGAAGAGCTTTATCGTGCTGGATTCACTGGTGGCTTTAGTGACCACATCAAACTTTGGGTCTCCTTTGCAGATGTTTTCATGTAGACTGAGAGAAGGAGATGGAAATGGGGCTTATATTTGTGCTGTCATCACTGCTGAAAAAAGGGATTTACATGAAAAAGCCATCTTTTCAGAGAAGAGCAGCAGCAGCAGCAGCCAAGTCGCTCTCAGATGTACGACACATTGGAGAAATTTAAACCATTCAAGTGATCCCAAGAGGATTGAGTTTCCCATTTCCCTTTTTTTTTTCATTAGATTTCCTAATCTCACTTTTTAGCACGAATACTGGGAATATCATAAAATGCATTCATGATTTTTGAATTTATTTCATTTTTATTCAGATTTTAATGAATCTGGTAGAGCAGATGTGTATTCCAACAAAGCAGATCCACATATGGAATATGTTAGGGGAAATTACTGGTTAAGCTACTCTTTGCAAGCCACCTGCGTACAGTCTGGAAGGACCACAACAATGGAAGAAGAGAGCAAACAGACCCACCTTAAGGAAAACAAAGTGAAATATTCAACTTCATCAGTTATCAGAGCTCTGGTTGAAAATGCACAGGATTTTTATTGCTGCTAATCAGTGTACTGTGTCATGTATAGTGGCAAAGGGTTAGCTACGAAGCAGTCTGGAAGCAGAGCAGATCCAAATACAAGTCCTCCAGTGACTGGTTTAGCCACAGTCTACTTTTTATGAGGGCAGTAATTATAATTGGCCCATGCCGGCTACTTCTCAATCCTCAGACCTTGTCATCTTAATCTCTGCTAATCCTCCTTTGTGTTTGCAGAAATTAGTTTGTGAAGTGGGCTCAATCTAGGTCAATCCTTTGGGCACTTTGGTAAGAGTCTGACAGGGTTCATGTGAGTGTGTGTGTGTGTGTGCGTGTGTGTGTTTGTTTGAGTCCCCCATGTGACAGATTTGATGGGAGGCTGCAAGGAGGGAGGACCGTGCATGGGTGCAGTGGTGGGCACTGGGTTGGGCAAACACCTATTATCACCATTTTAATTGGAGATTAGTGGGAGGATTTAGCTGCAGAGTCTGCAGGGAGGCAGACGGACGGCAGTAGGTGCTGGCACCACTCTCAGTGGGGACGACTCTGTGTACCATATATAAGCCTGCAAATCTTTTCAGGCCCAATGCAGAGAAAAACAAATAAGAAGAGAATCTATTTGGGGAGATGCTCAAGAGACTCTTCTTCTTTCTCCATCTCAAAACTCAGACAAGATAGAATGACATGACAATTTCAATTTTGGTAGAAAATGAGTTTTCCCTTTGACAAAGTCACAGGCAATATCTTTCATTGGATTCCCGCGGTGGTAAAGACAGCGGGTCAGATCATGAGCGGAAAAATAATACTGATTGAAAAATGGCCAGCAGAGAGAAGTGAGACACATTCGTGACAATATTGGGGAAAGGGGAGTGCAATATTTTAAGCATTTATATTATACTGACAGAACAAGTCCACCTGCCCAGTAACAGATTGGAAAGGAATAGTTGTGGTTAACTTGTAAAACTGTGCTAAGAAATAGTCTGGCATGTTAGCCCCCGTAAAACCGCAAATTGTTGCTTTTACAACACTTTGGTTTTTGTGTTAAACAAAAGCGATACAACGTGTTAATTAATGAGCTTTAGTGGTGCTCGTAGGCAAATTTTGTTACCTTTGGACAGAGCCAGGCTTCTCCCTGTTTCAAGACTTTGTGCTAAGCTAACTGCCTGCTAGCACTAAGTTCATATTAACTATAGTGGTTTCAGTGAACTCATCTAACTCTTGCGTGTTGATAAGCATATTTCCCTTTAAGAGAAGCTGTCTCATGAATTCTGCATGTAAAGTCAAAGGCTGTGAATTATAACTCCACCTGCATTAATTTGCCCAGTTTCTACTCCAACTAACAAACCAAAGATTAAGACTAAAGTGACACCGAGCAGTCGCTTGAACTCCCTATCTGAGACCAAGCACACACAGGCTGAATCAGCAGCCATAGTGCAAGTGCTAATTGATAAGAGTTTTTTTTTTATTTCTGTTATCTCATAAGTACAGCACCTTCGGGCGTTACCTTGTGACAACTGTCATATGGTTCCAAGGTGAAAAGTGGTCCTTTTAAAGTCTGTTTAATCTCGCATGTTTAAATTGCTGAAGTGCACTGCCATAAACATGAGGGGATATAACCTTGGCCAGAGTGTGTTGGAGTGTGATAACACACATGGCCCTCAGTGCTAATGGCTAATAGGCAGGAGAGCTGAGGGGGATTTAATGTGATATACTCTCGATGAACAGGGTTAATGTGCTTGAAAGTATGTCTTTTTTATCTTGCTTATTTTGCTCTTTTCCCACAAATGTCTCTTCTCCGGGGCTCTTTCCACCTCCGTGCGTCTCATTTCTCACTGTCCTCCCAGTGTGTCTCAACTCTATTTTCCTGATGTTTGATAGGTAGGAAGCTCATGAAATGAGTTCAACACACCACTGGTTGAGGCAGATTTTGAACACTACTCTAAATGTGCATTATTTAAAGTTTAGATGTCTCATATTCGTAGGCTAAATAAGAAGCTACAGCCAGCAGAAGATTAGCTTAGTTTAGCTTAGCATAAAGACTGGGCATGGGGTTATCCAAGGGGGTTAATCCTCACAAAACCTGAAGTACAAGTGTGTAGGATTTAGTGGCAAAGTGTTGAGGTTGCGACCAACTGAATAGCCCCTACCTCACCCTTCCTTTCCAAGCATGTTGGGTAAATTACATAAACACAAAAGGCCCTATCTAGATCCAGTGTGGTTCTGGGCTACTGTAGAAACATTGCAGTGCAACATGGTGGATTCAATGGATAGGACTGGATTCAATGATACACATGCTAATGAAAATATAATTATGCATATCATATTCCATTTCTGCTATAAATAGACCCCCCCCTCTCACACACTGGACCTTTAAGCCTTGATCATACTTCTGTACAAACAGGGGCAACCAGTGGAGGTAAAAGCCCGGCCTGTAAAACTCTGTACAGCCGCGACTTTCCCTGCAGTTTCCAATCTCTCTGCTAAGCTATAAGCTAAGATAATTAGCCACTGGCTGTATCTTTATTTTTAGTGTCCATATGAGTTCTACTGATCTTCACTGTTGGCAAGAAAATGAATAAGCACATTTCCCCAAATGTCAAACTATTGCTGGTAAGTTGCATGAATTCCCCCTGGTGAAAAAGGACATTGTCTTCACAGCCTCATGTGTTCGTTGCAGTGGGAGTCAGGGGAATGCAAGTAATTTAAGATTTTTTTTCATATATATTAGCTGCAGTATGAGGAAATCCCTGTATAACACCTTACCCTGCAGTTCTCATCCTACCCAAAAGCTTCACACCCATTAATCCTCAGCCGTTAGAAACTAGAGCATCTTATATCAAACAGTGAAGGGCTGCGAGGCAGAAGAAGTTTTAAAGTGCAAGTGAAAATCTCCTTAGTAGTCACTAAATGCGTTGGCCCATTTGCAAATCATCTCCCCGACAGTTTGTGGTTGGTTTTGCATTTCATTTGACTTATTTGACTCTTGTATTCCTGCGCTCACTGTTAAGCATTTCAGAGTTGTACTTTATCAGTTTCACAGAAACAAAATACAGATTAAACATAAGGAGCAACCGTCTTTCTTTCACTGTGCATTTTTACTTTATCAATCTCAAACTCTGACGTTGCCTCTGTCTTTCTTACTCATTTACATTCACACTGACCCACTTTTCACCTCTCAACTCTTCCTGACTTTTGTATGAGAGAAGCAGAAGCGGCAGCCAAAATTCTCCATCCATCAGATCACATGCAGGGAGCACGTACAATTCCACTCCCTCATGACTAATCAGCTGGAACAGTTTTTCTTCCTAAAACACCGCACACAACCCTCTCCCACTGACTGCGAACTCTTGACTTTACCTCACAATATGCCCGCCATCTGGAACTGACCCATTGAAATACGTACACCGATTTAGCATTACACTCCCAAAACACTGTCAGAGTCAATATGGATGATGGTCGAGAAGTTTGTTTAAAAAATATCAGCACTGATACAGAGAAGCAGTGATATCATCTTGTTTAATTCAAAACAGTCTTATTTGTTACAAAACACATGGTGCCTACATTACCCACAATGCAACTCAAACAGCAAACAGCTCGATCTGAGGTTTGGGGTGATTTATGCTGATAATGGCTAATGTAGCCTCAAGGCACTAGGCTACAGAAATCTGGTAATTAAGCTCATCATCATATGAGGCAATCAAATTTTGTGCAGCTCCCGCAAGAGACTTTATGCAACTTTCACAAGTTCCATTCATCTAACAACTGTTAATTGACTAATATTGCAAAGAAATCTCATTTAAACCTGACAAATTAGTCCAATTTACTCCATCATGATAAAACCAATAGTTTTGATTCAACTGACAGAAAATTAGTCCACAACAATTTTTACTGACTGGATAATTCATTCAGTCATTCATAAAGCCAAAACCTCAAACACAATTTTAAACTTAAGATGGATATCTTTCCTTGTTGGACTGTTATTCATACAAAGCAAGCAATTTAAAGACCTTGGAAACTACATGGTACATTTTTTTTTTTTACTATTTTCTGATCTTTCACTAAAACATTAAAATAGATTTTCAAGGGTGTCTCTAAACCACATCTCAGTTTTCAGCCGCTGATGGAGTTTGCTCAGTCGATGTTACCATGACAACTGAGCATGCTCCTCCAGCTGACGAAGGCCATGAGATGAGACTGAAACCTCAAGAATACTGTAACTGGACGAGTGAGTGAAACCACTTTCAGACTCCTATTAATTAATTCATTATTCTATTTTAATTATCAAATTAATAACCATTAGTTGAAACTCAAAATGTTGTACCATCATAATACCATGATGAAATCAGGTAGCATGATTTTTCATCCCCTCATATTTTTCCACAGTACTTTAATATTTCATAATATTAGATTTCTTTTCCTCCTTTCCTCTTCTATCCTCTCCTCTCCTCTTATATCCATTAGCCAGCTCTAAGTAATGCTGACCTGCTGACAGAGCCACCACTTTGGCTCGGGTCCAGTCCAAATGAGCCCACTTTGGCCCCTGTTCCAGCATGGATGGCTCTGCACTGGCACTGGTCCATTTGTGATGGAGCAGGTTCACTACCTTCGCGATCACTCAAGGTCACTGCTCAATACTCACATTTCTGTCCCCTGAGGCAGGTCATGTACTGCGCTTTCTTTTTTCTTTCCCTGCGTCTGACCATAGAGAGAATTGAATCTTTTTTCAGTGTCATTAAACGTCCTGGAGCCAAAGAAGGCTGACATTCTTGTGGGTTTTATCTTCAGGTTGTGACGCCAGTTTGATTTGGTAGGGTTGTGTTGTGAGCATCTGTTATCCCGGAATGCCCCTGGGGCTCTCGGTCACTCTCTGTGAAATGACACTGGAATGTTAATTGACTTAGAAATCACTAGGTGTTTTTCAGCTCTAGTGACCTAGAGACATATACAGAATGCAGTATCTATAGATTGACTATATTGCAGTTTTATTTATCAGTGAACAATGACCAATAGAAAACTCAAATATAATATTTACTAAATCTACTAAAACATCCAATTAATTAATTACACAAATAACTGCACGTCCTCTTAATCTGGCAATTTAAGATTTAGCCATATAATGCAAACAATAATGTAGAGACCTTATGGAAATAGGCTTAGTTTGTCTGCTTGTAGCTTGTTTGTAAGCCTATTCAGTCCTACTAAAGACAAAAAGTATAAAAATTGCTCGCAAATATATACTTTCATTTAAAAAATGCTCAGTTCCCCAAACATCTGTGCACTGTAGCTTTTATCAAATGTTACTCAAACAGGAGAAAACTGTATATTTGTTGGGAACTATTTTCAAAGGCGGATTAATTAAATTAAACACATTTGTTGCTGTAGAGAATATTTACAACACCAGAATGGTGAGAGTGGGATTGATTTTCAAATAGACTACAGTGCCCATGTTCATCTTAATGATGTAATATGTCAACCAGTGCGAACAGCGTGGCTCATTATGTGTTTTTATTAACAGCTTGGTCTGCTGCAGTATAAAAGACCTGTAGCTAGCTAACCAGCAACACTAGAAAACAGAGAGTTAACTAACACAGCATCAAATAATTTATGCCCAATTACAAATGCTTCACCACACAGTGCAATTTTGGCATTCCTACCACTTTAAGACTCTCCCCCACCAGTGTTTTTCTTTTTTTCCTCATGAATCTATTGTTCAGAGTGTGTCAAAGAGCTGTCGATCCAATTCAATAGTGATTTTTGTTGCTGCAGTTTGTTCTTGATTGATTGCAGCATGAGCCGTTGATTGTATTGTCCTAGCTCTCAGACTTTATTTAGAGGTTTAGTAAGGAGTGCCTCCTCCAGACTACGCCACGCTTTTAATACAGCCTCTTTACTGCTCTTGTTTTATTCGTTATTATTCGTCTGAACATTCTCATATCATTGGAGCATTGGTACGTGACACTGGAATGTGAATTGACCCAAATATCAATAGGTGTTTATCTGCTGAGCAGTACTTAAACATATTCACACACCTGCCGGTGTGCTTCGGGCTACGGCCTCTTTCAAAGATGGAAATTCCAGCAGTCACATCTCATGCAAATCACTTCGTGTAGCTGCTGCCGAGGGGGTCACAGCAGACCACAGGTTACAGTTTAACCCCACTTGTTACAGCAGTCAGGTAGTGGCAGAACTGTTAGCCAGCCTACCCCCCCTTACCACCCTGCCTCCCCCTCCTGTGCTACATTTCCACACTAAAATCCTAACAAGCCTATTGCGATTCAGGAGAAGGCGTTTAATTTGCCCTGGAGCCAACATTTTTTCCAGCATGTGTACACTGTAATGAGATTTCCACTGCATTTCCCCAAGCTGTGAAACCATTCTCACCACATTTGAATAGAGAGAAACTGCTGCAATTCCCCAGAAATAAAACTTTATGGTGAATAACAATAAGTACTGTTGGTTGTCTGTTGGTTTTGCATCATTCTGCTCTGCCTGGGTCTCAAGGCTTTGAGAAAAAAGACTCAGTAACATAATGCCTTGTTTACTCATTACTGGCAGTCTTCTGCTGAGGCAAAATAATGGGATAAAATGACTCACTGGTGCATTGTGGGCAGGGCAGCATATTGTCATTTGTTGTTTATTGCTGCTGTTTGGTCTAGAAACTATTACTAATTCCTGTTCATAGTTAAAAGGGAATGTAAAATAAATGGAACAAATGAATCATCAGTCATGAAAGACATATTGGATGGACTGCAATGCCTCAGTAGCACAAAAAAAAAAAGCGGTTTTAGAGTTTGTATAGCACGCTGAAGTTTATCATCATCACAGCAACAAAAGCTGTTATGTTATAATAGTGGCAGTATCTGTTGCCATGGTTGTGTGCCTATCTCAATACGTGATTAGATAGAGCATCCAGAATTGAATCATGATACGGAGCGTCTGCTTTGACTTGCTTTATTCTCAAAACAACTGTTAGTACAACTATGTGCCTCCTAGCTATATTCTCCTGTGTTTTTCCTGTTTAAGGCTCTGAAAGAAGCTTGTTGAAAAACTAACATAGTTTGAATTGTTTTGCCAAATTACCAAAGAATAATTACAAAGTAATGTAAGTAATCTCCACAAAAGTCAAAAATAAATGTCAGAATTTTGCTAACTGCCATTTTTGTAGCATTTGCTCAGATTTTAGTTGACGATTGTTGAACAGAAAGTTGCAATCTACAGTAAAATGACTCCTCTGGCATTCACTGTGTAGATGTGAGGCTATTATTTCTTAAGAAATATTTTTCTGCACAATTTGCACCCTTATGAGCAGTGATAATCTGTTCTCTGTCACATTAACATCATATGTCACATTAACTTCAAAGTGTTGATTTTGATCAAAAAAAGTAGTCATGCAAAGACTACTTTTATGACTCGGGGGATAATAATAACTATTAAAAATAGATGGGGGATATATTGTCTGTATCATATAGTAATGAGCCAGTTTCTGTACTAATATTTGCTCCAGATGATTAAAAAAGATGGTGAATAACAACAAGATGGTTGTTGGACTCAGGGTTAAAAATACAGTCAGTATTTAAGTGAGATTATGGTTGCACGCAGTAATATCACTGGAAAAACATTGCATCCAGTCTCTTGCATACATGCCCAGATGTATAAGATCATAAAGCACTGGGTCAGAGGGAAAAGGATTGCATGGGGGCGGCTGGAGCGAAATAAACTCTAAGAGCTGATGTATTGTCAGAAAAACAGACTCCCCAAGTTGAATTAGTCACACCAATACATCAGTTAAAAAACATTAAGAGTCACATTTGAAGCAACCCCTCATACGACCAGGCATTACAGTCCTACATCACCCTCCCCCAGCCCCTGTCCAGGGCCCCATCTGTCATAATCACTCACATATGTTTTGGGAAAGGGCCTGCGGGGCCGTCCACTGAAGGCACCCAAACATACCCCACCTCCCTTGATTAATCTCACACGGAACAGCCACACTGTATGATGAATAACACAAGCTCTGCCATGACACTTCTGATTGGCCTAGATTGAGGAAACATACCCCCCGCCCCCCCGACCATATGGCTCATTCATAAAAATTAACGTGCGAAAATGCGCTGCAAACATGCAGACACATAGAGGTGTTGATTTCTCACAGGGGCTTTGTGTGTCGTTGTTGTTGTTGCACAAGGTGATGGAATATCATTTTAAAGCTTCTATGTGACACTAAAGAATTGAGGAGTCACAAAACTGCTGAGTTTCTGTTTTCATCGAGAGCATCTGGCACCCGCTGCCTCTTAATTGGAATGCGTTTCAGTGTTTTGTTCGCCGTGCTCAGACCCCAGTGTTCTCTCACCTCTTCTCTCATTGATATCCCTCCTCCTAACCTCTTCACCCCCTTTGGCTTTGTTGCTGTTGGTATTACCCGCTGGGACAGACTGTCATCTACTTGTTAGCTCCCTGCTGGGTGCCCATTTGGGGTGCTGGCGGGAACAACACAGGAAGGTGGTATGCTGGAGTAACTTTTGCAATTTAGAAAGCTCAGGAAGGAGGAAGATGAGTCTCATTTAAGGTGTGAAACACACATTCTTACTTGTTCTCTCTCTTGCCTGTTTATCCTTGACTTCACTGTGTTGTAATGAGACGGAATGTGTACACCAGTAAGGGACTATTGTTCTTCATTATCTCTTTTAATCATCTTCGTGCATATGAACAAGAAGGCTTGTGTGAAATCCTGTCAAGCTGGTTTAATACCCTGTTCACAGTGATGTGGACATTTTTGAGAACCCTGTTGCATGTAGAAAGTTTCCCATGCACCCATAGCTTTGTTGTCAAAAACTTGCAATCCATAATCAACCATTAACTAATTATAGATTTACGATTGAGCAAGTCCACAGTCATGTTAGCAGGCTGTACAGGCACGATCGTGCACTGAGCTAAATGCTAGCATGAGTTTAATTCATATTATATTAGTAGAGGGAAAATTAGTATTTTGACCTGCTGATGGGGTCAAAGAAAAGTTTCAGGATCTCAAGTATTAATGTGTGTACTGAAGTGAGTCTGAACCAGAAAGCTGGTCTTACTGTTTTCTTTTTTTTTCTGTTTCAAATATGTATAACCCATCAGGCCCTGTGATGAATGGCGACTTGTCCAGGGTGTACCCGGTCTCTTGAACAATGGCAGGTCAACTGTACACTGTGTTCCAAATGTTGGCATTTTTTTTTAGACCTCCTTCTGGCTTCATGTTTTTGTGCCCGTAGAGCATTAAAGCTGGCTGACTTCCTGCTGGCTCCTCAATGGCACAAACACAATTTAACGATATGGCTTATGAGACCTTTGAATTATTGAATGTAATGGACTGGCAAGACAGTCAGCAGAGGTGAAGTGCATGGTTCAAAAACACTGCACTCGTGGCTCCAAATGGAAAATTTTAATCAGAGAAGTGCAGATCATAAGTACCTCTTTTCCACCAAATTAGCTCTGGTTCCTGCACCGCTTCTACTCAGGATAAATCTACTTCTTGTGTAAGCTGTATGTAGCTGAGAAGTTTCTGCCTACGCTACTTTGTTTTAACATCTGTCATAATGGTAATACTCGGGAGAGCCTAATAATATCTGAGGAGGCACATTGTGTAAAAAAGTTTGAGAAACACTGGTTTAGATAATCTGTCTAAACACTTTGCTTATTTATAGTCTGTATCATCCTCTGACAGCTTAAGTTTCTTGCACCATCCAGCTTGTTTTTAGCGTTGCTGTGTTCCCAGACCTTCAGCAATTAACTGGGTTAGGCGATGTTATTATTACTTATGGTGAAAAACCTCAAACCTTTTGGTAGAAGGATGCTGTTATTCCTGACTTCTGCTCAGTAGTTTAACCATTTTACAGTACTTCATGATGGATTCTCCAGTGGAAGTGAGACTACAGCTCAAATTACCTAACCTGCCCATCCACAGCTGTGGGCGTACGTCGTACATCAGTGTCTTTAAACGTATAGTTGTTGAAGAGTTTCAATAATTCACTGCACTGTATGTGTCAGAGTTCTGTTGCACACAAGAAGGAGTTGCGGATGTTAATATTTGATGTCCTCCTTTCTATCTGTGAGTTCGAAGCTGATGGATGTCCCCCAGTGTTAGTGTGTGTCAGCGTTATTGATCAAACTAATGTGGGAGAGGGGAAAGAAAGAGACAGAAACTCATTCAGGATGATGGTCAGAGTTTTCCTTTCTTTTACTTTAGCGGCCTGCTAAAGTATTCAAGTATTCAAAGTATTCTTACAGTAACTCATTCTCATTCTCTCATTCTGCAGATAAACAATGAATAATTTATTGTAAACCTTGCCTTTCACCTGTAAGGGTTTATCTGTCTCTCAGGCCAAGTAACCAGCTTGTAAATGGACACAATGAGAACAAAACAACAAATAATACATAAGATACATTTTTAATGTTCCTGTGGTGAAACTGAGTACATAAACACTGTGAAGCAACCCTACAGCAAGTACAGAATCTGTAAGTACAGCATCAGGGTTCATTTGGGCCCAGAATTGTGTTTGTGCTATGTTGCCACTGCATTAAGTTGATCTACTGTTGGTCCAACATTATGTTCAACAACTCTGCTGAACAGCAGCTAAGCTCTGTGTAAGGTGTTAGTCCTGCGAGCCACAACTACAGGCCTGTAAAGGCTGCGGTATCAGATGATATGTGGGTCGTATTTCACCCAGATTGGCATGAACTGCTGATATACTCTGGTGTGACCCAGGGCAGCTCTTGTCTGTTAACCCAGTTTAGGTTTCCTCACAAAAGTAGTTGAAAAAGGAGGGAAATCCTTTCTGGGAGTTCTGAAGGGAAATGATTTATGGCTAATGAGAATAATAGAGCTGTATAATAAGATCTGTGTGCAAAGGAAAAATACATATTTTTATAAATTTTGTCACATCACCTTCACAGAGACATTTTCACACATTAGCTTGTGATACACTGGTGGTGTAACACTACAGAGTGCCAATACATACCAGAGCTGTGGCTTCTTATAAGCAAGAACAAAGCACACAACATACACGCAAGTAGTCGCTTACACACCTTTGTCTTTAACCTGAGGGCTTGTGGCTGAAAAGTCTAATTGTACGTTTCTTTACAGATTTTTCTTCTCTCAGTGTGCAGCCTGATTGTGTTTTCCAAAGCGGTAAAAGAAATCCAAACATAACTGATGGTATGTTAAGTGAAGTGCTATCAAACTAATCAGGGCAGCTCAGGAATGAGGTCACATATTTCTCCAAGTGAGAGTGCCACAAGTTATGAGGAAGAGGACACAAGATGCGTTAAAGTGAGATGGAGAAGAGGCACGAAAAACAGCTTGTTTTTTAGAACCTCAAAGTAGGTTGCAGCCATGGCCTAATAATAATAATAATAATAATAATAATAATAATAATAATAATAATAATAATAATAATGTGAGTATTAGGCAAAGTCTGCTGGTTTGCTGCTCTGTGCTGGCTGTGATGTTTCATGCAGAAGAGAAAATCTTCCCAGCTGGAACCCAAAACCCTCCATCCTGCCTGGCCACTCTCCAACTGTTTGCCTGCTCAACAAATATGTGACTAGAAAAACCTTATCAGGAAGATTTCTGTTTCCACCATATCTCTCTCTGTGATGTGGTGTGTGTCTGTGAAAGTAGCATTTTGTGTGTATGACTAGTTCTCAGACTTCTGCAGCTAAATCAACAGATGTACTCACAGACTAGGAATGATAACTGTCAGCTATGTTTGAAAGTGTGAATGTCATATTTTATATATTCACATGGCACATATCCTTAATTTATGTGTAAGGATATGTGCCAGGTGTGTGTCCCATGTCCTATTTGTTTATATAGCTCCTATAAAACTGTAATAATTTATCTGATATCATTTATATAGCAGCCACTATTATTATTGTTTAGAACATGTGTCATATTTTGGTTGTTTTCCATAAGATTTCAATCATCAACTTGATGATGAGATGTGGTGATACTGCAAAAATCAAGTCCAACAGGTGCAAGTACTACAACCTTAACTACTTAAAGGAAACAAGACTAAGTCCACAACCACAATAGCAGCTCTGTGAGGCTGTGCTACTGTATGAGCTAAATGCTAACATCAGCATGCTAAATGCTCACAGTGACAATGCTAACATACAGATGTAGTAAATTGGGTTTACCATCTTCACCATCTTAGTTTAGTTTAACATTTGCTTACATCAGCAGTACACAAAGTACAGCTGAGGTTAATGGGAATGGGTTGCTAATTTCACGTTTTTGGTCAAAAAAAAAAAAATGGAAATAAATGTACTTTTTTTACCTTATGATGGAACAAGATGAAAACTTAAAGGGTTCACCAAAGTGATTATAATTCAACCTGGGGGTGGACATGAATGTGTGTTCCAAATGTCATGGCAATTAATCCAATATTTTGAGATGTTTCAATCAAAACCACAAATGCAAACCTCATTGTGGTGCTAGAGGAAAAGTCAAGGGCTCACCAGAGGCAGTAAAGTAAGATTCATCCCCTGGGGACCATGAATGCCCATACTAAATGTAATCCTCCAGTTGTTGAGATATATCAGTCTGGACCAAAGTGGTGGACTGACTGACATTGGCATCCATTCCATTTTGACCAACAGACTTTCTTGGACATTCAGTGCAATGAGGGTTTTAACCAACATTTTGGAGGTGTGCTTACTTTGAAATAAGTTGTTTAGATATAAACCAGCCTATCAGATTGTTTGACCACTCTCCTCCACAGAGCTCCGGAAAACTTGGTGAGTAAAAGGGTATCAAAACCAGCTGGACTGTGGCCAAATCTATTAAAGTAGAAAGTAAAGTAAGTAAGTAACACAATCTTCATTTAAGGCTTATCAAACTCCAGAATCCCAAACTGTCTAATTTACTTTACCTGCTAGAAGTCAAAAGCTCATTTTGTTTTCAAAATACTTCAAAACAGGTTGCTGGGACTCGGCAAATGCAAGCCATCATTGAGAAAATGAGAGCATTATGGTATTTTTTTTCCAAACACATTATAATGCCTCAATCACTGCGGTTGCAATCATTGTCTCTCCCTGAATTGAAGGTAAAAAGATTACTAAGCATCTCCAACTTCACATTACCTTCTACTGGGACTCAAATTTAGTTTTGCCTCCTCACCCCCACCAGGCATGATGATGGAAAAAGTGAAAATATTTCAATTAAATGTTAGGAAAAATTAGTATCTTAACTTTTGTCAGTAAGTCTCTCTACTTTTTCCAGTATTAATGTGGGCCTTTGACTCTCAGCAGGTGAGGTAAATATGCAGTATATCAGACAGTAGGAGCCTCTATCTGTGGTGAGAACATCGGTGGATTTAGACTTTTGTGGGAATGTAAAACTATAGTTTTATCATTCTTTTACAAACCCCTGCAGGTATGTTTGGCTTCCTTTACTTGTGTTTACTTTGTACTTTGTGTTTTTCTCAGGATTAGAAGCTACGTGTGTGTATTTGCGTCAGTGTGCATTATTATTTGCACCTGCAGAACTGAAGCCTTGGGGGCAAAACTCTTTAGTTGTGCCTATTAAACAAAAAAATCCAACTTAAGTTGGAGTATTTTATGGCCAGGGAAACAAAGCAGCACTTATAAGCTTTAACGTTTCATATTTTGCCTTGCGTTCTTGTTTCTGACAACCACCCAGCAGGCCTGAACAAATGAGACCAACATGCCAAGAAGTGTTAAATAGAGAAAAACACAGAGTTAGCGTTATATTCTAAGAAAATTACAATACTACATAAAACTATGAATGTTCATTCAATGTGTGTATGTTTTGTGTGCGTGTCTGAAAGAGAGAGCTCTGCATCTTGGCACTCCATTAAGTTTTAACTTGTGTTTATTCTCATTTCTTGACACCCATCTGAGATAACACAGTCTAATTAAACATTACTAATTCATCATTTGCGCCAGAACTCCCTGAGCATAAACAGTGGGATTCCTTCTTGATTTGGAAGCTAGGCTGCTTAAAACCATTTGTTCCAAGCCGTTGTGGTCAAATGTTGATCACATTGTGTCTGATAGACTGATTTGATTTCAGCTCTTCTGTCGTATGATTTATTTTTGGTTGGTTTAGATGTTTATATAATGGCAGACAACTCTCAAACCCAGAGTGATACTGCTTTCAGGGACAAGGACTCCAGGTGGTTCTCAGTGTTTGATAAACCCACGAGATTCATCTGGCTTTCAAGGTTATACGTGGATCAGCTCTTTGCTGTGATAGGCCATAAAGCCCTGCAGTTGTATAGCTTGACATAATGAGAGAAGCTCTCCTAGTCTCAGCCTCCACAATAACCCACCGCCTCTGCAGCACTGTAACTACTAGGATCTTTCACTTAGGTTGGTACCAATACCACAATGTAAAAATACTCCATTACAAGTAAAAATCATGCATTAAAATCTCACTTAAGTAAAAGTATTATAAGAATAATTAATAATATATGTGTAATAAGTGTGACATTAGGATGGTCTATTGGCAGAAATGGATTAAAATATATTAATTTAGTATGTCATTTTTTTATATATACAGAGGGAGCGGATCCTCTTCCACAGTGTCCAGCACAGACAAAAACCCTAACCCTTACTCTTAGAGAGAGTCAATGTGAAAATTTTCTTAACCCTTGGTGCAAACACTGGCTCTAGATGGGACCTTTTGTGTTTTCTGTGAGTTTCGTGGCCACTATAGTTTCTGCGCCGTGCTTGGTTGAGTCAAGGGGTTTCAGTTGTTTGCAATCTGTAATTTCATTCCCACATACTGGTCCTTTAAAGTACCACCACTGTGGCTCTCCCCTCATTATGTTTCAGCTGCAAGTTTGGAAGAGTCAATCATTACGCACTGCATATGTACAATGACTGCCTGTATTTTTCTGTTTTTTTTTTTTATTGCATGTACAGGAAGACTCAATGCTACTGTCTCAACTCCTTTTGTTGGAGGACAGGGCAGCCAGGTGATTTAGTGGCCCTCCGCAGTGCTTGGGGCTTTAGGAATTTTATTGGAGGGTGCCGAGGCCTAGTGGTGACACTTCATATATCAACCACATCGACTGACAGAAAATCACCTTGGTTTAGGCTTAGACTCCTCTCTTGACAAAGCTTAAAGGATATTCAACATTTTATTACCCTATGCAATGCTCTATGGAGTATGAACCAAGGCTGAAAGGGGTAACTTCAACATCATGTGTAACTGCACATCATCAGTTGCAGTTTCATTCAGATAATGCTTTATCCTTGTCCAAGCATGTGTCAGACATATTTTCATGAAAAAAAGTCCAATCTTAATAAAAATGCATTAATATAACACTGCACATGTAACATCTGTTATAAGATCTTCATAGTAGAGATGTGAGTGCCTATTTTCAATTTATCACCGTGGGTCTCTACGGTGCAGATTTCATGAAGACATTGTCAGTCAGAACCTGTTTATTAGTTACAGAGAGAAGCTCTCAGCTCCTATGGAAGGTGTTATGTCTCGGTTTTAACACATCCCAAGATTGAGAATGGAGAAAAGATAGAGGAAGAACATGTGATGTTCAAACCACACAGGAATACATTACGGCTTCTGTCACCATGCACATGAATAAAACACATCCAGTGCCCTGAATTAATGGTAAAAGAAGATATCTAGAGAGAGAGAACCTTGAGGGGGCAAGATGACAAAGGAAAGATAATGAATGAGTGAGATAAAAGAAAATGTTCATTTCATCCTCAAACAAAAAATGTTGCATTGGACAAATGACTTTGATTGAAGTAATGCTATAATTTTACATTATACAATTAAATTAAATCGATGAATATTAAATGCCAGAGAGCAGTGGACACCTAAATCATGTAGACTGAACGCTCACTAATCAGCCTGTCGAACAGCATTGTCCAATCATAGTTTGATAACCGTAATTAGATGGTACATTTGGATTTGTCCACAGGTTGAAGCTATAAAGAGTGTGAAGGTTTTTGTCTTTTTCTTTTTCCTTCCCAAAGCAAAAAAAAGTGTCAGGAAAGGTCTAAACAATGTGTTTATCTGCTCTAACATAAGCTACAAGTATTAGTATGTGCAACTATTCACCTTTAAAACCACCAAGTTAGCATATCAAACAATGGCTTCATTATTTTGCAGGTTATAGGTTACATGTGAAAAAAAGCACCATTCATGACTGGTAGACTGTGTGGGAGTCAGTCCTGGAGGCAACTAAAATAGACTTTAGGCTAATGTTAGCCGGTCTTTATTTCATTTGGGGAAGTTAAACTCCAGCAACCGAGGCCAAATATTACAGTTTATATTAATATTACTGACAGTTATGCTTACCAAACTTACATACATAAGTGATGTGTAAGTGACTCATTTTAGGTCTTGGGACCCTACTCTTTTTCCCTAGATGAAGTTGGACCTTCTTGGCTTCACGAGTGGGCTAATGAAAGACTATATGCTTGCATATTCTTACCACACCACCCATGGTGTCTCTGTTAAAGTGCATGGATGAATGGAGACACGCGTGAATGAACTACACAAGCTGAATGAAAGTAGAGCGAGATGACAAGGTAAGAGAGCAGGGTGGTGTGAAAAAAGGTGCATGGCAACGGAGAGAGAGCAGAGGTGGGAAATCTAAGGTGAGAGAGAGAGAGAGAAAATGAACCTATGTAATCCTTTAGCTTGGGCGTCGTTGAGTGGGATTCTCCTTTGGTCGAGCGGTGGCATCCAAGAAGGATCATGCCATAAAAATGATACAGAGTGGGGAATTTAGCCATGGCCTGGGGAATATACATTATACATACCCATGCTTCCATTACGCTTCAAACTGCACACAGCACACTGTCCTTTTCTCATCTACCTCCACTTTATTGCCTCCATTTCTCACACAGAGAATTCATTAGGAATTGACTGCGTGACAAGTGTGCAGAGCTTAAACCACTTAATGGATGCAGAAGATAATAGACATCGCTCTTTGTGTGTGTAGGTGTGAGACACAATTGGGAGTGTCTGTACGTGTGTTCCTATAGTGTTGACTCTCCTGTGGAGCACTGACTATGTTAGTTTGCCTGACTTTTTTATTAACACACATCACTTCCTTGTTTAAAGTTGACTTCCTCAACAAACAATCTGAAGGTGCTTATAAAGTGCACCTGCCTGTAATGGAAATGTGGACAGATAAGAACTTTTTTCTCCCACACTCTCAAACACAGACACCTTATCACAAGCCTGCCAGGCAACTGGGTGTGTTTACTTGTCACACCAAATGCATGACACTCTCCTCATCATGTTTGCCACTGTGGAAACACTGATCTTTGGTTGCAGATTGCAAGCTGTGTTTACCTTACACCTCCAGGTTTGAATGGAATGACTGTTCTCACGCACTGATTGGCATTAAAGGGACGACGGCACGAAAACATGATTGAAGAAGGAAACAAGGCATCATGAAAAGGGTTATGACTGAACGCTTCTTTGGAAGTAAATAGTTCTCATATCTGAGGGATTTCTTGTTTCTTATCATGAGGAACTGGGTGAAGTCTAGCAGGCAGATGACAATCAGATAGCTAAATGCTTAGACTTTACCTTTGCTGATTTAAACCTCATTCTGCTATAAAAAGCTCCGGATAAATATCTCTTCACATGAACAATATCACGATGCTTTATGATAAAGTGTGAGCCAGCACCTGTTCCAGTTCCAGCAATATGAGTGAATAATATTCCCCAGATTAATCTGATAGTGTAAATGCATTTATACATGACTCATAGTACATAATACTGCAATCTGATTTCCATAGTAACCCAAGTTCACATGATTGCTTGTGTGGTGTTCACATCAAGGTGTGTGGTAGCTTACTTGTATTTTTTTTCTTTAAAAGCTGGAAAGAATGTGAAATCTTTATTCATTAATTATAAAAATACAGCAGATTTACTTCAATGCATCCTCACTTATAGCGTCTAGATAGGAACACTGCTTTTATACTGACTCTCTGGTGAATGTGCATAATCAGAATATCAAATTAAACCAGACTATGTATTTACTGTACATACTGAAATAAAGAAATGGACTGAGCACTACTAGCTCAAGATCTTTAATTATTTTGAGGGTGTTGTCTTAATCTCTATAGCAAAGTTATGAGTCTGCACATAAACACACTTTCGGCAAACTTTTATAGAAGTGTGCGTTGGTTGTCGGCTGGGACTGAAACAGACACTGTGAGAACAATGAACCATCTGGAAGGTGAGATCACTCCTTAAAGACAGGGTGGAGCTGGCGATAGGGATTGCAGATGGATTTAACCCAGACTGACATGGTTATAACAACTCTCACACGCACACACATTAAACACACATGCAGTGAAACTTACACGCACATACATTGAAGTGGTTAGCCAATCCTACTTGAATTGAGAGGGGCCTCTTTCAGAGATACTTATCTGTGAAAACTCCACACGCTAGTTAAACACACACCCTCCTGTCCCTGTAGTGCTCTTTCTTGTCAGAGTAACTGAAAGAGGAGGGAAGATTGTTGTGTTTTCATAGGCAGGCTGCCCAGGTTGACCTCTGCTGGCATGCAGCCAGGGTGGAGACACTTGACTTAATCCAACATGATGAAGTGGTGAGGCAACCCAGTCATACCGGACTCCAACACAGGGTGGTTTGACGCAGACGGCGTAACTAAAACAATCATGAACAATGATGTCTACCTCAAAGGACCGCCGGGGTCGCTGACTCTTATTGGACAGGATGGGAGGGTAGGAGGGCTTGTCCATGACTTGTTGGCTTTTCCTACAAAGCAACCGCCAGAGAAAACAGAAAAAGATTGAGAAGGTAGATTGAGTCACTCTCTCTCATCCATTGTAACGCTGTGCTCAACAGTCATACAGCTACATATAGAAACAACATGGTGCAACAGTGCATTTCCATGAGGAAATCAAACATGTGCTCAGGGTCATGAAGGTTAATTACAGAAACTTTGGACCAAATTTCACAAAGAATCTATAGACTGTTGCATTAAACAGAGCCAAAACACTTGAGGAGGATAGACACAGGGCCCACATACTAATAATATATAAATTAGACAACAGGAGGGGGTGTTTCTTACCTCTTACAGACTGCCTAAAATTTCATGCCCAGACTTTGCAATAAGGTATCAAGTCTGCAGTGATACATGCTATAAGTAATGAGTATTAGTTATCTCGATGCTCTTTTTTTTTACAGATGGAAAAAAGTTCACACAAATCAAAGGAGGAAAAGATAAAGCAATCTGCCAACCAATCTGCCAACCACCAGTAATGAACACTTAGCAGACTTTGGTACACAAGGCATTATTAACAACATACTCTATAAGGGGCAAGGGGCTGTATTGATTGGGATATGAAATGTGATCCAAGAAGTCCAATTTTAGTGACATATAATTAAGTTTGAAGGCTAAACAGATGGCAAACAAAATTGAATACTCAGTGAGACAAAATTTTAGACTTCTGGAAAATCATGAAATGGCAATAATTTCATTTTCCATGACAATTGCAAGGTTAACATTGTTTGTACTGTTCTCATCTATGGTATGAAACAGCAAGCTAAATTCATTCCTCCAAAAATCTCCTCCAGTGAACAGGCCACGCGTTGTACTTTGCAGGATTTTAACGAAGAATAGGTAAAAGTGAAATAAACAAATAATTCAGACAAATATTACAAACCAAACCTTTTAAGAGAATCTAATGGAAAGTTACCAGAGTCTAACAGAGAGTTACCAAAATAAAAGCTTCAACTTCCAAATAAAATTACTTTTAGCATAATTTACAAAGTTACAAAGTAATCTACAAATGTGTGTGCACTACCTTCTGCTTGTTTCTGTTGTGGCACCCACAAGTTTATTCACATTTGGACCTGGCCTTAGCCTGAATTGCTATCATGTTTCTTCTGTACTCAGAATAAAAATTTGCTTTACAGGTCTTCAGGCAAAGACAAAGATGATACTTGTCAGTTTGGCATCAGTTAGCTTATTTCCTTTCTGGCCACGCTTCCAGCCCAGCCGACAATGTTTGCCTCTGACTTATATGTATTCTGTGGCCAGTTGGCCACACTGTTGTTTTTCTCAGTAGAAATCTGTGATGATAGATGTTCCCACTTCCATCATGGTCATTAATTTAAAAGGTTATATTTTGTTTAATTCCTCAGAGAAAGAACTCATGGGGAAAAAAAACCCAATTTAACATCAACAAACAATGTCATATGTGTTTGTGATATATCATCAAGCATATGAATGTGTTTGGAGATCACCAGACCTCCATCCCAAACACACCAACCACCACAACCGCTGTAACCCGTTCACACAAACACATAGTCAATGCTCAAGTACAACCATGATGTGATTTATGAGGCCAGTGGTGGATGCAGCTCTGCAGGGTAATGCATTAAACTCTTATCTGCCTCTCCTGTAGAAGGCAGGCCTCATATCATTTAGAAGAAGAGAGCAGCTCTATAAACCAATGCCACCAGAGATTCATACACCCACAAAGCTGCAGAGAAAGGAGGAACACAACAAAAATACTTTCTTATTGATGGGAAGTTGGTTTGGCTGAGAGCGGTAGGTGAGGATGATTTTTTTTGAAAAGTGAGTAGAGAGTAATGTTGAGTGAGGACAGAGAACAGAAGCTGAGTTGAAAAAAACATATAATAGTTTTGGAAGGCGATAAGATACGAAAGGTTATTGAAAATTTAAACAGTAAAAACTGCCTTATCTCTGAGGATGCTTTGTGTCTGCATAGACAGCGGCACAACACAACCTGTTAAGTCTGATTCAATCTAATAAGCTCTAACATAATCCTCTCACTTTGGTCTTCCCACGGAGAGGTGTTGGCTGAATACTAAAGCACAGAGGTATCTGTGCGGAGACGCAATAATGTTTTCTGTAACATCTTACAACCAAGAAGCAAGCTGAGCTGTACAGTGGACTTGACGTTTGTGTGTAGGTGTAGAAAAAGAAAAGGTGCATAGGAAAACGAAACTGTAGCTTCCACTCTTTCATGTCTGTAACTGCTGCTTGGCTTTGTGGAGCTTTAGTGAGTTTTAACTTCAGTCCACAACTTTACTGTTTTGGTTCACCCTCACCACTGTACTACCATTATTTTAGGCCAGACCAGGCAGCTACTTTCTGTAAACAAGCTCTGATAAACCCACTGTAAACCAATGAACTGTAAACATGATAGTGCCCTCTAGAGTGCTCTAATGGGTACCCTTCCAGTGAAGAAAACATGCTGCCATGCCCCAAAGGTTGCCTTTCCAATGGAGAAAACAATGCAGTACTCTAATGGGTGTTTTTCCAATGGAGAAAACATGATTCAGTGCATAAGTGGGTGCGCTTCCAGTAGAGAAAATATGATGCAGTGCCACATAGACTGTGTTACATGCTAGAAAATTAGTTGGCAACTATGTACCTCAAAATGTGTGTTTTTAGTATGTATGTGTAATAGTTATATTTTAAATCTGAGTTACATGTTTTGGAGCTGTTTCACCATGAATGCATCACGAGTGCATGCAGCTGGTAAGCGTTTTTCATTTTTTTGCTTGTGTCTTAAGACAGTCTGCCACTGAAGGAAACACTGTCAGAAGAATCACAAAGAGAGAGTCTCTTAATTCAAAGTCAGTATCTTTGGCAGATTCCTTTGGACTGTGGATTTTGTTCCTCATTTTTCAAGAGATTGCTTGATCTGTGTTTTCTGATCTGGTGCTAGTTTTGCCAGTACAACATTGTTTTTTGCCTTCCTACATGATCCATATAACCAAAATGATTCATATGAATGCATTCGGATTAGCCTATAGGCAACAACATTAGGGGATATGTCAAGATCATGGGTAAAGGAAGGACACTGACAGTTGGCAGGAGATGGGATGCGAACAGCTATCCCTTGTGTCAAAGTGACCCACTTTGGAAACCATTTGGTCTTTTAAAGTGCTTGAACAAACAAATGCTAATGTTGTTGTTTTTTGGTGAGGGTATTGGGGAAAAAATGTTTCAAATGTAGTGTTGTTTCTTGTTACCCTCTCCCAAACTCAGGCAAATCTCACTCCTTTTTTCCTCTCTCCATCTTTGTATTCAAGTGGAGGTGTGCGTGTGTCTACGGATCAGAGATAAATAGAGGCTTCCCACATTCATCTTTGTCAAGCGTAGTCCCTCCTTCATTTCCTGTCTCTGTCTCTCCCTCTCACTCATGTTCCTTTTCTTTGGTCACCAAAAGTATACGTATCATCGCACTTGGTTTGTTCTTCCACATTCCACAGAGAGAGAAAACCTATAATTAGAGTCGACTGGATTCCTCTAAATGCCTCCTGTCTGTCCCTCAGGTACAGTATAGAGGTTGCTATCTAAGGGCCCCTGCAGGTTTTGGGAGTCCAGACTCCTCGTGACCTGATTGTGTTGGCTGGAAATGGAGCAGATGTCTCCAGATGGTTCACTGTACCTCTCTTCTCTATTTGGCTAGACAGAGCAGATGCACACTGGCCTCAAAGAAACAGATGAAACATGAAATATAATTGAAGTAAATCCAGGCTGAAGCAATATAGTCTCATAGCTGAGATGTAAAGCATGGGCAAGATGGTGCAGGAAGTAAGTGATGTAACATATTACAAAAACTATATTCTAAATCCTTACAAGATTATTTCCTAAAGCTGCTCAAGGTCATTATGCTTGAACTGCCACCAATAACCAAGGTCATAGGACATCACATCACAGGTAAATAAAAAGCTTAGAGACAGTCAATGCCTTTGTAAGTTACTAATTGCACAGCATTTCCACAGCATACTCTTAACTTTTTATGAAAATCAGCGTGAACTTGCTTGAACTCTGCTTGCAATAGGTAATCCATCACAGTCAACATTTTGTTGTCCTATTTTTTAATGCAGCTGCAAGCAGGGACCATTTTTAAAAAAAAAAAAGTCTCCTTGTCAGTGTGTTCGAGGACATTCTGACACCTGAGATTTGCAAAGCAGGCAACAGAAAAGTAGTCCATTCATGGGCTATGTTCTCAAAACCAGGACACAAAGATAATGAGAAGTTTATTAGGTACTCTTAAAGTTAAGTTGAAAGTTGAAGTTAATTTTTGTACGTATCGTTGGTGTTTGTTTCAGAGTTTTTGGCACTTATTTGGTCAAAAAATGTGCTAAGCCCCTACAAGGGGCCCAATGCTCCTATCTGTGTGGACTGGTGGTAAAAATGGTTTGTAATATCATTTCCAATGAAGTAAGACATTAGTTATATCATAGTCTCTCAGTGACTCTTTACATGACTCTGTGTCAAGATTCAAACCACTGGATAACATATGGAGTACTGAGGCTACAGGCTTTGAGGCTTTTGTAGGCTTTGAGAGTCTGGCCATTTCTTAGGACCACAACTGGACCAATTAAAGAGAGCCAGCTAAACACTTGATAGAACGCCTCTAGAGCAAACACAAAACTGTCCTGTGCAGGAGCTGCCAATTTTTCAACAGGTGGTGACATAACATGATTAAAAAGCACCGTCTTGTGGGAATCAGTGCTAACAACATGGTGTGTTTTTGGTCAGTTGTACATCTTGAAAATGCAAAACAAAGAGTTGCTGAAGGTAGTGTAGCAAATGAATTACATTTGCAGTGAAACCTCAGCTCAAACAGGGGCCATACGTTCTGATTTAAGCTGATGAAATAGACATTATTCTGTATTAACACACTTCCTACACTGCATCTTAAAGGCTGATATTCCAGCAGCAAGCCCTGCCGGTAGCTCAGCTGCTTGGGCGTGCAGGGATTTAATGTAGCCTTTAATGTCTGTGCACCCATTGTGATGACTCATGACTCAAGTGACTAAGCTATGCTTGGAATTTAGGTTTTCATTTGTGTTTTTGTTTAGAGCCCTTTCTTTCCATGTCCACCCGATTCACAGCTTCAATGATTAAAGAAACCATTCAGCCAAAAGGCCACTCATCAAAGAGTCACTGCTGGTATTTTCCCATCACTTCTGCCAAAAATAGTATCTCACACATGGCAACAATGGTGGGAGAAGGACCTTGACAATAGCACAATGTACAAATACATGTGTAAAGGTGGAGCTAATTTTAATTTCTTTATATATTGTTGGGTAACTTGTGAATTTCCCTGCAGGTATCAAACAAGTTTCATCTTAATTATATTATAGTAAAAAGAATAATATTTGCCTCTGAATTGTGGAGTCAATAGAAGTACCACCACTTTTTAGCAGTACAGATTCCCACTGATGCTAGTGTACATACTCCACATGGTTTAGCTGTCGCTCACCATGGAAAGTGGTGTGAGAACAGTTATTAAATGGTCAGTTCACCCAAATCACAAAGCTTGTTTTCACATTCTCATTTTTTCATATCAAAACAGTTGACAGCAAAAGTCTGTGGGTCATCCAGAGTAAAGAAAACATTGTTTCTGAAAAGACAAGTTGCTGTCGAACAAAGCACAAATGGAGATGGATATCATACACCATATGTGTTCAAAGGAAATTATGTTTTTTCTTTCATTTGAGACAAATGAAATAAATAATAAATTAAAAGCATCATTGCATTTTGAAATTGCATACACTCAAGCAGATAGTGTATGTCTGTATACACTTAATAAATTCACAGGGGTGCACAACGCTGCATGCTAATGTGTGTATTCACGCAAGGAAAAAACACAACCTAAGTATATGACCTTTGCACAGTGTCCTAAGAACACAAGTCGAGGTGATACTTTTGCAATACTAGAACTGATGAAATAAACATGAAGGACTCCCACAGGACATGTAAGGCAGTCTGAGGCAACAGCATCTGTTCTACAGGCACCCACCCACCCACCCACACGCACACACACACACACACACACACACACACACACACACATGCAAACATGAATACTTATGCACACACACAAACTACAAACACTCTAAGACTCATATTTGAAACACCAACCTCGTCTGCTTACAATACTTCCCACTAATCTTTAACTCTGATAGTAACTGAATTCAGTAAATGTGAATGTAGCACTCCAACTCCTTTTCAACATAATTAGATGACTGCTGAGTTGCTGATGGGAGTGACGACTTGCAGAAAAATACTCAGAAAAATATGTGACAAACTAATCAGACCCCTGCATATTTTGTTATGCTGATGTTTTGTTGTGTCTGAATGTGCTCCACAGTTTAATGCTGTCGCTTCTAATGGGTCCCACAGGGAAACAAGAGAGACTCGCTGCTATCACCTTACTATTGTCACACACAGGAATACAGTTTCAGGCTCCACAGGCGGGTGCCAGCAAAAGTGTGCAGACAGGTACATTTGGCAAATGTTTTTAACATGCGAGGTTAAACAAACAAAACCACAGAAGAAATATTTTAACCAGACTTCCCTGACAAACACATGTGACCACAAAAATGTCTGACACCGTAGGACCTTCAGGTTACTTAATCAGAGGTGGAAAGGCCAAATCTTAGTAGTAGTACATACAGTAATAAACTGCATATTTGTACCACTCAACATCAGCATCTTCTGAATGATTTAATATAAGCATTTTCTGGCTAGCCAGTATTACAGTTAAAGTTTGATTACATATAGGACAATAAAAACAAACCACAGCGCCGTATCTGGCGGTGTAGTTGCTGATTGCAGCCCCCTCACCTGACCTTCTCCTTGCAAGCATGAAGGAGAAACTACAGTGGCTGCGCAACACATGAAAGAATGTGAAAGGCCCTATCCAGCGCCAGTGTTTGGTTTATCTATGTCTAGACTACTGGAGAACTAGTTGGACTTTGAGGATGAGGAACTGCAGCGTCTAAACATGACAATTCTTATTTTCATGTGATTTTGCACTAATGAAAACACAGTTATGCATATTATCTCCCATATATGTCATATTCTGTAATAAGAGCCACACTAAATCTTACACATTGGACCTTTAAGTGTTTGACTTAGCATTCAATCCTGTTGTTTTTCTAGTGAGGACATCTTCTTGAAACTTGTGAAAATAATTCAAAGCACAGGCAAATCATAAATCATAAAACTGGATCAACAGTTGTTGAAGACAAAACAAAGATATGAAATACAAGATGCTGACAAATCATATTTTTTGGCTTTTGTAGCAGTTTGCACTGATTTGTTTGTCCATGTTTTATTTTAAAGTGAAAATCCTTTTTCCGTAAAGTGTTATTTTGTCTAGATCTTTATTGAAGTCGGGGCTTTCTTCTCCATTGGTCATCTCTCACATTAATCAACTTTCTGTCTAGTTTATAATACAGCCATTGTACATGACAGGCTCCAGAATTTAATCTACAGCAGCGCTGTAAATGAGACGCCCTTCACAGCTGATGTGACACGACCGTCTATGTGTTGCACTCCTTCTCTTGAACCACTGAAGCTTGAGCGGGGTCACTCAGCTGGAATGGGTTCGCCAGGCCGAGGTCGGAAGTTCAAACAAGCGCATCAAACAGTAGTACGCTAAAGTGTTCAGAGTAAAAGGCTGCGCTGAAGATGGTGTCTGTGTTTAATGGAGGGGACTACCTCCTTCAAACCTCGACTCTCTCTCTTGATAAGAACACACACACAAGTACAAACCGCCTCAGCAGAAACACTCCAAATGTAGATGATGTCTGGTCAAGGATGAAATATAAAACAGCAAAGACAAGGTGCAACCGTGTGCTGCTGTCTGTTCTCACTGTAAACTTGCTCTGAATGATACTGTCAATCTTGTGGTTTACTTTGTCGGCACAGGCGTCAGACTACTCTGTAGGTGGATTAGGCTCTGTTTGAACATAACTTTCCCTCGGGAAAACGACAATGAAGTGGATTTGGTTAATGGGAATCTGTCCATCACCATATCTCAACTCGCTGTACATTCAATTACCGCGCTGCTTGCCTGGCTGCCTGTAATTATTTACTGATCTGGCCGACAGAGCTTTCAAGTTCAAATGCTCGTATGTGAGGTGGGGGTGTAAGTACAGGGGTGGTGGTGGTGGATGGGAGGGAGGGGGCATCCCTAGAGTTTATTACAAGAGAGGACGGTCATGTGTCACTGGAGTTCATTGTGCTGCAGTGGCAGTGTCCCCGATGACTTCGGCTCCAAACAGCAAAAGGAACCGTGGTGATTAAGCAAAACGATGTGCTTGCAAATTGATTTCCACAAAGGAAAGTCATCGCCTTTGTAGGGCGGGAAAGCAAGTCAATGATTTAATTCCACTTTGTTGATTTTAAGATTGCTTCCCATAAAAACTTTTGTCGAAGAAGCCCCCAAGAAATCCACAGTCATGTTGTGTGCAGGACTTGGGCAATAGAAATGGGATTTGGAGGCAGCGGGGCCTAAATGAAGACAGACACATTTGCCCACACAGTCACCACCCTCTGGTCAGGCTGTCAGCATCAATCAGTGTATGTAATATTTTAATAGGCTGGGGTAATGTATAGCCACTAATCTAGAGACCGCTGACATCCCGCTGGCCGGCGGCCAGGTGGGTTTCCCTCTCAAAGTCTGCCCCTTTTCTTTCGTCTCTCTCGCAGCGCGTCTCTTCTCTTTCTCCTGTAGTCTCTCTCTAACCCCCATCCCTTTATCCCCCCTCCTTCGGTCTCTCATTACAGCCTTATCGCAACTATTAATCTCACACAAGTACTTCACTCAGCAGGTCTTATTGTGAGAGCCACCTGCCCAGAAGTGGGGGGTAATGAATACGAAGATCGCTCCTTCCACATCAGCAGCCACTGCTGCCACCATTTTTTTTTTTTTGCTTATTTGTTTTCTTTTCTTTACTTTTCTTTTCCATCTTCTTACTGTTTGTCATCCGCTCTAATTTATGTGCTCTTGCAAAACCCTTCAGGATCGTTTTCACCCATTGAGTCTAAAACCTGAGACCTTGGAACTGTTTACTGGCAGTAGATCACGATGGCATCATTGTGTTTCCATTAGACGCACCATGCTGGTATAGAGTTTGGACAGCTGACGTAACCCTACAATGTTTCTTGTCCAAACAACCCGTGCCCTGAGACAGCTGGGAGGGTGGTGAAACAGGATGCCTGTAGTCATTAAAAACATTTTTTTTTCCAGATTCATCTTTTCTATTTAAACTCTTTATATTAGACAGAAATTCATGTCTCATTTCTCTGTGTGTAACATCAGTTTTTCATGCTCTGACATTTAGACAAATATGTATCATGACACTTTTGCTCTACATATGTGTCCTTCATCCTGTTTCAAAGAGCTTGGAATAGCACATATCACCACAGCCGAGTGACAACTCTCCAAAATTCTAACTTTTCAGGAGTAAAGAAAAGCTGTCTTGTTTTAAGCATGACCACCAAGCATATTTTTCAGTTTATCCAGTGGGATTTCAAAGGGTTTCATAAGACCAAATGTGGTGGAGGTTTCTCAAGCCGCAGAGGAGCGTGTAATTCTTCGATTGAAGTGAAAACATGAAAATCACCAAAATTGAAGTCACATTTTTAGAGGCGCTCTTTATGTCTCTATCTGCAAATTGAATACTTTTGTTGAAGAGAATAGTTTTTAATTAAAGCTCATTGACGCCTACTTTCTTTCTAAACATGGCCCTCCGTGGACTCATTAATGTGTTATATGTGATGTACTGCTGGTGTATGGATGAATCCAAAGCTTCTCTCGTGGTTGCAGAGGGTAAAGCTTTTGCGGCAAAGATCACTGAATGGCAGAACAGAAAAAAAAAAAGCTTCTAACCCTCTCTTTGTTGCGCTGTAGGGAGACGATACAGAGATTTAAAGAGCTTTAAACCTGCATTAATTTACTGTTGATAGTTTAGGAGATGTTGTGTCGGATCAAGTCTGCATTACAGCCTCATCCTCTCACTGTCGAAGGGCTACAACCCAGCAGGTTTCACCAGCGCGTCCATATTGCCTGTTGGAAACGCCTGCGAGCTGTTTACACCGTTTTACTCGAACATACCTCACAAAGAGCAGGTCTCTGCCCTTTCTTGTCCAGTGGCATTGAGTTATCAGTCCAGTCTGTTCTTAAAATGAACACCTGCTCAATTTCCTGCTCACTAATAATAACAGGAGTGAGTCACTTCCTCTGATACTTGTACCTTTCTTTCTCTGTGACATCAAGTTGAGAATATAGTGTCCTGCAGCACACAGCATCATTTATGTTCAAATCACCAACATTTGTTTTCCCAGATTCCCAGTGTTTTCTCAGTTGTAATACAGAAGAGTTCACTCATTCACTTGACATATTTTCAGCCAACAGTTGTATTATATTTATATTACATTCAGTCTTATTTCTGTTGTATTTCCCAGCAGTTATTTACATATGCAGCATGTCGTATCACCCGATGCTATAACCTGTGTGAATGGATTCTCATAGTAGGCAATTTTTTGAGTGCAGTAATTATTCTTGATGTAGAGTAATTGTCAAACACTCTCTATAAATGACAATAATGTGTAACGAATAAACAAATAAATCTACATAAATAAATTTTCAGTACAAGGTGTTAAGAAATCTCTGTTAATTATGAGACTCAGCGATGTCGTGATTCCATGTGGGTTTGTGCTTCTGCTCTGAAGGTGGTGGGTGCTAGCTGAAGTCAGGATGTAGGGTGGAGCGTCTGTTTACATCCGCTGAGCAGTGACACAGTATTTTGTTAGGGCAGAAAAAGAAAAACAAGTGCTACTTCTAGAACATTAACCTGACCTTTAAAAATGTTAAGTCCTTGGGGAATGTTAAACAGAATCATTCATTTTTTTTAGTGAGTTTCTCAATGTTTTCACTTCCCTGCTTTGATTACACCCCCATCTCTTGACATTTGCTCTCCGAATGCCACCCACTGACGTCCTCCAAGGCGGAATGCAAATAAGATTCTCTGCGTTATTGGAAAGTTTACAGTAAATCGACTGCCCTGAAATCAACCCCCCACCCCCCTTGAGTTTGTACTCTATATTCCCCTGTGGTAGAAAGGGAATAACTAAAACTTAAATTCGTCTGACCAAACAAAAAAGTACCGGCATCACTTTGTGTACACAAAATGCACCTCCACACATATCCGTGTGTTCACACACTCATCCACATGCCGCATGCGTCTCTGTTTGTGTGTCTTGAATCCAATGACAGACGTTTAAATCTGATCCTTGGACTGGTGTTGTCTGAGTGCACTCCATGACCCCCATCTCGAGCTAGGCACCCTGTCGATGGGACAAAGAGCTTGTTGTTATATGAGGGGCTTTAGATGTGTAATTACCCCAATCTACACTGCAGGAAGCTCCATAAACACACAACTACATACCTCCCTGCACCTGAGATTTACACCGACTGGGGGAACAGAGAAATTCTTCACACCAGCACATAAACACAAGTGACAGCAAACACTGAGCAAACAATCTTTTCTCCTTCAGCTGCAGTGCAATAAAATATGTGAAATCTGATCTTTGGAGACAAAAACAAAGAATCTTTTACAGTTACATGCACATTATGTGCTTCATTAACTCTTAGCTTTGGTATGTGCAATCTACTCCCAGAAATGAAAGTAATTATCATCTTTTTCCACAACCACTCCCACTGAAGAATCTAAGTCACTTAATCGTGTGCCTGCTGGCTGCAAGATCTCGATATTTGCCTTGAAATTTGCATATTGAGCATTGCATGAAAATGGTCGACCTTTTCCTTTTGACCCTCAGGGTGATCGTTTACATTCCAAATCCACATGTGTGAGGAAAGGCCGTGCAGGTTAAGAGAGAGAAAGAGAGTGCAAGAGGAAAATTAAAGAGTGGGGGATGTGCAGTAAAACTGCCTCCACCATAAATCACTGTCGTCCTGGAAATCATACACACAATAATGATTACCTGTGCATTTTCTTTCACAGTGATGCAGAGATTGACAAGGTTTTACTGTACCATTGAAAGGACTAAGCCAGTTTTGTTCCTGGTAAGCGTGGAAGATGGTGAAACCAGCATTCACATAAAGACACTTCCTCTAACGGACAGATCTGAGAAAGCTGGATGAACCAGTTGGTACTGGCACCCAACAAATCACCAAACTGTCACACACAAGACACAGAACAAAACAATAACCACATTTTCACACGCGTTTGTGCACACACACACACACACACACACACAGTACACGAGGCACATCTTAATTCAAACAGCATTTAAAGTAGCTAAAATTGAGGAAACGTGCGCTCACATGCGTGAAAAACACATGACCTCTGGCGAGGATTTGCATTTAAGAGATCAAGGTTTAAAGACACGGCCTGACATACAAGCATTTTCAAGGTTCTGAGCGCACATTCTTCTTTAATCATTTCTTTCACACACTGCTGTATGTGTGGGCTGGGAAATTTAATTTATGTGAGCTTAAGGAAGGAAGATTACAGGTTTTAAATATATGTTGTTCACAGGGACAGAAGTGAAGTCAATTTAAAGATCATGTTTATGTATTTGTTAATTTACCAGCTGTGTTACACGTATCCAATTTTGAATCTTTATCCAACCAGGGTTTACATTAGCATTGAGAGGACAGCCCTCAGAATACTGGCATTTCCCCATTTGTTGCCACCTATTCAGTCCACACTAGTAGCCAGCTGCAGCTTTCACCCCTGCAGTATATTCTCAAAAACATGAGGGAAAACTTGCTGCTTGAATGGTCTTTTTTTAATGAGGAATTATTAAAACAAAAACAAGACAGTAGTCCTTAAGGTGCAAATGTTTTTCGATTTTAATAATTTCCCAAACCTGGAAACAATTCACATCAAATTCCATTTTCCTTCTTGAAACCCGGCGGGCAAAGTTTACACAAAAAGGTAAGATTTTTCCCACCTGGATCATCACTGACTTTTTCATAAAATTCTTTTAAGTAGTCATGCGAAGATGCCGTATTAATTGCGGAGGCGGAGTCTGAGGTAGTGCTGCAGCCGTCATTTGTTTTTGCCTCCATGCTTTGCATTTAGATGACGCATGCAACGGTGCGACTCTGTGGTTTCTGGTGTTGCCAGATTGGGTGTTTTTCCGCTACATATTAAGGCCTGTTTTTGGTGTGTTTTAGGCGGGGTTTTGCATGGAAGGCTCTATGGAAAACTGGCACACTCTTGAACGAAGTTAAACTGTGAGAGAGCGCCGTTCACAAACGCCAGAATGAAGGCGTTCACAATAACGTTCATCCGGCAGAAATACAGTACGTTCAGTTGACGTTCACCCAAAATATGAACGAGTTCATGAACGATCGTTCATTGAACGCGTTCAGGCACAACATTGGTGTTACATGCCTTCATTATTAGTTGTTAATTATAGCTTAGAATATTATTTTAATAACATGCAAGTTGTCATTACTAGTCATCCTGAGGTTGCACAATATTTGATGGCAACCCATTCAACAGTGTTTGAGATCTTTTACTTTTGACCAGAGTGGATAGACAAACAAACATTGTCATCCCTCAATCCATGACAGCATGGATCAAAATCCAAGCAAATTCTGGCAGACGGCATTGCAATACACAAATTTAGAGAAACAACATTTTTTTTAACACGTATTTTAGGTCATATTGGATGAAACAAAAGAAATACCTCAACAGTACAGTAACTCAACAAGAGGCTGTAAAGTGGTATTTCAACCATTCTCTTCGGCTGAAACTTCCAAGTCTGTTTCAGCTCTGAACACATCCACCAGAAATGTCAGAAATGTAACCACACCCTACAGGGATGTCGTGTAGTCCAGGAGTACACTTGTACATCAGCATAGCAGGGCCAGAGGATAAAATACTGCAAAAACAAGATTTTCTTGGGGTGTTAAGTTACTCTGTATACATTGGAACAATCACATCTAAAACAATTTACAGTGACTTACCTTCATGTTTGTAGCTATGGTTAGCTGCATTTGTGTTAACAATATTTTGTCTTTGGTGGCTCCTGACATTCTCTGTGTGTTTTTATTGATATCCATCATGACACAGCATAACGTTTTCAATCCACTGAATTAAATTAATTGAATAAATAAAATAAATCAACATCTAATCACTTGTTAATTAGGTATAAATGTCTTGTCAGCAGATTGTATTCACAACCTGCACAATTTCCTGTGCACTGACAGCATCATAAGAGGAGTTGTGCAAACTCCTGCAACTCTTGCTAGCTGAAATAACACTCATATGATGCAATATATACAGGTTTCAGGTAAGAATAATCACCGGGACGACTGGATGGTGAAATTGGATCTATAATCTTTTAATATCAGCCTAACTCCTACGTAAACCAGAGCCTAAGTTTGGTCTGGATTGCAGTAGATTTCTGTTCATTTGTGAAATCAAACTGAATGTCTGCGGTGAGTAGATTGAGAAATTTCCCTGTGAATATTTCTGCACACGTCTGTGACACCACATGTTATAATGAGACGTGTAACATTCAGAAATGTAATGAAAAGATGAAAGATACACTCAAGCATAAAAGGAAATACGTTTGGCGTTACATGTTTAATTAGATTAGCGTTTGCGTCGTCCCACAGCAGCATCAACCACATTGTACCAGGAGACATACACCCTTTGAATTTGCAGTCATGTTTTCCATCAGCAACACTATATATGAAGGTGTGCATTCATTAGTGATGTTACTATAGATTAATTGATCATTTGCCATAATTGAAAAAACACCCCGAGTGTGACTGGATTAATTTGTTTCTATTATGCCTGATTGATATTTCCATTTTCTTTCATCCTCATCGTCTTTCTCTGTTCCATATTTATGCTGAAGGATAAATCACTGCATTTCCCCACACTGCCGCGCTTATGCATCTTTATTCCACTGAGCGCCTTTACAGCGCTGCCCTCTGACCCCTAAGATCAGTCAAGTTGCAAGTAGAGTGTGACTGATCTTCCTGCAGCCTTCTACCGTGAAGACGAGCTGACGGGATCAGCCCCATCCTTCATGTCTTGATGTGGTAGCCCAACTTAGTTGAAGCGCCTCCTGCATTAGCATTCCTCTGCATTCCTTGGCTGGACTTGACATGGTGTCATGCATCTGAGCGCAAGTTCATGCATCTGAGTGCAAGTTCAACCGTGTCCAAGGTGCTTATTTTCGCCCACGAGATAATTTTCCTTCATAACAAAAATACACACACGCTGCATTCCTAAATATGAGGTTAGAATATCACACCCACCCAATACCACAAGTGCTCTCAGTGCATCTTTGAAGACAAATACTGAACAGCATATCCACCTATTTGATGTCTAAATGATAGTAGCTGTAAGCTTTTTCTTCACTTATATTTAGGAAATGCCTCGGTTGTTTTGTAAGAGGGATATTTTAGTATATAACATAAGGTGATGAATTATGACTCATGTCTGTGGATGTGGGAATGTGACAAGATGTTTACTATACAGCAAAGTTCTCATTCTGGAGCAGTGAAGTTTATAACCTGCCAGCATTCTTGCAGAAAGTAGAGATGATGTGAAACATAAACAAAGGAGAGGTGCAAATGTGCGACAGATAAACAGACCGGTCCTCTGGGAGAAAGAGAGAGGGAGCAGACAGACGGGGGGGTTGAAGAGGAAAAACGCACAGGGCTTGTGATGTGAGCTCGAGGTAGTTACATGAGTGCTGACATTCAGGAGAGGTGGATGCCGCACAAGGCTCCACTGTTAGAGGACAGGACGAGGGAAGGGAGCAGCTGTCTGCCCGGGCAGGCAGCGATACGCCTGCCCCCCAGCTGTCAGAGCCTGGAGAAATGGCCAATTCACATATAGGACATTGGGTCAGTGTTCAAGGACTGATGGGACATCGAAACTCGCACCACATATACAGGAAGGTGTGTGTTCTCAACAACATGCAACGCACACAGGAGAACATTTAGTACAAAATGTATGAACACACTTAGAAAAGACATAGAAACGCATACAAGTATGCTCATTATATTTAACAACACAATCTGTGCATTGAGCAGAAACATAAAAGATTCACAAGCCACTAAATCATGAAAATTTTGGTAATGTGTTCCTGGACATCAAGCATATCATGTGCCTTATTAAAACAAATCACTGTTGGAAGAATATTTACACAGAGAACCTTCCATGTAATCACCCATCCCCATGAACTCACAGCTGCTGAAACTGTGAAACTAATACCTCAGTAGATTTTATAGATTTTTTTTTAAAGGTCCTGCACACTGTCAGCACTGAGTTTATTACAAAAACAATTTTTGGGACCGTCACCAGGCATCAAATTCACCAAGTGAAACAACACGTCTTTATACTGAAGCACAGAGTGTAAAAACCAATCAAACCCAAATGCCTGAGACAACCACATCAATAAAATAAACATCCTTAAAATGAGACAAATAATACATGTCAGAAACTGGAGAATATAAATAAATATATAAAGGAAAACTATTTTGACATTTGAAATGTCACAGAGTAGAAAAAGAGTGCAGGGGAGGCAGGGCAGACAATAATCTGTCAAAGTTTAATCACCAAACTGAGGATATCTTCATAACCTGAGAGAAAAACAACACATACAATGTGAAATCAAGAACATAGTCTAACATTTATATATTTTAAGTGAAAACTTGATAAATAATATAACATTACACTACATATGCCCATTTTTTAACCTAATAATTCATTTTCTAGCATGAATATTTGTACATGAAATCTAGTGAGCAAGTTCACATACGGTACGCACTAGTATTTTCAGTTTTGAGTCTCATCCTGGTTTTGATCATGCCATTTACTGTATACATATCCCCCAAAACCCAATTTTGTCTGCGTTTCCATCACCACAGACTTTTTTTTTGCAATCCTTTTGTGAATACGAACATTTACCTTGCAATATATTTTTACTATAAACTTTAACAATGAAAGTAACTTTAGACAGGTTGTCTGAAAATCATGGATCAAATACTATCTACCGACTCTTCTAGACAAATGACATCCTTGTTTTTTTCACCCCACCAGAAACTCCTCAAGTCTAATTTCTTGGTCCCTGACAGTTGTCAAGGCTCACATTGAGACACTCGTTAGTCTTGACAGGACTGTGGCACTGTGGTGATGTGAATGGTAACAGAGAGCAGAGGACACGTTTGTCTACAGTGGAACTGCAGCTCAAGTCTTGTCAAGAATGAGCTTAAGGTTGAGGGCAGACATCCAGCTGGGGATGATAACCAGAGTCACATCAAGTGGTGTTTTAAAAAGGAAAAGCAGAGTGTCATTAGCATTGCAATTATCACAGTCTATACTGAATGTGATGGTGGAGCTAGTAGAGGAAAATGAAAAGGAACCCCATGGCGAGTGTGCAGTGGTGAATTCAGAAATCTCTACAGAAATAGACATAGAAACAGAGTAGCTGAGATACAGATAGGAAGATGTGGGGATCAAAAATGCCAGATATAATTTAATGAACCAGATTTGCAAAACTTGAAACAATCAAATGCCAAATAAAATACAAAGGTAGCAGTATGACACATGAGGTCTTGAGTTAAGGTTCTGTGGCCACAGCTTGAATTGCAAGTCCTCTGCCTGAAAACACTTTGTATAATGTTTGTAGTATATATAAGAATTTGAGTCATTAGGTCCAATAAAATGTGAAAAGTGGCAAATAGCTGCAAATGCTGTAGTAGTAAATTACTGTAATCTCATTTATGTGTGTTAGGCGCCAGCATGAAGACTTTAGAGCATATCCTGTATAGGCCCAAACATGTGGAGGCTGGGGAAAGCCTGAAAAACCTTTTCAGCAGATGCATCCACTGAGCTGAACTTTCATTGGAATGAAAGAGATGCATAGATGAATCACCTCATGGGCAAAGTGGGCATGTGCCCAGGGCCCTGGAGTCAAGGCAGGACTCTTGGGGATTTTGGTAGGTAGGTAAAAATATCTGTAAAAGGACTGTTTATGGAGGTAGACACATGTAAATGAAATATTTGTTTGGAAGTTTTGTAAAGTCGCCATTTATATTGCTTGCTAAGTGAAAATGAAAATGATGAATCTAAGAAGAAAAGGCAGCAGAATTGCTGTCAGATACAGTTACACCTGAACCATTTTTGAAACCATCAAGGATTTAGACACAGAGACATCTGAACATGCTGTCACTTATGGCAAATGAATATGAACTTGTCAGAGAGTTGTACTCTAATGAGCCAGGGGTTTTGATGAAATGATTTTCTCTGCTGTTCTCTGCTGCTTTGTTTTCTTTAACAGTAAGAGGAGGATGGTGTTTTATCTACATTACGCCATCTTGAAACATGGTGTCCATTTTTTAAAATTAACATCCACGATGTCACCTTCGCGCAACTTACCAGGGAGCCCAAATAAGCCATGTGTCATTCGCCGTGCATCTACTCCAGAATTGGCTGATATGACAGCCATGACAGAGAAGAGAATATGCATTATAATTTTAGACCCCTGAAAGCTGGGTGATAGCTGAAACAATGACGAGGCACTGTTAAGACACAAAATGGTACAAGTATCCCAAATTCCCTAATCTGACTGGGTTTCTGCACAAAGTGTTACTCTACTTTACCATGTGATGTACGTCTTGCCATCCATTTACCAAATTTGTCTTGTTTTATTTCAATTAAAGTGACATGTTAGTTCAATTTTAATTTGTTGTTTTCAAGAGGACGATTCTTTAGTGTCTACTTCACAAAAATATCAATGACATTATTGGTCCACCAACAGAATTGCATATATATGAAGATGAATGGCCTAATGATGATTGTGTAATGATTTTTCCGCTATCATCATCCGCTGCGCCTTTTGTAAAGATTCTGGTGATCACTTGAATGGAAAGCTTTGGGCAAATATTAGCATAAAAAGTGATATTTATTGCAAAAATAAATTAGATCTGTGGATCTTTACAGCATAAACACTGATTTACTCAAAAGATATACCTCAGGTGATTTGGGGTTGCTCTTTAAGAAGCTGTTTTCTGCATTTTACTGGCGAGCCATGTAAACTCTAAGACAAGTGGCCTTGTAACTGACAGTGACTGATAAGATTAAAGTCAATGCTGCTCAGAAATGATGAGAAAACAGGGGTCTAGGTTGAGAAATATTTGAGCTACAGGTAGCAAATCACAGCTCACAGTATTTCCAGAAGAGGAAGGCATTGTCAGTGAAACGTACAGCCGGGAGGAAAAAGAGAGGTCAGGCAACCATGGAAGGAAGAGATCAGCCGGCAGGAGGAGAAAGATAAATGACTGTGGTTTGGGAGGAAAGAATGGAAATCTCCTTAACATTTTAAATACCAGGCAAGCTGGAGGGAACTGTGAAGTGCAGTACTGTATCACATCTGTGCCTACAGAGTACAAAAGTTCAAGGGAATAAAGTGGGGAAGCTTCCAATGCAAAGGAACACACAGACAGCAGGAATGAGTGCAGGACAAATGAAGTCGAGAAGAAGTTGAGACCTACCTGATGCTGTGTTTGAATTGTAATTCAAGACCTGGAGTATGAGACTCATTTGGGTAAATAAGGTGCAGACCTTTCCTCTTAGCAGATCTAGGTTATCATGATTTGTTCGTGTTTGGACATAATGGTGGCACAAGTTTTTTTAATTTTATTTTTATAAGAAAAACCTTAATTTTTGCATGTGTCCAATTTATTTTGTCTTTTCTTATATCAAACTTCTGGTTTTAGTGCCTATTTTGCTGCATTACTGATTTACAGCTGTTTACTGCAGCATCTTAAAATACACACATAAACTATTCTCCCTGCTTTTGAGATTTTCAGTGAATAAAAAGGTCATGCAAGTGAATGTTTATCATTATTCTGCAAAGTCTGTTTTCAAATGCCTGGTTAAAAGATATGGTTATTAACTGGGGTATGAGTCTTTTAACATGTGTTTATGTGTGTGAGTCACAGACAGGCAGGGGCACTGTGGAAGAATCTCTCCTGCAGCTAGCTTGCAGGAGAATTGCCAATGGTGAAAGCCAAATCTGTTTTTGTGGGTTTGAAAACCGCAAAACCTCAAAGCCTTTAACTATCTGAACTCCTTACAGCTGCCCTACAAAACAATCGACCGCACTATGTCAGAGTTTTGAGGGAATGAAAGTTAACCAATCTGTCTGGTAGTTTGGTTCTTGAGCTCTTTGGAGTGCACACTTGACTCCACATCCTCCTCTCCAATGCACAGTGATGTGGTAAATAATGGACAACTGGAAGAGTCAAGACTGACTGCCTCAGGCTGGTTTCCAACATCAGGAGGTCTCAGGCTTGCAGGAGGCTTAAATCAAAGAGCATCATATACTCCAGCTTCAGCGTGCTGCTGATTCTGCTTTGTGGTTGTAAAAAAGGCCTCCAGCCAGCCCAACAGCTCCCATAAAGGTACAGAAAAGAACTGACAACAGTGATGTGAGCTGTCAAAGTTTACCTTCCATGAACTGTCCACCAACTTCACTGAATCACTCATCACATGCCCGCATGCTGTGCTGTATAAATACTATGGACTTTTCCTTTCAATCAACTGTAACAACACCCGAGAGAAGAACTCCACCAAGCTGGACCTCTCTCCCTCACAGTGGTTAAAGGTTTTCCAAACATCAACATGGATCTGTATCAAAATTTAAGTGCTCAGTATCATATAGGATACTAGAGATGGATGTCAAAATACTTTTGCGAAATAAACAGTATCGACATACATTTTCAATATTATGGAAAATATTGAATATTTTCTTACCATGGTATCCCTTTAATCTCTCTAAGTGAGTTAGGCAGTTGCTGCAGGCAATGATGCTTCAAAGCAATATTGTATTTTTCATAAAATTTATAATATCACACTATAAATCATGATTGCAATATCCCATGATGCAAGATTTTATCTATATTGCCCCCTGTAGAGTAAATATTATTTCAATATATGAAGTCAGCTGAAGTCTGCAGTTTTAGGTTATGTTGCTGTTTAGATATGCAAATGAATCTTTAATTTACACTTAAACCATTAATACAATTTAAGTATGGCAAGAAATGTATTTTCTCTTTTCATGTGAATAAAAAAAACACATGAAATGCTGTTTTTCTTTTTACATCTTTCGGCTGAGACATTCAACAACATTCCTTTGAGGTGTTTTAACACTGACAAATTGTTGGCCTGAGTGTGCAGCGTTATTAAGACAACTGGAATAGATGCAGAATTAATAGAAAAATGGAACGCACCAGTTGTGTGTACAACACAACAACTTGTTGAGGGATGCTGTTGGATAGCATAATGTATTGCATCAGGTGTCCATATGATGTCCACCACCTGTATTTTTGTGCTGACATGTACACAGGTATTTTTAGCTTACTTGCATGCCTGTTAGCTCACACTGACAGCAGTATACACAGTTTGCATTATGAACAAAGAATTCGACAGATGTTTTCCAAATGCAAGACAAGGCAAGCTTCATTGAGCTTATCAGTAAAGCATGGGGAAATTCCCATGTTACATTCCAGGCTCGGCATCGATATGGATATAGACTGCAAGCTGGTGACAAGGGAAATTGCCGGTAAACAAACAACCAAATCTTTGCCTGATAACACATGAAAGAGAAAGGGCCCTGGCACTGGTGCTGTGTGTGTGGGCAGACAGTATATGTTCATACTTCTCTTCACTGCATTTGCTTTCTTATCTCCCATCGGCACATGAGAGGATTCCCGTTGAGGAGCCGTCCCTTTGAAATCCTCCCAGCGTGTTTGTTTATGTCAAGCACTTACGTGTTTCAGGGATTACATCTTTTCTCATTCTTTTCCTTCCCTGAATTCCCCTCTTCGTTTGCCCCAGAGGAATTCAGCAACGACTCCCCTCCACCCCCTGACACGCGCGCACATTCACTTGTTAAAATGCATACTTCTGCCCTGCGGTGAAGATTATGAGAGGTTATTAGGACAATTTCATGCATAAGAATGAATGTAGTCTGGAATGAAAAAAACAGTATACAGAGATAATTCATTAACTAGAATACAACATGAGTATTGATATCCATCTAGATAACATGTGCATAGTTCACTTGAGTGAAAGTAAGCATCAAGCTACCTTCTTGCTAGTACACAAAATGTAAAATATTCTTTGCCCTGCAGTTTCTTGAACACTTTCAATCATCCTTTGGGTTTAATGGTCAGGCTAATTAGGTCTTCAGAGAATACCTCTGTCAAACTAGACAGAGTTGTCACTAGAGAGGAACCCAGAGAGACCATTAGGGCCTCAATTGATATCCACTAGACAATCGCTGCAAGGGTTGTTCATTTTAGACTAAATGAGCTCCTGAAGCTATTCCCTAGTACGGACAGAATGCCCCAATCACTGCTGCTTCATTTCATATTTATTATTGGTTTAAAAGTTCCCTCACGGCCGAGCAACCCTGTGTCCGACAATAAATGTGACTTTCATATAGAACTCATTTGCATCAGCAAATACATTTTAAAGGAAACATTTTTATAAACATAATGAGAGTATGTTTTATTTCATTTATTTGGGGGGCAGTTGTGCCTTAGATGGTAGACCAAGTTGTCAACTGATCACAAGGTTGGCAGTTCAGTCCTCCTCCTGTCCACATGTTGAAGAGGCCTTGGGCAAAACACTGAACAACCCAGCCATTGGGAATACACAAGCGAGTGCATTCCTAATTGCCAGGTCCCAAGCCCAGATAAATGAGGAAGGTTGCGTTAGGAAGGGCGTCTAGCATGAAAAGCCTGTGCCAAATCAAATATACGGATCATCAGATCTCCATGCAGGGTGGGATGGTTTGCCAGTTAGATGGAAACAGATGATCTGCTGTGGGCACCCCTACAGGGAGTAGCCAAACGAAGAGGAAGATCATTGATTTAGTTTGTTTTCATGCATTTTCTCTTGGCAGCTAAAAGATAAGGGTCTACAGCCATGCTAGCAGTTCTGTGATGCATTTGAGCTAAATGCAATTGTCAACATACCAACATACTAACATGCCAGAGTTAACATGTTCACATTTGCTATTTAGCACTAATCACAAAATACAGAAGAGGCTGATCTCATTATCAAACTAATATTTGGTCTGAAATGTAAGTAATGGATACCTTTTTGACCTGAAGGTGGCGCAAGTTAAAAACATTCAGCAGAGCAGCAAGTTACTAGCATTCATCCTCTGGGAACCATGAATCCATTCAATAGTTGTGGTGACATTTCTCTTAAAACCAAAAAATGTTGACTTCTTGGTGGCGTTAGAGGAGAAGTCATAGGACCACCAAAGCCCTTACCATACGTCATTTGAGAACCATGAAAATCTGTAAATTTTATACCAATCCATCCAGTTATTGTTGAGATTGTCTGGACCAAATCTTTGGACCAACCAAATGACACTGCCATTGCTAGAACCTGTAGTCTCTCCTCAACATGCTTCAGAAGATTTAGGAGTGGTATAGGAATGTCACACTTCCTGCATTTAAAAAGATGCCAGTGAACATAATCCAGACAGTAATTAATGTTTCCTCCAAAATTAATTTGGCAAAGCAAATTCTAAACATATGCTGTAGGAGATATGCTGTCCAAAGGCATGGACAGAAAAAATACTGCTGGAATTCTGCAGCTTGGCCAACAATGGCAACTTTTGATATTTTACGTAATGCAGCCATTTCAGAAAAGTCTGCTCAGGTCAGACAAGCTGGTCCGGGCACAAATTCAACCATGAAAGCCAGGATGCAGTGTACACACAGACACTTACACAGTGAATGGTTGTAAAAAGAAATTAATTTCACACACAGAGTCTAAACAGAGAGCCTTATGTTGTAGGTTGCTAATTGATCTGAGAAATGATCAACATTTGGGAACAACCTTGATCACAGGATGAAATCTCTCCCCTGTCTGTCGTTACTCTGGCTATGAATATTCATGACGAATACATTATATTAGGAAACACGAAGCCAGCTGACTTTTCAAGGTAATGTACTGTCTAGGGGCAGACCTTCAGCTAGAACACAGACGGCGATATCACGTTGATTTAGATCACACACATCAAACACACACATTTAGCTGCTAAGTAATTGCTTAGCGCAAAACACCTTTCCTCACATTGGGCCTTATAAACACTGATGACAGTATCAAAAATTCCCCTTGTGTCATGAGGCAAGAATGTCACTGAGATGTCATGTCTCAACATGACTGTGTTGCACTGTGGAATCGCTCTTATCAAAGCAGGACATGCTGTAGGCAGGATGCATTCAGGGTTATAACACAGTTAGCCCAGACTTGATCCTCTATGAAAGCAGTCAGATATAATTGATATAATATTCAGCAGACTGAGTACATCCTCAGAGTCTGACCAGTGAGCTGTTCTGCAAATGACTCACTCTGAGTCACGCAGCATGTGGTCAGAGAGGTGATGTTTGGGAGGTCTGAAGTCCCTACTACACTGTAAAATAACTTATGTATTTGCATTCCTCCCCTGTCTACTGTTATACCATGGATAATAACCCTGTCTGGGGTGATAAATGTTCTATGTAGATGTATCAAATGGCTCAACATTTAGAAAACAAACTTTCCTGCTGACTCTCTGCTGCCGAAATGAAGAGTGAGCATCCTTGTCCATTTCTTGCTTTTTCATTTTTTTTCCCCTCTTTGCAGCGCACAGACTAAACTACCACTCTCTGAATAACACGCTGATAATATACTTATGCTTAATTCATTTTAAAACATATGTCACCAGTGGATACTACCTAATGTGCTGTAGAAGTAGAAGAATTTATAAGTCTTTTATTTTGACACCTGCATGTACCAAGATCATTTCATGTTTTGAGAAGATTCCCCTCGCAGTCATTTTACTCATTAATTAATTGCTCATTTGAGATTTTTCAGCTTTGATCAGCTGTGTTTTGTCACTTGTCATCTCACATGGCTTCTTAACTGGAAGCGAGCGAGAGAACTCAAAGAGTCTTGTTTCTATACTGTATATTTAGAGGACAGCTTATGTACCTGTCATTCCCAACAGCTCCATGATTTCCTGATCTCCAAACCTTCCTTTTGAGGATATTCTCATAAAAAGGATGCTGTGGATCAAATAAGATGCCACTTCTCAAACCTGGTAAATTAGTCTCTAGTCATCCATGTTGATTGCTGACTGGAGCGGGAACGGAAACATCAAGGACGAGCATCGATTTTGAATTGTTTTTTCAAACAAGCAACACATTAGCCTCTCTGCGAACGCACAGAGCAGGTTGGGAAAAAAATCTGATGTTTGCTCAATCGCGTTGCTTCCACTTAGGAAACAGTGTTAGGATCTAAGTCTCTATGTTATTTCATTTTATTCGCGTAACTACAGTATGTTCGGCACTAAACCATGCCAAAACACACAAAACACTCAATACTGTGCTTGAATACTTCCTGTGTACACACAGATGGAGCCCTGAAGCTGCTGCTCTGCTAACATGCTGCTCACGCTACACCTGACGTGTCAGTACAGTGTTAGATTAAATGTTTCTGTCTCTGAGGTTTGACATGGAAACTTCAAAGCAAACTTAAAATTGCAGTTGGCCTTGAAGCTACAGCTTCACCATGATTGATCAAGTTTCTACCTTAATGCTTGTCATTTATCTTGGTGAACTGTCTTCTTGGGTTAGCATTTAGCCTCAGGTAACAGCCAACCTGAACTGTTGAGGAAACAGGTGAATTTATGAAGGAAATTAAAATGTTTTAATCATTTCAAAATAATTTAATTATTATGCATTTGACTACTTCTCTCTTGTGCTAGCACATACATATACCTATACAAAAAATGTTGTAGCCTGCTAACAGACAAATATCACAGTGGCACTAATCTTCTCATCTAACACTCTCTTAGTGAACTCTTTTGTTTTAAATATCAACATGGCTGTTTTCAATGAGAAAAATGCACCTTATAGCATTTTACAGACACTTTAAAACTTGCAACATGAGGGTCACATACTGGACTAGGTTTCTGCTTCTTAAAGGAAGTTTTCACTGCCTCTGTTGCCAAGAGCTTGCTCATGGTGGGAATTGTTAGGTGAATAATATTAGAAAAAGTACAGTCTAGAGCCGCTCTACATGGCAAGTGTCATGAAATGACTTCTATAATGATTTGGCGCTATATAAATAAAATTGAATTGAATATACAAATTAACACATACTTTTTTAAATGCACACATAATTTGTCTTCCTTTGAAGTAATCAAAAGTAAATATTTCATTTCTTTCTTCTCTTGACATTAAGTATGAGCTGTATTCGTTCCAGCATATTTGTCTGTCGTTTTGTCTTTCTTTAATTCAGCAGAATTAGATGTAGAGGCTTCTGTAATGGCCCCCCGGAGGCATGGGAGTCAGAGAGAGCAAGGTAATTACCATCAAGACTTTGGGCCTCAACCAAAAGCACATTACCCACTTCAAACGCTGAGAGAGAGAAATGCAAACACAGGAACAAGATAGCTAATTCGCTATATAACTGAACCCTATGACCACCCATTTCATGCACGGGGGCTATGTTTCTAGAAAAACATGCCAGTTATTTCATTTTCTGTTTATAGGCATTTATGTTGCCTGGATTTACAGTTTTCATATATCGCAATTACTTTTTTAATCCATCCATGAAAATGTTCTCAAGAGGTTACAGCAGAATAGTCATTGGACTTAGGGTGGTCGTATAACTGTACTGTATAAGGTGCACAAATTACTTACAGTTACTCCATGTTTGTTCTTTATGTCTATGTTAAAGTACCGTAAGTAACTCTTTGGAAGTAAGCTTCTGTTCTCTGCAGCCATACTGTACATTAAATGCTTTTTACTATCTACTTCAAGGCAATCTATGGTATATGTCTGGCCAGCCTGTGCACATAGTGGTAACTGATAGCAAATTTTTTATCCACAAACCTCCTTTTTTTTCCTTTGCTTGTGCAAATACAGCAAATTCACTGTATTTGGAGCATACTTTCAGCCCTAAAAAAAGAAAGACTATAAACGAATAGTGTGCTTCATCAACTTTTCGAGCGACTGTTTAATGGTTTTGTGTTTTATTACTATTTCTTAAACTATCTCAGTGCCTCATTTGTACAGTTCAGAGTCAGCATTGATTTGGTGATGCAACCATTATGCCCTGGCCAATCAATAGTTCTCAAAAACGCATCAGCTAGATGCAGTATATACGGAGATGATCTCACTGAGCTCCCTGCTGCTGTATGACTGGCTCAGACTCCCAACACAGGCAGGATAAAAAAAAATCTATAAACAATACATGCCCACAAATGATTATGTGAAGACTACTCAATCCTGACCCCAACAGTAACCATTAAAAATGAAATAGTGCTTTGCTACTCTTAGTAAAACTGCTTTCACAAGGGAGCAGAGATTGTTGTAGTAAATAAAATGGTGGTGAGAGCCTAGAGACTACACACTGGGGTTATTAGTTTGTTTTCCAGACCGTCTCTGAACGAGAATACTTTCCTCTCCCGCACCAATAACTGCAGGTCTCTGCGTGCACTGAGAAGCTCATTATTGTTCTGAACAGCTTCTAAATTTCAATATATGTAAATATGGCACTGTGTAGCCTGGAAATAGTCAAAATGGGCAAAGCTATTCATCCAGTTGAAGGTAAAAATCTGCATTATAAGCACTAAACAGCCTCTAAAAATTATAAGTAGTGTATAAAATTCATATAAATGGCTGGCGTGTTGTTAATTATGAATAATGAACCAGTCATACCCATGAGCAGCTCCTTAGATCACACTAAATAGCTTTTATTACAGTTGGGAGCAGGATCTTTCCTCTGTCTCATCTCATCCCTCGAGGGGATGGGAGCCGTTCTGCTCTGAAGATTTAATTTTCACCAGCATGAAATTGGACCTCTGTCTACTCATACTTGCAGCAGCAGAGCGTCTTGACCTGCGGTTTTCAGGAACTGATGTACCCAGCAACAGCATGAATCTGAACCAGGGTTACCCAGCACATAAACAAACAGCCCAGACTGCTCCCATAAAGGGCCAGCCAAGTGACCCCAGTAAACCTAGGGGCCAGTTATTGGGATATTGATCTCTTTATCCAAGATCCAGATAGAAAATTCTTTTTAATCCTTCTTTCTTATTTAACAGGTCAAAGCTCCTACGAAGACATAATTACAAGAATGCACTCATTGGAATAATTGGTTGAGTAGTGCTCCTGAGTGCTGAGGGACCTATACTGTATGTAGTGTTGAGTATTTTACCTTCATGTTTGTTTAGCTATAGTTTTTCATCCTATATGAGATACATGATCCTGCCTTTATGTTAGAGCTGTTACTTAGTCAGGGTCTAAGGGAAAGATACTGTCTATATCGTGCTTGTTTATGTCATAAAATGATCTGGATTTATACTGGAAGAACAATTTGTCTCCTTCATTTCCTGCACTAAATTGTTTTCTACTGCCATTTATACTCCATGTATCAATAGGTAACATGATATTTCAACCATGTACATAAATGAGAAAGCTAGGAGATTGTCCGTGCAGCATGGAGAGAGAGCAAGATAAAAAGAAAAGTTGGTTTAAAGTATGAAAATATGAGAAAACTATTGACTGTTGGGGGTAGGGGTTCAGAACTCATATTTGAATAATGTATCAATGTTTGTTTACACCTCTATTAGTCTGAAAGAGCAATTTTGAAAGAGTGTTACATAACCTGGAGACTTATAGGCTCATAAACCAGCGAAAAGCATCAGGCACAGCACTTGTCTGAAGAAACCATGTTTCTTTGAATCCCTGCCAGTACATAGATAAAGATGTTATCTAATGAACGGTATGTTAGTCAAGGTTACATGAAGGGTTCGTTGTATTGACAGTAATGTGAAAGACGAGAAAGACAGTGAAGGATGAACAGTTCATTCGAAAAACATTAAGACAGATTAATCAGCATACACTGGAAGCAGCTGCCAAATGCCAAAGGAAAGAGGAAATTAAGAGGCAATGATAAGTAATTGTATAAACTGCACCAAGTATATTTTAATGGAACCTTTTGTTTGTGTATTTTGACTTGGGGGAAAACTCAGAGGGATTCACTGACTTTAGCTGGAGTGTTGTAGAGTATTAACTGCCTTGACACGTCAGTCTTATTATCCATCCAGAATGTCCACAGGGTATCTACGCACACTTTTAAAATAATTTACATCACAAACTTGGCATCTTATAGTCCCTTAATATCAAGACCGTGCTGATTTATTCCCCCATTAATTTAAATAAACCTCGGGGCCATCATTGAGATTGGTTGTACTAATATAATTTGCGAAGCTCTTCTGCAAAATAACTCTCGTATACATTTTAATAAACGAAGGCCCTTAGTCACTGGAGATGTTTTATTTACACTGAACATAATATAAGTTAGTATCAGTCTCAGTACAAAATAAATGACTTTTGCTGAACATTGAACACTTTGAAACTCCTTACTGGTCCTAAAAGTAATTGGTTTGAGAGAGCAAGAGCTTTTGTTTTAATAAAGTAGTGCTCCTAAATAATTTGCTTCTGAACAATATTAAATGTCTAGCAGTATTGCTGCTGGACATTTCTTATTAAAAAAAAAAGTCTGTAACACTAGGAGGCAAGTGTTTTTGCTTCAATCTTCAAATCTCATTCCTGCTTCCCTTTAATAAGCTGTATCAGCTGTTTCAAACACTTTCGCAGCAGTGACACAAGATGTGAGGAGCATGCTAAGAGAAATGATTTGAGAAAGAGTGTGGAGAAGTAGTTGGACATATGTGTGGTGAGATAATTTATTTGTTCTCCATCACGCCACATTTAAAGAAACATGAAAGTAGGAAATGACACGTCCTCAACTCATTTCCATGGTGCTTTTGGGAAGATTATGGACTGAGACAGACAGATTTTCTGACTGATCCTTTGAAAACGCTTTCAAGAGACTTCATGGCACAGCATGACATTCGGATGAAGAGAAGGAAGTCGGGTTTTTCCTAAAGTAATATGAAAAGTGTCAATCAACAGTGAAACAGCATCTAATAGAGACACATGCAGGTTACCTTCCCTGGTCCTCTGCATCCTATGCTGGATAAATGTTACTCATATTTAATTCATGAAGAGGAAAAAAAGGTACAAACACTTGTCTGTCTGGACAGAATTAGTGTATATGGATACTGTGGGATAGAAGCAAAGCCTATGTTTGTTTCTGTTTGCTGGTTCCATATGGGATGTTCGTGATGCTTTTAAATTATGTTGAGGAAAAATGGGCTCAAATTTCCCCACCAGTAATCTCACAGCAATAAACAGCTGCTAGCGCCGACCTGCGTTGCTTGGAAAGTCAGAGAGGGATCCTTGATTTTGTTGTCTTTTCCACTTTCAGTTCCCACCCAGTGAAGATTTTCCACGTGTGTGTGTGCATGCTGTGCTTATCTGTACATCCTCCTCTACAGCTAATATGGTGGGAAAAGAAGTGAACGATAATATTGGGGTGACTACATAATGTGTACAATTTATAATGATATGTTTGTCAGGTGTTGTGAGAGATTATTTTCCATTTCTTCCCGTGAGCATCAGGTGATTGACAGTAAACAGAGCGTAGCATATTTGCGTGCAGTGACATGAAAATAGTTCAGGTACAATGAAATAACAGAAATAGAAAACCCAATTATGTCTTTGTGTTTATTGTGAGGGATTATCTCGTTCTGTGGATGTTGTTTTTCTTACTGTACAGCGGCAACCTATAAGCCATGTCCACACTAATGCGGATACATTTGAAACAAGGTTCTGCCCACACTACACAGCCTTCAGATGGATTTCTTATAGTTCAACATGCACATGAAAATGTCAAAAGACAAACAGTCAAATCTCCTCTTATTCTTATTCTTTGGCAAACCACATTGTATATTGCATCTATTGTAGCGTTGATAGCATCGTCTGTGGGATTAAAACCAGTCTCTGACTATTTTTTTATTTTAATAACCTCATCCTACCTACATATTATTATTTTAGGAAAGCTGCAGTTAATTTACATGTTGTGTTAAAAACAGAAATAGACACAGGGACATGAGAAAATCTGTGTCTGCTGTCTCCTTCAAAATGACTGTTGGGGGTGATACATTTAATTAGGACCCAAGGCAAGAATGAATTTAATAAATAGTTCCTATCTATTAAAAGTGACTGGGGTCATACAGGATGCCTGTACCCTGGTACTTTTAAAAAGCACTATAATTAAAACAGAAAACGGTGATATGAAGTAAATGGCAACAAATTAATTGACCACCCCAACCCATTTGGTAAGGGTAAGGATGAAGCTGACATACAACATAAATGGTGTCACTGACACATTTTTTCTGCTTTTAAATGCCTTCACGAGCACTAAATAATCATTTGATTGAGGGTCATAAATGTTTCCTGCTAGCCGAGGCTAACAGTAACTCTGCACCGAGACCCTCGATCGATAAATGTGCGGCGGTCTGACAGCATGAACATAAAGATATGATAGAAAATTGGCTTTTTAATGTTGCTACTGCGACTACAGTGTCTGTGAAGATTGGCAGTCATAATTCAGTGTTTTCAAAATGTGACACTGTGATGTGAGTTTATTAAATTGATCCACTCTTTCCTCCTTTTGAAGGATGGAAAATGCCAGTTGTGTTGGCCTGAAATAAGAAACACGTGTTTTCAAATACGTGACCACAGAAAATTGGCACAAATTTATAAAAACATGAGTATGGTTTAAATCATCATCCACTGTCAGTCTTCTCTAATGATAAAAAAAACTTGCCATGAAGAAGTTAATGTGAGGAAAAGAGAGTGGCTGAAGCAAGTAGGTCAACATAAGTCATGTGACTAGTTATTATAGTAATTGAATAGGTGCTCAACCTTATTTAAACTATGCATTGAGTTCATTCCTTATTACCAGCACCCTGTAATTTACTAGCTCATTACAGACCACATCCACTTCCTACCTAATTCCCTCTCAGAGTAGCAGGGTAAGATGCACAGTGGCAGGGAACAGATAGATTGAGACTCATTTGTATGTTGCATATTGAGCCATAAAATTTTGCTTGGCATTTGCAATTCAAACACAACGATGCTTCCCCTAGTTTATTTCGAAATCAATACTTCCTTTCAGCAGCATTTTTGCTGACAAGTCAGAGGGCTGATCAGCTGAATAAGATGCTGGACCACAGCGTCAAATGATGATAAAATATCATGACAGATGCATATCTGTGCATGTACCTGATTAGTCTCCTTTGACTAGTAACATTTACTCGCATCACTTTCCCACAGTAACTGGAGGAGACAGCATGTAGTGTGGTCCCTACCCTGAAACAAGTGTTTGTTCCCATGGCAACAGCAGCTTAAACATCAGCCCTTCTTGGTGGTCAGATGATGAGAGTTTTCATCACTCAAAGATAGACACTCCCATGTTTACATCAGGGAAACGTCACATAACACGTCTGCGGTAATGACAGGGAAGCCAGTTTGCTCCCTTTATGGGCCACTGCAGCAGGCCTGTTACAGAGAGCTGCATTAAATGATACATGAAAATACTTTTTATAGTTTCCTGGCACAAAGTAGAAAATGCCTGACTAGTTGGGATGACCACATTGCAGCTTGAATGAGTTGCAGAGAATGAACAAACACAGAGGAGCATTTCTAAAAGTCAGTAATGTGATTTAACAATGAAGTTGTGTTACCTGACAACATGGCAAACCTGAGAGAAACACACATTTTCAAGATATTATTTAACAAGTAAAACGTGTAGATGTAAGATGTGTATATATGTGGATGACAGACTGTACAAAATAGAAACAAAAAGTAGAGAAGAGGCGTCAAACCCCACGAGTCTGCGACATTCCTGAGGACCAAATTGTGTGAGTGAGTGTTTGCAGGTTTATACACATGTTCTTACAAGTGTCTTTGGCTGTTTGTTTGAGTGAATCTCTTCTGTCGAGCTGTGGAACCCTGGGCTGTGTTTGTCTGTGTGTGTCATGGGAAGAGACAGTGGAAGAGAGTGAATGTAGTGTGCTGTGTTTGTGTGTGTTGGCCAGTGTTTGTAGGTTTGATGGAGGTGTCGAACCACCCAGGGCTAATGGCGACACAGCTGAGGCAATTTACCCAAACACCTCTCAGGAATTCACAGGGAGGATTACGAGGAAAGATGAAAGAAGAGGAGAACAACACCATCAAAAGCTGCCGGGGAAATATTCCTGGCTTCCTCAGCATTTTTGAAAAAAAAAAAAAAGTGCTGGCTTTGCGTGCACTTCATTTTGATTCACTCTACAAATCTGTAGTATTTGTACCTCTGTCTGTGCTGGATCATTATCATGTGCCTCTAACTCGTTTCAGGATGAAGTTAAGGAATTCAGAACCTGGATGTGATATTTAGCCAGGCTGTGTTAAACCAGTACAAAGTGATTCCCGTAACAGCTCTGAGAGCAACAAGGCTGGTGGTATGTCTGGACATGAAATGAAATGAAACAACATGTTTGAAAATGTAAAAATGATAAATACATGCCGATATCACAAAAAGATTAGATACTCATCAACGATTTTGCACTGCACAGCTAAAAGTTTTAACAAATACTTTTTTAAACCCTCAACTTGTATCAAACTAAACTTAAATAGTTCAACATTTTAGGAAATATGCTTATTAGTGTCCTTCCCAAGAGTTAGTTAGAAGATTGATATCACTCTCATATCAGTTAGAGTCAGTGCTTAGTGCAAAAACACCAGTGCTCCCATTCATTTAGATGGGGATTGTGAGTTTAGGCTGTGGTGGTGGAGGATGCCGAAAAATGACAGAGAAGATATAACAGAAAGAATTTTAGAGAAACACAACCGCAACACAATGTCACACTGCAGTAGCAGCCATTTGATAAGTCCGGTCCAACTGCTCCAAACTCAGGGAGAAGTATCACTAAAACCGCAGGACTGCAGCAACTCCAGGGAAGAAGTTAATAAAATGTATTCATGGGACATAAATGTACAGAATGAGAGGAAGAGAAAACAAGAAGAGTTCAGTGGGAAGACACCCGACAGACAGACAGATAGGCCGAGGCCAGGCCGAATTAATGGACCACACTATGATACTCTCCCAGTTGTGTCATCGCTTGGTTTATTTTGTGTATCCAGCTTCCATGTCTGTGTCTGGCTTGCAGTCTTTGCTGCAAAATAGTGATATCAAAAGATTTGATTTGTCTCTGCTTGTTTTAAAGAGAAAAAGAGCAACAGCAGTAGTCGAGCGACTTACTGTAGAGGATGACTGAGGAGAGGGAGTAGTGGTTGCGAGAAAGCCATTGAATCTGAGAAACATTATTTTCTGATTGTTTCAAAGCAGTTATGCTCATCACAAACAAAGAAACCCATACCCTGCAAACCGCCACACTGCTACAGAACCCTGCGACTAATTGCCGCAATGCCAGCCCATGCTATGTCTCATTGTTCAGTCTGCACACATAAAGAAATGTTAAATGTTTTAGGGGGAGTTACATGCTGTAAGTACTTCTTGAGTGGAGACAAGACACTGCACTTGGCACGTAACTCCCTTAGTAGTGGGAACATAGAACACAGAGAGAACTTAGTGAGTTAAAAAGGTGTTGCTAGGTGTATTTTTTAACTGTGGAGCCAGGTTAACTGATTCTCCCTGCTTTCAGGAGCTATGCTAACTAATTGTCTCCTGGCTCTAACTTCATGCACTAACATGAGAGTGATATCAATCATCCTATCCAACTCTTGGCATGAAAACGGATACAAGCACTCCCAAAATATTATTTTAACCCAAACTTCATTAGACTCTGTTATTTTGCCATCAGCAACACAGAAAAAACACAGGACTCTGATTGTTTTCAGTACCACTTCCAGTGCATATTTAGCACAACCCGCAGCACATCACACCAGGTTCTGATTTGAGAGACAAAGCCACATCTTACACCAGGTGTTACAAATCCAGATTCCAACCAAGCCAGTATACATGTGGATGGAAAACAGTGTACGTGTTTCCGTCTTACATATTTGTGTGTGTGTGTGTGTGTGTGTGTGTGTGTGTGTGTGTGTGTGTATGTGGGTGGGTGGTTGTGTGTGTGTGCATAGCATTGAGAGAGATTGATTGCAAATAATCAGGTGGCATTCCTCCCGTAAACCCATAGGCTTATTGACTGTTTGAAGTTTATTATTCACCAAACTTACCACTTCAAGAAAAAATATAGCCACAGGTATATTTGTGGGCGATCCATGATGGATTAATGTGTGTGTGTATCTGTGGTTGGGAGATTGTGCAAGTGAATAAAGAAAGACTTTTACACAGAGCTGTATAACTAGGTTGAAAGCATAATAAGAGTGCATACAGAATTAATTAGAGGTCAGACTTGAACATGAAAGTATGATACGGATTTCTCGCTACAGAAAAAGGTCAACGACGGATTAACTAGCTGCCCACAGGGTAGCTTGCGTTATCACGCGTCTTGTGCTCCTCATGGGTCAACTTTGTGTTGGGAAACATAGTATAGAAGAGGGTATTATGTCTGCTCTCCTGCTGAGTGAAACTGTTTACTGGATTTGTAGTGAAATCAGCTCCCACTCTTATTTTTCCTCATTTATTTTGTTTTATTTTCCAATCACATATAAGATTGATATAAGGACAATTACCACTGCCCAGGCTACCTCCCAAGCAGCCGCTGTGCCGCGGGCTTCGCTAATGAATGTAATTTAAGAGTTATAGAGGATGGGGTTTCATATTGGTGATGGATGATGGTGTTTGGAGGCCTATTTTGTGTTGTGGTGGAGGTGTATTAATCATTATTAAAGACGGCTTAAATGCTTTCCCTATACGACCAGGTGATTTAGACTCCTGGGTGGACAGTGTGCGTAACACTGAGGGACCTGCTGCTGCTGGTTTTCATAATGAAGCACTTACTCAACCTGCTGCCAAGAGACTGCAAGGTCACGATAAGCTGTTATAGTCAAGGTGAGGCAGTTTACAGGCACACTCAAGGACAAACACAAGTATGGACACAGCTGTACGCACATGGAAAGACATATGACATTACTCTAGTATAGCAATGTACTGAATGTACTGTATGTATGTATTGTATTGTATTATTGTCACACTCACACAATACTGACATATACGTTTTCAAATTCTCGCTCTACACATGGCAGCTACAGCATGGTGAGAGCAAAAGTTCGATATTTTAGGAAATTATTGCGAGTCAGCTTTAGTTAGCTTTGTATTTGGTTAAATGACTGGAAATGAACATGTTATATTTCATTTGTTTAATCAACCAGACATAAATCAAAGTGCAAAAGGCACATTTTGTGGTTTCATGGTGGGTCATGTTTTGCACTTTTCTTGGTTCTGAGCAGTTGCGTGCCAACGCAAGGAAGCTACTGTGCCCAGCCAAGAAATAGTCTGGCACATAACCCACCATAAAACAGCCAGTTGTTATTTTTACTCTTTTTTGCATAGAATAATCAAATGATATATAACTAATTACCTTCAGCTTCAGCTGGATTTTGTTACCTTCAAACAAAGCCAGGCTAGCTGTTTCCTGGTTTTCAGTCTTTATGCTAAGCTTAATTATTCTTTCAAGGTTAGGGAAACATCTCACCCTGTTAGACAGCTGGATTTGCAAGATCGCAAAGTCATGCGAGAATCCATCTGGTTACAGACCACTGGCAACTACTTCTGGCAGCTAAGGCATGAGTTAAAGACATGGTTTAGAGCTTAAAGTTTGTTGCTCTGATTGGTTCACCCACATTAGACGGTGATAGACAGATTGTTCATCCAATCACCTGGCCTGCGTGACAAACCATCTGGCATCTCCATGTACTCCAGTCTCCTGCATGGCTCAGTCAGACCCAAAACCTCCTCACCTTTACTTTCCACCTCATTACTTAGTTTAGAGGGTACATTATTATTTTATTATTTATGCAGTGGTGTTGGATATTAACATGGCTCGCCAATCATGAGGTGCAGAATTGTACTTATTCTGATATGAACCTAATTCCTAGGATACTGGGTTGGAATTAAGTTGCAGTTGTTTTCATATATTGTGCTCATGGACTGAAGGATTACAGAGAAGCACACATAAAGCCTTCATGCTCTGTACAGTGTTCTACAACTCACAGTCACATATAGTCATACACTTTCATTTACACACATACAGACAGAGCATGACACAGAAAGAAAGAAGTTGTTATAATAAGAAGATAGTGGAGTCTTCAAAGTATTCATACAGAATGTCACTTTATTAGCTTCGCTCAAGTCATTGAGGCGCACCGTTTCTATGCACACGGACACAAACAGCAAACCAAAACACAGTTAGAAGCATCATGAAAGCCTGTTTGATTTGAACCCAATCAACAGACACATCACTGACTTCCTCCGTCGTTTTTTGTTTAGTGAGAGGACGGTGTGTTTGTGGAAAAATGTACCGGTAATTACCTCGACTTGAAAGGCACTATCAATCTGTTCTCTTTACAAGGAGGTATATGGGTTTGATTTGAAATGCCCAAAACACTGCAGCACCTCTCCAAAATATTTTTCATTTTTCATTTCACCCAAATAGATACCACAAAATAAATAGAAAGGCAAAGACAGATTTAAACGATAGCAATTAAGTGAGGGGAATTAAAACATCTCTGCTTGGGTTACTGATTTGATTAAAGGTTTCTTAACTTGGCTGGTTGAGATGAAGGTTGGGCCATCCACTTCAGACTGTAGTTTGGCAACAGAACTGTATCTGTAAACTGTTGCCAATACAGTGTTCATGTGAGCAGACACAGGAAAACTAAATAGAAAGAAGGCGACTGCAGGCTGAAGTTACCTGTGTGTTGTTGAAGTGGTGAAGTTGCTGAGTGAAAGAAGATGAAGATAGAGTGTTAAGATGACTAAAAAATAAACCAAAAGCACAATTCTACACAAAGTACAATGAAGCTGCTTGAAATCTGCAATTATCTATGTAAGCTAGATCAGACGAACCACCATAACTACTGTGAACGCTGCATCATTAAAGTCAGAACAACAACACAGAGATGACAAAGCACTAACAACATCCTGTTTATAAATGAAGCCGTCTCTGCTGTGTTTATGTGTTGCAGAGTGCAGTATACTGTGACATAAGTCCAAATTTGTTGTCCTCCATGTTCTGACCTTTCAGAGTATAGCCTACAGCTTATACTGTATGTGTTTTTCCATTGTGGGAACTTTTCCAAGAACTTATGGAAACATGAAGTGCAAAAAGGGATTTTTAGTTCTTTGTTTTTGTTCATAAACTTAGATCACGGGGCATCTTATATCCTGAGACTATTTTGTCGATAATAGTCCCACGATAAAACTGTAGGCTGCCTCATGCTGTTATAAAGATGGGCCACAAATGGGAGGCAATTTTCACAGTGAAATATCAGGCCGCAAAGTCATACAAACATCATTTAAAGGCCCTGAAAACTTGGCTTCAAAGTGTTTCTCTATTCCCCTATCGCTCTTTATTTATTAAAGTTTTCACACTGAAAGACTTAATCTGCTTCATCTGGACTGTGTGGATGTGATTTGATCAGGTTTGATTGATAGCAAAAAAAAACAACTCACCAATTATGAGTGAGAGTAAGAAGAAATTGTGTTTGGATCCCATCAAGAAGGTAAGAAGTTTATTCAGAAAATACATTCATACTTAGGGAGCTTTAAAGTTTGGGCAATCCTTGATCTAATTAGCTTTTATTATGAGAGAAGATGCTTAATGCATTGACAGAGAACAGGCAGGATTAAACATACATTAACGCTGTCTAGTGTACCATCTCTCCACTAGTGAACAAATTTAAATGGTTCTCTGGTGAGAGCGATAAGTAGCAGAGGTGTACAGCCACAACACTGTAATTTGTATTTCTGTATTTCTGTATTGATTTGATGTTCCTCTTGGGCAGTTTCATGAATTCAATACAAACAATATTAAAAACTTTTTGAAAAGTTTAAATGTGGTTCACAAAAAAAATCTCACACAGATAATAATCAAGTGAGAAATAAATAACATGAGAGCTTTGAGGTTCATCTGTTGTTTCATGTATATACCAAATCAGCTGTCCTGTCAGCGCCCCCGTGGGTCTCCATCCATCAGGCTCAATAAGCTGCTGCCTCTCCCCCACACAGCGTACCATCGTCTGCTTCCTGAAATGAATTACATTTCCTGATAAACAAAGAGTCCCAGTCTGGTCTGGACGGAAACGGCCTGTGAGTGCACAGCAACAGGGGTGAGAGGGGAGACTGATAAATAGCTGTTGCACGTACAAACCACTTCTTGGTGACCCTGCAGGTCACGAGGGTGAGACCCTAGTTAACACCGACTGGATTCGGAACTGGAATGCTGGTGTGCCTTCCTGTTTTCAGATGGAAGGAAATTGATGCAGAGGGCTGAATGAATTGGGAATATAAATTAGACACTTAAAACAGAAACCGCTGGAAGCATCATATTAATGCTGTGTTCATGTCATGTAGGAGTTACCACAGTTACCAGTTTTCACATCCTTTAAATGGGAGAATACTTACTGAAATTTCTTTCAAACTCCACACAAGGAGTTATTGGTACGTCTCTCTGATAATTCACCTTAATAAACCAAGAGTTTATTGGCATTAAAGCCAATGGAAACCCAAATCCACAAAAGCTTTATAATTTAGGGTCTTACATGCATAATACTCAGCTCATTTTACTTTAAATATAGTAGAATTAATGTACTATTGTCATTTAAGTTTAACTTTCCATTGGGTGTAGTTATGCTCAGATATTTATTACACAATTAATTCTGTGACTCAAGATTAAAAAAAAAAAAATCTGTTGTCATACAAAACAAAACCTGCCTGCTCTCACTCAATCTGCCAAAAGAAATCATAATCAGAAAGTCATAACTATATTAATTCTTACACATTGTTTCCTTATTAAACAGAAAAAAACAACTATATACCTGAATTCAAGTTTCTTTCTTTTACTGAACCAAGATTAGCTTAATTTATCATGAAACAGACTTCAAAACGTCCTGGTTAGTTTTTCTGCTGTTCCAACAATCACCAACTCTGGTTTAGGCAATATAAATCCTCAAATCTTCAAGTGAGATGTGAAAATATTGTGGTAAAATTTGTCAAAGGAATCTCACCTGGTGGCTTTGAAGAGATAATGGCTTCAGTTCCCTGTTGGAAAGTAATGTGGTGAATATATTCTAAATATAGCATACACTTAAACTGGTATAAATTTTTTTAGATGGCTAAAATACATTTTGCTGCTCCCCGTTCATAGCAGTACATTACTTAGCTTTCTGTTGGTACTAATGAGGGAGATGTCTATCAAAACATGATCTGCCACGCCTACAGAGTCCTGAGAAATAATCTGAACAGCAAAATGAACCATTTTTTAACTTTTTCTCTAATGCTTAGTTCATAATATATACTTACTTCTAATATTCAGATTTTTGTGGATGCTTAATGAGAAGCTCAATTTGATACCACATATGCATTTTTATTATTTCACATCACATCTCCAAAGGCTTTATCAAACGTTCACAACTTACCAATGCTCTATAGATCATTAATAATAATAACTTTAAAGTTGTCAGTCAGTGCGAGGCGTCTTCTTGATGAATTACAGCTCTAGTTAAAAAGACAAAGCAACCCAAACTGGCAACCCAAATGTTATTGTTCTTGTTAATGGCTCATAAATTATCTATTTGTATTAGTAAATTATTTATTAACCATTAAGTATCTAGCAGTGCAGTTGCGGATAGCAAAACCCTACATTCACCCTCCAGTTTCAAGCATGGAAGAACCTTCAGAGGCCAGGAAACGCACAAAAAGTGTTAAACACTCGAAAACCAGTGTTTGGTTTGTCCAAAAACATGGCAGTCCAACATGGCAGACTCCATGGAAGACGACCTGTGACATCTGTAGATTTAAAAAGCTCATTCTAAGGTAAAAAAGACATAATGATTCTCAGTTATGCTTGACAATTTCATATTATGTTCCATTTCTGCCATATCCTGTAAATAGAGCTCCCTAAATCTTACACATTGGACCTTGCCGTGAGATGTTGTTATTTCAGAGCAGTTATTTCAGAGTTCTTTTCAGTGTATTTATTCATCTTACCTGTCAGACAAAGAAGGTGACCTGGCCTGCTGCTCTGAGCCGACCATGGCAATGAAACCACTGACAAAGATGGACAAAGAAAGCGATAAAGAGCGATGGATGAGGCACAGCACAGCTTGAAGGTCAATCAGAACCAGCTGACTTCTTCACTCTCCTCTGGATATCAGCTCTGAAAAAGGTCACCTTCGTACTCTGGACATCGCACGCGTCTGAGCTCCCTTATCTGGCAGTCTCACTACTCTCCCTGCTCTCGCTTTTTGAATGACAATCTATTACACTGCTCTCTGCGGTCTTATCATAACCAGCTCAACCTCTGACCCTGGATTTTACAAGTTCCCCTGGCACCAAAGACAGTGGCCACTGATGTGGAAAATGCTGTCATCCATCCATATTTCATGAGAGTTTCTTAGATTTGAAAGTGTGAAATAAGCTCAGAGTATAATTCATTTACTGATGCGGCTACGACTACTGGCAGGCTCGGCTGAGTCACCCCGTGAGAGCTGACAGATACGGTGACATCATGAGCTGACCTGTCATTTCGAACTCTACGGGATTCGCTTTGCTCTCTTGTACAAGTGTGACAGTCTCATTGGGAACAGTTGACAGTGCACCATTATAATTCAGCAGCAAATAAAAGCCATATTGCAGTAAATTACCTCACTGCTCCATCCAACCTTATTGCTGGAATCCTGATAATGAAGTCATGGCTTAGATCAGCTTTAGAGAGCGCGACTTTAAAAAAAAACAAAAAACATTACATCATAATTAAAGGTCTTTGGGTTCATACCATGCACATTTTTCATATTAATATGTCTAGCTTCTGGCATACCTAGTAAACATGACAGCCATAACACCTCACATCAAAGTTAACTTGTTTTATGTAATTATGCTGAATTTTAAATGACTGGGAGAATTTATATATGTTATTCCAGTGGAGTTTAATTCAGGCAGTTTCATAGTGCTCATTTTGTAATCCATTCCTTGTGTGAACTGCACACGAGCTGTTTTATTAGCGAACCACAGTGACAACCATGATAAATAAAAGAAACCACACTGCAGCCTGTTGCATGTGAAACAACCTTCAGAAGAAACTCAGAGGATCATTTCTTGTGCTTTCTGAGACCTCTGGCCATATGGCAGAATAGAGTTGTCAGGAGCCAATACAAAAGTAGAATTAAATAGATAAATCTCTCGTCTCTGCCATTACTGATAGTCTCAGATGCTCGGAGCTGTGCTGTGGAGGTCGATAATAGCTTGAACTGCTGCTGCTGTGGTTGTTCTGCTCTGTAGTGATAGTTGTCTCTCCGACAGACGCAGCTGTAGGTTTTCTGAAAACCGCTGTGACGTTTTTAAAAGCATCATTTTGCCCATTTAACCTCCCTCTGGTCAACAAAGCGCCGTGAATGTAACATTATGCACAAGGTCTGCTTTCTTTTTCAGAAGCAGTTATAGCCCCAAAGAATAAGATTTCAGAAATACCCAAAGGAAACACATATTCTCTCTCCCACTCCGTGTCCGTCCTCGTAGCTACAGTGTAGACATGTGTGGGTGGTTATTGTTGTTTGATGGAGCTAATTTGAATATGCGGTTGCTGCTTATACGTTCGGATTTATGCGCTTTCTCCAAACAATAACATTTGTTTGTGTCTGAGCTAGCATGACTTTGAGCAATCATACTGACAGGTGACTGTTTTTATTGTATTTCACAGCACATAATGAACATTTAAGCTCTGAAAATGACAAAACCCGTTTCTGCTCAACGCTTACTAATTATCTGCTCTACCTTCCCTTTTGTAATTCCACATCTCTCTTTTGTGTGGCAATTTTGAGGTTGCAGAGCTACTGCATCTGGAAGGGTGTAACTGTATGTTCTTTTGTGTTGTCCTGATTGTGCCCAACTTTAACAACTCTCTGCTTGTTTATTCAAATTCTGAACAGCAATGCAATGACCTGGTTGTTCTGGTTGTTGCTTTGTGAAGCGTTGCTTTTGTTTTGTGTTTTATATCCTGCTGAGAGACGACTTTAAATAGGTAAGGCAGAACATGTTTTATTCCTAAGTGACAAGTTCTATATATATAGTGTATATATTATACTTTAATGAAGTGAAATGTTACAGTAAATTGAAATAACAAAAAGAAAGGCACACTCTCTGCTCACTTTTGCTGTAGTTAAAATATATAATCATCAGGCTGCTGCAATATACCAAATCAAACTGCAATTTCGTTGATTCAGAGAATATTTTTGTGAAGAAGTAAACATCTTATGTAAATTTAACATTTCAACTTTATGTGAGCTGTGCTTTTAATTTTTTCTCCCTGTAATAGACACTCAATAGTTTATTCAGTAGTGAGCAGTACATTGCGATACTTAATCATCGTCATCAACGGTAATTTTCGCATTTATAGAATGCCACGGCACACACACACACACAGATGAGCACGTGTGATTTTGTGCTGTGTTCACACTTGCTTCCTTTGTCAGACACCATTTAGGTGTTGACCTTGGCAGAATGGCCAAGAAGGAAGTTTTCCAGAGATTATGTTTTTATTATCGTTTGTAACTGATGTAACTTGAGTCACAGTCAGTTGAAGACTACATGTTTGAAAATGAATCTGAAGGTGTGGAGTTATTAAGAAGGTTATCAGTCTGCTCTCATCTCTGCTTGAGGCTAGCAGCACTAGGCTACGTTAGCTGCTATTAGCATAATCGTCTGTTTGAAAGAGCGTGATGAGACAGCGGTGGTCGAGGCACACGAAGGATGACTGAGGAGAGGGAGTGCCGGAAGAAGAAAGTAGAACCGGAGAAATAAAACAATATTTATTTTTAATCTACAGTGGTTACATCCAGCACAAATAAACACACACCCACAAACACTGCGGCTAATAGCTGCAACGCTTGATTTGGTATGACTAGCCTACCTTATTGTCAGCTACTGTGAATCTTTTACAATATTCGTCACTCTCTGGAAACATTAATGAACTATGAATGAATGTATCTCTAAAACAGATTCAAATTTCTCTTTTCAACGTCTCTTTCAACAAACATGAATAGAAAAGCACGTAAAACTTTTGTGAAATTTGACCAGAGGTGTTTCTATCAGCACATCTGTTGGATATCGATAGATATCAGCAGCACGCTATTATATTTGAGTTATTCAGTTACAGTTCAGGTACATTCCTGCTTAGGGCAGAGAGCCCTGAGCTGCAGTCACCATCTGTGTGCCAGCCCAACAGGTTTGACTTTGCTTTCATCTTAACAAGGAAAATACTGCAGGGGTTAGTAGAGAAACCGAGCGCACCGTCCAGTTTCTAGTGTAACTTTTCCTAAAAGCCATCTGCCTGCAGGATTAATAAGAAAGCCTTTTATGTTTTATTCAATGGTCTGGTGTATTGTTGCAAACCTATAGAAGAAAACACAGTATTACAGTAAACCACTGAGAGCTGTTGTGGTATTTGATATACAGTAGAACCCTCATTCACAGGGTTTACATGATCAGTTGCAGATCAGCAGAGCTCCGGTGAGCTTAGTACAATGGTGTTTATACAGACCAAATCTAGCTTACTGAATACTGACTCCTGACCTCAAACTTGTTTTAGTGTGGATTTAAATGCTACCGGTGTATTGTACTGAGTCTTTGTTAAGATCATACATAGTTTTGATGCTGCTATTGTTCGTTTGAGGCATGGATGTGTGTTTCATTCGAACAATTAAAACGAAGGCGTCCTTGAAAAGATAAGCCTAACCCAGGTATGTTGGTTTGTGTGTGTGTATGGTATGTATGCTGATTTGCATATAAGTATACAGCTGCAGTCACATGTATCAGCTTTGAAAAGGCTAAATGAGTAAGTGGTGCCTTTCAGAGCAAGGCAGCATGTGATTTCATTGACCTTTGACCCGTAGCAGTGAGTGTGTGTTGCAGTTAATAGTGTACAGTATTATAGCGTGCACGCCAAGAGAGAAGACTGTCAGTGATGATGCCTTACTTGTTTGGAGTTACAATGAGAATGACAGTGAAATATCTAAAGCTTCATATTAATTTCCCACTGTGTACATTAATGCATATGTGTAGAAGATAAAGATCCTCTTTGCCAAGCACACACACACATACACAAACACACTCAGAGTGAAGGTTAGCCAAGGACTAGAAGCTATCTGATGCTGTGCTGTGATTTTTCTAACCTCCTTGTTGATTTACAGCAGCCGAAGTGGGCACAAACACTCCGCCATGAGGCAGCACGATAAACTTCTGACCATATCTCATCACATTGCCAGGGCTCAGCAAATGAAATGGATTTATCTCTAAATCAGTGACTTATACGTCGAATGCATCATTGTACCCAGGCTGAGGCAAAGTATCTTCATCTCATCCCTCATACATTAATGCAACCTCTCCAGAAGGGCAATGATGTGAGAGAAAAGCTACACAGGATAACAGTGACAGTCTCTTTGGTTTCAACTTTTGAAGGAGCTGTTTGGGAAAATGCACTTATTTGCTCTTTTGCTCGGTGACAAGATTTATGCCTCGCATGGTAGCATGGTGTAACACTGAGACTGGAATCAGAGTAAAATAGCCCACAAATGAAATGAAATGAAATGAAATGAACTATTTTATTATTTATTATTAACGCTGTATCTTTGTTTAATGTGTACACGACTGTATGAAACAAACAAGATATAGTGTCTTAATTGGCAGACACAAACTGACGTTGGAGTAACCCAGGCTAGCTATTTCCCCCTGATTCTAGTCTTTATGCTAAACTAAGCTTGTTGACTATAGCTCTAGCTTTTATGCAGTGGTATGAGTGAGGCATCAATCGTTTCTTCTAACTCTCAGGCAAAGAAAATCTAATACACACTAAAATGTAGAGTTATTCCTTTAAGGTTCTTCAAGGTCTAACTGAAAATCTATACACCAAGAGTGCAAAGAGAAAGTATTACTGTGTAAGGAATACAATTTAAATCAATAGTCTGAACAGAAGTTTTATACTGCAGCTGCAACAAAACAAGGCAGATAGCCAAACTATGCTTTGACTGACAAAAGTTTAAGACCTTTCCCAAATTGTGTTGTCCTTCAGTAGTTTCAATAGTGTAAGAAAAACTCAACGAACCGAGCCCCCCTTATAAAACAGTAAATCCCAAAATATGAAACCATTCATCTTTGTCCACAGTGATCGGTCCAGTGATTTTTTTTTTATCTTTATAAATCCATAATAGATTAAAAAACAAAAAAACAAAAAACAAAACAATAAAACTCAAGACAATTGCAGTTTCTACACAGCTGTGGTACAGAACAAAAAGTTCTCCAAGACTCCATTGGAGTATACAGCTGGTTTCTAGCGGCAAATCCACATTGCCTCTAATCAAGACAAGACTATGGCAGACAGAAAAGGATGGCTGATGGGGTTAAAAAAGAAGAGGGAGGTCTTTTCTATGTGGGTACATGTGTGACAGCTCTAACCCCCAGTTGCTAGAGGGAGAGGTCTGTTTCTGCAGGACTAAATTGGCTGTCAAAGCTGCCACAGACGACCCTTCACGCGATCAGCCCTCTCATATTTCTCCTGTAATATGAACTGGGGGAGAGAAAAAAAAATGCAATTACCGCTCCCTTTTCGCATGTCATCTCTGTCATGTATGAAGGCAAAAACACAGAGCGGCTCTTGTTATAATGACTCCCCCAAAACTAATTTTCCACTTATACACCAGACACAGGTGTGCAGGATCCTATTACCTGAACCACGCAAGATTGTCAAAACTGCTCTACGTTATTTTTCCTATTACTCTTGATTCTCGGTCCATTTTAATAAAACCTCTTCAATATACTGACTCCCCCGAGGCCACAGAGCTTGAATTACATCATGTCCTCTTGTCCATTGGTCTCATGGCTTTTTGTACTTGCCTCAACAGTAATAGTCTTCCGCTCGGCTCAAAAGGAGTCTAACAAAGCCGTAACATACTCCCTTGACATCCTCATTAAAATAATTTAGCCCAATTTGGAGTGACAGAAACACATTCTATATGGACACAAACAGGCTCTCACAAGTACAAAACACTCACTACAAAGCAACAAATCCGCCACTGAAAATAGTCCCCATTCCTATTTTCATTCCTCTTTGTGTGAGGGTTATGAAATTATTTAACCTTTTTAGAAAATAAATTAAATCAGTTGGCTTGGGGCTGACTGCAACAGACAGAGAGTATTGAAAGACTGACACATTGACACTAACACATTATTGCTTTTGGTCTTTTAATGGGATTAGTTGCCAATCAAAAGATAAAAGATCTTTTTTTCATAGTTTGGGCTATTATTATTATTATTTCTTATGGTTTCTGGCTTCCAAAATTGTACTCATTACAGTAAGTAAGTTGCTGTGCTCTGGGAATGTGGAAACATCACAAAAAATCTGTCCATTGTGGCAGAAAGTACAAAAGTTCAGATGGTCACACAGATTCATAATTAATCTGGTTTAGATTGTTGTTTCTTCTTTAGTGATGATGTGATGATGATGAAGGAACCTCCGCTGACACCGACTTAAACCCCTTTAAGAGCAGACACTACAAGATCATCTGAAATAACCTGCCTATAACCTGTCTGATCATCTGACCACTTCACCTCTCATACTTTGTACTCACTATGTTTCTGAGATTAAATTAAAGCCAAACATATGAAAATAAAAAGGAATGACCAATAACAACGAATTATGACTAATAACCAGTCATGGTCAATAATCCATCAGCAAAGTGCTGCTTTGACTTACAAACAAAAGCATTTGGCAAGACACTTTCAGTTCTTTTGTATCATACTAAATTGCTCTGGATAAGAGCGTCTACTAAGTGCTTGAATTTAAAATAGATTGACAGCCACCTACAGTGACAGACCGCTGTCTCCGCCCCTTGTCGGCCTAGATTTTCTCATTAAATGCGCTGCTATGACATAGCAGAGGTGATCGATGGCACTGCTCTCTCATCCTCGTGTGCTCCTGACGTGATTTATCATGCACCCTCCCCCATCTTCCTCCGTCTCCCAGCTCCACTGCAACACCTTTTCCTTCCTTCTCAATCGTTTGCGCGCAGATAACAGAGATAGGTCAGACTCAGGTGAGGGGAAATGCATGTGTGAATAAAATGTATGAGGCAAACCTAAGTTTGAAAAGTTTGGGGTGAACATCTTCAGAGAGTGAACGGTCACGACTGAGGACATTCCCAGACATGACGCCTCCATTGCAGTGAGTCACTCTTGTGTTGTTCCTGAGCTCCATCTGACATAATGGCTCAGCTCTCTGAAAGACATTTCCTCCAGCTGATAGATCACAGGCAACGCTCTCTCACAAATTAAATAGGAGGGTCTTTCTCCTGCTGCTTTTCCTTCTCCCTCGACACAAGAGGAGGTGATTCACCAACTCCAGGGAGGTGGAATAGGGACTGATGACTTGTATGACACATGAACTTCTCACACTCTCATTATCCATGATCTATCATCAGCAGCCAGCCAGCCTGTTCTCTTATACTGTTAGCTGCAGTGTTGATGAGTGACCACCAGATGAATCACAATTAAACACTTCTCCCCTCTCCCCTGTCGCCATCAAGCCAGCTATATTACTGAGGTTATCAGTGTGAGACAGCCCAGCGTGTAAATTAAACACAGACAGGAAAAGGAGCTGTCAGTCACCCTGTTCAGAGTGAGTGTACCCATCTGTGTCTCCACCTCCGAGCCATGGAGGCACCAAGGACAAGCAGCAGCCCATCACCATTCAGGAACAGTTCCTATTTCCCACCTCCTGTCCTTTCTACTGTATGATTATTATGTTCTTCATGAATAAATTTGGTGTTCACTGCAGCACTGTGCTGCACACTTCTGTCCTGGGTAAAGACAAAAAAAAAAAAGCAATCATTAATATGGACGCAGGAATGCAGGGCACACATGCACAGAACATGCTCTTCCGCACTGGCAAACAACTGTCTGTTTGCTGTTTTTCTTAATAAGCGCAAACAGCAGAAATATGTAATGTGTGCCAGGTGTGGATGTGCATGCAAAAACACACACCTACACGCATGCACACCCTGAGAGGCACAACTGCTATTGAATTTCCATACCTTCTTTTGGCATAATGAAATGCAGATGCCCTTTTGTGCTCCAGACAACACAGCTCGTCTCTGCTTTCTAGCATGCAATCACAGGATTACCATACTGCATAGTGATGCCGGTGCATAGCTGAGTTGTCCCAGTTGAGGGAGTTGAGAGACAACACAAATTATTTCACACAAATTATAACAGTGTGACTCATGATAACACATTTCATGGCTCTGATAGACACTTTTAACTTTTCAACTTAATTAAATTTTTAATTAAAACTTTCGACCTTTTCGCCCTCAGCATTTTCAAGTGGTATTGTTGTTTGTTTCGCTCTCTGTTTTTTCTCACTGCCCAGCTTCATAAAGAAATGATCAACGCCACTTTGGAAATAAGAGAGAGGAAAGAAGCATGTTCACTGAAGAGGTGAGTTGCAATTGGCAAAAAATATCACAATGATGTGCATTACATAGAAATTACATAGTGTGAGCGACATTATTACTATATTAACTATGGCAAGGGTTGGTGTCAGCGTGGTTGGGGAGTAACATTAACATTAGAAGAAAACATCAGGAGAAATAGTGTGAACTTTGACCCTGATAAGGATAAGCAGTTACCAAAAAAGGATGGAAATCGAGCCTTCATTTTCCTGAGTAATAATGTATGTAAATATATATTTTCAATTTACTATCATAACTTTAATTTTTTTGTTTTTTGGGTCTAGCCCAAACAGCCAGAAGCAAGTCACCCATAACCAAGCGGGTGTCCATTTGTCATTAAATGAGAATCCTCATATTAGAAAACTTTTAATAGCCAACAACTTTGCACATCAAAGATTCTTTTATGGCATTTTAAGGGCATGCAGTGAGTGTTAAACGCTTTTTCCTCATTAAATGTCACTGAGTTAAGCGTATACATGACTCATGCTGGGAGGGTTTCCACCATGTGGTAGCTAAAGTGTTTCAGACCTTCTCGTGGTAAACACATGCATTTAGAGTCTTAGCTCATTTCCATTAAAATTCATTACTTGTACTTTTTATAAGATGAATGTAAGCAACAGCTACCAGTGGAGAAAAACATTTTTACTGTATCACACATTTTAAACACTCAGATTAATTAACCAAAGAGGCTATGTAGCAAGTTCTTTAACCTTTGTCACACGCCTCTTGTCAGCAAAAACAAGGCCTAACAGGGGACTCTTCCACTGGGCTTTCGGCTACTAATTGGACCCTTGAAACTGCTTCTAGCCTGGTAATTGTGGCATTGTGTCTGAATTTGCATTTCACTGCTTTTCTTTTCTGTGATTAAAATTCATACGGGGCTCAGGGGTTAGTAGTGTGTCATGTGTGTCTTTGAGTGTGTACGCTGGGAAGGGCGTGTGGAGGCTTGTGGTTTTCTCTCACTGTCCCTCTTTTACATCCGTTTATTGAGCCAGCACTGCGATCAGATTCTGTCCAGCGAAAAACAACTGAACATTGATAATGGTGCAAACCAACAGTTTTTTAGTTCACTTCCTCTTTCAGTCTTTTCACTCTCAGAAATAATTGAAAGTGTATTTATGTGGCACACAGGCAGAGAATAATCAATATTGTAAAATAAGAATATATATATTATAACCAAGTGAGCCCCAAGTGACTTTGTTTGCTGCCTGATTGTTTGGAATCATTGTCAGTAAGGTATAATAACATTTTTAAAGCAATAGACACATCATTACTGCTGGTGGTGTCGCAATCTTCAATTATAGCTTTTATTATAGAAGCGAAGATATTTCATTTGCATCCAATATTGCCTGAGAAAAAGTCATCTTCCTGCTTGCAGTTAATACAAATTCTTATGTAGACCCTGATATCCTGAAATATGATAAATAAGTTATTATCTTGTTCAAGTTATTTTTCTGTACATAACCGGGTACAAACCTATTTCCAAAAAAGTTAGGACGCTGTGTAAAATGCAATTTGCAAATCCTTTATGACTTATAGTCAATAGAAAACAGTGCAAAGACAATATATTTTCCCTTCAAACTGAAAGTGTTTTTTGTAAATATATGCTCATTTTGAATTTATTCCCTGCAACATGTTCCAAAAAAGTTGGGACAGGTGTGACAAACGACTGGGGAAGTAAAATAAAAAACAAACAACAAAAAAAAAACACCTGTTTGGAACGTTACCCAGGTAAACAGGTGATAGTATCATATTTGGGTATGAAAGGCTATGTTGTTCACATGGAAAAATGGGGTGAGGTTTATGACCTAGCTGTGTGGGCAAAAAATGTGTGGGCAAATAGTCCAACAGTTTAAAAACAAAGAGCCTCAGTGCACAGTTGTAATGAATTTAGGGATTTTCCCACGTACAACCCATAATATCATTAAAAATGCTCCAACATTTAGAAACACCACCGACTTCTCTGGCCCTGAGCTCATCTGAGATGAACTGTCAGAGAGTGGAAGTGTGCCACATTTGAAACTGTTTGTAGAAATCAACTCTCTGGACTAAATTTATGTTTCACAAAGCATTGTTTTGTAATCTTGCTGTTCCGTGTGTACATAAGTTAGTATCATCTGCGAACAATATAATATCTGGTGCAGACATTATAAAAAATATCATAATTTATGATTGTGTGACTGCACACGTTGCTTTGCACAATACTAGCATCACAGGGATATTGTGTCAGAGAATACAACTTTGCAAAAAACTGACACTTTCACACGGTCATCATTATGACATTACAACAGTATCACATTACGTCGGCGTTTTTGGATGGGATGTCATGAGGGATTACAGCACTGGTTACTCCTATTGGCTGGTCAAGGTGCCTGCCTGACCATCGGGAGTAATTTGGATGTCTTACTCAAGGACATGAGGAGTCCGAAAATCACCAACCCTGTCATTAATGGATAACCCTCCAGACCAACAATGGCATCATTTCCAGAAAAACAGCAGTTTTGGTCTTTTATTCAAATAAAAATGTGTGATGTTTAACATTTTCCTGGAAAGCTACTTCTTGTGCAAATAGTCAGCATTGGTCGTTGGTTGTTGATCCAGCTCAAAATGATGATTGACAAAAAGTCTTAAGGAGAAAGGTTGGAGCAGTGAGAGCAACCAAAAAACATGTTTCTACCAAGAGTCAGTGTTGATTTCTTTTAACAATTATCCTTTCCTAAATTACTACTGTAAGTACTTTTGGTTGCTTCGTTTGGGTTGCTCTGTTGCTTCACAGTGTTGGGTCCAGGTGAGCAAAATGCTCATGTGGGTCATTTTGCCCATTTTTTGTATTAGGACTTGGTTTCCACTCTCCAAGCTGGCTGACCTATGAGAAGTGTAACTGACAAACTGGAAAAGTGATGTAGAGAGCTTGAATGTTTTCATCTGGGAAGGAAATGGGAGAAAAATCAAAAAAACAAATAAAACATTTGACATATTGAGCACCGTATCATCTCACAATGTTCTCCGCTTAACTCTTTTAGGTTCAGTAATTGTTCCAAAACATATAAACAACAGAACCTATCTAATCTGACAGGGCCCTGCAGGCGCTGGCAATCTGGAGCTAATCTCAGTTTACACTTTTCTGAACAGGAGATTTTTTTGTACCTGTCTTTTTTTCTCTTTAGTTTAGCATAACTGCTAACAACCACTGGCTAATTTCCCAGAGAGACACCCACTGTTTGTCTACAGGGACCCTATAAAGGATTCTCACAGTGCTTGGGTCATTCCAGTATCGCTCATATCCTGTGAGCTGTTCATCTGGTTCTGTAGCCAAACTCTCAGGTCGACTGTTTATTTTGGCATCTCACTTGCTTGGAAATAAAGCCAAGCATTGTACATTCTGCTCTTTCTCTTTCATTCACTTCCTTTCTTTTCTCTACTGTTGCAGGGTAGTATTTGCCAGTGTCTGATTCACATGTCCGTAACACAACATTTTGTTTTGATTTAAGACAATGTTTTCAATCAGACCCCTTCAGGCATATACAGAATTGGCCTCACACATTCAAAAGGAAAAGGAACATTGTGTGCTTGTTTGTTTTTTAACACTGGTATACCCACCCAAGATCATTAATCTACTAAACTAAAACATTCGCTGTGAGGTATACTGCACAAGTTCCCTTTCACCTTTCTCGGAATTAATCTTTCAGTATTTTAAACATCATAATTCATCATAATACTATTAAACCAATGCTCAGTTAGGTCAACATTTTTAAACTCATTGAGTTCATGTATCTTGTTTATATTTATTTAATAAAATTAAAGGTCCAGTGTGTAAGATTTATTTACAGAATATGGCAGAAATAGAACATAATATACATAACTACGTTTTTATTAATGTACAATCACCTGAAAATAAGAATCATTATGTTTTTGTTACCTTAAAATGAGCCTTTTATTGACAGACTCTGCAGGTCCCCTTCCACATCCACTATTCTTAAGTTCACTATGTTGGACCGCCATGTTTCTACAGTAGCCCAGAATGGACAAACACTGGCTCTAGGTAAGGCCTTTAAGACTTTTTCATGCATTACATGTAGTTTCTCCTTCACGCTAGAAAGGCAAGGGTGAAGTGAAGGTGTTCCGATCAGCAACTACACTAACATGCCATCATAATGTTAGCTACATAGCTTAGTGGCAGCATAGCCTAGAGAGAAAAATCCTAAAATTTGTAAGTTCAATCATTTGCCAAACTCACTTTGTTCACTTTGTTCAGAAATTAAAAATGTATATAAACTGAAATCCAAGTAGATCTGCAAGACGAGTTATTCTAATCTTTCATAATACAACAAAATGATTGGTGATGTCAGTCACTGTTGTTGAGTGCAACTGAACAAATGCTGCCAGCACAATGATGTATGTAAAAATGTAAAATACTGGTTTCCATGCGATAAAGCTTTGAAATGTGTTTTTAATTACAGAAAAAAAACCATTTGATTATTGCCTCACAGCGCAACGCTGCTACATCAATCATAAATAGCAGTGTGAACAACAAACAAACATCGAGCCTCTGTAGTTCAGCTGAGGGGAGGGGGCAGCTAATACAGAGAGAGGATGTGATTTTAAAGCAATTGTTCTGTGATTGAAGTACTCCCCAGCCCCAGGCTATCAAATAAAGTCTGATCCCTCTTCCTCTATATTCCCCAAAATCTTTTAATGAGACCAAATCCTTTTAACTCGTGCCCTAACTGCCGGAGTTATGGATATGACTGTGTATGTGTTTGTTTGTGTGTGTGTGTGTGTGTGTATACAGACGAGCTCAGAGCAGTTTTCTCCTTCTGTCGGGGTAGAAAGGGAAGAGCAGCAGTTTCCTCTGGAGGAGAAATCACATCAAAGACATAAAAAGACCGAAAACATGGAGCGTCAATACCAGGCCGAATGAGTATCATCTCACAAGACCGGAGTCTGTGAACCACGGCCAGTATAACCCAAATATACCGCCTTAAAGATTATTAAAGCTGAACTGCAGCTGAACTGCAAATGAAAAATTCTTTGTGTCAAATAAATTTCACCTGACAGACTTTGAGCTTTTATTAAGCAATAGCATTGGACTGGAATGTAAAACTATGACCACACTATGACCAGGATATAAAATTTAAATGAGTTTTAAATTCACATTTTATATCATGAGTTTCCAGGCCAGTAATCTCCATTAATAACAGGCAATTTAATTTCACTGCAGTACAGTAAATTGAGTGCCAACAATTTAAAAATAATAATTTATCCTCAGCGGAAGTGTCAAAAATTATTTAATGGGCTTCAGTTAGCCTGAATGTGACGACACATGCATACTGGTATCATGAGTGTATGCTCAGTTAGCAACAAGGAAACATGTTTTATTTTTGCAGCACTTCCAGTATAGAGAGAGGAATTTTTCTGACGAAATGTAGCTGAGAAGAATTACCTCAGAAGAAGAACTAGAAAGTGAAAGCAGACATACTGATCGCAGTGTTATCTAGCACCAATTGTAGCACTACTGATAAAGCAGTTAAAGCCGATACAGGCCTGATATTATCAGAGGCAACCAAATATATAAACTAAATATCTCACCAAATCTTGGACTGATGTGAAATTTTGCAGTGACATCTTTGGTCACAAGAGAGAGTATCATAATGACTTTGGTGATCCAGTAGCACCAACAGAAGGATGACATTTGCAGATCAGACTGAAATATCTTCGCTATTCAACTCTTGGATGGATCGCCATGAAGAAATTGTCATGAGAAAAATAAATTCTAATGATTTTTCCTCCAGCATCACTGGAGAGAAGTTGACATTTTTGGTTTTTAAGGATATATCAAAACAACATGTGGATATTGCAGTGATGTTTGGTACATTTCTGGTCCCAGAAGATGAACAGTAATAACTCTGCTCCCCTGCTATTGCATCTTGTGCCACCCTCAAATCAAAAATGTTGTTACTACAAAAAGAAAAAAGATACTGTGCGTGTGAGTGTGTGCAGTAAAAAGAGACAATGGAGGAGACACAACACTGATAACATACAGGTTCGAGGTGAGTACCGCCAAGACATTTTATTCCTCAAACAACACAATATTGTTGGCAGCATGTCGCGTGTTGAGTTTGTCCAGTTGGAGTGCAGACTGTATAAATATACAATGCTGTGGGCTTTGGCTGTCGCCATCTTGGCAGTCCTGACTCTGCCGGCTCTCAGCTACTCAAAAATGGGCAAATACATGGAGCGCGGGTGGAGCTGAGGTGATTCAAATGAATCCTGGTTGCTAAAACCAGCCGCCTGTGACGGCATCCACCTGTCACTCAAAACAGCTCAGCTCTTAATTCTGCATTACTTTAAGGCTTAATATAATTTGAAATTAGCTATAGAGACCAAAACTATATTTTGTACCAAGCTATAAACATGCGTCACTCTTTTGGTTACTGGATCCTTTCGAACATTTCGGTGAAATAAATTCTGTCAAATTTAAATTTCAACATCAAGTATTTAGTAGTGATTAAATGTCAACAGTTTGTGTATACAGTTGCTGATAGATTCCAATTATTATGCAAACGAATTGCATCTATACACAACCAGATGCATTATCCTCATTTCAGTTTACAGAGTCATTGGATATGATCTGTGTGTCCTTATTTCACGAGCGAGTGAGCGAGACAGAGAGAGAACTTGGAATGAAAGCCATTTGCATAAGCACAGAACATTACATCATTCCACTTACTTTGCAATACAAACAATATGCAAGCTATCTGTTTAACATTGGCCGCCTAACCTAAAGTGACATTACGAAAAAAATCTAAATGAAAGGTAGTGATTTCTCTGGTTGCTCTTTCCGAGCCTGAAATGAAGGATACAGCTTTTAATTTAATATTAATCACTGGGGAGATATAAGAGACTGTTTACCTTGCTCTCCTGTTATTAGTTTTTTGTTAGGTGACACATGCTGACACAACATAAGGTGTGTAGGCATAACTCTTGAGTTTTGTATCAGATTGCAGCACTGTGTTAAGTTGTCGAGGTATGATCACAGTATGTGAGATACAAAAAGGAAGATCAATGCATACTGCTAAAAAAATTACTGTTTAGTCAGCCATTTTTTGTCTATTTTAGGAGTCTCTTTTCTCTTTAGGAGTTTTTTCATCTGAGTCAATGGAAATTCATGATGACCCATTTCGGCCACGGGTGTCTGACCTGTTTAATCTGCTATGGCCTGAATAGCCAGAGGACAGAGCATCACTAACTCCAGCCATCTCAGCTGATCACAAGGCAGCGCTCCCTGTGACTAACAGCAAATGACCCCTGAAAGCTATAATTGTCGGTTCCTCTTTGTGCACGGGCGGATAGAGGTGTGGGCTGACCTTGTTTTCACCTATTTTAATGACCAAGTGTTCATCTAGGAGGGCCGGCACGCTGTCTTTTAACTACTGCCGCCTCTGATGTCGGGAAGGACATTATCAAAGGGAAGCAGAGTGAAAGACTGTCATTAAAGAGCTCACGGTCCAGTGAACAGAAAGGGATACTCATTTAGAGATAGAAGAAATTGTAAGTACACATATGCATTCAGATGAGTCAACATGAAGGATAACTTCAGGTAATTTCACCTAGGCCTTATTTTTCTAGTGTTTGCCATCATTTTTCTTGGTAATAACCACTTACCCTGTGTCTACACAAACACAAGGACATAACTGAAGCATTAGGCAGCACACACATCATGAGCAGTAACAGTTGTTGTTTTGTGTTTCCTGTTATATTTTGTAGTTCTCTGTAGTGTCTTGTGTATTTGCACTTCCTCCCTTTGTTGTCTTTTCCCGCCAGTCCTTGATTCTGCTCCACTGCAATCAGGACTATCACAGACACCTGCCACTCACCTGTTTTCCATTGGCTCAGTCACCATTTAAGCCACAGATCTCCACACACTCTGAGCCACATCGTTAGGTCATGTTTCCATGTGCTTCTTGTCTTGTCTTTAGTCTCTGTACCTCATTCTGTTTACCTGAGAACCTGTATCCTGTTCAGGCTGACCTGCCTGTTTGACCTTCTGCCTGATTATTGGACTTTGGATTTGTGCCTGCACCTTTTGGTTTTGTTTCACTGTGTTGTCTCTCTGCTGCACTACTCTACGAGTAGTCAAAATATAAAGTACCAAAGTACCAAAAATAAAAGTGCTCATTAAGCAGAATTGCCCATGCATTAATGTGTACATCTCTTTAATGTTGCAGTTGGAAAATTTCTAATCTAATTACTAATCAAAAACCTGATTGAAGGACTAGTGTGTAGGATTCGATGCCATCTAGTGGTGTAGTTATTGATTGCAACCTGCCTCACCTTTCTAAGTATGTCGGAGAAACTAAGTTGGCCGCGAAACATGAGAAAGACCCTATGTGGAGCCAGTGTTTGGTTGTGTCTGGAGAAGCATACTGGTTCAACATGGCGGACTCTGTGGAAGAGGACCCATGGCGTCCATTTCTGCCTATATCCTGCCAACACTGGACCTTTTAAAATATCTGCAAGTAAGAAACACACTGAGAATATGTTTGCTACTTTATTTGGAGACCACAGGTTAAGTAACAATAACTTCTCCTATAGCTTCAAACCAAGACAAAACACCTACTTATTCAGTATCCATTACCCATTGCTTATACTGGCTCTTACTCGCACGCACGACACATGGACACCTGACAGTCCTCTATAATTTAGGAGGACAAAGCAGGAAAATGAGGGTCCTATTGAGATGCAGGTGGGTGGGTGAAACTAATGAGTGATCCCCATTGTTGTGGATTACCACAACGTCACGGTCCAGGATCACAGTGAGCAGCTCATCCCCACACTCTCACGAAAGGCATCACATGCGTGTCACACACTCCTCAAGTGCTGACAGGTACAAGCCTTAGGCATGTATCAGTATGCCTGGAAGACCGCTCACCTCCCTCCAGTGCAAAACCACTAAGACAGCAATTAAAAGCGAGTCTTTAAAAATGGCCACACTCTGTCAAGTCACACAGGCTCAGGTCTCCCTCCCTTTGTGCATTTTTTGAAAGACAGCCGATGCTCTAATGTTACCATGTTTTTACGACCATACCACACACGCGTGATTGAATACATTTTTCTCCTTTTCATACAAGCTAACAGACACACACTCAGCTCAGACACACAAATATACACATGCTCCTGTAATGCTGTTGCGCCTGGTGACAGAAAGAATGGAGCGGTGCTGACAGGACGGCAGGCGGTGAACACGCTTCTACAGAAACAGCACGTCATGAAAAATGAGACGTGGCAGCAAAACCTCCAACAGGTGGAATGACAGATGCTGCATTCATTTATATGGTATCTTCAAACTTATTTCTTCTTCTTCCTCTTCTTAAAAAGACAAGACGAATCAAAAACTGTACTGCATGGTTTATATATATTTAAAAAGTGTATGCCAGATGGAGAGGAAAGAGTAGTAGAAGCATAAATACGGTGTTGACATGGAAGGATATGGATCCTTGTATTGATTTGTGTTTACCCTCTGGCAGTGTGAGCTATTTAAAGTCCATGGATTATCAACTCCAACCCTTTTTGACGTATCCTAATGAATAACATTAATATAAAATATTTCTTCACCTTTTTTGTGTTTGCTGCCTTTGTCATTTTGTGTATTAAAAAAAAACTGCACATGAATAAATAAATGGATTGATTGTGTTTCCCAATGGGAGGAAAATGTGTTATGTGTTTTGTCTCTTTCCATTGTGTCATATCATCTTCTTCCTCTTCAACTTGATCTGTAGTTTCCAACCTCCAAACTAGATTCAGATGTAGCTCAGATGTGGCAGATAAGTGCCTTGTCAGTATTTCTTTTTATTTCGAAGATAATTATTTCCTCTAGCATGATGATTATAAATGTGTGAAGTGGTTTAATTGGAGTTCAGTGATGGCTCAAACAAGGGTACACAGCATCACAATGGGGGTACTATAGCTGAGATCTGCAGTACTTATTCGTAACCTAATGTTAACCCCGTGATACTGTCTAACTTTGTGGCAAATGAGTGAACATGCCGGGCAGGATAAACATGAAGAATGCTGTTCTTGTCAAACGGAAGGAACTTATTTTCAAATTTGCAACTTTTAAAATCAACATCCATGTTTAAACTTTAAATGGATGTGGCTTTCCCAAAGCTCAGATGAATCCAACTTGGCTTTAAAGCCTCCATAATTATTAGTTTTATATTACAATCGATTCAAATTACTTTGTGGATGTGTGTTGCTGGTTGCTAGACAAACCCACAGATAATTATGCCTGAATCTTCAGTCTATCTCAGCATTATCAATCTTTGTAGCATCTTTCACTGTATTGTTTTGGCCCACAGCTCAGCTTTACAGTGTTGACTCATTCTCACTGCTCTCATAGTCTCATTTCCAACCACAGCAGGCAGCTCTTCTAAGTTGAAAAGCCCTGAAACCCACTGTATGCTACCTGCCCAATGCCAAACAACAGACAGCAGACAAAGTGACTAGCATAGTGGAGCATTTAGCAGCTAAAGAGTCAGATAAAAGTGAGCGAATATTGAACTTAACATACTGGACACAAACACAACCGAGAATGAATGGAGATGTAGTGCAAATAAGATAAATGTTGTGATTTTGTTTTACAGTGAGCGAGAATGCAGTATGTGTTTGTGTTTTGTCTGTTTCCGCAATGTCATATCATCTTCGTTCAACTTCATCTAACCTGACGCCTCCAACCTCAATCATGGAAAATAGATTCAGATGTACCTCAGATGTGGTAACTAAGTGCATTGTCATTTTTTTTCTGTTAATTTTTCGTATAATTATTTCCATAACCTTTTGGTTTGGATGCTGAGTATACTCTAAGTTCTGTGGTCAGCCTGTATAAATGCGAAAAAGAAAACAAATTAATAACATTGCTGAAGATTTATGTCCTAGGAGAATTATTGTATGTAGGCTGCTAAATATTGGCAAAACAGTCTCATAATAACAATGTTGGCAAGCCTATTGATGCTGCTTTCACGTCACAAGGAAGGAACATATTTGCTATTTTCCAGCTTATAAAAACAACTTCCAAGTCGTAACCGGCTGATGAATGTGTTTTTCCTAAAGCTCTTGGCTTTACATAATGTGGAAATGATAAACACGGATGGCTTGTATCAACCAGAGTTAACCATTACAAGGTAAATAAAATCTAACTTAAACCCTTTTTTTTTTTAGCTCATTTTTGGATAGCTACTAATTTCTGTTTCTGGGCTAATTTACGTTTATCTCCCTCTTGATGTTCAAACAAAAGGGAAAGCCAGCCAAACTCTGTTGCCATTTTATTGCAGGATCCAGCTCATATCATTTTAGGGCCAACTGTAAGGGTAAAATGTATTTAAATAACTCATGAGTAAAGAATTTACAGCTTTAGGATGTCTATAAATGGAGTAAACCTTGCTATTGTAACGTGACATTATAAAACACTGCCGTATCTGACCCGCATACCATTGCTTTGAGGCTCGGACTTGTAGCTTTGACACTGAAGCTGTCTAATGTGTGAGTGCTGTAATTAGCATTTATTTTGGGGTAAACAGCAGTGTACTTGGCTTTGACACAGCTGCAGGGGATGTGATGAGAGAATCCAATTAAATCCAGGGTCAAAAGTAAAGATCAGAGGATGTGTCACTTAAAATGTCACTTCAAAAGTAACACTGCATTCCTTGCAAAGAGTGCAAAGCACAGACATGTTCTAAGTGTTGTTAAATTTGCATTGAAATATTTAGATAGAGGAGAAAAAAAGAGAAAATCTGGCAAAGTATTGAAAGTCGAACACAGTAAGTTGTTCCAGTTATCGTAGATTTTCTTCTCTAGCTGCACTTGTGAACAGTCTGTGTATATATTGAATCTAGCCTGTCACTATATTTCACCCCAAGAGAAATCTAATAACCTGTATATATGCTGTATATTGTCCAGGTTTCTCATAAAAGCATTCCTCACTGGGATAAGCTTTAATGGCTGTTATTTATATTTGGGCTGGGCAGGTTTATTCTGTGCGCCTACAGAAATCATTACACTTCCCCCTGGGAAAGGCTTCAGTAATGCATGTTTCACTCTGGCAGATGACTCAGCGATAATATGTTTCCCCTTTATCGCTTTTTTTTTTTTCTCCTTTGGTGATATTGGTTACCTTCCACAGGGGTCATTAAAAAACAACTAGGGGAGACAGAAAGAGGCCACATACTAGGATTTCTTTACTGTGTAGTAAGGAAAGGACTACTTCTGATTATTGAATCTGCACAGACTGAAGCTGAGGGGGGGAAACACTAAAGAGCTATTAACACTATTCGGTTGCAATGTGGAGAATGTGTGGTTCACTGGAAGAAAAGTTTATTGAAGGATATTTACACTTTTATCTCCTCTGTTTGACTGGAACAAGATCTTAATCAATAACTTGGCGTAACTTTGTAAAGTTATCAGGAAATGAAAAGCCTTTATAAAGTTATCAGAAAACGAAACGCCTTTGTAATGTTATCTGAAAATTATATCAGAGACGGCCAGCTGAGCTGGAAATAACCAGATGGCTGATTGGCATTCACTACATTGTCCAAGCTCATGTGCAAAAACACCTGTCAAACACATAACAGACAGGTATATAAAGAGACACATTTCCATGACATGCACACAAAAAGCTTGTGTTATAGTAAAATCCACTCTTCCCATCTCTTTCTACACCTTTCTACTGTCTCTCTTTGTCAAACACAAACAGTCCCTTTACAAACAGCTGTTTGGCGTCTTTGACACGTTCCCTTTAACCACAACTAAAAAAGATTCAAAGGCACATAAAACACAGGAGCATTTTGATTATACTCAAGTATATGGGCCATAAAATCATGAGAAAAGCTACTGCTCACTGTGTGTGCAGTGTTTTCTGATGAGGTGAGGTATTCAACTATGGGCTCGAAAAGAGCTGATGAAGATAGTGCGATCTTTTTAATTTTAATCTTTGCTGTTAAATTTAATTGATCCCTGATGGGCTGCCAAAAGTACAAAGAGGATCAAACAAAGGTCTGACCGCATCTCTGAAGTCTCTTTAGTGTTAAAGATCAGAGTGAGAAAGGCAAGGCAACACAAAGTGCTTATAACAGAGATGAAAATATATTTAATTATATATATATATATATATATAGCATATATATATTTAAGCATTTAAAAGATGATGGAAATTAAAATAAAATGAATTAATATATAAGATAATCTAAAAAAAATATATAGAATATTAGCCAAAATAATTAAAGTTATAGTGTGGTAACAGGGTAAAAATAGCCCCAATCTAGTGGTAAATGGAAAAACACTGATTAAGAAGAGGTTAGATTTAGAGCAGACCTCAGATCAACCACGAGTTTGTTCCAGATTTGCGGCGTAGAGAAACTAATGACTGCCTCACTATATTTTGCTTTAACCCTTAAAGGCAAAGCTGTCCCAGATGACCTGAGAGGCCTGGGGTTTTCATAACACTGAAGCAGATCAGGGAGGTACTTTGGGCCTTGAGAATTTTAAAACAATCCTTTAAAATACAAAGAAGAAGGGAAACAACCAGGAAGGTCTGAATTGGACTTGAGAGAATTTTCAGTGTTTCATATTCTAATTTGAATGAAACTGAATTTGTTATGAATGCCCAGTTACTCTTTGTAAGACTCAATAAATAAGTAATGTAAGCTAAAGACATCAGATTGCTACAAAGGAACATTGGAACATTTTGTTTAGTAAGACTATTGTCATCTACACAAATATGATTTTTCTTTGTGTTTTTGTGGGGGGGGGGGGGGGGGGGGGGGGGGGGGGGGGGGTTGAGGTAGTGGAAACATGCAGAGAAAGAACAGAAGAGGTCCAAAAACGGACCCTTGAGGAACTCCTTATTTTTATTCATTCAAATACGTCTTAAGTCTTAAATCGATTCATGTTCAGTCAGTTCAAAGTAAGTTTTTTGGCACTAGTCTTTGGAGTTATGAAGATAAATATTAAAATCCCAAAGAAATATACACAGTCCAAATCAATGCATTAATAAACTGTAGTTATTCAAAGTCATCTTCGAGGTTGGAACATTTTGGTTGCCTGTAGATGATTTACATGGTGATTTAAATGAAAGAGAAAGATATGCATCTGCTTGTACTAGTTAATTAAAACGGCTTATCCACCTCTGCTCTCATTCACTCTAACCTCGCTCATTAGACTGAAGATGGGAGGGCCTGATTAATTAAGAATTAGGTCTAATCAAGTTTGAGTTAAATTATTAAAATGAAGACACAGTAATTGGTATACATGGTAATTAAAATGTGAATTACACTGGATTTCCCTGCAAATGACATTTATTACAGAAAAATTTAATAAGCTGCAAAAAGGACTAACAGGGAATGGAGTGGGCGTTTGTAATGCATGCAGCACCTCTGTGAAATAATAAGGTGCATATTGGAGGGGAAGAGCAGGGACCCTGTTGATCTCTGGCATCTGCTTTAAATGGAAAGAGCAACAGAGACACAGGTGGAGCATATGAAATATGTTATTGCTGTCAGGGAAATGCCTGGGAGCTTGAATTGAAGGGCCTTTGTTTTATTTTTAGCCTTTACTTTAAAGACAGGACTGGTGGGAATCTTTATATAAAGTGTATTCAGAAATTTTAAAGAATGTAATAACCCACAAGTTTGGTGACAAGGCTGTTCGTTGCTACACAACATATCACATTCATCCAGTACTAATGTGGTTTTTGTGACCGTGCAGGCAGACAGGAAATCATTGACATTCATGCACCTGGTCTACCACCTGTCACTACTGGCAACTGAACAGGCAGCTCACTCACACATCTGTTTACGGTGGTGGAGACGCTTCACATTCAGGCCAGGGTCATAAAGCTGAGGTGATATTTGTACCCAAGCTGAACATTGTGTTTGTGTTTCAACCGGTTTGCCACTTTTATTGCATCGACACCTTCACTGAGCCCCATTTCACAGCCTAAAGAAAAACAAAGCACTGTTTCAAGTTCAAGAAAAGTAATTTTATCAATACAGCCAAGTCTGAGCACACAACACAAACAAATGGAAATACATCTGTTCACACAAATACACGTCTATGTACAATACAACCCTTCACAAAGCACTGTAAAACATTGAAACTCTGAACTGTAATAAATAAATAAAGGCACAAACATATGTACATGGTACTAAAATCACATGAAAATACTGCCACTGCCTTATTGTCCCATTAGGAAACTACAACAGTAATTAAACAATTATTTTTTGTATTGTCTGTAAAAAAAAAAAAAAATAAAAACATCAAGAGACACTGAAAGCATTGGCACAGGGACTTCTTTACACAGAAAAAAAAATGCCCATAAGAGATAATATTTAAATATACTTACATGAATATTCAAGTGTAATAGCATGACAGAATCAATACGGCAACTTCATATTGTTCTGGTTGCTTTTAAACAGAATTACAGGACAATATATTCCACTCTTTACAGCTTGTATAAAGTGAAGATGGGATTCTTTTAAAACAATAACAGCAGAGTGGTGCAGTTCTAACATGCGTTTTTACCATGTTTACCATCTTACTTAAGGGTGTTAAGGGTACAAAGTGCAGCTGAGGCTGATGGGAATGTCATTAGTTTTTTTGTTTCTTTTTTAGTTAGATTGTTGTCAAAACATTTTCAAACTCCTGATGGCACTCAAGCAAAAGTCATGTAATCACCACAACTATTAGGATTTATCATCTGGGGACCATGAATGTCAGTACATGACCAATATTGCAATCCCTAGACTTATGCCGCTAGTGTGGCTAAACATGACATGAAAAACATAAAATGGAGTCTGAAATGTATAAATTGGTGCTTTAAATGGTTTGACCCAGCAGGTTGTCCTTCTGTCCATCTCCCTGCACCACAGCTTCCCTTTATTTTCACAGAAACAGTTGTGCTCAAAACATGCTTTCTCAAGCTTTAACAGTCTGATAAAAGTGACATATTAGCAAAGCTGCAACATCTCTCTTTAAACCACATCTGCAGTTATTTCTCTTAACAAGAAAAACGTGGTTCAGATAAAAAGAAATGTACGATGGCTACAGGCAGCCCGAAAAAGCATGGGACTGATGCTGTCGCACCTCATCTTTCAATCCTAACGTTTTGTGCTTCATGTTATACTCAGCTTGTACATAAACAGAGTCTGTCTGATAAATGAAAGAGGGGCAGTTTACTCCAACACAATCACCCACTAGAGAGCTGCAGCCTGATATTTTGTTGATATTGGGTATACGCTTTTTCTCCTTTTGTGGTAAATATAATAAATAGGGTGCTCGAGGGACGAGATATGCGGGACCTGAGAACGGAGGGCAGCGAGGGAGGGACAGAAGAAGAAGAGAAGGCGTAAATGGGAAAGGTGTTGCTGCAGGGACCCATTCAATAAAGACCACACACACACACACACACACACACACACACACACACACACAAAAACTGAAAATAAAGAGACATTGAACACCCGGTGGTGCCTCGAGCTAAGGTGCATGACACATGTGAGACTGAGTCTAAAACAAACTCAGTTTCTTTATCTGTTTCTCTCTGTGGGTTTCCAGTAACTTTACAAAAAATACCATGAAAACAATCTTTCAAATATAAAAAAAGCATCACAAAAAAAAACTGTAAAAGAGAAAAATGCTTTCTGAAGCAACCCTGGATCCAATCCTGATGCTTCATCAATGTCTTTATCTTTTGCCAAGTGCTGGGTCGGCTGTTTAGAGTCTGAAATTTATCAACATTCAGAGATACACAATGGTTTCCTCACTCCCCTCCTCCCCACCGCTGTCAGTCTCCACGGAAACCAGTGCAGTAAGGTCCAGCTTAGGGTCAGTGGGACGCGGGAGCACCGGATACGGGTCAGCTCCGCTTGCTGTCGACGACCAGGTCTCTCCAAGGTAGCTGTGACTGTTGTGATCTGAGTGCACACATAAAAAACACAATTATTATAGTCTGCGTAGAAAAAAAATGCAGCTTCTGATACTTATAATAAATTGACCACATTCAAACTAAAGTAGAATTCATCATTTACTAACCACAGATAAATAATCACCAGGATGAGACATGTAGCCACTTGTTTAATGAGCTCAGTCTAATTGTTTAGCCAACTCATCTAATCACTAACTGCATATAGATCAACCACAGCTGCTGCAGCTCAGACTGCTGCTCCCTGCTGCACCCGAGACGGAGAATGAAAACAAACACATTTTCATGCTATCCATCATTCCCTCTCTACTTAGAGGTGTCACTTTTATCATTATCTTTGTCAACATAATCAATCGTCATGGTGGAGATTCGATGACACCTGCCTCCTCACACTTGACGGTTAACAAGGAGATATGAGGAAACAGGCGAGGATGAACAATCTTAGTGATAGCAGCAGTCAGCTAAGATAACAAGGATTTAAAGTTTTGAGCTGGCAAACATATGGCATGCTTGAGTGTTTTTATTACAAGTATATCCCCAGCTTCAGGGGTGTTTCCTCCAAGGATCAATGACATTATCATTCAATTAAAGGAGAGAGAATGTGTTTTCATGAGTGCTGTGTAGTTGAGACTGTGTGTGTGTGTCTATCTGTTTGCACGCACTGTTACATTTATGTGCATGGTGGCTGCTGTCTAGCATTAGGGCAGGTGTGCTGTCATGGTAACAGATGGCGTGAACTATAAATTGCCTCATTGTGTCCCTGTAGGAAAGTGTCTCTGTTTGATTAATTATATAAGAGTCTGTTAGAGTAGCTCTGTTAGCCACCATATAGGCCTGGCCTCTGATAGATGAGACATCAGTGTGCAGTCAGGTGACACTAACACTCAATCTCTGCCTCAGAGCTTTCTCCGTGAAGTAAAAAGATTTTAGCATTATTAATATGTTACAGCACAGGCAGCAAATGCATGCTATTTAAAAAAAGGAAAAAACTGTACTGGCCCTTAACATTGTTGATCATACTGAATACAGTAACAGTAACAATTTTTTTATGTCTACACCAATAAAATGTAACTACAAGATAGTAAAAATAAGATGGATATAAATGTGATGCTGATGATGTGGCTTTAGTTGGTCTGTTATGTAAGAATGGCAACTGTTGGAGGAAGTGTGTAAATCGAGCTCCCTTTTAATCAGTGTTAATAAAAACAAAGGAGCTCATTAATCTGCGGAAGTTGTAAGTGGTGTATTCCACCAATTTAGTCTTGCTCAAACAGAACTGGTTCATGAGAATTCTTGTCCGACTTCACTGGAAATCAAGTGTTTAAAGTTGCTCTTAACAGCCACTCAATGGTGGAGTGAGAAGCTGACCGTTAGCGTGAGAGGAAATGTGATTTAGTTTTGAAATGGAGATAACAGAGACACATTTTAACACAGTTTCTCCTGTAAGGAATTTACAGTCATCCACGAGAAAAGCGCCAAAAATAGTTGTGTATGAAATGAAGTTCAAACGCAGCTTACTTTCACACCTCACAGCTGGCAAATTACAGCATGAAGTGGGTGTGAATGTCAGATAGTTGGTTTCTTCCTTGTCAAAAACCTGGTACAGTCATTACCCACAATGCACCTTTACTGCAGACAGGTTGGTCAGGGCTTCAGGTGTGCTATACTAGTGGCTTCTGATGTAGCCTTGAGCTGCTAGCCTTACACAGATATGAGGAGAAGGCTGGTGAACTCACTTCTTTCTCCACACAATGACAGATTTGGTTCCTTGTTTTTCACACACGTCCTCTTCGGCTGCAACCAAGTGACATCACTTGAGGAAATCTGACTTTGTGCTTTCTATATATTTTTTTCACATATATGCAGTTTCAAGTGTCTAGGAACATTTATTGATAACAAACTGAATTTCACTGACAAATGTTGTCATATGTAGGAAAGCCAGTCAGAGACGGTTTCTTATTAGGTGAATGGGTTTTGGTGCCAGTCAAAATGTGGCAAAAAAGAAACCGGTTGGTTAGGATTGTTAGAGCAGACAATTGTAGGTTGCCACCATCATTACATACTGTGTAAAATACTGCAGGGAAATTGTATTTATGACACCTCTGCTCTGAATTTGGAGTAAAGTTTCTGGATCATGATTCAGGTGTACAAAAACGTGTCATGGATTCAATATAATGAACACATTAATTTCCTGCTCTATTGAGAGTTTTATTTTAATTCTATTCTAGTCGTGATCTCCATGTGGGGCAATCACTAGCATCATTTAGCTGCTACTGTGCAACCTGATAATTTGTTACAAGTCCCGGATCAGGTTTGTGCATCATGCAGCATACCATACAAGGCGCGAATGAATCTACACACTGTACAGTGCATCAGTTTCATCTTTCTTTTCATTTCCTCCACCTACTCACAATGCTCACATCCTTTGTATGAAAAGGTGAGCAACACAAAAACCTGACACGACTCATCAGATGAGACATCACTTTAGAAAATTCCATCCAACTGGTTCCCCAAGATTACATTGTGCAGGAACAAATTATGGAGATTCACATTCAATGAAAAAAAGGGTGTGTGTTTTCTACGTGCGTGCATGAGCGTATGAGAAGAAATCTTCACAGGCTAAGGTAAGGATGAGAAGTGAGATCATACTGAGGTTGAAACTGACAGCACAATGAAGCATTTGCATTTGAAAGGGATTCCTTTTCTTTTCACACGAAATTAAGAGATACCAGGTTCCTCCGCATACCAGGCAGCACGTGATCCAGTATGAGGTCGTAAAAAGGAGGTCTTAAATCTGAGACTGTATATAAAATACTAAAATGACTCCATCTAGAATTTAAATCTAATGAGAAATTATGTGGTTGAGAAACATTATTTGCAGTCATCGCAGGCCCTCATGGGATTCGCTGACGAGTGCATTGTGGGTAGATGTCAGTTGGAACGCACCCTGTGTTGTAGACTGCAGCCAAGTATACACCCCGGGCTTGTTAACAAGTGACTCTGGTTTCACTGGGGCTCGTGTGTGTGTTCAATAACGAGGAAAGGTTAATAAGCTGATCAATGAGGAAGAGAATGTGCTCCCTGCTAAAGCTGGTAAACAACACCAGAACAGAACATCAGCCGCAGTTCAGGGCTGACAAGACATGTGGAACCTGTAATTTTCTCCCACCTGCCGTGAGTATGAGAATGAGCTGGCGCATGAATGGATTAGGAACGGGGACGGGGAGAACATAAGAATGTAGCTGACACCTTGATAGGGAAACGCAGATGAATACGTGTTTGCATCTTTCATTCCCCTCCTCACGCCCCCCAACCCCTTCGCTTGATGCGATGACAAGTCATGCTGTAATGAGTTTTATAAAGATTTTTTCAGATCGATGTCCCAATCAGTCAGCCATCGCCTGTGAACTGTGATTCACATGCCGTTGTCTGCCCTGCCAGTCGATAGATAGAGGAACCATTGATTTTCTTTGCCTTTGGCAGGCGAGGGCCCCGGCTGGTAGCAGGAGCAGGTGGAGGTGGTGGTGGGGAGGAGGAGGAGGAGAAGGAGGAGGAGGGGGTTTCTTTGTCAGGAGACACTGATTAACTGAGAGGAAGGACAGGCAAGGCCTCACCAGGGATACAGCCTTGAGAGCATGAGAGTGTGTGTGTGTGTGTGTGTGTGTGTGTGTGTGTGTGTGTGTGTGTGTGTGTGTGTGTGTGTGTGTATGTGAGTGTGTGTGTACAGTATGCTCTCACATACATGGGTGAAACCAGTGCAGGCAGAGGGTTTGTTTACATTCTCACAGGTAGCAGATTTCTCATTTAAGTTGAGCAGCAGAGAAAGTATGACAACAGCGCACTACTGTCCGTTACGAGAGCCACTTCAGCTGTATAATATCAAGCCATTAGCACTAAGATACAGGATATTAAACATAACCAGTAATGAAAATTGAGCTCCTTGATGCCAACTTACTTCCCATCCACAGATGGTATCTGACAGCAAAAAAAAAAAACAGCTTGAAAAAATCTGTTTTTCCTCATTAATATGCAAATGAGTGTAGTTAAGTTCCCACTGATTTGCTGGAGCTGTGGTTTCTCTAAAAGTCTTCACAAAAATGTCTAAAGTAGAGCTGCAATTAGTCACTTAATTGATGAGTCCATCGACAGAATAACATTTTGAAACCATTTTCGAGTCAAGCCTCTTAGTCATCAATAACACCAAACATTTGCTACTTTTGTTTTCCAACCTTGGGTACGAGAGTGGGTCACAGGTTAAATCTAACAGGATCACACTTAATGGAAGAGGTCAGAGAAGAAAAAGAGTTTCTGCTGCACTTGTTTGAATTCTTATTTTCAATCTCTTTGGGTTTTTTTTTTGTGAAATATCTGATATCTGACCTCTTCGCACCTAAAAAATGCAGTCAAATGAGACAATCTGAGAAATGTAGGGGTCAAAACTTGTCATTTATAGACTTTTGACACCTGTGATCCTGTGTTTAGAAGCTAAAAAAGGTTGGAAGAAGCTATCTTACATGATGGACTGAATATTTTTGGGTTTTGGACAGAACATTTGGAGGCAACACCTACGGCTTTAGGGAACTGAATCAAGAAAATAATCATCAGATTAACTAATATGAAATGTTAGAGCCGTCATCTACACACTGGACAGGCCAGCATATATTAAACGTGAGTCCTAATGAGCCCCCACTGATTTAAGCATCCCCTCTGTAACAGTTGATAAAACATTAACTTTATTCTTACCACTGGGCGTGTGCTGCAGTCCCAGCCTTCCTGCAGGGCTATAGAGGTATCCTGTTCCCATCACCCATCCCTGGGAGTCTGACTGTGGATTGTGGGGTGTCTTAGCTCTGGGGGTCTGTCTGCTGTTGGATCTTGCCAGCAGGGTGTTGAGGCAATTGTGCGCGCTGGGGTCGTTTCTTTTGTGGTGGACGTGACGGTTGTTGACGCTGGTGCCGGCGAACGCAGCCTCATTCACAAAGACGGAGCCGTTACCGGCGTGGTCTGATGCGTCCTGAGGGAGAGGGAGCAAATGCCACGGTCAAATTCAGCAACAGAAAGATGAAAATTACACTGTGACCAGACAGATGAAGCTCATAGTGAAACCAGTCAACAATACACCTTTGAATGATGCATTTGATGCATGACAGAGCAGGAAAAAAAATTATAATTTAACGGATAAAATGTACAAAATGTAACTAACTTACTTCTGGTGGAATCTAGTATAACAGATACAGCAGGTAGTAGATATATAGATAATATCAGTTTTATTTGTCCAGGTCTTGAGATATTCGCCTCTCTTTTATAGGAGCTATTTCTTCAATGGAGAGTAGTTCCCATGAAAAGTGCTTTCTGTGTATTGTCCTGAGTAACGGAGAGTCTAGTCCTGAGAAAACTGTAATTTTTCAATGCACAAACAAATCTTCATTGTACTGCTGTAAAGGTAAAACTCTCAGAGATGGATATCTCCGTCCCTGGACAAACTAAAAATGCAAGTCCAGATACAACTAAGAGGTAAGTGTAAAAAATGTTTAGTCATTTGGGTGACCTGACCCTTTAATTTAAGATGAAAGGTGTCACTGCTTGCTTAAGGCTCCTCCTGTCCTCTCCTAACACCCCCTCTCTTGTGTCCCATCAACATGGCCTCCTTTCCTCTGCTGAGCAGAGGCAACACAGCTAATTAGAAACGACCTGAGAGCCGGTGTAAGTGTGTGTGTGTGTACGTCATTCGATCTGTCTCTGACCCTGTGAACTGCTGCCTCTGGGTAAAACATTAGCATGGGAACATTAGGACCTCCACTGCCTCTGCACGCCTTTTGTCAGAACACTGCTGTTAATGCAGCCTCGACACCGACCGAAATAGATGAATGGAAATAAATAAGTCTGCACAAAGCCAGGAGAGTCTCATCACGTCTAGCCTGTAAAAGCCCAAGGTGTTGTGTAAATTAATGAGGGAGAGAGGGAATATTGTAACATGAGCATGCTCATTTGTCTGTCTGTTTGAGTGCTCTCTGTGTGTGTCTTTTGAACAGTCGCACCTGCTGAACTGAGCGGCACAAAGCTGTACCCGGCAGTGGCTTATATAGATGTATGCACTATATTAGTTTCACCACTGCTGCTTGCGCATGTGAGGTACATTGAGGCTTAAAGGGCACAGAGAACAGTGCACTCTTTATCCTACATGCCTTCCAGCTGCGGGGGGACATTTCACTGTAGTGCTTTTCAAACACAGCGTCAATAATTTAAGTCCCTTTCGGACACGATTGATTGGTTTCTTGGGCTGCGTGCCTCTGGTTTTAATTATTTTGTCGGAGCTTTTATTTGCAACGGTTTAATTATCATCAATCATTAAGATGTTTATTGGTGAGTGGAGCTGCTGGAGCACTAAGACAAATGACGCTGAAATTGCTCTCATTATCGTAGGTCGTATATCAAGAGGGGATTGAGCTGCTCTGTGTAAATGAGCGAACCAGCGTAACTCAGGCTGATAGCTGTCTGAGAAAAGCTTCACATTAATGAATTGAGCTGAGAAATACTCCATAAACACTCCATATCTTCTTCTACACTCATGTCAGGGTCAAGAGCTTCTGTCGGGAACATTACACAGCCCTTGAATAATGTCTCAGATTAAAAAGTTATTTTAAAATCAATTCAACAGAAGAAACAGTTGTGAGTTGTGTGCACCCCCCCCCCCTACCTGCTGTCCATCTAGAGGGATGACCATGTGAGGAAGCACAGCAGGCAGACTCCTCTGCTGGCTGTGCTTCCAGGTCTGGAGCAGCTTTTGCTGGTTCTCCAACCGCTCGCGCTCCCTCTCCACATTCCTCTGGCCTTCCCTGAGCCGCTCCAGGCTCTGTTGGTACTCCTCCAACTGCTCATCCAACTCTTCCCTCTCGCGCCTCAGCCTCTCCGCCTCCAGGTGGCACTGCCTCTCCCTCTCCTCCAGCCTGCTCTCCTGCTCCCCCTGCTGGCTCTCCCTGGCCTGGCACTCCCTCTGCCAGCGTTCCTTTTCTTGGCGCAATCGGTCCTGGAGCCGCTGAGCCGCCACCACCTCTTCCTTCCGCTTCTCCAGGTTCCGCTGCTTCTCCTGTTCTTGTAGGGTGTTACCCCGGACGCTTGAAAGGTGCGGTCGCTGGGCACGGGGGGATGGGCGCCCAGTCTCTTGGAGGAGGAGTTTCTGGACCTCAAAGCAGCTGTCCTGGATAGTCACTGTGGCCTGGCATTGGAAGGGACAGGCAGAGACATGGGGGGGTTCATGAAAATGCTCAACCACCATTTTAACCACGTCCAGAGATGATTTGAATAGCAAAATGTGACGGAAATCATGATCAGGCTCTACTGGTGTCCTCACTTTTTATGCGTTAAGGCAAAAGCGTCTCTTTAGAAGGTTAAAATGACCTCACCGGCACTGGTAGCACTGTGGTTTTCAGGTTCATGTGCAAGAACTTTGAATATGAAAATATCATTGTGATTGAAGCACCAAACTCAAACAGGCAAAGGTGCGCGCACACATACCCTCATGCAAATACACACACTCTATCTACACAAATTTACATTTGATACTAAAGCACAGTGTGTGTCTGTCTGAATAGTGAAACAAAATACCCTTGTATGTCTCTCAGCAGAAAACAGATCAGTAGGAGTCTCGCTCCTGTAGCTCGATACCTTTGGTTTCAAACAGCCGTGTGCAGAGTTGGTTGTGGCTTGGAGTGTGCAGGTATATATAAGATAAAGATAAAGGCTTTTGCCTTTATCTTGACTGGGTGTGACTCTAACATAGTATGTATATGTGAGAACAGAAGGGTTTGTTTGCTGTCTCGGTGACTGGTTAATAATAAAAAGTGGCAGTATACTGAGTAGTGCACTCACCTGCAGACTGTAGAGTAACTGGGTCAGGCTCTGGACACTTTGAGCAACCTGTTAATGGACAAAATCACACACAGCATGCAGGTTAACACACCTGTTGTGTTTTTCATGCATCATATTGAGAATTTCATGCAAATGTTTCATGTAACCTTGACAATCTGCTCACAGGGAAGTCAAAATATTTGTTTTTTCTCATGACAAACTGATGGAGAGTCACTACTTGAAGGTGCATTCGTGCAACATTTGCGCCCCCTTGAGGTCACATGGTGTGCTGCTGCACTCTTTAGGATTAAATTATCACATTGCAGTTGATGAGAAAATTATTCTCTTATCGGAGTCATTTACCTCACAGGTCACAAAAAGCTGCACACGGTAGCAAAACTGCGGCATGGTAATTGGAATAAGTCTCCATATCCATTTTTAATGGCGCAATACCATTGGGAAGTAAATGGACCTCTTCCTTTATTATGAGCTTATCAATGATTCATCACATTAAGACTGAAATGTAATTCTAATAGGCTGTACTGAATTATTAAAACAACTGTTGGCAATCTTCAGTCACACATCTGTGAAGAAATGGAAAGAGGTGCAGGCTGTATGAGGCTATAATGACCTCTGCAATACCACAGTACCTCCACCGTTATAACTAAAGTAATGAGAAAAACGTTACATCATATTGCTGCATCAATATTTAACTCAAAAACACCCATTTAATTCTCAATCTTTATTTATGTCGTGGTGTCATACAAGAATCGCTATAAGCTAAATACATTTTATGTACCAGAAACTGTTCAGTACCTTGGAGTCGATGTCGCTCGTGTCCGTTTTTTGCACAGGAGTTGAGGATTGAAGCACTAGCACCTCAGTCCAGCTCCCCTCACTGGCCTCAGGGTTTTCAGGTGAGGCCTCAGAGTCTGAGGGGGGCTGCACAAGCGCGGCAGGGCTGGGAGGAAACACAGAGTCTGTGTCCGAGTCCGGGCTGGGACTCGATGGAAAGCAGGCCTTGGATGTCAGTGTGGCTTTCAGGTTCTCAGCTGAATAAACAAACAGACAAATAAAAAATGTGTAAAGCTAAGTGTGCATGTACTAAATCATTTAAAACCATTAAATATGACAGTGTTCTGAATTTGTTCTGTAAGACATTATGCAGTATTTTGTGACTTTCTCCGGGACAAAAATATTGCTGGAGGCAGCATGGTAAAAATTTTTTTCACATTTTCTTGGCTTGTCCCTTTAATTCCTTCATGCAGGAAAGAGATTGTTAAAGAGGAAATGATTTTGTTACATTATGCCTGAGCAAAATCCTCACGATGAATATCTCAACTGGACTGTCGTTGTCATAAACTGTATGGAGAAACTGACCATTGCTAACCTTGCCAACACTACGTATTATTTTTCTCACTCTCACTCTGTGTTGTCAATGAATTAAAACCAAACAAAACTACTGTATGTCTGTTTGTTCCGGCACGATATGTAAAATGTCTCACCTTCTTGCAGAGCTGCAGCCAGCAACACGGCAGCCTGGGGCAGCTCCTCTGACAGCGGCTGGACAAGCAGTTGAGGTTCGACCAGCGAAGCGTCCGTCCTCCCACTCAGAGCAGAGAGCGCTGCGTAGACCTGCAGCTTGTCCTCCAGGCTGGAGCAGATCTGCTGGTCTCGGCTCATCAGACTCTCTGATACACAAGTTCACAGGGTTCTCAGACTCAAGGATAAAAAGTATTCAGGAGTGTGAAGAAAAGTTAACAAATAAATGTGATGAATACCTTGGAATTTATGGATCTTCTGAATACGAGCCTCGGCAGCTCGTTTCTCCTCTTCAGACTCACTTGTGTATTCCTCTTCTTCCTCCGGACAGCTGAGCAGACAGAAGAGTAACTGAAGCTTACACTGTACACAGATTATGAAATCTGACTCCATATCTCCTTAGTTTATACACTCATGTACACATATACACAAACCTCTCTACGGCCTCTCTAATGAGCCTCATCCAAGTGTTTCGTTCCTCTTTGGATGATGTGTGGACCTCGTACATTTCTGGCCCGGCGGCTGATGCACTGATCAAAAACATCCCTCTCTCTTCATTTGCTACTTCTCGCACTATTAACTTCTGCAGGGCGATGACTGGAGGCTTCTGATCCTGAAGAAAAAAGTGCGGGGAAAAATATATTACATAAAGTGATGACAGCCATAGATAAAAGAACAGGCAATAGGGTGTAACATTGTAACAGAGACACAGCTGATTGCTGTTAAAGCTGCATGTTTGTCTCAACCTGACATAATTAATGTTTGCGTACCACTGTGGCAAATGTGTATTTCTGGTCTTTTTCTTGCAGGAAGATGAGTGTATCTGTGAGAAGGAGCGCCAGCACATCTATGGAAGTGAAGATAAGCAGGAAAACATGTTAAAATGATGAAACAATAACATATTAATAAAAAAAACAAAGAATCCATTGGTGTCACCTTTGAGGCGACCGGTGGCAGTCTTCCACAGGAGCACGCCCTGGTGTTTGAGCGTTTGTCCCGGGCCCATCATGTCCTGCTTGCGGAAGGTGTGGCCGTTCTTCAGTTTGGCTGAGCTGCGGTTCTCCATGCGGTTCCACACTTCCTGTAACCTCTGATGCCGCTCATATTCACTGACACTCAGGTCCACGGCTGCGATCACCTCTCGAATCTGAGCCAGCGCTTTCGAGAGGTCGGTGTGCTCCTGTGTTTCTTCTGAAGGAGACAGACATATAGACTGAAATCTATCTTGTTTTATTTGTATATTTTCAGCTGACATACTGTGCTGTTATGACCATGTGACCACGTAACCAGCAGAGGGCAGCAGAGGACTGACCTTGAGTATATTGTAGGATCCTCTCCAGCAGCACTGGGTACTTTGTAATCCTTTGGGTTACCAGCAAGATGCATTCTGGGATCTCCCTCCGTTTCACCAACAAATTATTACCTTGTTGCTTGAAAAAGTAACATCAACAGTTAAGCTACGTCTCCCTGAGCAGACAGGTGCTTTTATTTTAGTTTGTTAAAAAGCAGGATAGATTTCTAAGAGGTTCAGTACCTTAACGAAGTTCTGAAATTTTTTGTTATGCTGCTGGAGCTCCTTGAAAAAGCTGACCGCTTCATTGTGATGACTGCAGAATTCTCCATACACCTGCTTCATTTTATCGCTATTCTCATCTGAAAACTGCAGAAGAACACACACACACACACACACACACACACACACACACAGTGATTCACACCTTCACTGGTTTCCATCTATTACAACTCACAACCCACTCATTACAAAAAGCAGTCCCAGAACACCAGCTAACCTGCTGGAGCAAGACGTCTCCTATTCTCTGGATGAGGTAGTTCCGGTGTCCCTGCGGCCGGGCTGAGCTGTGGCGCCGCTCCTTCATGGCGGCAAAGAAGGCATGGTGGAAGAGGAGCAGCTGGTCGAGACAGGGGAAGACCCGCTCCACCGCTTCTGTGTCCAGCTGCACTTCCTCCCTCATACCCCTCCGGAAAACCTCAGCCATGATGTGTAGCGTCTGTAGGTGGTGGAGCTCAGTCTGCATCAGTTCTGCATCACAGGGACAAACGTGTTGACATTCAACGTGTGTGTCACATAAAAACATGGGTTATATCACGCCAGAAAGCTGATCTGTTACTCAACCATAGCAATTCATGACAATTATATGTGATTACAGCAATTTTACATATGAAATACTGACACTGGCAGAAAATGACACATTCCAGCGGTCGTCTTTCACAACTCTGACATCTGCTTACCATAGATAACATCCTGCCTCTTGACAGCTCGTTTTTCCTGCTTCTTGCAGAACTTGTGCTCTACTGTCAGACTCCATGACTCAGCCTCGTAATCCACAGCATCAGCCGACATGTCGCTATGGATATACGCATCGACGCAGTCTGCAGAGAGAGAGAGAGAGGGAGGGAGGGAGAGAGAGAAGGAGAGGGAGAGAGAGAGAGAGAGAGAGAGAGAGAGGGAGAGAGAGGGAGAGGGGGGGGGGGGGGGGGGGATTCAGGATTCAGTTTCATTAATCAGTGTTCACAACATTTACTGACACCTCAGATCTCAGTTTACTTCTTTATCCCTGAAGCTGATTAAATGGAGAGAAATTAGTCTCAGTACTGGTTTTAAATGTGTTTGATGATTTGTGGGTTATTTCAAATATAAATACATACATAAATATGTATATAAATACATGCAAAGTTGAATTGATTCAAGTTGAATCTAATAACGTTTCCTTTTGAAAAGCTTCCTGTCCATATAGATATCTAAATTTGCATCTACTGTCATCACCTGGCATGTGTGGGCTGGGTTACATTTGTGCATTTATGTTGCATTTAAGTGCTGGTGGAAAACTCAGATGCCTATTTTTTTCCCCCCACTGTATCGTGGTGTCATATGGTTTTAATTTTTAACAAAATAAATCAACAAATTTTCACAATGTATTTTGCAGTTGTGCTTTAAAGTTCATTTAGAATATCCAAATTTGGTGATTTAAAAAACTAGAATATAATCTGTGTGAAAATGGCATTTTTAAATAACCATTTTCGACACAGCCGATGCATAATCAGCACCTTGTAAACTACATCAGTCGGCATCTTCTCACAGTAGGGAACATATCGATGTTTGGGTACATGAAGCCATAGGTTCGATGTAAAAATTGGGAACTCATCTGCTTCTTTTTGGAAATTTTTCTGTGGAAATATTTTATGCTAACCTTCTCCGATGGATGAGTCAGTGGAGGTGGAGGACACTGGAGTCGGCAGGAGTTCCTCTGATCGGCTGGTCACTCTCGAGGGATCAGACTCCGTCTCTGAACCCTCACTGAGCCGACTGTTACACAGAAGCCAAACACAGCCAAATTATGGACAAGGTCATTGTTATACACAATTTATCAATATCCCCTCCTCATATTATATCATTTATAAAATCTGAGATAACCTGTCACTGATTGGGAAAATCCCAGAGAGAGGAGATGACTGGGGCGCAGTGTCTTTCCTCTCCTTGTTGGTCATGACAGGTAGAGATGTAGAGATGGGGATGACGCACTGAGGAGGACTGTCTCTCACTGTGAAATCTGTGGGACAAAAAATCATCACCAATGCAACCACAACATAACAGAAAAAGTGCTTGACAGCAAAATTGTTGCAGACGGTCAACCCTTCTGTTATAAACTCACTCTGTGGGAGGGATGCTGTCCTGTTCTTCACCATGGTAACCAAGTACTTATCCTGAAGTTTCTAAGTAATACAAATGAGCGAGGCTGGTTACAGCATATAAACAACTGATACAAGGTCAAACTCGAGTAGAGATGAGTAGTTCAAATCATATTTTTATTCCAGTATTTCAAGACAAAACTCACCTTCAAACATGGGGGGACAGATTCCTTACAGCCTTTATGAACAATAGTAGTGCAACCTGAAGATGAGAGTAAGTATTTAGATCCGTTCCTTAAGTAAAAGTACCAATACCACATTAGTAAAGGTACTCAATGCCTGTTATACTATTATACTATTACTATTATAGTGACAAATGCCATCACAATTACCCAGAGGTCAAAGTGACACCTTTACAGTGCTTCTATTTTGTCCATTCAACAGTCCAAACCTCAAAATTGTTAACAATAAATTAATAGAATTGAGTTGGAAATGTGAAAAATATTAATATTAAATATTACAAACAAATAATTTGTTAAGTATCTACAGGTGCCAGATGAATGTAGTGAAGTAGATGAGTAAAGTAGCTTGAATAGTAAACAATCAAGTAAAGTACAAATACCTCTAATGTGTAGTATATTACTTTAGTAAATGTAATTACTAAAGGCTTTAAATACTAAAGACCCAGCTCTTCAGAGAGTACCTCCTCTCCTAGCACTACCAACAACGTAGCATAGACATGCTAAATGCATGCACGCTTTCTTATCGCACTGTACCTTGATTGTTCCCTTCTCTGAAAGTCGCTTTGGATAAAAGCGTCTGCTAAATGACTAAATGTAAATGTAAATGTAAATTATACTTTTACTTACTGGAGCAATGCAGCAGGTCCTTTCCAGATGCTGGTTTTTCACACACCACGCACACGGTAGGCCCTAAACACGCGCCTGTGTTAAACCGATGTCCATTCAGCTGCCTATCCTTGGCCTCTCTGTCCTTCCCCTTCCCCTTGGAAAACCATGCCAGAGACACATGCATAAACAAAGAGGCCATAGAGACAAAACATGACAACTACAGCTAACGAACTCTGAGCAATGCAGGCCTTAAGTCATATTTCTGGAAACCAGGGTGAAGATCTTTGTCACCGTGCAGAGTGAACTCTCCCACGTGTGAGTAAATATATAATCCTGCATGGAATCCCTGCCTATTTTCAAACCGCAAGTCCACTGACAAGGAAATGGAGTTTCGCATAAACACCAGATGCAGGTCAGCCAGTCTCTGTGCTGACTTAACAACAGAGGATTAATCATTAAAAGGAAAGAGGCTGGACACCATGTTTGGTCTGCCACTCTGACCTTGAGTTATTCCCAGAAACATTTCCTGGTTGTGTCCCTCAGAGAGCAGAAAGACAGAGTCACATGTTCCATACCTGAATTTAGACCTGAGATACCAGCCTCATGACACAAAAGTGTTCAAATAAACGAAACCATAAATACTTCTATAAGCATAAAAAGTAAAATGAATTTGTCAACACACACCTACACAACTGTCAAGGTTTTGCTTTGCTATTTCTATCATATTTTTCATTCAGATTGTGTTTTTGATGACTGTAACAGCAGAGGCGTGGACTGTAGGTGGTTTACCTTGGTCTTGTTGCGTGTACTGGACATTCTGCTCTTGAGAAAACTGAAAGTGCGAATGACTTTGTACTTCTCTGACTCCACCTTTGTTGGGATGTTGTATTTATCTAACTCCTCCTCTTCGATTCTGAAGAGAAATGATAATGAAGTCAGTCGTTATAACTCAGAGGAACAAAGAATTCATGAGTTTGCAGACATGTGTTAGTTGGTATAGTCACACCATCCTGCTTCTTCTTCTTGAAAGCACAAGCAAGTAGCAAGTCCAGTATTTTTATATGCTTATAGTACATATAAGCATATTTCTGGTTCATGACTTGGGTTGTGGTTAGTTCAAACTGCAACAGTTCATCCAAAAATATAATTTCACCTGATGTTGCATGGCGTGGAGCTTCTGCTAAAATAAATGTTAAGGAAAGCAGCTGAATGAAATTCGGATGACAGAAACTCCTTTGTTAGTCACTAAAATGTGGCAAGAAAATGGTGTTGATTGTCTGCAACGCTGTAAAAGTAAGTTAAAATTAGTGGAATTGTTAGAAGCTGGGTACATGCAAAACAACAAACAATGAAAAGAGTTGATCGGAGGTTAAAGTGCTGTAAGTTTTGGTTAGGGTTAGTTTGTTTGAAGATGGTTAAAGGTCTCAACCCCCCCACACACATACTCTTTGAGGAACTCAGACAGGGTGAGATGTTGGAGGGACTCTGCCAGCTCCATGCTGCCCTCATCATCAGCAGACTGGGCTCGCTTACGGAACCTAATCTCCCTGTAAAGAACAGCGCAAACACACGGAAACAAACTGATGTTTTAATGCTGATGAGAAGCCACAAAGGCCAAGGAGATATGCGGCTGTTGACAAAACAAAACAGGCCCAAGGTGCAACTGAATAGGAATAATAAAAAACAAAATAAGAAATAATGGACTATTTTTTAGCTTCTGTTTGGTATCTTCCACTAGAGGGAGCGACTGAAGTGTGGCCATTTAATTAGGGTATTTATACATGAAGTAGCCAAGGAAATACTGTATCAGTTGGTATTTTTCAGAAGTGAAAAAAGGCTGATTGGAACAGGAAAAGGAAAGGATGTTCTTTTTTTAAATCAGTGCCACCCCTCTTAGAGCAGACAGAGGCCATATAAAGCAACACTGTCACTTTGCGTGATCATTTTATACTAGATTATTTCAGTCTTTCAATCCATAATTTTGCTTTATAACACACAGTGTGACATTATGTGTTGTGTCATGTAACCATGACGCAGCTGGTCATATCTGAAAATACGCTTTGCAGGGGCAAAATGACACTCCTCAGGCATGGATGAAAAATAGAGAAAAGGCATTGTTCATTACAAATACAGGGCTGAAAGTAGGTCAGGGTCACACTGATATCTGTACGTCACAAGCTTTGTTGTCACTAGAAAAAAAACAGAGAGGATCAAAACACTAGTAACGCACATAAAACCAGCTCTGCTTCACAAGGACAAAAGAGCTTCATAAAAGAGGGCAGCAAACTTCAGAGTACCCGCTGTCACCAAGCAACCTGTCATCGTTATGGTTACCCACATATGTTTCCCCAGGCACTGAGATTACATATCTAATGAAACACATTGTCATTTTAATTAAGAGCGAAAGCTCCAATGAGGGAGGCCACTGAGAAAGGCTGAGTCATTTAGTATGAGGACAGAGAAACAATGAAACTCCAAAAGGCAGAAAAAGACACCCAATGTAATCCAAATAAGTAAATTAAAAGTGAAGCATAAATACCTTTTTTCATGTGACTGCTCTGATATACTGGAGGTCCTTTGTTCTGTGAAGATGAATGAGAAGAAAATGTTCAAGAAACTGACAGGAAAAGTACATGCTGCACCAGATATCCATAAAAAAATAAGACTGGAGAACAAAATGATGTCAGGTTTCATTTACATGCCAGAGAAACTGTTTGCCGTCAGATCAGGTTCATATGAAAGCACCACAACAGCTATGCAAAGTGACAGAGATGATCCACAGGTAACCAAGACAGAACAGAACACATGAAAGCTGTAGAACAGGCAGACACAAAGCGCTGACCCCCTCAAGAGACACCTCATATCATATATTTTCATATCATCATTTCAAATGTGATTCCTTCTTGGACCCAAGCCATACGCAGACACACGCCAAGGTTATTACAGTTTTGTTACTCTAATTCAAAATATTTAAGTAAATGGAAAATCAACAGTTGGTTTGGAAATCTGACTTCATGTTCAGCAGGAAACATGATTTGTTTTTTCAAGTAATGTTGGATAAATGCCACCAAGATTTTAAAAAAAGAACTGGCAGTCCTGGTAGAAAGTACTCTCAGGAATAAAAACAAAACTTTAGACACAATTCTGTTGTGGTATGTGAACTTGGCAACATTCAGCAGTTATGGAGCAACATTAGCATTCACTGAAATCGTTTTTTCTGGCCATTTTACTCTCATTTTAACTTTGTTTTTGGTCTCCACCAACCCCTGAACGTCCTATCTGGCCTTTTACATGTTCTTCTACATGTTCCACTATGTTCACCAGCTAGTTGCTATCTTTTGTGTGTCAGCTGTTTGGTGGTGGAACTTTTTCAGTGAAAACATCTGGCTGCGCCTTGAAAAGACACTGCTGAGAGCTTTGAGAATGAACCAAAACATTAAATATGAGAGGTGTAAAACCCAAACAATGAGCTAATACATGCTACAAGGATAACTGCAGCGTCAGGTGTTAATTCTCCCTGGGTTCGTTGTGTATTTTTAAGATAAAAATATTGATTATAACAGCTTTAAAATATTTTTCTTTGGATCAAGTCAAAATTTCATTTTCAGGTGTCGAATCACTTTACAATAATAACCTTGACTCCCCGCACACACACATATAAGCACTGACACTGACAGTGGCATGCTGGCTATGCAGGGCCTCGACGTGACGGCTGCAGGTGTTCAGTACTTACTACCAGGGTGGAGCAGAGACAGAGATTTAGACAGAGAGAGGGCCTGTAGGAGAGATCGGCTGTGGTTGACACTGTGGAGCACGGCATCTACGGGGAACAGTGGACAGAGGGCTGCTCACACATCAACTACAGAGGGTGTAAACTATCACCACATACAGTCAACTCCAGGCTGAGAGCTCATTGTGAATCTATTAAAAAAGCAACACTAAAATCATAATGAAGAAAACTGTTCTAGGAATTGTTCAACATTTTGGGAAATTATCTTGGTTCTATGACAACCTCAAAGTGTTCAAACAGACTGAACTTTCGGAGAAACACAACCCGACATCGCTCTGTGGTGGCCAATCTGGCGATCAGACTGGTAAACTACCTCACAGTCAGCCCGAAGTATCACTTAAACCAGACGCTATCCAGGAAGAGTTTATGGATCAAACTATGATACTCTCCCAGTTGTGCCCTCACTTGGTTTATTTCATGTGCCCAGCTTTGAGGTCTGAATGAGTTTAAGATGGAATAAGGAGAAGTAGCGGTGGCAGCAAAAAAAGATGGTGAATCAGAGAGATAAAACGTTATTTCCTAATTGCTTCATAGAACTTACATTCTACAGCACAAATAAACATGCCCCAAAGCCTGCGCTAATCACTGAGGCAGCTAATTTGGTCTGAATACAACCTTAGAGGGACTAGTAGGTGGATTTTGTCACCTCTAGACAGAGTCCTGTTTCCAGCCTTTATGCTAAGCTAAACTAAACATCTTCTCAATGTAGCTTCATATTTAACAGAAAACAAAGGTCTTTATCTTCTCATCTAATTCCTGTCAAGAAAGCAAATACTCATACTTCCCAAAATGAGGAGCTACCACTTTAAGCACATACATTTACTGGGAGTTGACTGTACTGTATGTTAGTACAGAACAGAATGTAAAAAAATCAGCTCTTGCCCCAACTAATCTCATGAAAGTGCCCAATTAGAGACACACCAAACAAGTTCAGTTAGTTCATGGAGACGTTGTTAGTAATGTGTTAGAGTAAATTAAACTATGTGAGGGTGTAAACAGTCCCAGTTTTACTGACCAGGGTTGATATCAGAAGCGTTGTTGTCCCGGGCAAAACGAGCAGGACGCAAACTGATTTTAGGGGAAGAGTAGGAATATGAACGCAGTCGAATCCCCTGGTCACCCAGTTCCTGGAAGGAAAAAAATGAACACAAGGCATCAGATACTTTTCACGATATAAGGAGAAGTGTTGTAATTGTGTCAGAGCCTGAGATGGTGTTTTTACTTTTGTGGTGGGTTCACATGCTGAGGAGGCAGATTGGCTGCGAGTGCAAGTAAGGTCAGGGGAGGGACGAAAGGTTTCCCTTTTGTCGTCACTTTTCTCGACATCTGACAAGAGCGGGGAAAGCGGAGACCTTGGCTCAGTGCTGTCCTCTTCACTGTCCACTTCCAGAGCCACAAGACTGGGGCTGGAGAAACAAATGACCATGTTGAACACACACACACACACACACACACACGACACTGCCTTACAATTAGAGAAGCATAAAGATATTTAATACCTGAGGTCGCAGGTGTCCATGGGCGGACTTTCTCTCTGATTGGTCAGCTCTGAGGAGGTGGAAAGGTTGAGCCTGGCGAGGGCCTGGTCCGCTGGTGAGAGTGGGGTAGAGGAGGGTTCAGAGGAAAGGTACAAATCTTCTGAACAGGGTGGAGGAGTGTCAGTGGCCGGCAGGAGATCATCTGAGTCTACTGTGTCCCATAACCCACTGTCCGTCCCTGTGCTGCTCCTGGTCACTCCACTGATGTGGTACTGGATGTCTGTATCTTCCCCCTAAAGTGAAGACAGGAGAAAAGAAAGAAGCAAAGCATTTCAGAAAAGGCGCAAAGAAGAAAAGATCAAATGATGTGTTGGTTTAAAGGCAGGTTGATTTATGACCTGTGTCTGCTGTGTGATGGTCTGATCGCTGCTGTTGGTCATGGAGAGCAGAGGGTCTGTAGCACTCTGGGTGAACTGGCTCTGGACTCCACTGGACTGCATGGGATGCCCATTTACTGTGATAAACACACAGTAAAATCTCAGTATAGCTTCGGTGTAGTTTATAATAATTCAAACGCACTACTTCTCTTTGTCTCCCCTCCCTTTTTCCAGTTAAGATCAACTCTATGGTGCTGTACTGTACAAGATCTCTACCAGGAATTTGTTTTTATCCGGCTGAATGATTTACTGTCACAGAACACGGTAAGAAGCCACTTTTCGTTACCATTATTCATAACAACATCAGGCAGATAGGCTACTTGAATGTCTCGTGGAATATAGAGAGAAGCTCTGAGAGTAGCATGAGGTAACCAAATATTTGAACCAACAACAAAAACACATCAACAACCATCTATCAAGAAAAGCTTCATATATGAAAAAAAAATGAAATAAATCACTGCGCACGTCATAATACCGCACTGCTTTCAAAGTGACTTCAGTTCTGATAAACCTGCTTCGTTCTAGTAATTTAGGATCATTGTGCCATAATTCATCACTTAAATGTCAAAGCTTAGAGTAAAGAAAGGAAAATGTGATGAGACACTGCATACTACTCCCTGTTTGACCTTTAAAGGTTTGTTTTGAGAGAGATATCCATATCCATATTACCAGCTGGAAAAAATAAAATTATTGACTCGAGTCTTGTTCTGTTTTATTTTCTTAACAATATGTATGCCCTCGCTTTATGATATACAGACATAGAATAAAATAACATAATTTTAACACCTGGTTTAGGTTGAAACAAGTGTTTATCATTATCACTGAAATCTCCTCTGTCCAGAATCTAATTTATTTTTTCTAACACTAGCATTAGCACTAACACTAGCTCCATCATCAGGTCATACTTCGGTATATAACTAATAACTGCAAAACAATGACAATGAAAGCTGCTATCATGGCTGTAAATACTAAACAACAGAATAAGTGTTGATAGGATGTGATGGAAGAAGCTGTCATCAACTATATTAAAATTTAATTATTAACACTTATCCATTAACATGAAAACAGTATATTAATGTTGTACATGGTCAAGGTGGAGCTAATTTTAACTTATTTATTTACTGCTTAGTTTTTTAACCCACATTCCGTTTAAATGTAAAATATTTCCCGCTGAAATGTAGTAAAGTAGAAGGACGACGCAGCATATTTAGGAAGTTAAAGCACCTCAAGAGAGTACTTCAGTGAGAGCCTGAGTAAAGTATTGTGAATGTGTACAGTACTGTAAGTAATTGCATATCTACAAGGGTGGTGGATGGTGTTTCTGCTATAACAGTGTGGAAAATTACCTCTCTTGATGAGAAGCCATTTTCATAGCTCTCTCTCCGTGCACTTTTCCACCCAGACTTTGATGTCTGGACCAGCCATGCCTGCGCTAATGTAAAGGAAATCCTGGGCATCACAGAGGCATTTCCTCTCTGCTGCTCTCACACAGCGTAGCCATTAGAATGGAGCTCAAACATACGAGGCAGACTTTTTATGTCCAATCATCGTATTTATCTTATCTTCCCTATGTATCTCGGTCTGCCTGTTTTCATTCTGTTTGCTCAAATCAAACTTTCAGCGTGCATGCAGCTTTACATGCAGATACAAAAGTCTGCTCTCTGTTTAATTTAAAGGATGGTGACAGATGGACGCAGCACCAGTCTCAGCTGGTAGACTAATTGTCACACCGGCTAGCTCCAACAATAACTGACACATGCTGAGTTATGTCGGTGAAACCAGAGAAACTCATATGATCATTTCAACAGATCTGGAAAAAACAATAACTCTGGATGACAACTTTGTACCACAGTGGGCACGAGGCACTCCCATCACAACAACAGTATTCAGCTCAACAGTGAATTTGATGACTTGAGCAATACAGAAGATTCTGCAGTCCACAACATCGGGATCAATGCCCCACACTTCAGTTTATGGTCACAAAGTTTATGGACTCCGTTTAGCAGCACCAGAGTGCCTCTTGAGTTTACAACAAACACCTCATTCTTCCACAACAACACACAGGAAATTAGCATTCACAGTAACCGCGGCAACACCTGAAACTTCTGAGCATCCTCCTCAAAGTTTTTACTAGCCAGTGAGTGCTTGTGCTAGCCGAGCTTATACAAGTCCACGTGCACGCGTGTGGTTAAAGAGAATTCAAGGTTAATGTATGTGGCGCGCCTAAAATGTCAGCTTTTGTAAACCTATGACATTTGAGCTTGTTAACATCCCCCCCGCTCAAATCAAGCACAGAGCTCCACTGTCCAGGGGGAGTCGGGGGAGGGGATGGCAGGGCAACAGGCCAAAGGCGGGGGGGGAAATCATCTCCCAGCTCAGACAGAGTTTGAGTGGGACAAGCCTGACCCCATTCCTGTCTTTGTCCCAGTGACAGAGCAGATTCCTGGACTCTCACACTGAGCCACAGTGAAAGCCAACGGGTAAAGTCCCCAACCTGCACCGCCTGAAGGGAGACTCCAGGAGGATAATACATCTATTTAATCAAAGAAAACTACTCATGAGCCTCAGACTGATGTGAATCCCTGTCCGTGTATGTCAAGCAGTAAGTGTATTGATTTCCTATGATGTGATTCAAAACAGAGCTCTGCACATTGTGCCAGCGCCACAAGAATAAGGATTCCAGTCTGGGCTTCTCAACCAGCTTATTATGCATTGTTCCCACACCCTGCTGTTTAGTACAGCCACAAATATGTTGTTGTGTTTTTTTATGAATTACCGGTTCATCATTTAAGCCACATGGAACTACTTGTTAATGCCTATGTAAAATAAAAATACTTAACAAGAAGTTGATGCGTGATATAAAAACCACCCTTCTCCTTCTACCAAGAAGACAGCACGACATCAGGTCCTCTGGATATGACTCTATTATCCAGCAATGGAAGCCAGATGCTAAAGTATTATTGCCATAATATTAAAAAAGGAAACAGATTTTGGTCTGGATGAGTTCCTATTGTGTTTGCCAAGCAAGTAAATAGATTGATAAACAGAAGGACCTTCATAGATTAAGAGAAAGAAAGGAAGAGAAGACTTACCAGATAATAAGGATGGGTACTCTTCTACGTCATCGTCATCATCCAAAGACAGAACAAGCTGTTCTTCAAAAACCTTCAAACAAACCAAAAAAAAAGCACAGAGACGAAGCATCTCTCTTAGGAAAATTCAAGAATTGTTTACTTTAAAACAACACAGATGCACGCACAGTTGCATGCAAAGAACCAGCAACGAACTTAAAAGGCAAATCTATAAACATTTACAGACGCTCTTTGCCACAGACACACATATATATCTGTATGCGTACTCACATTGTCCACTAGCGCCTGATCTTCCACTTGCAGCTCCTTGCTAATGCCTGTGCAAAATAAAAATATTTAACCAGAAGTTGATGCATGACATACTCTCCTCCTCCTCCTCTTCCTCCTCCCAAGAAGAGTCAGGTCCTCTGGATATGACTCTACTATCCAGGAATGGAAAACTGGCCAACGAGATGTTGTGCTCGTGCAAAGCAGCAGGTCCAGAGGAAGAGCACATACTCCCTACTGTGAGGTTGTTATTTTGAGAGGATTAATGGACGGCTGCTGAAGTCGGGACAGGGTTAAGGTCAATACTGAGGTACACTTCCTGCTTCCCTTTATGAGTCGATACTGCCACCTGCCATCTCTATGGTTACCAAAAACAGTTGCCACAGTGAGAGCAACCAAATGTGTGTGTGTGTGCGTGTGAGAGAGAGACAAGACAGAAAAATAAAAGAGGCAGTGGCGACATTGAAGGATCTCTCTCTGTGTGTGGTTGCATGCCAGCCTGAGCATGTCACCCCAGGAAAAAAAACACACAATCTGCCCCCCTTAGGTTTTCTCTGTACTCTCTGAGGAAGACGAAACACACAAGTACAGGAGAGTGTGCCTTTTATGGTGTCTGCTGGAAGTGTTTTCTTAGTCTCTTTAGGTTGTAAGTGATGGATGTCTAACCATACAAATGTTTGCACAAGTGGATCTGTGGTGGTTTTCCAATGCTCTTCAGTAAAGACTACGAGCTCACATACCACCACACACAGACAGAAAGCAAATAAGAGCTGTTTGTGCATGCAGAGACCACTGTGATGGCAATATTGGGGCGCAAACTAATGATTTTCTCATTGTTGAGTAATGTGTTGATCATTAACGTAAGAAAGCCAGAGGCAACTTCTACAAATTGCTCTTTCCGACCAACAAAACAACACTCCATAAAACATATATAATCAATTAAGAGCAACATAAAAACAGAGAAAATGAGCATTAACAAGCATTGCTTCATTAATTAATTTAAATATTAATTTATAACTCTTCTCATTAATTGTTGCCAATCCTGTCAATCAACTAATCGACTAATCATTTTGACACGAGACACAACTACATCTGGAAGTCATTATATGCCTATGTCAATGTCTATGCATGTGTGCACCTGGCACCGTGTGTGTAACGTTTGTTTTTGGCAGCTCATGTTACACAGCTGGTACATCCATGTGACAGCTAGTGTGTGGTACACGTGTAGGACACGGGTAATGCCTCATGAAGGAGTGTCATGGGTAGACACGCTTGATAACAACTGATACTGAAGTACTTACTTATAATTAGTGTAATTGAATTCTGTTTAAAGTACTCAAAATCTATAATCATATACAGAGACTTTCTCATGCAGATGCTGATAACCAGTGGTGTAGTGCAGGGTATACATAAGTATACAAAGTATAACTGCTTATTTTTCAGTTGGTATTGTGTATACCCACTTCTAAAATCCCTCCTATGCACATCATTCTATAATGTTCTCTGAGGATAACAAAGGCATGACGTAGATGTCCAATTTTCATGAGTGGATGGAATAAGGAACAAGGTATACTTAACACAGAATGCATAATTATGTAGTTGTCTCACCCATCTGTGGTTAATATTAATTTCATAATGGTCCTTACTCACGTGAAGCAGCAAGTGACAATATGCAGATACTACTGACTCCTTTTTGTATGAGCTAAACATACAAAAATAGTCTTAAAACACAGGGAATATTCTTAAAGAAAAAAGTCACTACAACACTGCTGATGGCTTAAAATAACTCTGAAATGGCCACTGTAAACAGGAATTTAATGTAATAAGTCAGCTTACCTTCACCACTAGGAACGAATTCATCTTTGCCTCTCTTGTCTGTCTCACTATTAGCTTTGAGCACATTGATCTGGAACAAAAACAGATCTCATGTTAACACAGTTGCACTGTACATTATATAAAGAAGTCACCAAATAACAGCTAACGGCAATGCATTTATTGTCACAGTTTTGAGTTTGTTTCTGTACTTCCTGTTTTATTTTGTAGTTCCACCTGTTTTATTTTGTAAGTTCCACCCTGTCTGTCCTACTTCCTGGCTTGTTTCCCGCCTTTTTTTGATTTTGCACCTGCCCCTGATTTGGTTCACCTGTCCCTAATTAGTCTTGCCTGTCTATTTAGTTCCTGTGTTTCCTTTGTTTCCTTGTCTGTCCGTTGACTGTTGGTTTTCCCAGTTTCTCTGTGTTCTCTCGGTGTTCCCTCGGTGTTCGTTCCCTGTGTTCCTGTTCCTGGTTTTGTTTGCCCTGATTTTTGCCTTTTGGTTCATCTGTCTTTTTTGTGTCCTTTGGTTTTTTTGGTATTCTGCTCCTGCGTTTCTTTGTTTTTTCTCTATAGTTTTGGTTTTCATTAAATTATCCTTGTGTTATTCCCTGCATTTGGGTCCGTCCTTGTACCTCCCCTCTACCACCGTGACATTTATAGTGATATAGTGATCATGATTTCATGTTGCTAAATTGTTGACTAAAAATCTGTAAACTGTAAAAGCAAAACCCTGCAGGGTAAATAATGTGATCATATATTTAAAAACTACACCTGTCTGTCCTTTTCATTCTATCCCATCATGCCCTCTGATTTACAAGCTGCTGCAATAGCTGCAGTGTTTTGTTTACTGTTACTTGCTTAACTCTTATCAAAATGTCTGACTGCGTGTTGAGATTGCAAGGGTGTGAGAGTCAAGGGTTCACTGTTTACACAGCTTGAACAAAGCCTGTGCAAACGGCCGTATCTTGACAGCAACACACATTACATCATGTTCAAAGACGCATGGGAATATTTATCAGCCATTTGTGTCCTGTACCGTACAGTAGATGTGATAACAAAAAGGATTTTAAATAAAGGTGCTTCGCTCTCACCAGTTTGAGGATGCCGTGGTCTCCCAGCCTGTCTCGGAGGATCATGATGCCGTCCTCGGGGCAGCTGCCGGGTGTCTGCCGCATGGTCAAGGTCAGGGAGTCCATCCCGGGACAAAAACGCAGCATGCAGGAGCTGTCGGACCACACGCACCACACACCTGGAACAGGGCCGACTACAGGGCTGACGAGGAGAGACAAAAAAAACGCAATCACAAATAGAATGGCGATTATAGGAGGTGAGGTTAAAATAAAGTGGATTTGATGAGGAAGGAGCCTCCCCTATGAATCAGCCTTATCACAAGTCTTTGTTTGTCATCATGTACTCTCAGTGTTATATCGTTGGTATGCTTTGTCTCCATTGACAAGCTCTCAAGCTCTCTACAACTTTATTGCTGCAGGTGGAAGTGTTGAGCAAGACTCATTAAACATCAAACGGATTTTAGATTGCAGTTCTTGTTAAAATTCCACATGTTCCCTTTGAATGTCACCTGTCACGTAATGAAATAGGACTTATCACACATGAAGCAACTCTACTGCCTGAAGCAGTCTGTACAGAGTACCATTCCCTTTTGCTGCTTGAGTAGATTTCTGTACTTGTCCATAAGCAAAGATGGTTTTAACTGTGAGTCTCATGTTTTTTTGTTATTTTACCCATGGAAAACAGTGTGTGTATGTGTGGTCTTCTAAAGAAGTGGTGGGCCGCTAATAATATTTTAATCACGTCTTGGAACATTTGTTGTTTCTAGCAGCTTATTAATATAACGAGGAGCTAATGGCAAGAGCTTCCCGTGATTAAAAAAGGTTCCAGAAAGTCTTTAAACTCCTACAATAGTTCAAGAAATCCCCTTTAAAAATCTCCTGGGGGCAACTAAATGTATTTATGCATTATGTACTAAATGGAATTATGCATTATAGTAGCATTGTCACAAATAAGAGAGACAACATAAAATCGTAGCCTTACGCTGCCAGCGTCCTGAACATGGCATGCTGTCCGTCCCTCTGAGCAAGCAGAAGGGGCGTGTCTCCCTCCTGATTGGGTAAGGTCAATGCCCTTTGACCTCTCGGTTGGTGAATCAAGAAGCGAGAGAGATGGACCAAACCCAAACGCACTGCGACGTGAAGGAGGGTTTCTTTGGGCTGAAGATCAAAAGCTAGAAGGAGAGAGACAAAGAATAAAGGGAATGATATGCAGGCAGAGGCATACTGTTAATGAGTTAAGTTAATGAAGGGATTACATTTTTAACAGTTATGTAAGGATTTCATTAATTAAAATTAATGAACGTACAGGGTTTAATCACATTTAATAGCATTTTATAGTCTACAATAGTAGATCATCTCATGTGTGATCATCTTGCCATGTGGAAAAGTCCATACTAGAATTATACTAGCTGATACTGTAAGTCTTCGAAACTGTACTTGAGAGCTAGACCAACAAAACACTCCCCCAAGTGCAATTAATGTGGTCAACAAACTACAGTAGACTTAAATATGAGAGTGGCGGCTGCACACCATGGGTATGAATGCACTCACTGTTGTACGACTGAGAGATCTTTGCTCTGTTAATGTTTTTCTCTGTTTTTAACTTGTCAACATGTTTATGTGTATATTTTTCTGGATGAGACCAAAGAGTTCAGAAATACCAAACTAAGTTTGAGCTAATTAAGAAACAGTGTCACCATTTCATAGCTTGTAAACCAGTCTCTTAGTAACTTAATTGCATAACTCAGGGAGATAAACTCTAAACATTTGTAAGACTGATCATTTGATGCTGCAAATGACATCAGAAATCAGGTAATTAATCTGAGCAAAAATATGAGATATATTTTGAGCTAATTAAGAAACAGTGTCCCTATTACGTGGTTTGTCCTCCAGAGAGACAAATTGATTTTCGAGTTGTAAAATTGCCCACTTACTACATATCATGGTCATAATTCTTACAAAAACAAATCTGAGTGATCCATATCAAGATTGTTTGTGTTATATGTTTATGTGAGATGCTATTGGCTGACATATTGACATATATCACCGTAAGGTATTCTACGCGTGCTTTCTCAGCTCCGTGCAGTACAGATAATCTGCTGCATATGTACGGAATGTAAGACAGTAGAGAAACGAAGGAATGAAGGGCTCCGTGTTACATAAGGTCTGCAGTATATCAATAATATCATTACCTAGAAAAACTGGATGTTTCACTGAGCTAACACCTGCTGTTGCTTGTGTGCAGTGGAGTATAAGGGAGCATAAACAGTGAGTATAAACAATCCTGGAGTCTGAATGATGCTTTAACATGCTCTCTCTAGGCTGATATCATGCAGCAGCACAGGGTGGAAACAGCTTGGCACAAGCCCTCCATATACACCCTTGTTGTTTTGTAAGCACAGGATGAAAGACTGTTTTAGGGAGGACCAGAGGTACTTTATCTTTGGGCCTTCTCCTGTAATTGTGGGTGAGAGCTGAAGGTTGCCATGGTGCCATCTTTCAAACCCATAAACAATGTGAAGAAGAATTCCAGCTACTTTTATCTTTTCTTTTCCCTCCAATTTGTTGCTGGATCTGAACTGAAACGCCCCGTCACCTCCACAATGGTGCCGTTAATTGTGACCCTGTTTCAACTGACTGAGAGGAGTGAATGCTGAACATGCTCTTCAAGCAAAGTTCAACAAACAAGAATGTCATTGTCAGATAGACCGGTAAATAGTGCAGTGAGGGACTAGGGGCCAACAGCTACTTTGCATTTGCACTCCGACCACGTTTTGCATGGACATTTGCTTTTTCTATATAAGCCATGTACATATTGCACTGCAGTACATGTGCATTTGTTGCAGGATCCAGTCTGTCTCTGGTCTCATCTCTTTCTTTGTTCTTTCCATACTTAATAAAAAAAACAATCTGGAATTGTAAGGAGGCAATAAACTATCCGCACTCTATCAGCTCAGTATACTTTTCCATTTTCGAGCATGTGATCTCTCAAATACCTTAAAATCTCATTAAAAATGCACCTGTGTTCAATACATACTCATACCTAGGAACACTACGAGTCTTTCAACCTCATTCGTTAATAATAAGATAAAATAAGTTCATAATGAAACATCATAAATAATAAAATCTAAGACCAGATACCAAAAACAACTCTGACACAGCTGTGGTGTGAAGGAGTGCGGAGTGCAGTGCAGAGGAGGATTGTGGGAGTTGATTTAATAGACACAGAGGTCTGCAAGACAACTCTAATCTGACTGAGGAGGAATAATGGCAGTAATTGCTCCTTCTTTGGCGTACACTGGCCTCTGCCCGGCTGGCTGGCTAGTCCTGGTCGACATCATGTGATGGAAGAGTTGGGCCGTGCAGTCAGATCTCATGTCAGGGTTGAAACCTACTGAACACCAGAACCCCGCTGCTATGACATTAACCTGAAGGACTAATATTGCTTGTTTGTTAAAGGATCAGTTCACACAAATTCAAAAGGTTACTATGATGGTTGTAGTTTTAATTTGTCTTAGTTTTGAGATATCTGAGGGTGAGAGATGTAAACAGGGCAGATATCTCAAAACCTGAGCTTAAACCAGAACTGTGACTAGATACTTGTTAGATGTGTTCTTGAACTTTGGTGAACCGGTCACTAGGAAAACCTCCAGGATGTACATAACAGCAACAACAGCAAAAAATGTAAAAAAAAAAAAAAAAAACATTAAAAAAATCCCTTGGAAGTTCAAGAGTTGCAGACTTTTTGGCAAGTGTTTTCCTCATATCTGCTGAGCAGAGGGGAATCCCTGATATTTGACCTCCATGGTTTTTCTTTGTTCCAGGAAGCAGTGGAGGACAAAGTAGTTTGTGCAGTGTGTTTTGTCAGAAAGCATCAATAACAGGCAAGGACTGGAGTGGAATTATCTCAGACAAATAAAAACCTAGACACAAGACCACAGCTTCTGAGTTCAACTCTCACTTCCTATTTCATTACCTTCTCTAGGCTGACTCTCTGTGTTTTTCCACTGCTGAGGGTAATCCATGTTGGCCATAGCCTGTGCGATCTTCTCATCCAGCTGCCTCAGACCAGCGTCATCACTCGAACTTTGTCTGAGACGCACATCCTCCTCATTGCAGTCCTCGTCAGCTGCCTCCGCCCACGTGGAAAACCTCTTCAGGACTTCTAGGTAGCTCTGGGGACTGAGCTGGTCCCTGTTTGCATTCAGGTACTCTGCAACCTCCTGAGCAACGTCCCTGAGATATTCAAGAGATGCTTCACCCTCGCATGGCTTGACTTGGTCCTCTGCGTAGAAATAGGATGTGACAGAGACAACTTCCACAATGGCATGGCCTTTGGGAAATAGAGAAAATCATGGTTGGATATAATGAGGTAATGACATGCAAAGAGAGGAATCTGAGTGTTTTTAAGGTCAACATACCAGGAACTGTGAAGCAGAGGGTGAGCCCATCATCTCCTCTTTTTGCTGCAGTCACATGTGTAAGTCTAGAGCCTTGTACAACAACATAAAACTCAGCATCTTCAGGAGCGTTGGCTTGTAATCTTACATGGGCCTCCACTAGACCCTGAAATGAGAAAAAGCAAATCAATCAATTTAATTGCATTTATAAACACAACAACACAATGTATCATATTAGCTCCAATTTAAAGTGAAAATTAGTACAAGGCCTTGAATATACAGATTTCTCTCTGACACTTCATGTCAAGCTCATTGTACTGGATTGAAGGAGAAGAAATGTGGCAGCAGGGTTAAAAGAAGAAAGAAAGACACCAATTCTTTCCTCACAATGGGAGTGAGCTGCACCCTACTGAGCGTCTACTCCATGATCCACCTTCATAATGAGATTCATTATTTCTGTTACATCACTGACCTTGTTCTTCATTGACCTCGTCTAAACTCTGATTTCTCCTGCCTCAACCCAAAAGACACCCACAACTCACATGAGAGTCTACAATCTACTGAAGACACGAAGGGTGAGAACAGAAGTTCATGTTGTATGTTCACAAACCCAAACTGAAATTCAGTACATCTGATATGTCTGTGCAGCATATAACTTCTGATGCAGGGACCTCAAGGCCTTCTTATACAACATGGTGGGAGGATGAAAGTAGTGCCTCTTTGTCACTGACAAAACAAAGTAAATATTTTTCTTCTCAATATTATTATAGATTACAAAGCATGGAAACCACAAGATTTACTTCCCCATACCCAGTATTATTTCTCTCCACAAATTGACCTTTACAAGAGGGTTAATATAGACTGTATCTATCAAATTCAAGAGGGATTGCATACTTGGAGTTCCATGCTTGTGCAATATCCTTATCTTCTGTTTTCTTGTGCTCAGCTTAGGGTTTTATCTTGTGATTTATGGGGTCAACCTTAATGTATCCTTTACATATCCATCATGTTAAAATGTATTTTTGGGGGCTTATAAACCAATTTAACTTTACATTTCAAGAATGGAACCATTTCCTCTCACATTTTGTGGCTTCTCAATGCACTACTGAGTCTAAACTAGTGTAACATTTCAGGGAACGGCTAAACACAAGGGACTGAAGCATACACAGTTGATAATCACAGTTTAGATTGTGCATGGATTAAGTGTAATCTACATCATTATCTCTAAACAAGACTAAGAGTCTACATCCACACTAGAAGCTGTGAGGCTGCACATAGGGCAAGGCATGCTTTGAGCTAAATGCTAACGTCAGCATGCTAATATGCTCACAAAGGCAATGCATACATGCTGATATTTAGTAGGCATAATGTTTACTAATCAGGCATTAGTTTTGCAGGCATTTGATCATTAACCAAATTGGGAAAATTAAAATTTTGACCTGATGATAGCACTAGACAAAAAGTCAGGGCATTACCAAACACCAAAGTTAAAATTGGCCTATATATTGTCTTGGACAATGTATTGGTCCTCTTCTGAGAGGGGCATGAATATTTGTGCCAAATTTCATGACCATCCATCTGATATTTAACAAGCCATTTCACTCTAAACCACAAATCTCAACCTCATGGAGGCGCTAGATAAAGTCATTATGCTACATCATCTGGGAACCGTGAATATCTGAACAAACTTTTATGTGATACCATCTGATAGATATTGCTCTGAATAAGTGACAACTTTGACATGCTGATAGTATTTGAGGAAAAAAAAATCACCAAAGTCGGCATATCATCAAGGGACCATGAATGAGGCGGACAAACCAAGATTGACATCTGTAGTATGCTCAATAAAGGTTTGCTGAATGCAAATATAAATAAATTCTTGCTCTATGCTTCTAGGTTTGGCCCTTGAAGTACATTTAGGAATATAGTGAGATAGTAAGCTGCCTGAGAAAGGACACAGATAAGAGCTACATGATGTTCTTTTCACAATGTATCTTTTTAATGTAATTTCAGGTGAAAGATTTCTCTACAGCCTCATAAGGAAAGGCCATCTGGCCCCTTTGGCTAACCAATCAATAACAAGGCAACCATAAAGTCTCCAATTCTGACTGAGCTTTCAAACTAATATCAGTCTCCCTTTCATCTGCTTTGCCCCAAGACTTTTGGAGCTTTCAAGAGTTACTTGAGTCCACTACTCCGGTGCTAGTTCAAAGTTAGAAATGCAAGTGACCTCTTGTGCAAGTAGGCTGTCATTTTGGACTGATAATGGAAGTCTGACTCAGGCTGCAGTTTCTCAGCTTGCTGTGTGCACTAAGTGGTTGGCTGCAGTACCACTTAGTGCACACTTAGCACCATTAATGTTATCGCTGATTGTTTTTCCACCTAACAAAAAGATAAGATGTCAGCATGTGGTTTGTGCAGCCTTCCTGGTTTCTTACAAGGCTGGTTAGACACAGGGCAGTTATAATTTCATTCATAATATTCAAACGTGAATATCTGTATCCATGAAATGTTAATGCACTGTGAGGGACTTATCTCTGCTAAGTTTTGGACAAAGATCATGTGCATTCTCACAAAAGTTCTTCCTATTTATTTCTACTTGACAAGTCATATTCTGATATATCATGGTAGGATCAATGAGTTTTATCTATTCTCTGTCTTTGGTGTTTTTTCTTTTGAATTGTATTTCAGCTATTAGATTTAAATGTCTTCCAAAGATACAGGAACATATGTGAAAACTCATTTTTAATATCCTTTGATTTTGTTTTCTCCAAGGAGGCTGTAGTTTCCAGTTAATTGCCCCAACCTCGGATAATATTGGTTTACACAGGTACAATTTGATCAGACAGAATTTGCTTGATCCTAACTGTATCTCCTGTGCCTTGGGGAAGAGGAACGAGAATGGCTGGCTGGCGGTAAGACATCAGACTGATGTGATCTATGGCCTTTTCTCCAGGGCTTTATCATGACCCAACCTGATCCAGTAACAATGAAATATTCAACACCTTGTGGTTTTGCCTCATGCCTCCCATATGGACAGGTTTCAGGTCAGTCATAAAGTGTTAATTATGGAACATAAACATGAGGAGGTTTATCACATATGCAGTAAGAGCTTGATACAAAAAGGAAGTAGTGTTATGTAGATAACCCTAATATGAGGAAAAAAACAGTGATTAATATTTGTTTTCATTAGAACACCAATCTAAGGATACAACAGTGACATGATTTTATAATCGCCCCATGTTGTTGTCCATTGAGTGGGGAAAAACAACACTCAGATCTGCTGCCTGTGGTCTCCAGGAAACCAGCAGTCATCAGCTTTAGAGCTCTTTGCCATGATCTCCTGAGTGCAACACATAGGTGACGTCAGGGGAGCAAGATCGCTGCTACTTCAACAACAAAAACAGCTCCAATAACAGTCAGTCCCCTTAGTGAGAAGACAGCCTGACGTCAGCAGGGACGGCGTATTTCTTGTATTAAATACTGACAAGTTGAGAAACCAAATGGCATATTGTCTGTCACAATGAAGTGTGCTTTAATCCTCTATAATCACTATCAATCAATCTTTGGAGGGCTGGGAAAGGGCATATCCTTGGATCATTCTACAACCTCCCACATGCTCAATTAATTTCATCAACATTCAGACATGCTAACACATCAAGAAACGTATTCAAACTTGAAAGAATGTTGAGTGTAAATACTTCCAAGTCAAACAGTACCACAGTGACATGCAGGGTACATACTGTATATTGGAGCTAAAAGAAACTCAGCGAACCAGAATCTCATTGCTTGAGGGTGACAGCTATGACAGCCAGGCCTTTTCTCATACTCAGCTGAGACACATACCTCTGATTTAATCTGCTGTACTAATGAGATACTAATAACTTAGTCATAAAACACCGTGAGTAAAACTGAACTGGTGCCAATCAATTCCAAGTTTGCAAAGTTTGGACCCATTGTTACATAATAAAACAAAAAAAAACATTGCAGACTCTCATATTAATATTTTAGGTCTGCAATATTTGAAAAAGCCTCTGTAACAAGAGCATGTGACTTGGCTTATCAAACGTCAATAAAAGACTGGCAGGGTGAGGTTTTCTGTCAGTTAGGCGTGTGAAAAGCAGGGCAAACATAATCACCAGCACTTAAAGGGAAAAAAACATAAACATAACACAGAGATAGTTCAAAGAGCACTGTGATAACTGTCACTATCACACCATACTAGCAAATGAACAAACATTGCACAGCAAGGATATGGCTGATCTATCTCCATTCGTGAACACAGTGTTGTTCTGTGTTGAGGTAATAGCTGCCATAAAGAAATGAGCTATGCTTTCTCTGTGAGACTGTATTTAGGCACGGTGTTGCTTTAAGCGAAATGCTAACATGTTCACAAAAACAGTGCTAACATGTTGCTGTTTGGCAGATATAACGATTATTATCTTTTGTGTCTAACATTTGCTAATTAGCACTAAGAAGCTCTAAAATACAGTACATGTTGAAGTCAAGTCATGAAGAGAATAAATCTGAAACATTCATCCAATCAAAGAGAACAAACGCTCTTGACGTTAAGCCACAGGAAAGGCTAGAGGTTAGGAACAGGGAAGAGTTTATCAAGAAAGTTTGTTCACTCACACGAACAACACGACTTTACTTCGTCATCCTAGAAGAAAAAATACTGTGACATTACAGCTCAGGGAATGTTATTAGTTTTGCAGGTATTTGGTCATAAACTTAAGTATTGGACAAACTAAAATTTTGGCCTCCTGTAGGTATTCAGTGAAGTTATTACAATCGATCCTCTAGGGAACATGAATGTTTGTACAACCTTTCGTGTCCATCCATCAAATATCTGTTGACAAAAAATGTCAACTTTGTCGTGGTGCTAAAGGAAAAATGAAGAGATTGCTAAAGTCAGCAGGATTCATCCTCTGGGGACCATGAATGTTTGTACAAAGTTCTCTGGCAAACCATCTGATAGTTGTTGAGATATTGCAGTTTGACCAATAGGCCTACAGGCCAACATTCCCATCCTTAAAGCTGCTAGGGATGGCTAAAGATTATTTGAAATGAGTTTTTTTGTACTTTCCTCTCTCACAACAGATTGGGACTTCTCACATTTCAGCTCACCAACATGAGCACATAGTGTTCTTGCAGGGGGATCAGTTTTACTCACATATGCGCACCTGGATGAACAAAATCACTTTGACATGAAGTCCTGCACTGGAACTCAATAAAACCTCCTTCAAACACAGGAACTCTCACTTTCTGCCTGAAATTCAATGCAACCATTTATCCATTGATCTGGCCTAACAGTATCTGCTATGGGCCTGACACTATGCTGTATGTGTGGAGGCACACCATAACACTTTACTAAGGGTGTTACAATAACAGCCTTTATATGACAGTGGTGTGCCGTGGCTTGCCCACACAAAGCCCGGCATTGAAATCTGGATCTCATTCACCAGTGAGAGTTGCTCCTGTTGAGCTGTGACCTTAGAGGGCGGAGACGCCACTTCCTCCTAATGGAGAGGTGTATGTGTAAGTGGTAGAGCCAGTAATGATTCACATGCCTGGGTTTGAAACCAGTCCTCAATCAGCCTCTATGAGCAAGTGGAGGCAAAGATTTTGGAGCCCCCGCCCCCCACCGCCAGTTTGAAACTGGTGACACAGCAAAACAAGCAGACACTCTGCTTACCAGAAATCTGGCAACGCTTCAGTGACTGGCCCACCCAGGCTTCCACACACACGGGAGAATAGGGGTGAGAGAGAGACAGAAAGAGAGAGAGATGGTGGATATGGAGGTTTGAAGGGAAAAAGGAAAACGGACAGAAGAAAAAGTAGCAGTGTCAATGTCTAAAAGAATTTAAACATACCCGCATTCTACATGCACTCTAATATGCTCCCAAAAGAAAAACATGTATTTATTCAACTCATACACTAGTGTACTCCTTATAGTACCAAGACAGAAATGAGTATATTCTCTCATTCTGGCTTCCATGTTCTCTTGTGCTTTCAGAGGGCCTTGTCATTTGGTGAGCAGGCTGTTTAAGGGCTGGCTTCCCCAGGGACTGAAACCCTCCTGGCTTGGGTTTCACCTGTGACACAAGGCTTACCAGTCAGCCAGTGCACAGAGGGAGAGTCAGGACTGAGGGAAAGCAAAGGGATGGCTGGAGGGAAAGACTAGAGTACAAACACAGAACTGGGTTTTTTAAAAATGGGATGAAATGTTCACCTAAAAAACATATCCACAAAAACTTTCACAGACTGTAGAAAAACATATAGGCACTTACATACAGAGGCACCTCTCTTCTATCCACCTCCATTTTCTCTCCATCCACCAGATGCCTAGAGAGGAAATAGTCATGTTACTACAACGCCAAGATAATATCAACAGAAACCTTTCGGCCTTTATCTTGTTTTTTTTTTTTTACATGGTTGTCTCTTGTTGTGTAGTCTAATCCAGAGGTTTTCAAAGTGGGAGGCGGGCCTCCCCAGGGGGGTCAGAATAGTTTCAAGGGAGGCTCAAAAAATAGGAGCGGAAATAAAAAATATTATATTAGTTATCAAAAGGAGATCACATGGAATAGCTGAAATGTTTGTGATTAGGTTAAAGACATTTTTAGATTAGTGATGTAGTTTTTCCCACTTTTCCATAGCAAAAAACTAATAACAGACCTTTTTTATGTATCTGGTGGAGTCTGAAGTTATGTCAAACAGCAATATTAGGCACAACTGTTCAGTGTTATTGAGACTTAACAATCGTGAACCCATGGCATACAGGAATTGAGTGACACTAAGTAAGTAAACAGGTGAGGGGGCATCTTTTTCTAAGCGCTGTCTGATGATGGGAGGCCCACAAACCTCTGGTCTGATCTATAACAACATCTTAATGAAAACATCACAGTCTCAAACCCCCTTTATGATTCATTGTACTGCGCAGTTTAAAATTGTTGGGGAAATAAAACAGGCGCTGCAGCGATTTTAAACAATAAACACAACAAAACCTGAGGTCACCTTCTGGTGAAATATGACACGTAAACACTCATGTACATGATGCTCTGCTTACAGCCTTTAGGCGACTGAGATAAACACCTGTATGGATGAAGCTGCAACAACTACAGCACAGTGTCCGTCTCTTCAGGCAGGATGCAGCAGTGGAGCAAAGGGTAACTGTATCATCAGCACACACCTGATCCGCTGTGACTTCACTCTCAGCTGTGAATAGTGCATGACTTCAAAGCTGCACAGCGGTGTCGGCTCTGCAGGCTCTGCACTTTGTCTAGACGTTCATTTACATGAGCTGGTGCCACTGCAGACGAGAGAGCTTCAGCCAAATTTTCTCCCCTCTTTCAGGTCCCTATTAGGATATTATTTTATTCATTACTGATAGCTTCCTCGATTGATAGATTAATAGTTTGGTGCCCATCACATATTCTTATAGCCCAAATGGTCTTGAAATGTTTTGACTGACCAACAAGCAACAACTCCAGATACATATAATTTTCTGTTGATTCATTGGCAATGAATCAACTAATTGTTCAGCTCTAATCCCAATAAGATTGCAAGTAATGTTTTTTTTTTTTCATTATCAATTAATCTGCTGGTCAGTTTCTCGATTCATAGATTAGTTGTTTGTCCAGAAAATGTTAGAAAAGGGTGAAAACAGTTGATCACTGTTTCCCAAGGCCCTCTTGTTTTGTCGACAACACAAAATATTCAGTTCAGCGTCGTAGAGGTCTGAAAACAAACATTTGCAAAGCTGAAATCAGATAACTTGGACATTTCTTTCTTAAAAATGACTCACACAGATCAAGTGATTATCAACATAGCCGGCAACTAATCAGTTAATCTATGAACCAGTGGAACCAGTTAGTCTACAATATTCAATATATAGCAATATTTCATGTTGACAGTCAATAAAAGTAGAGGCTTTATCATTATCTGGGTTAAACCCAAGATTACTTTATGTTATTTTATGAAAATAAAGCTAAGACACCAAGAACATCACAGAGTGTCATTACAGCAGCTCCAGTCACATTATATTGTAATACACTAACTGATGTCCTTTGGGTTTACTTAACAATAATATCACTATCACGTTTGCATGCTCTAATATTGTGTCCAAAGGACATCTCATCAATAGAAGAATTCAATGCCACAGGCCTGGGCGTCCATTTCTGTTTTTATTGTTAAGTGGAACTAGAGAAGGTTAACATGTTGTATCATAGAGTAAACAGTGTCCTAAGTTGGCAGGTTGCACCCCATTACATCAACAAAAGTGAATATTGTGGTATGCTTTTGTTTATGCAAGGTTTAAAGACATAATCTGAATACACACACAGGAGGATCAGGATCCGTTTGGAGTTCATTCTGAACTTCTTGAGTTCAAAGGTCAAAAACAACTTTTGAATCATCCCTGAGCGAGGATAACTGTAACGACCTTAGACACAATACTCAGAAGAATGACTCTTAATTGCAGAGTCCAGTTTTTCTTGTCTGCACAAGAATTCGTGTCAGTCATTGTCCTCACCCTGACTTCAGCAGCCTCTGACATGTTCAGTGTGAATAAGAAACCTGACCTGGCTGGTGGCCACGGACTCCACAAAAGAGCGTGAGAAAAGAGATTACACATAACAGGAGAGCACACGCTGTCGAAAAGCATTTGTGAAGCTCGTTTTGACATCTATATGTGTGATGCAAATATTTCCAGACGTGTCCCCGAACATTTTTTCAGGTGATGCATGATTGAATAATCTAATTCCTCTCACATGACAACCTACAATCAGTTATAGGCTGAATAAAAAGGTGCAGCCATCATACATTATCATTTGGTACATGGAGGAAGGTAAATTTGGGATTAGTGTATAAATATTCTATAGAAATAAGGTTTGTCACTAACTCACATTTTTATACCCTTATAATAAGACATAATGGAAAATAACCTCGCTGGTAAGCCAGACTCTGACACAAAGAAGTGAAAACAAGCTTTAGAAAATGATCAGCACGCAAACACATCCTTCAGGAACAATAAATGACCTCCACTGCTTTCACCGGGAAGTGAAACTTTACTGCAGTCCGTAAATGCATCAGGTAAAACAGACCATAACAGTGACAAGAGTTTGAATCATTGAAGCCGCCACGTTTTTTTTTTTTTTTTACGTTTTACCTGTGAACTCAGCAGCATTTCATCGTCTATAAATCAATAAAACCGCAGATAAAAAAGTATAATTGAAAGCCATCGAGTTAAACTCAATGCATAGTGTTGTTTTCTTCAAGCTTTCATTTATTAAAAGCTATTTTAAGGTTTTCCAACTGCAGATGAATCAGTTGCCATTACCTGCTGTCGTCTCTCTCTCTCTCTCTCTCTCTCTCTCTCTCAGCTCGCAGCCCTCGGTTCGTCAACACAAATCGTCTTGTTACCTCTAAAAAAAAAAAAAAAACTCTCTCTTCTTCTTTCCCGCTTAATAAATCATAACACTGTTCACATGTTTATTCCGCATTCTTTAGTCTCAGCTTCATGCGTCTCTCCGCTCCTGGACAGAGTCGGTTGGGAGTTTGTTTGCAGGTGTCGCCGGAGTTGTTTCTCTGCTGCTCTCTCTCTCTGCTGTGTGTAGTCTGCTCCTCTCTGGTCCAGCCCCCCTCACGCACACACCGGGCTGCGGGACTGAAGCCTCTCAGGGAGGCACGAGCATTCCCATAATATGATATGTGTTTATATTACACCTATACGTTAAATGTCTGCGGTTTATAGTGACATTTCATACTTTAAACGGTGTTTCCATTCGCTATTGTTACTGTATTTACTTTATGGTGTTGTATACATGAGGGGCAGTTGTAATTTCAATTTCCTCCAATCAGAGACAAGTTAGAGTGATGTCATTTCTACTTATGCTCAGTTGTTCTCTGCTTGCAGACAAAGAAGTAACTAAGAAAGCTACATTTACTCAAGTACTGTACTTAAGCACAAATTTGAGGTACTTGTACTTTACTTGAATATTTCCATTTCATGCTATTTAATGCATTTTCACTTTTTTTTTTTTTTTTAATTCCACTATATTAATTTTACAGTTCTGGTCACCACTGTCCACACAAAACATGTGATTAACAAATCATAATCAACTTTATTCGGCCAAGTATGTGTACATATACAAGGATGTATGGCTATACAGTACATATAAAAAGTAACGACCAACAACATACAGTGTCAATAAAGCAGCTGAAATTAGCTCCACTTCAACCACCTGCATTAAAGTGCTGCTTACACATGAATACATCAATAATAATAAGCCAAAAATAGATGATCTATGGTCTATATAGTCTAGAAATAGACTATATAGACTATATATAGTCTAATTTTTCTGCTCTATATAATAAAATGTTCCGAACTCTGACCTCTGACAATTCAGCTTAATAAATCTTTTACTTTAAGCACATTTTGCTAATAATACTTCTGTACTTTTGCTTAAATAGAAGTAAAAGAGAACTGTATTTAAAATGTGATACTGTGAACTACTTTTACCTCTTCCATTACAGCATTTTTTGGTGTTTCTGACTCAGGAAATGTGTGACTCACTGATAATAATAATAGTATGAAACATACCTCAGAAGCGTGTTTCATACAATTCTGCTGTATGTACTGTTTTAGCATTATGTAGGTGTTATTATAATCTCCTATGTGTATTTATGCTGTCTCAGTATTTGTCACAGCAAACAGATAGTGACTGTGCTTACTAGGCTATGAGATAATAAGATTTGCTTCTGTCAGGTGTTTATTAAAGGGATAGTCCAGTGATTTAATATACACCTGCCCACATTTAGGCAACTCTTTTTTTTTAAAGTGGTTAATAGTGAACTTAAACAATGTCTTTCATTAGTGCACACTTTTTCAAAAGCGCCACACGTCCAGTTTGTCTGTTGACCCTGATGACATCGTCAAGGTTATACGTGTATTTTATAAAGCTCTTTCAGAGCCAGAGAAGACACTAAACTGTATTCACAGTTGGTTGAACAGAACTTCTTGTGACTAATTAACTGAACCGCAGGTGTAAAATTGGTCAAGTGCCCTTTTAAGGTTGAAGCTAGAGGTCAGTAGCAGTGTTAAATGATCCAACACCAAATGGACACAAAGTACATGTGGTAATACAGGCCAATTTTGCTATCAAATACTATACTGTTTCCAAGACTCCCTCATTCTCTTCTGTTAGACAAAAATCTTTCATGTTTGAGTTGGATTGTAACCATAAATATAAGACGCAGACATTCACACAGACATATGACAGTAACAGGAAGCGAGAGGAAGACTTTCCCACCCTTCCTGCTCCCAGACTTATCCCACTGTGTGATAATGAGCAACAGATTAACTGTCTTAAATGAGGCCACAGCTGACAGTCTGCAACAATACAGTCTTACTTTTAACACAGTCAGCAGTCTGGGTTAATTTAAAGTTTCTCCCGGACAGTGTTCTCTGGCTTAATTGGGGAGATGAGAGGATTATAGATCATTAGGCACCACAACAAAGGCCATCATAGTTGGAGCACTGCAATTTATATCTTGATAAACTGTGGTGCCACCTGTTGGCAAAAGTATATCAGTAAGTAAAAGTTGAAGTAAACTTACTGCCATCATGTGGAGGGTTTTCAGATAACATTCTGCATGTACTAACTTGAATCTCACACTCATCGCATCCAAGGTATGACAAGGTGCACTTTCATATTTTACTGAGGGACACTGATGTGAATTTTAGTTTCTGCTATGGCTGTCCAGAAACTAGATGTTGTACATTGCCAAATTGTGAATTTCTAACAAAATCTATGTGCTTTTCTTGCTGAAATTTGCTTTGGAAGATTGTATTACTCAGTCTCTTGGAGGATGGTGCAAAGAGTGACTGTTTAATGAATCTTATTATTGTAATAGCCAATAAAAAAGGTATTTTTTTATTTTATTGTATATATATTTCTTTATTTTATGGTGGTGGCCAGCTCCCTGTAATCAAAGTGATGATCATGTATCCTTCTTTTATGTATTCTCATTGGTACATGTTCTGTACATGTAAATTGTTTGTACTATAAATGAAACTTTTTTTTTTTTTGTTCAGTGCATGTGATCCAAGTGTCCTGTAGATGGCGACAGCAGCATACTGTATAATTCATTACACATAACAAGACTCATTCTGTCAAAATGAGGCAGCAGAGAAGTATGTGTCTGATACTGCTCACGAGAGAATGAGGCAACTCCCTCAATGCAGCTGAAGCTTTTGTAATTCCCAAGTCCCCCTGGTGTCACCACAAGTGGCGTGGATGGGCCATGACCATTAACCTCCTAATTAGAGACTCAGAACAGTCAGGTAAGCAGCAATAACAAAAACACAAAGAGGCCTCAGGACAAACACACTTGTCTCTTTTTCCAGTGTCCGGTGGTGTGATCCCGACACAGCCTCCATCAGGCTGTTTCAACCAGCCCTTTCTGCTGAAAATACATTCCACACACACACGGTCCAAGAATAACAGCTTACCAGTTGCTGTGTGCTAATTTTTACTTGAACAAACTGAGCCTTGAAAGCTCCCCTTGACCTCTCAAACACTCTAATCATAAATATTCAGCCCTTAAGTTGAGATTGAGGGATTTGAATTTTGCAACACACACACACACACCACTCAGTTGAAGCAATGTTTTTAATTCTTTCTTTGTTCTGCATTAAAGGAAGGTTTTCCTCACACAAAATGCCCATTCTTTTGTGTTTGTGTGTCTTTTATAAGTGTTTATTAGTGCCAGCCTTGCATGGTGGTAGGTTAGTGAGTCTAAAGATTACAGATTTATAACAGTGAGTGAGGAAAGAAGAAATCAGTGTCAATATACTCTGAAATTATTCAAATAAAGCATCACTCTGGGAAAATGGCATATTTACCAGGTAAACATACAGAGGGGCTACACCAAAACAAAAATCAATTAAACATTTTATTTAGGACTAATAAATTGTGTAAATACTCCAGGGGCTTAAACACTGTTAATCCTGCAAAGCCTAATCACACCATTAGAAAATCACTTCTTGGCAGCTTCTTAGGCCCTACACAGTCATATCAAAACAAACCAAAAAAGTCAAAAGAAACTTGACATAGCAACACGAAAGGGACTTTACATAGATGGTGAAACACTCATTTCCTTACAGCTGATTTCAAAACAATGAAGAAAGAAGTTTAAAGCTGTGTTTATGCTTTTCTTTGGAATGATTCGACAGATCCTGAGAAAATACCTGCTGTAACCTATAAATCAGATTAATATGTTGGAACTTTGAGCAAAGATAATAACCACTGCTGGAACAAATTTGTAATTCCCTGTAATTAATGTGGTAAACTGATCTAAAAGAATATTAAACAAGCTCAAAATCTCTCTGCTTTGTGAAACTTTTTCTTATGTAAGCCCCTTCTAAAGGATAAGGCGTCATTACCTGATTATTATTTGGAACATCTGATAATCAGTGATCTCAGGTTAGTAATTATTTTAACACAACCGTTGGAATAAAAGACATAAATGGCACCAGAACATGCCAGATGAGACTCAGAAATACTGGATCGGAGCCGATGATGAAGTCAGTTAATGATAAATAAGTGACTTCATGCAATATTTGTTGACATTTCCAAATTGCTTCTGACTGAAACATTGTTTTGTTAATATATCCGTTCCTTTTCATTTGTGTCTGTTTAATAATTGCCATCTTGAAGCAATACGTGCAATTTCACATTCAACATGCGTGTTGGCTGCAGGTGACTTCCAACACAAAACCTGACTAATCTAATCTAAAAAATATTTATAACAATTCAATTACAATACAAAAGCTCTAAACTCTTTACTTATATTTCATACACTTCAGCTGCTTATTTGGCTACTTAGTTATTTCATGATAATACAAAGTAATTAATTATTTCAATTTTACAACGCAGGGTTGGACAATGAAAGTCGTGGCCATACACGAATTGAAATCAAAATAGAATAAAATAAAAGAAGAGAGATGAAATAAAATATTTTATATTGTTAAGTGAACACACACAGTGAGCTGCAGTGGCCTGGCTCACGCATCAGGTGCACGCAAAAAAGTGACGTTTTACGAGGTGACGTATGACCTGCTGACCTGTAGAATTTCCCATTTGAACTTGGTCTTGACGCGAGTTGACACCTGGCGAAAATACTTTCTGTTGGCAAGCTAACATTTTGACTACTTTATCATCCGGAAAACTACAAACTACATCCTACAACAACAAACACGAACTGATCCTGATCCTGAGCTGAATTAATACCACTGAGAGACAGCTACAGCAACATCCACCTGCTGAAAAGCATGGCCCCACCTGTGGACAGAGTCCCTGGCTCTGAAAGTAAGACATCTTTTAATCCCAAAAAATTTAATGAATCTAAATCTTAATCTTAATTATTCCCTAACCTTTAACCTCAAAATTTGTATTTAATTAATGTAAGTCGTTGAATATAACGATAAGTAATTCATGTAATTGTACTTGGCCTGTTAAGAAAACACAGTGTTTGGTGACACTCGACTATTTTTTTTAGTGTGAAATGATAATTAAATGTGATGAATGTGTAAATAGTTGTGTATAAATATAAAAATATGCATTATATTGTTATATTAATTTGAGGGAATCATATTTAATAAATTTAAAGTCTAATTTTAGAAAAAGATGGCGACTGGGACATTTTTCGAATATAATCACAATAACATATTATTCTTGTGCACCATGGAGACGACGTCAATACGTCAGGTCATCAGAACGTCATGGTGCATTAGAAATTAAATTAGAATGTTGTGATTGTTTAAGTTTAGTTCTAAGAGGGACCACACTAAATATTTATTTTTCACTGTGCACCATTGATATATTCAAAATTATCAAACTCTAATGTCAAAAGGTATTACAAAGTTATTCAGTTTAAGTTAATTTAGTTAATTTTAAGATTTCATCTAGCTTAGGAGAAAAATCTATGAGGTGAAATAAACAGTCTCCTCCTGAGGAAAGTAATGAATATAGACATTTACATCCTCATCCTCAAAAAACTTTGCCCAGTGCATGTTCACAAAATTTATAACAAGGGTTACTAGGGGGACAGGGGAGCTCCATTTTGGAAGTTATATTATCCATTGCAAGAAGTTTTTTATCTTTCTTGTCTTCTCCCCAGTCCTCCCTGGCGCTGTTGGGTTGGATGCTGGACTTCAGGATGCTGAGGTTCTGCCTGCCAGACCTCACACTCCTCCAGTCCAGCGAGTCCTTCCCTTGCCGGCTGAGGTCGTGAGAGGTAAGACAGAGGAAATTGCCATATGTCATGTGTTTCATGTGCACCTTAGAGACAATGGAACTTTTAGGAGCAAACATTGGATCACGCAGAACCAGTGTCTGCATGTGGTATTAAATTAGCTTGTTGTGATTGTTGGAGTTTAAATAAAACTAAATTCTTTTTTTTTTCACTGTACACAATTGGCAAATCCAATATTATCAGACTTTAATTTGGAGGTTATTTTCAGAGATGATAAATCACTTTCATTGAGCTTAGAGGCAGGTTTTATGGGGTCAAAGAAACAGTCTTCTTCTTCCATTGCATTGTGGATGCCCAGTTTTCCCCGTGTCAGCATTTATGTCATTGTGGTGTTAAATTTTAAATAAATGTAATCAGCCTCCCACTTAACCCTGTTTTTTATCCTTTTTGTCTTCTTCAGGTGGATCGTTTCGGCCTCTCGACGACCCAGTTCTTCCCGATTACGAGCTTCTGGAGGCTGAGGTTGTGGGAGGTAAGAGGGAGGAAATGCCAGACATCATATGTTTCATGTGCACCTTAGAGACAACCGAAACTTTTAGGAGCAAACACCAGAACTTGCAGAACCGCTGTACACAATTGGCAAATTCAATATTATCAGACTTTGGTTTTCAGAGATGATGATGACTTTCATCTAGTTTAGGGTCAGGTTTTATGGATGAAAGAAACAGTCTCCTTCTAAAGAAAATAATTAATATAAACATGTAAATCCTGATATCTCATACCTATTGATGGGAAAGAGAAACCTTTTCCACAGATAGAATTATTAGATTTACATAGTCATATAGTAATATAGTAACCCTGTTTTTTATCCTTCTTGTCTTCTTCAGGTCCTCCCGTTGCCCCAGTTCTCCCTGGCGCTGTTGGGTTGGATACCAACGCACCGCGACGTGTTGTTCTGGATGCCCGTCCTCACACACGTCCGGTGCAGCGGGTCCTACCCATGCGCCGTGTTGTGCCGGCTGACGAAGGTGAGAGGGTGGGACATGCCGGACCTCCCTCCACTCCAGTCCAGCCTGCCCAACCACTGCCAGATGAGATGCCACGGCAGCAGCGACGTCCTCTTCATCTGCCAGTCCTGAACCCTTTTCCCATGCCTGCTTTCTTCCCTGGTCCTTTTGCTTTTCCCCACCCTGCTCCCTATTCACTTCCCTACCCCTTTGCTTATGCTCCTCCCTACGCTTTTCCCTACCCTGCTCCCTACCCTGCTCCCTACGCTTATCCCTTTGTTGCTCCTCATCCTTACGCTGCTCCTGCTTTTCTTCCTGCTGCTCCTGCTTTTCTTCCTGCTGCTCCTGCTTTTCCTGCAGCTTTTCCTCCTGCTGCTCATGCTTTTCCTGCCGCTTTTCCTCCTGCTGCTCCACCTGCTGCTCCCCCTGCTGCTCCCCCTGCTGCTCCTCCTGCTGCTCCCCCTGCTGCTCCTCTTGCTGCTCCTCTTGCTGCTCCTCCTGCTGCTCCTCCTGCTGCTCCCCATGCTGCTCTTCCTGCTGCTTTTCCTCCTGATCCTCACCCTACCCTCGCAGAGGCTATTGATGCGCTGATTGCCTCTTCCCGGCATCAGCCGCCTGATGAGGTGGGTGAGGACAGGTCTGGCGATGAGGAGACTGACGAGGAGATTGACGTCCTCTCTGTCAGTTCGGACGATAGCAGTACACCACCCTCCCCAACAGTTCCCTCAACTCCTGCCCTTGGCTCCTCTACCCGGAGATCCAGGGAGGAGGAGAGTGACGGGGAGGAGGTTGCTGCTAAGCGGCCGCGGCTCTCTGATGACAGTGACAGTGACTCAGACTGCTAAAACACAGGTACATTAACGCACATCTTGTACATCTTTTAAGTTTGAAATATTCTTTATACTTCATATTTTTATATTTGATCTTTGGTTTCTTCCATTCTGATTCTGATTCAGTTAGCGTCTTGCACCGGAGCCATGATTTCTGCATGTTGCCGTTTTAACCTTGAGGAACAGCCTTAGTGTCTGGCAGGGCTGAGGACATCCCAGGTACATTAACGCACATCACTTGGGCTCCATCTACATGAGAAATATTCTTTATACTTCATTCTGTGAACTTTTCACATCCCGTGGACAATATTTGTTTATTTATTCTTTCTTTTCTTTGATTCTCACTCAGGTAGCGTCTTGCACCGGGACTGTCATTTCCTCATGTCTCTATTTTATCCATGATGGCTGGCCTATGCGTCTGGCTGGGCAAAGCCCAAGGTAGCCTCTGCGTCTGGCAGGGCTATCAACATCCCAGGTAGCGTCTTGCACCGGGATGTTTTTTGTACTACCTCCTCGCTTTTGCACAATGGCTGGATCGACCTTTCTTTCATCCCGAGGACCATCCTGAGGACCATCCTTCGCGTCTGGCGGGGTTGGTGATGCCCCAGGTAGCCCTTGTGACTGGCAGTGCGGTCGACCCCTCATGTTCAAGGCAGGACAGGAACTATGAACTTCAGTGGTGTTCTGTAGCAACTGTTCTGAAACAAAGTACTCTCACCACCAAGAACTCTCCCCAAAGGCTGTTCCACAGGAACAGTTTGGAGTTTGGTGCAGTTCATTCAGCTCAGAGAATCTAAAAAACACAGAACAACCCTCATCTCACCCTCAACAGTGGACATCTTCGACTAGCTGGTGCCATCGACTTCACAGATATAAAGATAAGTATGATCTTCTGAGTTGTGAGCAAATTACTAGTAAAGTAATATCACTTATTCAAATCATTCAAAGACAATCTTACTAACCATTTTTTTTCTGTTCCAGTTCAGGATGGAGGAAAAAAGTAAGTATGAGCTTCTGACTGACTTAATAATGTCATGTATATATTCTAATTCAAATATTATTTGTCTGTCTTACTAATCATTATTTTTTCTTTTCTCCTCACCCCACCACCGGAGCTGTGGACGAAAAAAAGTAAGTACAAGCCTCTGATTTTGAAAGAAACTGACTTTCATTTGTTTTAGTGTGTAAACCTGTTTATCCATGTATTACTTATTCAATAACTCAAAGATAATTAGTCTTACTAACCATTATTTATTGTTTTCTTTCTCACCACCTGAGCTGCTGTGGACTCAAAGGTGAGTATGAGCTTCTGACTCATGTCCTTCAAAACAAAGTGTCCCCAAACAAGACTGGGTCCATATTCATAACGTGTTTTTTGATATGACAGGGCAGGACTCTTCCTGTGTCTTTGGCATTCCCGGTGCAGCTGAGTGAAGAAGTCAGACAAAGCACACAAAGCCAGCATCACACAGTCGATTTCATCACAACAATCCGCTGAACCACCTTCAGCACCCTCTTCTCACAGCACATTGAAGCAGTCACCATCGCCATGCCTCAATGTGTTTCATCTATTTTTTTTAGACAATTTGATTATAATTAAATTTTGACCCAGTTGTTTTATAACTTGTTGGGTTTTGTGTGGAACTGAGTAAAAAAACAACACTCAACTAAAATGATATAGTGTTCTTTGAAATCCTTTACCCTCGCTAATGTTGTTAACATGAGGTTTTTTGAAATATGAAATATTTCATCAGTTGCAGGAGTCACAGTTGCATCTTGTCTAATGAGCCAATCATTACATTTTAAAAAGACTATACATACATGCACAGTACGTGCAATAACACACACAAACTATTTTTGACATTGGCCATTATTCTTAAAATCTTGACACATGGCTGATATTAACCATCTACACAGTCCATATTCCATTTTTCTAACTTTGTCTAACTTCTAATACTGTATTAACTTCACATAAAGGCAATAAAGTACAAAATTTGGGCTCATTTTCCACTACAGAAAAATCTACCCTCATATTTTATTGGGAGCATTGACAATACAGTTACATTGGGATCTCAGCAGCAATCGAAAAGAAAGAAGCAAATAAGACACACAGATATTAAGGCAGAGAGCTCAAAGCAGTCAATTAAAATTACAACTGTGTCAAATGTCAAATTAACAAGGATGTTAAAGATGAACTGCTGAGTCTTTAAAGCCAGAGAAGAATGAACAAAGAAGTCATAATGCACGCAAGCACCTATAATGCAGACACACTGTGCAGCATTCAGGTGCATGCTGAAGTTTAACACTAGAAGAACTTCACACAGTACCCTTGAAATAATAATAAATAATACAATTCTCATATTTGATCACATTTAGACACCAGGGCATGTTGTCATACATAAAATAAAACATATACAGACTGAGCTTCCCATTGCATTCATATTATCTGCACTTTCTTCTATGGCAGCATCTAAACTTAATAAACATGGGTCATCATTCATTTGTTTCAAATGAACCAAATTAAACATAAGAGTGAGAACTGTCCCATGAACAGTGTGATAAGCAGAAAGACTGAAAACACACATTTCAACACCCTGATGGACGGTGAGTCCAGTCATGTTGCTGAATGCAACAGTTTAATGGTCTTCAATACAGTACAACAAGCACTCTTTTCCTAAAAATAAATAAAGGATGCTATTTTACCTGGAAATGACTGAAAACGGAAATGAATGACATCAGTCCTTAAGCAAGTCCAACATTATTGATACATTTAGTTTATAGATGTGTGTGGCATAGACAGTGTTGGCCTCAGTTCAAACTTCAGGCTAATGTTTCAAATCAATCTGTATAGCACTTTTGATACAAAACATATAACACAAAGTGCGTCACAAAATAAAAGCCCAACCCTCCATCCCACTCCATGATAAACAAAGCACAGCACAAACTGAGGAATGATAAAACACTGTAAATAAACACATTTAATAATCTAATTTGTTCAGTCTGTCATGAGTTAGTGAGGCTTCAGATTTATTATTTTATTCATCATTACCTTATTAAGTCAGTAATAATAAGAACACCTCGTGTGAGCACTCTGATGAAGTGATTCTCCCGTTGTGTTACACAAATATTCATATTTGTTTTCAATAACTATTTTCTTTGAGACAAAACCAACTGGTTTATTGTATTGATTTGAGATTGGAGAATGTCATTATGCTTTGTTAATGATCACATCATGACTTCAGTTGTCAGATTTTCACGTCTGCTTAGAGTGAATTTTTATTTTATAAATGGCACCAGGACATGCCAGATAAGACTAAAACATACAGGATCAGAGCTGGTGATTAAGTCAGTTAATGATACATAAGTGACTTCATGCAATATTTGTTAATATTTCCAAATTCTTTCTGACTGAAACTTTGTTTTGTTAACATATCCGTTCCTTTTCATTTGTGTCTGTTTCATAATTGCCATCTTGAAGCAATAAGTGCCATTTCAAGTTCAACATGCGTGTTGGCTGCAGGTGACTTCCAACACAAAACCTGACTAAACTAATCTTTTACAATGACTGTATGACGTTTGCAATATAAATAAAACTGACTACATCTTTGAATGTCTAAATATGAATGTAGAGAGCTGAAAGCAAAGCAAATAACTTTTCAGTCACTACAAACAGATTAATGTTTATAACAATTCAATTACAGTACAAAAACTGGAAACTCTTTAATTGGTGATCACATTTCAGATTATCTTTCATACACTTCAACTGGTTATTTGGCTACTTTGTTATTTAGTGAGATTACAAAGCGATTAATGCTCTGTAAATTAATCGGTTGAAAAAAACAAATATGCTCTGAGTGAAGATGGTGTGAAGGTCAAGGTACCAAGATTCATTTTTTGTAATTTTAGTTGGACAATGAAAGTCGCGGCCATACACAGATTGAAATAATAATGAAATAAAATAAATGAATGAGATAAAATATAAATATAGAGAGAGATGCTTTTATATTGTTAAGTGAACACACACAGTGAGCTGCAGTGGCCTGGCTCACGCATCGGGTGCTGCAGGTATCTGCAGAGGCAACTGAAGATGATACACATCACTAATCTGTACACACAGAAGTCCTTTCATATGAATTTGAAATTATATTAATATTACGCTCACGCACGCGCATGCACGTGCGTCAATCACGCAAAAAAGTGACGTTTTACGAGGTGACGTATGACCTGCTGACCTGTAGAATTTCCCATTTGAACTTGGTCTTGACGCGAGTTGACACCTGGCGAAAATACTTTCTGTTGGCAAGCTAACATTTTGACTACTTTATCATCCGGAAAACTACAAACTACATCCTACAACAACAAACACGAACTGATCCTGATCCTGAGCTGAATTAATACCACTGAGAGACAGCTACAGCAACATCCACCTGCTGAAAAGCATGGCCCTACCTGTGGACAGAGTCCCTGGCTCTGAAAGTAAGACATCTTTTAATCCCAAAAAATTTAATTAATCTAAATCTTAATCTTAATTATTCCCTAACCTTAAACCTCAAAATTTGTATTTAATTAATGTAAGTCGTTGAATATAACGATAAGTAATTCATGTAATTGTACTTGGCCTGTTAAGAAAACACAGTGTTTGGTGATACTCGGTCGTTTTTTAGTCTAAAATGATAATTAAATGTGATGAATGTGTAAATATTTGAGTATAAATATAAAAATATGCATTACATATATATTGTTATTTTAATTTGTTATTCAAAACGTGTGTTTAATTAATGCAAATTGTTGAATATAACGATACGTAATTCATATAATTTTACTTGGCCTGTTAAGAAAACACAATGTTTGGTGACACTCGACTATTTTTTTTAGTGTGAAATGATAATTAAATGTGATGAATGTGTAAATAGTTGTGTATAAATATAAAAATATGCATTATATATATTGTTATTTTAATTTGAGGGAATCATATTTAATAAATTTAAAGTCTAATTTTAGAAAAAGATGGCGACTGGGACATTTTTCGAATATAATCACAATAACATATTATTCTTGTGCACCATGGAGACGACGTCAATACGTCAGGTCATCAGAACGTCATGGTGCATTAGAAATTAAATTAGAATGTTGTGATTGTTTAAGTTTAGTTCTAAGAGGGACCACACTAAATATTTATTTTTCACTGTGCACCATTGATATATTCAATATTATCAAACTCTAATGTCAAAAGGTATTACAAAGTTATTCAGTTTAAGTTAATTTAGTTAATTTTAAGATTTCATCTAGCTTAGGAGAAAAATCTATGAGGTGAAATAAACAGTCTCCTCCTGAGGAAAATAATGAATATAGACATTTACATCCTCATCCTCAAAAAACTTTGCCCAGTGCATATTCACAAAATTTATAACAAGGGTTACTAGGGGGACAGGGGAGCTCCATTTTGGAAGTTATATTATCCATTGCAAGAAGTTTTTTATCTTTCTTGTCTTCTCCCCAGTCCTCCCTGGCGCTGTTGGGTTGGATGCTGGACTTCAGGATGCTGAGGTTCTGCCTGCCAGACCTCACACTCCTCCAGTCCAGCGAGTCCTTCCCTTGCCGGCTGAGGTCGTGAGAGGTAAGACAGAGGAAATTGCCATATGTCATGTGTTTCATGTGCACCTTAGAGACAATGGAACTTTTAGGAGCAAACATTGGATCATGCAGAACCAGTGTCTGCATGTGGTATTAAATTAGCTTGTTGTGATTGTTGGAGTTTAAATAAAACTAAATTCTTATTTTTTTCACTGTACACAATTGGCAAATCCAATATTATCAGAATTTAATTTGGAGGTTATTTTCAGAGATGATAAATCACTTTCATTGAGCTTAGAGGCAGGTTTTATGGGGTCAAAGAAAAAGTCTTCTTCTTCCATTGCATTGTGGATGCCCAGTTTTCCCCGTGTCAGCATTTATGTCATTGTGGTGTTAAATTTTAAATAAATGTAATCAGCCTCCCACTTAACCCTGTTTTTTATCCTTTTTGTCTTCTTCAGGTGGATCGTTTCGGCCTCTCGACGACCCAGTTCTTCCCGATTACGAGCTTCTGGAGGCTGAGGTTGTGGGAGGTAAGAGGGAGGAAATGCCAGACATCATATGTTTCATGTGCACCTTAGAGACAACCGAAACTTTTAGGAGCAAACACCAGAACTTGCAGAACCGCTGTACACAATTGGCAAATTCAATATTATCAGACTTTGGTTTTCAGAGATGATACATCACTTTCATCTAGTTTAGGGTCAGGTTTTATGGATGAAAGAAACAGTCTCCTTCTAAAGAAAATAATTAATATAAACATGTAAATCCTGATATCTCATACCTATTGATGCGAAAGAGAAACCTTTGCCACAGATAGAGTTATTAGATTTACATAGTCATATAGTAATATAGTAACCCTGTTTTTTATCCTTCTTGTCTTCTTCAGGTCCTCCCGTTGCCCCAGTTCTCCCTGGCGCTGTTGGGTTGGATACCAACGCACCGCGACGTGTTGTTCTGGATGCCCGTCCTCACACACGTCCGGTGCAGCGGGTCCTACCCATGCGCCGTGTTGTGCCGGCTGACGAAGGTGAGAGGGTGGGACATGCCGGACCTCCCTCCACTCCAGTCCAGCCTGCCCAACCACTGCCAGATGAGATGCCACGGCAGCAGCGACGTCCTCTTCATCTGCCAGTCCTGAACCCTTTTCCCATGCCTGCTTTCTTCCCTGGTCCTTTTGCTTTTCCCCACCCTGCTCCCTATTCACTTCCCTACCCCTTTGCTTATGCTCCTCCCTACGCTTTTCCCTACCCTGCTCCCTACGCTTATCCCTTTGCTGCTCCTCATCCTTACGCTGCTCCTGCTTTTCTTCCTGCTTTTCCTGCCGCTTTTCCTCCTGCTGCTCATGCTTTTCCTGCCGCTTTTCCTCCTGCCGCTTTTCCTCCTGCTGCTCCCCCTGCTGCTCCTTCTGCTGCTCCTCCTGCTGCTCCCCCTGCTGCTCCTCCTGCTGCTCCTCCTGCTGCTCCCCCTGCTGCTCCCCTTGCTGCTCTTCCTGCTGCTTTTCCTGCTGATCCTCACCCTACCCTCGCAGAGGCTATTGATGCGCTGATTGCCTCTTCCCGGCATCAGCCGCCTGATGAGGTGGGTGAGGACAGGTCTGGCGATGAGGAGACTGACGAGGAGATTGACGTCCTCTCTGTCAGTTCGGACGATAGCAGTACACCACCCTCCCCAACAGTTCCCTCAACTCCTGCCCTTGGCTCCTCTACCCGGAGATCCAGGGAGGAGGAGAGTGACGGGGAGGAGGTTGCTGCTAAGCGGCCGCGGCTCTCTGATGACAGTGACAGTGACTCAGACTGCTAAAACACAGGTACATTAACGCACATCTTGTACATCTTTTAAGTTTGAAATATTCTTTATACTTCATATTTTTATATTTGATCTTTGGTTTCTTCCATTCTGATTCTGATTCAGTTAGCGTCTTGCACCGGAGCCATGATTTCTGCATGTTGCCTTTTTAACCTTGAGGAACAGCCTCTGTGTCTGGCAGGGCTCAGGACATCCCAGGTACATTAACGCACATCACTTGGGCTCCATCTACATGAGAAATATTCTTTATACTTCATTCTGTGAACTTTTCACATCCCGTGGACAATATTTGTTTATTTATTCTTTCTTTTCTTTGATTCTCACTCAGGTAGCGTCTTGCACCGGGACTGTCATTTCCTCATGTCTCTATTTTATCCATGATGGCTGGCCTATGCGTCTGGCTGGGCAAAGCCCAAGGTAGCCTCTGCGTCTGGCAGGGCTATCAACATCCCAGGTAGCGTCTTGCACCGGGATGTTTTTTGTACTACCTCCTCGCTTTTGCACAATGGCTGGATCGACCTTTCTTTCATCCCGAGGACCATCCTGAGGACCATCCTTCGCGTCTGGCGGGGTTGGTGATGCCCCAGGTAGCCCTTGTGACTGGCAGTGCGGTCGACCCCTCGTGTACAAGGCAGGACAGGAACTATGAACTTCAGTGGTGTTCTGTAGCAACTGTTCTGAAACAAAGTACTCTCACCACCAAGAACTCTCCCCAAAGGCTGTTCCACAGGAACAGTTTGGAGTTTGGTGCAGTTCATTCAGCTCGGAGAATCTAAAAAACACAGAACATCCCTCATCTCACCCTCAACAGTGGACATCTTCGACTAGCTGGTGCCATCGACCTCACAGATATAAAGATAAGTATGATCTTCTGAGTTGTGAGCAGATTACTAGTAAAGTAATATCACTTATTCAATCATTCAAAGACAATCTTACTAACCATTTTTTTTCTGTTCCAGTTCAGGATGGAGGAAAAAAGTAAGTATGAGCATCTGACTGACTTAATAATATCATGTATATATTCTAATTCAAATATTATTTGTCTGTCTTACTAATCATTATTTTTTCTTTTCTCCTCACCCCACCACCGGAGCTGTGGACGAAAAAAAGTAAGTACAAGCTTCTGATTTTGAAAGAAACTGACTTTCATTTGTTTTAGTGTGTAAACCTGTTTATCCATGTATTACTTATTCAATAACTCAAAGATAATTTGTCTTACTAACCATTATTTATTGTGTACTTTCTCACCACCTGAGCTGCTGTGGACTCAAAGGTGAGTATGAGCTTCTGACTCATGTCCTTCAAAACAAAGTGTCCCCAAACAAGACTGGGTCCATATTCATAATGTGTTTTTTGATATGACAGGGCAGGACTCTTCCTGTGTCTTTGGCATTCCCGGTGCAGCTGAGTGAAGAAGTCAGACAAAGCACACAAAGCCAGCATCACACAGTCGATTTCATCACAACAATCCGCTGAACCACCTTCAGCACCCTCTTCTCACAGCACATTGAAGCAGTCACCATCGCCATGCCTCAGTGTGTTTCATCTATTTTTTTTAGACAATTTGATTATAATTAAATTTTGACCCAATTGTTTTATAACTTGTTGGGTTTTGTGTGGAACTGAGTAAAAAAACAACACTCAACTAAAATGATATAGTGTTCTTTGAAATCCTTTACCCTCGCTGATGTTGTTAACATGAGGTTTCTTGAAATATGAAATATTTCATCAGTTGCAGGAGTCACAGTTGCATCTTGTCTAATGAGCCAATCATTACATTTTAAAAAGACTATACATACATGCACAGTACGTGCAATAACACACACAAACTATTTTTGATATTGGCCATTATTCTTAAAATCTTGACACATGGCTGATATTAACCATCTACACAGTCCATATTCCATTTTTCTAACTTTGTCTAACTTCTAATACTGTATTAACTTAACATAAAGGCAATAAAGTACAAAATTTGGGCTCATTTTCCACTACAGAAAAATCTACCCTCATATTTTATTGGCAGCATTGACAATACAGTTACATTGGGTGATAAAACTGATCTCAGCAGCAATTGAAAAGAAAGAAGCAAATAAGACACACAGATATTAATGCAGAGAGCTCAAAGCAGTCAATTAAAATTACAACTGTGTCAAATGTCAAATTAACAAGGATGTTAAAGATGAACTGCTGAGTCTTTAAAGCCAGAGAAGAATGAACAAAGAAGTCATAATGCATGCAAGCACCTATAATGCAGACACATTGTGCAGCATTCAGGTGCATGCTGAAGTTTAACACTAGAAGAACTTCACACAGTACCCTTGAAACAATAATAAATAATACAATTCTCATATTTGATCACATTTAGACACCAGGGCATGTTGTCATACATAAAATAAAACATATACAGACTGAGCTTCCCATTGCATTCATATTATCTGCACTTTCTTCTATGGCAGCATCTAAACTTAATAAACATGGGTCATCATTCATTTGTTTCAAATGAACCAAATTAAACATAAGAGTGAGAACTGTCCCATGAACAGTGTGATAAGCAGAAAGACTGAAAACACACATTTCAACACCCTGATGGACAGTGAGTCCAGTCATGTTGCTGAATGCAACAGTTTAATGGTCTTCAATACAGTACAACAAGCACTCTTTTCCTAAAAATAAATAAAGGATGCTATTTTACCTGGAAATGACTGAAAACGGAAATGAATGACATCAGTCCTTAAGCAAGTCCAACATTATTGATACATTTAGTTTATAGATGTGTGTGGCATAGACAGTGTTGGCCTCAGTTCAAACTTCAGGCTAATGTTTCAAATCAATCTGTATAGCACTTTTGATACAAAACATATAACACAAAGTGCGTCACAAAATAAAAGCCCAACCCTCCATCCCACTCCATGATAAACAAAGCACAGCACAAACTGAGGAATGATAAAACACTGTAAATAAACACATTTAATAATTTAATTTGTTCAGTCTGTCATGAGTTAGTGAGGCTTCAGATTTATTATTTTATTCATCATTACCTTATTAAGTCAGTAATAATAAGAACACCTCGTGTGAGCACTCTGATGAAGTGATTCTCCCGTTGTGTTACACAAATATTCATATTTGTTTTCAATAACTATTTTCTTTGAGACAAAACCAACTGGTTTATTGTATTGATTTGAGATTGGAGAATGTCATTATGCTTTGTTAATGATCACATCATGGCTTCAGTTGTCAGATTTTCACGTCTGCTTAGAGTGAATTTTTATTTTATAAATGGCACCAGGACATGCCAGATAAGACTAAAACATACAGGATCAGAGCTGGTGATTAAGTCAGTTAATGATACATAAGTGACTTCATGCAATATTTGTTAATATTTCCAAATTCTTTCTGACTGAAACTTTGTTTTGTTAACATATCCGTTCCTTTTCATTTGTGTCTGTTTCATAATTGCCATCTTGAAGCAATAAGTGCCATTTCAAGTTCAACATGCGTGTTGGCTGCAGGTGACTTCCAACACAAAACCTGACTAATCTAATCTTTTACAATGACTGTATGACGTTTGCAATATAAATAAAATTGACTACATCTTTGAATGTCTAAATATGAATGTAGAGAGCTGAATGCAAAGCAAATAACTTTTCAGTCACTACAAACAGATTAATGTTTATAACAATTCAATTACAGTACAAAAGCTGGAAACTCTTTAATTGGTGATCACATTTCAGATTATCTTTCATACACTTCAACTGGTTATTTGGCTACTTAGTTATTTAGTGAGATTACAAAGTGATTAATGCTCTGTAAATTAATCGGCTGAAAAAAACAAATATGCTCTGAGTGAAGATGGTGTGAAGGTCAAGGTACCAAGATTCATTTTTTGTAATTTTAGTTGGACAATGAAAGTCGCGGCCATACACAGATTAAAATAATAATGAAAAAAAATAAATGAATGAGATAAAATATAAATATAGAGAGAGATGCTTTTATATTGTTAAGTGAACACACACAGTGAGCTGCAGTGGCCTGGCTCACGCATCAGGTGCTGCAGGTGTCTGCAGAGGCAACTGAAGATGATACACATCACTAATCTGTACACACAGAAGTCCTTTCATATGAATTTGAAATTATATTAATATAACGCTCACGCACGCGCATGCACGTGCGTCAATCACGCAAAAAAGTGACGTTTTACGAGGTGACGTATGACCTGCTGACCTGTAGAATTTCCCATTTGAACTTGGTCTTGACGCGAGTTGACACCTGGCGAAAATACTTTCTGTTGGCAAGCTAACATTTTGACTACTTTATCATCCGGAAAACTACAAACTACATCCTACAACAACAAACACGAACTGATCCTGATCCTGAGCTGAATTAATACCACTGAGAGACAGCTACAGCAACATCCACCTGCTGAAAAGCATGGCCCTACCTGTGGACAGAGTCCCTGGCTCTGAAAGTAAGACATCTTTTAATCCCAAAAAATTTAATGAATCTAAATCTTAATCTTAATTATTCCCTAACCTTAAACCTCAAAATTTGTATTTAATTAATGTAAGTCGTTGAATATAACGATAAGTAATTCATGTAATTGTACTTGGCCTGTTAAGAAAACACAGTGTTTGGTGATACTCGGTCGTTTTTTAGTCTAAAATGATAATTAAATGTGATGAATGTGTAAATACTTGAGTATAAATATAAAAATATGCATTATATATATATATATATATATATTGTTATTTTAATTTGTTATTCAAAATGTGTGTTTAATTAATGCAAATTATTGAATATAACGATACGTAATTCATGTAATTTTACTTGGCCTGTTAAGAAAACACAGTGTTTGGTGACACTGGACTCTTTTTTTTAGTGTGAAATGATAATTAAATGTGATGAATGTGTAAATAGTTGTGTATAAATATAAAAATATGCATTATATATATTGTTATTTTAATTTGAGGGAATCATATTTAATAAATTTAAAGTCTAAATTTTAGAAAAAGATGGCGACTGGGACATTTTTCGAATATAATCACAATAACATATTATTCTTGTGCACCATGGAGACGACGTCAATACGTCAGGTCATCAGAACGTCATGGTGCATTAGAAATTAAATTAGAATGTTGTGATTGTTTAAGTTTAGTTCTAAGAGGGACTACACTAAATATTTATTTTTCACTGTGCACCATTGATATATTCAATATTATCAAACTCTAATGTCAAAAGGTATTACAAAGTTATTCAGTTTAAGTTAATTTAGTTAATTTTAAGATTTCATCTAGCTTAGGAGAAAAATCTATGAGGTGAAATAAACAGTCTCCTCCTGAGGAAAATAATGAATATAGACATTTACATCCTCATATTTCATACCTGTTGATGCAGAAGAAAAAACTTTGCCCAGTGCATATTCACAAAATTTATAACAAGGGTTACTAGGGGACAGGGGAGCTCCATTTTGTGAAGTTATATTATCCATTGCAAGAATCCTGTGTCCCACCTTTTTGTTTTCTCTCATTTCTCCAAATGCTCCCATTTCTCCGGTTGCTAGTGTTTATGTCTTAAAAGACTTTGAGGCATGGCTCTGGGTGTTAGACTCTGAATCTGAGTGCAGCTTATCTGAGCAGAGCTGTGCATAAAAGTGTGCAACTGGTGGCTATCTTGTAATCAAAGTGATGCTTGTGTATCCTTCATAATTAAAACCTTCTTTTTAGATATACATGGTGAGAAATGATTAATCAGCCTCCTGTTTAACACAGTTTTTTATCCTTCTTGTCTTCTCCCCAGTCCTCCCTGGCGCTGTTGGGTTGGATGCTGGACTTCAGGATGCTGAGGTTCTGCCTGCCAGACCTCACACTCCTCCAGTCCAGCGAGTCCTTCCCTTGCCGGCTGAGGTCGTGAGAGGTAAGACGGAGGAAATTGCCATATGTCATGTGTTTCATGTGCACCTTAGAGACAATGGAACTTTTAGGAGCAAACATTAGATCATGCAGAACCAGTGTCTATTCGTACTGCATGTGGTATTAAATTAGCTTGTTGTGATTGTTGAAGTTTAAATAAAACTAAATTCTTATTTTTTTCACTGTACACAATTGGCAAATCCAATATTATCAGACTTTAATTTGGAGGTTATTTTCAGAGATGATAAATCACTTTCATTGAGCTTAGAGGCAGGTTTTATGGGGTCAAAGAAACAGTCTTCTTCTTCCATTGCATTGTGGATGCCCAGTTTTCCCCGTGTCAGCATTTATGTCATTGTGGTGTTAGATTTTAAATAAATGTAATCAGCCTCCCATTTAACCCTGTTTTTTATCCTTTTTGTCTTCTTCAGGTGGATCGTTTCGGCCTCTCGACGACCCAGTTCTTCCCGATTACGAGCTTCTGGAGGCTGAGGTTGTGGGAGGTAAGAGGGAGGAAATGCCAGACATCATATGTTTCATGTGCACCTTAGAGACAACCGAAACTTTTAGGAGCAAACACCAGAACTTGCAGAACCGCTGTACACAATTGGCAAATTCAATATTATCAGACTTTGGTTTTCAGAGACGATAAATCACTTTCATCTAGTTTAGGGTCAGGTTTTATGGATGAAAGAAACAGTCTCCTTCTAAAGAAAATAATTAATATAAACATGTAAATCCTGATATCTCATACCTATTGATGCGAAAGAGAAACCTTTGCCACAGATAGAGTTATTAGATTTACATAGTCATATAGTAATATAGTAACCCTGTTTTTTATCCTTCTTGTCTTCTTCAGGTCCTCCCGTTGCCCCAGTTCTCCCTGGCGCTGTTGGGTTGGATACCAACGCACCGCGACGTGTTGTTCTGGATGCCCGTCCTCACACACGTCCGGTGCAGCGGGTCCTACCCATGCGCCGTGTTGTGCCGGCTGACGAAGGTGAGAGGGTGGGACATGCCGGACCTCCCTCCACTCCAGTCCAGCCTGCCCAACCACTGCCAGATGAGATGCCACGGCAGCAGCGACGTCCTCTTCATCTGCCAGTCCTGAACCCTTTTCCCATGCCTGCTTTCTTCCCTGGTCCTTTTGCTTTTCCCCACCCTGCTCCCTATTCACTTCCCTACCCCTTTGCTTATGCTCCTCCCTACGCTTTTCCCTACCCTGCTCCCTACCCTGCTCCCTACGCTTATCCCTTTGTTGCTCCTCATCCTTACGCTGCTCCTGCTTTTCTTCCTGCTGCTCCTGCTTTTCTTCCTGCTGTTCCTGCTTTTCCTGCCACTTTTCCTCCTGCTGCTCATGCTTTTCCTCCTGCTGCTCCACCTGCTGCTCCCCCTGCTGCTCCACCTGTTGCTCTTCCTGCTGCTCCTCCTGCTGCTCCCCCTGCTGCTCCTCTTGCTGCTCCTCTTGCTGCTCCTCCTGCTGCTCCTCCTGCTGCTCCCCATGCTGCTCTTCCCGCTGCTTTTCCTCCTGATCCTCACCCTACCCTCGCAGAGGCTATTGATGCGCTGATTGCCTCTTCCCGGCATCAGCCGCCTGATGAGGTGGGTGAGGACAGGTCTGGCGATGAGGAGACTGACGAGGAGATTGACGTCCTCTCTGTCAGTTCGGACGATAGCAGTACACCACCCTCCCCAACAGTTCCCTCAACTCCTGCCCTTGGCTCCTCTACCCGGAGACCCAGGGAGGAGGAGAGTGACGGGGAGGAGGTTGCTGCTAAGCGGCCGCGGCTCTCTGATGACAGTGACAGTGACTCAGACTGCTAAAACACAGGTACATTAACGCACATCTTGTACATCTTTTAAGTTTGAAATATTCTTTATACTTCATATTTTTATATTTGATCTTTGGTTTCTTCCATTCTGATTCTGATTCAGTTAGCGTCTTGCACCGGAGCCATGATTTCTGCATGTTGCCTTTTTAACCTTGAGGAACAGCCTCTGTGTCTGGCAGGGCTGAGGACATCCCAGGTACATTAACGCACATCACTTGGGCTCCATCTACATGAGAAATATTCTTTATACTTCATTCTGTGAACTTTTCACATCCCGTGGACAATATTTGTTTATTTATTCTTTCTTTTCTTTGATTCTCACTCAGGTAGCGTCTTGCACCGGGACTGTCATTTCCTCATGTCTCTATTTTATCCATGATGGCTGGCCTATGCGTCTGGCTGGGCAAAGCCCAAGGTAGCCTCTGCGTCTGGCAGGGCTATCAACATCCCAGGTAGCGTCTTGCACCGGGATGTTTTTTGTACTACCTCCTCGCTTTTGCACAATGGCTGGATCGACCTTTCTTTCATCCTGAGGACCATCCTGAGGACCATCCTGAGGACCATCCTGAGGACCATCCTTCGCGTCTGGCAGGGTTGGTGATGCCCCAGGTAGCCCTTGTGACTGGCAGTGCAGTCGACCCCTCATGTACAAGGCAGGACAGGAACTATGAACTTCAGTGGTGTTCTGTAGCAACTGTTCTGAAACAAAGTACTCTCACCACCAAGAACTCTCCCCAAAGGCTGTTCCACAGGAACAGTTTGGAGTTTGGTGCAGTTCATTCAGCTCAGAGAATCTAAAAAACACAGAACAACCCTCATCTCACCCTCAACAGTGGACATCTTCGACTAGCTGGTGCCATCGACTTCACAGATATAAAGATAAGTATGATCTTCTGAGTTGTGAGCAAATTACTAGTAAAGTAATATCACTTATTCAATCATTCAAAGACAATCTTACTAACCATTTTTTTTCTGTTCCAGTTCAGGATGGAGGAAAAAAGTAAGTATGAGCTTCTGACTGACTTAATAATGTCATGTATATATTCTAATTCAAATATTATTTGTCTGTCTTACTAATCATTATTTTTTCTTTTCTCCTCACCCCACCACCGGAGCTGTGGACGAAAAAAAGTAAGTACAAGCCTCTGATTTTGAAAGAAACTGACTTTCATTTGTTTTAGTGTGTAAACCTGTTTATCCATGTATTACTTATTCAATAACTCAAAGATAATTTGTCTTACTAACCATTATTTATTGTTTTCTTTCTCACCACCTGAGCTGCTGTGGACTCAAAGGTGAGTATGAGCTTCTGACTCATGTCCTTCAAAACAAAGTGTCCCCAAACAAGACTGGGTCCATATTCATAACATGTTTTTTGATATGACAGGGCAGGACTCTTCCTGTGTCTTTGGCATTCCCGGTGCAGCTGAGTGAAGAAGTCAGACAAAGCACACAAAGCCAGCATCACACAGTCGATTTCATCACAACAATCCGCTGAACCACCTTCAGCACCCTCTTCTCACAGCACATTGAAGCAGTCACCATCGCCATGCCTCAATGTGTTTCATCTATTTTTTTTAGACAATTTGATTATAATTAAATTTTGACCCAGTTGTTTTATAACTTGTTGGGTTTTGTGTGGAACTGAGTAAAAAAACAACACTCAACTAAAATGATATAGTGTTCTTTGAAATCCTTTACCCTCGCTAATGTTGTTAACATGAGGTTTTTTGAAATATGAAATATTTCATCAGTTGCAGGAGTCACAGTTGCATCTTGTCTAATGAGCCAATCATTACATTTTAAAAAGACTACATACATGCACAGTACGTGCAATAACACACACAAACTATTTTTGACATTGGCCATTATTCTTAAAATCTTGACACATGGCTGATATTAACCATCTACACAGTCCATATTCCATTTTTCTAACTTTGTCTAACTTCTAATACTGTATTAACTTCACATAAAGGCAATAAAGTACAAAATTTGGGCTCATTTTCCACTACAGAAAAATCTACCCTCATATTTTATTGGGAGCATTGACAATACAGTTACATTGGGATCTCAGCAGCAATCGAAAAGAAAGAAGCAAATAAGACACACAGATATTAAGGCAGAGAGCTCAAAGCAGTCAATTAAAATTACAACTGTGTCAAATGTCAAATTAACAAGGATGTTAAAGATGAACTGCTGAGTCTTTAAAGCCAGAGAAGAATGAACAAAGAAGTCATAATGCACGCAAGCACCTATAATGCAGACACACTGTGCAGCATTCAGGTGCATGCTGAAGTTTAACACTAGAAGAACTTCACACAGTACCCTTGAAACAATAATAAATAATACAATTCTCATATTTGATCACATTTAGACACCAGGGCATGTTGTCATACATAAAATAAAACATATATAGACTGAGCTTCCCATTGCATTCATATTATCTGCACTTTCTTCTATGGCAGCATCTAAACTTAATAAACATGGGTCATCATTCATTTGTTTCAAATGAACCAAATTAAACATAAGAGTGAGAACTGTCCCATGAACAGTGTGATAAGCAGAAAGACTGAAAACACACATTTCAACACCCTGATGGACGGTGAGTCCAGTCATGTTGCTGAATGCAACAGTTTAATGGTCTTCAATACAGTACAACAAGCACTCTTTTCCTAAAAATAAATAAAGGATGCTATTTTACCTGGAAATGACTGAAAACGGAAATGAATGACATCAGTCCTTAAGCAAGTCCAACATTATTGATACATTTAGTTTATAGATGTGTGTGGCATAGACAGTGTTGGCCTCAGTTCAAACTTCAGGCTAATGTTTCAAATCAATCTGTATAGCACTTTTGATACAAAACATATAACACAAAGTGCGTCACAAAATAAAAGCCCAACCCTCCATCCCACTCCATGATAAACAAAGCACAGCACAAACTGAGGAATGATAAAACACTGTAAATAAACACATTTAATAATCTAATTTGTTCAGTCTGTCATGAGTTAGTGAGGCTTCAGATTTATTATTTTATTCATCATTACCTTATTAAGTCAGTAATAATAAGAACACCTCGTGTGAGCACTCTGATGAAGTGATTCTCCCGTTGTGTTACACAAATATTCATATTTGTTTTCAATAACTATTTTCTTTGAGACAAAACCAACTGGTTTATTGTATTGATTTGAGATTGGAGAATGTCATTATGCTTTGTTAATGATCACATCATGGCTTCAGTTGTCAGATTTTCACGTCTGCTTAGAGTGAATTTTTATTTTATAAATGGCACCAGGACATGCCAGATAAGACTAAAACATACAGGATCAGAGCTGGTGATTAAGTCAGTTAATGATACATAAGTGACTTCATGCAATATTTGTTAATATTTCCAAATTCTTTCTGACTGAAACTTTGTTTTGTTAACATATCCGTTCCTTTTCATTTGTGTCTGTTTCATAATTGCCATCTTGAAGCAATAAGTGCCATTTCAAGTTCAACATGCGTGTTGGCTGCAGGTGACTTCCAACACAAAACCTGACTAATCTAATCTTTTACAATGACTGTATGACGTTTCCAATATAAATAAAATTGACTACATCTTTGAATGTCTAAATATGAATGTAGAGAGCTGAAAGCAAAGCAAATAACTTTTCAGTCACTACAAACAGATTAATGTTTATAACAATTCAATTACAGTACAAAAGCTGGAAACTCTTTAATTGGTGATCACATTTCAGATTATCTTTCATACACTTCAACTGGTTATTTGGCTACTTAGTTATTTAGTGAGATTACAAAGTGATTAATACTCTGTAAATTAATCGGCTGAAAAAAACAAATATGCTCTGAGTGAAGATGGTGTGAAGGTCAAGGTACCAAGATTCATTTTTTGTAATTTTAGTTGGACAATGAAAGTCGCGGCCATACACAGATTGAAATAATAATGAAATAAAATAAATGAATGAGATAAAATATAAATATAGAGAGAGATACTTTTATATTGTTAAGTGAACACACACAGTGAGCTGCAGTGGCCTGGCTCACCCATCGGGTGCTGCAGGTGTCTGCAGAGGCAACTGAAGATGATACACATCACTAATCTGTACACACAGAAGTCCTTTCATATGAATTTGAAATTATATTAATATTACGCTCACGCACGCGCATGCACGTGCGTCAATCACGCAAAAAAGTGACGTTTTACGAGGTGACGTATGACCTGCTGACCTGTAGAATTTCCCATTTGAACTTGGTCTTGACGCGAGTTGACACCTGGCGAAAATACTTTCTGTTGGCAAGCTAACATTTTGACTACTTTATCATCCGGAAAACTACAAACTACATCCTACAACAACAAACACGAACTGATCCTGATCCTGAGCTGAATTAATACCACTGAGAGACAGCTACAGCAACATCCACCTGCTGAAAAGCATGGCCCTACCTGTGGACAGAGTCCCTGGCTCTGAAAGTAAGACATCTTTTAATCCCAAAAAATTTAATGAATCTAAATCTTAATCTTAATTATTCCCTAACCTTAAACCTCAAAATTTGTATTTAATTAATGTAAGTCGTTGAATATAACGATAAGTAATTCATGTAATTGTACTTGGCCTGTTAAGAAAACACAGTGTTTGGTGATACTCGGTCGTTTTTTAGTCTAAAATGATAATTAAATGTGATGAATGTGTAAATACTTGAGTATAAATATAAAAATATGCATTATATATATATATATATATTGTTATTTTAATTTGTTATTCAAAATGTGTGTTTAATTAATGCAAATTGTTGAATGTAACGATACGTAATTCATGTAATTTTACTTGGCCTGTTAAGAAAACACAGTGTTTGGTGACACTGGACTCTTTTTTTTAGTGTGAAATGATAATTAAATGTGATGAATGTGTAAATAGTTGTGTATAAATATAAAAATATGCATTATATATATTGTTATTTTAATTTGAGGGAATCATATTTAATAAATTTAAAGTCTAAATTTTAGAAAAAGATGGCGACTGGGACATTTTTCGAATATAATCACAATAACATATTATTCTCGTGCACCATGGAGACGACGTCAATACGTCAGGTCATCAGAACGTCATGGTGCATTAGAAATTAAATTAGAATGTTGTGATTGTTTAAGTTTAGTTCTAAGAGGGACTACACTAAATATTTATTTTTCACTGTGCACCATTGATATATTCAATATTATCAAACTCTAATGTCAAAAGGTATTACAAAGTTATTCAGTTTAAGTTAATTTAGTTAATTTTAAGATTTCATCTAGCTTAGGAGAAAAATCTATGAGGTGAAATAAACAGTCTCCTCCTGAGGAAAATAATGAATATAGACATTTACATCCTCATATTTCATACCTGTTGATGCAGAAGAAAAAACTTTGCCCAGTGCATATTCACAAAATTTATAACAAGGGTTACTAGGGGACAGGGGAGCTCCATTTTGTGAAGTTATATTATCCATTGCAAGAATCCTGTGTCCCACCTTTTTGTTTTCTCTCATTTCTCCAAATGCTCCCATTTCTCCGGTTGCTAGTGTTTATGTCTTAAAAGACTTTGAGGCATGGCTCTGGGTGTTAGACTCTGAATCTGAGTGCAGCTTATCTGAGCAGAGCTGTGCATAAAAGTGTGCAACTGGTGGCTATCTTGTAATCAAAGTGATGCTTGTGTATCCTTCATAATTAAAACCTTCTTTTTAGATATACATGGTGAGAAATGATTAATCAGCCTCCTGTTTAACACAGTTTTTTATCCTTCTTGTCTTCTCCCCAGTCCTCCCTGGCGCTGTTGGGTTGGATGCTGGACTTCAGGATGCTGAGGTTCTGCCTGCCAGACCTCACACTCCTCCAGTCCAGCGAGTCCTTCCCTTGCCGGCTGAGGTCGTGAGAGGTAAGACGGAGGAAATTGCCATATGTCATGTGTTTCATGTGCACCTTAGAGACAATGGAACTTTTAGGAGCAAACATTGGATCATGCAGAACCAGTGTCTATTCGTACTGCATGTGGTATTAAATTAGCTTGTTGTGATTGTTGAAGTTTAAATAAAACTAAATTCTTATTTTTTTCACTGTACACAATTGGCAAATCCAATATTATCAGACTTTAATTTGGAGGTTATTTTCAGAGATGATAAATCACTTTCATTGAGCTTAGAGGCAGGTTTTATGGGGTCAAAGAAACAGTCTTCTTCTTCCATTGCATTGTGGATGCCCAGTTTTCCCCGTGTCAGCATTTATGTCATTGTGGTGTTAGATTTTAAATAAATGTAATCAGCCTCCCATTTAACCCTGTTTTTTATCCTTTTTGTCTTCTTCAGGTGGATCGTTTCGGCCTCTCGACGACCCAGTTCTTCCCGATTACGAGCTTCTGGAGGCTGAGGTTGTGGGAGGTAAGAGGGAGGAAATGCCAGACATCATATGTTTCATGTGCACCTTAGAGACAACCGAAACTTTTAGGAGCAAACACCAGAACTTGCAGAACCGCTGTACACAATTGGCAAATTCAATATTATCAGACTTTGGTTTTCAGAGACGATAAATCACTTTCATCTAGTTTAGGGTCAGGTTTTATGGATGAAAGAAACAGTCTCCTTCTAAAGAAAATAATTAATATAAACATGTAAATCCTGATATCTCATACCTATTGATGCGAAAGAGAAACCTTTGCCACAGATAGAGTTATTAGATTTACATAGTCATATAGTAATATAGTAACCCTGTTTTTTATCCTTCTTGTCTTCTTCAGGTCCTCCCGTTGCCCCAGTTCTCCCTGGCGCTGTTGGGTTGGATACCAACGCACCGCGACGTGTTGTTCTGGATGCCCGTCCTCACACACGTCCGGTGCAGCGGGTCCTACCCATGCGCCGTGTTGTGCCGGCTGACGAAGGTGAGAGGGTGGGACATGCCGGACCTCCCTCCACTCCAGTCCAGCCTGCCCAACCACTGCCAGATGAGATGCCACGGCAGCAGCGACGTCCTCTTCATCTGCCAGTCCTGAACCCTTTTCCCATGCCTGCTTTCTTCCCTGGTCCTTTTGCTTTTCCCCACCCTGCTCCCTATTCACTTCCCTACCCCTTTGCTTATGCTCCTCCCTACGCTTTTCCCTACCCTGCTCCCTACCCTGCTCCCTACGCTTATCCCTTTGTTGCTCCTCATCCTTACGCTGCTCCTGCTTTTCTTCCTGCTGCTCCTGCTTTTCTTCCTGCTGTTCCTGCTTTTCCTGCCGCTTTTCCTCCTGCTGCTCATGCTTTTCCTCCTGCTGCTCCACCTGCTGCTCCCCCTGCTGCTCCACCTGTTGCTCTTCCTGCTGCTCCTCCTGCTGCTCCCCCTGCTGCTCCTCTTGCTGCTCCTCTTGCTGCTCCTCCTGCTGCTCCTCCTGCTGCTCCCCATGCTGCTCTTCCTGCTGCTTTTCCTCCTGATCCTCACCCTACCCTCGCAGAGGCTATTGATGCGCTGATTGCCTCTTCCCGGCATCAGCCGCCTGATGAGGTGGGTGAGGACAGGTCTGGCGATGAGGAGACTGACGAGGAGATTGACGTCCTCTCTGTCAGTTCGGACGATAGCAGTACACCACCCTCCCCAACAGTTCCCTCAACTCCTGCCCTTGGCTCCTCTACCCGGAGACCCAGGGAGGAGGAGAGTGACGGGGAGGAGGTTGCTGCTAAGCGGCCGCGGCTCTCTGATGACAGTGACAGTGACTCAGACTGCTAAAACACAGGTACATTAACGCACATCTTGTACATCTTTTAAGTTTGAAATATTCTTTATACTTCATATTTTTATATTTGATCTTTGGTTTCTTCCATTCTGATTCTGATTCAGTTAGCGTCTTGCACCGGAGCCATGATTTCTGCATGTTGCCTTTTTAACCTTGAGGAACAGCCTCTGTGTCTGGCAGGGCTGAGGACATCCCAGGTACATTAACGCACATCACTTGGGCTCCATCTACATGAGAAATATTCTTTATACTTCATTCTGTGAACTTTTCACATCCCGTGGACAATATTTGTTTATTTATTCTTTCTTTTCTTTGATTTTCACTCAGGTAGCGTCTTGCACCGGGACTGTCATTTCCTCATGTCTCTATTTTATCCATGATGGCTGGCCTATGCGTCTGGCTGGGCAAAGCCCAAGGTAGCCTCTGCGTCTGGCAGGGCTATCAACATCCCAGGTAGCGTCTTGCACCGGGATGTTTTTTGTACTACCTCCTCGCTTTTGCACAATGGCTGGATCGACCTTTCTTTCATCCTGAGGACCATCCTGAGGACCATCCTTCGCGTCTGGCGGGGTTGGTGATGCCCCAGGTAGCCCTTGTGACTGGCAGTGCGGTCGACCCCTCGTGTACAAGGCAGGACAGGAACTATGAACTTCAGTGGTGTTCTGTAGCAACTGTTCTGAAACAAAGTACTCTCACCACCAAGAACTCTCCCCAAAGGCTGTTCCACAGGAACAGTTTGGAGTTTGGTGCAGTTCATTCAGCTCGGAGAATCTAAAAAACACAGAACAACCCTCATCTCATCCTCAACAGTGGACATCTTCGACTAGCTGGTGCCATCGACTTCACAGATATAAAGATAAGTATGATCTTCTGAGTTGTGAGCAAATTACTAGAAAAGTAATATCACTTATTCAATCATTCAAAGACAATCTTACTAACCATTTTTTTTCTGTTCCAGTTCAGGATGGAGGAAAAAAGTAAGTATGAGCTTCTGACTGACTTAATAATATCATGTATATATTCTAATTCAAATATTATTTGTCTGTCTTACTAATCATTATTTTTTCTTTTCTCCTCACCCCACCACCGGAGCTGTGGACGAAAAAAAGTAAGTACAAGCTTCTGATTTTGAAAGAAACTGACTTTCATTTGTTTTAGTGTGTAAACCTGTTTATCCATGTATTACTTATTCAATAACTCAAAGATAATTTGTCTTACTAACCATTATTTATTGTGTACTTTCTCACCACCTGAGCTGCTGTGGACTCAAAGGTGAGTATGAGCTTCTGACTCATGTCCTTCAAAACAAAGTGTCCCCAAACAAGACTGGGTCCATATTCATAACGTGTTTTTTGATATGACAGGGCAGGACTCTTCCTGTGTCTTTGGCATTCCCGGTGCAGCTGAGTGAAGAAGTCAGACAAACCACACAAAGCCAGCATCACACAGTCGATTTCATCACAACAATCCGCTGAACCACCTTCAGCACCCTCTTCTCACAGCACATTGAAGCAGTCACCATCGCCTTGCCTCAGTGTGTTTCATCTATTTTTTTTAGACAATTTGATTATAATTAAATTTTGACCCAATTGTTTTATAACTTGTTGGGTTTTGTGTGGAACTGAGTAAAAAAACAACACTCAACTAAAATGATATAGTGTTCTTTGAAATCCTTTACCCTCACTGATGTTGTTAACATGAGGTTTTTTGAAATATGAAATGTTTCATCAGTTGCAGGAGTCACAATTGCATCTTGTCTAATGAGCCAATCATTACATTTTAAAAAGACTATGCATACATGCACAGTACGTGCAATCACACACACAGACTATTTTTGACATTGGCCATTATTCTTAAAATCTTGACACATGGCTGATATTAACCATCTACACAGTCCATATTCCATTTTTCTAACTTTGTCTAACTTCTAATACTGTATTAACTTCACATAAAGGCAATAAAGTACAAAATTTGGGCTAATTTTCCACTACAGAAAAATCTACCCTCATATTTTATTGGGAGCACTGACAATACAGTTACATTGGGATCTCAGCAGCAATCGAAAAGAAAGAAGCAAATAAGACACACAGATATTAAGGCAGAGAGCTCAAAGCAGTCAATTAAAATTACAACTGTGTCAAATGTGAAACTAACAAGGATGTTAAAGATGAACTGCTGAGTCTTTAAAGCCAGAGAAGAATGAACAAAGAAGTCATAATGCATGCAAGCACCTATAATGCAGACACACTGTGCAGCATTCAGGTGCATGCTGAAGTTTAACACTAGAAGAACTTCACACAGTGCCCTTGAATTAATAATAAATAATACAGTTCTCATATTCTATCACATTTAGACACCAGGGCATGTTGTCATACATAATATAACAGATACACACACTGAGCTTCTCATTGCATTCATATCCTCTGCACTTTCTTCTGTGGCAGCATCTAAACTTAATAAACATGGGTCATTCACATGTCTATACTTGTATGTACAATTGAGAGCACAGTGAACCGGAGTCAAATTCCTTGTGTGTGTACACACACCTGGCCAATAAAGCGATAAAGCTGATTTTGAGCAGCATGGTCCTGAACCATGGTGACAATATTAAAATAAAATTAAGAAAAAAAATGAAAATGTCTTTTCAAATTACACAGATGAATGGAACATCAAGATTACAAATTTCACAAGTGGTTTTATGAGGTATTTCATCAAAATGATTGAAATAAGTACACACGTCTACTAGAAGTACGGTAGAGGTTCCGGAACTAAATGTAGGGACCTTAATAGTGTATGCAACCCGTTGTGAACGCATTGCGCATGCGTACAACTACCAAAACACCGTAAGGAGGGATAACCGTATGAGGATATTTCACTGAAACAATGCCTCTGAGAGTAAGAAATATCTTCAATTCTTTATATACATATTTATTAAATGTCCATGTTTAAATTCAATTCAGTGTTTGAATGTATTAGCAACAGTTAGCGAATGCGACCAACGGAAGGTTACGACAACAATGGCTAGTATGCTAACTGATAGCTAACAGACGGATGTTTAACATCAGGAGCGGCTGTGTTTAGATCAGCAGCGTCAAATTAAGTAACGTCAACGCTACGAGTGATGTGAATGAACCTTAATGCCGATTTGTGACTTAAAGTTAACCTGTCTCCGCATTTCAGGCGTGCGGTGGCCTCAGTTTGACCTCAGTGTGACAGACGAGTGTGTGTGTGTGCAGAGGATGGACAACGTTACCATGTCAACCTCAGACGGGACAGCAGAGTGTCCCCTGGTGTCTGAGGACATGGAGGGGATCTGTGTAATGCCGGATTTGAGTGCCATCAAGACTGAGCAGTCGACAGATGACCCGGGGACCCAAAATGTGGCCATGGGCATCAAGTTCATCCTGCCCAACCGCTTTGACATGAATGTCTGCTCCAGATTTGTGAAGTCGCTCAACGAAGAGGACAGCAAGAACATCCAGGACCAGGTCAACTCTGATCTTGAGGTGGCTTCTGTTTTATTTAAGGGTAAGAAACTAGTTTATATGTCTCTAAAGGTGCAGTAACATGACACTTACAGCCCTTATTTGGCTGTAATTAATGTAAGCTTACTCATATACTTAGAAAATATTTTCTTTATCTTTCAGCCGAGTGCAATATCCAGACCTCACCTTCCCCGGGTATACAAGTGCGCCATGTTTACACGCCATCCACCACCAAGCATTTCTCCCCCATCAAACAGTCCACCACACTCACCAATAAACACAGAGGCAATGAAGTTTCTTCCACACCTCTTTTGGTGCATTGTAAGTACCACTTGTTGTTTGAACTTTATTTATTAATGTGGTTCAAGTGGTTCAACAGGGTTCAAGTCAAAAATGTTTGTTTTTCCTCTCAGCTTTGTCCATCCATCAGCTTGCAGCCCAAGGTGAAATGGTGTTTCTGGCCAGCAGGATTGAACAAGGTAAGCAGCCCATCAGGGCCATCAAGAAGGTGTAATAAGCATATAGTAATGTTTAGGGTGCAACTAACGTTTGTTTAGATTAATAAAAGTATAGATTAATCTCCCTATTTTTTACAGCTATAAAACATTTTTAAAAATTGTGAAAAATGCCCACCACAATTTCCCAAAGTGCAATGTTACAAAGGAAATCAGCACATCCTCATATTTAATAAGCAGGAAGCAGAAAACATTGGCATTTTTTCTTGAAAAACGACTCAAATGGTTATCAAAATGGTTCTAATCCACCAGTCATTTAAGCTCTATTGATCTTATTGTTTAACATAAATCACATGCTTAGTATAATATTATTATATAATAGTTATACTGTCCAGTGACTAATGAAACACATACATGAAATATCTTGAAGACATAGAGTAATAAACATAAAGAAAAGCAGTGTCTTTATTACATTTTAAATATTATCATTATTAGTGAGTCTTGTCCAGCGATCCTGCAAAGGATAAGTGGTTATAGATGAAAGACTGTGATGTAAATATATGCAGTGATGTTCATTTTATTCTTTTATGTATGATTTTAATAGAAACTGTGATCAATCTCCAAGATGAAGAAGGCTTTACTCCCCTGATGTGGGCAGCTGCACATGGACAAATCGCTGTTGTCGAGTTTCTTCTCCAGAATGTACGGAAAAATATTATTCAGATCTCATGCTTTTATTATATTAGAGCGTGTCCTCTTTATTTACCTACTATCATTCTTTGCTGTAGGGTGCTGACCCCAACCTCCTGGCCAAAGGGAGGGAAAGTGCATTGTCTTTGGCCTGCAGTAAGGGATACACTGATATTGTGAAGATGCTCATTGACTGCGGTGTTGATGTCAATGAATATGACTGGGTAAGAACACACAGTCACTGGAACTGGTTAAGAATGTGACAACAACAAATGATATAAGGGAGATTCTGTGCAGGGAGTTGAATGTTGTTCTTGCTCTCAAATGAAGCAGTGTGGAGGCGTCAGTCTGTATGTTTGTGATGTTCCTTTTGTTGGTTTCAGAATGGAGGAGCTCCTCTGTTGTACGCTGTCCATGGAAACCACGTGCGCTGTGTTGAAATATTGTTAGGTGAGGACAAATCTTTCACTGAAAGTAACACCTGGGATCAGAAATACTCATCTGTATTCATATTCTTTAAAAGATAAACATATGAACTGTTTAGGTGTTGTGTTGGGCATAAACCTGTCAATAATTAGATTTGGTATGTTTGCATGTCTTACAGAGAGTGGTGCTGATCCTACCATTGAGTCAGATTCTGGATTCAATGCAATGGACATGGCTGTAGCTATGGGCCACCGGAATGGTACGTGTAAATTAAACACATAGTCTGAGTCTACATTTAAGACTTAAAACATGTGCAACAGGTACACACGGTCTGAGAAACGGATGTTTGTCTTATGTCGAACTGTCTCATGATCCCTTGAAACAAAGCCATTTCTACTCATGCTCATCACAGGCAGCATATGCGGAGTGGTGAAATTATAGAGAGTATTTTATAGACACACTTGTTTAGCAGAAATATATTTTATTTTCACATCTATGTTCAGTAAAATTCTATATGTTTCTCTCTTCAGTTCAACAGGTGATGGAGGCACACTTACTGAAGTTACTGATGGGAATTCGAGAATGAACTGTGACACTTGAGGAAAACAAATACCAAGGCACAACGCCGGGCTCCGGACAATCATGTAGCACGCCCAGGCTGTCGGCCAGTAGGAATATTTTCTTTCATTAGGTGACACTTCAACAGCGTTGCATCACATCAACATAATGTTGTTGTTATGATGCACATGAAGATTTGTGCAGTGTGAATTTTCATTTTTAACCCCCTTTCAAACCGTTTTACTCTGCACCTTCACGCTGAATGTGGAGCTGCAACTCTGATCTAGATAGACTGACAAAATCTCAAAGAACAGAAATATAAAGTTGAGTTTGTCACTTCCACTCAGCATACACAGCAAGTGTAGTATGCTGCCAAACGTGCGGTGTAGTGTTGAATTGATTTTGTTCTAACTGGAGGTTTTGTTTTGAATCTTTGAATATTGTATATTGCATTACGTGCCATCGTTGGCTGTTCCATCCTCCTCCCACCTTGTGTTTTTTAAATTAACTTATTGACAACAAGAATTTTAATGTAGTATGTTGAACTGCCTCATGTTCACACTGCCTGGTCCTCAAGGCGAGCACATTTCTGAGGCTCTTCTGAGGACTACAGGTGATGGATTGAAAATTCGTTGTTACAGACTGGAATGCACACGGTACAGACTGAGATCTTTGTGTTGGTTGTACTGAGTTTATTTATTTGAATAATTTGGACATTGTGTTGTAATGTGATGAAATTATCATATTGATGTAAGTCCATTTTTGTTCCTCTGTATTGTGATATTAATGTCCACTGATGTTTTGTGACCTTACACCTCATTGAAATGTCCCACAAGGTTACTGGGGCGCCGTATGCCACTGTATGAGGGTGCTCATGTTTTATACCATACCATAAGTGGTTTATCAAAAAATAACTTGTATTGACCGAAGTGTCAGACTTCCTTCTGTACAGATATTTATCTGACTGCAAGTCAAAAAGGTCAAACCACTGTTTATAGTCATGGAATTGAAGCTGTTATTTAATTAAAAGAGCTTTTTAAACTGCATTTAACAGAGTCACTTATTTAGTAGCTGTGAGACGTCTGCATCACTTAGTGTAAAGATATAGGATTATACAGTTATGAGCTAAGAATTTCATAACTACACTCTTATACACTTTCTGTGTCAGTTGGCAGTTGTGCACCAAAGAACTTTATCTATAGGGAGATCAAAAGTGTTCAGTCTCCATATTTCAGTCTGGATCAAAGTGGTGACCAACCAACACTGCTGTCCCCACATGCTGTTAGCGAAAGAATATTTCACAAACTTGTGGTTATATTTTTGTCTGTCTTTATTCATATGATGGTCATAGCATCTCATCTGCATTTGTACTACACCATTATACTGTACTCAAAATACTTTGATCATACAGGTAAGATCTATACATGGAGTGAAATCCTACACCTGGTGATGCAGCAGTGAGAACAAAATGTCTTTATTTCAGATCTACTTGAGGTTTTCCAGTGAAGTGCTCCTTTAACAGAGCTGTGCAATAATGTAAACAATCCGGTCAAAGATCAACCGGCACACTTGAGCGTGCTGACCGATTCAAAGGAGGGCAACTCGAGTATTTCAGCTGTGGAAACAGTACTTGAGGGGAAAAAGAAAAACAGAAATTTTGACTATTTATTGACAGTAGCAAAGGTTTATTCCAGATATGGTGGTTTGAGCGAGGCCACAGAGAATTAAGGTTCAGTAACATGGAGGAAACAGATGTACAGCAAGAGCCTTAAACACCACATTTTACACACAATCTCTCACTCTAACTGGACATACAGACCACAGAGCACAACAAGCATGTGGAGCGTCTGGTGGAAAAGAGAAGGTGGAATGAATACTAAAATACCTTACGCTAAAATACTGCTACCCCCTGGTTTTTAATACTTTAGAGTACTATTCTAGAAAATTACTCAAAAATAATTCACAGAGTATGCAAGTACTTTGTTCAGGTGTTGCACATATTACAGAATCACAGTCAAAAGTTGACACATTATCCGTCTTCTCAGGTACTTAAACGATTAACTTTCCACCTCTCAAAATAGACAGAAACATCTTGTGCCCCACATGGTCCTGTCAAGATTTGAGTCCCTTTTCCTCTAGTTAGCCTCATCCTTGGATGCTTCATCAAAATTCTCCACCAGATCTGAAACAACAAAAGATTCAGTGGTAAACTGATTGAGTCGGGGTGAAAGGCATGTCCGTCCACCAAATGACTTTCAGAGGTGCCAGACCACAATTCAGGAAAAGCATGTTTATCTGAAACATGATAATAGGTGTAATGTGATTCCAATTCTTTGCTCATCTTTCCCCGCTCCAATGTGCTCGACATATGAGGCCGTCACAACTACTGAAAGCAGCTGTTAAAATTATGGCGTAAAGCATCAAAAAGTTGGCTTCAATTACTCCATGAAATGTGAGAAATCTGCCTTTCCACGTTTTGGCTCAAAGGGTCGAGGGTTAAACTGGAAACAATCCAAAAGGTCTGAGTAAACATGTTCCTTCAGTGGAAGAACAAAAAGGAAACTTAACTCCAATAACAACATGATGGCAGTGGCTGTTAACCCTGTGCCATCAGGCCTCAACTCCTCCTATTGCTGAATACATGTGTAATCGTTTGTTACATTAGTGAGAGCTAAGGCTACGGGAAGAGGAGTCCTGGGAAAAGCTCAGATTATTGTAATGGCAACCTCATGTGCTTGGCCCATTTTGCTCACAAAGAAAAGCAAACTGGATCTTAAGATCTTATAAACAGTGAACATGAGATTCAAACACTAAACCTGCAATGCACCATCACGTACAGTCACTGATGAATCCCCTACATATGAACCCTTTCACAAGCCAAAAGAAAACAAACCTGCCATGACTATTTAACAGAGAGGAAAGACAAAAAAAAAACATGCCCGATAATGGACAAGTGTGAAGCAGTATTTCCAAATAAGACTGCAGAGAAGCTTGATCCAAGATGACCACATTTTACTTGAGATACGTTGAAGTAATCTTATGTTTTGCATGGTGGAATAGACTGCTTTGCATGGACGGTTGAGTGTAATGCAAAATGGGACGTTAAAGCGCTCACCTGGAACATCGTCATCTTCTTCTTCTACTGTTGCAATCGGCGCTTTTCCATCTGCAGCTGTGAGAACAAAAAAAAGATCTGTGAGAAGCTTGAAGAGCAGTTTAGAAGGCCAAGTCATCATCATCTAGAAAAATACAGCTATGAACCTATAGTGTGATTAAATGCTACATTATGACTTCATTCAACATGTCTGAGCATTAAAGGTTACTGACCCTGTTTGGGGAGGGCCTCTGCAAGTCTCCTGAGGCTCGTCAGACTGTCGGCTCCCAGCTGGTTCAGGATACCCGGCAGCATTTCGGTGAGCTGCTTGGTCTCGGCGTGGCCAGTGATGGTGAAGGTGTTGGCAGCGAGGGACGCCTGAACTTTGGGATTGTTGAAGTGGATGACTGTTCCTTGATTTGTAAACATGTTAACCTGTAAGAGACCAAGATTTCACACTTTACACAACAAAATAACAGCAGGCAGTACTGACGCAGATTCACCTTAAATCACAATGAGACATAACTGATATCAAAGTGTACACCTACCTCTTCAATACCAGAGATATTGTTGACACCAAGTTTCTTTAAGGAGAATTGGAGCTTCTTGTCATCTGCTGTTGCTGTTCTGTGTACAACCTTCTTCTTTCTGCGAGCACTACCCTATAGAGACAAGAAGCAAACATATGTCTGTGTAAACCTCTAGTTATTAATGACCTATTAACGCATCATTCTCTATTTATCTATTTTAGTTCACTTGCTGGCCCACGGCACACAGTTTCCTAAAATGAATGCTGCTATGCAACAAAAACTATAGATGAACTTGCTGGTTGTCACTGAAACCACCTTTAAAAACGCCCTCAGAGATTAAATTGTACAGCCTAGCCATGCAATAAGTCAAGTAATCTCTATTAAGTCAGATCATTTCTTTTTTCCATTTTTTTTAGTGTAGTGATGTAGCAACTGGTTTCACTTCCTTTTCCAGGGAAGTTGATGAGTCTCAGTTTGCAATCTAGATAACCTCATGCTAAGCCCTGAACACTAAGCATGGAGTAACGCAATAGGAAACAGCACAGAAGGCTAGAATCAAACATTTCATGTAACCTGTGATGATGCATTTGTTTTGTCAGTTACCTTTCCGCCGATGCGGACTTGTGCCTGTAGTTTAGCAAGTTTTTCTTGATTCATAATTGCTTCTTTCATCTGAAAAAAAAAATACAGGACATAAGATTATGTTTGTGTCCCCGACACAGCTGATCTAAATAAAAAAAGGAAGAAAAAAAAAAACAGCTTTAACAAACCTTTTAAAAACATTTTAGCAATTATAGTTCACACAGATTATATGTCTGACAAACAAACTCATGATAACATGAATTGAAGCACAGTCAAGACATGAAAACATGTTATTCACAAAATTAAATGTTGTAGCAGGTTGCTGAAAATACAGCGCAGAGCAGGCACCCAGACACAAAGCACACCATGCAACCAAAGAACTGCAACGCACTGAAAAATCTTTGTTGTCTCACATCAAATAAGAAAACATTATAGTGAATGAAGCTACATTTCTTTCTGTCATTCAAAGCTCAACAACATTACAGTATCAATAAATTAGAAGCTGCTGTGGTGTATTACTTTGTCTTGATGCTCTGGGCGAACCTTTAGTGTGCTAAAGTCAAGTCAGTGACAAGACAAGACAGTGCAGAGCTGCAGTGTGTACAGCTGAACACAGAAATGTTTCCTTCACTAGCCTCCAAATAGTCTCCTTGCCTACTTGAGGCTTACTGAGCACTGCAAACACAATCTATGTTGTCGGACACACAAATCTGGTTTATACATACAGGGTGTAAAGCAGGGGTGTTCAAACTTCTTTTAAAGAAACTATTTTGTCTTTCTTTCACATCTGAAGTCAGATAACAAAGAATAAATTGTATGGAATACGTTAGACTTGCATGAGGTTGATACAAATCTGAACCTTATGTTCATTTTAAACATGACTTATTATGAATAATGCCAAGTCTGTTAACATTTAAGTTTAAAACGTGTCACTCTTGCTCTTCTCTTTCACAAGATCATTCAGAAAGTAATATTCTGTGTCACATGTACAGGTACATATACACCAGCAGTTATGTCCTTACAGGTTAACATTTAGTGCATTCAGATGCTTTGTATGTCAACCAAAAATGCCAAATCTGCCAAAATATCTGACAATCCTAGCATAAGCCATAAATAATACACGAAGCTGCGGGCCGCATGAAATCTAATTGCGGGCCATGATTGGGCCCCCGGGCCGGACTTTGGACATTCCTGGTGTAAAGGATTATGAAAAGAGAAAATGGACATTAAATAGTGTGGTGATAGATGATCAGGTGAATGAGTGACTTTTTATCGGGGTCTTTATAATGACTAAATGGCTGTGTATCTGTTCCCACCCTTCACACAACACTAACACACAAAGTGTAGATGAAATGTGGCATATTTACAATTATTTATTTATGATATTTGTTTTTATTTATTCACCAGTGTCTCTCTGCAGCCACTGGCACTGCAATAAATAACAGCCAACTTTGTGCCATCATCACAAAGAAATGGTACTACTTTCATGCACATGTGCCAGCCTAGTGAGAAAAAAAAAAAACATGACGAGCTCTCAGATATAACACGTGTAACTTGGCTAATGTCTCACAAAATCTTACTATGTCCCTCTGAAACTGGCAACAACGAAGCCTGACGCCAAACAAGGTGTAAACATGTGATCAGGTGTTAGCGGAAATCCTACTTCAGCGACACACACACACACACACACGAGGGCAGCAGAGGCTGTGGGTGTGGGTGTGGTGGCCGGCGGTAAGACCCGTTTTTTTTTTTTTTTCAAAGCGATAAGTAAGACTTTGAAAAGCCCAGTAAGGAGTTGTCAGTGCCGCAGTCAACTGCGCTAAGTCACGAGTTATTATCTACCGAAAGCTGAGCAGTTTGTGTTATCTGCATTGTGGACAAACAAGCGAAGATAGCCAAACACAACAAAAGGCTGCGGCGGGCCCAACAAACAAAATAAACCCCTCACACACACACAAAAAGAAGCACCACAGGTGACTCCAGGTAGGTTTAAGCGAACATTTGCTGACTAATTCAACCAACCATTTTTCGGAAACAAGGTGTGGTTTAGCTTCTGTCCCAACAACTTGTAGGCTAACTTCAGCTAGCTTCTTAGCTCAACATGGAGATAGTGGAGTGGACGGCCCGCCTGTCACTCACACAGCCACACATAAACCGTCAGTAACGTTAGCGTCAAACCCCGGCACATTTCAGAAAAGGCTTTCGTTTACCTCTTGCCGTCGTATCGGGGGGAAACAGTGCAGGGAAGAAGGTATTTAAAGCTCCTCACTGACCTGTAAACTAACAGCAGACACATGCGGGGAGCAAGATGGAAGCGAGAGAGAGAGGAGGGAGGAAGTGACGTGCGGCAAAAAGCGCAAAGCAGAGGTGGGTGTTGCTTGCCCTGAGTTTAGCTTCGCAGGCAACTTGTGCACCCTTCCTAAAAACAGTTTTCTCAATAAAATGAAGGCCTAAAGAATGAGTTAGAAACGACTCAGAAGATGTTAAGGGGTGCTGAGAGTTTGTTTACCTATTTTCAAATCAACTGTATCAATAAGTGATTGAAAACCGCCCCTGTACTTACCACCATACTTCAGGTTAGGATAGTTTAGGTTTGGGTTTTGGCTACCGCAGAGCCATTATGCATCATTTTAATGTCAGAGTGCATTAATCTAATCAATCACATTGTGCAAGGCTGTCTCGAACACTCGCTGTCAAAGCCTTCCAGCGATGCCTCCTTTTCCAACAGTGGAAAGTTTTACTGTCAAGTGCAAGCAGGTGCACAGTGTGCAGAGATGTTTGAGATAGCCTGAAGAGTTAACTGATGGCTTGCTTTAGTAAATTAAGTCAAGTAAGTCTCGTATTCAGGTATTTTCATACTCTCTTTTGGTGCTCTTTTGCCAAATCATTGCAATAAACAGACATGGATGAGGGATTGTGATTCAGACCCTACTCAGGACAACAAGATCATTTCCAAACTGTATAATTCCTAATAGGTCCTTGAAGGCGAAATACCTGAAAGTAACTCAGCTAGATTTATCCAGAATATTTTCTACTCTGAGGGTGATGTTAAAAGTTGACATAACTATTTTGCAATGTTATGTCTTAGTTTGGGAAGTTGCCCTGATTGGTTCTGGAATAAGCTCTTGCCTCATGGGAGGACATTTCAAAAGTCAAACCCCTAAGAAATCTTTCCACTACCTTGTTTGTCTTGTTAGCACAATAGGTTCAGGCTGCAGCTGACAGTGTTTCCTTTAGATTGATCTATAGGTTTATTACAGTCACCAGTTAAGTGGCCACATGACATGGACATGTTAAGCACCTGTGGAGAGAGAACAAGGCGTTTCATTACAGACTGATACCCTACTGAGTGTGCTGATGAGGTTAAATTAGCATTTTACACTGCGGTGTTGGCATGTTGCCTGTTTTTGCAAGACAATTGTTTTTATAATGAAGACGAGTTATACTGGCGTTATTACTTCTCACTGTAAAACCTTTAAAATATGCATTATATCTTACATCTACATCAGATTTATGTTGAAAACATATAAAAACATACATCTGTTTTGCCCTTTAATTTGTTCTTTGGAATATTTCATTACATACCTTCACACCTGTATGATGTTTCATGATGACAAATGACTCCAAACCCTAAAAAGATCTTTTTGCTCTGTTCTCCATAAACCATAGAAGCACATAAAGACAAACTATGTCCATCATATTCCAATTTGCATGGCGCTGCTCCTCCCTCAGCTGTACGTTACACTTTTACCTTTGATATCATTCAGTCTGAGCTCAGCTGTTTGCTGTGGTGAAAGTAGTAAGAGTAAGTGTGTGCTGGGTCAAACAGGATGCTATGATATCAGTCTGTGCACTCTCTTTGAAAATTCACCTCAGATCTTCTTAAATCTGGAAAATCAGCCTTCTGTGAAGTTTCAGTGCACTCCAAGAGTTATTTTGAGATCACATGTTGTCATTTACACTGTGTGTGAGAGAGTGAGCATTTCATCGCAACCAGCTTTGACTGTTTGTCTTTCAGATACTGAACTTTTCCAGGTGAAATAGAAGTGAGTGGGGGAAAAGGTAAGACTTTTAAGGCCCTCTACTCAAAACACAAGAAGTCAGCATTGCATTCTGGTCTGTGGGTGCTGTTAGTTGAGAAACTGAAGAGTATCTGAAGATTTCTTTCTGTATGATGTTGAACATTATAACACTAAACAGAAAATCTAGAAAGAAGCACTGTCTGTTTGATGCACCCTGGGTTATTTTCCTAAAAATATTCTGTAAAACCAAACAAACTACAAAATAAATAACATTAATTACTACAACATTGCCTTTACAAACCATCTTAATGACAATAATAACGATGGTGGTATGATCAGATAGTTTCAATATTTATCACAAACTTGCATATGAAACAAATATTTGCAGCCCCTAATACCCTCCCCTTACAACCTCATTAGAAACTGAAAAATAACCAAACTATAAATTCATAAATAAACATAATAAATAAGCACATTTTCTAGTAGGTTATATACATGTACAATAAACCCTTAGAAACAGGGTTATAACTACAATAGATCTATCAGACAAAATATAGGCAATACAACTAACATTTACACATAAATAGAATATATAATAAAAATATAACAACAGTTATCAGCTTGTGTATTTGTTTCTTTTTTTCTGTCATGCTCTCCCATGGTAATCACATGCTTTCTCCAACCTGACTGATCATGGACCTGTTTCAGGGACCTTTGGTGCGGGAACATTTTAAGGGCTTTGAAAATGTGTTTTTGTCTTGGGTGTAAGTGTAAGTGTACAATAATTGTGTGAGATTATAGTTCAGTTAATTAATGTTCCTAAAATAGTTCCCTACCTCAAAGTGATTAAAACAGGTAGAGGGATAACTTGGGAAGTATCACTATCTCTGATTGCTTACTTACTTTAAAAAATATTCAGGGGACAAATTCCTTATTGATCAATTCAGAGTTTGGTTCACTAAATGTGAACACAGTATTTCAGTTACTTGTATTTGTAAGGTTTCCTCCATAATGAATACTAATGATGCAAAAAAGGTAAATCAATAAAATATTGACCATAAAAAATCCCTAAATGTTACAGGAAACATTTGAGGAGGTAGATGAAGATTTTCAGACCCATATTTTGAAGCTACGGGGAGAAAGTTATAGTCAAAAGTATATAAGTATATAAGTAAGTGCAATAATAAAAACATACAATATGTTTTGGCCGTTTTATGTAGAATTCTAAGTACTGAAATTGAGATTTAATACATTAGGAAACACGTATTCATGAAGTTGTTTTATTTGAACTCACTCTTCATATATAAGGATAATTTTCTTCTCTCCAGTCCACTCCACGCACATTATCTTTGTTGGTACTTTGTCTCGCCTTTTCTGCATGTGATACACATTAATCACATGCCCCACAGACCGACCCCCCCCCCCCCCCCCCCCCCCCCCCCCCTCTCTCTCTCTCAGGCGGAGCGTTTTGGTGACACTCGGGGGTTTTGTCAGAGCAAGAGGCAGGCAGACAGGCAGGGATTGCGTTTAAACTGCTAAGTGCTTTCTCGGTACCCCGTGGCACGGAAACACCCTCAGATCGCAGAGGGTGGAATTTAGAAACACTTTAGAGGTGGTTTACCACACATGCGAGTGCTGCTGTTGTAAGTGTCGGCTCAAGAAAAGAGAAAAAAAATCGCCTGGTCTTCATTCATTTAATGCTTTTTTTCCTGACATAAGTTTGAGGAGTTCTGAAATTTTATCTTTTTGGCTCTGCAAACTCCATTTTATTATGTTTTTAATTCGGAACAGATCCTATAAGTGTGTAATAACTCAACTCATTGCTCAAGGCGTAACAATGTCAACAATCCGGATGAGTAAATATGAATATAAATAGTTGATTTTTTGGATTCATTTTTTAAAAAGAGACACGCCAACTTCGTGTCTGTGAAGTTTTGTTTGATAAATTCATGCACGAGTCCTTAAAACACGTTAAATCATCACACAAGCTGGTTATTGATTATTTGAGTTAATATAAGTGAGATCAATGGCTTATTAAAACAACATCAGACTTTACATGAACGAGTCTTGTCTACATTTATGAACTGTACTGACTCACTCAAGTTATTTTAAATAATCAGAAAGTATTTCATTAAAATAAAGGGTGAGCACTCCTAACTTTCTCTGTCGAGTTTTTTTTTTTAAATCAATTATATTTGTTATTTTTTATTTTATATTTGTTGTTTGTTTTTTGTAAATTAAAAATCAATAATCAATATAAAATATATAAGGTTTATTATGTGGTCATAGTCTGTCATTTTAAAGTGTGAAGTTGTAGAAGTGATGAGTAATAAATGAAACAGAACCTTCAGTCGGTTAAAATCAAACAGAATAACCATCAGTGTGAGCAGAAATTACACAAAATATTTCTATTTTTTTCTCATAATTAATTTAAAATAGCGCCGTGACGTTTATAGTGTCTAGAAATGAATTATTATCTTTAGTATTTTATAAATGTTCTAGGCCAGTAGAGCTTTATGTCAGATAAACTTTGCACTTTACACCAAACTTTACACTAAAAACAGTTAATTTAAGTGAAGTTAGTACTATATTCCTGGTTGTTATAGACGAGTTTTTATCTGTTATGGGCCCAAAGTGTTTTAATGACACAAGTTCACCGGTAGATGGCGCTGGACAAATGGTTAAATGGGAAGCTCTGAAAAGTTACTGATGGGCCACACAGTACCTGAAAGCATCTCTCGTCTTTAAATAAAGTCATAATAGACTGTGTAGATTTTTTTTTTATATATAAAAGACTTCTAAATGTGTTTTAATTCAACTGCATCTCCGAAAACTGGACATAGTTTTTATTTTTAGAAGATAAAAAATAAAAAGTAAAATGCTCATAAGTTTGTTTTTGTTTTGTTTTTTTCTTTAATGATTTAATTATACTCACATTGGTGTAATGTTTTTGTACTTGCTTTGTTTGATTTGTTTTTGCTCAAATATTTAGACTATCTCTGCTGTTCTCCCTGACAAACAACAAAAATCACTTCCAGCATAAAACACATCAGACACATCTGAAGCTGAACGGCCGAGAGATGGTCGTTCAGAATAAAAGCACAATACAACATCATCTATAGTCATACTTTATTACCATATTCTAATTTCTCATGAAGCCCGATCCGCCTGTAATAATAAATGTGAAATCATCAAATATGAATGAATGGACTTCATGAGTTTTATTTCTAGATATGTCTACATAATTAGGGTAGATATATTAATTATTATCATGCTTTTCCATAGACTTACACACATTGTGTAATTTTATTTTGACACAACCATTTTTTATTCTGTCCTGAAAACCTCTTGAGATTTTTGTTTTATTTATTTATTTAGGCTTTTTTTTTTTTTTTTTTTTAATCCACCTATTTATAATATGAACTCATCCTCCAACTTCACAAAATAAAATAAGAAATATCCAGACACACACACACACACTCACACACAGACACACACTCACTCACACACACACACACACACACACACACTGAGCGCCATGTTCCAGACGCACGGCACAGGCCTTATATGTGGGGCTTGCATGCTCTGCGTGACCCGTGACTGATTCGAGTTAACAGCTGACTCTTTTCCATTACAAATGGCTCGCGGATAATCTAGATAACTACCGGATCACGCAAACTGAGCTGCCTGGATACGGTGCACCAGGCTCCGCTACTATTGCAGAAGGCATTCATATTGAATATCACACGTTTATTATTATATATTAATATATATATATATGTTTAGATTTTAGCAGCAACCTATTTTTTTTAATCCACATTATTTTAGGATTAGTTAAAAAGCGATATACTACTGCACACAGTAGTAAGCCTAAATAAATAAAACGGTTGTCAAAATATCCACTTCGATCTCAGCAATGACCATACCAGCAATTAGACTTTCTTAAGGATGTTTTTTTATCTTCCAAAATCTATTTTTGCGCAAAACACTGGGGTGGAATAAAAGCTTCAGATTAGTGTGGACTACAAGGCCACCATGGATGACCACTAAAAAGGATGTAGGCCACACCAAACTTTTTTTTTTTTTAAACCACTCACAGTTAATTTTCAAAGACCTTTTTCTGTTATTTAATTTTTTTCTCTCTCTTTTCATTTGCCTCCGTGACGTTTCTTGCCCATGTGATCAGGGCGGTGGTATAAATAACGAGAGAAGATCCGCCCCCTCTGTGATTCAAGGTTTAGACCTTTTGCAGGTTTCCCGGCACATTTCTCAGCCTGGCACCGACCGGGGTCGTTCGTTACTCCGCGATAAAAATTGAATAAAACAAGTTTTCCCTGAAAACATATGGAAATAGGAGGAAAACAGGGGGGTATCTCTCAACGACGGCGACACGTGCTCCTCTCCTCTCCCCCTCCTCATATGAGTTTTTGAAGAGGGAGGGCAGGGCAGCTTGTGCATCTCATCGTCTTCCTCATCTGGCGTCGGAGGGCACAGCCGTGTGTGTGAGCCATGACTCTGAGCTCCGAGATGTCGGATGCCTCCATCCTTTCGGAAGAGACAGACATAGACGTGGTCGGAGAAGGGGAGGATGGGGACAACCAGACGCGCTCCTACGTGGACGAGGTGGCACAGATGCACGACGGCATCCTCCTGGACGGCTCTCCTCCTCCGTGCCTGGACAGCTCCACCTCCTCAAGGGATACCTACAAGCCGGCGGGCAAGAACACCCTGGTGAAGCCCCCTTACTCCTACATCGCTTTGATCACCATGGCCATCCTGCAGAGTCCAAAAAAGCGGCTCACTCTCAGCGAGATCTGCGACTTCATCAGCAACCGCTTCCCGTATTACAGGGAGAAGTTCCCGGCCTGGCAGAACTCCATCAGACACAACTTATCCCTCAATGACTGCTTCGTGAAGATACCGAGGGAGCCCGGGAACCCTGGGAAGGGTAACTACTGGACCTTGGACCCGGAGTCGGCTGATATGTTTGATAACGGGAGCTTTCTGAGGCGGAGGAAACGCTTCAAGCGGCAGCAGGCGCAGGACCTGCTCCGGGAACACAACAGCTTTATCCCCGCCGCCGCTGCGTACGGGTACGGACCGTACGGTTGCGGAGGATACGGCATCCAGCTCCAGTCGTACCACACACACTCTGCACTTTTTGCTTTTCAACAGCAGCAGCAACAGCAGCACTCCAGGCATTCACACTCACACACGGGAACCATTATCCCTGCGCCGTCTTTGATGGCCACCACCACGGACTTAGCCAGGAGTAGGTTTTATCCTCAGCTCAGCTCCAGCCTGGGCTCAGCCAGCGTGCAGGCTGCAGCCCCGGTGCAGAAGTCCAGCTCTCCTGTGCAGCGGTCTCCCTTCTCCATAGAGAGTATCATCGGAGGGTCACTGAGCCCCTCCAGGACTTCCCCGGTTGTTGTCCCGGTCTTACCCACCTCTTTGGGGCCTGCAGCGGCCAGCCAGCCGCAGACCGTCCATCCCGGAGCTGTTTTACACCCGGTTGAAAACTTTCCGAACAGAGTTGTGAGCGGCTCTAGCGGCTGTTAAATGTCTTAAGAACAAACTTTTCAAGAAACTAAAAATTAAAAAAGAAACAGCAGCAAAAACAAAAAAACGCCCCTCTTTGAAGGTAGGATTATTTTTGTATGTTTGTTTGATAGCACGCAGCTGAATGATGGACATGAACTACACTATTTGTGCCTATATTCATGCTGTTAAAAAAAAAAGAAGATATATTTATGTTCATTTTTTTCGGTGTGAATCAGATTTTTAACCACGAACTTTTCTTGTATTTTCCATCAAGTGATTCGTTTCAGTCACTGTTTAGGACGTCTCAGGATATAATGGACAGGTTATAAATGATCACATGTTTAAAAAAGAAAGAAAATAGGCTGATAATGTATTTGTGTCAAACACATCCATGTTTTTTTTTTTATTAGTTTGACAAATCAAAACATTTTTCTTACAGTTTTGATTTGAACTTTGTATTAAAAGGAAAACACAGAGAGCAAAAGTCATACATTTATAATAATATGCAGTGTGTGTTTATTTCAGTAATAAAACATTGTACATTTTTGGCAAGTATTGTGTAATTGAAGTGTGATATTTTTACACAGTTTGTTTTTTCAACAAGAATAAATTTCGTTTTGCAAAAAAAGTTAATTTGTTTGGACATAAATTTATTAAATAACGTTGAGCCTCCTGGGGCCTATATGCCGCTACCCCAGGGTTTACACTGAGGAGGGAATTAGGCTGGATAATGTTGCCAATAACTTAAAGTTGGTAGTGTTTTGGGATTGTGCAAATTAATCATCTGATACAGTAACAGATTATAGGTTAATGACCGTATGCTTTGAATGGGGGTGCAAAGTGTGTGTGTGCGCAGCCTCAAATTAAATGCATTTTGTGATCAGTTTATTCAGATGTTGCACACTCTCTAGTATCAGTGCTGTACACTTTGGAACATGCGCACACGAGGCCTGCGTGTCCACCTGACCTCTCTCACACTCATCCTCGTAATTACGGTGAGCGGACAGGAAGGTGTCAGCGGGGTGAGACAGGGGCTGTATTTTTGCCTGCTTCAGGTCGGTGATTACACCGGTGCTGATGTCGACAGCTGGTCAGCTCTTGAGAAAACACTCCTCATCCAGTATTTCATTATCTGCTCTTATTTGTCACAGTTTTTCCCCCTCCAGAGAAAATGAAATGTTGCCTCCTGATGGTTCGTTCTGGTGTGTGTGTGTGTGTGTGTGTGTGTGTGCCACGGGACCAGCAGGGCTCATGGACCACCTTCATCATCTCACCATTTATAGTGTTTACTCACCTTTTATTTTTGCCCCTCATAGGAAAAAAACATGACATTTGTAATATGTAAGTAGCCGATGGCACAAAAAGCCAAACGTGCTGCTTTTACGCATGAGCACAGAGAGATTGGCAGATAATTAAACGCTGTGAGGAGCTAAAGAAATAACTCTAAGTGGATTAAACTATTGATATACTATTATTAATTTCAGTCACAAGCAGGTGCAAAATCTCAGGAGTGCAGCACCTGTGATGCTGCGTGTGTCAGACCCCTTCCTTTAAATTTTTCATGCGTGTATATGTAGCCTTTACTGTACATCCCCGCTGCTTCCGTGACTGAATGTATGCTCCCGGTCGACCGCATGTGTCTGCCTCCCCAGATTCAAAGCAACGCGTGTGTCTGTGTGTGTGTGTGTGTGTGTGTGTGTGTGCATGTGTGTATGTGTGTGTGTGTGTGTGTGTGTGTGTGTAGTAGATGGCTAAATTGGTGCAGAGCTTAGAGCCAGTTCACTAGGCCACGAGAGGACAGCTATTGCGTGATGATGTAACACGCAATGAGAGACAGACAGGCACACGGACACACCGAAGAGAGGGATAGAGAGCAGTTGGGAAGGAGGTCAGTGTAGTGGAGTTGTTTACAAATAGATGAGCCTAAATATGGGAAATAATAACTCATGCAGTAATTAATAAAAAGTCATGTAGTCGTGCGTAATGGCTGTACTATCACAATAAGACGGCCAACGATGGCCAACAGTGGATTGTATTTTATGGTATTTTTATGGTATCAGTCTACATAATAATATTTGCTTATCCCATCATACACCAGTAGTGTGTATTACTTATTATATTAAGCAGTGAATATCATGACCCTTTTTATGGTCGTCTCTCTGTGTGTTCACGGCCCTGTGATATTCTGTGAGGACATCATTAACTCAACTTAGACTTCATCAGTCTTTTTTACCTGTTTATTGTCTCTGCGTAATTGCTTTATTTTGTCAATCACTGGTTGCTATTACAGACTAGTCGGACGTTGTTAGTGTTAATATCTAGGCTATATGCATGTATCCAGGCGTATCCTGGGCTTTAAATAATTTACAAACTTCATTTGCAGACACTGCCTTCATACCAGGCAAACACGTTTCATGGAGAAATGGACGCGTTTTTAAATAGTCAAACTCTCTTCTTTATGCCTCTCAGGTCTTTAGGCCTGTATGTTATTGGGCTATATGTGAACGTGGTAAATTTGGACCAGTTAAATCAATAATGTAGCTCTATCTCCAGAGGCTTCCTTAAAGTAAGGTTCAACAAGACGCAAAAGATAAAAATATGTGCGAGCATCTATCTATCTATCTATCTATCTATCTATCTATCTATCTATCTATCTATCTATCTACTACATAACACAGAGCCGTTTCACCATCGAGGTTCTCAGAGTTTCGTTCAGCCTATACGTAATTATTTATGAATTAAACAAAACTATGTCTAATATATTATTATTATTATTATTATTATATAATATACTATATTTTTAGATATAGAAAAATACACAGTTAAACAAAGTGATAAAACTCAAGAACGTAGAAAGTTTAAAATGCAGCAGGCCAGATTTAAATGTATTTTGATTGGATTGGATTTAGTTGAATTTACCAGGAAGAAAAAACACTATTATGAATTGAAGATTGAAATGTTTGTTATGATCGAGTATTAACACCAGTAGTATATTAGGTAGGTAGTCCTGCAGTTAACAACAACAACTAAAAAGGCTCTTTTCATGAAATGTCATGGATCATGTGGGCATCAGCCTCCTTGAGCATGACTGAAGCCCAGTTAGCAGTTTATCCTGCTGGGTCACAGGTCATGAGGAGAGGGGATAAAGCACAACACTCTGCCCATAAAAGACACTGGGCTTTGGGTAAATGTGTTGGGACATTCAGGGCTGTGAGAATAATCTATATTTCAAAGGAAGTCGTAAAGACTTTGGCTACTTTAGTTTTAAACTCGGGGCCAGTAAACAGGTCATTTGGGCCACCTTTGGACATCTACTGAATAAATACGTCTCATGCTGACCTCATCAGCTTTGCATCACTTGACAAAGCAGCTCAAGTGTGTTGTAAAGACAGAAAACTGGCAACAAGTACTGGGAATAAGTTTCATAGTTATACTGGTTGGACTTGGTTTCAAACTATTAAAAATAATATGTGGAAAATAAGATTTATAAATGTTTCCTGGCTTAAGATCTGTTCAACTATGGATAAAACAGACAAATAATGCACAAATATTTACTAAAAATGACAAAAATAAATATATTTTGTCTGTTTTACTATATATGTTAATATCCATCAGCCTGTTGTTTTGATTAGCATCAACACAGCATGGGTGCTTCAACTCATTTAAGACCTCATGTGGTAAAATGTAATTTTGCGATATAAAAACATAGAAGAACCACACTTTTATAGCCCTTGACTAATAAATAATAAATGCAAGGTGACCTGTGCAATCATTGAAGCCGAAACAGTTTACGAAACAGTGTAACAGTAAAAATGTTATGTTTCTGGCCTCATAATGCCTCCATAAAATGTTCAGTTATTTATAACCCCAGGTGCATGAAATGAAACCACAAGTCCTCGGTGAGGTCTTTTTTATTGTCCTCTATAATAATAAATGGAAATAATAACAATCACTATGAACATCATAATAATATTTATTTATAGCACAGCTCATACAAACTAATTTTATATGTTTTTACCTCATAAAAAATGAAAAGTAAATATTCACTTTTTTCTTTTTTTACTTGTAAAACTTTTAAAATTCAAACACCAATAAAAACCCAAATGAATAAATAAGAAATGAACAATAAGTTAAATGAAAGATACATGAAAAATGCATGAAAAACACATTAGAAATAATGAGTTTCTGTGCATCTGTACACATCAACACAAGTTTTAAATATATTTTATATGTTTTTAAGTCACATAGTTACTTAGAATATGTCCTAATGGTCAGGAATGTATTTTTAACCCTTCATCCTTAAAGACAAAAAAAAAAAATAATAATAATTTGTTTTATGTCAGTCTTAAGCAACTGTTAGTTATTTAACTTATTACAGGGATAGTACATCTTGATCAACAACACTGTAAATGTGCCAATGTTAGCCAGAATTTCAACTGTTGTATCAGTTTATTTAAATTAGAAGCAGCAATAATGTGTCTCAGTCTGAGAACATGTGCTGATGTGAAATGTATAGAAACCAGATGATACATCTAAAAAAAAAAAAAGGAGAGAGAGAGCAATTGGAAAAGTACAAGAAATGATTTTTTTTTTATTTAAAAAAGGAGTAAAAAGAGTAAATACCTCCCAGGGAGGTGCAGAATCTCTCCATCTGCTATTCAGTGTATGGAACAGTCGCTACACTTATCCCCTCTCTCTAAAAGGAGCTCCGCTTTCCACCCCATTAAAAAGTTTGGGAACTAATGCCACCCCTGAATACTACCCTAATTAGAGGCTGCTCAGAATTGCAAGGACCTGCTACACAAGAGTGGCTTTGGGATAGATTCTGCTTTTCCCCCTTTGTGTTGCCATCATTTTGCTCTTTCTTTTTCTGACCCATTACATCTTCTTTCTTTCTTTCTTTCTTTCTTTCTTTCTTTCTTTCTTTCTTTCTTTCTTTCTTTCTTTCTTTCTTTGTGTCCTCTCATCAGAGCTTACTAACAAAAACTGGGAACAAAGCTTTCCTCGTTTTTTAGCACTTTTCATCCACCCCTACAGAGACAGAGCGATGGTGAAAGTGGAGTGCCTATAGCATCTAGCAGTGATGAGTACACATGATGAGACTTACAGTTACAGTAACAGCTGTACAGATGCGTGAAGTGCTGTTTGACAGAGGAATTAAAGACTCTGGCTCCAGGCCACCACGCTCCAGACAGGCCAGGGAGAAACACTGAGCTTTCACCACTTCATGAAGTGCAAGCTTACGCGTCCTTGCACATAATTTATTTAGCTGAAGACTTTCTGGGGTGTTTTTATTTGTTCTACATCTTGCCTGTCTCACCTCAGTGTGAACCCGCAGATCCGGGATCTGCTGCAGAATTATGTTGCTGCCTCTCACTGCATTTTTCACTTTTTTAGCCTTGCACGTGTTTGCTTTGGCATGCTATCCGCTCATACAAACAACTGGGGCCCGTAGCTTATCCATCACGCTTGTGCAGAATGTGATGATAAAATAACAGGCGGCTTGAAACAAACCATTTGTTACAGCAGAATTTATTATTCTGTCCACTTGAAACAAAGTACAGAGGTTACCTAGACATCTCCTACTTAGGTTACAACAATAAATAGAACAAAAAAAAATTGGCTGCACACAACCACAGCATCTAAGCTAGTCGGAAAGTCCCAAATCCTGGTTACACCGAAGACTTCTGAGTCCAGCAGCTGTGTGATGTCACCACAACATCCGCTGACCGTTTGCATCCTACACACCATTAAGCATCATCGCATTACCGTTCAGAGGGGTCTGCCAAAGAAGCACTGCTTGTGACTACCAGCTTCAGGCTTGATTAGTTACATGCAACAACGCCTTTCGGTCATAAACACTTCATCGAGGCCCAGCAGCCCCTTCATCATCATGACACCCACAGGTAATCCACACCAACGGCTGCAGCTGACACAAGGCAGAACCCAAACATTTCCTCTGACCCGCTTCTAAACACAGACTGCCAGCAATCTATACAGCAAACACAGAGCGCTGCACTCACGGTAAATATACCAGTAAACCAGATAGATGAGATGCTCTTGCCTGTGTGTAGCCATATGTAGAGGATGTCAATGTGTCTGTGTGTGGACGGGTGGAGGGGTGAGATGGAGGGTACTTCAAACTCTGGCTTCCTCAGGCAGCTTCCAAGTTTGAAATTTCAGTCTCCATCCTCTGCGTTATGTCATCGATTTCTCAATGGCGATGGCCTTGTCACTCAAAGGGAGAAGGAAAAAAAAAGAAAACACCAACACTGGAAGCCACCCATGTAGGCCCATTCACTCCTCACTTTTCCTTCCCTAAATATCCTTCCCCTCTCCTCCCCCGAACATTCCCTTCTGTTTGTATATTTCTTTCCCTCCATCCTCCTTTTTCTCCAGCTCTCTGCCTCATTGACTCGACCACAAAGTGTCTATGGCAGATGACTCGGATCTCTGAGAGGAACGGGGAGACGCTGGAGCTGAGCATTTAAGTGGTCGGATCGAGCCACCCCACCTCTTTCTGTGTGTCGATGTGTCTTCTCGGGGCTTTTCTGTCTCGATATTTGACATACGTTCTTCTTCTCACACAGCAACAGATCGGCCCACAATTAGATCCAGAGATTTTAGATTTTCAACTCTTGCATATAGCCTTTGCCAAAATGTGAGCCACATAAAAGACATAACCATGACCCTCTGCAACATATTAAGGATCTGAGCTTTGATTTCCCGATCACACACTGCATGGTTATGTATGACATTGTCGAGGTGAGGAAAATCCCTTAGAAAGACACGTTCTTAAATTGTCAACTGCCCTCTGAGTCATGACTTGGTAATGCTTGGAAAATGAACAACGGAAATACACTATATGTGAGTATTTGAGTGTTCATTTCCCCACATCTACTGTATGTGTGCACTGTGGCTTGCAGTCAATCTTACGTCTCATCTTAGAGGCACTTTCTGGGAGATTGACACAAGTTTTCTTCCACCATACCCTCCATTCCCCTCTTTTTGCTCCACAGGTTTGATAAAATAACAAAAGAAAACACACACCTAGTGTGCAACAACAATGTTGACTCTCTCAAAGGGAGGAAAGAAACTGTAAAAACACTGTATATCCTAGCGAGGTCCTGCTGAAAGCCTCCTTTTGTCTGGAGTGCCAGTGGTAAAACTCACTATAGAAAACATCTAACTGGCAAGATCTCACCCAAGTTTGAAAAAAGATGCTGTTCTATTTGATACTTCCTCCCAAGGCAGTAGGCACTTCCTGTTCCCCGTCACAACATTTTCAGGGGCCTCTATCAAAGTATAACTTCGGCACAGGGGGTGTCCAACGGCCCCTGTGCTTCAGGGTGGCCAAGCCCGCCAATTCTGAGCGGATCTCTGTTGGATACGTGAAGTGGCTCCACTTGCAGGTAACTGGATACATATTCAGAGCACAGCAGGGTGCAGCAGACCTGCTGAAATGTAGCCTAACTCCAGTGTTAGCACAGGCTAAATTTACAGACTGAATTTTAATGTAACTCTCCCGCGAACATAAGCTAAATATACCCGATCACAACCAAAAAGCTGCACTCCTACTCAACTCACACAAATTGCAACAGTTCACAGAGTGGTAAAGAGGTCCATCTTGTGTGTTTACTGAAGTTCTATAATCTGAACTCACTTCATGTATCCCAGCTGAATCTGCAATCACTCTGGTTAGAGGAGGGGTTCACATGTTTTATCTCCAATGCTCAGAGTGGCTCACTTATGCTTCCATTTTGCCCTCTCGTACACGGCAGAGCTGGAAAAGTGGCTTTTACACACCCACATACCCTCAGTGCACACACACTCTTAAACGTGAACACCAAGACTAATTACCACCATCCAATAGTGGTAATTCAGCGTGATCATTATGCAAGCGGAGTTCTCCAAACAGCAAAATACCTGTTTTACCAGGAATCAGTGCTGTTACTCTGACTCTATGGTTATGACTATGGTTAAAGCAGCAGCCAAGTATATAATTTTTTTGATTTCATTTCATATTTACAGTTGACATTACAGGTTAATCAATTCTGTGAACAATTTAGGAGTTTTGACAACCGGAGGAGGAAAACGCAGGTATTTTTTAGACTGTATCTTTCATTTGCATAGTTTCTTGTAATATGTACTGTGTATTACCTCATGAAATTCGTCAAATATCCAAAAACCATTCATCTTTATGTGAATTATGTGTTTTCCATATGAGATGTTATGTGAAAATCACATGTGATGTCTTAGATTTCCCACCGAAATGGTTTCTCACGTGTTTTTTTCTCATAGTTCTCCTCCCGGAATTGCAGTGCAGAGGTTTCGAAAAAGCATTTAGACTAAAATATCAAATTAAATAAATTATTATAATTGAAGCAAAATTTGAAAATAATCAGAAAATCTGTCGGTGGCTAGTCAGAAATTTCTTTGTGGGTGGGTTGACGCTGGGATGAATTTGGATTTGTGACTTTTATTTCTAAAAACATGACCACGACCCTCAACTCCGATCAACTCCTATCTTTTTTTCTGTAATACGACAAAGCTGCTGGTGTACATAAGTGAAATGAAAGATAATGAATGAGGTCAGCTCTGGCGTTTTATATGCAGTGTTTGGTCAGGTGTTTCCTGTGCACCTCTTTATTGTATTTTCTTTGTTTCTTTGCAATTAAACAACCAAACAACAACAAAACAAAAAAAGCCAAATGAATGACAACAGCTTGAACGATAAATATATATAGCATTTAAAACATTGTGACATGTTCTCATCTTCCTCTAACAATATTTTTATGCTGACCATAGTGCTTTGCTAATTGTGGTCTGCTGTATGTGAAGCCTAAGATAACAATATCTAAATTTGTTTAAAGTCTGTATTTGTTTCTTTAGCCGTGGAAGTGTCTCAAACGATGCCCTGGATGGTCTTCAGTGGCTGTTTATTCTTTACTGATTCATGTACAGCACTGCGTCCCGTGCAGCCAACTCAAACATGACAGAATAATACATTTGGAAACTTTCAACAAAACTGGATTACAGAGTGAGCTCTTGTTTTAAAAGCAAAGATATTAGGTGCCAGATAAACATAGTTGAGAATTCTGACAATAAGTGAGACCGCTTAAAGGAAAATTGCCTCCTGAAAGTCATCAAAAGGAACCCACCATGTGTTCATTAATGAGAGATGCTGCTTTGCTGTGAGTTGTAAGGAATGAGACGTTTAACTAAACTCACAAAACAAACCTAACAACAAACCCATAAGCCAAATGAACGGCGTGCAGCAGACAGGATGCAGACAGTAGCAGCAACTCCAACAGCTGTGACTTCTCTGCCCTGCCTGTGCGGCTCGTTGTTTTTACAGTAGCTTAATTGATTCACTGGTCGCACTGGTCTCCTCTTCTTGATCTCTCCATCCTCTCCCGTCACTCTGCACTCAGGTGGAACGGGGCGGTAAGGGGTCCAGGACGTTGGTCTCAGTCCAGCATGAGCACATATGCTGCACAGATCACTGTGTTTCCATTTCTCTGCCCGTCATCATGAGGGGATAGGGTTACCATGTGCCGATGAGGGAAGGGGGTGAAACGCAGTGCTGGTTGGATGGTGCTAGGATGTCACAGAGCGAACACATAAATCTGTGCATCTGACTGCTGGTCATTTGTTAGCTGTGGAACTTTTCCTCCCCAATGTACTTCATACTTCAACCCTCCTCCTGCTTTTGCAACTGTTGAATAGCCTAGAGCTGTTTTAGGAGGAATTTTACAATCTTTTCTTTTTCCCCAGAGTCAGGCACATTAATCAATACCATTTCTATGTTTCTTCATGCATTTTAACAGTAAAGTATAATAAAAGTTTATATTAGCTTAGTTTATGATATCCAGTAATGGAAGAAGTACTCAGATCCTTTACTTATAAGTAAAAACGGCAATACCATAGTGTAAAAATACTCGGTTACAAGACAAGTCCTGCATTAAAATGTTACTTAAATAAATGTAGAAAAGCGTTGGCATTAAAAAATGTACCCAGTAAGTAATATTACTCATAATGTAGACTGGCCCATATCAGAATCATATATATGATGTGATGCATTATGTGTAAGCATCACTGTTGCAGCTGGTGCTGCAACTGATTACTGATTACTGCCAAGTAAATAACTAAAGTTATCAAATAAGCACAATAGAGTAAAAAGTACAAGATTTCCCATTGACATGCAGTACTCAAGCAAAAACTTGAGTAAATGTACTGTGGATATCTATGGGAGTAAGAGGCAGTTCTATTAATAAGGAAATGCACCATTAAACATCTAAAAATGTAATGACATAACTAAACTTCATGCACAGAAAAGGCCCAATTAGCACACACAGCATTTCTCTTTTTGCCTGTAGTAGATTAAAAATCAATTTGTTGTGACTTGTAATATACTTCATTTCCAAAAGGAACCACTGTTTTATTGGTTGATTGGTCGATGCCAAAAGTTGTAGCCAATTTACTTTCTTGCCAGGAGTTACACGAGGAGATTGATACTCTCATGTCTGTACGATAAATATGTAGCTGGAGCCAGCAGGCGGTTAGCTTAGCTTACCCCCCGTTTGTGGCTGTCATGTATTATTATCACGTTTGAGTTGCAATACTAAACATCCAATAGCATGAAAATTAAGTAGCTGGCGATATTTTATAACAACACTTACCTTTGTTTTAGAGGTGTCTCCAGAATCTTCAAAGATCCTTCGGGACCATCGGGTTGACAAATATTCTGTTTTCCAAAAAAAAAAAAAAAAAAAAGTGTAGGTATAATGTTTCTTTAGTCACGTCTGTATTTCCTAACCTTGGTAGCCAGAAAAGACTTTGGTCATTTTGTAAAATTTGGGAAAAGGCTTTACGATTTTTAACCATGCAGTGGACAAAGGTTAGAATGGTTTGTTTTTAAGGTTTCTAGAAATACCTTCAGAACATCTTAAATTATTACAAGACCTTCTGGGTTTTTGAAAGATCATTGGTTTTGGGTTATCGAATGCTTAGTTCTATGACAGGAAGCAAGGGGAAACCGCTAACTTTGTCCAAAGCACCTCTAAAGCTTACTAATTAACACAATAGCTCAATATTTTGGTATCAGTCTTCTTTTCTAACTCTCAGCAAGAAAGCGTACTTCCCAAAAATGTCGAAATATTGCTTCCTGTTAGTATCATCATTTTGAAGGAATCAAGTAGCGGACAAACTTGACCAACTATTCCATCCGTGCAAAACCAGGAAGACAGATTTGTCCTATATAAAGAGAACCATTTGACCATGGCCTTTGAGAAAGACGATCAAGGAAGTATCCAAATGTTGTTTCGAAAGAATTCAGTTTGCTTTCTTTCACTAAGGATATACCTATAAAAGTACTTTCCACTGTTGTTACCTGATTTCCAGTTCAGAGTACCTCAAGCTGACAGTTAAACAGCCTGACAGATTCATACTATCTCGTTAATACTTAATGACTTTCCCAGTCTAAACAAATAATCAGTCTCTCAGTAGCAGAGCAGTGGGATTCATGGGGCTATCAATTCACTCTTTAGGGGTGTAGAAGGGAGGGATGGAGGGAACAAGGGCTGATGTAGTGGAGGAGTGGAGACGGGGTTTACCAAAGAATTTATCCTCCTTGTCTTTGGCTGCCACGAGGGCGGTCAGTGTGGTGACCTCTCCCCGGTAGGAGGGGTCCACTGGTGACCCCTGTATTCCCCTGCATCCCCTTCCAGCCCCGGCTCAATGCAGGCCATTCATGAGTGTGTGTTTATCCTAGTGATGCTCCGCAGGGACGGCCTGCTATCCACTGCCATTTTATGGAGCCTGAGGGGCAGAAGGAGAGAGAAAGGGAGAGCAATGGAAGCGTTTAACTACTTTACTCACACTTACTCACAATAACATTTCTATTCACCTCTTTACTACTTGTTTGTTTTTCTTCTCATTACTCTAAAATGGCGTTATAATGCACTTGATTTCTGATATTCTTTCTTTCAACAAGACACCTTTTGGCTGCATAAATGTAGAAGGATTGATATGCACTGAAGAATAACACAAACTTTCACTCTCTCACACTGCCTTAGACAAACATACAGTTGAGGCGCACCCACCGAGAGTGAAGGGGAGAGAGTGAAAGAAGTGTTGAAATATGTCTTACGGCGCTTAACCAAGTGAACCTTGAAGTTATTTAGCTTCCTTCGAACCAAGCATCTGGATCCCCCCAAACCCAACTCCTGCGATCTCCCCCTCGCCAACACCGGCCTCCAGGGACCTGCCGTAGGACAGGGCGCGGAGGAGGAGGAGATGCGTACATGCTTTGTTTTTACAGCTGAGGTCATTAAAGTTGTACGTGCAGGATTAGACAAAAAGCAGAACGAGCTTGGTGATGGCCTTTTTAGATGGATCCATAGGAAAGAATTTGCAAACTCATGACATGTCCTGCAAGTGCACAAGCGGTCTGCAGCATGTTGTGAGTAATCTACAGCATGTGTGTGATTGCTTGCATACATTTAGCAAGCTTTGTCCCATCTCTGTTCAAAGGAAGTGTGCTGTGTGGATGGGAGTGTGACTGAGAGCTTGTGGCATACAGACCGACCACCCACACTTTCTAACACTTTCATCACAATGAATGTCTCTTACATCAGCTGTGATATACACCAGTGCAGGTGATTTAATGTTTAGCTAATCCTGGAGTACTACCAGCACCATCACTTGACATGTTTTCCAGTTCATCATGTTTCGCAGACTCTCTCTGACCTTCTTTATTTAGCCTGTTTGTGTGTTTTGGCAGAATTTAAGCTTAAGCCATCCACCTTTGTAGACATGCACCGTCAGACTGACTGATCAGAATTTATTATCTAAGGATATACCCCCTGTTATAGATCATCCTGTTTTCATGGGTGTTGTAAGCACACTGCAAGACATTTGGTATCGTCTTTTAAAGGTTCCCATTGTGTCATATTAAAGGGGAAGTGCGCTGAGACAAAGTCTGATAACAGGTCTTGAGCAATATAATAAAGAAACAAGTTGTATAAAGCTTTTGGGAGCTCCAGAGGGAGGTGCGCAAAGTCTGATGAAGTGTTCATCTCATCTCTGGTTTAGGCTAGCAGCTAAAGGCTACATTAGCCACTACCAGAGGTTGCGTTCTTGCTGTTCATCATTTTGACAGACAGGGTCCTAAATATTCTGTCATGATCTATTATTATCCATCATTTTAATTTTCATTTCTTAATGATAATAAGACATATTTTCCGGCTGAGCTATTAAGGAAAAGAAAACGGTGGTAAGTTGTCTCATTAATATCACAGGAAATCATTGGGTAAGACCACAAGCCAACAGCTGCAAAGTTTCCCCCACCCAAGTCAAACTTTCAATATTTGGTAAAGTATCTGAAAAAAAAAAAAAAAAGAAAACAGAGGAAATGAAAATGAACTAGTTGATTTGAATCTGTGTGAAATCAACTTTGAGCCTTGTAACATGCCGCTGGCTGCTAAACATTCTCAGTATTCTTTGCTTGTCATTCATCCTCCACCATATCAATCCATCTTTGTTCACCTCGTTTATCACCTTTACCATTGCCTTTATTGTCTGTAGTAACTTCCGACACTCAGCTGCTCATATTTTGCAATACGCTATGTAGTGATATAACCTCCCAATGTGATGGCTAAACCCAGCAGACAACGAGGACATGCATGTATATTCATCACTAGACAATAGCTAATTAATATGTCACCAACTTGACAGGGGGGTGTACTACAGGTGGTCTACATGTGGTTATTGACAGCGTTGCATGTGAATTACTTGACATTACTCTAGATCGCCCTCAGCGTTATATGTCAAGATGACCTTCAGTCAATGATGGAAAATATTCAGTTCCCAAGCGACTACAGCACACCTTATTCTGAATCATGATAAAAGTGCTCATGGTTCAAATACTCTGGACTAAAAATGAGAGAAATAGCAGTAAAAGTCATTAATGAGAGTAAATAAATAAGGTAAAAATTCAGGTGAAAGGACAGACTCTTAAATAAGGTAAATGCCTATTTTGCACCTTCACACTTCAGTTTTGAGTCAATAATTGTCCCATGATAGAAGATTGCACACATTCCACTGCCTGGCCCTTGATGGATATGACTTCATGTGTTGGGAATGTCTTGAAAAATCAATTATCATGTCTTTGGTTTTAGATATGTTTAATTGAAGATAGGCCTCCTCACACCATTTGATTAAACTCGTCGATGACCCAGACATGGCTGATGTCGTTGCCCTGGAGTCGACAAACTGAGACACAGATTTCAGGCTCCAATGTCCCGACAGGTAATAAACCAGAAAAAAAAAAAAATCTGGGACCAGACAAGATCACTGCCGTCTAACGCACCACACACACACACACACACACACACACACACACACAGAGTAAACACAAACTAATTGAAACATTTGTACTTCAGCTGAAAAACTCTAAATAGCTTGAAGTTGCTGGTTTGTCATTTCCAGTTAAGCTCATGCCAGTTATTGGCTGTAAACCTGTGGGTCCATTACAGAGCGTTATTGTGTTGAAGAGACATATTGTTTTGTTGGGTTCATCTCTGTTGGAGGTTGTTTGTCCTGGGTGTGTGTGTGTGTGCTGCAGATCATTGTTCCTTATGAACAGAATACATCTAACAAACACCAAAACAGCCTGCTTAGATTATTCAGTCTGCTCTCATTACACTGGCTCCCACTTGGCATTAAAATCAATTTCTAAATTATTTTAATTACTATTACTCAGCAAAGTCCCAGAGTACATTTTGTCTGTGGTCACCTGACTAAGGTCTCCTAATTGTCTCACCAACTAAACTTAAATTCAAAGGAGACTTTAAACTGCTTCTGCCATGGTGACCGTTAAATAACGTAGTTATACAAAGAAGTTGTATTGTAAAGCATTCATCTCAGTGCACAGATACTGTACTGCAACTTTATCAAATTTCAATTTTAATTAATCACTTTTAGTGATTTTAAATGTGTATTTTTATGATAAACTGAAGAATTAAGTGTTCCTTTATGGGCTAATACTTAAATAAGGTTTTGAATGCTTCCTCCATCACAGATCAATATTATGATAATTTCCCAGTAGTAGTAGTAGTAGTATTTGTTGTTGATGTTGTAGGCGTGTTGCCATGTTGTTACTGCCACATTAAAAAAAAATCTTCTTCCAAATTTACCACCCAGCAGGAGGTCAGCTCTGTGGGAGACATCATGTCACACGACTGATGAGTCACAATCTTCCTCACAGATGAGGCAAAACTACCACTGAGAGGATACAGTATGAGGTGACGTACAAACTACCATTATTTGTCTATTAAGTAAACATATACAGTTGTTTCCTCGCGTAACAACCAACATTAGCTCTTAAAAAGCAGTGAAGGACTGTGTGCAAAGAGTCTGCTTCATATAAGGTACTGTGGTTAAAATGATGCCCAAGGACGTTTGTTTTAAAAGACCCGTAAGTGAAGCTGTTGGACGAAGTCGAACCACAAGCAAAGCAAAGGAACCTGTACTTTAAAGATGTTAAAACCCAGATGAGAAAACATCATACGCAGCTATCATAACTAGCATAAAGTTTGGAATGTTTCAACTTCTCACAACAATTTGAGGACAGCGATGATTTTGTTTTTCCTCCTCTTTGGTGTTTTCTACTCGCTGCCGACCTCACAACATCCACTCTATGCAACACCACAACCATTTTGCAGGATCACATAATTAGAAGGCGAGCGGCCGTGATTGTAAAAACAATGTAACAGATCTGATATTTTAGGTACCTATCTGAACAAACTCATAAGGCGCTATGTATGTATGTCTTTGTTGCACACAAGCATTTATGCGTACTTTACAGCCCTGCTATCTTTAGTTCCTTGGGAATATCACAAGAATGCCGAAACTGGCCACTTCCATAAAACTCCTGCTATAGTCCTCCCACTTTGAGGTTTTTGGCTTTAATGTGCTCTGACATACTTCAGTAAATATAATTTGCTTTATTTTTTATGATTATTTCTATACCAAGCCACGCTCTTCAAAGGTTTTAAATCTTTTTTGCGAACCCTTCTTTCTCAGTTGTTGAGTTCATTGCCAGGGAGCCATGACCTCATGCTGTAATTTTAGTCTAATTCCATTTGGAGGGGGGGAAACTCGACTGAGCAGGCCCTTGATTCAAGACCAGAAAGGTTAAGAAACTACCACTGGCTAATAGCAGAGGTAGGGATGCTTAAGAAAATAAAGATCACTTTTTGACCTTCTTTACTTCCTCTTTCAATTGCGGCTCTCAATCATTTTTCCCTCTAAAGGGCCAGCTGCACATGTTTTCATTTATGAGACATTATATTGAGGTAGATTCTGCTGATGTCCAGTTGCTGTAAAGTGAATTTTGCACATTTTTTGGCCCATCCGTACGATGTGCATCTTAAAGGAATAGTTTCACATTTTCGGCAATATGCTTATTTGCATGTCTGTACACAAAATATGAAGCTGCAACCAGCAGCTGCTGAGTTTTAGCGTCAGTGCTACAGAGTATATGCAGGTATATGGGGTGTACCTGCTTATTTCAGTCAGCATTTGTTATACCCTCTTCTAAATCTCCTCTGATATGCATCATTCAGTAGTGTTCTGCTATGTCCAATTTACATTGGTGGAGTGGATGAAGTAAGAAATAAGGAATACTTCACTACATGTGTGTACTTATGTAGTTGTCTCACCCATCTGCAGGCCAGTATTGATTGCAAAATCTGCACCTCTTATGTGACTAATGTTGCCTTCATAATGATCCTTACTCCCTGAAGTCAAGCAGCAGAAGTTAAGTGATAATGTGTAAATACTGCAGACACACTTTTGGGTGAGTTAATATGCAAAAGCATAACACAGGGCATTTATCCATTTCTGGATGGGCTGCTTTAAAAAAACAAATCTGAGGGATGAATTAAGAATATACCCACTTCTCCAGGCACCACTACAACACTGCTGTAGCAGGAATACTGGAAACAGCTAGCCTGGCTCTGTCCAAAGATAACAAAATCTGCCTTCCAGAAACTGATTACCATGTTATATCTCATTTGTTTATTTCACACAAAAAGCAAAGTAAAGGCCAATATGCCATTTTATGAGGGGTTATGTGCTGGACTATTTCTTGGCTCTCAGAATTTGCTAGCCAACCAGTGGAGACTCCAGGAAGTTACAGGTCCCAGCCAAGAAATAGTCTGCTACATAACCTCCTGTAAATGACAAGTTTTCACCCATTGTTTTTTCTAGATACAAACATGAACATATCAATCTCATCTAGCGCCTGGCAAGAAATTTAATAGCCTTATTACTCAAAATGTCGACTGACTATTAGTTTAAGATCGATGACTTTTCGCCAACTTGGCAACCAAAAAAAAACAGTGGCTCCATTTGGAAATCAAATATATCATAATATGAAACAAATTGATTCATAACTTGTTTCAGAGAAACCCCCATTTCCAGACAGATCTCACACACAGAAATATGTATTTTCATTCATTCGATTTGGCTGTTTGCCAGTGCTAATTGGACCTTTTTTATTTCCTCTGTACATGAAATTTAGTTAGCAGCCATTACATTTTGAGTTTAATGATGCATTTTCTTACTTAATGAGAACTTCCTCTTGATCTCATAGATATCCACAAACAAAGCTAATCTAAACCTTTACAGTAAACTCCATGTAGAGACATAAAAATGGAATTTGCCTGACTCTTGGTAAGAAGACAATGTGAGATTCCCCCTAAAACTGACCGAGGCTATTCAATTGTTGCAAAAATAGGAGGAGGGTTAGAGAAAAATTGCCCAAAATGTCTTTTTCTTTAACAAAATGAGCAGATAAATAACACTGACCTACAAAAATAGTGAAACCTAGTGGGGATTAAAAGTGCTCCCCAGGGTGGATGAAGCAAAAAACAACAACCCGAGAGCACTTTTAGGTGTGTTTTTCTTGCTTCAGAGGTCACAGGACTGTAAGCCGCTTGCATCAAAGAGGAGGTCTCAAACCATCTTGGCACAGGAGAGAGGGAGGGCGGTCTCACCAGAGCTGTGAGGTGTATGGGTTAAAGTCTGGGTGTCAGTCTGCTGTAACTGACTCGGTGGTAATGAACTCGCTGCTTGGGCAAAGTGCCAGTGAGCACAGAGCCACCAGCAAATCATCCACTCCTAAACTGTCGTCAGAATGGGCCAAAAAAGACACATTTCCTTATTCTGTCCAATATTTCATCTTCCTGTTGTTCATGTCTGCAGGAATCTGTTGACTATATTGTTGGACATCCACTACTCCCCTCTGAGCGTTGTTGTTGCCCTGGTGTGAAACTCCCCCAGGGTTGGATTGAGGACTCACGAGTCATCGCTCCCCCCTTTCCTCCCACTCCAAGACAGCCAGGTCTTCTAACCTCCCCTTAGCCCCAAAATCACATCCTTAATCCCATAATGTGTCTGCTTGTCTATTTCCATCTCAAAGACTCACACACACATATATCCGTGCATGACACAGCCCTCCTCCCACTGCTTTTGAGACAGCGGGTCCTCCTCTCCCAAATCCATTCATCCCAATCCTTTGTCACTGCTATTTCTCATGCTGTCCCCTCATCCAACACATCAGGTGATATTTCAGAATTTTTATCATGATGTAAATAATGGAAAGTACCTTCAAGCCCTGTTTTACAAGATATGAAAGACAAAACGGTACGGCTAATGCTAAGCTGCCAAGATGGTGGTGTAAAAACATATGTGGCTGCTGTGGAGGAGGAATATTGCAGCTGAGGTGCTGTTTGTGTGTGTGTACAGTATGTTTATTTGTCTGTGTGGTCAAACAGGGAGTCCTATATGAGCCATCTCGTGCGTACACCACTCGGGACACTAAAGCCACACGCAGCGTTTGTGAGAGATTATTGGAGCGAAAGATATCGAGTCTGCCGCTCTGGGAGGAGGTTCCTCGAAAGATTGAACCAATGAATGTAGATGGAGCCAGTATGTGTATGTGCACCATAGGGTTGAAGTGTGTGTGTGTATGCATGTGTGCGTTTATATAGGGAAGGGGAAGGGGGAGGGGCTCTAGTAATAGTATTACTGGCGTATATAACAGTAACAACACACATGTTTCCATTGTGACAATATTATGGCAGTGATAGATTCAGTGCCATTATACTACATAAACATACACTTGATGCGCTAATAAATCATTGAAGAGCAGAGCAGCGCCTGCTCAGCTTCATCCTTGGAAACCACAAGCGTGCAGAATCTTAGTTTCATCACTTGGTTCTTAACTTTTTAAAACATTCAAGATTCAATTTTGGCACAAAAATAATGTCACTGCGTATTACATGAATGAATATAGGCCTACAAACATGAACTGAATGAATCATGTCATGAGATTAACAGTAAAAAATATACCGAGGTCATGTGTCTTAATCCCCTAAAAAATAAAATATGAAAGTCTTATTTTTCTTTAGTTAACTTTTTAGTTTAGTTAGTTGAGTTAACTTTTCACTTTTCAGCATGGGCTTTATACATTTTATTTAAACACGAAGGTCTAAATGAATACAATTTTGGTAAAGAAATATTTACCCATAGTTATAAATTTTTCACTCACCACAAATTAGTGAAATTTAAAGACGCCCCCTTCCACTCCAAAATGTGGTTTTCTTATTGTTACTTGGATGTTTGAGCTTCACTGTGCGGAATGACGTGCAGAGTTTGACACCAGAAGGCTGTTTTCCCATTCATCTGCTGAAGGAGGAAAGTTTCTCAGTTTAATATGTCTGGAGGGGATCTTTAAATCTGTTTGTTTGTTTGCACACTGTAACCTTCCCGCAAACATTTAGAAAAATACCCAATAGCATAACATCACCAAGACTTAAAGCGCCCAAATTAAAGTATTCATTATGCAGAATGGCCCCTTTGTTATAATATTATGTATTATATTATGGAATAATTATCACTGAAGCATTCATGTGTACGCAGTATAGTTGTAACTTGATCTACTTTATATACTGTGAGGTACTTTAATCCAGTGGACAAAGAAGGCACTGCTTCATTTCAGAGATCCACAACCCAAAAAGGCCGAGGACCTTGAGATTTAATCTACAACACTACACTGTATTTTAGTTTATCACTGGTTTTATTTGTAAAATCTTAATCTGCAAACTTTATTAGTAACTGTAGTCGTCAAATAAATGTATTAGACATTGACATTTTGTAGAGCATAAAGTGGCATAAAATGGTCATAAAAGTACCTCTGAATGTACTCAAGCACAGTACTCAGTAAATGTACTTCAAGAAGAGCCACTGTCAGACTTTTTAATAAAAAAAAAGTGTCTCAGCAGTCAGTTGTTACTCCAGCTGGGAGACTGAAAAAGCAACACTGGTAAGACCAAGGGAAAAGTACATCAACAACACAGCTAAACATACAAAAACAGCCTTTGTCTCTCTCTCTCTCTCACACACACACAAACTGAGTATGACAGCACATGCACAGTACTGTCAGCACTGTTCTACATCTGTTCATGTAAACCTGCAAAATGTTTGTTTCTCTTGTTACGCACAGGGGTGGATTGGAAGAGGAAATACAACTAAGAGACACCTAGATTTTAAAAAAAAAGAGAAAGCAGAGTGAGATCAACTTGGAGGAAGGGGGTGAAGCTGGATGGTCGGGGTTATGTGAATGAAGGTAGATGACATTGGAAAGCCCAGTCTGATTCCAAATGCCCCTGCTTTGAAAGTTTGCGTGAGGCAGCTTAACGGAACGTCGGGTTGTTTTTCCGCTCCACTGCTTTCTGGACTGAACTATAAACTAAAGACGACATCCTCTCATTAGTCTGCCCTCTGTAGCAAAGCCAGGCCATTTAGTGTACCCGAAATCCCATTGTTTAATTGTGCGGGTCAAGTCAAAGGTCAACCAAAATATTGATGAACTTTTTTAAGGAAGGAGGGGGGGTTGAATCAGTGAGGCTTGAAGCGGCGGGGAGGCAGGCGAGGGCAGAGGTGCAAGGGCCACAAACACAGCTGTACTGGAGGCTGTGCACTGGGAAAATATGAACCACCATGTTTCACAATCCCGTATTTTCCATGTTGACGTTATAATACAGGTGTGAACACACCTTCGCAGGGAATTATGCATGAAATTACAGTGAGAACTCGCTCCTGCTGCCAAAGGACAATAAAGTCCGTGAGACAAATCACCCACTCAAAGCATCGCAGTCATAACAGCAGCAGGGCACATAACCTGAATGAGATGGTGTGCAACGGCTGAGTGTTATGGATTACATTGTTTGTTTAAATCCATGTTAGGTAGATTATGCTCCTTCACTAAAGAGGGCTGGTTGGGGTCAAAGGCCAGTGAGGCAAATGCTGCTAAGAAGGTCCTCAAAACACAGCTTTCTCTCTGACCTGAGGGAATTCCTGCAGACACCCCTCTTTAGACTCGTGACCCAAGTTTTCACAAATTAAATCTTCCTAATGAAGCTCCTCAACTTGTTGCACTATTGTCTTAAATCTCATGGTTCTCATGACACTTTGTTATAATCATAATAATTTCATACATATGGGACTAAAGCAAAGAGAACATTTGGGTCAAAGTTCAAATCATTTTATTGTGCAAACAAAAAAAGACATCTGTTGTCATAAAACTGAAATATTGGAGACAAACAGGATGCTAGAAGTTAAAAATAAATATATGTTTGCACTCATTATTATTAATTCAGTTTATTTCCTTAAAAGCAGAAAAAAGCCAACCTTCTGCAGTGTAGAGGCTTTGGTGTGACCTAAACGCCCGTGCTCTCCTGTGATATCACAGTCGCTGTAACTGAGAGGGATTTAAGCACACAAAACAAAAACAAAGTGGTCACTTTATGCCCGAGGCGCGTTTCTGGTGACATTTAACAGCAAGGAAAGCTATTTCCTTTACCATTCAAAGCCAAACGCTCTTAATTGCACAAGAAGTCTGCTGCAGTTTGGAAAACACTTTGTGATATTCCCTGAGCTTGATCTTTGCGGTTCACTTGAGTCTGTGTTTATTCCTGTGTGGAGAAAATTGGTTTACTCGAGTTGTAATTTTGATATGACACTAAAATATTCCCTTGAACGCGCACCATTTGGAAACCTTTGTAGTCCTAATGGCCATTCATTATGGTTTTCAAGATAAGTTTATGTTGTCATTAAATGTGACTAAACACAGAAACAAACATTTCCCAAACGCACCTTATCTTTTCAGTGGAGTAGCCAGCAACGATGCTATTTGGCTGCAGAAACGTATCAGATAGCCTGAAGTCATCTGTTAACCAGGACTGCACCGACTGCATCATTTCACCGATAAAAATCTTGGGAACGTTTCTTCTCGCAAACTTACAGCAGATCGCTTCTGTGAGCGGGCACTCGTGGGCTCCCACAGGGGAAGATGGAATTTCCTTTATGCTTTGTCACAGCCTTCAACATCACCATGCACGGAGCTGTAATAAAAGAAAAAAAAAATCCACAGTGCAGCAAAAAAAAAAACAAAAAAAAAACAAAAAACGCTCACTTCACAAAACCTCTCACCAAAACTCTTTTTTAAGACAAAGAAAAAAAAAATCCAGCATGTTTAGCGTTACTGATGTCATTTTATGTGTTTCAGAAATTAGAAACAAGTGTCTGACAAATGAGAGGAAAACAGACACTTCACTGGCTTCTGTCAACAAACACCTAGTGAAAACTCTTAAAAGTAGAACACTGTTTTTCCAAATCACCCACCATGCAATTAAATAATTATATTTAAACTTTAACCTAAATTAAAACACAAAATAAGTTTAATATGTGAAAGAACATGTGCATTTTATTCTAAATATAACAGGTTAAATCTTCATTTTAATTCATCATAATATATAGATTTGTATAGCAACATGTTTGTGCAACTGTTTTTTTCATTTTGCACCAACCCTAACACCAGAAAGCAGAAGAAGTTTACTTGTGGTCCTTTGTTTGCATGTGTAGTTTTGTTAAGATTACTTGTTGAATAATGTCCAGAGTCACAGTGCTGGACTCACAAGCTCTTTTAGTTCACCTGAGGTAAACCTGCTGACTGGAGCGTTTCCAGTTCAAACTCTGCAAACTGGCCTGATTAAGAAGGAGTTTAGCAGTTCTTAAGTGAGTGGAGCCAAACGAGTTGTGATGCCTTTTCTTGGACTTGTTCCTGAATTGAGGATGAAGCCTTTTTTTTTTTTTTACCCCCTTGCACTTTGCACTTTATTTGTAAGCAAGTCTAAATTTGAAGTGAAGGTAGTAAGAAAAAGCTCAGAAAGAGCATCGATCATGCACTGTACCTTAACTTCTAATGATTTTTATTTTTATGTCCTTCAAACACTCTTATCACATTTTTAACGCACATTAACTCATTTCAGTCACTGTCTGTCATCTACTGTGTTTTATTTTGAAATCAGAAAACGCCGACAGACGCATATCCTGCTGCTATTCTTACTCAATATTCAATTAATATACGCACAAAGCAGCGTTATTGTCATGATACGATAAACGTGTACAGTAGGTAAATCATTTCACATCTTATAATAAGAGGCGGAGTGTAACTGACTACATTTGCTGTGTTTAAGTACAAATTTCAAGCACTCATACTGTCCCTTACACGAGTATAAATTTAGACCACTTTCTGATGCTCCACTGCAGTTCATGGAGAAATATTGTTCTTTTTTCTGCATTACATTTAGCTGTAGTCACTCACTGTAACATTCACATATATATAGATGATGAGAATATGATGCATTAATGCAAAGTAATGCAAAATAGCTCCACCTGCAACAGTTAAATTCAGCAGGAAGCAATAATAATATCATAATATATAACAGTATGTCACTCACAGGGGTTATTTCTGTGTATTTATGATACTTTAAGCACATGTTATTGATAATTTTTCAGTGCAGGACTATTTTTAATGTGTGGCATGTGGCACTTTTACGAATCATATAGTCAAAATAAGTCAATCTTAACGTCACCCATGCGCGTATATATTAATTATTGATTGCTCACAGCTGCTTATGGTTTATAGTTTGGCATTAGGCACAAGCGCCTCAGCGCAGAACAGGTCTTTCCTGGCGTCCCTTAAGCAGGATTGTGTGTTTGGCCTCTAATTATTCATAATGCCCTGTGGAGGAAAAAAAGGAAACAATGCTTTCCCTGCAAGAGGATTGGCAAAATGTTGCAATTTAATAAACTGACGAAAGTCGCCAACTAGAGTGACTGAACGCATTTATTCAGGCTACGCTCACAAGCAAACAGATCTGACTCATTGGTCTAAACTGTGTTGCTTGGCGTTACCATGAGCAGTGAAATATTAATGCCGAACAGTCACGTTGATGAAAAATCTGTTTAAAAATGGATGTTTTGTTTTCCCATGAACTGAGTAAATATGTTTTGGGGGGGTGGGTTATGGAGTGCTGGTGGTGGTGGTAAAGGGGGCTCCATGTGGGACTGAGTCGTGGTGGGAGGTTGGCTAATTGATGAAAGAGACGAGTGTGTTTTGCCCCAAAGCTAAAAGGAAGCTGTTCCCCTTCCCTTCACCGCCAAACACACGATGTGCGACTCACATTTTTTGTATCAGATCAAAGCCTCACAAAAGGCATGAGAACAAACCCGATGTACAGAGCTGCAGGAAACAGAAATTAGACAAGTTTGGGGCTCATATTATTATCAGAGTCACTTTAATATGACTTTTTTTATAGGAAGTAATTGCATAAATCATATTTATTTATGTTTTTGTTTGACTACACTGTGAATTCAGGGGTTCTTGTCTTGTTTGCCAGTTTTGCATACATTAGGCCTCCTGCATGGCAGAAATTCAGACAATAACTCCACTTTAAGGAGGTCTACTGGTCCCACTAGTGGCTGGAATTATTTTTGTAATTCAAACTTTATTTAATCAGATTGTCTGACTGAGATCTCTTGTTCAAGAGACGCAGCTGACATTAATAAATACAATAAAGGCTGACTGATGTCTCATATAAGGCAGTCTATAACTCTTATTCCTCAATAATAAGCGTTCAGAAGCCCAATAATAATAATAATAATAATAAATAATTTTAAAAACTAATATCCCCTGGGGAGAGAGCAAGTGGAAGGTTTATTTATTTATTTGATATTAAAAGAACAAGCTCAGTCACATTTGAGCATCAGATGAAGGGAACAAATGATTTTATTTTAGGATATGTACAAATAATAATAATAAAAAAAGATTTAGGAAATCACTTTAACATACTGTATGTCTGTATTAACTTATATTAACGGTTCCTATGCCGTCAAATGTCTCTTACTTGTTGTTAATTCACCTTAGAGGACGATGTTTGACACTTTTTTCCACATTTATCTGCTGAACGAGGAAAGTTTCTCTTTAACGCGTGTACAGGCGAGATGGTTTTGTGACGTCACAACTCTTTTGGGAAAGCCAATCATGGTCGAGTTCATGCGACTGACACAAAGTGTGTGATGTGGAAACTTGAAGCCTCAAGTGCACAAACTCTGAGAATGGACCTCCTCTTGTGTCCAAACTTTTGGAAGTGAAAAATATTTTGAATATTCAGAGATTTTAAAGAGAAAAATGTATTTTTTAAAATGTTTAACTGAACTTTTTTTCCCCTCAGAAAGAAAAGTAACTAAGTATTGTGCCTAAGTACTATTTTGAGGTACTTATACTTATTTTTTTGTACTTTATACGTGTACTCTACAACAATTCAGTGTGAAATATTGTATTTTTTACTCCACTATTTATTTATTTCACAACTTTAGTTCATCAATACATTAATTATGCTGCATTATTATTATCATCAGTCTTTATTAATCCTGGGGAAAGCATTAATGCATCAATAATTATAATCCAGTAATTTAATCATGAAATGGGCGATTACATATTATTTTCATGTAGTACTTGTAGAGTATTTCAACACTGTTATATCGCTGCTTTTACTTAAGTAAAATATCTGAGTACTTCTTCCACCGCTGTACCAGACACAAATCATTCAAAGCAGAGTTTGTTTATATGTCTTAAAATCTGCGTTGGTTTGATGGTGGAAAGTCAACCAAAGTCACGTCAGACTTGGTTGAGTCTTGTGTTTTCGTTATATGTGTGGCGCATAGTCGCAGTAATATTTGAAGTGGCGGACTAATTAAGATAAAAATGTAAATAATAACAATAATAATGCCAATAATCTGAAATGTAAACCGGAAAAAGGCTAAATTTAAAGTAACGAGTAATCCAAAGTAATCCCGGGTGCAGGCTATGTGTCACGCGCGCATTGGGGATGTGTTTATTGGCTCAAAGCTGAGGCTGCACGCGATGGTTGTGTTTGGTTGCAGCTAGTTTTTGTTTTCTCTCCTAATTGACTGGTCAGGTTCATACAGCTCAGTGTCCGCAGGGGAGGCTGTGAATGTGGGCCACAACTCCCCCGAGAAGAGGAGGCAGAGAGGAGGGGAGGGTGAGGGAGAGGAGAGGAGAGGAGAGGAAGAGGAGGCCGAGAGGCTGAGCTGAGAAGTGTCTGCTCCCCACCGAGAGAAGCTGGAACTTTAAAGCTTCTTTACAATTAAATAAAGACAGGACACGTGTTAGAATACGACAGCAATACGTAAACAACGACACATCTTGAGGTCAGGGGAGGAGGCTGCGTGTATAACTGCATGATTATAAATATATGTCATAATAACCTTAAAATCTCACAACTTTACATCCACCAAGCACGTTTAAATTCACCTTTTAATGCTGGATTTTTCTTGATTTGTACAAGTGACATTATTTTGATATTAATTGGAAGCATTTTCTCTATTCTAGGATAAATCAATAAATATTTTTAATTCTCTTAAATCTGTTGATGATTTTAGACTAAACTTAACCAAATAAACATGAATCACCTACAAATCAATACATATAAGATTTAAAAGCTACAGTTTCCATTTGTGTCATTACTGTAATGTGTGTTTACTGGATTTAATAACAGATGGATATGTACTTATCTAAAGTGAAATTGCATTTACATTAATCCACATGCATTTCTTATTGCCTACCATTATTAATGGGGTTTACTAATCCTCTGCATTCCCTTCACTGCACAGTCAGTATGATGGGAAGAATATGAGAGCTTTTCACACCTTTCACTCAAGTGCTATTACTTTAAAATGTTAGCAGGTGGATGAAAAATCAAGTTTGTATGAGTGATTTGCTTCAGAATAACTGATTTATTTTCAGTTTGCGATGTAATTACGCAGCCATTCCACACCAGAAGGTAGATCACACAATGGTTTTTCAAATTATACAGTCAGATTTAATTATATAGTCTGAACTCTCGCACATTACTGCAGTAAAATGATCAGATCAAAATGTTGTAATCAAATTCTCTGAGCACAAAACAAAAAAAAAAAAAAAGAAAAGAAGAGAAAATGCTGCTTTAACCTCCTGAATGAGGTTGGAAACATGATGTCAGACTTCTCCACATCCAAATTAACCTCCAGGCGTAGGCATTGATTTGCAAATCGCTGCCGTATAAACCTCCAGTGACTCCTCGTGCTATTCAGTGCATCTAAGTTCAACAAGCACTGGTGCTCACCTGCTACTGCTTTGACTGCTGCCAGCTGCCAATTAACACCTATGGCATGTTAATTAGGCCGCAGAGTCTACCACTTCAGGAGACTTTTCAGACCCTTCACCACAAGTGCCTTTATTTTCACAAGAGCTCATGTGCAATCTGCATATGCATCTTGCATGGGGAATCAGGAGGACGCCATAGTGGGATTCAAAAGCTCGGATTGAGTCTTGTGGCTGCAACATGTGAATCAATGGACTGAAAGTATTTGAAGATCATGTTTAGTTCAAATAATTTACACCAATTAGACTATTGTGGGTTATAGGTTCGTGTTAGTGGCAGTGGTGGGAGAAGGGCAATTGAGTTCAATAAGTATTAAAAGAGATGGAAATGCAAATTAAACACCGACTGTGATGTCTTGGAATTGTGTACAAATCAGAAATTTAAAAGTTAAATTTGAAGCAAAAATATTGGACTAACATTTTTGATCATAGTACTTTCCAATCAATAACTTTTTGCATGATCCACAAGAGAGGAAGTGGATGTAAAATCAATGTAAAGGTCAAACTTGATGTGTAAAAATCAAAGAAACGTGTTTATCCTCCAATATTAACAGGGGATTTCATACAATATACACATACTGTTCGGATTCTGCTGCTGCCTCACACACAAGCGCACATGGATGAGTAAGACAAACAAACCTCGAAACAAATGAACAAACGGCTGGCTCTTCTCACGCAAAACCTATCATGATTCGTCTCCAGAAAATCTGGAACCAGTCAGCTCGGACGTAACGTACAGAACCTGCTCGAGTCCAGGGGCAAAGGAATGTTTCACAAAATTAGACAAATGCACAACATGGCATCATTAGTGCCAAAAGGGTTGCTGGAGGTGAAGTGGGTGTTTGGAGGAGCAGGAGGAGGAGGAGGAGGTGGAGGTGGAGGTAGGGGAAGTTGTGTGTCTGTTATGGGGGAGAGAGAGAGAGGAGGGAGGGGGGTGTTCATGAAACGTTACTCAGAAAAGAAGAAAACCACCTAAAAGGCTTGAGAAACACAATGACACATCAAAAGGAAAAACCTGAAAACCATGGCATAATAAGACTCATGAATAAGCTCAGATCCCAAAGGAACAATGTGTGTTTAAGTGTGTGTGTGTGTGTGTGTGTGTGTGTGTGTGTGTGTGTGTGTGAGAGAGAGAGAGAGAGAGAGAGAGAGAGCAAAATAGAGTGTGTGTATGTGTGTGTATAAACATTTGTGTGTCTGTCAGTGTCTGTAGCTGTTCATCTGTCTCTCTTTTTTTCATAAAAAGCCTCAGTTCCCTTTACAAAGGGTTACAAATGTGTATCTGTGTGTGTGAGAGAGTGTGTGAGAGAGTGTGTGTGAATTACTCTAAAATCATTGACACAGCAGGAGAACGTCCATTTGCCACATTAATGATTTCATTGCTTCACATAATCATTTCAGCTCTTGTCTCATCTGGTCGTAGTTCAAAGATGAGAAACGTTTCATGTCTTTGATGCACAAAAACTTTAGTGAGAACACACTGAACTGCTGCTAATAACAAAGAAGTGAAAAAAAAAGTGCTTTGCTTTTTAAAGAGGCTAAATGTTTGCAGTACACTTTAAAGTGCTGACTTGCTGACGAATTTAAACATTAATCAGACTGAGTCAAACAATTGTCCATTCAGGTTTTTGTGTTAAACATTTTACAATGTTTAAACAACCAACAGCTGACGGCAACAAAAATACATTTCACTATAAAAGAAACAAACACCTGGTCACTTCTTAAAAATGTGACATTTTCTGGCAATTTGTGACAGTTAGTCTTCTTACACCCAGAGCTAACAAAACTCCACACATTCTTTACTCAAGTAGAAGTATGGATACGTCTGTAAGAAAGACTGAAAATACTTTATTCAAGTAACAGTAAAAAAAGGACAGGCTGCAAAATGTACTAAAAGTATAAAAGTACTCTCTTGGTTTCCCTGAAGAACATTTCTACCAGCTGTTTCTGTGCAAAGCTAACTGAAACTTCAAAAAGGGTCGACTCCCGCTGTTTTGTTTCATCTTGTTACGTCATATTTGTCATGTTACATCTCTCATGCCTGATATACACATGTCTTGATTTTGGGAAGTCGTGCAATGATGCAAATAAATAAATAAATAAATAAACACATCTATGAGCTATAGTTTAGAAATTCCTCTCAAATCCACAAATGTGAACATCATAGTGGTGCTAGAGGAAAAAAGTCAGGGGATCATCAAGTTGTATGTATGTTATGATTCATCCTCTGGGGAACATGAAAATCTGAGCTTTTCTGCTTGGTCCAACACCTTTGGAAACAAATAACATTCCCATCAGCCTCAGGTCTATTTTGTGATCTAGGCTAATCATGTTTGTATGCTATTATGATGGTGAACATGACATTACCTCCTGAATTTCCACATGTAAGCATTGTCAATGTGAGCATGTTAGCATTTAGCTCAAAGCACTGCTGTGCCTGAGTACCGCCTGTAAACTCTTAGTCTTGTTAAGTATTTCTTACAGTCTTACATAAGCTCCACAAATCTGTAACAGTTACTCCTCATGTCAAGTCTAATTTTTTAAAACATTTTTTCCGACAACGATGTCACACAGAATATTGAATATGTGCTTGGATGATGCACAACATCCTTTGTCTTTTTATTTGTACTTTTATGAGTGTTTGGAATGCAAATACAAACTCGAGTAACTGAGTGACACCGCTTCTTTAAACTATATAAGGCTAAGCACGGATAAAAAATGAAAAATGATCCCTACAGAATAATGTTGGTCGAACTGTCTGTACCCTGCATGAATACTTTTGATTTAACTTTGGTGGCACCAGATGCCGCCGAGAAGTAAATGCAGAGTGAAAGAGCTTAAACATGGAAGAGAAACAGTCATCTGGGTTCTGTATGCTCACACAGCGCTGTGACTCATTAACTGTGCTTCATTGTTTTTTGGGGGGTAACACATTTCTGCGTTTTTTCCTCTGTTTTATGGTTTGTCAACAAATAACTTGTTCAGAGTGCCCCCTGCTTTTGAGTTGACCCCCTTTCTCTGTGCGGCATGACATCATTTCCCTATTGTAAGGCAATTTCTGCTTTGAATCCAAAGTAAAGCGATACTGTGCCAGAAGTTAAGGGATACAACTTTACTCCCTCCTGTAAACAATGAGAGGCCAACCTGCTATTAGCAGAGACTGTGGGCATGTTATAGGTGGGGAAAAGGCTCTTTTTTTGTTGTGTGTATAGAAAGTCAAAACCAAAAAGACCAAATCTTGAATGTGTTTATTGCATGGGTGAGTGGTGTGGTTTTGCAGAAATGCATTAAGTTATGAAATATAGCCAAAGAGAGCGGAGACAGCAAGAGGTATTGACTATGATTTATTGCTTTTAGACTAAAACGCTTAAAGCTTCATCAGTCAAGAGCACGGAAATTATTCCTCCAGTCCTATATTGTCAGTATTTATACAAAAAGCACAATGGTCATTGCTACATTTTAGATTAATGTCATGTAATATCAATCGTTCCATTGTCACGTGTTGATTTTTTCTATGAAGTTGTTTTACAGCGTCTTTGATTTGTCAGCATATGTTGAGTGAAGTCAGTGCAGAAACATTTCATTTGTAAGCATGAAGGAGATTATGCTGGTTCAAAATACAGCTTGAACTCATCACAGTTTTGTTTGATTTATTTTAGAGTAGAGTAAAGTAAAGTAGAGCATGAGTATTGTACGGTAGAGCAGAAGAGGGAATGTTAGAGTTCAGTAGAGCTGATCAAAAGTCGACCAAAGCTGAGTGAACTTTACTGCCATTATAACAAAAGTTGTTAGGCGCTTCCCTTTATGAGCTCATAGTGCAACAGGATGAACAGAAGATTTCAATAAGAAGAGAACAATTGAGAATGTATAAAAATATTACATGAGATAAGCAGGAGAAAAAGACTTGGGTGATTAGACTCCATCAGTATGATCATTGTGCACCTTCATGGAGCCAATGTAACGATAGGAGAGAGGAAAGGATCCCCCTGGAGTCTAAACATTGGTGGTAGAGTAAAGCCAGCAGGCACTTGATGGTATCTCCCCTGGAAATCCTGTATAGTGGTAATTGATAGGTCTGAAAGAGAGGATCACAATATTATTTAAAGGACAGCATCAAAGGACAGACTCGAGGAACATGTGCAGAAAGATTATTTTGTAGGTGTTATGAAATTTTGAATGTAGGGATAGAAATCCACTCCAAAGACTAGAAAGGACTTTTCTTGTTGAACTTTCATTAAGTTACATTAAACACAGCAAATATACAAAATACACCTTAAAGCTGTGTGTTTGTCTTCAAGGCTAAAATAGCCTCAGGGAACATACATCTTCTCCAATTTTAAACAAAGTTGTCCATAATTTATTTTCTCCCTCCGGACCTATGCTCAAAAAGAAGAGGCAGCTGGGTGCAAATCTATAGAGGGCAACACAGTATTAGTCAATTAGAGTTCATTAGAGTAGAGTATAATACAAAACAAACAGGATTTTAGTAATTCTACAACTAATCCACCCCTAAACGTGTTGAAAAGTGGTACTGCAAAAATCTATACCAGAAAGAGAGTAGAGTAGAGTTCAGTAGAGCAAAGCAGAGCAGAGAAGAGAAGAGTGCAGGAAGGTACAGCAGAGTGTACTAATGTGCAAACTAATGTGTGCAGTACTAATGTGCAAACTGGAGTGGTGTAGATTCAAATACAGTAGAACAGAACAAAAAAGATCAGAGTAAAGCAGAACAAACAATATAATATAATATAGTATATAATACAGAGTTTGACAAACAAGACATCAGAGTCCAAACAGAATCAAACAGTTAAAAAAAAATGTACGTTAAAAGACGTTAAAACAATGATTTGTTAGGATAAGTATTCCTGCCCTATAACTGTCAGGCGTAGCCCAAAGGTCAAATCACCTCGGGACTTTTATTTATATGGACCATTTTGCCTGAGGCTGCAGTGGTGCAGTCCATTCATGGGTTCAAAGATGTGAAATTACGTTAGAAGAAGCATCATCTTAAAATCAATCATAAAATTATAACCAACAATTCTAAATAGGACTTCATTCATCTTTAAATGTGTTCCATTGTTGTACACAGTCATTCTTTCTTAATATCATCATTCCAAAAAATGTATGCCAGCTGGATTTTTACCTCATTTGGACCTGAAATTATAAATAATTTTTTATACAAATATTTTTTGTTATTGTTACTTAACACGATTAAAGGAGAAACACTGTTGAAAATTGGTTTACGTTACGGTCTTAGATCTGACAGCATGCATGGTGTGGAGTTTCCATACACACACACACGCACACACACACACACACACACACGCACACACACATCTCCAAGCACAGGACTGGGGACTTAAGTGGCAAACACTCTGCAGGCCTGCCCAATTTTCAAGGCGATTTCCTAACTTGAGAAAGAGCGGGCTGTGAATAATTGTGGTGCTCTTCATGCTTGTGATAATAATGTTATTTTAAAGGGGTGAAAGTGGTACAAATAGTGGAAAAAAACACTTAAGAAGAAGAAGAAAAAAAGAGAAGGTAGGACATGTAAGAAACCACACACTAACTTCCTGCCAAATTACTCATCTATCATGGGGTTTCATTTACTCTGACAATTAAAGCAACGTAAGGGTTTCAGTAACACCCGTTCTCGAACACACAGAGGCCATGTGGTGCTGAACATTAGCGGCTAGAGAAAAGAAAGGCTTTATTTAGATGTTTTGAAGGGTCACTGTGAGCACAAGCGCAAAACACTCCCCACTTTACACATAAATGGTCATTTTTAAAAGTAGATTACTGTAACAAGTAATTGCCTTAAACAGACAGAAAAATGCAGTGCAGAGAACAGTCCTTTAGCTAAACTTAGAAGTCATGTTTGGTAGCTGCTACTTAAATGTATCACATGCACTCACTTTAATTTCAATATGTGCTGTTGTTTATTTGTCTACTGCTTTTCAAAACCAAAAACACTCCAGCAAACTTGTGAGGAATGGACTAAACGCTGTGCTCTGACGTAAGCTGCAAATGTTAGCATATCTGACTAACTGGCTGAATGCCTTTCAAAACCAAGCAGTGCATTATTAGCAGTTTTTTTCCAGCTCTATACAGGACTTGGGGAAAATTACACTCAAGCAACCCCAGTGTTTTACCATGACTCAAAATAGTGTTACATTTGCCACAGTTAGTCTTCATTCTCAAAGGTTTTTTTCTCCTGTAAAAGTAAAAATATAAACAATTAAGCATACATGTAACCTTTTGGGGGGTTTTCTGTAGTAAGCAGAACATCCAGACAGGGATTATGTTCTAATAAAACAACAGTCAGATCTTAGATTTTCTTTATCCTACTGAACTGTAAATACTAATTATATTGCTTACTTTATTGGATCGTCAGCTGGTGAGAATGCTGACTTTTTATCTGGTACATTTAGCCTCAGTCTTTTACCATTGTGTAAGCACTACATACTGAAATCTGAATGTATCTTACATATATATATCTGAATCTTATCTGACAGATACATTTAGATTATACAATGCAATAGGAACATAAAGAGACTGCAGGTAGATTCAGTTTTAAGCTGACGTGCAAGATAAACACTGATATTATGTATTTTAAACCAATTTATATTAATGTTTTATTTATTGATTAATTAATCTCCTGCAACCTCGTCTTCTTATAGTGACTCCACTTTAGGGTCCCCTCTCCAAGGTTTAAGATATTATTGAAGATATTATTCAAGCTATACTCTGAAATCACTTCATATTTCATATTACTCCTGATCAAAAGATAGATCTCTATGACTGTATCTGGAGACATGTGTATTAGGATAATTAGTTTGAGTAGGTTAGTGAATTCAGGTTGCAGGAGAACGCAAAATTAGAAACATGAAATCAAGAAATCGTGATAAGTGCGTACATCTGCTGTTAGTTCATGCTTCCCATCAAATCAAACGAGTAAATAATCGTGTTTCGCTTTGTGTGTTTGTGTGGGTGGGTGAGTGACTGTACCTTTGTGTGTGTGTGTGTGTGTGAGAGAGAGAGAGAGAGAGAGAGAGAGAGAGAGAGAGAGAGAGAGAGAGAGGGAGGAAGCATGTGTGTACGCTTTCAATGTTTTGTCTGTGGTTTGAGTGCCCAGACTATTCTCTCATTCTGTCTGCGTGGAAGTTGGTGTATGTGTGTGTGTGTGTGTGTGTGTGTGTGTGTGTGTGTCTGTCATCTTAATACCTCAGAGAGTGCTCAACCGGCTGTCTGTGTATGAACTGAATAATGTATCAGGAGATTCCCCTCCTCTCTCTCCCTCTTATCTCATTTCTTATCCCTGTCTCCTTCACTCTTCTTAACCTCCAATCTCTCAATCGTTCCTTTGTTTTTCTAATATTCACCTACTTACATGACCTTTGTTCCGTGTCTCATCCTCCGCCATCAATCTACATCATCATCCCTCCTAACCCCTCTGCTCCTCTCCCCTCCCTCCATCACTCAGCCCCTCCCCAGCCTACTCATGCGTAAGGTAGTGGGGTGAAAATGCTATGCTCTCAGTGCAGCCTCTGCACGCAATAGTGCTGGGATCGTGTGAGAAGGCCGGCAGACATGATGCAGCCCCACATGGCTGTGGCATGGAGCCACGGAAGAGAGGAACGGTGCAGGCAGAGGGGAGGGGTGTAAAAACAGTCCCTGTTACCCGCAACCAGGGGTCTCTGCTCAGCCGAAACCATGGCAACGTTTCACACTCATGAGGGGTTTTTTCACTGCCATCTCCACGGTCAATCAGGCAGGTCAAGGTGAAATGGCTGCCACTCACGCAATGCCACTCTTAAAGGGAGGAGGAGGGGAAGGAAACGCGGAGTGACAGAATGCACCAAGAAAAACAAACAAAGCTGAGTGACTTTCCATTCATTTAGGAGGGCTCCTAATGAAATCTGTAGCTCATGAATCCCTGGGCATATTTCTTTTAAACACATTGATTTAAAGTGGTGATTACTGCGAAGGCTGCGGGAGGAGGAGTGGGTTTCAAATCACACCCATCACTCATTCTTCTTTTGATTTTCAGGGCTCAGGCCTCAAAGGCCGGCCAGCCTGTTCCCCCTTTCCCCTCGGGTCCCCCGCAGCCGCGCTCTCCACACCTCTGCTGATGCTGGTCTCATTTCAGGGGCGGGTCGTAATGAAGTCCTCGCCCTCTGATGTATGTTCCTGCAAGGCGGCGGGCCGTGTGGGCCAAGTCGCTGAGCAAGCGAAGGCCTCTCCATTACAGACGGGTTAACGTCTTGTGTCAAGCTTTGGCCGCCACGGCTGCAGTTGTGATAACAACGTAATGACTTTTTACCTCTGATTACCAAAGAGTCAGAAATATGCAGGATCAAAGTAAATAAAACAGAGTAGCACCTTTGGCTAGAATAATAAACCCCCTCAGAAGTGGTGCATGCTGGGAGGATTACTCATATTTTTTCATCTAATTAGGACAATACATCATTTACATTTCACATGGTGGAATGGGGCCAAATGGAGAGGCCCAGGTTACTCAACATGGTGTAAGTTAGAGCTCACGAGGAGCCAAGGAAAATGAATCAAATACATGAAATACACAGAGTATGTTCAATTATTTTAACAAAAACATGACCATTTTTCATTAATGGATGTAATTATAGTTGTAGCTTACATCTTGAGTAATACAAGACAGGAAATCAGTCAAGATCTATTGCAGTTTCCTCTTTAAATAGACAACTGAGTGGGGAGTGTGTGTGTCATTCTGTTTGAATACAGGGTTCTTGATTCGAGTATGTGTGTTTGTGTGTACGTCTCAGAGGGTGCAGGTGTCTGTGTGTGTGTGGTCCTACAGCGGAGGTGCTGGCGGTATGTGGGGGCTTTTGAGTGAGGAGGCCTCTTGGAGAACCATCACTCGCAGGGTTAATATCTGTTTCCCATCTTTTCCAAGTGGCTCTTGAGGAACTGTGGGTTTCCCCCATTTCATTTTCAAAAAGGGAGAGAAGAGGGAAAAAAAGCCCTCTCTTATGAAATTACAAGTACTTGAAAAGATCTAATGTGGTCTTAATTGTCTCACTGCGTTTGACAATGGGTGTGGAGGGAAGCCATGGGGTTGTAGAGGGGTTTCTCAAGTATGTTTCAAATTACAATAGGGAGTTCTACAGAAAATGGGCTCGGCTGTGTTGTGTGGCTTTGTTGTCTTGAACAGGATAAGGAGGTGGAAGGCTGGGGTGAGGCACAGAAATGTCTTGAATGAATGGCTTGAACCTGATCACAGAGTGTCACTCTGTGACAAATATACAGAAAAAATAAAAGAATATTTCTTGTAGCCACAGCTTGAAAACATCTGTCCAACAAAATCTGTTACATTTACCTGATAAGGACCTCTAGTGGCTGAGTGAACTATGAAGGTTCTCCGTCAGGGATAAAGGTGAAAGTAGAAGGTTAAAAAAAAAAATAGAAAGTTAAAGAACGTCAATAAAAGCATCACAGGGTGGTTCAACAGAGGACAGTTCTGTTTTCATCTTGTTTCCTACTATCAGTGAATGCTAGTTTCTTTGAATCTTTTTTCCCCTAACCTTTTCCCAGTGCTGCATGTGTCTAAATCATATCAAACTATAGTGGATGGAGATGAGAAAAGGTCAAAAAGATAATTTTTGTAACTGTTTTTGAAGTCACTGGTTCATTGTGAAATAGGTTTTCACACACAAGGAATTAGCAAAATGATAAAAATGGTAGAATGAAAAATAAAAAGCAAGCCCTGAAAAATCAGCTCATAAATATTAAATGGAAAAAATGTATAAATAAATGTGAAAAATATGTCAAATATGTTTTTAAATGAAAAGAGCTGTACAGTGTTTGTAACATAGAGGATGTAAAGTCCAAATATTGACTAAGGAATGTGCAAATGTTCACAGAATAAAATATAAAGAATAAGTATAAAAAAAAATCAGAGATAAAGAAAAACACAAGGCAAAATTTAAAAAAGGGACATGGATTACTCAGTTTGAGAGACATTATTCCTGCTTGTCAGCATTTGAAGTCTTCTGAAAGAGGCAGCAGGGCTGTATTGTAGAATTGTAGGTAACTATCATTCTGTTTTTGTGTGTGAAATATGTTTTATTGATTCATATTTGCCAATAAAAAATAAAGTAAACAAATAGATTTAATATGATTTATAACTGTCTAACATTTTTTTGGGCAGATTAGAGACTGGCGCACAGAGAAAGATCCAAGTGTTTACTGAAAAACCAGGCAGTCATACACATGTGATCAGTCAAACAAAACTGGAAAGCCATGAACACACGAGGAAGAACAAAGACTATCTGGCAAGGGAACAGGGAAATCAGGGGTTATATAAACACATATATAAATGGGGTTGGGTGATGGCAGGACCAGGGGCAGGTGGGTAATGGGAGCAGGTGTGGATAATCAAGGGGATGGGAGACACGCAAGGGCAGGAACTGAAATAACAGGATATGTTAGTATACAAAAATAAAACAGGAAACACAACAGGCAGAGATTAACGATATGTTACAGACTGTTTATTACCAGGAAACAAACAAACTCTTCTTTTAGCATCCTTCACATGTTGATGTCTTGCACCTCAAACACCAACAAGTGATTTTTCTCCAGGCTGGCTTGTGCAACCCGCAGAAACCGAAACCAAGGCGATTCCCTAAAACTGACTGAACCGCTCGACTATGTACGGCCACCCCGGCTGCCAGGTTTCTCCTTTGCCAGCTGCTCTTAGCCTAATTAGCCATTTCAAGAATCACCATGCCAGAAAAGATGTGTTTCCATGTATGTGAATTTCCCTCACCAGTCATTCACTTCAACATGTTTCCCACCCTCCGCGACTACAAATCTGCATATGGCGCACATCTGGGCCTTCATTCAGGAACATTTGGGTTACTGAGGTGGTTATCTGATGAGAGGAACACACAAGGAAATCTGGCAGACCTTTTTGCTTACTGTGCGACCGACTCTATGTTGACAGAGGGACGGTTTGAGAAATAAATGTGTCTTGGACCCCACGGAGCTCAATCAGATCGGTATACACAAGTGCTTTTGTTATTTTCCTGTTTAACTGTGAAAAATTCCTCTATTGCATCTTGTAGCACAAGCTGAAACAAGGAGAAGAACAGTTTATACCCCTTTGATGACTTTAAAATAAAAATCAAAGAATAGACTTTTGTCTACTGGGGATTTACAGCTTACGAAAATAAAGAGACAGATGCACACAAATGCAAACAAAATCATCTCTAATTGGATTAAGGCAGCTCTTTGGGCTGATTCACTGACCATGGAGGCCTTGTCCTCTGATAAGTAGGGATCTAACCAGCGCTGGTTGTCTGTGGACTGACCTCCACAGTCGCTGAGTGTCCGCTGACACCTGACACAGCCAGCTTATTCTCCCCACTGGAGCCTAATGTCTGCTGATGGAGGAGACCACCATCCCCTCTTTAGTTTGGGTGCAGTGGGCCGCGTACACATAGGCCAAGCAAGTCTGTCACCCTCCATCCACCCACCTCTCATTAGGACGAGACAACCTGTTTCTGTGCAAATGACTCTTGCTGTATTCAATGCGGGTGGTGGCACAGGGGTTTCCCACTCGCTGGATGATAGATAATAATTAGGCCCAGGGCTGTGCTAAAATACCCTCAGAGTCTGGTTCGGGTTGGATTTATACAAGCATTTAACATTGTGTGGCTTTTAGAACAATTTAGAAAAATTATACCCCACTGTTAGTGGTCTTAAGTTGTGGTTTTTCCCATTACATAGAGCATGTGCACAGCAAGAGCATTTAGCAGCATGAAACCTGCATGATATTAATAGTATGCACGGCAGCAAATTTGGCAGGGATGTGGCTAACTCAGAGACCCCACCAACAGCGCTGCAGTTTTCCCATGCTTTTACAGTATATAATCTATAGCCTGACTGATTTATTGTTAACAGGTTTTTGAACCTGGATTCACGACAATATGTGTGATTAATTAATTGCTCTAGCGTTATTTAGGGTCTCACGTGGTAGGATGATGAGTTATTTGTGTGAACATCTCAGGCTACAAGAGTTGTTGTGCGAGAATGCCCAAACAACATGTTTCATTCATTCGTTGACATGTTGATTATCTTTAAGGGATGAAATAATTCAGTGAAAACATCTAAAAGGTTTTTGTGCAATTGAATAATTTCAAGCAAATTGCAGCTGAAAACTGGAAATAATTTACATTTTTTTGGTTTACAAATGTGAGGAGCTTTTTGCATTGTAATTTAAATGTGATTTTGTGATATACAGATGCGAGACAAAGTCAAAACACCCATGAACAACATGAACCTCCGGAAGGAGCTTCACTGCTTCTTGATCACACAGAAAAACACCATTCTTCCAAAACCTATTGCCTCATTTGATCATTTTGATGGTGGCGGTGGAGAGCACTGTCTAATATGTTGCTCCAAAATGTCCCATAGGAGTTTAACTGATGAGATCTGGTCACAGCATATGATTCACATCCTTTTCATACTCAGATCAGATCAGTCAGTGACTCTTTGGGCCACACAGTGTATGAAGAAATCTGTTTCTCCTCTCATATATTCAGGTTTTTAACTGTTCGAGCAGCATGGTGGTTGGTTCAGTGCACTGCTTTGGTCCTGATTGAAATTTTTCAATAACTATTTGATGGATTGCCATGAAATCTTGTGCAGACATTCATGGACCCCAAAAGGATAAAGCCTAATGACTTTGGTGATCCCCTGACTTTTCGTCACATGCGACCATGAGGTCGACATTTGTGGTTTTGAGTGCTGAACTACTGAATGGTTTGCCATGAAATTTTTTACAGACATTCATGTGCCCCTCTGGATGAATTGTAGTAACTGCGGTGATCCTCTGACTTTAATCTAATGCCATCATCAGGTGAAATTTTTTTCCTGCTACTTTGGTTTATGACCAAATGTCTGCCAAACTAATGACGTCCCCATCAACCAACAGCTGTACTTGTACTTGTGTTTGGAGCTATTCAGCAAATGCTAAACTAAGATGATTAATATGGTAAACATTATACCTGCTTAACACTAGCATGTTAATATTGTCATTGTGAGCATGTTAGCATGCTGGTTTTAGCATTTAGCTGCACTGATCAGATCTACAAGAGATTTAGGAATCTGTTGGTCAAGCAATTGGGTGTACCTGAGACTGCATGAGCATGATTGCACTGCTCTTTACACACGCAAGCAGAAACCACTAAGAAATAGCACACACACACATTGGCTTGCATGCACTTCCTACACACATAATGAGTAAATTGCACCGAAGTTGGATTTGCTTTTAGATCTATATTTTATGATGCTTAATGGTTCAATGTCATGACAAGAAATATGAAAACCAATAGGAAATGAATGTTGTGGAGTACAGAGTTAACCAACAGTAATGTTTATCAGCTGCCGGGTGTTTGCCTCACATGTTGGTACAAATACAAAATTCATCAAATGTAATCAAGTGCAACAAGTAGATAGTATAAAAGGCGATCAAAAGTAATCGAACACAGCTTTGTAGCAGTGTGTGCATTCAAAGCAAAGAACAGGACACTGTCACAAACAGAAAATGAATCAACTTCACAGAATGGATGCTCAGTCCTACTACACGACAATAAACCAACATCAAATGTTTAGAGTATTTTGTTGTTAGAAAATAAAATGAATCATTTTTACTCTTTCTTCCCCACACATAGTTCACCAGCAAAATGTTAAATATGATCGATCTGTCATTTTCTGCACATGCTCGTCTTGCAGTCCCATCCAATTATGGTTAGAAAAAGTGGGGGGATGATGCTCATTACGATGGGTGGAGAAGTTTTCTCTATTCCTATCCTTCACTTTTTGACAGATGCTATAATTCATAATGCGAGCGGAAGATTGGCGCACATTAAATACCAAGCATAGCCTACACTCTCATTCGACTTAGCTGGTGGTCCGTCTGAATTATGGTTAGGGAAATGTTTTGTGCATGTGTGTGTTTTTAACTTTTAAAAGGACAGAAAGAACCACTCTCGACAAAGCTATCCTAAAAGCATCCATTATGTCCTGCCTCATGTGCTGTCTATGAACACCACATGTTGCTGGTCAATGGCAAGAAAAATACGACTTTCTAAATCACTTGTGGCAAGTTTACAGTACACTTCCCTCGCTGCGTGTCTGTCCTGCTCACTCTGTGTCTGCTCTTGCACAAACACACACATAAACACACATATAAAAACCACACACATACATATGCAGTGGCCAACATGAGACACCATCACTCAAGTATTCAAGTAGATAAACTGACTGTAGACGTAGAGGGACAGCATTGTTGTCTTTTTTTTTTTTCTGTGTGATTAGCATCATAAAAGTGATTATGCGTACACAGAGAGTCACAACTTAAACTGTCTTTACATCATATATAAAGCTGACATCTGTGTTTCACTGTTATGAAATGAAAAGCACATTTCTATCACCATGAATTGAAAATGCACTCTGTAATTTATCTTTACATGGCATTCAAATACCCTGTAAACAAAGACTGAGATCCCTTAGTGAAAGGATAAGTTTCTGTCTGTTTCTTATAGTCAATAAATCTCATGAAAAGCCAGCCCAACAAAGAATTCATAACAAGGATTGTCTGTAAAGCCAAAGCTTGATATTCTGTATATTATGTTGTTGTCCAAAAACTATTAAAAACACATCAATAAGCCACACCGTCACACTGGGTGACACGTTCCTTCATAATGATGAACAACTTTATTTTGAGTCAATCCCTGTTGCTGTGAATACTCACTAACACACCAAATCCACAGCACAAAATAGTCCCCAACGAATACACTACTTACTCCTGTTTGGGTATCATTTGCTAAAAATTACAGCACTCAGCTGTTTTAGGAAATTAATAAACCTTTTATAAAAATGAAGGAATGTTCATGACCTATTTTCCTCCCCCTGAAGATGTAAATCTTCAGGGGGAGGAAAATAGGTCATTGGGAGTGACACAGACAAGTCACGAAAACAGGAAAGTTAGAAAGTGTTGATGGTTTCAGTCTTTTAATGGGGACTGCTGACAAAAATAAGCATATAGACTATCCCCTGCTTGATCATTTTACTCCGTTGAAAAATACAATATTCATATTTGTCCTCAAACCTGCAATAACTGTTTTTTTTTGGCAACTCAGACATCCACAGATAGAAGCAACATCAGCATTTATCTGAAGTTGTGTTTCTGGATACTTTTTAAATGTAAGTCCAAATATATACTCCCTTTTTAGCTCTGTTTTGGTCTCCACCAATCCCTGAGAGAAATATCTGGCTTTTTAGCAGCTAAATTCTCAGTTAGTCGATAAGTTTGTCTGTTGTTTGGTCCTGAATGAGTCAGTGTTATCAGAGTGTTATGTAGTGTTATCAGTGCTTTTATGCATAAAGACACTTATGTAGTGATTTAACCCACTGCTACTTTAAAAAATATATTATGTAAATGTAACATACAAATCGTCTTAACATTTCGGCCCAGTAGGTGAAACTATAATTTGGGTCTGTATATTTAAGATCATCAAATAAGCATCCAAACATTATAATCCAGTTTATAATGTTGCTTTCTTTGTCTGCAAATATGACTCTTTTATCTTTAACAGTAGATTGCCAACTTAACTTTTGAGTACAAGAATAGAGAGAAGATGTATTCTGGGTCTCTTATTCCACTGCTCAGCTATGTAATTTCTCCCTCAGTCATCCCAGATGCAGCAGTTATTTCAGCCAGTTTGCATGTTTAAAGTAAATATGTTTTTATTGCTGCTTGACCGTTAAGTAATCGCTTGTTTTTTTGTTCCATTTGTGTTGCTTTCTGTTCAAATTAAGGAAATTTACACACCAATGTGTATTGCATTGGTCTAGTGCCTGGAACTGCCAAAACACAATCTTAAATCAGTCTAGTTTTAACTGTAAAAGACATATATAAGCAGAGTTATCATTGCAGCTTCCATGATTGTTCCAGCCAAGAGCTTTAGCTGGCTTCACTGTTCTTCTTCCCAGAAAAAGATTCTCTCTTCCCCACGAATAATTCAAAATTTTTGTGTTAAGCGTGCGTGACCTCAAAATGGGAGTCAGCCCTTCTCATTAAATGAAAGAATAAAAGCTCAGTAAAAACTGATAATTGTTTGGTTCAGTTTCCTGCTAAACAATGTTTTGAATCCATCATATCAAGCAGAATATGTCCTCAAGAATCTGTTTGATTGGTTCCTGTTGAAAGAGTCAAAGTCCACCGCTGCCACAGACCAATGTGGGGATGTAAATCTGCGTCGCCATGTGTTGAAACACTGCATCAAGAAAAGTGACCCAGAAAAAAACAGACATCTTTGAATCGTCTAGGTTACATCAAGACTTTTACATCTCCCACTGGAGGCAATTTTGTCTGTTGCCAATCATTTTGGGCTTGTTGGTGTTTCTGCCTAGTGCCTTACAGGCAGACACACCAACATATCCACTGACTGCAGACAAGTCATTCATAATGTAAGAAAACACAACCTCACAGCACCCAGTGCCTGAGGTTACAGTAACAAACTGAAATGTAATGTAAACCTCAAAAACTGTATAAAATTCTACAGTATATCTAATGCACTGCAAGTCTGCAAACTGAACTTGAGATGGGGAATTTACTCCAAACCACTGCTGCAGTGCCTCATGATCAAGTAATAAAATGGTTGGTTTAGTTGATCTGGCACTGAACTAGGATGAAGACACAATTTCCCTTTTGGAAATGTGGCTTTTTGATGAGGCAAAGTGTGAAAATAAGTGAATAATATGTGCATGAATGTAATATTGCTAATACTTACGGCATAACATGTATGCAAGAAAGTCAAATCAAAAGCCGGGATGACCTCCTCATTGATATTTCATTTCATTTTTATTCAGTGAACAATAGTTAGCAGAAACGGAAGACTTTGGTATTTTGAGCAGACATTGAGCAACATTAGCATTAATTTGGAGTCATGCAAGTCCGACATCAACTCTTCTTTTAACTTTGTTTTGCTATGAGCTAACTTCGTCAGTCTGCCATTAAGTGCTGGCTGGTAGCATACAGTGAAGTTTTAGAGCTCTTTCACTGAAAACACTCTCCTAACACAACACTGATGAGTAACCTTGTGAGACAGCTGGACTTGAAAATCACGTAATCACCAGATCGCTTGAAGCTATGCGCTGAGCCACATTGGTTTGGACCTATCAGGGTACTATGGCTTAACGCTAGGTGTGTGTGTGACGACATGCATGAGAAGTGACTGCTTAAAAACAACAATGGCGGCTGCTGATGCTGCTAGCATCAGTTACATCAGAACTGGAGAGTATTTTTCACTTCCAAACGGTTTCCAAAACATTAAAGTTGCCTTAAAGCCAAGTGAGTGAGTATGAAGATGCTAAAAGAGTCTGTACAGCTGAGGGGAACTGCAGAGTGTGGTGACCATTTTCTGGGGGTTTTCACTTCGAGCAAACCCCTTTCACGTCACACATTTGTTATTTGATCCATTATTATTATAAAATTATTGATTAGAGCAACATTAAGTTCACACTGGTCATCGAGTGGAATTTAATTTGGCCCTCACTGATTCATTCTTTAGTTACTGATGGATTAATGATTTGTTGCTCTGCTCTCTTTGCTCATTTACTTATTCTGGACAAAATTCAATTTCTCACAGAAAAGATTGTTTCATTAAAAGTTCAGCTGTAATTGCACCAGCAGCAGAATAAAATATAGTTAGTACATGCATGCACTCATGGCCGACACTTGTTACAGTGAGCAGCATGTTCAAAACTTTGTGTTTTACTTCCTAATCATACAGATATGCCTTGCTCAGTGGAACTTGTGCCAACAATGTGCACCAACCTACAGGTATGAGGGATCAAACTGGCAGCCCGTTTATTTACTGGTTGGTGCACCACTGATTACATATCATTTACAGTTTAATGAGGTATTTTCTGGCAAAATCTAGCAAATAATTCAGATACAAAGTTTCGCATCACATTTGTAAAAATAACTTTTTCATTGAGCCCAGAAACTGCGAACTAGATTTGCTTGTAGGAAAAGATAAACATCCAAGACTCTTACTATGAAATATTGAAAACTTTGTAGGAATCCTACTATAATAACAAATTGATCCGATTATGAGACTAAGCAGATTTCATTAGACTGCATGTGCTCATACTAGGAACAATGCATATTTCCACTGAACATGAACTGGAAAATAAAACTGTGATGGAGAGAAAAAAACTGCGATGGAGAGGAAAAGAGGGATTGATAAAAGAGACAATGTATCCCAGCTGAGTAATGTAAGTGGCAGATGAATTGAAAACAATATCCTATCCACCAGGCTTGCCAAATTCAGTTACGGATTTCAGCTTTAACCTATTGGATCCCTGGAGCTGTTTTCAAGGGAGTGAGCAGGAAAGCAAACAGTATTAATCCTCAAAAAGTTCAAAATATCTTCCTGTCATAACAAAGGATCGAGCCCTTGTTCTGCGTAAAGTCTGCAAAATAATATTAAGTGCAGATGTGAAGGAAGATGGAGGCATAAACACTGGGCCCTGTCTTTTCTAAATGTTTAAAAATGAGCCCTAATGCAGAAGGGCTGTGGGTATTTGCCCAGCTGTTGGATAAATAAGCAGAGAGATTCAAAGGCTGGATAACCTCCGCCAATGCCCATCAAACCAAACAGATGAGAGACCGAAGTAATCGGCTCCATTCTCAAATGGGACAACACTGACTCCAATTAGCCTTCAGTCCCAGATCCACAGGGGGAAGTGGGTGGAGATGTGAAAAGAAAAGAAAAAGAAAAGCAGTGAGCTTCCATACATTTTACTGAATGCATTCAAAAGACAAGTGACAGAAATAAACTTTTTTTTCCTCCTTTAAAAGCACTAACATTCCTTCCGTTTTCACTCAGGAGCCTCATAATACTTAATGACAATGTTTTGCCGTGTAATGCACAGCACTCTAACACTCCATCTAATTAAACCGCAGCAGTTAATCAAAATGGATCAGCTGTTTTCTTTACAAACACTGATGTCACATCCATACTATTCAGCTCGCATTATGGAGCATACTGCACTGTGATAACACGCTCTCCCCGGGGCCGGCTGTTGGTTAGCAGATGAGCGACTGCACCCTCGCTCACTTTTCGAGCGTATAAAGGCTTTGATCTGCAGGAATAATTGGCAGCAGGATCCCTCTGGAAATATATAGGACATCTTTAAAGAGATCCGAGAAATGTTTTCACTACTGTTGAACTTACTGGCGCTTGCTCCGTGCTAGGTTTAGGGTGGGGGTGGAGGGCTGGTGGAGGGACGGAGCAATAATTAAAGTGAGGTGGAAGAAGTGAGCTGACATTCATCAGGACTGAGGAGGGGAAAGCTGATGCTGAGCTCTGCGCCAAACCAACGCTCTAATTCTTCATCTTTAGTTGTTTTCTTGGCCTTTCCTCCCTCTGAAGTTTGTTTTGTCATGGTACGGCCAATTTTTTTAGCCCAATCTCATACTTCCACATTTAATCCTCACTATTGATTGTACAAATACAATTTTCTAAGTTATTATGTAATTAAATGTATGTTTTGCTGCTGGAAACTTCAAAGGGCCGGCTCTTTCTGAAGACATTGCTTGCCACTGATGTAATAATTTCCCTGGGATATTTAAAATAAACACATTAGGCCTGAAAGAATTCAAAACTTGTCTCGGACTATAATGCCCAGCCTTTTGATTGGCATGAGGCGTGGAATGCCACTTTTCACTGGAAACCAATGGTCGCCTTTAACAGCCTGCGTTTCCAAGCTCCCATGCAGTGTAAATTATAGGATAATAGGGTGCAGGCGATTGCAGACTCTGTTTATTCAATCCATTTCTTCACACAAGTTCCCATTGCCTTTTTCCTTCTCTCTGCCGTGTGTGTGGTGGTCCTCTGATCCTGCTGACCCTCGCCATGTGTTTTCACTTTCGGCTCTGATCTCAGCTCTGCGACCAGCGGGGAACCAAATACAAATTGAACAGTAACCATTCACAGGCCACTCTTTTTCATACCACCGCTAAACCCGCTTTGTCTTCCCCAGGAGGAGCTCAAGGGATAGATGTCCCCGGTTTGGTCACGGGTCTTCAGTCTGTTCCTCTTGCAGCCTTGCAGGTCTTGTTGTAGGCATCCAACAACAATGCGGTTTACTGCAGTTCATAGCACATTTGACATCTTTTAAATCTGTGTCACATTATTCCTCTAAAAGAGTCAACAGGCCACAAAACACAAGCTAAAAATGAAAAGCTTTAAATGTACTCAAAGCAGCTAGAGTGACGAGCCGAGGCCCAGAGAAAACACTACAGAGAGGAACAAATCGCCAGTGTTTTGGGTGGTGTGCTTTTTATTATTTCAGTTAAGGTGAAGTTTTCATTAGTCCCATAAGCCCCCCCTTTTGAAAGCGAGCCCTTTTTCTGTGAAACTCGCTGGACAGCAGCCGCTTGCAAGTGGCAGGGTATGTTTGTTCAGCTTTTATTGGGAGATGTGGTTTGAAGAAGTTAAAAAGAACCCTTTTGTTGTTCTTGGGGTTCATATTTTCTCTGGAGTTGCTCCACGCGCAGTGTTTGTTCCCCTGACTGAAAATGAAAAGGGTAAAACCTGAACGCAATAACTCACCTAAAGTGAAGACAAACTCTCAGAAGACTCCACGGATAGTCTCTCAGATAAGATATAAATCAAGCAGGGTGAAAACCGTGAGCTACGGGCTTTTATGGAGGGTGGTTGCCAGAATTCGTGTTTAGTCAGTTTAACTTCACGCTTTAAATACCCGACTGAGACTTAGCGAGCAATTTAGTGACCTAACATATCCACAAAAGTGAGCCCAGACTTACACCAAAGCCATGATGTTTGATCAAATGATACGGTGTTGATAACATCTACAGGCTATTGCTGTAATATCAGTCACGACGGGACATGCTGATCGGCTGCAACCAAGTGCATTAAACATCTCTACGTATGGGTTTGTAATGTGATTTTCAATAATCTTTCTTTCACCAGGATTCTTCCTCGGAGCCTCTTTATTAGAGTAAAAACACATTCATCACCTGTTTCACATTAAAGTTTCACGCATGCAGCCCCAACCCCTTGTATCTTGTAAACTCTGCTTCGTTTACTTAGCCTGGCTTTCATTGCGGCCATTTTGCATGGTTTACCTTTGTTTAGTTTATTAACCCAGGGGGTTACTTAACCTAAACATCACAGATGAATACTTCGGCTTTGGGTTTCAGCATTTTTTTTTTAACACTGTTGAAAGAGACAGAGGGTGAGGATGATGGAGTTTATGATCCGCACTGACAAATGGTTATGGTTGTCAAGTGGGAATGTGATTGGTGGATGACATATTGAAGAACTCAGCTACTCAATCAAGATGAATCAGTCTGAGCAGATTTGACACCAGGGCTTCGGATTTAGTTTTTATAACCTGTTTATTTGAATGTCAAATGTCGAGGATAAAAATTCTACTTTTTAAAATTGTGAAACAAATGAAACCCAATTCGCTTCTTAAACTCGGGCATTGATCCTTGCCTCAAGACAAAACTCTAAAAATACATCTCCCATCTGACTCCCAGGCTGCATCAGTTTCAACCACACATGTCTGAAATTCTCAGAGGACGTTTCTTAAACAAATAAAGGCTCAGAGCAGCATTAGAGAGAAGGAAAGCCTGAAAAACCTGTGCCTGCACTGAAAATCGAGTGAGACCATCCTCATTTGCTAAAACCAAAAATACCCCCAGTTTTAAGGACCAGCTCCACGGCTGACGGCTGGCGCTCGGTTCCCATGCTCTCCAGCATTGTGTCTCTTCCAGCTGCAGCCGGGGGAAAATGGGGGAGGCACACTCATGGGTGGTCTGCCCCACATGGTCCCACACTCTGCGGTTTGCGCCCTACATCTGATAGCAGTGGCTCTCAGCTGGGGCGCGCACAGCTCACATTCTCTGTGCCATTTTACTGCAACAATCTCGAGCTCCAGGAGGAGGCTGGAACTGTTTACCAAGCAATATCTTCATCAGAGCGACACGCTGCACAGCTGGCTTCCCATACACCAACACTAACTTTTCTTCACTAAAGGATGTTGTAAAATTCTTCTATGAGTTTGTGAAGGACTTTTAGCATTAATCAGATAGATAATGGTTCTTAGTGACTATAACTTTTATCTTTTTATCCACTTATGCCTGCATGCTGCCTTTCCAATAATACTTCTAGTAAACGACACTTTTATCTACTTTTATCACACTCAGTTAAGTGAGCATTAACTACTTATGCTGCACCATAACCATTACTCTGCGCACATTTGGCTTAAAGAGACTCTCACACGCCCTTGCTATGGGGGTAAAATCGATCATTTCTCAGCCAGAAGGTTTTGCAATGTTCACACAAATCACGCTGAAATTTCAATTGTGAACGCCATACAGTCTAGTTAATAAGTACAGGCGCTGTTAAATCATTTATGTTGAAGTGGATTTATCCTTGAGCCCACAAATACCACATTTTATTGACTTTCATACACTGGCAATCTGATGTGAAGTACAGGAGCACAATTAGCTTCATAATAACATTTTATGGAAATAATCGATATGGAGCAGAGCAGAGATTTTGGTTGGGGCTTCAAGTGTGGTCTTCTGTGCACTACAGACTGTGAGACTGTGCAAGTTCTCATGAGCGGAGATGCCAACATGTTGCAATCATCTTTTAACCGAGCCACACGCATGTGAAGATGAAGATCGCTACTCTTTTTCTGTTGTAGAAAATGGAGCTTATGATGGTGGTGAGTCACTGCACAGGTGACATTTTGTCTTTAATGCTAAAGTTCTGTGTTGTTGGAGGATAGTTTGTCCCATTTCTGGTAACACCTCTTTTTTGTTCCATACATTTTAATATTGTTTTTATGAGCCTGGATGTAAAGTTTAAAAATCCTGTATCTGTGCTGATTTTTTTTATAGGCTACAACCATGTTGCACTTTTACTGATATTTTATTTAAAGTGCTGCTTCTGTTGCTTCTAAATTCATGGTGGTGGGTTACGTATAAATATGTTATTGATTGGTTTGTAGTGGGTTAAATGTAGGTCAAATTCCCATCAAAGTAGGTGCCTAAACACCCAGACTAACATAATCTCATAGGGGAAAATGATCTATAGCTATGGCAAAGAGGGTGATGCTCAGTGAATGCAAAAGAAAAAAAAATTGAGAAAATCCAGATGCAACTGTAATATAGCCAAGTGTTTTCCCATTGAGTGCATGAAAGCGGATGGGTGGCGTTATATATTCTTCTACTTCAGAAGCTGTTTTTCAAATGTTTTATGCACAACATGTTTCTGAGAGACATGCTCAACAATGAGCTCCAGAAGATTCACCAGGCAAAAAGTGATATCATTCATTCTGCGCTGCGACAGTTAGCGTAGAGGAACACGTTTCAGAGCCAAAAGATGACACTGTTCATAATCAACATTGTAAGGTTTCCAGAGAAGAGGGTTGGTATGATGACTGAACCCCCACTTCGAATATATCTGATGGAATGAGGCAATAAGTTACAGCAAGATGAGTCTAGTGATTGAGGCCATGGAGACCTAAAAAGATGGCTTGCATTCACTGAATCCAGGGCCTACAGTACTAACCATAAAAAATATTTTCCCTACAGAAAAATCAACTTCTATTGTGCAAAAAAAAAAAAAAAAAAATCCAAGCTAGACCATCCAGAATTTTGTCAACCAACGGAAACAAAAGACACGTGTTGTCAGGCAATACAACAGGATTACATGTGTCCCCACGAGGACAGTTAAAGCATCACCACGTGTGTTAAATCAGCACATATTAATTCTGCTCGTCATGTGGAGACACAGATAATTGTAAATAGCAGCAATAATCACAGTCATACAAAACAATATGTGATGCATATTGATGCAGATCAGATGCATGTTAATTTGAATCGCTCAGTAAAGTCTGGCAACGAAAGGTTCATTTTTGTTATCTGGTCAAAATACCAACTTTGTTTTAAAGAGGCAAAACCGTGTGGCTCAGTTAGGTCTGCAACACAGAGGATGTAATTATTGTTTCATATAATAAAAATGTTAAAAAAAACTTCCCACCCCGCATGCACAGAGTGAATCAACCACTTTAACAATATGTCTAAATCCCAAACAGTCTGAAATAAATCAGCAGATTTTATTAATGGTTTTCCTGTTTGTAAACAATATTTCCTCTTCCTCCTACAGCTTCATCTCTACTGTAACTTTGAACACATCACTACAAAGAAAACCATAATTAAAGGGAGATGCTGAGGGGGCTTCTTAAATGATTAAATAATAAAACAGCAGGGAAAAGAAGGCCTCACGCGCGCTGACAGCCTAATAAATATCTTCAACCATGAAAGATGAAATGTTGGCATTGTTAGTGGCAGATTTACTTGTAAACAATACTGCTTGGATTAAATTTCCCTGCCTCCATTTCAGTCAACTCATCAATGATGCATGTGCAGTACAGTGCAATAATACGTAGACTCCTAGACTTATTTTGTCATAGTAAAATTTGTATCTGTTGAATTCTGGTTCTAAAATGACACCTTTCTTGCAAAATAACCCCAAACTGAGCATAATCTTTTAAAAAGGTCGTGTGAAACTGAAGTGTTTGGTTGACAATGTGTTCAAACTTAACAGACTGTCTCTTCTACATCTGATAATGATCATCATTTTTTTTTTTTTTTTTTTTTTTTTTTTTTTCCAAAATTGGTATTCAGCATTTGGGAATATAACAATCCATTTCCCTTTTGCAGTCTGGACACCATGAGAAGAGTATCAGTTTCCTTTGTATTTTTCACATCTTATCATACTTGAACTCTCAGCAGTGATTTCTACGACAGGCTGAAAGGTGAATCCTAAGATGTTGCAGCTGATGCAGCTTTTGGAAGGGAAAGTGGCACTTTCATCCTGCAAGATTTCTGCACTTATCACTTAAATCTGTCCACAGTCTTTAATACACTGGCAAGAGCACAAAAGATCTTCAGATGTGGGTTTAGAGTATGTGGGTTTATAACATGATCACAGTCTATCACAGTGCAAGTTAACCCCATGAACTCTTGATTTTCCACATTTTCCCTTGTGTTTCATGCCTCACATATTCTGTGCCTGCTTTTTTGCAAAATTTCTTTGCATACAATGCTTAGCGTACATCGAGGGAATGATTTCATGCATTCTTATTTTTACAGTGTTGGTGAACAATTTGAATGTACAAAAAAATGTTTGCTAAGTTTGTACTTAACAAGACTAATGTCTACAGCTGTGCTTGCAGCTCTCTGTAGCTGTACTTTGTCACAGCAGTGCTTTGAGCTAAATAAAGTCAGCATGCTACATGTAATATGAGCAATATGTGATGAAATACATTTACTCAAGTACCGAACTACCAAGTTCAAGGTAGTTGTGCTATTTTGCTATTTTATGCAACTTTATACTTCTACTTGTTATTTTTCATATCACAGATTACAGATTTTTATCCTTTCCTGTCCAGTCAAAACCACACATCTCCAAATTTAGTGATTTTGAAAGTTTTCCTATCTGGATTGAGAAAGTTCTCCTATTTCTTGAGGTAAATAAACTATTTAAAAGTCATCTTGGTTTAGCTGGAAAATGCATTGTCACAAAGCTGAAACGGGTTTTTTTCTGTGAGCTCATGAAAATCTGAATTTTTTCACAGGACAGCAAAGCTGCTGCTATCACGCTGTAGATTAAACCACACAAAAGTATATGAAGTAGTTAAAATTAGCTCAGCCTTAAACATCTACTGCAGGAAAATGCAACATACATATTAATGCAGCAGTATCCAAAAAACATAATTTACAATAGTAAAACACTAACAGGGACCATTTTACTGCAGAATTACCTTACCTTTACTGCTTAAACATACGAAAAAGGAGTTTTTAACTGGTTATGAAACAGTCTGATTAATACTGATGCCTCTATATGACATATATAAACAAATAAGGCCATCAGTGAGAAGGCTGGCTATTTCTAGATAGTCACCAGACCGGATTTGGTTGGATTCTTTTTGGAATAAAAGGTGGAAATACTATTGCTTTTGTCCACAGGGGCAACTAGAATCAATACAAGATGAAAGTACTTGCAACTGAAAGAACTTGTAACAGCTTAATTACGGTTTTAAATGTATTTTCACAGTATGGTTTTGCTATTTCTACTGAAGTAAAGGACCCGAATACTTCTTCCGAATACACTGGAAAATCATTGGATCATCAGTCATTTCAATTCATCCTCTGGTGACCATGGATTTCTGTTCAAAAGTTTATAGCAGTCCATCTGGTAGTTGTTGAAATATTTCAGTCTGGACCAAAGTGGTGGACTGACCATCTGAAAGACCAACAGTGCCATAGTCCAACAGCACGTGTACTGTGTAAATGTGTGTGCATGTGTGTGAGGCAGACGTCACTGTGCATACACACACATATGTGTTTATGTGCGTTTGTCAGAGAAAGCTTTGTTTCTGGGTGTGTGTGTGTGTGTGTGTGTGTGTGTGTGGTGTGGCGTGTTTGATTTCAAAGCACTGCAAATGAAACCTAAAACTCTGGAAAAGCTGACAAAACATACCGATCCCAGGTGGTTAATGGGCAGAGAGAAATGACCAGTTGACCAGCATCATAGACGACCTCATTCTGATGTGCCCTCTCCGTCAGCCAACCTCCATCTGCTAGATATTACACCTAGAAACTCTTCTGTTTGCCCAACATATGTAACAGATGGGTGGTCTTGTGATAATACGGCCAATCGTGTCACTGAATGACACCTTTCCTTATGTTCTCCTCCTCACCATCCCAGCAGTCTTAAACATGGGAGGCTACCAGTGTCAGGCAGGCGATGACAACCTACTCATTACTGCATGATGCCAGCCGCTGGAAGAATCTTTTATCTTCTTTCAAACTACCGCTGCAACTCTTTAATCACCCCGTCTTACCGCGGATGCCTCAGGAAGACACAAAAAGAAGAGTACGTCTGATTCAGAAAGAAATCTGCGCTCGGGGAGCCGACGTGAGAAAGTTCCAGGTGTCAGGGGTGAGAGGTTGAAGGTCCCAGTAGTGTGGGTGGTTCTGATGAAGCCCTGTTAGCAGTTAATGAGGGCTGAACAGACACACTGATCACCCCTTGTAATTTGCAGGGGGCTAATCGCTGAATATTCCCTTTGACAAGAGAGATTACACGCAGAGCCTGAGGCTGGACAATAGAGATTTGCCATGTAATGTCTCCACTATAGACTCAGGACACAAAAAAAGGGTGGATCAGACCGTAGGGGAGAGGAATTAGAGGAGGGGATGGCAAGAGGAGGGGGGGTGGATGTGACATCGGCCAAGAGGTACCACCTTTGGGACAATGTGAAGATGGGGAGGGGGTGAAGGGGTGGAAGGGGGGTGGGGCAAGGGGACAGCACAAAGCTTGGCATCACATGGGCCAGCTATGACCTTAGAGAATGACCATGTGTGCGGGGTATTTTGATTGGCTGAAATGTGATAAGAATGCTCTGTTTACTTCTGTTTCGTGCTTTAATGCAGCTGTGATCAATATTTTATTAGCAAATGCGTCACGTGACTGCTTGTATGTGAAAGCGGTGGCTCATCATGACGAACCTGAGGATCACCCGACCCAACTGCGCAGCACGCAGCCCTACAGACTGTCCAGCAGCAAAAGGGAGACAAACAAAGTTAGCAACTAGCTGGTGAAATTAAGGGAGTAGCAAAAAAAGCTGTACAGTTTCCTCAGATGTTGCTAGAGACCAAAAACAGACCTTCAAAGATGGGTGAATATTGCCTTTTTTTTTGCTGCTCCCAGCTGGCTGGAAAATCCGTTAATCCACGTTGAAACTTAATCGAAGGAAACTTATCAGAATTCAATAAAGGAATTCTCACGTTTTCACTAAATAATCTGTTGCTTTGAGTGTTTATCAACCACTTGCCTCATGAATGTCATTTTGGCTCTGTAAGGAAGACCCGAGGGGAGGATTGAGGTCTCAATCCATCAAGCACATGGAAAGCTCATAACTCAATGAGGCAGAGCTCGCCTTGGTGGTTTTCAGTGACACAGATGACTTTTACAGAGGCAAAATTATTCCACACAAAAAGAAGCACACACTCTTACATGTGTGAATGTACTATATATATACTTAACCTCGGTGGTCCATGTAATGTACATTACATTTAGAGACTTATATTATATGACCAAATACAGTATGAGGTTTGGGTTTGTCATGAGGATCAGCTTATGTTGCATATATGAGCTGATGGGAAAGGGCATCCTGGGTGGTTATAGATGTATCCTGTAATCCTTCCGCAAGGTTCTGTTGCAAGCTGCTCAAGCTGCAATTAAATACTGACAAAATTTGTTGGTAAAGTTTTTACACATACAGTATAAAGAGTCTTGTGGTCTTGTGTAATGCCCTACATGTTTTCAACGTTTTATGTGATTTTGCATACATTTGCCATAATAAGTGACGTCAAAAAAATGTTTATTTATTTTTTTCAGAGGCTAGTCACAGACACTGGATTGTTACTGTAAATGGGCTGCTAGAGGCTTGGTGATATAGGGACTAATATTTTTAATGAACCACTGTAGCTGGTTCCTTAAAAAACGTGACAGCTAACACCCAAGCAAGACAGAAACAGTCACTTATAGCTGCCTTTTTATTTTCTGTGTGCCAATTACTCCCCTCTGGGGTTAGGCTTAGGTTTAGGCTTAGGCTTGGGGTTAGGGTTTGCAACAATGATGAGGGGGATAAAAGCCCTCTGAGCTAGCAAACCTGCTAATTGTCACTTAGCAAGCCAGTTAGCTCACTCTTAGTGGGACAAAAAGTTCACACAATTATTTCAAGAGATGTATTTGTATCATTGACTCTGGTGTAACCATGTCTCTTTTTTTTACAGTAGTTAATACTCTGACAGGGAAGCTTCAATAAAAATGTACCTGCAGCACTGCTAATAAGCTACAGTATGTTCCCCCATTTGGCCTGCAGTTATCTGTTCCCTTAAAGTTCAACACAGATATGGATCCACAACATTTGCATGGTGTGATTGGGCCTTAAAGAGGCATGAAGCATCTCAGCGTGGAGGGGCAACATGTGACAGAGGTCAGGCTAATGGAGGCTAAACCAGACGCCATATTATTATGAAACAAAGGGGCGAAATCCAAACAGCTGTTTTTGAATTTGTATTCTGTTCTGTGTTATCTACACTGATCAGTTCATTTAACTCATTTGTTGTCTCCTCTTTTGTTTTCTTCCTCCCCTTGACATCCTTTGTGTCAGTCATATTTGAGACGTGTGGCTTTTTGTTTTGCCAAAACATCCTTTGGGTTTGGCATGCACGCTGAAACCAAAGGATGCATGCAACATGTTGTACAAGTCTGACGGACAGGATTTTTCTTTTTTTTTTCTCTCTCTCTCTCTCCCCCTCGCCGTGCTTTAGAAGCCGTGCAAGGACCACCAAAGATGTCAGCTTCAAACTCGAATTAATTACAATCTCGAGGATGATCCACTACGTCTGACATCAACTGTATGTTTCTGTTCCTCTATTCGTGTTTGTGTGCATTTACTTTCAAGGACTATTTCACATATCTTCTCATGCACTAAAAAGAGCTTGAATCCCAAAGGCTCAGTGACGGTCATGGGAATCTGGAGCTGCACGTTGAATGTAAACTCCCAGTGGCAGTCTGATGAGAATCCTTCGGCCCTGAACATGTACAGTATAATTTGTGAAGTTGCAGGCCGTGTCATTGGCACTTCAGAGGAAACGTTACTCACGCACAGTTTCAGGATACAAAGATGTAACATGAGGTGCCAGGAGGGAGAAGAGGGGTATGTACTGAAGACCTATAGGTGAAAATCCTGTGCCTTGATTTAACAGCTGAAGTTTTGAAAGCCCACTGCATATAAAAGCCTGCCATCAACACATATAATCTCTTAGCTGAGCCCATTGAAAGCTGGGTCCCAGGGGTTAATTCTCCCATCACTCCATGTTTGAATCAACTCCTGACTCACATTGAGATGAAAGCCACAGAGTCCCAAGACCGAGCCTGGACTCCGAAGGCCCGCTGATTCTGGACGACTGGAGCGGATTATTGCATGTTCGTCTCGTCAGACCTCCATCGGGACAGGGAAACTGAAAAGAAAAACAATAATTAGAGATAATTGCTTGTGTCCAAACACGAGCGTTAAAGCCCTCCTCCCTCCCATCTCCTTTCGTAGTATGTGAGGTGGAATGAAAGGGACACCCCCCTGTTTTGACAGCTGGGCAGGCGAACATAATTTGTGACAGCTGAACTGAAACGTCTTTAACCGCAGGGACAGACACAGAGAGAGAAGGATTTTGGGCTGAGAGAGAAATGGTGAGAGAGAGAGAGTGAGAGAGGGAAGATCAGAAGGAGAGATCCTGCCCAGAAGAAAAGGAAGAAGATGTCAGAGAAGAAAAAGAGGCAGGGGAGAATAGGGGAGAAGTGATTGCCATGTAGAGGGGTGGGATTACAGCAGAAAAGGATGAAGGAGGTTAAAAGGGGGAAAATTAGTCACACACCATAAACTTTGAAGAGAGGTAGAATTTAAAATAACCCACAAAAAAGACTGGACAAGAGACGGCTGAACATCAGATGCATGCAAGTGGAAACGCGGAGAATATTTAAACAACGGAGCTCGGCTGAACATGGTGTCATGCCAGGTTTGACACATTGGGTTAATTTGCTGCTCCCTGGAGGTGACCCTTGAACTTCGGGGACACAGGGTCAAATTGAACTCAAAGTGAGACAGCCAAAATCATGTTAGTCTGAGGAGCTGGGTCACGGGTCACCTCTGAGATTCTCGGTATATAGGCCAAAACAAGGACCATATGTGGACGGAAACACATTTGAAACAAAAATAAGTCCTGATTTTTCCGTCCTCACCTTCTCCTCCCGCCCCGAACATTTCGACCCACCACAGACTTTCTGCCCCTAATTCAATAAAGTCATAAATACCACCGTAACAGCAAATTGACATAATGTTGGCTGCGTGCCCTTTAAATTGTCAGTGACAGAAGTTTTCCCAGAGGTGAAATATTAATGCAAACACAGGATTTCTTTTCCAAAATACGCCAGCTCCCAAATTCTCCCATGTTTACTTTTCTCCTTGCTCCTAATTTCTGTTAGTGTGAAATGTTATACTTACTGTTGTATTCACTGACAGGGGAGGTATGGAAACCTGGGAGCCAGGAGAGTAATGGTTATGGGGCATCGCTCAGCCAAATAAGCAAGTCTCTGTCCTCTCAGTTTCACTTCATATGACCAGGAAAGCTCCTTTCACCATCAGGGGAGTCTGAGTAAATCATCGATGAATCACCGCTCAAACTGTAAATAAACTAACCATTAATAATTTCTTACTGTTTGTTTTGTGTTGCAGTTTCTTTCCCTGCTGCACCAAATCATAATGAGATATGATTGCCCCTAAAATATATTCAGTATCACATGATTATTATTACAATTATTAAAATGCTCTCTGCAGTGTTTCAGGCTGTTGGTGGAGCATAAAGGTTCAGAAGAGCATGAGCACAAGGTCCATGTAAGAGTTGTGAGGACTCATGCTTATTTTTATAAATCATCAGCATATTTAAAGTCACATTACATTTAATGCAGCAGGTTTGTTTTGTTTTTTTATGAATGGGCTGGTAAAAACATTTTTATCTTTGACTGTAAATATTGAAGATGATAAACTGAATTCATCACATGCTCACCTTTTTCTGATAATTATATTATTTATTATCATTTATGTTATGATGTTTTTACACTATATTTCATGTGCCAGACAAGACAAGACTTTATTGATCCCTATTGGAAAATCACGTTACAGCAACACAGAGACAAACTGACGAACTTAAAATGTAATAAAATATTCAAATAAAATAAGAAATTAAAGAGGTGACATTAAAAAAATATGTACAGTATATTTATTACTATACATTTAACCACATAAGTGAGTTTTCTAAGTTCAATCATACAACTCTGGCAGCCATGATGTGTGGACTATATAATATGAGCATGTATAGGTATGAATAATAACTACAATACACACTCATATACTTAAGTGTATACTAATATATGTAATACAGTATATATAGCACATATTATACATACATAAAATACAAGTAGTACTGATATAGCATTAGTATCATATAATGTAGCACGAAGTATAATAGTGAATAGTGTATAAATATGTTACTACTTCTTATACTGCTAGTCCCATAATAATAATTATAGGATATTACATGGTTTGTTTGTTATATGTAAATAAAAAAGTACATTTGACTTCTGATTGGTTGATTCAGTCCCTGACATATCAATCTAAGAGACACAGTGTTCCCAGATAAACTGAATTCCTTAATAAACAACATATTACACTGTATTTTACTCATTTACCCTGTTTATATTATTAATGCCAACAGTTTGGCTCCAGTCCACATTGTAATTTAGTGTCATCACAACTAATATGAATGAAAATGTAAGTGAGTAAGTTTATTTATCTATTATAACACCTTCAAGAGCAAAGTGTCATAAAGTGTGTTAAAAAAAAATAAACAACAGACATCTGAACAATCTCAAGTGTCAAACGACATAAATAGAGTCTCAAGTTTGAATAGGTGGGCCAAGAGAGATTAGATATTAGGATTAGATCATTTAGGAGCCAGACACTTGGAAGAACAGTATCCTTTAGTAGAAATGGAACTTGTCAAAGATCCCTTTTTTTTTTTTTTTTTCCATTTGCTTTTGTTGTTTTTGTGGCTTGGACTGTACCAATCCATAAAGATTTTCTCGACACAATAATCTTAACTCGAGTTCCACATACCAGCGTTTTCTGAAGCTTCACTCTGTAACAAAAGAGAAAACTCCATCCAACGATGAACACTGCGAGACGCGGTTGAAAAACTTTAGAAAAAGCTTGTAAATGGACCTTGAGTTAAAATTATTGTGCCAAAACATTACTTATCCCGAGGTCAAGAAAGAACTTCCTGTTAGTATTGTAGTATTTCAAAAAAATAAAAAATAGAAAGTGTAAAACTGGAATCCAATGAATGAGAAAGTTTAGTTTTATATGTCGTGTTCAGTTACACAGCCCTGAAAGGTCATTGTGTGATACATTGTGTGACATATTTGACACATGGGAACTTTGCCTGCATTTGTCAGTCAAATCTACTATATAACATCCCACATTGAAAGCCTCATACTTGTTAAAGTCATACACAATTCCCATAAGGGCTAAAGCCAGTTATCATATACAGAATTAAATGCTGTTCTTACAGTTAATGTCATCGTCTCTGAACTCTTTTTCCACATGACACGTCCTGCGGTGTGACAAAGCACTGACCCTTACAGAGGACACATGTAATAGCACTCAAATCCACTTGTGGTTGCCCCCATAACACATATATGGTTATTTCCAATAACGCAGCAGATGAAGCTGACCCGGCTGAATGAGCTGAACACCTGCTCTCTGAGGTGAGCCGAAGAGGAAGTTTGGCCATAAAAAATTGTGAGGGGAAAGTTATTAGAAAAAGAGAGAAGGGAGAAGGGGGGAGGCAGAGAGAGGGAGATGACTTTATCATGGCTACATATAGTCAGGGCTTAAAGTCAGTAAAAAGAGAACTTGATTGTAGCTGATTGTTTTGCCACATTAGCTCTGGAAAGGGGCAATCATCTAAAAAAAAAGTGTGGGTGTGTGTCAGCAGGTATTTGCATATGTAAGCGTGTCTCCAAGTAGCTGCACATACCTGTAAGTCTGTCTGTACATATGGTGTTTGTTAGAGGAATTGTGTTTTTCCGTGTGTGTGTGTGTGTGCGTGTGTGCTCCAAAAGAGGATGAGTATGTAAATGGGTTATTATGCTGAGGAGGTCTGCAAATCATTTCCTGTGGGTTGACTATTTATCAGATCCCCTTGAGGTTTAGACGCTCCTCTCGCAGACTTGTCTGCTTGTGTTTGTTTGTGTGAGAAAAAATATAAGAGACCAAAAAAAATGTGTAATGAGTTTGTTTTTCCTGCATATCAAGGATAAAAAAAGCTGATCATTTGCATTTTTCACCGCTTTCACCACCAGAGGAAGCATAATAATAAAGATTTAAAAAAAGTGTGAGGACTTTAATCTCAGAGTCGAATCAATTTCAGAGTGACTGCACAGCAAACAGTGAAAACACTGAATGCATGTGTGCAGCGTGAGTCTCTGGGTGCATGTGAGTTCACTGCATGTGTGTCTCTCTACCTTCCATGCACAGACACAGACCTGCTCGCTGGGTGGTGACACTGCTGGCGAGCGAACTGAAAACTGCAAACGACAAAAGCTGGAACAACAGGAAGATAATTCAGATTTGATTGGTTTCACGTGTTCTTCATAAACAACAAAGTTTTCCTGTGCCTCCAGCGTGTTTTCCTGCAAACATGGAATCCATTTGTCCCCCTTCTTCATGCCCTGTAGTTGCAACAGGCTCTTACGTAGCAACACACACACACACACACACACACATACACACACACACACACACACAGGGAAATGAAAGCAGGCACACAGAGCAAACCCACCACTATGGCACTGGGATCTTTTGATATACAGTCAGGAACTTATTTTGAAAACAGCCACTTTCAGCTGCTAAAAATAATCTCGAGGGACGCAGAGACGAAAATGTGAATGAGGCTCACCAGATCTGCCTCTCCCCGTCAAAATAAATGTCCTGACAGAAGCTTGTGTCCTTTAATGTCATTGGAGTGAAAAGTTTTCCTCAAGTACAGCCAACTCCATATGTGCATAGGGCATTTAAAGGGTTGGTCCACTCAAATAGAAGAAACTTTTTTGTTTGTTTCTTAGAGTTCTATACAATAGAAGTAAATGGAGCTTTGTTTGTGGTGCTCAAATTAATGAAAAAATACATTTAAAGAAATTTGATAGCAACATATTTTTCCAGAAACTGTCTCTAGTCTGAAGGTCAGGACCCCTATGAAAAATCATGAGATGATCACTCAGGTACACTTTTTAAAAATGAATTAATAATAATGATATTTTTCAGACTTTTCTCCAATCTTTGTTTCTTTTTGTTTCACCTCTTTAGGCCTCTAAAAGAATCTGAGAATCACAATCACAGAACTGCTCACAATGTACTGTACGTAAATGCAACCTGTAGTATGAGGTCACCGCCGCTTTGTGTTAAAACGGGTCGTGAATCACTGAGTGAGTAGGGAGTGAGTCAAGGTAAGGAAAAACATTTATTTTTGTAATTTCAGTAAACGAGCTGTTTAATGGAAGCTAAGATTTAAAAAATACATTTAAAAAAATGTCTGCACACATAAAACAACTCAAAAATACATTTAAATGTGATATTTGCTCACTGCTTATAATTCACTTAACATGTCATTAGGTTTAATTAAGAACTAAAACCTTAACAGACAGAAGCTTAGTGGACCAGTCATTAAAACTTTACTTTAAATTCTCACTAAGAAAGTTTCCAAACATAGCAAATATGTTGACAATGAAAAAAAAAATGTGCAAGACATCTAGAATATTTCTCTTATTTCACTCAGTGTAAACGTCAGTGAAGAGTTAGAACAAGATGATACAGAACAATATAGCATGTGAACAGTGTTGTAGTGCACGGTATTCACAGGTATACAGAGCATACCCACTTATTTTTCAGTCTGCAGTATATACCCACTTCTAAATCCCCTCTGATACACATCATTCAGTTTTGTTCTGCAAGCTGATTTTTTCCTTTTTCTACGCGGGTGAAGGCATGACATACTGTAGTGATTAAATAAGTAATAAGGAATAAATCCACAATCTACAATCTACAATCCAAAATCCACAACTGTCTCGCCCATCTATGGGGTCAGTATTTATTGCGAAATCTGCTCCTTTTCTGCAGCTAAAGTTGATTTCATACTGATTCGTACTCCCTGAAGTCAAGCAGGAGAAGCTAAGTGACAATGTGTAAATACTAAATATGCAACAGTAGTCTTACATCACCGTTTTTAACGCTGGACCGGTCATTTTAAAAACAAATCAAGGGCATAAATTAAGACTATGCCCACTGCTGAAACAAAGCTGACTCTAAACTTTCTAAAGTTTTTCTACCCGTCTGACATGTGAGTTGTAGCTTTTTGTCAGTCAAAACAAAGCTCCTCACCGAGTGTTACATCCTCACACAGTGAGCTCAAGTTACAGCCCAAACATCAATTTCAACTGTTTCTGAGTTTCTCAGTCTTATTAGCATGCACCATATGGGAGTATAGTGGTGTAACAATGCAAACACAATGGCTTTGGTCCACTCACTTGCCAGCATGCAGTGCAAGGTCACTGCTAATTACTCTGATTGCCGGGGATTATCTGACCCTTTTGGTATTTTTGATTTCAAAAGGAAAAAAAAAAATGTAGTTTCCAAATCCATCCACAAATGTTTAGCTGGGAGCACATGTGGTTTAGTGAGTGGGCCTCCAGCTCAGGCCTCCTGCACAATCAAACCACTTTAGTGGCCTCACAATACACCCGCTCATCCTGGAAAACACGTGACAAAAAAATACAGACTGTGAGTAAAAGTTGGTGCAGTCCAACAGAGATGAACAAATAAAGAAAAACACCTGTTGCCTTTGCAGAGAGCTTTAATGTTATTGACTAAACTCATGAACTCATTTTGAATTTATCTGCGTCGTTATAGAAATCATCAGGACATAATCTAACAGGCCAAATCATTTCAACAAGCACCGATTTTTCTGGGGATGTAATTGTAAATAATTGAGTGTTGTTCCTGTTTTTCTTTAAAGGACCTCCAGCTGGAAATAATAAAGTGGTTTCCCTTATTATTAACCACAAAATTACTGATAATAATCTATTCATAACCTTAAAACTCATATCAGGACTCACGCTCTCGTGGGATTTTGTGGGCGATTTTTTTTCCACTCTCTCTCTCTCTCTCTGTCTCTCTTTTATTTCGGAGTTGTTATCGTTCAGCATGTTCCGTAATACTTTCATAAATCGTCTCCAATGCTCTAAAATGGTGAAATAATGGGCCTTGTCGGCCACCCGCATTTTACTGTGCTGTAAAAATAATGAAAGTCATATTGCGCTGCGGTTTCAAATCTGCACAGGCAAACGGCACAAGTTTGAAGGAGGTCCTGAGATGTTTTCTAAATTGCTATGATTTTTTTTTTTTTTTTTTTTTAATTTTTGGAAACTTGTTTTGGAGCGCGCGTGCTTTTTTGGAGCACAGACTGGTCGTTAATTTAAGAGGATTTGAGCAAGTGTTGGGAAAAAAAATAAGATATTTTTAGTTATCGAGTCAATATTTACTGAGCGACATGTCAGCTCTCATCCAAACAAAAAGGGAGATTCAGTTCAGTTTGAAGAGTTTTTTTCTGAAGCTTGGATTCAGTGTGTGATTCGTGAAGCGCCATTAATACCTCAAAACACACAACAAGCTCTTTATACAAAATATAGTCCCAAATTTTAAAGATATGTTTGTTTCTATTGTGAATATTTGATTTTTAATCAACTTTTCTATCATTTAAAGAGTTTTAAGAGGGATTGGCTTCACTAGAGAAAAGTTTGAACCAGATAAATAAATAAATAAATTTCATTTTCCCCCCAAATGCTCCTAATTCAGTCACAATTAAATTAATAAATCATTTACTCAAATTACTGATCGATAAATTCGTGAGTGATTGGTTGTTATTTTTTATTCATATGTTGGCTGTTGATCGACATGATACGGTTTGTAACACGCTGCACACAGACGCGTTTCTGCGCTCCAACCAGTTATTCATTTATCAAATATGTTATTGCTTATATTTCAGTGACGTGTTCAATTAAATCTGTCATCATGTGATCATAGACGGAAAAAAACTGCGAAATGACGACAGCAGTTAGTTTATTATGAATAAAGACTGTTTTAGGTGACTTTATTTGTGTATCAACTTTAAACGACAAGACACGAAAAAGACAAAAGACACAAACAAATATGATTTAAATACAAACTGAAGATTAAAAAAAAGAAAGCGTTGAATAAAACAGGAGAATAAAAGTTACAGCTGCATTGCAGCACAAGTTATGAACGAAAAGTCCCACCTGAATCTAAACGTCAGCCATGAATTATTATTATTATTATTATTATTATTATTATTATTATTATTATTATTATTGCATACTGTCCCGGTTAAACCACCTGACCTGACCCAGTGAGTGAAGGTGTATTGATTCCCTCAGTGTTTCTGCCCCCGTGTGGTGCACTGACTCTTGAGTTTACCCTGCAAACATTAAACTCCTCAGTAAATTACATTTGGTTGAATGATCCTGCAGAAAAACGCAGAGTAAAAGTCATACATTGAAACTTTTACTTGAGTAAAAATGAATTAAAATATACTTAAAGTGCCAAAATTGAAGGTACTCGAGTGGCTAATTTCAGAATAATCCAATTTTATTGGATTATAATAATTGACACATGTATAAATCACTTTAATGTTGCAGCTGCATGAATTAATAAAGTCTGATCTTGCCTCATTATAGGCAACACATCATATTTTATTTGTTGACTATATTTTATATTATTAAAAAGTAACTAAACTTAAATTGTTAAATAAATGTAAAACTTTTGCTTCTGAATTGGAGTAATAGTATAAAGTAGCAGAAAATGGAAATACTCGATTACTTGTACCATAAAATATAGGCTACTTAAGTACAGTACTTGAGTACTTAGTTACTTTCCATCACTGGTCTTGGTATGTTCATGTGTTCAAAACTCATTTTGACAGAGGTTTGCTCATGTTGAGGTGATCATCCTTTGATTTTCATGGCCTCTTTAAACACCACACACAAATATGAGAAATGTTACCAATATGTGAACAATTACAACTAAATGTTAAATGGCCATTATGACTTTTTTCCTCTTTTGATGTTAATTTTCTCCCAGCATAAACAAAAATCCTTTTTTTTTTTTTTTTGTTTGTTTTTTTCAAAGTATCTCTGCTAAATTGTCCCCATGTTTCTTTCAGGCAATAGCGGCTGTCTACATTTCCTCTGCCAACATTTAATGGGTATGTACAGTGGTTTGTGCAGCTATTGAGAGACAACAAGCGCTGGATAAATGTGTGTTTTTTATGCTGAATATAAATTTAGTATCTCTAAGTTTCCAAAACCTTAGAGCTCTCAGATAGAGCTGAGTTTGTCCATAAATCTCCATTTTAATGAGGGTTTTCTTCCAGGGAGCCTCATCTTAGTGGATTTTATGACTTCATACATAATTATTGTGGTAACTACATGATAACAGCTGCGAGAGGAAAAAGTAAAACCTACGCTAAGTTGCTTTTGTGTTGCTGTGGAGTGAAAATACCTTACTTGAAATACATTTCAGGTTTTATGCTGCAGGACATCTCATCAGATCACTTTAACATCCTTGAACCTATCAACAAGTAAGAGGAAGTGCTTAGGAAGACATGAAATTCCAGGATTTCAGGAGGCGTTTATGTCAGATTTGGTTTTGTGAAGGAAGGGTAGATGTCCTCGTATGCAGGTGGACGTGAACAGGTAGAGCTGCTGTCATCATCACGTCCTCTGTCATCCTCCGTCTTCTCGGTCCTACGAGGAATCAAACAACAGGCAGGCTGGATTTAAGAGAAGAGCTGGCTAATATCCAAATGTTTACAGGCCCAATTGGTTATGCTTAAAGCAAATGTTAGGAAGCCGATTGCCCTTTAAAAGAAAACACTGAGGTTGAGCAATTTCTCCCTTGATCATTCCTCTATTTGGCATTAACCACTGGAAACATACTGAAACAGGTCAGGAGTTGTGACAACATAAGTGAGAGCTGGTGAGCAGAGCATGTGTTCATATGATCAGGACAGCAGTTTATAGTTATCCTAGGTTAACTGTATTATTCCTGCTGTCTGTTTTTATTAAAGTGAATTACTTTCCTGGAAACCTGCTGGGAGTAATCGTCTAAAAACAATAAAAGAAAGTGAAAACTTGTAACTTTCCACTAATGGAAGGCAGCTTCGTGTTTAGCAGGACGTCTGTCCAAGGATATTTGATTGGATTTCAAATAAATGGGATCCTGCAATTAGTGGAAAGAAACTTTTTTTTATGACAATACATAATGTTATGTTTCCTTCTGCACTTGGTTTTGGGAACAGGTGGGAAAATATGATGGACTATAATCTCACGCCACAATTTGCTTTTCCTTTTACAAAGCACATTCGCATACGTTGAAATTTCTTTGATATGACGTTATACCGTTGATTCTGCACAGTGCCTGCCACATTTTGATGATACGGCTGAGCTAGAAACGCTGCCGTGAATGTCAACACAGCAAAGTGTGATTAAAGCAGAAGATGTGGAACTATTTTGGTCTTAATTGTCCCCATTTCATTGACACAAGGCTTATTTAATTTTATGAAAAGACGAAGAAAATCCCCTCTTAACTAGAAAATCCAGCTTCATTTTGTTTCTTTTTCAGAGCGACAACAACCACAATGTGTTTTATGTGACACATTGCTCCGAGTACAGTAATATATGTGGATCAATATCAGTGTGTTGACTATCATAGAGTAGACACTCGTAGATTAATTGCACCATAACTGGCTGAGAACGTACTGACGGCCAAAAACACTTTGGGCCGAGGGGAAAGTCATCTTGTGGTTAATAAGAAATGAACTCTGGCATACTGTGTCTGTTTTAATGAGCAGCTGTGAGAAGCTGTGAGGTTTTAACACGCTCAAATCTGATTTAAGATTAACTATCTACCTCTGACGGTTTTAGTGTCAACATGTTGCATGCTGGGTAAAAAGCAAGACTCGGCTTCACTGGGATCAACTGTGGACGTGTAAGGGATCTTAGAGGTTTGTGCTTCCTCAACAGTTTGTCTGTCATGTAAGTACTGTTCCCAAGTGATGGAACAAGTACTCAGATCTTTTACTTGAGTAAAACTAATGTACACAGTGTAGAGTTATGCATTCAAAAATATTAGAATCAAAATATACTTAAAGCATGCAGAATGTCTAATTTCATTAAAAAATATATATATTATATAATTGGATTATGACAGTAAAGTACTGCAAACTACAGCTGCTGTTAGCTAATGTAAGCTCAGTTTGTTACCCGGACTGTGAGCTTAGAGCACCAGGGGAGTGTTGGTATTTGTACCACAGGCATTTTGGACCAACAGGAAAAGGAGGTTCAGGCCCGGGGTGTTGGTGAATGCTGACAGGGAGCAGAGCCAGTGTCATGCCAGAACAGGAGCTGGGCAAGCAGCAGGCAATGTAACCAAGCTCAGCAGCCTCTATGGACTTAATATCAAAGGCAAAAAGACCAAAGGGGATGTTGACGGAGGAAGCTAAGTGAAAAAATAAGAAAGTGACCAAGCACTGTAGTGGAGTAGAAGTATAAAGTAGCATAAGATGGAAAAAAACTAAAGCAAAGTACCTCAAAATTGTACTTACAATACAGTACTTGAGTAAATGTACTTAGTTACTTTCCACTGCTGTTTCTTACCTGCTTCTTCTGCAGTATGTTTCTGAGCTGTGAACTGAGCTGTCTTCTTCTTCTGCTGTGAAAGCTGCATTATCCACACAGTACACATGTGGAGGAATGCCTGCACGGATGTCATTCACAGACCCACCAGGCCATTGAGTTCCAGCCTGCCCGGTTATAAAGTCGTACACAGGTGGAAGACATAGCATTGCTGTGCTATTTTGTAACATGGTTGGGTGATTTATGCCATTTAACGTAAAAGAATGCTGCGCTGAGTTTTGTTCCATCGCAGGTATTACAATCGCTTCATCATCCGGCATTCTGCAGGGCCAACAGGAGATGATCCCAAACTTGCAGACACTTGTAAGCATAAAAGTGCCACCGACAGAGATCAGGATGGGGCCCAGGAGTTGGGTCCACTCAAAGGTGTGGTTAGATAGGTAGTTATGCCAGCCTATAGTGGTGAAAATAACACCCACAATGGCTAGGAACACTCCAGTGAACAGCAGGGTGGCTCCAGTCTTCTCACCATCCAGCAAACTGTAGTCTGGTGAAAGATGGCGTGGAGAAGGTGTAACCCTCGGACTCAGGTCATCAGGTTGCACACTGACGGCTGCTGTAGGATATCTAAGATTGTTGGTCTCCATTACAGGCCTTTGCACCACCATGTTAGTCCATAAACCTTGGGGTCCTAGTTGGTCCATGAGTCCTCTGTGTGTAGACACTCAAACCGAGTGGTGAACACCAAGTGAAACTGAATGAACACTGAGTAACTGTAAAGACGCTCACCAGCCGAGAGGAGTTACAGGTTAACCTGCACCTGAACTCTGTTTACCATAAGAACATGGTGTACCAGTACGTTCAAATGGCAACTTCTGCACAAAGTAGTGCTGGGTTGGTGAATTAGGGCAGATTATAGAACAATTTTACTGTAATAAACATACATGCAGTCAAATAATCAAACTATATTTACAATGAACCCTATATAGTTAATATTTTAGTCAAGTATGAGACATGTCACCAGTCCCCAGAGAGCATACCGTGATGTATTAAGATCATGAGAGAGGATCTGGTGTGTTTAAGGTCCATCTGAGAGGCGGAAAAACAAGAAGAAAGGGAGATTCATGCACGCATAGAACGTGATCCAAAATCCACCATGTCAGATGTCATTTCACACAGACACATTTCCCATCTGCGCTTCTATGCATAACTTATGCCGCAATAGTTGAACAATCAGCCTAGCATGTTAAGTGAAAGGGCTTAAAAACACATCACGCTATACGTGTTACAGTCAGAGGCTAAATGAGCTGCACACAAAATAGTGAAACACACACGTAACACTCAGAGAGCCTCAACACTTCGCCGAGGGTGTCTGCTAAAGCTCTCAATGTGTAGCATGCCTTACTTTCTAGTACTTTAATTCTCCTTTTATGGTTGTGTGACAAAGCAGAATTTCTTTTAGGCTTGTTTCTCCCCTACAGTCTCATTTAGTTGTAATGAGTGTGTCTCCTCCATAGGCTGCAGAAGAGCTGTCTGCAACACTGCTAGACATGTGTGTGTGTGCACTACAGTAAAAAAAAAACACCTATGTTCATGAATTCTTAATTCTGAATGCAAACACGGTGACATGCAAACATGTTTTTCAGTTGAATTTCATATCAGTCTGCTCTTCTCCCAGCGGGCTGCTTTCATTTGCTTACATAAAAGCATATCCGCGCTGCATTGCATGTAACAAGCCTGCCAATCAGAAAGCAGGATCATGGCAAAGCAAAACAAAAGGTCTTCGGAGGGAAACAACCGACTATCAAACACACAATGCCCGTGGCAGATCAAACCTAACCTGTGTGTGTCTGTGTCCTTGAATGTGTGTGTCTGCCTGTCTCCGTGTTTACCATAGCCTCAGCTCATTTCACTTGGCACTAATGAACAAAGGGACAGATAACTATACAAAGAATCCATATGACTTCAGTGTTTAAAGAACCTCCCAGAATCGAAGCTGCACAGATTCTTTCAATTAGCAAACTCCAAATATTTATGGACTGAACATTTCCTCTCTGGAAGGAAGGAGAGCTCTGTGTGTGTGTCTCCTGTTGACTCACACTGGGGTGTATTGATCCCCTGGGCTTATGCTTCATTTCACTTGAGCTCTGCCACCATCCTTTAAAAAGCACATCTGTCCAACATCTATAGTTTTTTTTTCTAGTCACAAAATAGCTACTTCATCCAGTAAAAGAGGTTGGGGACCACTATTTAGAATTAAACAATGATGCCACTTCACAGACGACGTCCTTTAAAGGATAAGGTGCAAAATGATTTGAATCCACGCCTCTTCATTTCCTTCATGCTCCAAAGCATCAAAGCTGACCCCAGATTCACCCCTATCTTCACCAGGTGGAGTCTAAAGTTTTGCTGTGTAGCAGAGTGACCAAGCCTCAACTGTTGTCTCTTCTCCTTCTGCGTGAACGGTGTGTCCTTGTCTCTTTTCCCTCTTTCTAAATAGTGTCCTTGTCTCTTTCCGTCTGTGTGAGTGGTGTCCTTGCTTCTTTTTTCATCTCTGTGAATGGTGTCATCATCTCTTCTCCTTGTTTGTGAATGTCTCTTCTCTGTCTGTGTGAATGGTGTCCTTGGGTTTCAGCTCTTGATAGTGTCTTCGTGTTGGAGAGGAGGTTTTTCCGGCTCTGGTCCCACCTGTTTTCCACCTGGAAGTTGCTCAATGTCCTGCGGGATCCATATTCTTGATATATGTTTGCAATCAACCTAATATAATAATTCTGATTTTCCATACTGTAACTTTACTGTTGTTATCTATTGCATATCTGTCCATCTGAAGGAAGGGACCCCTCCTCTCTGTCCCTTTTTGCTCCATTAGAGGCTATTTTATTTTAGGACTTTCTTATCTAAATCAGATATATCATGTGCTGCTCAGATTGTTAAGCAAATATATGTAATTTCTGATATTTGGCTGTATAAATAAAATTGATATATGACAAGAAAACAGTCAAGATTACAATAAGGTATGTAGTCTATCATGCTCAAATTATAAGGGGCTTGTGTTCTCCTCTATCATATTTGCCGAGAGGTAATACGATTATTTCTGTTGGGCCAATAAAGGAGGGCCAAAGGATCACCAAAGGAATTAAGATGTGACCATTTCTCAGTCATCCCCTCCCCCAAACACTCACACACTCACTCACACACACACACACACATGCTTACTATGACAAATAGCCTGTGACGTGCCTCTGTGAACATGGCACGGAAGGGTCCACTCCCTCTCCCCAGGGCTGACGATGAAGCAGTGCAGTCTGCCATTGTGCGGGACTCCGAGTGTCTCCTCACGGGATCTGGATCTGGATTTTACTTCCATTGAATCACGTCACCTTTCTAGTAGCAGTCAGGAAAAATCTACAGTGATAACACAACAGTAGCATTTCTGTTTCTGCTTGCAGTTGCTGTGTAACAGCAATACAACTGCTACAGTTCATTATGTTTACCTAACCCCGGGCTTTACATATCACCTCACTGCCTTGAACATGTAAAAGAAGCAGAATGGATATGTAACTGGTTGCTATGTGAAACCAGACAACCAGAATCCATGATTTAATTTAACAAATGATGTCCAGATACTGTGTTTATGCAATAAAAATTAATGGCTGTGTTGCAAAACAAAAGGAAGATAGGAATAACAGCATCCCTATGGAGACGGGGCATGGAGTATAAAAATTTCATTGCAAAGGTCAAGTTATTCTCTCTCCAAGAGACACTGAAAGACTTTCTGCACAAATAATCTAGATTACTGTAACGTGCTACTTTCTGGTTTATCAATAAATACAGTAGGTGAGTGGAAATTTAATTTAACAGACACCATACACCGAGGTTTCGACCACAAATGGTCCACACATTACATCATCTGTGATGTGTAACATACATTATCATCTCCATGTAGAATAAACGAACATTTGGGAACGAGATAACACCGTGCAAGTATTTTTTCAGCTTTTTGAGCAGATTATTGCTACAGCTGCAAAGAATTTATGGACTTGTGTCTGCCTCATAAGCTCAAGGCCTGCGATGACTTACTTAAAACCTAAAACAAAAAAACCTAATGAGACAGCCATCAGCTCCTCTGGTCCTTTGCCTGGATTTTAGGTAAGGTAACCAGATGTTTGACCGGGACAATCTCAGTTTGAAGCCGTGAAGTCTCCTCTTCCAACATATCTGCAAAATACACAAAACTTCCACTTTAAAAAAAAAAAAAAAGTCCCAGTTTGTGAAACTAATGACTGAAACGCTGACCTGTCTATAGGATGGTCAGTGGGTCAGAGCTAGAGAATGATTGGAATTGTTGCTTACAACATCAGCTGGTAGTTCATGTTCTTTTTCACAATTTTACTTTGGTGTGGAAACAATACAGTAAACCTGCCAAGACAGAAACCAGGCTGTGAATGTGTACATGCATGATCATGTGCAAGCTGGGGTGAGATTTTAAATACATTTAATGGAATCATGAGACAGTAGAAACATATCTGGGCCATAGCATGACTATTTAAGATGCATATCATGTCACTGTGTTGTACAGTATGTCTTTTTCTACAGCCATATCAAATAAAGGCAAAAATCTCCCCAAAATATCTATAAAAAAAAAAACCCCACACACACTTATGATTGATTGATTGATTGTAAAACTGGTGATCTGCCAAATAAAAACAATCTGTCTAAGTCTTTTTACAGTGATAAATTCCCTGTCAGTTTTGTTAGCTTTGAATTGTGTTCATATTTGTATTGCCAGGGGGAAACAATCGACAGAGTTCTGCTTGCTGAGTGGAAAATGTGACAGATGCCTTTGGATTTGAGTCTGACATGTTCAGGGTTTGAGTTATTCTAAAGAGGTCTTCTGGGTTTTGGAGTGAACAGGAGGAGCAGAGGGGAAGAATCCATATTAATGCAATAAACTTACACCATCCGTGTTTGTTCAGATGGTTTTTCTCGTGGTGAAGAGGGAGATCAAATGGGCACATCAATTATAAATTGTCCATAAATGTTACTGATGTGGGGCTTGCTCTCTGGATTGTAGAATAACTCAACTCTATGGCTCCAGTGGGCCTTTGGACAAACACAACTGTGATGGCGGACAACAAAGACTAAATGCTCCCTCTGCTCCAACTGTTTCACGGAGCTGATTCTGACGTTGAGACCCTCTCAATCAACACCAGACACAGGCAGCTTGACCATCTCAGAACCCAGAATTCCTCCACTTTTTAAGGAAAGGTTCATCATTTTGGAAAACATATTTATTTGCTTTGTTGCCAAAAGTTATATGAGATGGTAACAGCAGCTGGTTAGCTTAGCCTAGTGTAAAGAGTAGAAATAGGGGGAAACAGCTATCCTGTTCAAAGGTAACAAAATGTGCATATCAGCACTTCTAAAGCTCACTAATTAACATGTTATATATTTTATTTCTTCTTTAATGTGTAAATTAGTGAGCTTTGGAGAGCTTTTTCTTTAGTCTTTATGCTAAGATAAGCTTACTGGCTGCTGACTGTTGCTTCATTTTCAGCATACACACATGAAAGTGGTATAAAACTGCTCATCTAACTCCTGAACATGTACATTTTAAGGAAAATCTGAGATGGCTGAGTTTTAGATAGGACTATTTCTTGGACAGGAGCAGTGCACCCAGTCAAAAAATAGTCCTGCATGTAACATAACCCTCGTAAAACTGTAACTTGTTTTGGATTTTGTACAAAGAAGATAAAATGTGTGAATTAGTGGGCTTCAATGGTGCTCTTAGGCAGATTTTCCTACCTTTGGACAGAGCCAGGCTAGTTGTTTCCCAAAAAGTCTAAGTATTCCTATGAACTCTCTCAGTCAAATTTCTCTTTATTAGCCTGCTACCTGTACAGCCCACACACTCAAATTCACTGATCCCCCTCAAGTTGTATAAAATGTCTGGCCACACACAAGAGTTCTACATATGGACCAACACAGTTTTGGGGTATGACATCAGCTCACATATCTCACTTTGGCCTTTCAGAGAATAACATCATACACAAGAGACCCTAAGATCTCTTCCTCTCCGTCTGAGTGAGGCGGACAGGGAAAAGTAGAGTCAACACTGATGGCTCACACATGTGGCTGTGAATAGGCAGCTCAGACTTTGTATTTGAAACAGCAAGGAGGAAGTCTTCAGGCAGAGAGACACAAGGCATGAGTGAGTGTGTAAATATGCACAAGGTGTTGATGTAGTGCTGAGCGTATACGCACAGTCATGCATACATCCTCCTAACCAAAGCACCACATGAGGTTCTCGCAGTGCAAATATTACATTAGTAACACATGGTGTGGTGGTGTCTTCAAGCTTTGTTTTCATGCTGTATCATCCTGCATGTCAATAGAGGGTTTAATACAAACCTTTAGACATGGATTATGGTCATAAAAAAACTGACAATAGATTTACTGTTTTATTGCAACTTATGACTTTTCAGTCTACAACATTTCATCAGTAAAATCTGTATATTATGACGGGATTTAGAGGGCTTTAAAGGGCCAATTCACCACAAGATGGTATTTTTTTTTCTTTGTCCCCGAGGGTGCTGTATCTGTCAATTCAGGTCATTTCACTGTGATTTTTGATTGTTTCAACGTTTCCACCGAGCGCAATTTTCTGCCAAAGCACATCCACCATCTGTCCGCGCACAAAAGGAGTAAAGTGTTCACACAAGCTTTGTTGATTACAGCATGGTCATTTTTTTCTGAAAGTGATGTTGCTGTTGAGTCTCTCAAAGGTATTTTTTTTTGTTGCTTTGTGATGAACTGTACAATTACCTCTGTAGTTCATTTAGTCCCTCAAAGAATGAAATGACCTGTCAACATGTCATCATGACTTATTGATTGGATTTATTGTGCTTCCCAGGATGACCCGACAATGCAGTGGAGCTATTCAGGTGGACATATGGCCTCTGTAAAAGCACCTTCACCTGCCACAGATTATGTTTCTAAGGCTAAGCTGAAATATGTTTTATTTTTATAGTGTTGAAATGAAGATGACATACACAATCTGCCAATCAACAAACTTGTGTTTAAACATGCTCCAATCTACAAGCACACTAGGCACATGATGATGTTTACCACATTCACTATCTTTATTTAGCATGCGGAATTTGTTAATTAGTGCCAAAGATGAGGTACAACTGATGGGTGATAGGAATGTGATTCATGTTGCAGGTATTTGTTAATAAACTAACATTTTGGCATGATGGTGGTGTTAGGGGTCACCAAAGTTGTTAGGGTACACCTTCTTGGAACCATGAATGTCTGTAAAAATGTTGTGTTAATCAAACTAGATATTGAGATGTTGCCATCAGGAACAAAGTAGTGGACCAACAAAACACTAGTGTGGCAAAAAAAACCAACAACAACTATATCTTCAATTATGAAGCTAAAATAAAAAAAAAATAAAATCAGACAAAACACGCTTAGTCATTTTAATATATTTGTATATATTCATATATTACACATTTAATACAGGCACAATGAGAAATCATAAAGTAGAGACAAAAAGTGGCTGAGATATTGGTAAAAATGTACAATTTATGAGAATCATTTACACAATTTTGCTCTCTTTAAACTCTGTTTAATACAACATATAAAGAAAGAAAGAATGTGAAAGTGACTGAAAAAGGAGCCTTGTACGTTTATTTTGAGAGTTTTGTAGGGACAGCAAGAACCAGCTTGCTAATACAGAATACAATTACAGAATCTGAGTACAGAATCTCTCTCTTTTTTTTTTAATGCATCCGGTCCAAAAAACCACTGATATAATTAATTAAAGAGAAAACACTGTACAAATGTCTGGTGCTACAATTTTGGGATTTTATGTAAACTCCTTCAAACATTTGGCTGATTCAAAGTTCAGAATGAGATATAAAATTTTTAATTCAACAGACAAATCTTAAATGGACATTTAAGATTAACATCTGCCTCTAAATTATGATTAAAGGCTTGAGTCTTAAACCAGGTACTGTACTACTGTACAAATCATACAAAACATTAAAAACTGGTCATTACATATAATCACCCTGGCCAGATATGATGAATGAAATCAAATAAATGATTAGTTTCCAAGAGAGACACCAGATGAATCAAGTAAGAGTTTAAACCACCTGCAAACTGCTCAGTTAAAAACTACATTGAGCCATGTTTTATAGCACAGCGACAGTAAAAAATAAGCCTGATGTGAAAAGTTATTTCCCAAAATCTTATCGGAGAGGTCATTTGGCCATGTGATGCACAGTGTACGAAACTCTGCCATAAAAAGTTTCATCAATTTTCAATCACAGCTTCCAGGCAACTAATCGCGCGTCTCCAGATATGTCACACACCAACACACTAACCAATTTAAAGACCATTACATGGTTGAGGTCAATGAAAAATGTCCTACACAACATAAAAATACTCCATCAAGAAGTAGTACAGCCTCTACAGCAGCAACCTTCATTAGTAAAAGACAAGAATGAAGCACCAAGAGTCAAACGTGGCAATTTCCCGTCCATCCATCCATTTTCAGTACCTACTTGTGCTTATAGTTGCAAGAGGCTGAAGCGTATGCCAGCATGCACTGGGTGAGAGGCAGGGCAGGTCAGTAATCTATCACAGGGCAATGGCAGTACTGTGTCACAATATCTAACCGCAGTCAAGAACACTGGATTACTCAGTGCTGAGTAGTTGTGATAAGGCATTCCCATCATTAAATTTGGCCTTATTGTGCTACCGCTCACTTGCGTCGTCTACCGCACGGCGAGCGTACGAGAGGTGAAGGACAATCGACGAGCGTGGAAATAGAAAAAGTCGAGATATCGAGAGTTCAGTGATGAAACTCAATCACAGAAGGCAATCATGACTCATTCATTGCTGGAAGACAGTTGGGTTGTAAAAACATTTTCCCTTCAACATCCAAATAAAGGAGTAAAAAAACAACTGGCACATTGTTGGTGCTATTCTCATTAAATTGTGCTGTAGTATACAAAAAAAAAAAAAAGATTAGAGAAAAGTTAAGAATCAGGCACATTTCTCCAATAGGGCACAAAAGTGCGCTTAAAAATGCCAGTTTAAAAAAAAGGCTGCAGGTTAAATTTGGGGTAATGTCCCTTGATTTTTTTAAAGCATCTAATATTTGACACGCTTTACAGCTGAAAAATAAAATTTAAGGCCTTAAAAAGGTCCAGTGTGTATTATTTAGGGGGATTTATTGGCAGAAATTGCATACAAGTATGTTTTCATGAGTGTATAATCACCTGAAAATAAAAACTGTTGTGTTCCCGTTACCTTAGAATGAGCCCTTTTTACTTACAGAAGGAGCAGGGGCGCTCTTACGGAGTCCGCCATGTTTCTACAGTAGCCCAGAGCAGACAAACCAAACACTGGCTCTATATGGGGCCTCGAATGTTTTTCACGGGGCACTCAGTTGGTTGCAATCTGCAATTTCACGGTTAGATGCCACCAAATCATACACACTGGTCCTTTAAAAAAATGACTGAAAGGGGGAATTTACAAGGAAAGAAATTCACACTGATCACAGACCCCATTATGGGTGATTGTTTAAGAAAAACTCTATGCATTTAATCACAGAGAAACGTAGCTTAAGTCTGGAAATTTGCGTTTGTTGCCCATTGATCCACAGTATAAGAGGAGGCACTGAGGTCAGGTTTTTTTTGTTTTTTTTTTTGTTTGTTTTTTTTGCATCTGTTTGAAAGCACTTCAATGTTTTTTTAAAGGTCAGGCTTGTGCCACTAGTGTGTGAGTACTGTTTAAGACAGATTCTACCTTCATTGCTTCATTGCACATGATAAAAAAAAGACAAATAGTGAGGAGGAGAGAAAATAATCAGTAAACAAAACTGATTTGAGAGTTGAGTCAGAGCTGATCGAGCAGTTAATATTTACAGTTTGGAGAGAAAATCATCTCTTCCATGTAGAAATGATTTTCTTTTATTTTCCATATAGGCTCTTGAGAAATGAATATAAGAGGAAAAAGCATCTGAAAGATTGTTAGTGCACTTTTTTTTCTTTTTTTTTTTTATGATTTCAAATACAATATAGATTTATATCTAATCCATAAATTGTTTCTGACTATACAAAAGTGAATTGATCAGAAAGCATTATTAAACTCATATCTACACATTTCCTGAAAGCTCATCCTCTTTTTCTTTTCTTTTTTTTTTTTAAACAGTGTTCAATACTCAGTGCTGTTTTATTGTAGTGAGATTCTCGCCTCCCGGGGGCAAAAGCCTGACTGTGCTCAGATGGATCCAGGGGTTCAGGAAGCCTCGCAAAGTTGCCAACTTTTGTGTCGAGCGAGATTTTTTTTATTTTTATTGAGAACCAGAGTGGTGGGTCACCTCAGCAATCTGCCATATAACGTCCTAAAGAAAAGAACAAAAGATGTGAAGTCTGAGTTGTTGCTGCATTAAAGGGTTAATTTTAGTATCCATAGTCAGTGTCATGTCATATTTAGATTATTTTCACTGTTTTAAGTTGCCAGACAGCCCTTTCTGACAGGAAACCAAAGTGTTTATATCAATCTATGCTCTCTTCAAAGCAGCAAGACTCCTTTGAAAAAACATTAATTTTACCTCACAGAACACAGGAGGTGCTGGTCCATCTGTTTTTGTCAAAGGAGTCTCTTGGCTTTGCAGAGAGCAATATAAACACTTCAGTTTCCTGTTGGAAAGGGCCGTCTGACGGCAAGGTAAAACAGTAAAAATATACCATACACTTGATATTTATTAGGGCCATCTGATAGCTGATCCTCCTGTCTGCTTCTCCAAACATAGACTGCTGTCTACTGTATGCACTGCACATTCATTTTTCAAGTACCTCATACAACCTCACTTCAGAACAGCCTGAACAACCCTTTACATATACCAGTGTCATGTATGCCTGCATGTACACCTTACCTGTGGCAAATCTCTTTTTGTTGAGAGAAAGTCTGTATCCAGACCCCTGCAGCTCCATGTCCACTCCTGACAGGGTGCTCCCCTCACTCATAAACTGCACCGCCAGAGTTGAAGGATTCGAGGGTCCGTTTGACAGTTCAAACTTGGCCCTCAGGGACCCGGCGCCTGAGGTCAAACACAAACAAATAACACTCACTTGTAAGCAACCGATACAGCTCTCTACAAGTAGGATTTAGAACCAAGAAGAAAAAGATGATGTACCTTCATTTTCAGACTTTTCTGAGATGTCACTCAGCTTCCAAAGACATTTATTCTGCTCTGAATTCCTAAAATAAGAGAAGGAAATAAAACCTTAAGCTGATTCTGTTTAATTAAAAAGAATATTAAGAAATATTTTCAGCAAGTCATCTCACCAGATGGAGTTGGGCAGAGACTGCATGCTGGTGACTCCTCCGTCAACAGGCACTAAGATTTGCACATTGGTGAGTGAACCAGGAGAGGCCATGGACTCCGGGTTGTATCGGTAGTCTACCCGCAGGTCTGATGTACTCGGTGTACACTTCCAGTATACAGTCAGGTTGAGTGGAGTGGAATGGATCCCATCAGACAGCACCTGGACACAACAGTACAATTTAATGAATAACTCTGCTTTGAGCAACTAGAGTGAAGTTGCCAATATCCCTACTATGACACCACGTTTGAATGTTAGAGGGTCAATTTCAGTCAGAAAGAAAAACTACTCCTTCTTCCATCAACGAAAAAGTTGTTTGTTAATCTGACTTGTCGATTTCACGGATTGTTTTTTTCACTTTTGATGAGCTTATATTTGTATTATTGTCCTAAACTTCTTGATCCATATGTAAACTAAAACTTTGTCAAGTGAACTCCAAAAAAGAAAAAGTGGGGTTTGATTATGGAGTGGCAGCACGGCCCGTGGTTTGGACCGAGGCTTGATGCTTGATGACAGTGTGGCGGAAGCAACAAAACAAACAACAAAATATTAACCCTTGTTTACTGTAGGGCTACAGCTGATAAATAAAATAAGATTAAATATTGTAAGATTTCAAAAAGCTCTTGCATATGAGAAAGTTTTAGTGACAGTCAAACAAAACAGTGTTTGCTGGTGTCGTCTGATTGACAGGTTGAATGAGAGCCTGTAGCCATCCATACATACAGTATATGTACGGTGCTGACAGCTTGGATTTTATGGGTCGAGCTTTCACAATAAAGTTCTGTATGGATGAGGACATACAATATAAACTGATATAATAATGCTAATAAGCTGGTTTTAAGCTTTTTTTTTTTTGAAGATGACATTATCCCGTAGTGCCATTTGACGAGTGAGGCTACAGGATGTTAGGACCAAGCATACAGAATATAGCTGTAATTAAGGTTTAAACCAGACAAGGTCACAAAGTTTTAGAGTCGTAAAATCAATTATAAAGACAGCAAATGACAAGAAATTCATTCAATTCCTAATTAAAGATGTAGGCCATAACCATGATATTTAAAAATTAAATACTGATATTGTGTTAATAATACACACATGATAATTTCTTATAAATAACCCAGCACCTCTTATATCATTTTTGTGCCTTTCTGTTTTCACTTTATGGTTCACACTCAGTGTAACTGTTCTTTGTACACTTTTGTACAGTTATGATTATGATTATAGACTCTCTCCACCTCCCTACACTCGATATTTGACTGTAACGGTAGCAACTAAGGCTGCTTAAGACTAAAAGATCAAACAGACTTCTGACAAACAGCACTATGAAATCACCATGATAGTATTTCTCTTTAATTTTGGAACACGGCTATCAAAAGTAATAATTATAAAATACATTCTGCTTTTATCTTTCCATCCTGCTCACTGGCGGACACGCATGTTCTTTTCTGCTCCTTCCTCAGACTTGTCTGGAGGGTGAAGCACTTAGGGAAATATGATGTTGGAAAGCATTTTTTACAGTTATTTTATCTGGATTAGGTACTTGACTCGACATTGGCTGACTGACCTGGTATTTTAGGATGTCCACATTATAGTAGGAAGCTGAAGGATTCTGTTCTGAGGCTTTTCTGAGGTAGGACGTCAGTGCTTGCATGTTGAACCAGAAGTCCTTGGAATTAGAGTCACTTTGGGAAGGATCACTAGATGAAAAAAAAAAAAACAGTCAGTCAGACACAGACAGACACACACGCACACACACACAAGGAGTAATCAGAGGCTCAATTATTCATCAGTCTTCTTGGCTTTGTGTTTAAAGCTCCAATAGCTTGGAAAAATTGAGCCTGTTATATCCAACCAGCTACTAAATCATGAATTCCATTTGATTCAATTAGTACAGCCATGTGGTATTGGGATAACTGAGTCGGGGAACCAGAGCAAGACATAAAAAAAGGAAAAAAAAAAACAAAATAAAAACATAAAAAGACGTAATTTTTCTTTACTTTACGGATACGAACTGGTCACACAAAATTTGTCGTAAAAAGTTGCCATTTTTAAGATAGAACCAACAAATTTTGGCATGTTGGAAGTCGCACTGCATGTGAGGTAAAATATACATTCAACACGTCTGACTGAGACTGAAGAGGTGAGAGATAAAATAACGTGTGTTAAATGAAGCAGCTGTTGTATGAAGTTTGCTGTTCTTTGCTATTTTAGGGCGTTAAGTGTTTCAGAAGAGACATGGGCTGTTGAGAACCTGGCTGTTAAAGTCTGGTGGAAAATACTTCCCTGACAGCTTAATGATAGGTTTATGTCAGATTACTAATTGAATTTCCTCTCACTGACGCAGACTACATTTCCTCGATCCTTGCTCGTATCATCGAGTCCAAATCCCTCTTTCGCCCTAACCACAACTCTGACAAGTTATCAACTCATCATCCCTGTACAGTTCTTCACTTGCACTGCTCGGCAGACTGTTTGTATTTCAGCTGATTTGTGAGCACACCTCACCTGTATAGTAGCTGTTGGTTAGGTAGGATCTGCTCCAGCCTGCTGGTGTTCTTCAGTTTGAAAGTGAGCACGGCCGGGGAGGGGTTGGTGGTGAACACCTTGATGATGCCCGTCGGGAACGAAAAGGTCATGTCTCCTGTGATCTTCACAATGCACCTGTGGGATGTAGCCACATGAGTAAAATGTATGTCTTAGATAGCATCTGTTGGCAAAAGCCAAAGGTATTCTATTTTATTCATTAAACAACATCAAATCCACACATTTAAGAAGTTGAAAAATCAAAATTAATGTTCAGTTTTTTTGCTCAACTAATCTTTTTACCACTACATTGAACACAAAGCCACATTGAACATATCTGGTCTAATTATGGATTGTACTTTAGCCCACTAATCCACTTTTTATATAACCCAAGGCCCTTTTAGATACTGAAGACACTGGCTTTACGTCCCCAGTGTAAGACATCTCCATCACCACGTTTCTTAATATACATCTGTATCCTTCTATAGCCTAATATAGATATAGTTTCTGAACAAGTTCTGAGGCGAGAAGAGTCTTCGTTCGGTTGCGGTTGCCCTATGCTGTGCTGGTAACGGCCCACAGCGGGTCTCAACCTGCATTACTTATGAAATGTTCCATTTGCTAATCCCTGCAAAAATAAGCCTTTTGCACAGCAGCAATTTTGAAGCAGTTAACCAATAAAAGACTGTATGTTTTCTCTGCCCCAGACTATAATCTGCCCCGTGTAGGTTATCCACTCTGAAAGAATGGTGTCAGACTAACGCAAAACATTCCACACATGCAGAGTGAGACGGAGATACACTCTGCAAAATGCACAAAAAGGTCCACTAAGTGTAGTTCACATTGAGCTAGGGACTATGCAGCACAACACCATGTACTGTGTAGCTCATATGTGTTGTAGTTCAAATATGGACAAAAATGTGTATGCGTGCATGTCCATGTCGGGGCCTTTGAGCAGCAAGAGGTCATGTGAGACTCACTTAGTGGGATCAGCTCCTTTGAAGTAAGCATTAACCGACTCTGTGAAGGCCACTGCAATGGGCAAAGCATCTTGGGATGCCAGGGTCACAGGGCTGGGGCCGCGAGACGTCCCTGAGAATGAGAAAGGCGCAGAGTTTGAGGTCTGTTGACTCAGCTGCGAATCAGACTTTCTATAACAGCGGAGGTCCAAAGCTCACATCAGAATCAGGGAGGTTTGATCATGCAAAGATGCATCATTTGGAATATTTCTATTATTGCATTTCATAAAGTCAGTCATTCATACATCGCAGATCAGTACATTCTGTTATTTATCAAATAAACAGAAATACGTTTTTAAAGCAGATCGTGCTACAGCTGCTTTAGTTTAAATTAAGAACTATTAGACAGGCAGATTATTAAAACCAAAGTCAACAAAAGTCAGATCATTCATTACTTCAAATCTTCATCATGTTAGGAGTTGATGCTGTTGACAGTACAACAGATGTGAGAAAAGGTGAACATGGAGAGAACGCAAATGCAATCACTGCAAAGCAACATATCCAGTTTTTCATCCAGCCCGTCCAGCAGACCGGTGTTAGTTTTAGTTAAACACAGAGGAGAGTCCTCTTGTATGAACTTTAAACCGTACCTGCTGGTGTTTCACACCGCTTCTCAAAGGTAGGCAGCTTCGCTATGAACACATCATCCTCTTTATGCCAAATTAAAAGGCATAAAGGGAAAAAAAGAGGAGAAAGCAAACCCAGAGGGCACAAATGTGAGGAGAGGTGATGCTGAGCACAGTTGTAAGCACAGTTCCTAAATGTGTGATGGTGGCAGGTGAGCTCTAAGAGATGAATGAAGAGCTAACCGGTCCTAGTGATGACATTCGGAACATCAGTGAAATGTATGCGGAGTAGAGATGATCGACTGTAAGCACCACGCAATGGAGTGTGTCTTTGGGAAACAAGTTTGGAAAGGCAGACTCACTCTGGCTTAGTAGAAAGAAAGGAGAGAGGGAGAGCAGCTCTGGCTCTGGGGAGGAGAGGGAGGGAGCAAAGGTGTGCTCAGCTCCTGTAAGGAGAGCAGTCAAGGAAGGAAGGAAGGGAAGAGGAGTGAGAGAAGAGGAAAACAGCACATTGTGTTGCAGAGACAAAGGGTATGTGGCAGGTTGGTGAAGAGCTGAAGAAAAAGGAGAATAAATAGTCAAAGAAAAGGGGAGATTCTCTCCACATGGAGGAGGCTGAGGAAGCTCACCAACAGTGGGGGTGTTGCCAGCGCTGAGTGAGGCATTTGAGGACAAGGAGGAGGAGCTCTCAGCCCGGGCGAGTGGTGCAGTAGGAGGGGGGCTGGCGTTAGATGTCTTGGGCGGGCTAAACGGCCGTACCTGAGTGAAGGGAGTCGATCAAATAAGATGGATTACAATGCCGGAATGTAATTTTAAAAGCAGTCGATGTTGTGTTGTACATATTACTCACAATCTCATTGATTCCTGTGAGTTTTCCGGTGGGGAGTTTAGGCCTGGAGGAGGGTCGCGGTGGGGGCACCAGGGCTCCAGCTGTCAGTGGGGTTGTGGGTCGGTTTGGTACTGGCACTACATAAAGAAACACATGTGAAGTTTTACTGGTTAGTGACAGTTAAACTGTTGGGGAATCGGGTACAAACAAACATTTATACATGTGTCACAATGGTGCTTCATTCAAATAGATGCAAAAACATCATGCATCGAGTCATCTAGTAGAAAAAAAAAAAAACAGAAAAGCAAACCACGTTTAAAACAGGAAAATCAATCATCAATCAATAAAAACACATTCCAAAATGAATTTCCACAAAAAGAAACACAAAGACAAAAATGTTGCAAACCAGGCAGCGAGTTAGATAAGCATCTGTAAAAATCAAATAATGAAAAAACAACAGAAAACATTCAAAAATATAAAACTGTCAACTTCAAATACAAAACAAATGCACAATATGAGAACATAAAATAAAACTAAATATTAAAAAAAAACTCCAAACCTCAGGCAGACATGTCTCTAGCATCTGTAATAATGTTACCATTGAATATTTTGCTTGATGGAGCTGCTGCCATCGCCCTATCTGTAATCCCAGAGAAGACATCAGAGACACAAGGAGTGGCGTCCTCTCTGCTGCCCGCCGCTTTGCAGTAGGCATCAGCAGAGTCATCAGAGAGGAAGCGACTTGACCTGCCAGAGCCAGACTGAGGCCTCTGGAGCTCCTTCGCAGACGTGGTCCCTGAGCCCTGACGGCGAGGTGGAGCGAAATTGTCACTGAAGGCGATCCACTGACTCTGGGACCAGGACACGGAGGAGAAGGCGTCGACACTCTTTGGAGGGCTGGAGGCAGGCGAGCTTTTGATGGGGTCGACTGGCTCAGTCGGCAGGGTGATGGGGGCGCTTTGGGCCCTCGCTGGTACGGACTTGAGTGCTTGGAAAGGGTTTTCTGGTGAATCCCACGGGGAGGATGTAGATGAAGAGAAAGAGGAGACATCTTTGGATAGCTGGCTCTCTGCCAGCGGAGGAGAGCGCTCCCGTTGTGGCACCGTCTCAGCTGAAGGGGGCGATGTGATTGACAGAGGCGATAAACGTGACAAATGCAAAGTACAGAAAGTAAACCGATCAGAATTTAGTAACACAAGAAAGTTACAAGAGACGCCTCGACAGTTAGCAGCAACTAATCATGCAGTATAGCATATGTGTCTAAATCTAAAAATGTACCTGACGCGTAAGACAGAAGCTGGCGTAAGCAATCATACAGCATCATATCTCCGTCTTGTCCTTGTATAACTTAACCTTCAGCTCTCATCACTCAGTGATAAAGATAGTGATGTGTCACTGGGTTATAAAGTGACATAGTGTGCCTGCATTCACACCCTGTGTTATATAAGGAGGCAGGTGAATGAGGCTCTATGATGACTTTGGTTTGGTTGGTACATGGAGCCAAATGCTAAATTAAACAAAAGCTTCAGGAAAGAAAAACTTTAACTTTGAAGTAACTAATCCACCAATGCAGGCATTGGTACAAAGGAGGGTTATGTAAGGTTTCATGCCAATTTGTCAAATTTATCTATATAGTTAAATTTATGAATATAGTATGTACTGGAGATGCACCGATTGCAGCTGAGGGCTTATTTTGATTTCTGATTTCTGAAGTGGATTTTCTTTTTTTCTTTCTTTTCTTCCTGTGTTTGCTGGTGAGCTTGAAGTTTTGTTTAGTATTTTTTTGCCAATAGAGCACCAGTTTGAACTCTGATGATTTGGCCTGTTTGGATCTCTTGTCTCCTTGCATTGTTGATTGCCTTTTATAGCTGACAAAAACTGCTAACTGGCATTGAACTGAATATGAAACACCTCTGTGATGCTGTTTTCTGTATGTTAATTGTTTCACACACAGTATAGACACATGGGTTATGTTTTATAGCCACACACCTTAGACTACAGAGGCAGCAGAGTTAAACCTTTATACATATTATTAAATCTTAAGTTAGTGACTGTTACTTTCTACTGGTAGAGCATGTGTATCTACTGCAGCTTAAAATGAGCACATAACAATTGTTAACTCTGTAAGCTTATAGAAATACCATTCATATTTGAAACTAAAATGTATCCTGATTTTATAGGTTAATATGAAGAGAAACAAAAATTGAACTTAAATACCACACGAAACAGTAGTTGATGAATGCTTCAAGTTCTTCAAACAGGTTTTCCTTTCAATCACTGTCTGATAAACGGGGCACACTCATTTTACCTGATGCCTCGGGCAGAAAGACGTCTGAGTCATTCATCAGAAAAGATGGAGATGGAGGGATTGAAAGGAAGATAGAGGCAAGGTCTAACAAGAGAAGTTCAAACAAATAAATCAAACCAATAAAACATCACGTCATGTTAAACTCACACAATGGCATTGTAATGAAACAAAAGTAAAAAAAAATAAATAAATAAATATGTAAAACAGATGAAAATGTACAAACAAATAAGTAAAAGAACACACGCTGCGCTGCTCTTTTGACTTTAAAGCCGAGACCTTTGACAGTAATGAGACTCTGTTTGACAACATACGTGCCAGTGGGCTTTATAGCCAACCCTCTGACCTCAACTAGGTGCCAATTAACTGTGGATTACGCTTAACCTAGGCAATGGGTCAGCGCTAATGTCACTCTGTTTAAACACTGGTGTCATGCAAGTAAAGCCATGAGAACTACCAACGCTGTGTGTTTCAGAGACCCTGAAAGTAAAACAAACACTCCAATGTATCTCAGAGAACTGTAAAGACTTCAAGAAGAATTGCATGAAAGAAAAAGTAAGGCATTTATAGCTCACATAAGTTATATAGAACAAATATTTGAAAATATGCAGATCCTATTTAAGCATAGAGAAATGGCTAGACAGTGTTGAGCGATACAAAATCGGAGAATGATTGAAAAGGCAAAAAAAGGCCAATTTAATTCCCTGAAGTCAAATATTATGTTGACCTCAGGGGTCAGTTCCTCCATCTGGGACTGCCCTGAGAGGAAAGACATCCAACTGAGCAGCTCCGAAAAGGAAAGAGAGGGAAGAGGAGGAACTACATACTGTGTAGAGAGATGGTGACATCAAGGAAGCAAAAAGGATTGGATCACTGGCTCAACCGAGTCAGTAAAAACCAGAACACTTCTAGTGTGGTTGCTCCTTAAAGTCAGAACACTTCAGATTTCCATGAAATCAAACTCCGTTTTTAATATTATCTACAGTCTGCATTTGTTCTGCAATTGCCATTCAATGTATTTATACTCTGTAAATACACAGGAAACAATGACTACATATAATCCAGCACAACTTTATTTTATTGATATCTGCCTCACTGTTTACTCTCTTTAAATCATGTTATGTTACTGCTAATGCAAACCCAACACTTCCTGCTGCTTCATGTTTGGAGCGCTCGACTGGCGAAACAGTGAAGCAGTCATAGACGTGGCGAATTTGTCACCACTGGGATCGATCATCAAAAAAGCATTTACAAAGCTGACATTTCTGCATTTTTCTGTCACTGGATCATTTTCAATTTTTGCAAACGATCAATGGAAGAAGAAGAAGGAACCAAAGTGAGCTGTTGGATGAAGAGTTGCAGGCAACAGTCTGCAATCCTTCAACATGTCAGCAAACTAACCAGTTTCTTTTACCGTGTCCTGCTCGCAAATATGCAGCATGAATTTAGATCATGCTTTAATTTATTTAACTATTTCTTTTGAAACAATGTTTGTTTGTTTAGCTGCACTATAAACAGATAAACCAGTTGTTCCACTGAGTACCTGCTCAAAAAGTGTTTGCTGCAGTTTAAAGCCTCACTGAGTGTTACCACCAGTAACCATCAGTGTCGCCAAATCAAACAAGACTGAAATTTTAGGGATTTTTAAGAAATTACAGTAACCTCTTATTTGTTAAGTTGTGGAGAAATACATGTGCCCATGAATCGGTTAGGCTTTAGGGATTACCTGTTGATGATGATGAGAAAGAGGAGCCTGTTGCAAGAGTCGGACTGAATGGGTCCAGAGACAGAAGGTCATTGTTGGCCAGGCTACCGAAGAAAGAGTTAAACTTTATTACATTTCATGCAAAACACGGTGCAATTAGCTTCAGGGTAAAAATATGCATAAACACATACAAATAAATTACAAAAACATACTGCAAACAAGATAAAAATAGTGGCAGTCATGCACACTTCCATACATACTCGTATGATGTTGGCACTCTGGGTTTTGCCAGCTCATCACCTGCAGTGAGAGAAAAACAAACAGAAAGTTAGGAGCCAGAGACCTGCACAGAGTGATGACAGCAAATACACTTTAAAAGAATAAAATAAAAGAATAAAAAACCCATAACAAGAGATTTTCACCGGCTAGTATTTAAAGACATTTGCCAAAAGTCCTGTTTAAACTATATCACACCTTAAACCAGAAACATAAACTGAGGTTTTGACTCAGTAAGTGAGAACCACCATCTGCCATAAAAAGTCACATAAATACATTTGCAGTGAGATTCAGGTTAGACACAATATTATTCGTATTTCTGCCTTACACAGTAAAACCTTAATATCTCACCCGAATACTGCAAAGGGTTAACTTCAGAACGTGTTTTTAATGTGATGGTAACACTTTACAACGGGGGGGTGATTTTGCAACTTAAAATTAATATCAGGCATTGCTTTGTTATTTCGTGCCCCTTTTTAAAGTGTTACGACACATCGCAAAGATCCATGAAGCAGCACCGGAGATAAGAGGATTCCCTGATTTCAAACCAACAGATGTAAATTCTTAAAAAATTAACTGAAAGTTTGCAGTGAGGAAACACAGTGTCAGTGGTGTTAGCTTGTGTCAGCTGGCTCCGACAAAAGGGGACAGAGATGAGGGCTGTGGCAGATATTTTGAGGGGAGGGGAAGGCAGGGTTGTAGGCCAACTACTGGAGTGAAAACATACTCACCAGGACCCTTAGCCTTAGGGCTTAATGTAGGTACTCCTGTGACCCCTAAGCGTATGTAGAGTATACATCTATCAATGCATTACCTTGTGTAAATTGATCTCAAATCTATCAGTTTCAGAGTATTCTTACCATTTAGTTACATACAACACGGCATGTGAAAGCAGCTTTTGAAAAGATGATATATAAAAAAAGACTTTCTGGATTCATATTCAAACCTGCATTAAGACCTCATGGAGTATGATACATGACCTATAGGTATAATTACTCTTAAAGCATTTCTCAAGCACTTGGGCAAGAAATCAAACACACACACACACACACACACAAAACTACCCTTCAATAAACTGTGCCAGTTTGCAGAATGGAAAAGATAATTTCTGACATGTCAAAATATAAACAGCTAATTAAGCAATTAATCTTATTTGTACCACGGGAGGGAAATATCCCTCAAGCTTACATTTACAGAAACGAACAGTTATTTGCTTTTTCTCGGGATATGTTGGTTTTGGCTAAGTTTCTGGATTTTCCTTTTTTAAGACAACCTCTTTAAAAACAAGTCCTGCCAAGAAAAATGTAGTCGAGAAGTCGTACAGTCGACCCCCTTTTCACGGTCATCCAGGAACACACAGAAACCGAGAGGTCACACAGAGAAAATACTCACTGGACTGGTTCCTCCGCATCTGTCCCTGAAAACAAAAACAGACATTAATTAATCAAAGATGCATGCGACCCACCACAAATTTTCAACCTTTACTTGCCAAAAAAAAAAAAAAAAAAAAGAAAAAAAAAATCAGGAATACAACAAAACTACTAAGCAGACATGATTATCCCCAAAGTGAAAGAAGTATTTTAAGGGTCATCTTGTTTTTCTTTTGAGCCTTTGATAGTGTTAATGTAACAATATATAAGATTTTAAACACGTAAACCACAATGAAAATAGCCGGGTTGAAAACTATATTATTAATTATTCCCAGTGGCTGAGGGAATTTTCCACTTCAGAGTTAAAGACAGTAAATCACAGGACTGCTCTCGACTCACACATACCAGACGTTAAACCTAGGGTGAAAAATTCAGCAGCGCAAAACCGTGCATGGAAGCCCATACACCGATCAGTCAGGGACAACAGAGAGCGTGCCCCCAACACTTCACCAACTTCCTTTACAGGGCCTTTTTTTTCAGCACATAAATCTGCCGTGTCATGCTGCGTAACACAAGATATGTAAGATACACTCTTGAGGGTCACCAACCCAGTGGAAACTTAGAGCATCAATTTCAATAAAGAATTTATTCGCACAAGGAGAAACGTTGGGGGGGTTGTCAAGGGATGGTGAGGGGGGGAGAGAAAAAGAAACAAAATGGGTTTAAGGAACATAGCAAAAGCGTTTAACCACCGTAGAGCTGTGAGGCCAGGGTTTAGTCCCACAGGCGCTAAGCGGCAAATGGGTTCAATTACGGCTCTTGCTGGCCACACACACACGACTTCCATTGCTATTTCAATAAAGGGAACACCGCAGAGGGGGAACCGAACAGGAGGAGAAATGAAAAAGACAGAAAAATGAACACTGAGGGGGGAAAAAAAGAGAAAAAATCTCTTGATAATTCACACCAGATGATGCAACGTTCGTCATCACCTTGGATGTATGTTTTAACTTTAATCCAGAGGTTTTTAGTAAATATAGAATAGGAAGAGTGTGCGAAGCAGAAACGTGAACAGACATAGAGGAAGGCACATATAATGTAATGACTGTTCCTGTATTTAAAAGCAAATAAGAGTCAACACACACAAACAGCGCTGTGTTTTTAGGATGAGAAAGTAATTGTGGGTTTGAGTCTCGACAAGCAAAAACCAAAGTGCAACGCACAAAGTCAAAGGTTTAAAGAGAACATCTTTCCTCCTGAATCTTGTTACATTAAAGAGAAAAAAACATCCTCTATAAACTTGTAACTTATCTTTATCATTAATTCCAAGGGTGGAAAAAAGGAAAACATTTGTAAAAACTAGGCAACTAACCCCATAAAGTATTCATAAATAACCACAACAGAGTCCTGTCTAGAACAAGTGGGCTCCAATAAAACCGAAAGAGTGAAAGCAAACAAAGAAACGAGGAGGGGAGAAAAAAAAAAAAAAAAAGAGTGAGGTACAACACAAACAGTGAGGAGAAAACGGTGGTGAGAGCAAAGGAAGGGAGAGGCTGAGGGGGGGAGGAGGGAGCCAAAGCCGGGGAGAAGATGCCGTGACATTCGTTTAATGTGCAGCCGGGAGAGTGCAGCGGGTGAAACCCACTAGACCCCCTTTGCGACACTGAGCGTGCCCTCTCAGCCGCTCCACAACAACATTAACAACAACAGCAGCTCGGTACACACACGGTGCATGTTTGCACACAAGCAGTAGTGGTTTAAAAATTTAATGGCAGCAGCTATTTTCATAAGGCAGCAGCAGCAGCAGAGAGTGATTCAGAGATTGAGTGATGGTGAAGGACAAGCTGAATGAAGGGCTCCATGACTGAGGTCACGGATCAGACTGGGTACTCTGTGTGTGCGTGTGTGTGTTCAGTCCGGCCACTGCTGCAAAGCTTTCCCTTAAGTGTCTACAAGGAGGGCAGTGTGCATGTGTGTGTGTGTCAGTCTACAGTAAAGGCCAACAACATCAGATACTTAACCCAGAAATTATTGTTTCTGAGTTCTTGATATTTTTCTTCAAGACAAAAAAAAGTTGTTTGACATGAAACTGAATTCGAAGTAAAAACAGAACATGAAATGTGTGCAAACGGGCACCTCACTGAATCAGAAGCCAATCTGGCGTATGAAATAAATTAGACATAACACATATGCCTTTCCAATGTAAATAAAATAAGCTTCAAGAAAGAGTGACTAATGGCAAACATCTACAAGAGGGATAGTACGGTTAAATGGCGTTCCTGTCTACCCCGACAGAGGTTACATATTCTCCTGTTGCCCTCTAGTGTTGCAGAGGCAGAGCAGACTTCTGCTGCAGCAGATCAGCACAGCAACAGGTTTGTATTTGAGATTTGTAGCATTTCGGTGTGTTTTTAGCATCACGGAGCCGTACCGAGGTCGAGGGTGACAGGATGATGTTTCCAATGGAGGCTTTAAGCTCGTCGATGGTGGCTCGGTTTTGATGCGTGCCGTTGTTTGGCTGAACGGGCTTGATTTCTACATGGAACTTCCTGGGTTCATCTTCGTCCTCGGAGTCACTGGATGAGTAGAAGGAATTCTCTTTGGCATGTGAGCGGAAAGAAAAAGTTAAGGAGACATCGGCAACAGGCACAGAGGTGAAAAAGAGAGAGAGGGAGATCTACACTCCTCAGACTGCAGATGGGTGTGAAGGGAAAAACAAATGGTAACAAATCCTTGATGTCTGAATAGTGAGTGTAAACAGCATTAAAAGGATATCATTTTCATTTACTTCTGGTCTGATACAGAAGCCCTCTGCGTCAACTTGGGGAACATTCTACAAAAACACACAAAAAGAAGAAAGTTTAAAATCAGTTAAAAGTTGAAATAAATGTATCGCATGTGTAACTTTTATAAATAAATGTAAAGCAGCGAAATTATACACAAATTGTATTTATCAACACCTAAAATATTGCATCTTATTGTGCTTAAAAATGTTTTGTTTTACTTTCAAATTAAAATTTTAAATCAAATTTTAAACAAGACATTATTTATAATAGTTTAAAAAGTTATAAGTTATTGATTTTCATATTATACAATTCAAAATACTGTAATTAATTAACTAACCAGTGCCTGTTTAGTGGCTTCAAACAATATTTTTCTTTGCATATTAGCCTTCCTCCTTGCACTAAATTTGAACTAAGTCAAAACCTAAAATCTGGAGGAGTGCAGGTCGTGTATTTTATCAACAGATGGAAAGTTCCTCTTTCATTTGTGGCATTCTGTTTCTGAGGTTTTACACGGACAGGAAATAATCACTCCCTCATCTGTATATACAGTATCTACAATTATATTACATATGGAAATAAGTACGGCGTGGAAACATTTGTAACAACTTAAAAACCCAGCTGAGAATTATTTAATTCCAGCATCCCAATCCTGCAGCCACAGAGAGAAAGCACTGGAAAATGTCCCAAAAACCTCCACACATAATATTTGGCTGAAACACATCTGAACAAACTTAGTGCTTAGTGGTGCTAGCTAACATTTTTACAATCATATTAAACATTCATATATGTTATTTTAGAGGATGAATGACATTAAAAATATTTACTCTGTGTGTCTATGTGTGTGTGTATTAGCTTGCTTACAGCGTTCTGGATGTCTATGGCGCCATAGTATCCAGGGGGAGCGCCATTGGCAGTGTTCTACAAGCACAAGCAGAGAGAAATGAATGAATGAATGAATGAACGAGCAAATCTACAAAACAAACAAGAGGCATGAGAGGAAGAGAGAGTGGAGAGTCACATGATCATGTAGAAAAATACACAGCAGAATAAAATGAACACAGATCTTTCCACCTCCTCCTGTTTGGACATACAAAGCTGAATCATTTAAGAATACCAGTTAAATATGGTCGATGTGGTGAAGATTATACTTACAGCAGCTTCGACTTCTGTAGACTCCCTGGAAGATAAATCGTCACATCAACATATGAAGTTTTATTTATTTTTTCAGGGATAAATAAGTTGCATAGATAATGTTGGTGGACTAAAGATGTAAAGATGATGAAGACTTCACTCACGTGGAGTCTGTGTCCTTGTCTTTCCTACGGCCTGGGATGCCAAATGGTTTTCTCTTTCTGGGTTTGGCACCTTAATACATAAAACAAAGTATTTTTCAACCACAGAAAATTAAATTAGGTCTTAATCCTGAAATCTAAAATATGAGTTCAACATTCAATGCTGCTTATTAAAATATTTCTTGTACATCTTTAACTTTACAATAAGATTTACCTTCAGTGGCAATAGCTGTGTTGCACTCCTCAAACTCAATAGGTCCTAATGAGACAAAAAAAAAAAATCATTTAGGTTCATTTGGCATGGAAAGGGTCAATGACCCACTGCTGTGAATGCTGTGAATGTACATCACGCAATAATCACACACACACACACACACACACACACACACACACACACACACACACACATACACACACACTTTGGCAAATACACAACAAGCAGTCTGGCGTGGCATACAGAGTATGTATACAAACAAGGCTAGGCTGGTCCCACAGGGCAGACAGGGTCAATAGCGGAGTCAACTGTGTGTGTCTGGTGGCTCCAACTGAGATGTAACACTCCCTCCTGGGAACATAAAGCATTACTCTACAGCACAGAGTCTTCCTCACATACAAATCCCCACCTGGTGAATCACCACAATCATAAACCGATTCTAGCACTATTCTAGTGAATAGCAGGTATAAAGGACTAAACCGAGTTGAAACTTAACCTGCCCACACGGGACACGCAATGACGCACTGACCCTATTACAATAAGACAAACAAGTCCAAGATTACAGGCAGTGAAGTGTTTAAAGCCACATGGACAAATTCGCTCTCAGGCTTAAGAGATGCCCTTCTGTCCTTCTCTCTGGCATGCAAGGAACAGCCAGAAAGACCACATATAAAACAAACATAATGAAGCACACACGAACATAACATACAAAGCCACTAGAGCAATCATGGCGACCCCGATTAATAGATCACACTAAGAAATTGTCTTATCTACTCCAGCTGACAGCCATAATATCACTTGGAGCACAACCAGCCGTTGATTTACTTGCTTTTGGTTATTGGGACACATCATTCAGATGATGAGAAAACAGCGAAAAACAACAAAGTTTACACTTAATTTAATGCTCATCAATTACACACATGCACCTCCGAGGCGCTGCGTTGGGATTGTCACGCTTTCAAGTGTGCCTCCAGAAACACTTACGGAGGCTTTTGAAAGGGGAAGGCGCTTTAACATACAAATGCTCACTCACAGACACACACACCGGAGGCAAGACATGCAATGAGTGTACGTGTCAATCAGAGAAACCCGGGAGGTTGGGCTGTTGGTGTCTGTGTGATGTTGTTATCTATTAGTGCATGTAATCCATATGTTTAACTATAAATTTAAAATCATGCTACAGTGTTTTATTCTTACAGTCCAACAGCAGTTATGTGACCGCTCAAATGAAGTATTGCAAATAGTTTTAAAAAAAAAAAATCCATGACCTAGAAGACATGCAGTCAGTGTCTGCTAACAGATATACTGCACAGAACTAGAACGCTTAATAGCTTGCAAGCAGGAGGGAGAGAGATGGGGCAGGACCCTCTGGCAAGATTTCCGATACACTAACATGCCTTGACCTGAAAACAACAAAGCTAATGATATTTTAACTCTAAATGTATACAGTAGCAGCAGTCCAATGCTGCTCTCCCCAGAGGACGCCAGTCGCGAGCAGAATTGACGCATTGTTTGGCGTGTGCAATGCTGAGTGAAGCGCAGGGAAGCGGCGAGTCACGAGAGGCATGCATCACGCCAAGTGAAGTGGATAAAGTACACCAATGACCGATCTACTCTACTGTGCAATATCAGGCCTCTTCAGTGCCGGCAGATACACAGCAACAGCACGAACGACTGTGCGAGTGCAAGTTTCATGCCAGTCAAAATGAAATTGGCATGCTCATTCAAGAACTTTATCCCGTGGGAGGATGTGAGACGGTAATTTCATTGCACCCCCTCCCGCCCCGAGTTTGGTCACTGTACAGACATAAAACAGGTGAGAATTTCTGAACTCTTGAGGTGTGTCTTTTCCTGGAGGGGAAGTTCATAATCATTATCTAATTTGACATCCTCTTTCATTAAATGCATCAGTTGTAGATGCTGTCAAACAAATGAAATTAAAAAAAAGACCCAGAAAGGGGGGAAATTACTGGAAAATTACAAATTGCATTCTTTATTGAAGCTCTGGGATGTTTAACAAAGGCTGTGGATGTATGTAAGACCCAGGCAGAGCAGGAACTCTTTGCCGCCAGCATCCTGAGATTGCATCTGACAATATTTATGCACACCAACTGCAAAAAAAAAAAAAAAAAAAAGTCCAAACACCAGACACGTGAATATTACCTAAATCTGGGCCGACATTAGGAACTGTTTAAACATCTCCTAAACAGACAGACGACTTTGTTTATACAGGGGAAGATGTTTCTTCTCTTTCTACTCTCTGCGAGAGAAGCATGCAGTCACGCATGAGCGAAGAATGGTTTTTTAAATTGCATATGCTTCACATGGCACTGGGAGCGGGAGAGGGGCGGAGGGGGGTTTGCGTGTCTGGCCCGCCGCCAGTTGACAGCTCAGCTGGATATCGTTGAACACTCCGAACCCCCCTGCCTCGCAGCGTGTCACTTTGGGATTGTTTCCGCAATAGAAAGTTTATTCAACCTCTCTCTCTCCAAAGGCACTGGACCGGCCATCCGTTCAGCCATTTAATCAGGGGACAGACAGGTTATTTTTCTGACAGGGCCGGGGCTGCTGCTCAATCCCTAATGAACAGCTTGATACAAGAGGAATTTTCTGACCGTTTTTTCAGCCTCAATTAATTCTGCTGTCCAAACAAATGAAGGCCACCACTCCTTGGATGCAGCGTCTGGACACAGGGGTCACCATTTGTGTACACACAAACACAGCAGAGGTGAAGCCTTTGTGCCCGTGACCTGAGGTAATGTAGTACAAGTGCGGGGACTAGTGAAGTAATTGGACATATACGACAGGGCTTTTAAACACTGATTAATATCAATCAAAGTAAAATAGCTGAGGTGTAAAAATCAAGCTTCAGAGTGACTAACCGCAAGAGTAACCATCAATGAATGAGCTGTGTGCGTGTAGAAAAAAAAAAAAAGAGAAAAATGAGGGGGTAGAGCCCGAAAGAGTCTGAGGAGTATTCCCTTGATTATTGTGGCATGGCAAAGTTTACACAAGAGTCATTGTTGCACTCTGACCTCCTGAAAAGGTTGGTTCTGCCTGCTTAGTCTGCGAGCAAAGCAAAGCTCCCTGTGTGTCACATGCTTACTGGAATGCCGAGCCTGCCTACCTTTACAGCAGATTACTAAGATTGACTCTGATGGCCCTACTCCCGCTTCTAATTGCCCGTCTCTATACACTCCTACCCTCCCCATGAGGCACGAACAGGCAGAAGGCCTGCTAATTTATTAACACACAACACAGAAGCTGACAAACATTTATTACTGGAATAAAAGTGAGATTTTTTTCTTTTTGGCTTACCTGGTCTCTCCTTGCCCGTTCCTTTGCTCTCAGCCAGTTTCTGTATTAGGCTTTCCACTGAGGTGTTCTCGATGTTCCTCACGAATTCGTTGTGCACCTACAAAATCCAAAACAACAAATCATATTTGCTGACAGCTTGCTGGAGAGAGCTGAAAAGAAGTTCAACGGGGGCAGAATCTCATCTTAAACCCACATACGCTGCCAGATTTTTGATCCATGTAGTGTTCAGGTGAATAATTTACGCAGGTAATTGTTGACCAGTTTGTTCAACATTTATATTCACTGCAGTCAATTAATGAAAAGCTTTATTTTGGGCCCGTTACTGGGCTCTAATTCTCTTAACGAAGGTTTAATGAATGCCTGTACTCTAACTTAACACGTGTTTAACCAAGTGACATAAATTACATATCTAGCCATGTTTTTGAGGAGAAATTAACACGATTAAATGTCTTAAATCTAGTACTACATTTGCAGACTGTATCATGTCAGCTAGACACATTCTATATTGTGACAATCTGAAGCTGCACTGAGTGAAATCCTTTGAGTTGAAGTAGAAATCACAACACCATGTTGATTTTGTTGCTTTTTTGTCAAGGTTTAACAGCCATCTGCTTTAATTAGGAAGTGTCCACTTGCTTTAGTCTTTACTGTATAAACCAGTTATATATAGCATGTCAGTGCGGTGCAAGTCAGTGTTCAGTAGGTACACACGAAACTTTAAGTTATGTCATACTACACAAGCATATCAAAGAAAAACAAAGGATTGGTGTCACCTGTCTGGAGTGATTTGTTTCATGATATACAGGACGGGAGACAAATGTAGTCAGTTGTTGTTTTTTCTCCCTGTAACTCGCTCTGCTTTGTCTTTAGTTGGTATTTATAACATCTCTTTTTGTAATAGGCCTGTGGAGACATACTGTACTTTACCATCATTCTGTTGTGTCAGGTTGAATCATTGTTGTTGGCATTGTAGCCCGCTGATGCCCTTTGGGCAGTATCAGAGGAAGGATAGTGTTTGTTTGCTTGTTTGTTTTGGATGTGCATGTGTGCTTGTGTGTTTACTGAGGGGGAAGAGTGAAAGCAATGTATAGGCATGGGGATGAAGAACAGCGGCTGACTGCCATCTCACCAAACCATTTAGATGTGCGTGATACTGTAAGCGCAGAGTGGCTCCACTATCAAACAAACACACACGCATACACACACATATGTGTCTGCCCCTCGGGCCCCTGTGGCGAGGTAGAGTGCATTAGCCTTCTGTGCCCTGGCAGGAGGGGATGTTGGGGGGGGGGGGCGGGGGCGGAGGGTGATATGGGTGAGGGGCGGTAGGGAGGTTGCCGTGGTGAGGAAGTATGCTCGGCGCAGCACACGCAATCTGTCAGGTGCTGCTGCCATGATGGAGGTCATCAACCTGCGTGCCCTGCTCGCATCTCACACACACATATAAAAGCACAAATATGCACGCACACACACATGCACATAAACTTAATCCCGCAGAGACTTTTCAACCACAAGCTCAAAACACGCATCTGCCAAGGGATGCTCACACACACACACACACACACACACGCTCACTTACAAAAACAAACACAGCACGCAAACTAACTGACACACCTGCACTTCTGTGAGCTTAAAGCTCTCTACACCGGGAACAACTCTCTGCACATCTTCCTACTCACTGCACATACCTATATAAGGTATTTTCCTTTCTTTTCGTCTTTGCTCACTTTTCCTCTCATCCTTTCATTCCTTATCCTTCTTATCCTTAATGCCCACTGAGCTGATACTGGTCGGTTTGGCATTATTTTAGTGACACCGTTGCTTACAGGTACACTTTGCTTTAGTTGCATGGCAACCCCCTGCGATTACTTGCCTCTGGTAGTTTAATATCACTGGACTGACAGCGGCTCCAATACTGGACTCTATTGGGAAAACTACATATGAGGCAAGTCTAGTCATTGCTGTTGTTGTCCCAAAATTACCTTGCACAACAGTCAAAGTCACTCCTCACTCCTCTGTTGATCTGGTGGGAGTGTAAACCTCCATGTCTCCTCTGATAAACCTTTACACATGGAGTCCCAAGCCAGTCCTGTTCATCTTTCAGCAAGGAGCACACACACACAGATTCATGCTGTCCCGCTCCAGATGTGGTGCTTTGACCATCCATTAGGAGGACACTGTCCCTGACCAACGCCCCACCAATAATCACGGCCAGTTGCGTGAAATTGATGACCAGCTAATCTGAAAGCACAGCAGCTGAGAATTTGCTGATTATTGTTCTAAATTCATTATTATGAACTATGAGAGCATTCCAAGACATCTTTGCTTGTCTTTAAAGATATGGCAGTATAGAATTAGCCACCTACAACATCATCAGACTCACGATGGTTATCATATCTTCTATTCCACACACTCTTCTGGTACCGGCATTACCCTCGACTGAACTTCCGACAGTCCTCAGTCTTTTCATGCTAGCAGTGTGACAGAGATGACATCACTGGAGGCAATTTCGCACAGCTCCCTCTGGAGCTGAAACTTTTTCACATATGAAGCATAAATCAACAAAACCCGTAAACAGACTCTGAAGTGTAAAATTGTTAGAATGCCTTTTTATGTACGATAACATTTTTTGTTTTGTTTTTTTTCCCCCCAAGATCTTACAGTGAAGTTTATTACTTGCGAGAATGACTAACAGATCCAACACACTGTATATTCATTTCTGTGAATTTGGAACACAGAGAATTAAGATAAAATGAATCATAAAAGCTGAACAACTTTATCCAATATACATTAAAAAGGAATTTAGGCTCTTTCAGAGAGAGAGTTTTGCAGTGTGCCTATAATAAAGTGTAATTTGAAACATTAAAGGGAAAATAAGTGATAATAGTTCAGTGACCTCCTTTGATAATTGAAATGAACATGTTTACCTTCAGTTTATCTGCACTCCTTTAGCACACATATCATATATCATATTCAACCGCTGGAAACCGCAGTGGGAACATTTTGTTTACTTTGGTTTGTCTGTAGTGCGGCAGAACTAATGTTCTAATTACTAATTACTCTAAGTCTTCACTCTCCTCTTGTATGCAGTGCTAATCTGAGTGCAGCTAATTCATTAGCAAATTTACTTCATCATGCGTCATAATTGGACAAGGTGTGTGTGTGTGTGTGTGTGTTTTAATTTATTGCCTGGCTCTTTAAACCGCACGGCCAGTTTTACAGAATATATCAAGTAGATCGATCGGAGTATCAAAATATTATGAAGGAATTCATCTTGTTAGACAAGATGCAAGAATCATAACTGTGTGTTGGAGGTTAAAAGGTAGAAAAAACACTAAGAAAATGACAGCAAGAGAGTTTTATGTCTTCAGTGTGTCTAACTAAAAGAGCACTCACAATATTTTAGATTTTAAGTACATGCAAATGAATGATTTTGCCTGTTTGCCTGTCAGCATGAGATGCCTGTGGGCTCAGTGACTAAGCACAATGTTGCTGCCTCCTTTGCCCTGCTTTCTCCCTCCTGCCTCACCCGATACCAGTATACCTAAAGTACCTCATAATCTGGTTTAAAGAGAATTTTATCACGGAAATCTTAATTTCCTTTACTGGTTTGGAAGGACTGACCACTTAGTCTTTGGCCAGTAGTTTAATTTGACTCAGCAACAGGCAGCGGCACTGCCCATCTCCTGCTCAGAAGCAGGAACTGTGGGGCTGAATAACCTGCGGTAGCCTGTCTCTCCACATTCTTTCCAACTTGCCGCACGAGCTGCAGTCTGGCCTGAGGCACTGTTGGTGGAGCTGCGTCGCCATCTATGGACGGCAAGAGTACTACGGCAGCAGGATCAGCACTGAGCAGCTTCAGATTAATGAGAGCAGAGGAGCAGACTGTAGTTAAGTCTTGCGTTATTCTGTGCGGCACTGGTTAAGTATGATTGCTGAATAAATAAATCTCTGGTTAACGTTAAATACGGATTAATTTATCTGTGAATGATGTTTGAAAGACTTCACAATTGGATCGAACTTGATGCCATTTTCCTCAAATCTAAACACACTCTTGCAGAAACAAACACACCCGTGCAGCACTTTTAACTATCAGACACAGTATTTGGCAAGAGCTTGGACTTGTGGAGGTGTTTTAGATAGGCTGTGAGGGAGTTTTGATCAGTTTTTAATTGTTTGGCATAAAAGGCTGAATGGTCCATTTCCTGGTTCTCAGTTAAACGATTAGCAAGATCAAAGATGACACTAATTGATATGACATACAGTGAACCCAATGAGCACAGCCTCAGGTCAACAAGACACCTACTCCACCCACAGGAATGTTTGAGAGTATGTATGTGCGCATGTGTGTGTGTACACACTCACCTCTCCTATTTGAACGTGCGTTTCGTCGACAGACTGCGAGTATGACTGAATGATCTCCTTCATGTGGAGAATGTGGCTTTCTTCAATGTCTTGGAATTTCTGTAACACAAGGCGAGGGTAGTTAGGACACGGCGGTGCAACAAATCATCCAATTGCTCGGAGTCAAATTAACAAAATGTGCACTATGGTGTCAGACTCGTTAAACAGGCATGAAAACAAAAATAAGTTACGGACAAACTGTAGCCTAGGAAACTTCCTTATTCCGTCCCTCCCACTTCCTGTGTGTCTGTTTGGGTGGTCTATGCGCGCTGACACGCACACATACAGCTCCTCCTGTAAGCTTAAGTCAATTATTGTGTCCATGAGATACACTGACGGGAGTTCATTTTTGACTTTGAGCTGTAGTATCGTGTAGATCACAACCTTAAATGCTAGTATTTACTTCCATTTGAGCCTGACTCTGGGCTTCTGGGGTTAACCGAGGAGAATGAGTATAAATAATCATAAACTGGAAAATCACAGTGTGGCTAGAGAGGAAGATGAGCCTTCCTGACCACAAACACACACATGAAGAGCCACTCGCTCCTGCATCTACACTACAGAGACATGCACACAAATAAAACAGCACTTTTGTCATTTCACCGCGATAACAGCTAGCATACGCTCGCATGCAGACACACCCACCCACCCACAGACACACTCAGACAAAGAGAACACACATGTAGGAGCCCCAGTGATGTCAGAGAGCACATGTGTTCAGTGTTTATAACTCATGTCCACATGTGCTGCGTTTGAGATGAGCCGTAGACTGTGATCCCAGGGGGGAAGCAGAGCTGCAACACCGCTTTCTCTAGGGGGAAAACACAAAAAAACGCCAGGCTAACTGGAACCATTTCTGGTGGCGGAGCTGCTGCGGTGCGGGAGGATATGGAGGCCAAATTCTGTTGATCTGATTTTAATTTGGAGTTTATCTAATCAGTCCTTCAGATGGATTCAATCAGGGCTTTCCACAGCGATTCCGTTACAGAGGAAAAAACACAATCTGGAGATGATACAGAGCACGAAACGTGGAAAACACACACACACACACATACATACACACACGGCTGACAGATTACACAACGAAAGTGTTGCATACCACAGAGACAGACAATAGACAGAGACTGTGAACACATATTTCATTAAGGCACACGCACACGGAACAGCCAAAAATCAGTTCATCACAATACCTGTGCAGTTTCTGCCATCTTCTGCTCAAACTCTGACTTTGCTGCAGCGTATTTCTCCACATAAGACTTGTAGGTCTCTGTGGCTTTTTTGGCTTTCACTCCAGCCTGCAAAATATAAACAGACAGCTAAATGGCTATCATCAGTTTATGTACTATACACAATGGCCCTCTGTTTTCCCAGATCAACTAAAAAAATCTGCGAGGAAACCGAGCTCCGCTTGACATCTGAAGGCAAGAAGTTTTTGGGGTTAAGGCCTCTGTATGGAGCGCTACGGCACTTCATCATGCCTTATTACCATACCATGATTATGTGGGTGTGTGTGTATGTGCGAATGTGACCTCCCACCTTGTCCACATCTCTCTGGGTGGCCCCCTCTTTGCGGAGGCGCTCCTGCTCCACGGTTTTGGCATTGTAGATCTCCTTGGACTTCTGCAGAGCCTGTGAGGTGGTCTGGATGTTCTGTACGGCCTCCAAAGTGGACGCAACCTCCTCCTTTGTCTAGCAACACACAACATGTTTTGTACACTAACTCAGCAAACAGCAGGCTGAATAATAAGTGCAAGTGTTACCCATTGCTCTTCTAACTATGGAGCTGATTCTTGTATAGTTTGACATAATACTCTTGTCCTGGAATCCCCTTGTTTATTATAACAAAACAGACATAATTTCAGCGTAGACAGACGCCTTTTATTGCTCCAGAAACCAACTATTGCATTTCCTCTGTTTCACTCTGCAGCATGTGACACTGAACTATTGCACAGTACAGCGGGAAGCAGTTAAAGCTATATAGTGTCTGTATAGCTCTTCACGTCAACTTACTGGAAGGACATGAAAAAGAGAAATATGATCAAGGGGTAACGACTTCAAATCACAGAGGCCACACAGTGAGCTTGGTGGTTCGTTTTACTTATGATCATCATCACTGAAGCCTCTTCGTTGCTCATTTTGACACACTTATGGTATAATGTAAACATTGCCGGAGCGAGCAGAACTGGTGCAATCCTATACAAAGATGTACAAAGATGGGTGTTTATTTTTCAGTTATTCACGCCGCTTAACTTCAGTGCACGCTGTATCTGCAAGCTAGCCAAGAAACACAAAAGCAGGGAGGAAACAGGGAGTGAGGGGAAGTGACAGAGAGAAAAGTATGACAGCCTGTTTGTCATGCTGAAAGCACAAACAAAGCTCCACTAAATCTAAAACTCTTAGTTTTCTTTGTGTTCTGTGGCTTCACGCACGAGATAAGAGCTGTCTTTCAGCAGGGAGGACAGACGGAGGAGGGAGGTGTCTATTTCACAATTTCCCCTTTTTTGTTGACAGTTTGACAGACTCTCCTTGTTATAATCCTCAGAGACTATAACAAGGAAAAACAACTCATGACGGAAAGCAAAGAGTTGTATTTGAACAGCTAATTTTCCTCAGTGAAGACAAACACTGGAGCAGCAAACTACTACTGCAATAACTGTAAGAAAAACACTTCAAAGGAAGGACAGACAGACGTGTGTGTACTTGGATTAGAGCTGGGTATCAGAGTTTACTTTGTTTGGTACCAATCATCAAAGATTGTCAAATACCAAAACCTGGCATGAATCGTTGCTCAGATTTGTTCTCTTCTTTTTTTTTTTCTTTGCTCAGAGAGTTTCTGACACCATCTTTTGGGTGGTGTTTCTTTGTTTGTCAGCAGGATTACGGAAAAACAACTGGCTTGACTTTCAGGTGGAAGGGTGGAGCATGAGCCGATGAAACCCCCATTAAAATTTGGAGCAGATCCAAATCACAGAGCAGATACACAATTTATTTTTTACTTTCGTTAACACTGTGAGATATGTCAGTTGTAACACTGGTGTCTATGGCAAAGTGATCTGAATTTAAAGTGAATGGTGTGCAACCTCAAACATCCCTGTAGAAACAAAACACCTCGGCGGAGGTCGGGCTCTCCAAGTGCATTTCTAGTTTTCAGTTTTATACTTTTTTATATATTTATTTGGCAACATTTTTGTCCAGCTTCTTGTGTTTTGACGACATTTAACAGGAAATTTAGGTATCATATCAGCCGCAGCATCAAAAACATTCACGCAATACCAAACACTAAGTGCCTGAATGCTACAGTTTTCCATGTCTCTCCATGTCCTTACCTTTTTGTGTGCTTTGGCCTGCTCTTCCACATACTTCTGAACCTCTTTTATAAGTTCCTGTAGTTTCCTCACTAGCTCCATGTGACAGCTGGCCAACTTCTCTGTCGAGCTCTTGAACACTTCCCACACTGGTGCAAAAGTCCTGGGATAAAGTTTGACACTTCAGAACATGGCACAGCCTTCTGACATTAATTCAGTCGGGTCTTTTCTTCAGAAAACTGTTTACACTTACCCGAGCTGGGAAAAGTTTCCGGCTGACTTGGCCAGTTTGGTCATGGACCTGGCATAGGCCTCTTCAATTGTACTCCTAGGAGAGAGCAGAAATACAACACACATTTATTTATAGCATGTGTCAGTAAGGTCAAGAGAACAATTCGTAGCATGAGAACGTTTTTTTTTGCAAGTGGGTTATGGCTCAAATAGGGCATGTCGCTAAACAACTGAAGATCCCGGCCAGAAACTAAGAAGTTGCAACATAAATGTTTGACCACATGCACTGTGTGTGGGCAAATAAGTGTGGCTTGGCTTGTGATTTGTTCATAAACCTCGTATTGAAGCTGACAGTGTATGAAAGAAAGTGTTTGGATTCCCTGCTTCTCTCAATTTCCCTTTTTATTTCTTGATTCTGCAGCAAAGTGACAGAGGTTAAAAAAAAAACAACCCAAAAAACAGGGGAGTGTTACAGTGAAAGCCTGAATTATGCATGTCTCATTTAGCCAGCCTCTCTCTCTCTCTCTCTCTCTCTCTCTGCTGTTTCTACATGGGAACGAGGTCAGCCACAGGGGAAACAGGACAAACGTGCACTAACACATCCATCATAAACACACACACACACACACACACACAGGTACACACACAAAACATCTAATGGAAGCAAACTCTCACAAGAAGCACAAAAACACAGCAGATGGGAGAAGCTAGAAATGCATTAAAAGATACTTTCCAACTTCCATGTCTTTGTGCCAGGAAGTGACATCTGCCAACTAACTTCACTATACGAAACTAAAGTTGAAACCTTGTGCACTTGTTCTATATTAGTCACACGTACCTCATATTCAGACATGCACATGACCACAACACTTGTTTCTAAATATTGTTTTCCTGTTTCATGCTCTGCAAGTTGGATGTTGTACTTCACTGGTGGAAAGTTGAGTACATTTACTCAAGTACAAATTTGAAGTACTTGCACTTTACTTGAGTCTACTTCAAAATAGTAGGTTGGGAAATATTATATTTTTTATTTCACTACATTTATCTGCTACTAATACTTTTACAATTTAGGATTTGTGTAGCAAAGATGCTGGGAATATATTAACACGGTGCACAGAGCTTCTTTCTCCACCAGAGGGAGTCATAGTGTAGTTTTTCAGAAGTACTGCCACTACTGTCAGCTGAGAAGTTCCAGCCAGCCTGGAAACTGGCACAGTGTGATTAGACCTGCCATACCCCTAAGACATAAAAGCTCCTTCATGAATTATGCATTCATTTTTTTTGTACAGTGTGAACAACAATATTCCTACAGAGTGCAAACAGTGTTAATATTTAAGCAAATTGAAAAGCTTAAAGATGATTTGTTACAACAAAATGAGTCTGAACAGTTTAAACACTGACTGTAAGCTTTATAAGTGTATTAACAATCATCTTTTGCCACCAAAGGAATAACTGTTAAAGTTTGAAGTTAATTAACTTCATTTTTTTAACAAAAGTCAAATTAATAATGAAAATAAGCAGATTTTCCGTCAGATGGTGCCACAATTTCCATGTCAAATTACCTTCAAATTGTCAGAATTTATCATTAAGAAAACTTGAAAAGAAAACATCTTTCACTAGACACAACTGATCGAGCATATCAAACCCAGCGCCGTGTGTTGGATTAAAGTGTATCACTGAGTGCACTCCTCAACCAGACGGTGGAATCCACTGTCAAATTCCAGCGGTACACCATCTATCATGTGGCAGGTTATAAACACACACCTCTGACACAGTGGAGCTAATCTTTATAGAGGTGGGAAGAATTTGAAAAGAAGCTGTTATTACGGCATCACCGCGCCGCAGACACTGAAGGTGTGTAACATAATGCCAGGTTACAGGTGGGTTACGGTTTAAGCTCCTTTCACAAAGAGGGATTAAGTTTGCACCACATTCACACACATCTAACTTCAGTTACGATGTTCCACTTACTACCAAAATTCTGGTTTCTGGTTGAATTTCCTGATAAATGAAGCAACTAGTTTGATCATCTATTGTCGTCATTTTTTGGAAGTAATGGTGCAAAAAATGCGAAACATTCTGTAGTTTCAGCTCCTCAAATGCAAGGATTTGTTTAAGCCGGACAAAACAAGACATTTCAAGACGTCACATTAGAGTCTTAGAGGTTGTGGTGGACTTTTTTTGGACATTTTATTCATTGATTAATTGAAAAATAACCAGGAAATTAATTAAAAAGAACAATCCCATATGGTTTGAGATATGAATCTGTAGCAATTAGAAAATAGAGTGGGTTTTATTTGTGACCTCTGTCAAAGCATTTGAGTATTGTTACAAGCACAATACAAGGAACTGGAACTGCAGGAGTCGAGTTGGAAATAGACTAAGAATACCACAGGACAGGTAAAACATGTACTGAAGAGCCAGTCACATAATAACAGGTTAATGATTAATGTTTCATATGTACTAGATTAACAACATTATGACTGTGACATCTCACCTTTCTCTGATGAAGTCTGTCAGCTCCTTGGAGGAGATTTGGCCATGCTTCATGTTATGGTACAGCACATCGAAGCCATTATTTTTTTCCCCCTGCATTTCAGAGACAAAGTAAATTAGTCAGCGGAACAAGCACCAAGTCAAACAACAGTACCTCAGTTATTGATCGGACATTACCATGAAGGCTTTTTCTAAGAGCCGCATTCTCACTGCATGCATAGCCTCCAGGTGCATCTGCAGCAGCCTCTGGTCAACCATACTCATCTTCGCCATGTTTGAGAGCAATTAACGTCAAAAATGTCTCAAACTGTCGTAGACTGCTCAGAGGCTGGAGAATATACTGTAAGAGGTAGACAGACAACTGTCTCTCTGTGTTTCCGTAACCATGCCACTGGGTAACGGTGTTCAGTTGCACAGATGCTTTAAAAATGCAAATGTATCTCTAAATAATTAATATGTTGGGCTTTCGCTTTTTATTGTCTCTTGATTGTCTTTAGAATATTGTCTCATGTTATTCAATTCATGTTCCTCGACTGCAGTACTTGCTTTCATTCTCATTTATATTTTTCTCTCTATGTTGGCAATAAACCCAATACTGAATACTTTGAAGAAAATGTAATAATGTAATGCTTATTTAAGCATTCAACAAAGGTCTACATGGTAAACAGGATACACACAGAAAAATAAAGACAATGCATGAAAGAAAATAAATTGGATTACAAGTAAGCAAAGCAATCTCGATGAATTCAAAGAACTGTTTCACAGTAAATAATAATTTGCTCTCTAAACTTAGCTAAACTGCGCTGCCTCCTGTAGACTGGTCAACACATCCCATCTCAGCGGACATTGGGCGGGAGCCGGCGTAACACCCTGTCCAGGTCACAACAACAACCTTTCACGCTCACATTCACACCTACGGGCAATTCAGAGTCACCAATTAACCTATTAACTGCATGTCTGTGGACTGTGGGAGGAAGCTGGAATAACCAGAGAGAACTCATGCAGACACGGGGAGAACATGCAAACTCCAACGCCGGGCCGAGCTGTCAATATCAGCTTACTGCACATATAGGCTATGTGGATCTGTGAATATGTCGGCCAATAAATCAATGAGAAACAGAAGTTAGAGGTCAGAGAAACAGTGTCACCATTATCTAGTTTGTCCAGCAGAAAGCACTGACAATAAAACATCCTGCTTACATCCTTGTCACAATTAAAAACAATGCTTCTTTATCTTATGCATCCTATTACTATCAGCTGATATGTTGTTATCAAACTCCCAAATATGGGTCTTACATATCCAGTATCGGTCAGGCTATATGGTGCATGATAAAAGACTGATATCGAATGCTAAGACTGATAAGAAAGTTGGCCTCTGTAGACTGTCGTCAACAAACAATCAGTCGGACACCTGCAGAGTCAGATAATGAACTTCATTATGAACTTTACTATTAAATAGACATCAGATGAACTTGAAGATGAATGACTGGAATGGTGCTGGGTCTGTATTTACATTACATTTAGTCATTTAGCAGACGCTTTTATCCAAAGCGACTTACAGAGAAGGGAACAATCAAGGTATAGTGCGATAAGAAAGCGTTAGTGCAGCAATAAGTGCTATGACAGTTATTAAATGGGTAGCTTTCCCATGTTCATTTGTAAGTAGTGCTAGGAGAGAAGGTACTCTCTGAAGAGCTGGAGGTCTTCAGGAGTTTTTTTAAAGGTAGAGAAGGACGCCCCTGCTCTGGTAGGAACTGGTAGTGTGTTCCACCAACGGGGAACAAAAAACGAAAAAAGTTTGGATTGCCTTGAACGAACAGGTGGCAGAGCCAGGCGTCGTTCATTGGAGGAGCGCAGCGGTGGTGAGGTAGCATATGCCTGTACAAGGGCGTTGAGGTAGGTAGGTGCAGTACCTGAGACAACTTTGTAGGCAAGCATTAGCGCTTTGAATTTGAATGCGGGCTGCAACAGGTAGCCAGTGGAGCTCGATGAGCAGCGGGGTGACGTGACCTTTTAGGTTGGTTGTTGACCAGGCGCGCTGCCGCGTTCTGGATCATCTGAAGGGGGTTCACTGAGGTTTCATTTAAGATAAGAGATACATTGGCCGGGGTCAATGTGAACTTTTAAAAGTGGTAGCCAGGCTGGCAACCAGGCATCAGCTTTTGGTTGCAGAAACTGAAAATGTGGTCACTACTTATCCGATGCTTCACAGAATTTGAACTGTTATCAGTTAATATGTCCACCCTCAATTCCTGGTATACAAAACACCAGTAATGCAGCTGTTGTTGTGATGGTCGTTTCACCACAAAGTCAAACAACTTGCATCACCACCTTCTCCAAAACAAGCAGAAAAAACACACCAATGCACGTGCAGCATTGTCAGTTTTTGTGGTTTGTTGTCCCTATTTTTATATGTTAAAAAAGTTGTTGCCACCGATGGCAACCAAGGGCCAAGAACTGGCTGCCTGTTTCTTTTTCTTACTGTCGAGCCCCTGAGCAGTTCGGAGAATCCTCTATAGTAGAGTTCACGGGTCAGCGTTGTTGGTCATCTGAGCAAAACTATGTTAAACAGTAATAAGTACACACTCTGCACTTGATAACACATTAGAGACACACCTTCGATTCCAAGCCCTCTAGTCACTTCTGAGAAGAGAAGAAGAATCAGTTTACTTCCTCATCGCCCTCCATTAGACGGTTTCTTAAGTGAGGAAGGAAACATAAGAATCGTGGCTACAGGCTAAGGAAGTGCTCCTTTTGAGAATCAAAGATTATAGGCCATGACCGTTATTAATGGTTTTAGCTTGTGATATCTGCTTATCAGCTTCTAGTCAAAAAAGAGAACAAGGAGCCTCATACTTTCAAAATAAATGTGATAACACATCTGTCGCCGCAGTTCATCCTCATTTCTAAATCTGCAAGCCAACTTCGTTTCACCTCGGCCTGAGTCTGTCACAGATATTTCCTGGTTCCTGCATGGGGCCATCCACTGTCAGCAGTTTGGTACAGAGGCAACATAAGTGCAGCTTTGATAAATGGATTTTAGCCTCTTTTTTTCCCCCCAGCAAACATGAAAGGTCAGTAAGTTTATGTCAAAATGAAACTCCTTACTGGGACTGTATTTACAGAGTAAATAGACATTAAAGGGAAATTTTCTACGGCTCAATGGCCTACATTTAACCCCTGTGAGCAGACCACTGAGATGTGCTTCCTGTTGAAAAAAAAAAAAGTATACGTTTAGAAGTTACCCTGCCTGCGGCACACACAGCATGACATGCAAACAACGCATTAAGTGTCAAGCCTGGGACGTGAGACACAGGCCACGCCACTAACTTATATAACACTCGCACTATACAGAGCTAAAAGTATAAGAAACAACAATGTGAGACGCATTGACAATTAGCCAATCAGTCGACAAAACAGGGAAGTGACAAAAGTGAGTGAAACAGAGCAGAACAGCAACAGGAAGAGAGTCCATTCTGTGCAACGACTGTGCTCGTGTGGAATGTGATATCAATGAATACAAAAGAAAAATAAAAACAAACACAGGAACCAGCGCAGGGCGTTTTTGGCTTTTCTGCAGGTTACAATAGTAGAATTGATTCTGAAAGATAATTTGTAAAGACATGACCCTGATAAACCCTGAAACATCTGAGAGTTTAGAAGTTAACTACAAATCTCTACTAACTTAGTTCAGCATCTACATGGGCAGCGCGCAGGGAGAAGTGATACCAGTGTGTGCCGCACAGTTTCTCAATGTCCTCGTCTGGACACTCATTGATGAAACCCCTCGAAACTGGGTGTTTAATATTCCAACCACACGTTGTGAAATTCAGAAGTACTCATTATGCTCAGGATTTAGATGGAGAGCCTTTTAACTCCCTGCCCCACCCGGGGAGGGAGGGGGAACACGCTGAGAGGTTAGCACACACGTCAATCACGATTTGCTCGAGCAATGGCACAGTTTGTAGCTGAGATGGCTTCCAACAGACTGATGGGAGTTCATGAGAAAGGAAAGGAGGTGTCAGCTGTCCAATATTCAGTGTGCGCCAATATTATCGCAGACAGAAACAGATCCCAACATGGGCTTAAATCTCAAGTGGCACACTGCACCATGTCTGCAGACTACAAGGGAACCCAGCCGTCTTTGTATGCTTAAGGCGGACACAAAATAAATGTAGGTAATAGTCCAGCAACTAGACAGCCTACGCCATGGTTGAACGTGCACTAATGCTTTTGCTGGGAAGAGTACTTTCACTCACACGGCGAGCTCGGGTGGAAAAACAAACAAACAAAAGAAAAAACAGCAACCTGACTTACTATTAAATGCACAATTTAATATGCAGCAATAAACTTCAGGTTATAAAGTGGTATTTAGGCTGAAACTGGTCAGTTCTGTTCTGAAAAACTGGTACTGTGACAAAGCTCAGTCCTCGAGTGCTGACTGAGAGCTGCTGAGAGTTCAGTGAACGCTTAACTGAAGTTGTAATTATTATGTTATTATTATAACAAAAGCTTAACTTTAGTGAAATAGCTTTGACTCGTGATTCTGTCACCACCACCTGTTTCCTGAAGACATTTTAATCGTTTTATTTGGTTCCTGTTAAGGTGGGCTATATGATGTCTGATAAAAAATTCGATGGAACTTAAACTGTTAGCTGTAAATCAGACCACAAAAACAAACACAACTGCACACACTCCTACTACTGAAAATTTTTTGATAGTCGGTGAATAATTTAAGCCATTTTTCAAGCAAACATATCAAACATACCCTTCTTTTAGCTTCTCAAATGTGAGAATTTGCAGCATTTCTTTGTCTTATGTGACAGAAAATCTGAATATCTTTAGATTTTAGACTGCTGATCACACAAAACAAGCAATTTGAAGATGTCAGCTTGGGGTACAAGAAACTGGACGGCCATTTTTTAACTATTTTCTGACATTTTAAGGACCAAACCATTCATCATTAATGAAAATAACCATAAGTTGTATCCCAATTTGTAATGTTGATGTCATTAAGATATTTTAATGACCAAAGTGTGAGATGCTGACAGCAGCATGATCAAGTCTGTGTACAATAAAGCGTTGGCCATAAAAAAAACAACAGACAGTAAAATCAACACAAGAAGAAACTGTTACACGGCTAGCATGCTTAATCTGAAATACCACCTTAAAGATAAACAAAACCACAGTGCTGCAGTTTATCATGTAACATCTGCTGGGCAGAAGAGGACAGGAATTCAGTCTCTTTCTGTTAAAGCGCAACACCAGTTTCAATATCCTGTGTGTGTAGGGAATCAAGTGTTTATTGCCTGACAGGCAGTAATGCAACCCATGACACAGAATGAGCTCTGGTTACCTCTCGGATTATACTGCCCTCGCCTTCTAACAATAAAAAGAAAACAGAGATGAACTCAGCTTGAGAGAACTTTCACTAATTTCAACATGCTGATATTCACAAGTTTCAGTCTGCAAATGCAGTCTGCATCTGCATTTCCTCCTCTGACTCCTCTGTAGATTTTTCAGACCATATTTATTCAAATAACTGATTTTAAAATCCAGCTGTTAACATGTATGTTACACTATGTACTGTACTGTAGCTCAGACAAATCAATTAACACCAAACCCGGTCTGTGCAGCCCTGTTTGTTCACTGTGTCTATGGAAACGACCCATAAACGCAGCCATCAAGGTATGGTTTCCTTACACAGAAAAGATCTGTTTACTTTCCAGATAACTACATCACTTCATAAATCATGAATGTTTAGACAGGCTTAATATCTGGTTATTTATGATTCTACGTATATATGCAATCTCAATCGTCTGCAGTTGTAAGGCACTTGGGGCAGAGCTGTTTTGCAGGCTGTGATGTACAGCTCGGAGTGTGAGTTCAGTCGCACGCCCTACTTCTTGCCTCACTTTTGGTGCCATCATGCTCGCTCTGGCCCGTGTGCTTTCAACCGGTGGTAAATTTGTGGCTGCAGTGGCTGCCTGCTCCAAACAGCATGAAAGAAAAAAAACACTTGTATGATGAATTTATTTTTACCAATAAAAAGAATAGGGTCAATAGTCTGGAAACACAAATATTTTTCCATAGTCTCTTTAGTTTGTTTCCATATTTATCCAGACCCAATAATTACTCAAATCAAATCCCATGCTTTTCCATACTCTGTAGGAACCCTGAATTAACCATTTGGACAATAAGCTTGACAGATTTGTTTTATTTTTTAATGCTGAAAATGCCCATCACTTTTTCTTAAAGCCTTTGAACGGCTTAAAATATCCAGTATACTATCATATAAGAAGAACAAAAGCAGCATGCTCCATGTGCATCTATTACAAACAACACTGACTGCCAAGTAAACTATATTTTACCTTTGTTACACATGTGAAAAAATAGACTAGTTAATATTTAAATATTAGACATGAGTCCAAACAGATGGGGATAGATAAAACACTTTGGTCTGCAGGCTGCAAAGTGGAACTATTTTTCTCTTAACTTAAAAGAAGAACTGACAAAAACTACTTCTATCATGGCTGTTAAAAATCACTTCTGTAGTGTATACAGTATGTGCATTCATCACATAATGGTGCAAAATATATCAATGGCTGCCTAAAGTGTACTTTAGGAAGTCTTGGTGATATACTTTCCACTAGCAACTGAGTAAACAGAGGAGAGAAAAAATCTGGTCGAATCAACAGCGTCCCAGCTGCCATGCTGCAGGTTTTAAATGTATGTTCATGCAGAAACAGTGGAAAGAAATGTGACTGCACACTTTCACTGAGGAATTTAGGATTAGCTAAACAAGACTCTCTCTCTCTCTGCAGACAGGCTGTAAACGATGGCCTGTAGACCCCCAGAGCTTTGAGCACAGAGAGAGTAGACAGCAGGATGACATCAGTCGGTCACGTGACCGGAGAGGTCTGGGAGCGGTGCACTGAGCTGTCACATCAGACTAACAGCAACACATGCAGTAGTGTGTGGTAGGGTTGGCTTTGTTTGTGGTGCAAACATCAATGCGGAAGAGTTTGGTCACTATTTATGTTTAGGGATGTGGCATCACGTGTACGGCTGCTGGATTGAAGCATGAAGCAGGTTAGTTTATCACAACTTATGACCCATTTAAACGTGTCTTACATGTGGGAGTTTATGAAACCTGGACCACAAACAGCAAAAGAGCCACCATGTGCCAGTATTTCTGTTTCAAGCTAAACCATAACCTTTTCACCCTGGGGTAATGTTACAGACAGTTCACTGGTTCTCGTGACTGTTTGCTGTTATCTCACAACTCAATCCTGTTGCAAAACTCAGCAAGCATGGAAAGCAATACGTTAGCTTGTATTTGAGTCTCAGCTGGAGAGCCAGCCGAAAGGGAAATGCATCATCATTCTCCATCATTTCTTCTTACTTCAGTATTTGCTGCGTTATTGCGACACGTCACGTCTGACAGTAACTTGTGGAAGTATGGCTGTGAAACTTGCACCTAGAGAATTGTGTGAGAACCTCATGGACCACAAAAACACACACACACACACACACACACACACACACACACACACACACACACAATACAGTCAGCAGGGAGGAGAAGGCCATCCTTGGGCTATTGGCTGTATCAGCATTGTTTGCTTATCACAGTGTCATCTTATTTTCCCATGACACGCTGGACGCTAACACACTCCACATAAGCTCATCATCACAGGGCTAAAACTAGAGCATTAGGCCGGCTACCTGCTCCCTTTGTTAACCTGACATACTAATCCACATGTGGGAACAGTCGCACGTTAATCAACAGGCCACAGTGAGCTGACTCCATGCGCATTACACATGCGGAGCAAAAGGGAAACGGCCATTCGAGACGTGCAAATAACTCCAGTAAATGGCCAATCAAGTGCTTGAGACGACATGGCGGTAACATGTCTGGCTCCTAATTCCTAAAGAACTTGTTTATTCAGCTGAAGGGGAGGTTTTTGTCTGCATCAGAGATTCAAGCCAAGATTACATAGACGGAAAAGAACAAGACAAAAATATCTCAGTGCAAATCTTGACAGCCTAACGTGTGTGTGTGTGTGTGTGTGTGTGTGTGTGTGTGTGGTGATGATTTGTAGTCAAGTCAAAAAGGGAAATGGATGCATCTCCTAATGCCAAGTGTGGGTGTGTGTGTGTCCTGCATGTTAAACACACAGCTGATCTTTGCCATCACTGGATTCTCTTGTGGCCCACTGCAGGGCACAAAGGGCAGATTGAAGAATCAGGAGTGACTCGGCTCTCCTCGTTTCCATTTAGTTAATGATGAAGTGTCCTTGAGAAAAAAAAAGGCTTTGGAGGCTGACAGCATTGTGCTTTCTCTGTCACTTCAATCTCTTAATGTAGTTTTTAGTAACTAAGTTCATGTTATTAGCTTTGTCCCAATGGGCTTCACCACTTGGAGGTCAACTGAGGCTAAAAACCAGAGCTGTATTTCCCACCTTAAGGAAGACAAGCTGAGGAACTGGTTGACAAATAGACAGCAATACAACAGCAGCAACAATTAGTGGATTAATTGACTAGTTGTCAACTATTAAAATCTATTTTTTTAAAAGAAAAATGTCTTTTTTCTGGTTTCAGCTTCTCAAAAGTGAATGATTTCAGGATATCTTTGTGTTGTGGATGAAACAAGACGTTTGAGGACGTTTTCTTGGACTTTGGGGTTAAAGCGATCAACACGTTTCACCATTTTATGGACCAAACAATGAATCAATTTATCAAGAAAATGATAGATAGATTCATCAATAATGAAAATAATAATTAGCTGCAGGTCTAGACTTCAACAGCCTACAAACTAGACGTGTAGGAAACTTCTCTTTCAACACATCAACACTAAAGCAATACTGTACCCAAAAGATCTAAGTTTTGCAATCTAACAACAGAGCAAAGCAATAACACTGTTAACAGCATGCGTCCTATTTACCTATAGTTACTGGGGTGGGGGGAAGATAGTTGGTCAACCTATGAGACCACAACATTTCCAACAGTTCAGATGAGTCACACAACATCCAAAACATGAGCCACACTTGCTGCATTTGAGTGCCTTAGCTCAGAGCAGTAGCCCCCCTAATGAAGTTATAGCCTTGGTTGTTCATAACATAACATGCCTTTATGACTTTACTGTGATACAAAAAGTAATAAAATAAAACGCAAGTCGGTGAGGGGAAGAAGTGAGGATGACATTTATATCAGTAATGAAGACTTGCTTCAACACAGCCACGTCAAATCGGTAGAGAAATGACCTTTCGAAAGCGAGCAGACAACAATGTACACAGTCTATTAGTGACACGTGTGTTACAGCACTGCTAATATAAAAATATCAGCTAAATGTCCGCTTCATTATGAGGTTAATTTTGGTGTTTTTTAAAGCTGTTCTCTAACTTACTAAACATCTGGCCTCTCACTGAAACTTTGAGACGGAAGGAAAAATGACGGCGTACGGCCAACGGCTGTGACTGACAGCCGCGGCGTCCAATCACATTCATGGAACTGACCATAAACATTCCAAGCGAGCCTGAGAGGGCCAATTACCGGGAGCAAGGGGTGGATTCATCGGGGTTTCAAGTTAGATGGGTTCACACTCAGAGGCCCCAAACCCCCGGGGTGGCAAAATAATAATCGCCGAGGAAAATGAACGTTGGCCGGCGAGCCGCTGACCAGTAAGTCCGGCGGCACTGGACACCGCCGCCTCAGCGACAGCAACAGCACTACCTCCGCGACGTGAAGAATACTTGCTTAACTGGCTGACATGAACATGATAGGGAGGGAACACAGCAAGAGAATAATAAGGAATAGCACCGGTGTAAACACCGTAAATAAAAAGCACCACCTACCCAGAAATTCTCTAGGAAGTAGGGCGTTATCATCTTGTTTTATTCCTCTTCGCCGCAACTCTTAGATTTGTTGTAATGCAACTTTTAAAGCGTAAATCATCCACCGTCCTCCCCCCGTTTCTGTTGTATCTGCCTTTCCCCGTTTTCCTCCTCTCCCCTTTCTTCTCCCTCCCCACCTAAAGACTCCACCTCCACTCGGCTGTCTCTCTCCCCTACGGTTTCTTCCCGTCTTCCGTCGACTTTTGGTGGACGAAACAGCGCTACCAATGGTGGATACCGGCGGCAGGGGCAGACGACGGGCCGTCGCTGGGTAAAAGTGATGCGTTCAGGAACAGTACGTAAACGCCTGTACTCATGTAGACTGAACAGGTTACAGCAGCAGATTGAAGAGGGGAAACAGTGAATCAGGCGATAAATTAATGTTATTATTATTATTATTATTATTATTATTATTATTATATGCAATACCCATAATGATAAATAAAATCATGAAATAGTATATTTATATTATATATTTTTAGACTGGCTTTTACTTGAACTATATTTATTTATTTGGCTATTTATAATTGTATTATGTTTTTTTTTATTATTTTATTTTGTCTATTTATACATTTTAATGTGCTTTATTTGATACGTTGTTATAATTAATTTTATTTAGATTTATTTTATAAATAAATAAAACATTTTATTTATTTATTTATTTAGTTTCCTCACTGTACAATGATAAGATAGCGTTTCGTCAGTCTATGCTGTGTGTGTTATTGTTTGGAGCACTTTGTTTGTATGAAAAGTTCTATACAAATAAAGTCTGACTTATTGATTGATTTTAACCCAGCTGTGAACACAGTTTGGTAAAAACTAATCATGTAAAAATTCAGTTTTTCTTTTAAGCAGGTGTGTATTAATTAAGTCTATTTACAGGTTTTGTCCATTATGCCTATTTAAATATTATTTTTATCGACAGGGTTCTGGCACATTAAGACAACAGAGAGCCCACAAATGTTGTTCAAAGAACATGAATGAATGCCAAGACACTTGTAGTGTAGTCTTAATACTTATAGTACTAATATTTATGATTTTTTAGCTTTATATATGTGAAAGTATGTGTTTAGTTGGAGTAAATACTTATATAATAGTGTGGTTTGCATAACTGTTAACTGTCTTTTATCTAAAGGGATAAAAGGGGGAAAGCATATTTTAAATAAAACTATCTTTATCCTGCTTTTCCTAAAAACTTATGTTATGTAAGGGAGGGCTGGGGTTGTTTCAAGGTCTTCCTGTAATAGCTACTGTATGGTACTTCCAGACCTAAGCCAAAAAAAAACCCCAACTTGTTATGTTTGGTCCATTTATGCGGTTGTGTACATTATTAGCATGCCACAAGCTTTTACAGACCTATCACTGAACATTTGATTATAATCATACTGTGGAGTTACTGTTAAAATGCATCACTAAAATCTAAGGCTGGAGCCTGAACCAGTCTGAACTGATGAAAGATAGGAAAGTCTTGTCTGAGACAGCTGTTATCAGGGAGACGTGACAGATGTGGTACTCAACATTCAGGTTTCTACCCTCTCCATGTTTCATGCTAATAGTGTGTAGCTGCAGCAGGACAAAAGCTGTACCAAATTTGAGGAATACAATAAAAAAAAAAAAGACCCATAATAATGTAAACAATTTATTGGAACAATGTACAGATTCAAGCAATGGTAACCAGTCACATCCACTATATCATCTTACAAATATTACAAAATTACTACAGTACAATATAGATTCTTTGCATGATCCAAAATATTTGGTGGCCCCAAAAGTATTACTTTTTTGAAAATTCAGCAGCTTATTAAAAAAAAAAAAAAGAAGAAGAAAATCAAAATCAAACTATGTCTATCAAAATGATGTTTTTGCTTTTACTAGCAAAAAGGATGAAGGCAGATAGTCTAATCAAGTTTGAAGGCTAAATGAGATTACAGGAGTTCTTTGACTAGACATTCCTTAATATTGGTGGGTGCTTTATAAAATACAAATTTTCAATAAAGCTTCATAGAAAGTCAAACATTATGTTTGTAACAATATGTTTATAAGTTGTCAACCTAGTTCTTTGCTTTTAAATTAGGTGTTACCTGCCTCAAAGTATTTGCTCTCAAGGTATTGTGTACGTTAAATATTTACTGTAGTCTGATAACAATCACTTGACAAAAAGCACATAAGTATGTGCAAGTTACCATTTAACCCCCTCCCTCCCACCGCCTTGCAATTATCATCACATTTGACAGCTAGCAGTGTTGCACACATAACATTAATGTCCATTAACACCCATGGTTATCCATGTCTAATATGAAGGGCGAGAGTTTCACTAATCTTTAGTTGTTGAGGAGATGCATAAAGGCATACACATTGGGGAAATGATAACAAATAACACTGAACACAGACAACCTGAGGTTAACACATAGAAAACACATATTCAAGTAGTGAAACACAACTACAATGTATAGCAGCAGTCAAGTCAGAAATACAGCACAGTAATGGTGGGGATTGTTTCGCGTGCGCTTTAGAGACCTACACTCTTTCAATGAAAGAATAACAGGACTGTGTGCACACGCCCCATCAAGCCGTGATTACTCCATTTTTTTTGCATGCCAAACAGCTGGAATGTGACAGACAAAATCACTTTCAAAACACAAAAAGATGTGGCACATACAAGTCTTTGCCTCTGTATTCCATGATGCATTAAAATCCTGTATTCTCCAGTTCACCTTATTAATGTTAAACCTAAGAGATCACTTACAGATATCATACTGTGAAAGTTTATCGAAGACATTAAACTACTTTCACGCTCTAATCGCCCCACTGCATCAAGATACTTATTGCATTAGGTAAATACATCTTAGCAGCAATACTTAATTAATTAACACTAAGTCATCTTAAGGGTTTGGCTACATCATTAAATTTCAAGCACTTGCAGTTTAAATTTTAAGTGCATGTCATTTGCATCGCAAAAATGGTTAAAATACTGCAGTTATTACTCTGGCCAGCAGAGGAAAAATGACTGGCTGGGCATTTAAAAAAAGAAAAAAGACTAAAACATTTAAAAAAGAAAATCTTCCCATCTCTCCAACCCATCATGGAATACATTCAGGCCATTTGTAACTTAAACACTTACACACTTTATAAAATATAACAGCGCAAAACAACCAGAGACGTTAACATTGTTGTAGTTTCACAGTATTCAAAAACTATACATCCAGCTATGGGGTAAAAGTTTAGGGAGAACACTCCAGCGAGAAAATGTGATGTTAGAAAAGTCCCAGTGTTGCAATACATAAATGTTTACTATGTACTTTTTAGTTGAAGCGCCCTCCCTCCCATAATCCCCTTCCCGCTATATGTTGGGGTGTGAGGGGCCACCAACATGCAAGAGATGAAAGCATCCAAGTACCCCACAAAACACAACCACCCAAAACATTATACAGTCATCCTCAAGATCATGCTTTTAGCACAAGAAGCCAAACACCCAAGGGAAAAAAAAGAAAAAAAACTTCAGTACATTGAGAAATAAACATATTTAACATTCATTCGATGGACTGCATGGTTCTGACAGCCAAAGTCACAAAACTCACTAAGACAGGATTCGTGTCATTGTGGTGTCTCCTACATGTTTCTCCTTCGTTTTTCCTTCGTGAGGCTCAGACAGTATAAAGGATTGTAAGCATCTAAAGCGCCGCTATGCTTGCTGATGAATGTCCACATTAACATTCACACCACAAGACCAAACTGGGAGATTCACTCCAACGGTACGTCACAGCCAAGATTTTACACATTTTCCTAAATTCGGCGTGTAAACCCAGTCATGCTACATTACAGCTGATTGCCGTAATTCTCTGGTAGAGGAAACGAAACAAAAAGTACTGTAAATAGATAAATTACAAGGTCAAAGAAGAACCTTATCACAGGGCAATGACAGCTGTCGAACACAACACACATCACTAATGTTCCACAGCTTTTCACAATGATACAAGCATGCTACCTAATCCCAGAAAAGCTGCTCTTAAAAGTAAATCTTGTGCTCTCCAGTGACATTAATTAACAGCCTTTGCCCTGCTAAAGAATAGGAACACTGAAAAAAAAAATCTGTTAACTCTACAGGTGGTAACTTATTCTTGGTGATATGCAGCGTTGTGAAATTCTATTCTCCAGAATCTGATCCAATATGATGCATTCTTAGCATCAGCTGCTATTCCTTACTTTGAAGCTATCCTTGTTTTAAGAGAAAACATCTCTTGATGAACTGTCACACTGTTCTTTTAAGACTCTACTCTACTGGTAGGATTCAGTTGTGTTGAGAATCACCACGTGCCATTTACCTAGCTGACATGATTATAACGTCTGCACAAACCTTTCACTATGTGCAAACTCCTTGTCTAACCGAAATTAAAGAGCAAATGCTTTACAGGGTTTTGCAAAGTTTTGTCTTTGTTTGCTTACGTTTCTTTTCAGTAGTTCAGGTAACAGAAAACAAGATGTTTGGGGAATAAACGGAGAGAAAAAAGATGATCCATTTCATTATTTCTGATTTCAATGTGGTTAGATGAATTTTCCTCCCATGATAAGGTTGTTCTGCCAGCCCCTTTCCCCCCTTGCCTGTGCATGGGGGCAGTGAGCACTGCAGCTACCACCTCCCTCCCACCCCGTCCATCAGGTCGGGGAGGGGCCCGCACCCCTTCCCTCCCCTCAGCAGACAGACCCTTCCCCCCTAGTAAAGGGTAACATGTTCCCTGGGTAAAAGAGGTTCCCCATATTGTCTCCCATAGTGAATGACCTGTGCAGAGAAAGAGAGACCTCATTAGAATCCAACACAATAATGAAATCAACATTTTTTTATATTTATTTTCTACAATAGCAAATAATATCAGAGAGGAAACTGACCCCAGTGATGAGGCACACTGCTGTGGAAACAGTTACACCCCGTAAAAGGTTGCCAGCCGCTCCTTCAGCGGCATGGGGAACTGATCTGAGAAGCGCCTCCAGTTGTCCTCTCCCACCTGGTTCTTAAACCCGTGAAGGATCTGCAATGAAACACCAGGAGAAGTTCATACAGAGTTAAATCAGACTGCTGCCTTTCAAAATAGATCTTGCGCATGACAGAATTATTATCAGTGAAATGCAGCTGTACGTTGCCATTTCTGTATTTGGCCACTCGGGGGCAGACAGGGTGACATTAATCAATTAGTTCAGACATTCAAATTGTGGTTTCATCCAGTAAATGTTGTTTCATTTTCAGCTTTTACCTTGCAGAACATGTCTCTGAGATCATCCTTTGGATTTACCCAGGAGGCCACTGCGTCACAGAAGAATATAAAATCCTGTTCCAGAGAAGAGAGGTGAGGCAACATTTCAAGTTTGCGGACCAACTGACAACACAATGACCACGCTACTATCGTATTGCTGGACCTCACCTGCACTACACCTCCCGGATTTACACTGATCATAGTGCAAATTCCTCTGAATGCAGAGTCTTTCTCCTCATTGTCTCTTATGTTTCGTAGAGAGGTGCACCTGACAACAGGGACGACCGAATTTAACATCACACATATCAAAAACAAGAAGTAACAATTTTAGAAACTACATCTACTAACTGGCCCTGTGTATGACTAACTGCTAATAACTACATGAATCAATACACTATTATACTTGTGAGAAATAAACAAATATAGCCTATTTCCATTCTTAATACAAATGTAATGTTTAGGTGTTTTCTTATCATCATTAATACTTGTCTTCCTTATCAAGAAATAAAACATATTAGACTATGTATTCTATGTTCCATGTGAGAGAAACTTGTGACTAACATGACCTGAGAGATAACCACAACAAGTCAAGCATGCACACAAAACAGATTAAAAGAAAATAAATCAAACATTTTTACTTTAAATAAAACAACTTGGAGCTCTTATAACTTCACTTTTGTCTATGAGCAGTGTGTTCAGCAAAACCTCATCTATAGCACCTTGAAAATAACATTACTTTTTTTTTTTTAATTAAAGATTGACTAGAGAAGGTTTGGGGTCATTTTTGGGACAGGCACATGCAGCTGGGTGACTACTAAATGAGAAAGGGATTTAGGAATGCTCCTTTGCAGCAAAGACTGCATCCTTTCTCTGTTGTTGAACCAGCAGGCATGTGACAAATCTGATCCCATGCATCTTTTAGGTTAGCGACAATTAACAATGACAAAAAACTAGAAATTAAACAAATTAATGTATAATACATGAAGGTGCTACTGAGGCAAAAACAAAAATCACAAGTAGGACCTAAAAGAGGACAGGGTTAGTCACATGGTTGGCAATGATAACAAACTGAGAAGAAAAAAAGAACAACAAAAAGAAAAAAACAACTGAAAAGACTTCTTTTGAGAAGGAAAGGAAGGAGAGGAGAGCAACAGGGGAGAAAAGGGAGCAACAGGAGACAGACAAGAAGATAGGAAGAAAGCAGAGAGAAGATGAATTAAATAAAAGATTGAATAATACACACCAGGGTCTTATAAACTGCTGTAGCATGGGTGCCACCTCTTGAGGACAAACGTAACCAAGACGACCAATTGTTATTGCTAAGGTAACGCAATCACGGTTACACACCACCAAACGCCAACCAAGACATGAGCAATGAGGAGGGGAGGAGAAAAATAAAGAAAAAACAAACAACTCAGAGACATAAATCAACAGAATCTGTGTATGATAATAAATAGAAGACTTCACTAGCGTTGATTATTACTGCCCCTTCAGTCATGGGGAGGAATGTAAAATATGACACTCTAAAAAAAACATACAACACGTTTAAGGGAGAACACATTGACAACTTTGACAGGACATTCATAGAAAAAGGCAAACAATGGCATCTGCTTTCAGAAAATCATATGGATCAAACAGCTAATCAAATCTGTTATGAAGCGGATTGAAATTCATTAGCTTGATTTGAGGTCTCAATGAAAAGACACAGGCTAGCTAAGGTGTAGCATGTGTGGCCTAAACAGGAGTAGTTCACTTGGTCTTTCAGAGATTTCTCCCTTAAACTCACAAATGTTAATTTTTACATAAGAAAACAGAAATGTTGTTTTGTTTTTTTTTGTTCTTTTAAAAAGAAATGACAGATTACTCCAAGCCAACTACATGGAGGGAGACTAGTATCCAGCACAGCAGGTTCTTATGAGGCAGAGAGGAGGGAGGACCTAAGTTTAAGAGACACAAAACTATGCAACATTCTCATTAACAAACAGGCATTTATGAACAGTCCAATGACACATGCAGAAAGCAGATGGTATGCTCATTAGAATAAAGTTCAGTGCAGGATAAGCTGATCAGAGACAAACTGAAAAAAGTGTCATGCACTCTCGAAGAATTTACTGCCACACCCATTTAACTGACTGTGGTATTAAATGGCTGCCCATTTAAAAATTTAGTCCCAGTGATCAACTGGTTCTCTTGGAAATCTCTATGACAGATGTGAGAGTTACACAATGGCCAAAACATCCGATTGTGTCTAATAATTTTGTGTTCTTTGGTTCACTGTTGTGTTTTCAATTAATACGTTGAAAACATGCAACAGATGGTGAAAAACTTCACCGGTCAGATGCAAACGTCAATAAATTCTCATGGAACTCGACTGGCATGACACAGTTGTGATTATTATGTATCCTGCATCAAACATTGGCCATTCTTAACAACATTTAACATCTATTGGCAGATATGCATCCACATTTAAAGAACAGTAAATAAAAGCAACAAATAAACTGACAGCAAACAAACAGGAACACATCTACAGAGTCCCTAGATTCTCATTAATTTAGGCAGGTTACACTTCACCCTTGCATGCATCTTTTTGATGAGAAGGTCTCTTTGACTCGACAAATCCAATTCCAAATTGGTAAAAACAAGAGCAGTGTAACCTTTTTTTTTTTTTTTAAAAATGATCTAGCCTAGGTGCCCTACGTTTAGTCAGTTTAGGTGTTCTCTCAATCATTTATGAGTAGTTATTGTTTAGTGTTCAGAACTGTCACAGCTAACTAAGTGAGGCTATGAACTCTCCTATCTGTCTCACACACTGCCTGTGTTTTTGCGTTTTGTTCTGCTTCAGTATTTTACTTCAGTCCACATTAGTTCATTCCAAGACTGGGCGCTTACACAGCTCGCTCGATTCAAGGGTGTCAAGGATTTCACTCCGGGGCTCGCCTGGAGTTTCATTTTCTTTTATCTCCATTTACAGGCCACCATGCCAGGTTGCAAATCAGTAGCAGAAATATTTGAAATGCTTTAGTGAAACCGGCGAAACCTGTAAGAGCTCATGGCTTGGGAAGGGTTTTTGGATAGAGATTAAAAAAGGGCAGGACAGGCACCCTAATGAGTGTGGTGAATCCTGGCTGAATGGACCTGAGTGTGTGAGCACCTCCCTGTGTGTGGCGAGCTGGCTGGCTGGCTCAGCACTGCCACCGAGTGGTACCTGTGTTCTCCAGTAGAGTCTTTGGGGTATTAGGCCTGTTTATGATCTCCACCAGCTGGTGCAGCACCATGGCAATGTACGGCTGCATTTCGGGTCCTGAGGGTGTTAGGAACGAGAAATCATGGAAAGAAATCTGTTGACTGTTTACTCTGTAATTTACTAACAAAATATACAGTGGGAAGGGTGACATATTGTGAATATTTGTAGAAAGTAAAGCACTCACCCATTTGTATAGAGATCTCTCCAATTGCCCATGTTGCATTGTTGCATACTGATATTAATTCTGGGTTTAAATTTGTACCCAGAATGGGCATAAAATCAGCTGGAAGAAGGAAAGCAAGTCAAACTTAGCAAGTGACCAACAACTTGTTGCCAAACAGTGTTTCAGTTAACTACACGTACGTACCGATGCACGGTTTGACGTGTTGGAAACAAGCCTTGGTCAAATCCCCGAGCAGAGCAAAAGAACTCTGACGCACTTCTGGCATTTTGTCCTGGACAGTTGGAGAGAACAACAGATTGTGAAGAATGCAAGAGACTTTGTCAAACCTGCCACTAATCTGATGAACTGACAGCTATTCACCTGCATGCACTGGTACATGAGTGTGAGGATGTTGCTACGAGCAACCAACTGCTCGATGGTGCCTCCCAAACCCTCAGCCAGCCCGCTAAGAAGATCCAGAGCCACGATCATGAAGTCTTTGTCAGGGGCCTCATACTGGTCTGGCTGTGACTGATGAAGCTAGAAGAACGAGAGGTGGTAGAGAAAAGGATATGATAAGGATAAGAGTTATGGCCAGTGAGCTACTGTTGAATGTTTATATTTTCAAAAATAAAAAGAAACATATTTTTTCTGCACCCCTTAAGAAAGTTTTAAGATCTGTATTTTTACAAATATAGTTGTTTAAAAGTAGTGAGTAGTCACACAGTGATAAAAAGTATATCATGTATAGAAATAAAAAAATTTGATGCATCAAGGTACATCAATTATTGTTTTATCATCGCATCATAGCCCTCTGAATCAGAATCAAACTGAATTGTGAAGTTGCTTGAGATTCCCACCTTTAATACACTATTAAAGGAATACAGTAATTTATCTGTACACTTCTATACTAAAGCTGTGTTAATTGATTATTTTGGCCACTTGAGGGCAGTGCAACAAGCTGTACACATTGACATGTTTTGAGTTGTTTCTGTGTCATCATCTAATCTCCTTTTAGCTTTGTTTTTTACAGCTTCTGGGAAATATCCATCATGTTCAATTATTAGCCAACTTTGTGTCTGTCTTCTGTTTGGTGCTTGGCAGGTAGCATACATTGGTGAAAAACAGCTGCCTGCTGTGTCTTGAAAGGATGTTCATGAAAACCAAAACAGTAAAGTTGCAGCTCGTTGTTTCGTAACACCAAAACAATGAGCTGACAGACGCTTGAAAGCTCAGTCAAACTGAGAGTCAGGTGACAATTCTCTGGAGGTTTGTCACTATGAGCATATCCTTTCAAATAAAACGGTTTAACTGGATCCATTGTTACTACAAGCATATTGATTAGAACAGCTCTAAGTTTAGCCTGGCTATACTGGGGGTAGGATCAAGAACATACAGGTGCGCAGCTCAAATGTGTAGTGAGAGAGAGAGAGAGTGTATGTGTACACATTTGAGGGTCCTACACACTCACCATGGCCTGAGCGAGGGTCTTCTGGACCAGGTTGACACATCGTTGGTAAACAGGCTCACAATAGGGCAGGAAGCCACTCTGCAGGGCAGTGGCTACAGATGACAGACACTGAGGAAGGCAGGTAGATACAGTCAGCAGCTTGTCCATACAATTTTATCATTACATAACTAAACAATCTACGGATGCAGTAAATGCACATCAGAGACTCACTTCTAATAAAGGAAAGAGATCTTTGTCCTCATCTTTCAGCTGGTTCCACTTCTGGATCAGTGGAGGCATCAACATCTGGATGTATTCCTAACAAATAACAGATTAAATCTTTATACAGACACAGTATGCAACTCATAAGTTAATATGATAATTACAGAAGGTAATGCATTCACCCATACATTCAAACAAATCTAAGAACCGTGAGGGATTTGCTCCTTGTTTACTTTCTGTGTATGCACATATTACTATGATAAAGTAGACGTATCCCTTCTCGCATTATAAAAGTCAAATGAGGAAGAAGGTGTAAACCAGATGTGGCAATTTTAGATTCACAAGGTAATGTGAAGTGAAACTGAATCCATGTTTCTGTTCTTCATACCGGTTTATTGAGATGGTGCCCCACTGAGTCTGCAAGTGTTCCTATGGCGTCGTAAAGAATGAGAAGATTTTTGTGCTGGTACTTGCTGAAAGCGAACACCAACGTGTCGAGGATAAATGCCAGGTAGGGCACCAGCTCTGTGCACGCTTCCTCCTCCAAAGTGGCAAAGGCACTGGTTGGGAAAGATTAAAAAGAAGAGGAAGAAAACATCATACAGCAAGCAATGTGTGACTAACAACATGCAGACATCTGAAGGTGTCTGAACACCCAGGGAAAAAGGTGTGGGTAGCCCAAATCCAAATGCACTACAAGGTTTCTAATGTGCCATAAAATGACATGGCTTTTATCAATTCTTGCTCACCTGCAAGCAGCCTCCTGCACACGCTTGTTGCTATCCAGAATACGTTTGAGCAGCTCTGTCATCAGAGGCTTCAGGTAAGTATCTGGAGGCTGGCTGACAACCCAGTGGGCGTAGCGGCTCAGTGTCCAGCAGGTGATGGAACGCACCAGGGCCTTCTTGTCAGACAAACACTGGACCAGATGGGGAAGGAGCTCGGGCAGGTATGGGATCATACCCTGCATACAGCCTGAAGACAGGGATAAGTACAGTGTCATTTCAAGTAGTCTTTCCATATTCTGGGAACTTCTTCTATCCTTTCTTACCTTCAGCTATCGCCCCCAGCACTAGGATGCCAGACTCTTTAACTACCCACTCTGGATGGAAGAGCAGCTCTTTGAGTAGGGGTAGAATGTGCAGCAGCAGATCGTCCCTGAACACATTTGCCAACACATCCAATGCTGCAGCTGAACACTTGCCTAATGTTTGGTGAAAAAGTAGAGAGACATACAGACAAACATAGAAGTGTGCAGACAAACATCATACAGACATCACATGTACAGTACACACAAACACAGGACAAGTAATCAATATGCTGTATAGTTCCTAGCTCTTATTAAAGAAAGCAGAAGACGATAGAAAATAATTTATAATGATAAGGAAGCAAAAGCTGGAGTGAGATCTACACAGCTCCATTTTACGCAGGCAATGAACTCACGCAGGTTCCAATCAGAGATCGTATCATCATCATCATCCAGTTCATCATCCTCATCTTCCTCGTCCTCGATCCCATCGCCCTCATGCTGCTGGGCAACTGTGCGGGAACGATGGAAACGCGGTCTGATGTCTTGTTCGTTGTCCGGAATGGCTTCGTCTTCCTCAATGTCCCCCTGATGATGGATGTGCAGCATTAAAGAAACTGTATGCTGTATTCATTCTTTTTAATAGACAAAAAACTGGAGTAAAAGTAAAATCGCTATGAAAGTTATACTAACATCTACGAATGTTTGCGTTATAATGTATAAAATACACATGGATTTATATGTAACACAGTCACACGAACCACTTAATTGAACCGCATGTCATCCTGAGTCATGGGGCAATTCACTGTCTTACTTCAGGTACAAACATGAGGCTATATAAACTGACCTTGAGCAGGATAATGTCAATCTCTGAGTACTTCATCCCGTTGACAAGCACTGGAGTGAGCCTGGAGAAGAAGCCGGAGGAAGAATTATGAGAACAAAGGGCAAGGATAGGTCAAAGCCCACTGGCAATCACTCGTGTCTGATTCCTGCTGTGGGCTCAGTTTAATGTGACAGTATGGTGACAGATGTTACAACTGAGGTCAACAGCCAGGGTTCTTAATCAGCCACCCTGAAGAAGAATATCATCCTGGTACAAGGTCTCCACTAACTTACTGCCAAGGTTGCTATGAATCAACAGCTCTCAATATTAACACCGGAGTGTCAGTCTGTGTATTGTATGTGCATTTATGTCTATATGTGTGTGTGTGTGTTCTTACTGGGAGAGGTGTCCACACAGCACTTCCTTACACACCGGCTGCTCCGCCAGAGTAAGCCAGAACTCACAGGCTTCCAAGGCAACATTTTCATCTTGGTCCTGAGTCCTCTGCAGCATGTACTGAGATGAAATTAAGATTAAGAGAAAGAGAATCTTACAAAACTGATTTTTTTATTTGAAAAGTACCAATGACACAAAAGTACAACGCCTGTCCACAGGGTGTCATCAGGAGCGTGTCATTAAAGAATAAGAGCAGCGATATTCTATTTTTGCCACTATCAACACATGACACACATCCCATGAAAAGATCAAAACCAAAAGGCAAAATAATTTCCTAAAACAGATGGGCACTACAGTTTTTAGCAAACTTTTCTCACACAGGAACAGTTGGGAATTATTTTCAGCTGCGGATCTGGCACCCTAGTGTTTATGGGACTGACTCCAGTGCCCATGTTTATCTTCAATGAAGGAACATGACATCTAGTGCAAATGTGTGGCTCACTGGTGTGTTTCTAATAGCTTCTGAACAACAATGGAGGTCTGTGGCACAGAAGAATAAGCTAGACAAATAATATTTGTTTGAAGGATCAGTAATTGTTTTGTTTATTATGACAATTGCTACAATACAAAAAATATTGAATATAAATCTTTACATTAGTATTTAACTGAGCCTTACTCTTCCACTTTCACTTTCTCAGACTCTCTCACCTCTATGATGTTGTGCATGTGCGGCAGGAGACGGTCCAAGCGGACTTCCAGCAGCATGACTAGAGCTCTGCACACATTCTTCCTCACTTCGGGTTCCTCGTCTGCCGCCAGTGCAAACAGGTTCTACAGAGGATAGAAAGAGCAGGGTCAAATGTCTCCTTTGCAGTGTGAAAGTGTATAGCATGTGAAATACACTGTGTTCCAGGAGAAATATGGATGGGATGGGACAAAGTCGATAGTGATATATCATATTATATGTTATCGGTACATTTCTGTATGATATAAATACAATCTTGGGCCAACAGTGTTTTGTTTTGGAATGTTCATAGTATTTTGCTATTAATATAGATCCAAGTTTGTAATGTGACATTACTGCAGACATCCAATCTCTGTAACTGTTCTCATACTGTGTACTTCAGCGTCTTGCCACTTTATTACTGCTTGACATTTAAAGGATGGTACATGTTGCTATTAAAAGCACAAAAACACTCAGTATTTAGTTACAATATTATATACAAAGCCTCTGCAAAATATCATATTAGCATTTATTTACTAGCATTCTATTTTAAGTTTATGTTCTGTATCTCTCCTTCCAATCCCCAAATACACAAATAAGCAATGAAATCAAGACATTGAGAATCATAAAACTGATTTAAAAAGGACAGAAAAAGGACAACTTAAAATCAAAAATAAAACTTGAGCCTTTTCACAAGGCCTTTTAAATAAAACATGATTTAAAAGCGACAAGCCGAGAGGTGAACCACAGACTGCTGTCTGTGCAGTAGCTAGTATTTACTGAAGTGGGAGATAATGACCTGAGGGAGGGAGGTCATTGGCAGTGGGGACAGACCGTCTGTCTTCCAGACGGCACATATTTATCTGTCTTTTTGTGTCTGTATACGGAGACACACAAAAAAGACAAAGTGCAGTCAGACTTGCCTCAATGAAAGGGTCGATGTGCAGCATGAGAGCCTGAGTCCTGCTGATGATGAACTGATTGACGCAGGCGATGGCATGAGACCTGCAACACAATAACAACCACTTAACAGCCACAAAGACACGTTTTCCCTCACATGTCGCACGCTATGAATGCAGCCCCTGTCTTCGTCTTTGCTTCGTCTGGACTGATTTAACCTACAAGCATGAGGAGGCCTGTGGCATTAGGACAGGCTGAGACTTCACTGTACAATTCCACAATTCCTAACCTTTAGTCTGTGTTGTAGACATACTGTATGTGTGTGTGTTTGCTGTACAAAACATACTGACTCAAGATAAAAAAAAAGGTTAAAATATAAATGGTCCACTTAAGATTTAATGGAACAGAATTGTATCCAAAAAATATAATAAATGTTACAACTGTAATTAATAGATTTAGATTAAATTTTCTAATTGGGAATGAATTACCTTCATTGGAGAGTTTGTTTGTTGTTGCCATGATTGGAAGTGGACTTGATAGTCAATAAAAAAAAATAAAATATAGCAATAAAACGTGATACCTTATTTTAGGACTGCTGTGCTTGAAAAACTGCAAGAACTTCGGGATCATGATGTTCAGAGGACGATCCAGCATGTCACTGTCCAGGATCTCAGCAGAGTCTTCGCAGATCTTCTGCAGGGCTCCAAACGCTCCCTGAGAGACAAAATAAAATAGAAAACAGCAACAGAGGACGTGAGGAAACTCACTCTGCAATTCTACCTAGCAGTTAGGCAGGTTGTACCCAAAACTACAGAGATACTGTGGCTAATAATCATAGTGATGTTACAGATTCCTGAAAGGAATTTTTGCTCAACCCCCACCCAACCTCAAGGCAGGTTAGACTGCAGCTACAGACGAGAGCCTGTGGAAGTGGAATAGATTAATGTTTCTGTTTAGTTTCTTTTGGGGTTTTTTGGCATCGCATCTTTGAAATACAGTCAACATATTGTTGCTGTATGTGCATATTTTATTGGCTCTACAGAGACCAAATTTAATGTATTATTTTTTACATAAGGATAAGACAAAGAGAGGCTCCTGTTCTGGTTTTTGCACTGCAAGCGCTCAAAAAGGTGGTCACCCATGATCTTCAACCGGATTCACCCACTTCTGTTCTAATAACCTTCAAACGGTGGGCAAGTTGTCACACACACACACTCATCTCTCTTAATACTAGCTGCTCGCCTGATGGTTAGTATGCATGTTCGCAATATGCTGCAGACTTCAGTGTCTCTCACAGAAATGCAGTCTGAGAAGCAGATACAACAGCACAGCACGGATACTGATGCTGTCTGAAATGTGTTTCCATGGAAACCGCTCCCATGTCGACATTTCCTTTGAGATTACAGATACAGAATAGTCTCAAAAATAAATAAATAAATAAAAATACAGAGGAGCCAAAAGCAATAAGATGAGGAGGGTAAGGCTGCGGCTGTGTCAAGGTCACAGACAGGAGGAGACAAAGTGCAACTAAGCTGAATAAAGTCACCCTCCCTCATTAGTATACAGATGATTCACTTTCACCTTGCAGGGTGAGAAAATAGAAATCACACTATGAGAGGCAGAGCAGGAAATTTAATGATGGAGTTTTGGGATAAAAGGACACTTTAAGGGATTTAATGTGTGTGAGACTTGCTGGCGTTGAGGTTTTAAAATGAAAGTACCAGATTTAGACATGACGTAGCACAAGATTTAATCAGATTTAGCTGATGATAGTATGCTTCATTTTGTCAAATTAATGCATGAACATGTCAGAATAGGGCTCTGGAAACACTATAATATATACTGACATATAGCTCCATTAACTTAACCTGTGCAAAAACGTATGGAGCAGGCAGGAGACTGCTCTCACTGTGTAACAACTGAGAAGGGCAAAGAAATGGGAGTGGCCTTCAAACATTTCAATGATGCTGAAGCGTGTAAAGTGTAATCCTCCCTTCGAGTCCTGCTATGGAAGGCTGTTAAAAAGAAGAATGTGAGTCATGCAGATGACAGCGAGTCAAAATGAGAAATGAGAGGCATGTACAACTACAAAGCTCTTTCAGACCACGCTGGGAATCTGAATGTTACAGACCGAGAACCGGGATGACAAAGCATTTTCATACATGGTCCGTTTGACCTCGACTTGACCCCCACAACACCATCGCAACTGCTTTCCAACTGCCATTTATCAAAACAGTAAAACTGCTCAAAGGCAAAATCTATATAAAGCCATCTACCAAAATTACACTTGGCATTCAACACACCTGCTCACGTCTTTTTATAGAACATGCAGAGAGGGGTACAGTGTGGTTTCACCAGGGGCTCTTCCTACAACTGCTGCTCTTAAACCAAAAACCACAGGACCTGGTACAGCTGCAGATGGTTACCAAGGTGTTGATTTTCTTTTCAGTATCATAAAAATTAAGGAATATTCATAAATGTTATACAAAAGAAGACACTGAAATACTGCAAAATACCGAAAGGTAACCACTACTATCCGAGCCTCTCTTTCCACCATCAGCAGGCATCAACTCACTGTGGGCATCATAATGAGGATAATTCAGTAACAGAGTGATGAGGATCCTCTTGCAAAGATATAGTGCTGTAAACTGATCAAATGGCCCATGGCCAAGATGTATTCACATGCATTTGTCATTGCTTGGATTACAAAGTGCACACAGCCTCGAAACTGTACACGGACAGCCATCAAATATATTCCCAAAATAGAAATCAAAGTGCAGGTGGGTGTAATGGTGTTGGTTATTTAGGTGTCCCTATGGTAACCTGTCAACACCTTCAAAAATGAGTTTTGCGCCACATTGCTGTCCCTGGTACAATTACGAGCTCTAGTATTCTGGTTCTGCACCTGCAGGTCTGAGCTGACTTTCATTTCAAGCTTTCCTGAATGAAACATGTTTAAGTAACAAACTAGTACTAATTGTGGAGTGGAGTAAAATCTCAGTGTGGAGAAACACATTTATTCATTTGGCTTTTGTCCAAAGCATCGTTCAAAGGAGGTGCAACACACTATATCTTTGAGAGTAAGTGCCGCAGTACTCCATGTTCCATGGTCCACATGGCACACATGTCACGAGGTTGCAGGTGCAGTGGAGGCCAAACGTGCATAAAAAATGATCTGAAGGATAATTTTAGCTTCACCTTTAGGTAATTATTTTGTATTGGGCTCAGCTCAGCATAAAATAGATTATTATGGGAAATAACAACTATCCACCTTTTTTTTCACATCTCTAAAGAGGCAGGACTGAACTGTGTCTTTAAATTTCAGTGGGCAGAGGTTTCTGTTCAAAACCAGATTGGAGGTAGAAATCTCAAATGTCACAGCAGATAAACTGCAGTTGTTTAGTGCTAAAGAACAGCTTAACTTAAATTTATTGCTCCTTTAAATCAAACTGGTGACCTCTTCTAACAGTTTAAATCAATTTTAGTACTATTATTGTCGTTAACATTGCTAGGAAAATTCACCGCATCCATCTAAATAAGACTAAAAGTACACAGGCACACTGGTGGCTCTGTCTGGCTGTACGTGTGTTTAAAAACACTAAATGGAAGATCTATGGCAGCGCAGAATACCTTTGCTTCTCTACATTCTCTGACATAAAAACAATGAACAGCCAAAAATACTGAACACTTTTAATATTTTCCACCTTTTTCCACAAGATTAGAAGATACTTTTTATACCTCCAGCACCAACCTAACCATCTTCAACATCAGGCACTAAGAAGCTTTCAAGCCTCAAAGCTGCTTTTCAAAATCATAGTTGAGTCTTGAGGAGTTGCCACATTTGGTTGCTGTTCAGTGCTAAGCCTTGTACACATATGCACTTCAAGATCCTCTGCAGTAAATAGCTGACCTAAATCTCAGCATCTGAATGAGCTTTATAAGAGAGGCAGACTGTCTTGCTACAGGGAGAGACCGTTTTTCCTGTCACACCTCTTCCTTACATTTCAGACAGTACAGCTCAGTGAAGATCATATGAACATTCCTGCTCCGAGGGGGGTTGACTAATCCGGCCAGGATGCATGTGAAATGCCCCTTCAACGCAGCTGAATTTAATTTTGTGCGTGTTCTCCAGTGTAATGTATCCACCTTTCCTATAGTGGCGTGTTACAGGCACATGCAGCGGATGGCATATTAACGACCACAGAGTTTATGGGAGCCAGAGTATGGGCGTGGCACCATTACACAGATCAGACATCCACTACCAGCTACAGTGTGGTCATTTTAGTGGTCACTGCAGCGGAGGATTTATCCACTGTTTCAAAGTAGTATGTGTAAGAGCGCTGATATCATTAAGGAACTGATGACATCAACCACTTCTGCTTAATGCAATCAAGAGTTAATCATCAATATTACACTGTAGAGCAAGAAGAGGAGTTAAAGGGCTTTTCAAAATTAAAAAATAAAAATAAAAATAGGGGACTACAGAGGAAAAACTGTTGTTTTTGCTGATGTGCACATTATACAAGCTAAACTGATTGATGATGTGCACCATACCAGAAAATGGGGTCATAATGGTCCTCTGGTTTAAAAAAAAAACAAAAAAAAAAAAAACAACAAGATAGAAAGAGAATAGCTGATTCCATGTTCAATAATCTCTAGTTGTGGCTGCCGCTCCTGCTGTGAGACAGCCTTCAGCTCATCTGGCCAGCAGGATGCTATCCAGATGCTGCTTTACAGCCGACCCAGCTCTCTTCGCTTTCCATGATAAATAAATAAACAAGACGCACAGCGCTGTGTGCCAAGACAAGCTTACTTATAGCTCAAGTCTGTGCTATGACATATGATCCCAATTGTGCATACATAATCTCTTACACACACACACACACACACACACACACACACACACACACACGATATGACAAAAAGCTGCCCCAAACAAATAATACAAAGATGACTATCATTATATCCAAATAAATCAAGTGTAATCCCTAAAAGACATGTATAGACACTGGGGTCATCATAATACATCAATCATGTTTAGCATTTAAATATGGGCATATCCTAACAGATCCCTGTAGAGTGAGAAATGCATTTCAAATGTCATCTAATATCGCTGATTTATGCAGAAAAATCTCGATGCTGTAGCATTCATCAAGTCCTAATCTTCCATGCCACGGATAAGCACTAATGTCTGGTGACTAAAGGAAACTCCCACATAACGTAGGCCCCCCGATTGACGAGCAGAAAATCAGATCCCACAATCACAAGATCCCACCTACATGTCTCCTGTGCTCATCCTCACCTCACATGTGTTGTAGTCCTCAGAATCCAACAGCAGGCAGAGTTTAGGCAAAAGCTCCGGCCAGTTTTGTAGTTCTCCCTTGGAGGCAATGGTGGTGATGAGGATACCTGTCATGGGAAGGATTTAGTATGAGTTAAGCTGATGTGACAAGACGACTAAGAATGAACAGACACAAGCACAGAGACAGGCTTCCTTAGTGATCAAAACAAATCCAAGAACATCCATTCAAATGTGTAAGCCTATGCTTCGTCACAAAAACAAAATTCAGAAAATGAATAACTTTAAGTCAGGGTGAATGGCTGCTAGTTAGTAGTGTAGGTAGGAGCACATTTCTGCATTGTTAATCACATGTAAACTTAAATGCAGCAATAATAACAGGGAGTCAGAAGATTGACTGATAGGTGGCCTTAATGTTTTTGGTGCTATTTACAAGGAGGTGCTGCATTCAATGCCCTGCTCTAATAAGGAATGATACATGCAATGCAAAAGGTCCGATGAACCCCAACCCAAGATACATGTACATGTGATATTTAAACAATATTTGATGTTCAACAGCGAGAAGTTATTTTCCAATTATGAACTATAATTTATTTTATTAGTATTCCTTTAACCTGCTTTGTCTGTGTTTACTGCACTACTGACAAATATTAACATTCCTAAATAACTGACATACTTAGCTACAGGTTTTACTGTGAGAGTACACTGTCTCAGCAAATCTGCACCATCAGAGAGCTACACAGCACAATTAATGCAACGTATGTCCCAAAAAATACTCCTAACAGTCCTATACTACAGTACAAAGGTGGATATTTTGTCTTTTGTAGATGAAAGTTACAGAGGGTGAACATTTCATGCTGCACCTGAAAAGCAAGTAATCACATTCAGTGGACTCAGAGGATGCAACGTACCCACAGTGGCCCGGATGAGCGGAGACGAATCTCCGATGTTTTGGAGGCACTCGCTCTTGATGAAATCAGACACGCCATTAGGGAAGTTCTGATAGTGGGCTTTCACATTGTTCTTCAGTATCAACCCACTCAGGGACCGCGTAGGTTCGTCTTAGTGGGTGGAGAAAAGACAGATTAATGAGTTATAAAATTTTAAATGAGCATGAATATACTGATAGTCAGGACAAAGGTTACTGCATTTTATAGCCTTCCTATCCTTTTTTATTCAACCCAGTATGGTGCATTGGATGGCAAGAAGAACTACTCATTTGAAAAACTAATTATATACACAGTATATTTTCCTTATAAATATCTGGACTCATTTTGTCTGTTAATTTCTAAGTATTTGTGGCTTGTTGCATCTCAGCTAAGAGCAATAGTGTGCCCAGCCACAGCATCCTAAAATGTCTTAACACCACTTAAACATTTCGGTCATCTACTGTGCAGACAGTCAAGCCAAGAGTGGTGCCAGGAATTAGGTTTAAAATTAGAGTGACCCATATTCAGAGTGCCTCATCATCTGTGGCAAAGATGCCATAGGGTCACCCGAGTCATGGACAAACAGACCTGTCACAAAGCGTGTTACATAAAAGCAACATGTCCAACGTTCACACTGTCCAATACCATCAGACAATCTAGGAACACGGTACAGATACAACATGACGAGAAATAAAAAAAGACAGACGGAGAGCGTACCTTCTGATTTTAATTTTGTCAAAACAAATATCAAATAGTTGTTGAAGTCTGGATACTGGTTCAGCTGCTCGAGTCTCTGGGAACAGTGGTTGAGGAAGATATGGTGCTAAGACTGTACATACAGCATGTTAAAAGGGCGTGAGCACATTAGGACTGCAGTCTAGCAGATATTGAAGAAATGTAGAAAGAGCAGAGGTTTATGGTGGTGTACTGTAACAATATAACTGTGTGTGTTCGTAGGGGGTGGGGTCATAAATATGTCATATGATATGACCAAATAGTGTACGAACCCAGCCAGATGGCGTATTTACAGCTGTAACAGCAGCTTGCCTATGAGTTAATGATGCAGTACGCACAAACTGTTACATAAGTAAATCATTTAGGATCAGCATGCAACCAGATAGCATGGAGCAGGAGATAATGTATGTAAAAGTATGTGATGGTGATTATTACATTTGACAACAGAACAATACAGAAGAAGAAGCTATGAGACATATTTATAATGCACTTTAAATGTTACACAGCTATAATTATTTTATGGGTGGACATTCACATGTCACATCGTGTTTTTTAGATAATGATTAATAACCAAATCCTGCAATGAATGTATTGTATTTTTTTTGGATGCTGGTGTTTCATGCTTTTATATAATGATTTTTGCACATAAGCCTGGCATATACATTTTAATGTAACACCCTCATATTTAATACAATACACTGGATTTTAAAAACTAATGCAAAAATAGCATTTCTGTCATTTCACATGTAAAATCCATAATACTACAGCGAAAATGTTTAGATATAAACTCATTAGAAAGCAAATTCAACATCGCTTTGTCCTGTGTTGTTAGCTTGTGGATGATAATTGGCTGTTAATTAATTAATTTGGCTGGAGCACAATGCAAAGTGAGGCTGGAACTCACAGGAAGGCGATTAAAAGCTGGATCAAGTGGGAGGAACAAGCTGTAATATTAAGCTGGCTATAAACACACACGCACACATTTCTGGCCAGACATTAGCAATTCGGCACGGCACGGCACGGCCTGCTTATGCCAGTAGCACGTTGTGAGCTTATTAGAGACAAAAAGGCACCAACCGGTCAGCAGCACCTGCGTACCTGCTTATAACGGTAACCACCTCGGCTAGTGTTAGCTGTGGCTAGCCTGTTGAGTCTATCCGACAGTATTAAGCACTATAACAAGTCATTAAACAGGTGTTATTAATATCCACAGCTGGCTTAGCAAAGGATACTTGCTGGACGGATCTTTGCGTGGACGTATCGGGCGACTGAGACTCTTTCAGCAGCTGTAAAATTTGTTGAAGTCCTTGCTCGTCTGGCTTCCACTCACACTCCATCTTGCTCTGCTGCGGATAAAAGAAATAACACCAACGGCTCACTAACGCGCACAGCTAACAGACAAAAACACGTTAACGTCACATTATTTTGACTCGTAAGCTAATTATAGATACGTGGAGGCTTTTTTACCTGTTTTGTCTTAGCCGACGTACTCGAGTGTTACTGACTTTCTGATGAAATGTGACCGTCTGTCTGGGTTTTCAGACATGGGCCTGTTACAGCGGGCACATCCGTTTTCGCAACAAGCTCGAAGAAGCTGCGGGCCAAACAGAATCGCGTCGCATATATCTGGCTGCCTCGTCAGCTGACTAATGGGCGGATGGGTCCTAGTGCCAGGCGAATATTTCAGCCAAACATGTACACAAATCAACATACTGTTTATTTATTATTCAACATCAACAACGTGTAAATTGTTTTTGATACACAGCGAAGCCACCGGAGACTGAGTGAATGTGAGAGAGAGGATGCAGGGTGAAGGGTGGGAAGGGTTTGGAACGCAGCCGAAAAATTTTGCATATGTCCGACAGCACATGAAAGCAACACGGCTCGACTGAAGGCCTCGTGATGTCAGCGTTGTGTTCAAAGCCTTTGGTTTGTAATTGGAGTAAACGTAAAACAGTGACAGCTAGCGGCTGCTCGTGTTATTTCTATTCAACAAATACAACTACAGGGTTTAAAGGTCCACTGTGTGAGATTTAGAGGTCTTTGTTTGCAGATTGTGGCAGAATCAAATATTTTATTAGTGTCTAATCCTCCTTTTATCAGTCTTTTATATCTACAGACACTGGGGGTCCTCTTCTATGTAGTCAGCCATGTTGAACTGCCATTTTTTTTACAGTAGCCCAGAATGGACAAATTAAACAATGGCTCCAAATGGGCATTTCACATTTTTCACAGCCAGTGTATTTTCTCTGTCATGATAGGAAGGGCACAGTAAGACAAGGGGGTTGTAATCAGCAACTACACCTCATTTAAAAACAACACTAGTTATAAACTTCGTTTCATAACAAATTATGAAAGTACTACTTTGTAGAAGTACTACAAAAAATATAAATAAGAGAGTTAGTCAAAAAAAGATCCAACTCTGTAAACATACAAAAGATAAAATTTGGACTTAGCTTGATTGGCCACAAGAAATTTGACAGTTTTAAATTATTCTCACAACACACAACACAGCTGAACAAAGTTAGATAAAAATAAGCATAGAACCATTATGTACGTGGGTGTATATATAATTATATATAGATAATATAATAATGAATAATTAATTGAATGTGATTTATAGGGGAATGTGTTAATTTTTACAGGGATTTATACACTTTATGATGTGGGGGGAAAAAAGACAACAGTTTCCGACTTGAGTTCATGACTTACAAAATTGCTTTTATTTCTATTTATTTATTTATTTATTCTATACTAATAGTAGAACATCATCTTATTCTTGCAAGCACTAAAAATGGAAATAATCTAAAAATAAATAAATAAATAATGAATAAGAAGGGATACAAAATATGGACATTATTACAATAAGCTATGATACCATTACAATTGTTATTATAGAAATATATTCTATATTATTTTCAGATTATAGAGTATTTGGAACAATGTGGTAATGGTTGTACTTTCAAGTCTCTATTTTACTAAACAAATTCAAAGAGCTAAATATAATGTATTGGTATCATCATAATGATTTTATATGTCTATCAGAAATATTACAGATCTGTCGTTCGCAACTTATAACTTAACTATGGTTACAGAAATAATGCCCATGAATCCGCAGATAGTTCAGTTTGATTAACAGACTAATAAAACATTAAATGAATATGAAAGATATTGTGTTTACAGATGTGTGGTCAGCTGCATGGCTAAGATAGAAGTGACTTTTATCTGTACACCAGGCATGTACAAAGTCCGGCCCGGGGGCCAATCACAGCCCGCGGTCAGATTTCATGCAGCCAGCAGCTTCATTTTTATAATGTATTATTTATGGCCTGCTAGGATTGTCAGTATGGCTGACAGATTTAGCTTTTTGGGTTGACATAACGAAGCATTTGAATGCGCTAAACGTTCACCTCTAAGGACATAACTGCTGGTGTATATGACACAAAATATTATTTTCTGAATGATCTTGTGAAAGACAAGAGCAAGAGTGATATGTTTTAAACGTAAATGTTAACAGACTTTGCATTTCTCATAATAAGTCATGTTTAGACTGAACATGAGGTTAAGATCTGTATAAACTTCATGCAAACTTCGTGCATTTGTATGTAACTTTTATTGTTTTTCATTTTTCAAATGTTAGTATTGGCCCCTAGGGCATCTTCACATTGTCAAATCTGGCCCTCTTAAAAAAAAAAAAAAAAGTATGGACACCCCTGCTGTACACAAATAAACATGTTGACCATTTCTGTCCACTTGGTAGCAGCACACGACAGAAATGCGTCTGATCTGCCTTTGAACGCCACATGAAGAAGTTAGCCCTACATTCAGTACGCTGCTGCCTCACAGCGTACAGAGCAGCATCCAGTGAACAAGTCTGTGTATAAAATTAATATATTTTCTTTAACACTAACCTTTAGTTATTCCCGCTACACTAATAGTTATTTTGGATTTTTCACAAGGACCTCTTAAAGAAGCCTGAGAAGAAGCCGAGGACGTGTGAGACTTTTTAACAAACAATCCCTCTTTGGTCTGCCTCCACTCTGCTTGTTAGCCATTTGCCAGAAGAGTTATTTTCTGCGGTCCGAGGAAACATGAGCTTTCTTTTGTGAGTTATTATTTCACCTGAATGTTTATTTTGCCTTTTTAATTTTTAGCTTTATATCCAGATAAATACTAGCCGTGTTGGCGTTACACAACTAGCTGGCTAGCTGTAGCATAATACGGGATGTGACTACTTCCTGGATTCACCTCCGAATGAATTATGTGCTTCGCGTTGCTCTCTTTTGGGGTTTTTATGATTATTCACATCGGCACCGATAGTACATAACGTGTAATTTAACTAGTATCTAATATTATATTCTGCCTCCAAACTTTAACCTACAAATTACCGACCCCCAGAGCAGAGAGGCACCCAGTCCAGGCTTGGATATTTGCTGGTGCGAACATTTTGTTGCCACGGGCTAATCCAGCCTCGATATGTGACAGAACGCAGCAATCAATCTCTGACCCAATATTTCATGACGGTAACACGACTGTGTCCTTTTATTATACAGCTGGCTACATAAAAAGCTTCTTTTGTGTGTGTGTGTGTGTGTGTGTGTGTGTGTGTGGATGAAATCAGACATTAAGTTGGACATTAAATGCGCCCTGTGGTGAGGATGTGTCAGGTAAATGGAAGGGGAAATAGCCCCAAGAGAGCATTTAGTTGGTTTAATATGTTACAACTTTTTGTTTTTAAGTTGGACTACTTAAATTGTGAAACACAGACAAACTTCTGACATTTCTTTGACTCTATATTAGCATAAATGTCATTACAATTCCTAATTTAATGTTTATTATCGTGCTGAGACACATTTGATCAGCTAAAGCTGTTTCCTTAATTGTTTAATGCTATAAAAAGCACATTTCAGCTGAAGATGAGATCATAGACAATATTTTATTTGGGTCCAACCACTGTTCTGTCTCAAAATGATCATTTTACTTTCTAACTTAGTAAAATGATATAAGAGGTTTATTTAGATATAACTTTGGTTTTAGTAGATGTAAAAATGCTCTGGAGCTAGTGGATGTAAACTGTTTTAGTGTGTGACCTACCATGTTGTGATGGCTCTCATAAATTCTTGTTTAATGGGGCAGTGAGACGGCTTGAACACAGTACCTCTCCAAATGGCCTCATTAAGCATTATACACACAGAGAGACATACTGTTCTGGTACCCCACTCTGATTCTGCCAAACTCGTCAAGTCGACGACAAGCTCAACTCTTTTGTCAGCTTTTTTTTTTTATTATTTGGTCAGATCCTCATTTTTTGTGAGCAAACGTCCCTCAGCATGGACTCATGGACCATGAACTCATGGTTTGTCATCATTATCTGACTACCTCCTTTATTCCTCACACCATTTGTCTTCCTCTTTGACTCACAGTGGAAACCGTTCATCCAAGACGTTCAAGCCCAAGAAGAATATCCCGGAGGGTTCTCATCAGTATGAGCTGTTGAAACATGCCGAGGCTACGCTTGGAAGTGGAAACCTGCGCATGGCAGTCATGTTGCCCGAGGGAGAAGACTTAAATGAGTGGGTCGCGGTCAACAGTAAGCTCCAATTTTACCTTTTTTTTTTTTTTTTTCCTCCTTCCTTGAAACACCCTTTTAGGTTTAGATTCCTGGTAGAGTGACCTCACCTTCACAAGCCTTTTTAAAAAATACATCTGTCTCTCCTCCTCCTCCTGGTGTTTCTTGGTAGTTTTCTTCCTGAAAACTCAATTAGTCCACATCAAGAATCAGTTGAGTTTGAACTATCACGGTGTAAGATCTTGGCATCCCCTCTAAAGACCACGTGCATTCATGCTGGAATAAACGCTGTGAATGTTAAATAGACTTGATTGTCTGCGCGCTGAGAGCCTTGTTTACTTTCTGCTAAATTGAGACAAACGGCCGGTCAGTAGAGAAGCTTGATTTCCTCTCGCCGCCAGAGTGCCTTTAGGGTTTGAGACGTTCAGTGTCTCGACATGTTAGCAATTAAAGTAAGTTTTTATTTAGAGCCCTTTTACTTCAGTTCAACGTGAAGTGATCAGGATTTGAAGTTTTCTGTTTAGTTTGTCGTTTGAGTCTCTTGCAGTAAATTGCAGTTGATGTGAGTCGACTTCACTGCATGGGTCAAGTATTTATGTATTTTGGAAAACCTTTGTAGCACGTGAAAACTAAAGTAGAGTGTATTTAACCACTATTATCTACTATGTTTACTCAACAAATTCAGGCCTGAGAGCTAGCTTGGCAATACTCTTCAAAGGTCAGTGGAAGTGGATGGATGTTCGCCTACATGAGCTGTTTTAACTTGCACAATAAAGGGAAGTTAGAGCAACTTCTCCCTCAACAAAGCTTATATACTTTCCTCATGATCTTTGTTCTTGTTCATGATTTTTTTCCCCCCATTTTGCATAAGAGCAGTAGAGGCAGAGAGGTGGTTATAACATGTAGCAAAGCAGAATCAAACTGGGAAGGTCACATGGTATACATCTTAACCACTGGTCTACCAGTGGTTTGCACTTTTATTTTGACTGAACAGTTCTAGCAAGTCATTCTGCATCGCCTGATGTTCTGCAGCTCTGCTGTCTCTCCACATACACTTCTCTGCCAGTCTAGGCTCTAGGAAAATCTGCCATGGTGACGATGGCTTTGGCAGCTGTCATGGCAACAGTTGACAACATGGCTGAAGTGATGGACTTGATTTATTTATGTTCTCCCAGCTAGAGTGACATTTTATGAAGCAACTGAAGTTTTACTTCATGAAATTGTAGGACAATAAAAAGTTGAATAAGAAAAAACATATTGTTCCTCTAATTCTGCTGTCTCTCACTAGTCATGAGCACATATCACATCTGACTTCAGTGGCATACACAGTAGTGAGGGCTTTTAGCTCTAGAAAAATGTTCTTGTCAAGCTTGGCCTATGAATCCAAATGTTTGAACAAAATATCTTAATTGGACTCTGAGTAAACCCCATCAAACATAAAAGGGAGCTTGTGTATCCTTAAACAGGACCTCACACGACATATGCCACATCAGCTGTTCAATATGTATTTCTCTTCTCTGAGATTAGCAAATGGAACACCAACACTAACACTGCCAACGCTTTAAATGGACCTCTCCAACTGATGGAAAGCCAAAGTTGGCTGTATGCCCCTGGGAATAAGCGATAACACAATTTGTTGCAGATAGCTGGAGTATGTGCCCCGATGCCCCGGCGGGTAAAAGAAGTGTGGGGAAATTTGATGCCAGCTATTTGTTCTGGCACACACAGCATTTGGGCTCGTGTACGCCTGATTTGAATATTTTCTTTTTGCTTTTTTTTTTTTTTTTCAGCTGTGGATTTCTTCAACCAGATCAACATGCTGTACGGCACCATCACAGACTTTTGCACAGAGGAGAGCTGTCCAGTCATGTCTGCTGGTCCTAAGTAAGTTCATCATTGTCAGCCTGTAAGTTTGTGGTCTCATGCTGAAGCTTTGTTTCACTCCTCTTGGCATGTCGAGGCTCAGCAGGGCGTTGGGTGTTATGTTGTCAGTGGGACCGACTTATTTATATCAGTTACCATGGAACATGACGAGGAAAATTAAATTCAGAATGCAGCATGTTTGCTATTGCGATCAAACACCTACCTGCCTTAGTCAGTAGTCTGGCCTCCTGCTGTCAGCCTTAGTAGATTCTCAGTGGATGTTTAACATGCTAGTATCTCATCGGGAAAACAGAGCTCACAAGATTTAGATTGGTTTCTACAAGGTCAAAAGGGTCCAGATGGGAATGATGTGTTCAGAGACTTAGCCTTTTGTAAATGGGACAGTGAAAATGACATCAGAAATGCCTTCTTTTTTTCGTTTCATAACACAAACATGAGGTCATTCAGTCACATTCACACTTTGATTCACATTCACAATTTTGTTTACTACAATTTCAGTTGTCAGACTCTTCATTAGTTCAGTATGTATCCCATTTAGCTCAGTATTCCTTTCCCTTTTCCTTCTGTAATCGTAATTTGAAGGTTTGTGTTCCATACTGTATATGCTACTTACAATATCTCTCCATTCGCTCAAGGTGGGAGGTTCTCTAAGAAGCCAGTATCTAGAAATTGCTACTATGAGAATCTTTAGTAAATATTTGTCCCTGTTATCCGGTTCCTTTGATATGTTTCCCATGTAGAAAGGGAGACGCGTAAACACAATATTGGATCCTAGAAAATGTTTTGGTGGTAGCTTGCATTTGAGGCTAGAAGGGCTGTAAGATGGAGCATGACCAAAAACATATGGGAATATTAGGAGAATATTGTCTCCAGGATCAGAAATACCGTTTTGTTGTACATTAACTGACGTCAGTGGTGAATGAGTGTGAATGAAGATGGACAATGATCTGTCAGATCAAAACGTTGATCTGTTGTCTGATGGAATCCATGAATATTTCCAAAATGTGATGTTTGTCATCCGTGCTTCCTGTAGGTATGAGTACCATTGGGCTGATGGAACCAACATCAAGAAGCCCATCAAGTGCTCCGCTCCCAAGTATATCGATTACCTCATGACCTGGGTGCAAGACCAGCTTGATGATGAGACACTCTTCCCTTCAAAGATCGGTACGCTTTGTGTCCGTTTTTCTCTGTCCTGACAAAGCAATCTTTTATGTGTGGTTTTGATGTGTTGCTATGGTTTCTACTAAGTGTTCAGCTCTAAAGAGCAGCACCTTTCATACACCTGCTGAAGAAAAAGGGCTCTGCAACTGTGACATTCAACTGCCATGCAAAATGAATGGTTGTAAAAATGAGTAAAATGTAAATGAAGCATGCAGATAACCTGTTAAAGCTTTAATTTTCAACATGTAGTAAAGCTTGAAATGCTGAATTGATAGCAAGTACGTTAAAGTTAAAGCTGTGTGAAGAGGAAAAATAAAGTTGGTAAGAATTACATGAAAGATCAAAAGAGCTGTCAGCAGGACAGCACATGTAAATATTGTTGGTTTGCCTATTTGTATATTTAATATCACACAAAGATGAACACATCAAGACTTTTCTTTTGTTAACAATGTTATACAAGTTAGAATTTACATACATACCAACACAGTTGTCAGGCTCGTGACCAGCAGAGGCTTGTGCTGTTCGGGCGGAGCCTTAATAAAGTTGGATGTCAGCCAGAACAAACAAATGTCTCATCTAGTACTTCGTACATCTCAGTGGAAGCACTGTAAAGGTGCGCACATGGAGGGCTTCACAATTAGTAGATCTGTTAAATGGTTAGTACTCTTAAAATAGTCAAGTTTGTGTCCTAATGAACAAAGTGTGCATGTTCAGCCATGTGTGGTAGCTTTAATCAATGACTCCTTGTCCTGTCAGTCACCTGCTTCGTTTGAATAATTGATGCTAAGGTGTATTGTATTGTATAGGTAGTGTAGCTCTCTGTACACTGTAGCTCTCCACCAGGCTCCAACTGTTCACTGAATCGTAAGAGAGCTGCACACCACCTCTGAGGTGTAGTAGAGAGCACTGCTGCCATAGCTACATCAGAATTTCCCACCTACGGATGAACACTTGACACATTGTTACCACGAGGCGTTTCTGCGCTGCAGTCATGATTGTTTGCACTTCCCGTAAATCGTGCCGTGGCCTGCCTGTGAAGACATTCGCAATCCAGAGAACACTCCGGAGCTGCTTCTGCCTTCATTGCTCTGAGCTTTGGGGGGTTAGTGAGATCAACAGTGCCAAAGGAAGAAAAGAAAGAATAGATTGATTGAGTGAACCCAATTTATTATTTTAACTTTGGTGTTTTTCAATCTATTTTCTTATGTTTTTGTGTCTTACCTTAAGGGGACATTATTTTTTAATTTGGCCCAGTGTTGAGTGAGTGCACCGCAGTCAGCAGGAGCTAAACTGGCTACAATGTAATCCTTAAGGCCAACTGTGCGCTGTCAAAGTCCATCCACTGCTTGTTTCTGCCACTGACAGGCTCAGATTGTTAATATAAGTGTCTGGCAACATTATGGAAAAGATCCCTACAGATATAACCCTTTTTTATTCAACCAGAAACAGGATTATATTGCCGTGTTCAGCCACCAGACTTCACTGATAAAACAGTAATTGTAACCTCGTAACATCAACAAACACAACAAAACTCACCAAAACCCTTAATTCAGTGAGTTAGATGTGTAAATATTCTGTCTCTACATGCCGTTTCTACTCACTGCTCTCGCTCCTCCTGACATTTTCACATCTTACTTAGTCATTAGTCACTTCAACACAAAAGATGGAATAAATACCGTCCAAGTTGATACTGAAGTTACCCTTTGAACTATGCCTGAATAAATCAAGCACAGTTAGTAAAATATCAACAATATTTGGGAATGTTGAAATCTTTGAAGGTATATATGATTTTCTTTCTTGCCCTCTTGTTCCCAAGGTGTCCCCTTTAAACGAAACTTTATGTCAGTGGCGAAGACCATCCTGAAGCGCCTGTTTAGAGTCTACGCTCACATCTACCACCAGCACTTTGACTCTGTCATGCAGCTGCAAGAGGAGGCCCACCTCAACACATCGTTCAAACACTTCATCTTTTTTGTTCAGGTAAAGAAACCTGATGGAACATGTTTGAACACTTGTCGTGTTTTTTCACCCAAGTTAACAATAAAATAAAGTAGTTTACAGTGGATAATCTGATAATAATTACTCCCTTTCTTTGTCTTTTTCAGGAGTTCAACCTCATTGACAGGAAAGAGCTTGTCCCACTACAGGAGCTGATTGAAAAACTGACCACCAAGGATAGATAAACAGCAATGTAATCCTTGTTTTATTGGTCTTCTAGTTTTTTGCACAGATACCCACCCCATCCTGGCTGTATGTATGCAGTATATATACTATATTTCCATTTGGGGAAATGTTTTTAATAAGGCCAGGAAGAAGGAAGGGTCTTGATTTAGGTTTAAGGCACCAGGACTAATGCAATCAGGGATTACACACTTAATTGAACAAACCACAGATTAACATATTGGAGAAGATGGGTTTTAGCTGTATGGAAAGATCCCCAGTATTGAGTCAGGGCTGATATTTAGGATAATATAGACATATGTTCATTAGTTTTGGATTACACTGCACAGTTTTTTTTTGTTTCACTTGGATTAATGGTAACAGGAGGCATTTCCATGCTCTTAGATTCCCATTTCCAACTCACCCGCAGGGATGAATAGTGTCTAAGCAAAGTTGCTGTATCATAATAGGAGGAGGCTTTGCTAGTATTATGGCGAGGACTTAAGCCAGGCTTGTAAGCCAGTTTAACAGCTAGTTATTTTATTCATTACTCTACATAGAAGGATCTGGGTTGCAGTCTGTTACTGTTGACATCTGTAATAGCCCACATCTGTCAATACAAAAGAACCCTAAGTGCCTAGCATGGCTCATAATCGTCCTATATGAACAGTGAGAACTGTAAGAAGATAAAGGCCATATGCTACTAACTTGATTGACAAAACATTAAATTTTCCACCCCGTCTCCCTTTAAGTTTCTGTGGTACTTAATACCCTCTCACACCCCTTTTTCTATTTGTACTGTAACTTGGTTCAAAATGTATTTTCTCTTTAAAACCATACTCCTCGCCAGCCTTATCCTTATTTAGTTAGAAAGTCTCTGTACCAAGTGTTCTGTGCAGATTATGATAAATGAATGTGTTGAAGGACATAGAAGTGAGGCTAGAATATTGTCATGTTGTAGCAGGGACTAAAATTTGATTAAACTTTTAGCGTTTTCTAGTGACATGTTCCCGTGTACTAGTTCTTTTCCCCCTTAAAACTTGAAGTAGAAACACATTTTTTTAGGAAAAGCCTTCAAGGGATCTAAAACCTTAAATTGTATATAAATGTTCGCGAATAGACGTAGAGACGTGTTTAAAGTCACAACCACCACTGTTTTAAAACTACAAGCATTTTTGAATTGGATTAATCTGCATCCCCTGTTATCTCACGAGTCATAAAGCACTTTGAACAGTTTTCCTGACCTCTCTCGCCTGAATGTTTATTCTGCATAGACCATGCTTTGTGAGAAGCTGCACCATGTGACTGATCATCGTTTCCTCCCTCGTATTTCCCCCAAATGAATGTCGAATTGCTTAACCTCCGCTGGAATTGGCTATAAGGCACAAGTGAGATTTCTTATGCTTTTTTTTTTTTCGTGTGGTCTGAGTTGTTTGTTGCTGCGCTTCAAACAGCAGATGCATGTACACCCTCCCCCAATCTCAAAGTGTAGTTTACTATGCAATAATTGACACTAAACACTAAAAGGGGTTACCAGTTGGCTCGTTTATACTTTATCTGATATTAATTTACCTTTTAGAGTGCTTAAAATCTGGTGTATTATAGAAATAGAAGTGCTTCTCTTTCAGGTTTGGTTTCAAAAACAGTGACATTTTATATATCTTCTTATCTGAAATTTGTCAGAGAGGTGTAATACTTCAATGCACACATGTAAATACTGAGGGTGAGACCTGTCTTAATAATTTTCAGCGAGCATGGAGTGGTAGCTTTTGGTTTAAAGAATGCATTGAGTCTTTTTAGAGGCTGCTTCCCCTCCCTTATTTGGAAATTAAAATATTGTTTGTTTTAATTGTTGAGTATCTTTTTTCCACTTCCTTAGCTAGCTATTATGAATGTTACTGCTCACCAGATATCTGGAAAATGTAATAGAAAACCAGTCATCCTGAAAGCATCTCATCCTTATGAAATGCCCATAACATAGCCTATTGCCTACAGTTTTTCCTCCTTGACTGTAATAATTGATGAAATGTTTGTAAATAATGGCTTGGTGGGGGTTTTCAATGCTACTGAATTGATTTATGCTGTTTACAAGGCAAATAAAGGTGGTCTTGACTCTTTGAATGAATTGTGTGTGTATTATGTAGCCTGAGCTCAGTGCAGCCAAATAATATGAAGCAGCTGCTTAAGTGTTTTTGTATTAATAATAATAATAATAATTATCCACAAGTAATACATGACGTGGGTCATTCTGCATAATGAGTATTTTTACTTTGGATACTTTAAGTACACTTTCTTTCCTATACATTTGTGCTTTTACTTAAATAACTGTCTGTTACTTGTAGAGTATTTCTAATTAATGGGAACTGTACGTTTATTTAAGTAAATGCAGGGGTGGAAAGTAACTAAAAATATTTACCCAACTGTTTCCATGTTTTGCTTCTTTGTACTACATTTCCCAAGGGAAATATTTTGCTCCACTGTGTTTATTTCACACCTGTGGCTGCTACAACGCATCGTTCCAGATTAAACCACCCCAAAGTATATAAAGCGGTTAAAATTAGACCCTCTTCAACAAACAACAACAGTAAAATACTACTATGCATCAAATATGATCCAATAATAATACTACAGCTCTGACAGGGAGCATTCTACATTGAGGGATTTTTATATTTACTTAATTAAATGCAGTGGCAGAGAGAAAATAACATACTGAAGTACATTGTATAAAATGTGATGAATTGTTTTAGATTAAACCGTATATAAAGCAGTTGAAATTAGATCCTCTTAAACCAGCAACATTAAAGTGCTGCTTAAATGTTTATGCATCAATAATAATGATCCAATAATAACAGAGCTCTGACAAGCAGCATTCTACATAATGAATACTTTTACTTATGATAAATTTTGATGTCAGTACTTCTGTAACTTTTTTAGTGCAGGACTTTTACTTAATGGTAGTGTATCATTGAATTTTGTACATTTACCTAGATGCAATGCTGGAAGTAAATTCACTCAAACAATGTACTAAAGTATGATTTTAAGGAGTCTGAGTACAGTATTTCCATTTTATGCATATTTATAGTTATTCTCTATTACATTTTTAACAGCTTTAGTCACTAGTCACCTTTCAGATTAAGATTTACATACAAAATGTGATTATATTGCAAAATATGATGCATTATTATAGATTAAAGTGCCCAACAGCATGTGAAATAATAGAAACATTTAATGCATACTTAAGAAGTACTTATATTAGCACTTACACTATTACTTGTACTTGTAATTGAGTATTTTTACAATATGTTATGACTACTTTTATTGAGTTCCGCACTACTGGCTGCAACAACAGAGCAGGCAGCCCGGTGCTGCTGTGGACACGTGGTGAGGGGCAGCTGGAGCTTCCGGGGCGGAGACACATCTGTGCAAAACCGCCGCTTCCTGACGGCTGTTACCGCCAAACTTTAAACGACAGGAGAGACGGAGCACCGCAGCAGCACCCGCTTTGATTAACAAGGAAGTCTTCTTTATTAGCTGGAAGAAGAAAAATGTCTTTTACCCCAAAGAGACCGTGTCCTGAACCACTGAACGACTCCATGAACGACTCGATGGAGAAGACGATAAAGCGGATATCAATCGAGGGAAACATCGGTGAGTGCAGGCAAGCAAAATGTAAAATAATAGGCTAACTATGTTAAAATATTAACTGTAAACTAACGTGGTTTGTAGGTTAGTAGGTTAGATAAAGTTAACCAAAGCTTCAGACAGTGATATTAAATATTTATCGAGCAACATAACATTCAGATTTTTACCGCCAATTGCCAAACTACTTGTTTCTGCCTCCACTAAACTATCAGCCGAGGTTACCTAACATACTCAGTAGCTGCATAATGTGTTGCTATATGTCTTCTTCAATATGACTGAACTTGACATGGTTGCATCCTTTGTGTTCAGCGGCGGGCAAATCTACATTTGTCCGCCTTTTGGAGCAGGAGAGCGGGGACTGGGAGGTGGTACCAGAGCCAATCGCCAGATGGTGCAATGTCCAAACAAAAGGCAGTGACTTTGAGGTATTCACATGCTGTTAAAGTACTCATGCACTTTGAAATTATAGTGAAGTGTTGTCAGCTGAAATGGCAGATTAAATATGCAAAAAAAAAAAAAGTGTTTATAAGCTGCTCAACCAACACTGTAAATCAGGAATTCCCTCATGCAGTTTGGTGCTGCAGTGGAATAAGATCCTCCTGTGGTCACTGTTTCAACATGCACTGCACACATAAAGATAACTTAGAGAGTGTTCATCTGTATTTTTAGTGCCACTGCCATCTGTCCATATATCTGCACTGGTCATCAACACACACACACACACACACACACCCAGAACAACAGATGGTCCCAGCCTGTCAGATGAACATACCATCATCGGGGGAGACTTCTCTAACCTCCCACACAACTGCAGGCCGACCACACCCATGAGCTCTCTTTCAGGGGTTAAACATGTCAGTGTACAAGCAGGAAATTCAGGTGTTTGACTGATTTATCTGAGCCAATACTGTGGAGCATGTTGTCCATATAATTCTCTGTTATGATAGGGGGTGTGTGTCCCATGATAACCAAGAATACTAAAAAATAATAATCCTGAATTAAAGTAATTTGAAAATGTACATGCAGTTGAAAGACTTCCATATGTTGCACACGCATAGACTGAATATTAGGGATGAGTTCTTGCTTTTATGGCAGGTTGGAACTTCATATTTTCCTTTTTTATAGACATTATTTTCTTGATTTACTTGTTTTGGGGAAGTTTTGCAGAGCCCAAACAGAAATATTCAAATTAGTTTGTTTACTGTAACAGAAAACAAAGAGAAGCAGCCAATATTCACACATGAGGAGCTGGAACCACGGCTGCATTTTTTTTTTTTTTTTTTTTTTTTTTTAATGATCCATGGCTTGTTTAATTAATTAATCGCTCGACTAATGAGGCTATATTTGGCTATATCTATGTAGTAATGATCGGATTTGTTCCTAATAAATCTGTTAATATGGAAAAAAAACTAAAAATTAAATTGTTTTCCAGAGCTTGAGCCTGACCAGTTTAATTAATGCAACACGTTTAATTATGTTTCATTTATTTAAACTGAGTTTTGTTTTTATATATTAAAGTTATCGTCCTAGCTTATGACCTTAGAGTAAAGTTAAAGCCATAATCTTTAAAGAAAGACTTTTTTTTTTTTGGGTCAGTACAATTGTAAACTGTGTAAAATACTCTGCAGTACAATGTGTAGTATGAAGTGTAAAATGATAGTAGGGGGCTATTATCAGTACAACTGAGTCCTAACAAGGCCACTCTGCTGCAACAGCTCTCTAACAGTCTGCAGCAGTTTGATCATGCGCCCTCTGCTGATCGTGGGAGAGACTGAGTTCTGCAGAGCTGTAGTCGTGTTCAGCAGTTTAATTCATTTATTTAGCTTATCATGGTGGTTACAGTAGAGGGTTAATGTTCACTTTAGTCATCATAGGCATGCCCTTTGATAATGAAAATAATGTTACAATTATATAAAGCACATTGAACTCCAGTCCAATTGAATTCCAGCTAAGATTTTGAGTCTGTCTATAAACGTCATCACCACTACAAATTAAGAAAGATTTATTTAAAACTGTACGCTAAGCTGATCCCAGTTTTGAATTCACTCTGATCACTTCATGTTTTAGGAGCTGACCACATCTCAGAGGAGCGGAGGAAACGTTTTGCAGATGATGTATGAGAAACCAGAGAGGTGGGCCTACACCTTCCAGAGCTACGCCTGCATCAGCCGTGTGCGTGCTCAGATCCGCTCCGCCAACGGGAAGCTCAGAGAAGCTGAGAATCCCGTGCAGTTCTTCGAGCGGTCCATCTACAGTGACAGGTATCAGCAAATATCCAGATATAATGAAAACATTTTGATATTTGAGCTATATTGACCATCCTGGTGAATTTTTATGTTTAATTTGTGCAAATTAAAACTTGACAGTTACACTGAGTGTTGTTATTTTTTGGGGGAAAACGGTGTTTGAATATTGTTTGCTAATTTATCAAATTAATTGGTAACAATTCACGGACGCTCCACCATTGAAGATTTCAAAGTAGACTGCTGAACTGAGAATTAACCAACATTTATATTAATTCAACACTTACAATTAAAAAATAATACTCTTCTTACAAATATAGGGAATCCTTTTAATATATAAATGTGTTTTAGAAAGATAACAGCGGTAATCTAAATATACAGCTTGTGCTAACAATGCAAAAACACTGCTATGGTCCTTCTTTGTTCAGATATTGTTAGTGAAGTTCTTTGTCCATTCATCCCTCTTGTTGTGTTTCAGGTACATTTTTGCAGCCAATCTCTACGAGAGCGAGTGTCTGAATGAGACAGAATGGTCGGTGTACCAGGACTGGCATGGCTGGCTGCACAGCCAGTTTGGCAAGAACATCGAGTTAGACGGTATAATCTATCTGAGGGCTGCACCAGAGGTACTTTAACTCAGCTTCTACTTTATTTAATGATGTAATACATTTTTCTGTGGAAAATGTTTTGACTTGTCCTTTTGTTGTGTGTCTTTGTGTAGATATGTTTAGAGCGTTTGCACCTGAGAGGCAGAGAAGAAGAGCAAGACATCCCTCTGGAGTATCTGGAGAAACTCCACTTTAAGCACGAGAGCTGGCTGCAGCACAAGACAATGAAGTGAGCGCACACAGACTTTTATGGCACGTTTGTGCATCAGAAACTGTATGCGAGAACAATAGATATATTTGTACTACAGAAGAAAAGCATGTTAGTTATCTGACTAATTTTAGCCATTATGAAAAAATCCCATCAATGTGATAACCTGAGGGCAACTACAAGGGTGAAACCGGTTTTTATGCATGTGATAATAAGTTTAATAAAATGGATGAAGCTTGAAATGAGATTTCCTCCACAAGGTGAAAGCTTCGTCACAATAAGGAAATAACTTTATCAACGTTAAACAAAGGACGCCGTTTCCTGATTGTGAATTGTTAAGCATGACTAACAGTGTGTCTCATGTTCTGGCTGACCTACAGCATGGAGTTTGAGTATCTAAGTGACGTGCCAGTCTTGACCATAGACGTGAATGAAGACTTTAAGGGGAATAAAACCAAGCACGCTGACATGATTGAGAAGGTGAGTGACCGTTAACCCTAGTTAAAGATTTGACTTTAAACATGTATATAATTGACTTTTTATATTGTGGTTTTAGTACTTTTACTAAAATAAAACAAATATTAAGTATTCAAAGTTCTTTATTTTTTTTTGTTTTGACGTTTTTATGACTGCTATGTGCAGAAATATGAAACCCCTTCACCTGCAGCTGATATTTTTGCACAAACTGACTGTGGAACCTTTAAAACATTTAAAAAATGTGCTTTAACTATGATTTAAGGAAATAAACAGGCAGTAATCATGGTTTTAAACAGAGTTTACTCCCATTCAAAAGTCATTAACAAAAGTGGACTCGCACACAATGCTTTGTATAAAAGACAGAAACCAACTTGTCTCATTGAAACTAAAAGAAAATGAAACAGTTGTCACCGATGTCTGTGATACTAACCCTTTACTGTGGTTCTTTTTCAGGTGAAGGAGTTCTTGAGCACGTTGTGAAGATCGCTCTGTGATGGAAAATCTAATGTGTCCAGAGGAAGAAGAAGGAGTGGATGTATATTTTTAAAATGCCTCAACAATGGCACTTCTTGTTTTATACTTACAATCATTCAAATCTCGCCTGTAGCATTTAAAAAAAACTTTTATCACTGTTTTCTTACATCTGATGTATATTTATAAATGTTTTGTGTGCACATAGGAATACGTCCATTCACAAATGACAATAAACTTGCTTACAATAAAATGCTTTTAATAATTGCGAGTGTTTTGTTTTAATATGTGCCACGATGATGTCTCAAATTATTATTATTATTATTATTATTTTTTTTTTTAGTGATCCAGTGATCACTGACTGAGTGTTAATGTCACAACTGGTCTTTAATGTCTCCGTGAAGTCTTCCAGAAGATGTCGCCAGTCTCCCCAACAATGCACTCAGCTATTTTTGACAGCTGAGCTTGCCTTTACCTGGTAGATCCGATCGGATCTGGTTGAAACTACCTGAAAAAAGGTGCTTTCATTTTCACTTGTAATGCTTTTTATATAATTACAGAATGCATGGCAGGGTGAAGCTTCAAATTTACATGCATGATTAAAATAAAATAAAAAATGTTCTGCACTAACTAGTTGAACACTGGTGTGTTTAAATATAAATGAACATTTTCTGCAGTTATTCATAACCAGCGACGGAGTTTAAAGTGTAATCTTAGTTTAAAAAAAATAATGAAAGAAATAAGCTGCTTTAAAGTGTTGGGAACGCATCCAAACGCAAAAACGTGCGCCAAGCTTTAATATTTATACTTTTGCATCTATCAAATTACAGATGGAGTGAAGTTATGACAGTGAACAAGGAGAAAACATATTTTAAAAAGTGAACAATGGAGAAACCTTTTGTCAAGTTACGTGGTTTTGTGCGCCACCCAAGAGCAACTTTCTGACCTTCCCCCCTCCCACGGTGGCGTCACGCAGGAGGAGGGATGGCACTTTAAATATGGAAAAAGACACGCTGCGCTCACAGTCTCTCCACACGTTGCCAGCAAGACACGAAACGAGCCTTTTCTTCACGATGTCACCGAGACACGACCTGAAGAAGTCCAGCACAATATAAAAGGATTGTGTCTTACATGCTGAAGTTGATTTGTAGAGTCGGAGAAAATCATTCCAGCGAGATAGCTGCGGCTCCTCGCCTTCTTCTTTTTTCTTTACTTTTTATCCACTTGAAAAAAGCGCGACAGGCAGAGTATAGGTGAAGGTTTTTAAAAAGCGACTACGAGTTGAGGACTGCTGATCATCTGTGAGAAAGGGGCGAAGTTTGTCACCATGAGTTCCGATAAGAAGTAAGTTTATGACCTCTCCTCTTTCCTTGTTTAACTTGGAACTTTACCTTGTAGCTTGTCGTCCATGCGTTAAGGACACTTCTGGTGAGGCCAGGTGAGAACATGTAAATCAGGCATCAGGTGAATATTATTCACCAACTAATATGAAACGGATACTCATTTTAGTGTCTTATCCGGTGTTATTAAATGGTGTTCTGTGCGTAAATCTGGGTTTTGTTGGCCATACCTTCAGTAAAACTTAACAGAACTATTGATTATGCCTCCAGTCGAGTTAATAAATGTTTTCATTCATCTGAGTTCCCCCATTTGCTGGATAAGCCACTGTTGCCTCACCGTTGTGGCTATGAACTGCCGGTAATCTATTTTCCAAGAACCTGTCACTATCAATTAGAGAGACGCGGGGAGAGCGCAGCAGACCAAGTGGTGGAGAGGTGTAACTTTTTTTATGAATAACGCTGTGTGTATGCCACACAGACCATGTGGTGTTTGAGCTGACACCCCAAAAGTCCACATTCAGCTGAGAGTAGCGTGTGCGCCCACGTTGCGCAATGACGCGTGTGCCAGAGCCGCAACAAACCAGGATTCACGGCTACTATCAAACACGGGAACATACTTATGGGTCACTTTTCTCACATGCAACAGTTGATTGTTAATTCTCGTTTGCAGACAGTGTGGGTGAGTTGTCCTAACACCCTCTCCAAGTAGCAAGGGGTGAAATCAAGAGTGTAGTGACTTAAGATGTGTGTGTGTCCCGCCCTCCTTTTACAATGGGGAGCAGAAACTATCAATACATAAACCTTCTGTCTTTTGTAGTGATTGTGAAAGTTGTCTGCAACAGGGAAATGTTTCACACGTTTAGTTTCTCTTCCTCTTGATGCTAACAGGAATCTTGAATGCTCTTTTTGTGCGCTGCTGAGTGACATTCTGAGCAAACAGATATCCATCCATTTCCTTGTCCATTCAAGTGCTGTCAGAGGAAATTCCAAAAGTCAATACGGACCTCAATTACAATTCAATGATTGCATAAGAGATGCATAATCAGATGGCATGTGTCCTTTTGTCACCTTTCTCTGACATTTTTTTTTTTAAATCATTGACAGTGTGATTTGCAGATCTATAAACTACTGTGATAACCTTCGATATTCCCAAGTCATTTTACAAAGAAAAGTTTGTTTTACTCAGCATAAGTTAATCATCTTTGGGTTTTGGATGGTTGGCCGGACAACAAGACGTCTACAGACGTCTGTTTGGGAACTGAAATAGACGTTTCAGACAACAATAGATCATAAATAATGAAAAGTATTGTTATTTGGAGCCCTAAAATGACTGTTTACTAAGTGATTTCTCCTTTCAGTATCACTCACATTGGGCAAACTTGAAAGGTGTCTATAAAAATGCCCAGAAGTGGATTACACAGAGTGGTTTGAGAAGTGCAAATACTTTTCAACATGAAAATTCATTTCATCTGGTCGATGCTGACCGCTGCCTCTGTTCTCTCTGTCAGAGGTGAGCTAAAGACATTTCAAGCCCTCTGGTTTTGAGTGTTTAGCACTCAAAAAAAAAGCACTTTTCGTCCCGGTATCACTTAAAGGCTGGCACTTCGGGGTGGGGGTGGGGGGGTGCCAACCTCCTTCGTTGAACCTGGCTGGTGGGATTGGGTGCGTCATTCTGTAAAGAGATGGGGATGATCCCTGATCCCGAGCAGCTGATCCTGGCTCCTCACGCAGCGACAGGTTTATCCAGCCTCATGAGGTCATGAGAGAACAGAAAGCAAGGGGCGAAGTTCACCGGTGCGAGATGGATGCAGCTGGACCCTCAACAAGCTTCTTTTTTTTTTTTTTTTTTCTTTCATCCTATTCAGGCAGAAGAAGTCACAGCAGGAAATGAAAAAGAAGATCAGGAAGATTTCCTGTATTTACACTGACGTGAATGAGAAGACACAAGGCCGATCTTATCTGCCCCGTGTTTTCATATTGTTTTGCTTTCTGCTACCTGAAGCCATTCAGACTTTGCTGAGTAATGCTTGAAGAATAGATTCAAGTCTCCTGTCTTATCCTTACATCGGCGTATTCTTTCATTCCACTTTACATACCAGTCTAATTCTTTTTGACTCAGCTCTCCGTTCAAAACAGGAATGCTGAACTCTTCTCCTGCATCCTGCATGTCTGTGCACCACCTGTGGTATGTTTCTCATCATGAGGGTCTCCCTGTCTGAGGCCTCAGTGCAGAGTGATTAACATGGCTTCATTTGACTGGCTATAGCCAGCAGTAAACCATGCAACATGAGCTTCCTTTGCTCTCCTGTGTGGCCAACGGTTTTTCTGAAGGCCCTCTCACTGTGTTACATGACCTGCCTCTGTGCAGACACACATACACAACATCACCTAGACTTTGGTACCTGTTGCACAAGTAAAAGTGTGTGCTGTGCACCTGGAAAGCTCCTGAAGCGTATTTTCCCACGTGTGCAATGTTTGCATTAAAATAGCACCACCCATTTGTATTCTCAGGGACACTTAAGGCTGCATTAGGATAACTGGTTAAGTACAAGTTCTTCTCAAATGTAACTCCCTGAAGCTAGTGCTATTTTCTGTACACTCTGTCCTGGAGGAGTACAAGCAGAACAGAACACACATAAAAATCTGGAGCTAAATGATAATGCAGACCCTCTCCATGCAGTGGGAACTTGACCTCCTTTTTTTGTAAGCAACAATGGGCAACAAAAGAAGGGTACAGAGGCTAATCACTATATTAGTATTGCCTGTGAACTTGGCAGCAAGCCTCTGCCACTCCTCCCATCACTTGTTTGATCTTGGCGCTGGTGGCTCAAGATTATGTCCTCTTATCAGCATTATACCTCTATCTCTCTCGAGGGCAGAGATACCATATCCACCGGGGGAATTCAGATGGGTTCACAGTGCAATCGGAGGAACAAGTTGTATCCTTCCTGACTTTGTTTATATAGCGGTCTGTGTACACTGCTCCCATCCCCTCATTTTTTTTGTCTTGTGTCGTCCTCAGTTGGGGATGGTTCAGTGGCAAATGGAAACTGTTGATGTGTTTATTGACATTCTTGATACGCATACAAAATCAAATATTTATATATTTTTTGTTTGTTCACCAAAACTATTTTAATAAAGCAGTTTGTTAGATTATCCACGGCAGATGAATTTTTAATTTGACAGTGACACGCTTCTGTAGTCCCAGAGCAGTTTTGAAAGAGTGGATTGACTTTAGAGGCTAGATAAGAAATTGGATAAAACTAAACATTTATTCCAAGTATAATGAAATGTTAGCTTCATGTTTTTCTTTACTTTCTGTACCTGTAAGCCAGTGCATTGTTTCCTTTTATTGCTTGTTTTGCCAAAAGCGTATTTTGAGCTTTGGGGTTTCCAATATGTTGTGGCCTAAACCTGGATTAGTCCACCCTTTGCTGCACTGGAGGAGCCACATTCCTTTCAACTTTCCAGAAAGGTTGAGGCTCAGTGATCAAAGGAAACTCCAGGTCATGTAGTCTGTGAAGATGCCTCTGACGCCGTTAGGACCAGGAAGTAAACATAAAGCCTTCTTTGTGCACTAGAACGTCCGGTATGACTGTCATAGTGCATCTCCGTGTTATTGTGATAAAAGTTCCATGCAAATTCATACATCCACCCACAGAGGCAAATTATCTGTTTTTTAAAAAATATATTATTCATGTTTTGTACAGCGTTGTAGGTGGATGAGAAGGTGACATTTTCGTCATATGTGGGTGATGAATGCACTTTAAAGCTTGCCAGATTAACAGATTTTTCAGTCCTCATGTTTTGAAATCATTACGCTTTACAGTTCTGTACAAAATATCACAACAGTGAGCGAGCGCGGCAATGGGAGCACAGAATTAATATGTCTTTATTGCTCTCACTGCAATATCAATATCTGTCTTTTTTTGGTTGTTGTGCCACAGTTAGAGGCTAACAGCAAAAACGAGAGAGAAATGGCTTGTCAGGCCAAAATTCGGCAAGGTTAGGTAGCAGAATAGGAGACATTATCAGGATTGTTTAATGGTAACCAAATTTGACTCCATTGGCAATAAAAGTGGGATTTGAATAAAAGCATGCCATCTGTTATTGACCTGAGGGTTGAAACAGTTTTTGATGTGAATTCATGTGAAAATTTGTTTGGCATTCGCTAATTGTTTAACTTTTAAGTGTGTTTTAGCATTTTAACTGTGGACAGTGTTGGCGGGAATGACATTAAGGAAATTGGTCCTGGATATGGTGATCCATATTTAATCGTTTTCATCTTTTTGCCTTGTAGGGTGGAGGATGAAGCAGTCTTGGACAGAGGCGCATCCTTTGTCAAGCATGTCTGCGATGAAGAGGAAGTGGAAGGTAAGATTAGCAAATCAGCACATTCTGTAGCAGATAGACACGCGATAAGCTTAAACTTCATCTACCCTGGTGAAGTTTCCCCCTCGAGTGTCAGCACGAAATTGAATGAATGAATTCCACTTCAGTTTGACATTTCTGCACAGGAAGTTCAAGTGTTCTTATCCCGTCCAGTGCTGACTGTCAACTAAAGCCACAAAAGGAATTTGTCTGGAGACGCCCATATGCATTTACAGAGACAATCATGTTTCACAAACCAACATTTAAGGATGCACGCAAAGAGATTTTTGGCTCTGTGTCAAGCTGTACGCAATAGTAGATGCAAGATCCATTGCTTCCCTGCATTGGAATGTGGTGGAAACACTTTGTTTAGTGTGCACATTAGATGTTTCTACAGTGAAGCATGACTGACCACTGTCAGGTGTGTAAGATATCATTAAGACTTGTTTATGGAATGCACGGTTGAATGGGAAAAATACACTGTTCCTTCAATTTGGTAAGTTAAGCCCAGTGTTTGTAGGAGTTTTCTTTCTCCCTCTGTCTCTCTAATTACTTCCTGGAGACATTAAGTCATCATTTCCTCTATGAGCTGCTGTGTGGGAAGTAGTTGGCATTTATTTCATTTTGCACTCTGACTGATTGACAACAGACTGTATGTCGTCCTGATTGGGGAAATAAGCCACAATCCACCAGTAGTTTCCTGCTAACCTTGGGACGGTTCAGCACAAGCCAAAAAGTAGCCTGTGATAAGCATAACATTTCACAGTGCTGCACACCACATCAGCCAGTCCCCGTTGTTTTTGTCCTTCAAGCAGTGATACGGATTACCAGCGTTCGGGATTAATTTGATTTCCTCTTGTGAGCGTAATCTGACCTGCATTCCCTTCGTTGCATTGTGTTTTGACAGGTCACCACACCGTGTACATCGGCGTGCACGTTCCCAAGAGCTACCACCGGAGGAGACGCCACAGACGCAAGTCCAGCCACAAGGAGAAGCGGGAACGAGTCGAACACAGCACGGAAGGATACAAGTCAGATGGGGAGGCCGTGGATGAGTCCACCCCAAACATCCTCAAACCTCTCAGTGAGTTCTGATAAAGTTCAATGGAAGCATGCAGAATACAATTTACAGGAGTGACTTTAGTAATTGCTATAACGCTCTTAAGAAGTCTGGCAGCTTTCTGCAAATCACAGCTTCTGTAGTTAAGGAGGTAGTCTTTCAAACTGACTGGACAACTGCCAAGAAAGCAGGGGTGGGGAGGGGGGGACAACAGAATTACCAGGCAGAAACCTAAACTCAACAGAATTAACAGACCAAGAGGATGGGAACATGTTGAATACTAATCTGAAAATGACACCGGATTGGCTTAAAGTGTGTGAAGTAAATACAAAAGGGGTATTATGTGTCACCTCAATGATTAACACAGGACTTTGTGGGATTTGATAGCAAGGATTCTCAGAAACACGTAGATGGAATGAAAGGAGTAGCAAAGCAGATGAGGCAACGCAAAACCACAAAATCTACAAATGCTAGAGGAAGATATTGATGAGAAGAGTGATTTAAGTACCAAACGTGTAAAATAATCCACAGGATCTACCAACAGCACCAAATAAATCTTACTCGTCAAAAGTGGATACAGATGCAAAATGCACATTAAGATTGTTGTCAGTGTCAGGAGCCTCCTTCCTCCCACAGGAAAGCACACCAGATGTCCTTCCTTATATAAAAGCTTAGGAAAGTGGCATGGTAGAATCATTAATCCCAAGATCCTTTTCTAGAACGAGAGGAATAATAACTCTTTTCGATCCCATTTTCACACACGTCTCCTCCTACTAGATTTTTTTTTTTTATATTAAGATGGTAACACAGGTGGGAAAACATTAAAAAAAGACCCTCAACAACATGAGTTAGCATCAGTGTACAGTAAATGAGCCATATAATTCTATGGGGATCCCATTGTTGTATCTCTAAGCCTTGATGAGGGCTCTGTACCATCCACACAAACTTCTTGGGTGGGTAATTTTTTATTTTTTTTCATCACAATCTGGTTAACAGCTATTTGCAAGACATACAATTATCCCAATAATGGAATTCACCTTTTAAAATGGCACATCCTGGAAACTGGCATAATGGGAGAGTGTTTACCCTCGCTTTACTCGCTGGTGGAAGTAACCATTAAGGTCTCAAACTGGGATGGAGATGGGAAAAATGCTGGGATTTGCCTCCCAACTCATCAGGGCGTGTGTGGACAATGATAGCAGAACCACATACCTGAAGGTAAACTAATGTAAATCAAGAATTATAAGATATCGCTGAACCGGTAATTACAGCGATATTTGAGACCATGTGCAAATAAAGCTTGAATCAAATGGTTAGTGATGTATGGTAGGAGAAAACCACCACTGCATATGGTTCAAAGACACACACTAAGGAGAGGTTGGCTTTCCCAGCAACTTGTGCAGACAAGCATGCATGACGCAATAGGTGCTTTATGTGGTCATAAAGTAGAGAAATCCTAAGGTGATTTGCAACGGGAGCATAGTTTTGAGAAACACCCTTAGATAAGGCAAACTGATAGAGTAGCAGATGCCTCAGGAAACTGTAAGGCATGACTAGCCTATAATTTGCTGCTGAACACAAAATCAGCCAGTAACGGACAGAAAGTTAACACTTTGCTGCACAACTAATTTTGTAATCACTTAGTTGGAGTAATTCTGGAAGGAAAAAATCCAACCTCAGGGACAACTGGGTGCTTCTAGATGGATTGAGAATTTCGGACATTTAGACCCGGGATGATCCTGTGACGCTGTGAAGCACAGATCAGGGTGGGGACTGGAGTGCCAGGCATCAGGACGGTCAGGGGGAATTTACATCTGTGTCATCATTTGACAGTCTTTTTTTAAATGCAGCAGCTGTTACAGCCTTGTGCTGTGACGTGCGATTGTTATTCATTGGTCTTTATTTTTTTAATACCAGTTGGATCCAGATCAGTGGAGATGAGCTGTTCCATGTAGATGCCTCAACAATTGGATAATAGCTCTGTAATATACAGTAAATGATGAAGCAGGGGTTTAGATAAAACAGGAAAGTCAAGGTGAGAATAATGTGGCACGATTGATGAAGCGAGAGGAAAATTCCTCCTCACGATCACACCTTTCTTGATCATGCCGGTTCACAGACACTTCTCAGCAGACGAGCGCTTGATTAATCCTCTGACGCTGCTAGCTCCTCTGACGCTGTAATCCTCCTCTGTTACGCTTCATGCTCAGCCTGTGTGCTTAGTCACCTGAAGGTGCCATGATATGATAAGAGTTTTGCTCATGTTAATCTCTGTAGATGTCATAGACTGATTACTGTAAGTCAAGGTTTGGCTGCAGGTAAACACTTGTGTGTAAAAGAGAAACTGCATTGTAATGGTACTTTTTCTTTTCCAGTAGTTACAGTCGACTTTATAGATGCAGCCTGTTTCTTGAAGACCTTTTTCTAAATCTTTATGGTGTTAAATGAATGCTCTTTATATACCCTGTAGCATTTTATGTGTGTATGGTTCAGACATGGTGACATTTGTGCAAATGCAAACAGTGTTGCTGTTTGTTCATCCATAGAATCAGACTGTAAATCAGCAGGCGAGGGGAGGGGGACTGAAGTGGAACCAAAGTAAACACAGAAGCAGGTTTTTTGGTTCACTTTAAACGCCCCCTCCTTACGGACACAGTCTCTTACGTCTTTCTCATCCTTCTGTATCTCAGTAGAAGATCTGAACTCTAAACAGTCTTGTATGGTTGAATGAGAGGGCAGAGCCAACTGTATGATGAGGCTGCAGCTACCGTTGGGATAAACATTTTTGTCCTGTTGAGCAGTAAACCACTTCAGTGACCCCCAGCAAAGATTTTCATATTAGATCCTTGCCCTTTATTTTTAGAGGGCATGCTGCCTCTTGCTAACATGCCTTTGCCCTTCTACTGTCCATGTGAACCCTTACTGCTTCCACCACAAGCTCACTGGGAGATATCCAGACTGGCATGTGTGCATTCTTGTTTAGAGTTCCTTAAAAGCAGCATGCATGAAAATGTCGAGCGAGTCGCGACGGCGTGTGCTGTAGTGGCACATAATCATGTCTATGAGATAATAGTCCGCGACGTGTGGGTAGCGTTCAGGCTGACATGTGCCAGACGACAAAAGCCCCAACTCAAAACACACACTGTGCTAGACGGTGCATACAGAGCCCTTGACTTGGATTTTCCGCTGTTTTGCCCTCCATCTGAATCTACATAATCCTGTTGATTCTGGCAAACCCTGTAGAGCTGTCCACTTAAAAGTTGTGTGTAACCACAACAAGGGCCCGGTTTTTATTGATAACACCAGTTGTGAGACTTAAAGAGGTGAATGGTGTTGTGTACACCATGTGGCGTCAAGAAGTGTCGCATTAAAAGTCACATTCTGTTAGTCAGCCAGGCAGCAAAAGGACGACAGAAAGGCCCCGTTGTCATGAAGAAAACTGAAAGATCTTTCTTGTTTTGGGCTGTCTGTGGATGACATTTGTGTGTGTGTGCCTTAAACAATGATACTGATGTACATGATGGAGAAAGCCCAAGTGTTCCACATCCTGAAGCTGTTTCCAGCATTTCCAAGACATTGATCTTGACCTTCATGTAGCTTAACATTAGATTTTCTCGCTACAGTACAGTTCCAACTGTACTATTTTAAAATCAGCCAGTCTAAATTAAACTTGGCTGTGCTGTGTCGGGATTAAAAGGTTACAGGCACTGTTACGTTGTCGAGGTATCGACCTGCGGGATCCTGACTGGTGCAGCAAACAGAGAGAAAGATGCATAAATAGCCTCTTGTGACTTCCCACTTAACCTCCACTTTGTGTCATTGCTTCACAGTTGCACAACTTTCCAAGAAGTGTTGACGAGAATAATTATTTCTTCTTGCAATGGATTAATATATACAATGTAAATCATTGTGGCTGTCATTATTGTTGTATAACTGGAAGTTTATCAGGATCGTTTCCAAGAATGGAAAGGTCATAGGCATAGAGTAGGATGAACATACTGTAAGGGATGAATATTTACAGGTCAGACATGTCAGGCATGTCATGTGTGATGAAATCTTGTTATGCTTTTCTCAGAAGGAAACAAAATTTGTATATTTAAGTTCCTCCTCGTGAGGGTGTGTTGTTAAAGTTGATCCTACTACCTGAAATACCAGTGAATTTTTCCCACTGCACAAAAATGTTTCTTAGTGTTCTAAGAAACACTCCTCATTAAACTAAAATCTCCTGAAAATATAACAGCGTAAAGCCAGACTCCATCTTGTCCGCTCTGTTTATGCAATCAGCTTCAAGTCTGTGGAAATCACCTCGTGTCAGCAATTAGGGAATCAGGGAGTGTTTAAATGATGAACAACAATTTAAGCTATGTGTTATGACTAAAAGATCTGCAGCTGCATGGCTTATTTCCTACTTCAAGTAATCAATTCATGAACAGCCAACATAAACCTGCATAGTATCAGTAAGACAATCATTTTTAATTGTACTAAACCAGATTTGCGGGTCCCTAACTTGCTCTTTTCCCTCTGCAGTTTCTCCAGCTGAGCGGATCAGGTTCATCCTGGGGGAGGAGGACGATGGTCCCCCACCTCCTCAGCTCTTCACCGAGCTGGACGAGCTACTGGCTGTGGACGGACAGGAGATGGAGTGGAAGGAGACAGCCAGGTGGGCAGCCGTTGAGCTCAGTGTCTTTTAAAGCCATGCGTGCGATCTGTCATCCCCACCCCCTTCCTTTTTTATATATATTTAGAGTCACAGGCAATTTTCCTGCTTCACAATCCCGGTGCAGTCAGCGGAAAACAATCCCTTATGAATAAGAGTGTTTTGTATGTGTAGGGAAATAGGCCGTACTCCAGTGAACTCCCAGCCTACTCTTATCTGATTGTGTTCCGTAGTACCTGCTCTGTGGGACCAGGAAAAGGCAGAAACTCCCACATGGTCAGAACAAGACGTAATGTTACGGTTGGCACATGGACTTTGGTCTATAAAAATGAGGATATCATTCTTCAATAGTTCCCTACGTTAATGTCTAAAGTGGCTTTTACATAGTTCTCTAAAGCCCACATCTGAATCTTTCTTGTCTAATCAAAATTAAATAGAACATTTGACTCTGTCGCAACACTGAAACTGTCAGTGAAAGGCTCATCTGTGTGTGAGGGATACAGCTATGCCACAGTTAGGCTAGCAAGTAGGGCAAAGGTACAGACAAGCAACATTTTAACAAGGACGACAACTTGTAAATAGATAGTAATTCTCTATTGTAAGCATTTTAACTCTCACATTAGCTCTTATTCTCTAATAAATAATTCAGTAGCGTGGTTTTACTAATTTTCTTGCATGTCATCAATAAAACAAATTGCCTCAAGTGATGTCATTTGAGTCAGCACTGGTTGCTGCTCAGAATCTGTGAATATGGAGTTAGAGAGAAGTGAGCTTGACAGTCCTCTGTAGCCTGCTCCTCATCTCTGCTTGAGGCTAGCGGCTCAGAGCTTCTTGAGCTGCGTAACATGCCAGAGATCAAGATCGAGTCACATTGTGGGTCATGTTCGTGCCATGTTTTGACATGGAAAAGGAATGAAAAGACTAGATCTCTAGTAGCGCAATGCTAAATCAGTGCAAAGCTTTAAGTTCAATATAAAGAATACCTGCAAAGGAACACAAATGTAAGTAAAGTTGTGTGTAAGGAGCATTTCTCCAACATAATAACTCTTTGTCCTGTTCTGAGGAGTAAAAGCAGGGGGTTACATGAACAGGAAGATGAATGAACTCCTTCAGGTCGACAGTGTCTCCATGGTCAGGCTCCTCTCCCAGTACGACGGCTGGTCACAGGCGTGTGGACCACAGCCAGAGGGATACTCTATCCCCAGAGGAAACCCCATCCTCCAAGCTGCAGGAGAATGGCTCTTTGTAGTTGTGACATGTGAGGCATTATTATTAAAAAGAATCCTTGTCCTGAGACTTACCTTCAAGGCTAAGCTCGTCCATGCTAGTAATGCAAGTCACGTTTCACATGTTCATCCATGTGTGTCCTGAGAGTCACAAAAGACTGTCATCATTCGTGTTTTTTCTCACGTCTGCAGATTTATTTTGCATTTTTACGCTGTCCTGCATCCTGTATTCTTGTCTTTGTGAACTGTGACTAATTCAAAACATGCTGGGGTTGTTTTGTAAAGAAAAGAGAACCCATCTTGTCTCCTTTTTGTGTATAGCCCGTATTTTTTTTTTCTCATAAAATTATAAAGCCACTGTTATGTACTTTAATTTATATTTTGCAGTGACCTTTACTTTCAGAAAACTGTTTGAGAGAGCAAAAAAAATAGAAAACTTTATACACGCTCTGGCATCTGGACCTTTTTAGGAACACGAAGATTATTGGCAAGGTCGGACACAGCTGTACAGGTCTAGTACTGTGAATACATCCCAACTTTCTGCCTATGTCTGTGCCTTTTGTCCAGATGGATCAAGTTTGAGGAGAAGGTGGAGAAGGGTGGCGAGCGCTGGAGCAAGCCTCATGTGGCCACGCTGTCCTTGCACAGCTTGATGGAGCTCAAAACGTGTATCGAGAAGGGCACCATCATGCTGGACCTGGAGGCCTCCACACTGCCACAGGTTGTTGGTAAGTGGACCAGAACACCAGCAAACCCTTGATGGGTTTTGAAGAACCACATCTTGATCTTCAATCTCTCCCTCTGACAGAGATGATCACCGACAGCCAGACTGAGACCGGCCAGTTGAAGCCGGAGCTGAAGGAGAAGGTCATGTACACGCTGCTGCGGAAGCATCGTCATCAGACCAAGAAGTCCAACTTGCGCTCCCTTGCTGACATTGGCAAGAGTGTTTCCAGTGCAAGTCGGCTGTTTTCCAGCCAGGAGAATGGTAACGCAAAACCTTGTTACCCAATCAACTTCCTTTTTCCCTTCCTGTTCTTATTTCTGATGTGAAATCCTAACTCTAACTACTGATTTTTCTTTTTCTAATACAACTTCTTTTCCTTCGTGTCTTCCCTACCTTGTCTTCCTTTTCCTTTTCTCTCTTTTTGTTTCCCTTTCTTTGGGTCTATACTATCTCTGACCTCTTGCATCTGGGATGTTATAGCACGCAACACCCTTGAGCACCCCGTGCCTTTTTTAACCCCACAAGATCCAGAAGAACCATGTGAGGTCACGAGGAGCTCCAGCATGGGATACCTCTGTAAGTGAGGGCAGCATAGTTGGAGCTAGATATCAGATCAGAGTGTCATGAGATCAGATTTTACACTTTTATCATGGCCAAAAGAGTTCATGATACAGATATTATCATATATTATTGACTCAATTAAGGTCAAATTCACTTTTATTATACATTTCTTTCAACTATAATTCTACAAAGTGTACAAAAAGAACAATTACACTGAAAATGTATGTGATTTAAGAGGTGCTGGATTATTTACACATGTTATATATATTATTAACATATCAGTATTTCATTTTTTAGACATAAATCATATGGTTATTGTCATTACTGGTGTTTTCCAACACTGCTAGATAGAATATTCTCCTATGTAAACTTAGCAGCACAGAGATTCACAAATATGGACTACAGCTGAGCTCTCCTTCAGTCCATTGTGTTATAAAGCTGGGCGTGAGTGTAATCAGTGCTACAGACTCAAGATAGAAAAGCTTCACTCAATTACTCTTTAACTAAATATTTATTTGGCAACAGTAAGCTAAAATGTTGTAGACTCTGTTCTCTCCCATTGTCAGTAATGGCGGATGAGTAATGGGCCGTATCAAACTGAGTTCCAAAGTTTACACTCTCACTCATTTGCCAATAGTTGCCTAAGCATGTTTCTGCTGACGTACATAAGCAGCGGACCTAAGACCGTCCATGTATCCCAGCTCTGCTCTCTCTGTGGACCGTCTGAATGAATGACCATCTGGCAGTAGTTCCGAAGGTTAAGCCTTGCTACATTTAGCCAGGTCCTGGGGTTTCTGGCTCTCTTCATGTACTTTTCCGGTGCCTTCCTTTTCTTTTCTTGTCTGGGACTCGTCTTCCATTCCTTAAAAAATGTCTCATTTGATGCTCTGCAGTCTCAGTCTCCTAACAGTGTCTCAACTCTCTGCAGGTAGCCCAACTACTACCCATCGAAACCTCACCTCCAACAGCCTGAGCGACTTCTCTGACAAACCAGAGAAGGATCAGGTAATATAATTGTGCAGCGTAGAGATGATACGCAAGCTATTGTGCAACATAACAGAGGGTACTTAATTCACAAAGTAGCGCTATGCAGGGTCATGTGTTGCACTGTGTATGCATGAGCTTGTGAGACTTGCATACTGATAAGACCTCTGGCTCTTTGCTTTTTACAACAAAAGCTCACTGTTGAGTTTCTCATTTACACAGACTCCCACTGTCATGACTCATGATCGAGTGTGGGCCACACATAACACACGTGCGTAGATAAAAATCACAGAGGCAGTTAAACTGTAACAACTGGAATTACACTCTAGCGGCAGTTAATGAAACTGGAGATTTGTCAGAATGTTCTAGCCTTTGACATAACACTAATACCTTTTAGTTAATCATCTCCCTGCAAGTGAGTGAGTTTTTCTTTCATTCACAACTTGTGTTCCAAATTGAGCCCATTGTACTTTGCACGTCAGTTTACTGCAAGACTGTAGATGCAATTTAATACACTGTAGTAAAGTGCATTTATTAGATGGCATGAAGTCAAGCTGCTGTCTAGTGCATAATTGTAGGAAAGGGCTGGTACTACCTGTTCGTATAGAGACGGTAAAAAACACCCAATTGGTCTCTGCCAGCTATGTTTTAATCACATTTTAATTACGACATGTATTTAAACTTACAGCGTGTGACAGAGGAAGGGAGTCTGTGTATGCGTGATCTCATTTTCACATTTTCAGTGGCTGCCTTTTCATTCTCTCTCTCTCTCTCTCTCTCTCTCTCTCTCTCTCTCTCTCTCTCTCTCTCTCTCTCTCTCTCTCTCTCTCTCTCTCTCTCTCTCTCTCTCTCTCTCTCTCTCTCTCTCTCTCTCTCTCTCTCTCTCTCTCTCCCTTTCAGCTGAAGAATAAGTTCATGAAAAAATTGCCCCGTGATGCAGAGGCATCAAACGTGCTGGTTGGGGAGGTGGACTTCCTGGAAACTCCCTTTGTGGCGTTTGTCCGTCTGCAGCAGGCCGTCATGCTGGGCGCTCTAACTGAGGTCCCAGTGCCTACAAGGTAGAGAGCACACAACAGCAACTGAAAAATAATTGCCAGAACCTGAAGTTGCAGATTTTTCTGGATGTCATGACATTGAAACTATCAGATTCTAAATGCGCTCTAACGTCTCATGTTCTTATTGTTACTTAGATTTCTCTTCGTCCTGCTGGGGCCCAAAGGGAAAGCAAAGTCCTATCATGAAATTGGAAGAGCCATTGCCACCCTGATGTCAGATGAGGTACTTTGTTACTCTTCCAATTTGATATCTGTCAGTTTACTTAGACTGTTACCTAGACCTAACATTTTCTCTTCAGACTGTACAGATTGGTTTGGCTTTGACGCGAGCTGTAGCTGTACTTATCTTAACCTCAGGTGTGTTTCTAGAATGTATGTTTTCTTCTTTAAGTCAGTTAATTTTAATTGGCTTTATTTCCAACTGTAAAGCAACAGTGCTGATTCAGAACACTAAATTGATCCTCACTGCTCTAACGCAATAGATCTCATCCTCTTTAAGCTCTAATTTGACTAATTAATCTGCTGATTGGTTGTTAACCAGAGATTATGGCATCTTCAGGTCTTTTTTAGAATGAGGTTCCCGATCCTTTGGACCCAGTTAAGGTTTTGGAGGTTGCTTGAAATTGAGGATACTGATTCTCATCTGTCTCGCTGGTGATAGATGATGGCGCTAACTTAGGGAATGACCAGTATTATTACAATTTAACCTGTGGGGAGCATGAATGTCTGCACTAAATGTCATGGCTGTGCATCTAAATGTTTGAGACGTTTCTCCAAACCACAAATGTCATTGAGGATTTATCATCTGGAGGATGATTAAGAGGACAGTAGAACAGTACTAAACAGTAAGATTCATCCTCTGGGGACCATGAATGTTAACAATACTTCAGTCTGGACCAAAGTGCTGCACTGACAGAACAATGCGGTCCCTACAGCCACACATAAAAACAGTACTGATCATTTTTCCAGGTCCAGTTGCACTGATTAACTAGTGTAAGAGGGCTGTCCACCTCCATCTCCTAAAGCACTTGTCCTCTTGCCAAATCTCTGAGCTCTCTGGATATTGCTGTATTAATCATCACAGCAGTTTGCCTGCTCAGCCCTGTTGGCAGTGACCAACTTATAGCCTAATTGTTAAGCCATGTGTTGAAGTTGTGCGAGACAAATTTGTTCTGGTTTCAGCAGAATAAATGTATTACAGTAAGGCAAACAATACATTTTATTTATTCCTCTGAGACTTTTTCAGCCCTGTGTGTTTTCTGTCTCAGGTGCGTATCTTCCCTTGTCCTGATATAACCTCTCCGTGTTGTCAGGAATGTTAACAGATGGCTCACAACGTTCTTAACCCTGAGCGTAGATTCCCATAGGCCTGCAGCTCACAGTACAGCTTGTATGTCAACTTGACAGGATAGGAGGTGTTTTTCCAGGATTCCCTCAGTTTAAACTTTAACCTCTCTGCCGCTGTCCTGTGACGGCTGTATCACTGGTTCATGAGATGTTTGTGTTTTTGAGTCATCGACCCTACATTTGCCAGCAGCGTTCTACCTGCATGTCCACGTGGTCCTGGGAGCACACAGATAGGACTTGTTATTTGTGTATATTGTGAAATTCTTGGTTGTTGTCAACATTATAGTGGCGTGGTTGGTTGCAATGATTTGCATTTCAATGACATGCTACACTCTGTGTAATCAAAAGTGAGTAGGAAGTGTTGCTCAGTGAGTTACTATAGTTGCACAATTTGTGGTTTTTCTCTCAAGCTTTGCATGAATAATTTAAGGACATGTTACATTGTCGATTGGCTGATTACTATAGGTTGGTCGTATTTGTTTTCTGGCAGGTATTCCATGATATTGCCTATAAAGCGAAGGACAGGGAGGACCTGCTGGCTGGTATCGAGGAGTTCCTGGATGAGGTCATTGTCCTCCCCCCCGGAGAGTGGGATCCTGATATCAGGATAGAGCCACCCAAGTCTCTGCCCTCCTCAGACAAGAGGTCTGCTCTAATCCACATGATCTAATCCAAAATAATGAAGTCACTGCACATAAATCTATTTCAAATCTATCTAGTGTGCAACAGGAACATGTATCTGATAACATGAAAACACCTCATTATATTTTTCTTGTGTTGAATTATTGAATGTTAAATGTGAAACTATGGTTTAGCATTTAGCTGAGTCATATATTCAGAATGGACCCCGTAAGTCTATCGACAAATTTTTACCTAAAGTTTGCTAACATTAACTTATTAACCTCCATAAGCTACTGGTCATACCAGACCAAGTCAGGCTGTAGGACCAAAACCCCTGAGTGTACTCAACTGAGCAAGGCTGCATTTTGTTGCTTATTAATTTAACTTTTAATTTAAAAGAAGAAATATGTTTTATACCCTCTTTCAATGTTACATAAATATCTCTTTAATCTTGCTAATGTCTAAGTCTAATGTAATAGCCATATAAGATAAGATAGACTTTAATGATCCCACACCACAAAATATTGCAGTCATACTACAAAAAATGTAGACTGTGACACATGAATAATGCATAATATAGTAAATATGCCCAAAGTTCAGAACAATACTCTCCATATTGCATTAAAATTGATCTATTATGCCTGTATGGAATAATTGGAAATGGCTGATTATTTCCCTGAGTAGTCAAATGTTTCACATGTTTTTCTATATAGGTATGTATCTGTTGGCCTGTATGTAACTGTATGTGTTTATTATTAAATGTTTATTAAAAAAAAATTTGATTTGACACCACAGATCCTTTTTGTTTTAAGTGTGAACTAAAAGTCAGAGTGCTTGAGTTTATTTTTGTCTTCTGTGTTAAAGGAAGAACATGTATGCCGGAGTAGAGATGCCCCAGATGAATGGAGACACGCCTCATGATGCGGGGCACGGAGGAGGAGGAGGACATGAAGTTGGGGAGGAACTTCAGCGCACTAGAAAGTAATTAAGATTTCACTTTTTTAAATAAAATGGTTTTAGTTATCATAAAAGTTCTTTAATTTATTAAAAGAAGAAGCTGTACAGTTTATCATGATCTTCATACTTCATAGGATTAGGTGTCATTGTGGCTGTCATGAGGGCGATCTGACTATAATCCTGATGGCATGTGTTTGTTGATATGCATCTTAAAGTAAAAAATCCTAATCATGAAAAGTTTTTCAGTGTTATCCTCTTCACTCTTCCATGACTGGAAAACAATGAAATCATTATTGGGTAACTTTCTGTTTTTCCTTCATTCAGAACAACTTTTACTTTCTTTGGAAACTTTGACAAATCTATTTCCAAAGAAAGGTAAGTCATGGCATAAACACGATGTTGCAACCTCTCACTGGACTGGTTTTGTTTTTAAGGTTCTGTGGAGGTCTTGTCCTGGATATCAAGCGGAAGCTTCCATTTTTCGCCAGCGACTTCTACGATGCGCTACATATCCAGTCTCTGTCCACCATCTTGTTCATCTATCTTGGCACGGTGACCAATGCGATCACATTTGGAGGCTTACTTGGTGATGCTACAGAAAACATGCAGGTAACAACAAAGAATGAAGGAGACATTTTCCATAATACTACTAGATGGCATCTTTCATTAGAGCGTCCCTGACGGAGGCCCTAAATATCCACTAAACTTACTCAAACCACACTGCCTCAGTTTGTTACACGGGCTTTCTGTCACAATAACTCAACACAATAACAAACATAACCCTGATGACATAATCATTGTTATTTTTTAACTTTAAAAAACTCCCACCAGAGTCACAGAAGACATTATATAACTCAGTGACTTGCAAACTGAAATTCACGTGTAAAAGTGGTGGAGTGCCCTTTTTTTTATATATATATTAATGAACAGTTAACCCAAAACAACTCCTTTGAGAGAGTAAGAGTGTACTAAATCAAAATGAGGCAGCCTCTATCATGTTGTTTCATCATTTTCAAATAACACTAAAGAAGGCTGTGTTGTGATTCTTTATTTTGGTCCCTAGATGATAAATTGGGTCTAAGGTCCATGTATAGCTAATGTTTGAAGGCAACGGCATAAGATCTAATCTGTTGTAAGACGTTTCGTATCCTTTTATAGCTCTCTGTGTTAAGTCATAAACTAATGAACAACAAAAAGAATTCACTTCAGCTGATAAGCCAAGCTAATTTGGAGCTCAAAGGCTCATACTGCACCCATCTGTTGTGCCTGCTGTTGACAGGACCGCATATGAAAAAGTTAATACAATTGTGGTATGAAAGCACACACTGCTACATCCGTCAGTTCCCCTGATAGAGTGTGTAAGGTTGTCCTGTTACTATGGTTCTTTATTTTGGCCTCGCCTGGCAAAGGGCTGAATCCTAGAAGACCTGCAGAGCACCGGCCTCGGGGATTTGCCCGGGCTGTATAAATAACCACAGATCCAGATTACTCAGCCAGTGTAGCCTCGTCATGGCTGTATTTCCAATGACCCCTCCCTCTGCCAACAACACCATCACCACCACCACCACTAGTGCTCCTCGGCCCCCTCAGCGCAGCAGAGGGAATCCCTGCCCTCACCTGCCCTTTCTCGGTGCAAGTCTCAGAATTACAGCCTCAATTCCTCCTTTATCTGCTGCATCTATGTAGCATTAGTCTTGTTAAATACAGACGTTACAGAAGTTAAACAGGCCTGTCCTGATGGACCGGCCTTGCTGCTCTGTGATGTGTAAAGTGAAAACAAAGCTTTTAGCTGAGTAGGTACAATTTATAATATTGATGTTTTCCAGACTCAGAAAAAGGTGCAAAAAATATCTATGAAAGAATGTGTCTGTGATGCTGTGCCGCCTCTTCTCTAATGTATATTTTCTAAGCCTAACATGCGCTGTGTGTAAAGCCTGTATGTATTTTTTTTTTTTTTTCCATGTTGGCAGGGAGTGTTGGAAAGTTTCCTGGGTACCGCGCTAACGGGAGCAGTGTTCTGCCTGCTGGCTGGTCAACCTCTGACTATTCTGAGCAGCACAGGACCAGTGCTCGTCTTCGAAAGACTCCTCTTCAACTTCAGCAGGTGAGTGTTTACTGATCGCACTCATTCAGCAGCATTAGCGAGGGTGAAGTAGAGTTCAAAAACAGTAAGCAGTAGCCGGAGAGATATATATGGATTAATGTCAATCCCCAAAGGACAGATGTTTGCATGTTTTCTAAGATGCTGTCCTTGTGCTCCCTATAAATAAAATAAAAGCATAAGGATGCAGATAATTCACGTTTATTGTAGGCTGACAACTTAAGGTTTATTTATTTCAACAGTACCTCACTGGAATCTGTTGTGTTTACTGTAAATCTCTGGGCAAGTACAGTTGCCAGCTTCTTGTCCTGAGTGATTCAGGACATCCTTGCGTCAAACCTGATAGGAGGAAGTGTGTTACACTTTCAGCAAAAGACATTACCTCATTTTATTTGCACTATCTAAGGTTCTATTTTATTTATCTATTATTATTTATCCAGTCCACCTCTGGAAGTCTGGCAGTTATTATGCAGATTCAACATGTAATTTCACGATACCTGATATTAAACGTTGCTAAATGCCTGACTTCTCCCTCGTGCTTCCACTGTACTCTCTTCCTCTCCTCCCTGGAGTCTTCTAGCATTACCAAACACCACGCTGATTATGTTCCATTATTAATAATTCACTCTCATTTAATTTTACACTGTGAGTGAAGAATGTTGCAGCGTCTGTGTCCTCCGAATGTTTCCATGCCTGAAGTCAACGGTTGCTGAGTCAGTGGCAGCTGCTCACCTAACTACAGCTGTTGAATATGTAGAGCACATTTACATATGTTTTCCATGTAGAGAAAAAGTCTGCTGACAACTCGTGCTCTAATGTTCCCTTTTTGAATTAAGGTTAGACAGGAGTTCAGTGAATTCTTGGACGGATTATAAATGTTTAGAAATAAAATCTGGTGGTGTAGCAATACACTTGTACTAAATTAACCCGTCTCTCTGTGCCAAATCTGTCTTTCCTCCTCAGAGACAATGGCTTAGACTACCTTGAGTTTCGGCTGTGGATCGGCCTGTGGTCGGGTATATTCTGTCTGCTGCTGGTGGCCACAGATGCCAGCTTCCTGGTGCAATACTTCACACGTTTCACAGAGGAAGGCTTCTCTGCTCTCATCAGCTTCATCTTCATCTACGACGCTTTCAAAAAGATGATAAAGCTCGGCCACTACAACCCGATTAACTCCGATTACGATCCCAACCTCGTCACTCAATATGACTGCCACTGCATTCCTGGTATGTTGTCTTCACTTTCGCAGCTGCAGATTAGGAGAAAATGCTGCAAGGGCCTCATAAAGATAAACTGTACGAGTGTTTTCACTGTATCCAGTAACAGACAGTGTCACCAGCAAATGGTAATCTTGAATCATATTTTGCTTAAAAAAACTCCTCATTGTTGATTGTTTGGGGACGCCATCAGAATCTCTGTATCACCAGTGATACCAAACAGTGAAAGCTGAACAGTCATATTTGGTTTTGTCCCATTTGGCAGAGATGTTGCTATTGTATGTTAAACAAAGCATTCAACTATTTTTTTGCTGTGTTTACAGTGGAGATAACAAATGATACTAGTATGTGTTGGCCTGTAGATACCACTGTTTACTTTCTCAACAGCCCTATCAGTTTCTGTGTCGCGAGTGATTCGACAGGATTGTTTGAGGGAGGAGAGATGTTGAAATGGGTCCAAAATGAATGACTAATAGAAGTATTCTCATGTTGGTGATTAGATATCATTGTTTCTTTTTACTAGGAAACTCATCAGAACTCCTTGATGTCTCACCCTGGACAAACAGTACTGATCTGGTATGTAGTGTCCTTGGTTTTGCGACATTTAATAGCATGGATTCAAATTTTAAAAACTGTAGCTGTGTGTTTTTTTTATTATCTTAAAATACTGAAACTTGTTAGCTTAAGGAACCTCTTTGTCCTTCTCTCTGCAGCCAGAGAATGCCACCTGGTCGACCCTGACCAGGAAGCAGTGTCTGAAGTACGGAGGGACGCTGGTAGGAGAGACTTGTAACTATGTGCCTGACATCACCCTGATGTCGTTCATCCTGTTCTTTGGGACTTACACCTGCTCCATGGGTATGAAGCAGTTCAAGACCAGCCGCTTCTTCCCCACCAGAGTGAGTCATGGCACCCATCAGTGGACGTTTCTTTTTTTTGGCCATTCGCCAAAACACATTGGTGAACGCCACAAACATCTGTAATGTCAATACAGCTGTTTCCCTCAAACAGTTAACTGGCAATTCTCTGTTTTGTTGGCAAACTCAAGCTTGTGCAAGGTCAGATTTTACACTATGATATAAAATGCCTCATTTTCGAACAACTATGCCTTGCTAGCCCAATACTTTGAGCCAAACATCAACATGCTAACGTACACTCATGCTGATGTTAAGATAGTTTGTCATGTTCACCATCTTTTTTTTTTTTTTTTTTTTTAGCATTTTAGCATGCTGACATTTCCGAACTATCACAAAACACAAACTACAGCTGAGGCCGATGGGAATAGTGTTAGCTTTTTCAGGTCACTTAGTCATAAACAAAAATAATCCGCACATGTGAATTTGACCTGATGATGGAAAGTTATTGGTTCACCAGAGTTTGTACAATTAACATGAATTTCTGAGCTAAATTACATTCATCCACCCAAAGTTGAGATATTTCACTAAAAATCACAAATGTCATCCTTATGGTGGTGATAAATAACAAGTCAGAGGATCATCAAAGTCTGTAGGATTCAATAGTTCTAATATATTTTGAATGCATCCAATAGTTGTTGAGGTACTACAGTCTAAAAGTGGTAGGCCAGCATTACCATCCCTAAAACTTAGGTTTTATTAGACATGCTAATATGCTAATACGTTGTAGATGTATCATTTGCATAACAACCGTTTGCGTTCTTGTCATTTCAAATAATTTTATTGACTCTTTATCAGCCTCTGGTCTCTTTAAAACCAGTTAACAATCATTAGTCATCTATTGGCGAACAAGTTGTGTTTGCCTAATATAATGATGACTGATATAGTTTTACCTGTGCAAAAGTACATACTGATCAAGTGTTGAGTATCTACGGACATGTAGTTAAAGAGGATGTAATTCTTTGTCAAACACTCGTAGAGAAATTATCAGTGAAGCCAGTAGTTTAAATTGTTGGAGGCTAACTGTCAAACCTGCTGCAAATGTTTCTCCCTTCTAGGTGAGGAAGCTCATCAGTGACTTTGCGATCATCTTGACCATTTTCGTCTTCTGCGGCGTAGACGCCTTCATCGGTGTGAACACTCCAAAGCTCATAGTGCCAAGTGAATTCAAGGTACATACCACACGTGGAAGAAATACTTGTAATAGAAAAGTAATCACCACCACTGCAGTGAATTGTTTTTAGCTGAATGACAATGTCCGACCAGATGCTGTTTCCTCGGATTACACTGATAATGATCCATGTTTCTGCCAGAAAGCTGAAATTCTTTAATATCCCAGCATAATGCTTTCTTTGTAGTTTGAGAAGTAAGAGATTCATATTACCTGAAACTAAGACACACTCAGTCTTGAAGATTGAAAAGCTCAAATGTTCCTCAGCCAGCGTTAGGATGCCCTCCCGCCTTGACATAGAAGATGGGAAAGATGGGGTATAAGAGTGGGTACCTGCATCGAATAACAAGTTGATTATAGGTGATGTGAGAACACAGAGGAACTCATAGTTGCAAGTACAGAGCTAGCTTTGTTTGACCACAGAGTCTTAATTCACAGATTTGTCATGTAATGACACACCAGTAATTTCAGACTCTGTTCAGTGCTAAGACTCTCTGAAAGTGTGGAGTAACCACTTCGAATTAGTTCTTTTTTCTGTGTGTTCTCCATGTCTAAGAGCTCTGGACTGTGTCCACGTTGAAGTAAGAAGATACACTAGTCAGGTGTCTCTGTGTAAAGACGTCCAGGTCACTTTAACAGTTTCATTCTTCTTATTTTTTTGTCTAGCCCACGAGTCCACTGAGGGGCTGGTTTGTTCCTCCTTTCGGAGGGAACCCCTGGTGGGTGTACCTGGCGTCCGCACTCCCCGCTCTGCTGGTCACCATTCTGATCTTTATGGACCAGCAGATCACTGCTGTGATTGTCAACAGGAAGGAGCACAAACTTAAGGTTGGTGCACAGCCTTAAAAAAAAAAAAAAAAAAAAAAAAAATTCAAGGATAAATCTAGAGCTGTAGACAGGATCTGGAAAAAACTAGTCACCCAAAACATGTTTTTTAACTGTTAAAATATCTCTGCATGATGGTCTCAATGCTGTCTTTCAAATATTTGAGAATTTCTGGTGGGAAAAAATGCAAAAATCCCTTCATGTTGATTTATCTCTTTGACCTAAAACTGTAAAATGTAGTAATTTATGTTGTATTATATTTGTAGATTTTAGAATGTAAACGTTAAAAGCAAAACCCCCAAATTTCCTGGAACAATACTGGGATTTCTTGATTTATGAGTATAGAGTTAGTACTTATTTTAGGATTTGTGTGCACCACAAGATCATTTTGGTGTCCTCTTGATGCATACTTTTTCTGTATACTTTGGCTCACTGCGAGACTCTCTCCTCACTCTGTTTCCTAACAAACTCATTCTTCTGCTCTCTTTCCTTGTCTCTCCTCTCAGAAAGGGGCAGGCTATCACTTGGATCTGTTCTGGGTGGCCATCCTCATGGTGATCTGCTCTTTCATGGGCCTGCCGTGGTACGTGGCTGCCACTGTCATCTCCATCGCTCACATCGACTCTCTGAAAATGGAGACCGAGACATCAGCCCCCGGGGAGCAGCCCAAATTCCTCGGTGTGAGGTGAGTTATGGCAGCTGCTGAACAGCGTTAACGTCATTTTAAGAATTGATGATGATGGTCCGGAGCAAAAGTTTTTCTACTGTACTGTTGGCTTTTGACAGTACCAGGTGTGTACCACATTTATTTTAGATTCCCAGGTGTAAATAAATCTCTTAGCAGGTAACTAGAAAGGTAAAGTTCTTAGGAGCATGGGCTGTAATGCTATACGATGTGCATAGTTGCACATCATTTGTACTTTAGAGAGAGTGGCTTCACTGACAAACATCTGTAAAAAGGAAACAATTTGTGGGCGAGGTGGAGGTCCTGGAAAAATGTCATTCAGTTACGATGAGTGTTCCCATAATGTGTTTAAAAAATGATGTATCATGGCCTCACCTTAACTTTTCTGTTGGAAGTGTTGGCGCCTTTTTTAATGTCCCATCTTGTGTGTACACATCTGTTAAAAATTAAGCCATAAGACTGGGAAGTTTGAGATCTTCCATGTATAAAGACAATTTTTAAATGTTTATGTTGTAGGTGTAAAAGTATCTCTAGTAAACTTGGTTCTATCAGTGTAACTGTGTGTAACTGTAATTATAGAAACATGGTATAAACTGCCTTTCATGCTGAGGGTTATTGATTAATTTTGTGTTAATTTTTTGTGTCAATCCAGGGAGCAAAGAGTCACCGGTATCTTTGTGTTCCTCCTGACTGGACTCTCTGTCTTCATGGCCCCTATCCTCAAGGTAGTGTGTTCAAACTTCTTAATTCTTCCACGGAAATATGGATTACTGTCTGCCTCTTTTAGGACAAACTCCTGTCACACGTCTTGAATTTAAAATAATTTCAAATCTTTTCGTTCATCCAATTAGGAACTCCCATAGCTGAAGTAATGTGATGTGAAATAAGCATGTTCATTAGGGCTTAAGCTCCGATCGCAGCTAAGTGCCTTCTCCAGTTTCTATTCCCACATTAAGCTGCCAAACCAAATGTGAGATCACTGAGAGGAGATTGTTGGAGCTTGTACACCCTCTTCTGGACAGTATGAATACTGTGCTTCTGATCCTGTGAATACATTTCCTCTTTAGACTACCTTATACTAATATATATATATATATATATATATATATATATATATATATATATATATATATATATATATATATATATATATATATATATATATATATATATATATATATATATATATATAAGCAAAATGTTTTAATTAAGACTTTTGCTGCTTAAATTTGCAAGTACCATGGCTAATACTGAGAAACTAATTACCAAACCTGCACCAATGGTAGTCAAGTAACAACTCAAAGACTGTTCTTAGAAAAGCTGCTTGGGGTTTATTTTTAAAACCAAGCGATGATGCTAAAAATAAACCCACATGAAGAGAGCTCTGTCATTTGTAGCTTCCTTTTTAAATGTTTAAAGTTTCAGAATCTATTCAACCTAAATTCATGTCATATTTCACATTCATCACATTTTTTTTGCTCTGTGTCTTACAGTTCATTCCCATGCCTGTGCTCTATGGTGTGTTCCTCTACATGGGTGTGGCGTCACTCAATGGTGTCCAGGTGAGTTTGACCTGTTCAGTGCCTGCTAACCAGTGTTAAACAAGTTATTGGAAACCCGTAATTTCATTACTAGTTAATTACATTGCACAACTGCATAGTTGCAGGCAAGTGATTGAGGGGGTTGGCTGTAATCACACTACAGTTACTAATCCCAGTTACTTTGACAATTTCAGTAATTTTATGGAAGGTTAATATTAATTTTGTCTCTGTGCCGTAAGAAGACAGGCTACTGCAGGATATGTTAGCACATGTACATAAGAGTACATGTTATGTAATATCTGCTATATGTAAGCAAAGGTACTGGAGGCCAGCTAGCACTTGCAGTATTATACAACATGTAGCTAGATATAAGCTAAGACACAACATATAAGCAAAGCTACTGGAGGCTATCTTTCATACATGTTATATAATGTCTGCTATATGTAAGCAAAGGTACTGGAGGCTAGCAAGCAGTTATTATAAAATATTTAAGCAAAGCTATTGAGTAGCTAGCTAGTAGTGAAGACACAACCAACATATAAACAAAGCTACTGGAGGCTATCTTTGCTTACATGTGATATACTAACTGCTAGCTAGCTTCCAGTAGCTTTCCTTACATGTATCACTTATTATACAACTTGTAAGCAAAGTACTTATGGCTAGGCAGCAGTTCAGACACAATGTGTAAATATGATTACTTTTGAGTTGGCAGGACAGTTGGCAAATGCTTGTTGAACTATTAAGTATGTAAGTCTCAGGATGTGGTTCTTGGTTTAGCATAAAGACTGGAAGCACTATAAAATGTCATGTGAAAAAGAGTCAGCTGAGTGTCTGAAGAACAGGTTTGTGAAGTTGGTCTTTGTCAAACATTTATACTGGTTTAACTTTTCAATCAGCAGGCACTTGTGTGTTTGCAAGTATGACATGAAAATGTTAAAGTAAACATGAACTAAAAAGACGATGAGCTTATATGAAATAGAAGATGTATGCAGCGTGTCCATTCATTGACCTGTTTGTTTGCTTGCGTCAGTTCATGGACCGTCTGCAGCTGCTCCTAATGCCCGCCAAGCACCAGCCGGATCTGATCTACCTGCGACACGTCCCCCAGAGACGCATCCACCTCTTCACCTTCATTCAGGGATTGTGTTTGGCCCTCCTCTGGATCCTCAAGTCTACTGTGGCTGCCATCATCTTCCCCGTCATGGTGAGAAATGGATACAGCTGAACACAGACACTCACAGCTCTATCGAGGCGTGAATCAAACTAATCTTTTTGTGTACAGATCTTGGCGTTGGTTGCCGTCCGGAAGGCGATGGACTACGTGTTCTCCCAGCACGACCTCAGCTACCTGGACGATGTCATCCCTGAGAAAGACAAGAAGAAGAAAGAAGATGAGAAGAAAAAGAAAAGCAAGAAGAAGGGAAGCATCGACAGTGACATTGAATTTGTAAGTATTCTGTCAACCTAAATATTAAAACGTCCTGTATATGTAGATAAAGTATACCAAAATCCATTGTTGTTTTGTGATTGTGCAGGGTAGATCCTTAAAGTCCTGTTGTGTTAATGTTCTCCCTCCCTCCTCCCACAGTCTGACTACCCCTACAATGAAAATATCCCCAGTATAAAAATCTCTATGGATATGATGGAGCAGGAGCCCATGTTGGGGGATAAATCTATGGATAGTGAGTACTAGTCATGGTTTGCTTCACAGCTTTCAAGGGCTGCTCAAACTTTGCTCTTCAAGGCTTCGTGCCCTCATTTTCTCCTGTCATACCAGCCTTCTTGCATGCACTAACAAACTTCCTTAAAACATCAGCATGCTTTTCTAACAATTTTAACACCGCTCTAACCTGCCGGTTCAACCTCCTTTGCCAGATCTTACCATAACCCTAAAAGCAGCTTTGCTGTGCTCACCCTCTCTTCTTCCTCTTCTCTTTTCTGCTGGTCCATACTTCGAGTGTTTGTGAAGTATTTTTTTTAAGTGTCTTTTCTTTTCCTCCAGGAGATAAATCCCAGACTTTCCTTAACACGCATACGCCGTGCTGAGCACTACTTTGAGTCTTCCACAGTGGCCGAGTGAGTGAGTACCAGCTGGTGTTGGCATCACATTTATTTTCTGAAATGAAAGGTTCAAATATGAGATGTGAATTCATACAAACACCATATTTACGTAGCTCTATTGTTTTTTTTTTTTTCTGTTTCAGTCTTGACAAAGGTTCTTACACAAAAGCTTTGCCTCAGATTCGAGTAGACGGCGGCTCTGAGGCGAACGGTTTCTTCTGGAGGAAGGGCTCTGAAACAGATCTGTGAATGAATTATCCAAAGATACAGCAGAACGAGCACAACACAGCAAACATAACCATCCTCTATTGTACTATATACTACCGCATTGTGACGGTATTTTTTTTTAATATTCCTCGTGTGAGGATTTAAATCACAATGGCTGGAATTATTTGTCTTAAAATTGAAACACTACGGTGGTACTGAATTTTAATGAGGGCTAACGTTTGAGCGTTCATGATCTGCACGAGGTTCTTGCAGAAAACAAAAGGGCTACTTCAAGGAATGCAGTTTTTAATGGGACATTAATATTTTATTAATGTGTACTCTAATACTTTATAATAAGGGTCCAGCTGAAGATGTTTTATCAAAAGTTCAGGATACAGTCAGTTTGTACACTACAGATGACTTCATGGAATTCAACCTGTACATACAGTATATATATATATATATCAGGAGGAGTTATTTCCAAATAACACCAAACATAACCAGCCTCTCTTCTGTAGAACTGTTTCATATTGTAGTTATTCTTTAATATTACACTTTTCATAACTACTTGAAACTTAAAGATCAAAACATAGCGGAGGTACTGTATTTAGAGGCGAACACAAGGGGAAAACGCATGAGAAATACTCCTTTTTACACATAGTGAACAAAAGGGCTACAAAAAAGTCATCTATGCACAGACACAAGCGAGAATTAATTTTGTATTTATGGGCATATTCATTATTTATCAAGGCTGCATGTTCGTAAAACACATCCATAAGATAATGTAAGAATAGTCGCAGTATGGTAAGAAGTAAGTGGTTCAACACCATACAGACTGGAACTTCTTTTCTGTTTCCTGTTCTTCCTGTTTTTCCCACTTTTTCTATATTTATTATATTTAAACTCTCGGCAGAATAATGTGCCGTTTTTGAATCTTAAGTACGGTTTTACCATTTAACTTCCACATTTGTGCAGATTTGAAGGTATTCTTTCTGTGGTCTCTATCCACCCGGACGTCTTTTTCCCTGTTTTAGGGAGATCTAGATGTATTATACCTGTATGTAGCTCTACCTCTTTATTTTTCCGTAGGTGCCAGGCATTATATATTAAAATCATCTGTTGTGCAATTATCTGTGATCAAATACTGATTTGTATTTTTCAACTGGCACTGCATAGGATCTCTGAATCTATACTTTGAGTTCCTTTATGCTCACTTAAGATATTTTATTGTTTGTCAATATGAATTATGTCTGATTTTTGCAGTTTTTTTAAAGGGTAATTCCACCAAAATTCCCCAAATCAAACAAATATTTTGACTATCTCTTCAGATACAGGGAAAATAAAACCTAAAGATGCATTATCTGATAACCACATCAATAAAACACTTTTTTAAAAAATGTTTTATGTACTGAAGTTGGGGCGGAAAGTGATGGCCTACCCTTTTTAACCCTTCTGAATGAATGCAGTTTAATGTTCTCACACAGTTGACTGTGAATTAAAAGCCTATTTGAGTTGATTATCCTTTTTAGAATGTGATCATATTTAAAAGATGTTAATGTGATAAATTTTCAAACTTGGAGTAAATTTTAGTTGTGTTTTTTTTTTTTTTTTTTTTTTTTTAATTATGTATTCTGTTTTTTTCAAATCAACAATCACTGTGAGGCAATGCAATGTTGTGACTTCCAGTTCTTGAAGAACTACTGCTTTGTAGCATTCAGGGTAAAAAAAAAAAAAAAAATTATGCAACAGCTTCATTTCAAAATTCACATTTTGCTTTGACACAATCTACATCGCATCAGTATCTAAACTATCCAGTGACCCTGTGATGAACAATGTCTTAAATCTTCCTGCATTATTATTTAAATGACCTGATCATGCGTCTGTTGTGAAGTATACACTAAGCTGATTCAAGTAATTTAGGATTAAAATGCATATCTGGGTATAATGCATCTCAGTCATTTGAAATGCAATGTCTGATTTGTAGTGCAGATAAGGGCTTTAATGAATGCTTTCACAATCGCATCAAGTTGTAAAGCACAAGACTGTTATTCTGAACCAAAAATCAAAAACCACATTGTCTTCCACTTTGTTCTGTGATCTGTATATCTTGACTTTTTTTTTTTTTTTTTTTTTTTTTTGACTTTGTGGTTCTGTGTCCACAATTAATGTAACAATTTTTTCATGTTCTCACTCTGAAACCAATTTTATACAAGCATCTTATCTAGTCAACAACCATAGGTTACTCAGAAGGAAGCAGATGTCAGTGTGTGTTTTTTGTTTGTTTTTTATGGAGCAGTGTTTTGAATGAGAGCAATAAAACAGTCCAAATGATTCTTAAAATTTATAGGTGTGTGTGTGTTTTTTTTCAAATCATTATAGGAGTTTGGACCATGCAGCTCCCAAAGGATGTGTGACCTTGACCATAGATGTCAGTTAAGAGGTCACAAAGGGATTTTAAACTCCTGCCAGTGCCACGACAATCTGTAATATCACTGCAGCAAATATCTGGTTTGTGAGACACGTGGTGTGCACGTGTGTTTTTTAGGGGGATGACTTTGGATGGAGGGCTAAGCCGTAAGCGCCATCAACACTGCTGTAAGTGCTCAGTCTCACAGCAAAGATAAAAAAGGACGGATGCATAGTTTCCCTGATCATAAGACTTCAGTCAGCTGTAATGAAAGTAATTGGCTCATTACTGTGAGTCATTGTGTTCTTGGCTTTCTATTGCCAAGAAGAAAAAATGTTATATTTAACTCTTTTTGCTGAGGTCAGTGTTATTGTATATTGCAGGTGTTGCCCAAGTGACTAAATATGAGTGTTGGTGTGACAATCAGAGCTCAGCAAGGGGGATTACCTGACTGACTTACCTGAGTGTCCTTAGAAACATCCTTTTTTCAACTAGACATGCACATAGATGATCTGTCTCCATGCTGTTTGTGTTACTTACTTAATACTGTGTCTTCTCAAAAGTCTAATATGACTCTGAGAACTTTTTATAATGCTATGTAATATATACAGTATAAATGATTCTTGTTTTTATACCAGGGCACCAAAATGTTTTTTTTATTTAAGATGAAAAACACTTTTATTTTCATTGTAGGTCACAAAACAAAATGTGCAGTACCCCTCAGTAAGAGCATAATAAATTAATATTATAATCAGCAATTATTAAAAGGTAATGTAATGTAAAGGGCATCATAACCGCCAATAGAAGTGTGGTCTGTGATCTAAATGTGTCTGCCAGTGCTGCCATTGCACTGTCCAAAGGCAAAGAGAGAGAACCTTTATTTTGAAGAGTAGAGCACAAACATAATTGACAGAGCACACTAGCCAATCATAAGCAAGGAGGCGATGAAGGCCGATCCATCTGTAAAAACTAAACATTAAACACGACAAATAAAATTTGTTTTTCAGTAAATTTGCTTTGTCAGTAAGAACAGAAAATGAAATAATTAAATTTCCCCAAATTAAATAAATAAATAAATAAATGATAATTAAAGTAGGTTCAATACATATTTAAAAACTCTTTTATACGTTATTCTATTTTAGGTAAATCTGAAATTAGTAGGCTGTAATCAAAATGAATAAATCAACATTTACACTGACCTTTTTAACCGTTTGTTTTTATCACTTATTTATTTTTCTTGTCTATTTATTTAAAAAAAATATGACTCATCCGGCGTGGCACCATACAGGCAACATTTTGAAAAATAAAATTACAAAATCAAAAAAAAAAAATAAAATAAAATAAAAATACGTCTTTTATTTTGAAGTACTTCCGGGTCACCGTGACCTTTGTACAAAGCGTTGCCGTGTCCGCCATCCTTCTCTCTCCGCTGCGGAGCAGGACACACTCGGCACCGCATCAACATGCTGTCAGTACGCGTCGCAGCGGCTCTTGCCCGCACCCTGCCTCGACGGGCTGGATTTGTAAGCACCTTTTAAATTATTTCTGTTATAATTTGTGTCGAATTTGTTTATAAAATGTTGATTTAAGTCGTTGGCGGAGTTGTGCACACGCACACGTCTTTGCAGCGGAGGACACCGGGCCCTTCACACAAGTTAGCTAGTTCCTACATTTGTAGCTGACAGACGGGAACAAGCTGTCCATAAAACAATACCATACATTATTACGAGATATTAGATAATATTATTAATTTCTTACCTGTGTGTTACGGTGTTAATGCACTGTTAGCGGATATGAGGAAGCTAAAGTGCAGCAATGACGAATGTAATTTGGTACTGAAGGTCAGGTTTGTGTCACTGCGCATGCTAGCTTTCTCTGCAAATGCATTTGCCAGGCGAAGTTTTGCATAGTTATTTATGACATTATACTGAATATTACACTGTTCTGACAGGATATTATACTTCTCTGGTTCGTAACTGTTTGTGAGGCTGCATGACTCTTATTAATTTGGCCTGAGTCATAGTAATTTACAATGTAATGTGAGTGGAAACTGCTCATGTCAACCTTAACATTTGGGTTTGTCCCAGTTTGTGCCTCTCATGTTCTGACATTAGATTCCAGTCACAGAGTAACATCACGACACACACAGTAGTTCATGTCCTGAAGGTGTCTCTAAAACCCCCAAAAGACTCTTAGACATAGATGAAAAATATTAAATTAAACATTTGTCATAATGACACATAATGATAATGACACATGTCCTTGTTTTTTTTTTTGTTTTTTTTTTTGGTAAAACTCAGGAAAATGTACAAGACATGATTTTATAAATATGAAGTAATAAGTATAAAAGTCATCGTGTGTGTTATGTTAATTAAGCAAGACATAAATTATTTAGGGTCACTATTTTTGTTTTTAAAATGTCACAATGTGTAAAATAATCGTCTTTATTGTGCAACACAAATAACCTTTTTTTTATAAAGAAATCTTCTGAACAGTTATATTTTTTAATATTTTTTTTATTTATCTTTGGACATGGATGTTTATTTCTGTTGATACATGAGAGGCACAATGACTCACTATAATCTTTATTTTGTTATGTTTCTTCTCTTTGCTGTGTTTTTGACATTTTTAATGAATCCATGTTGACATGAAGCATGTCAGAAATATTACAGGGATCTGGAAAAACTCACTAGGTCATTTGAAATGAGTCTGTCCTCTGTGGAGGAAATATTAGAAACACCTTTCAGGAATAATTCAATTCAACAGCACCATAAACAGTAGCCTCATTAGATGACTATAAAGTTGAATCGATGCCTCCCTAAAACGGTATAAACAAAAACTTTATAAGACTATATAGACTTATATTTCAAGACTGTTGCATTAGACCGCATTAGTGCTGACTGGGTGTACCTAATAAATTGGCAGCTGAATCTATATCAGATTAGATTAAATGGAAAATGCCACACTTTGGTGGTGATTAAAATTAATTTCCTAACCTGTTTCTGTTGTCTATAAGGTATCAAAGAACGTTGCTGCAGCATGTGTAGGAGCCAAGAATCTCCACACTGCCCGTCCATGGCTGCAGAAAACAGGTCAGTGTTTGAGGAAACCTGCATTGATGAAAATTAATTTATGTGGAAACTAATGTGATATAGAGACTCCAAACCTGTTCATCAGTGGATCTTTCTTAATTAACACTTCACTTACATTAAAGGCACAGCCGAGGTGTCGTCTATTCTGGAGGAGAAGATCATGGGAGCTGACACCACTGCTGACTTGGAAGAGACTGGTCGCGTGCTGTCCATCGGTGATGGTATTGCCAGAGTGTACGGTCTGAGGAACGTGCAGGCTGAGGAGATGGTGGAGTTCTCCTCTGGACTGAAGGTAACACTGACCTTTTACTGCTACAGCTCGAATGTTTCAAAAGATTAGATTCAAACGTCAGTGATTGTCTTCGCTTAACCAGCCTATAAATAATTTGTAGTGAACGGTAATTGCCAAATGGTAATGCTCTCTACTTTCTCAGAAACTGCTCTTAATGGTCCATTAAGTAAATGACATAGCTACAGCTACTTAGTAGCCACCAAACTAAGGCACTTGTTGTGCTGTGCTAAGTGTAAATAAAGGTGGTAGTAACTGTTCTTCTCTTTTCCAGGGCATGTCTCTGAACTTGGAGCCTGACAATGTTGGTGTTGTCGTGTTCGGTAACGACAAGCTGATCAAGGAAGGCGACATTGTCAAGAGAACCGGCGCTATTGTAGATGTGCCTGTTGGTGTAGAGCTCCTGGGCCGTGTGGTCGATGCTCTGGGAAATGCTATTGATGGAAAGGTAAATAATGATGACATAAACTGGATTTCTATAGCACAGTTTATGTGCAGAAATGCAACACAAAGTTTACATAGAAGCAATTAATCATAAAAAGATATATGGTTAGATGGAATAAATAATTGTTTTATTGATTGATTGAATGTTTTAAGACTTCAATTAAAAATGTCCTCAGTAACTGATCAATAAGCATATGAGGGAACTAGCAAGCACATTTCTTAGCCATATCCGACAGATAAGATGGAGCAATCGTGCCTTTTTGATTAAATAACTGATTACCCAAATGTGAAAAATGTATTAAAGGGTCCTGATGTTTTTGTTCTCCTCCCAGGGCCCCCTTGGCTCCAATACCCGCAGGCGTGTGGGTCTGAAGGCCCCGGGTATCATCCCCCGTATCTCTGTGAGGGAGCCAATGCAGACTGGCATCAAGGCAGTGGACAGTTTGGTGCCCATCGGTCGTGGACAGCGTGAGCTCATCATCGGGGACAGACAGACTGGGTATGAGGGCTCCACTCAAAGTGAATACTTGAACACATGCCAGTGTTTGATGTTGTTCCTAGTGCTTTTGAAATGCTGTTACTATCTTTAGTTTAAAGGCTTCCAAATACACTAATCCACTTTCAGGTGGAGTAGTAATTTATTTTTATTCTTTAAATCTGATTCGCAGCAAAACTGCAATTGCCATCGACACAATCATCAACCAGAAGCGCTTCAATGAGGGAACTGATGAGAAGAAGAAGCTGTACTGCATCTACGTTGCTATTGGCCAGAAGAGATCCACAGTGGCTCAGCTGGTGAAGAGGCTGACTGATGCCGACGCCATGAAGTACACCATTGTGGTGTCTGCTACTGCCTCTGATGCTGCTCCTCTGCAGTACCTGGCTCCCTACTCTGGCTGCTCCATGGGAGAGTACTTCAGAGACAACGGCAAGCACGCCCTCATCATCTACGACGATCTGTCCAAGCAGGTGAGTTTTGGAGGGGAGTTTAACAACCATCACTGAATCATTTAGCAAAGTTTAGTTTGCAGATGAACTAAACTTGATGTGCTGTCTCTCTACAGGCTGTCGCCTACCGTCAGATGTCCCTGCTGCTTCGTCGTCCCCCCGGTCGTGAGGCTTACCCAGGAGACGTCTTCTACTTGCATTCCCGTCTGCTGGAGAGAGCTGCTAAGATGAACGACAACTTCGGCGGCGGCTCCCTCACAGCCCTTCCCGTTATCGAGACCCAGGCTGGTGACGTGTCAGCCTACATTCCAACTAACGTCATCTCTATCACAGATGGACAGGTGAGCGTGTGACTCGCTGTCTTTCTTCATCCCAATTAAAGTCCTGAAGCAGTCACTAAACGCTGTTCTCTCACTCAGATCTTCTTGGAGACTGAGCTCTTCTACAAGGGTATTCGTCCAGCCATCAACGTCGGTCTGTCTGTGTCACGTGTAGGATCTGCTGCCCAGACTAGGGCCATGAAGCAGGTTAGCCTTCCTTGTAATCACCAATCTTAGCAGGTTTTATCACAACGAATGTCTTTGAATCTGACTTGTTGCTTTCCATCCATCGCCAGGTGGCTGGTACCATGAAGCTGGAGCTGGCCCAGTACCGTGAGGTGGCTGCCTTCGCTCAGTTCGGCTCAGATTTGGACGCTGCCACCCAGCAGCTGCTGAACCGTGGTGTTCGTCTGACCGAGCTCCTTAAACAGGGACAGTACTGTGAGTATTTACATTTACCATAGCAGGCATCTGTATCAGAAAGTCTCCATTTTCCTGTTGTCTTATTTATTCTGACTTTATACTTTCATCTTTCAGCTCCAATGGCCATTGAAGAACAGGTAACAGTTATTTATGCTGGTGTGAGGGGACACCTGGACAAAATGGAGCCTAGCAAGATCACCAAGTTCGAGAAGGCATTCTTGCAGCACATCCTGAGCCAGCACCAAGACCTGCTGGCATCTATTAAGTAAGTTAGAGGGTTTCTGGACAGCATGTGTGATTTGTGTATTATAATATAATTCCTGTATGTGTGTTGTAACTGGTCTCTTCTTGATTGCAGGGCTGATGGTAAAATCTCTGAGGCATCTGATGCTAAACTCAAGCAGGTTGTGTTGAATTTCCTCTCCAGCTTTGAGTAAAGTCATGCTTTTTGATCTGGTTGTTTTCATGTTCGCATAGTGCAGCGTCGGGTTATACTTTCTATGAACTTTAAAAAAAATTCAAGTGGCACTTGATCTTTAATGTACAGATATCTCTTAACAGAGAATAAAGTATTACAACTAGTTCACTTGATCGCCTCTTATTGTGTTTGGAGAACTGTTGGATCACTTTCTGTCTGATATACTAAATATATGATATTATGTTCTTTCATCTCAATTTGCAATTCTTACTGATCATATAACACAATAAAAACAGTGAAACCGATGCGGATAGTGCACAGCCACACTAAACTGCCTCATTTGTGGAGCAGAACAATTAAGAAGCAGATGATGGCGTGCTGCTGTTTTAGTTTCCTCCCTTTGATGAAAGCAATTAAACAAAACAGTCACAATGAAACTACTACACATGGTGAGTGACTGACAGTGAGCAATAGACTCTTCATATAACAGCTTGTTTTCGAATGCTTATTGAGAGGACGTGTGCACAGCTGAGAGCGGCTGAATTTATTCTATTTGTTCAGAAATGGTAGAAGTGAACAAACTAGTGAGGCTCACTGAGGCTTTACCTATAATTTTACATCATTTAAACACATTATACAATTTAATGACAATACTTGGCAGATCAGTCTGGAAAAAAAACTCAAACTGGTAAAATTGTGAGAAAGCAAGCAGACAGGCTGCCATGGAGTGATTTAACAGGAACAATGTGATGGTGGCAATTATTAACAGTGTTGGAAGCGTTAAGTTATCTTAAATGTTTTAAATGTTTTTCAGCTCCATTCTTGTGGAGGTCGCTGTAGTTGAAGTTACTAATATCTTAAGACTCATGAGTTCCGCTTGAGGGTGGCGATGGTCAAATCAAGGGAACTGTTTGATGGTAATGTATTGTACTGAGCACAGGCGTCCTGGATTACACTGGGGAAAATTAATATGATTAATACTATTTTACAAGTTTACCACGCAAAGGCAAAATTTATTCTAATTAAATCACTGTGCTTTTTCCTCACCCACCACACTACAGTGCCCTCTGCTGGTCAGGAGTCACACATAGCAGATACCAAAGTCAGAAAAATACTATAGAAAAAAAACAGTTGATGGTACATGCCAGTACCAACATGCAGTTAAGAAAAGTAATATTACCTGAATCCCATAAATTTTATTTTTATCTCCCTATAAATTGCCCTGACAGGTGTGCCCCTAATGTTCTAATGTAAATTCTTTAAATCTAATTCTCTTTGTGACAATAATGTCAGTGATTTCACTGGACAGATAAAAGTAATCAAGAAGCACTGAAATGAATTCTAAATTGGTCTTTATTAATCAGAGTGAATCAAAACATTTCAAACAATAGCAGTGAATATAGTTATTAATGTGAATGTTTAAGAAACACAGAACTGGCTGAACAGCCCTGTTAACATGAAGTAGTGTCTATAATTTATATTAACAGAAGTGAAGAAGTGCATAGTAAATATTTCACAATAACTTCAGTGATGGTGCTTTGCAAATATTTCACAACATGAACATATTCAGTGGCAGAGTGCATTTATCAAAAAATTCTAACAGCTTACTTTGTGTAAAATCGAAGTGATTATTAGTGACACAAACTAAATAGATATGTTATTTAAATTAAATATTTAAAATAATAAAAAATAAATTAACAATAAAACTACTAAACACACTGACAGCTGGTACGCATCACACCCAGTACTGTTTGGTGTGAACTGCAGGTCTGTGGTGTTTATGTTTGGGTACATTATTCTGTCTGACGTAGCAGGGGTCATAATAATCCCACTCCAAGGCTGAAGCCAGAACACCGTTGGACAGACCGTCACTGTCTGCTGACAGAATCCGCAGGGAGACACCTGAAAAGAAATCATATGCATACTTAAGAAATTTTCTTTAAAAAGATCCACTGTTTCTGTTCCAAGTCATAAAAACACTTCTGCCAGTTCAATGCAGCCGTTTCATTAGTTATTAATGGCAGTCATATTGATTACAGTGCAGCTGAAGGAGATTGAAGCATACCTGCACTTGCACCAAAGTCACTGTCCAGTCCAGGACCCACTGCAGATGTGTTCAGGCAGGACGCCTCTGAAGGCGGGCTGGTGTACTCGCACTCCATGTCTACTTTGTCAAACACGTGCAGTGCCACATCTGGGTTCACATCTGCCAGCATCTCGTATGTACTGCTCCGACGAATGTGACCCACATGTTCTGTCTCCTGCTGTGAACAAAGGATAAAATATAGACCTCAAATTTTGGAGTAGGAATATTTCTTACTTTATTAATTTACACTGGAGGTTGGATCTTGGAGCACCACCTACAGAAACACACTTCAAAAAGGCTTATGTGACCTGCAGTACCAGAGAGTTTTTGTACCAAACATGAGACAGACAGTGTGCTGTTAGCTGAAATACACTAATATGATGCTTGGAACTTTTAAACATAAAGGATTTAATAGATTTCAATCAAAACCAAACAATGGCAATTATGGACAAAAAAACCTCAGTAAGAGGTTAAGATTTAAATACATTTTCATATTTTACAGCAATAAGCTGAAATATTTCTATTATGTGTTGGCCATAATATTTTGAAACCTGCAACTTCATAGCACCCAGATCCCCACAGTCCCTCAAAAACCCAACTTCACCGTGTATAGCATTTGGTTGATAGTTTTAGTAATTTCACTAACTGTAACTTTGTTTGGTAATATGGGAATATATCAGGATCCATATTAGGACCTGTCCTGATTTAATAGCTGATCTTGAGGCTAAATGTCAAAATCCAGTTATAAAATACCTCATGTTGATGCATATTTTTGAATTTATAAATCATATTAGCACACAGAAAACCTGGGTTATTATTATATAATGTACTGTATTGAATAATGAACAGAGAGGAAGAGTAATAGGGGGTTCTCAGGGGCCCGCCAGGTCATTTTTGCCCCAGGGCCTCTAAGCAGGTCAATCCGGCCATGCTGCTGAGTGCAACATTTTCAAAATTATAATATTTTTGTTGGCAGCAGAAGCTATATTTGCTGCACACGGTTTTGAATGAATATCAACCTATTAGTTCATCTGTACAACTACAAAAATGTCCCCCAACAATGACTCTTGACACATGATCATTTACACTCACCATTGGAGAGTTTGGTGGAACAAGGTTCACCCTGGTTTCTGCCTCTGAATCACTGGACTGCGGTAGAACTGGTGCGCTTTTACACCAGCCCGCTTTGCTGATGCTGTATGTCCGTGAGCCGGAGGGCAGGTCGAGTCTCGGGATGAATCCAGCCGCAGGGGAGGTGGCCCGGATGGTGCTCGGCGCCCTCAGGGACCCTGAGCCGGTGGCTCCATCTGGCCTCAAGAGTCTAAACCTGTGATCAACCCCGGCCCTCTCCCTGGACGAAGCCCTGGAAGAGGTTACAGGATGGGGGAGGATCGGCTCCGATAGAGACATATAAGCTCTCCTCCCGTCCTGCAGAGTGTGAAAAGCAACGTCGGATACTCGTCTGACATTTTGCAGGTTGGACTGCAAAAGCATCTCCTCTGTGTCCTCTCGCTTCCTTCTGTTGTTCGTCTTTGACAGGATCAGTAACTTGTAGCCCAGAAACAGGCAGTTGAGCAGAAGCAGGATGACCACACAGGGTATCAGCAAAAGGACGACTAAAGTCAAATTAGTCACAGGGTAACCTTCAGACACATCTGAGGGTGTGCTCTGACTTATTTGAGACATTTCATCCCAGAGGACATGGAGGATGAATTTTAGAGAATTGCTGATCTCAGTTGAGATTTCACGTTGTGTCTGAATGCACAGGTGGGTCGCTTGTGTCAATCAATGTGGACTACTTTGCGTTTGAAAGTATTTTGTATCTAACAGCAGCATGGCAGCCCGATTCTCAAACATATACAGTCTCCAGATGTCTTTGTCTTTCAGCCCCCTTGTCTTCATCATTGTGGACTGACACTGTAACAAAGCAAAGATCTGACACGACTACGCAACGCGCACTAAGTTGGCAGCCAGGTCGATTACGGATCGACAGGTGTGTCCTATTATGTGAAGGATGTTTTCGCCTTGTCGTAGCAACCAATCGCCGCTAGGTGGCAACAGGTGGACAGACTCCTGCATCACTGCAGCGATGAACTTCATGCTCCGAATTGTGATTTTTATAGACTGCAGTGTTTGATACAGTGATGGAAGAAGTATACTCAAGTAAAAGTACTAATACCACACAAGAACTACATTCAAAACCTTGGTTAAGTAAAGTATTATTAGCTGAATGTACCAAAGTATCAAAAATACAAGAAATATGGTCCCTGTCAGTGTTTTACTATTATATATGATGTTTTTGGATTAATATTACTGGTGTATTAATGTGTATGTTGTATTTTACTGCTATGTGATCACTGTGATCATTTTAACTACTTTATATACTGTTAGGTAGTTTAATCTACAGGAATGCATCATATTCTCATAGGTCATCATATATTTGCACTTTTCATGAGCTTTAAAACAAACAAAAAAAAAACAGCCCTGTTTTCAGGTTTGTGAATGCATTTTCCAGCTAAGAGTGTTTTTAAAACATTTTTATTCAGTTTAAGAAGTAGGATCATTTCAACATCCAATAACGGAACTCTTAATCTTAAAATTCACATTAAAAATGACCAATTTTGGAAATGAATGGAAGTTTGTGAAGGTTCTCAGTTGTCCATGTCATCTTTCTTTAAGAAGAGTTAAATCTGTGGCAAGTTGACTTGGTTGTAGATCCATGAAGATGTTTCATCTTCTTCTTTAGAAGAGAGGTGAGACATCTTTGTAGATCTAATATCAAGTCTACTCGCCATAGATTCTTCTCAAAAAAGGAGATAAATGATTTTCACTGGACAGAAAGGGTATGGAAAAGTGTAATATGCAGTAACTAAAGCTGTCAGACAAATGTAGTGGGGTAAAAAGTACAATAATTGCCTCAATGTTAGTGGAGCAGAAGTATTAAGTTGCATAAAATGTACCTTGAGTAAATGTACTTGTGATTGTTGAGGACTTTTGTAGTCCTCTTATTCGAGTACACTGTGTTGCAAACCATGTTTATGACAAAAAACAGAGGAGAAAAAGTCAAATTCTGCATTTTTCTTTATTTTTCATGCTTTCAAACATGTCTCTATCAGGTAATAATACATCAACGTAGCAGAATATATACAAACATTTCAAATAATTCAATAGAACATTTGACAGATGAATCTCTCTTAGAGACAATGTGTTTGCAATTTGTACACAAAGTAGATCTTTGTACACAAGTATATCTTGCTATTGTAATAAATCAATGCAAAAGATCAGTCATATGAACACCATATAACTATTATATATTTTTTTTCTTAGCGTGTTTCTACCACTCAGGTTGAAGGAAGTCTATACAGACTTGAATAGCACACTGATATCCTGCTATAGGTTTGCAAGTATAACAGTACATATTACCTTTTCATTCAAGAGAAAGGCTATTGAGTCAATGGACGCCCTCAGATACCAAAGACCCCATTCATCAGTTCTGAACTCACTGCTCATGTGGCATCATGGTTGTTGTGCATCGTGCCTACAGGAAGTCATCCCCTTTGCTTGAACTATAACTCACTTAAGCACTACTACTTGCCATTCCCAAACACAATTAGAGGTTGTGATTGGTTGTGAAACTAGCACCTTGGGCAAGGCTTGTGTTTGTGAATTGATAACAACATACACACATGGTGAAGCTGCGTCAATAAGATAAAAGCAGTCTAGCACTGGGCCAGGCTGTGCTTGATGATCTCGCGGGACTGTGGTGGGATCCTGTCGGGGAAGAGCACCTGGAACTCCACCACCAAGTCGCCCCGCTGGGACGGGCTCTTGGGAAGGGGCAGTCCCTCGCCCCTCAGCCGCCGGACAGCACCTGGTTTGATAACATCGCTGCATGGTAGAGGCATCATTCGGTTGTCAAGTGTTGGGACGTTTACTGTGCAGCCGCAGAGAGCCTGGAGAGGGGAAAATGGATGATAAGGTTAGTTCTGCAGACCTGTTATATTTAGAACAAGTTTCATAAGGCTTTCTGAGTGCTCTGACTGGGATGAAGTACACTCAGAACAAAAATCAATTAAATTCCTGGTCCTTAAAAGTGTCAAGTTACATAACAGATAAATATGGAGCGTCTGTCTTTGTAGAAGCATAATGATTTTTCTGTGTTATGCAACAAACCGGTGTTACAGATGTTATAATCGCTGCTCTATTTACTGGCTATGTGTGGGAGTTAAGTGCTTCAGTGACTGAAAGGAGCTATAGGAAGGTGGAGGAGCTGTTTGAAATGCCAGTCTCTGTGACTGCTACCCTGCTAATCTTTGTGTGGGCTGGTGAGAAGTGAGAGCCAGAGATGGAGCGAGCCAAAAAAGCTGCCTCTCTCTGCCTGCCTTGTCGAGGCAGAGGAGTCTGCAGCACACATAGTATGTGAGAGGGAGAGTGAAGTGCAATTCGTGGGGGCAGTCAGCGCTGAGGCTAAATATAGCTCCTGTTCTCTCTCTCTCTCTATCTCTCTCTCTCACTCTGCAGGGGCTGATGAGGTAACTGAGGCGTTTGCAGGCTGCTGCTGCTGCTGCTGTTCTCTTAGCGGGGGTCTGTCAGCCGATTGTGAGCTGGGGGGGCTCAGATTCCCATAACAGAACACTGTGTCCTGTCCTAAGACTGCATTCATAAATTGTACCTTGCCTGCATTTGGCAGAGATTGTACCTTCTACCGTATGTCTTACTGATGTCTTTCAGTAATCGATTTTCTCTGGTATTTCAGAGAATGCATCATTCAACAGTTATGTAAAGGGAAGAAGTGGTGTATGTATTTGAGCCTCTCTCTGTGTAGGTGTAGGAGGTTGGTAATATTACATTGTACATCTACTTATAGACCAGGTTGTGATTGATGGCCTCCCCCTTAACCCCGATAGACATTTAAGCCTAATGTAAATGCACCAAACTCACCTCTTTGAGGGTGATCTTGGCTGTGTAGACAATGTTGGCGCCGTCTCTCTTGTACTGGTTGTGCTCCTTGTCCCTGAGAATGAAGGTGATGTCCGCAGGGGTGCTGTTGGGCGTCTCATCTCCCTCCCTGGGGAAGGTGATCTTGGTGCCCGCTCTCCACCCTTTCTTCACCACCACGTTTAGCACCTTGTCCTCAGATCGCACGGTGCGACTGTCGGGGTTGAGGCGACTGCGGGTGATCTTCACGTGCTTCGTGCAGCCATGCATCACCTCATCCAGGGTCACCAGCAGGTCGTGCACCACCTCGTCGCCTTGCAGCCGCCGCTGGCCTCTTCGCAACCCGCCCTCGTGGCTGGCGAACCCACCCACATGGGCATAGGGGAACCGTCTGAAGGGGTTGAAGAGGTCTTCTTCGCCATCAACATCAGAGCCAAAGAAGATGTCGAAGTGGTCTGAGCCGTGGAAGAAGGAGGAGAAGGTGCTATGGGGATCACCGTGGAAATGATTGCGGAAAGCACTGCCTTGGCCTGCCACTGACATTCCATTTTTAAGACCTGAAAACACAAAAAACATAAACAGTTCAGTTCAATTCATCCAAATCTGCACATATTCTTCCTCTCCTTCTAGACGGTTTACTAAACATCTGCTATCGTAGGAGTTTTTTGGGAAAACTCTTTCACTGCTCCCTGAATAATTTATCAGCCCCACAGCTGTCTATGCTGCACATGTTTTGCTGATTTAATGAGTGGAAATGTTTTAGTCCTGATCTTCCCAGTGCACATCAGTATTTAGCCTTGATGTTGGCATGAATAGTTAATGCACCAGCCTATGCTACAGTAATTAGCCAGATGGCAGTATTTGAAATATTTAATTCCTGTAAATGAAATCTCTCTCTCACCTTCTTCTCCAAACTGGTCATATATGCTTCTCTTCTTGGGGTCAGTCAGGATCTCGTAGGCCTCTGCGATCTCTTTGAACTTGTCCTCTGCGTCGGCGTCGCTGTTCTTGTCTGGGTGGAACTTGAGAGCCATCTTCCTGTAGGCTTTCTTGATCTCGTCCTCGTTGGATTCAGGCGAGACACCCAGGACTTTGTAGAAGTCCTTGCCTGTGGGTTTGATGGAGAGGCAGGGCATGTCCTGCTCTGACCTGGTGCTTTCCTGTGGAAAGAGGAAGAGTCAGGCATTAGACCATTGACATGTCATATCTCCATTCATAAAAATCAAAGAAAGAAAAAGCCATCGGCAGTGGTACATGGACATCTCAACTGTTAGATGCTGCAAAACGGCTGATTATGAATGAATAATAAGCATTTCAATTAAATCATTTGCCTTCTAGATCAGGATGGATGATTTACGGGACACCCTCCACACCAACTGCTGCACAGTATCTATTAGTATGCAGAAATTCAGCCCCACATCTAAGACTCTCTCCGGAAAAAAAAAAAAAAAAATCACCCTATTATCTCTGCACTGCTGTGCAACTGCATATTCATGAATTTTATAAGCTGATGCACAACACAGCGAGAGAGAGAGAGAAGAGGGGGATGAACTGGTCTGTGAGGGGCAAAAGACATCCCCCAACAACCGACATTCTCTGCAGCGATTGGCTGAAGGCGAAACGGCGACTCTTTCATTTGAATGAATCCACAGCAACAGACGCGATGATTGACAGACATAACTCACACATAAACTTAAATATTCTAGCAGTACATTCAGCTCACTATAACTGATAATTGGTGATTTAATGCATGATTTTTTAAAGTGGAAAAAAAAGATGTACTTACCGCTGATGATGAGGATCCTGAGCTGTCACCTCTGTGCATAACTCGCACTTTGCACTTGACATTGACATTTTTGTGCTTCACACCGAACTGAGTCCAGATGAGAACCATGATGGATGCTGTGAAGTTTTTTTTTTTGTTTCTTTTAATGGAAGGGGGCTACGTGTCGCTGTCCAGTCGCGCTGGTGCTGAAACCGCTTCGCTTAGTCGAGCTTCTTGCTGTCTGAGCTCTCCTCGGCTCTCTCTTAAATACCATCGCTGCAGCTCCCTTTTTACTATCCACTCACCCGCCCACGCATCGTGACCGAGCTTTCCCCGGATCCGCCCATTTCCTCACGCGCAGCAGGGGATACCGGTGTCCTCAGTTCGCTCGGTGGAAAGCCATTGGTGCTCCGGTGATGATCACGCGGATGTTACAGCCTCCTTCTCCATCTCTGGGTTTGTTTCCGGAGTTCTTGAGGGCAGAGCCGAGCAGACAGTCACGACACAGTACAGAGTGTCTTTTTTTCTTCTTTCTCACAGACAGAACAGAACAGAACAGAACAAACAAAACCAGACACGCAGTTAAAAGATCCTGTTGGCTGCCCAGACAGCCTCCAGACAAATGTCCTCAAATGGCTCTGAAATATGAATATCTTTCCTGTCGATGAGAGAATGCAGGAATTTGAAGTGTTTCTTATTTGAGTGGGGTTTTAGGGGCTCTTCAGAATGGTTATTTTAAGCTGAGTATAACTCTGCAGTGGTACCTGTGTGCCAAGTTAAACAGTCAGATGTGTGGAGGAGGATATTTAACATTAGGCTATATGATAAATTAAAGGTTGACACAGTAATATGAACACCTATGCAGTTTAATGCAATTCAATAGATGGAAGAACCTTTACTTAATAGTAAAATTCTCCATGACCTGAATTCAAAATCCTCCTTATGTAGAGGCACAGATGTATTATCAAACAAATAGTACTCATTCTGCAGAAATACTCAAAATCTGCTGCACAAATGTTTATTTATTTTTGGACTCTATTCTTAGCTTGGATGGTGATGAAACCAGGACAAGGAAATTTTTATCTTTGTTGGAACCGAACAAGTCAGCAACAATCTTAATTAAACTGAGTAAATCAATGCTAAGTTGCTTTCCACTACTGAAAAGTACAGTAATTTACTGTATATGGTTAAGTTAACATATATTTGCTATTTTTATTTTATGTTTAAGGACCCTTCTTTGATGTGCTGTTGAATCACATTGTATTTCAACCCTAAATATACATTAAGGGTGGCTGTGAGGGGATGCTATTCTAGCATGCCACATATGGGGCATGCTAGGTCACTTTAGGAATAGTGTATAATCTTAGATTGTTACAGGGACACTGACTTCTTCTCCTTGAGACACAGAGCGGCTGCATGCTTGTGTTTAGGAAAGCAGGCGCCATTCTGATCATTACTATGGTAACCAAGGTCAGAGGATACTGCATATAGAGCAGTTGTGTCACCGTTCTGATGACATATAGATGAGCCAGAGAGGACAGCTTCTTCAGAACTGAGGTGCTGTCAAGTCATGACAAGTGTACCGATAAATCCTCTATTCTGCTTGGCCAAGTGCTGAAATTCTGGAAAGCACTCATCAATACAAAATAAAGATCTTGAGTCAATCAATTGGTCCTTAAAGGTTTTGTCATTTTATTCTTGCAAGAGGAACAGTTCTACAAATGCACACAACAGTCTGCAGAAAATGTTCAGGGTGGGGCAGTCCCACGCTGATTCTTATACACGTCTAAGGAGTATTCGTCATTATTATGATTTACTTATCTAACTGTTGCAGGTGGCTACAATGGAATATGCTCATCACTATCAAACCTCACTAACAAGCTCTGCTGGACCGTGTGAACCAAGGTCAAGTTTATACATCAAACAACTACTGCTACAAACAACAAGCATAAATGTGATAAAGATTTCTAAGTGCAAGGTACTGAGTAAAACCAAACAAGACTATAAGGCACACAGTGTTATACTTAAAAACTTTTCAGAATATTACTGAGATCAAACATGGATATATATGGTTAAAAAAGAACACACAATCATGTAATATAAATTTTCCATTACACAAGCTTTAATAAACCTTACCATTGATGAGTAGATGAATAAAATTAATTATAACAGTCGGGGAGAAAAATAATGTGCATCCTATAATTTAACATAATCCCAAACAAAAGAAGAGCAAATTACAAGCTTATAAAATGTGCATTAACTGGTACCCGAAATGTTCCCTGATTTCCTGAAGCTGAAATAAACTTGGACCCAAACTGTGTTGTTAATGGAATTTCACTGAAAAGGTCAATAAACTTTACAGAGGCAGTATTTATTCAATGCTTCATGTATCCTTAAATTGTGCAGGTGTTCATTTAAATGTGTCCACCCACTTTGTTCTGCACAGCAACAGCAACAAGCATATAGTGCTGCAGACGATAATTGCAAACCAATGCAAATGAGCCACTTAATAACCAACAATAAACAGCTGTGGAAGGAAAGAGCAGCTTCAAGTTATGTAACTGAACGTGTCAAGAACAAAACCTCGCATTGTTTTGGTAAGTGTTCCTCCTGTGAACATTCAAGATCTCTTTCAAAAGCTTGTTGACTGACTTAAGGATGCTGATTATCATGCTATAAACAATAATGGACATTTTTGAGTCCATAATAATAAGGGACTGTATGAAGATGATTGATGTAGGGTCAAAGTATACGGTATACTAGTTCTTAAAAGTAAAGACCCATACCTCAAATAACTCAGCCCTGTTAAGTCTTACAATCAAACTACCTATTTTAAATAGTCTGAATTGTGGATATCAAGCAGAATAAGCAGTTGCCAAAAACTTAAACTTACATTAATCAATTATCACTGTTAGTGAATAAACAGGGCACAAGCTTCAGCTCCATGATGATTTTGCCTCACACATTGGTAGAACAGGTTGAGTTGTGCTGAATATGTATAATATGATATGATTACTCTATGTCAAACATGAAACTTCACTGCAGTTCTGTTATAATGAGCCAATCCTGTTGGCTAGTGAAAAATGTATTATTAATTATAAAGATCCTGTTTCTCAAAACGGACATTATTGTTCTATAAGCAGTTATATAGTATAGTTATAGTTAGATTATTATCTGCAGTATATGGCAAAATGCCCTGGTGCACACAAAAGGGATTTTTGGACTTAAATATTCAGATGCAAGTTTTTTTTTTTCCAGTAAAACTGGCAAGAAAAAAGATAAAATAGAAAGAAACAAGACTGAAGATCCTAATCTGCTCTTCCAAAATAATCAAATAACCTCACTTCAGCAAATAAAAAAATACATAATTCTCCCCCTTTTCTGACCCCACCCCCCTCTTCTAATAATTTCTGTAACGTCCCTAACCAAACAAATACTCTGTAAAGATAAAAGAAATGATTGGGGAAAGTCATGCTGCTTGTTAAAAAAAAATCTATAAATATCTCACAGACCAACATACATTGTTCACTTAAAAGTCATCATTACAGGAAGGTCACTTTTTTTGATGAAATGCTGCAAGTCATCTGCTTGAACGCCTCTTTTACTCTCATTGAAAAAGAGTCACTATTTCTATTTAGAGATAATACTACTCATAGTACAAGATTACGACACAGTCGATTGTGCAGCCGGCAGTGCAGCCATGGATATGGAAATCAGTGTCACAGAGAGTGTACATACATGGCAATGCTTCCTCTGCTGTGATGCTTCATACATCCAATAGGGGATGGAGTTTCCTGGGGATTCTCCTTTCGTCTTACAGGAAACGGTAGACAAATTTGGTTGGGATATGGTGAGCCAGGAGCGTCATGCAGCAGATAGCAGCTCTTACATATACTATTCACAGATTGAGCAGGATAGAGTGAATCAGAACAGCCTCTTACATAGCGCCCATTCTTCCTGCCCACGGGAACAGTCTGACTCTGTTTTTTTGGCCTGTTTTTCACACATTCAAGCTGTCTCACTCACAGAAACACTTACACAGTTGCCTGTCAATCTCACAGCAAATAATGCTAATTAAAGTTCCAAGCTGCACTGACACTGTTATTATAAGGTGGCGAGAAGGCGGACAGATTACATGCAGCCCAATGTTCTTGTTGTTTTGTGTTCTCACATGCTCACTAATAAATGCGTTGACTAGTCACTGACTCTGCTTTTGTTTGTGTTGGGCTTTTATCTGCAGGGTTAAAGTTTAATATGTGTATGTTTTATAATCAAATGCTAACTTAAAATAAAATGGAAACAGTATAATATCCCTTTATTTTGTTTTATAGCCAGTCAGAACAATGATACATCCTACCTTTTATGTAATATTGCTCATACATAGAACAGATTTGATCAACCTTGTGTATGGATTGCCATTAGAGTTGGTACAGATGTTCATGGTGCCCAGAGGATGAACCCTAATGACTTTGTCTATCTCCTGACTTTTCTATGTAATGTACTCAATTGATTGGCTCAAAAATGTGGTACTTACATTCATGGTTCCCATCCTAATGATCTTGGTGATCCCCTTACTCTATCTAGCTACTATGAGGTTACCATCTTTGATTTTCAGTGAAATAACTTTACAATAATTGGATGGATTACAATGACATTTGGTACAGATACTCTTGTCCCCCAACAGAATTAGTTGTAAAGACTTTGGTGATGCCCTGACTTTTAATACTTTGGATTATGGCCAAATGCTGTCTCAGCTGCCTCAGTTATACCTCCTGTTAAGTGTTAATTAGCACTAGCTACCACATTAAACTAAGATGGAAAACATTACATACCTCCTACCTGTGTGTTAGAATTGTCATCTTCAGCATGTTGCCATGCTAGAATTAGCATGTAGCTCAAATCCCTAGTGTCTCAGTACAGCCTAACAGAGCCTCGTCTTGTCCATATTTGACTATTCAGTTATCTGTTTTGTACATTTTATTTCCCAACATTAAGGTCTAAATACTGTTACAAAGGTTTCTTTACACTGCAAAGAACAGCTGGTTGAATGTTTATTTATTTTTGTTGAGTTTATTAAGTCTCTAACTGCTGGAATTATCCAATTGAACACCGGTGGATAGGATTGGCTTCTTGGGTGGAAACACAAGGAGGCATGGTAACAGCTTCAGGGGCTCTAGACTACACAATACAATAAATGTAATAATCTCTGCACTATTGCTAATGAAAACATAAAATAAGCTGACTCACAACCTAGATGCACAGATCTATAAGCCTGTTGCTAACTTGATGGATTAATAAACAGAATTGTATTAAGTGCATAGTTGACAAATGTGCGACCTCTTCTTATAGGGCCCAAGTTAACCCTGTGACATCCACCATATTTACATTTTTAATAGCAAAATGTAACCTCCCCCCTGGTTTCTTGAGAGAGAGGTCTGCAGCAGAGCTCTGCAGACTGTTATGGCCCAAGTTCCCAGACAATAGACCTACTTCTCCTGTTCTTATGTCCTTTGTGCTGTCATTATCTTCTCTCTGTTAATCTGTTTTTAACTACAATGATGAAATACTTTGGCCTACATTGTTATATGAGGCTTGCTATTCTGACACTGGATCAGACAATGAACTGGTACGCAGACACAAGCACATGCTTTCTTCTCTGCATGTATGCGGATGTAACGTGACTGTGTGGTGAGTTTTTATCCTTCACAGGTTCAGTTGTGTTTTGTGGGAGCAGTAGGTGCTGCCTGCAGGGGACTTGGGAAGGTGAATCACACGGCTGTGAGCACACAGCACTAACACCAACCTCATCTCACATCGTCCCACTGCCAACACTTATCCTGTCCTTCAAAGGTCGCCGGATGAATCAACGCTGTGTAAAAGGCCACAGAAAAATCCACTAACTAAGGTCACTTTTACCTACAGGCTACAGTGGATAAGAGAAAGTACTGGCACCAATGAAGAAGATTTTCTTTCCGTAACGCCTGTAGAATGTTAAGCAGAAAACTGTTTGATTTGAGTCGTTATTGGGTTCAAATGGAGGGCAGAGAAAATAACAAGTCATATTTTATCACCCGGCAAGAAAATGAGACGTTCTCATTTTCAACTTCTTTCCCTTGCCACGTCTCGCACCTTCTCCCCCGATGTACCGCAGCTCCCACACATGTCTGGGAGTGTGCCTGTCTCTTATGTGTAGCACTGGCTAGACTAAAGCCATGTGCCTCGGGCGCACCGTGCACAGACAGGCAGATGGCAATAAAGATTCACTAATAAATGTAAATATCAGTGCAGACACAGTCCCAGACAGCGCTCTGTTTGATTTATCAGCTGGCATCTTGGTAGCTTCTTTTCACAGAGACCAAAATCTCTGAGGAAGCAGGAGAAAGGCTGTCTTCAAAAGAGGAGATGAGGGCAGAAGATGACAGATAATGACAGATGAGAGAAGTGGAGAAAAGTGGAAGAAGTAGATAAGCAAAAAGGGTTTATAAAAACATGTCAAACTGAGGGAGAGGCACAGCAAGAAACCAAAAAGAGAGGTAAAGAGAAACGATAAGAGAAAATGATAGGACAGATTGGAGTACAGAAGGCAGAGATGGATTATGCCTGGCAGAGAAGAGGGTGTTTTTGCTAGGGGAGCACTTTATGAAATCTCCCCTAGAGCTCACTGTCTGCACTCGAGCTGCTGCATTTTAAATCACCTCACAGCAACCACTAAAATTGTGCTGTCGAGCCTAAGACTGCATTTTATATCAAGTATATTATTGCTAACAAAGTTGTCATACATAATTGTATTGCTGCGTTTAAATCTGCTCTGGATTATTATACTTATGTGCAACAACAATGGTTCTGTCTTTCCTTGGAAAGTGCTGCCCTCTGGTGTGTAGAATAGCTATATTGCAAGAAATTATTTGCCACTCAGAAAATATTTCTCACTCCTGTGCCAGCCATTTTATACAACCAATAACACTATGCAAGAGAGGAAATAGCTAAATTGTATATCCATAATGCTCCTACATTTTTAGTAATTAAACATGCAGAGGTAAATGTGCATTCCCTCTAGTCATAGTCACTGCAACCGTCATCTGGACCTCCATCCTCTGTCAGCTGGGCCTTGTCTTGGCTGCTGCTCTGTCGACTGTGCTGAGCTTTCTCTGCGGCCTTTAATCGTTTCTGGTAGCGTCGATTCTCCTCAGGGTAGGAGACCACAGACAGAGGCAGTCTGCAGATGGCTGGGATCTCAAAGGAAATAAGGAGGAAGATGAGAGCCGACAGGCAGAAAGGCCACGTGCAGGCTGGTAATGCAAGCTGAAAGGGGGATGACATAGGAGAGGAGAGCATGACGCGCGTTATGAGAGACATCTGGGTGTTCAGATGACGTTAATTGCGTTTGACTCTGGAAGGTTTTACCTACCACAGACATCAGTTTGGAGATTGCTGCCGTCATGTATGCGCAGAAAAATGCTGGAAAGAGCATCACATTTTTAATTAAAACACTATCTGAGCTACATGAAGTGATAGCATCATGCTTTACGTTGATCTTACCACATATTAGAGCCAGTAAGTGGGTTTGCCATGTTATGACATAGAAGACACCTCCAATGGCAATGCAGGATAAAGCACAGTTATATCCCCACAGGCCTGAGTAAATGTCCTTGTGAGGAGCTGCCAGAGCAAGACCTGCAAACCACACACCAGTTCAATATTCCCATGAAATTCATTATTAAATAAACAATTGCAGAAGTGTCACATTTGACAAACACAGGCTACACAGCATTAGTTAAGAAAATATGCCATGGTTCATTCACCATAATGCCATGGTGCCCTTTGAAGAGCCAAAGCTCCAGCTGTAGCCTCAGACATTATGCATATTTCTATGCAAATGAGGGAGTCTTTTTACCAGACAGCATGCCAGCAGCAGAGCCCAATATGGCATGAAAACCGATAGTCGGTGAGGAAAGCAGCAGGGCCAGAAGGATGAGACCTCCTGTCCAAGGACTGTCACAGCCGTACACCTGGCCAACACCAACTGGCACTGACAGGAATAGCTGCAAACGGAAAAGCCTCCATTCACTCACATTTTAAACAATTAGCACACTGAATTAATTAAGATAACATATGTGCAACATAGCCGATATAAGGAATTAGACTGACTTTTTAAGAGCTAGTGGACCAATAACACTCCTGTTATACCTGTGTGATATTGAGGCTTTGGATGGAGTCATTTGGAGGGTGCAGATGGTCATTTGGCTGTATATTCACCTGCAATTGCAGGAAAAGTAGGTTCAGTTTTCTTATGCATCTAAACACTGTAAGTACCTCCTTACAGCGTTGTAATGTACCTGTGGAAAGTAGGGGTGGTTGGGTCCTGTTGCAGCAATATGTAGACACACCAAAATATTAAAGGGCAAGGTGAATATTGGGAGGTCCCATTTGCTGGCAACTGAGGACAAAGCACTGGAAACCACTGGGCTGTCAACAGACACAGGACAAGGGTTACTGATAGGGTGGAAAGACAAACTGTGACATGGCGACATCATGATCCTGCCTAGATTGTTTGTTTACCTTAAGAGCTCCATGTACAGCATCTGTTCGACTTGTAATTAATTGCTAGACCCCTCTCAGAACCCATCCAAGCATATCTAGTATCCATAATGGAAGACCTGTCAAGGCTTGGCACTTTTGTTTGCCTTTTCAAAATAAAACACTACAGACCTTATCATACTAGCTAACTAGCTCCACATGGCCACAAAGCTGTTTCTATCATTTCCACGTCTTCATGGGTGATCAGCTGAAGATTCTTTTTTTGCCTTGGCCTGTCTTGTATGATATGTGGCCATCAAATGCAGATTTCAACCCGTTTTTAAGCTAGAGACAATTTTCAACCAACTCGTGGAGCTAATGTTAGCTTAATTAGGTAACTAATGTCTGATAAAATCTACAGAGGACAGCAGAATAACAATAACAATTTTGGAAGTGTTCTCTTTAGGTTTTACATCCAAATAAAGCGATTTACAACCAGACGTTTTGAGAATTCTTGTTTTCAAATGAGCATTTTCAAGCAACTTATTGAGATAATGAGCAAGATGATCATATCTGTCATTGGAGCTGAGAAAATCCAGCTGTAACTGGCCACTGGGTAGAAACAAGAAGCTGCTTTTCTCTACCACTCTCTGAAATCAAGTAGCTATTGTGTCCAAAATTACTAAGATTTTCAAATGGTAAATCTGCCACTATTATTACTAGTGACTGCAGGTGCCAAGCGAGAATGGAAAGATCGACAGGCATAGCAACAGTAACTAAGGGGAGGTGAGGCTTAATGAATTCGGGTCAGTTCTTTTGAAATCAGGAAAGTCGCCTCAGGTGAGATTTAATAGGTTTTCCTGATTTTCACTGCATGCCATTTACTTTGTTTCTTTCCTGTAGTGTGCAATCAAATGAATTTAACAACACTTACCACATCATGAACATGAATCCATTTGGCACTAACAGCCACCAGTACCAGCTTCCTTTGGCTGAGAAAACAGCCATCAGTATGCCCACCAAGGTTCCATTGTAGCCATATAAACCCGCCGATATGGCCTCCCTGAGGTGAATGTGACAGATGTAGCCAACATGAGTGCAAAACACAATTAAGTGAGAAACACACTGTGAAAATATCGCTGTGTGAAAGCTAAAGAAAGTGTAGCCCCAGGGAATATAAGTGGAAGAGACTGTGATAATGGCTTCATGGTTGGAGGAATGTTTTTTCTTTTCTATGACGAAGTCAAATGAAGATAAGGAGATGCCAACAGACCTGTTTTGTCCCAGTAAGATGGCTGACACAGTGGACACAATGGTACCCAGCAGACCATTCAGAGCCCACCAAGGGTTCTGTAGGAAGAGGCCGGTCGTGATGAGGAGCCCACTGAGAGGGTTGTTGACGAACATGACCTGGCCGACACCTCGGAAAATCCAGTCCAGCAGCTGAACTACTAAAGCCTGTCCTGTCATAGATCAACCATCATCATCTACATTACAAAAAGGCTTAAATGTCAAACTAAAAAATATAAAATTGTATATGATTCAAATTTGCTCACTTGACTTGGAAGATAAAACACATCATCACCTACTTTTAACCCATTTTCTGCAGAGATGCATGTCCCCAGTGAAAAATCTAACAACTTTGAAGAGGAAGGAGGAAATTGAAACTTCTTTATGCGAGGGCTGGTTGTTTTGCTTGTACATACTGTATATAGTCTGTAAATAAAGATTTTACAATTGTCATTTTAGTATGCGATATAACAAATGATACAAAGCAGGTGTTCAGTAAATAATTGGCTGTGACTGTACATGTTGGTCGGTCAGACTACTGGATAGACTGCCATTACATTTGGTACAGATATTCATGTCCCCCAGAGGATAAATCTTCTGACTTTTTATTTAGCACCACCAGCAGATCAAATGGTTTATTTAACCTCTAAAATATCTCAACATCGGCCAGATGGATTGATGCCAAATTTCCTACAGACATCCATAATTTATCATGATGGTGCAAGCAAGGTAACTTGAGGAAAGGCCCAAATGCAGACGCTACAGGAGGCAGAGTTTCTACAGTCCAAAAATAATTTAATAACATTTAATAAAACTTACAGGATATTGAGGCAGGCAAAGGGAGAAGAGCGAAGACGAACTGACACTGAAACCGAGGAACACAGCGACTAAATACACCAGTGAGGGCAAGGCGACAAGTTGTAGTTGACACGAATGTGAAACTACTCAGGCTGGAACAGACAACAACAAAAACTGGCAGGACACACAGAAACATCAGGAAGTAAATTTACAGACACAAGGACATTACAAAATAAAACAGGAAACACTAAACAAGCAATCAAGAGCCATGACATGATGGCATCATTGCTGATCCCTGACATTTGGGGGTTGAGTGACTCTACAAATGTTGGCTGCACACACAAACTAAATCAGCGTGATTCCCTTTGCTCCCTGAGGTGGAAACAATTCCAACAGGGAAGTGTGAGCTAAAATCTAAAGCTCACTGCCAGTTTTTTTTCCACACCACTTTCTGTTCTTTTTTATTTTTATATCTTTTTGAAGAAGTGATCAAAGCAGATTTTCCCGAAGAGCTTCCCACCGCTACCGTCAACATCCTCTGTCACAGTTCTCTGCATGAAAGCCTGGGTGTGTTTATGTTGCTCAGTGAGCGGTGTACCTCTTGATCTTGCAGCTCTGTCGGTAGCCTCTTTTCTTCTGTGCTACAATACTTAAAGAATCAACAAATATGAAAGCTACTGAGCGCGACTCTGCGCTAACTTTTGTGACTGAAAGTGTGATCAAATATAAAACAATCAATACCATCTCTTATGAACTGTTATCTAACCGTCCATGTGTCCAGAGGTGCCTCAGACTGTGTTATCTTCAAAACATCGTATTGTTATGGCTTTTGTGTTGGTTTCTTTTGTTTGAACAGTTTGATAAGGCCTTTTAGGAGTTGCTTTTATTCTCACAGCACTGCAGATTGCTGCTGTGGCTGTGGAATACCAGGTGCAGGGTCAGTGCTTGCTCATTCGTGTTTGGATAAAAATAGCCTGTTGAGTGGTGGCAGCACCTTGTCTAATTGTCTGCTTTTATGCAAATTATGTTTTATAGAGTTCAGGCAAACTCTGGATTCAGCAGTGATAAAAAACTGCAGCACCAACATCGATCTTAAACCAATAAATGAATCAATCAGTAAATAAATTAATAAAATTCTTCCTTCGGACTGAAAACAAAGCAGGAAAGATCTATAACAATTTAGTAAAAAGCTGCTACTGGATGTAACTGATTAATAGATTTCTTAATTTAGTAATATTCCCAACAGACAAAATATTATGCCCTGTTATGTTATTGCATTTATCAATCAGATTTTATTATTTCTGATTAACATAAAAGCACTTTTGGCAAAAATCAAGCCACACTGACGTCCATTTACAGGTGAGTCATTTAACTTCTTATATAATAAAAATAACAATCTTACCTGTTTGAGTTGCAGATAAATCACAGCTCTATTATCTACCAACTAACGCACCAGCTCAGTTAATGAATGCTTACATACTTGATAAAAAAACAAACAAAAAAACAGATATAAAGGAATCAGCATGATGTTATGTAGCCTCTTCTTGTCTATTTTAATGCCTTAAAAAACACTCCCTGCTGTCTCGTTTCTGGAGGACTCCCTGCCTGGAGTAAAGACCAGAGCTTTTCTATTCATCTCAGCAGCTAATCAGGGAGAAGAATGTTCTTATTCGGAAAGTATTTCCTGCTCAAGTAAAACAGTGCTCTTTGTTTCTTGAGTATTAGCATCTGAGCAAAAAAAGAGAAGTAAGGGATTGTTGAAAGTGGTAATTTTTGTGGTTCTTTTGTATTGGCACCTTCAAGCAAATATAAAAAAGAATATTACGTTTTAAATCAACACCAACATGAATTTCATCATATTTTAAAGCCCTTTATTTTGTCCTAGTTCACAACTACACGTGTGGAATGACCAAGATCTTAAGGACCGAATGATGGAAAGAGGAAACAGGGTTACACTGAGCTTTAAGTTAATCTACAGTAAGTGAGACAAGGCACAGTCTGGAAAATGAGTCATACAAAACGTGGTCTGTTCATCTTCTCCACAAAAGGAGTAAAAACACCATGTTGATGGTTGAAGAAACGCAAGCAGTTTATGATCAAAATACAACGAAACATCAGCATGAGGTTGATCCAAAGCAGGTTAACTTTCCATCCAGTCTGAACAAGTTTAGAATAATACACATGAGCTAAAAAAAACTACTGTATGAGTGCAAAATGCTGTTTTTATCATGATGATGTGCTAAAACTAAATGTATTGATGATGCTGAAATGCTGAATATTAGCCATATGTTATGCTCTATGTTTGTTTTGCTCTTATGTCATGTCATGTTGCATCATGTTCAGTCAAAAAACATTATAACTTACAATATTTAGCATAGTCAGCTAGTCTTTAAGAGACGATTAAACTGGAAGAAGAAACACACATGATAATATGCACATACAGTACAAATCTTGTGGTCATATATGCACAGAAACTGTACACATCAATACACAGACACACAAACACACACACACACACACACACACTCACACACACACACTTGTGCACTCACACACACACACATAGAAGCATTCCTTGGAGATCTGCTGTCATATTCTTGTCTCAGCTTTAGAGTGAGTCAACGCCGTGCTGAGTGCTGAACTCCTGGAAATCCTCTGGGATGGTGTCTGCGGAAGTGAGAAGTGAGGTATCATGAGACAAGGTCAGAATCTACAAGAAAGCGAGGACAAACTTTTTTCCTATCCACAGCCGAAGTTTTGTTTATGCAGCACGATAAAAAAGTACTAATACTGTCCCACTTTTCAGACACAAGTTATGAAGGACATTAAGAAGAATTGTTATGTATCAAAAACAAACTGCTCTCCGAATAGCACAAATACAAGTCAAGTGTGACCTAGCATATCATCACAGCAATAAAAAATGAAATACGTGGATTGTTTTTAGTGTGTCCTTACCATTGCAACGGTATTTCAAATTGGACCAGATGATGTTTTCTTGAGAGAAACAGAAGACACCAAGTCGCCCTCCTCTCATTGTGGTGTCAATAGTCACGCCCGAGTCTGCCACCAGCTCAGTTCCCTCATAAAACCGCGCCCTAGACAAAACACAAGAAGGGATTTAATCTATGTTGTGTCTTCCGTGTTCACCATTTTGGGAAATAAGATAAATAAAGATCAATGCCACTCTCATGTCTGTAAATATGTAGCTGGAGCCAGTTAGCTTAGCATAGCAAAATGAATGGAAACAGGAAAACAGCTAGCTTGGCTCTGTGCAAAGGTATTGCCTAACATAAATCTAAATCTATCTAATTAAAAAAATGCTATTTGGTTTGTTAAAATTGAAACAAAGGTGAGATTAAGCTAGCTGTTTCCACCTTTTTCAGTCTTTATGCTAAGCTATGCTAAGTGGCTGCTGTTGCCACATATTGAACAGACATATATGAGTGTGGTATCAATCTACTCGTCTTACTCTTGGCAAGAATCTGCCATGTTTAAGTATTCTTTTATCGATATGTAGACAAATATTACAGCAGTTTTTGTCGTACCTGATGTATCCAACCTGTGGGCGGTGCTGCAGGTACCAACGGTAGGACACCTTGTCCTTCCAGCCTACATTTCTTGGGTCTTTCCACAGCAGACGAACCTGGTCGTTGGTGTCTCCCGTGTGCCACAGCGAGTTTCTCAAGTGCTCCCCGGGGCCTGATCGAGACTTCACAGCCTGCCGAACAGCAACAGAGAGACAGAGGGATGTGTCGGGGGATGTGGAAGCAGACAGGCAAGAGAAAAGCAGAAATGTGGAAAATATGTCAAGAGACCAAAGAGAGTATGAATGTGCTGCTGGGGATTTGTGACCTGACTCTTACCTTAAGCTGGATGCCAGGCTCGGCCACAGCTCTGAAGGGTGTTGCCTGCCAGTAAGTCTGCTCAGTCTGCTTCCACATGACCACGTAGAAGGAGGATGAGTCCTGGTAGCCAAAGATGAAGCCGGCGTAGTCGTCATCAGTCACTGTATTTACGTGAAACGTGCCCTCAAAGTCCACTCCACTGAAAGCAGTGTAACCTGACAACAGAAAGTCATCATCACTATATTATTGATGGGTTTTCTTGGAGGACATTGTGTATTTTTAGTGACTGATATTCAATGTCTTACCAACAGCAAGTCCTGGGTCACTATTCATGGTCTGAACAATTTCCATTCCCTGAGTGAGACAGAGTAGTTAATAAGGAATTCTGCACTTTGATGCCTTAATTTGATAAAAGTCTTGTTTGCTACATAGTTATTAGCAATGGATTAAACCTGCAATAACTGGCTGTTTTAGCCACTTTTGGCAGTGGAAACTCTTCTAACTTGATATGGTGAACTTGTTAGCAAGCAATTGCTTATTTACACATCCAGCAGAGCAACATTATCATTCAATTGGAAGGGTGCTGCTGGCCATCTGGCGAATGTAAGTCCAACATTCACTCTGTTTTAGTTCTGTTTTTGGTCTAGCAACTCTGGCTCTAGCTGCTAAACTCTCAGGCAGTTGCTAACTGTGTCTGCCTGCTGTTTGGTGCTGAGCAGGTAGTGTTCAGTGGGTTTTTAGAGCTTCATCACTGAAAACAGCTGCCTGTTGGGGCCAAAAACACTTGAAAAGACAGCTAAACAATGAGTTAAAACTCCTCTATATAGCACTCAGTAATCTTACCTGGTTCAAAACAACCCAGTTAGGGTCAATCTGGGCGTCGCCCTCAGGGTCCAGCACCACCGTCTGATAGGCCCTGAAGTCAGTCAAGGTAACCTCAGCATTCTCAGGGCAGTTGTCGATCCTGTCAATCACTTTATCCTGGTCAAAGTCAGACTCGCATATGTCTCCAACTCCATCATCTGGGGGACAACAGAGGGAAGATTTAGATTCTTTTAAAAGGAAATGGATTATTGTTTCATGATCAAAGCACGTACATTTATTAAAAGTAAGTTTCTGATTGCAGACGCTAGAACAGATCGTGTTGTGTATGCAAAGCAATCCTCTCCTTTCATTCCTTTGAAAAACAGTGTGTTTTCTGCCTTGTCACAATGAGGAGATTTTAGTCTGGCTTCCACAAAAATGTCAGAAAGGCCTGCCTCCAAAGAAAATTGATGTCATTTTTTAAAAAGCTCCAGAGCTGCAAGGCTGAATATAAAACATCCCAAATATGCTGCCAAAGAGCAAAAAAAAAAAAAAACCCAACAAAAAACATCCTTTCTTTGGAGAATATTGATATTTTTTTTAGCAAAGTAACAAGAATGTGTGTTGCAATTTGTTTAATTTTAATTGATTGTACTGAAGTTCACTCTTGTCTGCACCCTGCTGTGTGAGTTTGCTCTCAGAATTAGAAATGGCTTTGCAGCATCTGTGATGCTAAAAAGTGCCATGCTGTAGCTTCTCCAGCACATTTTGTGGTGTTTGTGTCTTGTAATATGACAGTGCAGTTCTGACTCTGTTTGATGATATGGATTATTAAATAGAAGCTATAAACTATTAAGAAATGGAACGTTTTCAGCCAAAGATATCAAGAATAATATAAAAAATCTGTTCTGAAAAATCTCTTCTTTAAGACTAGTTCTCACTGTTGTCGTCGATCTGGTCAGGATTTGGTACCAGTCGGCAGTTGTCCGGTCCCGGAGGCAAAGTGTCAGGGATCCCATCATTGTCGTCATCATCGTCGCACTCATCACCCAGCCCGTCTTTGTCTGAGTCCAGCTGGGAGCTATTGATCACGAGTGGGCAGTTATCCTTTGTATCCTGGTGACCGTCGCCATCACTACATGGGAAATGACACAATCACGTGACGTAAATCAGAGCTGTAGTAGTAGCAGTAGTAGAAGAAGCTGTTTAGATATCTGCAAGAACACAACATAGAGAGTGTGGCAATATTCTTACCTGTCTTGGTTTGTGTCACAGGAGTCTCCAACCAGGTCATTGTCAACATCAGACTGAAACAAGAGCAGAGAGTTCACTAAAAACATCATTTTCTCACACATGAAGTACTTAGTAAAAGTATCAATACAACAAGGTGAAAATACCTGAATTTAAAATACTATTTAAGTAAACATGCGAAAGCACACGTGCTCATACCTCAAAATTATGCTTAAGTACAGTACTTAGGGTAAATGTACTCAGTTACCACTACAGCCATCCACCCATCCATCCATCCATCCATCCATGCATCATCTGACTGTGACTGACCTGGTTTGGGTTGGGGATATCGGGGCAGCTGTCGCAGGCGTCTCCCACGCCGTCTCCGTCCCGGTCTAGCTGGTCTCTGTTCTGGACGCGCTGACAGTTGTCCAGAAAATTCTTCAGGCCTTACTCAGCAAATGACAAGAGGAAAGAGGGTTAGTGTTGTTTAACAGCAGTGAATATAGATCAGTCATGTATGATATATATTCAGAGGTGGCAGGCACAGCTGTGCTCCCGTTTCAGCACAGAGAAAATTGACTGTTTCACTCATTTAAGAGGGATATAACTGAATACTGCTTTTTGATCAACTGATGGATTATATGGCATGTTGTTTTGAATTTTACCACTAGGTTGCACTGTTGCATTTTCTATGTAGGTGAACACCAGTTTGACTCCAGATACTATTTCTTATTCATCGCAGGGAGGCAGCAGCAGCACCACGAATGCGTAAAGGTCAAGCAGCAGCGATAAGGAAAAACTATCTTCTCTCCTGTGGGGCTTTTTGAGGTGTAATCATACTGGTGAATGATCAAAGTTTGTGTTTCGCTCTGAGGGTCAGACTGCTTCTGGCGTTGACTTTTTTTTTTTTTTTTTTTTTTGCAGTGCTCTTTCTGATGCCTCACCTGCCTTATAAAAACATTCATACCAGTACACAGTGATATATTTCCTGAACATGACTTAGACAGATGTATAGTGTAAAACCTTTCTGCATGAGTATGTTTCTTGAATAATTTAATGTAAGAGCAGGGTGGAGATGTAAAGGAGAGAACAGAGTAAGAACTCATAACAGTGAGCGCCTTCAGTGATGCTGGTTATATAAGCATGAGCATCGTGTGTGTTCTCTCCATACCATCTCCGTCCATGTCGTCATCGCATGCGTCCCCTTTGCCGTCACTGTCAGTGTCCCTCTGGTCAGGGTTCTCCACCATGCGACAGTTATCACAGGCGTCTCCGTGGCTGTCCTTATCGCTGTTCCTCTGGTCCACGTTGGGCTTTAACCAGCAGTTGTCCTGAGACAGACAGAGGACACAAAGGTCTCATTCACGGCACGTGTATTTCTATGATTTCTTTCAATAGACAAGCTTGTGTGTACATGTGTTTGGCTATCAGAGTCCTCAGATCCTTTACTTGAGTAAAAGCAGCAATACTTCACTGCAAATAAAAGTCCTGCATTCATCATTTGTCTTAAGTATAGGTCAGTGTTGTAGTACTTGAGATGGGTCTTGGTCTCAAGACAACTATTTGAACCCTCATCTCAGAGTCGACCACATTTTTACTCTTGTTTTGTCTCAGTCTCTGACAAAGAGAACTCAGGATTTTATTTCAAGACTGGTCAAGACCACAACTGCAGGGATATCACAAACAAGTATTCCTGTGCATTGTCTGATTTATTTGTTAACATCATTACTGTGAATGGAGGTAAAAATTCATCCTTCAAATGCAACCAGTAACTTGGTGTTGACGCGTGATGGCTGTTGCTGTGTGCTTCAGAGCTGAAACAAAGTTGCTTAATTCTTTAGCTGATCATCAGAAAACTGTTGTTATGATCAGTTAATTGTCTAAAGTATTTTTTCTGAGAGTTAGAGAGAGGGTTGATACTGTTAATACTGTATAAAGCTACTGGCAGAAGCTTAGATCAACACAAATACCTGAAACAGGAGTAAACAGTTAGTTAGCAGTTCCAGCACTTATGAAGCTCACTGATTAAAACAAAAAACCAAAACCAAAAACAACAACAACAAAAAACATATTCATTACTGAGGCTGAATTTGTTACCTCCAGACCGAGCCAGACTCTTTTTCTCTGATTCAAGTTTTTATGCTATGCTAAGCTAACTGACAGACATGAGAAAAGAAATCTCAACAAGAAAGTGAATAAATGTACTTCAGCAACTATCAAAATCAAATTAAACCTTTAAGCCAACATTTTCTGGTTCCAGCTTTGTTTATTGTAGCGATGTACTGCTTTTCTTTGTCTTTTATTATTGGAAATTGAATATCTTTGAGTTTTGGACTGGTGGTGGGACAAAACAAGCAATCTGAAGATGTCACCATGAAACTGTGATGTGCATTTTTCACTATTTTCTGACCTTTTACACACTAATCAATAATGAAAATAATAATTACTTATTACATTTGTTAAAACATTGCCACCAACCTGCTCATTTGGTATACCATCACCATCTGCATCATCATCACAGGTGTCTCCTTGGCCATCCCTGTCAGCATCCTCTTGACCAGAGTTAGGAACATAGACGCAGTTATCCTGTGAAGAGATGTTACAGTAAAAGAATGAAAAAAACAAAAAAACAGCTTGTCCATCACAGCAAAGCTGGATTTGTTGTCAGTTTTTACTTTGCTTACCTTTCTACAGTTTATATCTTTGCATTTAAGCTTCTCATCTGGGTATCCATCAATGTCAGTATCCTTCCCACACAGGTATCCATTACCGGCCCAGCCAATTCCACACTGACAAGACAAATGAAACCCTTCAGAAACTCAGACAGCATGCGGATGGAGTTGTGAGTGTGTGAGTTAAAAAAAAAAGAGCAGCATCCTACCTGACAAGAGATGGACCCATCCCGCTCTACAATGCACTGGGCGTTGATGTCACAGGGGTTGGTCAGGCTGTTGCCACAGCTGAGCTCTGGCTTGCAGCCCTTCACCTGATCTCCTGTGAAACCTGTCTTACAGGTGCCGCAGTGGTAAGAGCCCTGTGCAGGAATGAGGACATCTGGTTTCTTTTGGACAGCTATTGTAAAACCACACACATGAATTAATTGTCCTGAGAGAGACATGCGTAGTGTTCAGTTCAGAGTCTTACCATAGAGTTGTGACACATTGAGTTTTCAGTGCAGCCTCCGTTGTTAGGTCCTTTGCATTCATCGATGTCATCACAGACCTGAATTGAGGAAAACGTAAATTTTTGAGGTATTTCTTTACTGAAGTATTTCCATTTTCTTTTACTTTATACTTCTACTCTAATATATTTAAACTTATGATGTGCTGCACTGTACTTCTTACTGCACACAGCTATAATTCATAGTTTCTTATGATAAGCTTGTAAAATACAGCAATTTGCCAAAGACTGGCTCCCAACCTTCTTGGCCTGTGAACCCTTAGAGAATTTAGTTAGGGCATCTTGTCATGTTTCAGATGTTTATGAGTTATTAGCAGTATCTCCAAAGTGATATTTGCTCTTCAGATTTCTCACATGGTTTCATTTTAATACATTTTGAAGACCAAAAGGCATCAACACATTCGAGAAAAAATACAAAGAAATCAGCACAGATTGGGTATCACAAGTTTGTTTTTCCTTCTTTGCTCTCCTAATAATTATGTCAGGACCTCTCAGATTTGTTTTGTGGCCCATTTAAGGGGCTCAACCCCTAGATTGGGAACCATTGGACTAAACAAACAACCTGTACATCGAGTAGTTAGGAAACAAGCTCCATCTCAACTAGCTACGAGACTAAAATACTGCTACACATTGAAGCATCAATCTTAAATTCATATACAACAATTTACTCAGAGGGGCTTTTTTTTACAGAATGATATAATTGTGTGTTTAGTAGAGATCTTAAGTACTTTTTAACTACCCAGTATATTAAATGCTCACATATTACAGTCTGTATAATCAACATTTACTTTGTAATTACCTTAAAAAGGGGATAAAAAAGGACTTTAATTTAGAACCATCATATAGAAACTACAGTGAAACAATGAGTAAACAACAACTATATTTCATGTCCACATACCCCGAACTTATACTGCAATAAAGGAACTTTACTCCACATTTTCCCTCCCCTTATTCCATGCCTTCTTCACCTTTTCCCTTGTACTTGTCTTGGTAAAAGTAATCAGTAAATATTTTATCAATAAATTGAGAATAAATTGTCTTTTTTATATTCTAGTCTTTGTGTCAGGTGTTTGTGTCATCCATATGTCATCCACTTTTTTTTTTTTACCTGTTTGTTGGTCTGTGCGAACAAAATGCCCACACCCTCCACGGCCATGCCGGTGTAGCCCAGTGGACAGGCGTCGCAGCGATAACCCGGGGCCGTGTTCACACACTTCACTCCAGGGAAGCATGGGTTAAACTGGCACTGCAGAAAGGAGGAATGAGAGCTGTGTTGAAGCTGCAAAATGTATGTGGATCTCGCGGGGGTTCTCCACGAAAGCTTTTAGATTTGATGACAGTTTTGCTCATGCAAAAAAGAGAATGCTGAAGGGGCCAGTCCTTAAAAAAGGAGGTCAGCGCAAATATGAAAAGACAGACAGGCAAACACGCACACACACACACAACCTTGTACTTCTATCCTCATGAGGATCAGTCATGCCTTAACCTTAACTGAGAATTTGACCTTTACCTGTGGTAGTCATTGCTGAATCTCATGATATCATATTAGTTTCTGTGAAGTGCCTTTAGACGCTGTGGGCCAATGTGACGATTCCATCGCTAGATTTTATTTCTAATGCCCAAAACACCTGGTGAGACCTGTGCATATTATGGCTCATAGTTTTCTTTTGGGTGAAAAAGACCCCGCTCTAATTTCTTAAAACGATTTCAAGGCATATCACGCTACTCAGAACTTAGACACCCCACAGTCCAAATATGACTTTTATATGTATTTGATGACGTTAAGACTTATTTCACAGAGTATCAGATAAACGCACTGTAAAGCTACTCAGTATTTTCAAACAAAGACCACCAATGAGGGTGACACGGTGGCCTAATGGTTACGATGTTATTCTCCTTCTGTTTCATCTCATTTCCTGACAACTCTCTGCTGCCTACATTTGAAGACAAGGCAAAATACACCATCCAAAACAAATCAAACTAAAGGGCCACTTTACAGGTTTGTCTACATAGTGGCAGAATTTGTGTGGAAATAGAGCAACAGCCTCAGACCAACACTTACCTCATGGGGATTGAACAAAATTTGCACATTACCCACCCTCACATTACATGGCTATTTACCTCCTTTCGCCATAAAATTGGGGAGATGGGCAAAATATTGGCTGTTGGACCTCTACTACAGTATTTATTTCTATATTGTATGTGTGATATAGCATAAGTGAAGATAGATACATGGACAGTTTGTCACAAGATGCTTATTTGCTAAATGAACACATGGTGTACGCTGTAGTTCACTGACCCCCTTGAGGCATTCCTTCAGTTTACATCGGAGGTAAGAGTAGATTTAACAATATGTTAGTCCATAATCGAAACCAGAATATGAACATGCTGTACATGTTTTGTTTTTTTGTCTTTATAGGCCAACTTTTCACCTACCTGTAACTATAATTATAACTATAAACTCAGGTTCTCGCCTTAAAATAGAACAATTGAGGTTGGGACAGGTGGCCACACTTTGTAATTGTAATAATTCTCACAAGAAAAGAAGTAGAGAAACACACACACACACACTGAGTCTTACTTCGTCCACGTCGTCACAGTTGAAACCATCACCGGTGTAGCCATCAGGACACGGTCCACACTCAACACCATCTGCTGTCTCTATGCACATATCGGTTCGGAAACAGACCCCAGGGCCACACCTTTGTTTCACCACCTCCTCAGTCCCACCCAGACCTTTAGATGTAGAAAAAAACATTTAATTCATCATCTACAACTTTATTTTGTTTGTTATACAATCTGAAAATTAAGCGTCACATTTACTGGTGAGTGATATGACTGTTATTGGGCATCTTACCGCAGGCCTGACACTCTGAGATGGTGTTTCTGAGAAATGAGGTCTCTTTGACCTGTAAAAGGTCAAATATAAACAAGTTTATATAGAGCCATGCGAGCTGTCTCGGAGGTCAGGGGTGAGGAAGCAGGGATTAAGTGGCCTCAGAGGAACTGTTAGCGATAGTTACCTGCTGAATGAGGACATCTTTCAGCTCATTTATCACCTTTGTTAACTCCAGCATTTGATTGGACAGCTGCTTCGTGTTGACCCCTAAGAGAAAGGGACTGTTATTTTGTGAAACTGGAGCAGAGTTGGGGGATTCTCTGAGTCTCAGGTCACTCTGACAAATATTGACTGTTGTTTTCCTCCTTCTGGGACTGTTATTCTAGGAAACATTTGGTCATCTCTGTGGACCACAGAAAGGATCTTACCCAGAGTTTGGACGGAGTCTCTTTGTTGGAAATGACAGTCTTGTAATGAAGCAACATTCTCAAATGAGTCCCCAACCACCAGCTTGAGCTCGTCTAAACTCTCCTGTTAGAATAAACCAGGTCAAAGTGAAAAGTTAAGCCATTTGGAAACCTCCAGATTTATAATTGGGACAGAAACATATTCATTATTGTATGGAAATACTGTGTAAGTTATGGATCACCTGCTCTCTAGCTTGCATGGTCTTTAGCTCCACAGTACCATAACCTGCTGGCAAGCCCTGGAAGGCAGCAGGGAGATCCCTGACCGTCTCCACCAGCCGGCAGTCCAGATGCAGCTCCACCCCGCCTGGCCCTTGCTGCTGCATCCCCTTCAGGTGGAACAACAGTCGGTGTTGTTGGCCGTCTGCCAGCACCAGGTTGTTGAAGGTTACCGAGCTCATCCTCTTGTCACTCCGCAGGTAGCGCAACACAGCTTTGAGAGGAAAAGAGGAAGTGGCAGTAGCAAAGCAGAGATAATTGTGAGAATGATGGTTTACAGCATTTATTGTAAGAATGTATTTATTGTAAAAAAGACAAGGGGTTAGGGTTAATATAAAAATATGGATTAGTGCAGCTTTAAGCAGTAACACAGACTCTTTTGTGTTCTCCTACCTCTATTAAGCTTCCCCATCACGGTGAACTCAAAGTACTTGCTGTTGTCCCTGGGATTGTACAAGGTAAACACAGAGGTTCCGCTCTTGGGCTGCAACTTGAAGGTGGTTAGGATGAAAGCCTCGTTCACCCCTTGCTCAGCCAGACCCCCCTGTAGCAGGTCTGGCAAGCAATCAGGCGAGGTGAGCAGATCATAGACTGTTGACAGGGATGGGAAAGAGAAAAGTAAAGCACTTGAGTAATGGATGATGAGATATGAATATTTACAACCCGCAGCAGTGCTCCAATCCCAGAGTAAACACATCCTGAGTCGACAAGACGGAGATGATGATGTTGACCTAGTGTTTGTTGCTCTTGCGAGATGCTGTGTCAATCAGTCAGTGCAAACTTGGCAGGCAGAGTTGGCTCAGAGAAATCACAAAGATGCCTGAAGCAAATCAGAGCTATGTACTGTGGCAGTTAGAGGTATAGTGTTATCATTATTTTTTGAAGTGTCCGCACCGAGGCGGTTTGGCTAATAAAATGTATGTGATCTTTCATTTTCATCCACGATTCCTTTATTGTTCTCACAAGCAAGAAGTATTGCAGAATTTAGACGTATCTACTGTCAGGCTGCTTAGTGGGAGTGAAAGCCAGAGAGATGCAGGCTCATGGTTAGAGTCTTCCTTTAATATAGTGAACTGGGGGCTGGGCAGACCATGAGAGGATGTGCAGTGAATCTCTAGTCCGCCATCTGCTCACATCATGAATACACAAGTACCCTGAAAGCAGTCTGCAAGGCCCACTGTCGTGAGGGAGTAAAATTGCTCCCAAATGCTCAGAAAGATTGGCTGTTGTCAGCCAAGATTGCGTAGCATGATCCCCAGATGAGGTATTTTCTTTCTTCTTTTGTCCATCTCCTCTTGCTCGTGTTTTGTCCAGCACATGGCGTACTTCAGAATTACACGGGGTGTAATTTAAAAATGTGTGCAGTTAAATGTGACTAAGCCACTGAAAATGCCCGCTTATGCAGTATTGTCAACATCACTTTGACCAAAAATGAGATTAATCTTTTGTTTTCATGATCACCTGGTGAGTAGTGCACAAACACATAGATCTCTTCTTGGCTCAGTGTGACTTACTGGTCCAGCAAATTGACAAAAGTTCAAAAATCAACAAACAACAAGAGAACAAATGAAACCCAATTCATGCTTCATGTTTTTCCAGTTACTGTAACACTTTAAAGACATACTTTAGCACACAGTCCTGCTGTTCATAAATCTTCTGGACGGAGGGCTTTGTGGGGGTCAGGGTTGTCTTACACCAGAGATCTTGAGAAAGTGCCTCATTTCACCCCCTGATTAACCTCTGATTTCAAGCTTCATAAAACTAGTTCAGCTGAAGGCGTAAAGTAATCCAGTGTCTTGTCCTCTCCTTGACACCATGAAAATCTATCACAGTTAAACATAACTATAAAATATACAAATGGTCAGCATTCTTCATTTTACGACTTAACAAATACTTCACAATTGAGGGCTCGCGTGTTGAAAGCTGTGATTTATTGCAGTGTTATGGTTAGAAGTACCTAGTCCACCATTAGTAATGATGAAGGAATTACCTCATCAATATCAGCATGCAGTTAACATAAACAGTCCAGTCACATGTTAACAATAGTCATCAGTTACCAACTGAATAGCGAGACACATCATAGTTCATGATGTAAAATAGTGTAAAAATAATGTTACTCTCATTTATACTTAAACATTTATATTGACAAAGGCCATTTGGGGGCAGCAGAGACAAGCTGGCCACCATATGAACATATCATTAAATAGTTGATCATTTGAACTTGTTAACAAACAGTTTTTATTATTATTTACACCTTCACCAGTTACGGTGCAGCCAAGTGGCAACCTCCATGGTTGGAAAATGAAGCCCAAAACTGCAGTTCCCCGAATGGCCACTTGAGGCTGGCTACAGTAAATATAACCCTCCAACTTCACAGCAGAAATAAACATGTTTACAGCCTGGTACAAAAAACTGTTTTAGTCTTTGTAGCTAATTTCCGCATTCATGACAACTGTACTGATGCTGAATTTTTATATAACCCACGCGCTCAAATTATATTAAGGCTTAAAGTTATGCAGAATTTAGAGCGTGGCTGCGCTGACTGACAGATGGGTGCCATTACAAGTGGCTTGTTTGAGCAACCAGGCTTCATTCAGCCCACCCACGATCTACGTCTTTGCCCATTTTTAGATTAGCTGGGAGATGGCAGAGTTCCAAGATGTTGGCAGCCAGAGCCATCGCATTCTGAGCTTCACAACATCTCTTCTGAGACCTATGGGTGATCACGGAGAAGACGTCTGTGTTTATACTGTCTATGAGCAGCATCCTCACACATTTGAAGTCGTGTTTGTGGCCACCTGATGAAAGTTCTCTCTTTTAGCTCTATTTTGGGTCTCCACCATCTCTTGGGGGAAATATATGCCTCTTTAGCTGCTAAATGCTCCATTATGTTCACCAGTTAGTTGTTAACAGTGTCTGCCTGCTGTTCTATTTTCCTGAGCTGTTAGTGCTATTCCAGTTAAAAACAGCTGCCTGTTTTCACATTGTCATTTCACTCATTGTTATTCTAAAAATATAGATTATAGCCACTCAAAGATGTGCTTTGGCCCTGGGCAGGGAGTCTTTGTGTCCAAAATAGAAAGTGAGTTTCGAATTCCAGTAATCTCAGCTCCCTGTGAAGTCATCCTTGAGACATTAATATTGATCAATAACACCAATAACCCTTTAAAGAGATAGAATGGCCATTTTGTTTGACTAAAATCTTACTTACCGTGGCTGTAAATTTGAACACAGTAAATTCCAGTCATGCAGACAATGACCCATTTGCAAAGAAAATGATAGATGATGAACTCCATTAATCTGGACTTGTTTTATACATAACATCAGGAAGCCATTGCCAAAATATTGTAGGAATTAATGGCTGCATGGAAGCTATGCCATCAATCACTATAGAGTGATTTGTAAGAAGCTGATAAAGTATAAACACCAATACTTCTACATGTCGCCTGCAGCTTCTGTTTGTGTGTGACCTTGAACAAATTTGTGTGTAACTGTGAGTGTGTTTGTCAGCGAGAGAGAGAGAGGAGAGTCTGTGAGTATGTGTGACTTGAAGTTCAATATTGCGCCCAGATCATCTCTGATTATTCCCATGTGTGTGACCTAGCCGGGACTTTGTTTGAATTAATACGAGCCAGGAAGCTGAACCTCCTGAGCTGTAATCAAGCAGATCTGGCTGGAACGATATGAAAAGCAGGGTGACTTTACTTTGGCAGAAAGATGGTGGGGTAAAAAGTCTGTCTACTTTTATTCTTTATCTCTGTCTACCTCATGTCACAAACACAGAAATGTATTCAACTGCCTCATATCTCCTACAACTGACGGGGGTATTTAGCATTTTATTCGTACCTCAGTGAGTATCACATGGCATGTCTAATCCTTTGTGTTCTTTGGGTCTATTCTCTTTCACAGTGTCTGCCTTATCCATTATGCATTGAACGCATACATAGTGTGTTAAAATACCCAGTGGTGGAGCGATTAAATCTTATTTTGACAGATAATGAAAATGGAGGATTACATCACAGTAAGGATGTCAGAAAAAAGAGCAGCATTCAAATGAAATCAAAGAAATATTTTTTGTGCGTGTGTGTGTTAATGTTTAAAAAGCAAACAAAAGGATTTTCATTTTCATCAACAGCAGCAAACACAGCTGTTGCAATTGGTTAACAATTGTAATGATATTAAAACAATTCTAAATTCAAGCACTTCAAATAACACTCACCCAAAGCCTGGGCTTCCACTTGTAAGCACAGTTTTAATAGCAGCTGCGAGGCCAGAATCAGGGCTGTCCACACACCCATTTTGTCCTTCCAACTGGTTCCAGATCAGCAGTTTCTCTGTAGTGACCTATGTGACACGGTGTTTCCCGTATGTCTGCGCCTGCTGTGAGTGGTGGGTTTGAGTCCTTGCCTCCTTTTTGAATCAGAAGTGAGACAAAACTGTCATGGTAAGCCTAACAGAAGTTGCTTTCTTGTGTGTGCATGTGTGTGCGTCTGAATTGGTGCGTGAATGTGAAGATTGCAGGAGTCTTAGTGAGGGAGGAGCATCAGGGCCAGAACCTGCTTTTAAAACCTTCCTCAGACGGCCCCATGCAGAGAAGGAGTGACCTGGGGAAACTCTTTGCATTGGTTCCTACTGGCTGCTACCAATTCCCACTGGCTATTGCACAAATGTACTGTACATGAGTAACTTCTAATAATGTTTGGCCAGTGAACTCATGTTTCAACTCAAACTGAGCCCTCAGTATTTTTAGACTCTTGAGTTCAAGCTTGGGGTGAATTTCTGCAAATGTATTTCTTTTCACTCTGGCTGAAACAGAAGACGATTATTTGACTTTCCTTTCAGGGATAAGATGGGACACCTTTCCCACGTGCCGTTGTTTCCCGGGGCACAGTCAGGAAATGAGTGCTTTGGAGCCCTCCCCCTAACAAGCCGTGTTAACCGGCCAGCAGAGCTTCAGACAGGCTGCTGGCTCAAACGGCCTCCAGGTCGTCAGCATGTCTGGCACCACGCGACTTGCCACATTTGGCAGTATGAGGAGGCTCAGGTCTTAATGATGTTTGCTTTTCCCTTTCTCCCTGCCTGTTGCATCTTACTTTTTAAGCCTCATTCCATGGGAGAGCAAATGCCATTGAAAAAAGATAGTGAATCTGTATTAATGATGTTTGAACATCTGAAGTCTCAGTGGCTGCAAGATGATGCTTCCCCTGGAAAGGATAAACATGAGTATCTATAGCAACAAACAGCAGCAAATGAGTCATAGTTTCCATACGTCTACCACAGGTGTTCCTTGTGGTTAGTTTGTATTCCGCTGCTCTGGTCTTTTGTTGTGCACTGATATGGACTCCATCCAGTCAGGAACAGGACACCCAGAGTTTTATCTGCTCTCATTTGTTTTCAGAATAAACCCTTACAGACGTTCAGGTTCTGGATCACAGAAAGCCCTACAGACCTCCGGAGCTCAATAGACCACATCAGTCTGCTGGAGGACCTGGACTGAGTCACATTCATGGTGCGGTTGATGAGGTCAGACAGTGAGCGCTGCAGCTGGCTCCCCGATAAAACCAAACCCCAAATGTCTGTGACACCATCTCCGGACTATTTTTATTCGTGATACCAATATGACCAAATCCTGAGACTCTGATATTCACACTCCTAACTCTTGCTTCTCCTTATATGGTTGGTTGCTAACAGACACTAAAGATTATAGCATTGCTGTTACCACAATTACAACAAAACTGTACTGTGTTACCAATAAGTAATGCACTGCTGACCTGAAGCAGTGTTTTTTTCCTGCAGCATAGAAAGACAGTAAAGTTTTTTATGCTCTCATGGGAGGTCTGGCAATTGGCATTTTTCAAAACCTTTGAACCGGAAAAGAAACAAGACAAATTAGTCAAAATAATATCAGGAAGTATGTGGTACATTACTAGCAAAAAGGATATCTGACTGTAATCCATGGAAGTAAAACATGAATGACCTACAAATATTGTATTAATTGTATTTATTCTCATTGAATCTACCTCTTTTTGTGGGGGTATCCAAGTTTCTGCTTGTGAAAACTCATTATAAACACATTCTTTACAATAAAGTCGTGGTTTTTGTTATTCTTCCTCTGGTGGATTATTATAGGATCATTTATCGAGCTTTGGATGTTTTCTTTTGGATTTTTGTCAACGGTATGCTGTGCAGAAATGTTTGTATAGTTTTACTTATGGACTATATGTAGTAGTTACTCACTGTCACTACAAGTATATTACTTTTTCTTACTGCCATTTTGTTCTCTGGGTATGCATAAATGGCCTATTTTACACAAACGGTGCACATAAAAATATAATTTGTCTCCTCAACGTCACATTTTCTGGCATAATTGAAAAAGATTTACGGATGTTGACTCAGTGGGGAAAAGAGTTTTTATGTCAAAGGAAATACAGTACTAAAGAAAGTATTTACATTCACCACGAAAAGGTTCCTCTTCACAAGAAGCTCTTTCATAAAACAACTTACATCACAGGGACACGACACAGACTTTTACAACACAGCAAACCACAGCTGGTGGTGACCATAAGTCTCCTTGCTCCTGCGCTGAGTGCTCAAGTAGTCATTACACTGTGGGATGCAACTTCTTACAAGCTGTGCACTGTCTTACCTGATGGTGTTACGTAACAGCAGCCGGTCAGAAAGTCATAGGGGTCTGATCTAACACCTCATTAAATCTGCAGCATCTATCAAAACCTCTGCCCCGTCTGGTAGAGGGGAATCACTCCAAACCCCAAAATTACAGCATTAAATTGCCTGAATTTTTTGGTATTAGATAGACTGTAACTCTGAACTCAAGGCAGAGGCTTAATAAATGGACCCACATCCTGCAGCATATTTAGACTGCAAATTCTTGAGCCAAATTGGTATGTCATGGTGGATAAAGCTGTCGAGTTTCCTGGAATCGTTTAACACAGTATGGAGGGCATGAGCACGAATTATACATCAAATGTTAGAGATCCAAAATTAATCAGAAAATATATTCTGAGCTAATATGGAACAGAAAAAATCTTTAGAAATGAGGCAGCGCTCATTATAATTGTAGACTGTAATTGAGTCCTTGGCCTTGAGGTGCTCAAACCAAATGAATACATAAATGCATATTTGTTTGAGTTGAATGTGAGTTTAACTATTAGTCTGGGTTGTGTAAAAAGAAATGAATTTTTCTTACTCTTAGAAACCAACCTGGAAAATTACAGGAAACGGATGAAACCATTGCTGTATTTCTTCAATTCCATTTACCTGACCGAATCGCCCGCCTTCACATCTCGCTGTGAAATCACTCAAAATGCTTTCAGTTGTGGACACTGTAACATAAACCTGAACGCCCTTCTTGGAAAAACGTGGCTGTTACGCTAGAAGATTGATGATAGGTGCACAAAAGGTATTCTCAGAATAGGAAGAAGGTATCGTTTCTAAAACAACAATGTGGTTCCAGTGTCTCACTACATTTCTCAGTATTATGCAAGGGTACTTAATGAAGGCCCCCGTAAAGCCGCCTGTTGAAGTCACGGTTGATGATTTTGCCATGTGTAAACTGTGAGTTCATTCTCAGACTATCCAGCTGCTCCATCAGTCACTCACACCAGCTGGATGCCTTCATACTCACTCTCGATGCATGTCTTACCTACACCTACACACCTCATTCGGTAGATGGAGACTGCTGTAAATCACCAGTGTAGAGAGTTGACACCAAGTCAGCCACACAGCTCTTTTTAACACCCCCAATGCTGACCTTTCTCTCGTTCCTTTTACTTTTTTAAAGCTTAGCTCTAAGGATGTCAGATCACTTCATTGGCCCATACTGAAATATCTCAACACCTTTTTGATGGATTGTAATGATATTTTATACAGATGTTCATGATCTTCAGAGGATGAATCCAACTCTAGTGCAAGAATGAGGTGAAGTGTGAAAGGTCTTGACAAGTATTGTCTAAATTTCTACGAAATTTGGTGCAGTCGTGTCTCCCTTAGAACTTTAGTGTTGCCGTTTCATCTTGCACCATCATCAGGTCAGTACTTAGATTTATGACTAAATACCAAAACTAGATTCCCATCGAGGAACGCTCATTGTTCAAGGGACCATTTTCCCGAAACTCCAATAGTCCAAAAATTGTATCATTGAACCGAAAACCCATTTGTCAAGACAGCTCATTATACCGAAAACAAAAGCCCACTGCTGCAAAGGCTAGTTATGGATGTGGAGGAGCAGAAGAAGTCAGGTGATGGTGTGGTGACCTTTGTTTAGGCATCAAAACTACTCGATTAGATTTAGAAAAATATCATGATTAGGAATAAAAAGGATTATAGCTATGTTGGTTAAGTTACGTACATACGTTTGTAATACCAAAGTGTGTATATCTGGCCTTCAGACCAATGGGCATTTGTTTCCCTTGGACAAATGGGTTTTGCTTTCAATGGGACATTTGTCATACTATTGGGGTTTCAGGGCTGTCGAAACACAACACACCTTCACATCAGCCTCAGCTGCACTTGAGAGCATGACTGTAGACTCTTAAGGTCAGGTCATAATGGAAAAGACTATTTCGTATGATGTGTTGTCCGACCACATCAAATATCAAAAGTGTTTCTAGTTGTTCTGAACAGCTACATTGGAAGATGGAGTAAACATAGAAAGGGCAGAGATGTGGTTGCTCACATGAAAACTGACGAAAAAAAAAGAGCTAGAGAAAAGCATTGCTTTCTCACCTCTACATATCGGACCAATCACTGCGTGAAGTTGATGTGAATGTTGGTTTCGAAATTTCAAATTGTTGAACACCGCTCCCCCAAATGTGACGTTGTAAATGTGTGGAGGGGAGGGATAAGCAGTTGATGAAACATGCTTCTCCTCAGCATATTTTATCAATCTACATACACCTAAAAGTACTGTCCCATTCCACTCATTTATCGTGCTCGTGACAGATTTTTCGTAGCAAAAACATGGCTAAAAAAACTTCTTCAGGATGTGAAGACAAAACACACCTACGCTACATCAAGCAGCTTGTTTATACAGTATGAACAGCGCTGCATTGTGTTTCACTGAGTCTTATTCCAGGTGCTCTCATTAATCCTTCATAGTTCTGGCACATTCAGACCAAGCATGTCTGGACTAGAAAGGTCTGCCGTACGCTGGGAAACAGCACAAAGTGGGAGAGCATACTGGGTCATTTGTTCAGACACAGTCAAATATCTGCTGGGTTCTCAAGAGTGACAGAGAGCATGAATCTCTGTCTGAAAATGTTTCCGGCAGGGCATTCGTTGTGCATATTGAATGTCAAATCGCATCTTAAAAGACAGTGATCTCCCCTTACAAATTTATTGCGTCAAAAATTGGAGATGAATGTATTTATTGTGCATGAACAAAAGCATTTAAGCCAAAGGAATAAGAAGTTTTTCACTCGTGCGGTGGTTGGGTAAGATGTGTGTTATTAAATGTCTGATTTTTAAGAGGGAGTACGTCATTCTGTTTGGTGGAATTGTAACCTACTATTCCTTATAATAAGTGGTTCATGAACGGGAAGTGGGCCACATGTGGTAAAGTGAGGTAACTTGAGATGGAGGCTCAAATTAGTGACCTTGTTTTAATGTCGAGACGTGGACACTGGGCCAATTTAACGAATTTCTTTGTTATATCCAAACTCTTTGAAACTGGACTCTCTATTTCCTGTCTATCAATATAGGCGCAAGAAGATAATGCATTTCCCAGAGAGACAGATGTCCAATCTCTAAAGTGCAGTCCAGGAAATGAACAGATTTCTCCCACATTTCAGCCTCAGTCTCCTCCACCTTCGACAGCTACAAAGAGACAAAGCATGAGGATTGGATTTAGATTCGTAACCACAAACACTCAGACTCATGTTTATCTGAAAGTCTGCTATTTCACTTTTACACACGGAAAAATCACATGTGGCATTTGACGTTGTTCGCTGTAATAACTGTCCCCTTTTGTTCCAGGGAGGATATTACAGGGTCGACAAATCTTAACACAGTCCCCTGCTATGAAGAAGTCACAAAGGTTCACAGCAACAGGGGATATAACTGTGTGAGAACATGCTGATTTACAACAGCCTGTCCCACCTGTGACTGCCTGTTTGCCCGAGCTGAGGATAAATGGTTAGGGGGGTTGAATATGGGCCAAAATTCACAGTTTAAAGGACAAATTCTGGGCTGTTTTCGTAACTATACTCACTGCAGTTTCTAAAAAATACCAGTGGGGCAAGAAACAATTGGAATTGGTAAAACAGTTTAGCCATATTATTTTGACTTTTTGTTTTATTCTTGCATCTTGATGACAGATTATTAGTTTTTATGGTCCCATCTGTTTTGTTCCCACTTTTCGGTCGGACTGTTGATGCATTTAACCTATAAATCTATTAATATTCTCCTGTAATGTTAGCTAACATTTCTAGGGGAGATATACATTTACTGAAATGCAAGATGCCGTATACTAGTGAACACATCAAGCAGCTAAGTCCCCTTTTGGAAGACATTTCAGGTTTGGACAGTCAGCGGTATATTACGTCATTGCTGTTGAATAAGACCACATTAATACAGTATTTAGATCATTTGTCCATTCATCTGTCTTTCACATGATTGCTCAGTTTGAACTTGTTTGTGTACATTGTGTACAAATGAATCTTAAAATCTTTATCAGGATGGAAAACCAAAAGCAAACACAACTAAAATTTTGACAATGATTCAGAAAAACTGCGCAGACAACTAAAATAAATCAAAACCAATCACAAACCAATCAACTGGAAAAATTGGCCAAAGCTACAAAAACAAGATGAAAGTTTATGACACACCGGAATTTAACTATTTTACTGAGACTTTCCTGCAGTTAAGAATGATGAATGGACGTTTCCTACCTTCCTACCGACAAACTACTTCCTTTTGTTCTTTGTTGTGTAAAAGTTGTGCCAAAACATGTACTTGTAACCAGGCACACTTTGCACGTGTGCATGTGGGTGTGTTACGTGAGGATGTGAATGGAAACCAGGTGCTTTTGTGCTCTGCCAAGACAGGCTTGTTGTTGCATCGTCAGCTGGTGCGTCTAGAAGTAGCTTAACGAGCTCAGCAGGACCCCCTCACATCAAACACTCTGCTAATGGCTGATAAACTCATTGGGCTTGGCCTGGCCGGACAACAAATGGGCACGTTTACGTTCAAGGCAGCACAGCAAAAACCTTCAGTGTGCCTCTTGGGCCCTCCGTTCAAAAACCAGGCCAGCTATTTTCATGAGATGTTAAGAGGAAACGGGTTTATGGTTTATGGGAAAGCAATAAAATGTCAAACTCTTGACTGGACAAAGCAGCAGTTTGTTTAAAAAAAAGAGAAGACTGGTAAGGAATGACAAAGGCAGATGGAAAGAGACACGCTGGTGTGATGTCATAACATTTCAGTAAGAGCGTGGTCAGACGAGAGGAAGAGTCAGCACTGGGGAGGTATAAAAAAAAAACAGTAGCGAACCAAAGAGCTTATCGGGACATTATAATAAAAATCAAGTGATTTGCAGTGATTTACCTCATGTGGAAAACAGAATAAATTTTAAACAGATGCTGTGGTTCATTTGCAGGTTGTTAACAACACAGTAGGTTGTCTTTCCTGTGAGTTTTCTATGGTTGCCTACAAATAATCTCCAGACAACCATAACCCAAAACTAATAATACATTGTACACATAGAGTATAAGTCACTGGACCGAGCTTAGGTCAGCAAATCTTTGTGCTTTCCATGCATTTATTAAACGACATGAACATGTGTACAACACTGCCAGGACGTGACTGGAGGAGAAGAATAAAAGACCCAAGAGACGCATTAAAGTTTTTAGGAGTTAAGTTTAATGGGATCGTGATTGTCTTTGTCGAAGGTCAAATATTTAATTGTTTAATGGGACAAAAAGCACAACCAGAGCCATTCCTACATTGACTCAGCCTACTAAAACTCTCTACATTAGACCAGGGCAGAAAAACACGAATAACCACTTTTAGCAGCTCCGTCTTACAGAGGGTCATTACTTTTGACAAATGACAGACATTTTACTTTTTCAAAGGTTGGGCCAAAAGGCTACCACATATTATCTTTCTCATTTCGTCTGAACACACTGTTCCCAACAAACCGTTTTCATCTTTTTCTATCAAAGGGATTTATTGTTCTAGCTGGGTAAAACCTCTCTTTCTTCCCTTTCTCATATATCGGGGGCAATCTCTCCTCCCTGATTATGCTTTAGCTGGTTGAGATCAGTGTTACTCTCCAGGAGAGTAAAAGTGGCCTCAGTCTGACTCATTGGTCGATATCCATCCGCCCTCCGGGCCCTACGACATGCACTAACTGACAGAGAGGCTGACAGAAAGACAGACTGGCAGACTTACAGATGAACAGAGAGACAGAGGTACAGACAGGCAGGGTCCTAAGGTTGCCCCATGAAGAAGAAAGAAGGAGGCAAATTAGTGCAATACAGAGGGCGGACTGTGACCTTATTGGCCAGAGTGTTAGCGAATGGGGTCACTGAGCTACAGCCGATGTCACAGCGTGCTAGTCGTGGAAGCGGCCAAACGTTTTCCTATGTAGATCCTGAAAAGAGAAAGCAGGAATTGATTAAACTCATCCCCCAAACATGAGTTTGAAAATCACAGTTTAGCTACTGTAGCTACCTCCAGCAGGCCTGTCAATGTTGGAGGAGTGTGAATTTGGTTGCAGTAAGTTTGTATGCCAAGTTGGGTTTTCAAGTCACTTGAGTCACCAAGTCAGTCCCCAAGAACTTGGTGAATCCCCCACCGGCCCCAGCGGCCATAGATCATGAGACCATAGAGACTTCCTTGTCTTTGCAGTTGACACTAGCTAGCAGCAAGTAGGTAGGGGAGTCAGTGAACGACTTGGTGGAGATGAGGACTTGAAGGACTTGACGTAGGGACGTAGTTACAACCTGCAGTAAACATTACTTCTGAAGCGCCAAGGAACACTCACCTAACATAATTAGCCTGTGGAGATTACATAAAAAAGCTTATTCACAAATAACACATCCTCTGTGTAACAAGTCTGGCTGGCCATTGTGTAACTTAAGGGAGCTTTAGCTCATGAGTTAGTCCTCATCCTAAAAGCCTTTTTTCATGTAACGTTTAAAGTATACTATTTGAAAGCAGCAGTTACATTAGAAAATAACTGATTACAGTAGGACTAGCTCTATACTGCAATACAAGAGTGATGTTTATTTTCCTCTTCTACATGGATCATCTGTTGGTAAGGATGCTAACTTTTGGAGCTGGAGCACTGCAGCTTTTGCCTCAGTTTTTTGGACATATGCAGCCATAAGTGCATATTTATGACCCCTTTTACAGAGTTGTCCTTTTGAAACAAGTCAGCTGAAACATTTTTTCTAATGGAGATAATTACCTAGTTAACTATAGTTGATAAGAATCTGTGTAAGCTGTCATTTCAATCAGGAAAATTAACAACTAGCTTCTGGGTCACTTCCTTTGTTCACCTATATCTCAATCAAGGACCCATTGTTTTGAAAATTACTATAAATTTCAAGTGGTTAATTTGCCATTGTTGCTATTTTGCTTATGTAGGCAAACCATGTAAGAATGAAAAGCAGGTGAAGGTGTAGCAGAGTGTAGCAACAGTAATTAAGGTGGATAGGGCTTTGTGACCTGTCAGTTGTTGCAGTGTTATAGGTATTAAATGACATATAATGGAAAGTAAAGCATGTCTGTCTTACCCTACACCAAGTGTGAGCAGGTGTGAAGCCAGCAGTGAAGGACCGAGGATGAGGAGAACATCGGAGGAAAAGAGTCCTCTCTTCATCACCTCTGTCTTTCTAACACTGAGGGAGCTTTGCTGCTTTGGGTGCTGAAACACAAACTCTCTGCAGAGAGAGAGAGGTGGACGACGAGCCAGAGATAAGAGATGCAGGAAGGGGGGAGATTGAAAGGAAAAAAATAAACAGAGATAATGAGAACACAAGAGAGAAGACTCAGAAAAAAGGCAGTGAAGTACTGAGAGTCTGAGACCATTAAGATCTACTACCTGTCAAATAGACTTATTGTATTACAGAAGATTAAATGTCAAGTGTGGCAGTGTAAATAAAAAACAAGGGTGATTCATGCGTTTCTCAACACTCAAAGGTAAAACAAAATTCAAACTGAACTGTCAAACTGAAGAGAAAAAGCAGACAACAACTAAATCCCTTTTTTGTGAGTAAAACAACTAGTGCCAGACACAAAAATGCTGGCTGATACTTTAATTAAATATGACTGCATTTATTTAGACGGGGTTGTGTAGGGTAACTATTTCTTCACAAACAAGCCCAAAGAAATATTTACAACATGTTATTCCCCATAAAACCACAAATTCTTGTTTTAATATTTCTGTTTGCACAAAGATAAAAAAAAAAAAAAACTGCATGCAACGCGATAATTAGTGAGCTGTAAAGGCGCTGATAGACAGAGTTTTGAACTTTACAGAGAGCTAGGCTAGCTGTTTTTCCCTGCTTTCAGTCTTTATGCTAAGCTAAGCTAATCACCGCCTGCCTCCAGCTCTATGATTAATGCACAGGCATGAGAGTGTTATCGATCTTCTTGTCTAACTCCAGGCAGGAAATGACTGTTCCTTCAAAACTGTTACACACCTACAGTATACATCTTTGCAAGTATTACAAGTACTCGAATGACAAAGGGATATAGTACAATATCACAGCCAACATAAACAACTGTGAAATAAAATAAAACACAATTTGTGACTTTAAAGGAGCTGGTCTTACTTTGGTGGCATATTTTCGGGTCTACTGGACCAATCCCACACCCAGTCAGTGTCCCCTCGCCGCTCACCATCCTCCTGCAAAACACAAATGGGATCAGATAAATATGTTTATTTCTGCTGTGAAGTTGGATATTTTAACATGGGGGATAACGGAGATTGTCTCGTTCTGTAGCCAGCCTGAAGTGGACATTCGAATAACAGCAGTTTTTGACACTTCCGCATTGGTTTCACTTTAAAGCCACGGAGGTTGCAGCTTAGTGTCAATGAGTGTTTAAAAAATCTCTGTGGTTCTTAAAATTAGATGTCTGTTTTGTAGGGGAAAAAAAGGAGGATGAAGTCATCTGATGAATATTAAGAACACATGTCTGTGTTAAGAAAATGAATACCTGTATGGTGACACAATCGCTGTCCTGATCACTAGTGGGTCTTTGGGAACCAGTGGACTGTGGAGTCCCCACCTGTGGAGGGCTGTGGATAACAAACAGACATTTACAATGTGGGTTTAATATCAAGATATGGACAGTTATGTATAGACAGAATTCTACATTTTTCTTAAAACTAATAAAAACAGATGAAGTAAACACATACACAAATTACTGTGCTAATTATTTTTACACCAGATTAAAGTCCCCCAAATCCAAAAGCAAAATAAATCCACACAGACAACCTGTACCATTACCTGTCTCTACTCCTCTCACACTCGAGCTGTGCCTCCAGAAGGATCCTCTCCAGCTCCCCCTGCAGGGCGGAGGAGATGCTGTCCTCCGGCCCTGTCAGACTCTCCCTGCGGCTCACGGCTGCGATCAGCTCCTCCAGCTCGACCCAGGAGCCTGATGAGGAAACAATACAAGCAGCAGAGTTTGTAATGATATGAAACAATAGGGCTTCATGCACATATGTTAGACCTCAATGAGCTAAAAAGGAGTCGTGATGAGGGAGGTAAACAAATCCACAGCCTTAAAATTGAGTGTTTACATTGAGTACAACACGTTTGCTCAATCTGTTTATTAGATTTGTCACTGGGAATCAAATCATGATAAGATAATAGTGCTGGGCATTAATTAAACAAACCAGTTGAAATATATCAAGTAAATGAAAATAGATAAAAAAAAGATAAAATAGTGCCATCTGTTTATAAAATACTGTTGTCCTTATTAATGATTCTGATCAGGTTGTAATTAAAAACTTTAATTAATAAAGTTAATTAATTAATTAATATTTTAAACACATGAACACATTTTTCATTTTTTTAGTTCAGTTTCTACGTAGAATGAAATATTTTAAGTCTTGTTTTTTGTTTTTTGTGGGGGTTTTTTTCACAATTTTTACTTCATATAATCCAAATTATTGGTGCGTTTGTTTGTTGTACCACTTTTTATTGTTGCAACATAATTCTTTCTTTAAATTACAGACTGCTGCAGCTTTTGTTGTCTCAAATAACCCAAAAATCCCCTTCTCAGCCTCAGAATGATGCCTGTTTTCCACACTCATACAATTCATATTTTTGTCTGAATGGTTCTGTTATTGTCATATTTAATTTCACCATATCAGCCAATCTCCTTCTAAAATGTTAAATGTTAACTGTAGCTTGAGAGTGTGAGTGTGTGTGAGTGGACAGTGTGTTGCTCTGTCTGTGCTGACATATGGTGTCTTATAAGCAGCACCGCAGATGTCCATGACTTTAGATGACCTGAGGAACACACAAAGTACACAGACAATAAAAGCCAGAGTCTATTTCGGTCTTCATCAATAAGTTATGAACACACACACACACAGAATATGAATGAATGGACACACAGATTTACACACGCACACACATGCACACTGGTGTGTGTGGCGTGCACACACCCACAGCCAAACAGTAGGGCAGGACTAACTCAGGCTGACACCATGCTTGCTTACGTAAGATCTTATTTCTGTTAGAGATTAGCCATTCACCCTCTCCCTTCCTCCCCTTGTTTCTCTCTTGTCATGCTGTCTGTATCCCTCTGTGACATAGGCAGCATTTACAAAATATCAACACCTCATCTGCCGACCAAAGTATCCTTCCCTCTCATGTGATCTCTCTAATCTTCACTTTACCCGGGTTTATGACACTGTGTAATCACACAAACAGCAGCAAGAGAGGGCAGAGACATGAGTGGGCTCAGAGCTGGAGGCTGGGAGTGAGGGAGGGGAGGAAGGGCAGAGCGGGGAAACTGTGCCATTGCCCTAGTTATTTTTTTCTACAGAGGGGAGTTATGACATAACAAGTGCCTTGTTGCCTGACTTATCTGTCACCATTCTGCAGCACTAAATCAGTTTCTATGGTGCAATCCTGTACACATTCATCTGTGCCACTGCCAAATCAGCTTTATGTAATGTGGACAAGAGATGGATGCTAAAAGACTCAATGAGCTGCAGCACAACAGATTCATTTTTGATTTGCCGGGCTATGAACGTCTGCTTCCAGTTTAGAGACTGTAGGGGGAGTTATGTTTTTTTTTCTTCTTTCTTTTACTGAAAAGAGTATAGACTGGTTGTTTTATCTCAACTTTTTCTTGCAAGATTTACGAATAAAAAGACTAGTTACATCAAAAAAACTGAGGTGGAGAAAGTTAGTGTATCGCTGAAAACCAAATATGACGAAGTGCAATGAAACAGACTTAGTGAATAACTGAATAACAAATGTTGTATTGCGGGCCTATATATGTAAAACTTGAGTGAAAGAAGAATTTTCCTTGAGGGATCAATAAAATTAATTCTTCTAACTCATAACGATCAGTATATCTTTAACATTCCTCATATTTATACATGACTCAAACAAAAATGACAAAGTTTCCACATGTTTTTTCCATTTTTTTTTGAGATTTGACCGGCGCTCTTTGAATGTTTACATTGTCCCCTCCTCTTCTTCAGTGATTTAATGGCACCTGACTGATGAATTAGCACCAACTGTTTATCTCAGTGTGTCCAACTCCTAATAAACGTATAATAAGGGGTCTTTTGCTGATTTTCTGTAAATTTGAGAACTACTTTTTGATGGAAACTTGACTGAAACTATTACAAATTACAGAGCAGCTGAATTTTCAGTAAACACTATGCACATTTGCTATTTTAACTCTCAAATATCTATTAGTGTTGGCCTCCAAAAACCAGTATCAGTCAAGCTATGACTGATAACCTCCTTGCTTTTTAAAGTGTAAGCTTCAACCCCCTCCCATTATTATTTTCACACTGTCCTTAACATAACATTGCTCCACATGTGTTACCCAGCATGCTCTGTGCCAAGCAATGTGCACACAGCACAGTGGAGCTATAAGTGTCAGGAAATCTCCACATCTTAATTGGCTTACAGAGATACAAACAGGTGAGTCAGGGAATCCGTTTACACAATGACAGTGGCAACAACAATGGCAACCAGAAAACTGGCAGTGCCTTCTTCCTTCTTTCCTGTGTGGCATCCTCTCACGCCTGATCTCAGCCTCACATGCTCTTACTAAAATGTCTGCAGCTACAGTTTGATATCAGACCTGTAAACACTCTGAGGTTATGAATGGGTGTCACTGCTGCCATTGTTTACACACTTTGTTGACATTTGCAAATTATATTAAATCCATCTGTGCACACGTAAAACAGATTTAATGCCGATCTCTGCATGTGAGAGAGAGAAAAACTACGACATGGTTGTGAAGGTAAATAAATAAATGTCATGATGTAACAAGAAAACAACGGCCTGGTCCATGTGCCACCATCACTCACCGTAGAGTCCGTCCTCTGGTGTCTGCGAGCCGGACATAGACATGCTTGAACGCCGCGGGGGGTTGCTGGATGGAGAGAGAGAGAGAGAGAGAAAGAGAGCTGACACTGACCAAGGAGGACAAGCAGGTGCAAATGGTTTTCTTCCCTCTCCGCGTTTCTCTCAATCACTCTTGTGTTTGTTGTAGTCTATAAAGGACACCGGGGACCGACGCTGTGCTAATCCGCCTCCCCTCCCCTCCTCCCTCCCTCCCTCTCCCTTTTCCCCCCACGTGTCAGGAGCGGAGAGGTAAACAAAACAAGCTGAGAGCTCAGCAGGTAAAAAGCCACACCGACAACAAGGTGCATGAGGCAGCAGCAGGTGTGTGTCCTGAAATCCGCCAGTTAATATATAGAATAACATCGACGAGATGCTTATGTAAGAAACTGATGCTGTAACACAGTTTTATAATGCAAATTTGGAAATACACAAACATTAACATCTATACACACTCAAAATGTTCTTTCAGCTCACTGTTGATGAGGTTACATCAGGTATTGGAAGCTATTAGATTAAGTTATTTTTATGTAAAGACTGAGGAGCTCTTTCTTCACAAAGAGTAGAGCAGAAAAAAGTAGTAAAAAATATTTTTATTGATTGCTAATAAACTATTTTCCTCTTTTAGATATTTCCCTCTGGTGTTTATGCTTTCTATTTGGCAATAACACAGTTACAAATGTTAACAATTCATCAAAAATACCCGTGGGTTTCACACTTCCTACTAATAAATCATCAAGCCCAGGGTTGTACATTTTACATGCCAATAAGTTGTTAGTAAGAATTTTTTTTCCCCCAAAGGGCTCAGTGCTTCATTAGAGTTGATTGGACCTGATGATCTATCTAACATAATAAATCAAGTGTCCTGCTGGAGGAACAAACACCAGCCTGTAACCAGCTGCACCCATTTTGATGGAGCAACAAAAACTCACAAATTCCCAGAAAGAAATACTGAAGGCATGACCTCAGTGTCCTCAATAACAATGACAGCCCTGAGCACATCCCACATCCCATCTTCTTGGTATATTTCACAGGAAACCAGCTGTTTTAATGTTTGTTATGGACCAAATTGTTGTAACTAAAAACACTGGAAACCATCCTCTGAGGACCATGAATGTCCAAATAAGACTTCATGGAAATCCAGCTAGCAAAATTAAAGGAGCGTGGTTAGTAAGGGTCACCCTCATCATGTCATTAACTGCCCTTTTCCAAGTCGATTTTGTGTATAATATAAAAAAATACAGACCTGTTTACTCTTTTCTGTTAGGCAGAAGTAACTCAGAGCTACCAGAGCTTCATGATGATCAACAGGTCTAACCATAACTCTGGGGTGCAAAACAAAAGAGCACAGTATATGAGTATTTATTCCTTAAGCTTTAATTATGGAAGGGACATTTTACCATTGAAACTGAAGACAGTTAACGATTTTGGTGTTTTAAGCAGTTGTTTTATGTAGTAATAGAACTAAAATTTATGTTAAAGATTTTTTTTCTTTGACAAAACAGTTTCAGTATATCTGACCTGTTGTTAATGTGTGGAGATTAGCCAGAGCTGACTGAATTATTATCCTTTATTACTGTGGAGCTGTACACATCATTTATTTGTCAGGTCCATGGATTATAAGAGAACAGACAAGCAGACAGACCGGTGTTGTTTTCAGTAGTTTTGCATCTCTTTTAGTGACATACAACTCTTAACTGCTGCTGTTGGTTGAAAACTACATCTGAACTTGATGAAAAGAGAGTCTGGCATATCCAAAGACTCCTGCTATAGCATAACTATACTGACTTCATGTCCAAAAAATAGTAATCATAAAATGGACCTTGTCCTCAGTCTCACCTAAACAAACAAAGCATTTCCTCTTAAAGGAAATCAGGGAGACTGAAGTGTAAAATACCCGAATCTAACACTGTACAGACAGACTTTTACAGTAGTTAAATTCTTCTTATACTTTAAAATTAGAAATCACCTTTCCTCATATGTCAGTAAATATATAAATATTCCACTATAGCCTGTTCTGAATGAAACATTAAAGACTTCAGCTCGATGGTCCTGGGATGTCCATGTAAATTGTTCTAATTAAAGGTCTTTCTAGCCTCTTCAGGCATGTCTGTTCTAAAGCCAAATTATTTCACATTCATCTGTTATATTAGAAACAGTAAAGCTTTCTATAAATAATGAGTTTAAGATTATTGCCAACATCTAGAAAATATATATAAAAAAACACTCCCTTTTTAATCTTTGGCAAGCTGCAAAGGCTGGAGAGTCTTTGATGTATGCCTTAAAAACATCAAATGAAATGGACCAAAGCAGATCAGGATGTTCATGGTTGCTGCATCATCACTTTATCAGCATCATATACCTGGAGAACATGTGAGACCTCGATACTATATTAAAACATTTCTTTATTGAATTAGATCAAGAATGCGTTGTTGTTGTTTGTTTTTTTTTTGTATCTGTATCGAATGAGGCCTGTGGCCAATGATTCATCTATTTTTGTGACATTCCTTTAAGATGCTTGGCATCAGTGACATCAGCAGCGCACAGACTCAGTGCTGGATTTCATTCATGTAGCCAAAAGCGAACAGAGACGTAACGCAGGAGGATGCAGACAGTCTCATTCTCATCATCTTGCATTTATACCCCTTTAATCTGATACTTATTAATAGCTCATTGAACACAGAAACAACGAGGGTCAAATGAGATATTTCATGAATCATTTGTAAGTGTAATGTAATGAAACTTTGCCTGATACTTTAAGAACAACATCACCACCTGGTGGAGAGAGCGTCCAAAGAACACATGTCCTGAGGGAATTTTAAGTGCCAGCATCAACTTTCATATGTTACACAGCTTCATGTTGATTGAAGTACCACGGCTTTAGATCCTCTAAACTTTTCTGCAAATAACTTTCCAAGACTAATTTGAGGCGGACAAGAAGACCGAGTGTTTAAGAATGATTCAATGTATTGTTAGTGCTTTGTGATATGTAGCAGCAGCCAGAAACCTCTCTGCTTTCACAGTCTATCTTCATACCCATTTATTATGTTGCCAAGCAGCATTTCTCTTCTGACCTCCAGCCTTGTTTCTAGAAGAGGACAGACACAGAAAGTCATTAATCGGCCCAGAAACAAAGCGGGAAAAGTTCCCTCATCCATCAAAGGAACTTAAGATCTTTGACAATGTCCTGGGCCCGGCTCAGATCAAAGAGGGAAATGCCAGCTATACTCAGGTCCGGCAAATGACTGCCCTCTTCGTTCATCCATCATGCTTGAAACTGAGATAGCAAAATAATAAAATCTTTTCAGGTATTAGCCACAGTTAGATCTCGCCATTCGGCACGTCCCCTAAACTACCACCTTGTATTAGGCTATGATTGATGACTTGATCTGAGTGTACATTAAAGGATCTGCTTAAAATTCACCTTTTTGTAGCGGGTCAGACACAGAGGCTGATTAATGAGCGCCAGTGAGACTAGTGGTGTTCTGTGGGCGCTGTGAAAACAAGATCTGATTGGCTACATGCAGGAAGCTTTTGGATTATTTTTGATAAATAAAAATTACATTTTCAGGAGTCACCTTGAGAGGATGGTGACTGATTCATGCGGACAACACAAAGCCAAAGAAATAGAAAGGGAAAATAGACAACAACTAGGATTTTTCCTACACACTTCACTATGACATGTTGATTTGTGGTATAACAGGAGTTTACAGCCATGCTAGCTTGGCTAGACTACACTTATAGGCACACCAGTAAGCTAACATGCTCACCACTATTGGACAAATTAAAATTATGATGACACAAGGTGAAAAGTCAGAGCCTGAGTATCTAATTTCATGACAATCAATGCAATACGTTCAGGGTTAGCTGTAGGGTTGAGATAGTTCACTCAGAACCACAAATGTCAATCTAATGGTGGCACTAGAGGAACAGTCAGAGGATTTCCAATATGATCAGTCATCTGAGGACCATGAATATCTGTATAATCTGTATTTCGGTTTGGATCACAGTGCTGGACTGACTGAACAACAGACCGACAGAGTCTTCCATTGAGCTATTAGCATGGTCCAAAACAACATGTTAGAATTTTCATTAAACAAGAAATATAGACACCAGTAAAATTATATTAAAACAATATTAAAATGAACTGATAATGACAACGCTATGATGTTGATATGAGATCCTGTGAAAACCATGCATCTCCAAAACATCAACACCAGCTCTGTGACCATCCATTTCCAGATAACCCAGTGGGGTTTATTGAGCTCAGGCAGTAGGAAGATTTTCTCAATCCATACCAAGATCCCACAGTTTATCTCAAAAATTCAAAATCACTAAAGTTGGAGATACATGTCTTTTACTGTACAGCGACAATATGCTGTCAAAGCGAAAAATGATGTCAGTAAATACATGGCCCTTAAACTGTTATGATAATATTATTTCTAAAGGGTCTTTACTGTCAGTATTTTTTAAAATTCTGTCTAGGAAATTCAACAACAGTCTATTGTGGCCTATTAGCATTCTCATTTCTGTGTCATCTCACAAAGCAATGCAGACAGCTGTTGTTTCTGTTTCTGGAAGTCTCTAAAACTATAAAGAACTGTGTTTTAGCTCCCCCAAGATGCCTTGACCTTTACATAACTCCACTATAATCACCAGTGGGACAGATGAGATGGTGAAGAGCTTCAAACATCGTCAAAATATAATCAACAATAAACTAAACAGCACCTACAAACACTGCCAGCAGAAACTTTTTGTCATCTGTAAACTCAAGGTCCTTTCTGTAGCCGATAGACGCCGCCTGTTTGGAAGTCTGTCCTCCTTTCATTATCCTCCATTGCTCCATCTGCTGCTTCACCATGCTGACAGTCTCCAACAGCCACAGACATACACTGATTCTAACATCACGTCGTCTTTCAACTCTCACAGACGTCAAAGTCACTCTCGGTGCAGCACATGACCCTGAACACCCCGTCAACCAATGCGTCACTCTGCTTCAATCCAGCTGCAGGTGCAGATCCTGGGGCTTGTTCCTGAGTTATCTGGATAAGTTTGCACATATATTAGTTTTTATGTTAGTCTATGTTATATATTTATGCAGACTCCAAGTTGTACTTAACTTCCAGACAACATCATAATCATAATGTTTGAAAACAGGCATATGGTTCATCAATCAAACAATCAATCAATTAGGCTGTATATATTTTTCAAGGTATGTTGTTTTACTTTATTTTAAGGTGTCTTTTTAGCCACTCTAGCTGCTCTAGGGATGTTAAAATCAGTCTGTCATTTAAGACTGACGTATATATGTTATACTACCATATATACTACATTATGACAGTATGTGACACTTAGAATACTTTTTATATTTTACAGGTCCAGTGTGTAAAATTTAGGGGCTCTATTTAGAGAAAACGGCAGAAATGATATGCAGAACTATATTTTCTTTGGTGTATGTTCACCTGAAAATAAGAACAGCAATGGTTTTATTATTTTAGAATTAGCCTTTTATATCTACAGACACCATTGGTCATCTCATATGGAATTGCACCGCCATGTTTCTACAGTTACCCAGAACAGACACTGATTCAAAATCGGGCCTAACGCACGTTTTTAGTGTGTTTAGGAGAAGGCGGGGTGGCTGCAATCAGCAGCTACACTGCTAGAGGCAACCAAATTCTACACACTGGTCCTTTAATTGTCCTTTTTATTGTTGTTTGAACGCTTACTAATGAAGTATATTTATAGTGCAGAATTGCTACTTTTACTTTTACTACTGGGTTTTATGTGGCTCTGTAGCTGCTAAATTCTCCACTATGGTGTTACAATAAGAAACCTGTGATATTTTGATCACTGTCTGCTGCTGGATAGTTATCACCACTATGTGTTAGGATTGTGTATAGAGTGCACAATACTGTAGATACATTAGTACATGTAGGATATAATGTATTTGTATGTAAAATATATACAAGGTTGTGCAAGTATGCTGCATGTTTTCCATAGGTATATCCTATTATATCCCATAATGTATCAGTATTGCAGCGGAAGCTGTTCATTCAGCTTATATTACTGTAATCTCATTGCATGAAATTGTATTTGAAATCCATTCAAATGACGATCCCCAGAAATGGGGTCTTAAAGTGTAAAAGTAGAACATCTGAGAGATGTAAAAACAAGATTCGCTGGGGTGTTAATGTAAGTCTGATGGAGAGAGAGAGAGAGAGGAGATAGGACAAGATAAGTGATCAGAGCTGATAAAATGGGATGAGATGTCTCAGCCCTTAAGGCATTTAGGTGTAGACTTTATCTCTGTCTATCTCCGCTGTATAGAGTAGTTTCTACTAACCAGCCTCAGGTGAGAACAGCCACAGTACAATGATGATGGGGGTCGACATACAACAATAAAAAAAGGTGGAGAGAAAAAAAAATCAATTTGTTGTAGTCATCAAGCCTGGACAAAAACAACACGTTCACCGTGCTCAGAACTTCAAACAGACAAAATTACGTGATCAATTTCATTCAAATTTTTGCTTTTTAATTTGCACACACAGCTGCAAACACTTACACATATTAATCTAAAGAGGCTTGAAAACACTGGAGCGGTTTAACCTTCGATGACTGTGGATCTGCCTCTGCTTCAGAGGGCCATTGTCCATGTGTCTCTATTATCCTGCTGGTCACGGTTCCCCGGCTCTGCCCCCACTCATATGGGAGATATCTGTAGAATAATTCTACCTGTCTGTTCCTATCTCCTTCTTCCTCCTTCTCTCCCCCCTTCTTCCTCCCTCTCTCTATGCATGACCTTTCTGCATTCCTCTCCAGCTGACCGTGGTGTCCTGTCAGCTCTTTCCTGTTCCCCACCTCACACTAGTAGCTGCTCTCTGCCACCACCCCCCTAAACCACCTCATGCCCCTAATTTCCAAGCCCTACTGACTGCTTCTTCCCTCCCTGTCCCTTGGTTCCGCCCCCTGGATCACTTTGCTCCTCACTCTCCTCCCCTCTCCTCCTCACACTGTCTCCCTCTTTGCCCTCTGCAGCTGTACATACTCTGCTTTTTAATTAGACCGACTCACAAGCTCCACCTCCCTCTGCCTCCTACTCTCCATCCCACACTTCCCCCAGTCCCCCCCCCCCCCCCAATCCCCTCTCCTCCCTTCCTCCCTCCCTTTTGCTTACAAGGATACAGGGGCTTGCATGGCGACACAGAGAAGGGGTCATGATGGAGAGACGCAGAGAGAAAGGGGGAGAGAGGAAAAAGGAACAAGACAGGGAGAACTGAGAGGAGCATCTGAGAGGATAACTGCCTGTTTGCTCACTCTTGTCTTCTTGCTCCCCCTTCTGTCCATTCACTTCCACTCACAGCACAAACGCTCAGACAGATAGGTAGGCACAAGCGGAGCTCAGAGCTCTGAGGGATGGATAAAAAGGTTCCCACGTGAAAGGCATGAATCCACGGAAGAAGAGGAGGGTGAGATAGAAGAAGACGCAAACCAGAGAGGAAAGGAGAAAGGGGGGGAGGAGGAGGAGGAGGAGGAGGAGAGGAAAGGGGAGTCAAGAGAGGAGCAGATGGACTCTGCACAGAGGAAAGGAAACGGTGTGAAGCTCACCGAGCAGCGTTGACAGAGAGGTGGGAATAAAAGCAAACACGACCGCCAGAGGGATGGAAGAATGGGCTGAAGAGACGTGAAGGAATAGCAGAGAAGAGGAACGAGCGTTTGTGGGAGACAGAGACAACACAGAGGGAAACAGGAAGAGAGAGATGTGGTATGTGTGACTCAGTTCTGTGTCCTGATGGAAGATAGTACAGCAATCTCCCCATCAGTCTTCTCTCAGCATCACCATAGAGATAACGAAGTGAGAAAGATGAGAGCGGAGACAAGATTTAAAAGCATCATAGAAGTATCTGCTTTTATTTTGTGCAGTGGACATTACCAATGAATATCTTTTACTTACTGTTTGGGCTCTTTTTACATTCTGCTGATTTACACAAATGAAAAGAAAAACCAGTTTACGTCCTCGCAGTGTGCACACACGTGCATGCATACATTTTGTTTATGTGTTTGGCAGGCGTGCGTGTGTGCGCATATTTATTCTGACAATGGGGGTGTGTTCAAGTGCTCATAGGGCGCCTGTGTTTGTGCGTGTGTGTGTGTGTGTGTGTGAAGTCTTGTGAAATGGAATTGTACGTGTGTGTTTGGATGCTGGGATTTGCTTTACTGCAGGTGTGGGAGTTATTTTCTGAGATTGTGCAGCTTTATGAGAAGCTTTAAAGAGTGAGGAGCTTAGATTGCTCTGTCAGTGATGTAGCTTTGCAGATTCCAGCAGCGTGCTTTCATTGCATATTTGTCATGAGGAGGACTGTGTGTGTGTGTGTGTGTGTGTGTGTGTGTGTTTGTGTGTGTGGGGGGGGTATACGCAGAAAGTTTGAGGAGGAGGAGGGACTGAGTGAGGGAATTCCATTTGTATGGATCTGTGTGTGTGTGTGTGTGTGTGTGTGTGTGTGTGTATGTAAGCAAGGTCCAATGCTTGCTGTTCTGCCTACACAAGCATTTAAATTTCAAGTAACTATGGAAATTGTTTAATGCATTTCAATGATGCTTTATGATAACTCATTTAGGAGTAATAGTTTATTGTAATTTGCACATACTTTATGTTTTTCAATTTATCTCATAGCACTCCTTTCATTGATATTCATGATGCAAATGTAATTGCACGCGCACTCTCTCATGCATGCATGCACGGCATCAAATACACATGCATGCACTCACCACGCACAGGTGCACATTTGCACACGCACATTTTCTGTGTGAAGAAATGCTGTGCTGTTAATCCTGCCTGTCGTTGCACAACTCTTTTTTTTTTTCTTGTTCTCTCACTCCCTCTGCTCCACACTACAGTATATTTCCCTTTTATCTTATCTCATTTAGGGGGTCAGCTATCTCCATCTCCCAGCCATCTACTATTTAATCCTCTTCTCACATATCTATCCTCTGTCTCTCTTTTCCCAAAAGAAGTTAACGCACTCCTCTCTTTTACTTTTACTGTCTTTTACTTTCACCACACTCTGAGAATCTGTCTGTCAGCCGGCTAGGTGTTTTTTGTTCGACTGACAGAGGTTTAGTTCATAGGTAACACACTATGATGTACTCTTGGGACATTAGTTTGGACATTGCAGCACGGCAGCCCAGCAGAGAGTAACCCCCAGGGACCAGACTGCGCTGTATGTACATGTAGCGTGCTGCTGTGCATTGGAAGTGTCAGATGATGCTGATATTTCACACAGAGACCTTTGGAAAATTTAACCCCTCTGAATCTTGTGGCAGAGTGGAGCAAAGAGACACAAAAGCCAGAGCATGAAAGCACAAAGCAGCTAGAGAAACAAGACAATTAGGCTGCAGAATGCGCACGAGAAACAAAACAATGTTGACTCTGGCTTTCTTTCACAGATACTCAAACATTCTCAAATTTGTTCACAGTTGGATAAGTATGCTTATCACAATCCATTGGCCTACATATAGGGATTTCATATTAGGCAGAGGATTTTGGTCAAAAGAGGACAGATGGAACAAATCATTTCTGGCACTCACACCCTGAAAGTTTGAAGTAATCCGGCCATCCTTCAAGGAAACTGGAACAAGGAGGGTGGCTGCACTGTCCTCTTTAGTAATGAGCTGCCCAGTGACTTTGCAGGCTTACATTTGTGTATGTTTGTGTGACAATGCAAGCGATGTTCAACCTTGAAATATTTGCAGGCTGTGCTGTATAAAAGTGTTTAGTGAGTTGTCTTAATACAGCACAGAGACGCTGAGCATTAAAGTTTTCACATCCAAACCTTCAAACTTGTGACCATAAAATCATTTTTTGTATTGATACTGAAGATATTTTAAGATGTCTGACTGAAAATCAGAGATTCAACTGTCTATCAAAACAAACCAGCATGAAGAGCACCAACTTTTCCAAGTAGATTTCATCATGACATATGAACCTCCACTCCACTTCTTCTGTATTGCCGCCCACCTCAAAATGTTTCTGTGATTCAAATAGTTATGAAAAATAAGATGGAAAGAAAATAGCAGAAATATCAGACCAAAAAGTCCTCAGCTAAAAACATACATAAATAAATATAAACTGACTTCTTAAATCTGCAATAACTGATTTTTTGGCCACTTGGGGGCAGCAAAAACACAACACTGACATATTATCAAGTTTAACTTTGTATTGTTTTTATTTAGGAAAAGGGAAATTGCTGGAAACTTCCAAGCTTTCCATGCTGCTTTCTCATTTAATACTGCTACTGCAGCTAGCGCCTGGTGAAATATGGCTTATTGTGACGCCTGACTGTAACTGCTCAAATTGGATGCCAGTACACAGTCATAAACAAACAAACCAGCGTTTACATCTTGCTGCTCTTACGCAAGTGTCTGACAGGAATAACAATGGTTGTGTTCACTGCGTTACCTTAAATATATAATAAATTAAGAATCTTAATTTAATTTGTGTTTGTGTAATTTAATTTGCTGTTACGCATGATCAGGCTTAAGATTTCATCAGTCAGAGGCGGCTAACTCAGAAACACTGTTTCCAGCTCTCGATACCAGCAGTGACAGATATATTTTTTCTCAAGAGCAGATCCCAGACCAGTGAAGACAACACCTTTATTGTTTACTTGTTACAATCTCCATTATCTGTGCCCTAAAGCAGGGGGCACATTAAAAAATTACAGTCCAAACAAAAATGACGTGCTTTACATTAATTTCAGCTTTTTAAAGTTAGGTTGTGGCTCTGCTTCTCATGTGTGGATTTCTTAACATAGAAAAAGTCCTTTATGGGCTCACATCTGCATTTTTTTAATGTGTCTGTCGGTTTTATTGTATCAAATAAAGCGAAACATCCCCCGATTTGAGATATTGCGATGTCATGCTGTGCTGCACGCACTGCTTACCTCTCCAAATATTCATCTCTAGAAGAGCTGTTCCTGAATTAGAGATCGTTTTAGACAAGAACGCAAACACAGAAGTGCTCCTGCACTTTGCATCTGTTCTCTGACCTGACTGTTGTAAATCCCTCTGACAGAGCACAGATATAACTCTTACTCTTCCTCTTGCTCACAGGGCCAATAACTGATCATATAGCTTTTCTTAGTTCCTCTCCAGTTCCCCCTTAAATGCCCTGACACGCTGATGCTCCTGATTTACCACTTCACTGAACCCTAACCATGACATTTCCTCTGCTGCCAGGGGTTGTTCCCTCCTGCTTCGCTCCCTGTCCCCCTACCTCTGCTTGTCTGTCTCCCTCCGCCTCTTCTCCCTCCTACTTATTCAGATTCCTACTCCTCTCTGTTTTCTATGTGTCTCATAGCATCTCTAAATATAACCAAGCATGTCTACCTCCTCTTCTTCCTCTTCCTCTCTCTGCCTCCTCTTCATCTCAGTCCTGTCTGACAAATTTAAGCGTGCCTAGACAATCCGATCTGACATGTCTTTACATAACAATTCAATCCACAGCACCTTCCACCTCCTCAGCACAGTGAGACCCAAAGGTGTGTTATTGGCATGGATGCAATTCTCAACATCCCTGAAATACTCAGGCTCAGAATATTATTAGATCTGCGCAACCAGAGTCTTCTTGGATTTTGAATGCATCAGATATGTTTCCCAGAGTCAGCATGGCTTAGCACGGAGAGATCAGATGTGACCTTAGCATTATCATCACACACACATTCACAGCCATAAAACCACATACACAGGGAAGAGGATAGAAGCCTATATTCACAGTAAAACCTTCTCAGAAAGGTAGGCAGCTAGCAAGGAGTCTGTAGTAAATCTTAAATAATAACCGCAAAGAGTTATGACCCTTGCTGGCATTATGCCGTTGCACACCTTCCTCCTCCCGCCCGATGATTTATCTCTTGTCTGCCAATAAAGCTCAACATGAAAATGTCACATGTGGGAAAGAGCTGGCCTCAGCCACGGGAGTGAGCCCATGCAGCATTAAGAGGGTCCGGATTCATTAAACTGTCGGTGTAAATTTTGATCCGAGGGTAGTTTGCAGATGGAGAGGGAGGAACTGTGGGGATGTGGGACAAAAAGAGGCAGCGGGAGAGATTGCGGCGGACTAAGTGGTGATGGCGGAAGGAAGAAAGATGCGAGGGACAGGGGTGAAAAGGAAAAAAAAAAAAAAGCAAGAGGAGAGGAGCGAGATAGAAGAAAGATAGAAAGAAGGAAGGATCAGGATGACACTCCATAGAATGAGTAAGGGTAATGGTCCTGCGACGGATAGATGAAACTCAGAGGAGAATCTGTCAGGGTGAATGCTGCAAGTAGAGTGCTTTTTACAAGAGATGGGAAGGAAGACTGACGACCGGAGTGAAATGGGATATTAATGAAAAAATAGAAGGATTGGAAATCCAGGAAGAAAGAAGTAAGACAACAGCAAGGTCAAATGGACAGTGCAGATCAATGCAGGTCAATAATATGCTATAGATATACCGTGTTGTAGTGCAGGATCCTGCTTAGTGTATTACCCCTGGTGGTACTACTCAGGGCATTTACTCATCTGTATAAACTGCAGCGATAAGGAAGTATGGGAATGAATCCTGTGGTTTGTTTCTAAATCCATTAATATATTAGACTGTGTATAGTTGGTATTTCCCCTCAAGGCTCCTGTCTGCTGTGACTTTAATCACAATTTGTCCTAATAACTATGTTTTTAAAAGGGTTGACAGAGGGGGCCGTGGTTATAGCAAAGATCCTCCTCTTCAGAGCTGCTGGGGAAAGACAGAGAAAAAGAGAGGAAAACAGTGGACGTAAATAAAAGTGGCAGCCCCTCGGGTATCTCTCTCCCTAAATAACCTGGGAGCTGTGAAGGAGTCACTAATTACCCCTCCCACAGAAGAGAGGGGAACAGAGTAACGGCCAGTCACAGTCGCGCACAGAATTAGCCCAGGCCTGTCAGTGTCAGAGGCAATCACAAGGAGATAACAAGGCGCAGATCCATAGATCGTGTAAGGCAAATGACAGCATCACGCCTGACTGCCAGTGGCACAGACAGGAAATGGAAGTGATATACACGTATATATATAAATATATATATGTATCAAGGCCATAGATCGTCAAAAACAGACCGCAGAATCAGAGTGACGAGAACATACTACTAAATACAGCAAGGCAGACAGACTGTCACACAGTGACCAGATGAATCAGAAAGGATGTCACCATGGCAGATCATCAAGGACTGATAACAGGGCCACAGACTGTTAAACATGGAGGAAAGGAAAAATCTGTAAGACACACGCATACGAGGAATACGATAACAGTCACACTGTGCAGCCATGAGCAGGAACAATACTGAATACCACCAGCACTGCTGTTGCACAAATACAGCTACTTTTAACAATGATGGTAGTAATGCCTAAATGTACAAAAGACAGACATTAGATATAAAAAGGGAATCACAGACAGAGGAATAAAATACACATAAATCACAAGTAAATCCCCTTCAGCCAATGTGAATAGACCTTAATTACAATCTCTTTTCACTTGTTTTAGGTGGATATTCTTCCGCTGTTGATTATATACCTCGTTTTTTTCCTATGCTCTGTTTTTCTCTTGCCACCTACATTCTGTTATTACTTCTTCTGAATTGATGTCTTCTTTTTCCATTTTGTGTTGACCCCAGCTCTCATGCATTTTTAAAATAGCTGCCTATCTTATATCTTCCTCATTATCCTAAGGAACAAGCACATTGTGTTTCAATGAAAATGCAATAACATGGAAACAATTACAGGCTCTTACTCCTCTTCTTTCTTTCTTTCTTTCTTTCTTTGTCTGTCTACTCTCTTTAGGAGATCACGCTGTCTTCGACCATGAGAGAATGAGTCACTGAGAGAGGAGCTGAGAAAAGAACGAAGCAGAGAGAGAAAGTGATAAAATCAAAAGGAAGAGAGGGAGAACAAAAAAAACATTGAAACAGATAGGCCATTATGGGGAAGTACACAGGCCCTACCCATACTTTGGCCATCCAATCTCCTGAGGGCCCAGGGGACAGAGCAGGTGGAGCAAGAGGGGCTGCCAAGTAGAGTGTGATGGACACAGAGAGGATGGACAGGCTGAATTCCCGTCCTCCCTGCTTATTTGTCGGTAACCTCTTTGGCTGCATCAAGAGTTCATCTCCCTGGAAAGTTAAAGGGAAATGGGAATAAGCAGCAAAAAGTGCACAACTTCAGAAGACATGGAGCCGTATGGACAGTTCTCACATGCTCATTTTAAAGAATAATTGATGCTGCATATATTTATTTTTGTATGAATGTAAGAATAAACCCATAAGATTCTTTGGGTTAGCATTTATCACAGTATACACTTAATTTTTACTTGCTGTGCTTAATATTACTACACCTTGAACTGTGAATATGGTAATCCATTCTTTCCAGAGGACAATCCTAGTTGCAAAGGAAGTTCTTGGTGTATAGATTTGAGATAAATCGAGCAGCCGCACACAATCCTATAACAGCTACATCTGCTCTGTGATGAAACTAGAACTCAGTCAATCAATTGTACAGATCTCTCACTGTTATAATGAATCTATAGTGAAAGGGAGATCGCTTTCCTTGTTGACGCACTAACACAGCTAAGCCTTTACAACATCAAACTGCCTGCAGAGCCTGTGGATGTTGGGGGTGCGAGAGAGACAAGAGAAATGGTGAGCAAAGAGCCCAACCACTTGCTCACAGGCCAAACCAACGGCAAGAGCACCTTGGCGGACAAGTTGCCCGGGACAATGACTGTGCGCTCTGTGCTGCTCAATCGAGACTCCCCGGACATTGAGAGCCGCCTCAAGCGGCGTCGAAACCGTACCCACCAGGTTCGCTTTAAAGACCTGGAGGATGGCAGCAGCAGCAGTGGCAATAGTGGAACAGGAGAAAACAATAGCCATCAGAGGCCTGTCACAGATTGTGATAGCCCACATCCTCTTCGCAAACACAGCAGTAGGTCCCCCCAGCCATGGAGTGACAGGGATGGGCCACGTGCTGACGGTCTACCTGGCCAAACCTCTGTGGTGGGGGCTGTGCGTGGGGACATGGCAAGTACTATAGAGGTGGTGGCTGCTTTCTTAGCCAGGGCCCCTCCTCATCCACTTACGCCGGGTCCTACACGTCGATGCTGGGCACCCCCACAGACTAACTCCCTAACCTTGCCAATGACACGCAGGCCCAATACGAGCACCAGCACAGCCATCCAGACCTCCCCGTGTCTGAGAAAGCCCCAGTCCCTCTCTTCCACACACACACGTAGCCACAGCCTTGGGGACTCAGTGGGCATAGATGGGGATGACGAACATGACTCTCAAGATGAGTACCTTACGCACAACCACGTGTTGCTGTCTGGGTCCAAGGATCAGAATGGTCCTCCTGGGCCTGGGGATAGAACTGTGGTAGAACGGAGGTCTAAAGCCTCCAGGACAGACATGAAATCAGCTGTAAGTGTTGTAAAAAACTCAAGGCACAGTTGTCCTCCTTCAGCTCTTCACAACACTGAGCCATGTCACTGTTCTTCTGTATCTTGTCGAGATGGCCCTAAGCGTCAGGGAAGCATCACTCCCTCTGTCGTTAGGAGGAGAAAGCGGCTAAATAGGACAACAAGTGATCCTGGGAAGGAAGTGCACTACTGCACTACTGTTACTCAGACTGAAAGCCCCAGTCCATCCCCTAAACCCTTAAATAGCAAACTCTGCACCACTCAAGTTCAAACTGAGAGCCCTTCCACACCTCTAAATTCAAAGTATTGCACGGCCCAAAGTCAAACAGAGAGTCAACATCGGTCTTCATCTGTGAATGAGAAACAATGCACAACTCAGAATAAAATTACCAACTCTTGTCCAACCCTACCTCCAAATACTGAAAAGTGCACCACTCAAATACAAACAGACTCGTCCTGTCACTCTCCTGCAAATCATCAACCTTGCACTACCCAGACACAAACTTGCAGCCCTTGTGCTTCCCCACCTCCGATAACATTATCCAGCTCAATGCAAATTCAATCTGAGAGTCCTGTATCCCCAACTACGACTCAAGACCCTCCTGACACTCAAATAACTACTGTGCCTTACTGTTCCTCTCCCCCACCCACAAGTGCACCAACTCAGACCCCTGAACACTGCACTAAGCCATCTTGCTCCTCTCCAGGCAAGCCAGCATGTTCAACTCCACCTCCACCCAAAGCACTATCTATTTCTAGCTCTACTTTTGAATCTCCTGTTGTCCAACCTCCACCCAAAGCACTATCCATTTCTAGCTCCACTTCTGCATCTCCTGTTGTCCAACCTCCACCCAAAGCACTGTCCATTTCTAGCTCCACTTCTGCATCTCCTGTTGTCCAACCTCCACCCAAAGCACTATCTATTTCTAGCTCCACTTCTGAATCTCCTGTTGTCCAACCTCCACCCAAAGCACTGTCCATTTCTAGCTCCACTTTTGAATCTCCTGTTGTACAACCTCCACCCAAAGCATTATCTATTTCTAGCTCCAATTCTGAATCTCCTGTTGTCCAACCTCCACCCAAAGCACTGTCCATTTCTAGCTCCACTTTTGAATCTCCTGTTGTCCAACCTCCACCCAAAGCACTGTCCATTTCTAGCTCCACTTTTGAATCTCCTGTTATCCAGCCTCCACCCAAAGCATTATCTATTTCTAGCTCCACTTCTGAATCTCCTGTTGTCCAGCCTCCACCCAAAGCACTGTCCATTTCTAGCTCCACTTCTGAATCTCCTGTTGTCCAGCCTCCACCCAAAGCACTGTCCATTTCTAGCTCCACTTCTGAATCTCCTGTTGTCCAGCCTCCACCCAAAGCACTGTCCATTTCTAGCTCCACTTCTGCATCTCCTGTCATCCAACACCCTATTCCTTATTATACTGTTGTGTCGCCACCAACAACCCCTAGTGCAGCTGTTGTCTGCTCCAGTCCTTCCTCAACTGCACCACCATGCTCCATCCAAAACTGCCCCTCTCCCGTCTTAAACATAGTATCATTAGCTCCCTTAACCTGTTCCACCCCTATCCCTGCTATAACCGCCAATGCAACTCCCCTTGAACCCACAAGACATCCAACCACTGCCTCAAACGTAACACATCAACCACCACACAATGCATCAAACACCACACCTCCAACAAATCTAACACCCTGTACATTTGTAACTCAAACTGCTATGTCTTGCACCTCTATATCATATTATTCTACGACCCATCCAATTGGTCCTCATGCCCCTCACCTAAATTCTACTACACCTTCTTATGCCACCCTTATACAAACTGTATCTCATTGCAACATCCCATGTCAAGCTCTGCAAAATACCTCTGCTGCTAACACAGGCATAACCCCCTACTCCTCCCCAGTCCCCAAATTAAAATCTTGCACTTCTCCGCCTACACTTGTGAAAACATATGCGTCCACTCTTCCAAACGCACAACTGTGTGCAACACCAACTAAAGCTGTTCCTCTTTACTCTTCCACATTTCGTGCTGCGCCGCCATACACCCCTCCCTCTCAGGCCCCCTACAATGCTCAGGATAAGAGGGGCATTCGACTTCCACCTCCACCCCCACCTCCTCCACCTTACACACCGCGCAAAAAGGGAAGTGATCCACCAGGTCCTGCAATCCGAACACCCATGCTCAGGGCAGACAGCAAGGCCAGCAAGAAAGATAAAGACAGGGAGGAGAAAAAAGAAGATATAAAATGTACAGACTCACCCAAGCTCTGTGAGAGAGCCAGCTCTCTGAAGCACAGAGCTCAAACTCCGCCAGTTGCTGTGATGAAGGGGGAGAAGCAGTCCTCCTCCTCCTCTCCTGCCAAGGCCTGTTTTAAGCCCAGCTGTCTCAGCTCAGCCCAGGCTCAGCTTGGGGCACTACACAAAATGCTCTGCTCAGGAGCCAACGCCAGGCCCAACACCCCCAACAGCCAACACCCACTCCCTCCAAACCAGCAGGGCTGCTCTGGAGACAGGGGATGCTCTGCTTCTGGGGAGCGGCCTACGGCTGGGCCCCTGACTGCCACCCAGGCTGACACACTGAGACAGGTCCAGGAAATTCTGGGAGGGTTGGTGTCTGGGGCCAGGTGTAAATTGGACCCATCCAGGGTGACAGAAAAGCTCCTTAGTCCCAACGGACCCCTGCATGATATTCGTAGTCTGCAGAACCAGCTCCACAGCCTGGAAGGGGTCCTGGAGACCAGCCAGAACACCATTAAGGTCCTGCTGGATGTCATTCAGGACCTTGAGAAGAAGGAAGCAGAGAGAGACGGGTGAGGCAATATTTCATTTTGGTGGTACATTACACGACTGAAAAGGTAATGCCTGCACACTGACTCCAAACCACAAATCAGTTTTAATCAACATTTTGTATGTCATTTTGAGCTCAATCAGACCTCTGTCAGGTCGTTATACATATTACATTACATAATAGCATGTTTACCTTATTACTATAAGATTATCAACATCCAGCTGGTAACATTAGTGTCTGTGAATGCTTTTCAGATTTGCATTTAATTAGCCCAGGGCTGACCTAAGGCCACAATTAAACCGACCCACATCAAAAGGCACAGCCCATTCATTCCGATGAATGTGGCCAGCACATCGATACAGCTGGGGTGCCAAAGCAGAGAGCTCTGGAAAAACAATTAAGGATTGCAATGTGTGCTGCAGTGGCCAAACAAATACATGCAAGTGCACATTCCTGTTACGTTGTAACATAAGCACTATATTTCCACAGTTTACCTCACCATCGCCACAACAAAAGATAAAATGACTGCTGCCATGATAGCTCTCCAGAGTTATAAAATCCTGTCTCATAGTATTATATGAGATTTACTACTCAAACCAGCCTTACTGGATTGCATTTCACTGTCTCACCAGTATCTGAAACAACACATCGACTATAGCAATGCAGCTTGTTGCGTTGTTTTAATGCTTTTCAGGGATGTTCAAGATTGAAACTTTAAAATCAGAGCCCAATGTTAATGTATTTAGGGGTGGGGGGCTCACTTCACACAACTTTGGATACAGTACTCATACCACAACAATTTGATTGGACAGTGCCATCTTCGCTGAATTGATGTGAAAACTGTTCTAAACTTAACTCACACAAAATGACCATGTGTTTCTGGTGCTACCCTTAAAAACTAAAAAAGGGATAACCCATCTCTCAAGAAGTGTTGCATAATGTGAGCTCCAGTGTTTGAACCACGTTTCACATTTGAAAGGTTAGAAACGTATCCCTGGTGTCGTTTAATTTAAGCATTCCACATCATACGGGAGATGACCCATGATCACCACATGTCCAAGGTAGTGTTCAAAGGTAGCATTGGCAATAGTGTGAAATGTTGCATAGCCCAGGGTTAAACCAAGAGTTTTGGAAAGGGGTTTGTCTGGGTTTAAATGTAGTGTGAAAGCCCTGGGCCGAAAGAGTAGCTATCCCACATTTGAAGCTGTAAATGTGAAATGACTGGAAGCCCCAGGCTAATGGAGCTGTAAACCCAGGGCTAACAGGGGCTCTCCGCTCAAGGCCAAATGTGGTGTGAAACGCCATCAGGTAATCTAACTTTCCCATTCAGTCTATAGATAGATACACATTCAGTCTATAGATAGATAGATAGATAGATAGATAGATAGATAGATAGATAGATAGATAGATAGATAGATAGATAGATAGATAGATAGAAAACAAGGAAGGAGAGAAGAGCAAACAATAGGACAATATAAATTATGTGTGTCTGGTATTTTGGAGACCTGGAAAGTAAATGTCAGCATGTAGCCTAAGTGCCTGCTGTTTTATTCCCAGACAGTTAATTTCTCAAGTGAGAATTTAGTTCTCGCCACACAAAAACAAATGAGGGGCAGACATGATGATGCGATCATAGCTCTGCACTAAAAGATCGTCTCCTCTCTCCTGGAATGGAGTAGACAAGTGGGTTGTTGTAGGCAGATTATTCTTCAAAAAGGGAATACAGAACCCAGCGGTAATAACCTTGCTGCTTCATGTGCTGTGAATATTACAGATAGATGGTTGTTGTGCCCAAGCTTTGCTGTGATGCAGCTCCTCTATTTATAGCCAATCCCAGCATTATAGGCATTGTAAATACTTTGGCAACAAATCTGTGCGGACAGAACACAATGTAAATTTGGTAAGAATGAGAAGAAGGCAAGAGGGACAGAAGTGGCTAAAACGGAGAAAAAGAGATACCAGATTGAATGCAAGACAGAAAGCAGGCTGTAGTTATTTTTTTCACGTCAGTCATGTAACTCTCGATCTCACTCTCAAATTTATGTTGTGTCAGACCACAGGGAGCGGTTTGGGAGCTTGGTTTCACCCATTTTGCAGCAGCTCTTTCCTCATGCATGTATGCAGCAGGCAGGGATAGATAGAAATCAGCATTTGGCTGTCATCATGTTGGTGGTTTCAGATGTGCCATGCCTCTTAGTGTAAACCCTTTACCATTCTCATCAAGTCTTTAATTAATCTGCTTCCTACATTGTAAGCTGCTTAGTAATTTCTTCCGCCTTATCACACCAAAATAGTACATGATGTGAGGACGTGAGAACTCTTGGATGAGATACGATAGACATGGATGGATGTGTGTCTATGAATCCGTGGAAAGCTTTGACTGATATCTGAGCAGCCTAATCCAAATCACACTGTTAGCGCTAATGCCAACACTATACTCTGCAGACGTTTGAACATGTGACTGCATGGCCTTCCGTCTCATAAAGTGACATATCTTACGTGTAAGAATTCAGTGATGGGGCTAAATGTAATGCATGCAGATTTGACTTTTACCTCATAAGCATTATTTTATGCCTGAAGTAAAGTGAAGTAATATAGTGACTCATGGTTTACGTAACAGCCTGAGCCTGTTGGAAGAGGTGTCGTTCATTAAAAAATGATCAGGGGTGATTTCAGAGAAAATATTGGTATATTTGCAGGGAGGTGCGTGCCAGAAATTCAGTTCAACAAGAGACACGATAACCTGAATATGTCTTTGTGGGCTCACACAAACACACTCACACGGAATGTCACTCTTTTACCCCTGATATGTCATCTCTGTGCTTTTCAACAGAAGGCATTCCTACAGGACCGGACAGGACATTGAGAACTGTGGGACCTGCAGGGACTGTGCCTGCATCATCTACAGGTATGTGGATGGATGTGTCCTCTTGTGAATTCCTGCATATTTATCACGCGTTTTACATGTGAGCACTGAGAGCACAGTGCGTGTCTCGGTGCACAGTTATGTGCATCACACTGTCATTTTGAATCACATCAGTTTTGGGAGTTCAGTTTTATGACTTGGTCGGATTGTCGCTCTGCTCTGTGTGTGACAGCACAGCCTGATACAGCACTTTGAGTATGGCCTCTTATTGCACAAACAGTGCTCCAGGTTTGATCACTGAACACAGTTATAAGAGATTTATTAATGTTGTTATGTGTTATTAACTCATGCTCTCCCTCTCAGATTTAATGAGGTGAACAACAACACAGACTTAAGTTGTGTATCCGTGTGCCCACTTGGTCTCCTCCCTCCTCCTCTACTCTTCTCATTTTTCTACTCTCCTTATCTCTCTTTTACACACACACACAATGTCAAATACACAAACACACACACACACACTCGCAGAGTTACTGCACAATCATTCCGCTCCGAGATTTGAATTGAAATCAATCAATTAACAAACAGGATTTCACACTTTACAGGAGGGTGAAGAAAGGCAAAAAGAAAAGTGTGGATTGCTATGAAATTGAAATCCCTGTCTCATAGTTGTAAATGTCAAAAAAAAAAAAAAAAAAAAAGGATTATTAGTAGAAGAAGAAGCAAATCTTGCAGCGGCAGAGGAGAAAGAAATAGTGGAGAGAAGAAAGGCTGACATTCAGAGTACTTACAAGCACACATATAATAAAGCCTGACACATGAAATATAAGGTTTTAAAATATTTGACATGTTTATTGAATCTTTTGACAGAACTAAAAAATATATTATGCAATATATGATTATATTATATTTTGCAGAAGTAATATGTATAAGCAATTAGTTAGTTTATAATAAGTCGATAAAGTAATACTGTATATTTATTGTATTATATGCCATTATACCTTTCACTATCCCGCTATCCTCAGGAATATGCACTATTGGTTTTTATACAAATATTACACCAATACACATAACATAAAAACATTGTATTGTACCTGTGTTGTATTTTTTTCCTACTTGTTCTTTGCTCTCCTCTCCTCATTATATCTGCTGTATCATAATTGATTCACACATTTGCAGCATGACGTGACAACAAAATAAAGCACACAGTGTTTGGTAATTATATGCCACCTCAATCAAGCCAATGCTTACCTTACCTTATCACAACTTTCTCAATATGAGCAAAATGACTAGCTTGGCTTGGCAAGGCTGCCATCTTGAATCTGTTGATAGTTAGATTCAGATTAGGGGGCAGTTAACATGGCAGTTGTCAGGTAATTACTGATCTCGTTGATGATGCAGAGGTCTCAGAAATAGATGTAATAAATAGATGTTAGATGGTGTTATGCGTTAAGGCAGTACTCTGGTTATTAAACCTCTCAGGTAACACCTTAGAGGGGTTAAATTAGTCAAATTATGTTGTAAATATAAAAGCATAACCCAATTAGTAAGCCAAGTTTCATCATCAGCCTTTTTAATTGTGGACTGGAGCTGTGAAATGTGGCATGTATACACTTTAAACTGATTGAGCTCAGTGATTTGATTGTGCACACACTCACCTACTCGCTCATTTCTTATTTATTATTCTGTAGCGCTAATAAGGTGTTTCCTGTAGCTGCAGCACATCCTCAGCATTAACCTGATTATCAAACAAATGATATTATTGCTGAAGTTGACTTACTGTAAACCACATAAATGATTCAATCAAACTGTTACCCTAATCTGGTTATTTTCAGTAATTTATTTATCATGTGCATGCAAACCTCCTCAATGAAGAAACATAGAGAAGAAGAGGAAAGACGGTGGGGGAGGGCAAGAGGAAAGACAGCAAAAAAAAAAAAAAAAAAGGAGATCTGTGAGAAAAGATCTGAGATTTAGAAATGGAACAAGAGAGCGAGAGCAGAGGGAGAAGAAGCCCATAAAGAAAATGATTCATTCAGAAACTAAATACAGCTTCATCTTGAAAGATTAGAATATTACAGTGAGGGTTACTGCTCAAGAATGTCAGCACGAAGCGGCGGTAGTTTCTCATCTTCAAGAAAGGGAATAAGAAATACAGATGAGAGCTGTTCTGAGAGAGTAACGTGACAGATGACAAGTTATCGTTGTGGTGTGTTGTACTGTATCATCATGTGTTTTTCTCCTCTGTGGCTGTTCTGAAACATTACACTTAACACTGCTCAGTAGACATCCTGAGCCACTGTTTCATGGCCAGATGAGGACTTATCACTCAATCGACCTGTCAACTCGACATGCTTGTTTCATGTGTGACAAGAGGATTTTTCCCACTTTGAAAGGGAAGGAGATTTTCTTTTCTTTGAGGCTCAAGTTGAGCTGAGTTTAAAAAAGAGAATTTGGCAGCGATAGAGGAAAAAGGTGTTGGAGGAGGAAAAAAGATAAAGATAAAGATAAAGTGAAGACTGAAAAGGAGTGAGTGATGGAAAAGCTATAAAATCTGACAGGACAGATTCCATCAATTAAAAAGCCTCTTGAAGAAGTCTTAGCCGTCACAGAAAAGCACAACTCAGCACACCACACAGTATCAATCAAGTTCAGACAGGAAACTGTTCTGAAAAAATGAAAATGGAATATTTGTCCTAAAGCCATGAACAATTTGACCTCAGCTATAATCAATATTTTCACTACATGTGATGTAAAATAGTGCAATAAAATGGTACAATAATGATGAACCCACAGATATTATCACCTGACTCTGCAGTTCTTCTTTAACCCTTTGGTTCATTCTCACTCCTCTCATATTGTTGTTAAGGCACTGACACTGAAAATAATGCACTGTCCTCAGTGCATTATTTTCTATTTCCACTATTTAGAAACACAGCGTTTATTTAGCCTGACTTGTTTTCTTTTTATGTTTTTCAAAGGTCAAATGTAAATAATGTTTCATTACACTAATTGATTAATTCAAATACTTGGTTAGAATATTATATTATTTTGTACAGTATGTTTTGTTGGCAGCTACTGTTGGCAGGCAACTTCTAAATACTTCCAGTACAAGCCAGGTACAAGTCCTGTATAAATACAAATACAGACACAAATATATACACATATGTATATTTAAACAGATACAGATAATTCCCATACAGCTTTCAGTGAAAAAGATCTGATAAACACATTGTGCACTACCTGCCCATCAACAAAACTGCTGACAGACAAAACACGGTAGCATTTAGCCGTTATAAGACAGATATTTGCCTCAGGAGCTGGTGGAAACCAAAACAGAGCTTAAAGCAAAAACAACTCCAAATCAATGGTCATGTACAAATAGTCAATCATTCTCAGGTTCCAACAGGTTCCAACTGAACTTTTGATATGACATCAGTATTGTATTGACGTCTTGTTGTGCCACCCCCAAGTGGCAAAAAAATCAATTAATGCAACTTTAAATTGCAGCTTGTGGACAGAAAATGTGCAGGAAATCTGGTGATCTTGGTCACTTGTAGTTTGAAGAAATTCTTAGACCTTGATGACTTACACACACGATATCTATTGAAGCCCGATCAAAGAGAATGGAGATGGATCAGCAGTACAGGTGACTCATTGTGTAGATACCAGCACAATTCTGAAGGTTACTTCCTGATCAGTCTGATCAGGTAAACAGACAAAGAGGAGAGATAAAGATGAACTTATTACTTTGCCCGAGTCACAAGCTGTGACGTTTGACTTACTTTAACTTTAGAAATGGCCCTAACACGACATGGGGAAACCCTGCGTGATGTTACCCCTAAAGCAGTACAGCAAATACATCGAGACCACATGTCAGTGAGCATAACTTCAATGAAGTACAGGAATAAGCACAAATTTATATAGTATTTGATAATATCATACATGTAAATTAGGCTTTTTTGTGTGAGTGTGTGTTGAGAAAAAATTACAAACTTAAGGGGGAAAGTATTTACTCAATAGGTAAATAGCATGAAATGCTATAGAATATATGAAATTAAGTCTAACAAAATCAATATTCATATGCTCAAATGAGTACAAACTATTTGTATGATACATGTAAGTTTGTGTTTGCACACAGATCTTTGTTCACTAGTTACGTAGGACATCTTTCAGGGCAAAGCTTATATAAAAATGCTAACGACACTTTAACTGGCACCAGTAGCTACAGAATGCACCATTTTGTACCTTGTGCCAAACCGAGACCCGTAAGTAAGCACTTCATTTGTTCTGGTATTTAAGCATCTCACATTACAGGAAGAATAATGCATGATGTGTTTGATGTTATTTATCCAACACCAGTGGCACATTAGCTGCATGTTAATATGTGATTCTGATGGTGTGGCCGAGCGGGACTGTTAATTAATGTGGAGTTGTGATTTTCTCCCCGTTATTCTTTTCGCTAATGACGAATGGGCTATATGGAACAAAGTAGGGAGGTCTAACAAGGAACTGTTGTGCTTAATCCCTGTGGAGTGTGCGGAGACGGCAGCCTAATCAGATCTGTGCTCCGCTGCTTTATCTCTGTTGCTCGATCACGCATTTCGCTGGAGGAGCTCGATGGGCCGCTACTCTGAGATGGATTAATGACTCTCTGGACCATACGTTGTTCTCAGCTAAACTATGAGTCCACTAAGAGTTTTTTTTTTTTTTTTTCTTCTCTCAAACACAATCCGTCATCGCCTTCACTGAGCAGCAGATAATTGAGAAAAAGGTTGCTGAGGAAGCATTCTTGCTGTTTCTTTCTTTCCTGCTCGCTGAATGTTATCTGTAGGGATGCCACTCACACTTGTTTGATAGCTGTACTGTGGCCTCATTTCACACTTCTATTGTTTCCTCCGAGTATTCCTCTCATTTACAGTCAATGCTCACTCTTTAAGCATCCTGTTTGTCAATGAATGCCTTTTCACATGAGTGCTATGCATATATATGCCAGGCGCGGTGGCGGTGTTAGGGTGGAGGATTCCTCTGCTGAGTCTTCAAGACTTGTAGGGCGAAGGCCGTGCACTCCATCCCCTCCATTGAGAGGGCTTGAGACGAACATTTTGTGACAGCGCCTACAGTAACAACTCATCACTCGCCATTCTCACCACACACCCATCATGAATCAGCGCTTCCTGACGCACATCTCCACTGACACAACATCGTATGACAGGGCTAGATACTCTCACGCTGTCCTTCGATTGCGATAGACCAGACCAGAGTGAGTTGGTGGAGCATAAGAGACTCTGGAGACTGGGCACGAGGAAGGAAATTTGGGCTGACTCTTCATGCATCTTAATATCTCCAACCTTTTTTTTTTCCCCTCTCACCAAATATCCTCCATGCACTCTCTGTACCTCCTTCTCACTCTCTCTCTCTCTCTTTTTTTTAACTGTAGTGTGCAGTGAAATATTCATCCACATTAAAAATGAATCACAGCAGCTTTAAAAGATTTTAAAAAGTAATAATAGTGTTAAAGGAGACCTGGAGACATCTCTCCGTTGGCTCGGTGTGGGTGAAGGACGCCTGCCAGACACGTTTGTCCCGTAGATCCTCATGATGGAGCAGTGCTGCATGTCTTGAATGGTTAAACAGGAAGTGGCCTGATGAAGAGAATTATTTGATTGTGTTGAAAGAGTCTAAACAGTATATTGGGAAATTCCGGTTTTTGTGCATCTGAGTCATGGGAATGTGGAGAGTTCATACTCTAAAGTGCAGAATCTAGTAAGAACAATGTATAGTGTCTTCGCTGTCACTCAAGACAGTGTTAAGAGCTGTGGGCTGTGGTGCATGGAGCCCTCATTCACACCGCTCCTGCCCTCTATAATGTGCTTCTGTCTACTTCCCTGTCTCCAGAGTGCTACTTCTCAGCTTGGGCTCACGTTTCCTTTCACTGCCTTTGATTCACTTTTTCATGTGGCCCAGAAGAGCATAGCAGTCCAATTCAAACACTCTCCACACGGCTCCAACGTTGGCCCATAGCTACTGACAACTTCTCATTGTCCTGGTTTTATCCGGAGGAATACGGTACTCTACAGACATCAGAAAGAGGCGCCTTTTCCAGTAGATTGCTTGTGTCACTCCTTCCACTCCCCACATTTCTCAGTTTTTCTGCGCTTTGAATATAAATACATTTCACACATAAATGGGGATGAGGAGAAGTGGTGCAAACTTGTAGCTCTGGATTGGGTATAGCAGCGGCAGAAAAGAGGGGTGAGAGCAGAGGGGAGGTGAGTAGGAAAGATTGCCTTGGCAGCTACTTACAGCTTTACTTTCCCTTCCACATCCAAATGAACCAGAACCCGAGGTGTTTCTGTGCACGCTTTATTCATTCAGGGAAACCAACATCTGCACTATACATACAGTGTGCAAATGAGCAGAAACATGTCCAAAATAAATCTGTGCCTCAATGTGTGCACACTTATCGGAGCTTCTGTGAAACACGGTGATGTGTGGGCAAATTATAGATGAACTTCTTATGTTCATGGTCACAGGGATATTTCTGAATCTGTATCCAGCCTCCAGCCATTCATTAAACATTGACAATTCTCTGCCATTATCATAACAGGGAGGGAAAATACCTGATTGAATAGAATATAAAATTAATTCCCATGAAAACGCAGCAGTTAACAGAAAGGAGGAGAGAGAATGTGCATCTGAATTTGAAGACGCAACAAAGCAACAACAAAGTATATTACAGTGACAGTGGGTGTGTGTTTGTGTGTGCAAAAGACAGAGAAGACACAATATGAATTATAAAAGTATCTTTGAAAAAACAAAAACATCAGGCAGCCCAGTCTCCTTAAAAGTTATGATCATATTGGACTATTCTTCTAAAGAAAGGAGGTGGTGTTGTCCTATATGTCAGGATGGTGGATGGACCTGTAGCTGGCCGACTCTCAGGCATGAGACTGTTCCAGTTCATGTCGCCTTTTTATTAATGAGAAATCTTTCCTGAACTTTAAAGCATTTATAATCTGCTCATCAGATGTCAAGTAAAATGAATTTGCACTTGTAATAATAATAATGAAGCTACAGACGATTATCTCCTAAATTTGCAGTTCTTCTCAGCTCATTGTTGCTGTCCAGCCTGAAACTTTACTGTGACGTTGTGGCATTGTTTTTTGCCGCATCAGGGAGCTGTTATCACTGACAGCGCTTTAAAATGCAACTGTACACTGCCCCGCTCAGCATCAAACAGCAGGCAGACAATTGTTTTTCCAATTACATTTTGTAGGAAAATGTTTGTAGCAAAAATTCTGCCTGGACTGTGTTCAAGAATAGGAAGTCCTTTGTGACTCACTGGGAGGTCGTCGGGATGGATGGTGGGCATATGAGGTGCAGGAGTTTGACACTGGAGACCAGGATTCACATGTGGTTTAGGCACCAAAAGCACTTTGTGGTTGTCCATGTTTCCATATTTAAACCAAGGCTGTGATGTTTCCCAGACTTAAAGGGATAGTTCGGGGCACTGCATAGTCAGTGTGTTACCTACAGTGGTCAGTGCGCTCCGAGTTAAAAGATAAAAGCAGACAGAAGCACTGTGCTGCACTGCTGTGGATAGGGTCAGCAGAGAAATGTGTTTCAGCCACATAAAGAAAAGGCCAACCCAAAAAAAAATCAATATCCGTTTATATCCATTTAAGTGTACGCTATAGTGAGCATATTCTCACCGCTTTACCTTGCCGTCAGAGCAGCCCTGTCCCTTGCCGCTGCGTAGAATTTACATATTCCTAGGTGGGCCTTTTTTTTAATGTGGCTATAATACTTTTTTTTTCTCTGCTGATCCTGTCCACAGAGTGTTTTGCTCTACTTCCATGCCAATACTTCTATCTGCTTCTCCAAACTGGGAGTGCACATGCATAAGTAACTCCCCAAAACAAGTGCTCTGAGTGCCTAAATATTAAATATTAAAAAAAAAAACATAAAAAGTTTATTAATGTTTTGTTTGCATGTCTCTTGTTATAATAGTGGATATTGCAAGAAAAACAAATGAAGTTTGAAATTTACCCATTATATGAATAGAAAACAGGTGGCATTATGTTTCCTTCAAAACATATTTGCTGCTGCAAATTAGTAAATTAAGTTTACTAATTAGTAAATTAGTAGACTTAATTTCTTGGAAACAGGGCTGCATTTCTTGTAAATCATTTGTACAGCACATAATCTCACATGGGGAAGGAGGACCATATACAGAGTTATAATGTACATACAGAGAAAATCACAGATTTAAACACATTAATTGGGTATTGTTGAAAAATGCCAGCCCCTATCAAAGTGATGGTTGATATATGAGAACAAATAGATTCAAAATCTTGTCGAGTATTTACGCTTTAAAGGAAGAAACTAAACTGTGTAAACCACTAATGAAAAAAGCTTACCAATCAATCAATAACGCACTTATAGAATCCTGAGGTTAAGTCCCCTCAGCTAAGCAAGATCAGGATAATCTTCTGACTGCAGAGCCTGGACTTGCTTTTCTCTGATATTTCAAATCGCCAGGTTGTCCGTATCGACAGGAAATTGATCCCAACATGAACAGATTTCCTCCTCGCTGTGTGTCTTAAACCAAAAATATAGAGAGAGAAACAGAGAGGAAGAGACAGAGATAAACAGAAACCAATAGAAAGACAACAAGAGAGGAAAATAAGAGCTGGTGTGTTTTCAGTTTAACTGGATATGAGAGGTTTTTGTTTCTCTAAAAAAAAAAGATTTGTCAGATTCTTGACACTGACCTTTTGCTAACAACCTTGTCAGAGCTTTCAAACCTGTGTGTGTGTCTGTGTGCGCACATGCGCACCGCTTCCCCCTGTGGATGAGGCTGATAATGGAGAAGTGGTGTGTGTGAAATGTGTAAAGGGCAGGGCAGGCAGTTCTTCTGCAGTAATCCATCTTTACTTCAGGGCTGAGCCACGGAGCAACAGGCATCTCACAGGGGAGGAGGAAAAAATACACTGTCGGCATCACTCTCATTCACATGAAGCTACACAAAGGAAATGTTCAGCCAGCAGGGGCACGAGATTTTCACAGCAAGAAAACAAGAAAATAGAAATGATGAGTATTATTTGTTCAGTATACTCTGTTTTTCTTTTGCACCGCTGACAGTGTCTCAAAAAAATAAAAACAAAGCAGGCACAGTGTTTGCGAAGTGTTAGCAGTGCATACATAAAAAAAAAAAAAAAAAGTGTCTTCGGCCATTCACTGGAGATGTGAAACCGTAAGATTGTTATATGTCCTTACAAATGTGTATCCATCCACTCAGGAGTTTGTTTGTGTGAAGAAATGACAGATACAGGGCTGGGTGTGAAACAGAGAGAAGAGAGAGAGCGAGGACCCTTGTTCATGCTGTTTGGCAATAATCATAGAGCCGAACTCGTGCCAACAGTGAGTGCCAGATGGTGCCCATCACCGATGTGCCATGTCTTTGAAACAGGGAGGAGAGAGGAAGATCAAGAGTGGCATGTGGAACAGGGAAGCACTGCCTAATGTGGATGATGTGTCATATAAATACCAATCACATTAGAATCACACTCACAGCTAAATTAGATCCCTAAAGCTCTTCCCACTCTCCATCTTCTCCCTGCTTTGGCACTGTGCTTATGTCATTATCAGAGATAAGATGAGATATTAAATGTTGTTTCCCATTGTTGTTCATGGGCACCACTTTGTAATGGCGTGTGGTGTTTGGTGGTGTTTGCTAATACTTCACTGATCGGTTATGAATGTTTTTCATGTTCCAGGTCTAAGAAATCTCTTTGTAATGTGTTTTAGCTCCAGCACGAAGGTTGGAAATGTTCAAAATGAATCAGTTTGTACAACATGACGTCCCAACGCGTCTGCAGGCAAAAGTATTAATAGTTATTTTGAATATCCACACTCGAAGGCGGGATGAAATGCTGACCGTAGACATGAAGAAAAACCCCAAACAGAAGCAGGCTAATTGAGAGAAGAATAAAAAAGGAAGTTGAGAGAGATGTTGCTTATTTTCTTAACTGGTGTAGTCAGTGAATAAAGTGGTTGTGAATTTCGGATTGGCGGTTTCGGAAAGCTGTCTGAAGCAGCCCCCACCCCCCCACCACCCCTCTCCAGGTTTCAGACACTGTTCGACCATCAGACAAATGTCGGCATCCTGAGTCCTTAACGCTCGCTTTGTCTTTTTAGTTAGCTCTTGAAGCTCTCAGCGCGGTCCCTACGGCAACTCGCTCACCATCTCTGCAGACCGCAATGTTTAAAATTTCAAGAGGCGCACACTGGGTCCACACACTAGCTGCAATTACGTAATTGTGTGGGTTTGTCGGTGCATTCGTGTGTTTGCTGAGACCGGCAGGAGAAGAATGTGATGGACCAGAGTTGATCAGGAAGACAGAACCAATGGACCAATTCACCACTTCCTTTACTTACTGACCACAATCAATTTATTAACAAAATCTAAAACTTCTAAAACTACTGATCTATAAAACAGTAGTAAATGGCTTATTAACATTATTATTATAAACCCTTTATAAAGGGTGACGTATTAGAAAGAGGTATTGTCTTTAATGTACAACAAAAACTGAATATTTTTATCCTGTATTTACACAAAAACAAAAAAGGTCCACATGTTTTCCTGTTCTGTTCAACCGCATCACATGGTCCTCAACAGCAGATGCTGTTTGCTGTATATTTACACTTTTATATGATTGTATATGCATAATTTACTTAAAGATGTGGATTAAAATCACCCATAGACTTTGCCTATTTTAATTTTAATCTTTAATCTTTACCTAATGATCTGGGCTTTTAAAAGTATATTATCTCCAGACACAAAACCAACATGTCTTGGTTTTGAGGCAACAAAACAAACTGTTATTCTGGTAAATATGTCTGTCATATATTTCTGACCTCTTTAGTCATCCAAAAAATCCCATTTAGATAAAAAAAATGAATGGTTGAGATAAACATTGGTGTTGATCTGCTCCCTATTTTCTGCATCTCTGCACATATCTCCCAACAATCCACCCCACGGCTCTAAATCTTCATTACCCCTTGAGACTGTCGTTATCCTTCCCACTTCCAAATGTGAAGAGGTGAAACAAAAAACACACCCCGTTCCACACAAAGAAAACTATGAAGCAAGTGTGCGTTTATGAATGGGTGCAACAGAGATAAAGATGGATCCTAACTGCTGTTTTTTTTTTTTTTTTAGGTGGCAAACTGCCACCCTGCCGTCACACCTCTCTCCCTCAGATCTCCTCAATAGCCACTCATCCATCAGAGCCTTCCGCTCCAGCAGGTATCACTCAATACCTCAGTGGTGCTGAGGACAAACTGCGTGCAACCAGCCGCCACCTTTTGCCTTTTAATTCACCTTAGCTGACTTACTGTAGAGTTCCTTTATCGAGGTAATATCTCAGTGACATTTGAGCAAATAATAACTTTCAAACATGTCCCAATAACAAACTCCGCTGTATCATCACCGAGCGTTGGATAAATATGCATTGTGGGCGGGTGCTGAGGAAAAATCCTGGCTTGAATGTTAAGACAGACTGGGTAAGCACACCTCATCACATATGTTGCTCTAAATTTGGCCCACAACAGCCCCAGGAGGCCGAACAGTAAATTTTGGTCCAATTTCCTCAATGCCAGCACTCAGCTATTATCGACACAGAACTGCACTAACTTGAGCTTAATGGCATTGAAACTGTGCTTATGCTCCGACTTACAGTTCGACTGAATTGCAGTGACATGTTCAGCAGTTCATGGCCCACAGTAACATGGAAGGTTAACCACGCTAGCTTAAAATTTCCTGCCCAGTGGTTGAGAAACAACACTGTACAGGCAAACTGCAGACTCTGCTTTATCACCCAGTTCCCTTCAGCTGTACAAAGGTTTTTTAGCGAGTTTCAGCTCTTTGTTGTGGTTTTCTGTCCTGCAATTTTACTGTTTTGGTTCTCTCTTACTTTTCTCATAGAAGCTGTGATCAGCAAAAAAGTATACCTGCTCAACACTAAACAGCAGACAGACACAGTTAGCGACCAGCTGGTCAACCTAGTGAAGCATGTGGCAGCTACAGAGCCAGATATGGGAGTGAATATTGGACTGACATTAATCATGTGGCCAGAAACATCCAAATGTGTCTGCTTCATGTATAAATAAGAATTTGTCAGCAAAGATTTTCACCAGATCAGCTTAAAGGAATATGTTAAAGGTACAGTGTGTAGAATTTAGTTGCATTTAGTGGTCCAATCACTGCATTGTAATTTCCTCACATCACCCTCACCTTCCTAGTGTAAAGGAGAAACAACACTTTAAGGACCCTGTTTAGAGTCAGTATTTAGTCCTCTCCCACTGTAGATATAAAAGGATATTTTTTAAGTAACAAACATAAACAGATTCTTATTTTCAGGTGATTATACACACATCAAAACATAGTTATGAATATTATATTCCATGTTTGCGTTATTCTGAAAATAGAGGCCCCAAATCTTACACACTGTACCTTTAAATATAAGGCTACAGCTAGCAACTAGTTAGCTTAGCTTAGTATAAAGACCAGAAACGGGGGGGAAACAGCTAAACAGCATGGCTCAGTCCAAATGTAACAAAATCTGCCTGCCTTCATGTCTAAAGATCACAAATTAACATGACAAAATCAGCACAGAAAACAAAAATCTAAAAATGATAATTCAATGTTTTACAGGGGGGTTTATGTATCAGACAATTTCTTGGCCCACTGTGATCCACAACTGGTGGAGACTCCAAGTCATTGTGCCTGTTCGAGAAATAGTCTAGCACATAACCCCATAACTTCTTGCTAAGCTAAGCTAACCAGTTGCTGGCTCTTGTTGCACATTGAGATTATGAGAGTGATATCAATGTAACTCATGTAACTCTCTACCGGAAAGCAAGTGCATGTTTCCCTTAAAAAATATGTTAGTTGTCTTTAAATTTGTTTCTGATGCCTCCTAGTGGCCAAAAAAATCTATTAGCAGTTTTAAGAAATCAGTTGGCGTATTTAATTTTCAGAAGAGTCATATTTTGACCATTTGATCCTCCATACATACATCAATTATCGGGTCGCTCAAAGCAGCTACCGACAGAAGCAGTTAGGTGATAACAGCATGCATGCACAGTGAACTGAAAGTAAACCAGCGATAAGTGTGAATTCACAGTGGACAGCTTTTTTTCCCACAGAGCAGATCCTGAATGCTCGGAGCTGCCAGCCTTGCTTTTGGCAGCTGGTTCAGTGTATGCAAGCTTGTCTCAACTTTGTATAGCATCTTCCCATGGCACCATGATCTCTACAGTGTAAACAAAGCACTGAGAGTTAGATCACAATAGCAGGTCAAGTCTTAAGCTGGTTCAGGCTAACTCTGATGGGACGGTAAGCTCCTGGCCTACATCTGCTTTTATTTCCTCATCCCTAGCTTATGCTTCCTCAGTAATCAATCTTAACCTCACTTGCTCTTTATTTATGAAGCTACTTGATGCAGAGGATTTTCTCTGATGCCAAGTTCTTCATCTGTTCTCTTCAATAAACATTTTGTGTTATATATTCATGCGCATGGAGCAAAATACAAACAAGGTGAGAGTCTGCCCTTTTCTCTCACTGGGAACGGCTGTGCTGTTGTGCTTTTTTTGAAAAAACAAAGCACTGTGGGAAGTGCCAGAGGTCGCTAATAAGGTCACATTAGTAAAATCGTATCTGGGTAATTGCTATGAAAATGTAAATATTTGGCATTCATTATCACACAATGGCAAAAAGATGCAAGGCAGCGGACAGAGATGGAGGGAGAGGCTGTAACATTAAAGCCGAACAAGGTTACGTTATTTAGAAAATCAGCCACAACAGGTTTCCCTTTGTTTATGCTGAACTGCTGCCAAGTACTTCAGCACTTTAGTTATGAAGCCAAATGTACTGACCTTGAAAACATTTGTATCCTTGCACACATAGTTTCAGTACAATATATTATCCTGTCTTATGCTGAGAGGTGTAGTGGTGTAATGTGATCTGTCTGCCGGTGATGTGCATTTAAGCTTTTAGCATCCCATGATTAGCATAAATTATATCGCATAGTCAAACCCTACGTGGACAGCATAAATCATATGATGATGTGTCCCTGAGGTATTAGTCATGTTTACAGTGTCAGTGTCTTTCTTTTCTTGCTCTGTCACACAGTCTCCTCCCAGCAATACAAACTGAAATAATACTTTGCCTCACTGTTCTCAGCCTGTTGCAGACATTAATTTCCATTGGTTCTTGCCCGAATCTACTATCTTGTTAGTGAAGCCTTCTGTATCTTCTGTTTTCTTGATGAGATTTTCTCCAGACCTCTTTGAGCTTGATGAATGGGGGTGTGGAAATGCAAGATTACTGATTCCTGGATATATTTCCCCCCAAATAAATCCTCCTCTGATTGCTCCGTGGGTACACTGGGACCAACCCTCCGTCAATCACAATCAGACCAAGCCATTAGACAAAAGATGCCTGAGCCGGCTGTCAATAAAGCGAACCTGACAACAAGGACTTGGTTGTAGACTAGCTGACTGGGCGTCTAGCTTGAGATCACACTTTAATTATCTCATTATCTTTAGATGTCAGACATTTTTTTAATTATCTGGAGCTGAGCCGATCATCCTGACATACTTATTTAATTACATTGATTCCAGATAAGACGTTGTTCATATATTTACAGTAAATGACTCATTGTCTTGAGTTTTATAGCCATGCTAGTGACGTGGCTCTCAGTCTGATGCTATCTGTAAACCACTTCAGCCCTGACTGAAATATCTTAACAACTACTGAACAGATTGTCATGAAATTTTGGGCAAGCATTCATGATTCCCAAAGGATGAACCCAGTTTGGTGATCACCTGACTTTTCCTCTTGGTTGACATTTGTGATACTGAGTGAAATAGCTCAACAAATATGGCTGGATTGTTATGAAATTTGAGCCAGGGATAAGATAGTTAACACGGTAAACGTTACTTGAACATCTTATAGCATGCTAGCATTCAGCTCAAAGCACCACTATGCCTTAGTAAAGCCTCACAGAGCTGCTAGCAATGCTGCAGTCTCTTTGTCTCACTTTATTTTGTGATTTCATTTTAGCTGTAATAAGTCTTACCAGTAATTTAATATTTTCTCTGTTTTATTCAAGTTTCATTTTTGCCAAATCCTAGACCTGCAAAATTGCCCTTACTGTCCAATATTTCTAAATAATTCCCACAGAGTTTCCTCTAATTACTGTCTGCCTTAAATTACTGATCAATGCTATACAACCCCTTTGTCACACATCTCTACTTTTACTAGATTTTAAGGCATTATTTACCTTAACTTTTCTCCCAAGATCAATAAAAATGAGCCTTGCACTATGGAAACACCTACAGCTAATTAATAGAATTCAGTTTGAATCACACATACAGTGAAAATATATACAATACACAGAAACTCTCAAGAAACACTGAGGCTGTGCACGAAAGATCCTTATTCTAAAGTGCTCAGTATAATTCTGCTGCAGAGTTCATTGAAATGGATGAGCTGAACAAAATCACACCTGGTTGGATAAATTACCATCTTGTGCAAGAATCAAATGTTAGATTTGGTGACGCACTCATCCGTTTGCATCGCACTCCCAGATCACTGCAATCTGAATGTTGATGCAGGTATCGAACAAGGATCTTTCAAGTCAGACCAGAATTTGGGACGCTCGATCACAGCCAAACAGCTGGTGGGACCATCTCGGAATAATAGTCCGAGGAGAGTGTAATACCTCAGGGTACAGCCTGTTCTCCTGAGTAATAATAGGATGGTTGTTGTGCGTGTGTGAATGTTAAGGGGTTGTGGGGTCACGGTAGATGGTGAAGTGTCGATGTGCGCGTGCACATTCATCTGTTGTATTGTGTGCTGGCATATACATGCATTCGTGGGTGTGGTATCTCATCACAGATGAGCAGTGCTCTCTACAGAGACCGACTGCTCGTGTAATTCCTGCTGAAATGAAATGTTCTCTTTAAAAAAAAAAAAAAAAAAAAAAAGATATTCAGCCTATAGGAGAGAAAATTGCAAAGATATTTCAGCTTGATTGCCTTTGCACTGCTATATTTCTGCTGAAAGTCTCTCCTCCACCACTCAGCGAAAGCACAGAATAGGAGAGATGGAGGAGAAATGATGATCTCCTGCTGGTGCTGTTGTATGAATGTTTTATAGATGGAAGGATGAAAAAGAGATGAAGCCCTGTTCAACCTCTATGCTTATATTATTTTGAAATGCTGGTATTGTTTTCAGCTTGTCACACTTTTTTAGCATGTATCCAATCTGTCTGCACTTAATATCCTCGTTTACCAGAGAGTGCAATACTGTGCGAGCGCCCTGCTCTTTTTTTCTGACCACCAGTGCACTATACTGTATCTAAGTTCATCTGACTGTAAAAAAGCTGCAGTACTACAGACAGCAAGCAGTGCCAGTGATATTAATAATATTTCAAACATTACTGTCAATTTTAGTTTACTGTTTTAAATGACAGTGTTGAATAACCTTGAATTCCAGGCAAATTATGTGGTAACTACAAATCTGCTGATTCAATCCCCTCTAGAGATGTGCTGGATTGTGCTCTTGGGCAAGGTCGCTGTCTCCCAAAACTGAATGATTAAAAAAAGAGAAGATTTATTGAGTGAATCTCTAAGGATGGAATAACATGTGCAAAGTAAGGTCACACAGTGGGAATGGGTTCTGACATAAGCTTTACAGCAACAAATCTTAACTTTTCCAGCTTGTGTGTTGACCTTAGACTCACGTTGATCCTCCCACTGAAACTTTAAGGTCATAGAAGTAGAGGTCATGTTACTCCTCTGAGTCTTGGTGGATTAATCAAACACGAAGACTCGGCGGAGTAACACAATTAGTTACATGTAAGGACACGACATATTTTAAGGCATATACTTTATATAATCATATGCGTACACAAAAAGGTTCAATCAACTGGTACCACTTTACAACATGGGTTTAAATTCACCAGTAAAAACTCTAGATAGTTGTCATATCAATGAAGTAATGAGGGATTGCTTGGTAACTACAGTACTTAGCGTGATGTATCACTTTACTTAAGGGGGCACATAAAGAGTGACTAATGATTAAGTAATTAGTCGTCAATAGTTTTGTGCCACTCAGCAGTTAATCAGAAATGACTCATGAGGAAAGTGGTCAGGATGTCGATTCACAGATATTTATGGAGTAATCATGACCTGATGCATTAATATATTATCTTCCAGTCAGTTCTGTAGTAAATCATCATCATCTACTTTAAAGTATAGAAATGATTCACTACCTACTTATTAACGATTCATTAATTATCAGGTTGTTCCTGATTTGTTCTACTCAGATTTTTTTTGTGTACATATTTTGAGGTGTTAGCAATTAGCATGTCAAACATTCTTCTCCCTCTTTAAAAAATCTATAATATTTGAGTAGCTATGCAAAGTTTAACTGCTCGACACAAGCTGTTTCCAATTTTACTGAAAAATGTATTCACAGTTTGTATGAACTGGAGTCTCCACATAACATTTGAAATGTCAGATACAGCCTTATATATACATACATCATCAACAAGTTCATCACATACTGTAGATGATTTTTTAATGTTGTTTGTATTACATCTTAACTAAACATTTTTAGGAATGTCTAAATGAATATAGGCCCATGTGTCAATTGTGTTGAATCACTTAGTTTTGTTCTCTTTAAAGTCCATGTAAAGTAAGAATAAATATTTGTTCTGAGTTTGTCAGACCAAGAAGAAAGTGTTGTGAACCGCCCAGCCAAATTTGAATGATTCAAATATCGACAATTTTCTGAAATCAGGTGTCAAAATCTGGTAAAAATTAATTGGGGGCGTGTCCGCTGAATGTGCTGAAGACACGCTCACTCGTGGGAGCAGTCAAGCAGCCATTTTGAAGTGACTGAAACGTGTCAGATGAGTTCAGAAAATGACATGACTAACTTTGAAACACTCTGAGCGAGATGAATTCATCTCTGTCTCTCTGCTAGGGGTGCAGGGGTATGCTCAGGGTGGCCTCAGCGTGTCATCGAGCCACCCTTTAAGGACCAACACATTTTCCAACATATTTAATATATTTAAAAAGAAATTTCAGAATTGACTTTACACCAACTTTAAACTTAAACCCATATATACAGTATAGTTGAAATTGTTGATGTATTCTCTTAACTTTTCTAATGTTGTGATGAACTCAGGTGAACTCTTGTAACTTGCTGATAATGTCAATGATCGTGGAGGGCTGTGAGATGTATATGTGTATGTCACACTTGTATTGAACTTGCCTTGAGAAAGAACAAGTGTGGTCAAGTGTCGATAATGAAATCACTGGAGCTTAGCGTGCTGCCATCTTCTCTTCAATATATGTCAGACAGCTCTCGCTGATTCTGAGTTGCATATAGGACCATGATTGAATTCCATACTATCATACATACCTTCAGCAGATTAATGCGTAAACAGCCTTGTAGTGCCAAACTCTGCACATCCATCAGTCTGCACGGTGAAACATCCAGGTGAAGTAACAAAAAGGAAATGCCTTTGAAGGGGACATTGAAGTTTTTCAAGGCCATGTGTTTATTACAGAACATGATGTTTACACACAACAACTACAGTGAAAGCACATTTCTTTCAACTTTTGTGACACCTAACCTATATTATGGCCTGCATCATCTGTAAAACACACCTAGTTTGCCCACAGGCAGGCCCCAAGGTGGGGCGTAGCCTCTAGCCAAAAAAGGCAGACGACAGAAGAGGAGCAGCGGAAAGAAGTGTGTTAGGTTCACAGCTTCCTGTCTGCCACAGTTTGTGGGCTCAGTGTGCAGATAATTAAGGTTGAGGGTGGACAGCTCCCTACAGCGCCAATGTGCCTTCATCACGCAGAGCCGTGGACCGGGGCTATTCATTTTCACAAAGAGGGAACACAGCGGACGCAAGACAAGAGCCACTGGGGAGCTCTATAGGGAGCTGAGCTGTATGGTGGCACAAATAGGGGGACTGTGAAGATGAGGGGAATGGAGTACTTTATTTACTCTATTCATTTCAGGGTGGTAGAACAGCAGCATCGGACTCCTTCACTTACTTTTCTACTTACTAGCGCCTTATTTTACGCAGCTTTTGGAGGTTTGTTTCAAACTGTGAAGCAGTCCCAGCTGCCACAAAGAGGTTTAGTTGAAGTGGCTTTCTTTCCTACCTGCTGTAAATATTGCGGAGGGAAGAAATCCTCTCCACTGCTCTTTGTACCCACTCACTTTTTTTTACTGTTTACTCTGTCCATATCCGTTGCCTGCACTGTGCTCCTGTCTGGAGTTTGATGTTTCACTTGTTTTTTTTGTGCATTAGAATACTTGTGGGCATCCAGCGTGAAGTGGTTGAGTGATTGAGGGAGTGGGAGTTATGAAGCCAGATGGATATGAATGTGAGAGTCCTCACTGTTCTTGCCTGAAAACTTCAGGCCCTGCTGCTGCCGCTGCCGCCGCTGCCGCTGCTGAGCTCAGTCCTCCTTGCTTTCTCTGCAGCACTTCTCTCCTCGTATCCTCAACCGAGGGAGTCCTCTTTATTTCCAGCATCTGTGCTGTGATGAGAAACACCAGCTAACTAGGCCACTGCATAATAAGCAAGAATAGCAGCAAAAGTAAAAAGAATATAAAAAAAAAAGAAAGAGGGAAAAAGAATCAGTTCACGGGGGGAAAGCTTACCCAACATGTAACTGCTGACAAAAGTAATTCAGCAAGCAAATATTGTCCTTATTCATTTATTGCAGATGCATTCATTTATTATTGCTTACCTTTACCTATAGCTTCTGCAGAGGTGCATCAGAGTTCACATCTCATTTCAGCAGTGAAGCCCCTGAGCTACACTGTCATGTGACTGACAATGCACCTTGCTGACTTTTTCATTCGGTATGTGTGTCAACTGCAGTCCTGGGATCCCTCCTGGTGCCGCAACGTTTCTGTGATACTCAGCATTTCAGCACTTGATTCACTTTGTCAACAGCTTCATTATTGTCTACGAAGGAAGTGGCAGATGCGGGAGTTCACTTCAACGCTTTTCACTCAAGCTCTTCCTAGTATCTAACGCTGCTCACACTCTTGGTATTTGTCTTTATTTCTGCAATGTTTAAAGTGGCGTTTTAATAATAACAATGCCCATAGTGATGAAATTATAGAGAATCAGGCTTCACTGAGCTTTATAGTGAGTTTCAGTTTATTGTTTAGCTGTTGGGCTGCAACTTTTTAGTTTTGGTTCACTGTCGCTGCTCCCATAGTGTCGTTTTCAGCAGCTGTTCAGAGGAAAAGCTCCAAAACTATTGGATGTATCTTATCTCATATGTTAGTGTTATGTTCAAAACTTGTTTCTGTTGCACTGAAATGATCAATAAAATCGGTTGTTACAGGTTTAAACACACATAACTGACCTTTACCCTGATATTATCTCCCTCTTTCTCTTTCTAGTGTAGAGCATGACTTTCGTCTGCAGGAAGGGCAGGTGGTACGCACATGGAAGGTGGGCGACCCTCCCGAGGGGGGCTCGCCACAGCCTGCCGCTCCCCAGCCATCCACACCCCACCAACAGGACTCCCCTCAACCGGTGAGACCCCCTGCCACCACCAAGAAGAACAGGAAGAAGTGTTTCTGGTTTCTCTGAGTGCTGGAAGATGGAGCGAAGGACATTTTGATACTGCAATGCACTGGATACTGTTCTACGATTGATAAACTATGGAGATCTGATTTAAAAAAAAAACAAGCATGGAAAGGACTGGAGAATTAAAGTGCAAACATCAAACTGTGGGAGGAGAAAAAGTTACAAAGGTTATGATTTTAGCTGTTGCTGTTGGAGTTGATGAGAATGGTTTGACTGGGGCACACATGTTGTTACTGCTCTTAAAATGCCTCTTCAGCACTTATAGGTTTGATACTGGTGCAGGGAAGTAAAAGTGCTGAAGTCAAATAAAAGCAAAAGTTCAGTCCACAATATGACTCACAGTTAGGAAGCAATTAGGAGACATAAAGAGAATATATAGCGGGAGGACGGGGGCAAGGGGGCAAAGTACAAGAGGCAATACAGCAGAGACGATAGAGAATATTTATAAAGGATGAAACGAGAGGGAGGATTCATCTTCATTAATGGACTAATGAGGGTCAGAACACCAGCTTTTATATCCAGAGTCATTTAAAAAGAATTATTATGACCTGTATTTAAAACTTTTATTATACTGTAATTGATGAAAAACTACTACACATGTCTACATGCACATACGGCACACACACAAACACATACTTATATACATATTTACATAAAAAGCATATATAAATTGAGAAAATGAGTGAGTTGAGTTCTGTACATATCAGAGCTATTCTGCTTGGATGCTATATTTCAGATATGGATTACTGCTCTATAAAAGTATTTTACCACAGCTGACTGTGTGTGTGTGTGTGTGTGTGTGTTTTCAATCTGGATTCAACATGTTTGAAGAAGCATTAAGATGTTTTACTCAAAGCAGCTATAATTGAGTTTTTTTTTTGTTTGTTTTTTTAATAATAACAATGTATCAAACAACAGTGTTAAAGGGGTTTTGTAGTGATGAACCTACAAAGAGTTATCACCTGGATCTGCAGCTCCCCTCAGCTTTATGGAGCTTCATAGCGAGCTTCAGCTCATTATTTTGATTGGTTCACTCTCATCACTCTAATAGCATTGTTTTAGGCCACAGCAGGCAGCTGTTTTCAGAAAAAAACAACTGTACGCCACCTGCTTGGGAAACTACAAACAGAACATCAGAGAGGAGTTGCTGGACGCCAAAACTAGAAATAAAAGGAGAGTGAATGTTGGATTTACATTATTCAGGTGGCCACAAATATGACTACATATTAATGCTAATCTATCACAACTTAAATGCTGATGTCAGCGTTGTGTTTACAGCCAAATGCTAAAGTACCAATAGAGAAGTGGAGGCCCTCCCCTTCCAGTGGACGACCATGGGACCTTATAACGGTGGTCAGTTGCAAGAGAGAAATTTTTGATCCTGTTTCAACTGCGCCATGAATTATGTTGGATATTTATAAATTTAAAATATAATTTTGCAAGTCATGAAAGCCACAGTTCAAAGTTGAATGTGTAAGTGTAATTATCTACTTATTCTGCAGAAAAATGTCGGCTATAACCAAGATGCAGTCTCACACATTACATGAATGTATTGATCAATGTATCAATGTTTAAGCAGCATTTTACTGTTGTGGCTGGTTGAAGTGTATTGAGTAGTTTCAAACACTTTGGTATTTTCCAGGTTCCCAGCCTAGGGGTCGGGCCCCTCCAAAGTGTCACAAGGTAAATTTGAAGAGTCATAAGATGATTAATGAGGTCAGAAAACACATTTTTTTTGTAATTTTTTGAGTTTTCCTGAAAGAACTGGGTTTTGAACAATGTGTGACAGGGAATCTCTCTGAAATGTGACGAGAAATGACTTTTCTGTAATGGATCGAAAATATTGGGAATAATTTATGGTTTATGAACTCATCAAGTTAAGGTTAACCTAAAGCAACTAGTATTTACAGCTGCCAGATAAATGTAGTGGAGTAAGAAGTACAGTAATTCACTCTGAAAGGTTGTGAAGCAGGAGTATAAATTGCACAAGTGCAAGTACTTCAAAACTGTACTTAAGTACAGTACTAGTAAATGTCAGCCAATATCAGCCATTTTGTCACTTCAGAGTAGACAGAGTGACATCAGAGTAGATAAATATTTGTGGATCTCAAGCAACAGAAAGCGTGTTTTACATCCCAAAGATATCACAACCCAACGCAAAGGATGGGACGCCTCTCAGTCCTCGGATGGCGGCTCAGACGGCTCACTTTCCTGGACACTCGAGGGCAAGTCTCAGGAAATTAAGCCTCAGCTGTTTGATGGCTGCGCGAAGCCCCAAATATTACTACTTAGTAATTCATGACACACATAAGCTGCTTCTATGAGGCTCTGAGGTGGTATGAGATCTCGGCCTAATTTATTCCAAACTTCGGAAGTGTTAGCTCTCAGTTTGTTTGCCTGCTTGTTTGGATTTATACAACTACTGCCAGCTTCCTCTTTGCCTCAAACAAAGCAGTTAGAAACAGATTCTGTTTTGCTTTTTTGGGAAGAGTTATTGGAGGGAATATGCATCCGCGTCAGTCCACAGTCCCTCATGTACTGGACTTGTAACTGCCACTTTTTCTCACTGGGCTCTCGAGACATGAGTACATAATCATGCATATGAGCACACACACACACAAAGACACACACATCAACCAAAGCTTGTTCAACGGAGGCCTCCATGTTCACCGACTTAACTCTGTGTCCTGCAGTGCTGCACTGAGGTGTAGAAATTGAAAAGCTTTTGCTGCACGTACCACCACATTTACACACAAGCCATGTCGCGCACACGCTCACAGTCTCACAGCCACACGATTCTACTCCACACACACACACACACACACACACACACACACACAATCACACAGCTAACATATTGTTCTCAGACCAACACAATGCATTATCTCCCCCGCAGTTGTTCCTTTCTCCCTCACAACCAGGCGCACGCTTCCTCCTAGTAGCTCTGTGTGTGCCTCGCAATGCTGAGAGGAGTGTAGAGTTGTCAGTCATTAATCTGCTACAGCACAGCCTGTAATCCTGATGACAGAGCAGAGCGGGCTTACAGAGAGCAGAGAGGATCTGAGCCCAGCCTAGAGTGGGGAACAAAGGAGCCAGAGAAGACTTGCTTTGAATCCATAAAGAGAAAGGAAGTGCGCGTGTATGTGTGTGTGTGTGTGCAGGGATTCTGGGGTGAGGTAGGTAACTATTTTGTCAGCAATGCTGCAGTGCTATTCAAGAATGCTGGCACACACAAAAGGGAGAAAAGCTTTACGTGGAAAGCAACCCAGGCCGCCAGCGTGTCACACTGACACATCAGGTAAATAGGCTCTGGTCCAGGCTGGTCATTATGGAGCTCTGGAGAAAACACAGAATGCCTGTGAAAAAAAAATAAAGAGCGAGAACAAACCTATTTAGGGGCCTCTTCAAAGAAACATCAAGGGTCAAAGTTGGCTCACGCAATTCAGCGCAACATCAGTCGACGCTCGGCTGAAAATGAAGGAGAAAAAAATAACCATGTCTCGAGGCATCAACAAGCATGCATAATGGACATGTGAAAACAACTACAAATGCCTGTGCATGCTGAGAGGAAGCAGCAAAGCTAATACTGCATGAGTCATTGAGCTTAGGCTGCTATAGCGATATTATGTTTCACTTTACAACATTACAACTAAAGAGTTCATTTCACAGTCAATCAGACCGACGAAGTCAGAGGTGCTGGAGACGTAACCTGTCCGCGAGTCCAGCAGCTAAATAGTCTTATTTAAAGGCTAATGCAATAAATGATGCAACATAAACTGTGTCTCTTCTCAATGGCTTCATAATGATGCTGATAAACAAGCCCCTAAGTTGCAGTGATACTTGAAAGAATTTTCTTTTCTTTGAACTGAGATAGGAGCCTCATTAGCGACCAAATAAAAGAAAAATATGGATTGAATGCGGACCAGCGAATCTAAATTAAAAATACACCCATACACACACACACACACACACACACACACAGAAACAATGCTTGCGTACATCCTCTGACTTGGCTCGCTAGATTTCAGAGGATTCACACAAATGCACAAACACACAAGTATCCCAGTCATATCTACATGTGTAGCACTGCAGCACTGTGTGTGTGTGTGTCACTGGGACATGGTAAATAATGAATTAAAAAGTACCCATTTCCAGACGACCTGCCAAGTTTCTGAGTCAACTGCGATAGCTGCAGATTGGTTTAATAAAATATGAGCTAAATTCTCCCCTGCCACTGCTGTCACTGATGCAAAAATGGGCAATGAAATGTAAATACAATCACGGCCGGGGGCTGCGAAGCACACAGAAACACAGCAGACCTACGACACCAGGGTTCTCCATATGAGGCAAGAGATACGATGAGATGCACATGGCGTATGTGAAAAGCAATAACTCTTCATTCAAGAGGAGTTCTCGGCGAGGCTGAGTAGGAAAGAAAATCCAGTGTTCGGAATCTGTCAATAAACTGCATAAGTTTTGATTAGTTTTGGACATTTTGCCTTCACAGAAAACTTCAAAGTAGACAACCAGAGCAAAGATTTGAAGAAAGAGTGGGATGATATTTGACAAGGGCCCAGACTGAACCAGAGATGTTGGAGGAGGTTCAGAAGAATCAGAAGAACTTCCCAAACACGTATAGTTGGAGCTTTCGGAAGAACATCGAAATAGAAGTCGGGCTGCGAGCGAATATTTGAGTTTTGTGCTCATTCCTTCACTTGTAATGATTTCTGCCTTTATGTTTTTGTTATGATGTGTGAGCAGTATCATCGAGTGCACTGTTTAGACCTCAGATGCACTCATAAATCTTTTCAAAGCTGAAACATGCTTTATTGAGCTGCACGTGGGCGAACCTGCACAGGCATCATTCAACATTCACATGGTTGTTTCTTTCATTCTTACACATACAAGCTACTTCTTGAATTCAGTTTGCTTGACAGTTTATTCAGGCCGTGGTCAGACTGACTTTATCCCCTGTGTGGCCATCTGTTGACACAGACTGTACTCAAACTGTTCGTCATGGATCCTATTTCATTGCCTCAACGTTACCCAAAGCGACAGAAATACTGTCGTCTTTGCAACACTATAATTCTAGATTAACAACTACTACACATCTCTTGGAGACTGGTTACAACACAATACGCAAGTTCTGTCATTCACAAGTATCTGACAGCTCACAAGCAAAAGAAACAAAATCAACACTGTCACAAATCATGCAGCAGAACTCATGACGCCAACAATGAGTTCATAGAACAGTAAGAAGACATTTTAAACAAAGAATAAACAAGAGTTCATACCTATGCTGCCTGCAGGGCAGTCAATGTGCTCAGGAACACGTTTGACAATTATTTTCAGGGGAATGTGTCACTGTTTGAGAGGAGTTCTCTGAACATCAAAGTCAGTCTCTCTGAAGACATGTTAGATAACTTCAAAGTCCTTTGACTGCTTCGCCGAGAGGTGCTTTTCCTTTGTTTTGTTCAGCTAGTTTGTTTTCTACTCCACTGTGAAGTGGATGATAAAGTGTGAGTGCATATTGCATCATGAACCTGTTCTTTGTAATTTACAATTCAAGGACACATTGGACATTTAGCATGACTATAAAATCAAAATACTCTGACAGGTTGGTAACCAAGCAGGAAACTTGGTAAGACCATTTTCATGCTGATTTCTTCTTTTTCTTATTCAGAAATCGATTGAATTGATACGTGATGATAGAACACAGCAGTATTATAACATTTTGATTTTCTTCTTTTCATTGTACATTTATTCCTCCAATTAAAAATGTTTGGGAAGCATTTTTTTCCTTAGGCTCTCCTTCTGATTTTCTTTTCAGATCTGTGGTTCATAGGCAAAGTCCTTGGCTGCTCGTGTTGGCCCTGCAAGTCCTGCAACATTCTGCTTTTTCTAACATTACCTGATAAAAAGATCTCCAGGCTGTCCCTGTTGTGAACAGGTTGTGTCCAAGTGATTGTTAATTACTGCATGTGAAGAAGAATTAAAAAGAAGAATTGGAGACTGGAGCAGGGAAAAGGCTAGCTGTTGCCCTTTGTTTCCAGTCTTTACGCTAAGCTAAGCTTATACTTAGCACATACACGAGAGTGGCTTCAGTCTTTGTACTCAAGTTTTCAGCGGATTTAAATATTTGATATTAATACCATCTGGATTTACATGCATTATATTTTTATTAGCTATGTGAATGGTTGTTTTGTATTTCTTTTGATACAACGTCTGACACAAGAGCAGCTGCTGCCTTATCACAAGTGATCAGCTGTTCTGTTGACTTTTATTTCCCACAGCATCGAATCCGCAACAAGAGGCCGACACACACAACTCCTCTTAATTAGTAGGGGATATTCCAACAACATGCAATATACATCACATTATGAACCTCATCTACCTGCCACACACACACAGTACGTCTCTGGTGACATAATTATATGACTAACGCTGTGCCATTAATTGGAATTACTGTCCCTGAAGATCAGTGTCAGTGGATATTATAGTACTACCTCCTAGATGTTTGGGCCTGGAGCCCACTGAGGCAAAGTTAAATCACAGTATGGAGCAGGTCAATGAAGAGAAAGGACAGCGTTATAAAAGTAAAAAGCATGATCTGTCCAGTCTATCAATACCAGTCATGAAAACAAAGCAATTTATTCTGAACATCTATAATTTGTTTTACTTTGTACCCCTGTAATTAAATCAGTAGGATAACAGTAATGTGTACTGATGACTTACATTTTGCTATTTGCAGAAATATGATTAAATAACATTTTATGTGATGTGCAGCTAAAAAAAATACAGCAGGACTGAAGTTACAACGCCAGGACAATCATATTCAGCAGGCTGATGTAATGCAAAACAGGCAACATTTATTCTGAAATAACGCACAACGCTTCAACTAAAATTAACATACTGGGACATGTTGCATCACTGGTAATCCTAAAATTCCTATCAACTCCAGCTATTTGCGTTTTCCATGTAATGCAGTATTGTAGCGTATGAAACATGCAATAATAAGCAACTTTGGCACTGAATGAGATGCAATAGAGCTCTTCAGCTTTGTAGATCATACGCAGAGTTTCATTTAGTAGATCTCCTCCTTCAGTTTCTCCTCCAGTATCCCTCACAACTCTTCTTTATTATTAACTGCATGTAAAACAAGTCGTTTTTATCACTTTGACACCACCTCAAAGACATTAATGGTGTTTCACTACACTACTCTACTATTACACTCCCTACTTAAATGAGCCTCACCTCTAGGAAGAATGGAAATGTGTTATTTATTGGATTTAAAGAGTAACTGATGACATCTGAAATGGTTGTTTGTATTTTTGCCATGGCTGTGCGTGGTTTCTCAGTTCACCAACTGGAATTTATCACCATTCAAGTTTCTAGTCTTTCCCATTTGTGTAGAATCGCAACATTAAAATTTAAAAATATCTTGATGGTCTTCTTAGAAACCATGACGGATTTTTTTCTGATTGCTTCAGATTGACCCAGTTAAAGCAGCGAATTTATAAACGCAGGGATATCGATTCACAATGCACAGACTGCTGCGGTGCCAAGGGGGAAGGCATTTGGCCAAAATAAGAATTTAAAAAATCCATTGCCTCCAGGCAAATATTACCCCACCAAGAAAAAAAAAAGAAGAAATGCTTAACACATCCTATGGGTTCAGGATAAGGCTTTCAACTGCAAACAAACACACCATATATATGATCAGTTTACACAGTGACTGAGAACATGTTATTTATGTGGTTTAAATTATAGCAGTGGTCACATTGGCATAGCAAGTCTTAAGCCTTAAGCCTACTTAAATAAAAGTACCAATACAATAGTCTAAAAATACTCCATTACAAGTAAAAGTTAAAATCCTACTTACTTACTTACCAACTTACTACCTTCATAGAAGTACAGTGGTATTATCACCATGTACTGAAAAGAAGTAATCGTTGTACAGAAAATATCAGCCCCTGTGAGTCTTATGTTATAATATAACTATGTTTTCATTAGCATATAATCACCTGGAAATAAGAATTGTTGTACTCTTGTTACCTTCAAATGAGCTTTTTTTAATCTACAGACACCACTGGTCCTCTTCCACGGAGTCCGCCATGTTGAATGTTGATGTTTCTACAGTAGCGCAGAACATACAAAGCGAGCAAGTCGCAATCGGCAACTTTACCTCTAAATGCCTCTAAATCCTACACACTGGTCCTCTGTACGTACTAAAGCATCACTGTGACTATGTGAGTAGCATTTTACAGAGGTGAAGTTACTTTATATGCAGTTATTTTAATGAAATCATCTGAGAGGTTTAGACGTTTTAACAACTAACTCATAAACATCTGAAACATCTGCACACGGCCCCAACTAGACTTGGCTTTTCCTCTAAAGGAGACAAAAACACTGATTTAATTTAACAATATCTTATAACCTCATCATGCTTTTTATGTTCAATCTTAACCTCAAACATAACTAGTAGGCCAGCTTCTGTTGAATAGATGTAGTGGAGTAAAAAGTACAAGTAATGTACAATAGATCTTTTTCACAGCAGCCATTTTAACATGACATAGCAGAGTCAGCACAGGTGTTTCCAATTATACTAATTAAGGCCCCATTCCATTTACTGCAGCAGAGACTTTCCAGTGAACCAACATGCAACACAGCAGCACCCTGACTCCGTTTGACCTGAATGGAATGGAATGGTCTATAACTTAAGTAATTATTCTTATTCTTATTCTTATTATTATTATATCTTTTTCTCATTTTTTCTTTTGGCCTCTGCATTTACACTAAGTATTAGGGGTAATTAAGAAGACTCTACTTATTTCAAACTGTCACATACAGACGACGCTGCTCCATAAGGACGTTTTGGGCTGCACCCACACGTCGGATCCTTATAAAGGACATACTAAGTTGATCCCTGGCTCCCATGTTGGAGCAGTAATTTGATAGTCGCTCGTTCCCTGTGAAGGAGAGTCAAGTCTTCACAACTTTCAGCCGGTAAAGATCCTTCCGTTTTGAGGAGACCATTTCATGAAACTCAGCTTCTTTGCGACAGTGGATTTCAGTTTTCATCGAAAACTTTCCGCAATGAGAGACAGTCTTCGCAGGAGAACAGGGTGCAGGGACAACGCATGAAACACAGTCTCTTATAATAAAGGAAGCCTCTTTATCTCTGCAGTGATGGTGCGTTTTTACGCGCTATGGATGGGAACTCTCCTCCAGTTTTGTCATGCAACGATTTACACCAACGACTGGGCGATAAAAATAAGAGCTGACCATGAGTCTGTCAACAGGATAGCGGAGAAATATGGATTTACTAACATGGGACAGGTAGGTGTGAGCCAACATACTGTATATAAAAAGACAAGGACATACTGTGCCAAGCATTTGCAGTCTTGATCTAAATTGTTGTCAAAGTTTTTAATTCCTCAGTATGTCACTGTTTATGTAGACCTATGGGGAAGCTCAGAGTGTGCAGGCCTTGAAGTCATCAAGCTTCAAGTGAGACCACATCCCTGTGAAAGAGGTTGAACGACAGAAAAACTCTTAACAAACACAACAAATCTAGACAAAATCCACTCTGAGAGTATAAAGAAATCTCTGTAATTGATGTAGATTTAATGAGAAAAATCAATAGTTTAATAGTGTCCTCATTCAGTCAGTTACCAGCCTGCCACATCCACAATGTCATATAAAACAATGTTACTGCAAATATGCAATTAGAATAGTAATATGAATTGTATTATATTTGTGATTCTGAGATTAAGTGCAATAAATGTCATTGTGTTTACAATTCACTGCCCACCATCTGTGCCTGGCAAAGAAAGTTTAATTTCTGTTCAAGATTTAAGAAATCCTTGATAATATTTGACAGTCAAATACAGCTTTTATAGCTGCAGTAAATGATTATCTCAAAATGCTAAAAAAAAAAAAAAAAAAAAATGTAATAAAGCTAACTGCTAGAGGTAGTGCTAAACTGCCACTTAGCTACTGCAAAATGAAGTTAAATTATTAGCTTAATCATATACACTGAAGATTTTGTACCTTTGTGGAGTTCTGGAGAAGTTTTTTTCATCAGAGGTCAGCCGCTGCTCATTACACATTACATTACAAGCCTGTCGGGATGTTCGTGGGTGTGAGAAGGATACCAAGCTGCCAAAAATATCTCATTTTGTTCTCTCATCTCTTACCTTCATTTCATTATTCTAACCCTGACCGTAAAATATTAATTATCCAAACAGTTGAAGAAATCAAGCACTCCAGTACTTTCTTGCCATTTCAATCAAGCTTAGGAAGAATTTGTCAATACTCATGCGCACTAAAGAAATAAAGACTGAAATCAATCAGACCAGACATGTCAGAACACCCACAGAATGATCAAATAAAAACAAAATCAATAAATAATAAATCAGATAAATAAAACAGAGCGAGCTATAGAGACCAGGCCGATAAATTCAACACATGTACTCCCTAGGGTTAGATGCTGTAATGAAAGTTGCAGGTCTTGGGTCTGTGTTTCACTGGGTGTTGTGAACCACAAAGACCCTTTTGAAACTGAAAAGATACGTTGCTTTATATTACTGAGTTCAGAAGTCAAAAGCGAATTTCACAACGGAGCCATGAGGGAATAAATTAGGATTTATGCTTGCCAGTCACAGAAATAATCAACCTATGATGCTGCTTTCATTAAATACAAATTACCGTCGAGCTCTTCATCCTATATACTTTAAGAATCTGTTTACGTCATGGCATTGTAGACACAAACCCACACACATGAGCAGCAGTGTGTCTGGAGTCTTGTGGCTCAGGTTGCCAGTGCCTGAAAAACTATCACAGGTGTAAGGTAGCCGCCTAATGAAAGAGAACCAAAGGCAGTTTCATAATTTAACAGCTGTTTAGTACAGTGACAGGGCAGGATGAGCCACACACCTTCACCCTGAAAACAAATTAATTTAGAGGATATGATGTCTGTTTCACCAGATTGGAGACCTAAGGAGTTATTACAGTTTTCGGCACCACGGAACAGCGAAGCGGTCCACTGTGTCCAACAAAGAGGTGTCTGTTAACGTCGCCAAGGAGACTAAGGTATAGTAATGGGATATGAGGAGAACTGGAAGACTCTGCTGGATTATTAATCAGCTGCATGTCCCCTCCCTACCTGCAGCACATAAGCACACACATGTTCATGTACTGGCCCTTTCTGCACACTCATCCCTTCACATGATGACCGAAGACACACTCACATAACCATATAACTTTAAGATGCCAAGAGTGATTAATAAACAGGAACAGAATTCCCAGTATGACATATCAAATTAAGGATAAGCTTGGTTTGTTCTAATTTTGGTGGTGATCGCCATCATTTCTGCCAGTTTTGATAATAATGTACCCACAAGCTAATTTCTGAGATCTGGAAATATAGCGACATCCTGAAGAAAGAAATCGGACAGAACCAAAAATATAAGCAGTCAGATGATTTACAACAGACAAAAGCAAATGGCAAAAATATTACCCAAACTACCTGTTGTAAACATCCATCACACTTTAAACACTGACTTTCTGGTTGAACTATGACCAAGGTATCCTACCATAACAGTTTTCTGGTTCAGTTGACCTTTTGCTGAACCCCACCGTGATCAAGTATTTAAAATAAGCAGCAAACAGTAGAATTCAATAAAAATAACTGCCAGAGCGCACTTTTGTAATACTTGTAGGACTAACGAGTCCATGGACCCTCTGGGGTTAATGATATCATCGGCCCTATCAATTGCTTTTGCAATCGTGGGTGATTGCTCGGACCCCAGAGGGTTGTGAAGATGCTGACTTTTTGCTGGGGATATGCAGCTTAAGCCTCCATCTTTTTGTACAGTATCATAATAGTATATTTAAGATCCATTATTCAAGATTTTTGTTTTTAGAACAAGTCAGCTGGAAACAGAGACTTTGTTTCTAACCAACTCATGGAGCTAAGGTTGGCTTAATTATCTAGCTAGCTACAGCTAACATCTATAAGTATTGCTAAAATCTGATGAGAATTCTGATTTTGTCTGAAATCAAGAACCCATTTCAATGTTAAATCTGAAAATCAGATTATTGCCAGCATTTTGTGTGTGAACACACTCCAAAAAAGGTTACTTAGATTGCATGTGTTGGCATTCTGTCTGCTCAGCCGACTGACTCATGCCTGGTCAGACGGTGTTGTAGCAATGTCACCACATGTCAGCAGTTATTTTGGTGAGCACAATTGTATCATACCTGTTGGAAATGATGCTAAAAAAATCAGTCAGATCAGTGCAACAGTTGTTGACATTTTACTCAAAACCACAAATATGGACCTCATGATGACACTAGACTAAAAATCAGTGAGTCAAAGTCAGTCACCGTATCTGTAGTACCAAAATTTGTGCCAATCTATCTTGCATATTTAGAGATATTTCTAAAGATATTTTTTGGCCTTTTCAAGCTTTATTTTGTGATAGAGACAGCTGAAGAGTGACAGGAATGTGGGGAGAGAGAGAGATGGGGAATGACATGCAGCAAAGGGCCGCAGGTCAGATTCGAACCCTGGGCCGCTGCTGAGCCTTCGTACATGGGGCGGATGCTCTACCAACTCAGCTAATCAATACCCCGATATTTAGAGATATTTTAATGGATAATTGGAAAACTTTGAGATGTTGGTGGCACTAGATTAAAGGTCAGGGGTTTGTCATGTTTTGTCAGAAATTTCCTGGCAATAGTCACTGAAATATTTCAGCCTGGACCAAAATAATGGACTAACCATCCAACTGACAGACCATTGCCATCTCTTCAACGTCTGTACATGTACCCTGTGTGTTCCTTTTAAGGTGGAATGGCTTCAACAGCAGGTGGTCCAGAGAAGAGCAAAGAGGAACCCCAGAGCCAGTCATATGTACACCATTAACACAAAGACCAAACACCTTATCACTGCTCATCCTCAGTCGAGTCGAACCCGGACACTGCACTATAATGACTCAATATGGAACAGCCTGTGGTACATTGTGAGTCAGTTTTTTTTTCTTTGCTAAGCTCAAGTCTGAAACACAGACACATAAACCCAGACAGACAGAGCCTAAAATAGACCCTGATTTATTCTTTACTCCCAAGGGCTAAATTGGATGTCCCACTATTTGCTCCACAGCACTGCAGTGATGAGTCCAAAGGCTGCCAGTCTCGTATGAACATTGCGGGTGCCTGGAGGAGAGGGTATACTGGGATGGGTGTGGTGGTGTCTGTCCTAGATGATGGCATTGAGAGAGAGCATCCGGATCTAAAGCCAAATTATGTAAGTGCCCTGGGATGGGACGCTGTTCTCGGGAAGGAGACATTAATCATAAGAAATTTGGCAGAGCTCTTAGTGTAAGAGCGCAGAGCTGAGACAGATATTGCAGGCAAAGCTTTTGGGCCAAAGGTTTGGAAAGGCCGGCCAAGAGTATTGGAATGGACATTAAACGTCTGATCCACTTAACTGTCGAGTGGACTGGTGAATAATGCTCTTTGTGATTTGACTGATGAAACAGAGACAGATAGCCGTTGGCATCCTATTATGTGCTGCTACTTACTATCCATCTGATTCAGGATCCTCTCGCCAGTTATGATGTGAACGGACAAGACCAAGATCCTTCTCCGAATTATTCCAACAATACGTCGAACTAGTGAGTACCTCTTATTTCTAGATTTCCCTTTGTACCTGTTTTGCAGTTCCCCTCTCCCCATCATAATCCTAACTTTAATTAATGCATGATTTTCTTTCCATTTTTCAGTAATTACATGCATATATGGATATGCAAATTCCCCAGTCTGAATTCTGTCTTCTCACTGGTTTGATGTAACGGAAATAGCCCGTCTTCTCCTCATGCATATGCATCTAACCTCATGTTCTGATGTTCTCCTCCTTTCTCCCAAGCCATGGGACTCAGTGCGCAGGGATGGTTGCTGCGGCTGCAAATAACTCTCAGTGCACGGTTGGAGTCGCTTTCCAGGCACGGATAGGCGGTGAGTCCATGTGACGGCATGAAACTAGAATGCCGAAGGACTTCTGGAGGTCAAAGTTTTGTATATAATCGATTCAAACATTGTCATTCTCACTCTTCTGCCCTGTTCTACCTATAGGCATCCGAATGTTGGATGGAGATGTGACAGACATTGTGGAGGCCCAATCACTTAGCTTCAGGCCACAGTATATTGATATTTACTTAGCCAGCTGGGGGCCAGAAGATGACGGGGCCACTTTGGAGAGACCTGGACCTCTGACTCGTCTGGCTTTACAGAATGGCATCAAAAGAGTGAGAGAAAAAAATAGCGAGGAAGAGTTTGTGTGTGAAAAAGGACGAAGGGCTTGTAGTGTTTACATCTGTGTCTTACCTGTGGCTGTATATTTACTTCAAGGGCGTATCTATTTCTCCTTATCAAATTGTAAATATCATTAATAAATGGATCACCTCTATCTGCTTTCCCAATTAATCTCAGGGCCGGCATGGGAGGGGCTCTGTTTTTGTCTGGGCGTCAGGGAACGGAGGGCGAAGAGGTGACCACTGTTCCTGCGACGGCTACAGCAGCAGTATCTACACTATCGCTGTCAGCAGCAGCACTCGGCGTGGAAGCCAGCCAGGTTACCTGGAGCAATGCTCGTCCACACTTACAGCAGCTTACACTGGTGGGGAGACAGAGCAAATGGTGAGTAGAGGCTGTGAGTAAGATAAGAAGTGTGATTGGACAGTAGCAACATATATACATAGGCTCCAGGGTAAATATGCTTTTTTGATACAGCGCATAATTTCATTAAATGTCACTCCAGATTGACTTTTTATACTACTTTTTTTTTTCATTTCTGAATAATTTACACAGAATTTATTAAGTTTCTTGGAAATAACTATGTAATGTACCACTAATTATTAGGAAAATAGACTGTTCAGCTGGTAAATGTCTAGTTAACCCAGAGAGTCTTTTAGTCTGTACACCACAGGTGAGCTGAACATGCTAAAATGTTAAATTTGTCATCAGACAAGTGCACAATTAAACATTTATGAAGAATAATGTTTCCAAATAATACATTAATAATTCATGAATATTTACTTGAGTTTAAATTGAGCTTTTCCCTCAAGGACATTCATGTTTGCTCTGTAATTTGTACCTTGTTCTTTTCAGGAAATTACAGACTCATGAAATACGTTGTTAACATAAATAGATTTCAGCCTCCCACGAAATATAAATATTTAAGCCTATTGACATTGCACCTATAACTCCAAATACAAGCCTGTATAAAGCTGAGAATGAAGAGATGATGAAAGAACTGAGTTAGGTGTTGTGTTTTATAATAATTTGGTTGTTTTAAAGCCTCCGAGGGCATGACAGCCACCAGCTCCCAGAGGTTTAAATATATTTGCAAAGATGTTTTTTTCTCTCTTATTTGATAATACAATTATATTAACAACAAATCTGAAAATCACTTTTGTAACTTTGGTAGAACTTTAAGGGATTTAACAATCACCGCTGTCTTGCCAGCTGCTTAAAGCCAGAAAATACACATTTAGGAAATGAGGTGGAGGCTCGGGGGCGGAGGCAGCGTTGGGGGCGAGCAAGCGACAACTTCTGCAGTTGAGTGTGATGGTCTGAGACACCTGTCAATCAAAAAAAAAATATATATGCCCCAGACACACTCCCTATGAACTTTCTTTCTGGTAGAGTGATAACTTTTAAAGTCACAGGAAGAAGTGTTTAGTTCGATCCTTTGCAGTGTTTTTGGAGCCTATAGTTCATTTACGCTGAAATATTAGCTTCCAGCTTGTCTAATTACACCATTGTAAACATCCTGAAAGCCAAACTCAGACTCAGGAGGCCTACAGTAGCATGCCAGCATTGAGAACATGGCCAGATGACGTGCTTCTTATAGTTGGAAGAGATATCCTCCTATGGAATACATAATTACCTACTTGTGCTTGTTTATGCCTGAGTGATTGGCAGTAAGTTTTGTAGGTAATTATACAGTATGTGATTACAGGGCTTTTGGAAAACATCAGTGAAAATGTAACACCTGTGCAATGAATCCACATATTTATTGTTTGTTTTGATCTAAAATGTATCAGGTAAGATCTTGTTGTGATTTCTAATTGTAATATTTGTGTGGTATGGATTCAGAGGACAGAAGATGGCACTCACTTCATGTAATTTGCAGGGGTCATGGGTAATCAGAGTTGGGTGTCTCATTAGAGTTAATTGGATGAACACTGAGAGCTGCTCCTCTGGCACACTGAGGGGTTTTTCCTCTTGTGTTTTCTTTCTGTGAAATCTCTTTGTTCACACACCTGACAACACGCCCGCACTGCAATCATTCATACCTGGAAATACTCCGATATCTATTATAGCACTTCCAAAACTCGTTAGCATGATTTATGCCTTTCAAATTAAGATAGCTTTATTGATCCCCCAGAGGGGACATTTGGTTTCTACAGCAGCACAAGGACAGAATAAGTACAGAAAAATAGAGAAACTTTAAGAAAATAAATAATTAAAAATGTATAAACTCAAAATGTAAAATTACAGTCAATAGCAGGACACATACAGCTCCCACAGTTAGTGTTGTCCTAGAACTAATAGTGCAATACCATCTCAAGCAAGCTAAGTTTAATAGTCTAGTAGTTTAAAAAACATTTGTTAGACTGTGAGACTTTAACCAGCCTGTAACTGTGCCAGTTTAATTTGGGCTTTTTGAAACAGATCAGATGTGTGCAGTCTCCAAGTTTAGCAGGACCATGGTGTAAAATATAATTATAAATATATAATCAAAAAGAAGGCCAGTGGTATTCTGCCAGATGGCAAAAGGAATCAATAATAAGAAGAGGAAAATCAAGATTAAGTATTCTCAAAATAAACAAAAATAAACGAGGACGCTAATGTGTGGTGGAACAAATGGTGCACTAACATCCAGCTGGTTCACTGTAAAATAATATAGGTAATTCTGTATTGTGATCAATAAACTGTATATATGATGATATATTAAACTTACTGGAAAGTTGATTGAGAAACTGTTCATGGATAAAATAACCTGAAAAATCTTCATATGTAATCAAATTAATGCAGAAATGCTGTAAATTTAGTAGTACCATTAATTTCCCACAATAATTTAAGACATAAAAAAACAGGTGGCTTTGGTGCTAGACAAATGTGTATCATCTACTGGTCTAAGATCATCCAGCAAAGAAAAGCACAGTTTTGTTTTATAGCAGGCAAACACTGTAAAAGCTAAAAAGATCTGATGTCGTCGACAGGTAACGCTGGGTCCACAGGGGAGCTGTAGCCGGGCTAAATCAGAGACCTCCCTCTCCTCCTCCATAGCTGCGGGTGTCATCGCTCTCACTTTGCAAGCCAAGTAAGCAGCTCTCCCACACATAAAATCTAAACATGCAGGCACCGTTAACAGGTATGATTGGTTGGTGATGATTTTCTCTGTTTGACCTTTTCTCAGCCCATTGCTAACCTGGAGGGACGTGCAGCACATTATTGTCCGAACATCAAAAGCCCATCATCTCATTGCTCCTGACTGGCATGTTAATGGAGCTGGATACAAAGGTATCCCCTATGGACTCAGTATTTGCAAGTAGTTTGGAGAAAATGAATAATTGCATGATGTCTTTTGAATGCAATCATCCCAAAACTTATAATAAAGAAGATTTACAAAGATAAGCTTGATAAGCATATTTTGGTAAATGTTCTCTCAGCTCTTTTTAGGGAAACTATCAAACAGTGAGCATGCAATCTAATGAGATACTGTGAGCAGAACAGTAATAAACGCCTACAAAGTCCCAGGAGTGTGTGATGTCTTTTATAAGCTACAGAGCCTTTTATGCCCCGGATAATGTGGTATATGTGTGTGTGTGTGTGTCTGTCAGTGAGCCACCTGTATGGCTTTGGCCTGCTGGATGCTGAGAGCATGGTTAAGGAGGCTGAGCGCTGGAAACAAGTTCCCTCACAGCATGAGTGTGTGGAGGAGGCTCCCATCCAGCTGAGCAGGTATCACACCAACTGCACTGCAAGAGATCTCCACTTTGATTCAGGGCTTCCCTTGATTCTCCACCCTTTCATCACACTTTATCTATTTCTGTCTCAGTTCTCACATGGATTTCTCTCACATTGATTCTCACACACACTTTAATGGGTGTCATTTTCTTTATTGCTCCTTTCCTTGTAACTCTCTCGTGCTCCTTGTTTTCTGCCTCCTCTCTCATCATCATCTCTGCCGCTCACCGTGTGTCTTTATTCTTTCCCCCTCTCTCTCTCCGTCTCATGACAGAACTATTCATCCAGGCTCAGCGCTGACGTCTGTGTACGAGAGCGCAGGCTGCTCTGGTGAGCCCCTGCAGCACGTTGTTTATGTGGAGCATGTCGTCGTCCGTGTTACCATCACTCACAGTCGTCGCGGCGACCTTTCCATTACGCTCACATCACCTTCAGGCACCGTGTCACAGCTGCTAGCTAACAGGTAACTAAGAGCAATGCTCGATCACGGGCAGAATGTGTGGAAACTAAAATATTACAGCCCTGCCCTTGTGGCTTATCACCACATGGTTCCTACGTACAGAAGCAATCTGAGCACAGCATATGACTCCCCAGTGCTAAATTCTTCAGTTTGGCACCTTGTCCTATTAGGTGGAAAAATGTGAATTTTGGCAAACACTGCTGGTACCTGGGCAAGATTCTAGCTAAATTAATTTCTGGCAATTTTCTGCTGTGTGCAGTGTCGAACTCTGCAGTGCTAGAAACACACCACAAATCAGCAACAAGAGAGACTCGAGTGTGATTTAAAGGACATCAGTGGGAGTACATTTGCTCAAGTACTAATTAAAGCTGCTATAATGAATATTTATATATTAACAACGGGTGTAATTACTGTGTATAATATGAATGAAGTTCACTCATAGTGATGAGCCTACACATAATTATCACATGACTCTGCAGTTCCTCTCAGCTCTATGGAGCGTTTTAGTGTCTTTCAGCCCATTGTTTTGGCTTTAGGGCAAGTTTACTGTTTTGACTTTCATAGCACAGCTGGAAGCTGTTTCCAGGGTAAAAAAAAGCTCCGATAAACCCCCAGTAGACCAGATCTTCTCAGCACCAAACAGCAGACACACACAGTTAGCAACTAGCTTGTGAACATAGCGGTGCATTTAGCTGCTAAAGAGCCATTTCCCTCGGGACACAAACTCTAGCAAGCTAAAAGGAGAGTAAAAATGGGACTTAGATTCCTCAGGTGGCCATAAACACAACTCCAAATGAATGATAATGTTCATATCAACTTAATATGGTGGTAATATGTCAATGTTGTATTCACAGCTTGTTTTACATAATTACAGAACACTTTGAATTCTTTTTTTTTTACTTGTAATTGAGTACTTGTACATTGTTGTACTGTTACTTTTACCCAAATCACGTGACTGTTATTACTATTAGTAGTAGCAGTAGTTGTAGTGGTTGTAGCAGATTTAGTACTAGTAGTAGTAATGGTAGCAGCAGGTGTAGTAGTAGCAGCAGCAGTAGTAATAGTATCATCATGACGATGTAATGTTGTGGTTTAGGCCTCTTGACGACTCCACTGAGGGATTTCAGAACTGGGAATTCATGACAACTCACTGCTGGGGGGAGCAGGCAGCAGGGGAGTGGACTTTGAAGATCCAGGATACGCCGTCTCAGAAGAGAGACAGCACCGAACTAGGTCTGCTCTTTTTCTCTTTGTAACATCTCAGTATTATGAAACATACATTGAAGTTCAACTAGAACAGTTGCTAAAATACAGTTCAGGCCTCCTGGGACAAACCTCTTATCTTGCTCTCTTTCTTTTTGTCTGTTGCTTCATAGGGACGCTAAAGGAGTGGTCCCTGGTGATTTATGGCACCGCAGAGCAGCCGTATCCCATGCATCGCGAGCGAGCGCGATCGGTTGAGATGCCGACGGATAGTGACCTCACTGAGGAATACGGTGGTGAGTCATGTCCTCAGCTGGTATTAAGCTGTCCCTTCTTGTAGCTCAGACCTCTCACACAGCAGCTTAATGCACTCTAATGCAGATTTACAGTGGATGTCAGTTACTGTAGTCTTTTTTTAATAAGGAACTATATTAGCAATATGAATAACTTCGCTGTTGTTGCCATGATGGTGCAGTGACTTTGCAAGTATTTGCCCTCCCAGGACCCTGCGACCCAGAATGCAGTGACGATGGCTGTGAGGGGCCCAGCCCGCAGCAGTGTGTCACGTGTCTACACTTTTTTCTCAAGTTCAAGAACAACACAAGGTTAGTATGGTTATACACAGCATAGAGTACAGTCAGTATATCCAGATTTCATTGTACAGTACCTGTATATACTGCATCTAATGCATATTGCAAATGAAAATAATCCACTTTGATTATAAATGGTGCCAAATTCTTCATGCTTGCTGCAAGCAAGAAGTAAGAATAAGTGTACATGACCATAGTTTCACATCACGGTGGTGAATATTTCCACTCCCACTCATTTAGAGAGTCACTTCTTGGCCTCTATGTGCTTTGGTCCGTGTCTGTCCAATAGGATGTGCGTATCGGAGTGTCCCAGGGGATTCTGGGGCGACCGCCGGCGTTGTAAGAGGTGCTACTCCTCTTGTGAGAGCTGTACTGGGAGTCGCAGTGACCAGTGCACTTCCTGTCAACCTGGTCATCACCTGACAGAGGGGACCAATACCTGCACAGCCATCTGTGGGGATAACTACTACCTCGACCACGGTTGGATTTTTGAAGATCTGTCTTTATGAATTTTGTGTTTTGTTACATTTTCTTTTGTAATTATACCTAACAGGAAAGGGGGAATACGCTTTAAGGATTCATTGTTTGCTAATGAACAGTCAGTTGATGTAACTGCAGTTGAGGGGTGTGTGAGTAAGATTGATTAATCGCTCTGATGTGTTTTTCATGTGTATTGTTTGATTCCCCCCCCCCCACAGATGCAAATATGTGCAGAAAGTGTAGTGAAAACTGCTTGAAGTGCACCTCCTACAGCATCTGCACAGAATGCAAACCAGACACAAGGTGAAGCAAATTCTCTGATGATGCTTGAATTAACTGCTCGGTAAACACTGCTCCTTCTCTCCCAGCCGCTGAGAATACTGATTCTCCCTGTGCGCATACACACACACACACACACACTCTGCAGAATCATAACAATTAGAAAAAGCTCAGATATTTGTATTTGCATTTAAAAGAATTCCACGCACGGCTCAAAAAGAAAAATGGATCCTCATTTCCATTTTGCAGTATCATCACAGGAAAGGACAAAACATCTCTTGTCAAATTCAGCGTATTGTTAGAAGTTTCCAGAATACAGTGACTCAGTTCACCAAGTACTTGTGGTGGTGTGCTGTGGGTTGGAAAACTGAGTCTGCGGTCGAAAGGCAATGACTCATTTTGACGGTGTCACATGATTGGCTGTGTATGTGTGTGTGTGTCACGGTGCCACATGCTCTCTCCGCCCTCTCCAGTCTGCAGGGGAACCGGTGCCAGCAGAGCTGCGCGGCGGGGTTCTACCACGACAAGCAGGAAGGCACATGCAAGCGCTGTCACGAGGCCTGCGCTACCTGTGCAGGTGAGAGCATAGGTCAAGGGTCAGGGGTCCAGAACTGTATGAGAACTTCATTAAACACATGATATATAGCTGTGGTTGTTTGCAGTACTCCTCCGTGTCCTTTAGCTATTTAAAAACATGTTTGTTTCTGCCTCATTGCGGCATCAGGTGCAGGTGTTGAAGCATGCAACCATTGTGCAGAAGGCTACTTGATGGAGGAGTGGAGGTGTGTGCCCTCCTGCAGCGCTGGCTTCTACGCCACAGAGCCAAACCCAGAGATAGCTGACAGGCACAGGATATGTAGGAGGTGAGCTCACTGGTGTGTGTTCAGGTGTGGGTGGTTTGTTTATCTGCTGATGGCAGGCCTTATTCTGGTGGTTGGCTTCTGTGTGCATGTGCTCGGTTTCACACTGTGTTATGTGTCTGTATGGGTGGAGTTTTATCTCTCTGCATGTGTTTTTTTTGGGGGGGTCAGTACGTGTGTTAGTATGCGCATGTGTTCAGTCTCCATGCTCTCCTCCTTTAGGTGTGATGCCAGCTGTCTCACCTGTGTGGGGCCGAGCCGGGGGAACTGCAGCAGCTGTTCCAGCGGTCACAGCCTGCAGGAGGGAGTGTGTGTTGTTAACACTGAGTGCACAGACGGTCAGTCAACCATCTTCTATTACGTGTTGGCTCATTCCTGCTGTTTAATGAAACCTTAACACATTCAGTTCTTACTTCTCTAACTTCTTTAACTTAGCAAATAATTTCCTTTAACTGAATTCACGTCATATATACAGAAACACTGTTTTATAAGGGTAAAAATGGTATTTTATATCAATATGTATATTTTTGCAATGTGATATTTATTAGCCAAAAGTCAACTCTGTTTTTTGTACCATCCTGTGGTATCTGACATGAAGCCCACCTCTACGCCTCAGATATTCTGTATGTCTGTTTGTCTGTCAGGAGAGTACCAGGACAGTAACAGAAAGTGCCACGCGTGTGATGCAACGTGTCTGAAGTGCACAGGGCCGCAAAGAGAAGACTGCATCAGCTGTGTTTCTTCACGGTGAGTTGGTCTTGACTTTTTAGATTCGGGGTCAGAGGGGAAATGGATACATCCCAGTGTTACGTGTAGAGTTAAAACATAATGTTTCACAGACATATTGATATTTTTACAATCAACTGTGCGTGTTATAAAAGCTTTAGTCTTTTCTGATTTTAATCAAAATGTGTAAAAAAAAAATGATGTTGAGCTGAAACGATCAGTCACTTAACTGATGAGTTGATAAAAAAAACAAATAATTGGCAAGTATTATGATGAATGAATTTATCACTTCAGTAATATTTGAAGCAAAAAAAATTAAAAGACAAACAAGACAACAAAACAAGAAGACACGCAACAAACAAGACACATGTAGAGATGTGACCTTTTGCATTTTTTACATTACTAAACCATTAATCAATTAATTCCAAAACTAACTGACAGATTAATCGATTAGATTGAATATGAATAAGTCATAATATTAACTGTCTGTTGAACAGTCTGTGACAAAAGACACAGCAGTGTATACAGTGTTAGGGATAGTTTAGGGTTGTAGATATACTGTATATGCGTGTGTGTATGTATACATATATTTATATGTATGCAGTGCAGAATTTTAAAGTAATCAGCATCAGTATCTAAAAATCCCACATTTCCTCTCAGTTTAACCAACCATCCGCACCCCTCCTTCTCCTCTCCCTGTGTCAACACACTCAGCTTCATCTGTGTAACCCTGCCATATGTTACACGCTGGGATGCAAATGAGTTCGGCTCATTTGCATAGACATAATTCATATCTGATGATTTTGTGCTGTTGCAGTTGAAAAAGTTCTCTTGACGTTGTTGTCGGTCGCAGGGCTCTGGATGAGGGCCGCTGTGTGGTGGAATGTGCCAAGGGCAAGTACCAGTCAGGTGGCCGGTGTCACCTGTGTGACCACACCTGTGCCACCTGTGTAGATGCAGGACCTGCCAACTGTACCAGCTGTGACACTGGTGAGGAGTGAACAAATATAGCACGCTGTGTTAGCCCGTATAAATACTGTGTGTGTGTGTGTGTGAAAGATAGATAGAGAGAGAGAGAGAGAGAGAGAGAGAGAGAGAGAGAGAGAGCAGATAAAATTACAACCGAAGCAGATTCGTTTTCATTTTTAGCTTCAAAGCAATGGTGAACCTTGTAGATTTCATTTATTAATTAATCACAGTTTCCTGCATATAATCCCATATATTGTTGATCATTTTTCTCTGTTGCTACTGAGAAACTGGGAATAATAACATTTTTCCCTCCATAAAGTCACTGGAATGGTTAAACCGGTCTCCAAATCACTCAATACATGAACATACATACATACATATGGGCAAAGCCTGGTGGTGAGGAGTGCTGATTGCAACCCCCTCACCTCACCCTCTCCTTCCAAGTGTGAAGGAGAAACAGTAGCGGCAAAACATGCACAAAATGAAACATAGCAGTTAAACATGGCAGACTCCGTCTAAGAGGACCCACAGCGCCTGTAGATATGATTTCTAAAGTAACAAAAACATAGAAGTTCTTATTTTCAGACAGTTATACACAAATAAAAATATTGTAATGCACATTATATTCTATTACTGCCATGTTAATGGAACAGAGCCGCCTAAATGTGACACACTGGACCTTTATTTATTCGAAAGAACAGACAGTTTTACTTCCATAATATAAGTTCAGATTCAGTTTCAGGTTTGTAAGTTAACACAGGGTCAACAGTACAGTGAAACTTGTTGAACAACACGAACCGGTCAGCTCAGCACTAAGAGCACTAAACAGTGTAACAGTACTACACATAGAATAAAAATAAGCTAAGAATAAAATTCAATGCTATAACATTTTAGGAAAAAAAAAAAAGAACAATGTAGAAATACAAAAGGATACAAAATATAAAATAATATAAATAAAATATGAGAAATATAAAATATAGTAAAAATATGATATGAAAAAATATGTGCAAGTGTTCTAACACATATATACAGGTATTGAAGTGCTTACAGGACTATTTTGACAAATTGTTTGTTTGAGCACTGAAAATGTGATTTGGAGACTTGTTTTTATCATTCTGTGAGTAGAGAGGAGCACTGCCTACCTACCAGATAAGTGACAACCAATTCATTTTGACTTTTGTCATGAGCATGTTTGGGGTTAAACACTTGTTTATTAAATTAATCCAGGATTTCAACATTTCTAACATTAGCAGACAGCGATGTACACCACTATTCCCACCAGCCCACACTAAGTTTTAAAGTTTGAAAGTTGTATAACATTAGAAGGTCTGACTGACATATTATTACCTGAAGTTAATATGGTGAACTAGCTAGCATTAACTCTACATTTGGCTGTGGTCTGATCCACTATGTTCACCAGCCAGTGGAAAACTTTGTTTGCTGTTTGTTGCTGGGCAGGTCAAGGTTCAGTCAAGTTCAGCATCACACCTCACGATTTTCTGTTTTTCCTCCAGATAAGTTTGGAATAGAGCGTTACCTGTATAAAGGCCAGTGTCTGGACGCCTGTCCTGAGGCCTTCTACCACACCAAGGACAGGAGCTGCGAACGCTGCTCGGACCACTGTCTGCTCTGCACGAGCCCCACTCACTGCCTTAAGTGTAACTCCTCTTACTACGTTTCTGATGGAGTGTGTGCGAAGCTGGAGTGTGGAGAAGGTAAACAAGGTCACAGTGTTATTTATAAGCTGATTTTCTTCTATCTGTTGTGTTACACAGTGACTGAGTGTCAAAGATGTCCTTGAAAAGTATCGTCTCACACCTGTACACACTTTGCTTTCTCTCACCTTGTTTTTATGATTGTTTCTCTCCTTCTCTCATGCTCTCCTTTCTTTCTTTTTTTTTGATCTCAGGGGAGGTGGAGGATCCAGATTACAATGACTGCATGGCCTGTGAGGAGGGCTGCAAGAAGTGTGTCCTGTGTAAGTCATGGCTCAGTAGCCAAAGTGAACGCTATCTACAGTAGACTGAGCTCTCCTCCCTGTATGTCGCCAACCATGTTCAAGAGTCTATCCTTGGAGATCCTGTTTAAAAGGAGAGCTGAGATTTTTTGTCTGCTTTCAACAGATAACCCCAGGCATTGCCTGTCCTGCACTGAGGGCTTTTACAAGTAAGGCTGTGTGCCTCACTGTCGCCATGTGTGATCTCGCCTCTCTGCTCTCGCTCTGCCTCTCAGTTCACTGCTATGCTAGAATGAAAAGGGCCCTTTTTGCTGTGAGAGTGCAGTGGATTTGTGTGGATATGTGTGTGTGTGTGTGTGTGTGAGAGAGAGAGAGAGAGAGAGAGAGAGAGGGAAAATTGCAGGTATATAGACTTCTGCTTTTGCTATCAGCTTTCAGGATGGCTGCTACAAAAACTGCCCTGCTAAGACGTACGGCGTGGAAGAGGAGATGAGGTGCATTCCATGTGATGACAACTGTGTGAGCTGTGATGAACATGAGTGCTACTGGTGTGAGACCGACCTCTTCTTATCAGGTGAAACTGCCCCGCCCGGTCAAAACATGAAGGCATGAAGCATCATCATTGGTGGAAGAAGTATTCACACCTTTAACTTAAGTAAAAGTATCAATAGTGTAATTTAAAAATACTCCATTATAAGTCTGAAAAAATTCAAAGTATGAAAGTATTTTTAATGAAATGTATTTATACTCATAATGCAGACTCATAATAACTGTGAGTGTTATACTATTATATTTTTTTAATACTATTACTATAATTTGTAAGTAGCATTTTACTGTTTTTTAGATGGAGCTAATTCTAATTGTATATACTGGTAGATTAATCTAAAAAAAATGCATGATATTGTATTTATGTTTTAACATCATTACCTGTTTTGTTATGTAATTATGTAGTTGTAAGTATACAGTAGAAGAAAATGTAAATACTCAAGTAAAGTACAGTATAATCAACTCAAGTATATATTTATGTATAGTACTTGAGTAAATGTATTTGTCCTGTGTTATATTATAATACTAGATTATTTTGTTTTAGCCTATGAGCAGTAAGTTAAATGTTGAAGAAGGATGAGCTAATTTTATCTACTTCTTATACTACTTTATGTTGGATAACTTGCATGATGATGCATCATACTTTACGAGATTACACCAACAAATCTATGAAAGGTATTAAAAGTTGACAGACAGAGGGCTGCTCTACAAGACAGGGCCTAAAGTTAAAAAGTTAAAACACAGGAGCCACTCTAAGTGATGACGATTTCAGTTTATATTGTACTTTAGTAAAGCATATTACCAAACAAGTTTGCAATTAATGAAATGGCCAAATAATAATCTTTGGAGCCACTGAAGGTCTGGGATCCCTGTGTAGTCATCCAGTTGGTTATAGTTATAGGCTTGCAGCAGAACCACGGATATCATCTGTTTTATTCCAGACATTCTTCTTTCTTGTAAAAGTCTGGAACCTACATTACCCTCAGTGCATTTTCAGATCAGTTGGAGAGTCAGGTGTGTTATGCCAGTAGTGGCTAGTTTAGCCTCGAGCTGCTAGCCTCAAGAAGAGACGAGAATGTGGCGACAGAGGTCTAGTAACTCCACTTCTCCAGATGTTTTTTTTATTGTCAAACTTGTAGTCTTCAGAAATAATTTATCAAACTCCACACAGCTCCCTCTGGAGTCACAGAAGCCTTTGTGCAACTTTTTTTTTCCAGTTCCCAAGACCTGTAAATAGACTTTGATGTGTAAAATCTGTGTAAAATTCCCCTTAAAGTAAAGTACAAGTACTTTTGTGAACTTACCCAGCTTAGTGGGTTACATACAATATTGATCTCAGAAAACAAAGAAACTTCTCTTATTTTTCCCAGAGGGGAGTTGTGTTTCAGTGTGTCCTGAAGGTTTCTATGGCGACGAAGACACCAATGACTGTGAAGAGTGTCACACAGACTGTGTGACATGTAGCGGCCCAGAAGCCGACGAGTGTCTGACGTGCGAGGAGGGGAAGACGCTAGAAAACGAAGAGTGTGTGTCTGACCATGAGGTCTGTCCCATTAAGACCTTTCGCAGCGGTGAGACTAATACTTATGTATTCCACTAATCCAACTGTCTGCCCATAATGAATCAGGGATTTGGGCACTTTCACAAGAGCAGAAAAGAAATCTTGGAGGGTAATTGGTCTGTGTGCCGCTGTCCCTGAACCCTGTACCAACTTAAGTACTGAAAACAAGCAGAACTATTGAACTAACTTTGAAATAATTGATTGTATATGCTGAACATTTAGTACCCCCCAAGATTAGTTGGACAGACCTTAAAACAACATATGGTAATTAGCGTGAAGCTGGACATCTTAATTATAGGAACTAAAATAACTCAAGAGTAAAGTACATAGGTTAATACAAAGGTTTTACATGAGCACACAAGTAAAGTTATTTTTAAACTTTGAATCAACTATAAAAGTTTAGGCCTTTAGCCTAAGGAATTAATTTCTAGATGAGTGACAGTAGATTATGAAGAGTCAGTTTAACTAATCTGAGTTCTTAAAGCTGTTGTTGAAAGACATTTTGGAAGACACACTTTCTTTTCATCGATACCACTCTCATGTTTGTACTTCAAATATGAAACTAAAGTAAGCAAGCAACTGGCTTAGCTTAGCTTAGCTTAGCACAAAGACTAGAAGCACGGGGAAACAGCTACCTCTGTCAACCTAAAAAAAAATAGCCTACCAACACCAATAAAGGTCACAAATAACACATCATGTATAAATGAGTTTAGGTTTCATGGGAGATGTGCTGGAACTATTTCTTGACCTGGCCGGGCTAACTGTGACCTCTGTTTTTCATTAGCTAAGCTAATAATCTGCTAGCTCTAGTCACATACAGAGATGATAGTGTTATTGCTTCTCAGCTACACTATAGCAAATATGCACATTTGCTAAAATCAAACTATTAGTCAAAAGCCAAGCTATTACTTTACAGTGTATTAGAGACAGGATATTTAGGTTCAACATCCAAGTCCAGACTTAATGTGATGTTAAAATGGTTTCTGATCAAAGACCTAAATTATACACATCTTGAACAAACATTTTCACTCAGGCATTCCCAAAATTCATCATGTGAATGGAGCTGAAAGTACAAACTCACTGGATGGAAAGCAACCCTCTTAGCTACTGACAAAGTGGGAAAGTAGTGTAAAGTAACTCATGTCTGGACGATAAATAAGCTAGCCGGTTCTGTCCAAAGTTAAAGGTTGCCAGGATAGACTCGTGGAAGTCACTGTACCCGTCCAAGAAGTAGTTACAGCTCATACAGTATAACTGCTGTAAAACCCCAACTTGACATTTTTTACATTCCTGTGAGTACAGTAAGAAAGTAAGAAATCATTTATATAGCAGCTTCCTAGTCACATTAAAAGACATAAAATCGGGCCACTCCAGTCTTTTCATCTTGACAACTCAGTGTATTTCCCAAAATGTCAAACTATAGGCTATATAAATTATTACTGGAAGTATTGGTGCAACACATCTACTACAGAAAAAAGTTTTTTGTGCCTAGCATCATCCGACTGAAATGTTTGTGTTCCATCGGTTAGTTTGATTCGTACTAAGATGGCTCTTGATCAGGGCCGGGTTTCCCCGTAATGAGGACCACCTCTATCATGTTCACTCTGTTGTTTATTTAACCTCCAGATGATGGAGGCTGTTACGACTGCCACCCATCTTGTGAGTCCTGTTCTGGAGAAGAGAAGAACGAGTGTACAGCATGCGCAAAAGGTCCGTCTGTCACTCACGTCGATTGGATGTTTGTATTTCGGGGCGTGCAACATCAGTTTCATATTTTTGTGGTTACACCACAGCATATCCAGCTCTTTTGCAGTGATGATGTTTACTCTTTCTTCATCCTCCAGGGCGCTTTCTGACCACACAGCAAACATGTGTGTCAAAGTGTCCGGGAGGTTTCTTTGCCAGTCGGCTGAGCGGCGTGTGTGAGGCCTGCCCTGCAGGTTGTTTACAGTGTGTGGACGCTCAGCACTGCACCCGCTGTCAGAGCACTCGTAAAGCTCAGTTATTCCTGCAGGATGGACAGTGTGTCCAACAGTGTGTCAGGTGAGGGGTCAATCCTGTCACTGTTTGTTTAATTTGACTCAAATTTTAATATTTAACATGCTTTTCACATACTGGAACATGAGTGTACTCCATCTCGATGAGAAACTGATTATTCTCAGTTTGGAAATGCTGTGAAAATTTAACCCTGCTGGCAAAATCATGTTGAGGCACCATCTTTGAAGAGCCAAAAATAAAATGTCGGGAGATGCATTTGCTGGCCATGATTTTGACGTTTCCTACGTGATGTTTATGTGCCATTAAATCATGACATCCTTGAGGTTAAAAGAATATCTCGTCCTTGCTGAAGAGGTCCTTGAAGCTCCATTAGCACAGAGACGACCATTTTAACTTTTCGGCCATGAGGGCTTTATATTTATTTTTTATTTACTACCAACTATTAAGCATGTTTTTAAGTACTACATGATTGTCTGGATTAATTTTCAGCCGTCCACGCTCGACTGAAGCAGGGAGTAGAGCAAAATGTCAGCCCTCTTGTTTACCCGAGCAGCAGCATATAAATTTATGACAGCACATTAAGTAAAAATAAAAAATAAATGCACATTACAAGCAAAACTACTCAATTAATTAGGACTTAATACATCACCATTGTTTATACCTGCCATGGTCTTAAGTAGGAATTTGTATCTGCATCTAATTTATGTCCGTTATGGAGCCTGGTTCATCTGATGTGATTTCAGCATAATCTAGACGTTATAGCAGGCATAAGCCAAGTGTGCATGTGTCTTTGTCTCTGAGTGTCTACTGATCTCTGTTTGGCTTCTCACAGGGGTTATGCCGCAGGCCAGGTGTGTCGTAGATGTGCAGCGGGCTGTGCGTCCTGTATGAGGAATGCCACCCACTGCCTCAGCTGTGAAGAACCTCTCCTCTTACACAAGCACCAGTGTGTGGAGGAGTGTCCTCCACAGCACACTGTCCGGGACAGGGAGTGCCAACACTGCCCCTCAGCCTGTCAAGAGTGCAACCCACTTGGGCAGTGCACAGGTACTGAATCACAATGCAAACAAGAACAAATTTAGCTGTTCGAGCTCACACCACATGGCTCTAGGGTTGTTATTTTTATTCCTTTTTATTAACTGCTCTGTACAAATGAGTGTGCTTGTCATAATGCACAACATGACTCACCTGTCCTAAGTCTATTTTTTCATTCATGTCTTGTCAGAGAGATGACTTTTCTTCCTCTTCCATTCCTCTCCAAGACTTTAGGGCAGTATAGTTGTACTAAATCGTTCTTCCATTCAGTGTTAGCTGTTCTTTGTGCAGGCTGTGAGGAGTATCACTTTCTTCACGAGGGCCAATGCGTGCCAGACTGTCCCGAGAGCTTTTTTGAAGACAATGAGCTAAGGGAGTGTTTGCGTTGCCACCCTGACTGCGCTTTGTGTGACGGCCTGAACAACAACGACTGTGATGTCTGCGTGGACCCCGAAGCGACTCTGCACAACGGGGCATGTCTGCCAGCCTGTCCCTCCCACACCTATAGAGACGCTATAACGGGAGCATGTGAAGGTACAGTAGAAAACATAGTGTTCGAGTTCTGGTATCTGAGGGGTAATCTAAGAGCTCTTCTCATCCATTTAATTTGGCAGTATTATTTTTTATTACAAATACAGGGCTCCTTTTGGGTATGACAAAAGTCAGAGATGCTCCATTTCTCCTAAAACTTTCTTTTCTCCTCACTGATGCAACATTTTATGTCCTTCATGCATTTTCTCAATTATATTCTCCACTATGCCGGAGTGCGTTTCCTGACTTTAGCTCTGACTAAAATAGCAACGCTTTTCAGATGGTTAACAGGCAGCTGTCAAACCGTAAAAAAACAGAACAGTGATGCCAAAGACAGTTCCCTAGAGAAAGACACACCACTCAACTGGTTTTGTTACTCAAAAAACACAAAGGATGGTTTGTTTCTCCCAGGAAAATGTAGGCGATGCCCACTTTTGTTGCTACATCCAGTAGCTGCCAGCAGTAAGACATTTAAAAGGAAGTAAGTTGCTGTACTGCAAAATGGGCAGGGGGTGAATGTTAATGTTCATTTTCATGTGGCTGTAGAAAATGTTTCCAAAGATCACGACCAGGTAAGGTGTATTAATACAGAAAACAATCAATTTAGTTAAAAATGTATTATCAGATAACCTACCTACATACTAAATATTAGATATTGATACATGTGCTTCATCGTAGGTATGATTCTATCCTTTGATTCAGTTCCTTTGTATTTCTAGACTGTGATCCTTCTTGCCTGACCTGCTACGGGGCCCACGCTGGCTCCTGCACCAGCTGCAGAGAGGATCACAGGCTAGAGGGCCACGGCCATTGTGTGTCATCAGCCAACAAGTGCTCAACTCGCCAGTACGCCGACCAGGACGGGGAATGCCATCCGTGTCACAAATACTGCCACAGGTGTTCAGGTCCAGGCAAATCTCACTGCCTGAGCTGCAACCAGAGACATCTCCTGCTCAGTGAGTCGAGTTTGGCTTGTGAATTCTCTGAAGTCTCCATGTCCCAGAAAGCTCTTCAGGCATCTGCGACTTGTTTGCGTAGCTGCCTGATCATCGTGTGTGTGTGTGTGTGTGTGTGTGTGTGTGTGTGTGTGTGTGTGTGTGTGTGTGTGTGTGTGTGTGTGTGTGTGTGTGTGTGTGTGTTGATACAGATGGCACCTGCGTCGATGAATGCCCCACAGGCTACTATGAGGATGAGTCGGGGCAGAAATGTGAACTGTGCCACCCATCCTGTCAGTCCTGCGTTGGAAAGCACAGCCACGAGTGTCTCGCCTGTAAAACTCACCTATTTCGAGAAGGCAAAGAGTGCGTGGAGACCTGCCAGCACAGGTAGTTTAACCTGCTCGCCATCCAGCTGTGCCGATCATCCATCACATTAAGTGCGGTCACACGGTGCTGTCATTAATAAAAGATCTGCCTTGTCACATAATGTCATTGTGGACACGAAACCATCGCATGTCTTCAGTTAGCTGGACACGGGTGCAGGTTGGAGATAGAAGCTAATTTACCCTGAGATTTAAATAGCCATTCATGTGGCCTGTAAAATGCTAATTAGACTTGATTTTATTTGAGGTGCGGTGATTGAGAGCGTTAAATTAATGTGCCGTTAAATTGATGTGCAGTTAAATACTCAAGAGAAAACACAAAAGGCTATTTATTCCTGTGACGTGCCGTCCTACATACTTTGCAATGCAGCATATAGCAAAAAAGAAAATATCACTTTGACTTTATCATGCAGAACCTGTGTCTGTTTGAAGTGTTTTATTATGACTGCATTCCATCTGATGGTGTCTTGCTCTGTCGTGTCTGAGTAGTTACGGTTGTTTATAGCTGTATGTGACTGAGTGGCTGCGGAAAGGAATTTCCTTTGAGGACAAACAAAATTCTAATCTAATTTAATTGAATCTAATCTATCATAACTTTCTCACCGTCTTTCTGATAGTCACTATGGAAACACGGACTCGAGGACGTGTGAGAAGTGTGACCCGAGTTGCGGTGAGTGTATCGAGGGCGGGGAGGGCAGCTGCCTGAGCTGCGCTCTGGGTCTAATCTACTTGAGGAAAGAAGGCCGTTGCCTCCCCTCGTGCCCTCAGGGATACTACCACGACGCCGTGCACAGGACCTGTGAGCCCTGCCACGCCACCTGCAGAGCATGCTCAGGTACTCGGCGGTAACTTAACATCATGCAGATAAGCACGCACGTAGATCACATGTAAGTGTTAAGTTATTGATGCTGCGGTTCTCTCCATGGACTGCAGATGTGAAAGCTGCTCAGACTGTGTAATGAGACAGTCAGAAGAGGTTCATGCATACTGTAAATCCTACAGGGACATTAACTTAAATGATCTTAGATGAGAATGTGAACAATTTACCTAATCTGAAGTTGAAGAATAAGGGTAGTGATATTCTGTATTTTTATTGTCACCATATAATGTTCACCGTCTCAATACTTTTTGATTTCCCCAGGCTGTGTGTGACTCTCAGCCCTAAGCTCATTGATTCCTACTAAAGAAACACATCTTTAAAAACTAGTTATTATTTTTTCTCAGTGTCATCATTTTCATGAAATAACTGGGAATTTGAGATGTTAGCAGCATCGATTCATAGTTGGGTTTGATATTGTCACAGGATTTGTTCACAATATAACTAACAGAATATCACCAGACTTTTGTTGTCTTGTATCTGCAGGCAAAGACTTCAAGTCATGTGACTCCTGCTACCCTGGATACCTTCTCTCAGGTGGCGTGTGTGAGTCCATGTGTGACATAGCCCAGTATCCTCTAATCAAGGTAACTACACTTTACTTTTAAGTTTTAATTTCACAAATATTAACTTTTTATTATAAAAAAAAATCCTTACCCTGGCCTTCCTTTGCCAAAATAATTATTACTAATGTTTTGGCCCTGGGTCTCATACAATGTTATTCAGACTGACTTATTACTGCACCAGGAGAAATCTTAAACAGCAGAGTGAAAATTATTACTGTGTCACACTGTTTCAAAATAAATCTCTTGGCTCATGCTGTGAGGCGACTCACTGAAGCTGTCTGGCAGGTAGATGCATATTAATTGATTAAGCTGAAAGGCAGTGCCTCAGTTATGTTAGAAATTAAAGTTTTGTATATCTTTAGAAGCAAAGAATCAATGGTTGTGATGTAAAATTCATGCTGTAGCCGTGTGTGTGTGTGTGTGCCTCTCTCCTGCCCCTCATCAGGGTTCAGGCCACGCTTGTGAAGACTGCGACAGCTCCTGTCTGGAGTGTTGGGGGCCTGGTCCAGCCAACTGCACCGTGTGTCCTACTCATGCCATCTTAGAAGCTGGAGGGCGCTGTCTGCTTTGTTGCCGCCATGAGGAGGAGGAGGAGGACGACAACGACGACGCCTCAACACAGCAACAGGATTGTTGTAACTGCACTGAGACTCGAGGTAGGCTGTAGGATGGCTATTCAGATTACTTTCATCATCTTTGCTGGTTGTACAGAGAAATTACTTCTGTGTTCTTTGTAAAGTAAACAGTACTAGGGATGTAACTAATTAACTCTTATAGTGATGATTATTTTTAGAATGTTTCAGATTATAACAGTGAAACCATTGTCATTCAAAAATCCAAGATGGTAATAAGGGTAGGATACCAAAAAACTACGAGACATGCTGTGAAAATTGCTGCATTTGTAATTAAAACGTTTTCCTCTGAGCAATGTAATCCCACAAGAACACATTCAGTTTTCAAAGTTATACTGGTTTTGATTATTTCATGATAAGTTCCTTTCTTCTCCGTGCTCCTCTGACTGGTTTGAAGTGGGATGGACTTGGTTAGATAAAGATGTGAAGATGTCTTTGTGTGCACCAACCAGAATTTGGCAACAAAAGCTTTGATTGTTTGGTTTGATTTGTCATGAGTATTTAATGTTTTAGATAATTACTTTCAGGGGCTTTAAAGTCAAGTTTAGTTTCCTAAACAGAGACCTGATCTGTACTACAATGAGCAGCGTGCTTATCTTTTATTGGTCCAGTGGTGTTTTTAGGAGAATTTTAACTGTAAATGATGATGATAATGATTGTAATGAATAATATAGATTACTTTTAAAAGAGTGAGTCTTTTGCTGTGTAGTCCTTGCCTGGCATATAGCCCCAAAAACAGCCATACGATAGCACACCAATCACCGATCAACTAATCAATTAATCGACTAGAAACACGCTTTAATATTCTATTTAGACAGCACAGTAACTAGTAACTTCCTGTCTCTGTTGGATTTCCAGGAGAGTGCATCCTCAGCACCAACTTGGCGTTCAGAAATGAGGCGGAAGAGGAGTATGAAGGTAACCTGGTAGTCTTCATCATTGCCTCCATCCTGTTGGTGCTGGCACTGGTGGCTGTCGTCTTCCTCATCAGACACTCCCGCTCCAAGAGCGCGCCCCCGGACATTCCTCCCCGCGGCTACGAGAAGCTCGGCTCCGGAGGATACGGAGGCGGCGGCAGACACGGCGGCTACAGTTCCTCCTCTGCGTCCAACAGCGGCCGTGCCAGCTCCTCCTCCGGCGGTCGGTTCCAGGAGAGTCAGCTGGTTGACATTGGTGAACGCCGCTTGGGGAATAAGGATGATGACGACGATGATGATGAAGACGAGGACATTGTTTACATGGGCCAGGATGGCACCGTATACAGGAAGTTCCGGTACGGTCAGCTGGGAGACGACAACGAGGATGAGCTGGAGTACGATGATGAGAGCTACACGTTCCGGTGAAGTATTAAAGAAAGATTTCTTCTTGTCTTTCTCGCTCTTCTTCTTCCCTCTGTGCTGTTTATCTCTGCCCTGAGGGACAGACCCATTTATCCTCCACTGAATATGAGTTGAACCAAATGAGACATGAGAAGCTATTTATAATGAGCTGCATTTTACAAACGCAATCCATTCACAAAACGAAATGTGCTGCAGAAACATTCCATGTTGTTTAACGTTCTTTAGGACTTTTTACATAATTAAGCTTGATTTCTAGAGTTTGTTTGGAGTATGAAGACTTCCCTGCATATATAACATAATTTATCATGATCATTTACTAGTTTTGACAGTTTCATTGATCATATTATTCATCTTTTAAATTGTTGTGGTGTTGGGTTAGCATTTGAAATGTGATTCATCGTGGTATTTCTTTTGCTTTTCTATATTCCCAAGTGTTTGCTGTCATTGAATTTTAATTTGAAAATGTGTTGTTATTCTGTTCAAATAAAGTCTTGGAGAAAAAAAACACATTAGAAAAGAGTAATTCATGACTTCACGGCGCAGAAAGTGACTGAATCGTCATTTAGCAGCGAAGTAATTAAAGCGCGACTAACAAATCAGACATGATTGAAAGCGATGACTGAAAACAACGTTCAGACTTCAGTCCATTTTTATTGAATTACTAGACAGTGATCCATAATTGCTTTGCACATCCTCAATACATCACAGTAGAAGACTCGACGTGTAAGAGGACCATCAGTTATCTATGAGGGGACATGCACCGACGCACAAACACACACACACACATGCGTTTGGACGCACGCACACACACACACACACACACACACACACACACACTGAAGATATTGTGCTTTACAGATATCCCATCTTTACTTTCTTGAGGTTTGTTCCTGATTATCCAGGAGAAGCTGAAGAGATGATTCCAGTTAATGTTTAACTATTTGACAGAAACAGACTGAAAACACACACACACACACACACATTTGCAGAGCGAAAAAGACATGCTCTCTCATTGCACTGATAACTTGATTTATATTTAAATAATTCCTCCTTGGGTTCAGATAAACTCTATAAAGTTAAAATATCTATTTGAAGATGTATTTTCCAGGTTAAGAAGTACTAGGACAGAGGACTGGACATCATCTATGGCACAAGGATTTTTTTTTTGGCAAAAACCTTGTGCTTTTATTGAGACTGCTGACACACAAGTTGCTTCTTTATCTGAAATACTGAGAGCGTGTGACCAGTAAAGGGTGATATTATTGCTTCACTGCTTCTCATGCACACAACTACAACACTATAGACTCTACAAATGGATTTGCGCAGTGCGCTGTCTGGTGTGTAATTGCATTTCCTACCCTACCATGAACAATGATGCTACTCTGTAAGTGCTGCCAAGCATCACACTTGACTATAGCTCTCTGGATTGCAGGTGTAAGGTACAGTAGATGCTACAGCAGCCATAAAGAATGAGATCTAACTCTGAGTGTTAACAGGTACTAGTGTAAGTTGTGTTTTTCATATTAAACTCCCAGTGTCTAATTGACAAACACTGACACACACACACACAAGCTTAACAAGCCTTTGTTTTCCAGCTTTACCCATAAAATACAACAGCGACTTCTGAACATTGAGGTGACCCATCTCCATTTAGGATGTTTGGGTTTAAGAGCTGCTGGCACCGGCTTCGTCTGGTCTGCTGGAATAACCAAAGAACAAAACGGAGACGTTAAAGATGGGTATGTTTATGTATGGGTGATAGACTGCTGACATGAGGTCGTTTCTCTTCCATGTGTGAACTCAAACGTCTTAGAGGACTTACTCTGTTCTGCCTGCTGCTGTTGGCTCTGGTCCCAGCAGAAAACTATTCATTCTTGAGTGAAAGAGAAAAAAGTGGAATGGTTGTTAGAGCAGAATTTATTGTTGTAATGCTACGGGAATGTTGTGAATCTGAAGACACATGCAACTTATAATTCAATGCACAATTAGTCAGGCCCGAGATTAGTGTGTGAATTCTACAGTTTGGTTCCTGCATTTATTATCAACGTAATAGATCACGCTGCAATAAGGGCTGGCTCATTTATTTTACCGTAATGATAAATGAGATAAAGCGATGCATTTAGCATCTTTAGCAACTTTTTTTTTTCTGTCCCCTTCCTGTAATTGCAGCCATAGCCAAATCCAATTGGTCCTCATCCAGCAGAAGAGTCCCTGTGATCTAAAAGTGAGCCATCTGATAAATGAGCACTCCAGCCAAGGATAAAACTGAGGCAGGGGCCACTGCCTCCACAGAGGGAAGTAATGAGAGGCGGTAGAGTCCGTGCTTACTTTGAGTTCTCTGCTGCTTCCTTCAGTTCCTTATCAAGTCTGGAGGTGAGAGTTCAAATGACAAAATGAATATGAAGTCAGTTAAAAAGACAACTCGTGCTCGGAGGAGCTGGGGGGGGTGCAGCGTTCGGGCAGCTTCCGGGGACTCACCTAATGATGCACTCTGGGATCTGGATGGATTCCATAGGGATGAGTTCCTGCAGCTCATCCAGACTGGTCACATACTTTATCTTACTGCTGAACTTGGCGCTGTGACAAAAGCAACATGTGCGCACAAACACACACACACACATATTAAAAAAGGCAAAAGTGACAGCACACTGAAAGTAACAAGCTTGGCATCGGGAACAGGAACACAATTAGAGCTTATTTTTTTAAGAAATTATTTTAGTTTAACTTTGCTATCGTTGGCCAATTAACATGTAAACAAGACTAAAAGACAGAGGTCACACTGCTAAATATCAGATCTGTGTCTCATTTAGGACGACATATGAAAGTGCCGTGAATCAGAATTGAAAGATGAAATTCCGCGTGATTTGTGCTGTTCATACTGTTACGAAAAAAAAACAGATCGGGGTCTCTTGCCTAAGAGTGTTAGCATACTAACATTTGCTAATTAGCCCTAAACATAATGTAGCACTGAGGCTGATGAGAATGTTTAATTGGTTTTGCAGGTTTTTGTTCACAAACCAAACAAATAAAATATTTGACCTGACCTGACGTTATAGGAAATGCCACAGGATCACCAGAGTTATTCAAATTTATCCTGAGAGGAACATGGACCAAATTTCATGGCAATCCATTAATGATTGTCTGATTAAACATTCAACCTGATGGTGGTGCTAGAGGAGAACATCATTAAAATGTATCCTCTGGGAACCACAAATGTTTGCATGGCAAATAAAAAATGTGATTCTTACCTAATGAAGGGCTTGGTGATGGCTAGAACGGTCCTGATAAACCATGATGGATGGAGAATAATGAAGGATTTCAAATTCTTCCTGAGCCTGAAGACAACACAAGATATCACGTTAGGTGTTTATGTCTTTGTCGGAACTCAGTTTCACTTAAGCAGAATTAAAAATCTTATAAATGTTCATAATGTTATCTGTTATCGGTCCCAAAATCAAATTCCAGATGTAAGTGAACGGGGACAGACCTTCTGTCAATCATCTGATAGCATTTCTTCAGCCAGCCAAGGCCAGGCATTCTTCTGTGGGGCGTGGCTCCGTTCAGGTACACGATCATGTAATCCTCTGCCACCATCAGCTCCAGTGTGCTGATCACATACCTGAAGGCAAACACGCACATGCACACACAGTTAAATACTAAACTCAATGAATTTCTATCCAAAGAAACGATTGACTGATTTAGTATGATTGTAGATTGAACTACAAACTCTCCACATAACGTTTATAATTTAAACAATATAAAGAGTCGACAGTCATGCTAGCACTGTACTTTGGTATAGTGGTGATTTGAGCTAAATGCTATCATTAGCATGTTTACCATGTTCACCATCGAGCCTGTTAGCATGCTAACATTAGCTCATTAGCACTAAACATTACGTCTGAGTTTGGTCATGAATTGTGTAGTGGATAAATAACAATTTTGTCCAAAGTTATTACATTATATCCTGAGGGGAGCATGAATGTCTGTATCACATTATATAGCAATCAGCCCAATAGCTGCCGTGATATTTCCATCTGGACCCAAGTGGCTGGCCACTGGCTAAAAAAAATGTTTTAATATGGTGTTTGACTCTGGATTAACTTGGATAATATCTTTGTATTAGCCAAAACATAAATATAACATCAAAACTATAACTTCACATTCATTCATATTCCATTCAGCTAAAGTCCAAATATCAAAAGAAAAAAAAAATCGCTCACGTTTTTTTATCTCAAAATGGTGAAATCCAAGAGCAAGAAATGCATAACCCTGTTTTGTGAACCTGGATGCCAGCATGAGGAAATAGAAGACATACTGGGGTGCTCTGTGTTTGAAAAACTAGAAGCATTTTAAAAAAGATTCTCCCCTCTGAAGTCAGCCACGAGAAATTGGTACAAATGTTGCTTCATAGATGAGCTATTTTGCTTTGAATTTCCCTTCTCTGCATCCATCTCAGCAGCTCAATCAGACTTCTACCTTTCTAAAATCTAACACTCTGATTCAAACCAAAAGAAACTCTCTTATCTTTGTTTTCTTATTTCTCTCCTTAACCCCCACCACCACCTTCTCCCTTTCTTCTTTGTCAGCAGGAAACTTTGTCACCTCCTTTGAAAATGAAGTTGACAATATTCTCAGCTAAAATAGTCTTTCTAGTTTCCTCAGTAACTCTCTTATAACTTCAGTGACTTTGGGCTCAGTCTCACTCTCCTCTCCTCTCTGATCCAATGTCATTTTTCCAGCTTACAAACCAAGACTGCTGGTCCACTCGCCGTTTCGTGACTATAGTGATCATCTCCCACTGACATCAAGCTGCATACCATTGACCACCCAGCTATAGTTAACTTCTTGAAAGGATTCAGACCTCAAGCCATCTGGCATCAGAAACTGCAGACATGACGGTTTACCTCCTTTCATTTCCATCCAGAACTCTCAGATATGCCAGCTTACTCAATATCTTTCACAGAACAGCCTGTGGGATCCCAACCACACTGTCCAAGCATGAAATGCAACTGTGCCAACACAACATAGTGAAGACATCAACATGGGAGGTCTTGGCAAGCAGGCTAGACTATCACTTTATTTCTCTTTATTTAGGGAGTTTTCCTTGCTCAGAGCTGTAAAGAATTAGCTAGCATCCTTGACATACTGAACACTGCTAGAGAATAAAATGCAGATCTTTTGATTGAGGTCTCTCTATGTTTAGTTTGTATAACACCACTGGAAATTAAATTGAGCATAAAAATGTGTCATTGAAAGAGTCTTCAGCAATGCTAGTACCGTGATTCAATTCGTTTCGATTCGAGCTAAATGTAACGTTAGCGTGCTAACTGCTCAATGAAAATGCTAACTTTAAGAGCAGCTGAGGCTGATGGGAATGTTCATTTGTTTTGCAGATATCTGGATGTCTTTACCATGGAGACTAAAGTCCAAAAATCGCAACCTGATGTCATTAGATTAAAAACTCATAGGATCAACCCCAGTCATAGCTTTGAATGCATGGTTTTGTGGAAATCCATCTAATAGTTCTTACCCATAATCTATAAAGGTCTTTCAGTTTACCACTTTGGTTCGCACTAAAATAACTCAACATTTATGGTCCCCAGAGGATGATCCCCTGGCTTACTTATAGCACCACCATGAGGTTAGCCTTAAAAATGTTTGCCTTAAAATTTGACACAAACTTTCATGTATGTTCGCCACAGGATGAATGGCTAATGCCTAATGGTTTTGTTGATCCCTTAACTTTCTCATCAAAACACATCACCATATGAAAATTTTAATTTGTCCAATAACTTGGTTTAAGAGAAAATACCTGCAAAACCAATGACATCCCCTCAGCTACTTAGCACCAATTAGCAAAGGTTAGCATGCTAAACTAAGAGCGTCACCTTTATACCTGTTAAACATCAGCATGTTATTGTGAACATGGTGTTGAGTGCATGGCCTCACAGAGCCACTAGCACGGTTGTAGGCTGTTGTTGTTGCATGCTTGTCTGAGATTGGGATGATTCTGGTTTATTCCCACTCATATAGGCCTGCTATTTGAATGTTTTGGCCATAATGTTGTTATGCCTGTTGATTTATAGAAGTTTTTATGACCAAAGGACTGGACGGAAATGAATGTCACCATTGTGGCTGAAAGGCAAATAAATTATTTTACTGCAAAAGCAATAACTGTAACATTTCCTTAATAACAAAGTGACTGAATTGATGACGGACTGAAAATGAAAACACGGACCAGTGTATAACACACTGAAAAAGTAAATGACTTGTTAAAAGTGTGTGTTAGTCATTGCATTGTAATACTCACAGGAAGAGGTTCTCCATTATTTCATGGTAGTCCTCTCTGTCGCTGTCTGGCAGGAAACAGGCTGCGAACACTATGATAGCATTTCCCCCGTTGCCATAGTAGCCTTGATAAAAACATAAAAATAATAGTGAGAGTTAACTTGACCTTGTTCACATTGTTGGTAAGAGCTCAGCCTTAATTAGCATAGTTTTCATAACTTGATTGCCCCCTTATTTTCCTCTTTTTTGTTCAGTTTATCTGCCAATCTGTCTCTCCTTTGTTTGACTGTCTCTCTGAAATGTTTCCTCTCACTGCTTTCCCGATTAATATAATTTCCTTTTATTCGCCAACCCATTCTTCACCAGATTTGGTGTCACTCAGACAGAGGGTCTTTTATCTAAATGACAGAGCTTGTGATATTGACTGTTCAGTGACAGACGTCTCTGTTTCCAAGGGACGGCTGTGTTTCACTTAAGCCCACAGCACAGTGGGAACAAAATGCTGTACCTGCTATAGTTACAGGTCCGATTTCCACCAATAATGGTAATATGGCCAGCGCTTATATAAGTCACAGGCTTAACAGGGTGCAAACCCACGGCCTCGGGGGTTTTAGAGGGCCCCACCGAGAAGGAAGAGACAGAAATGGGGCCCCTGCCTGTGAAACCAATATGGTGTGACTCCATGCCTGCCCTCAATTTAAGACCCAGGGCCCCCAGCAGTCTTAATGCAGCTGTAGATGGGTGACACATTCAAGGAAAAACGACATTAACTGCTTTAGCAAGGGCTGTTGGGTTACGTTGGTATTTTGTAGCGCTAAAATGATTTGTCAGTTAATCAATTAGTCAAACGATGGAAAAGCTTCTCAGATGTGAGGATTTGCTCATATGATTCACATCATTTTCATACTCAAACAATTCAGTGGTCCCTTATGCCCTGTATGGAAGCAACCACGCCCATTTATCCACTTATATATATCTACTTATTTTGCTTCAATTTGACACTTGTCTTCATATAAGAGAGTTGTTTTGGACAGCAGCAGCTACCCTTCACTAAACACACAGGGTATATTATTGTAAAGTGGCCACTTTGCCAATTTTCAGCCTGAATCCTATTATAATGTGAAGAGGATGCAATTGGACATAAAAATTTCCACTGCGGTTTGTTGTTGGAGAGTTTCCTCTCTGATGGCCACTGGATGATGTAAAACTTATCAGCTGGCTTCAAATACAGCCTCATTTTTTTTTTGGTTGGCCCGCCTCCACGGTTAAGACGAGGCATTTCTAAAATGAGACATCATCCTGCCATCTCGTTAGCTGAGAAGTGGTAGAAGAAGAAGTAGCCAGGTCTGAAAACAGTAAGTCATTGTGATTCAGTACTTTTTATAATATGGTGTTACTTCTGCAATCAGACAGTCAGGTGAACTGTGAAACAGAAACTGTGCTCAAACACTGAGACTCTCCATATTAATTAGATACTGTCACATATGCACATCGCAACAGTTTTAGCTTGCTGTGTCCCTCCTGTCCATACTGTTGAGAAGACAGCCATTTCTAAAACAATGAACATAATACATAATACAAGAGACGGGGGACTAGATCCAGGTAATAGCTAATAAGCTAATATGAGGCTCCAGCAGTCTGAGACAGGACTTAGTGAAGTCAGAGGTTCTTCAAAAGAAAAGAAAGCAATTTCCTGTATTCATAGAATGACAAATTATAATGTAATTGGTTATGATGCACCTCATAATATGGGATAAATCACTCCATTAGTAATGCAGCTCCAGTAACTATGATATTTTATGATAAATAATGTTATATTAAAAGAGTCAAGAATCAACAATGAACCTGAACTCAATAGATAATGTTGTCTATTGTATGCATTTGCACCTTTATTACAAAGAGCAGCAGACGTCAGTCAAGGCTAATGACTGTAGTCCGACTCCAGGAGAAATATCTGCATATAAAAACTGCTTCAATCACTTTTTCTAATTGAAAATGTAAAGAAGACGGAGGGACTATTTTTAGCCATGAGTAGTTACAGCCACAGTTACCTGCCTCCAAGAAAATATTCCAGCCTGTATGTTGCCTGAGAGGGCCACAACACATGGTAAGGCAACTCTAATGAGCATTTTGCCACTTTTATTAGCTCAAAGTATTTGTATTTTAGCCTCTGGTTAGAGAGATTTAGTGAATATTAAATAGTATTGGGTATATTTGCTTCTGTGAATAAAGGTAATATCCAAGATGGACATAACACCCATAGTTATGAAACGACATAGTCACCTCCGTGGGAGATGACTCTCATGTAGGGCTCAATGATCTTCATGTTGATGCGGTGCTCCTGCTCCCCAATGATGACCGTCCTCCATAGTTTGCCGTCCTGGCGTTCCTCCTCAGCGCTGTATGTCGGGATTGGATCATAAGGCTCACTTGTCCCACTCCTATTGGCTGCATTGGGGTCTGAGAAAAGAACCAGTTACTGTGTTATAAGCGTCTTTTCACAGCGGACAGCTTTGACTTGTCATAGTTGGAAAAGCGCAGGTGTTACTAATACTGCTAATGATGGCTCTGTTCTGTCATATGTCCCAGTGTGACGGCGAAACTGTCATTTTATTATTCACACCTGTCCTTTTCCAGCTGTGACATCCTCCTCCTCCTGGATCATCATGATTCAGTGCTATCACAAACCTTCCCAGTCCATTTCATGGTCCGTGTAGTCGAGGTAATCCCCCTCATCTGGAGTGTCGAGGTCATCCACGTCAATGTCGAGGTCGTCTGGCGTCTCCCCCAAGTCATCCTCGCTCTGGTCCAGTGACAGGCTGATACGAGGTGCAGATAGCTTTTTTCTTTGGGTGGCACCTCCTTGCAGGGGTAGAGAGGTAGGAGGGACTGCAGAAAACAGCACATACAGTTATTCACTTGGAGCATGGAGGCCTTTTACATATCAAACATTTCTTTTGAGTAAAAGTTTGAATCTGAGCATCGGTCGATTCATATTCACCTGGTCTGCCTTCGCCCCCCTCAGAGTTCATTTTGCTCTCTGATGCCAGGTCCATCCCCAGGAGGACCTAAGAGAAGATCCTCACAGTTATTAAACTGGCTTGTACCTGGAAAGTAACCAGACTTCAGTGCATCTTCTGTAAAAATATGAACATTAATTTGACTTTTGATTAAGGTAGACCGGTTATATTAAAATAGCAAACTTATACAAAAGTTTGAAACTACCAGAGGTGGAATATAACTGTATAACTGAATATAACTATGTAATAAGAACATTTGCTCAAGTTCTGTACTTAAGGATGCATTTGAAGTATTTTCATTTCATGCCGCTCTATACTTTTTATTTCACTACTTTTATTTGACTGCTTTAGTTACAAATTATTTCACATGTTGAGGTTTAACATTTAGAAATGAGTATTATATGAATTCAAAATTTAGAGTTACCAATTAACCAGTTAAGTGCATGTCTTTGGGCTGTGGGAGGAAGCCCGGAGTACCCGGAGAGAACACACGCGACACGGGGAGAACTCCACACAGAAAGACCTTAGCCATGGTTCAAACCTGAATGACTGTAGCACTGTATCACTAATCTAATATAATAATATAATATAGAATAATATAACAGTCACAGGGGCCATTCTCAGTACTTTTACTTTTGCTATTTGATAGTATATTTTGGTAGTTTACTTACATTCCTTTTACTTAAGTGATATTTCAAAGGTTCTGTATACTTCCTACGGCACTGAAAATTACATTCTTAAATATTGTTTAGACCACAAAGGAGAGCTGGACTCATAAATCAGCCAACATTATCTTATTGAAGATACATATTCGTATGAATATGCTGGCTAATTGATCAAAAGAAGTGTGAGTATCCGTACAGAAATTCAGATGAACTAGATCATTTAGAAACAGTGTCATCAGTTGTCCAACAGAGATCACTGACTGAAGATTCTGTCCCAGTCCACATCAACAGTTTTGTTTATGTTATGTGTTTATGTTGAAGAATTACAGTTGATATATCTTAATCAGATTGTTAATCAAACTTCCAAATATCAACATCCGCATCGGCCTCCAAAATCCAGTATCGGTTGAGCTATACAACAAAGCACAAAGTACAAGAAGCCTCCAAACACCAGCATGTGTCAACACACTGTGTATTGATTTTACTTAATCAATACACCTATTTTAATCTATTTTACAGATCCATTCCTAAAGTTATCAGAGGACAGGGGGAGTAAAGACAAGAGTGGTGAGGCGGTAAGGCGAGAAAGGAAGGGGGAGGGAAATGAGAACGATTTTGAGGTTAAAGGTCATCTTCCTCTTTGAGTAATCCTTCCATTCAAACTGGAGGAGGTGGGGAGGATGCTGAGGGCTGGGAAGAGCGAGAAGAGGAAGAGGGGGAGGAGCGGGGCTCGTTACATCATGACGAGCTCTTCTCCCTCCTCGCTGTCTTTTTCTAGTGCTGATTCAAAGCGAATGGCTGCACACTCGCACGCCGAGCACAGATTGGACAGAGATGCAAATTCACAGTGAGTCACGTGTGCTCATTCGCATGAAAAAGAGACATCCTTGTTCCTCCTCGACAGACTGTGCCTGAAACAAGGAAGATGTGACTGCGTTTACAGAAAAAAATAAAAACAGAACGGTTGATTCCTGCATAGTGAAGATGACTGTGGTGATGATGTTTCACAGAAATATGTAAAGCATGAACACACACACACACGTACAACACAGATAATAAGCATACATTAACATACACTCCTATATTGCAAAATATGAAAACCAACATCAGCTGTTATGTGCATCCTCCATGGAGGATGTTGAGCTTACAGCACAGGACCACAGTGCTGATGACAGCAGCCCCTCCCTCACTCTCGCTTCCTGTCTGCTGGCTGTGAGGAGGCAAAAAAAAAAAAAAACAAGAACATATCTCTCTTCCTCTTCTTTTTATCTCCACACAATAAAAGCCATCTACTCACCGCTGCTGGGGCACGGGAATCTCTGTCCTGGTGCGTCTCAGAGCATGGATGTACATCCAAGTTCCCTGCCTATTTCCTGCTCCCAGCTTCTCGGTGGAGATGCTCAGCTTACAAACAGCTCACAGCTTCCACCATTTTGTGGTCACATGATCTGGGACATTACCAAATAAGGGCGATCACCTGCTATAACAGCTCTCTGCCACAGCAGCTTCCTGAGGCAGTGCAACTGAATGGTTGTTTGTGTGTCATTATTATCCATGACTGGAGGGGATAAACTCTCTGTGTGCATGTGTGTGTGTGTGTGTGTGTGTGTGTAGCCGCCGTTGTGTTATTACTACCAGTGAGGAGCGTGGGACTGCTTTTAATGCCTGACAGTAGATTTGTGAGCATGGCTGTGAAGCTGCAACATTTTATTAACCCTCAGGGTAAAAAAAAAAAAAAGAAAAAGCAATAACAGCCAGAAACGAGAACATTGCCAGCTTCATGTACTGATAATATTCACACACTTTACCACATGCTGGTTTAGAAAACAGAAAACTGATCCAAAGCAAATATCTGATGCTTACCAACTTCAAATGTGTGCTTTATGTCCTGCATTAGCACTGAACTTTTCAACCCTTAAAACAAGCAAACTATGGCCACAAAGCGGATAAAATCAATAGTACCTAGACAGTCTCTCCTTCCGTGTGGAAACAGGCATTGTTCTCTCCACCAGGTCTAACCTCGCTGAATACCTCTTTTTCACTTACCACTCAAAGTCCCAACAGTTTGACAGGAAGACCGAGATCAGCCTGTCAGACCTTTGCACATTGCTGACCATTGTTTAGTACAAAGGTCGCTCCACAGCATACCAATCAGTGTGAACAACGCCTGGAGCACCGGCACACAGAGACGCCCCAAAATACAGCCTGTGGTTAATCAGTGCCATGCCATATCGCATATTGTGATATGGATCATATATTTTCTGTATGGCAACCACACTATTTTTTTGAAGTTCCAAACAAAGTGAGAAGACAGATAAGGAACAGCTCAGAATCCAGTTTGATATAAACACATATTACAGGCTTTAATATTTATATTTTGAAGTTAGTGAAAGTTAGTGGAAAAAAAAGAATAATGTCAGACAATATGGTTGTTGTTGCACACATAACAACACTGGAAGAATATAACCTAAGGCACAGTAGTTCTTTGCAGTTTGTTCTTTTATTTCCTCCTCCTAGAGCTGTTGCATTCTTAGAAGATAAGACTTTGTCAAACCTGTTTGACACCATTGACCAATTTGCAGACGGTAATTGTAGAACAGGAACCCATATGCAACAGATCTGTACAATAATTAATTGCAGTTGTCCATTTGTCTCCTGTAGCAGACACACTGTCTGTGTTTTACAGTGCAGAGATAAATGTGAATTACCTGACCCTGCTGTCTGACTACCTCTCTCTTTGATGTTGAAAAAGCTGCGACCGACAGCAACCAACAGATAAAATGTCCATAAAGTGTTACAACATGTGACTGCATAACCAACTACATGTAAAAAAAAAACATCACTGTCCTACATCCTCCTCCTTATTCAAGGTTGAAGTTATGAAGGTTATCGACGAAGAGAGTATCTCTGACCGCTTTGAAGACGACCCGGATGTTCTCTGTGTCCGTGGCACAGGTGAAGTGTGTGTAAAGGGGTTTATGGCGCTCGCCGTGCTGATCCTTGTACATTTGCAAGATGAACCTTTTTGCAGATTCGGCGTTGCACCGAGGCCCTGTGGAGACGAACGTGCCCACAATGAGAGGGAATCTGTGTTTTTTTCTGAGAGATTACTTAAGACATGGGCTGTGTCCGAAATCACACCCATGTTCAATCATCCAATCGTGCACATCGTCTAATTGTCTCATCTTTACTCAAACTACTTAAACAGACAAATAAAATTCAAACAGTAAATATGGTGCACTAAAAAGTAGGGTAGGAAGTGATTTCGGACATAGCTAACAGCAAAGAGATCGCATGCTTTACCAGTATACGCTGGGAAGTAGGTTGCCAAATGAGAGTGTGTGATTTTCTCCTCTAGCAAGTCTGTTTTGTTCAGGAAGAGGATGGTGGAGGACTCCTGGAACCAATGGTACGAGAGGATGGTCTTGAACAAGGCGAGACTCTCACTCAGTCGATTCTGAAGAAAGAGGTGAGAATAGACTCAGACAAAAGATTGATGAACAGAAATGGCATGAAATGAAGCCAGCAAATACAATATAGCCACAGAAACAAGAAATCAAAGTTTCACAGACTGAAAGGTTTTTGACCTTACATCATTCTCACTCTCGTAAAGGACTTGATCGTACTCGCTGAGGGCCGCCAGAAATATGATGGAGGTGACGTTCTCAAAACAGTGGATCCATTTCCTCCTCTCTGAACGCTGACCACCCACATCCACCATCCTACAGAGACATAATTCAAGGAAAATACAAAGAAAGTGGCATCAATCTTCTACAAGAAAGCAAATGAGCTTATTCAAAATGTTGAACTATTTTTCTCACAGCACCCTCTGAATTTGTTATAAGGCCAAATAGCAGAAACCTAGAAAGAAATTTGGGGATTGGAAGTCACATCAGGGATAATTCTGTAATTCTTTTGTGGTAGGTAATAAAAGAACAATACACTACCTGAAGATAACTTTTGAAAGGTCGAAGGGGTACTCTATGATGCCTGTGGTGGGGACTCTGACCCTTAAGATGTCCTGCAGGGTGGGGATGTATGACGGGGCTGTGATTCTGTTCAAGTCGCTCAGGTAGCTGAAAAGTTAACATTGCGTCCAGTTTAATATCCTGATAAATGAACGTCATACGGCGACCTGCACTTGCACTTATGTACACACTAATAACTCAAGTTTTATGAGAATTAATTCACTCTCTCCTCTCCACAAAAGCTTTGTTTTTCTAGAAGAGCCTTGGGCTAAATTTTATGAAATATATAAAAGTCTTACTATTTGGCAGAGTCAGACAACTGGAATTCCCTCCTGCGGTCGTAGCACCTTTGAACACCATGGTCATTCCACACTCTCTTAATGGCATCTGCCTGCCAAGCCTCCAAAGTGGACACCTGGTCTGCCTCCACTTGGCTCAGCCTCTGTGCGTGGCTCTGAAACACACATAGCATCCCACAGGGGAAATCTTTGACTGACCTATTAATAGACCATTAGATGGACGAGAACTGCAGCAGAACTGTGGATTTCATGGACACCAACAAAAAACTCAGATGAGCAGAAGAAGCTTGCTTCTAGCCACGTTAGCGGTGCGTCAGTCAGCCCAGAACATTCATGATGCCTAGATGATGAATCCAAATGTTGACATTGATTTTGAGTGAAATGTCTCAATACCTATTGGATGGATTGACATGAAATCTGGTGCACATTCCTCTTTGCTTTAATTCAATTAAATTTCATTTATATAGCGCCAAATCATAATAAAAGTTATCTCATGACACTTTCCATACAGAGCAGGTCTAGATAATATTGTCTTTATAATATTCACAGAGATCCAATAGTTCCCACCATGAGCAAGCACTTGGCGACAGTAGCGAGGAAAAACTTCCTTTTAACAGGCAGAAACCTCGAGCAGAACCAAGCTCATTGGTGGACGGCCATCAGGCGTCTTTTGTGCAGTGCTTTGGTCTATGAAACACGTTCCCATCATCCTCAGCTGCACATTACATTTAGTGCTAAGTAGCAAATGTTAGCATGCTAACATGCTAAACTAAGGTTGTAGTGAATTAGTCTTTTTTGCTTAGAATGGTTCTGAACTGAATAAAATGACCTGGGAAGTATCCAAGCCATGATAAGAGTTGGTCGAAAAAGGAAAGATGCTTCGGTGCTTCCTTTCTTATTCCCTTTAGCATAGGGTACACTGGTCCATCTTGTACAAAAGGGAAGTAGGTAATGCCGCCCAACAAATTCTTACAGCAGACTCACGTCAGTAACATCCACCATCACATATTTATGTAGCCTAGTGTAAGTACCGTAGTTGTTGTTTTACTAATGAATTCTCCTTCACGTTTCCTTGACCTCACTACGTTTTCATTCAAGGTCAAGCAAAAATGTTTAGGAAAGGACATAAGAGGTAACTTTTAACTGCAGCATAAGATGGTGACCATGGTAAAAATGACCTACTAAACATCAGGAGGTTAATGTCACAGCAAACATGCTGATGTTAGTATTTAATTCAAAGCACACAGCCTCAAAGAGCCACTAGCAGAGCTATAGACTCATGTTAACCTGTGTTTATCAAAAGCTACATAATTCTATCATTGTTACATCATTATTGTCTTTTTATAAAAATGTGTATAGTTTCTCACAATGTTCTGGTCATCGATGAAGTCGATCTGTAGAGTCTCCATGGCACGGATCAGCGCCTTAATGGCCGTGATGATGTTCTGAAACACCAGCCGAGTAAAACCTTTTCGGTCAGCTTCACTGTATCCATTGCCGTGGATGATCCTCATCTGTTTGATGAAAGTGCTCTTCCCACTTTCACCAGTCCCTAGGAAAAATGAGATGAATGAGAAGATGAGAAATGGAAAAAAAAGATCAAAGCAATGCCAGGACAAAGAAAATCAAAGAGTTGTCATGAAATAGATTTCAGCAACAAAACAAAAAAACAAAAAAAAAAAAATCCTGCTTTCTTGGGAATAAATAAATAGGAAGTCAACCTTTACTACTTCCCAAATCTACAGGTGTGATTGTGTGTACATGAGTGGGTGCATTTATACTTGGTTTCTTCAGGTGTATGAAAGCCAACCTTCATCTGGGCCATAGAACACCCCATAACTTGTTATTCGTATGCTGGTACACAGTACACATGCTATTTGTACTTATATAAACAGCATAGAAACAGATAAAAAAAAAAAAAAACCAAATGATTAAAACAAAATTAAAAAGAAAACCTTGAGAAATAGACTATATATATGATATAACTAAATAAAATCTGTTCATTATGTATTTAAGTGTGTTATTTCTCCAAGTCTTTATGCCAGTTACAAATGTGTTACATACTTTGTTAAGGGAAACTGAAGGTTTGTGTTTTATCCGAGCAAGACAATGGCCCTATCCACAGTCATGTGCCCTTGAGTGCTTCCTGCTCTCTCTGGTTGTAAATGACTCTTGATAAGAGTGTGAGCTAAGCGCCTAAAATGCCTAAAAATGTTAACCATTAGACTGACCTTTGCAGGGGGATATTCCAGTCTGCAGTATTGTTTCCAACATGCCAAACAGTCAAGCTTTTATATGTAGACTGGTTTGTTAGTTTTTGAGGAAAAAAGAGCGTTAGGTGTAACATATATCGTTTGACTGGTGTTTACGCATCACCATGGTTGTCAAAATGTTGCTCTACACTGTACGACACATTATTTATTCTGTTTTTATGTTCTGCACTCTGCATTTTTAACTTACCTGTCATTTATTTGGCATATGCAATTCAGGAATAGCAACAAAACAATACATCTAACCAAGCAACAGCACATAAAACCTCAATACACATGCCAAGTCTTAGAAAAAAACAAGCAGCAGTCTAGTTTGATTTAAATGAGGGAAAAAAAACAACTAACTATGCAGGTTATGGCTCATCAGGGATTCACCAGATATTTGTAGTATGCACAGGGTTTCCTGTAACTCCTAAAAAACACATACCAGCGCCTGACTATCTATTGATCTAGGTTCTTTTGTTTTTTCCTTCAGTAATAATACAGTTACACACAATCTGCAAACCTAAATGATAACATTGTTCCACAGAAAACTACTTCCTTACAAAGTCCACCCCCCATTTCTACACAGGCACTCTTGATGAGGTTTCAGTCCTTGTTTCAGCTGGACAATTAAGCCAATACAGAAGTGTCAAAAACTGCAGTTCTTCAAATGGCCACTTGAAGCTGGCTACAGAACAAGTCAGTCTCCATAAGCCTCCATATTAAAATGTCCAACTTCACAGCAGAAATAAATATGCTTAATAAAACAGTGTGTGGTTTTTAGCCAGGCTATGGGTGTGGCTCTGTTGGTCAGTCCACCAATTTGGCTCAAACTGAAATATCTGCAAAACCTGTGGATGGATCATGGTTATTAGAGGGTGAAATTTTTGGTTTTGGTAAAATGTTTCAACAAGTATTGAAAGGATTTTCATGAAATATTATACAGACATTCAATATGAATGCTACAGACTCTGGTAATCCTCCAACGTTTTCTCTAATGCCAAGATGATATTGACGTTTTTGGTTTTTAGTGACAATTTGCTGTTAAAAAAAGAGACACGGTGATGGCTAATGTGGTAGACATTAAACCAAGTGGCAACCTCTGTGGCTGTGTCAAAAACTGCAGTTCCTCAAACGGCCACTTGAGGCTGGTCACAGAATGAGTCAATCTCCATAAGCCCCCATGTTAAAATGTCCAACTTCACAGCAGAAATACATGCATGTACAATACAATATGTTTACAACATGTTTACAGCCTGGTACAAAAAACAGTTTTGGTCTCTATAGCTAATTTTCCCATTCATGACAATTGTACCGAGGGTGAATTTTCACTGACAGGTGGGTGCCCTTATAGGCGGCTTGTTTGAGCAACTAGACTTCTTTCAGCCCACGTCGGCTCCATCCATGCTTCACATCTTTGCTCATTTTTGGATTAGCAAGGAGGCAGCAGAGGTAGGACTGCCAAGATGGTGACAGACAAAGCCAAAACACACAACACAAAACGCTTCACAATGGTTCTTCAGAAAGCTATGGGTAACGTCACGGATACCAGATAGATGCATTAAACCTGTTAAACATCAGCATGTTAGCATTGTCATTGTTATGCATGGAATGCTGGGACGCTGCTGTTAAATCATAGCATCTTTGTAAGATATTTCAATCAGCACATTATGTAACTTGATTTTTTTTTTATTGTTTTAACTCTTAAATAACAAATTCAGACTTTAGGATGTAGAATCAAAGCTATAAAGCTATTTTATTGCTACATCTTAACAAATCACTGTGACTACTGGATTCATTGTCATAACAGTAAGCTCTCCCTTTAAAAAAACAACTTTTTTCTACCAACTCTTTTTTTACAGTAACTTTCACCTGGGCTGTTAAGTCAACATATTATGATTACAGCTTTGTATGCTGCAATTATATGGTAAAATCCAAACTGTAATTAAATCTAACCCTATTTTAATGTGTTTTTAATGTCTCAGTAGATTGGCATGTGGTTATTAATTATTTTCAACCATTTATTTCCGGTTTTATATATTATAGCACATATGTGGAAGTTAATTAGTAAAATATTTAGGCACTCACCTAACAGCAGCAGCTTCAACTCCCGGTGAGAATCTCTTTTGTCACGTCGAAGTTGTCTCTCTATTTCTCTGTGTATCCTGAGTCTCTCCGCTTCCTGAGCAGAAAGGCAGCACTCTTCCATTGTTGTACAGGAGCTGCTTTTAGCTTCAAACTACGCCACAGTTGTAGAGGATTAGTAAAATGAATGGATAATGATTTTTCTCGAACCTGCTGGGGAAACTTCTGTCCCGGAACAGGTGGCCTGACGACTTTCAGCAGTCATTCTTCCTCATGCAGGATCCAGTTCAGGTGCATTCCACATTCCTGCTGTGCAAGGGAGGCGGGCGGATGGGCAGTCTCTGAGAAAAAGGCAATGTGAGTAGTAGACAGTTATGTAGACAACTCCTGTGTATCTGCTTACAGGGTCCACACTCCCATGGGTAGCTGAATTTGAAACTCTTTCCCCACAATGAGTTGGAGTGCAGAAGGGAAAACATAATGGAGGGCAGCCAGGTGCAATATACAAACACCTCTGTTCAGGCCTGTATGTATTTCATCTACACCATAAAAATTAAATGGCACCATTGTAGGTCTTATAATACCTGATACCTTATATACACAGTATCCATGCAAATGAGGTTAAAGGGGCACGCCAAATATTTCTTAGTGCACTAGTGAAGTTGGGGAACTCACAAGAGGCAAATGTTTAAAAGAAAAGTCAAAGATATCTAGGCTTTTAGTGGCCGAGTAGGACTGTCATAATATATATAGATTCCACTACATGCTTATATAGTGATATTATTTCATTGTCAACAGAAAATTTGAAAATCTTTAACTTTTATTGGGTTTCGTCTCTCCTTTTGCAAATTAATTACACTGTAACATCCAGCTTTAAAGTGCATTATCACCACCTGTTATGGATGTATGTGTATGTGTGTGGACCACAAAGCGATACGGTGCTTGATTATTTACCCAATATTAGCATATATGCATGTTTAACACAATATCAAATTTCATGTTCATGTTTCATGTTCAAATATCATGATTATCGTCAGTATCTGTATATTCCTAGTCCCTAGAACAGGTGAAGATCCAAGAACATTTCCCATCATCTCAGCTGAATATGGTTTTTCATTTACTCACTCCCTGCCTAGTAACTGTCCATATCTTTCAAACTCTGTGCCTCCAGATGGACACAGAGTTTCTGTTAAGAGTTTTAGTTGCATAATGTGTTTGGCTGGGATGCAGAGTGAGATTTGGGTCTGGTCAAAGAGTAAAAATCATGTGCCCAGCTCCTTCGTCACCCCAGGCCTCCATCCTTACACATCACCAATGCCATGTCCTGTTGCCCACATTACTTTCAGTGTCTGTCCTCCAAAACTAAAGGCTCTTTGCCACACTATATATCCCAGTGTACAGTGTACAACACTAAATATATGGACCGCTAACAGAAGTGCTGCCACGGGCTCCAGCCAGATGGATTCATCACAGAGGAGGATTTCAGGACCAACATGGCTCCAGATGAGCCAATAGAGCAGCCAAGATGACAAACACTTGAATGCTAAACCAACAGTGTGTTGGAGCTTGATTCGTAAACACAGACAAAAGATGGAAAACTGCAGCAAATGAATGACAAAATGCCCGTTTATTTATCCAATCACATTAAAAACACTAAGACTGCATTAAGATATCGCAGTGACAGTGAACCATAAATTAAACAGTTCAAATTAGGCTGTAATTATTTTTAACAGGAAGAGAAGGGTCATGTAAACATTAGTGCCATGGATATGCTCTCATTAGCTTTTTTTTTTTTTTCATGCATTTGATGCCCTTGAACAGCAAAATGAATTAAGATGAAGAAGGCACTAGTTTAATGCCTCAGAGATTGTTTAACATAACGGTCCTCTCTTCAGCAGTTAGCCTTTCAACACTGACCCTGATGCAAGTAAAGGTAAAAAAAAAAAATTAACTGTACCGTGTTATATTTACAATACACATTCATACACAATACTGGGGCCATTTATCAAATGAGTTTTAGACAAGAAAACTACTTAATCCAATCAAATAGTCCCTTAACATTTGATTCTACAGCTTTGACAGAAATACTTTCCTACAGAATCTAGTAGGATGACAGTAGGATTCCCTTTGTGTGTGCTAAGTTACTTAACAATATACTGTGCTCATAAAAAGTGGTTTAAGACTGAATAATGCCATCACAGACAAATGCAAAGTGTACGAAAGTCTGCTGAAACTTGAAATGATGGTTGTGGAAATGATAATACACAACTAAGTGAGTCAAACACGCAGAACATCAGCACAAGTACCAATGTTACAAAATGCACAGTGTGCAAATCAATGTCTGCAATACAGTAAATGTGTCATTAGTGTTAATTATGACTCCTTTTAGCAGTGAAGACACAAACTTAGAGTATTTTCTTAACTTAAAAATAAAAAAAATAAACTATGACCAACTTGGGTTAGTGATGTGAGGTGCTGCATTGCAGTCAGTCTACATTCACATCCACAGAATCCCTGAAGGAGAGACCTAGTACATTACAAGTCCTCAGAGGCTTTTGAGGCCACAGAAATACTTTTTTCCCCCCTCTCAATCCATCCATGTGCATTTATACTGTTACTGCTCGAAAATGTTCGCAAAGCGCTCCATAGATTTCAGAGTGCATACTATAATAGACTCCTCGCTAAAGCAGCACTTTAATTGTCAGGACACACTTCATTATAGCTGGAGACATCCATTTTCAAAGAGCCTAACAGGAAAATTTGAAATACATCAGTAGTACAGTCATTTGGCGACAAGCTCTGTAGCTTCTCAATGTCCTGTTTTGGATTATAGTGTTCAGCAGCAGTGTGAGGCAAACCGAATCACTGCAGAGCTCTCCTGACTGCCAGCTGTACAAAGCCGATTGAATTACAGCGGCAACACCGCCGTTTTAAACCAAGTTGTAGACTTCCAGGTTGCCCTGCAAGATGTGGTCCTTCACTGCGCGGAAGACAAATCGAATGTTGTCTGTGTCTGTGGCACAGGTGAAGTGGGAGTAGATTATTTTTTTCTCGTGTGGATTGAGGCTGACAAACATATCTAAGATGAATTCTTTCGCTGATTTGACATCTCGCTGGGGACCTGGTGGAAAGAGAGAAAAGAGAGAGAGAGAGAGAGGGCAAAAACAGCACTTGAAAAGTCACTGTAGTATTTTTAGTAAGCACATAAAAGCCCAAGGATATAAGACAGGCTAGCATTGTAATATAAAATAGATGCAGAACACTGAAGTGAGACTACTGAAAGAGGAAATAAAAGCAACTTCCTCTTACCAATCAAAAGGTGAATTCATGAACAATAAAACACGCCATTGATCAATTTGATACATGCTGCTACAGCCCCACTTGCTCTGGTTTGACCAGTAGCTTATAGTGGCTAATGTTAGCCAACTTTACAGATATGATATAGTCAGCTTGACAACTCTTCTCTACTTGTGCTACTGTTACGCTCTAACATTTAAAATGATCACATAATTGTCCAACAGAGTGAACCACAAACAGAAAACAACAAAAACACTGAAAGGTTTATCTGTGACATGCCAATGTAACTGTGGCACAAGTAGCGAGGCCTTAACTAAGTCAGTTACACAGCGATATTTAAAACTGGCTAACAATAGCCACGATAAGATGCTGGTCACACCAGGCCACAGTGGGCTGTAGAATCACTGATTGTACTGAATTAAGTAAGAGTGTGTTTTATTGCTTAAGGAACGACAGATAGAGTTACTTAATTAAGCTGTTATAATATTGTATTAAACACATTAACAGCATCAGACTCAGCTGCATTTTTGATCAGTTCCCTCTTACCATCATATTCAGGGAAGTAGTCGACCAAATGCGAGTACATGATCTTCTCCTCCAGCAAATCTATCTTGTTGAGGAACAAGATTACCGAGGACTCTTTGAACCACTTGTAGGTTATGATTGTCCGGAACAAGGCCATGCTTTCCTCCATGCGATTCTTGGCAAAAACACAAGACACAAACATGGAAGCATGAGCATAAATATGAAATACGATATGGTGTTAAACAGCAGTTTTGTGTGTGTGTGTGCGTGTGTGTGCAAATTCAATTGGCTGTAATCTCATCAAGTGAACAAGCCTCACTGAGAGGTGCACCTCACCGAACAGAGCGACTAAAGAGCTCCCCCTGCAGATGAACTGTGCACACTGCCACAAAGGAAGGTCAAGTTGAGGTTTATAATTGTGACCAGAAAGAAAGAAAGAGAGAGAGAGAATAGAGAAGAAGCAGACTAGAGCTGGACTGGACTGTACAAATGTAGGTCATCATCTCCACCTAACAGGTTTGGTCTTAAACAATAGAAACAATGTGCCTTTGTGTCCCATTATTTTGATTATCCCGTCATCCCTGAGTCCCTTTCTGTACAGACTAGCAAAACATATAGGAAGAGATAAGCGTGTAATTGTTACAGATTATTTTGAAGGCAGAAGTCAGCATCTCACCTCATTGACGGACTCCACGAGGACCTGATCGTACTCGCTGAGCGCCACCAGGAACATGATTGAAGTGACATTCTCGAAGCAGTGAATCCACTTCCTCCTCTCTGAACGCTGGCCACCCACATCCACCATCCTGAAGCCACAAGTTGAAGCCAGTATTACAAAAAAATCATCCAATTCACAGCCTCAGTTTTATTTACAGCTGGGCTGTGGTGATTCATTAAATTATTAAACCCCTTAATATTGATAATATGATGTGAGAATTCATCTTAAAAGTTGCACGAGGTTTCATCATTTAACTTTAATACAGTGTCTGAGTGTCTATCACATATTTATAACAACCAATATACCAAATTATATCTAGACTAATATCACATCACATCAACTTATTGCTTATAGTTTTATCTGTATTATTTTTATTACATAACATCTATGTTTGCTAACTGTTGAGAAGCTTTAATGCTTTCACTACATTCCCATGACAACCAGACAGCTGGTTTTCTGGCATCAAGGTTAAATTCTGGGAAGAGAAACTTTCACTTCCCGAAATGATCTTCTAGTTTCAAAAGGAGATTTAATGTAATTAAATACAGAAACAAAAGCAAATTCCAAAACCTTAAAGACCATGGACCTTTGACAGTTATTTGCTAAATGAGGTCCAGCTGTGTTCAAACAAGTCTAATAAGACTAACGAGACATAATGGCTTCTAACTTGTGTCTCTTTTTCCACATCAGTCTTCAGACAGAAAAAAACAAGTCTGCAGCCATGCTAGCGGGTCTGTAAGGCTTTACTAAACAATAAAAAATCAAAATACTGTCCAGGCTGATGGAAATGCCAGTATTAAAAATTCATCCTCAGAGGGACATGAATGTGTGCAACACATGTCATGGCAGTCCATCTAATAGTTTTTAAGACATTTTACAAAAATACACAGATGTCAACATTATGGTGGTGGTGGATATAAAATCACGGGATCACCGAGATGATTGGGATACATCATCTGGGGACCATGAATATCAAAATGTACAAAATTTCATGGTAATCTATCTAAAATATGTTTCCATCTGGACCACGGGTACAAAAACAATATGAGACAATTGGTAGAGTTTTAACTATGTTGTTTTTTCTATCCATATGATATCTCCAGATGTTAGACCATTGTGGGCAATACTGGCCATTAAATGAGTAGCACAGTTTGGGTTATAAGGGATTTTATCATCGATGTGATGAAGTGCCTTAACTTTTCAGGTAACATATACAACATATACCATGATATTAGATTTTATCTAGGCTGGCTGCCCCTACTCCAAAGTACTCTTTCACTGTTTATGGCGCCGGCTGAAATGAAAACACTACAACATAAAATTCAACATCATAAAACACTCACCTGAACACCACATTCTCCAGGTCAAAGGGGTACTCTATAATACCTGTCGTGGGCACCCTGACCCTCAAGACATCCTGCTGTGTTGGTAGATAAGGGGTATCAGCAATTCGGTCCAAGTCATTGAGATAGCTTTTAACGAAGGAGGACAACGCAGAGTTAAGAAGATGAAAATAAATCCAGGTAGACAGAGTGATGTAGAACCAGGAGATGGACAAAGAAGACATGAAGTCATGGATGTTTCTGTTTCAGTCACTATAATTAATTATTAACTGAGAATTTAAATGGTGTTTCTTTTTGTCAACAACCTTAAATGGAATAAACATTTCACTTGAACCTCTAAGTGCGTCCAACAGACAACTGGCAGATGAAACAGTGGAAACTATCTGGCAATGTCTGAGGAGTTTCTGTTTACACTCACTATTTGGTCGAGTCTGAGAGCTGGTATTCCCTCTTCCGATTGTAACATTCCTGAATCCCTGGGTCACTCCACAGGCTCTTGATGGCATCCACGTAAGGTTTTGTTAATGTTGTCACCTTCTCCACATCAACCCCGCTGACAAGACTGGCATTTACCTGAATGAGAGCAGAACAACAAGCTCAAATTAATGACACATCGCAACAGAAATACACAGGAATGTATGATGAACATGGTGTCATGTTTGTATTCTTGTGTGTTGTCATTGAAACATTATAAAATTTAAAAAAACTGTTTAAATATTCAAGACAAAGGAGGTGGTGATGTCACTGGGACTTCCATGGATGCATCTCCCGTAACAGATACTTTGATTAGTCAGGGGGAAAGAGAGATCGATCACCTCTGTCCCACATCTTTTCAGTCTGACCTCAGTATTAGTCATAATAGGTGGTACGGCTGACTCTCACAGCTTCAAACAGGATGCTCTATAATTCAGAACCTGATTCGTATCACTAATCATAGACTAAAGGCCTGATTTAAGGACTGTCCAGAGATTCAACAAGCAGCTCTTGTGAACACAGAAACCTGTGATTAGAAATGACTAATGTAACGTAGCATTTTAATATTCTTGATGGACTAGAGTTGGGTTGTCTAAACATGATTACTATCAGAATTTAGAGATGATCAGAGAGGTGATACAAAACCAAATTTATCTAGACCGTTGTAGTGGCTAAAACGTATATTTAACGTCAAAAAATTGGGATGATACAGGACCGTTCCTTTTTCTCTGGCCTCCACAACAAACTGATGTAGCAAAGAGCTAAACGAAGTACATAAGCTGCTGTGTGTTGCCAGTCGTCTCTTCTGGGTTTGTAAAGTGATGTCCCGTGTCCTCTTGGAATTCCCAATCTCCGTATCTTACCCTTCCTGCCCTAATTTGCGTCTTATTAATAATAAATATTTCCTGACTGTGCATCACTTGAGGACCGACAGTGCAATCGTTCCACCAGAAAACAACTCCACAAGCAGTTTGGAGTTACTTTATACGGCCATTTGTGGGTGAACTATTACTCTAAGTCTATTTACGCATCAATAAACAGCCGTATTGCACAAAGTGCTTATGCAGACATGCTGCAATTGTCATCTTGTTGATGGGCAGCTCTGTTTGATGTTCTTATGCTTTATTCCTCTACTGCAGTGATAAAGGGCAGATTGTGAGCCTGGCATGTTATAAATGTCGAGTTGTGGTAAATTCCACTGTTATAAATTACATCTTCACACACTGTAAATTGATTCAACCAGTTTATTGCACCACTGTTGCCTTGGCGAGTCATATCTCAACACATCATATCAAAGTTGTACGTGGAATTTTCCTCTTTTTCTGTCTCTGTTCTGGCTGATTGAAATTGCTACCACAGATTGAATTTGTCCAAAACAATCTGAGAAGTTTACTCTCAGTCTTTTGTTTTTTTCATTTCTGGGGGAAGCCGTGCCCTCAAATGCCTTTCCCCTTTTTGTGCAACTTTTAAAATTGATTTTATGGCTTGTGCTTCACCACTTTCATGCTCCCACTCTTCTCTTTGGAGAAATGATGGGAGAAAATTTTAAAGGATCCTTAGAAAACTGCTGTACCAGCCTTCTGTTGTTTTTGTTACCTCTTTTCTCTGCGTTCTCTGAGATCAATCGAAACATTCTTAGCAATTTACTAAAAGCAAACCAACTCTGCACGTATATTTAATGTATCCAAATAATCATTTGCTAAACTCCCTCCCTCCTGTAAAGCTTTTTGTTCTCACACAGCATATATTATGTGATTTCAGAGGTGGACGACAGCAGGTTTCTCATTTTCCAGCCACTGAGTGTTGATTTTGTAGCTAAAATGACAACTGACACTGGCAGATTTTATCAGCTGTGGCTAGGTACTTAACTGAACAAACATTAGCTCCATGAGTCCGTTGAAAAGTCTTTCCAGCTGACTCAGTTTAAAATGAGAGCCTTGTAAAAAAGGGCCCTTATACTTGATAGCTAAAATGATATCACACTTAAAGATTGAAGCTAAAGCTAACAGGTCCCCTCTTAGCACAAAAACAGACTATTATCTTTTTTATAGCCCTGTTTGGCTGCAGAGTCTGCATTCTCGGACAAGCAGGACTGAGGTCAGATTTATAGCATTCATGGTTAACATTACGAGAGAAAGCTTTTAGGATGAGGACTATCCGATGTGTCTGGTGAACATAACACCATCTCGGATTGCTGGAGTGTAAACATACCCAAAACCAATAAAGAGCAGGATGGTGCCGCTCACGTTACCCTACACTCCAGAAGCTTCCAACACAATGGGGAAATGATACACAGTGGATGTGCTGCTGTGAACAGCTTCTCTTTAAACTGTAACCTGTAGCCCCACAAAATGTAACCAGCTAATGACGTGCTCCTTGACCTTGGAAGCAACGTACTGCTGTAGGCAGTGAGCATAGTTAGCTGGGCATGCTAACAGCTGACATTAGAGCAGAACACATGGTTTAATCAATTTCATACAAAGACATCACCCTCCAAACTCTTTTAGGGCATGCACACCATTGCTGATCACTGTTTGGTGAAGGGGTTTAGTGAATAGCTCCTTCTTCTTCTTCTTTCTGACCTTCTGACACTCTGAACTTCACGGCTAATATCTGCTTTCTCAGTGACAGACGTTGTCACCCTGTGAGCTTTTACAAAACATCACGTTCAAACGAAATTGTAACCTACATGCTGACTCAGACTTGGTTAATGTTGACAAAGGTCCATGACAGCCACATGATGCAACCCGCCCCCCGTTCGTCACAGGACACAGGAAGTGGACTCTTGTCACTTGGGTCTCATCCTTAACAGGAACTTTAACTAATGTAGTTTTTTTTTTGTATGGCCAAGCAAATTTGTGTGATTAATAAGCCCCTACCTTTGGTATGACAAGGACAGGTTCCTGTATGATTAATGGGGAATTCTGCGTCTCCCCTTCCACTTTTGTGTCTTCTGTGTTTGGCTCAGGAGTACCTGTCGTTACATGCCTGCAGTGTAACATCATACGTACTTCCCGTAAATGGACAAAACGCTCTGGCAGCAGGATTGCAAAACTAAACACTGCTGCAAATTACCAGAAGTACTTCGCCCTGAATACACACTGCAGGCTCTGTCAGTGAGACAGTAAGCCTCGCACACGCTTCTGTGGGACAGTGTGTGGTAAATCCCCTTTCTCAATCTGTCTGTGTGGAGCAGCAATAAAAGGACAAAGAAACAATAGTCTGGTCTACCTTGTTGTTTTCATACTTGTAGGGGATCTGTAATGTGTTCATGGCCTGGACCATGGCCTGCATAGCTGTGAAGATGTTCTGGTAGACGAGCCTGGTGAACCCTCTCTTGTCCTCGTCGGAGTATCCACGACCGTGGATGATCCTCATCTGTTTGATGAAAGTGCTCTTCCCACTTTCACCAGTTCCTGTTCACCAAAAGACACAAAATATTAATGTATACACATACATTGATTTAAAAAAAAAAGTAATTTCATGAAATTCTGTACAAATGGTGCCCAGCGGATGAATCCTGCACCTTGCTGATCTCGTGACTTTTCCTCTTGTGCCACCAAGAGGTTGAAATTTGTGGTTCTCTGTCTATCAGACCTTCAATTTACAAACCGCAAGATGACTTTTAATAACTTTGGTAATCTCCTTGGTTTTCATATCTTTAATGTTTGTTGACAATATGAAAAATTTCACTAGTTTTATTCCTTAAAGGGTAACTGATTTTTTTTTTTTCCATGTTTTTGTATCTAAGTGACTAATGGGGTAAACCATTTTTGAAACTTGTCCATATTGAGCCAGAGGCCTGCAACTACCAGCTGTGTAACTGGCTGCAACGTAGTTCTTATGCTCAAATATGCGCCATCAATTTACAGTACATCCATGAAAATGCTTTTTATGTCACTGATAGTCTCGAAATGTCTGACATTATGGATTCACACGGAAAGGTCAAGTGTGTAGGATTTAGTGGCATCTAGTGGTGTAGTTGCTGATTGCAACCCCATTGCCTCACCCTCTCCTTCTTAACATGAAGGATAAATTACAGTGGCTGTTAAACACTTAATGCCCCATCTAGAGCCAGTGTTTCGTTTGTCCATTCTGGGCTACTGTAGAAACATTGTGGTTCAACATGGCAGACTCCATGCAAAACATAACAATTGTTATTTTCAGGTGATTATACACTCATGAAAACATAGCTATGCATATTATATTCCATTTCTGCCATATTAGAGCCACCTAAACCTTCAAACACACTGGAACTTGAGTTCAAACCCAAGAGAAACAAAATAAAACTCACCAAAACCATCTTGGTTTGTCTTCCCACTGTTCCAACAATCACCAACTCTGGTTTGGTTGAAATAAATCCTTAATTCACAGAGTAAGTTGTAAAAATATTGGGAGAGGAGCGTGAGGGAAGTCAGGAATCAGAGAGGCAACAGGGAGAAACCACGCCGAGACAGAATATTTTCATATCTAACTCAACGAGTTAAGGATTTATATTGACCACACCAGAGTTGGTGATTGCTGGAACAGTGGAAAAACAAATAATCTCCACAGTAAAATTACTGTATTAGTCAAAGAAATCTGGTGGCTTGGAAGCCAGACAAAATGATTTGACTCTTTAACTAAAATATCTATCTCTGTAGGGACCCTTTCCATAAAGTTATCAGACACAGAATAACAATCTGAGCATGTCAGTGGAAAAAACAAGTTTCCCGGCTGCAGCCCTCTCCCTCGACACTAGAGTCTGCATTAGTTACTTCGAAAACAAAAACATGGGTCCAGGTTAAAAGAAACTGAAGTTACCCTTTAACCAGCCTGCCGTCTATATTAACAAATATTAAAGTAACACGTGTTTGCGTGTGAAATACTTTCACATCTCACTCTTATGCAATCTTGGATTCACTTTAATTACCAAAGTCTGGATTTTATCTTATTGTTGGGCCCTATGGGTCTTATGTTTATTCTTCAGTCAAGTTCTATAAACAATATTTTGTCATCTCAGCAGCGAATGCCTGCATCTTTGAAAAAGCTTAACTACAAGTTACAGCACTTCCCCCGCCGTAGCTGACAAAGTTGAAATGAAAGCAATTGTTGGCAACAGAGTTTTTCAGACAGAATTGAGGGAAAATAAAAGAATGCCACTTCAGGATGTCATATTGAAAATTCAAAACAATAGATGGTGTAATATTTAAGGGTTCACACTTCTTAGGATTATTCTGATGGATCTAAATCTCTAATATGCTGTACAGTTAAAAATGTAAGACTTCTTCACAGTACACTGTAATAATGACACAGCTGTGTCTTCTCACAGTACAGCCAACCACAGAAAGCTCTACAGCGATACCACAGCGGGTCGAAGAATCATCAATAATCACTCTGACCGACAGTGTGAGAAGGATTCAGATCCTTTACTTTAATGTGGCTAATGTGTGTCAGTTGAAGTACAGAACTATAATCTGCTACATGTGAGAGTTAGAAAACATATTATTTTAGTATTAATATTATATTTACTGAGACATTAATGTGTAAGTTGCAGTTTACTGTTAAAGCTGGTTGAGGTAGAGCTAATTTTAAATATATTATATAGCGTTTGATAGTTTCATCTGTAACAATGCATCATTTTTTATTTGGATTATATATATATAATGGAGCAGAAGTACAAATATTATACAGATAATTATACAGATAATCAAAACTGTGCTCGAGAAGAGTAAATGTGCTTCCACCACTGATCATAACTAACTGTTGAGCAGACGCACAGTTGAAGATAAATACGAGAGGTGTATCATATTGGGAGGACACATTTTATCAGTAATAACGAGGTGTGGTGCATAGTCTAGTTAGTTATGGTAATTCTGGTTTTAAAAATGACTCACTCGTGCTGAATGTAGTCATGTCATGAAGTCAGCAAGTCAGAAGTCAACAAAGTATGGAAAATAAAAGATTTGTATTTAAAATATTACTTGAAAAAAAAGTATTAGTAATACATATAAGCAGTAAAATATACTATATCTAAAGTTTAAGTATCCATTGTATGAAATGGCCTCATTTTGAGTCGTTTATTTATCATTAGAACTCAATCTTAACAACTTCATATACTGTTGGACAGTGGTGGAGAGTAACTAAGTACATTTACTCCAGTAATTCTATTTTATGTGACCTTATAACTTAACGTTACTTTCTACTCCACTATTTATACACTGTACCTTTTTATCAACTATCTCTCAATTAGTTAATATGATGCATTGTTACCACAGACTGTATAAAACATGGACGTAGTATCCGTGGCGTCGCTCATAGGTTCCCCAAGAGCTGTTGCGAAGCTCAGAGTATCGTGGCTCTAGCCGCCGCCATCTTGGCATTCCTGCTTCTGCCGTCTCCTCGCTAATCCAGAAATGCCCAAAGACGTGGAGCACAGGTGGAGCTGAGGTGGGCTGAATGACGCCTGGTTGCTCAAACAAGCCACGTGTGATGGTTTAATCTATAACGCAACATATATTATCATCTGATCTGATGTTTCAAACTATTTAGCAACAGTGACTTTGCAACAAAAGGACAACAGAGTTCTACATTACGTGTCTCTGATAGAAATTCATTTCAAAGAGATATCATATCACATCATATATCATATTATTAATAATACCTTATAAAATAATTTGTAACAAAATGTTCATGATAACGGTAATATTGCAACTTTTTGAGGTAATGATATCACACCGTTACGCTCAACAATAAGCACAGCTAAAAGCGAAAGCAACATTTCTGCTGGCTCCACAGTAGAGGGGCGACTTAAGTAATGTGGAAGTGGTTTGATTACAAAATATCAGATGTGCTTGCCCATGGTAAAATGTGAGAAGTGCAAAAAGACTGTAACCACAAAAGGTGGCAATACATCAAACTTATTTCATCACCTCAAGCAAAAAAGCTGCCAGTTAAGTATGAGAAGACATTTGGTGAACTTGAGCTGCTGAGTAGCCCGAACACACGCTTTGGCATATCCATCACAGAGGCTGAACGGATATGCAAAATGGATGCAAGACAAAACTATCCGTCTCTAATGGAAGTGCTTGACAACTGTCCAGCAGAGATTTTCCACAATGTCAGCACAATGCCAGCACAATGCTAAGGGTTAGTATAACCCTGTAGATGATATCATGTACAGCGGAGAGACTTTCTCAATGATAAAATCGGATAAAAACAAGACTGAGAGCCTCAATGTCAACACCTGAATTCAAGATTATTCAAGATGTTTTATCGTCACTCTGGTTGTCCAAGTACACGTAGGCTGGGAGGCTCTGTTAGGGCAAATATAGGAGGATATATAAGTATGTGTATACAGGATGTACAGTATATAAGGCAAAAACAGGGTATAAAAATAAGGTATAACAGCAAGAAGTATAAAAAGCAACACTTAAAAGTTGCATATGTGATCAATAAGATATTGCACAGATGGTTTGATTGCACTTGTGTGTTTAAGAGTAGCAGTTCAGGCTGTAGGCTGCAAGCACAATCAATAATCACATATCGCTCACCCTCTTTTGAACAGGAGCTGTCAGACTAACTGGACTACATCTACACATCAGCCTGTACACATCGGCCTTATTATGGATGAATATGACCGCATAAAGATATCAAAGGTAGGCCTAGAAATATTATTTATTTGACACAGTCAGTTTGTCAGACTGTTGCCACTGTAACCTGTTGTGTGTTTCTACATCATACCAAAACAGTGATGACATGGAATAATTATTAAAGTCTATGGCTGTGCATTGCTGATTTATAATAGAACATTGCTCTGTGCAGTTGCTCTGTGTGAAGATGTTTTCGTCGCCCAAACATCTGCTATGTTTGCTTGTTCAAACCGCAGATACATCGTGTCTTGTTGTAGTGACTGAACAGAGTGGATCTGGTTTGATTTTGAGGGCTGTCGATGGATGTTATCAGCATGATGTCACATCCGGCCAACACACAGCAGAACACGTCCACACTTGTAATGTACTGTAAATGCAATTGAGCTCTCTATGAAATGAATTGTGTGGCCAATTCACTTTTATTCAAGCCCAGCTGCAGTTTAATTTCTGGCTACGTCACTGGTTAATTGATAGCCAGTGGTGGAAAGTTACACAAGTAATCAAGTTTTGAGGGAGTTGTACTTTAATCTTCTGCTATTTTATACTTCTACCACTGCTTTGAAGATTAAAATAAGGTACTTATTACACCTTTATGTACATTTAGTTACTTATTTTACATGGGACATCATACTTAAACAGCCAAACAGTGTGATAAAATACTTATAAAAAGAAAAATACCCTCATCTGTCATGGACATTTTGTCCATTTGGGCACATGTTTCCTCTTTATCTGGCCATCATTTTGGCTGCGTTAGTGCATATGGCACACTTTTTTGTAACAAAGTCTTTGTCTTGACAAATTCTGGAATTCAATTTTTATTTTTTCTAATAGATTGATAGAACACAGAAAAGAATGTAATATCCTCTTAAGGACAAACATGTCCACATTAAAAAGAAACTGCTATAAAAACATTACAAATTGATATTTTTTCTGCATAAATCTCTTAAATAACTTCAGCCCTGTTTAAAACTACCAAACATTCAATCATTTTGAGGATTTTAACCCTTTAATGCCAGTACTTGATGTTATTTAATTTTTTTTTTTTTTTTTAGAATTAACAACAGTGACATCAAGTAATCAAACTGGCAATGAAAGGGTTAAAAGATTTATGCAGAAAAAAGCAGAACAATATAATAACTATATTATTATAGCAGTTTTATTGGAGGTGGACATTGTTGTCCTTAATGACTTAATGAGAGGGTGGTAAATTAAACTGACACCTGAGGGTTAAAATGACCTCTGCCTCAACTAACAACACAAATATGCTCTTTGTATGCCGACACATCCACAATAATGACCAAATAATACAGAATATACAGGTATAACTGTCTGAGAGAGGCCAACTCGCCCAACAAGTGCTTCAACTTCACTACATGATCTCTGTATCGTTATTTTTTCGCCCCTTACCGAGCAATAGGAGCTTGTATTCCCGTCGGGAGTCCCTCTTGTCCCGGCGGAGCTGCCTCTCAATCTCATCGTTGATCCTGCGAGCCTCTTTGGCCTCTGGGCTGAGGCAGCAAGCCCCCACGGAGCTCAGAATCATTACTCCTGGATAACACTTCCCCCTTTCCAAGGCACAGACACAAACATAACGTTTGGTTATACAAGAAGGAAAACCCCCTTAGTATCCATAAGTCAATTTATTTTTATCATTTAACTCCTCCACTGCGTATACACAAAAAAAAAAAAAAAAACAGTCCTCTGTCCTGAGCTGGAAACAAGGTTTAACAAATGTAAATTTAAAGGAAGTTAAAGCAGTTATTCTAAAGGCTGTTTGTATTACCTTGTTCCTCTCTTGTGAAGAGGAAATTAAGTTTGTGCAACAACTTAAGAAGACTGAAGTGAAGCGAGGCTTTACCCCTGCTGGTGGCTGAGCTCCGGGCGTGGTGGTGAGCTGAATATGGCGGAGTTTCACTTCATAGCGTTACAAAATAACACACACACTGGCAAAAAGTCATTCTTCGGGGGTCAGAAAAGTATTCTCACGCCTTTTTTTTGTTTTGTTTGTTGATGGTGTTGGATTTGGGAGAAGCTCGGTGATATGTTTCCTCTGCGTCCAGGTTTGTTTGTCCTCCCTCTCTCCCTCTCTGGGCAAAAACCAACAGTGGACCATGTGACAGAGGGCTGTGCTCTGATGGGAAACCGTGTGGGCTTTCACCATTACATTATGGGAACAAATTTCCGGTGTTAACTGCTGAACCACGGATGCATTAGAGCAACAGGCTGACACACCTCACCTTCACTGGAAACCAATTAGCCCCTGCAGGAAACAGATAGATATTCCTTATAACATAAGATAATCCTGTGCTGAAGTGAAGAACACACGGGGTGAACTGTAACACAGACTTTATTTACTGTTTAACACCTGCAGGTAGTACAGATATCAGACAAAAGAGATACAGATAAGACAGAAAACACCTCATGGACTCACAAGTTGCATCTTTTTTTTTTCTTTTCTTTTTTTTAAAAAGAAAAATGCTTCCAAACTGTCAAAAATTAAAAACATTTTACGCAAGAATAAACAGATCGTCTATTAAAGGTGGCATTACTGCGAGTCCATCATGGTGAGAGACAGAAAAAGAAATCAATTAACCAAAAGAGAAGATTACCAAACCTGTCTTATGGCGCCATCTCCTTCCAAGAAAGTAGAAAGTATCCTTGGGGTCATGAAATTACTGTTTCTATGTAAATATATATACACACACACTTTATACAGCTCCTTGTCTTTCAATGAAAAACAACTTAAATTTTTTTCGCTATATCACACTGGCACGTTTATCCCAAGTTCAAGGAACAGAATGACACTGTGGGAAATACACTTCAAGTTTTGGTGGCTAGATGAGAAGGTTGATACCGACCCTCAACCATGTCTATTGATGATAAAGGTCGGTTAGCTTAGCACAAAGACTGGAAACAAGAAGTCCACTTACAGTACCAGCACCTAAAAAGCTCATTAATGTACACGTTATGTTAAATTCGTACAAAAAAATTCAAATTTTTTGTACAAAAATTTGACATTTTGAAGGGGGGGGTGTAATGTGCAGGACTATTTCTTGGCTGGGAGCCACTGCAAGACTCCAGGAAGCTAGGTTACTGCTTATAGGTACATAACCGCCCCTAAAACTACAAACTCTGAGCAAACGATATATAAAGTATGGCTAGATTTAGAGGTGCAGGTAGGTTTATATATATATTGCCTTTGGACAGCGCCAGTCTTTATGCTAAGCGAACTGGCTGTATCTTCATGTTAAACACACAGGCATAAGAGGTGTAGATATTCTCACCTATATCTTTAATAAGCACATTTCCCCAAAATGTCAAACTACTCCGTTAAAGTCCATCGTACAAAAAGCACTTATTCGTCAGTGGAAAAGGATGTTGGATGTTGTGTAAAAATTAAAGTTTATTTAAATGGTTCTTCAACCATTCCATGACCATGCATCTTCATTTGAAGAGTGTGCTTAAACATCTGAGGGAGGGGGAAAAAACAAAAATCACATAATGCTCCTTACAAAAAAAACATTACATTCTGCATGCTGTACTGAAATCAGAGAGAGATAAAGTTCTGGGGTGGCTCACAACACCAAAAGTTATCACACAGATGAGTTTACTCCAATGACAGCACAAGAATCTCCCAAAAAAATAATTACACCAGCACAGAAACGTGTTGTTGACTGCTTATTTGCTGTTTGACAGCTTTAGATTTTTTTTTAATTTTTTTTTTTTTAAAACTCCCCAAAATAAAAAATTGAGATTTAAAGATCGACGGTGTAGTGTGTGACAGTGAGGGGGGGGGGGGGGGGGGGGCACATCTACCCAAAGCAGAGGAATGTAGGCTCTGAATAGAAGGAGCAAACAGTATGGCAGCATGGCTTCAATCTTCTTCTTCACGTCCTTCTTCCTAGAAGAACCGACCAGAGTACTGCCTCACGCTGAAATAGCAGACAGATAAAGGTTAAAGACATTTCCCGATAACATTAGGAATATTTATTTGAAGAGAACCATGACATAGGTCATGAGCCGTTAATGCTAGACGATGTGCACTGTAAGACATTTTTCATGTGGAGCACAATTGTTAGGAATAAACAGTACGCCAAGGTCAAGGCTGAAAATAAGTTATGTCTGCAAGAAGCAATACGACTGCTGAGAACAGCTTAGCCAGATGAAATACTGGTGTGAGAAAAAAACAAAACAAAAAAAACACTCTTATGTTCTGGATAGAAAATAGATTTCAGCATACATTTTCCAGTAAAATAATGGTTTAATAAATGGTTTAATAAAATTGCAACTAGGGATTATTTTTATTATAAATTGATCAGCTGGTTACTTTAATTGGTTGTTTTGTCTATAAAATGTTATAAAACTGTGAATACTGATAAAAGTTTGAAGTGGAAACAGTCAAAAGCGGCAAATCTTCACATCTGAGAATCTGAAATCATAAATTTTTGCCATTTGATTAAAATGGCGAAACAATATGCTCCATTTAGAGCTCATTCAATTTTTGTTACTGATCTTGGTCAACTTCTACACCAAAAACTAAAGAAGTAATAGTAAATGCAGTATATGGTGTATATTACAACTAACCTAACAGTCAACAAACTAATAAATATGTTGCATGTATTTCATTATTAAGCCAAATTTACCCAAGGGAGCAATTAAGTTAAGTTCAAGTCAGCAGCTAAAGAAAATCCAGTAGCGGAGCAGCAAACAGGCCTTCAGAGCAGACCACGAGTCTCCAATGAGGAGTCACAGGAGCACATGCCTGTTCTGCAGCAGGTACTGGGCGTTCTGGATCTGGTCCTGTGTTCCTGTGATGGTGATGATGCGGTCCTCAGAGCCCTCTAGTGGTTCATCAATCTTGATGGATGCCCCAGACTCATGGCGGATCTGCTTGATCCTCTGGCCGCCCTTCCCGATGATGGAGCCAGCCAGCTGCAAAACAACCACATGGACACACGGAGCCAATTGAAAATGGATTGGGAAGCAAAAGAATCACGTTTTTTGAGAGGGAATAGGTGTCTTACGCACATCTTTTGGGATTGTGACTTGTGTCGTGATGACTGGGCCTCCGATATCACTGTATGAGCCTCTACCACCTACAGGAGGAGGCGAGAAACAGCATTTAAAGGTGAATTTGTCTTTAACTAGAGCATGCGACAAGGAGACACAATCCCTTTCGGTTAGGAAACAAGACACTGGGCCAATAATAATCTATCCCCACTCACCGGACTGAAAGTGCTCCCAGGAAGAATTGTTGTCTTTGAAAACATTGGGAAGGAAACAAGAAAGTGAAAAATGAAAACACACCACAGGGACAAAGACAAGAGATAGAGTAATAGTAAGAGAGCAAATGTCCAAGACAAACACGTTTTCTCTCTATGTGCTCTAACAAATATGTTTAAGGGAAATTATGTTGGGGAAATGTTTATTAATTGAAGCTCCCAAGGTTATACGGACATGTTAAAACATGTTAACATAGCTGCACAACAGAATATAAAGGGAAAAGCAATGTGCCATAAGGCAACCAAACAGGTTTTAACTATTGGGAAGTACGGTTGATAACTAAACCGAAGGATAACATGCAATGAAATGTCAATCATCCAAGAGAATAGCTGAAGTACAGTGTGCCAAAACTGAACCAGGTTAAGTCAACTTTCATGATGCTAATGTTCAGTTTTCTTAACATTTTAATAAAGGTGTTAATTAAATGACTTATTTTAGCCTTGATGGCTGCATTATATTCAGGGGTGCCACCTCAATGTAATGTATTCCACTGCAACAACACATTGAACTATGAGCTTTGTTAAGATAGATGTTATGTCAGGGCTGTTTTATTGTGCAGGGTTACCTAATAAAAGTGGACAAAGAGTATACGATCTAACTGACCTAGAGCCAATAACACTGCCTATGTGATCCTGAAAAAAATGACAGCCCGAAGTATAAAAATAAAGTCTCAAATTAAGAAAGAAGACGTGATTTTCAGGAAATGACTGTAAATCTGTGCTGGATTTGCATAAACACTCACCATATCCGCCTCCACTCTGTATTTCAGGACCGATTAGAGAAAAGAAACGGAAACATAAAACTGTTTTAATGACAATAATGACAGCATGCTATCAGAACCTTTTATAGTTTTATGGACAGCGATAGTAAACCACACACTCTGGATCGGGTCATTTTTGTATCCAGCATAGTCTGAATTACGAGGCATGGCTTCAGCAAGGTGCTGGAAGTGTTCCACATGGATCGAAGTCTGTGCCGAGTCCAACAGAATTAAGCACTCCCTCTACATTTTTCTGTGACATTTATGCTTCAAATCTCATTCCACATTATCTGAAATGTAACAATATAACAATCTGAAGCGATGAGATGAGTGTTTTGTCAACATCTTTCTGCGATTATTAATTTGATAAAAATAAAAGATGACGCCTGCTCTGCAATAACGCAATGCTGATAATACGACCATGGCTTTAAAACTCTCTGTACCAAAAAGCTGACATGTGGACACACAACCTTTCTCCCACAGGGACTCACACTGTCATTGATGCAAAACCTGAAAGCGTCAGCAGTTAGACCCGCAGTCCGAGTCCAACGTGCAGAATCCTTTGGCAACAGGGATGCTGTCGTGTGCCATCTGCAGGCAAGGGCGTATAAATCTTCTGCAATTTCGTGAAAACTTTTGACACTTGCAGGCAAAGTGTGATCGGACTGTCGCTTTTAGGCGTGCAAGTTTTATACTTTACGATTTAATTCTGTGACGGTTTTGTTAACTGGGACAGTAGCAGACTGAAAAAACATCATCTGCTCTGATGAATCTTGATTTCTGTTCCGACATGCTGGGGCAGAATTTGGCATAAACAACATGATGGATATCCATGGATCCTTCCTGCTTTGTGTCAACAGGGAGTTGCTGGTGGTGTAATGGTGTGGGGAATATTTTTGTGATGGCCTTTAATTCCAACGGAGCACAGTTTAAATGCCACAGCCTACATGAATATTACCGCTGACCATGTGCATCCCATTTATGGCCACATTCTACTCTTCTTCCAATGTCTACTTCCAGCTGGATAACAGGCACAAAGCACCCGTTACATCAAGACGGTTCCATTAACATGACAGTGAGTTAAGTGGACTCTGATGGCCTCCACAGTCACCAGATCTCAATCCTTTGGGATGTGGTGGAACGAAAGGTTTGCAGCATGAAAAGGGGCAGCTGACAAACTGTGGCAACTGCGCGATGCCATCATGTCAACATGGGCCTGAATGTTTCCAGCAGCTTGTTGAACCCATGCCATGAAGAATGCAGATTGTTCTGGGGGCAAAGCAGGGTCCCACCCAATATCAGAAAGGCGTAGCTAATTCAGACATTCAGAGTTCACACCGTTCTCAGACTTCTGGTTAGTGTGAAAAGTACGAAGAGGAGCTCTAAACAGATTTTTAAATTCTAAGATAAAACCACATCGGGTGGGATGCAGATGCAAGAAGAGAAGAAACATAAAATAATGTACAAGGCAAAGAAAAATGGGGCATAAAACTGGGTCAAAATATGAAAACTTACTGAGTCCTTGACCTTTTTTAGGAAAATAATTGAGAAACAATCTGGGATATTAGTTTTTAATAGACCTCCTCATGTTCTCTGTCTAATATTTAGGCTACACACCATCTTTGTCCTTGAATCTGAAGATTTAATTGACATCTGTTGGTATTTATTTGCTAAATTGTACTTTTACTTCTTACTGAAACAATCTGCTTGCAGCTAAAACCTGAAGAGAACCTGTTCAGGAATTGCTTTGGTTTCAGCTCAAGTTCATTTGCTAGCCTGGTGGATCTCTGGACTACGTACTCAGCTGCTCTGTGGTAACCAAGGAGACAACTGTTGCCAGGCAACAACAGGCCTAGATCAGTGTGCATACACAGTGAAAAAGCAGCACAGTGTCCATGCGCCTGTGCTTGTACTACCCTCAGAAAAAGGAATTCCAATCACCTCGTCTGAAAAATAAACACTTACTACACTCAGCTAGGAAGCTACAAACATACAGCCTCGCATCACTGCAGCACACAGCGAACACAGACGGCACTCACCATGCTGTCATAACGGTCTCCTCGGCTTCTTCTGTCACTACAGACAAAAAAAAAAAAAGGCATGCATTAATATAGTTTCTATACTCTAGAGGACACTTAACACTACAGTATCAAGCATGTCAGCAGTGTTAGATTGGTATTTAGAAAGCTGTGAGTGTGGAAGGACATGCAGACTCTACAGATGACCTGTGATCAGACTCTGAATCAAGGCTGATGGGTTGACATTCTGCTACTGAGCAACTTTCTCTGATGTCCGTCGCTCTGCTTTTAAGAGACATTAAACTGCCGACAATCTTACGGTGTGTTTTCACCTTGGTCTGTCGTCCATGCTGCTATGATAGCTGCCATGTGAGAACCGGTCTCCCCTGCAAACAAAGAAGGAAAGTGTATCAGAAAAATAAAATAGAAATGTTTAACTGCATCAAAATAATCAGGCACATACGGATGATTTCACACCTTTAATTTGATTCATTTTGTCTGGACTAAGAAAAACATTTTAAGCTGTTGCAGACTGTATTTTATAAAGCAACAAAGCGCTGTAATCATGAAGTCATATGGACTGTTAGATAACTCATTGATTGGACAGTTTGGGCAACTGTCATCCTGCAGCATCATCGCTACATGGATTCATCTGCTACATGGGAAATTAAAATAAAATTGAGCATCGTTTGTTGGAGACTGCAACTGGACCTGCACCAGATTCTGCTTGGAAACCAGACTTAGATGCTCCTCCTCTTCAGACAGTCTGGTTATTTAGTCCACGGAAGACTGACAGCTTTCACACCAGCCAAAATGAACCAACCAAGTGTAACCACACCAAACAGGTTTAGCATGAAAGCACCCCACAGTAAATGAGCCACTCCTCACCCTCCTCTTGGCGGCGGTGGCGGAGGAAGAGGCAGGTTCCGTGCTCGGCTGCCCCCTCGTCCACCTCTGCTCAGCGGTGGTGGAGGACCTCGGCGGGGGCTCATGTCGTCGTAGTCCCTTCTGGAGGGAGGCATGGGTCTGTTGCCGCGAACGGGGGGCATGCGCTCGAAGCCCCCGCGCACACGGATGGGGAAGCCACCGATGGGTCGTCTGCCTCTCTCTTCAAACAACATGGTGAAACCACCGTAGTCGTACGTCTCATCGTAGAAATTAGGGTCATAAGGCTGGGCCCGACCTTTGATTGGTGCCTGCAAAATGAAAAAGAAAGGACTGCAGGACTGCTCTGAAGTAACTGTTTAAATTAGCTGTAAAGCAAACAAACGATAACACTGCTGGACATTTAAAGCTGTTGACTCTTCAGTAATATATACAGTTTGTGTATCAAGTTAAAATTATAGACTTCAGCCTCTAGTTTTATAACTATCTTTAAATCTTCATGAGATGAAACACATGACTGTATATGTTGAAGCTTTCAAGAGATGTAAACTTACCTCTGACACCAGCTCTAGGATGACTTTTATACATTCAATGACACGTTCTGGCTTTCCTCCCACCAACACGACTCTGTCAGTGGAGTGTGGACAGCACTCTTGGAACAACTTGATTGTGGTCTGGGTGTTCTAGTACACGGACACATGAAAAAGTACTATTTTCATACATGTACGTAACATTATTAACACTACAGCAACTCACAAAAAACAAGCTAACGAATATGATTCTAATAATTCATCTCCAGGGCAACTGTTGGTGCAGAGCATGATGACGAGGCTCCTGCTAATCTGGACTCCTACCTCTCTCAGCTCCTTTATCTTGGCACCTTTTACCCCGATGATGCCCCCTGCCAAGCTCTGATGGATCAGCAGGCGAAGCTCACTGTCGAAATCAATCCCGCTGTAATGCTGGTACTACAGAAACACAAAGCAAGATCAGTAATGTCAGTAAGGCCTGAAACTCTTTTCCATTGTTGATTAACGAAAGCTAATTTCTGTGAGCTTCTCACGGGTGATAGTTGTAGCACAGATGCCACATATCCAAAGTCAACAAAGTAAAACAAAAATAAACAAAAATATGATATAATACTCAAAATCTGGAGTAATAGATATGTAATCTTTCACTCTGATGTTTGAACACAACACTGTTAAATATGGTGTTGGATCAATATTAGTAAGGGTTGCCATCACATGGGAGTCAAATAAACAGATTCGGCCTTTCAGGTTGACCCAAGTGGGCTCAAAGGACCACTGCAGTAAAATCATAATGGTGACTTACGGCCAACCAACAAGTGGGTATGAAGTAAATTTTTGCTACCTGACCCAAAGAGTCTCAACTAAGTCAAGGGTTACGGGTCGGGTTAAGTTACGTTATGTAAAGCTCAGGTCAGACATGCATGTCATGTCCATGGTGACCACTTTATTAGCCTGGCACATGAAAGATTCTGACAGATTCTGGGTTGAAATTTGGCCAAAACCTTCAGGTTCAGTCAGATTTTAAAAGACACATATGATCCGTGTTCAGGTCTCAGTTTAAAAGGTGTAGAGTTTTCTTGTAAACAAACAAAACTTCTGTTTACATTCAGCGTTACTCACCATTCTTGAGGTCCAACAAATGTGTTGCATGCTGTACCTTCTTCATCTGAATTTTTAAAAATATTTTAAATCATTGTTTACATCCACGTTTACAAGCTAGGTCTGTTGGCCGCTGCCATCGTGCACGTGCTTCACAGGGTACCTTCAAGGCTTATGCAGAACTCGGTTGTTAAGTGAACTTCAAATTCTGCATATTTATGAGCAAATACAATTTTTCGTCCATTCTATTAAGTCCAACAGGCAACACATTTTCAGAAGGCCAAGTCATCAATCATCCCAGACTGGCCTCATGTACACAAAATTAACAAGGTAATTAACTCGGTGGCTTACCTCCTCCAGAGTAGGTATGATTTTCAACAGAATCTCTCCGATTGTGTCGATGCTGGCATTTACACTCAGGATCCTGTCAGGAACCATTTTGGCCAAAAGGAAGCAAGGCGTTACAGAGAGGACAAAAAGTAGAACACAAAGCAAAACCTGACAAGAAAGAAACACGAGCAGCAGTCCAGCAAACAATTACGGACAAAAACGTACGAAATGTTCCAAACTATGAAAGGAAAAATTAAGACTGCTGCATACTATGCACAATTAGAGCTTTTCCCCAACACTACACCGATTAAATAAGCAGCTGACATGCACTCAATCTAATGTTATTTTCAAAGTAAGAGAAGCCTTGGGAGGATGGACAGCTTCAGAACGGCTCAAAATTAACGTGAGACTGGCCACACAGAGTTGGGAAGGAGAGGGGGGGTGTGAGAGAGAGAGAGAGAGAGAGAAAGAGAGAGAGAGAGAGAGAGAGAGAGAGAGAGAGAGAGAGAGAGAGAGAGAGAGAGAGAGAGAGAGAGAGAGATCTTCTATTACCATCCCACCACCAGCAAGTTGGGGAGAAGGAACGTAACAAACTGAAATAATAAGCTTGCCATGACAATTGCGCCACCAGCACACCTTCGAATTGTGACCAGGGGGGGAGAGGGAAGGGGTGGGGGTAGGAGACGAGGTTGGCAGTAGAAAAAGAGTAAACACAGCAAGGAGGTGGGGAAGGAAATGTGAGTAGTTACCAACTACTTTGTGGCACAAGACAGGAGCAGGGGTGGAGAGGTTGGTGGGGAAGGGGAGGGGGGGTTATGAAAGGTCTGGCAGGCAGCTCTGATCTGATGTGGCCTGAGAGAAATTTAAGAGGGGGGGGGGGGGGGGGATGCAGCACAATGAAATAAAGAGACGACATTAATGAGTGACAAGAGTGGAGGAGGAGGAGGGGGGGCGGAGCCTCCAGACAAGAGCCAGCGTTCTCTCAGAAATCATGGACAGTGAAGGGGGAGGCGGGGAGGGGGTGGAGAGGGGTGGGGGAGGTCGGAGGTAAAGGGGAGGTAAAGGGGGGGTAGGGGGCCAGGTGGACCACAGAGGACAGAGCGAGAAAAAAGATGTCTGCTTTCCACAAGTTTCATGGTGAAATTAAAACATCACAGCGGGGGGAAACAACATCCAACAGCTGTGTCAGCTAACCATTTTAATACCAACTACTTGGCAGTGGGCTGTCAATGATTCTCTGCATGGACAATAAACTGTAATGAGAAAAAGTCCAACTCAATGGAGATGCTTAAAATGGACAGAAAAAATCAAAAGGGAACAATACACGTCTCTTACATGTGGAGGAGGGGAGGGGTGGTGTTTGGGGGAGGAGGGGGGAGTATACTGTCATGTATATAAAAATGTTAAAATGAAACAGAAGGCAGGTTATCAAAGACATGTGTTTCACTGTTCTAATCAGGCAGTGAGGCAATAACTGGTGGGACATACCGCTCTGGGCCACTGCTGTCTGGGACTGATACACTGGCATTGTACTGCATGGGCCGAGGAGGTGGTGGTGGTGGTGGTTGTGGTGGTGGTTGTGGTGGAGGAGGTTGGCATTGGGCGGGGGCATTCAATCACAAGTTAGGCGCCCGTTTAAGGAGGGGCACGGTTTATGGGCGGGGCCAACCGGGAGTGTCAGGTGGGCGGGCGGGCGGGCGTTCAGGGGCGGGCGGAGGTTGGGCCAACGTCAAGGTGGGCAACGCAGGAGGGGCATGTCGATCCAGTACATGGGCAACGGAGGAAGGTGGCCAAAAATAAAAGCAAAAAAGTAAAAGGAGAAGGGAAGAGGGGGAGAAGGAATACATTTTTAATTGAATACACGCTATACTTTGACCCAAAAGTGAAATGAGAGACTTGAAACTGTGGTGAGTGAAGAAGAACAGGAAGTGTGATCTGGACAAAGCTTTCAAAAAACAGTCTGGAGCACTACAGAGATTTACGTCCCTGGAAAAAAAAAAAAAAGGAAAGAAAGGCTAGATCCTCTCCAACACAGCTTCAACTCTGTCAGGTTGAAACTCACAAGAGGACTGGAAACAACACCCAACAGATTAACCTGTCTTTCCTCTACATATGAGCAGACTTGTTTTATAGTTAGAGAAGTGCATGTCAATTATTAAAGCCTGATGCCAGGACTATTTCTTTGGGTATCACTGAACAGGGGGTGTGAATTAATTGGAATAAGGTTTGGCTCCTTTCAATCTAAATTGAGCATTAGCCAACCAACTTTCCTCTTCAGCTGTTTTTTCCGTTTACTCACGTCTGTGCGTAGAGCTTTTATGTTCTTGCCACCCTTTCCAATAACGGCGCCGGCATTCTGTGAAGAAAAAGGAGGTTTTCCTTAAAAACAAACTGCTTTGATCACTGAGAAGAAAAAAAAATAACTGCAGTGTGACCCAACAGTGTGACACGTGCGAATGAGACTTTACTTTGCTCTGAAGCAGCACGCGAAGCTCCACCATCTCGTCTGCGTTGCGAGAACGTTTGAAGGCCTGCTCCTCGTCCATGTCCTCAGCTGGACGTTTACCTGGAAAATAATCCAGGTAAAATTTGAGCAGGTAGTCTGCACAAGGTATTCTACAAAAGGCTCCCGGGGTAATAACTTTAATTTGACAATTTCTAACTTTGGCACCACCCAAAAAATAGCTTGGATTATCAATACTTTTGTAAAAATTAAATATTGCTTCAATCTTCTATAAATCAGAGAAACAAATGGTATACATGGTGACTAGTGTAGGAAAAAATGCCAAAGGGAAACAAGTTATCCTTACTAGTCACTGCCACTGAAGGATTAATAAAAGTGACAAAAATATAAATACATGGCAAGTGCTTGGTTTACACTATGTTCCACACAAAGAATGGGTTTCATTCAGCAGCCAACTGTATCCTGAATTATGTCCAGCACCACCGTGTACCCTTCCTGGATTAAAAACACGGGCAGATCTGCTCAGGGCTCCCATAACAGCAGTATCTTGGACAGGAGAATCCCTCAACCATCTGACATGTCCACATGCTATGTGGTGCCAGCCAGAAATGTTCCCTTTTTTTTCTTTTTTCTTTCTTCCTCCCTCGAGTGAACTAATTATCCGGTGTATCTACACACGGGCTCGGTTCGTTTTCTACCCAATGCAAATGAGTTCATTCATGCAGTTTGCATTGTTTCCTTTATCAAAACGAAAGCATGTATGATGTTACCATTCGTGTCGGTGTTGCTGAATGTGTTGTCTTCGTCCTGCTCTTCGATTTTCACCTCCATTGTTTTGCACCTGCACTGGAATGCAAACAGGCTCCTCTCCCTGGATCTGCTAAAATAGTACAAATTGATCATCACGTGTTCCCATGGCTCGGTGCTACATCTTCAAATGTCTTGTCTTCTCCAACCAATACACTAAAACTCAACATAACCCACATAGATTAAAAGGAAAAGCAGCAGAAATCAGGAGCTGGAAATACAGAATGTTTGGCAATTTTGCATGACAACTGGTTGTTGCCAGTTTCAGATTATTATTTCAGCTCTTTATAATAGCTGACAGGTGAGGCTAATGAAGAAATCACGAGTCAAATATGCATGCAGCAGTATGAATATCGACCAGGCAGTTCAGTAAGAAGGCTTGAACACTTGAAATATAGCCCCTTGGGTCATTCCTATAACCACCCTGCATGCACGGTCCACCTACATGCACTGCCCACTGTTGCTGGTTGACAACACAGACTTGTGCATGCAAGCATCAGTCCTGTGCTGAGGCCTTTGCTCAAGTTATATAGAGATGCTGGTCAACGCCTACATAGTTTGGGAATTAGCAGCACCCATTTTAACCGCCGTGGGTTTGACAAGAGCACGCACAGCCACCTCTGTGAAAACAAATATTCTTTAAGTGCACTGGCGGAACAAATTAGCCATTTTATTACGCACTATAGCTTGATATGTCGAGCATATTTATCCAAACTAAACAGAGGATAGTGTACATAAAGGGAAAGTGCGCAATTCCTTACACTTAAAAAGGAAAACACGTTTGTCACCTGATCTGTCTGCCTGCAAACTGAAGTTAGCTGCCTGGCTAAGCTAAGCTAGCCAGCTAACTAGCCTCTTCGCGTTAAGTTGACATGGACTTCGCTAAGCTAACTGCTAAGCTAAGCAGACAGAAAGCTTTCTGTGTGTTATGTGAGGCGTGTCTACCAGCTACCAGTGTACACGTTGCGACTGTAGCGGAGGAAAAATAAATAAATAAATAAATAAATAATAACGGAGCACAGCCGGGGGGAAATCCAGCTCTCCTCCGTTAATGTCAGCGGTGAAATCAAACTGTACCGAGCGAACGAGGTTAACTGACGCAGCCGGAATTACAACGTCTAACGGTCAGGGAACACAAACCTGCAGCAAAACCACGTTCACTGCGGTCGTCCACGGTTTCCTCGCCCAGAAACGTTTGCACGTTTTCAGCATGGAGAGAGAAGACACTGTGTGTGTGTGTGTGTGTGTGGGGATGGATGAGCTCGATTCGTCGACGACACTCACCCGTTTGGTTTGTTACTTACGCTAAGTCAAGCCAGCACAGGCGGGCGGGGCTAAGACGTTAAATTCAACCAAAAGGAGTCGATATATACCCGCATTGGACACGCACGACTATTTATCAAACTCTCCCTTTAACTGCTTAGAGGGGAGGGGTTAGTGTCCTGAGTTGAGGCTCGCAGGCAAGCTTCTTCCACTCACCTACAACCCCGCCCCCTCCGGCGCCGACAACTCCATAAACAACCACTGTCTGAGCAGGTGAAGGGTTTTTATGTCCCGAATTCAGTCTGACAGGTTAGTTTATATATATATTTATATATTTATATATTTTGTAGGATTCACTTAAATCCCACGAATCTCAGTTCAATATTACATATTACTGTAAGTATAACTGGATTTTGAGTACAGTATGAAGTGTCGAAATTAGCTTGATTTTTGACATTTGTCACACCATCCTTATTTTGGGACAAAGTATATAAAAACTTGAATACGAGGCCATTAATTTTTCTTTAACGGAAATTTCTTCCCACTGTATTCCCACCATTTAGAGCTAAACTGATCAGTCGATTAATTGATCAGCTGATCAACAGGACATTGTCTATTCTAATTCAATTGTTCTGATAACGCAATCATCCTTTAAGTGATTTTTAAGCAACCATTTAAGCACACCAACCATTTTTTGGTTGCAGTTTTCCTCCTTGCTTTTGTTTGTTTTTTTGGGGGGGCGGGGGGGGTCTTACAAAATAAACGATTTGAAGATGTTACCACCTCCATTATATCACCATTATAAAAGAGAAGTCTGTAAAACTGTTGACAGGACACCTCAAACTGCAGACATGGTCTATTACGAATATTTGTTCCATCGAGGTTTTATATTTGTGAAACTTTGATCGGTCTGGTAGGAACTCAGAGGTGGGGCCAGCAGGGGAAACAGGGCTGCATTATTTAGTGGCATTCTCTGGAGGGAAACACAGAAACTAGAAACTTTTTTGTGCCAGGCGAGCAATTCTCATTGGACTGAATAGGTGCCATCTTTGGGTCCAGAACCTAGTTCTAGTAATGCAGCCATTAGTCTGCCATTATGAACCGCCATGTTTCTACAAACTCATGCATTTCACAGCCATAGTTTTGCCCTTATGCTAGGAATGAAAGTGTGAGGCGAGAGTGTCACAATCCCGTTAAATTCAAAATTGAGAAAAAAATGAGCCAATGAATTAACAATGAAAATAATAAGTTGCAGCCCCTCATTCAATGCAACTGCAGTAGACTACTTTGCAGTTTCTCCCTGACCCATACCCACATAGTATTTCAGTGTTTGTAACCTCAAAGAGGTCTGTTTATGCTCTGTAGATGTCGGTCTACAACCAGCATATCTTTGGTGCTCAGGAAACATTCATCAAACAACAGGGTCCCTCTATTGGACCAGTGCTCAGCTCAACAGTGGGAGAATATGCAGGTTCTGTAACATGTGACATTTCAAATCTACCCCCGGGATGCATAAACCACCGGTGCACTTGCCCCTGAGGAACTTTCTAAAGGGGGAAAGATTCCTTGACATGAATGATCATGTATGAAGGACAAAAAATGGCAGATTTGTCAAATGATGACATAACATTTTTAAACAATATTGAATTATTACAGTTGTATAAATTCTGGCACTTTCATCTGAAGTTGCAGAAATCATCTAATAAATATACTTATTTTATATTCACAGCAAAGAATACTGAAATTGTTTTTTTGTTGTTTTTTTTTACTCACTGCACATGGGAGACAATAATCTGCCAGGTTAACACAACCTTGTTATCACTCCGTAATTAAACATGAAACTCGGGATGATGAGCAGCTATGTGTGAAGTTGAAACTTGAGAACAGCAACAAAGAACAACTGTAGCAAATTAATGTTTAATCCAAACCACCAACTCAGAGTTCAACCACCAGGTTTATTTCATCCTCATGATATTCTTGTCAGATGTTCATTAAGGGCAGTTTGATCTAGATGGGTCAAAAAATACTGTATCGGTAACTGAGGAATCCTAGTTGATGGTTTGAAATCAGTAAAACGAGTTGTGTCTGAAAAAGAACTATTGTTTGTATTTACTCAGATAAGACATAAGAGTGTAACAGTTTGGTGTTGGTAATCCACATACTGAGAGACAGTGGATAGTACAAGATGTAGAGCAGTGGGCTGAGTCACGGCTGCATCACTGCACGCAAGGTTCAAGACAAGTCTGCCACCAGCTGGTTCAGTAAGAGGTAGGAGCGGAGATGGAGGAGTTGTAGAGCTGGATGATGCAGAAGTGGCATCAAACTAAATGTACAAGAGGAGGTGGATCTCCTGGTCTGACATGTAACTCCTCCACAGCATTTTCTAATCAAAGTTCAACTGATGTTCCACGGCAGGAACCACCGCAAATTGGGGATTTTCCCAGCAAAGAACATCATGAAGCAATAGAACATTTACAATCACTTATAAAATCTGATATGAATTCCTCATCTTCCGAAGAAATAGCACAATTCATTAGAAGCTTTGGACTGGATTTGATTACCTGAAGTTGAACCTTTCCAACCAATATCTACTTTTCTTACTGCAACTAGATTCATTTGAGTTTTTCTGCAGTGCTAAAATAAAAAAAAGTATAAAAGTATTATGAATCTGACACCAGCAGCTAGAGTCACCACCCCACTGCCCATTTATTGCAAATCAGGAGCCTGAATTATGTCCATACCTGATCTATTTTAAACATCCCCCCTTTTTTTCTCGTAGTGTTGTCATGCTCCTTCAGATATAGGCAAGGATCTATTGCAAAATAAAGAGCTCTCTTCCCTCTCCTATACTCTGAGGTTACCATGGAGACAGATATAATTCAGTTCTTGATGTTTCTCATAAAAAAAAAAAGCCTGCGTACATATTTTCATCTGCAACCATAGCGACACTTGACATTGTCAGCGCTATTTGTAAAAAGCAAGTCACCATAGCGACACTAACCATCCAGGCTGTGTCATAGATCATGTGTCCTAGCCGAGTATGCCTCCTCATTATGAGTGAAATTTAGGAATCTGCTGGTAAACAGGGTTTATTTGATCATTCTGAAGCATATTATCACCTTGATGTTTGACACTGCAAGGTCTGGAAAATAAAGGACATTTTATTTGTAGAGTTTGAGGGCATTGAAGATAAAACATATGTTGCAATTAATATCTAAATCATGAATGTGTTATTATTGGTGAGTGAACACCAACATTAGAACAACACTTGCAGGTCAGCTCCTTAAATATTTGAACTATTTTTTCTATTTAATATGATTCCTCAGACTTAAAGTCTGTCCTATTTAGTGCTACAGTTCAAACATTTACAAAGGATTACAGTGGGTTGAAATTTATATTGAACTTTAACTAAAATTAATAGAAAACAAAATGCTCTTTATCAGAAATATATATATTTTAAATATTGTATTTCCCCCTCCCAATTCTTGCCCCTGTATCGCACACTGATCAGTGATCGGAGTGAGACCCATTTGAAGCTTGCAGACATAGTATAGGTAATTATTTTTCATAGATGCACCCCGTCTTGTGCGTCAACCGTACGTCACACTATAGGCCTAATGGCCAACCGTACAACAGTGTTGGTGTGGGGGGAGAGAGAGAGAGAAAAAAACGCTGCTTTCATCCAATGCATGGCTTCAGAGTAACTACAACACAAGAGTTTACATCCATATTGTTGTTGTGCCCACTGCAAACATCTGGCATTTGACCCACAGCTGGCCCGCTCGTGCAACTTAATGAGACTGCAGCATCTGTTATGTTTTTTTTGTTTGTTTGTTTTTTAGCTTTTGTTGGATCATTGATCAAAATAGTAAAAAATAAATTACTATAAATTCAACTTGTCAGAAATAAATCTCCCGGGTATCATCGCCAACCACGTCCCCTGTAAACCCAATCCCGGTGATGGCTGGAGGGAGATGCGCTCGTCCTCGGCGATAATCGATAGACGCATGCAGGTAGCCTTCCTCCCTACACACGCAGCATCACCACGCATCCTTACTCCACTGTGCAGTCTCTCTCCTTATTTTCCTCCTCATCACCACACATATGAGAAATCGCTCGTGGGGGCCCTGCCTATTGATCTCTAAACATCTGGAACACCTCATATTTGTTTTACAAGGCAGAGGCGAACAGTCTGTGCCCGAGATAAAGGAGTGAGACAGCAGCAACAGCAGCAGCAGCACCAGGACGGACCACTTGACACCTTGCTTCACGACATCGATATGCAGTAGTGTGATACCAGCTCTGCGGAGACGGGAAGGCCAGTCTATGGCATCTTGATATTAAAACCGTGGGCTCTGCGCATTTCTCACCGACGGCGTATAGTCTTTTTTTTTCCTGCGGAGTCGAAAGGATTAACTTGGCCAGATAACGACAGGCGGCGAGGGAGGAAATCTTAACAATAATTCAATTTGAGCAGATTCTGTTTTGGGGGATTCGTGAGATATCATTGGACCTGCGATGGACTCCAGCGCGGGGGAATATGGCATGGCTCGTCTTGGATTGTTTTTGGTTTTGATGGGGCTGTGGAGATTTAGCGATGCTTGCCCCGCATCCTGCACTTGCAGCATCTCAAGGATTGTTTGTAATGATTCTGTACCAGGGATCGAGGATTTCCCTGTCCTCATGTTAGACGACATGGAAAACATCACCGAGATGTAAGTGTATGAAAATGATCGTGCAGACAGCGTATGAACTTATTAGGATGCAATGCGTAAAGAACTACCTTCGATCGTAGGTCGCAATAATACCCAAGGGCTAGGATTAATAATAATAATAATATTATTATTATTATAAAGGTGATAATAACATCAGCAGCAATATTATCAACAGCAGGCCTGATATTATTCCCCTCATGTGCATTAAAGATAAACTGAGATGTTCTGCGCATCAAAATGTGTGATTTTATTCTCATATGGGTTTGTCAGATCATGTAGCCTAGTATATGTGTGCGCGCGCGTGCGTGTGTGTGTATGTGTGGCGGAGATGGGGGGGTTGTGCGTGCCACTAACGACGATGGTGTGTGTGTGTGTGTGTGCGTAATGGTGGTGAGAGTGCGCGTCAGGCTTATTTGGATTAGTCGGTGTTTCCTTTACAAAACAGCTCCAGAGGTAGTGATGGAGTAAATGTTTAGGCCCAACTGCAGCCTCAGAGGTGTTAATTCGGGTTTCTTTTTTTTTTTTTTTTTTTTTTTTTTTTCTTTTTTTCTTTTTTGGGGGTTGGGGGGTGGGCGGTGTGAAATAGCCTCAATATTTCAAAATGACCACATTGTTGGCAGATTACACATGAGATCACATCAGTTGTGTACTGCCGGTGATAGTTATGTAGCCTTATCTGCGTCAGTCAGTGTGCAGGCTTGTGTCGGAGTGTACCTGCTACAAACCCTTCACAAGTATATACAACTGGAGAATGGAGGGGAGACTGGGTGAGTTTTCTGAGGCAGACAGACTGAAACTGGACGTGTCACATACCCATCATGGGTGTAGTTTACTAAGGCGTCTACTGTGGTCGATTTTCTTCCTTTTGCACCTTGTAAATGTTCCTCAGTTTGTCTTTTAGTGATTAAAATGTGCATTTTTGCATTCGTTCAGCAGTTGTCCTCTTTAAAGCATAATACACAAAATCAACTTTTCAATCAGATGCAGCTTCTAAAAATCTGACCATGAATTTAAAAAGTTCCAGACAAAACACCTGAAGCAGCACTGACCCTGTAGATATTTTGGAAGGTACTGTAGTAGCAAAATAGTCTGAGGATTAAAGGGTTATTTTATATTTTAGTATTGGTCAACTGTTTGTAACATTACAGCCTGGTTGTTTTTGGCTTGAAGTAGATCTGTTCCCAGCAAACAATAACAACTTTCCAGAACTTTGTCTTTTGACCTCATCTAGTCATCTTTCAGCTAAATAATGTGAAGAGATCGTGATAGGGTGTTGTGTAACTGAGATATTAATGTTCTGATTGTGAAAGAAGTAAGAGCCAGAGTGTGTCCACAGTGCACCAAGTCACGTAAGGAAGAGAGAGAGAAATAAAAGGAGACTGAGGTCAGTTAGCGGTGCCTCTAAGACGACACATTCCATTTGCATTCTGTAATTGTGCTATTCTGAGTTTGTAATAAACTTATACTATATAAAAGAGTCTCCAGACTAATAGTACTAATACTAATACTAATACTAATAGAGGCTAATAGTCTCCAGACTAATCGCTGCAGCTACTACAGTACTTTAGCTTGTAATATATTTCAGCTTTGTGTTATTGAAGCAACAATCCACATGTAAACAAAAGTGTCTCACCATCAACAAAATTTAAAAGAAATTGTTCACACACAGCAACTGAATCTGAGCTTGTTCATCCGTTCTAATGCTGTAGAAAGGTTTGTTTACATCAGCAGTGTAGTGTAAAGATCTGAAATGATCCTTTTCATTTATCGCTTTGGGATGTTCCTTTAATATCATAACATTTCTGTTTTGCACTATAAAATAGTTTAACCAATCCCCGAAAAAAAAAAAAAAAAATGACATGGAACATGGAAGATACTTTGTACCTGTATGCCATAAAAAGCAGGTATATTTTTGAATCGTTATTATTTGTATTATTATGTTGTGTGTAGGAAAAAAAATACAAATAATATGAGCAGCAACAATACCAAACATCATGTCTGTCACTCCAGTGCGTAAATATATGCTGTTGTACTGGTCCACATCATATTTACAATCAAATGTGCTGTAGATCAAGTTCCATCAGTACAGAATATGACAGCTGAGTGGGCAGTTTTATCAGATTTAGCTGACTATGTGACGTGATATTAAGTTAGATACAACACACAAACACAACAGATTCTCACACAGACAAACCTACTAGTTTCATATCAAGTTATTTATTACATTTTATTTTATTATGTTTATTTAAGTTATGTAATTGACTACCATCTCAGCTTCAAACTTTTCAACATAACATGTCTTTCTTCTCTATTTTTTTTTCACAGATACATTGCTAATCAAAACAGACTGTTTGACATGAATGACAACAGTCTGAGGCACTACATAAACCTCAGAAACCTGTAAGTATCATACAGCATGTTTTCAGTGTTTTATATGAACTCACAATATGTTTATCTCACGGATAACTCTGCATTTGAACTCCCAACAGAACAGTGATTAGGACAAGATTGACGTCTATATCGTCAGATGCGTTTTTCAACAATACAAGACTTCAATATGTGTAAGAGGCATTTTAAAGACCCTCTTCAGTTATTTCATGGATGTGCACGACATTAGCTTTGTTTGGATTTTGATTGTTTGTGTTTTTATTTTAGAAATCTCAGAGACAATAACCTATCGACACTGTCATGGAGAACATTTCAGAACTTCAACACAACATTCCCGTAAGTGTCACACGCGCATAAAAGTGTCAGTTTTCTGTAACAAAAGACGAGTTTCTAATGTGTTTTTTTTATTTTCTAGGCTCCTCCTGTCTGGAAACCCTCTGGATTGTGTTTGTGAGAACTTGTGGATCAAACTGAGGCTCCTAGAAGAAGCTAACAGTCAAGACCTGAAATGCATAGATGAGAGAGGAGTGTCAAAGGATCTTGCCACACTCTCTCTACCAGACTGCGGTAATGTGAAACCACGTTATAATAAGCAACGCTCGGTATCTGATATTGAAAGGCAGAAAAGAGAGGTCGAAACAAAGACAGGAAGAAATCAGCAAACAAATCTATGTAAAGTTCTGGTCAGATATTTAGTTTTACTGTTTGCTCATTTCTCGCAGTGCTTCCCAAAGTAGAGGTCACCCCAAAAAACGTGACTGTGATGCAGGGGAGTGATGTCAAAGCTCTGTGCACAGCCTCAGGCTCCCCTCCTCCTGAGATCGTGTGGAACCTTGATTTTCTCTCTACCCACTACGAGGTGAGCCGGTCTACCACACGCACGCTTCCTGTTTAAACCTTTGGTGCAGGTCCACCACTTTGGGCTCCTGATTTTTTGAGTGCAACGGAAAAACACGAGACATCCTGGGAAATGAGTTGAAAATGCTACTTATGAGATGAGCTCAAGTTTCAAAGCTTCCTCCGTGAGCTACAATAGGATGAAGGTCAAGATAGAGTTGTAGGTTTGAGGCTCGGACTCGAGTAAAGGATACGTTTGGTATTGATATTCTGTGTTTTACTTACATCGACACAAATCCAATGGAAAGACCAAAACCGAATACTGGCTTGACCCTACTTAAAAGTCTGTAGCTCAGCGTAACCTCCATTGTTACTGTTGTCATTGTGTGAGCCCTGTTTCATGGGTTCCTTCAGAGATTTTTACTGAAGTAAAAGTATTGAGAAGTTCACTGTTACAAGTAAAAGTCTGTAAGCAAAAGTACAGTATTAGCATCAAAATATGCTTATGAAAAGTAGTCATTATTTATTATTGACGCACTAATGTGTTCATCACTTTCTGTTGCAGGTGGTAAAGTAGGAGTTGAAACACTTTTTATTCTGCTGGGTAGCTTGAGAATCCCCACCCTAGAGATCAGTAAAGTTTATCTTATCTTAATCTTTAATAATATATCATCATTTATTTGTTGATTCTACTTTATTATTATGAATCGGAATCTGCAAAGTAATCAGCGACTAAAGGTATTAAATAAATGTAGTAAAAAAGTACATAGAAAATGGAAATACTCAAGTAGAGTAGCTCAAAATTGTATTTAGTTACTTTCTACCACTGTGTTCCTGTGAAGATTTACATCCGGAATCAATGGACTTGGGGCTTTGTGCCACAGCAGGGGAAGGATGTCGGAGCAAGAGACAGACACATTGTTTGTCTTTCCATAGCATCTGTTAATAATAAGAAAAACAGAGCAGGCAGCTTGGTGTAGTGGGTAACTGGTTACTGTACATATACAAAAAACAGTGCAGTGTCTTTAGTTCTTACCTTGGAAACTGCTGATCCAATAAGGAAGTTTCTCGTGGCACATGCCGCTGTAGGAGGTGGATAGCTCTTGTTCGCTGTGCGGGGATGCATATGCACTTTTGCAGGGACCACATGTACATTAGTTGAGTCAACTAAGAAATGTATGTTGCCTGAACTACTCTGATTACTTGGAACTGATTATTTAGGTACAGATAAACTTAATATTTCAAGTACAAAACACAGTTTAGTTGAACTGACATAGGGAAATAAGCTGAGGTTGCTAAAACCTCAAATCATTTTTAACAGTGTGGTGAAAGAAGTATTTAGATTGTTTACTTATGTAAAAAACTGTGGAAATACAAGCCAAATGCTAGACCAGACTGAATACTACCATTCAGAATGAATACTAGTATTCATTCTGGTCCCTGTCAGTGTTTTACCATTATACATGTTATTTTTGGATTCATATTACTTCTGCATTAATATGTATGTTTTATTTTCCTGCTAAGGTTGAGCTCATTTGAACTCCTTTATATGCTGTTGGGCAGTTTAATCTACAGCAATGCATCATATTCTGTAAGATGTCCTGTCATGTGAGAAACATGCATGTCTAAAACTTTTTATGAGATCCGAAAAACAGAGTTGTTTTTAGCTTTGTGACGATACATTTTCCTGCTAATCCAAGATATTTCAAATAGTTCAAATAGTAAAGGAACTCTTGGTTTTCACTGGCCAGGAAGGATTTTGAAACTAAACTGGTAACTAGTAACTAAACCTGTCAGACAAATGTAGTGGAGTAAAAAGTACAATATTTGCCTTTGAGATGTAGTGGAGTAGAAGTATAAAGTTCAAGCTCAAGTACAGTACAAGTGCCTTGTACTTGTAAATGTACTTAGTTACATTCCACCACTGACTAAAGATCAGCATGGCACCACTTTTACACACACATGACATATAATGTAAATACTGATGCTGTGGTTGCAGACTGATCTTTCTGACATGGAGAGCAGCACCATCACCTTGTCGGACCTGTCTCCTGATGACAATGGGAAGATGATCACATGCAGCGCTGACAACATGGTCGGTCAGACGGAGGCCTCCATTCTGCTCAATATTCTCTGTAAGGACTTTTCTGTTCTCACTGACTGTAAATGTTAACCAGCTATAACATACATATAATTTCCTCTCATGATCTTTTAAATGCTTTCTTCTAGACTTTGTTATTTCCGGTAGAAGCACAAGGCTCTTCACTTTGTTATCATTGCTGTCTCTTGGCAAATCGTATTGACTCTCCATGTTTCCTTTCCATAACTCTTCCTCCCGTAGAGCTCCTCATGCCTTACCATACTCCTCTGCTCGTTTAGTGCCACATTTCTCCTCATTCTCATCTTCCATGTTTTCCTGTTGTCAGTGTTCAAACGTTGTGTGATCTGTCCTTCTTCTGTCCCCTGACTCCATCTCTTTTCTAAGCCCATAAATGTTGCTTTTCCTACTAGCTATTACTCCTGGTGTTGATTTTCCTATCACCCCGTTATTACTCTTCCTCTACTGTTGCCTCCGTGTCAGTTGCCCCCACAATCCAGCAGCTGCTGGAGCCAGAGCAGGACCACCACTGGTGCATCCCATTCAGCGTGACGGGGAACCCCAAGCCCGAGCTGAAGTGGTACCACGACAACATGCCTCTCGATGAGCAAGACTTCATCCGCACCATGATCCACGTGTCCATCAGGAGCGAGTACCACGGCTGCCTGCAGCTGGTCAACCCCACGCACATCCACAACGGTGTGTACAGGCTGGTGGCAAAGAACGAGTACGGCCAGGACGAGAAGAACGTCTTAGCCCTGTTCATTGACCCGCCTTATCCTGACCATACAGGTAATTTAATAGGGATTAATTTCAGTGAGAAGTGCAATAATTTCTGGGACTGGTTTCTGTTTATGACTCCTAAGACTAGATATTACGTGTGTGCTTTCAGCAGATGGTATCTATGACTGTGAGTAATAATTCATCTTTATTAATCCAACAATATTTATGCTTATTACCTTGATACTTGAAACTGTGTACATACTTAAAATTAACTATATTTCTCCTCCTTTGGCCTGTTCCTGCACCTTGCTTCTGTCCAGATACTGGTAGGTGTTCAAACTCTTAGAGCACTCAGGGTCACCCACTCTATATAACACGACAATCAATAATCAGCATTACAAAATTAATTTTGTGTATTTATGAACTGTTAATTATTTTCAAATGTTCAAACAAGCATTTTGATTTTTTCAGACCCGCCACTCCCTCCACTGGATGACAGTGTTGCAGTAAGTAATTCTTACCGTTGTTCTCACAGTGGTTGCCAACCTTTTTGTCTCATGACCCTTTAAAACATATGTGTACATGTTATGTTTACCCAGTCACAGATAGATTTTTAAAAGGTCCAAAACATTTAAAATGATCTGGTAATTCACGAGGACAAAAAAGGTAAAGAGTCGAGCAAAGCGTGTATCATAAATAATCTCATGCCTCCTCAGATTTTAATTTGAGGTGCCTCATGGGGGCTCCGGACATCAGATTGGGAACCACCGATCTGAAGAATGCATTAGATGACAATTATGTTGCTTATGTTTTGCTTTTCTTTCGTCTTCTCAGGTGTATGTAGTTGTGGGAATCGCCGGAGTTGCCTTGACTGGCTGCGTTCTGATGGTGATCATTCTGAAATATGGAAGAAACTCCAAGTTTGGTATTAAAGGTGAACTAATTTTCTTAAAGGAATAGTTCCACATTTTGGGTAATACACTTATTCGACTTCATGCCGAACGTCAGATGAGCGGATCGATGCCACTTTCCCATTTGTCTGTCAAATGTAAGGCTACAGTGATCAGCCGGTTAGCTTAGCATGGCATGAATAATGGGAACAGAGGGGGAAAAAACTAGCTTGGCTGGCTGTAGCTTGACACGTGAGTGTGGTATCGATTTTTCATCTGACTCTTGGCAAGAAAGCAAATTTCCTGAAATGTTGAACTACTCCTTTAACAGTAAATAAATGGTTTATGACACACTATAATGTGTTAAAGTTTAGCAATCAAGACTATCTTGTTGCATTCATATCAAGTGCTTTTTGTTTGATTTGTCAAAGCATCTATAACTGATGTCTAATCAGTTAATTAAAACTTGATAATATTGTTTAACTGTATGATTACACACGGGGAAAAAAAATCAGTGTGTACAGTGTGTTTTAAAGCATTTATTAACTGTTTATACACATGTACAAATCATGTCTATAAAATGCTTTAAATATTTTTATATCTTCTTACAACTGCAAACAAACTGTTAATTAGGTGCTTAAGTGCTAAATATTATAAAATAAAGCGTTACTGTTGACTCAAAGCTCATTGCAGTTTTCACTGTATTAGTGTAAAATGACTCTAGAGATTTCCTGCTTTGGTCTCGTGTTGATTTAGAATCTGCTTCAATATCTTTTTGTCATTACTTGTTTTCACAACTCCTTCCTTCTCTTCTCCTCCTCCTCCTCTGTGACCACGACTCTTCTCCACTCGTCTCTTCTCCCCTACTCTTTCACTCTCGTCCTGCTTCTCTCCGTGGCTCCCTAGGCTCCTCCTCAGTCATCAGTAACGACGATGACTCTGCCAGCCCTCTTCATCACGTTTCCAATGGCAACAACACCCCGTCGTCCTCGGAGATGGGTCCAGACGCAGTGATCATTGGGATGACAAAGATTCCTGTCATTGAGAACCCACAGTACTTCCGTAACTCCGGCAGCATGCTGAAATCTGACACGTGTGAGTTACCGCCTCGCTCGACAAATGACTGGTAACCCGGACCTTTTCTGATAAATCCATGCAGGGGTCAAAAACGGACGCCATATTTATTGTCAGCATTCTGCTGCATTGTGATAGTGACTCCTGCTCTGCAGGGCAGCTGGACAGCAGATGATTGTTTACAGAAGGCTGAACTCAGCTGAACGAACCTGGATGTTTTTCATTCACACGTGCATGTGGTTTATTTTTATTTTGAGAAATTTGACCAAAATTTGGTCCATTGTGTAAGATTTAAATGTAAAAATGTAATATGCATAATTCATTAGTGTATAATCACCTGAACATAAGAATTATTATGTTTTTATCACCTTAGAATGAGACTTTTATATCTACAAACAATTAACAAGATAAGGCCTTTTAGGTTTTTGTGGCCTTCATAGCTTCTCCCCCACATCAGGAAGCAGATGGTGAGGCAAGGGGTTGCAATCAGCAACTTTAAGTCATTTATTAAACAGAAATGAAAAATATTTGCTAATTCCGGCCTTATAAATGTGTATATTTGTGGCTTTTGTACATATTATTTGGTAGTTAATAGAATCTTTCAGTTTTAGTCTGTTCATAAGATAAATCATGTAACTGTAAGACATATCTTATGGACTCATTTATTATTTGTCAAATCAAACAAATCAATAATGGAAATATTCTTTAGTTGCAGCCCCAATCTAATTTGACCTGCATAACTATAACTGTCTAAAAATCTTAACCTCGTTCCAGTGAAGACGAAATCTCATAAAGTAATCAGGAGGCACTCGTGACTTTGAGAGTGATTTGTCTTTTTCTGCATTAAAGTTGTCCAGCACATCAAGAGGCACAACATTGTCCTGAAGCGGGAGCTAGGAGAGGGAGCCTTTGGGAAGGTGTTTCTCGCTGAGTGCTACAACCTGACACCAGACCAGGAGAAGCTCCATGTGGCAGTCAAGGTACAGATCAGGAAGCCGTTCGCTCAGATAATCAATGCACTTGTCCTTCAGTTAGTGAATTCTATTGACTAGATGTACGTTCTTGTAGATAAGGCTCCTCACTTCTTTTTGTTTGTTTGTTTTTTTGTCAGACTCTTAAAGAGGCCAACGAGAGTGGTCGAGCGGACTTCTACAGAGAAGCCGAGCTTCTCACCAATCTGCAACATGAACACATTGTCACCTTTTACGGGGTGTGTGTAGAGAGCGACCCCCTTATCATGGTGTTTGAATATATGAAACACGGTGACCTAAACAAGTTCCTCAGGTAGGATCATTTTGACTTCTAAAAGGAACAGTTCAACAGATTGGAATGTACACGTTGGATATGCAGCCAATTAGCTTAGCATAAAGACTGATAACAGGATAGCTCTGTCCAAAGATTAAGAGGAAAAAGTCTTCTAGCACCTCTAGAGATCAATAATTAATGCTTTGGATTTTGTTTGATAAAACTGTACAAAAAAAAATCAAAAATCTTCCCAGAGTCCTGGCGTCACCATGAAGTTGCTAGGCAACCAGCAGAGACTCCAGGAAGTCACTGTTCTTGGTCAAGAAATAGTCCAGCACGTGATCAACCGTAAAACCATGCATGGATTAAACAAATTTAGATTTAACATGTTAGCTTTAGAGGTGGCCTTTGTACAGAGCCAGGCTAGGTGTTTCCCCCTGTTTCCAGTCTTTAAGCTAAGCTAGGCTAACAGGCACCAGCTTCATGTAGCATACAATCTTGAGAGTGGTATCGATCTTCTCATCTAACAAGGAGGCGATCTAGTTATTGTAGGCGATTGAGGCAGTGCTGTAAATCAGTAAGTACACCTGCTTCATGGTGTTTTACATACATCTGATTTTCAGGTATTTAATTCATTAGATTAGCCAACAACAGACATTCCCATCTGATTATATAATCTATAAATCATTTTAGGTTTCATTCTAATGTATATGTAATGGTTATAATGCATTTGTTTTCAGTGGTTTCACCTTTAGCTGTGTATACTGTGATTGATGATTCATTGATTCATCTGGAAATTAATGACAATATTAATCAACAACAGTATAATCAGCTTATCATCTACACTGTTAATATTTTTTATATAAAATGGTGAATGTCAGTAGTGTCTGAATCTTCTAGAGCCTGAGGTGATGTCCTCAGGTTGAGGTAGCTTGTTCTATTCAACCTGAGAAACCGGAAAAAGAAATCAGAACCAGTAAATGAACCAGTGTAGTAGCAGATAATCAACAAATTGTTTCAGCTCTGGAACATGTCTTCTGTAATATTTACATTTAATATATTATGATATCATATAAAAGGTATATTTTGTTGTTGTGGTCTGATTGATTGAAGCTCTGATTGGGTGTTCCTGGGTGCAGGTCCCACGGTCCTGATGCAGTGCTAATGGCAGACGGTCAACACAGTATCCTGGTGGAGCTCACCCAGTCCCAGATGCTGCACATTGCCCAACAGATTGCTGCTGGCATGGTCTACCTGGCCTCCCAGCACTTTGTCCACAGAGACTTGGCAACCAGGAACTGCCTGGTAGGAGAAAACCTGCTGGTCAAGATAGGAGACTTTGGCATGTCCAGAGATGTTTACAGCACAGACTACTACAGAGTGAGTGCAAAGTATTTTTTTTTTTATCATTATAGTCACCTCATCTTGCCCTCCTGGTCTCTTACTCACACACATGCGCACACTCACAAAGATATACACACATAGAAATATGGAAATGCAACCACATAGTCTCAGATATGTAATTAGAATTTGATTCTAGGTTTGGCTTGAAATAACTGTGTAGCTGCAGAAATTACAATTTTAACCAGAGGTTTTTTTTTTTTTTTAATCTATTTTTATTGCCATTTAAATGCAAATTCTATAATCTGCATAAAATTACTGTTTCCATGGTAATAAAGGCCAAAAGTGCAAATATGCATCAGCAGTTTTTTTTCTTTTTCCCTGGGCAAGGCGTTAATACGTCCCTCCACTCCACATGACGGGCATCATATTCAACCATATTATATGACCCCACTGAAGATTACACTTTGATGCTACAATACAGACCAATAAAAAAAAAAAAAGAATAAAATATGTCATGTTGAGGAACAGATGGAATTATTTTATTCCCTCATCCTTTTATGTCTGAGATTCCAGCTTGAATCCCACAGTGCCCTCTGCTGCCCGAAGTAGATTCAGACACACACACACACACACACACACACACACACACAACATCATCTCAGAGATGCATTTCCCTGCATCAGATAAGAGAACCATAATTAGGGCCTGTCACCAAGTCCTGATATCAAACATTTTTTATCAAACCTAAAGTACAAGCATGAACACAGCTCACTATATGATGCTGTCTCATCTGCTATAATGCTGCTACAATAAATTAGAAAACAAATATATTTGCATAAACTTCATGTTTAGAGGACGGCAGGACTTAATATTTCGTTTAGTGGTGGATAAGATTAGAATTATGTGGGATTATATCTGTGCACCATTGTTGATCTGCCATATACAAAGAGGGTTGTTTAATCACTTAAGCAGAGTCTTGATAAAGTACTGTGCTTCTAGGGCACAAAGTAGTTTATTTCAGCCTTCCAGGATGCTGTATTTAGTATAACCCCCCGACACCAGCTCAAATATCATACATTTAATTATAGAGTAATGCTGGATGTGAGTTAATGCAGGTGAGGTGATGAGGGTGAAAGAATGGAAGTGCAGTAAAGGTGATTGGATAAAGGGGGCGACAGGAAGAGAGAACGAAATGCAGTTAGTAGACAGGAAATATCTGATGGAAGAAGACAGGAAGACACTGATTGGATAAAAGGTTATGAAGGAATAACAGGCGTGTTACGGGAATGCCAGAGTGACTAAACTTAATTGCTCGCTATGAAAGATACACTCAGTTGCCAGTTTATTAGCTACACTTACCTAAAACTAATGCAGCGTAATACAGCCATAAATCTCGCCTGCATGAAGGTTGTAATGTTCAGTTTTTGTTGAAAGTGTTTTACATAAGTTTAACTGCACTGTGTTAAATTTAGAGGTGTTTCTATTAATTCATCCACCAAATTTAAATCAATGAGGGCAAACTATAAAACACAAACGCCTTATATGTAGATATATGTATATATAGTAACAGTATAACTGTCATGAAGGTAGCTAGGTGTACTTAATAAACTGAATATGTTTAAACATGATGTCACAGATGTATTACAATACATTGTTGTACAGTGACATGTCTACAGTTATGCTAGCTGCTCTGTGAGGCTCTGCACAGCTATGTGTTAGGTAAATGCTAACACCAGCATGCTAACAAGCTCACAAGGACAATGTTAACCTGCTGATTTTTAGCAGGTATAATGCAAAATACAGCTGAGGCTGATGGGAATAACAGGTGCAGATGTTGGACAAATTGGTGCTAAATGAGAGGTCAGATGATCACCAAAGTTATCAGTGTATATCCTCTTTGGATCTTGAATATTTGTGTCAAATTTCAAAGAAATTGATTAAGTGGTTAGTACTGCACTGGCTCCACTCAAGTCACATAAGCATAATATGCTTCTGATATTTGATATTTTACATCAGGTACTATTCTTTTAAATCAATAATGTAAAATTTTCATAAGAAAAGCACAGTTTTCAGGTATTTCAGTCTGGACCAAAATGGAACTACCAAACCGAACGTTTCATAGTGCCCCCTCCACAAATGTGGCTAAAAATGTCCCGATAAAGTCAGTTTAAGCAGCAGCTTTAAAGTCTCCTGCAGGCAGAGTGTTGGTTTCTGATGGTTTCTCTCTCTCTTCCTGCAGGTGGGAGGTCACACGATGCTGCCAATCCGCTGGATGCCCCCAGAGAGCATCATGTACCGACGGTTCACCACAGAGAGTGATGTGTGGAGCCTCGGCGTGGTGCTGTGGGAGATATTCACCTACGGCAAGCAGCCCTGGTACCAGCTCTCCAACAATGAGGTCAGAATCACACAATTCTTCTTCTTCTTCTTCTTCTTCTTCTCACCCACCTGTCAGTTCAGTTGATATCTCTGAAGCTGATCTAGTGTTTTATTTCATTAGCAGTATTTGTGAGGAGTTTGATGCCATTGCTTCCTTCTGAACAGCCACAAACAGCAGACATTATATTGTCACCTTGTATCCCGCAGGTGATTGAGTGCATCACCCAGGGCCGCGTGCTGCAGCGGCCCCGCACCTGTCCTAAAGAAGTGTACGACCTGATGCTGGGCTGCTGGCAGAGGGAGCCCTACATGAGGCTGAACATCAAGGAGATCCACAGCATGCTCCAGAGCCTCGCCAAGGCCTCACCTGTGTACCTGGACATACTGGGCTGAAGCGCCGGTGTTCTCTGTATGTACTCTGCGTGCATGTGTGTGAGCTGGGTATGTGGACGAACGGTGGTTGTGTGTATTTGTCTGCACATGATGAGGCGGAGAGGAGGGGAGGAAATAAGGGTTGTGCAATTGTGTGAGCGCCTGCGTCTGTGTACAGTACCTGGCTGTAAATGTTACTGTAAATGCTATCGTCCGTGTCCTCATTACATCGAGAAAAGCCTTAAACTTTGAGTGATTTTCTTTTTTTTTGTTTTGTTTTTGCTTTGCTTTTCTTACTGAGTTCTTGTTACTGAGGCATGTTTCACAAAAAGAAACCAAAACACATACAGGATTATGTAACTTTATCCAAACCATCCACACTCCTATATGTTAAAGGCATAAAAATAAATGAAACCAGATAATCAGAAACATTGATTACTGGGTTATTCTCTCTTCATCGCATTAAATAATCAATCACTCTCCTGTATTCCATATTTGATGGGAACGAACAAAGGGAAAATAACGTGTCTATATAAAGGACAGTGCGTGGACACGACTTTGTAGATAGAGCTTTGTCTTCTTTGTCACACAGAGCAACATATTCTGCAGGAAGATAAAAAAATTACTCATCGAGTTACAGCTGATGCTTTTTTTTCTTTTCTTTTCTATGTCACAGACTATTTTAATATTTGTAGAATTTATAAATGTTGACTCTGTTTTCATACCAAGCTGTTGATTTAAATCTGTGCTTTTTGAGTCGTCCACAAAAGCTTCTTCTTTTTTTTTTTTTTTTTAAACGTAAGTTTGAACCCATTTAGATTCTTATAGATGCCTGTGTCTGTTATATATAACCTAATCTGGTCCACTGAAGGACTTCCCAATGTAAAATCAATGTTAAGGTTGTAAAACACAAGGGCATACAGCATTTCCTGTTTATTCCTTTTCTTTCTTTTTTTTTTTTAAATAATGTCATTTGTCATATTTTATGTAAATATCTGTCACACAAGGTCATCGATATTTACAAAGTGGTGTTTTAAACGTTGTCGGAGTGCTCTACTCATCTCACGACCTGTTCATTCGATGTATCTAAAGCACAGAGAATGAGGACTCGGCGGTGTTGAGCTGTGCCTGTCCCCCCCCCCTTCACCTAAAAAAAAAAGATGAGCACAGTTTGTTTTGTTTCATTTTTATTTTTTTAATTTTTTTTTTTAATTTTGTTCATTCACCAGCAATGCCATTTAGCAAATCGTTGTTGTTCGGTGGCCCATATCTGTAAGTGATGTGGTTTTGTATGGCAGGTTTTCAAAATGTTGTGATGAGACTTTGTTTATGATTTGACAAGAGAAGATGATCGTACTGTACGGATCTTCATTTCTTTTGCCTAATTTAAAGGGATTGACAGGGCGCGATGCAGTTTACTGTGCACTGATGGAGGATTTCTTTGTTTTCAGCACTTTGGTTTTGTACGTACTGAAGTTTATTATTTATTTACATTACGAGAGTGTAGTCTGAGGATCTAATCTTTAATTCTACATAGCAGGCTAAGAGACCGCAGTTAAAAGGATTAATTAAGAGTGTGATTGGCCTTAAAGTGTCCCAGGGGTGCTTTCATCTCTCCGAGCGGCCCCAGTCAGCCGGGTGGTGACTGAAGTAGCTCCTCACTTCGGGCATCAGTAAAGCACATTTGTTCAAGCTGAGGACCTTGATGCTTGAAAACATCTTGTTGTCTTCTGTGACGGTCCGAGTGTGTAGTACAAACATCTGTATTAATCTTTGCAGCTTCACGATGAGCATCATGTATTTCCATATGGAGGCTGTTTTGCTGAGACAATAAGTTATGTTAAGTGCACTTTGTAGCGTTACTTAACCCCCCCCCCAAATGCACAACCTGAGCGGCTGTGCTCAGCACTCTCCGCCTCGTCCTCAACAGCACTTGATAACAACACACACAAAAAAAATATGTCACCCTTGCTATGCTGGCCATGACTGAAGCAAGTCCTAAACTCTGACACACTGTCCTTGCTGAAAATGACCCTCTATGTTTTTATTACAGCGTTTGTCAGTTCTGTATAATAGTCACGTGTCTGCTGTACATAACTCGCTGTCCATTCTGTACAGTTCTGATATTTGTCTATATCAATAGTAGGCTATGTTTAATAGTATAATCTGTTTTAAGCAGGTATCATGTCAAAACTGTGTGACATCTATTGAAGACAACGTGTTATGGGCCACTGGCAATACATACTATATGTAAATACGATTTTATTTGTGCTACATTGTATAATTTCTTTGTGCTCGTTCATAATACCAGTGAGAATACAATCCTTTTTTTGGCAACTTTTGATCTGCAGAGGACTTTATTTGAACAATGTGTTTTTTTCTCTGAAGACAAAAAAAAAAGAAAAAAAAAAAGAGAAAATGATCTCCTCTTTCCTCTCCACTGTGATGGGGAGCTTACGCAGAGGCTGTTTGAGATGCTGTCTGTCTGTAGGAGCCACCATAGACTCTGGATCTGATTAAAACATCGGGATCTCTCCTAACTGACGGGTGTACCGGCCGGCAGACGTGTGGCCCAATGGCAAAGGTCGCCTCTTGGCCAAAAAAAAAAAAAAAAAAAAAACACCACTCAACCTCTGACTGACTGTAGCCTATTTTGATCCTCTTTCAGATGAATAACTGTGACTTTGCATCATGAATAGTATATTATTTTGAATGTAATCTAGAAGGGTCGGGACCTTTTTTGAATGTAATCTATCTGGAGGGAAGGGGAGGGGGGGTTGAGGATTTTTTTGTAAATATATGGTAAAAGAAAAAAAGATTACAGTTTTCATTCCTGTGCAGATAACAAAATTTTACTTACTGTGTGAATACAAAGAAAGAGTGTATGTGTCTGTGTGTGTGACTAATGTCTCAGAGATGGTGGACATCTGTATGCAAGAGTGTGTGTGAGTGTGTGAGTGTGTGTGTGTGTGTGTGTGTGTGTGTGCTCTCCTGGCAGATTTAATCCTGCTTTAATCAGCCAGTTCTATCAATCAATTCAATGCTTTGTGCATCATGTGAGTAGCTTATCCACAATTAATGGAAATGTTCCTTGTGATACTGTGCATTTAATAAAGGTGGTATGTCTTACAATACGCTGGGTGCCCTCACCATTCTTTATGTCTGTATATGCACAACTTAAAGGTCCAGTGTGTCAGATTTAGGGGGCTCTATTAACAGAATATGTGTCCTCTTTTGTATAGTCCGCCATATTGAACCACCATGTTTCTACAGTAAGAGCAGACAAACTAAACACTGGCTCTAAATAGGGCCTTTCACATTTTTCGCATGTTTTTGCGGCCATTGGAATTTCTTCTTCATGCTACAAAGGATTGGGTGAGGTGAGGGGGTTGCAGCCAGCAACTACATCACTAGATGCCGTTATATCCTACACACTGCTCCTTTAAAAGCAGTAGTAGTTTGGCCCTTCTGTGAAATACACTTATTTGCTTTCTTGCAGAGTAAAATGAAAAGATTACTCAAGTATATTTGTACTTATTCTACTTGTATTTTCATTATATGCTACTTCATACTTTTACTTCACTACATTTCAGAAGGAAATATTGTACTTACTGCACTATATATATCTGACAGTTTTAGTTATTTTACATTTTAAAGATGAAATGTTTCTGTGTTGTTAAGTTTTAAGAAACAAGAGACATTTTCCAACATAAACTTAACTTATCATAGTTTCATTTCAACTGTTTGAGGATTAAATAAGTAAAAGTATTTAGCATTTAAAACAAAAAGAATTAAAATGAAAATTAATGCAAATTTGTGTAGTACAAACTTCTGTATTAATCTTTGCAGTTTCATGATGAGCGTATTGTATTTCCACATGGAGGCAGAAAACAGTAAGACTCTTTGCTGAGACAATAAGTTATGTTAAGTGCACTTTGTAACTTGTTTTTCTTCTTTCTCGTGACCCCTCTGATTTATCCTATAAGTTGTTACCAGTGTTGGAGGAACTATTCAGATTGTCTATTTAAGTAAAAGTAGTGATGCATTAAAAACATTAGTTGAGTAAATGTATTTAAGTATAACCAGAAATAAATAACTTAATGCAGAAAAATGGCCCAATTATATATATATGTCTGCTTCACAGTAACTGTTTTGTGCAACCATTAGTCCAAATCTTCTCAATGATTTAAATTATTAAAAGGAGAAGCAGCAAATCCACAAGTCAGAAGCTGAAATTATGACAATTAGCAAATCCTTAATTCATTTTAATGAACTCATTCAGTACTTGTATATACTCTCAGGACTCTTTGTGGAGTAAAAAGTAGAATCAAAACAAAAGACTCAACTACAACACTGGCTGCGACCCTTTGGAGGTCAATTAGAAAATCATCTTTCTACTTTTTTAAACTAACATTTTATCATTTGACTTCGAGCAGTGTTATATTTTTACTGTATTTGTTCTTTGAACAGCATCCCCATAGTTACTGACGTGTCCCGAGATCGTCTGTTAAGGTGTGATTGACATTTCATCTGCATTTCGCCATTGCTTTTGGTGTTGGGCTACTTAAGAATCCAACATGTGTCATGAAAGGTATCCCACAGGCACCATTTGTTTCTAACAATAACTACTGAGGAGTGACAAGGACAGCTGCCCTAAAGGGCCTCACATACACATTAACACACACACACACACACACACACACACACAAGGACAAACCAGTGGCAAGAGCTATGTAACTGTCGAAAATACAATAAACTGCCACAGTTTGCAAACACAAAGTTTATAGACTGAAACATTCTTGTGCGTAACCTACCTTTGTATATTGTGACGTTAGCAGTGAGGAGCTCCACACTTGGGCGTCACAGTTGCTGGGTGAATCCATCAAGGGCGTCTCTCCCTTAACAGATTTATCTCGTGTCTTTCATGAAGGGGGTTCAACCACTGCCCTGTGAGGGAAACCTCAGAGTGTCTGCTGCGGGAGGAACCAACACAAGAACCCCCGTTTGTTTCTCATTCATTCAAACCACCTCTAGTGACTGATTACTGTTGGGCTGAGTCCATAAATGTGATTATTTCTCCAGTTTACTGTCTGCTTTCAGTATACTTTTACATGTTCTATGTTATGGACTGATCTTGTTTATTAGAGCATTTGAGACAAAGATTACCGATAAAACTTCAGTTTAACCCCCTTGTTTAGCATTTATAACACACTATAATATAGCTATAAACAGATTTCACTTGCTCTATAAAGGCATAATTTATATTCTTAGTTGCATTTGTCTACAAAATAAACATTTACATGTGCTTACAACTACATTATAGTGTGTTTAATGTTAATATACTTAAAAATCTGAAATGGGGGGGGGGGGGTGAAGTACTGTGTTAGATGGCGAGTGATTTTAAAGTTGAAGACAAACATCTGTGGAATCACAACAACAACACAAGGTGCGAAAAGTGTGATGGTCTCTTGGTTTCATCAAAAGCTGTGCGGTTTATATTTATTGTATTCTAAATTTACATTTAAAAAAAATGTCTGCCCATGTCTTAGAACCATTATGAAAGTTAACGCACAAATTCAATATACATCTCATTGTATTTTACATAGAGGGTAAAAGTATAGGCATGAAGGTGGCATGATTCATATCAAGGCTCAAAAGAATCAGAAAAGAAACATGAATAAATAGAAAGTGCTAACCTTAGCAGAAAAAAAATAAGAACACCTTCTCTTAAAAAAAAAAACAAAAAAACAAACAAAACAAAAACTGCACTGTGGAAAGTCTGGAGCTCCGGTTACCCAGCAAAGCAAATTCAAACAAGCCATCTAAAGCATGTGGTCTGACACTGGGCCTGTACATAAGCAGAGCGAATGCCAGAAACTAGTGTGAAAGAGCAATGGACAAACTGTAGCTGGGCGTCTGTACTTATCTATAAATTATAAAGTATACTGTGCCTAAACAGCTTATCACTAAACATTAACATCTAGGAGAAAACTCTTCTTCTGTTTCCTAGTATTCATCTGATGCATGGAAGGCTGCTGTTAGCATAGCAATCGACATAATCAGACAAGAGAGAAAAGGCATTCTGGAGCTCAGACGGACACACACACTCTCTCACACACATACACACACACAGTGCAGCATTTCTTCAAAAAAAAAAAAAAAAAAAAGCTACTGCTGAGTCCAATCGTTTCCTCTTCATTAGAATATAGTCGTTCAAAGAAAACCTAACAAAATAGATTGTTAGTTAAATTTCTGCATGTCACTTTTGTAAACTACTCAATTTTCAATACTTAACCATGTTTTTTTGAAATAACCATTGAAAGCTTTGGGATATTTAGAAAAACAAAAAAAAAAACAAAAAAAAAAAGGTTTTAATGACAAGGTCATTAAAAGTCATGCACGCTGCAAATAACTGCATGCAGTAGTTATGGTAACCCATCCAAGCACTTTTTATTTATTAAGAGTCATAAACACACACAGCAGCTTTATCAGAGGAGCCTACGCCCTCTTGACTTTTGAATGTGGAGTATTTATATGGAGAGCCGTTTGCATGTCACAGGAGGCAAAGGTCTGCCACAGCTGCCTGTAACATTTACCTGATAAAGAAAAAGTTATGTGGATTGATTATCAACTTCATATATATTTTATATATATTTATATATTTCTCTTCTCTCGCTCGCTCACTCAGTTGCTATTGCGCACTCGCACATTTATCCCACTTGCTCTCATTTATTTTTGTTTACAATGTAACAAAAATGGTGACAGGCCTGAAATTACAATCACCAAAAAACAAAAAAAAAACAAAAAAAAAAGGAAACAAACTCAGAAAAAAAGAGGAGGGAGAAAGGAGGGTGAGGCCAGGGAGGACTGCTGCTGTTTTGCTGCCCATCACTGACAGTTGCAGCAGAGAGGACACAGTCTGCTTGATGCTCGGACATCAAAGAGGAGGCGGCGGAGGCTCCTTCCCCGTAGAGCTGCTCTCTCTAAGCTGGAGGTTCTCCAGCGCCACATCTAAAGGCATGATATCCACGCAGCCCATGGCTCCGAAGTCGCCGAAGTCTCGACGCTCTTCCTCGTCGGAAGAGGAGCTCTCTTCGTGCATCAGCGTGGACAGGAGCAGCTCCTGGACAAACAGGCTGCGGTCTGCGCGCTCTCCTTCTAGAAACTGACGCTCTGCTTCGGACATCTTAGGTTCATTCAACCTGGGGACAACGGTCAACATTAAATATGAATGAACACTTGAGTTTAAGTGTTTTCTTTTCTAAATACAAAAGAGACAGACAGATCAATTTCCTCTGTTAAGACTGAAAGACACAACAGAGAAACAGCTAATTATATAAGTGCTATGAATTTCTTCCAAGCTGCCATATTGGCTTCAGCTGTTTGGCCGTCTGTAACTGCTTTACCACAGAAAAACTTCATCACATCGTATTTTCAAATTAAAAATCAGTTCTGATGTTTTGAAAATGTGTGTAAACAAGTCAGGCTGCTGATTTTATTGTTCTTACCGTCAACAAATCACAAAAAGACCAAAACCAATAATCAATTAATGTCCTTAGAGCCTTATGTTCCAATATTATGATTAATATTGTGGCTTCTTCTGCTGGTGGGTGTGACTGCTCTTCTTCCACTCAGTGTCAGCAGATAACAGCGTCCAACTTCACCCTTACTCAAAGTAATAAACTACAAAAAGCAGTGCAGCAGTTAAGTTCTCTAACATGTGCTCTTGACCTAATAATTAATAACTAAGTTGTTAAAGAAGGTTTTCAGCTGTTTGGTAGATTATGTGCTTGTTAAAGGATCAGTTTGTAGGAATTAGTGCCATCTCGCGGCATCTCAGTGCAGTCTTCTTCAGCGCCTTGAATGTGGAACAGTTAACCAGCTTTCTTCTTGAAAGATCCTTCTCGGTTTCTTTTGGTAACTTTGAACCAGACGAAGTTCCATATGGAGCCCCACAAGGGTCAATAATTGGTCCACTGCTTTTTAATCTCTATATGCTCCACCCAGATGGGTCCATCATTCAGCAACACAACATTTTATATTGCTGTAAATACTCTCTAGTGTAAATCCACAGCTGAAAATACGTTTAGTGTCAGGTTGTTTTAGGAAATCTGTTAGCCATTGATTCACTCTGAGAGCTAAACTAATGGATTGTAAATTGTTAATAATTGTGAGAGCTTGTCACCTCGGGTATTTTCAAACCTAGACTGAAGGCATCGGAGCAAGGCTCATCAGGCTGTAGATGCTTTGAATGAGTGACTTGTCCCTGTGTGATCCAGGATACGATGACCAGTCTTCCTGTGTACATCCATGCTGTAATCTCGTTTTCTGTAACTGTTTTATGTTATCTTGTTTTAATGTGCTGCTGCCTGTCTTGACCAGAACACTCTGGTAAAAGGAGATTTTTGATCCTGATGAGGCTTTTCTGGTAGAAAATAGAATAATTAAACTAAAAAGTAGAACAAAAATATAGAATAGCACCAACCTGTCTTTTCGCACACACGATCTGTGCCATTAATTCATGTATTTAGCATTATACCAGTAAATAATAAAAGCACAATAACTATAAAGCCGACCGACTGGCCACACTCACCGTGCTAATAGGAACTGGGAGTTGTGGGACGAGGATGAGGGATTGCTTTCACCCACAGAGGCAGTGTTGGCAGTCGCTGTGTTGGGTGGAGGGATGGTGGCGCCAGTGTTGCCTGGGTTGTTGCTGCGTCGTGTCGCGTGGCGGCCCGTCTCCACTTGCTGCCGTGCTGCCTGTGCCTGCTGCCGCTCTAACTGCAGTTGCATCTGGAGCTGCTGGAGCTGAGAGGCTGAAGGCCCTGACGAGTTTATTTGGCCTCCTGCTGCACGCCGCACACCTGACAGCTGAGACAACAACTCTACAGGAGACGACAACAAAAACAGACGCTGCTGTTGGTGGTTTCTGAATAAGTCATGGTAAAAAAGACAACACTATAGATACCTGACATGAGTTCCATAAGGTATGGTCATGTGCTGTATGCTCATTTTAGAAAAGTAAAAACGGGTTCGCTTGATATGATTTCTGAGTTTCGTTTGCTAAAGACGAGGTAAAATGTGATCAGAAACATTGATTGATGGAACAGTCAGAGAAGAAAGTGCCAAAAATTCCAATGATTTCACACAGACTTTATAAAACTGTCCTAACCCACAAATGTTTGGGTAAAGAAAAAAAAAAGTCTTTTTGCTTTGCATGACTTGTTTTTATGAGAGGACAGTTAAGTTGAAAAACATAACTACTGTGTTAAATATAGATGCACTTAGTGACATTAATTTGTTTAAGTTGAGCTCAGGTGATCTACACACCTGAGCTGTAACGAGAGTTAAATTATACGGAGGCCGCTAAGGACAAAACACATAAAAAAGCAGAAGCACTGACATTACTTTTACATGCAAATGTTTTGTGTCTTTTACAATTTGTAACAAGTTTCTTGAATGTTTGTGCTTTGCTTTTTTGTGTGTTTTGTCCTGAAATATACCCCAGATGGTAAACAATTTATTTTTAGTTAAACGTATTGGTTATCTGAGAAAAATAAAATAGGATTACAGAGGAACATTGGAGTATAAATTTCATTATGTATCATTTAACTGTTCTCATCACACCATAAAAAAATAATGTACTGTACACCATAGTGATGAGAGATAAAAAATAAGGTTACTGTTATCCTGTTATTGTAAACATCATCTCTTTAGAATAGAGACTTTAGAATAAAACGCTGGCAACACATATGTTATAAGTTAACTGTATTAAATGTGAAGCTAAAAAATGTAAATGGGTGGTTATCAGTCACACTATGCAGAGTTTGGGTGGTATATGATTAGTTTAGGTGCTGTGAAGGATCCAACTTTTCCTGTCTGGTTCTGATGGCGCCACCAACAGTACGTGAGGAGTATAATCTGCAGAGTACTGATTCTAACCTGCGATTGGGTCCATAGCTTCTCTGTTACTGGGGGTGTAAGTAGAGCTCTGTGATGAGGAGGATGATAGTCCCCCTGTGGAGCCGCTAGTAAAGTGCATATTCGTCCGTCGTGCTCTCGGACCGCCCAGTCCTCGTCCAGGGTGGAACATCCTGCGTACATGCCGAACACTGCTGGACTCATCGTGAACAGGGACTGTTAAGGCTAAATTCAGTAATGTGACAAAATATATGGTATCAATATTTTTGGGGGACATTTAAATATATGTTAAGACAAGTGTGTGGAGACCCAGAAAGGATATTAAATCTCTTGGTGCTCTGTGTTCAAGTGTGAGGTGAGCTGTAAAGTCGTCTGTGACGTGGTTGGGGTCCCCTCCTGGCAAGGCAGCACATATTGGACAGATCTGAAATAACAGAGAGTGAGAGGTTTTTGTGTGAGATGAATGTTCTTTCACCGTGTCCGCCACCACTCAGCGAGACATTATCGAAGTAGTAAGCAATACTGTCACTTTTTTAAAGTCAAGTTTTACCCTGCGCAGCACTGAGCAACAAACAGCGTGTCTGACAGCACACTTACTAAAAGTTTAGACTGCCAACAGTTCAGTCAGAAATTTGGGTGGCAGCTAATGTAGCTTTGAGTTCTAGCCTGAAGCTAGAGATGAGAAGTGGACTACGGGTCTGGTAAATTTATTTTATCTGTAACTCCACATCCCTCAGCTTCAGCCCGACCCATGCTGACTCAACTGATATTACGTACTTTAACGAGGAAATTTATCAACTTCACGCAATTCTCTCCGGAGAGAGCAACACATTTTCTCACATGTAGTAAAACCTGTAAATAGACTAAATGAGCTTAATGTACCACTAATATGAGCAGATTTATTAATTATTAAAATGACTACACATAGGAAAATTAGGAAATGTTTATTGTCTGAAGTATTCCTTGAAGAGGTACCGACCCTGGTCTATTTTATGTATTTTGTAGTATCATCTAACTGTTGTTAAGAGCAGGGCTGACACTAATTTCGAACAAATTTGACATGCAATTTGTTGGAATGAATTTGAATACTCAAGTAAGCTCACAGTTGAGTTGCTGTAGAGTAAGACTGCTGCTTTGTAACCCAAAATACTTCCACACATTGTTTCCTCAGATGCTTTGGTGTCGCGACTGTCCGCTCAGGACTGCTTTGCTCGCTAGTGTCCCACATTTTTGTGGCCAACAACACAACATTACTCGTTTAGATTAATAGGTCAATAGGGCATGCGATGCTATGCTGCATCACAAGAGAAAATACCTCAAAGCGTCTGTTATGTTCATAGGAGACATCATGACTGTGCAGTGAAATCAAACCTGCTCCGTCGTGTGTCAGACGTCACACAACCACAGTCCAGACCATCAAACTTTATTCACACAGAACATTTCACCACAAATGACTCCATTTAGACAATCACTACATATCGCACACACACACACACACACAGACACAGACACACAGACACACAGACACACACACACACACACACACACACACACACACACACACACACACACACACACACACACACACAACCAGTCTCTACTGTGCTAATGTAACACCCCAGTAAATGACATCCTGTGTACGATATGTCATACACAAATACAGCAACAGGTTACAGAAACACTTCCTCTCTAACTGCAGTTTTGTTTCTGTGTGCTCTGTTTTTTTTTTAGTTTTGATTCATCTATGAAAAATGACCTGAAAGACAAGGATGGCATTGTTCTACATTTTCCTTGTTGTCATCGAGACCCATGAAAAGAACAAAACCAACAATCAAACTGATCTTACTAACAAGTATTGCCTGTGTAAGCCCATCGCTGACATATGTTCCTCTGTGCCATAGTGCTCCATTGTTGTCTATAAACTATTAAATAACGCCTGTTTTATCCATCACTGTCCCTCACCGTGAAGCTCCCCCTGCTGTGACTTGGTTTAACTCAAGCACAAACACCACTATCTGGCTCTACCTGTGGGCTACTGTGGGTCTCTAATCACTGCTACTGGAGCTGCTGCCGTCCAACGGAGTACCTGCTGGCCGGCCGGGCAGGTGTCAACACTGGCGGCAGCGGCAGCCTTGCTTTGCTGAGTTTACTCAGCAGTGGACAACACTCATAAAAAGCCTCCTCTGACAACAAGTAATCCATAAATGTCCTCTGCATGTGCATTCTGGGAAGACATTTTAGCTGGCTGAGGTGCAGCGCTCCACAGCAGAAGCAGACTGAACGGCAGTAAGAAAATTATGACCTCAAGCAACAAAACATGACTTCAAATTATTGCGGACATTATTGATGACTAATCCAGATAATTACAGTTGAAATACTCACCACCTCTGTGGAAGTCTCGGCATGTTCTGAGGTGACATGCTCCTGTAGGGACGTCTCCGTAAAGCCCATCTTTCCACAGTAAGGACATGTGAATGACTGGGGCTGCTCTACTGAAAAAGTGTCTCCTCCATAATACAGGTCTGCAGGAACACATTGAAAACAGAGCAACCGTTATTGTCAATAACCATTTTAATTATTAACACAAATCTAAGAGCCTCTGTAGCAAAGTACGTTCACTAAATGACATTAATCATGGCTACAGTGAAGTCATAAAACATAACAACCATGGCATGACACAGGTGTGCCGAATGGGTGTATGGCAGGCCCTTACCATAGTCTACCCTGGTTAATATACACTGCATGGGGTGCTCTGTGGTGTGTCTTGTTGTTGTGGCTCCGCTCTCGTAGCACGATGCACACAGGTCGTAGTCGTAACAAATTAAACACTTGAACCGTCTTCCTCTAAAGTTTCCTTTTAAACATGCATCACAGCTCACACCTGCAGAAAAAAAGAAGAAAAAAGAAAAGAAGAATGTAAAAGTCAAACAAATGGAGCTCACAATAAAGTTACAAATTCCTTATAACTACGTCTGCAAGGCCGACTGTGAGAAAGCAATCTATCTGTAGGCCGCTCTCACTTCCATGAGCATGTGTTTTGGAGTGGCACCAACCCACAAGTGCCAGCAACGAAGAACTCTGGCATTCCAGTGAACTTCACCAGCAAGGTCTCAAAGAGACTCAGAGGCATACCAGAAACATACGAAAGCTGTTTTCAGTACAGCTTTTGTGTTACTTATTTATAGCCTTGTAAGGTAGCGTATTGCTTTTAGTGTCTATCCAGATCTACATGAACCGAACCGGTCAAGAAAGAGAGAGAGACACAATGCCAGCTGTTTCTATGACTCACCAAATAGATCATTACTATTATTAAAAATCAGGATATCAAATATTATTGCATCTTTCAGCGTGTCCACTCATCACTGCGAGATTACAGTGACGAACACTGCTCTCACCGCTCACTGCTCTGCAGACACAACCGGTTATTTTCTATGAGACGTTATAGTTATCATTATACACAATATTCCAACTCCTGACTCACTGACATTTCCTTTGAAGGAAATAACTCCTTGTTTGGTAAAATAGGTAAGCAAGTATTGAGGGGATTTCCTATTGTTCAGACTGATCTGATATGCTGGAACAAAAAAAAAGGTTCAAAACAAAAGCATAAAGTATCATTTATTAACCAAACACAGGCCTGAACAAACAAATCATCTGGCAATATGCAGTTATCAGCTTTATGTTGATTAAAGGTTGGTCACAGCACCTGAGTGGTATAAAAAAAAACATACAACCTAATGCACAAATCAAATGGTACCAGCCACTTTACAAACTTTAAAAACTCTTTTTACAAACCCAATTGCACTAAAACTGTTTAAAATATTGTTTACATCTTTTATTATTGATAGATCACACTGTTTATACTGCTGAATCCTTCTATATTTACCATATTTATACTGTTTATATCTTTTAGATTTGCCATAGTTTTCTTAGATATCTTTTTAACTTGTATATATTTTTTTATATTTTACATTTCATGTATGTTGCGGTCTGCACCATGGATATGAGGGAAACACCATTTCAATTCTCTGCATGTCCTGTACATATGGCAGCACTGACAATAAAGTTGACTACTTACACAAGGAATTTTGAGTTACATTCACTAGCCTGCCCACTGGGGACAGGCTGCCATGTACCTTTTGTTGTCCCAATTTAAACAAGGTAAAAGGAAGTTATTCAAACAATCCCCCTTGATCCTCGGGGCTGTCTTCACTGCACAGTGCTCGTGTTTGCATTGCAGAACACCATAGCAACTTCTGAGGTGATTAAACAGGATAAACCTCCTATCTGGCCTGCTACTACTAACCTTATGTGGGTAAATGAAGTGAGCCAAATTTACACTCCCATCTGGTTTGCAGTTAAACATACCGTAACTTAACCCTAGCTAGGTAGTAGCCTGCCAGCTTGCTAACTTAGTGACTGGTTTATGGTGAGAGGCCTCAGACTTTCTGTCTTCTTCTTGATGACAGTGCATTCGCTAACAACATCAGGTTAATGTGACCAGACGGGACAGTGTGGCGCTAACATTAGCGCTGCGTGCTCTTAATTTAACACCTTAGCTAAAATGTGAGCAAAAGACGGTAATAGCTATGTTAGGACACGTCGTTGTGGGGTTATAACCGCCAGAATAAGGGGCATTAAGTCGAGCTACACAACGACTCCTTATGTTAGCATGCATTAGCCTGCTAGCCCCAGCTAACGAAAGGTAACGCAGTACCTAGCAACGGCTAACTGCTAAGCTCCGCAATGTTGCCGTATCATTGCGAGCAGTTAACAACCATTTGCCTCAATTTGGGAGACACCGGCGATATTTGTACGCCACAGCAGCTGGTAATGTATACGTGTGTGTTAGGACAAGCCTGAAAACAAGCCGCGAAAAACGCAACAACCCCCCCACTCCCCCCCCACCCCCTCTCCATGACTTGAATAAGCGCTTAGCTTAGGAGCTAGCTGCCGCCGCTGCTGCTGCTCAGGTAAATGTAGCCACCGACCAAGGCGCTGTGGACGTGTTTATCAACTCACCCTCATGTCGGGACATCCTACAAACAGCGGCACAGCCCCTCCTCGGGCTCCCCAGCGCGGTTAACGGGGAACGATACAGTCTTTAAGATACTAAACTGAGGGAAAAAAGAGCCTCCAGCCTCGTTTCTTTTTCGAGCAAGATGGATCCGCCAGCAGCTTACAGTTTGTTCTGCTTCCCCTCCCAGAGTGTCACTTATCGCCGAATGTTGCGGGTGAACGCCAGGCGGCGCACTCCTCCTGCATGAGATCACACGGGCCGTAAAGTCATGTGCGGAGGAGCTGCCCTTATTTTTGACTCGCAGGCGTGATGCCTTCACTGAGCAAACGTCATCCTCCTCCAGTGGTGGACCATTATTATCTCACTTTATATATATATATATATATATATATATATATATATATATATATATATATATATATACATATATATATATATATATATATATATATATATATATATATATATACACACACACACACATTGTCCATTAATGTATAAGTAGCATTTTAATATAGTTAGCTAGTGAAGGTGCACTTTATATACTATTTATAATTTGATATTTAATCCATAATGCATTATATGTTCTCAGTTGTTTTCTCTTCTTCAAAATAACATATGTCAAATAAGTGTAGTGGAGTAAAAAGTACAATATTTCTCTCTCTGAAATGGAGGAGAGTATAAAGTATAAAGTAAAGTATAAACATCCTGTTATTGTTTTTACAAATCTATAATACAGAGTGTTATGCAGTATAGAGTCAGTGCATGGGGCATTGTCTCTCTGTTCAGCTTAAAGCTCGACTGCTATGATCTGCTCAGAGACTTAGGGTCAAACACTAGCTGTTAAGATCATATCAGACTCCTCTCATGTTTTATTTGAAGAATATCAACCTTTGCCATCAAACAGATGATTCAAAGTCCTCCACGCTGGACTGAACAGACTGCAGGAGTCTTTTGTTTTGAGTCTGTAATGTGTTAAATCAGAGTTCGGGTTCTAAGTAGGCCTCGATGTTCCTGTGTAGACAATTCTGATAAAGTCAAAATCAAATCAAATATACATTCAATCCAAAAATAATATATAATGAAACACAGTTTACAGAAGTAAAGAGAGAACTAGCCGAGAGTCCACAGGCTGTTTATTATTTATAAATAACAGCACAATAGACAGATTTACAGTTAGAGTATGGATAGGCAGTAAAGTATTTCTTATTATTCTCTGGTAGTGTAAATTATACAAGATACCTAAATGCATTCAAGGAAACATAAGCCGAACTGGTTATGCCAGTGATAAGTGACTTCACGTTTACAAATATGTGGTTGATGCAGGTAATCGATTAATTGGTGACTTTAAATTGCCTGTAAGTGTGAATGGTTGTATGTCAGCTCTGTGATGAACTGGTGATTTGTCCAGGGTGTACCCTGCCTCCCCACGACCCTGATAAGGACAGGAAATAGATGTTGAATGAGTGGTTGAACTAAAACAACTTCTTCTAAGAATATGTAGGTATGTTCAGGAATTGTTACATATAGATAATCTTTTAAACATCTACAGACAAAGTTAAAGCTGTTACAAATGCTTAAACTATAATGAGCTATTAAAGTATTGTTTTATGTTGAATGACTAATGGTTAATACACTAATCAGAAATCAGAGTTACTTATTTTATGTAAGGATGATTGTCAGGAGTGAGAAATCCACAGTGATTTGCATTTAACTGACAAAACTAAAAGTAGTAGCTTTTATATTTTGATTAAAAAAAAAGGTTATAAATTAGATACTGTCTAAATAAAAGCAAAGAATTGATGACCCAGCACTTCTTTCGTAAAAAGTCTTTAATTTTGTACATAAGATTCAGTTCATTTCTGTGCTGATGAGGACGCATACAGTCTGACAAACCAGTGCATTACAATGAAGACTTCACAGCAGTGTAGAAGGCTGGGGTGGAGCTCACAACTCTCGCTTTGTGCCTTACTTAACATCTAAACCCAGACCACCTCAAGTGAGCAAAGAGAGACTTGTGCCTCCACCCTCGTGCATAAGCCTGATGCAATCATACAATCTCAAAAATGACTAACAGTTACACATTCTTTACATACAATTTATTACGTGTGCTTCATGTCGACAGTGGAGAGAGAGCCTCTTCTTCTTGTCATCTTCTGAGGGAAAAAGTCGAGAAAAATGCACAAACTCAGTCTCTCCGATATACAATATAATCTCTTCTAACATATTGTGTAGCTGTGCAACTTCTGGAAAAAACAAATAAGACCTGAAAGAATAACTCTGTAAGGTACTGTGTACCGCATATGGGGAGACATTGAGGCTACAGTATGCTAACACTGTGTACAACTTGTAGCTTTTATACACTACAAACCATCGACCAATGAATCCCATTTTCTATTTGGCGACTGCTGGTGAATGGTGACACATATATTTCTACATTGGAATAAATCTAGCTTCGATTTTTGCAAATTAAAAGTTGAAATCAAAATATGCTACAGTTGTATCACGTTCAAGCCGTCATTCACCAGGCTTTAAACATCACTTTCAATCAAATAAAACCAAAGTAGTGGATACAAACCCTCACCATCGTGTATATTTTTCAGTACAGAATAATTATACTTTCACTTTCTCATCAAAATATAACAATATTTACATATTTGCATCAGCTTTGAAATGTGAGCTAGGCCAGATTAATTTCTTATATGTCAAATGTTAATGTCATCATTCATGATACTTGTAGCACCTGAGCAAAATCATCTTCTCCGACCACTGACCACAAAACCTCTTAAATTACATGAGTTATAGCAAACACAAATATATACATTTATAAGCTTTACATTTTTGAGCATTTACTTCTATTTACAGTACAATCAAAGTTTGGGATTTTGACACTGAAACATTGAACATCGGAGCCGGGACACGATGTTTCTGTTTTTAAACTGGTTAACTATGATTAAAAGCATAAAAAAGCATACAGATAGAACTTTGGCTTAAAATAAATCTCGTGTTCAGGTCAGTGTCTTTAGCCAACATTTTTTGGATGTGCCATGTTATATTGTTAAAGCTATCAAACCAAAACAAATGCTATAACATGCTAAAAAGGTACAGTGTCTCGTAAAACTAATCAAGCACAAAAGCTTTAAAACAAGAGGCTAAGCTATCAGACACGCTGCTCCAACACATGTAAAGTTCACAAGTGAGTAGACCTTTGGACATTGTTGCTGTAATGGCATAGAAAGTATGTGATGCGGCTTAGGCGACATCGGATCCTCCGAAAAACCTGAGTACTTTTTTCCTCTAAAGCTTGAGTGCAGCTATTGTAGCTCTGAACTGCTGTATGTAATACAGATAAATGCTACTTTGACAAGAGACGCCTGGTAAGCAATGGTTTCTTCCTCCTCCCTCCTCTTCTTTAACTGCTTGGTCTGACTTGATGTATACTATATAATATCTGCAAGAAAGAAGCTGATGTACAACAAATAATATTTGCAAATACTTCAGGTTTACACTAAGTGCCAACGATTTTATACAAGAGAAAAGAAAGTGTCTGTTTAAGCACTCTCTGTGCATGAGACCCCAGGAAGTATTTAGCAAACATTATTTGACCCAGGCCTGCATAGGAAACAGTGAATGGTAATTGTGTTTTCCAGGTCGTCACTGTGTCGTAGCACTGAGGTGTCTGAGGGTCTTATGGCTTTTCCTCCGTCTGTCCGACTGTTTGTTTAAAAGTCTGCCTGTCGCATTGCGCGACCTGACGGCTCTGGAAGCAGTCGACCACAGAGCTGCTTGCTGCTGGTCGTTTGGATGCCTCAGTCCATCATGTCCTCTTTTGAGAAGTCTCTGGATTTTCTCTTGAAGAAGCCCATCTGGAGGAGCAGAAAGCAGAGTTACAACCGAAACAGCCACTCTTCGCATATGTGAATCACTGTCTGTCATATGTCTGAGAAATATGAAGCTACGCCTAGTTAGCTTAGCTTAGCATCAAGACTGGAAACAGGAAGAAATAGCACCTCTAAAACTCACTAATTACCATGTCTAACTCCATTTTATATATAAAATGGAAGCGTATACATTTATAGGGGATTATTTGGATCTCTTTTAGCTTGATTTTAGTCTCCCAAGAGTCCATATTAATGTTGTAATGTGGCCAGAAGCAGTGACAGGAGTCATGGTAACACTATCAGTTCAGCACATAACATGTGTTTGAATGAATTAAGCCAACAAAGTATAATGTGTTAACAGGTGAATGTTAGAGGTGTTAGTAAAGTTAGGCTAGCTGTTTCCCCCTGTTTCCAGTCTTAGTGCTAAGCTAGGCTAACAATGTCTTGATTGTGGCTTCATATTTAACATACGGACATGAAACTGATATCGATCTTCTCATCTAACTGTCAGCAAGGAAGCAATTTACCTTTTAACTATTCCCTTAAAGGCACAAGTCATGGCATATTTTATTACATTGGCTGTATAGTTGCCACAGGGTACTTGAAGATTTGAAATATTCTGCAGTCTGATTCAGGAAATATTACCTTCCAGAGAGCTAAGATGACGAGTGCTAAGATCAGCAGTCCTATCAGGATGCTGATGATGATGATCCAAATGGGAATTCCTCCTGAGGTCTCCTTCGTAACCTGGATCTTCGCCTGATTACCACATGGATACAGTACATGAAGTAAATGTACACATACATGCAAATCAACGCAAGCTTTTAATGATGAAACAAGATTTACACTTCTGGTCGTGTCACTGCTGCTCAGTTCAAACAGGTCTGTGTTTCTGATCCCCAGCGTGCCGTTCACCAACATGTACAGATTGGAAAACGAGCCCTGTAAGATAAATTTGAACTTTTAACTTTAAATGTTTTCCTTCCTATCTATCCTTAAAGACATAAAGATGTTAGTCACTCTGCCTCCCAGTTCTTCACTTTGCTGCCATAATTTATTTTCAAACAACAGAGCCCCGCGTTTCACTTCAAACCCACCTTGATGAACGTAGGCTTCCACACTCTGAATGTGACATTGACCTGACTGATCGTGGCCTCGGGGATGGAGCAGCTAAATGATGCACAGTTGAGATTTTCACAGCTCTGTTGAGCGAATCAAACACACACGATAAGACAGGAGTACTCACGCAGAGGTCAAACAGTGTGAGCTAGGATTAATCTGCTTCATAGAGCCGACTAAATGAGATAAGCATAAGTCAGACATGAACCACTGATCACATCAGTTGTAGGTCCTGAATGAGTAATGTGAACTTTAGTGTAATAAGCGCTGAAAATAAACATTTATAATTAGTTGAGTACTTTGATACAATGCTGAAATATCAGATAGGACCCCAGCCAGTTTCTACAAACTAAACAATCGACTCCATTAGCTGGATTATGTCATACTGGTTAAATAAATATAAGCCTGAGGTGAAGCTAAGACTGACCAGGCTAGTCTTCATAGTCAGGCTTATTTCCTTAAAATGATCCCGAATTACTGAAATAACCTGGTTTCACTGGAAATGTGGCTTCATATAACTCCTCAGATCACTCACCAGTACAAAAACACCAAGTGTTTCTGTCTTTGGATTGGGATTTACAACTTTCGGGTTAATATTCTCAGGGTTGATCCAAGGCGATGCGTCACATTTCACCTGCAGAGGAAGGAGAGACAGATATGAAGGTGAGTCTCTCTGTTTAGATACACGTACACATCCACATGTGTGTTTGTATGCGTGTGTGCATACCTTTGGACTGGTGGTGACATGTGTCAGATACAGTAAATTGTTATGCTGAGGAGATATATGAGGGTATATCACTGTAAGGTCAAGGGGCGGAATCACTATATCACCAGATTTCTCCACCTGTAGAGATGTCAGATGAAGAGGTGGAGTGAAATAGAGAAGAGGCAGGAGCGACCTTCATTTTATTAATATACTGCAGCACATCTGGATTACCAAACATCTGCATGCAGCTGCATCCTTTACATTTCTATCAACAAATCACAAGATATGATGTCTGTGAGCAGATGTTACCGTGTAGCTGATGTTGAGCTCCTCTCCAATCATTCTGGTGTCATTGATTACAGCGGGATACTTTTCACCCTCTTTTACTACAATGTGTCCATCCACGGGCCACCTAGGAGATGAATTTAAAATAAAATAAAATAGAAGAATATATAAACATCTCAATCTTGATCCTTTCTTTTTTAAATTGTCCATCAGGACGCCGGCAATGTTAAGTGCAATGCTAAATCACTGGAGTACTCTTTTAATGGTATATAAACCAATTAAACCTGCATTGATTTTTTTTTGGCCACATGGGGGCAACATAACAAGCTGTAAATACAACACTAACATAAAGTATGAATAAAGTACATTACTATTCAAATGTTTGGAATCTGCTGACACCAAAACTTGCTTTGGTGCCGTCAGATGGCTGAGTGGACTACTCTACGTTTTTCAATGGTCTTTCATGTTTTTAGGTTGTAGGTCCTTGAAGGGTTTGTTTTGTGCAAAGAGAACAACTAGACTGAGAACTGAAAAAGGCAAAGACCACACACAGATCTGAAATATAGAGAATAGAAGGGTTAGATAGAAGGTTAGGTTAGTCAGGAGTTAGAGTATCGGCTGAACATACTGTGGTAAATCACAGTGTAAAACTGTTAAATCTAACCACTGAGAAGACTGCAGAGGGCCCAGAGAAAAGAGCGGGTAATATTTAGAGTCAAATTGCATCGTTGTGGTTCAGTGCTGATCTCGGATCACTTACACTTTTCTGGATTGGAAAACAAATTCAAAATAAAAGGGTATTTGGGTGTAGTTACAACAGTATTCCTGACTAAATGAAAGTTTGAATTAATCCTCTTTTGGGAGCAAAATTAGTTTAAATGTAAAAATGACATTAATTTGATTGATCTATAGTAAAATTATTGAAAGAAAGAAGGAAGACAAAAATATAAGAAGTAAACTAAAACAGCTCAGCAATAAAACGATGAGCAGAAAGATACTAAAATACATCTTTCATATACAAGTAGTCATGTTTAGTTATTGTTAATATAGAAATATTGATTATAACCACCCTAATAAATGGTTATTGGATTGGAAATCTTCTTCCTGAAGGTCAAGAGTCAAACCTAAGGAGACCTTATTAGCTACAAAGACAATACTAATTCAGCACAAAATATACACCAGTGCCTCAATCTACAGTAGTACCAATATGAGACATTTTGATTCGTCAAACACAGGTGTAACTAATAATATTTACTCAAAATTGCCAGATACTCACACTGAGAATATGAGTCCGGCTTCATACTTCACAGGGATGGAGATTTGCACCGAGTTGTCATGCAGGGTAGAAGCCAATTCTTCACTGTCACTGTGGGAAATTTAAATACAAATGTGTAAAATTCCAATGCAGGGCACGTCAAATGAATGTGACATTTCCACTTGGTTGCTCAGAAACAGAAACAGAATCATTTTAAGATGGAAATAAAAAATAAAATACTGTGCTGATTCTCTCACCTTGCAGCTGTCACGTTGATCTGAATTTCATTCTGAATATGGTTAGGATTGACCTCAAATCTCACTTTGAAATTTTCCTGTGGGTATGAGATCAAATCACAGCTTTAATTAGCTATAATTAAGAAAAAGAATAACTAACACTGTATATTAATATATAGTAAGTAGCTTGGATCCTGCAGAGGACACATGCATATAATGCATACTGTAACTAACCTCTACGTTGCTTCCCAAGAAAGGGTATCCAACGGCACACTCCACTTTTGTGTTATTCAGAGTGCAGTCCTTCTCTGGCTGATGATACAAAATAAAACATGCGTCATCACACAAATCTCAAAGCGTATACACTGACTGAACGATGCAGACAGAGAAATCTCACCTCGACTTTAACATAGTTGATGTTCGGCGTGAAGCTGAGGCTGACTTTAGTGTTGTACGCGTTGTCCTTGCTGTTTTTAATGTTGACGTTCACATCAATCTTGTCTTTGCTTGCTTTGATCAGCATTCTGGAGAAGTGAATGAAAACAGTCAGCATGATTGCTTGTGATGCTCATATCTCCCCACAAGGGTGTAGTCATGCACTGGAAGGGTTTCCTGCTGAGCTATAAGTGCTCTTAAAACAGTACTTACATTGCCATAAGAGTTATTGGTTGTTGTAATTGTTCCTCCTGTCTATACTGATATATCTAAATCAGCCTAACTACGTGGATATCTTCCAAAGTCACTTTTTAGTACGACATTCCCCCATTGTGGACTCTCCCTTCACTGCAGTTTGGCAAGAAAACACTTTGTTTGGCTAACTTAGACTGCTGAATCCTCATATTGCTTTGAAATATATCGAGGACCTATCGAGCTCCCCATCTCTTTCATTGGAATCTCATTATGAAGGGATCTATTTGTAGCGTGTTTGGATAGGAGGAACAGTCACTGCAACCAATAACACATATGGACATGCTGGTATTTGACTTGAAAACACGTGAACATATCCTTTAATGCTTTAAAATGTCCACTTACGCCTTTACACTGGGCTCTGCTTTGAGAGAGAGATCAGCAATGCACTTCTCATCACTTCCACAGTCCACTAAGGGAATCTGCAAGATAGAGACAATTTCAAGAAGCCGTGAATACTTCCTCCTGTCAAAAACTTATCTTGCTTATTGTTACTTCACTTCAGTTTGACACTATTAGTCTGAACAAAATGTCAAAGCTAAGTCTGACTGTTGACTTGCCTCGCTTCTTACTCACTCAAACACTCAAACACACTAAGCTGTATCTGTTGTTAAAGTCTGTGTAAAGGCAATTCTGAGATTTCTTTCAAAATACATTAAATATGTTGCTGAAAACATGAAAAGACTTTGAATGATATTGTGGAGGGGGGCATGGTGCATCAGCTGCAGGGGAGAGGTGTGGAGATGGCGCAGGAGAGCAGCACCAGGTGAGAGTGATTGGCACACTTGCATCCAGTTAGCTAATCACACTCCCCTTTTAAAACAGTAGCGTAACAGTGTGTGTGTGTACTGAAACTGGAATAAATATATGAACCACAATCATCTGTCTGTGTATCTGTGTTAAGGGAACCCAAGGTGGTAACAGTCCTGCCACAGATATATTACTGAAATGTGGAGTTAGAGGTTCAAAGAGTTTTTCGCCACTTTTCAGTCCAGGATTTTGTGGGCGGTCCTAAAGGGTGGCTCGATGACACGCTGAGGCCACCCTGCGCATGCGTGGCTTCAGCACATTCAGCGGACACGCCCCCACAGTCCTGGAGCTGAGCTGCTCACTTTGACCTGATTTTGACACCTAATTTCATAAACTTGTCGATATTTTTAATCATTCAAATTTGGCTGGGTGGTTAATTACACTTTCTTCTTTGGTCTGACAAACTCAGAACACATATTTATTCTTACTTTACACAGACTTTAAATATAAGTATATGGAGAGAATATATTGGTGGTAAGTGACAAAAGCCCTGATGTGTTGATGTGATGTGGTTTGAAAAATGAGTGAATATTATTCCATATGAAAAGTTATCATATCCGAAAACAAACTACCAGTTATTACTAATACTGCCCCCTACTGGTGGGGCATGGAGCAACTGCAGGTGGGATATGGATGACCAGGGGAAAAGAGACATGCTAAGTTGAATGAATATGACTTATGTAGTGAAAATTAACAAAAAAGACTTTTAAAGCTATCCTGCTGACCTTTATTCCACTAAAATTAAACTTTTTTTTTGTTTGTCTGCCATCATTGTTAATGACGGATGAAGACTGTGGGTGGGGGGTTCTGAAAGCTTTACAACCACTGTTTTATACTGAGATGTGTTCCTATTATTTTGTCCACCCCAATTTTGAATCAACGGGGAATAATGTAATAATAATGAGGTTGTCTGCCTCCTAGTTCCCAGTGTTTTCCCTTTCCTTGTCTGTCTGTCTGTGCTGTGTGTGTTGCTGAGCGTGTCCTCCGGTTTCCTTCCCATCTGCATGATCACCTCACCACATGTTTGTCATCATCTAATCAACCTCTGCACTACAAAAGACCGTCTCTACCTCCCAGACTCCGCCACTTTGTTCAGTAACCATTGTGGCTTCTTGTGAGCTTTGCGTCTGTCTGCTTGTTGCTGGCTTTTGTTCTCCCTGTGCTGCAGGATATTCCACCCCTGTCTTCCACCTGCTCAGCTCAGTCTTGTCTTTGTTTTCTTGCTGGACCTTTGCTGCGTCACCACCAGTCACTGGATTCCCTCTCACCTGGATCGCCACCTCTGTTTTCTAATAAATAATAACTGGTCTGAGACTTGTGTTTGTCTTTTTGGGAACACAACGCTATTTAAGTTAAATCTGAACAATAAGGTCAGGCTTCAGAAACAAGCAGATAAATGAGAGTCGAAATGAGCTACTATGGTGTGCATTTGTTTGTATCACTGACTCAAAGGGTTCATTCAGATGACCGTAATTTCCTTTTCCCTGCAGAGTGTTTGAGGGTCACAGTCGCATTTGTTCCCATTCTTAATGCTGCTCCCACCGGACTGTTAACATCAACATCGCCTGCTCTCCCAAGAAAGGACGAGAGAATAGAATCTCATATGCAGCACAATGTCAAAAGAAAAACTTCAGTATCCGTTTGATGACTCCCCCGCCGTTTCTGTGTGCCACTTCTCTTCCTTTCAATAACAATAACAGGACAAAGCTTCCTCGCTGCAAGTGCAGCATGCGTTGCTGTTCTGACGGTATATGACACAGAGGGAGTCAGAATGTGACTGGAAGAGGTGTCATTGCTAGTGCTTTGCATTTCACACACCCAGGCTTTAACTGCGTTCTTTTGCTACACGTTCAAACTGAATTCTCATGTAATAGTTCCTCTTTATTTGGAAACACTACTCATTGCAACAATTATCTGGAAACTCTCTTGTTAGAACAACTATGCATGTGGGAGTGTGGGAAGACTGTCCTGACCGCTGGTGTTGAAACACTAATGCGGACTTGAGGAAACACTGAAGGATGGCAGTCAGCTGTTGCAGATGCTAATGTGCTCGAACAGCAGCGCATTTGTAGCCAGACAGATGGAGGATGTTTCAGAAGAGGTCCAAATCCTTCCTGTCTGTCACTAAAACTTCTGCTTACTGTTATTTGGCAGATAATACTTAAGAGTGTTGAAAAACACTCTTGTAGGTGATATAAAATAGTCTTACTGTCTTATTGATGGATCTGGGAAGGCTTTCATCCAGGACGGGGCCTTGGTCCTCGTCAACTAGTCCAAATTCCAAAGACACCATGAGAGGGTCTCGGAAATCCAGCCGGCTCTGTTGAGGAAAAGGGGACAGGTGGAGCATGACAGAGGAGGGTGAGGAGGAGGATAAAGAGGATGAGAGAGTAAACAAGAAAGGCTTAAATATCCAACACACCCGTGGGTATTTTATACTTATTTGACTGATTAGACCTCTCAGGAGTATGTGGGGGTGTGTAGATCATGCTTAATTGCCTTATTTTGTTCAAGTTATCTCATACAGGATGTTACAAAGTCTTTCAGATTAGCCTCTTGTACTTCTGAGGGACTGAGGTTTTGTAAATTTGTGATGACATACCCCCCTTGCCAAAAAGAACCTGAAAAATGGAATAATGTCTTCATCATTGGTAGTTCCATTGAAATAAAATGGAATCTTTTAGTCAGTTAAACTAATTTAAAGTTTGTTTGTCCATCCATCCATCCATTATCTGTAACCGCTTATCCTCATCAGGGTCACGGTGGGGCACAGCTGACTTTGGGCGAGAGGCGGGGTACACCCTGGACAAGTCGTAAAGTTTGTTTCTATCTGGTTTAAGTGGGTGACACACTGCTGCAAATACGTTACACTGTCAATTAGGAGCTTTTTAATGGCCAGCAGGAGGCATCGCCATTGACTGGTCCATCTTGACCTCAGGTAAGATAGCTGTGGTGCTTTCTGTGTCCGGTACAAACTCTCTGACCCGTGAAGACCTCTGCCCTGGACTATGAGGGAACTGGCACACTAGAACAGAGCAGGTATTCATGCTCTGCACACACAGCAACAACAGCTGTTTCTGCTGATTAGTTCCTCTGTCTCTCGCCTAGGGGCAGCTAATCAGAGAAATCCATTGCTGCAGTGAACGGCGTGAGTGAGAAAGTCGGTACACATGGATTTAAATGTGACATTGCAGAAGATTAGGTTTACAGTAGGTGGTTCTGTTATGCCGTACAAAGGTTTAAACTGTGATGAAAGCCACTTGTAGAAATCTTCCTTGACCTGGAATGGCCATGTCACGTTCTCATAACACCCAGTTCATTTGTTCTTATTCTCTCTGTCCTTTTTCTCATTCTCTCTCTAGGTGCCAGCAGATGATTTATCACTCCGAGCAGCACGGGGCTGTACTAGGCATGCTTTGATCAGGACGGGTCTGTTTCATGTTAGAACCAAAGTCTTCCTGCTCTGCATATGACTTCTCACAGCTTTATCCTGTATCCTTTCTGGCTCAAAACACAATTTACATATCCCAAGTCTAGAATGTAACTTCAATGTCTTGAATGAATGTCACAGAAACTGAAGGCATCCAGTTGATCCAGAGTCTGTTCTGTGTCTCGTGGATTTGGGGCTAAACATGTAGTTTTGGGGTGGATTTCTTTACAGGTAGGAAACCATAAGTAACTCCATGTGCACGTCATAAAGATCTGAGTACTTGCCGACATCATGAAGGTTTCTTGCACACATTGTGTCTCTCTGTCTGTGATGTTGAAGTTCCTGGTAATCTTACGATCACTTTTATCATCCGAGTCAAGAAATGAGGCCCTGGCTTTTGCACGCAGAGCATCCAGTGTCAAACTGTAGCGGATCCCTGCAGGACACAACAGATACGGAAACATGGAGTAATAAAACACAACAAATCTGAATGAATGAATGTATCAACACGGGCTGCTGAATGGCTCACCTGCAACAAATGTTAAGCTCTGCTTATCAGATTTGATACTGTAGGTGAAACACACATCCGTTTTCACGCACACGGACTTGCGTCCACCGTGTTCACACTGATTCTGAGTCTGCTGCAGGTTGATTTTAGCAGGGTCAAAAGTCAAGTTGGCATGAAGCTCTGCAACATCTCTGGACCTGGTAAAATGAAACAAACATTCCAATGTCTCAAAAACAGTGTGTGTGTGTGTGTGTGTGTGTGTGTGTGCCAAACTGTGCACATGCTGTCTACTTTCTTAAAGGAAGGAACAAGAAACGGATGCATCTTGAGCAGAAAACTTGGCACTTGTGCACCTCAGCTCTAACTATCCAAATGTTGAGCTTTCTAAAACACAGCCAGCGGTCCAGGAAGAACAGTCGCCTGCTGCCAAATCTTATTTAAACTCCAAGCCACTTGGGAGATGAAGTTTTCACACAGCTTAGCTGAGACTCTGCCAGTAGAAACTGTGGGAGAAGGTCTGCCTGGGAAGTTAAATCATGGTGTGGGTTGCAGTCAGCAGGCTGGTGTCCAATAGTATGTACCCAGAGGTTTTAACAGAGTGATCATTAGGAAGTTGTTGGTCTCAAGCCTATAAGCCCAGAGGGACGCGAACAGCTGTCTAAACCCGAGTTAGACAATGCAAAACGGGCTTGTAAGATGTTTCGTGATACAGGCACTGCTGCTGGTAATGATTCAAGTGGGATGTGTAGTTTTAGGCGGGAATGCTTATATATGAGGATGGGCCATGTCTCACCAGAATTGTGAAGCTCCTCCAAGACCTCCTATAGTAACATCAGTAATTCCATCTCCATTTAGATCCATGATACCGTGAATGGACTGACCAAAGAATTTCACCTTTTCACCGTCCCCACCTGCAGGGATACGCTAAAGAGACACAAGACCAATTAGAGGACATTAAAGGAAAATTTCAGCTTGTTTCAACATGGCATACTTTCTATAAACGTGGCTACTGTGGCTCAGTGGGTCATGCCAACTTTGCACTTGCCGCCTCTGTTGTAGAGCCAAATAAACATGACGTGTGAGGTTGACTTTCACTGTGGTCACACTGTTTTCTAACAAAAGTCGAAAAGTTAAATACAATGGTGGATTACTACAAGGACAATTGAGAGTCATTTCACTTGAGGAGCTAAGTGAAATGGAAGAAGAACAGAGGCAGATGGTGGAAGGCAACAGGACCTCCCTGAAAGACAACGTACCTCAGGAAACTTGGTGTTACTACGCTCACTGCTCTCCACAGCTGACTGAAGAGAAAAACCGTTGCTACTGAGAGGTGGACCTGCTGATGCCAAATTTGGAAAATCTGGATGTGTAAACAGGTGAGAGCGATCCCAGCCGTTTAGCTAAGTTACAGTAAATGAATTTGCAGCTTTGATTGACAGTGTCATCCTGGAGAATGTGCTTCACCTCCCCAAGTACATCCTCCCCCAGAAAAGACAGAGGTTGTCTAGACCAGACAGACAGGATATATATTTTACTTGTTTCACTGTGATTCGGCAAGTTCCAAGTGTATTATAAGGTAACCTTGATGCAATTGGCCATTTTCTGTGTTTGCTTTTGGTCACACTCAGAGACAAGTGTTAAAATCACGTAACCCTAACCTTGCCAGGTTTGTGCAGCCTGCCCTGATATAGATATAGATACAGATAGAGAAGTTTTGTTTTGCATGAGTCCTGTTTCTTTGAATCTCTATAACGGACGTGACAAAGTTGCAAAGTTAGCACAACCCAAAAAACCACGTTGATCATATTTATCAGAAATGCACCAGGTTGAAATATACCAGAATTGTCCTTTAATTCAAATAAAAATCTTAAAATAAAATAAAAGATCTTTTGTTGTTAACGGTTCAGTGAGTTGCATTGAAACTGTTCTCACCTGTACATATTTCTCTTTCAGTGACGTTTTATCTCCATGATAGATGTAGACGGCGCCTCGGTGGTCGTTTTCAAAAGGCGCGCCGATCGCCACGTCATTGAACCCATCAAGGTTGAGATCTGTTACGGCTGCAATAGCTGTACCAAACCGGGCACCGCATGGTTCATTTTTATTAGTGCAGCTGGCTGAGTGGGCAGTGCAACAGGACTGATTGATAGGCTTTAAAATGAACTCGCGCTCAAACTGGCCGTCCTGGAAATAAAAAAAAAAAAGACCCGAGGAGAGACTACAATCAGCGGGTGCACCATCTCTGTAGAATCTGACACCAACTCTTTCAATCAAAGATGCTTGTATACACGCAAAACACAGAATTCTCAATGTTCTGTACCTTGAGTTTGTAGACATAGACTTGTCCCTGCTCGTCTCTTTCTGTTCCCATGTACATCGGCGCTCCAACCAAGAGGAGATCCGTGTAGGAATCCCCATTCACATCGAGGGTCTGCAAAACGCTGCCGAAGTAGGAACCAATCTGCACAGAGGAGTCGGAAATCTGTCAGTATTGACCATTTCAGCACTAAACTCACTGAAGCACACATTTTCCCCTGCTTCTGACCTCTACAGACGGGTTTCGGAGCAACGTCATCTGTGAGGTGTGTAGAGAGGATAGAAAACAAACTAGCTTATAAGAGCTTAAGGGTAGATCATCATGATAATTTTGTGCTTTAAACTTTACAAACCACAAAAGTAATGGGTGGAAAATGTTTATTATCTCAGGAAGGTACCTCCCAGTTAACTCAGAGAGCAGAATTAGCTATTAGCTCAAGCCATCTGGTCAGAGCTCTGGATTTTATATGCTGCAAAATACTGGAAGGTGGTGGTAGTTTTACACACAACCTGGTGAGGAGGAAACATTCATTTTAAGTTAAGACACCGCACACTGCTGTGTTTTTATGGCTGTATAATTAAAGGGGTATTTCACCGCTGAAAAGACAGTCTTCTTCTAAAACTGGTCTGTCTATCCAGCACAAAGTGACAAAAATTTTTGAAATTGGTGCTACGTGACCAATGAAAACAGAAAAAAGAGGCTGTGCTATTCCCTTTTTGTTTTACCTACAAGAACCAGAATGCCCTGGGCCACTCCCAGGCCATTCCTGGATGGAGTAGGAAAAAGCTCTCTTAGCCAACTGTTTGTTCACGAGAACCTTTGAGTTGCAATGAGGTGGACGTGCATTGTTCTTGGGTGTACGGGCTTATAGAGGGAAAGAAGAAACGGCAATGTTTCCTTGACCAGTTTGCTTCAGGTATATTTTGAGGAAACAGCAGGATTTTCATACACTCTGACATAATCCCTCCAAAATGAGGGAAGTTCTGCTCTTCACAGACAAACAGCAGACTTTCATATGTTACTATGTATGTATGCAATGTACTGTAGTAACCTGTGATGCCAGTTAACGTTTAGGGACACTCACAGTTAATTTAATTTGAGCTAACTTTGCATATAGTCTAAGTCTGACAGGCTCAGACGTGTGCAATTAAAAGTTTTGAAAAAGAAAGAACAGACGCAGCATATAAATTTAACTTCAAACTGTGTTTTGACTGGTTTCCAGCGAGTTGCTTCATTTCTAAATACTGAAAAAGCAAGGATCAATGAAAGGATCAATATTGTCTCATTTTATTTAAAATCTATTAGCAAGTACAACAGCAGACAGGGAGTTATGAACAGAATCCTGATGTATCATCTTTCAGCGTTTCAGACATATTGATGAAAGACGCCTTCTCTGCAAAAAATACGCAGAGGAACTGAGGCTAGCCAAGACACTGAAAAGACTCACCTGCTCCCCATTTAGTATCTGTGAGATGACGACATTGTCCTTTTCATTCAGGCGATAGATGACAACACGGCCTGTGTGGTTGTACCGTGGCGCACCTGTGATGTACAGCACTCCATCAGGGGTGGATGCTGACTGAACATCATAGCCTGAGGCGACGGAATACATACTGTGTTAAATTCAAACCATACATAAGCAGCAGGCATCATCAGGAATGTGTCTTAACGATTGCATGACAAAAACACACTCCGGCTCTCTATTTTTAAACGCTTCTTCAGCTAACTGTTTACATCCCACTGTGCAGAGGAAACAGTAAAATATCACTGGAACCTGGCAGGACACGCTCGCAGACAAGCACACAAAGAATATGTATGCGGTCAGACACTTAGGTATGAGCATGTGCCAACAGCTGAGTTTACAGTACGCGAGCCTGGACCCACCAGTGCTATTTCTAATGACATGTTGATTAAATAACTTGATATTAAGATGCCGTGGTTGTTCTAAGAGCCATAAAAGGCAGCGGGACGGAGAGAAAAGCCTGTGCATATTATTTATGTGACAGAGAGCGAGAGAGGCATCTGCTGTCAAAGTTTGACAAATTACATATCTCACTCCTCCATACAAAAGAAACTCCATATTTATTCTGCAGCTGTAAGATTTCACTTCATCTCTGGAAGATCTAGTTTATCTTTCTCTCAGTGTCTAACACAAAAGCACTCAGCTCAGACAGAGTTGCAAATGCAAGTGTAAAAACTGCTCCACAGTTTGTATTGTCTGGTGTATGTTTCTCTACAACATGGAATCTTAATAACTAAACAAGCCACCATCAAAGTTAACAACATCTTAAGGTATTTATTTTAAGGTAATATAAATGCATTAAGTGTGTAACACTAAAAAACTGAGCTGATCTGCTTCATCAGGACTGTGTGGGCTTGGTTTGAACCCACCAACTGTCATCAGATTGATTTCTCACGTCAAACCGGGGAAAAGACCACAGAGAGAACAAGAATAAGAAGAAATATGTTTAAAAAAAGTGTTAGAGCAAAAGTGGAAAAAGAAAATATAGCAATGAACACTACAAAAATGAACCTAAATCAATTGATAGTGTATTAAAATGACTGTACTTGTAATCTTTGAGCTCAAAAAAGTGGTTTTAGAGTAAAGTTGCTCTTTAAAAATTGTTGGCAGGATACTTCAAACTACAGACAAGGTCAAATATTACTCATTCTATTATGAATTTTGGATCCTTGAAGGTTTTATATTTGTTAAACTTTCCCAGCGCCTAAAAAAATCTATTTATATTTACAATCTTTCTGTCATAGAAGCTGGAGGCTAAAACTCAGAGAGCAATTTTCAGTGACTGGGCACCATCTTTGAGTCCTGTATCCATCATGTCCTGTATCCTGTATACATTATGAGTCAACTCACCGAGATATCCAGCAAGTCCTTCGTACCCAGCCTCAGTCTGTGGATCGTAGAACTGTTTATTCCTTGGAGTGACAGTTTTTCCACCCATATGCATCACCACTGTCCCGTTCCAGTCATACGCTCCCACTGCTCCCAGTAACACACCTTCCTACAGGAGACAACAGAGCTGATATCAGGACGACTCAAATACTAGATGCTTTACTTATTTGTACTTACTGTAAGTAAAAGTAGTAATGTACAGTAGTTTAAAAATACTCCATTACAAGTTCTGCATACAAAATAGTATTAAAATGATTAAAAAGTATTAAAAGTATCAAAAGTACTCATTATATAGAAAGGCCCCTTTGTTGGAATATTATTACTCATGTATTAACATTTAATGTTTTAGCTGGTTGTAGTTGAGGTAATTTAAACATTTTTAAATAATCTTTTTAGTGAAATAATCTCTAAAAAAATCAATATTTTAATTTATTACACAAAAATTAATATCTAAAATCTGAGCCTGTAAAGTAACTAAAGCTGTCAAATAAATGTAGTGGAGTAAAAAGTACAATGTTTCCTGACACAGAGTGAAGATGAGGTATAAAGTAGCATAAAATGTAAATACTACGTATAAGTAGAATATAAGTATGTCAACATTTTACTATTGCACCACTATAAAAAGAGCCAATATTATAAATTATGCCGAACAATTTTAAAGATTAATTACATTAAAGTTATTTCTTAAGGAAAAATGACATTTTGTGTGTTTGTGATGGTCATTTTTCACTATAGTCTAATATGACTGATTAATCGAAGCTTAACTGATAACGTAATGTAATAACTAGCTGCTGCTGTAAAATCTCAGTGAATACACAACTACAGGAAACTGAGTTATCTAATAGGAAGGGGAGGGGTCACACAGGACATGGCATGTATCATTACTCACAATGAACTGAAGTCAAGAGGCTTCTTGCCTCTGCTGACCATTAAACGAAGCCTCACGTGTTTAGCACACAGTGGAACAACTCGGTTTGGTTGTGTCGGGTTTTGTTAAGCTAAATGAGCCACTGCAGCAACGGAAACGGTGTGTACGATGATCGAGGAGGTGATAGAAGTGAGTCAGGATGAGCAGGAAGAGAAGTTTAAGCAGGGAGCCTGTTTTTGAATAGACATAGGAAATACCTAATGAATGAACACAAGAGGTGTGCGTAGGGGCAAAAGCAATCATGTTGTTTTTACCCCTGTGAATCAGATGCAACCTCTCGTGCTGTACACGCCTTGTGTTTGGCTTTCCACATCTTTCTTTCTGTATGTCTTGCACACTCTCGTGCAATCAGACAAAACACAGTCGGCCTGAAGTCTGCATCAGTGCGAGCAGAGTGGACAGAGAGAGTCTGTGACTGGAAACTTCTACTGACCGAGGTGAATCACCAAAGGGGTTGAAGATGCACCAGAGATAACACCGCGGCGTCGTGTCTGGACGAGTTCATTAGTAGACAAAGCATCCATGCCAACACACACACTTGCACGCAAGCACATAAAATAAGCATTTCCTTCTAAACCAAACGCCTACGGACACGTAAACCTCGCTGTGATCTTGAAGATGATGCACTCATCTGTCATGGTTTCTGCAGTAAGTCACAGACTTTTTACTTTGCAAATATAGCATGTGTTTATTCCTCTGAGATGAATAATTATACTTAGACTTACTTTAGAAGTATGTGCACTAAACCCAGTCTGGGACATCTCCATCTCAAAGGAGGAGGTGAAATTTCCAGTTGTAGCTGAGGAAGGAAAAGTTCATTTTAACCTTTTTATATAAAATTAACAGTGCATAATGAAATATTGTTAGTATCTCATTGTCACATGAATGACTGATTGTTGAATCGAGAGAGAATTTGTTTAGAAAACTAAAATACTGATGCCTTTTTTTGTCTGTAGCTCCAAATGTACCGTACAGTCTTCAATCGTAACTTCAATCTTCTCAGCTCTCTGCAAAAAGCTGAATGCAGTGTGAGCATGCATGTGTGTTTATGTGTATACCTTCCAAAGCAAAGATCCTGCTTCCCAAAGCGTCCACAATAGTCAACAATGCCACCTCATCAGACACGTTGAAGAAGTGTTCTCGTAACGGCTGACTGGAGATGGACTCAATCTCCTTGATAAACTTCTGCACTTCTTCTGCACTTTTGTTCAGACGATTATAGTCTCCCAAAACCTGGAAACAACAATGAAATATCTTAAACGCCAGAGCAAAAACAAGTGAGTGAGATTATCTGATTTAACCAACCCAACAGTAAAACAGCTTTATGTCTGTAATCTGCACACTTTAGTTATGTAAAGTTATGGCAAACACAAACCTTTACATCCCTCCAAGATCATGATTCATAATACACACATAAACATAATCTGTGAAAACCAAAAGGTAGTTTGTACCCACAGCAATGCCAAACCTCTCGATGTCATCATTGTCACATTCTTCTATGACCTTGTCTAGATTATAGGAGTCATGTGACTCTCCGTCAGTCACGGTCAGCATGACTTTCTTCACCCCATCTCGTGCGCCACGCTCTGGCATGAAGGCCTCCTTCCTGATGGGGAGAAATTTTCAAAATTCAGTCAAAAGAACACGACTTCTGAAGCACCTGCTGACGTAATAGCCTGTGTTTGTTATTTCACTTTCATGAGACTGCCGGGTGGTTGGTCATGCTGAATTTTGGCATCGCAACATTATCCAGATTGTAAGGAAACAAGTAAGTGAGGCAAACAAACATGAAACTATGACACTACATGACCTAATTATGGCCAGATAAACTTGTTGGTGGGCTTCAGGGGAAAGACCTGCTGTTGAGCCTCAGATTACCCCAGAGACCCATAGACAACCACCACCTTCTCGGTCAAAATTTCTAGCAAGCAAGCACACTATTTGTTTTTCTATTTGTTGTAGTGTTAAATGTAGTGTTATTAAACCAGTCAATGTTACGTACCTGGCTGTATCAATGCCCAGGAAAGTCATGGTCTTGGAGCCTTGTTGCTGAGGAATGTCTTTAACAAATTCCAGCAGATCAGGAGTGTTGTCAAACTGGCTCAGGTTGACCCTGTGCATCACAGTCTCACCATAGGACACTATTCCCACCTGAAAAACAAACACACACACACACACACACACACACACATTTTTTCTTATAAACTGTAACCTACATTACATTTATTTTCCCTATTCTTTCCTTCAATGTTCTTCTCTTCTCTGCTTCTCCTCCCCAGACAGTCTGCTGAGGATGTGGTTGGGTCTGGTGGGGTTGATATGACACAATGTTCTTTATACAGAAGGCAGAGGACTTCAGCAGCCATGGAAGATGTGACTTACAACCACTAGGCTCCACAGAGTGAAGACTTTCCAGTGTTTCCCTCTGGAAAACTCCACAAGCTCCAGGCCAGATCAGTGTAACCATAATAAAAAACTAACCACCCATTCGAAGAGCGATCCAAGACAAGAGGACAGAAATACACTGAAGGTATAACTGAGTAAGGCATATGCTAAAATTACTTTAAAAAGGCTTCAGTTCATTAAGTCTTTACAAAGGACATATTATAGTTATTCTCACTGTTGGCACCAGATGGAAAATTCCATAATAGAGAGCAGTTAAGTCATTAAATATAATATGAAAGAGATGGAGGCTAATATGTTCCTTTATTTATCCTTTTTCTATGTTAGTCTAATCTTACATAACCCATACACCATCACGTTTAAGACAAAAAGACATGATTCTAATCATAATGTTTCCATGAATGAACACTTTTTATTTATTCATGTAACTGACCTGTGAGAGTTTAGGTCCGACCTCAATTTTCTCAAGGAAACGAAGCAGAAAATCAACGATACTGGACCAGGGGTAGATACTGTTAGATCCATCCAGAAGTATCACAATGTCCAACTCCTTCGCACACTCTGGAACAAAGCCAGAAAGGATTAAATTGAAATAAATAGTATGTTTGGTTTCAGGCCTGTTATTACTAAAAATGTTGATTTCTCTCCAGAGAAATTAGATTATGTAACACAGTCATCTTCCTGTGTGTGTGCCCACAGCAGACACACTCCAGTATCTCCAAATCAAACTGAAATAATGTAAAGCAGCAGTTACCAACCTGGAGTTTGCACCCCCACAAGGGGTCGCATGTTAAATACGAGAGACTGCAAGATTATTAGCAGAATAGGAAATCAGAACATATTTGTCCTGCACTTTGTTTGTTTGTTTGTTTGTTTGTGGAGAATGGACCAAATCAGAACTGTGAATGCGACAACACAGAGCCGTGCATGGTGGAATCAAAGTATGAAAGTATAAAGTGCATGATGGGCACACTCTGCTACGCTACAGCCAGCTATCTGTTAGCTTAGCACAAAAAGCACCTCTAAAACTCACTACTTAACATGTTATATTGGGAGAATAATAATGCAAGGGTAAAAAGTAAAAGGTATCACATCTGTATTATTGCAGAAGTTGTATTTCTTTGCTACACATTCCATAGACATGTAATAATTAGCCTAAAATAGGCTAATTTCAAACTCTGTGCAAAGGTTGGTTGCCTCAAGGAAGCAAAAAATCTGTAAAGGCTGCATAATCTGTCAGATCTTACATTTATTCAGTTTAAAATCTGGGATTTGTTAGTACTCTAAGGCATTTTAATGGGTTTTTGTCAGTGTCTGTCAGTAAAGGAATGCCAGCAAAAGTGATACTGAAATAACCAGAGAAAGAGAAAAAGAAAGAAAAAAACGAGTGTAGACTGTTTACTCTTTCTACGCTGTTTCCTTCCTGGGAAACACAGTGCAGGCTCAGTAAACTGTCTCCTAACTTGGGCATACAACACAGCAGAAGGGCTGGACTGGGCCGGGACGGAGAGGGATGGGGGTCGCAGACAAGTTTACATTAAGAAGAAGGCCCTAATCTCCAGCTTCGCTGAGGGAGAGTGAGTTTGATGTCATGAACTTGGGTGGTGCTAATGTGTGTGTGTAGATGATTATCTCTTGTCCCGGACAGGCAATTTGTACAGATGCCATCATGTCCTGTATGAATCTGATGTGTCTTATTTTGTCAGGCTGCGTACTTTGCACGGACGGAGCCACAGAGTTGAGGACCTCGAAGGAAGAGCTGACATTCGCACAAACTCCTGAGATGTACTGCTGCTGCCCACACATGTAGCCGTACTGAGGACCACAGGCCTGTGGAGACAGGAAACACACACATACAAACAAACTTAGGTCTCTAGTTGCTTGAGAAAGTGAAACTGGTTAGCTTTCCACCCATATGAAGTCATGGGTGAGAGGAGGTTCACGGCTACTGAAGACCAAACCCGAGAGGAAAGAACTACTAAAACTGAGGATTATACAGAGACTATTAAAAACCACCAGAGATCCCTTTTGACTAAAACTCTCCGAGAGAGAAAAAGAAAAGAAAGTTAGCCTGTGAGGAAGTAGGGATTTAAAATGACCAACAATAACTGGAAAATTGCATAACACCTATTAATCTTTCAACCTCATTTCCTTAGATTTCCCTGCATGCTCCACAACCACGAGGGATACGGGAGTTGTACAAGAACAAGAGTCTACATGCTAACACACTCACAGTGACATGGCTAGCATGCTAATCTTTGGCAGGTGTATGTTTACCATGTTGATTATGTTTCCTTTGTTGCTAATTAGCGACAATGACAGCATGCTAACGTTGTGAATTAGCAATAAACACAAATTAAAACTGAGACTGATGGGGATGTTATTAGAAAGACATTAGATTATGTAATATTCCTTCCTGTTTAAATGTTTTAGTTTAACTCTGATGGGTGTTGAATTCCAGCATGAAAACACAGCATGGTGTTAAAGAGTTACGTTAACACTCACGTTAACCACATTAGGTGGGTAGAGCTTCAGTTACACTTGCAGCTATACAGGACCGGCTCTCGTAGTCCAACATTATATTCTCTTGGATCAAATAACAAGTTGCATAAATACACATACATTTATTGACCACTTGGTCCTTGTTTCTGTCATTTTTCTGTCATCACATCCTCCTTAAATAAATAAAATTTTACAGGAGTTCATAACTATAAAACCTTACGGGTGTAGCCACTTGCTACACACTCATACATTTCTGCATTTATACAGTTGATTAACAGTTTCCTGCTACGTTCCCAGGGCCTGCAGCCTCGCTGGGAAACACGGAGGGTCAAGCCCACTTTTTTCCATAGAGCGCAAAGGTCTAGTGAACATATACTTGCTGCCCAGTTTTCTGCAGAAAATATGCAGCTTGTCCCCCTTTTGTGTTTGATATATAGAATTTACTATACACTTTTATATATATTACAAAGAGCAACTTCCCCCTTACCAGAAATCCTCCGTTGGGATTGGTCACCAGTGTAGTTCCCATGGTCATGTTCTCTTTCACTTCATGTAAGTTGGGAACTGTTGTGTTTTCTAAGAAAAATATGGATGAATAAACAAGAGTGAAACAAACAGAGGGGAAGAACAGCTGGACAAATTCCTCCTCTGTACTTTCCCATAGGAAGAGAGCCACTCACCCTCCTTCCTTACTTCCGTCTACCCCAACAAGATGTAATAACCACTGACATATGAGGTTGAATAAAGGATGTTTCATGACTTAACTGTACTGTCTCTCAGCGTATAGCTTATGGCAATTAATGAAGGATGCAGAGGAGGAAACAAAATGCTTTTTTTATAAACAGTGAAGAAGAAATAGTGGATTCGAATCATTAGGCAATCACAACATGTGGCTAAAATTAGCATGTTATGACAAACTATTGCTTCAGCTGAGGAATGCTTTGGATCTGCCTTACTTTTCCTTCCAGGGGATATTCTGAAAGTCATTCACATGCCATTTCAATTTTGAATCTTGCTCTTTACCAATCCCCAAAGGGGAATTTGGATATTTAACCATTTCTGATTCTCATTAGCAGCCAGTTACGACTTTGCCATATGGTCTCTTTCGAACAAATGCACAGCAGGACCGTTAGTAGTTTGTAGCGTGATGTAATGACCCTTAATGACTTCAGTTAAGCATTATTCTGATTTCTCCTCTCCCCTGTCTTCATTATAACTATTAGTAATAACAGATCTTTCCAACACCCCAACACGTGTTTTTTGACGCACAGTAAACGGTCATATCTCATGCATCACGGGAAACTCCAATGCGAAAATAAGCTGGTGTGTAACATAACCTTTCCTTATTTCTCCTGATATCTGATAAAGTAAGTGACATGGACCGAGATCCTGCACCTCATGATACATCCACATGGGACATAAAGCAGCTTTGTGGAGCTGCTGAGGAGAATACAGGCATTGTTTTCAGTGAGCTGTGAACTTCCGATAACCATCAGAACAAATCAGACTTTTATCACACAATCCCTCTTGGTCTGGAATGACCTTTTGAAAATTGAAGAAAAATACTTTTGTAAAGTGGTTTCTACTCAGATATATCACCATTACAACCAGTGATTTACTAGATAGTAGCTATGAATTGCATTGTTTTTCTTTTACAGAGAGGGTTCACTACTCTCCGTTGGGTTCTGAGGGGGTCCATCGTGCCCGGGTGCTACGGCAGATCCCCACAGCACAGCAACAAACACAACTTCATTCACAGCTTTAAATTTAGTTAATAAATCATTTAAATATATCCTGTTGATGGTGTGGTGTTTGGCAGTGAATCAGTATATTAAGATGCCACCAGTGCTGAATGTTTTTTCAGCCTGCAAAACCTCAGCTTGAATTTGCATCCGTGCGCATGATGTTTATTGTTTGTCATTTGGATTCAGTTTTCCAAACAGAATGTAAACAGATTGCAGTAAAGTTTTGCTTACAACTTTCTTGCCAGCATTTCATCACACATAATAATCCCGGAATAACCACCTTTCAGTTTTACTGGTTGGTCGGAAACGTGATTAAAAATGACAACATAACAACCACACATATTTAACTTCACTCATTATGGTTTGGCATATCTCTGTCCTGTGCTGCAATAGTCTAAACCTGTTATGGAGACAGGTCTGGCAATGTGAGACAAGGGCGTCATCATCGGGCATAGACCGAAATGACTCTACAGGGATGACACTTAACATGTGACACTTTCTGCTGGGCTGTCCTTGGATTTTGCCTCATGTATTTTTTGAATAAATCTGAGGTAAATCATCCTGTAGCTGTTGCAGCACTGTTGTTGTCATAATGTAAACCACTCCCAGTTGTTTGCTGAGTGGTGCCAGGCTAAATCGATTCCCAGTGGATGTCTTCCAGACCAAATTTGAGTTTCAGGCTTTTGCTTGTCTAACTCATCCAAGATAAAACAAATACAGCACTCTCCAGTGGTTAGCAGGAGAGTATCATTTCCATCCCTGACTGTATTATCAGCACTTAAAGTGAGAAATTTACCAACAACAGGAGAACTGTAACTCCCGTTACTCGATAAATCTGAGGTGTGAATGGCTGTGTTGAAAAGTCTTGGTGTAGATCTGCTGTATACATTAGTGCTCTGTCCTTTTGAGTCAACACGCAGGCAAACAGTAATAAAAGCTTTGCAGACTGCTGACCGGGGGCTAAGTTGTGTTTGTCTGCTTGATTAAGATATAATTGGAAGGATGAAACATTAAAATCTTGTTTATTTACTGTCTTCCTGTTCTGATGGGCCTCACTTCCTCCAGTCATGACCCGGTCACATACAGTGGATTTAAACATACAGTCTGACACAATATAGAACATATTAGGACTGAATAATGATCATCTTTAAATGTCTCGTTTTGTCTGACCAACAGTCCAAAACCCAAAGATGATCAACTTATGATTATATGAAACTGAAATTCAGCAAATCCTCATATCTGAGCGTCTGGAACAAGCATTTTGGCTTAAAGAAATATGTAAACGATTAATCGATCATTCAAACACACAGACACATAAGAGTTTTCTTACTGTACAGATCCAGTTTGACACATTTGTTGTTCTCCCTCCCCACAGGACACTTGTAAACGTCTCCTGTCCGATTAGCTGGCTGGCCCGTCAGCGGCGAACCAATCAGAACCCTGGATAAATAAAGAATAATTTTGGTTGGTTGGTTAAGAAATCCAGCCAACAACCACACAGCCATCATCACAGTCTTTACAAGTGTGATAACAAGCACAATGTAAATGTTATTGCAGAAATTAAACACTGGCAGGTTGGAAGCTGTGAGTGAGTATTTCACATCAATTTAGAGTCGCCTTAATTATACATTTATAGTTAAACTGAACATAAACAGCAGGCTCAGATTGTTATAGTTTATTATAATTGGCTTATGAATCTTTGGCTGTCATATAATGTTATAAAAAAGAAACCTTAATTATTACTTAAGTTGCACCTCATTACATACTAATGTATGATATGTTGCAGATGTTGCAGATGATGACGAGTGTTATAATATATTGCACAGTGTATGTGTGTGAAGTGAATTTCCCCAGTTTAGGATCATTAAAGTCTATCTAGAGTTGTAAAATTCTGGGAAGCTTCTAAGTTGGAAACTTTCCATGGGAATCAATGAGAATTTATGGGAATAAATGGGCATAAACCAGGAATGTACAAAATCGAAGGTTGGCCCTTAAATATAGTTAGGAAAAATATATTTTTGCATAATGTTGACTAAAACAACTAGATTTCATGCAAGTACACTTGAATATCTGCTATTCCTCCCTCACATGCACGGAAGATTTCTAGAACCCTGGACCACACTTTGGAGACCAGAGCACAAGACTATTGAGGCCACACATTTGAGCCTGTGGACTACATAACGTGAAGTAAGTTTTGATCATATTATGGGGTAAATATATTTGATGTATGGTGATTCTAAATAATCTATAGCTAGCATCATTGACCAATTATGGGGCTATTTTATCATTCCAGTTAATTCCCATAAATTCCCATTAATTTCCATAATTCCCATGTAAAATTTCCAATCTGGAATATTTCCAACATTTCCCATCTTAACTTCCTATGTAAAGTTTCTGGGAATTTTCCACCCATCTTTTCTTGTCTTGACTCATCTTATCTGGTCTGCACAAGCCTGCATGCCAGCCTGTGTCACACACACACACATTGTCCATGTGTGAGTTTCAAAATACTTAAACTGATGCTAAAAAGAGTCGGTCGTCTGCCTTCCTCCATACACTCGGGCTTATTAACATTCCTGAACTCTAATGGGGCCTGGTCATCTGAAGCAAGACACAGAGTGCAACAACAACACACTCTGTGCTGCCTGTGAGAAACACCAAAACAGGATTGATTGATTTACGGCCAATACTCAACAGGATGAAACAGACAGACAAACAGTTTCCTCAAAAAAATCTTATCATGTCATTTTTGCCCAGCTCATTAGCAGATTTTGTTTTGTTTTTTTGATACGAGCAAATTCCTCTCAATTTCTTGTAATATGTCTACATATTTTATTTGTTTATTTGTAGAGGGGGATTTTTTTGGCAGCACAGTAGACTCACCACCAACATGACAATTTTATGATATCTATGCTGACAGTCTTGTGAGAAGACACAAAACTTATGGTGAGAACCAGAGTCAGTAGAAACTAAAGGTGGAAGGATGTCTCTCTCCTCACATGTAACATATTTCCTCTGTGCAGTTGATCCACCTTTCAGCAGCTAAAGGGTGGAGGTTTAGGGGAGACATCTGTGACTAATCAGTCACCTCCCAGTTGGGGTAACCTGCGTGTTACATCACCTCGTGATCGCCATCTCCTCCATAATACATAATACATTTCCTCCCACATGGACGTACTGGGGGCTACATATCATCTCCAGTTTTACTACCCCTCCTCTTCATTTCCTTGAAGCATTCTTCATCATTCCATTTTATCTCTTTATTTTCTTTCTTTCATCTGTTCCTGTTCACTCCTCAGATCTTAGAAGTCCTCCCTCTGCTCTCTGCCAGCTTTGCCCATGTTCTTTCACTGGTTTCCAATAAGGCCCCTATCACTCTGACTTCTTTGGGTAATACTTTTTCCTCTGAAGTGCAAAAAAATATTGCTATCAGGAGATCCAGTGTGTTTTCAGGAAACAGTTTTGAGGTTCAGCCACAGCTGGCTCTACTGATTAGCGGTGAGTGAATTACCGTAAATGATCTCATCTGAGCTCGATAAGATCATTACCGCAGAACAGCACCAGGTACAGATATGTGGGAAAAGAATCAGCTGTGGTGTTGCGACAGGTTGGAGAAAAGTAAACAATAAAGAGTGGCGTAACTGAAGGAGAGCTGTAGAGACGCTGAGCCGTTAACCACACTCTAATAGAGTTTAACAAGGTTTTAAAAATGTGCTTTCAGACACTTTTAGAAAGAAGCCACGGACGCTTGGTTTCAGCGTATTTACAGGCTCAGTATGCGGATACTCTGGTGGGCAGTTTATGGTTAACAGCTAGAGTAGTAAAGGCAAAGATCCTAATTACAGCAGCAGCTGGTGTTTTTTCCATCGTTAGTTTTACAGGTGATTTAAGGTTCGTGGCTTTTATTAAGGTTGTGGATTTGAATTAAACTAAACTGGATTCTGCTCTTGGTAAAATAAAATGTTCTTAAGCGAGAACATTTTTGGCCGGCGCCTCTCTTAAACAAGATCTTCTGATTAAAAAGTCATCATGAGGACCACCAGAGTTTGTGAACTGTTTGTTAAACACCTTCATGTGCACATCCATCCAAACCGAGATAAACAGTTGGCCGCCCTAATTCTCCAGTTGGGCGCCATTGAACCATCGCAGGAGACGAGGGTGCAACGAGATCGTATCAAACCTCAAAGTAATCAAACATCGTGATACATTGGATATGTCTGTCTTGATTGCACTTTGTCGCAGTTAGATTTTATCGATATGACAGCTTTTCCACCTAAGCCAAGCATTTCCCAGCTGAAAATGCACAAAAAAATGGAGTTTTGTGTGTCATAGAGCAAAAACATAAATAAATATAAAATCTGTGAACAAGATTAAGTAACTCATGCTCTCTAATTAATAATTTGTACTCTCATTTAGCCAAACTTGTCACCTTTTATCAGTCTCATGTACCCTTCACATGTTCACAATGGATTTCATTTCATTATTTTTATTTCGGACTGAGATATGTGGACATACTTCAAGTTTCCAAGGCTGTTGGCATGAATGTAACTTAAAAAAGGAGGTGCTGGTTTTATGGTTACTTCACACTGATAAAATCATGAGAGTGACAGCTTTCTTAATAAGATGAATAAGATCAGAGCATCTAATTTAACTTGCCTTTACTTTAATCTGACTGCATTCAATTCAGACTTGTTGGAAGTTTGACTAAAATGTTACAAAGTCCGGCCTAATGTCACGTTAAATTGCCATCATTTGACAACATGGTGCATGTCTGAAATGGGCTTGTGTCTGAATTAACATCTGTGAGATGAAGAGGAAATTGTGTAGTGGTGAAAGGGGATGAACGTTAGCTATAAAATGTGCAGTCGATGACACTCACCATTTCCCCTCGCTGTTCTCAAACTGCTGCACAGTGTAGCCAAACATGTCGTCCAGAGGCCCACTGAACGGCATGGCATTTTTCTGGTCCACGTTGAAGGAGAACACACATGCCAGCAGACCTGCAGGGACGCAGGGGAAGAAAGGGTTAAACAGAATACCAGAGACTGTTATTTACTAAACAGAATAAGGATACAGAGACCTGCAGTATCTTCTGTACTGCTGCTAGATTAAATTATGTGATTAATAAATAATCTAATCCTGAAATAAGAGACTTTTGTATTCATTTTCTCAAATAAGAAAGCCATGTTAATACGTAGAAAGTCAGAATTAATAAACATTTTTAATGAATATTTATAAAATATTCAAGATACAACCCAGAAATGAAAAATAAACAGATCTATTAATAGAATGAAATCCAAATAAATATATATTTTGGTAATTTTGATGCAATATTTACATAATTCTAATGATATCACAATATTTAGTAACATACTGCAGATAGAGATGGTACACCGAGATGACAGATGAACTGTGTGAACCATATCACACACACACACACACACACACACACACACACACACACACACACACACACACACACAGAGTCATTTTGGAGGACAGTGGAGGAATTTCAAACATCAATGTGAAGGACTCTGGTCAGAATCCAGCCTGAACTGCAGGACAATGGCTTCTTCTCTGCACTCCACGCAGTCTGTGTCCGTCTGTCACTGAGATGAGTATATATCACAGAGGCTCGATATAAATCCATCCATGTCTCATTGTGCCGGCACTACAATGACACTCTTTATATCTCTACTGAGACAGGGAATTCCTCAAGTATAATGTATTCAATTGGTGGACTTGTGAGGGAGTGCAGAGGAGTTAGAGGAGCAGTGGGATTAAAAAAAGAACATGCAGACAGAGACCACATACATGGAGACACAAATAAAGCGCAGCTATTTGTTCTTTGATGATGACGCTTTGCCAATAATGTGTCTGGCCCAAACAAAATAGAGAACTACCACATGGAGTCTGGATTGTGCTTCCAAACTAATATACAGACTTTTTAGCCTTGCTAGCGGTGGAGCTCAAATAATGACGATTCGGTCAGACGGTCCACCAGTTTGGTCTGAGTCTGAAATATGTCAACACATATTCGATGGATTGCTATGAAAGTTTCTGCAGACAATCCATTATAATGACTCAGGTTTCCTCTAACGCCACCATTATTGGATGGATTGCTATGAAATTTAATACGTGTTCACATTTCCCTCAGGATAAATTGTATTAACTTGATTCTCTGACTTTTCATCGATCACCATCAAGTTAAGATATTAATTTGTTCAATACTCCATGTACCAGATATATAAAACTAATGAAAATGTAACTTTGTGCTCCGGCTACAGTCACCTGCAAGAAGTACGTAATGCTTCATGCCACTAAGTCACACACAACCAACTTATTTGACTGATTTTGGTGAAACTGGATCATATTTTATGGAGAAAATGTTTTCTGCTTTCCCTCTGATGTCATCAACTCCCTGAGATTTACAGAATTTCCTGATGGACAGTAAGACAAACTGCTGTGAACTCAATTAGCTGGTAGCTAATCTTAGTTCACATCGTTAGCCAGGCTACTGCGACTGTGAGCTCTGAGCACTGGGGGAGTGTTAGTGTTAGTGAATTCCGACAGTGAGTGGAGCCAATGTTGTGCCAGAACTGGGGCTGAGCAAGCGGGCAATGCAACCAGGCTCTGCAGCCTCTACCGACATAATGTCAGTGGCAAAAAGACCAAAGGAGATGTTGACGACGGAAGCTGGCTGCTATGTCTCGCTTCATGTTTGGCTGTTAGCAAAGTTGTCGACTTGCTAGTTTATGATCATACATAATATAATCATAAAAAATACATATTACAACAGCAGTATGACACTTTTAAACTAGGGGTGCTAAACTGCAAAAATATCCATTTCTATGCAGTGTTGCTTTAACATACAGACATTAGTAGTTATCACAAAGCACCACTGTGTCTTAATGCAGCCTCACAGAGCTGTCAGCACGCTGTAGATGCTTAATCTTGTTTATGATTACTGGGTATGTATAATGTGAAAGGTGTCACTCATGGTGATAAACTAACATCCAACTACAGTTCCTCTCAGTGTTTCAGTGTTTTAGCATCTCTCAGCTCAATGTTTTTCGCCTTTATTATTTTCGTTCACTTTCACTGCTCTCATCAGTCTTGTTTTCAGTCACAGCAGGCAACTGTTTTCAGAGGAAAAAAAGCACACAGTAAAACCACCTGCTCAGCAGCAAACAGCAGATAGACAGTTAGCCGGTGAACATAGTAGAACGATTAGCAGCTGAAGAGGCGTTGGCAGAGACCAACAAATAAGAAACTGTTTGCCAACATGTTTACTATTAAAACTTTATAAGGTGATACGTCAGTGTTGTGTTTACAGCTTCTTCAGCTGCTCCTATTCGGATACTCAATGTTGAAGCAGGAGAATGAGTTGTGAGGAACAGACAGATGAGTAAATTATATTCCATTTATTTGCAAAAATAAATACACCTTTCATAAATAAAAATGACATTCATTGCACTATAATAAATGTATCAGTTTATGAATTGTCTGATGAAATGAAAGTCTTCATTTGGCACTATTCAGACTCCATACTATCAGTATGTGGTGTTGTCATGCCATGTTAACAGGACATTCTTGGTAGAAGAGCAACACAAACAGGGATCAGTGCATGTATGTAGACTATAACTCAAGGATGCATGAATTATATGTAATCAGGTCTGTCTCACTGCTGTCTTATAAACACAGGACTTATGAAAACATACTACTGCCACTCATCATGCAGTCATGTTTAGATGTTAATCACATAGATTTCATATAAGATTACACTTTTTACATTCCTCTCTGGAAAAGAGAGATAGATGGAGACACAGAGGGAGAGAGAGAGAGAAGACCAGACCTGCAGAGTCATATACTGGAATCCCAGCCAAGAAATATTATCCCCACTGTTTCTCCCTCGCCCCTTTCTGTACTTCCTCTGTTACCCCTCTCCATCTCTCAGAGAAGCTCCATTTCCTGTTCCTATTAAACTGATTATAGACATCCCCTCAAACCCGCAGGTACACACACACACACACACACATAGACGCACGCAGCTAATTTAGCTGATTTAAGATGGCTTCAGGCCAAAGAGGCCTTTTTCATTTATCACAGACTGAGCTCAAGTACACTTCGGAGGCACGCTGGCCTGAGCTGTAAATTACACGGGCACGTCCTCTGTCTATTGGCAGACACGCCTTTAGTGTATACCAATCTCATTTTGCTGTGTTTGGTGCTCAAATCAAAACCAGTGAGTTATGTAACTGGCTATTTTCGTGAGCTGGGATAACATCTGCCCTGGAAAACCAATAAGCCTGACTTCTCCCTTTGTGGATGGAAATGGCCTCATGAGCCTCTGAGGTATTGGCACATAAAGCTGTCCATCACTGTCAGGAGGGTTCATATTGTGTTCTGTTACACATGGTGAGCAGAGCAGGAGGAGAAGGTGTTTTTTAGCCACGCTAGCATCATGGTCCTGCATCAGTCGGTCCACCAATTCGGTCTAGACTAAAATATCTACTACTGGATGGCCATTACAGACACATCTTACAGACATTCGTGGTTCCCAGAGGATGATTCCTTGAGACTTTGGTGATCCCCGGACTTTTTTTTTCTAGTACCATCACCAAACTCACAAAGTTTGGCTTTTAGTGAAACAACTACTAGATAGATTGCCATGAAATCTGGTACAGGTTCAATTGTGAGACATTCCCATCAGCGTCAGCTGTACTTCGTGTTATTATATTAGAACATCTTAAGCATCATACCATGCTAGCATGCTGACATTTGCATTTAGATCAAAGTATCACTGTGCTTAAACACAGCCTCACGCACCACAAATGCATGACCAGCAGATATAATAGAGTCCATTTGTTATTGTTTATCATATGACAAAATCTCCTTTTGCTCACCAGAAATGTCTAATCTAATTTTCTTTAAATATCACATCCTTTAGAACACAATGACCAACCAATGTGTCTGTTTATGGTCAAGCTCCATGTGGTCTTGAGTGATCCTGGCAGCCTGTCAGCCACACTAACCTACAATAAAACCCTGCTGCCCTCTCGGATACAGTTATCAAAACCAAAACGACTCCATTTCAGCATTTAACAATTCTGCAAGACATCAAACCAAGTAGCAATACAAGCAATAATGATACAGCCAGGGCAGAAAGCTGCACGGATCAGCACCTGTTGGCCTGTGAGACATCAAACCAGCTATAAAAGTGACCCCAAGTCAGCACCTGTAGGCTTCAAAGCTTCGTTCAGCCACAGTAAAAACACACACCCGACTGGCACCTGCTCATCTGTAACATATCTAACCAACTATCGTGAGCTTTAAAGCTTAACACCAATCAGCACCTGTGGGCAACACAGTCATTAAGCAACCCTGAAACTCAACCGTAATCAGTTGCAGTAAGAAGCATGTGTTAGTTGTAAAGCTGATCCAAGGCAGACAGTTTAAACAAATATTAAAAGTAAGCAAACATCTGCAGAAGTTCAGAAACTGGGCAATATTAATGACTGAATGAATTCATGCTTTTATGATGGACTGATGTCTGACCCTTTGAAGGAAAAAGGTCTTTAGGCGGTACCTGGACCTTCATGCACCATGTGCTGTTGTTTAAAAAGAGACACGGCTGGCAAGGGAGAGAAGCTTCATATTCTGGCATGGCCAAGGGCAGACTAGAGCCATGAAGGAGTTATGAAACTGAAATATTTCCAGATTTCCTCCTTTGTTCTTTTATCTTTTTCTGTTTTTTTTTCTCCACACTGCCCTTCTCACACATTATTCCCTTCGTACTTTCCCATAATCCTCCCCTGACTGTCTATTTTTCAGCCTGCCCTTTGATTTCTTCTTGATTCTTGCTCCAACAGCATCAACATTTTCCTCTTTAATCACCCTAATGGATAGTCACGAGCTGAACCTTTATCATTGGGCTGTCACTGCCTATTTCTCGGCAAATGGGAAGTATGTGGGTGTGCAGTGGACACAAGAGGCCAAGAATGTAGGTGTGTTTGTGTCTCGCAGAGGGGAACACGAGAGGCCAATTTCTCTTGAGTTTTAGTGTTAGTGTCTGTAGGCAGAGGATGATATAAATTAAAAACAGGACTAGAAACAAGACCAGGGATCTATTGTCATTCTAGTAGCTCGACACAGTGGTGCTTTGACCAAATGACAAATGCTCAACATGCTCAAAATAACCACAAGAATAATGTTTCTTTGGATAGTTAATATCTATAAAGTATCAGACAGTTTCATATTATGACCTGATAATGATGATGAAAAGTTAATCACAAATGTAGACAGTTCATCCTGTGAGGAACACGCATGAGTGTGAAATTTCATGGGAACCCATTCAATGGTTCAATAATAATTAAATAGTTGAAACATGTAATTCAAAAAAACACAAATGTAAACCAAATGGTGGCACTCGATGAAAAATTGGAAGATCACCAAAGTCATTAGGGTTCATCCTCTGGGTACCATAAACATCTGTACAAATTTTAACAGAAATACATGCAATAGTTAAGATATTTCATAATAAAATAAAATTGTCAATCTCATGGTGGTACAAGAGGAAAAGTATGAGTAAGATAAAACCACAATACCAGAATCATTGGGATTCATCCTTTGGGGACCATGAATATCTGTACAAAATGTGGTGCCAATAGAAGTAGATGTTGAGAGTAAAACACTTTGGTCATTTGGTGGCAAAAAGGAAAAGTCAAAGTCATATACAAAGGCCTCAGGTTTCATTCTGGGGAACATGAAGGTTCAAAGATTCATGGCAATCTATTCAATGGTTGCTGAGATAAGTTTGGACTATCCACAGAGACACACCGTTAGCATTGCTACAAATAATTTCCTTCAAGCCTGCTCACTATTCATCCTGCTTCCTCTCCACCACCCATTCATTATATCATTCTCCCTCTCTCAGGAGCATCATCCGTCTCTACTATTTCTTCCTTTCATTCATCTTTGTCCCTCCTACCATCTATTCCAGCATCTCTCTGCTGCTCTCTTCAAGCATCTTTTCATTCATTGACTGAACATGTCAGCTCGACGGTGTCAGATTCCAGTCTCTGAAACTTCCAGATGTATTCTCTGGGGCTCTGTTTTTTCACCGGTGCAGAAAACATGCAGGCATATAGGCTGAAACCCACGCATGACATCATGCCCCCCGACGGTTGTCAAAGCTTTCATCCCCCCCGAATTCTCCACGTATACTGCAGGGGTGGTTGACACTCTCCTAACCATAACCTTCCAGCAGACACATACTATGTCTGTTATAACTGCTGATCACAACAGCTTTAACATACAGGGAGCAGCTGGGATGCGGGGGCTTCTGGGATGGATCAAACACCTCTGGGGGAACTAAAAATACACACACCCAGGGGTCAAAGAATGACCTTCCTCCAGATTCAATAAGCAACATGCAAAAATAATCATGCTATACCTCAAGCTGTGAGAGAAAATACTACAACCATGAGTTTGTGGGTAAACTCCTTATTCCTGCTAATCATCAACTTTTAAAACATCACTGCAGGTTTATTTTGCAGAGCCAGAAAAAGCAAATAGAGACTTTTAAAGAAAACACAGACATAAGAATCCAATGAACAGGAAACAAGGAGTGGAGATCGTCGTCTCTTATCCTGTGCAGAGAACATTTTACCATGAAGCTCTCTAATGAGTATGTGCAACAATTCTGATAAAATAATAACAGTAGCCTATGTCACATTTAAATAACATGCTTTGTATAATAACCAACATACACTGCAGCTACAATACACTAATGATAGTTTTACAAAGTCATAGTGCAATTTATCAGCGCTATGTTTAGTGCGTTTTTAATTATCAAGTGATACTAAAGCTTTTAGCTCGCTCCCATACAGATTGACCTGCACTATCCACTTATATTGCTAAAATTTTAATTAGCTGTAGTGGAATACATTAATGGTAAAGTGCTTCCAGCACACTGTCTGCTGTTTAGGTGGATTGATGCAATTAATTTATAAGAAAAACAAGAACGAATTAGCTTAGTGGTAGTTTTGAGCTCAGGACAATCACAGAAAGAGATGCTCTTAAAGGAACAGTTTGAAAATACACTAATTCACTTTCTTTCCAGAATTCAGATGGGAAGATTGACACCACTCTCATGTTTGTGTGTGAAGTATCAAGCTAGAGCTGGGATTTGATTAGCCTAGCTTAGCACAAAGACTGGAAGCAGGGGGGAACAGCTAGCCTGGTGCCCTTTAAGGGTGTAAATACACCAACCAGCACCTCTAAACCTTGTCATATCTTGTTTTTTTTCTGCACACAAACTGAAACTGAAACTGAGTTATTTTATGTTGTGCGGTAAGTATTATGGAAGTAGTGACTTCCTGAAATTTTGCTAGGCTATCGCTAACTAACACCCAGCTCTAGCTCCATATTCAACACAAATGAGAGTGGAATTAATCTCTTCATCTAGTTCTTGGTAAGAAAGTGGTTAAGCACATGACTTAAAAGTTTCACCATTTCTTTAAAAGTAAAGAGTGATTTAAGTGTGACACAATGAGAGTTTGTTCACTATTTACTTTACTGTGTGTGTTTCTCAAAGCTGCTCTGAGAACAGAAACACACCCATCTGTCTTAAGCTCTTTAGAAAGACGCTGAAATGACTGTTTAGTGTCGATCATAACAGCAGATGAATCTAATTGTTAGCTGTCAGATGTTTTGTAAATACATCACTTACTAAACAAAGACTGAGAAGCATGATAGAAACAATTTCTTACACTGTTACGTGAACAGGCTGCACAGCTACTGTAACATATTAAAACAAATAAAACACATACAGTATATAAATGTTTGTCGAATTAATGTTACTGTCACGTGACTGAGTTCAGTGTTGATCGAGATTATTATCCACAAACAAAACTATGAAAAATGCAAATTTAAAAGTGAGTTAGAACAACACGTGACTATCTTCTGCTCTGCAATGAGTTACTAAACATTTATTTTGAAAGGTCTATTTTTTAAACCTATCCACATCAGTGTGGACAAGGCCTCAGCGGGGGTGAATCTCACCCCCGTCGACACACTCCCTCTCTCTGTCAGACACACAGATGTGTTCAAGGAGGGTCACGACCCTCGCTGATGTTTTGTTTCTTCACTGTTATTTCAAGGCTACTCAAGAACAGTAAAGAAACACAACGCACGGGACAAACACACTCAGTGTGAACACTTCAAATGAGTTAAGATAAACTTGGAATGCTAAGAATCTAATACACGTGCAAGAATACAATGATGTAATGACACATAAAGTTTCAAATCACCTCATTTCCTTCCCCAACTATTAGTCATGTTTTTCTCACATCCACAGACCAAAAGTCACCACCGCTATCAAATGTATTTCCTCTCTGCTGCTGGCGTCATTTTTACAAGCACAGTTTTTTCACAGTAATGCAGCCTTCTTGTTCTGCATTTCAGGATCAGAATAACAGAATAAAATTGCAGACGCTGTACTGAAGATATCCTACATAAGGATTGTGATTTGCAAGCAAAATGACCATCACATGAGTAACCTCGAGAAAACGTCAGAATGATATGAACGTTACATTTCCTACAATCGTTTGTCAAATGTGCAAAATATTTTTCTTGCAGTTAAGAAGCCAAAAATAGATACAATGCCACATCAACATATTTTCAGCCAATGACTAACAGCTTATAAGAGGAGAGAGAAAATGTAACAGTCTTAAACATCAACAGTAAATGTCAGTTGAGGTGCTCTCAACAAACTGACTCCTGCTGAGGTCTCTGGAGGATGTTTAAAGGCAGGTACAGGGGCTGCATTTCCTAGATGGTGGGTATATTTCAAAGTAATATACTTTTTCAGTTAGTGTATTAATGTCTGAAATGATTACTATAAGATAATCGTGTGTTACACTGTATCTGAGATGCTGGGGAGACTGTGCAAGGAGTATAGGGGATAGATTAGGTGAGAGAGAGGAGAGGAGATATTTCCAGATCTGCCCATCCCCCAGAAATAAACTAACAAGTAAAAACTCAGTCAGGTAGACAGAAAAAGTACAACTGGGGATACTAGGAATATCAGGATCAGTCATCTGATATTGATGATCTGATGACACAGATTTCCAATCAATATTGTATTTTCTTGCATCTATAGATCTATACTTTGCTTTGTTTTTTCCTTCTTCTCATTGAAGTCTAAAGTCAATCCAGATTTTTGCATCTATCAACTATTTTGGCTCATTCTGACCTGCATCAGACAGTAGAACATTACGAACAGCTAATCTTTTTCCCAGGAATCTTGTCTTAGGGGAGAAGAGCCCTACAACAAGCATGGCTGTTCATGTTGGCCTCTTGCTGGAGAGGTTAATGTGAACACGTTGCCCCAGGCAGACGCCACAGCTCCACTGCTCCCTGTATGATGCCAGTTTGATGGATAGCTCTGGCCGGCCGCTGGCCTGCGTTAGAGACAGGGGGGTGGAGGGCTGAACAGGCCTGGTGCACAGATGCAGCATTGCTCTGGTTGCAAACACACGCACACACACACACACACGCACACACGCACACACGCACACACACACGGAACACACACATCCAGGATTTGAAGTTATCAGCACTTAGCAGGTAGTGAGAGCCCCTGTGGAGTACAAGTATGTGTGCGTGTCTGTGTGTGTATTTCTTATATGTTTCTCCTGGCAAGATGTTATGGGGTCTTGGTCGGCACACACTGGCAAAAACAAGGAAATGATTCCAAACAAACCCAAATCCTGTTTCACAAAAAAACATCTTTATCAAAAACTACACCCTAAACAATGGAGCTTTTCAATGTCACATCAATTCTGAGAAAAAAGAAATGTTTAACACTGGTTGTGCTAAAACCACAGCGATGCTGACCACATCAGATTTTCTCTAGACAAGCTCCCAGCAGTCAATCCCTCTCAGTATCAAAGGAGGAAGTTGCATGACATCGTTATACACTTGAGGAAGGAGGTTGACATTGATGGTTGGGGTTCAGTGGGCATAACTTGGAGTCACAGTAACAGTTCATGTTTTACTCCTGTAACAACAGTCAGTGTTGTTTGCTTTTCTTTTATCCATCAAGGCAAGGCTTACTTTAATTTAGCCAAATTATTTAAATGTGCTGGACAAACAAACCAAGTAAATATTAAGTCATACAGACATGGGATGCAGCGATTAACCAATTTTTAACTATTAATGTTTAAAGTCTGTGTAAATGTGTAATACGTTCTGAGTTTGTCAGACCAAAGAAGAAAGTTTTATTAACCACCCAGCCAAATTTGAATGATTAAAAATATTGACATGTTTATGAAATTAGGTGTCAAAATCGGGTAAAAATGAGCAGTATTCTCAGCTCCAGGACTGTGGGGGCGTGTCCGCTGAATGTGCTGAAGCCACGCCCACTCGTGGGAGCAGTCAAGCAGCCATTTTGAAGTGACTGAAACGTTGAGTTCAGATGAGTTCAGAAAATGACATGACTAACTTTGAAACACTCTGAGCGAGATTAAATCTCTCTGCTAAGGATGCAGGGCTATGCTCAAGGTGGCCTCAGCGTGTCATCGAGGCACCCTTTAGGACCGCCCACAAAATCCTGGACTGAAAACTGTTTTAACCTCTATCTCCACATTTCAGTAATATATCGTTCAAAGTCTTTTCACATGTTTTCAGCAACTATTTTCCAACATATTTAATGTATTTTGAAAGAAATAATGGACTTTAAAATGTCACAGTTTTGTAACTGTCAAAGCTCAGCTACACCATGACATGAGAGGAGTGGTGCTGCAACAGAACAGGAAAAGGAGCACTGCACTAAACGGACAAGGACAAGGACTTCAGGGGATTACTACACATTTCTACTAATCTCTACAGACAGATATCTGCATATGAATTCAGATAACTTTAAAAAAGCTAAATCATCATCAGACAATAGCCAGTGCATTTTGCTCTCCACACGGATTGTTGCAACCAAAGCCCACTCTAACGTGATTGATCAATACTACTTGGACTACAAATGGACACCAGAATGCTTCCACTGCTGATTCAGCATTCATATGCAAGGTAGCTGTTTATAGAGATTTGACACAAGTTAAACATATCTTTGTTTTCATAAACTTTATTTATTTGTAATTTGTTTTTATTTCTGATATATCGAGGAAAATATCTACAGTCATGCTTATGCTGCTTATGTGCTAGACAAGTGGCCTGCCCTTTTTTTTTGTTTATGCCATGTCAGGTTTTGCATTTTAACTTCCTGTTGCTACTCCTGCACACATACCACCATAACTTTGTCAAAGTTTGGAAGTCCACATTTTGGACAAATATCAGATTAAAAAGCTGATCATCAGCATAAAGTTACATCCCGATACTTAGTTTACAACTAACGTCAGCTCATCTAGCTTGGTGCTCTTTGCAGCAAGGAGATAGGGGGGCCCTGACGAACAACCTATTTAGAACTTGCTGACAACTATAATGTCAGAGATGACTAACCATCTCCTCCGTTTCCACTGAACCAGTAGTTTTCTGCTCCCTCTTTGACCTCTGCACTCTTTACTTTTCACTCTTCTCTCTTGTTTTCGCTCACAATTGAGATAATGCAATCTCCTCCTTCCACAATTTCCCTGATATGGACCTCCTCTCTGATTCCCAATCATCTCACCAGCAGCTTTCCTCTCAGGACAACCTCCTCTACACGCTCCCCTTTGCCTCCCCTGTCTGCCCTGCCTCCTCCTCCTCCTCCTCCTCCTCCTCCTCCTCCTCTTTGCCCTTAATGCCTCACAACAACTGTGCAGTGCCAGAGGTCACATGACTGAAAAATACCTCAACTGTGGAGATGGCAGCGAGTGTGGCTGACTGAAGAAATTCCTATGAATAACTGTGAAACAAAGTGCTGCTGAGATAAGATTTGATAAAAGTGGCAGTGCAGTTTACAGGAACTTAATATTTCAGATGATCTACGATGCTATTGAGCAACTGTAGGCCTATGTGTGCCTCACAGAGATCATTTTCAAGTGTATCCTTCTTATCCTTCTTAAAATACTTCAGATAAATCTTCAATATTTCAGTCAATATGGAAACAGTTAAGCCAGGGGTTAATGGGGTTTAGAAGATGCTCCTCAAAATGTTAAAACTGTAGCAGCCTGAAGAAAAGTGATGGGTGATGAAGTGTGAAACACATGCAGAATGCTTTTATCTGTTCAGTGTGTGTCTCTGTGTTTATACATGTGTGTGGCTTGACCTTCCTTGGAGGTTAAGACCTGTGTAAGCTGACACGACATGCGATGTCACACCTTTACGGGTGTTTTGTTTATTTGAAGCTTTTTTAATGACATATATCAGTTTTTACAAAGTGTGTGTGTTGTTGGCTGAAGTTTAGGAGTTACTCTGCACTTATCTTACTATCAAGTAAGTCTGTGTTTATTTTGAAGTTTAGAGGCCACTTATAGAAAGATTAGGTATTCAAACACGCCATGGAGATAGTATTTCAGCCAAAGTGGCACAGTTAGGAGGGAGAACATGTTATCTATTTACATTCACAACCCCAAGAAAGAATACATTCAATACATCTATTGTATTTACCCAGTTTTCACAAATGATAGAGATAGAAAGTTCTGCACGTTAGTGCTGAAACCATAAGATGACTCCACATTCACAGTCACAGAACAGTTTGGCACGAGCATCACCCTGACAACCCCGAGTTTCCGTTTATTTCTCTCTCACTTCCCTGTCTGCAGCTATGGCAAAGACAGAAACATAATAATTCTGTGATGACTCAGTTCTGTGGTAGAACCCAACCGGGGTGTGTGCTGCTGAAAGTCATTATTCATATACATTCATGACTTTGATTTCTTTGTAATTTATATTTAAACAAAATTCGTAAAAATATCCAAATTGTTTACCAGATAAACCAAAGTATTGGACAATATTTTAATCTTATGATGGTATTAGATATCAGGGGGGTCAATGAAGTTCACAAAGATCTTGAATGGCTGCACAAAACTGCATGGTAATTCATCCATCAGTTTTTTTTTTCTTCATTCTGAACTACAAAAAACCTGCTGGTCGTGCTATAGAAAAGTCAGGGGCTCACCAAAGTCAGTAGAATTCATCTTCAGGGAACCATGAACGTGTCTGTAAAGTACCAAGTGGTGGATAAGCTATTTCAGTCTGGACCAATGTCTATGATAACATGCAGGCATAACGTTGACCAGGTTCAACATCTTAGTTTAGCATATTAGCGGGCTAACATTTGCTAATTAGCATCAAATACAAAGTACGGCTGTCAATAGTTTTGCAGGTATAAAATGTTTATTTTATGGCAATCCATCCAATACTTGTTGAGATCCGAATAAAAACTAAGAATATGAGTCTCATTGTAGCACTGGACCAAAGTCAGTAGTATTCATCCCCTGGAGACCATGAATACTTGTTGAAAATGTACTGGCAATCCATCCAACAGATGCTGACACATTTCAGTCTGGACCAAACTGTTGGACTGTCAAACCAACATCCCAAGAGCCATGCTGCATGGCTAAAAAGATAGATGATTCAAATTTGCATTCAACAGTTTATACAAATTAATTTCAAGACTACTTAGAGATCATTGTTATGGCAGTTGTACATCGCTACTTTACCAACTAAGATGAAAATGAACCCTATAGATGCTTAGGTGATCTGTTAAAATGGGGTCATCTGGTGACTGGTGGTTAAGACGCATACCACATAAGCCCCGGGTGGATTCCATTTGTGGTTCTTTGTTGCATGTCATACCATTCTGTACCATGTTTTACTGTTATCTGTTCAATAAAGGGTGAATGCCAAAATATAATCTGTATAATGGATCTATATCAATGTTTTTTCTCAGTTGTCATTGACTGGTGCCAGTAATGTCATGGACGATGTTATAAAATACATCAGCTTTACCTTTCCTTGATCATCTTTCACTTTGCAAGTGGTAGCTTCATGGTTGCCACATGCTGCAGAGACAGCAAAATCAGTTACACATCTGTAATGGGTTGAGGCAGCAGAGTATGAAACCAAGTCATGTGGGTGGCCTTTGTGGTTTTGGGGCTTGGGGCTTAATCTTTGAACCTTTCTTTGACTAGCATAGTTCTTCAAGGAAATATATGCTCTTCTGTTTTGTGTTTATCTACAGAGTGCAACTTCCTGCCTGATGAGGTATATTTTATAGCTATATCAGTCACTCCTGCATACCCGCATGCACGGTCTTGTCTGCATCTTAATGAGCTTCATGTGACACTTCATCGATGAAGACAGTACAATTTAAAATGAATGCAACGTGAAGTGAAGTATTTGAAATTAAATGTCAACCCTTTCTTTAACTAAATACAAACATACTAATTACAAATAAGCTTTGCGAAGTGACTACTGACTTTGAATGGAAGCCAAAATACGTGGACAGCAACAGCAACAGACCAGCAAGTACTTACGTATACAAGGCTGCAAATAAGGATTCATTTCAGCATCTTGTTTGTCTTGTAAAATGTCTGAAAATTGTGTGAAATACAAAAATGCAACTTCCTAAACTCCAGATTAAACTTTCAAATTGCTTGTTTGTCTGACAAACCCTCAAAACCCCAAAGCTATTCAGTTTTCTACAACGCAAAGGAAAGCAGCAAATCTTCACATTTGTGGCGTTGGAACAATTTAAGCAGCAGTCCCTTTTTTTGTTTCAACTAATTTCCTATTTGTCTAAATTTAATGATGTATCCCTGAATGCATCATTGTGTTTTTTCCACAAGAAAGTGCCAGTTGATTTTAACACACTGACTTCTAACTGTAGGTGGAGCTTGCTGTATGCACCGACTGACCCGACAACCACATAGACTTGCAGTTGGCACACCACACAGTCTCATTTTCCTGTGTGAGAGATGCTGTGCCGTTGTCAGGGTTCACAGAGACACACCTTTTGTTTATCACTTTTAGAATCCATGCAAATGGATTCTAAAAGTCAAAGTCAAAGTTAGACTTTGAAGACCCCTGACAGCCTCCGGTTAGCCATAACACCCTACACTGCAAAGATCACAGAGATGTTTACATGGAGCTTCAGAAACCACTATTCCGGTCTTAAGTTGCACAAAACTTGTCCGCTGAATGCAGACAATAATACATACTGCAGCATTGAAGAAATTCAGTCATATTCAACCTATTTGCACAAAAAGCCTCTGTCATGTCTCTGTTGGGCTTTCAATGTCCAGTGAAGCATCAGCAGCCACATCTATAAATCAGTTTAATGTTTTGCTCAAAATGTTTGTGTTTTACAAGCAGACGTGTATTTGCAGTTATTTAGATGTGTTAACAAATGCTTTGTAACTTTACTTGAATATGAAAACCTTTTGCGGCATCTTAACCATCTCTGTCACCACTAGTTTTACACATCAGTATGGCCGATCTCACACCACAGCTGCTGCTTGCCATAACTCTTGCACTGCATGATCTACATGCAGTAACGAATGTATTAATTCCTTTATACAACGGTGATATATTGAAATACATTCAGTAGGTTGTAGCAAAGAAAAAAAAGTCAGTTATTGGAGTTGAGAATGATGTTCATTCTTGACTTTGGTCACAACACAAATGTCAAAATCATCGACTAAGGCTCAGTAGATGATTAAAGAACCATCAGAGAGGTCATTCACATCCAAAAACTATCCTTAAAACAAGGCGGTTACGCTCTCTGTCTGTAGACAACAATATATGCTGATTAAGACTGTGACATACGCTTGAAAGCAAATAAAAAGCTAGTAAGTACAACTTGAGTTGAGACTGTTTCGTCACATAATTATTGCGATAAGTCTTTTGTCTTCTACATTAGTAACCTTAGAGTGTGGCTCTGGGGCAGTTTTCACATCTTATCAGCAGGAAGAAATGCTGCTAAAAGTTCCTAGCTAAGTGTTGCCTCTTATGATCTACCGAGAAAGCTGCTGAAAGCAACATTAAGTAAAAGAACAAAGACAACAGCTAAGCTAAGACGGCGGATGGGGTTGACTCTCTAGCTATGGATGTCATGGTTTATCAAGTTTCATGTATGCTATGTCTACAGTCATTGACAGGTCACCAGTCTGTGTCAAAATTAAATTAGATTAGTGCCAATTTAACTGGATAATCCCATGATGACCATGAAATTGCCTTTATTAATATATTAATTGCACTGAGTGACCATTTCATGTGCACTTATGAGGCTGAAGAATGCATTTTTGGTTTGATGAATAACTCTGACAGATGGCTGAAATTCATTAGCACAGAAAACTGCATTTTTCCAGCATCCAAGTAACAGATGGATAGTTGTTATCGCTGTTGTTATTGGATTGTTTTAACATACTTTAACAAAATACTGACACCATGAGACACATGACCTGCAGTAGATTACTGACTGTAAGTAAGTCTTAGTGACTTAGGAGTTCTCTGGACTACCACACAGACTTCTTTTAGTGCTAAAAGACTTTGTGAATTACTCTTAAAACGAAAACTTCAGCGTCTTAACATTAGCACTAATCATTTTTAGAAGCTACTTTTAGCCTTAGGATGTTTGGAGAGTACTGCCCTGGATCTAACAGATGTAATACATAAATTATGTCACAAGTTAAATACTTTATTGATTTCTTTAGGGGATTTCTTTAAGGGCTTTCTTTAGGGACGACTGTAGCTCAGTGATTGGAGATTTGGCTTGGAAACAAGAGGGCAGCCAGTTCAAAACCAGCTTGGTCCAGACAGTATGGAGTGCGAGAGGTGCCAGATCATATCCTGGGCGCTGCCAAATTGCCCTTGAGCATGGCAGAATTATGATTACTTTTTAATAAAGACAAACAAAAGGTGAAACCAAAGTGCTTGGAGAACAGAGATTTTTCACAGTCAAACTCGAAATGTAAAACCATGAGGTAAGTGTTATTTGTCATGCACACATCCTTTATTCATAGAACGTGTGAAAACCTGTACGTCTATGTATCACATCATAGCAATAGCCAGAAGCCGCCCGGCCAAAGAGAAAAACAACTCACCACTCTGATTCTGGGTAGAAGAAAGAAGTCCTGTTTTCTACATAGATAGTGTGAAGTGACGTGGATGTGTATGACACAGTCTTGGTTCAATTATCTGTGCAAAAAATGTTTCTGGTTCTTTACAAAAGAAGCTACAAAGTTACTGTCTGCTGAGATATTTCAGTCTAAATTCATGTGACTGCAGAGCATCGATCACTGTCAGTCTGCTCACTGATATGTTATCGTGACAGACTGGTTTCTGTCAGTGTCATAACGCACCCGACAGAAGTCAAGACAATAAACATGATTGCCATTCACACCTTCAAAGTGTTCAGTGGCAATGGCATAACTTTGAATAGTTACAATTAACTGATTGAAGAAATGACGATGCTAAAAGTGAAACCATAAAAGATGCTGAATAAACGCACGTTATCATATCTTAATTACTAGACATTCCATTCCCTGCCTGTGCCAGCAGACAGTTTATGTCAAATTAGTGCTGATTGCTACGACCCAGGGAGGGAGCTGATTCAAATGCAAGATAGCAGAGATAGTAGAGGAGAAGGAGGATGAGATACTGCTAATGACAGAGATGACTGGGTTCACTACTTAGGCTCATAAATTCAACTCAGAGCTTATATCCCTCGATCTTACAGCTTTCAATGAATTAACCATTCACTTTGGTCATCTACTGCTGCTTCCCATGTGCTCACGGAAATGTTAACAAACTCCCAAATCTGAGATGTGAGAAACTGCAAGAAAAAAGCATCCCAGTCCACAAAGGAATGTTGAGGAATCTAAATCAGTCCCGACTTCGACTAACCCTTCAATCCATCTTTGTAGCAGACATGGCTACAAAGACTAAGACATTAAATACATTCCTTAGTAAGAGGAACATGTAGGGTATATACTGGCTGTGTGACAAGCCATCTGAAGAGGCAACCTCCAACTCCAAAATGTCCTATGGCTGTTTCTCACATCTGACAAACAAACATCTCATCATGTGGGTGATCTCTGTGATGTGCTGCATTCGAGAGAGTTCACATAAACAGCTTCAGCTTGCATCAATCACAAGTAGAACAAATAGGAAGAGAGGGGAGAGGTGGAAAGTCTCAAGTAGGGTTCAAACGATTAGCTGATTAATAAGACAGAAAAACAACCAACTATTTTGATAATCAATGAATCATTAAAGTAAATAAAATATCTGAGTTTTGGACTGCAGTTTGAGTAAAACAAGCAAATTAATAACATCTTCTTGGGCTTTATTAGGAAATTGTGACATGCACTTTTACTAATAGATTCTGTTTAAGTCATGTATCAAGTAAAAAAATCAAACATTCAATGATTCCATATTCTCAAATGTGAGGATTTCTGTTTTATATCATCATGATTTAAATATTCGTGGGTAAATGCCCATCAAAACTCCCCAGAGCCCAAGGTGACATCTTAAAATTGACCTTACAATGATGTATGACAAAGAAAAGCAGCGAATCTTCTCATTTGAGATGCTGGAACCACAGAATGTTTGGCATTTTTTTCCCCACATTTATTGAGATTATTGAAAATGTTGTTCTGTCGATTGACTAATCAGTTAATCGCCTTTCAGCTCTATTTATCATCTTAGATTTCGGGATGCTGTGATGGGCATTTCTTCACACTTCTCCCTCACGTTTGATAGACTTAACGATGAATCAGTTATTTTAAAAAAAAAATCCAGATTAATCTTTGATTTCATTAACTGCAGCCCTACTCTCAAGTATAGGTGTTCATGTTGTTCACATCCTTAGTAAGCTCGGTCACTCAGGTCTGACACATTCTGATTGAAGCCAGATGTCCCTCTCCTCTGCAATACCAAACTCAAACCACCTGTAGCCCCATCTCCGTTAGGAATTTACAGAGATTAAATGCTGCCACTACAATAACCACATGTGGGCCTCTGAGGTAGGCAAAGGCAGCTCCCATAGCACAACACGGGATCTTCTATGGTCTCAAACCAGATAGCTTCTACCCCCTGTGTAACCCAGCTGAGGTCATACTGAAACAGCTACATTAGGGTTTTGCGGCAGCATCAGCGTGCCGGAAGGGATGCGAGACAATGACAGGACACTTACTAGTTTAGTTAAGTAATTGCAGGCGGTCTCATTCACAAACAAAAAGCTGCTCAGACAGAGCCAAGATCATTGACGACGTGCAGGAGCTAAACAGGGGGCAGTGGGGCCACAATAAGCCAAGTAAGTAAACCTGACTTGTTGATGATTTTCTTTGTGAGCCTTTGGTGATCCTTTTACAAACACACACAGAGACACACAGAGAGAGAGAGACACACACAAGCATATATCCCCATTTCTAACTCAATTCTCTAATGACCATCACAAGTCAGAATCACATGTAGGCACAGGAATCTGAGAATTAAAGAGAGACATTCACATCGCTGTCTTTCTTCTATTTTCTCTCCTCCAAACTCAGAGGGGTGGTTCGCTCAGCTTTGCCGGTACTTTCCATCATGTTTGAACTACTTGGACATGACCTAGAAGTTAATTCATTACTGCTGCTCCGGAGCTGAACTTGAGAACACAGCCGCACCAATGGGAACTCCACAATACCAACACAGGTATCCATTACAAAATAAAGGGCCTCACTGCCTCTTAAAGCTGCTGTAAAGGCAATATTAATTTCACTTTTCACCTTCTAGACATTAAAATCTAATTATCATGATGATTTCTCACCCCTGCTTATTCATCTAAGGGTGTGTTTCATCATAGGATATGACATAATTTCACAACACTGCAGGAACATCACTAAAACACACGACACTGCAGAAATATTTCCTCAGTAGCAACGAAACTTGCTTTTCCTTTAAGTTTTGACACTGCTGTGTAAACACGGGCATGCGCAACATTCAATTAGAAACCATATGGTAATTTGACTGACTCTAATGTCTCTATTATATGAGGCAATCCCTTGCTTCTGAGACCAAGCTACTGCACGTAGAAACAATTAAGCTCTCTGCGGCTTCCCTCAGTCAGAATAAAAAACATCTGGGAAAAACGGACGGAAAGTATTTAGGGGCATTTTACGAGGACACTGTGGTGCCACCACCTTTTAATAGGCGTGCAGGCAACGCGAGTGACACACCTAATGGATGCTTTTAGCCGCTCAGTCGTCAATTATGCAGACACTGCGATGATCTAAGCTGCTTGTCCAGCTTGTGCGTAAAAGATGCGCCGGAGCTGAATGCGCGCTCTCACCGCTCCCCCTGTCACTCATTGTTTCATGTCATAATCAGCATAAATGCATAATTCCTGATTAGTTATTACTTACCAGCAACTGCCACTGTTATCCCAAGCATCCTGGCGCACTGGAGATGTCCTGTAGCTTCACTTATTCCACGGACTCTGTTTCCTTTTAACGCTCGCTGTCACGTTAAACAGATAGAGAGAAGTCAAAATCGCTAACTAACAAGGGCTCACAGGGCATTTCCTGTGCTACAGCATCCACAGTTTAACTGTCTGAGGTCCCGTTTCAAACTGAGCTCTGTTCCATTGCGTGTTGAGCGGACCCGGGACAGCGAAGAGGAGGAGGAGGAGAAGGAGGAGGAGGAGTTCATGGACCTTATAAACTACGTCTGCAAGGCTTTGGTCTGCTTGCCTGTCCATGGGAAAATCTTAGCATGTAAAAAAAAAAACCCCAAAAAACACAGCAACGCAGTGATGTCTGGAGACGAGAACACGTCAGGCATTAAACAATTAGACAGCGTTAGGCTAATTTTAACATACAGGATTCAGTCAAGTGCATCACACATGTGACCACTTAATGGGGGGGGGGGGGGGGGGGGCAGTTCCTTAGAGTTCCTCTAATCATAAAAATAGATTTGTGATTTAAATAGAATAACAGCAAAAAAAAAAAAAAAAAAAACTCAAGTGAAAACCTGCGAGCGCATGTGAGAGGAAAACAGAGGGAGGAAATGTTGGGATCTTATACAAACATCAACATTGTTAGTTTTGCCCTCCGATAAAATGAGTAAAATTGCTCTTATACCCCTCAGCCCCCCCCTAGGTAATCTGTTTCCCAGGGGTCCACACCCATTTACCCGCCAAGGTTTTGTGGTGCAAGTAAGTTTGAAGCCTTACATCTGTGTTATTAGCACCTCAAAGATGTTTTTTTTTTCATGTCAGATGAATAACGTTTTATATTTAGGTATAGGTTCATGCCTCAACGTTTGACGTTGTAACAAAATATCATATATAATAGCTTGACCTGATCTGATTTTTCTCATGCTCATGATTGTTTTGGCATCTTGCAGCTGTTGTTGTAAGATGTCAGGACAATATACCGTAGATTTCAGTGCTGCATTGCTACATGGACAAGATTATTCACTGTTGCACTAACTCATACATTTTGAAATGTTAATTTAATCAATGGCATCTTCACATGTCACAAAACAGATATCTAATCACTTTTTAGGATGAAAGAGAAAATGTGAATAGCCCAGTTCCTGTACTGAACTCGTTCAGGCCCCCTGATTAAACCCCTGGTGACTTAAATTGTAACAAAAAGTTGAGGAGTGCAGTTACAAATAGTCTGAAAAGTGATGCTGATTTTCAGGGACGTGCAGCTGGAGAGGATTCACAAAAATCCCAGTAAGATTATCACAGGATTATTAGAGGAAGGGTGGTGGATCGAATTCATTCAAAGAGGGTCAGAGCTCACTGATTACAACTAACTATACAAGGGCAATGTTACGCCATAATGCAAAAAACAGTATCTCACCTACTTAGAGGTAGGAGGTTCACTTAAAAATGATATCCTGGGCACTATTTTCACAGGCCTTTCCATCATCCTGTAATAGAGCTGTAAAATGATCTGAAGCTTAGTCTGGTGTTATTATATTTTCAAGTCACTGGTATCAACCATCTAGTGGTAATGAGAAAGGAAATCACATCATGACACCCCAGAATCCACAAGTATTTATTTCACAAATGTCTACTGACACCTGAGCAACCAATCAATAGTAATATCAATCAGAACCATGAGAATCTTTACAGCAGCTACCATTACAACCCTGTATCAGCCAAGGGAGGAAAAAAGTTAATAGAGAACACTTCTAAACTGAAAAATAAATAATTTTTATGATGTGACAACGCTAAGGTTTAGTTTTGGTAAAGGGGGAAAGATCATGGTTTGGCTCCATCATGGTATCAATAATAAACACTCAGTTAGGGAACAATCGTGGTCATTCTTTGCAAAAAAAACAAAAAAAAAACAGCATTGACTGGAAATGGGATGCAAACATCAGTCTCTTCTGTTAAAGTTCAATGTTTTGTTTGTTACACATAGGGGCTGACACACAGAGATAAAGAACGATTCACGCTCACATTCTCATCTATGGGGAATTTAGAGTCACCGATTAACCCATAAACCTGCATGTCTTTGGACTCGGGGGGGGGGAGCCGGAGTAACTGGAGAGAACCACGAAGAGAAGCACTGTCGGGTTTGAACCGAGAACATTCTTGACGCGACAGTTCAAACCACTGCAGTACCATGCTACCCGTCATACTCAACGTTTGACTCAAAAATTAAACTGGGTTTCTTGAATAGAAATAAAGGTTGTCTGTCTTCTTCCAACTGTACTCTGTCTGCCCTTGACCATGGAGATATTCTGTATTGTGCTGCCACATCAACACCAAGCTATCTCACATCCCTAGTTTCATTTAAATCTAGTACTACAGTACACGTTCAGTAACTATGTTACCTTAGACATCCCCCATGTATGCACAGATGTTGGCAGATCTGGTTTCAGATACTTTGCACCTTTAAAATGGAATGAACTGCAAACGGCCATCAAACTTGAGTCTTGCATTCTGCTTGGAGATTTTAAAGCAGTAATATCGGATGTGTTGTTTTTTTGTCTTTTTTTTGTGAGTCTTGTAACTATTTTTATTAATTCCCTGTAATCATGTTGTTTCACTCTGTGGGTTGTGATTTGTGAATGTTCCTTGGCCTCGGTTCTCTTGAAAAAGAGATTTTAATCTCAGTGAGTCAACCTGATGAAATAAAAAGACAAACTTTGTCATTCTTTGACAACGAAACTTTAGATCTTTTTGGGGCACTTCTTGAAACAACTGTCTCTGTCACTCTTCTTTTCCGGACACTCTCATAATTAAAAGATCACTTTGGAAGCAGAGGGCAGTATGCAGATTTTAATTTACATGGAACTCCCTTTCAGCCACAATTAATAACCTGGTATTCATTGTTGTAAACATCTGCTGCAACCACTACCTAGGAACTACAATTTCAGAGATTGCTTTGAACACACTCACTCCTTATGCTTGTGTAGTTGTCTTTTTGTTTTCCTTCTTTGAATTTACTTTGCAGCTTGATTTTATATTTCGTTGCCTGTAAGCCTTCAATTTTCTTTCATATTGGTTAAATACGTCACACTATCATTACTAGACTGTCTTTGTCACTACACCCCGACAGACACACACACACACACACACACACACACACACACACACACACACACACATACCTGTATGTGCGTATCCATTTCTTGAATCACTGACTAAGAGAACCAGCGTTATCCTTCTCCATTTCTGTGTCTAAATATTATGAATGTCCATATACAAAGAACTGCAAACATGGAGATCATCTCATCAGCTAGCATGCAGAATGAGGTATTTACTGTACAGACAGTATATTCTGTTATAGCCTTCCTCATTATATAACTATGCACACACACATACACACTATATTGTAAAGAAAAATGTTGGGTCACTTAACATGCTTTATGCCAACAACAACACAATGCACACACACTTTACATGTACACAAAGACACACATCTGTATCAGACAGGATCTCATGAACTCCCAGTGAATGAGACAGTTTACAAAAGTCTTTCCTGTCTTCAGCCCTGCAGATATCTAACGGAGACTCAGGAAGACTGATTAGTTTCCATGTCCTCACTACAACACACCCTTCCCCACCCATCTCCCCCCTTCCTCATCCTCTTACACACCTCGGGCCCCTCTTATCCTTTATTTTTATTGTAGTAACAATGCATAGAGGGTAGAAATTGTACTCCATGTTTTCATTCTTGATCTCTACACAGTTTCCTCTTCTTCCTCCGTCCCCTGCTTTTCATCCTGACATACTATATTCCTCTATTAGCCATGGAAGTCTATTCTAATGTGTTTTTCTTCTCTCTCCCGCTTTAAATGTCTGTATACATGCAGACAGGAAGAGCGCATTAGGAGCATACAAGGCTCTCAGGGTCCCTAATGAATCAAAGGCATCTTCATTCAGTTAACACAAATACTTTCTTTGAACGTAATACACTAAAAACATTTAGAATATCCAATCATTGTAGCTTTTCTGAGATGCTTTTTGGCGCTAAGGCAACTAAGGTAATGAAGACAAACAGTGCATCCCAGACCCAGTAAATCCCTTTAAGTGAAGGAAATTAACTTGGTTCATACAGTCTGAGAGACGATCTCTATTTGCAGACTGAGTCAATCATTGAGTCATGCTAAAACTGAGCAGTAGACCCTCCTTGCCCGATAACGACCTTTCCCCTCCAGTGAAAGCTATTTACAGTGAGCATCTGAGGAATCTGTAATGTATACAAAAGTATAGTGCTTGTGTGTAAAGGTGGACAGCACACAGTAAACATATGCTATGTATGGTATTCTCTGTTATTGCACTGAATACTCATCTGACATGCAGAAATTTGAGGCTATATTTAACTAATATCTGTTGACAAATTGACCAGTAAAGGGTCACTCCAGTCATTTTCTTCCATAGAGTCAGGGGCTTCACAAGAGACTGATTGAAGCGCGACTTATCAATATTATTTTATTAACAATGGATCTAATGACTAATGTGGTTTCAGTCATGAGGTCACCTCAGCTCTATGAGCTTTAAGCCTCTTTCAGCTCATTGTTTTGGTTTTACCATCAGCAACTTCACTGTTTTGGTTCAGTCTCACAGTTCTTATCAAGCTTGTGCCCAGGCAGCTGTTAAAGCAAAAATGGTGAGGAAAAAAAACCCACTGCACACTACCTGCCGAGCACCAAACAGCAAACAGACACAGTTAGTGAGTAGCTGATGTACTGTAGCTGATGACAGGAGTCAGATATTTCCAAAAATTGAGCTAAAAGGAGAGTGAGTGATGGACTTGTATTTCTCAGGTGGACAGAAATACACTTTTAAATTCATGTTGATGATGCTGATGCTAATGTTTGCCATAAAAACCTTAAAAGATGTGATGTGTGTTGGCTCCAAGTGGCCAAAATGGTCAAAATATCAGCAACAGAAGGCAAGAAATCCTGACTGCAAACCCTTGGATCTCATATTTGCTACAATGCAACTAATCATTTTTTATTATTAATTAGACCATTCCTGCCTGGTTAATGATCATGTATTTTTACACCACAAGACCATAAGATTTGTCATACAGATTTATTTTTTTCTGAACTAATTCTGATAACAACCTCGGGAGTTATTTTCTCAGACTTAACAAGGCTCCAGTTGTTTTCACAGGCTTCCAATGAATAGTAACTTTTGTGAATTAAAAAAAAAAAAGGTGAAGCACCCATTTAAAGAACCCTCTTATTAAAATAAATGAAATGTGTGGTTAATAGTAGCCAACGTTAGATTCTCAGAGAGGAAGTTTCTTCTCTAACATCATTAACAACACCAGGCCAGGGTACAGCAGCCAGTTTCTGTTTTCTAAGTTTGTCTCTAGCCGGGAGCTGTATTAATGACACAGTAGGACAAATATACAAGATCAGTGCTATATAAGGAAATGTTGACTCTGTATTTTTGTGTATAACTTAGTCTGACTTTTACTTGTTTTCTAATCTTCAACTACCAGTGAAACCAAAGAATAAGATAAGACTACTTTTTCATGGTTATGTTGCATGACAGTGGAGTTTATGACTGTGATAGCAGTACTGGTGCTTGCATGCAAGCGTGACTTAGCATTACCACTGGGGATGGACTTCACGAAAAAAAGAAAGTCCTCTGTCAGCTCAGTGTGAAAGAAAGCAGATCCATCCTCACTGATTCCTCTTTGATGAGAACAGCATTTGACTATGTTTTGAACCCTAACATTAACCAGAGCATGGAGGGAAAATGGAAATATCTGGAGTTTAACCTCCCTACGGTCCACACTCTTGTTCCTCTGTGTTATCCTTTCTTTTATTTAATCTTTTATACTAATAATGTGACTGTAACATGTTTGGGGAGTCATCAACAAATAAAAGGAAATGCATCATAATAAAAAGCAGATGGAAACCAGTGTGATAAGAGGATCTCTGCTTTATTTATTCCTGAATTAAACATAACCTCGTCTTGGACCATTACGACTCATGGTACGCTTCAGATTATAACCTCACTATAAACCTTACTTTCTGTTGAAAGGCCACATTTTTGCCTTTGTGTATCCATTATTTATCCACATCTAAAACTATTAAGGTTTGGAAATGATAGAAATGCCATTATATTCTTCTATAGGAGTCCATGAAGTGTAAAGAACGAGGACGAGTTTAAGCTTGTCAACCTCTTCTTCTTAATTAACAATTCAGCGTCTGATGCCTGCGTGGGAGCATGTGAGTAGAAATTAGCACACTATCTTCAAAGTCACCTTCCAATCCCCCCCTGGGCAGACAAAAACAATCATCTGACACACATGGACAGCAATTACAGGTCTCATCAGTCTCCTCCTTTCTGGGGCTCGATCACCCCTGTCTGTGTTGCTGACAGGACCTGGAGCTTCACTTCACCCTAGAGAGGGCCGACACGGTGTCGACCCTTTGACTCTGTAAACACCGAGTCAGAGTGTCGGTTACAGCCTGGCCACTGGCTCTCTGTCTCCCACAGACACACTGTGCACCTCTGCCCTCTATTACAACAGTGGCGAATCCTTCTTCTCTGCTGACTATAGTCATGCATAACAGTGAAAGTCTCTAACACATGCGTTTGCATTTTTGAGCCCTCACGTCATGTAATATTAAATGCCATTTTTGTTCCATACACCCATGTTTAATGTTAATGTTTAATACATTGTAACAAGCAGATATATTCCTATCAGTCACAGAGATGTACCCAAGCAGAGGACTTGCGATGAACAGCTGTTTATTTGAAGCATTTTAGTCATGCTGGCAGCTTGGCAATGTGTGGGTTGGTTCACCATTTTGTTGTTTCAACAACTGGATGGATTACCATGAAATTTTGAGTTACCATTCATGGTTCCCACGTGATGCATGCATCCCAGGGATCCCCTCATTTTTCCTGAAATAGCACCACCGAATTGACATTTTGTTTTTTTAGTGAAATGACTCAACAACTATTTGATGAAATTTGGTGCATACATTCATGGTGCCCAGAGGATGAAGCCTAATGACTAGTGATCCCCTGACTTTTGTACTAGCACCACCAATGGGTCAGATTTTTAACTGGTCCAGTTAAATGTATTAGCACACAAGCTGGTACAGACACACATCATCCCCAGAGGTTCCTCCAGACACAGCTGATGCAATGACTTTTCCTCTAGTGCAGTTTCTCAAGCTTTGCACTACAAACCACCTCAGAAAATATTAGGCTGTCCAAGTCCATCATTATGACTGACGTTAACACAGCGTGTTTTAGTAGTTTACGCAGGAGGAAGTTTAATTCCTAATAAGAGGATTATTTATTGTTGACTGTTGTTGAATCCTGAACAGAATCAGAGCTTGTTTGTTTGGTGAAATAGGGGCATGGTTCATTTGACTGTACGTGTTTTAGAAGCATTCGTTAACTTCACTGATTCCCTAGTGTTTCATCTAGTGGTGTCAAAACTTTAATTTGTTCAATACTTTGGCTCATGACTAATTATCTGCAGAACTAATGACATTCCCATGATTTGTTTTAGTGCTAATTAACAAATTATAGCATGCTAACAGGCTAAGCTAAGATGGTGAACATGGTAAACAATATGCCAGCTTAACATCAGCATAGTCATTGTAAACATGTTAGCTCAAAGCACCGCCATGCCAAAGTACAGCCTCACTGTGTGAGCTGCTGGATTAGTCTTGTTTCTTCCTGTGTCCTCTGACAAGACTGAGCAGCATTGTTGTGGAACTAGAGTCAAAAGTCTGAAGCCATTATGCTTCTAGGTTTTGCCATGTGTGACTATGTCTTCCTAACAATGACAGGAATGCGATTTGGATCATGGTGTCAGTGCACAGGAAATTTGGTGGGGCTTCTCTCAGTGGAATGGACTGTTTGAAGTATGATAAGAGCCAAAACTGGACTGAAGTCAGTCCCTCCAGGCAATTTCATATCAAATTTTCTTTAAAAAAGTTATGCCATATAACTTTTAAAACTGTGAGAATGAACTGATATTATGACTTTTCTCTTTTGTCGCGGTGGACAGACAGGCTTGCATGTATATTAATAGGCATGTACACATGTGCACACACGCACAGTTGTTTCCAGCATGTGACATCACATTCTTGGCATGTCACATGCACATTGTGATTGGAAGATATCGTGTTTTGGTCAGAATGTAGTAATTTATTGCCGCGACATCTGATGTGACAGCATGGTAGACACAGGAGGAGACATGGGAGGGGATGGCGCTGGGGACAGCCCTAAAGTTATGCTCACAATTTAGCACAAGAAAGAGTTTTGTCTTTTTTCATTCTGAATAAACTGACCTTTGAAACCACAAGTCATCGACCTTTCAAAGTGGCATTACAGTAGTCCACTGTAGTCCACCCACCACCTTTCTGGACTTGCCATGATTTACAAAATGGAAACAAAGCTCAGTCTTTGTTTCAGAGACCACACAAAGAATTCAATATGAAGCTGAATCGTCCCCTGTCGTCGTGTTTTACAAATATTGGAAGCATAGTTGCACAGGAGCCACATTCAGCTGCTAACTTAGGGCTTACAAAACGAATACAGAGATTGAGACGAATAGATGGGCGTCTAGTTTCATAGCGATAGAGTTGAATTTCATGCAGCACAAATGGTGGTATCAACAGGAGCTGGCAGTAACAGTTTGAGAAGGTGTAGATAATTTAAAATCATGAGTTGTGTAAATGATCTGTGCAGCACCAACCGTATAGCTTAAAGGACACGTCCACTGTAAACCATACTTACAGGCGCATATGTACCTTGAAATAGTTATTAATCACTGTAATTGTTCCTCCTTTTTATACCGGTAGTAAAAGACATCCAGCTGAGCGATTACAATATAAGAGGTGGGGGTAAAAATCTGAGATCCTTGATCTGTGAAAAAATACAGTTTACAGTTCAATTAAAACTGATAGCAGTCTCAGTCAAACCAGGGCTGTGGATTTTGTCCCGGTCTCTGATATTGGAGTCATGCCTACAGGGAAACTCTTCACAGACAGTATGGACAGGAGGAATGATTACAGCAACCAGTAATCTTGGATCTTATTGAACCAGTTTGATTTCCAAATTATTACTTGTGAAGATAATTGTCTATAATTGAATTATACAGAAAAAACATATGAAAAAGAACTTTTAAATAACATATTTTAACATGCAGTACTTTTTGTTTCTAACTACTAAACAGTACATTCATGGTATTTTCCCCCCATATGGTTTCAGTGTAATATTATAGTCACTGTTTAAATTGCATGCTCCAAATTACAAATCTCCAAATAACTCCATTCGGCTGTCACAGGTGGTAAAGCTGAACACTGTCAGTAAAATATTCATAACACACCCACATCAGGAACTCTACACCATGTGTAGCGGTATGGTACAGTTTCTGTTACTGTGTGAGTAAAACATTGTGCCAAGCAGAGGCCAGAAGTATCAGGTTAGAATAGTCAAAGGCAAAGAGGCTTTAATTTTGTTGGTGATTTACTTTTTGTTTATGAATGCTGGTGTCATAACTGTGAGGGAGTTCATTTTTGACTGATTTAGTTTTGGTGTCTGTGACAGGTCTCCTGTGGTGAATATGAATTAAGGGGATGAAAAGGGCAGAAATGCTGCAGTTTAGGGCCTCAAGGGGGTCGAATCTCCTCAGGTATATACTGTGATACTCAGTGGGAATATTGTGTGTGTGCCCATGTGTGCTGACCCTTCTGTACTCTACTCTCCCCCTTGAGTAACTCGATGATGATTAAGATCATAAGGTCTCCATGTCTCCTCATCATGTTCACTTTGACTTGACTTTTTCAACCACAAATCTCGTGTTTTGGGGTGAACATCAGTTGGCCTCTGACCACAAATAGTGAACAGAACAAGGACTCATCTGGTCAGGATTATTAGCTAGCGCTGGCTAAATCGGCAGTTAACCGGAGTATTTACAACACATTAGGCACTTTTACGTTGTTTTCAGTGGTGCAACAAGTATTCAGATCAGAGAAGTAGCAATACAACTGAGTAAAAGTATTCTGTTACAGGTAAAAGTACAGAGGTTTTATCAGTAAACTGAAACTGAAGTCTAATTTTATTGCTGTGCATTTTATTGTTGTAGTTGGTCACGTTGGAGCTCATTTAACTACATCATATACTGTTGGGCAGGTTTGTCTGTAATATATCAGATGTTACTCTTCATATAATATATTACTATGTACTGTCATACAAGGAAAGGTGGGATTTGGAAGGGGGCTGGAGATTGTAAAAGGCATGGTTGATTGTAATGTTCATGCTCCTGATATTCTTACACAGTTGTTTTACTCTGCCCAAGACATTAAAAAACAACAACATATTATATTTAATAAAGTTAGCATATGTTTAAAAATCTTAATCTGAAAAGTAATTAGTAACTATGTCTGTCAGAAAGGTGTAGCGGACTAGAAAAGCCAATATATCCCTCTGAAATTTAGTATAAAAGTGCAAAAGCTGTAACATAAATACACCCAATAACAAGTACTTCAGAATTGTATTAAAGTACAGTACTTGAGTAAATGTATTTATTGGCTTTCCACCACTAGTTGTGTTCTCAAACTGAGCAGGAGTCTCTTGATTAATCAATCATTACTGCTGAGCAAATAAACCAAATGTTCAGTATGAGGTCAGCTGGGCTGCCACTTCATCAGCTGTTCCCAGTCTCTACATGCTAATCAGAAGTCTCCTGACAAGCAATGTTTTTCTACTGTCAAGTCTGTATTTTTATCACTCTAACAGTAAAGGTTCTATTTAATGTTCAAGTTAATGGATGACTGCATGCTGACTTTCTCTGTGTGTACTGTAGATGTGCGTGTACGTGCAAATATAAACGTGGTCAAACATGTGTGTCTGCACTGTGTGTGTGTGCGCGTGTAGAGTTTCTTACAGCTGGGTTTCAGAACCTCTGGAGGGGTCCCATTGTTAAAGGCTTCCTGCAGAAATCTACCAGGGAGAACAGAGGAAAGGGAGGATCACTTCGGGAAGATTACACAAATCTGGAGGGTTAATAGAAAAACAACAATTTTAACAATTTTTTGGTTGCAGGTATAACGATTAGTTTGTACAATACAAAATAAATGATCATACACACAGATCTGGCCCCACACACAAACACACACAGTCGTTTTATATGTTAAAGTGAGACTATGCAAACTATTATAATGTCATATATGGCAATACACATTACTGATTCACTTTGGTTACTTTAAAACTTATCTTCACTTGTGCTTCTGTTAAACACTTAGCATTAATATCACTTAGAACCACACTGGCCGCTGTTTGGCAACACTAACATAGCCTAGCTTTAACAATCCAACATAACATGACCTTTTAAGTTGATATGGTGAACTTGGTAGCAAACAGTTGAGAATTTTCACATCTATCAGTTAAAGAGCAACATTATTAATGATTTAGAGTTGGGTTTCTGTTTATCTGATGAATATTCTGTGTCGTTTAGCTCTGTTTTTGTTCTCCACCAACTCCTGAGGGAAATATCTGCTAAATGCTCTGTCGGCTGTTTGGTGTTGAGCAGGTGTACAGTGTTTACAAGAGATATTTCACTGAAAACAACTGCCAGCTGCTGCAGTTGTAAAGTTGCTGTAAAGCTAAACAATTTGCTGAAATCAACTGTGACGCTCTGTGAAGCTGCACAAAGTGACCGATACAGGTGACAACCATAGACAGTATAAAACATGGACGCCATATCCGTGATTTGCTATAGAGACGAGGCTGTAAACATGTTTATTGCTGCTGTGAAGTTGAGCATTTTAATATGGGGGCTTATGGAGATGAACTTGTTCTGTAGCCAGCCTCAAGTGGCCATTTGAGGAACTGCAGTTTTTGGCACTTCCACATTGGCTTCACTTCACAGCCACACTTAGTCATAGCACGTAGGTTCAACACTATGAAAGACACCTTTCACATAGGCATACATTGTTATTATAATAATATTGTTTATAGCAGCTTTGAACAAACTCTAGCCAATTAACCCGCACCTTTAATCAAGCTAGCTTTAGCTTTAGACTCATCTTTTCCTTCTTGCAAGCAAAAAATGTTAAACAAGATTAGTTCAACGAGTTAAAATTCTTCTTTTAAGTGTCATGTTTTCTGTTTCTGAGACAATGACTTCATTCAGCTAAAAAACGCATGTGATAAAAGACTTCCTCAGTCCATTGACTAATCTGTGTCCTAGATACCAGGCTTTCAATACATGTATTCAATCCTCTGCTGTGAAGTAAAATTACTCTTTGGTCAATTGGATTATACGCTGTAGATGTATTGCCTCATTGTTGTGTTTATTATTCGTGTCACTGTGAATGGGGCGAAGGCGAAGCACTTCCCGTAATTGTGTCGAGTTGGAGCAGATGTTGAAACAGACATTATTTTGCTGCTCTCTTTCGTTCACCTCATTATTCTCCCTCTTCAACTCTCTTGTAGTGTTCAGTATTCTTACTGTTGGCTGCATGTATGGCATATAGCCTTATTTAGCCCACCTGGCCTCTAAGCCAGCATGTCCTTGGATGTGCTGCCATCGTAATCGCACTCTGAATTGCACCGAGCTTCTGTTTCACACCAGTTCAAAAAACAGTGAAATAATATCAGCCGCAGAGAAATTTGCAGGTGTAACCTTTTATTCTCCAATTATTTTCATACAGTTTGGCCTATTTTCCTATCTTGTTTCTTATTATTGCAGCAAGCTGTGAGAAAACTGATCTGATGAGGGTCTTCATTTGCAAGCCCTCTACATATGATCCCAAAACTGTCATTCTGCTTTTTCTCAGCCTTCTAGCGTTTACTGGGGCTTTTGAATATCACAAGCTATTAAATGTAATTATATTTTCTCAGCCATTATTCTCCTGTGAGATGTAGTGTAGCGGCCAATTGAGAGATTCTGTAATTCACTTACTGCAGTGCAATGGTAAGTGACTCCCCAAGTTCTCTCTGCGGGGGTGTTGTCTTAAAAGAGTGTGTGTATGCGAGTGTGTTCTTGTGCATTTATATAGATGGGGCACTAAGGGTCAACCCTTTGCCCACTCAAGAGACAGGAAATGGCTCCAATATGGGCCTGAGTGCGGCCTCGTTTAAAGCTCTGGGGGGAGATTGCGGCTTCTTGTCAGGACCGGAGCTGAAGGATCAGTGAGAAAAATGTACTAAGTGAAAAACACAGATGTTTTGTTCAGACCATTTGAAACCATAGACCTCTGGTAGGCTTCATGGGTACACAGGGGTTTATTAATAGTGTCAGTGGGGTAACAGATGATGAGATGATATGTCAAGAAAGATTTATGTCAAGGCTAATATTTACATTTTCAAATGATGGTGTTTTTTCAGTGGGTTAATGGATAACTTCTGCTTAATTTCATGCTTTTTATAAACATTTAACTGGAAACTACCAACCTGTATATTGTTGTTTTGTCTGATTAGGCTGCTACTGCAATATTAAAGCTGTCTATACAATTTTACACAAACAGATGGCAGTTTACAAGACGTTTTCCAGGCCCAACGCCTGTGCATCATGTCATCTTGGACTGTGTGCAAATATGCTACCTAGATGGTCAGAGTGTCGGGTCACTGTCTTGGTTGTGATGGAAGTAGAGATGGTTATTTACACAGAGCATATTTCCAACTGTCTGGAGAATAATATCTCCAAGGAATTTTTAGGGCCACACTTACAGGGCTCCTTAACGTCAGAGATGAGGACAGTGTTTGTTACTTGTCGTGTGTATGTGATGTGTTATGACTTTTACAACACAGCACATCAATGGTGAGCAAAGCAGAGATTATTTATTCAGACTGTGTGATGGAAGCAGAGGGTTCATATTCAGAATACAACACATCCAGGGAGGACAAAGGAATGTCTTTCAGCTCAACAGTGGTAGAAGTATTTACTAAAGTACCATACTGCAGTAAAAACTTGAGGTACTTGATTTCCTTGCTTTCTTTATATGTTATAAATATTGAGTCGCTATCTCTCAACCCAGGAAAAAACTGAATAATGCATGTACAGTAAGTACTGTAATTTAAACATTGTATCACATTTATATCACAGCAAGAAAAACAAAACCTCGTATTAGTTTTTAATCTCCACAAAGCAGGATTAGCAGATTAACCTCTCCTTGCTCAGCCCTGCTGTCACCATTTAAAAGATACCTACCAGGATATATTTAGACAGAGGTCGCCCCTCTGATTTTTGTTGTACAATTCTTCCTTACAGGACTTGGGAGGTTGCAGGAAATGTAGCTCCATAATGAAAACTATTTTTATTTTTAATTTAGTATTCAGTGATGGTCCTCTATACTAAAGTTTTATTAGGCCCAGGAGAATGTGAGGTCCCTGCCAAAGAGGAAATCTTTTTATAGACTACCTTTTAATTAATAAAGAAAAATATCTGTGCCCACTGAAATGAGCTCAGCATCTTTGTCTTATACTTTCCATCATCGTTTAATTCAAGCATTTTTATTTCCACTTTCTGCAACACTCCATCAGTGCTCCTGGCATCTGCAACAAAACACTGTAACTGATACAGCTGTTGTAGTGTTTTTTCACCATAATGATAGAAAATAATATTTCTTCAAATTCCACTTAAGCTCCTTAAAATGTCAGCCAAACGCATCAACCTTTATAATTACTCCACATTTATTTATAGTTGATTGCTTAATCTTTAACCTCACTAATGATCTGAATTTCTCTTCAGGGATTAACTGTTTGATTGTATCTTTCGATTAAATCCTCTTGTTCTTCATCCGTCGTTGCTGCTTCTCTTTCAAATAAATGAATTTCTTGGTAACTTGATAGAATTTCCTGGGTTCGTACTTGATGAGAGCTTTGGGAGAATGGTTATTTAGAATTTAATCCAAAATATCTTGATTTATTGAACTGAACTTCATGAGAGCAAACTGAAACATTACACAGACAATCTCCAAAAGCAGCCTACACATAAACTGTGTTTATCTATCTAAACTTTCATATCCTAAAAATCAGTTTAGTTAACATGTTTAGTCTTCTGTTCATTTCTTTGGCAGAAGCTGAATCCAGTTTACTCATCTTTGATTAATTCTTTCATTTGTCAGAGAGTTGGACGTACTGTAAAAAGCATCTGGAAACCCTTCAGTGAGTGGGAATGTCTTTATTTCATATTGATCTGATATTTGCAGACAGGAAACAAATACACGAAGTAGCCAGAAATCCCCTGTGCACATTACAACCTTCTTATTTTTAAATGTTTCACAGCTGGGTGTGACTGAGCGCCGGTATCTGACACAACTGACCATACAAGGAATGCTACGTCTTCCAAGGCAAGTGTGGGATTCCTCCCCACTGACAGATTGAACGCAGGCTCAACGCTCACAGCAGCAACATTCAAACGGCCCTTCAAAGGCAAAATTGTATAGACACACAGATATGCATATCAAACATTCTTGTCTGTTTGAAAGAAACTATGACTACAGCTTCAGTATGTGTGTCCTTCAAGATCAGAATCACTTTTAAGATGAAAGCAGAGGATGTATTAGTCACAAATCAGTGTAAGGCTTAATTAGATTATCAGTTAATTGAATAATATATTAAATTTAAAGCACTTACTCTGCATAAGGGATCATAGAACATACAACGTGTTGCTGTTACTTTATGTATTTAACTCAGGATTGAAAGGTTTCTGCAGGAAAGAGGCACCTGCAATATAATGACTTCTGTGATGTTTAAGGCCCTGCAAGACAATACTTCATTGATCACTTGTATTCCAAGCGTGACAATTACTCATACTGTACAACTATGAACTGGTGACTTGTCCAGGGTGTACCCGCCTCTTGCCCTAAGTCAGCTGGGATAGGCTCCAGCCCCCTGCGACCCTGATGAGCATAAGCGGTATACAAATATAACAATGCCCGTTCACTTCTACTACAAGTGATTAGAGCTCTTTCCGCTTCCTTTCACATCCATCATTACTGTTCTTCCTGATATGTACTGCATAGTCACTGTGCTAGGCACTGTGATGTTAAAAAAATGACCAGTCACTCAGTAACTGGATTTTTGGACCTCGAGTACACAACATAAAAATGGTATGTTATTATAATGATATTAATCCATGTTTCCGCCTTTTTAAGGGTAGACATTTTGACATCACAGTAAAAAGCACAGATGTATCTAACAACATTAACAGCTGCAGTCCATTTGGTTTCCAGGTCCCAGATGTTGTGTGTCCTGCCTCATTAATATTAAGATAAATGTGTGTTTTTTCTGCTATAACAAAGCAAAAAGGCCTTTAAGAGCCGCTGATAATGCAACTCTGCATTTCCAAGCTCCCCACTTCTTCTTTCCGCCCTTCCTTCATGACCAGTCCTGCTTGATTCCACAACGTAGCTTAGAGAGGACTGGTGGAGATGGAAGGGGAGTGAGGTCAAGTGGAGGACATTTAGGAGTTTATTTCCTACGTCATCATCAACAAATGGACCTCTGCCAATGACAAAGTGGTCCTATAATAACTGACATAGTCGGGAATGAGCAGCTTGGGAATGCAGCCTCGCAGATGCAAACATTAACTAACAATACAAGTTGGAGAATAACACAGATGTGATGTGAAGAGATATGTGAACATTAATGAGCTGGGTTTTTTTCTTTTTGATGAGTTTATTTAAAATCTGTCTTTGGAAAATAATATATATTTATTCTCAGTGGTACTCCATTATGCCATTATAACAAAAACAACAACAACAAAAAAAAAAAAAGATGGAATTTCCAGGTACAGATGAGTTAAGAAATGAGAGGAAAAAGATTGGTCTTCTGTTTCCTATACGCAGCCTGCCACCTTGTGCTGACAGTGTATATTGCATTGTGTATTTAAGGTCTTGATTGAATAATATGAACTATTCATGCTGCGTATATTTTATATTTTTCCTAATATGAAGCTGATAACTAAATGGAATTTTATTTACACCCCAATTTTTTATATTTATTACAATATAATATTATTTATTATAATATTTACAATATTTATGTCATTGTTCTCTGCTCACAGTTTATGCTGAGGAGACTGATGTCCTTTGGAGTGTGCAGGGCTCTGTTTAAAACTTTCTATGAAACTGTTGTGGCATCTGAAATATCCTATGCAGTTGTCTGCTGGGGAGGGGGAAGCACAGAGAGAGAGAGAGAGAGAGAGAGAGAGAGAGAGAGGAAAAGACTTCACAAACTACTCAAGAGGTCCATCTCTGTCCTGGGCTGCCCCCTAGACTCCTTAGCGGAAGTGGATGAGAGGAGGATGTTAGCAAAGCTAACATCTATGATGAACTCCTGTGGGAAGCCAGCAACACACTACTACTCCCACCTCACTAATAAGAAGGAGAGCTACTGCAGCTACTTTATACATGCATGCCCTTATTTACATCTCACTCAAAATATACTACACTGGGCAATTACTTTGTTAGTGTGTTAATTACTGTTATATATAGATATGCATGTGCATGTTAGTACAATGATACACACCGTGTGTGTATAGTGCCATTGTTTCTGTGAAATGATCCAAAATGCATACCTGTATACTTCAAAGCTGTTTATAGTGTCTATAAATACTTATCTTATGTTTTCTATTTTAAATATCTTAGATTTTTTCTATTTATTTATGTATCAGTATTTTTTTATCCACCTTGTGTACTATGAACTGTTGTAACAGGTGCGTTTCCTCTGTGTGGGATCAATAAAGTCTGTCTTATCTTATCTTGAAATATTATGAACTGTGAGTTCATAAAATAGAGTTTTAAAACAACAACAAACTCAAGAAGTGTCGTTAAAAATATTATTATTATTATTATTAGTAGTAGTAGTAGTACTATTGTTATTATTATTATTTTCTCATTTGTCTTTATTTCTTTTATTTATATATCTATTTTTGCAACATCATAAAGAAAACCTTGGTATCTTTACTGTTTTCATAGGATTTTATTATCTGTTTATAAATATGGTAAACTTTCAGATTTACATTGTTTCCAGTGGCACTTTGAAGGCAACGGGCGAGATGCGTTCACTGTTCAGTTCAACTCGCATCTACGTCACTGCCACCGCCACCATGTTGGATCAGGAAGTGGGCAGAGTCGAAGCAGGAATACCGAGCCGAGCCTAGCGTAAACGGCCACCTTTATTTGTTCGGTCAACCGTTTCCCCGTTCTCACCTTTAACATCCAGGTTACATGCTGCGTGGCTTTCTGGCTGGTCGAGGAAGGCGCTTCTCTTCGGATCTGATCGTTTTGCAGCAGCAGCAGCAGCGGCAGCCATGGCTACTCTCACGCAGCGAACCTCGGGCCTCGTCCAGCGGAGGACCGAGGCCATTCGCAGCGCCGCCGCCGACAAGGAGAGGGAGTCCGGCGGGGAGGAGGACGAGGCGCGCCGCGGGGAGGAGGAGGACGACGACAAGGGGGACTCGAAGGAAACTAGGCTCACGCTGATGGAGGAAGTGTTGCTCTTGGGCCTCAAGGATCGAGAGGTGTGGGCTGCTTTTAATCCGTCAACTAGGCTTACTCGCTTCAACGCTAGTTTTATCCAACATTAGCTAACACAGTGTTTACGGTGCGTCACCACCCGTGTTGGCAGACATCAACAAAGTTAACTTCGTTTATTCAAGTTCATGTTTGTTAGATTTACAGCTCCGAAGCACAGTTATGAGTCCCCATGTTCAGAGTCTGTTTAAGGTTAAACCAGCCAGCAAATGTATGTCAAGTAACGTTAGCTTGTAGTTAACGTATTTAGTTAAACAGGCCGAGCTAATGTTTATGTAATATTATGTTTTATTAACGCTCTTTGTTGTTGTTGCAGTTGGTAAGCCGTTTATTAAATTACACCGACGTTAATTAATCAAATTATTGTCCACGTAACGTTAGCTACCGTGGCTTAACGTTACCCCGGCAGTTTTCTTGACAACTTGCCAGCAGCGACGCGACTCCTTCTCGACCTGGAAGTACTGCAGAGGCTCCCAGCCGATCTTCCTACCAACACGTCAGCTAAGCTAACTAAACGCTGCACCTTGGCTCACTGTTTTTTTTTCTCCTTCTTTCCTCCTTCCTCCCCTCTCCCCTCTCCTCTCTCCTCTCAGGGTTACACGTCTTTCTGGAACGACTGTATTTCTTCCGGGCTCCGCGGGTGTATGCTCGTCGAACTGGCCCTCAGAGGGAGGCTACAGCTGGAGGCCTGCGGTGTGAGGAGGAAAAGCCTGCTCTCAAGGAAGGTGAGAACAAATACTAACGTGGTCACGTGTTTCAAGGTAAACGTAGCAGTGTGTCTTGTTTCTGTGAGACAGAAGGATGCATGTCTTCTGCAGGAATCAGGAACAGCTTTCCATCCTTTTTACATAACCTGTTGCTCGTGTGTGGCGTCTCCTGTTCACACAGGATGTGAGCCTGGCTGCAAGTGTCCTAGTTCAAATATGTTTGCTTTTGTTTGCCCAGGTGATCTGCAAGTCAGACGCTCCGACTGGAGATGTGCTGCTGGACGAGGCACTGAAGCACATAAAAGAAACCCAGCCTCCAGAGACGGTCCAGAGCTGGATAGAGCTGCTGAGTGGTGAGATAAGCTCTTCAAAGTTTGCTAACCAAAGCTTGCACTAATCTACTCATTGTGGGTGACTTATTTTAATGTTATAGCTTCTGTTTTTGTATAATATCTGTTGTCAGTGTGATGGCTTACGTTGCAGCAGTTGATAGTTGGTGATATAGTTTGTTATTGTATTGTTATTAACAATATTAAAACAAATTAGCTGGAAGCTGCAGCATTAACTCTCCGTCATGAGCCACCTCAGACGTTTAAAGTGTTAAAATGACACTGACCGTGTGTCTGTGTGTTTTTAATATCTTAAAATTCATCTCATGCTGTCCTTCAGGAGAGACCTGGAATCCCCTGAAGCTGCACTACCAGCTGAGAAACGTTAGAGAGCGTCTGGCAAAAAACCTGGTAGAGAAAGGAGTGCTCACCACAGAGAAACAGAACTTCCTGCTTTTTGACATGACCACACATCCGCTCACCAACAGCACCATTAAACAGGTAAGGTGTGGTGACGTTCAGTGACCCTCTGTTGTGTCATCAAGTTGACTTGTACGTTCCAGGTTTGTGGAATTCAAATGGAGGGTTGTTGGAGACTCTTGACTGAGAAGTAAACACGGGCGATATTTTTTTATGCCCAGTCTGCAAACATGGGCACTCAGCTTTTATGAGGGTGAGGGTTTGACCTGCTTTTAAACAGTAATGTCCTGTTAAAGTTCAACTGAAATTGAAGTGCATGTTTTGTCTGCGGAAGCGTACACCGCAGATCACACATCCTGTGCTTTCCTTTTAGAGATATAAGCAATTTTTGGATTCATAATAGAACTGTACATCTTTGTATTAACCTGCCATACAGTATACAAACAGAAAGACACACAAGAGACACAAAATATAATATAATATATATTTATAAAAATAAACCCTGTTAGCTTTTCTGGTATGTTTTTTTTCTTATCTAGTGGTAGGTTTATGGACAGACGTCTTGTCATAAATTACATTCGGTTACATCAGTTTGCATCTGCAGCATATTAAACAGCATATTTACTTCAAACATCACTCAGGTCTCATAAGATGCCGGTGTGGTCTTTACTCTTCAGTACCTCTGCTAACAAACCAAGCCTGTCCACGGCTTTTAAGCTGCAGCGCAAGTTTGTTTACTTTGTCTCTCGTTAAATCTCATTTCATTATTTATTTTGTTCTGTTAATTAGCTAGGTGCAACAGTGTTTTGCTCATCTGCTATGCAAAACACAGTTTATCTTTTTCCCCACCCTTATTTACGATGACATTTTAGGAAAAATAACGTGTCGTTTTCTTGCCAAGAGTTACATGGGAACATTAATGCCAGTCTCATATTTGTTCGTTAAACATAAAACTATAGCCTGGAGGCAGTTGGCACAAAATGGATCACATTAATCGATGCACTATATCAAACCTGTTCAAAACTAAAGTGTAAAAAAAGTCAAGTGAGTTATAACGTGTCTATTAGTGAGTTTTAGAGCTTTAGATTTACCTTCGGACAGAGCCAGGCTAGCTGTTTCCTCCTGCTTCTAGTTAATCATCTGCTGGCTGTAGCTTCATATCCAACAGAAGGACGTGAGAAGGTGAATAGGTTTCCAAAAATGTTTAAATACTCCATTAATGTTGCTTCTGTTTTCTTTCACCTTCTTATAAATGTACGTAATGATTTTAATCATATAACGGCTATAAAACACATTAATGTTAATCTTATTACCTACAGCGTCTCGTCAAGAAGGTCCAGGAATCCGTTTTGGAGAAGTGGGTCAACGATCCACACCGTATGGACAAGCGGATTCTTGCCCTGATCCTTCTGGCCCACTCGTCCGACGTTCTTGAGAATGCCTTCGCCCCGCTCCAAGACGACCAGTACGACTTGGGCATGAAGAGAGTCCACACTCTGCTGGAGCTGGAGCCGGAGAAGGAGAGCGCAAAGCCAAACGCCAACGAACTTATGTGGGCGGTGGTGGCCGCGTTTACTAAATGAGAAACACCTGATTGGTTGGACTGGAAGATCTGGCTATGGTCTGTGTTATTTAATTGGTTGAAGGACTTCACTTTAATGAGACGGACTTCACTTTAATGAGACAATCTATTTTGGTTGGGGAGCCTGTTTGTACATCTATTCCGGATGACATTTCGGTGGTAGTCCATATTAACCCAGTGCAATCTAATTGGTGGTGGGCTTCACCAAGTAACATTTGGTTGGTTGGAACGGTCTCTGAATGAAAAATGACTGGCTGCTTTCACACAGTAAGGTAAATTATCTGCCATGCCACTGCTAAGCTGGATATACTTGTAAACATCGACACTACAAACAGATGGGCCTCTGTTAATGTTAGATGACATCAGAGAACGAAGCAGGTGGCAGCAGTAGTCGTGAAAATGAAGATTTTGATCGGGGCCAAGTTTCCCTCCACGCTATGGAAACATCGTCTCTCCATTACTACAAGATCTCGCCAGAGTTCAAGTCTCGGTCTCGTCTCCATACTCTCCCACATGCTTATGCAAGGATAAAGAATAGCAATTCACACTGCTATTGATGCTCTTTGCACTCACACAGGTCTCCTGCTTCCATCTACTCATTTCCCACTTGTGTTGGGACTACATGCTTAGGGTTACTGTTAGAATAGACTACCTGAATGTTTTACCGATTCACTCTGTACTCCATTAAATCCTCTCTTCTCCTTTCCTCCTCATTGCATTTTGAGGAGGACAGCGAGAACACAAACGCTTTCAGTTCAGTCGCTGCGTCATTAAGAGTGAGCCGGGTAATTTGGCCCTCATAGTCTGTGACCTAAATGAAGAATTAAACCTTGAGTCTAGCTAAACTCTATCTTATTAGTTTGCTGCTTTTGCAATGGGTCCATTCTGTGTTTATAGAATGAGACTAGTCTTCCCTTTCTATTTATGTTGCTAATCGATGCTTGGAGTAGCCTGCCATTTATCAACTATTTTGCACAATCAGTAGCCCTGTAGGTAGGATCGTATTTATAGAGATTATTCTTGGGTTGAGTAACATATTTGTGAAGGTGAGATTGAAAATTAAGAACCTTAACAACCGTGATTTAAAAAAAAAAAAAGAAGGTCTCACTTATTTTGTCTACAGCTTTATGAATACTTAAATATCATTCCTTTTGGACATGTAAAAAAAAAAAGGTTCTGCTATTTTTTAAGCGTGAGTTGAGATGTAAAGAAGCAGGAGAAGCAAACGGGGATCAGATCTGTTCAGATTTGGATCAGCCTACACAAGATTTACATTATTAGTGGTCGCTTGTACGAATGGGATGGAAAGTGATAGTCGAACGGGCTATTTTCAGTTCGGAAAATGTTAAAGGGTCAATTCATCTGAGTAAAAGAAAACGTTTTCTCACTTAACACTAGTAACGCAGGTAGTCTTAGCTTTTGAAATGTGTCTCAGAGATACCTGCCTCTATCTCAGTGCAATGAAGGCAAGTGGAATTTCCTTTTTAAGATCCTAATCAGCTGTAAAAAAAAAAATAATAATTATATCAGAACCTGTCTTTCTGGAGTTTCCTGTGACAACCCCACATTTTTCAACACATGTTGTTCCTTGGAATTACTTTAAACATGCTGTCAATGCAGCATTTTCCTTTCGATTCACTTCATACCCACAGAACAGGCTGAACCGACCCTTTAAGTTTCTCTCTTGCAATATAATGTATCTCAGTTTGTATGTCATGCCATAATTAGATGTTATATTTCTATCTGAAAGGCCCGTACGAGAATGTTTATTGTCTCATACGTGCAGGTGATGGGAGGGTTACTTGGACCCCAGATTAATCCTTGTTGAAGACTGAAACTGTTCAATAACATGCAGTTGATTGGAACAAAGATCTATCTCCAAGCACGCTTTACTGCAGGTCTGAGAAAACTTATGTTTTAATGTAAAATCCCGACTGTAAACATCATTTTGGTCCGATGAGTGTGATTATATGTATGAAGATACATCACCTTTTGTTTCATGGCATACTTTATAGTTCTGTCTTGTTTTTTTTTTTTTCTTTTTTCTTTTTCCTACCTACAAAATACCAATAGGTATGACGAAGTGTTGAGATCAGTTTACAACAAAAAGACCATGCATGCTATTGGTGGAGGGCCGGGGTACTTGTGGATGTAGCTACAGAGAAAAGGCTTGTATGTAATTATTAGTCATTTTATGTGTACGTTCTAATGGAATTCAATGAAAGGGATCTTCTCTCCTATCCTGTATAATTCTGTATGCTTTTGTATTACCACACAAAATAAAGTAAGGATCCTTTAAGTGCCTGAATTTAGCACTTTTGCTGTGGTCGTTTTTATTCACTTGTGTTTGGATGTAAATCTCACATCACGTCAGGATCTTAGTCTGATGCGTCAGATTCATCTTAGTGCTGAAATGATAGTTAATAGATAGAAAGATAGTTGAAACAATGCTGTAAACTGATCATGGGTAGGTTTTGGACTGTTAGTCATACAAAACAAACAATTAGATGTATTTATTGTGTGAAGGAAGGATTAATTGGAGAAAGTGATCAATAGATGAAAGAAATAGTTGACATTTTGGGAAATATTTGCTTTCTTCCAGAGAGTTTGACGAGAAGATTGGTACCACTCTCATGCTTGTATGCTAAATATAAGTGACAGCCAGTGTGTTAGCTTAGCACAAATGCTGGTCTTGTCCAAAATAAAAGAAAAGGTACCTATCAGCACCTCTAAAGCTCACTAATGAGCATGTTATAACCTGTTTAAGCTGTACACAGTGTAAAAATGTCGTCACTCGACTCGGCAATGCAGCAAGCTGCTATGGTTTTGACATGGGGTCTGTGGTTCATTATCCATAATCCACAGATCGTTCCCAATGGATTGCCTTGAGATATGCCTTTTGGGCAATCTCTCACACTCTAATCTCACATATAATTATTCCATTAAGCTCACAGTAATCCTGCTAGCTATTGCCAAAAAATATAGCTATAGCAATGCAATTGGAAGTCAGATCTCCCTTTGCCAACTGGATGGTGGCTCTCAGAGGTGAAGAACAGTATACCATTGGAAAACAAGTGCTATCAGTCTCCTCATGTAACTCTCAGCAAGATAGCTAATAAGCATGTTTCCAACCTATTCCATTAACTTGCATGAAACTAACTGTTATTTGCTCCTTGGGCTGTTCACTCTTACTACCATTATACAAGACCAGATACTGGACTTATTGAATGTGTAATATAGTATGTTAGCAATTCATGAGATTAAAGATAGTTTGTCATTTTGGGAATTACTCTTATTCACCTTCTTGACACTAAATAGGAAGCTACAGGCAGTAGCTTGTTAGCTTGGCTTAGCTTAACACAAATAAATGAAACAGCTAGTCTGACTCTGTCTAAAGGGAAAGAAACTATTCCTACAAGCACCAAATGTCAAACTGTTGCTTTAACTTGCATGTAACTAATTGTTCTTTGCAGCCTCGGGCATTACTATTATACTACACTATAGTACACGAGACCAGATACTGACGAGTATACATGTACTATTTATTACCAACAATGATCATCCCGTTACAAAGACAGTTTTGAAGACTTAATACACTCATGTATCACTTCCTCCACCTCCTCAATTCTCCAGTTGACATAAATGTGACAAGCTTATAGAGAATAACATGCATATATGCCCACATATACAGCAGTATGTACAGAATACATGTCACAGTCAGCATCGTTCAGCAGACAGCTTCCGTTCAGGTGTTCCACTTTTGTTCCCATGGGTCAGAATGGATGGATCAACAGCATCCCACACATATCTTTGCAGAGCTCCAGTTTGGAATATGACAGCAGTCCTCTGACAGTCAATATTCAGCATCTCCATCAGGGTGTTTCCACAAGCTTACATCCCACTTGAGAGTCACCATTTTGACACCAGTGATGAGTCAGTATCCGAGACTCTTCTGCTTTGGCTGTGAACGCCTTCCAGTTTAGCAAAAATCCAATTCCTCTTTTACTTTGACGGCACGTTTCACCTGATTTTACTGACAGTCTTGTAGTTCTTGATCAGTATTTCCAGCAGCTTGTATCTCCAGTAGAGTGTGTCTCCAATTTGACGCAACTCATGTGCGACAACAGTGGCAGTGAGATCTGAGGAAAGAAAAAGACAGGTGAGCATCTATGACGTAGTACACATTCAAACTGATTAAGATCAACTAAAATCAGGTTAAGTTCAATCAAATCTTCTCAGATACTCACCTTGACTAGCCATTTGTGTAATGATAATGATCCCAAAAAGAGAAGTAAGCTTCAAAGTTTCAGTTTGTCTTCTCCCTCAGTGCTTATAAAGCGCTGTAGTTGTGGCTTGACAAGAAGGAACAGGTTTGACCTATTGATAGCAGTGCAGCACTTAAATAGTGTCTGTGACGTAACTATGGCAAGGAATCCCCGTCAGCAGCAGCCAAGTTCCTCCCTCTCTGAGGTAGACTTCTCTGTTTACGATATTGTTATGGGCTCCTTTAATCAGTCCTATTACATAAAACGTACTTATTTTACACTTGGAACACAACACACACCTGTATTGTTTGTGCCAGACAGTTGTTTTCTGTACTTGTAGTTTTAATCAACATAAACATGCTCATGTGGGCAGATTAATTGATCATAAATAGGTTTCATTTACATATTTACAATAATGTATGAGCATGATTTGATAGTGTTAGAAGATTAATTAAACATATAAATACATAAAGAACTTATGAGTTACTGAATGTGACCAAAACAACAGCTAAACCAACCGCAATGTGTCACATGATGCTAGACTGAATCATGACAGACCGTGATGTTCAGTTAATGTTCAGATAAAGAGTGAATTTTAAGAACTCACACTTAGATAATCCCACCATAAAGTTTTATTGCTTCTTTTCAGAGTGACGTTTGAATGGACAACAGTTCACAGGAGCATCAGTGGCTTATTTTGTGTCCTGATGGGCTGATAGTGATAAGATGTTTAGGCACAGTGGTTGTTTTTCATGTACAGGACAATAACATCAACAATAACATGGAATATTCAAGATGTCATGTGATCGATGGAAAGTGGTCATTTTACATCCAAATGAACACACCGCTTTATCGTCATCGCTCTTTTGGCATCTTTATATGACAACATATTTTCCTTCAACCAACTCTTCCTGGAATGGCATTTACAAACACCAGGGCAGTGACCTACATACCGTCATGAACTGACTGAAAGGTCTGTGCAATGCATAAATGCATTTATTCTTTCAAACACCAATGACTCTCCCTCAAAATAAGATATGCATGGGGTCTCAATACTGTACTCAGTACAGGCACCATGAACATGTTAAGGCACGTCTATAGCATTCTTCCCTTTCTGTACAAAAAGGGAAGTACCCAGGAAACTGCTGCTGTCTGCTATCAGGTGATCAGACCACAGCTGGCTGAAACACAGCAACATACGTGTAATTTATTCCACATAAGGAAAGTAATCTGTTGTAGACGACTACACGTGATGTGGAAGAATGAGGAAGATTGCAGAAGGTTGCGACAGAAACTTTGACGTAAAGATGAGGAAAAAAAGAACCACTTAGTCAGAATGTAATCAGGAAATATAGTGACATTTGTTTCTTTCCATCATGAAAGTGAAAGTAAACTTATATGTTAGTGGAAAAATTCTCCTTTGTGAATAAACAGAAGTGTAAATAATCAGCAAAATGTACCTAAAGTATCAAAAATAAAAGTACTTCCTCAGCATTTTTTCTACTATACTCTGTGTTAAAGTATTAGTTTGGTCATACTGATGCATTTTGCTATTGTAGCTGGTCAGGATGGAACTGTGTTTAGTTACTTTAGATAAAAGTACTTTAGATACAGTACAGTGTTTTTATGATAATAATAATAATCTAGATACTCGAAGACACTTTACATGATGAAAACATCAAAAACACTGAAGCAGTAAAAGAAACATCAACCATCCAAACATCACACTAAGAACACATTAGACCAACCAAACATTAAAAGCAATTTTAAAGATTCATTTTAAAGATAAAGAAAATTTGATGGTGCATAGGTCGGTATGGCCACAGATGAGTTTGGGGAGAGAGTTCCAGAGGGAGGGGGCAGCTACGGAGGAGGCCGTGTCACCCCAGGTTCGGTGCTCGGTCCTGGGTGGTGGAGTCAGGAGGTTTGCTTCAGAGGGACGGAGGCTGTGAGGTGATGGAGCGAGTCAGTGAGGTAGAAGGAGGCCTGGTGATGGAGAACTTTGTGTGTGTTTATTTGTACTAATCTGTATTAGTTTTATTTATTTATTTTAAATCAGGGGGTGTATTTGTCAGGGGCAAGATGTCATGATTGGTAAATGACAAATACTAAAACTTAAGTTATTTCATGTGTATTTTTATGTTGTGTTAGATATTGTTTTGCTCATTTGTCTAGTTTTTTATTTTTATTTCCGTTAACTAAAATGTGTTTTTCAAATGTGTTAATAATAGTAATCTTGCTAACAACATCAACATCTGTTGTACTTTGTGTACTTGTTGATTAACAATACACACTGTGAGAACAGTGTGCATGTGATGTGATGTGGTGACACATTTGATGAACAATGGAGTTCCTATAAAGGTAGTTGTTTGTCCTAATCAAGTGTCATTTGTCTGGGCCCAACACGTGTAATTATTGCTGTACACATGTGACATGTTATTCTGGTGTTGAAATAAGGTGTTTTTGTCATGAAACCTCAATACCTAAAATAAGTATCAAATCATATTGTAGGCCTTGTAGCTAAAATGTTCCTTGTATCTAGCTTAAAATAACTCAAAATATGTTAAAACTGCTAATCAAGACATTTTCTGACATGTACTAGAATTAGGTCAAACAGCCATGCATAATTAGCACTACTCAGCACTAATCCATTGCACACTCAAAACAAGTCCATCTAGATTTTAAATCTAAATATAGACCCAAGATTACCTCACTCAGAGCTTTTATAGTAGAGCTTTTATATAGAGTTTGGTGTTTTAGTACAGGGATTTCCAAACTAGGGGTCCAGAGCCCACCTGACTGTCACAAAGTCAATCTTATTAATGAGACAGGAAAAACAAGAAAACTTATTAAGTAATTTTGGGGGACTTTTCACAATGTTTTTCTCTTTGGGTCTCAGACTTATTTAAATAAAACCATCAGAGAAGTTAAGAGGGGAAATAACTCTTTGGTGGAAATATTGACAACTCACAGACAGATGGAACAATTCACTGCTTTTTTTTTTTGTGAGGGGTCACAAGACAAAAAGCTGTCATCTTTAAAAATACATGTATTTCACAAGCTTATAATGTGATTTTATTGTGAAATTTATCTTGAAAAGATGTCAGATAAAAGTAATGGAGCAAAAAACACAATATTTCCAATACAATAATAGACAGTAGAGTAGAAGTATGAAGTTGCATAAAGTGGAAATATCAAAGAGGTACTGGAGTAAATATATTTTCTTTCCACTACTGCTTATTTCAATCTAGCTCATCAGTGCAGTGGAGAGTGATCACATGGTGACAGAAGGTGTGGGCTTCACGGCTGATAACAGTGTTATAAAATGTTTTGCTGAAGGTAGTCTAAAGAGAGAGGGTGTGTTCAATGTACTATGAACACGCTTATCAGACTTACCTACCTGTACCTACATAATGTCCATGTGATTTTCTATGTGTCAACAAACTTTGTGTTGTTGTTGTCGTTGAGAAAAAAATCTCACACAAGATTTCTGTGGTAATACACGACATAATTTCTTCATCACATTTCTGGAAGTGGGCCAGGTAATAACAAGGTGTGTGTGTGAGTGTGTGGGTGTGTGTCTGTGTGGTCCTTAATAAACTCATAAAATACACCATGTGAACAGGTTAGGTGTGAGAGGTTAGTTTGAACTCTTCTTCTCACTGTGTCAAACTCCTGAAGGAAGCGGGTATACAAATACTTGACAGCCTATATTAAAACATAATATGCTGCCGGTATAAACTAATCAATGTGCCACTTACAGTAGAAATGTTTTTTAATCTCTAAAGAATCAGATCTCTAAAACTGATTGAAGTGAAACAATTATTGATCAATCAACAGTTGAAAAAATAATTCAGTTTATATTGATGTCTCTAGAAAATCTCTGGTACCAGCTTTAACAATGTGAACATTTTCTGCTTTTGTTTAATAGAATAAAGTGAATATTTTTGGGTCTTTGCACTTTTGGTTAGACATAAAAAAAAACATGAAGACGCCATCTTGGGCATCAGGAAGATGTGACATTTTTATTAGATGACATTTTAACTCACCCCTCCGTATAATAAACATATTTTTGTCCTCTTCATGGAGAACAGGGATAGAAGTGGTGTACATCATCTGAAAGCTGGGAACCTGAAGCTTCATTTGAAATGCCTCAAATCAGTATACTCAATACTCACATCAATAATAAACATTGTTTTTTCTTTAGGCTTCAATTCAGTTGTTTGCTCAGGTATATTAAGACTAAAGCCAAAAACAGAAACAGAGAGAGAAGAAGAGACAGGTGAAGTGAAAACAATGTCTTATTAATATACCTGCAGGAACTGAGAGATGTTTGCGTCTGGGGAGAGGCAAAAGGAATCTGGGTGGAGGCTTGGCAGAGGGAGTGCCAGGAATGAGAGCTGGTGCTTGGTAGATGGTGAGTAATGAAGGTCTTCATTATTCATATTTTGGTAGTACTATTATTATATTTGATAACACAATGAGTAGAAAATATTATTGAAAGGATGAGGCACAATTCAAAGAGATCAATGTTTTACTGGGCTTCGAAGTCGTGTGCTGCCCGTCAGCTGGGACTGTCTGGAGGCAAACATGCACTCAGTTTGGATGGTGTGGTAACAAAATATGTTCACCGTGGTAAAGTTCAACTGAAAGGTGTTGCTGAAATTCTCTGGAAAGCACTCACCAACACAAAATAAAGATCTTGAGTCAATCAATTGGTCCTTAAAGGTTTTGTCATTTTATTCTTGCAAGAGGAACAGTTCTACAAATGCACACGACAGTCTGCAGAATATGCTCAGGGTGGGGCGCTCCCACACTGATTCTTATACACTTCTAAGGAGCATTCGTCATTATTATGATTTACTTATCTAACTGTTGCAGGTGGCTACAATGGAATATGCTCATCACTATCGAACCTCACTAACAAGCTCTGCTGGACCGTCTGAACCAAGGTCAAGTTTATACATCAAACAACTACTGCTACAAACAACAAGCATATATGAGAGAAAGATTTCTAAGTGCAAGGTACTGAGTAAAACCAAACAAGACTATAAGGCACACAGTGTTATACTTAAAAACTTTTCAGAATATTACTGAGATCAAACATGGCTACATATGGTTATAAAAAGAACACACAATCATGTAATATACATTTTCCATTACAAAGGATAGGGTTAGATGTGGTGTGACTGTGCAATAATAAGTGAATGTTTGTTCAACTCACTCACTTTTTTTCTTTTCTCCACGGTGTTTGGGTTCAAAGAGTCCCCAGGATGCCAGAGCGCTATTCAAAGGTTCCAGGATATACCATGAGTTGATGATTTCCTTTTGTAATGTGTAACGCAGTAAGATCATACAGACTGATTGACAGTAGCAGTATGAATGTATTAAGTTATTGGTGTTTTTGATATCAGGTTAGAGGCAAATACCTCTATACTGTGGAAAAGGTCCAGGTTTTTGTCAGTACCAGGCTATTTAAGGCTGCTAGTGTCCAGCTTGAGCGGCTGCTGTCAGCTCGTGGCTCACAGTATTTTACGTGGACGTGTCTTTAATGTTGATGAAATAAACATCACCTTTAGGTTTTCAACCAGGATCTTTCAGTGACCTGGTTGCTCAACATACACTTTGTCATATCAGTGATATCTGCATTCCACTTAGGGCAGGTCCTGCTATTGTGTGTCATGGATCCAGTGACAGGATGGTAGGTTCACTGATTATTGGGAGACTTAATGGAACTGAGCCTGTGTTGCTCTTAAGACCACCTGTGTTTTAACAAGTCAAAGTCTCTGCTGTGCAAAGAAAAAAGAGAAATATAACTTTGCTTCAGTAAAATTTTGAAGTATTATTATTATTATATTTATAGTGTGTTAGCAGTAACACTATAATATAACAGTTTTCTATTAATCTTGTGCCTTTTTTTTTTTTTTTACCTTCACTTACCTGATTGGCAACCTGTAAACCATTTACATACATCATCAGTCACCAGATGGCAGCACATTATTCACATATCAAATTCAATTTTATCAAACAATGTTTATGTGCAGCTCGGTGACCATGATGCGTCACGTCTGTTTTGAAAAGGAAAGCACTTCAGTGAGTTTTCCTCATGATGTACTATAAGGCAGTATAGTCTGTTCTCAGTAATTACAAAGATCAGTGACATAGAACAGACAGCCTGTCAAAAGTAGTTACAAAAAATAACCAGCAGGTGTCGCACTGTATGAAGCTCCTCATCTACAGGATTGCTCTGAGCACTAAGTGTCTCTAAAATAATGGGAATGTGGATATGTTGACAGCTAAAACAAACAGATTTACATCTATAGATGATCATGCAGTGAATAATCTACAGAGACTATTTATGATATTCACAAGACAGACATAAATGAATCAATAAATTATAATATTAAAGCCTAATTACACCTTGATGACAGTCATAGAGAAGAAATATGTTTAATCCCAGAGTCCCACAGATTATAACTATTCAAGTGAAGTGACAGAAAAACTTTAAAAAGAATAAAACATTTGTTTGGAACAGAATAATCACGTCTGTCACAGAAGGATAGACGTAACTGTTGCTTTTCCTTTTAGCCTTTGTATGTAGCTGTGGGAGTGTTTGGACTGTTGACTCTGTAGTTCCATTTATTAAATTTATGGATTTATGGATTTATTTATTTATATGATTTTCAAATGACAGTGCCTTTACATACATTTTCTATGTATGCTATACTTAAAATCTGAACTCTAAAAGCCTCACTTCTAACCGTGGCAACTTTGAACAATTTAAAAAGTTGATGGACAAACTTGTGAAACAGAGACGATGACAGGTAGAGTACAATTTGTTTTATTGTGAAATAAAACACAGATTACACAGGAGTTGACACACTAAGTCACCATTGCCCTGATAAAATAAGGTTTTGGCAAATGTACTTGATAGTTCGGTGGCTGCCTAATAAGTGCATTAACAAATCTAATTGCAGAGTGATAATGATAGATAGATAGATAGATAGATAGATAGATAGATAGATAGATGATATTACCAGAGAGAAACTTTGCTTTCACGGCTGAGTTTAGCGATACCATTTTGATATGTATTGTCAAGGTTTGTTGTCATTGATCCTGGTGCCTAAAGATTTTGTCCTCCTTGTGTTGTTTTGTCTGCAGCCAAATGATTTGGACAGAAAAGTTATGGGGCCGTGTTGTTTACAATTTTGGCATGCACTGTTTGGTTGAAAACACATTTAAGTTCTGAAGAACAGGTTTTTCAGGCTTTCCTTTGTTGCTTCATACACCACTCCTTTCCTCCACCTTGCATCAACTGTTCACTCGTGTCCTTTGGCAACCCGGAGTCAGTCATGCTCTACGTGTTTTGAGGAATCAGCATTGCTTCCTGGAGAGCCCTGGATGTGCTGAATGACGTGCTGAATGACGTCATAAGAGCTACCCTGCAATTACTGCTTGGCTACCAGTAGTGGATGACGTTTGTTGGGTGAAATAATTGTAGTGCATGTGATGTATAGCTTTTAGCTGTCTTGTTGCCACTTCATGGCTTTAGGAGGTGAGTTTGTTTGGATCCCAACTCATAGCTGAGTATGTAAATCCAACCCAATCAAGACTGTTTGTGTGGAACGTTCAAACATTTTATCAGAACAAAATCCTTTGTGTTGCTGGTCTGTTTTCATAAGAGAACAGCTTTTGAGTTCTCATTTTATAAGATGTAACTCCACCTTGTGGTTATATGGAGTCCCTACAGCTTTAGCAAAGAATGATGTGTAAATGATGTGAGACTTCCTTTCAGTTCATCCCAGAAAGAAAATGGCTGTTTTGGGGAAAAGTGAAAGGTTAATCTTTTGTTGCTGCATTATTCCTCTGCTCCAAATATGTTATTCATATTTTATTGATAATATAATATGAAACAATGTTACACAATAATACACAAACACTGCTCGGTGTATAACAGTGTAACTAACCAGATGAGTCTTCACTGTTTAGCATGTTTTTAAACCTCCACTCTAAATAACTGTTATGATATCATATTTTTATAAACACCATAAAACACATTTTGACCAGTCACCATGACTATTATAACAGTAAGATGCATGTGTCTTTAAACACTGTGAAACACTGCCACTTCCTGCGAGGACAGGAAGTTAAAAAAACAAATTAACAGAGCACATCCTCGCTGTTAAAATGAAAAAAAAAAGGCGAGGCAAGAATCCATCATGACGTTATACTGAACCAATAAATGACAACATGTCCTTGTAGCACATGACATGATAATATTTGGTCTAGTTAGTTTTTTTCTAACCTTTCTTAGAGAGTTTTTTTTGTTCATCTTTAAAAAGTTGTAATACTTATTTTGGCCACAAGAGGCTCAACTGCACCACTGCCCCATGTCAAGAGTCAAAAAAAAAAAAAAAAAAAAAAAAAAAAAATATGATCACCTTTCATTGCTTCCCCATAGGAAAAACAGGCTGTGCTTACCCATATTTTTTCAGTGCTGTTATCCTGAGTAAGTTAATTATTCATCTTTTCAAGGAAATGAGCTTTGATGATGAGATTATCAACCTGTTATCATAAGAGAACAAAAGGTTAGTTCCTCTTATTACTTAGCAGGTGATTTAAAGTGAAAATATCCTGCAAACAAAACTACTCGTGTATGCCTCGACTAACTGTTCAGTTATAAATCCTCTCAGACAGTCATGAAAGTAATCTCGAGGCTTAAATGTGATCAAATGAACCAGACACTATAATTTTCCTCTCTGTATCCCGTGTTCTGTCTTATCTCAATAAACTGGCCTTTTGGTTTCCCGAGATAACAAGAAAAAATAAATAATTAACTTGTGATCCTGAGATAGCCCAGCTTGGTATATGCTCACCTGAAAATAGAGATGGTTCAGTTGTAGATTTATTCATTCAGAACATTTCTATTAGGAGAAACATGCCAGCTTCAGAAACAATGCCAATTAAAAAAAAAAAACATGAAAATCCACAATAAATGCAACAACATAAACCTGCTGCAGATTTTTAAAAAAAAAACATGCTGCAAATACAGAAAATCCAACAACACAAAAAAACTTTGAGAAGCTTTTAAATAGGCATCAACATACAGCACTTACAAGCTTGAATCAAATGTGGGACACAGTGGGAAAGTAAGAGAGCAGCACAGAAATATCACTCACATTGGAGTCAGAGTAACTGTCTGCTGATCAGGGTTTAACTTTGTATCATTATCCTGGTTTCATGTTCTCCTACAGTTAGCTCTTGCGGTGCTCAGTTTGACTCATGGAATTCACACCATCCTTCATGCAATGTTTCTAATAGCAAATGAGCTGTAACATCTGTCAGTAAAAACACTCACTGGGAGGCAATTAGAGGAGTGACCTGCACCTTTTGTTTGTTTCTTCTTTTATGGAATGACTGAGTGACTTACAAGTTCTGTTGTTTTAACGGTTTGTGTTACACAGAGCAGAGGAAAGATCTCGTTCAGAGCCGCACACTGGTTTTAACATGACGTGAGTTTAATGTTTTTGCGCAGTTTGCATTGGCTGCAATTATGAAGTCTGCGTTTTCTCTGCACATTTTCTTTCTTGCACACAATCATGCAGAGAACGTTACAGATGTGCCAGATGTTCAGTTGTGCATGTACACAAAAGATCAACGGAAAAATAGTCTCAATTCAGACTTGTATTTAAAGTTCCAGTGTGTCAGATTTAGGGAGCAGAATATGGCATGAATGCAATATAATGATAAGTATAATGACCTAAAAATAAAAATTGTTATCTTTTTGTCACCTTAGAATGAAGCTTTAATATCTAAGGACACCACGGGTCCTCTTCAACAGAGAACTTCATGTTTCTTCTGTGGCCCAGTTTTACATTTCTTGTGCATTTCATGGCCATCGTGGTTCCTTCTTCATGCTAGGAAGGAAAGGGTGAGGCGAGTAGGTTGCAATCAGCACTGCTAAAGGCCATTAAATCCTATGCACTGGTAAATGTATGAAAGTAGTAGCATCAAAACATACTTAAAGTAAAGGTTTTTGTTATACAGAATAACCTATATTAAAATGATTGCAGCTGGTGAAGATGGAGCTTTTTTTAATGACTTTATATATTGCTGCTGATGAGAGCAAAATCCCACAAGCCAGTGCAGTAACAGATCCTTAAAATAGTTCTACGTTATGTGATGGAGCGATGGAAAGATTTGAATGTCCGATCTGTGGAAGATTCACCTATTTCTGTAGATAGTCTTTAATTCAAATTTCAAATGTGCCTGTAATGCAAAGGCACGGTTAATCCAAGTTATTGAAAAATGCTATCCTCTACCTAATACATGTGTATCGTGTTCACTGACCTCCTGGAATTAGACTGTTATCAACATGTGGAACACAGCAGGAATGTAAGAGTGCACCAGAAAAACATCACCCAAATTGAAGTCAGAGTAGTTGTCTGCTGATCAGGGTTTAACCTTCTGTCACGATCCTGGATCCTGATCTTGGTTTCATGCCTCTTGTCTGCAGTTCTGGAATTCACACCATCCTTCATGCCGTGTTTCTGATAGCAAATGAGCTGTAACATCTGTCAGTAAAAACACTCACAGGGAGGCAATTAGAGGAGTGACCTGCACCTTTGTTTGTTTCTTCTTTTATGGAATGACTGAGTGACTTACAAGTTCTGTTGTTTTAACGGTTTGTGTTACACGGAGCAGAGGAAAGATCTCGTTCAGAGCTGCACACTGGTTTTAACATGACGTGAGTTTAATGTTTTTGCGCCGTTTGCATTGGCTGCAGTTATGACTTGAGTTATGAAGTCTGCGTTTTCTCTGCACGTTTTCTGCCTTGCACACAATCACGCAGAGAAAGTTACAGATGTGCCACATGTTCAATTGTGCACTTACACAAGATCAACGGAAAAATAGTCAGGGGTGTAATTTGTTAGAGAGACAGATTACAAACCCGACCCGATTAATCAAAGTGTCAGAGGTCCAGGCCTAAATAATACAGGGAGGGAAATTCCAGATGCTGTTTGTGTTAAATATGATCAATGGGTGATGACCTTTTCATTACAGCTGTTATTTAGCGATCAAGTGAAGTCATTTAATTTTGAGTCGCATCAACTTTCACTGTCAAACTCAGTTAGTGGTTTTACTTCATTTCCCAGGAAACCTTTCAGCAAATGAGTTGCCTGGACGAAGGGCTGCAACTGCTCCTTTTTTAATGAAAGGAAAAATATAGAAAAAGAAATGAAACAAACATTAAATGTGTCCAAGATTTCAAGGTACATCACCTCCATTTTTCAGCAGCGTTCAGCGTTGTAATGCAAGAAACAAAGCAGACAGAGAAACAAGTGAGTCACATCTTAGTTAGTACTTACCTCCCATACCTCACACCTCATTTAAACCAATAAATCTTGTGTTTCCTGTCCTAATGTTGCCCATGCACATCAGTTACACACAGACCTCTATGACCCCCTCTAGCACACAGCCACTTGTAAATCAAAGCACAAACCAACAAGTCAATTAGCTTTCCTTTCCTGTTGATAGAACAAATCAATTAACTCTCATTTCCTGTACATCTAAAGAGTCAGTTAGTTCTGGTTTCCTGTTTTGTGTCCCGCAGGATCGACATACCCTAGGCTGAGTAGCTGGCTTGTTTGTGACAGACCACATGCACACATCAAACAGCTTCTAATAGCAGCCTTATCACAGCGCATTAACCCCCACATAAACATGCGATGAATCCTGGGTCAGGACAGGAGGGCAGAATGTGTGTGTACATACCCACCCAAAGGTTTGTTCAGGACAGCCAGAACAGTGTAAAGCTGTCTGATACCAGACGACTGATGTGTATCAACAATTAGTAATCTGTCTTAAAGTGTGTTGTGACATACTACATGTGTGTTTCTCCACCCATCCATCTCCACCCATTTATTTCCTTCTGCTTATCTGGGGTCTTGTCACAGTAGCAGCAGCTTTGGCAGGGCGTTCAAGAAGTCCCTCTCCATAGCAATGCATTCCAGCTCCTCCTGAGGGATCCCGAGGCACTGCCAGGCCAGATGGACCATGTAGTCCCTCCAGAGGATTCTGAGTTCTCGTTCTCCTACCAGTTGGACGTGCCTGGAAGACCTCCAAACACCTCCAAAGGAAGTTGCCCTGTGGGCACCTTAATCAGATGCCCCCTGGGGCAATAAGATGTGTGTAATTAATCTCAGATTATGTAAACATGTAGTTGAACATTACAAATCTAGTTCATTTGTTAAATCTAGAGTTTCCTCCTAAAACTTCACAAACACACATGCAATAAAACAACATGCTACTTGTTTGACAGTGCATCTTTTGATGTTGCCATCTTACTATCAGGTTTTAAATATGACTGAGGATGAAGATGTGTCTTTTTTTGGCCACTTGGGGGAGCCAAAACAAGCTGTTAACAACAATGACAACATATTGTCACCTTATGAAGTTGATATGGTGAACATGAGCTAACAGTTGCTTTTTTTATGCCTCCTGCAGACACAGAGCAACATTAGCATTCATTTAAAGTCATTTTTGTGTACACCAGATCGATATAAGTCAGGTATTCACTCACCTTTTTAGCTCCTTTTTTGGTCTCCACCTCCTCCTGAGAAAAATATAATAAAAGCTCAAAAAAAAAATAAATAAATAAAATTAAAATCTCTTTAGCTGCTAAATGCTCCCAATGTCCACCGGCTAACTTTGTTTTAACCTGCCGCTTGATGCTGGGCAGGTAGTGTATAGTGGGTTTAAGAGATTTTTTAATTTTTTTTGCTGAAAAACAGCTGCCTGCTGCACCTGCAAATGACATTAATGAGATCGGGGATATTGAACCAAAACAATACAGCCTACACCTCATGAAACAAAGAGTTAAAATATGCCCTGTAGATCTGAAGGGAACTGCAGAATCAGGCGTTAGTCTGTTAGTGTCAGGTCCTCACTGATTTGCTCTGCAGCCAAGCATGAAGTGTAAAATCATATTTGAATCTAGATAAATATTTTATTGTTGTCATGGTAATACTATTACAATCATCTCATGCCATAAGTGAAATGTGAAAGACTTAACGCACTCTGCTGTATGTGGTCTATCTGTGGAGACAGCTTCATGTATTTAAAACTGAATTATTATCATTATTACCATCATATGCATTTAAACTTGAACAAAAAAACATTTGAAATAACACATTTGGACATTATAATAACATATATAAAACATTTATATATATATATAATAAAAACATTGGGAATGTTTCATATGGTCTACAGCAAAACTATAGTAGTTAAATAAATAAAACAAATGATCTCTATGTGAATAAAACACACACATTACATGAATCCTTTCAGCAGACACATACAGCAAAGCAAGTGATAACACTGATACATAAAGTACAATACAATCAGGTGTCTCTTCCACACATGTCATTTCAGTGAGACACGTGACACATGACACGGGCTATGGTGGTTAGTTTCTGACTTTTTCTTTTCAAAAAAATATACTGCATATCTATTTATATATTTATATAAACAACAACAAAACTTTTGATAATTTTTATTTTTTTTATAATTCTAAAATACATCTATAATATTTAGAAACAATATGTACAATTCCCCCCCCCAACAGTAGGCTTTTATGCAACATCAAACAAATTCTTCTAAAATGGAAGAATAAATTAAAGTCTGAAGAGGAACGCCTCCGTTTGTAAGGCCAGGGGGGGTTTAAGAGCTGATAGACTTTGTTTGTCTCTTTCTCTCTCTCTCTTTCACACACACACACACACACACACACACACACACACACACACACACACACACACACAGACGAAAGACATATGGTTCCAGTTGTACTTATTAAAGGTATTTGATATTCAGCAATAGTTTCAACAATGTTCTTGTGTTCATTCACCAAACAGCCACTTCAGCGAGATTGTATTCTCAGAGGTTTGAATGTTGAATGATGAGTGTCTTGTACTGAAATACTATAATCCATGAGGGAACTGACTGTCAATGACACGTCCCGTAATATTTCCTGTTTTCTTTTCTGCTGTGTACTTGCTCCTGCTGTGCCTGTGTGTGTGTAAAATAATAGAAACCTTATGAAGAGTTCCAAGAAACCTAAAGTTATATGGACTTACATGCTCATCAAGGCCTCAATTGGTAAGAGACATGCTCTATTGACATGATTTACCATTCAGTCACAACAGCACAAACTTTATCCAACGTAACATCCATGGAGTGTAGCGTTACCTGACAGCTAGAGCTGATTTCACATCCTTTCTCCATGCTTTATTTTTCTGAACAGTCTCTGAGAGTCACCAGCACACACGTTGCAGGCTCCTCGAGGTATAATGATGCATGTTTAGACCTCACTTTGCATGAGCTGATACATGAAACCATCATACGTGAGAGTTCATACTCTGAAGAAGGCTGACTGTTTTTTATAGAGTCCCAGTTAATGCTCGACTAAAGGAACACAGTCCACATCTGTGCTGTGAGCAACGTGCAGAGGAAGATGAGTAGAGATGGTGAGGATGAGGAGGTGGGTGGTGCTGAAGATATGTGATGGTAGTTGTAGTGGTTGTGGACTCTGTCAGGTGGCTGCACTGTGATGTAACCATTGATGATGCGAACCAGCGGGGGAGGCGGTGACTGGACCATAGTGCTGTGGATGAAAATACAAGACTGGTTAAAGGTTTAGTTTAAAAAATCTAACTTTCTTCATTTTTATCTTTAAACATCCCCCCCAAAACCAAATCAGCTTCTCATTGTTAGTGGCAACCTCCATTGCTGTGAAGTGAAGCCAATGCCGAAGTGCCAAATACTGCAGTTCCTCAAACGGCCACTGGAGGTTGGCTACAGAACCAGTCAATCCCCATAAGTTCTCATATTAAAATAACCAACTTCACAGAAGAAATGTTTACAGGCTGGTACAAAAAAACAGCTTGGGTCTCTATGGCTAAGTTTCCCTGTTCATGACAACTATGGGATCATCATGTATACGCCATCCATTCTTTATACCCAGTCAGTGGTTGCCACGCCACTGTCAACCAAATGTGATCAAATTGTACGGTCCTTATGAAGCGGATGAATGATAACAATAGAAAAATCAGAGCAGTTTCACTATATATTTTTAGAATTACAATTCATTCATTCTGTTTTTATGAAAAAACTGGTCTCCAGTTAAAAAATGGGCAGAGTCAGTCCAAACAAGCTGTGCGTGTAATCATTTTCTAAGCTCAAGTCAAAAACCTTTCCATATTTTGAAGATACAGCAGTCTGGGTAAGACTAAGTATTATTTCCAGAGTCATTTCCATAATTTTTGCATTCTATTGTTGCAATACTAAGCCACTGTACTATTTGAAAGGGATTGAAAGGAAAATTATGGCGTATTATAAAGAAGAACAGGACTCTCTCTGCATCTATATTCCACTATTGCCAGCGAAAATATGCGGACTGCAAGAGGGAAACAATGGAAATATTAAGGATGGTGAAGCCTGCACAGGAAAATTTCTCAACAAAGGAAACCACTGCTACAGCGCTGACCAATCAACAGGGATTTAACAAATGCAAAACTCCTGAGCGTGCAACTCATTGATCAGCTCATGGCTATAAACCAACTGCCAATCTGTCTGCCTGTTTCTACTTTCTTTTTCCTCCTCTCCTCGATATTTTATATTCTGTCTGTCCTCTCTGGCTGTCTCTATTTCTCTCTTTATCTGTCCTTTTCTAAACAAGTCTGGCAATTAAATCATTTCTGCTCTCCTGTTTGATGCAGAGACTGCAGTGCTCGTGTGGTTTGGACTGGGACTGAGGCCAGGCAAAACAAACACAAGTTCCTGAAGTCAAGATATCCGGATACCAGTGGGCTGCAACAGCAATTTGACACAGCATTATAACATTCAATATTGAATAAAAGTGACTGAAATAGTAAGAGACTGTATTTCAATGGGACTGGATTTATGTTTTGTCGGGAAGATATTTTGACAAGCATCCACATAAAGAAAAATGAAAACACGTCTGTCGTAATTCTTTTTTAATAAGGAATCAAACATGTCCCAGTCTTTATCCTGGTTTTGTCTGCAGACAAATGAGAGTACGCTTAAAGGGATTATCGTGGACAAATGAGCTTCAGTTTAGATGGGCCGGCTTCAATCTCACTGGCTGAAGAAGGGACACATTTGGAAAAGTTTGGAGAGTTAAGCTCCAGACAAAATAAAAGAGCCAGTGATAGATGAGAGAACCACCACACAAATAGGCAACAGAGTTTCTCCCAGCGAGAAGCTCCACCGAGTAGTTTCCTAATACACGACCACAGTTTTGAAAGTTTCTTTTCAAAAATGCCAAAACAGTAGCGGTCGTCTCCAGATGTGTTCATGATGTTGTACTCATATTATTCACATAATAATTTAATAATGTTTGCTTTGCACTGATTGGCCTTGGCTTAAGGCTGTACTGCATGTAGCTCTAACCTTTCGATATTAAACACATTTTAATATGTAAGATCACGCACAGGACTGATCATTGGGACCTTTTCTTCCTTTAAGTGTCTGTAAATGATTGAAGCAGATATTTAAATGTCAGAGAAAGCCTTCAGCATATTTCATGGAGTTATGAAGCTTGTTTATTTTGGTTTGAGGACCAGGAGATCTGTAAGGAAACCAGGTGTGACACATTGCTCTGTAGCCCAACAGAGAACTGTGTCGCCGCAGTTCAGCTTCTGTTTCTTGGACTCCCTCTGCCTTTCTCACTCGGCCACCTTTTCAGACGTTAAAATATACAAAGACGTGCACGGCGTACACTTTGTAACATGTGTACACAAACAGTCTGTTTCCTTTCCGTTTAAAATACAGGGTCTCTCAGAAAGAGAGAAAAACATTTCTGCAGACATAATGTACACAAACTTTCACAAACCCCCTCTGTTCCCGTGAAGAACAGATGCTACATGGTTAGATTTTTCTTTCCGTCAGTAATTTGGAATAGGGTATACTGTATATGGAAAAATACATACAGGGGGAGGTTTGCAAACCCTTACCTGCAGGTTAGCCTCAATTATTTCTAATCTTTTCTGAACCAATTAATGTAAGATCGCAACTACTTTTAGCACCTCTAAAATGATCTTCTGGAGGAGAAATGCTTGACCATTTATACTGCACTGTTCCTATGCAGCTTGTCATCTGTTTACACTCTAAACTTAAAGTAAATGTTGAGCCTATCTCAGCATACAAGCCAGAGGAACATCCTTGACAGGTCAGGTCAGGTCAGGTCAGGTCAGTCTGTCACTCAGACTAATACATGCACACCAATAGATAGTTTAGATTCTCCCATTAACTTGCTGTTAAAGTAAATGTAAAAGAAAAGAAAGACACACACAGATAAAAAAAGCAGTGTCAGGAAAAGTAACATTAACAGAGTGTAATGGGATGCAAAGCTGGTAATTTCAGGCCATGTACAGAGGTCTTGGAAATCTGCACACAACCACCACAGATTTTTAAATATTGCACTGAAATGACATGGCTAACAGTAGCCTATGTCTCCAACAGAACCAGAGTTTACGTTCCTGTGTAAACGGTACAAGCCTCTGTCTGTGTAATGTTAATACTAGCCATAGCAAACAAGCTCTATGTTCCACACAAATTAAGATTCTGGGAGGGTTGGCTCTTACATGAAAACACATGCTCATTTAGGAAACAGATAAAAGAGAAACAATGGAAAAGATGCACAAAAACATTTCAATTTGAAACTGGCATGGTACATTTTGCCCAAGGGATTTTAGATTGTCACCTTGACCATCAGGCTGATGATTCAGGTAATTAAATTCCCATCAGTGAGTTAGGAATGCTGAATTGAGCTGAAGTAGTTTGTAGTGAGGATTTGATGGACTGGGGACTTTTTGTGTGACGTTTGCAGGTTCACCTGGTGTTTGCGTGTTGTTTCCTGCAGATGCTCTGATTTCCTGCCACAGTCCAAAGATGTGAAAGTCAGGTGATGTGGAAACTCTAAATTGCCGATATGTGCGAATGAATGTTGTTGTTGGCCTCGTGATAGACCAATGGACGCTGAGACAGCCTCAAACTCTGAACAGGAGGGTCAAATTAAACAATTTGCTTCCTGCCCACATGTACGATCACATCTATGAAAAACAATTTTGCTCTTACAACAAACAGAGGAAAGTTTCAGTGTGGCAGACCACACCTTGTGGTGGTCTCCTTTTTGTCTGAAAGGTGAGCTTGTTTTGTTGTCCGGTTAGTCCCTGCCTGGAGCTACTGTGAGACCAAAACCGGATACTTGGTAGGAATTCCCAGGCTGCTATTTTCACATTCAAGACTCTTATCCTAGCTCGGAACTAGTCTGGACTCATACCGCACTGCAGGGTGTGTGCGTTTGTGTGTATATGTGCTAAAGTGTGTGCAGACTGCATGAAGAGTATTGGTGATGTGATATGGTGACTGTTTGAGCCTGCGGCACCACACCAGGAAGTGTCAGTTTTATTCTATAGAGAAGTGGAAAGACTTCATTACACATTCCCAATTTCCCCTCTCACATCCTGTCTTTCTTCTTTGAGCTTTTACCGTTATACTCCTTTTTTTTCTCTCTCACCTTTACTACATTTCTCCTCATCCCCCCCTTTTCACAGCCAAGGAGACAGATGACTCACTGATGACACATGTATATAAGAAACAAATACCCATGCAACCCTCATTATTTCATCCCCCCTCCCTGTCCTCTTACCTCTCCTCGATGCGAACCCAGAGGTCGTTAAAATGCCGGTGCCGCTGTTTCTTCTGCTTATTCCTCCTCTTTTTCTTCAGCATTTTCCTCTCTGCTTTCTCCAGCAGCTCAAGGCTATCCGCTGGCAGAAGCATGTGGGGCAACAGATCATCCTCCAGGGGACGCCCCTGATCCTCCTCTTTGCTGGGGAGTTCGTGGAGGAAAGGCTCCAGGAGAGGGGACTCATCATGATGATCTTCTGACTCTGGCGAGGCAGGTCTGGATGATGACCTCCTTGAGGGTGGACATCACAGAGACATAAGATACAGCATGTGCAGTTCAACAGATACATGTGTGATGTTAACTATCTTTCCTGCACCATATCATCGATAGTTTTTGGGTAAAATGGTTCAAGGGCCAGCAATTCTTTCTTGTTTTTAGTTTTCCTCAATAGAAGCAGGAGCTGCTGCAGATTTTTCTTCTTGGCATACAATGTCTCAGCCATACTTGTTTTCCTCTGTGTTTCCACTGTGTTTTTCTGCTGCATATCCCTGTCAGTGGGGTGCATGGTAAGTGAAGGTTTGCCAAAATTTATACAAATACATAACTGAACTTGATTTGGAGAGAGAGAGAGAGACGCAGACTTTAGTACTGTAGGGAGACAGTATGGAAGGAATCCACCACCAAAAATCTATCTTTTAGATCGACTGTCTGTGATTATTTAGATCCTGAACAAATGGATTTATGGCGGAGAAATGGATTACGCTGCAGGAATCCAACTGTTGTGGATCCAGCTGACTATAGCCACCATTCTCCACAAAGGGGCAAGCTACAAAAATAGCTACAGTATCGTGAAAGTCTATTATTTGCGAGTGTTTCATACTCAAATTAAAGATAAAGGAGTATTCCTATCAAGTGACCCGGTGAAAGCGGGTGTGCCACATCAAGCCTGGAAAGAACAGGTGAAACCACGACTGAATACGATTAAAGGAGCAGTAAGGAAAGGAAAGGAGGGAAGGAAGAATTCCTGATATGTATGAACAGGATGCTGTGGACCTTCCAAGAACCAATAAGCAGTCTAATAGAGAACACATCCAAGATTTTCTGGAAAAACAAATTAAAGTACCGGAATGGGAAGTATGAGAGCAAAACCAAAACTCATCTTTTTGATTGAAAACACTCTTGCTTCTGATGAGCTGCTGGCCATCTCTAATGAGGTCAGCAACTGTCTTTAACAATCACCGTGCACGTGCACACATACATGCACGCATTTTGAGTTCAAATGCAGGTTTATCACAGCCTCCTGATCCTGCATCTAACACAGAGCTTGTGTGTGTGAAAGTACATTCACTCCTTTATCCGCTCACACACACAGAAGGACACAGATCTGCTCTGAGATAGCCACCCGCACAGTGTGCCACGGTAGGCTGCACTACATGCTTCACGGCAGGAGGTATGAGCTCTGCTTAGGCTGGCCTTTTCAACAACACTTCATCGGTGGCTGCTGGGGATTTTGTCGGATTTATCTGCAGAGCGATCTACACGGTGGAAACAGCAGAAAAAAATAAAAGGACCCAATGAATAAGAGACATCACTGAGGATATTTTTTTCCCCTGAAACTAAAAAAAAATCAAAATATGAGATCCCTACAGCTATCCCACCACCACAACACTCTCCTTGACTTCATATACTCAGTTAATGATACAGGACTCCTTCCTTTTACAAAAAGCTCAAGCTTGGTTCAAGATAAATGTTTTAGTTCTGCAGGTTTATGGTCGCAAATCATATTTTTAAATCTCTTGACAATGTCTGGAAACACAGAATAATAAAAAATGTTTTAATCAACACAAAAAATAAATTTTTATTACTTACTACTGAATTTCTTTGCAAATCAGTTACAGATTGCTTCAGGGTGGATTAGATTTCATACTGTGAATTTGCCTCTTTGGCTCAACACATTTTAAAGCTTCTCACTTAAGTTTCTTGCAAAGTTGTAATCCTTGACATTTCAGTCCTGATCATTTTGGCAACACCTGTGGTTACCAAAATACAACCATCTGATTTCATGCCGTGCACGGTACAGTACAGTTGTTGCCTTGCTGATAAGTTAGAAGCGTGCATCTTGTTACAGTAGGTGCAGTTTTGATGAATGATCGCAATTATTGCTAATCTGACTACTACACTGTGTTTGCTGTGTGACTGCTTCACAACAAAAGCCAGTCCGTGTTTTCACCAGCTGAATTCGTCTGAAGCAGCAGCAGTATGAAAAGTTTGGTCTGTAACTTAATGCAGCTTTGATACAGAGTTAGAACAGTAAACAGTGAGGCTGATATCAGTGAGTTAAAATTACAGACACTAATGCTGGACTACATGTATGCAGCGGTTCTTGTGCAAATCTCTCGTGCTTGTGAGGGCAAGCTGAGTCGGGTACAGCTACTGTAAACTAAATGGCTATTGTTGAAAAAAGATCAGTTATAAACAGTATCAATTTCTATCGATTTTAATTGCATGAAAATCTTAAGGATTATAACTTTAAAGCCCATCGCTAATGGATGAAGTGACCAGGTTCACTGATAGAAATTGGATGGCGGAGTATAAAAGTTAAATCTATAATTCTAGCGCTGAAGTTTAATCTCTGTAATCTGTAATCACAACAGTGCTTTGTATTTCTTTTCTGTGATCACCTACTTCCACACCAAAATGAGCCTCTCATATGATCAGGTAAGTAGTGGTTCATTACCACTAAATAAACAAAAAGTTAAGTTGCAAGTGTCAGTAGTACAAATAAATGAATAAAACTATGACAAACTTCAGGGACATTCGTAGAGAGTGAGTTCTTAAAAAGGGAGAATCACTCGATGGATAACTAGCGAGTGCAGTTTTTGATTATTTGCAGACAACACATTTCTCACAAGGGCTGAAGCAGAACTCTGAACATCTGTTTTGGGTCTGCAAATGAACACAGACCAACTATGGAGTTGTGCTTACTTGGAAAATGATTTCCCATTTGAAATCCAGTCAGTGAAAAAGTTGAGAGAAATATATATTCCTGTCAGGGCCATGAGGCAGCGGTTGCCCTGTATAATGTGGCCGGGACATGAAACCTTACACCCATTTAAGTGATAAAATATGGGCCTTCGAGTTTTACAGACTTGTGTTTTCGGAAGAAATCATAATGTGCAACAACTGTAGCGAAACATAATATTTTCTACTCAGTTCTTTATCCGTCATCTCAGTATTTCTCACTTTCTCTGCTATTTTCTTTGTCAGGCTCTTCTCATGACTCTCAGACATTTCTAAGAAAAGGTCCTGAGAACTTTTGTCCTTTATCTTTATCTCCATGATTTACTTTACCTAACCTTACACGTCTCTCATTACAAATCATTTTAAAGAGAATTCAATTAAAATTCAAGGATGGTCTCATGTCTGAAATCAAATCTAAATCAGTCTTACCAGCAATTCACCACAAACAGGGAAAAAAGGTTCAGTGTTGCATGGAAGTAACAATGAAAGAAAAATTTAATAACTCTAGAAACTCATATAATATTAGAAGATTTGTTATTGTATTGTCATGATAAATCACACAATGCAGTCCAGTTAAATGTGTCACTAGATGATGTATGTGTGTGTTTAAAGGTATTTTAGCAGTAAATTTACCTGTTTATGGGCTGCCCAGCAGGGGTGTGCTCCACCTCGTATCCCTGGCGACGGAGCACATCAATGACTGTATTGTTGCCAAGAAAGTGACCTGCAAACAAAAGAGAGAATGACAATGATGAGTTACTGCAAGCAATCTGCAACAGACATTTACTATCCTGTGGCTGTTCTCTACTATAATCATAATATAACGGTTATGGAGAGAACAGAGCGCTGTAACAGTGACACACTCTGAACTCAGGCATGGGGCATAATTTCCCAACATTCATGTTGTTCTCGTGTTATGTTGGATGTGTTATGTGTTCCAGTTTAAATGAGATTTTTCTTCCATATTGGACGCAGCAAGTTGTCACCTCATGAACAGAAGACAAAAACTGACACTGGCATTTTATTAAACTTTTGGTTTGGAGGGATGAAAATTAAATTAAATTAAATTAAATTAAATTAAATTATTGGTTTCAGATTTTGGAAAATATGCCACATACTTACAGCTTAGCTAAAGCTGGTTATAGTTTTATATTTCTGTTTGGGTTTAGATTAACAGACAAGATAAAACATGTCTCATTAGTGAGATTTAGTATGTCAATAAATGTAATTTTGGAGCCAGGCTAGCTGTTTCACCTGCTTGCTCTCTTGCTAATCAATGCTAGGCTACGCTAATCGCCTCCAGCTCTATATTTAACACACAAACATGAGAGTGGTATTGATATTCTGGTCTGAGTCTTGGCAGGAAATCAAATTTGGTTGTTTCCAAAAAGGCTTTTTATTACCAGTGACGTGAAAATCAAAAATCAATCAACAGTGTCAGATAATGTATTAGAGGTTGGGACCACTGTGAATTTAAGGACAGTATCTGTAGTACTCGACTTATATCTACACCCCATCTACTTTTACATTCATCTCCTTCCTCTTCTCATCTCTTTTTCACTCACTATCCTTTGTTTCATTTCTCTTCACCTCTTTATCTCTCTTCCTCAATCCTCGATCAACTCTGGCTGCTTTCTTCCTCTCCTATTTTCATTTCTTTTTCGTCCTTATCTCTAACTTCCCCTCTTCCTCTCTCGCTCACACTGACCCTCTCAGCTACGTGAAGTGGGGGCATTGAGGCTTCAGGTTGCCATGTCAAGAGGTCTCCATTCTTCCCCTCACCCTGACAAGGGGGAGCAGGGGCCCATTGTTTGGGCCTGCTCAGCCGTGGCACCACAGGGCTGTGTAAACAATGAGCCCCGGCACTTTAATCTGGCCTAGAGCCATCGATAGAGAGAGGTTGGCCTAGATGCACTATGGGTGCAGTGATGCTGCCCCATCACTAAGAAGTGTAAAACTATGTCCCGCTATGTAATAGGCATGGAAAAGGACTGAGGGGGTGTGACTGAAAGGTGCTATGTCAACATTTGATCCGGTCTAGTGACTAGTGACACTTAATTTAACCTTTTTTTAAGCTCTTGATCGATGCACAGCAATTTTGTCTGCTTAGACAGCTTACAGCTTAAATAAAAAATATATTAACTTATGTTAATATAACTCTCTAAATCATCTAAGAGCTCCTGTGTGAGAATAATAAACAGTTGCCACGCAAAACAGGTATGAATTTATTTTTACTGGCTGAGATCATTACCAATACAGGTGGTCAGTTAAATGAATACCCAGCAGCTCTTAAACTCTCCATGGGAGCTGGAAACCAGAGCGAGACAGAAAGACAGAGACCGAGTTTTCCAGCCTGCCCACGTTTAGAAACAACTCAGTGTGATTTATGTGAGTTTACGTCAGGGGATTAAGGTGGGACAAATGGAGCTGTTGAGCACAATGTAGGGCCACAGAAGGGTGGGCGGACTCCCAAAACTTCAAAAGGGACACACACACACATACAAATACGCAAATTCTAATAGGAGGTAAACCATCAATTCTGACATGTCCCCAAAGGCTGCAGTGTTTTTTTTTTTCGTGGGGGGCCGAGTGATGTGTGTTTGAAGAATTTAACAAAAAAAAAGTGCTATTATATGCTTGAGACTAAAGAGAATATTTAAAAAAGCCTTTGGCAAATAGCACAAAAAAATCTGCACTTCTGAGAAGAGACTTTTTCTGTGAAATCAAGCTATTATATAAACACAAATTCTTCTTTGTAGTGAATTTTCTTCAAATATGCTTTTGATTTCGAAGCAGAGAGAAAATCATCGATGGGACTACACAAATCCCACAGTACCGACCAAATGTACATTTTAACACTGTTTTGGAGGTGGATGGATGAATTTAAAGTCCATGTAAAGGCAATTCTGAGATTTCTTTCAAAATACATGAAATATGTTGGAAAATAGTTGCTGAAAACATGTGAAAAGACTTTGAACGATATATTACTGAAATGTGTTAGAGGTTCAAACAGTTTTTCACCAGTTTTCAGTCCAGGATTTTGTGGGCGGTCCTAAACGGTGGCTCGATGACACGCTGAGGCCACCTGATTTTGACACCTAATTTCATAAACTTGTTGATATCTGAAGCATTCAAATTTGGCTGGGTGGTCAATAACACTTTCTTCTTTGGTCTGACAAACTCAGAACACATATTTATTCTTACTTTACACGGACTTTAAAGTTAATTCCCTGCTGCAAGCATAACTGCAGCCCACCTTAACAACAACATGTTTCATACTGAAAAAAAACAGCAGGACCTGCCGCTTGCCAGTGCTACGAAGTCATGGAATTACAAACAAAAAAGAAATTCAGACATCTTTGATTAAAAATGATTGATGCCCAGTAAAGAGGCAGAAAGTAGGAACAAAAAATTATGTTTTAGAAGGTCTGAATTTTCCTTGTGAATGATGTAGCTTTTGGCAACTGACCTGAACTCGGAGGCCTGAATATGCCAGGTGAATTGTGACAACTGCCTCTCTCTGTTTCTCTCTCATATACGGATAATAATTGGTATCAACAAACACATTAACCTGTAGTTTCTAGCCAAAAGAAAGACAGACTACTCATGCATTCCTGGATGAACATTCTCCCTCTGTCCATGGAGATTTTTCTGCATAATACTTGATGAATCTAAATACCAAAATTTGAATTTAAATAAGTTATCCTATATGCCTCAATCCCTTGTGTCCTAATACTGGAAAGAACTGATGGTTTCTTATGCATGCAAGTTTTCTAGGTACGGTGAAATTCTAAATGAGGTCCAGAAAACTTTATAAAAAGACTTTTATTGTTAGTGACGGAGTCCGTCATGGCAAGAAGACACCTGTGCATCCTTCGCCAAAGGAAAATTTCTTCTGTGACACACTGAGCATCAGCGTCATCGTCTGGGTCAGAGAGGACATTGTTCAGAGCTTTTGGACTCACACAGTGACTCACAGCAAAAACTACTTCCATATTTACTTTTCTACTTCAGTACTTCAATATTTGCTTTGAAACAAAACACACATGATAATTGTAAAAATGCTGATGCAGTTGAGCTGACACATGAACATTATAGCATTGTTCTGCGCTGTATTAAGCTCGGTTCTGCCACGCTGGTTTCACAGATGTTTTCATTGCACAGCTTTGTTAAACATGTTGACTCACAGACTCACAATCAGTTTTTCTGGCTATTGGTTGTCTCACGGCAAATCAACATGAAAACATTTCTTTGTACCTCAGCCCTAAACAGCTGTCATTTCTGCTCTTTGATAATTTGACGTTTTTTTACTGAGTATACTGTGTCACTTCAATAAATTAATTCTAATTGTTTTGACCTGGAGATTATTACCGTTTTCTACCTTCAGGCCCAAAATGTGTCACTTCAGTGTTGCGTTAGCTTTCAGACATAAGAAAAAGTAGCAGTCATATTCATTTAGGCTCCAACTAGAAACCTGCTGCTCATGTTAGGGCCCGACCCACCGTTTAAGAAGCACACTTCTGGAGTGACATCTGTGACATCTGACATATATTTCCACTGATTATTTATTTAGGCCAATTTCATACATTTTAAATCTATGGAAAGGGCCAAAAATATGTACATCAATGCACAATGTGTTGACTGTATGTCTTTCCAGCAGCACTAAGAGACGAGAGATGGTAGAGATAAAGACCAGGGACAGACCTGAAAGCTCTCATTCACAGCTAATTCCCTACATGCAGCGACACTCATACATGCAACCACTGAGTTAGAGGGTCATAGATTAGCTCATGTCATGGTTATATAAAATGTACAGAGTTTTTATATGTTTACTGACACTTTTCTATGAAGTGACAGTTTTTTATAACAGTCTATAACAATCAGTGCTGGTTAGGAATAAATTACTAATAATATTTCAGTAATAATATTGCTGTTACGCCCGCCAAAAATAACTTGTTGCAACCTTTCTTTTGTCGTCACCCACTCACTGATTTCAAATCCACCAATCTAATCACGTCTCTGGATTCATTATCATGATGGCTGCACGTGCGCGACGCGCCAAGCTAGCTTGGAAGATTTTCTCGAAAGGAAAGCTGGAACGAACGTCAATGTCAAACAGCACAACAACATACAGTAAAGCTTGTGGAAATAAATAACCAACAACGAACTAATGGAGCTTGTGGCTGGATACGTGGTGAATGAAATGTTATTATCTGTGTCTCATCTTCAGAATAAGAACGGTGCGCTTGTCATCTAGCCTCTAACTCTCATGGATTCATAGAAAAAACTTTTAGTTTGAAGTCTTAGCTGCGCGATTAGCCTGTCATCTACACAGAGACACGCGTGTAAAGTCTGAATTTAGAGCAGAAAGGAAACAATTACCAATTTTGTGGGGAACAACAGAACAGTAATATAACGAGCAGTGTAACGAATCAGCTGGCATGGAGTAAAGTAAAATTAACTACAGTATATATTGTGTAATAAAACAACAACCCTGTCTACTGCGTTTGATTTGTATAGTACTAATTCACTTGGCCTAACACATTTCAGAGGAAATACATACGCTGCCTGGATCCAGGAAGAAGCGGGACGTTCTTGCATTGGACAGAAGTTGTACGAGAAGGAGGAGGTAGGGTGGGTGCACAAAGCAAACAGCTTTTACACCAGAGACCAGGGTTCATGTCCTGTATCCCACATGTTGTTAGGTTATGGCTTCTAAAACATTCGGCCAAGGTTACAGAAAGATTGTGGCTTCAAGTCAACGTTCATTTTTTCAATATTTAAGACCACAGTCTTTCCCTAACGCTGACCAAGTCCTTTAATTTATCACAACATAACCATAAAGAAAATATGCTGGCCACAAACATTTTGCAAATACTATACATTTACTACAAATGTTTGCTTGTCATGCTGTTATAGTGTAACATAATATGACTGCAGTGAGTTTCCCACAAAATGTATTTGCAAAAGCAAAGTTATCACACATAAATGTCATTTTAGGAGACACGGTTGAAAAGCCAGAAGATGCTTCTTGTATATCTCATTGTGTCACTGATGAAGCTGACTCTGGATTGTTGTTTCCATTGGACTTCATACTCTAAGTACTTAATCTAAATGACCAGTTGAAAAAGAAAAAAATACATCTATCTTTCCGTAAGCATAAAAACAGATTATTATTATATATTTAACTTGAAACCTTTCTGCACACCTGTACTCAGTCAGAAGAACACCAGATGAGAACCACGGCGGCTACGGTCCTTAAAAAGACATCCAGTCTCCGCAATCAGCGGCTCAAATTATTAGAACACATGGTAAGCCTTAAATAGCGTTCCTTTTCCATACACATTAATATTTACATTACAACTTGTAACCAGGGCCCAAGCAGCAGTTCTCATAACATTACAGCATGTTGGATAAACAAACGCTACAGGCAGCACTGAGGCCATTCTGCCCCTTAAAGCCTTTGCTAGCTGTTTATGTACATATGTTCCCTGCTAGTCAGCTGGACCCAGCAGCCCACAACTGAATGAGCCCTTTTATTGAAGAAGATGACGCTGAGCTGTTTGGGTTTTTATTCTGTAGTATGCAATGTTTTATTTGTTGCTTCCTGGAAGTAACTTTCATTGCCAATGACACAAGGCCACAAACTTTTGGCTTGAATAAACTTTGCAACTAGCCAATTTTTTTAAGCTTTCTATTCTTGTGTAGATATTTGACACTACTGTGGTCAACTGGGTATTAATCATGCCTTAATTACAGTACAGACAGACAGGCAGGAAGAGTGCTATTAAAAAGAGACAGTTCAGCTATTTAAACTATTGTCAGAACAAAATAATAGACTGAATTTTAGGACTTGATGTTTCTACGACATCGGAAGTAACCAGCCAAACATTTCACTGGAAAATCACTGTCTTGGCTCAATGTGCTGCTAACAGACAAGTAAAACCTCAGTGTCTTCGAGAGTCAAGGAGATGCAGCCATCCATAAAAGTGACAGTCATGTCAGAGACAAATAACAGGAAAATTATTGGTTATCCACTGGCATAGAGATCAGACAGTCATACAGGCAGTCCTGGTGTTTTGCAAACAATGCCAGCTCTATATTAACACACATATCAAGTGTCTGGAAATACAGGCTCTGCTTACATAGCACTTCTCCTTATCCCTGGTTGAATCATGCCGTTTTATGTCTTTGATGGACCGTCAATTCCTCCCTGTATTAAATTTAAACCTCATCTATTATCAGTCAAGTGCAATTTGTCTGAAAATAACAAGACGCTGTTGGCAATAATCTCAAAACAGATATGATGATGATGAACTACTGTCAGGCTAGATGAGAGTAATTATATGTGATAGCTATCTTTATTTCATTATTATTTAATCATCTGTGGTGAGATAAAAAAAAATTCCACGGCGTTCAGTTGAACATGCATGAACATTTTATAAATGGTATTTATGTTTGTTAATTTTAGGAAAAGCAGACCAGGAGTTTTTCTTAGCAGCGTTAGCAGCTCTGTGAAGCCTATGTTCAGGTAACATCAGCAGCATGTTAACATTGTTATTGTGATTATGTTAACATGCTGCTGTTTACCACTAAACAGTACAGTAAAGTAGAGCTGAGGCTGGTCGACATGTCACCAGTTTTGCAGGTATTTGATCATAGACTAAATGAAAAGTTTCGCGGATCACCACAGTCACTTAACAATTTAGGGTTCATCCTCTGGGTACTATCATTGACAGTTCTAAGGAATGGACGTCATATCCCTGACGTCACCTCCCGGCTAATCTAAATATCGACAAAGACGTGGATCATCAGTGGACCTGAGATGACGCCTCAGTGTTCAAACAAGCCATCTGTAATGGCACCCACCTGTCAATCAAAGCAGCCATGCTGTTATTTATGCATAACCTTAAGCCTTAATATAAACTGAACGGGTGAGTTAAATAAAAATTCACCCTCAGTACAGTTGTCATGAACGGGGAAATTATAGCTATAGAGACCAAAACTGTTTTTTGTACCAGGCTGTAAACATGTTTATTTCTGCTGTGAAGTTGGACATTTCAGTATAGGAGCTTACGGAGACTGATTTGTTCTGTAGCCAGCCTCAAGTGGCCATTTGAGAAACTGCATTTTATTAAAAAACATGAAATTGTCAAACATGTCAAAACTGTCAACCTTGTGGCATCACTAGAGGAAAAGCACGGGGTTCACCATGTTAGTAGGATTCATCCTCTTGTGAACATGAACATCTGTACAAAGTGTCATAGCAATCCATCAAGTAGTTATTGAGATATTTCAGTCTGGACCAAAGCGGTGAACCTACCGACTGCCCGACACCAGCATCCTCAGAGCCACATTGCTAGAGTGGCTAAAAATGTTACAAAGAGACAAGACAGGAATGCAGTCGTGAAGCACTAAGTGTTTCATGTAAAGAGATCTTAACCACAATTCAATTACTGGACAGCAGCAGTTAATGTTGTTTTTTCAAGTGAAACTTTCATAATTGTCCCGTAGCCAAGTTGTGGTGTTGAGAAGAGCCTCTTAATGTTAATATAATATTCATCCTAGCAGGCACCAAGATTCTTTACCACTGGATGTGCCATGGAAAAATAGTTTCAAAAATGGCTTTTTTAGCCTGGAATCAATTTAGTATGATGTTACTTGCAGCTATATGTTGTCATTTTGGTCCAAACTCCCTGCAGGATAAGGATACTCTTAATATAATAGCATAGGAGAGAAAGTCAGTAGCCAAAACCAAGACATGTTTGGTTAGATGTGTCTGCAGACAAGCCCACAAATTCAACTTGAGTCTCAAAAAAAAAAAAAAAAAAATCTTGTACTTGGATAAGTTCAAACCAGCCCAAAATCCTATAGCATATTCAATTTTAGCTCCAATCTGTTGCATCTTTTAATTCTCCCTTCACCGTACTCTATCTAATGAAAATAAATGGTGCACTTTAAAAACAAAACTTCATATGATTTAGTCTACTTATGTGCATAAGGATTAAAAAAACACATCGATTGACGTAGGACCAGAGAATTCCAGTGACCACTGACCGAGCCAAACTAAACCTCCACATGTTGCTTTAGTGCTTCTGCTGTTCAGTCGTTAATGACCTACCGTACGGGCCTTGTTTCTGAAGATGATGTCATAATTTCCTTCAAAACTTTGTCAAAGTTAATGAAAACTTCAAATCTACATTCACACTATAGATCCTGGAAGAAAACATTTGCAATACCTGCAAGGAGAACACATGCTACAAGGGCAGGATTCATCCTCAGGGCACCATGAACAAGCAAACAATACAGTCCCTAGAGCTACGCTGCTAAAGTGGCTAAACAAATAATCTATAGATTTGTTTTAACCTCCCTTATTTTTAGTAGATTTTTGTTTAGCACCTTTTAAACTGTCCTCTCTCTACATGCATGCTATCCTTTTTTACAGCACAAACTCAGATATAAGTCGTGTCATTTTGTCAGTTTAATAAAATACGAAGCTGCCAGGAACCTAAAATACAAGAAAAATGAAAGATGCCTAGAAAAATTGACACATTTTTAGTGATAATCATTCACAATGTTATTATGGCACAGATGAATGTTGTAAAAAATATTGTTTCACTATTTATACAGCAGAAAAATGTAAGAAATAAAAGTATTTACAGTGATTTTTATCTCAACTTGTTTTTGTTGCTTTTTTTATTTGAAGTACATTCATGTCTGTAAATCACTAAAAATATTATTAATTCAGTTTTTACATTTTCTTTGATAAACATTTCATCAGAAAGTGTGAAAGCCACGTCAACACTTCCAACTGTCTTCTCAGCTCGTCTTTACATGATATATAAATAAAATTATGTTACTATAAATGAAACATTCTCAGTGTATCCACTTCCTAAAGTGTAAAATCACATATTTGTGCAATTTATTCTAATTTGTTCATGAATATCTATCTTCATCTAAGTTACTGGGAGTTGTAAGTATGTATTTAGGTATGCATGGTTTATATTTTGTCTGTCTTCTGTATATTGAAGCCTTGAACAGAGATCTGCCAAACCTCACGTCATTTCTCATAAACTGAATAATTGGGTGTGATGTGATTTCAAACAATAAAATGCATTTCACCTCATGTTATGACTTCCCCATGGCCGTAAAAGTGTTAAAACGAACATTATAGTTATTGGCACCTCTTGAAATATTTTGATATTCTTGACAACTTATCATAAGAATCAGACAGCTTTTCCATTTCGAATTCCTCCAGGATACGTTTTTTTGAATTCATGATACCAGTGACATGAGAAAGGCGTGATAAAAGACAGCTGTGACATGGCTGTGTGAATTTGAAAGACACAAACACACCTCTGTTCCATGAAATAAGCCTTTCTTAAGTCGAGCCAAAGAATGCTAACATCTCAACCGCCACCAAAACATTTCCCTTTCTATTTCTCTCAGCCGTAGTGAGATGCAAAGTTCAGAAACGGGCTGAATTCAATAGGTCGCTCCTTTATTGTAAAATTGATACCGATCGCCGCAAACAGACTGGTGGTGAAGTAGACGTGGGGAAGAGACGAGAGACGCAGAGACGAGGGAGCAGAATAAGCGCTGATGTCAACTGCTGAATTTAACATGGAAAGAAAAACAGGAATAGAGACAAAGAGAAAAGTCATGCAAAACAACACAGGAATGTTAAGTCGTCAGATGCCAGACTGTGATATCTGAGGATAAGAGCATCCTGTAAGGCCTTCAGTTTGGGATTAAAACACTTCTCTATTGAGACTATGTAGACTTGACATGGTGCCCATGTAAAGTCTGCTATACATAACAGGAGTGGAGTCGGGGCTGCTTGACATGGTATCTCAGTTTGGCATGCAGGTTATCCAACCATTTTTATCGCTGAATCTCTTTATCCAAAGCTAATGCGGGAAAATTGAGAGGTGAGCAAGATGTGAACTCCTCATCTCTTAAAAAAAAAAAAAAAAAGAAAATCCTATATCTGAAAACTTTAAACATACAGTAGTTCGTACTGTGTCATAGTAAATGTGAGTCGTGGCTCTCCTCACTTTCACCTCATCTGTTACTTTCACATATCAGCTGCTGCTTATCTGAACTAATTTATTATCTCACAGTAGACACATCTAAAGGTTTCCAGGACGGATTTCACTGTCCCAGACAAATGTTGGAGACTGATAATCTGTTAAAAAGCATCCAAGTTAAATTTATTATGGATAGTATTTGGGTGAATGTGCCGGGAATGATGGGAGAGGTGGTTTGTTTTCCTTACTAAGAAAGCTTGATAACAGAATGTGGCATTTTCTTCAACTTCATGTTCACTTGTAAGAATTAAAAAGATGGATCATTAAACATGTGCACAATTTAATTGCTTTGTCTTGCTCTGGGGCTTTTCTCTTACATGAGTTATGCTCCGCCGTGTTGATCGTTAGAGTAAAAACGGCTAAATTGTCTGCACGAGTTTTCTTGAGATCGTGCTGAGCAACTTCAGCTTTGAATTTATGCTGAGAATAAATGAGAAACAGAGCACATAAGAGGCCTGTGGTGTGAGGTTGTTTTTTAAATAAACCCTCACTCAAACTTTGTGGTGGCACACAGCACTTTGGAGCCGTGTTAGGGATTACATCTGTCAGGCTGCAATAGTCTCTACACTCCCTCTCAGTGCTCAGTCCTCAGTTTTGCACTTTCTGCCAAGAAATTATGGTGCTTGAGCACACACACCAGCTCATTCACTGTGGTCCAATGAAAGAGTGATCAAAGTTTGAAAATTCTGTAAAAGTGAGCAGTTTTGACGAAGTCAAACGGGGCACTGCCAGCTCTGAATGTCCCTGCCACTGAATGTCTCGTTTTTACTCAGAGAATATTCTTACTATAAAAGCAAGTGAGAGGAGATTTAATAAGCTGTTTAGGAGGGGTGGGAGGTATACCTGCCCAACTGACCTCAGGTTGGCTGAAAAGAATTTTCATGTTGACCATAAAAGTACCATATAAAAGCATCATATCATTTGTGTGTAAAATCTTAATTTGTGTAGTAACTATAGCTGTTAAATAAGTGTAAGCTCCTAAAATTGCATATAAGTACAGTACTTTTTCTCCTTTACCATATTGGAATATAACAGGTGTATCGTTGAGCAGAAGCACAGGCAACATTCCTATTCCTGCAAAATATCATTATTATGAGTCTTTTTAAGCATTGGTTTGCAGCCTGGGAGTCAAGACCTCCAAGGGGTCACAGCAGGATAGGAAAACAGAAGAACACACTTCTGCTATGCAAAATTACACTCATTTTTTCTCATGTTGAGATTTATTGTATAATTTTACATCTTTAGGCCCAAATAAAACAATGTGAGTCTTTGGTTGCAATGGCCACCACACATAGACATATTGTAATGCAATATGCAACAAGGGGCTGCATGTAGACAAAGCTTTGTTTTAAAGGATCACAAGTCCAAGAAGGTTGTGAACCCATGTGAAGGGCCATACTGATTAAATGAGGCCATAAATGCAGAGCTGAAGGATGAAGTGTTGGTTCAAACTGACTAAATTGGCAGTAGTGAGGCCATTAATCTAAAACAGGACAAAAACTTTTAAATTGTTCAAAGACAAATTCATCCAAAGTGAACTGAAGTAGGAAACTGATATTACTTTCAACCAAACAACACAACCAGCCAGGTTAGCCTTGAAATCAATTGCAGGCTGTCGTGCAGTGGAGGTTAGATCACAATCATTCTGTTCATTCGGCCGGCAGGAGTTCTGAACCTATAACCATCTCTGTTTTGTTTTTATCTTGTTATAAAAATGTGTGCTTTTGCTTGTCCGAACCCGCCGAAATGTAATTCTGCAGTTTGCATCCTGCGGCCTCAATACTACTTCCTCTAAAAACACACTTACCCCTGTCAACCTCGCATCCTGCTGCGAGTCTCTGCTCAGCCTTTCAACTGTCTCAGTCCAGAGAAGAAGAAAAAATGGGACAAGGGGAATCGGATGCCCGCTCACTTTTCTTAAAAAAAAAAAGAAAAAAAAAAAAAGAAAAGCATTCCATGTCGTAGTTTTCCTCTAATGTTTTTTCACAGATCTTCCATCTGAAACATGTGGCTTGGAGTGCAATTTTGTGCCTATTTAGTTTGAATAATCTGCAAGAGATCTTGTAGATGTCAAATGAGGCCTGCGTATCATCTGTGATTTAGGTCTAGGTTTTAACTAACAGCAGATCCACAGAATAGAGGCCTGTAAATCTACACAGGCTCTGTTTTTTAGCTGTCTTATCTCACTCTATCTTTCCATACGTCACTGTCAGAGTCTTTGTTTTTCTTTTAATCTCCCTTTTCTGACAGATTTTTTTTTACTATAACACATTTGTCACATCTGTTAATGTCATTTCATCCCTAATCCTTCTTTCCTCTATCTCTTTACTAACCAGTTAACCAGAGTGTGCTGTGGATAAAGCCGCAGGGTTTGGTTTTCCAGTAGGTTTCCTGACTCCCTGCAAATACTTGAGCGTCACGACGAAACATGGCCAACTTTTACATCTGCACCTACTAAAGCATCTGACACAGCCTCAACAAAAACAGAAATTTGTGTTTTTATGATTACAATCTCTCATTTGCTCCAGACCTTCGGTGACGTGAAACAGAAGTTACAAAACCTACTACAGTCATTTCAACATGCGGTAATTAAAATTAAGCCTGTTTGTGTTGAATCACGAGGATTGTTTTGTTACTGCTGCGTCAGTGGTGAGAAGTTTTCTTTTTCTTTGATTTGCGTACCATCTTTTAAGACAAGGACACACTGATATATAAAACTGAGTTAAATAAACAATGTCAGGATTTTCATAAGATACGTATGAAAAACCACGAACAAGATCATCATTCAAGAGCACTTGTCTTTGTGTTTTAGTCTTGTATCAACGCAAAAACAAGCCACCAATAAGGCATTTTTTTATCCTAGAGCATGATTTTTCTTTCACATCAAAAGACACAAGAATAATTTTTAGAAAAAGCTCAAGTGTGCACATGTGTTCTAAACTGAAGAAAGGAAATTGCAGTTTCAAAAATATCCATATCTGTGCAAACATAGACCCAGAGACCCAAAAAAATCCTAAGAAGTGATTCATGAACTCTCACCAGGATGCCAAATGTAAGCTTTGGATATATAAATATAATAAAGCTAATTTGAGCATAAAAACTGGTTCTCTGTTGGCGTCCCAGAATCCTGCACGCACCCACACAGCTCGTGTGACGATGTACATACGCCGTGCATGGCCAACAACACAGGCTCATTCATACGGTGAACCAGAAAACTCCCCACTCCGGAGAAACAAAAAAGTATTCAATAACTCCACGGGGAGAGAGAGAGAGAGAGGGTGGAAGCCACAAATCACACAAGTCATGTTTTCCTCTGTCTCTTCATATCCCCATCCCCTCTGGGCACTGCGTTTCTCTCCTTTATGTTTTAGCCCTCAAATGAAAAGGGACAGCTCCTTTATAGCAATTCCCGCTCACAATCATCAATAGATGCGCTGCTGTTCACTAGCTACATGTATAATTTTCCTTTCCTTTTCCCTTTCATATAGAAGTGAGGTATTTCTGGTCCAAATGAAAGTTTAGCCCCTGGGCAGGCACGTTAAGAGCCAACTCCAGGTGCATAAGGAAATACTGCTGGGTTTGAATGGGGTCAGGGGTGAGGAGTTCAACTCTTTCAATAAATCACAACAAGCTGTTGTGACAAGCGTTCACTGCTATGACTGGGAGAGAAGTGTGGCCTATATGAAATATGTCTTTCAAGTACAGAGACTGAGGCCTTTGACCCGATGAGCGCAACAAAATGTATATGTTTAGGTGCTTTTTACTCAGCAGCCAGTTAGTTATTCATGGGGGGGGGGGCTGACAGGTTTATCCTCCCATTTAAGAAAAGACAGAGATGTACCAGACGATACATTACAGACGCTCCTGACATGTTAACATCGCTCTGGTTAAATGTTTTTCATGTTTATCTGGGTTGTGTTTAAGATTGTAAATATGTAAGTTAACATTAAAGAGGAAGTTTCAAACTAGACAGACTGGCAAACAGTGACAAACAGTGATGGTCTGTAAATCAGCGTGTCACATCCCATAAAAGAGAGGAAGAGCAACACTGTCATAACAACTTTCCGTCTGTTACTAATGGATGTATTCTAAAGTAGAATAGGCAAAAAAATGAAGAATTGTACTGTCACTCATAAGACAACATTACTGGTTAATGAACTAGGACACACAGATAAATTTAAAATAAAGATTATGATTGGAATGTTTCTGGATATCAATATACTGCATATCACGATGTATCTGGGAAAATGACTGTCATTTGTCTGTTTTTAATGACAATTTGCATGAAAACTAATAACTGTTTTAACTATTGTGTAATTCATATTGTATCATCAAAATACAATATATAATACCATGTTCTAAAGCAATAAACCATAAGATTTGTCATGAAATCAGATCCTGTCTTTGAAACAATTTATAATCTGCCTTTTCAGCAATAGCCATTCAATTAATTACCTTTCTATAAAGCAGTTTTCATACCTGCGCTGGATTTAAACGGCCCTCACAGTCATGAGGGGTTCACAGGAAACAGTGCGTGCTTTTAATCGAGGGACAGATAATTGACAGAAGAACTGCTAATTCACAATAAAAGTATAAAAGCGGGGCCTTTATTGTGAAACACTCACAGGAAACTCAATGTATGTATGAGTTTGTGTTAATGTATTTAATCAGTTATTGGCTGACTTCTTCATTGAAATAATACATGTGTGTTTGGCCACACTTTAAAGAGATACAGTTGCCCCTCTGTTGCATTTCTGACACAGTAGCTGTTTGAGGAGTGTTTTCTGCTCCCAGAGTTCAAGAAAACTGCAACACACCAGCCTGATAAAATGAATAATTTAGTCAAGTGGAAAGGAGCGATGTCTTCCAAACTAACGATAAATTACAGTATGTTGTGTGTCATTGCCTTACAAAACCTAATAAAGGATTTTTGGCAGGACAAACTGTATTTGTCAGTGTCTTCACAAAGGCCAATTACAAAAAAATGATTCACATCAGCCTCTTCAGTGCTTCAGTGGAAAAGCCCAGGTCATAAAAGAAAACAAGATGTGAACAACGTTCTTCTGTCAACCAAGTCTCGTGTCCTGTTGAATCGTCTATCCACCTTGACCTCCTCCTAAGACTTGCTACAGCAGTGCTACAACATTATACTACTTGCAGCAGAATCCTACAAGATGTAACTTTTAAAACTGAAAACCTTTAAAAAAAAAAGCTGTAGCATAAAGGTGTCATTCAAACTTAAATCCGGGACTTAATCCAGGTTTGGCAGACGTTTCGCCTCTGCCTGCCCGCTTCCCTACCGAGTGTGTGGTAGGTCTGGTCTGGATTTTAATGGTGCTGTATGACATGTGTGTACTCATGTCAGCGACTGACCCAAACAGTTGTAAACTGGCTGTTTATGAGGGTGAGGTGCTGTGAAAAAGCACCACGTTTTTTGACTTTCACACCGTCTGGGGGGAAAAAAGAAAAAAAAAAAAGTGAAAGAGGGTAGCAACCACAGTGATGTAGTGCTCAATGTGAAAACACACTGGAGGGATTTGGACCAGATATGTGTAAGGTTTGGCTTGAGAATTTATAACAAAATTTGAATAGGAATGTTCAGTCAATCAGCTCAAACTCGGAGCCTAAAATATTACAGGGGTGGTTAAAGCACAGTTTATATACACAAGGCATTAGAAAGACATCTATTTAATATATTTTCTAACTCCCTAACCCTAAATACGGTTAAAATGATCTTATTCCACACTGCTTGACAGTATTATATTACTGTATACTCTGCATCAGTTTGTTCCAGCTCTTTATCGAAGCTATATGATGTTTACACTGGGGAAAATACTGTTTTTACGGCTGCAGAATTCAATCCAATGAAAGTACTCTAGATGTCTTGTGCATCATTTTAGAAACATTTTTCCAACACTCTGGCCTGGCATATTTGATATGTTTAGAACCCCAAATAATGGTTTGTGGGTTTGAATACTGTCTGGCTGCACAGCATGAGTTAACAATGATGATATACAGCATTTTGCGCTAAAGGGAAGCCTGTTTTCTGCCTTGAAGAAGGTCTCTGACTGAATGTTTGCTTAATAAAGAAGATTTTTGCACAGATTTAAGAGCTTTATTGGTAATTGTTGAAGTTGTTTTACCATGGTCAGTCATAAAATCTAATTTACTGTATTGTTTTTTATTTATTTTTCCTGGGGCAGTGCACATTGCATCTATTGCACCTTACGCCTCATATTTAAATTTCTACCTATGGTTCCTGGTTCACCAGTGATTCTTAGTATGACGCAGCAAATTAAAACATGAAAGACTGTTTTAGTGTTTATCGTTTATATATTCTTATTTTCAGATAACACATATGATCACATGCTTAAGGGGAAATATATGACCTTTAACACTCGTCAAGTCATATTCCTCCTTTACAATTATAAACACATGGTGCTGACTCTAAAACTGCAGTGGACTCAGTAAGTACAGTGTATTAAGTGACTATTTCCCCGCTCCAGTACCGAGAACTACCCACATACTGACAAGTCAAGGTGCTCCATGTGAGTTATGAGTTCATGTCAACCTCTGTCATGAGCCGCAGCACACGGGCCAAGCCATCCATTTATTACAGTGTACCCACCGCACTAAACAGCTCACTAACCGTGGGGTATTCACTTTAGCATGGCCATACCAACCTAAATAGCAAAAGATCCAAAGGCAAACCTTAATTGTCTGTGAAAAGAGTCAAACATTTCAAAGTACAGTAACCGTTAGAGCCTGTCAACCACACTGGCAATTACACCACCGCAAATATTTAAATTTGTGGTTTTGGAGTGGAGTTTGAGGGGAATCATGATGTGCTAAGCAGCTTGGGGCTAAGACTGAAACATGGATGCACTCAAGTTCAGCCTGGAAAATAAAAAGACAAGAAATAGTAAGAGTGGGCAGAAACAGAGCCGGCAGCCTTCAACGATATGTAAACACATCATTTTATTAAAGTCAAGGGTGCCAGGGTACGGCCGAGATTATGGAGGGAACACGGGTTCAGATTGTATACATGGATTGGGTTACTGTACCTATGGAGTGGAGCAATAACCGCTTCCATATGCCTGTCTGAACATATGGTGCTTTTTTAACATCATCATTTACGTTGAGTGATGGCCGTGGTATTTCAGACAAACAGACAGGGGGGAAAGACAAATTTTTAGGAGGTATTTACTTAGAGTATAGTTAAGTATAGCGAGGCATGACAATACCCTAAACTCAAAGCAGGGTGAGGCAGGGCAGCGGTTTAGTTATACGATTGAAACACTGTAAAAAAAAACTTCATCTTCCTGCCATCATGGATACGACTAGCGCTCTGAACGTCTGAGTTATTCTTCTAAAACTACTGCAGGCCTGCTGAGATTCAAACTCTTCCTGACATGAGTGTAAAAACTGGCAAATTTTATCTGTCATAAATACGAATCCAGCCAGCGAGCGAGCTTCAGAGTAATGCTGCTGAACAAAAATAAGCAGATCGCTGAAACTGCTGTCAGAAACTTTTTATTCATGTGGGCATGGATTTCAGTAAAGGTTGAGGCAATGATTAGGTTACACTATTGACCTCTTTTTTTGTTTAACTTAACAAAAAGAGGCTGAAAGCAGTTACGAAAAAAACAGGAAAAAACTGATATGATAAGGAACTTTGTGTTACATGCTATGTTTTTTTTTATTCCATTAATCACCTCACTAACACCAGCCATAATATCAAACAAAGTAGTGGGTGGTCATCGTGGGTGTGCGCTGTATAAACGTGACATTGTTGAAAGCAGCTCTTATCATCTCCCTGTCTCTCTGCTCCTCTTCGTTCACGTCTGGATCCTCTCTGTTCTCTGTGATGAAGCTAAACATGCAAAAGTCCCTGGACGAGTCAACTCGGTGAGATGAAGACAGATCTTAGACAGGCACGGCGAAAAATGAAGTGAGTGTGCGAGACTTAGAAAGATGTGTGTGTTCCGAGCTGACCAGTGACCACTTCTGTTTGTTTGACTCCTGCCTTCCTGACCACTACTCTGACCAGACCGCTGGAAAAACAACAGCGAAGGCTGGGATGCAGAAAATATTGGTCACAGGACTCACTCTGATAAGTCTGGACAACCAAAGAATCAATATGTTAGAATTGTAGTGTTAAACAGGAGGTGTACGACTCCTATGACTTATACACAAGCTGCATCTGGTAATATGTTATTCCTCTTCCAGTGTGTTTACTGACTTGGCATCAATGTGTAAATGACTCTTGATAAATGGCACCTGGTTTCAGACACAAAAAAAAATAACACAGAGCACGCTCTGTCCAGCTCTAACTTTCTTGGACACAAATATCTGAAGCAGACAGGACATCGAGACGTACTTATTTTAGAAATTATTGGATTTGTTGTCTCTAAACTTTTATATTTTTTTATGAACTACGAAAAAAATGATCAGATGTCAAAACAAAGACTCTTACATGATCTAATGATGGCTTGTGACTTGATCCACAAAGTGCAGACACTCATAGAAAATAAGACAAGACAGACAGAGAATGTGTGCATGCTGTGTGTGTGTGTGTGTGTGTGTGTGTGTGCTATAAGCACATGAGAAATCATTTAGGGTTAGAAAACGTTAGCTCTGGTTTGGCAGTGTGTGACTGTCGACCATTAATGCTTTCTCCATAAACAATTTTCGAAACCTCAAAATATCACTAAGCATTTTTTCCTCCAGATAACAATGAAAATCAGCACATTTATCCTCTTTTCTTCAACTAATGTTTTTTTTTTTTTTTTTTTTTAATACAACGTGATCTTTGCAGCCCGAGTGTGAAAAGTTCCAAAGTGAGTTCTGCTTCTTTCAGTTATGATTTCTGCTTCATGTGACATTAAGAAGTCATTCAACAACAGATCAAGATTAATGATCTCCTCGGAGCGTGTTGTTGTACCTCTGCTGCGAACAGTAAAAATCTGATTTAAATAAATGAGTAATGACGGAGGATTGCCACCATGTTTATGTGATGGTCTTGAAAAGAAGTTTACAGCGTTCGCGTTACAGGATAAATTGTTGTTGCGATCGACTTTTTCAGATCGCTCGCCGTCATCAGTTGTGACAAACAAACAAAAACCATGTTTCCTTTGGCAGAGTAAAATTTGCAGCCGAACGGGCAATTTGACAGGGAATAAATGATCATGTGTAAACTGTTTTGTTAACTTGTTGTGGCAATGAAGCTTATTACAGGGAAAAATGAAAACCCTCAACAATTTTCCACATAGGTCAGTCAGGAATCTCTCCTGCAGGCTAATGGGATCATTACTTGGGAAGAGAAATATGCTAAATATGTTGTTGCTCCTTCAGAAAAAGCACAAAGCTAATCCCTCTGAATGTGATTTGAAGTCTGGATGAGTTTCAAGTAATCATAATTTATCTAAAGCTTGCAGCATTAAGGGCTTTTTTTTTTCTGCAACACGTCACACTGACAAAAAGCAGAGTAGACAGTAATCATGTCCTGAAAGTGTTGAGACGTCGTTTTGTTCGGATTCAGAGAGACAAGCGATGGTCACTGATAAGACTGGTCTCACACCTGATTGTAACAGGGAAGTCGGGTATGCCAACATAATGGGCTCCATTGTGGTGTGTGTGTGTGTGTGAGTGTGTGTGTGTCTCCTCTGACCCCTCCAGGGATAATTAAAGACACATTTTACCCAGGTCTGTCTTGGGTATGGCTTGGGGGGGCTGGGGATTGTGTGTGTGTGTGTGTGTGTGTGTGTGTGTGTGAGTGTGTGTGTGTCTGTACATTTTTGAGTGTATGCGTTCGTGCATACACACATGTGCATTCACCCTAATGTGCTCCATCCCGTTCCTTGTACACGCCGACCCAACCTGCCCTCCGTATGTCTAAGACTAGTGCTTCTGGGCTGATTGCCCGTATCACTTTCACTCACCAGCACACACACACACACACACACACACATGCAAATACACACAGAGGCACACACCTTTTTAGACCAAGCCCTTGTAAAGGCACCTCCTTTGGGACACGCCGTGAAATGTACTCCTTGTTAGGGCTAGAGTGTGTATGTGTGTGTGTGTGTGTGTGTGTGTGTGTCTGCTTTTCTTCAGCTGTTTCCTGCCAGCTCGGAGACCAACAGACTGTGAAGGCCTCTCTCTCTCTCTCTCTCTCTCTGCTCAAAGTTCGCTGCTTTTCTGCTTCTAAATGACCAAATAATCTTTGGATCAGGACGTTTCTGACGATGTCATCACAAGGAAAATCTGACTGTGAAATTGATTGGCACTAAAATTTGATCCTCTCTCCTCCATACATATCCCATAATGAACTAAATCAAATTAGGGGGGAATTCTTTCCAAAGTGTATTTGGCCTTCGCTGTAAAAATATCATAAACTTTTTTTTTAGGCTTTTTATGGTTTCAGTGATGATGAATTGACTTAAAAGTCTGTATTGTGTCATTTACGAATGTGACGAGCTACAAATTCATGACATACAAAATGGACATTTTAATTTAAGCATTAAGCTGTACTACATTTATATCAAATAATAATGTTGACATGATGTTTTACATCTGATGACAGATTTACGACTAACAGTGACATTTACTGTGTGCCTGTTTTATTTTTGGTTTCTTTTCTCTTCCTTCCTCTTCACATGATCTCTTTGTATAATGTAAAGAAATTAGTATTTCAATTTCTCATCAAAAGTTTATGAATAATGGATTTAAACTGATGTATATTGGGTATAAAGTTATTCTAAAAATTATTTACACCTCAGGCCTATGTACAAATAATTAAATTGATAAAAAATAATTAGCGCCGCAACAATTGGTCAATTAGTCAGTCGACAACAAATTATTAGCATCTATTTTTATAATAGATTTAAATTTTTAGTTACCTTCTTATGTTTCTTTTAGAAAAAAAAAAACACCAAACATTTGTTGTTGCTTCTCAAATGTGACTGTTGAATAAAACAAGAAATAAAATCTGAATATGTCACTTTGGGCTGTGAGAAATGATAGCCTGCATTTATCATAATTTTCTGACATTTTATATACAAAATAATTCATCACTTAATTGGTAAAACAATCATAAAATAAATTGGTAATGATAAAAACTGTTGCAGGCCTAAACATTGTCAAAGGTTTTACTGAAAGTCCTTGTATCTACAAGAAACAAAATAAAATAAAGTTTAAACATCAAAATTCTAAAACTACTAATTCAAGGAAATGGTAGTTTCCATGTTTGTATGTATTCAGCTTGTAGCATTGTCGCTCTTTCTTGCATAATTTATTTTAAGTTTTCCACATAAACATGTTACTGGTTTTGTGTGTTTGAAATAAGTCTTTTCATATTTTTGATGTTACAAATATAGGGGTTGTCTTGTGTGGGATGGGTTAAATATTATGGCAAAACTAACTAACTTTATCTAGACTAAAAACAGACCTGAGTAAATGATTACAAACCAGCCTTGTCTTCTTTATTCGGGGTGAACAATGCTTTGATTAAACAACCACAGGCCAAACAAAACCAATACGACTCGGACAGGACAAAGACCGTCTGCCTTAGATACACATCATTCAACCAAGAAATGTGAATACACACACACACAGAAAGAGAGACGTCCACTATGAAGTCGACAACTGGAATCATCTCTGCTGTTATCTGGTCTCTTCATCCTCCTTTATCCTGTTTTAAGTCTCTTATCAGGCGTGTGCTGCTTATGAGGTTGCTGCATAGTTATAGAGGAATTTGAAGTATTGAACTGACATGTCTAAAACTATGTGCAAGGACTCCACATCTGTTTCTGGTCAGCTCTGAACTGATAAAAGGATGTTTTATTGAGCCTCTTTTTTAGAGAAAGACCCGACACAACCCTGTTTTATTTGGACCCTCGGCTGATAAAGCTGTAGATCAATGGTCTAGTCTGCTCTGGTTTAGTTTAGTCAGCTAAGCCACTGATCTATTATACGGCTGCTTATCTACGCCAGTTTCCCCAACAGAATCAACAAAAATGGGAATTTGTGATAAAAAGTAAGCAAGAGATGTGTCCAGAGTATTTTTGAATCTATATTATATATCTGAAAAAAGTCTTCCAGATTATAAAGAGAAAGTTAATTAGAGAGTTCCACCTCTCTGATCAGCTGGATTTCTGTTCCCACTTTCTTAAGTTGTCTTTGTTTTCTCTCTCTCGCTCTCCATGAGTTAGTTAAGCTGCTCAGACTAAGACTCCTTCTATTGCCTTCGCAGAAGTGCTCTCCTCACAAAAAGAGGAATTTAGGTCATTTTGTAGCAGGGATAAAAGTAATCTGTGCTTTGATGAACGGACACATGAGCAGAGATGAATAAAGAACTAAATGTTATCTTTTTGTCTGCCTGGAACACTGACATCTGCTTTAATATCACAGAGATGTCGCACTTTGCTTCTTTATCCCATTTTATTCATTTAAAGTGTGTGTTTAACGCCAACCTGCTCCAAAGGCGAAGAAGAAGCTCTTGTCAGGGTGTTCCTCTAGCAGCGCTTTGACCCTCTTCCCCATCCTCTCGTTCCTCTTGTAGATGAGCTCCTGTCGAAAGTAGCTGTCTATTTCCTGGGCGGTCACCTGCTCGCTGGGTGGCAATGTCACGTTATTGAAGTTAGGGACCTATGGGGTTGAAGGGGTGACGGTTCAGTCGAGCCACGAAGGTGAAGAGGAGAAGAGGGAGAAGAGATTCAGAAGAGGAACAGAACAACTAAATCGGCAATAGTATAGAGGAGCTGATAGATGGGAGGATGGGGGAGGAGGTGTGTGTGGGGGGGGTGGGTGAAAGGTCAGTCGGGGGGTTAGGGGTGAAGGTAAAAGGTCAAGGGTCATGTCACCAGGACACTCTTAAAGGTCAAGGGGTCAAAATGACTCTTAGCTTATTAACTAGAGTGAAAGTAGATGAAGTCTACTGCTACATAAGATAAGATAAGATAAGATAAGATAAGATAAGACTGACCTGTGAGGTGTCATGATTGAAGATGATGGAGTTTAGATCTCCACAGTTGTAGTGCCTGATGAGGTCTTCTGTGGTGTATGGGACCTGTAGGCTTCCTGCCCTTAAAGACTCCTGCTGTAATAACGTCTGGTTCAGGGCAAAGATCACCTAGAATGACACAATGACAACTAGTTATTGATCCATTTATATTTAGCCAGATGGAAGATTAAGAGTTATACTGATGCAACAAGAGCAAGTAAATGTAGAAAAATTTGAAAAGCATAAAATACAACATGCATGAGAAGTTTAAAATTACTTAAGGCAGTAATGCTGCTTATGTTTCCAGCTCTGAAGGGGGTTATACTGTAGATAGATAGACATATCCAAACTGGACCAACAGCTAGGTCCACAGCCAGGCTAGCATGCCTGTGAGGCCGAAGCTAAATGCACATCTTAGACCTCCACTAAACACAAAGCAAACACACAGCTGAGGCTGATGGGAATGTCAGTAGTTTTGCATGCTGGACAAAAATTTAAGAGATCATCAAAGCTTGAATGTCTGTACAAAATTTCCCGACAATCTATCCAACAGTCGTTGAGATATTTCCCTCAAAACCACAAGTGTGAACCAGATGGTGGGACTAGATAAAAAGACAGGGGATCACCATAGTCATTGGGACGCATCATCTGGGGACCATGAATGAGTGCACCAAATTTTGTGCTAGCCCGTGATGTAAATATTAAGATATTTCACAAAATGAGTGAAAGGCTTGACCTGCTGGCAGTACTAAAGAAAATGAGGAAGAGGATCATTGAGACACATCCTCTGTGGACCATGAATCCTATTTACAAAATGTCATGTCAATCTGTCTAATAGTTATTGAGATATATAAGTGGTTGGCCGACCAACTCACCGACACTGTCATCGATAGAACCAGCACACATATCACCATGTACCACAAGATTGGGCAAGAAATTCAGAAATTCATTTTGATTTGATTGTATCGTTTTATTTGGCAGAGAAACACAGATGTGACCTAAAAACCCAGGCAGGTAAATAACTGAGTGAAAGATCTAGATTTACTGAACTAACTATTACAGCAAAGAGGAGACAGTTTGAGTTTTTCCTGCCAAAACGCTTTCCGCTCTGCTGCAGAGATTCAGCTATTGTGCGAGCGTGAAATCAGTCAGTGTTTGGTGAGAGGGCCCTGGTGAGCCTGCCGCCTATGATCAGTACCGCACGGACACACATATGCATACATGCACACAAATACACATTTAGAGACACACACAGAAGGTCCTACACACAGCAAGATTGAATCAGACACACACAGAGAAACCACCGCCACTCACCTAAGCACATGGTCTCCCTCTGATCTCTCCACCATACACACACACACACACACACGCGCACACACACAAACACACACACCTTTCACCCTGCAAGCCATTGATGTTGATTCCCATAAAGGAGGAAAGTTTGTATGGTTTATTTGTTTCTCAATGGGAACAATCAGTCAAAGTGAAGATGTGTTTTGTCAGCTGTGGAGCTATGTAAATGTGTCTACAGTATGTCTGCATGTTTATTCAATTGCAGTGTGGATGTGTGTGTGTGTGTGTGTGTGTGTGTGTGTGTGTGTGTGTGTGTGTGTGTGTGCATGCATGTACCCTCAGATCTTTGTCAAATGAATTCTGTATTGATATGCATACCCGTACGCCAACCAGGCCGACCCAAGCGGCTGTTTCTTTTTTCATGTTCTGTTTTCTAAGGTGCTCTGATGACACTTTTCTCTCTCGGCTTGCCCATTGTGGGAGCCTCGGTATAGCAGAGGAGAGGAGGAGAGGAGGGCAGCGTGGAGCAGATGCCTTCTTGTCAGGGGACAAAGAACCCCTCCGTCACCCTCTCTTCTCCTCTCCTCTGCGCTCCCTCCAGCTTTCATCGGCCGCGCATCAAAGTGGCGCTCTGCATATGAAAAGGGCCCCCGTCTTTATGCCACGCAAATTAGCCTATCGCCGCCCCTCCCCGACTCATTTCACAAAAACACCCTCACATCTGTGCCACGTCCGTGAAGGAAAGGCCCTCATCTGCAGGGTCTCCCCTTTTTCTCAGCTCCCTCTTCTCCTCTTTCTCTGCTCGCCGTGCCTTTCAGCCCCTTAAATTATGGCTGTGAAGGGAGGAGGAGGAGGAGGTGGTGGGGGGGAAGGAGAGGTGGAGTGGGGGGAGGATCAGTCATAGCCAGATAAAAAGAAAAAAGTGTAAAAAAGGTTCGGGGAAGGAAAGAGATAGACAGGAAGGAAACACAAGCAAGACAGTGAGGAAGGATACAGAAAACAGGAGCACGCAGGAGGAGTGAAAGAAAGAAAAGCTTAATGAATGATTTCTTTCTCTCCGCTGTGATCCTCCTCTTCTGTTAGTGCACTATGGGTCAGTGGGTGCATTTTCCCACTCGGCTCCTTTCATCAGCTCCCCCTGTTTCTTCTTCTCCTGCAACGCTGCCCCCCTATCCCGCCCCCTCCAGCACGCACACACAGACACACAGACACACCCCTTGCTAATATCAAAGCAAGCGGAGCCAATGAAAGTCAATAATTGTCCTTTGTCATGGAAATGTCCCCTCTTGTTGAGATGGAGTGGGGCGGGTGTGTGCATCCAGAGCAAACATCATCACAGTCAGATTCCCACATGTGGAGATCTGGAGTGTTTCGACGGATCGGATCGGCTCGGCTTGGCTCGGCTCGGCTCGCTGCTGTTGCTCTGAAAGTGTGTGTTGGCTTAGTTTAGAAGAGTATCTTTGAGGAGAGGTTACATTACTGGCATTTATGAAATGGTGGATCACTTCCCAACAAATCATCAGACTGTTGAGAACAGTGATACCGCAGTGATACAGCGTGGTGAGTAGTAGGGCTGTTAGTTTTAAATTTAAAACTCAGTCTATTAGTGCAGCAGAGCATTTGAATAAACCCGTCTTTTACTCCACTGAAGTCTCACACAGATCTACTGCATACTCTGATGCTCTATCAGCAAACAAGGCTGCTGTTGTCTTCAAAAAAATAAAAAAAGTTGGAAACTCGTGTACTGTACTGGGTGAACTGATACAGGTCTGTTTGTCATCTTTTTAAAGTTAAACTATCTAACAGGATCAAACTATGCAATATTTTTCTTTTCTGAGTTGGATTACACAATCATTTGCCACATCTGACCAATCGTAACTTGCAAGAAGTACACAGGCTGATAACATCGTCCCACTTTTCAGCCTCCATGTTGACAGTTGCGTGCAGTAGAGCGCTCTGGGTTTAAGGTTTAACTTGTCAGGATGTCATCTCAAATGCTGCATTTGATATCATGCAGCCTGATCCCCGTGTTAGAGGTGTGCCATATCGTTCACTATAATACCGGTATAATTTTAATGTGATATCTTGACAATGGTAATCCAACTTGTTGATGTAGCAACGACAAGCATGGCTGAAACCTAAAGTAACATTGTTACCGGCTCCACAGAGGTATTGGAAGTGTGTGGAAGCGGTTTGGTTACAGAAGATCAGATCAGATCAGGTGGACGACAAACCACAGAAATATGTAAAGTGCAAGGAGACTATTTCACCAACCTCAAGCAGCCCCTGGTTGAATACAAGGAGAAAGAGAAACACAGCAAGGAGACCACAACAGTGTTTGTGGGTTTAAAACAAGAAATATTTTTTAGTATTTTGTCACATCATCAAGAATATAATTCCCACAGAGATACACTGAAATACTGTGTATGCTTATTTTAGAGCCATATCACCCCCCCCCCTACCCAGAGTAACATTTTCATTGCCATGAGTACAAGTGTAAATGAGCATGACAACGTCAATTTGTAATTCAAACTGCTCCACTGGCCCCATTGAGAAAAAATATCCTCTTTAACAGGGTTAGGATGACAACACACGACAGCCTGCAACGTTCAAACACAGTTCAACAGACTAGCTTTTCAGCGTTCGCATAGACATGACAAGCAAAGATAAGATAACTTAATAACGGCGTGTCAGCAACACATTTTGTCTGTATATAGATGTATAGAGTATGTAAACTGCATGTGAGGTCCTGTCACTGTATGAATCTGCTGCAATGTGAGCAACTTGTAAACACACAGATCAGCTCCTTGTATGGTAAAGCCTCTGGCGAATTGATGTTATTCTGTTTTTAAGTGCTGGCACCGGAACGGGGGGAGTTGTTTCACTAACTTCATTTCCAATTGAATTTCGATAAGAAACCAAAGAGGAGCACGTGTGCGCCTGCATGCAACCATATTACTCTTTGCTGCGTGTGTGTATGTATGTCAGCAGAGCACGTCTCTAGGTGGAAACAAGATTTTAAAGTGTATCCTGTCCACACTGTTGACAAACTACGTGCTCAAACACACACAGCACTTACAGCTAATTCAATGAGCTTTGGCCATCTCCCAAGTACAAATGAAGACTTCCAACAGTTCCTCTGTTACCTCCCGACTCCCTGATGTTATCAGAGTACCGCGACTCTATCTCTCTCTGTCATACACACACATACAGAGGGATAAGGGACAGAGAGATGATTTCAGAAATCAGCAGAGGAGGAAACACAGCAGTCGAACCAATACAGGAGGGAAAGGCTGAAAGAAAGCGAGAGATAACAGGGAGAAATGGACTCTCAGTGCCGATGTTATCAGTGAAATCTCAGAGGAGGAGAGACACAGACAGAGATGAAGACAGACAGAAATAGACAGATAGAGAGTCTGAGTTACTTATGAGTGATGTTATCAGTGAAACGTTAGTCGGAGCAGTCAGCCCTAAAACAAGACCTGTCAGGAGCTCGGCAGCACTGCCAGGGTTTTACAGAAGAAAGACCCTGAAGCTTAGCCCGACACACCAAACCAACGCCTGTTTATTTCACTATATTGTTTGAACTGCAGGAGTTATCCTGTTTTCATAGAAGTAGCTGATACAGATAGAGCAGATTTCAAGACTCAAGGCAACATTGTAATAAATGATGATGTCTGAGGCCACAGTTTCACATAATAATATCAATAAAATGGCAAAATTCTGATATAAATCAGCAACTATTTGATCAAAGAATAAGATTACAAATCTGATATTTAATCCCAACTTTCAGTACTCTTCATTACTCTGTGCTACAGACACAACAACCGGCAAACAGCAAAATGACGTACCTGGTTTGGTGTGTTTTTGGGAAAAACAGCCACTTGTGACAAACAAGCTGATTTTGTGGCTGTTTTTATCGTAAACCTAGACCAGCAGGTATAAAAAATATTAAATACAACACCTGCTAAGGCAAGGCTAATCAAAGCTCCTAGTTTGCTGTATTGGGACGGTAATACAACTTCTGAAATTAACATTAATAGTTATATTCCACTGTAAACTGGTGGACAGCAGCCGTGGTCGGCTTGGAATCAGTGTATTTAACTAAGACATGAAAAGGGCTTAATCCTCACTGAACACGTAGATAAACAGTGTTCATTTTTATCACATTATTTATACTGTTTTATTTGTTGCCGTGACATTGGGTCAGCATTGGGAAACAGTGTAATTTAAGACAACTCGAGCAGCTGTCCACCGAGGGAAGTGAGCTCCAAAATCTTTTTCAGCCTCTGAAGTCTAAACGTGGAGACTGTTTGAAATTCAAAAGAACTTCCTGTTAACATAACTGAAGCTGAAGACCAGTGGACTTTTTTGGGTTTTTAGTTTATGTTTTTGCAACAGTCCAATAACTGCGTTTCCCACGCTGCAATGCATGATCAGTGTTTTCCCATGTCTGGGAAGATTTCAACGTTTTTCAAAAAGTCTTTCCACAATTTATCCTCATTTATAAAGAAATGACTGTGAAGAGAAGCTAATGGCTACTGCAGCTGCAAAAAAAAAAAATGGCCACAGCTTCATTCAGCAGGTATTCACTGACACTCCCCATTCTCTCTCTCACACACACACACACACACACACACACACACATGCACATACATAAATCTTTCACCACTGCACAAGTGAGCTTTCACTTTCTGGCAGAAAACCCACCATTTAAACACAGACACACACACACACCTGTCAGTTTGAGTTATCTATATTGTTTTTGTCCCTCTATCCTACCTCTACGTCCTCTTTTCCTCCCTTTTCTTCCCCCCTTTTCTCTCCTTCCATCTTCCCCTGAGCACATTTTCCTCTTTTTTCTCTTACCCCCCTCCACTCTTGCCTACACCTCCGCTCTCACTCCTCCATTCATCCTCCCATCATTTCAGTCCTCCTTTCCTCTCCCCTTTGATCCTGTACATTCCCTCCCTCCCTTCTCCTCCTTCCATCCATCTCTCCCTCCCTTTCTCTCCCTCTCCCTCTCTCCTTTGATCCTATACATCCCCTCTATCAGCCAGGTCTTTAAAGATTTGACCCTTGCATTCCTCGGGTCACTCATGACCTCCTTGCTGCGTGTGTGTGTGTTTCCATGCATGTAAGTGTGTATACACCTGTACAAGATTAGGTCTTTTCTCTGTGTGTTTGTATGTACATGAATACAAGAGCATGTGTGTGTGTGTGTGTGTTTAAATGCTTCATCATCGTGGATTATTGCAGAGCTCAAAGCAGACCTTTGAAGATAGCTTTATTAATTTTCCGATATGAGACAAAAGAAAGGAAATATGGGGACTCCATTTCCCACACAGAAGAGAAAGAGAGGAGAGAGTGAAAAAGACAAAAAGAGAAAGTAGGTGAGGCTGTCCTTGCCAAACCACACAGAGAAAAATCCCCAGGCTTACGTCTTTGACAATAATGATGACCAAAAATTGCTTTCCCCGTCTTTTTAAAAGTAAAATCCGTCCTCAGGTATAATTCATATATCCTATTCCTCTTGATCTCATACAGTTCAATCAGTGAACGTGGACATGAACGGCTCTCTCGCAGAGCCAGACAGCTGACGTCTGTGTGAACACAGAACGTTTATTTCTCTTTAAAATGTCTGGGACAAAAATGGGTTTTCGCTGGACAGGAGAAATTTTAAATTGGCGATATGTTTCCAGCTCTACAATGGCACTGACATGGAGCTGCTGAAATGATTATTTTCACTCATTACCCGGTGTATTATATTTCCTATAATTTAATCTTTGAATCCATAAAATGTTACAAAGCAGTGTTACAACATGTCCCAGAGCCCCACACTGACGTCTTCTTCTTCTGCTGCCAACAATCCAAAACCCAGAAATAATCAATTTGTAACTTTTGTCATCCGAGAAGTTTGAAGCACTGGATGTTGACAGTTTTTACTTGAAACATGTGAAAAGGTGACAGGTCTAACAGGATGAGAAATACATTTTTGTTTTCAAATCGTTAATATTCATGATGTGTCAGACAAACGATTTTTATTGTTTTATGTTTTATGCATCCAAAGTTTCACCGTGTCTGCAAGACAAATTACTTATTGGTGACAGTAAAGTTAAAGTTTAAGATAAAAGATTGATTGTTATATTTAGCATTTATAAGCAAGTAAATAGTTATTATTTGTTCCATAAACAATAATACAAAATGTATAAAATATGTTGGGGCATTTTAAGGTAGCATGGTTTTGAAACTTGGTGTGCATAAATGTTTGTGTTTTTCCCTTCATACAAACATGACTGTGCTCTTTGTTTTTATCTCTCTTGTTAGAGTGACTGAAGAAAACCCTGAAGTTAAAATACAATGTTCTCCATGAAATTGGAATAATTTTGTTTTCAGACACATTCCTCTTTTTATTCCCATTTATACACATCAGGTTAATTGTGGTTTAATTTTTACTGTGATATGTTTGGAAGAGATTAATCAACAAAGAAGATACACTTTATCTATCAAGAATAAATCACTTCGTCACAATAATTTCATGAGAAGAGGTAAAAAATATTTTGTTCCAACGTTATAGGCAACAGTAACATTAGATTAGGTAACAGAGGTTGTGGTCTTTGACTTTGCAGTGAAATATATAGTGTAAGAAAAGCAGTAGTTTTGTTAATAAGGAGATCGTCTAATGGTGCATTCATTTTGTGGGATCCTCTGGCTGCTGGGGTCAAAGACACTCGGCCACCTTTGAATAATGTTAAATCACTTTTGGTTTGTGCATGCGCACTCTCTATGACACAAAGCCGAACAGAATGAAAGTGACTCACAAATCCTCTCATGTAAAATCTTCTGCTAATATCTAAGTACAACCTCTTTACATTTTCTATAATTACAATTGTATTTTATCAGCTGGGAATGTATTATCAGTTCCTTAAATGTCGACAAATTACATTAATAAATGCTTATATGTGTTTAAAACCATTGTATACTGCCTGTCAATGTTAAACGGGGTGTTTGAGTCTCTTACAATGGACATTTGATCCACATTGATCGCCAACACACAAACCACATTTATATGAAGCCGTGGATACAGTTCTCTCTTTCTTTCTGTGTCCTCTGTTTCTCTCTCTTTATCTCTGCCCAAACTCTCTCTCTCTCTCTCCCTCTCTCTCTCTCTCTCTCTCTCCCTGTAAAAACATTCTTGTGGGGTGCATTTACCTTGGTGCCCGGACGCAGCCAAATATTTAGGCTGTCACAGGGAATCAGCTTCAAACCAAATGGCTGGAGGTCTCTGTTCATGTGTGTGCACGTGTCTGTGTGTGTGTGTGTATGTGTGTGTGTGTGTGTGTGTGTGTGTGTGTGTGTGTGTGTGTGTGTGTGTGTTGGGAATTGTGGTGATTTAAATGTCAGCTTCTCAAACCCTCACCCTACACCCTCAGCAAGCCATACATGAGTCCCACCAACTCACCCTTAGACACACACACACACACACACACATGCCAATGCTACATGAGTACACACATCTGTCAGGATAAAACACTGGATGACAAATGAATGAAAGAAATGAAGGGTCGGTCGTAGTCAGTGATTAGCCAATCAATCCACTGACTGAAATTGAATTGCCAACTATTCTGATAAATCATCAAAGCACAAACGGCAAATATTTGGTGGTTCTCATACGTGAGGATTTGCTGTTTTACATCAATTGAATGTCTTGGACAAAACAAGCGGTTTCAAGGTGCCAACTTGGAACATTTTCTGACATTTTCTGACTGAATGATTGAATAAATGATCTCCTCATATGAGATTTTGTGTTGGTGGTATGATTTGTGTACAGTCAAAGACTATATTCAAGTTTCCCCTCAAGTTTCCCGGAAAGAATCATCTGATTATCTGTTGGATAAAAAGACATAAACATAGCCTGACAACATATTGGATTTAAATCAGGAAATAAACACAACTTCACACACACGATGGTGGCATCTGTCATCACAGTCTCTGACAGTAATCAAGCTGGAGAGGAGTTTGCAAGAGTTGGCTTCCCTACCTCCGTCTTTCTGTCTGTCACTCTTTCTCGCTCTCTCTCTCTCTTACACACTGATACAGTTATACACAAACCCCACAGAGCAACCACCGCTCAGTCCATCAGTCCGCTAAGGAACAACACGAGGGTCTTGAAAACACAGCGAGCCACAAGGAAAACAGCCATCAATCTCTATGACTTGTCTGTTGACTGAAGGAACGCTGTTAATCTTCAGGACAGCACGAGTCAAGAACAACACCGCCGAGCTGTGTCATGAAGACATTAAAAACCAATGCAGCTGCGAGCACTTAGTATGGATACCATTGACCGTTATTTGCATTGTGTGTGTGTTTTATTAATGCAAACGGGGAAAGACGAGCTAAAGATTTTCCATGATCGTGAAGGAAAAAATCAGCCACACTGCGACCGCTGACATTCATCATCACCTGCAGACTGCTCTTTAGTGCCATCGTATTAGTAATGTTCATGTGCCATCTCTACTAATATCATCTTACTGCTGTTTTAGTTTATTGACACGTCATTATTTGATTTCTTTATTTCTCACACACACTTCCAAAAACACACAACTTCTACATTGTGTGGCTCTATTTTAATCCCCCAGATGTCACTCTGAGGCAATAAAACTGAATCAAGTATTCATTACTTGAACACTTTTGGCGTGCTTCATATTTCAGGACAAACACACACATACACACAGCTTCTGGTGAGGTCAGACAGTTTGACCTCTCCACCTCCTCAAAACTCTAAAGGTCACTAATGGACATCCTACACTGACCGCTCCATTACTCAGGCCACATAAATAACATTGCTGAAATTGCTTAAAATGGAGGAAAATACTTCATATATACACTTTATTTATTCTTTTATTCTTTTATACTTATTCCTCTATTACTGTGTTCTGCTGTGATAATGATAATTAACAACCAGCACTATTAACTCAGTGCGGTAAGAACACTTTAATTTTATTTAGTTATGTGACAGGATAATATATATATAAGAGTTTAAAGTCAAAACTGATCATTTTTTTTAATAAAGTCAGACTATTTTGAGAAAAAATATGTTGTGCATTGCAAAATGTTGTATGTTATGGTCTGATTAGATTGATTAGATTATCTTTGTACTTATGTTCAAAACAGATCATCTTATGGATTCATACATCATATTGGTTTTATTTTCATTTCAGTATTTTAAAATTTAAGATAATGAGATGCTTATTTGTGAAATCTATCTCTCTTAATCTTGGACTGCTCTCACCTGTTAACATCTAGTTTTTTTTCTCTATGAAATATTATAACTTTTATAACTTTTCTCTTGTATTGTCTGATTTTATCTCGGTCATGATTTTTGAATTTTATTTAGCTCGAGAACACATTCTGGTTTGGAGTGTGTTTTTCAAATAAAATGTTACAGCATGTTATCCAACTTGTCCCAACAAAGAAATGTATGAAAAAACATTTTGCAATATGTGTCCTTGTCTTGGGTTAGTGGGTAACTTCACAGTAATGATTTAGAGACAAGACAAAGTGAAGAAACTGGTTACTGTGAATTTTTTCCTCCAAACTTGTAGCCAGTTAGAAAGTTTCTTTTGGAAGTTTTCAAAGATTTTTTTAAATGATCTGCAATGATGCATATGATGAAACTGTGATCTAGGGAAATTAAAATCGCATAAAAAGCTACTTATTTTTGTTGCTGTCCAACAAAAATCACATATTTTTGAACATTGGAGATTTAGATTTTTCTCAGATAAACTGAAGGATGAAGTGTTCCTTTATGGGATGAGAAAAATCTCTTGCTACTTCAGTTACTTCAGATATTTTAAAGCCCGTTGGATTAGGTGAAAAATACATCGCCAAAAAAGCTGAAAGTTTATGAAAAGCGGACTTTTACATGTATTCAGAGGCCAGTTTGGAAGTTTGAAAGTTGTTGAATTGGATGAATTAAAACAGTTAAATTAATTGGCATTGATGGTTTATTATTACATAAACTTTGTTTCTGATTTTATTAAATATATAGCTAGCTAATCTGAAGAGCTGTTTTGACCTGATACAACTCATTCAACACTGCCGTTGGCCTTAAAGACACCAAATCTCCTCCTGCAAAGGATGATGGGTACAATTTTCAAAAAAGACAGAGTGTTCTCAAAACTGGACAAAGAAAACGGCAGACAGCAGTGCCAGAAATAAATCTCCAACTTTTGACTGTGTAGAACTCAGATAGAGAAAGACAGCAGGAATCAGAAACCCACACAGCGCTATTTACGAGTATCTGCAATTCCCTTAAACCACTGGCCCGGACTCAGAACCAAAGCACCGCTGGCGAACAAAAGCGAACAGTCTAGCACACACACCAGCGTACAGCCAGGCACGTTCGCATTAATATGTATGTAAACACTCTCCGTCAGCTTGTATCAATTCTCTTGGTCTAAACAAAAACACTGACTCAAAGCACAATATCCTCAACCTCGACCTTTAACGCCGTCGCCAGGACAAACCATAAACCTCACACACACATATACAGAATGAGACTATGTCATGGAAAATAGGATCTGAGGATCCAAACCTTCAGAGAGGCGCATCTTTTTGTTGTGGTGAAAGACTGATCAATAAAGGAGACAAAGGGCTCGAGAGAGATAAACAGAAGAGCAATATCGAGAGACGGAAAGTGGGAGGAAAGAGAGAGAGAGCCATGCCTGTAGGGAAGAAAGAAAAGACAAAGTGATAAAAAAGTGATAGTGGAAAAGATAGAAAGACAGACAGAGAGGCAGACTGAGGGAAGAGAGAGACGGTTGTTGTTGTGCAGACATCTGCCACGACCCACATCCTCACGACCGCAAACTCATAAACAGCCAACAAAATATGAAAAACATCCAAACATCCTAAACGTGTTGGGAGTTCAGCTTTCAGAAAAGTGTCTTTCTGCATCCAGCGAGGATGGCACACACATAAACATGCTCCTGTCATGTGAGGTTGTGACCAAAATAACAACTGTCAAAGCTACACAAACGGTATGAGATACGCTAAAAAAAGATGTCCACTAATTTTAGATCAGGGGAAGAAGGTTTGTGGGCAGGGAAGCAGCGAGGGAAAGACACACACTGAGAGATACGAGGAGAGACAGTGGTTTGCATCTTATTTTAGATCACACATAAAAAAAAAGAGAGAATTCACATCACAATTCCAACAGCCCTGAGTGACTTCCTCAAATTGCTTATATAAATGAACATCTCTTATATTAAAGCCCTTGCCAAACAAGTTCACACAATCCTGATTAAGTCTATCACTGCCAGGTGAATCTCTCACGGTGACTGGTGTACGGGTGGTGATAAATTTCATGTCAACCAGCAACGTCTGGTTTGCTAAAGGGGTGAGCAAACATAGTGACAGGATAAGCTACAGCAGCTTCATAAGAACACGTTTACAGTGTTTGTGTGATTACTCTCACTTCCAGAAGGGGGAGACAAAAAATGTCAGTTAATTTTCTGTCAATTTACTTATTTAATAATCAAGTTTGTTGTTTTTAGGGTTTGATTTCAATTTCAACTTTAATGTGTAAAGTCTCAGTCTGTTTTGCTGCATGACGAGAAAGGTCACGCTGGGTAAGGGTAACGCCTTAAGATAATTTGGCTTCTTTAGAGCTTTGTTAGTTGTCTCTAGTGGCTTTAAAACAGCACATATCAAAGTGCTGATTAATATTACATCTCAGACCTTTAAGTGGATGGAGAGCCGGAGAGTCCAAAATAGAAGACACTATCGTTACAGAGTAAAATCTATTCCAAAAGGTAACAAGCTAACGAGTTGGTCAGCTGCAAGCTTCTTAGCTCAAGGAGATATATTTTCCCTCTTTGTGAACTTTTTATTTAATTAAACGGTGTGAAAACACGAACAAAATGCCAGGAGATAGCGAACCGTAGGAAAAAAAAAACTCAGGGAGCTGACCGACTAACTAGATTTGACCGCACTAGCCCAGCCAGCAAGTGAAATAACCTTTAGCCGGCTACAGCAGTTCACCATTGCGTAGATGGTTGAATGTCACCTTGTGGTGTGTCCACATCTTTAGATCACAAACAGCTGTACACATGAATTTGTTACATGTGATCAAAAAGTAGCAAGTCGACAACTGTGTTTCAGCCTTTTATTTCACGAAGCTCTCGCTGTCAGTCCTAGATGTACTCTTATCCAGGCTTCTTGCTCACATTCTCTCTTTTTCACTTCTTAGAAAACTGTGCTGTGCTCGCTTACATTTCCCACTAGTTCTGGCTCGACTGCAGTGCGGCACTGTCAGTACAACCCCCTCATCCCAGGCCTGGAAACTTCCCTGCGATCCAAAGCTCCTGTGCTACCAGCACTGCCCAACACTCCCGCGGTGCTCTGAGCTCACAATCTAGGCAGTAAGATTACGGCCGACTGAGCTAACTAACAGCAGCTAACAGCAGCTACAGTTGCCAGCAGTTTACTGTCCATCGGGACATTCTGTAAATCACTAAAACAATGAAGTGTTGAGGTTTCACCAAAATCTAACATAGTGGTAACATAGTGGTGAGTCATTTAATACCATTAAGCCTCACGTACTTCTCCTGACCCAAAGCCTAAAGATACATTTCAGAAGCTGTGACGCTGTTATTTCAAGGTAGAAAGTTACATAGTTTCACTTTTAGTACCTATTAAACATCTTTCATCGGCAGTTGCCTCCTTGTGCTGAAGTGGAACGTAGAGCTGAATGCAGGTGATTTATCTCTTTCTGTAATTTATTTAACTGTGAACACATTATTCCCCTTCAGTTTTTGCCACATTGCAAAACAGCAGTTGATTTAATTGTTTTTTTTTTTTTTAGTATTACACAGTTTCTCTTTAGCATGTAAAAAAACAAAAAAAACAGCGCTACCAGCTCTAACAGCCCGTAGACGTAGCTTGTAGATAAGATCTTTTCAGTGGAACACATTTCATTTTGATTAATAGTTGTTGCTTCTTGGATGACTGACAGATATTGGTCTGAACACAACTTGAAATGTGATGGTCCGCTGCTCGGACTTGTTTTGCATCCGTAAAGGAGAGAAAGGGAGCGATGTTGTATAAACCTGTGGTGTGTGGTTGTGTTTTTGCATGTGGTGCATGTCTGTCCATCTCCGGTGCTAAATATGTGTGTTTGTATGTTTTTATCTGTCTTTCCTATGAAACAAGTAGCAAACTATGTTTCTGACTTCTAATAGTCACTCCTCTTTACCTATTTCATTTTAATTATGTGTCATTGCTGTATAGTCTATCTATGTCTGCTAAGATAGGTACACACACACACAAATACATAATCAAGAGCACACAGATGTGTATGTAAGCTATTATATGCACACATGCTTTTCAGCATTCGTGCAAGCATGCACACACGTCAGACCAACACATACATAAACATGAGTATCAGATTCATCCCACCACCCCAGAGTCAGTTCCACGCTGTGGATGAAAGTTTTCAGGGTTGTTTCAAAGACAGTTTGTGTTTTGGGGGGGGGGGGGGGTTTGTCTGCCTGCGGTAGCTGAGATCATAAAACCTGTGAGAGCTTAACAGCAACGCCACTGTTTGGCCTCCCAGCTCATTTCACCACCCTGTTTCACTCTCTCTGTGTGTCTGTCTTCTCCACACTTCGGCCTGTTTTAAAGAGGTTTTTACAACCTTGGTGTTATTTTCACAGCTTTGGACACCATTCTGGATATGATAACTTTTCAGCCATGCTGGCGTCATGGCTCTGGCATCAGGGCTTTTGGGGTTGGTTGGTCGCCACTTTGGTCCAGACTGTGTATATCAGCAACTTTTAGGTGGGTTGCCGTGAAATTCTGTGGATATTTATGGTCCCCTGAGGATAAAACCTAATGACCCTTCTCTGCCTTTTCATCTAGCACAACCAACAGATCAAAGTTTTCAATTATACAGTGAAATATCTCAATTTTTACATGATAGACTGGCACCAGTCAATACAGTTAGTACCACAAATATCAAGTCAATGTTGTGAATTGTGAGTCCATACAGTCTGATAAAGATAGTCCATAGAAATGTTTCTGAAAAAAATTCAATGTTTTTAAATCCTGGTGTGTCCAGGCCTGTATACCGTCTCAAAATTCCATTTTATATTATACAATTTTTTCTATTTACAATTTTTACAAACTGCTATGCGGCGAAACATGCTCAAAGCACCTATTGATGACTCAAGCAACCTGTAATTATTAAGGCAGTGGACACTAACTTGACAAGTTAGTCAGACAAGCAATCACAAGAATGTCAAACAGCAAAGTCTCAAATGCAACTCTTCATTTTGCCCCCGTTAATGTGTGAAGATATGTAACAGCAACAAGTTATTTACTTGTCTGAGTCTAAGTCTGGTCAGAAACATCTGTGGTGAACAGCAAAGTCTCACAAAACCCTCCTGTGTGGTGCTCACCTGTGAAATTCCACAAAAGCCACCAAAAATGTGGACTGGAGCCAGAAAGACACAAGTGGATTTATGGTCATGTTAGCTTAAAAAGTCCTTCTGACTGTAGTTCAACTCTACGTAGGCTCATTTTTACTTTTTTGTTACATTTTATACAATTTTGAATTGCTATAATATTTTTATATCACTTAGATTTGCATCTTCTTTGAGTAGTTAGCAATAGCAACCTTAAATCAGCATTCATATGCAAAAATAAAGTTACCCCAAAGCAAACAGTACAGAGGAAAAACTAATCCTTTGCGATCACAAATAAGAAACCAATTTAATCCCAAATCACAAAGTGGCTGCTGCAGAAAACCTTTCCACAAGCTCCAGGTGACACTCTGTGAAGAAGCCAAAACTATTAATCCTCTGTTGGAGCTTGTGGACAGCTTTGGCCTCATATTGCTCGGCTAAAGTCCAGCCAGGTTTGGCTCATTTCTACCGGCTTGTGGAGAAGTTTGATTCAATCCAGATCGGCCACAAACCTGACCAGTACAGAGAAAGCATAAGCAAAATACACCAGTAGCATACTTCATGTCAAACTGTGACAAGTTAATGGTTGATTTGAACACTAAAAAGCCTCTTTAGGTTTCATTTCTTTGAATTTTAATGTCAAATCAAAACAGCTGTTAGCTTCAGGTGTGTAATTTACAATTTTTGGAATTAAACTGATATAATGTAACGAAGGTGGTCTGCTGCATGTCTGCACAGAGGTGACTGTAGCTGAGCTGCCATGATAAGATCACTGTCATCTGATTCATTTAACATTAGACTGTCAACAGAGGCACTAAGCTTTTCACTGTTGTGTATCCGCATATAAAATAGATCATTACTCCGATCTTATCTGATGGCTCTCAAGTCCCGACCACGTTCTCTGTTTGCATGCGGCCACAAGTTTCTTTTCACACATAGGTAACACCATAACATTGTTTGAATGCGATGTAACCAATCCCAAAGCACAAAGATTACAGTCAAATCCAGTGTTACAGGGAAATAAAAGTGTCAAAGTGTCAAATTCACATGATATGGCAGCATGGGGAGATGAAAAATGAGCAGTCAAATTATACGGCAACTGATACACAGTCTCAACAATACAATATCAGGTCGCGACTCCTTAATGCCAAAAGTTAAAGCTGCATGTGTGAAACTACTGACAACGTAAATGTTTTTTTTTTAACAAGTGACAATAAAAACCCAGAGAAAGTAACTTATTAATGTTTCAGCTATACATAGAGACTCTGTATCATTGGAAAAGAGAATTATAGGATAACATTTACCGCAGTGAAGTCTGAATGTCACATTAAATCAGTCACTGTAAGTTGTGCCCTCTGGGTTAAGACATGTTAAAACAATGGAAACCTCACACAGGGTGTTTTGTGAATGTTTTGAATGAAGACTTAATTGAAATCTGCAGTGTTGTGATGTTTTGAACAGAAGACATCTGACAGAAACATCGAGTTCGAAACTCAACTACTGAAACATGATACCGTCAATTACAAAACATTATTATTTCTGCAAATTCAAGTTGTATTCTCTCAAAACACAAGAATTAAATATCATTCCCCCCCCCCAAAAAAAGAGCACGCATGACGTGCCTTAATTTTTTGCAGTCCTATGCTAATTGTGTCCCGATTGGTCAGAGCTTAGTAATAACAATGAGCCTGTGGTCTCTGCCACATTCAGCCTGCAAAAATCTTAACTTACACAACAATAGAGGGGATGATGAGCACCAAACAAATTAAAATTAGCATCGTAATGACTCTGATGACTCTTACTTATAACTTACATTAGCTTTCAATACGGGAAGGCCACTTATTGAGTGTTAAGTACATTTGTAGCTGCTGTGCTTTTCTTACTTAAATGAAGGTGGAGGCACACTGCGAGATAGCACAATCACAAATGTGTTTCTCCACAGGCTGTTTGCCGTCTGCATGGTTTCACAATCACATGCTGGAACAGCGAATGGAAAACTGCCTGCTAAAACACAGTAGTGGCAAAGATATCTGTTATTTCATCTGCAATTACATTCAGAGTTACTTATACTTGTTATTATACATTAATCTTTGGAGTAGATCAAGTCATTGATTAATTAATTGTAATTAACTGTGTTCAACTTGAACCCATTTGGCCAACTAAAGCATTACTGGGAGTTGTATTTTGTGTGATTAGCATCATTCTATTTTAACTTACTGAGCTTTCACAGTAACACACATTCAAAAACAACAGGACATGCCATGATGGAGGTGTATTTTAGGAAAATCAGCCCTGATCTTAAGACAAAAATGTGTCATGTGGGATCAAAAGTGTGCTCTCTGGTCTATTTTTAAAATGAGTTAGGATCATGGACAAATTGAATGTTAGTCCTTGCTGATCTGTGATCATGGCAAAGCCAGCCAGTGACAGCAGAGGCCTCAATGTTCAGGTTTTATGTCCTTTCAAAACTGCAGATAAATCATGGTAATAAGCATTAAGTGAAATATGCTACAGATGATTTCATGGTATCAAACATTAGCAGAGGTACAGAGCAGTGATATAGAGCAAGTTTTCATGACCTGGTCTTAAGTCAGAGAGACAAGCTATTAAATCCCTATTTGAGCTGCAGAAGCCTGCGTTACACAACCAGGAAAAGCCTGCAGCAGTCTCCAGAAGTCAGACTCTCCTCTGCTGGAGTGTATTACTGTATATACTTTCAAGGATCTAAGCACTTTTTTTTTCTTGGCACACAGTTGGCACCATCCAGCTGCATCCGATCCGCTTTCAATCAAATGCACTTGAAAAACAAAACGTTGCAAATGGGTGGACTTATACAGCAATGGAAAATCTAATTTGTGAAATTATTCTATCTTGATATGACAGCAGGGAAGACGGGGGTTTGCTCATGATCAGACGAAAGAATGTTTACCGGTTCGAAACAGAAACGTTTGAATGAACTCTGTCGTGTTTCTATAAAGGCAAAAATTCTTTCTCACAAGAAACAAAAACACTGAATATACTCAAAAATGCTATTAGCTAATATGTTTAGAAAGAGATTAGTGCCAACAGAGCCTAACTTTGTCATACTCCCACTGTTGACTTGGTACTCAATGTGTTGACTGTGTTTTAAGGCAGCGAGGTGGTTAAAAGCGTTGCCTCAAACCCTGAGGGTCACTGGTTTGAAACTTAGACGTGTCTCTTTCCATCTGGAGTTAAACAAAAAAGGTCATTTGTTTTGGAAGACGTTCACCTCATCATCTGTTGCTTGACAAGCGAAATCTGTCCATCTTGTTTGGCTTGGAGAAAAACATACCATCTTTTCATTTCTTGCTCTAAAATCTAAGTACGACTGGTTCCAATCATCATAATCAATACAAACTCACTGGCGTTAATCTTCATCAGAAGTTCATCCAGCAAACAAATCACGCAGATGACCTCGGGTTCTTCTTTGTTCAGTAGCTTTGATGATGATGACTTGTTGACAGACTTTACGCTTCAATTTCTGCCCATAAAGCTTTTGAAGATTAAAAAAAAAAAAAAAACGAGGGGGTGGTTTGAAAGTGAGATAAGCTCTGCATCTTTGTCTCCGGTGTCACGTATCCAGACAGATGGACAGATAATGTCTGAGGGAATGTCAGACATCTAATATGGAACTGTTTGGTCAACAGTGGGGAGGAAATCAAGCACCTCAGTGCCACATGAAACCAGGAACTCAAAGGAGGCCGTGAGGACATGTTGGAAATTCAAGCATAGAAGTGTATACACACATACTCACATACAAACCCTCATTCATACACCCACATGAATTCTTGGGAACATGCGCAGAAATGCACATGTGCAGAGAAACATTCATGCACACACAGACACAAACAATAATAAACAGATACAAGCAATTATATGAACAAATACCCCATGGACAATTACACAGCACAGTGCAACTAAACACGGAAAGTTTACTCCGTTTGAAAGAAAAAGGAGTGAAAGCAAAATTCTAAACTAGTTGAGGACAGAAAAAAACAAACACACTTTTTAAGTTCAGTAACATTATACACTATTGTGCACAGATATTATAAATCACTTCCTACAGTATGCGTGAGAATAAATTTGCAGGTTTACTGTGAGCAGTTTAGCAGGTGTATTCATCTTATAGGAGCACTGCTAAAGTATACGCTAACATATTTCACTTTAATCTGTCCCACTGACATCTACTCTCTCTGGTTTTAAGACATTACGTTGCATGTTTCCTGTTAATATCTCATATGATGACATTTAGTTGGAATAACTCTTTCATCAGTTATTTAAAAATGTCCACGTGATTCATTATTTGTCTAAATAACAAATGAATATTCCTTAAACCGAGACAATCATCTGGCAGAGGATTAAAGTCCCGCTTTAAATACCATAATGAGCTTAATAAATTCAAGTACAGGTTAAGAGTTATTGCTGTTCGTGTCATTTTTTTGGCTGTGTCTATCCATGTGAGTATACATATACATTTCATCACTGCGGGCCATTCTGCGCTGATGATCGCTGAATCAATTGACCGGATAGTTGTGGTTCTTTCCAGCGGGACAAATGAGATTTAATCAGATTTTCTGTCATCATGCCAGCATATGTGCTCCCTTTCCCCCACAAACACACTCATACACACTGATGCAAACATCCAGTATGTGCAGCCACTCAGAATTGTGTTTTTATGGGAAATCCACCAAGAATTAGATAAAAACAATGATACCATACTGTATATCTGCACGATAAATATGAAGCGACAGCTAGGAGACAGTCAGCTTAGCTTAGTAGCACCTCTGAAACCTTCTATTTAATATAAAAAACAAAGTGTAAAAACATCAATGTGTGGTTTTACAGGGGGATTATGTGAGGGACTATTTTATGGCCAGGTGTAGTGACTATGGGAAGTCATCAGGTAAACTGTTAATTAGTGAGCTTTAGAGAAGCTTCCAGGATGACTTTTGACACCTTTGCATAGAGTCAAGCTAGCTCTTCCCACCTGATGCCAGTCTTTGCATCAATACGTGGTTTAATGGGTGGGGGTTGTGTGTGGGGCTATTTTCTGGCCGGGTGTAGTGACTACAGGGAGTCCAGGTTAAACAAATAAGATATGTTGTATTAATTTGTGAGCTTTAGAGGCACTGCCAGGCTGACTTTTGTCACCTTGGTCAGGCTAGCTCTTTCCATCTGACACCAGTATTTGCAGGTAAGCTAAGAGGCTGCTAACAGCAGCTTCACATTTGCCATACAAAAATGACATTCCTAAAATGTTGTAGTACTCTTTTAAGAATCGTCCTAACCAAAGACGAGTTAATGTTTGTGGAGGAGACCGCTAACAAACAAGTCTAGTTAACCAACTCACACTGCAGCGCTTTACGAAACTCCCAACCAACTCTGGTCAGAAGGAAGGAAAAAAATAAATCCATAATCGCACTTGAATCGAACCGAAGGAATCCCAAAGATTCCTATACTCGTCATCATTATCATCATCGGTCTCATTTTGCCATCTAATCTCATTACAGAGGGGATTTAGATGGATTTTCCTCTGTGGGCACACTCTGGAAATCTGCGGCAGCTTGCCCAAAGCGCTGCCCATGTCAGGCTGGAAAATATAAGGACAGCCATTGTACTGTCCAGGATGTCGAGCTTCACTTTTCATAGCATCTACATAACCAACAAGCTGAGCAGTCGTCACGATGGGGACAACACAGGGTGTGGGAGTTTTGAGATGCTCACACTTTGTGACAGCGTCTGTCCCGTCCAATGAGTTTTTGGTTTTGGTGAGTTTGGTGAACGGTCGGTTCAAATGTGACCTCCCAGATCTGATTTATGGTACTAGACATTTTCCCACAAATATGCTGATTCAATGCTAAAGTTTAAATCCACTAACCAAGAGAGTTTTGCATTTTTACTGTAACTGAGAACAGACTTAACTCCCTCTGTGCAGAGAATATTTCTTGACCGAGGGGTCCAGATGATCTGTTAAAAAACAAGTCACCAAATTCTTTAATCCCAGATCTTGAAAGGTATTATGTAAGGAGAAAGGACTAAGGCAACAGCAGATGTAGAATACTTGATGTGCTTGTTACACCCACATTCAAGGAGGAGCATTTCTCTGAAATTGGGTATGAAAGACAGGCAGGAGGATATGATGGTTTTATATCAAGGAGAAGTTATGTTTGGTTTTGGTTAGTAAAATATCTCTTATGTTTCTCTTCAGGCAAAGAAAGAGACAAGAAGAGATGAGAATTGAAAATCTAACGAGAAGACAACTGTACTTTCAGGATGAACCTTGAATTTATCTCAGATTATAAAAGTGAGTTTTGCCTGGACTTCATCAGATTCATCTCGTCTTGTGAAACCCAGAAGATCCAGAGACCCTGTAGTCCATCAGTTGATCAGTGTGTGAAACAAAAACAACACGACTGAAGTTACAAGGTTGTCAAAAAGAGGTAATGTCATGATACCTTTAATGGAGACACGCCTTCCTTCCTTAATGGCTCCTCTACTGATCTCAGTCTCCATCTCGGCTCTCCTTGTTCCAGTCCCTCCTCGTCATGAATGAACCCAAATGGGCTTCAAACATTCCTTCCCTGTTCTCATAGACGTACACTGAGACCTGCATTCATCACCTCTCCATGCACCATTACTCCCAGTGATGGGAGGAAAGAAACAACACTTTCATTAGCAGGTCTGCTCCACTGAGGTGTGGAATGTCCCGCGGGTTTCCAACAACGGTGACAGAGAAAGCCGGCCTTCATGCGGCTATTGTTGTCCTCAACAAGCTCACTTAGTGTAATGGGCAAGGCTGAGCCCGCTCTTCAATAGATGAGGGGCACCGTGCAAGAATAAGAGCAGTCATGCTTAGCCAGATTAGAGATCTGAGTAAAGAAAGTATAATTCATTGTGGTTTGAAAATAATGAGCTCAATGGGCTTAATTTATAGTGGCAGGCAAACTCAAAAATGGACACATCACTTGTAAGAGGAGATAAAAAAAGCACCCTATTTCCCAAATGTATTAAATTATATCTTATAGCCTGACAACAACTGATGCCAAAATACCAACATATAACAGGAATCAGTTACTAATCTTTCTTTGTATTCAAAATATTCTTTTATAGTTGAGAATAATGAACATCTTTAATATATATATATATATATATATATATATATATATATATATATATATATATATATATATATATATATATATATATATATATATATATAAAATTAATATCATTAATATCAGGCAACATAATGACAAAAGAGAAACTCAGAGGTCAGCAGGTTTTCTCAAAATAATATGCCTTGCTTGAAATAAACAGCACCTCCACCAACGTCAGAGAAGAATATTACTTATCTATTAAATATAATATCAGGTTTATTCAGCTTCAGAGAAATTAGGAGCTACATCACAAAGCAAAGGTCGTGTATCGAATAAGCGAGGCGATCGTTTTAACCACCAAAGAGCCATGTTGATAAGATGTGATGTGTCACGATGTCTGATTCAGCCCAGCAGGTGATTGATTAGCCGATCAGATCATGTGTTTGCTTTGCAGTAATTAATCAGAGTGGCATGTGAGCATAGTGTTTGGAGAAAAGTGTTTTTTTTGTTGAGTTTTTACAAGTTAGGAAAAAGACAAACAGCCCAATCAGTCACAATCACGTGCTCTCACAGCTGCAGTCCAGGTCAGACACCAAGCTGGAGCTGGTCTGATAATCACAAGTTGGACACATGTTTTCCTCAAAGGTCTGAATCAGGCTGAGGAGAGTTTAAAGTTTTGCAATGACAAGCTGGAATTGCAGCCAGCAGATGATGATGATGATGATGATGATGATGATGATGATGACAGTGTGATTCACCACCTCTTGAGGATTCTCAAACTTCACCAACAACTACCTACGATAGAGGTAAAAATGAATCATGACTGCGATGCTTATTCTCATCTCAAACTTCTTCAGAGATTTCCAGAAAAGCCGTGTTGTTTTTTTTCCAGTGTGTAAATCAGAAACAAAGGCCCAGCGAGTGGTGCACTCATCCGATCAGCTGTGTTGTTTTTGTGTTTGACTGAAGAAGAGAACGTCTGCATGAACTCTGGCTACAAATCCACTGAAAATCAATTTGCATTATCGCCACATTGAAAGTAAGCAGGGCGTCACTCTCTGTTTGCCTTTAACAAAGGCACGACGAAAGACATTTTCACTACTTTAATACATGAAATAATTTATTTTCCATTTGCCCTTCCCTTTCCGTTAAGGTCTGTTTCACGCCAGATGTAAATGGCCAGTGAAAACATTACAGAGACTATTACAGGCCGTAAATATGGTTCTCCAGTTGTAGCCTGATTAAACAGTACTTTCAGTCAAGAATGGCGGCTGAGGCGGCAGTATTGTTTCACCATCGTGTATCTCACTCATCACACTCTATCTGGACATCTTACAGTTGAGTTGAGCTAAAAGGCTTTAAATGGAACTGCCCTTTTCAACTACGGCGCAGGACTGAGAAAAAAATATTTACTGAAATATTAAGCGGGCTGCTTCAAGCCAGCAGGGTTAAGGCATCCATCAAGCTGCTGTTGATTAGATTGAAACTGAGTGTGGAAATTATGGAGTGCCAAGCTGTGTGCTGTGTTGGTGCAATGTCAGGGTAGGGGTTGTTTCTGGGACACTAGAATTCATTGTTGAGCCTTCTGCAGGCGTCGTGGACCTAATTCAATGAAAGCTGTGATGATGGGAGGTTTTCTCTCTTTATAGCCCTGTTGACAAATCCAATTTGAGCCACCCACTTTCTTTCTCTGATATCCACAACAAGAAGTCCCCATGTGTTGTCAATGCCTTCCAAAAGAGACAAATGTTACTGCCAACTCCTTTAGGGTTAATACACTATTCGGATAAGGTTTGAGAAAGATGACGATAGATGATGATGGTTAGGATTCATTACTTCCGTGGTGGTCAGGTTGTATCTGTTGTATAAGACAGTTTTCTTCTTTTCAGGAACACACAGCAAGCAAACTGCAAACCTTCTGCCGCACTGTCAATCCACTGTGAATCACACTGAAAGAGTTACCAGGATGCAACCCCTGAATTACAAATTAAAGTTTATCGGACTCCTGTTAACCTTTGTGTCCAAAATGAACCAGCTTTAAAAGACACCAACAAAGAAAGCGTGATACAAACTCTTGCCTCAAACGTCAAAGGCTGAAACTTTGTACATCCAATCATCCACCCCAACATCCCATGAGAAAAAAAACAGTATTTGCACAACCACAAGAGGCCGATTGTCAGAAAAAGGTCAACCAGCGGCTGATGCTGTAGTATTTCTGGTGACGACAGTCTCATCTAAAACACTCGTACTGATTTAAAACAACACCAGAAATCCGCCAAATGTGAGACGTGAATGAGGATCTGACAAATAATGACTTCACTGTTCATCGTGTGAAAGTGCTTAAGCAATTGCTAACTCCTGCTCCGTGTGTTTATCAAGACATAAACATTACCATTGGAAATTGATTTCTATTTAACTACCAATGCAAACAAGTGACAAAAAGCGTCAGTAATTTCACATTTGACTGTAAAATGTGCTGTTTGATAATTGACATCCAGCCATTCTTGCTCTAGGACTCAGGAGAATGCTAATAAAAGTGCTGCTGGGTGGTTTGGGCAGAGACGTATAGTCTGAGGGGCCAACAAGGCCTGCTTTAAAATAACAACACTTTTAAGCTTCTGGGTGTTAGGGTAAATGGTCAAGTGTAATCCCCTTAGCTCCTGACCAGCATTAGCAGAAATTCCTCAATAATACGTAACATGATTTCATAGTGACTGCTGCCTTTGAGAGATGTTTGTAATGCTGAAAGGGTCACTGGGGTGCACAGACAGACAGACAGACAGGCAGACAAGGAGACTTAAGTGTGCTGGTCTGAGGAACAGGCTTCCTTTTTTTTCTAGCGATTTCAGACTTGAGTCATTAAGATCCATTTTTCTCTAATAACAAAGAGCGTGGTGGAGCACGGCTGAATGTTTGCACAGCTGATTATTAACGCCACACCTTTCTCTGCTCGACTGAGCTATGAGAAAAAGAGGGAAAGATAAAACTACAGACCTCTGTTGAAAAAATAATGAACGTGAATATATACATCTGGACTTCGTCATTTGTATTACACATCTTAGTCATTAGTGTGCATGGTAGCTTGTGTTCGTCATCTGTATTACACACTTAGTTTTAATCGAGCAGATTTGATACTGAGTTTCTCGAAACAAACTTAGAAAAGTCTGAAGGGTAAACCCACAAGCTGCATCACATAGCGTATAGCACATGCTAAACAAAGCTCCTGAAAGTGCTAAAACTTTGACGTTAATGAGATGTAAAGTCAGTCCTCAAGTTTTATAAAAACACGTAATAAAATGTTCAGGTCAAACAAAGTTTCAAAACAACCTTATGATAAAAGCGCAGAGAGAGAGAGTTTAATTCTAGCTTGAGAAAAATATTAGCTAACGTGACCGCAAATGTCACTGTCAAAACAAAAAAATCCTACTAAAAGACAGCAAAAGCTGCAGAAATAATCATATTCTGACAATTCTGTTGCAAATATGAGTCTGATGAGCAATTAATCTTACATGCAGTGCTTGTAGGCTAGTTTTAGACTGAATTGAACATGACAGCTTGGATTACAGATTGAACATACTACTTATAAGCGGCTGAACGAAGCAGACGTCATCACTTACTGGTGTTAAATTTTGTAGGCCAGTTGCGCGCTGTTGACTACGAATATTTGAGCTGAACTGAACTATATAAATCAAGTTATTGGTGCTTTCTGACTCTTAGCTTCACATGTAACCACTGAAAATGATTATCCTTCAAGTGAAAGCAATAAAATTGTTTCTGGACTGTTAAACTGCAATGATGCATAGTGTGTGGGCATGAGTGTGTTGACACCCAAGAACATAAAGGTGTTTCATTTAGCAAACTGATAGTGGCTATTTTTAGATGTGTGCAATATAAATATCCACAACCATTTTTTTAAGTATTAGACAGACTGACAGATTCCTGTTTTTTATGTCATCACTGATGTCTTGAGTAAAGGTCAAACAGAAACATGGTTCCAAACACTGCTGACAGGGTGTGATGGAAAAACAGGCGAACCTGAAGCCTGAGCACCAATCAGTACGGTTTCAAACTCACCTGGGAGAAGTTGAGCCCGTTGAGTGGATGGCACTGTTCCTCCACCTTCTCGACAGCCCCCGTCCTCTTCCTCATCCTCTCCGCCTCCTGGGCCAGGTACAAGTCCAGCACTGGCACCCCTCTTGTCTTAATATCTGCCTCAGTTAATGAATTCACCATCAGCATCACCCAAACGGGCCGCTTCCTCTCCCAGTTCCCAGCGATGGCGTTGAAGAGGTAGTCCGCATAGAGTCCCTTCCCTCTCTGATCCGGGGTCATCCACGAAGGCATCATGAGCTTCACGTACTCGAGGTGTCTTTTAAGTCTCCGATAGATGTCCCTTGGTAGGACATCCTGTAGGTTCTCGCCCTGAGGAAGCAGCTGGCAGCTGGTCAGGGCTGAGATGGTGTAAGGGTCCGTCAGGTCCAGCTCAAAGTAGACAATGTTGCTCTCCTGGAAGGCCTGCTTGGAGTTTTCAGGGATGAAGTCCCAAACTCGAGTGTAGGGAACGTGGATTGTACCATAGAAATATGAGGGAGGGTCCCGTTTGATCGTCCACAGGAAGGAGTTTAGGTCAGTTTGCTGGGAAGAAAGATAATAAATTAATCAGACTGCAACTAACAATTATGTTCTGTTTTGATCAATCTAGCTTCATAGAGTCATAAAATACTTTAAAATGCTCATCACAAGTTTGTGATTTACAGTGATACAACACGGTGAAAAGTAGAAAATCAACACATTTAAGAAGCTGGAAGGAGTGAATGTTGACTTAACATTTCAGCAGCAATTATTGGCAAGTCAAAATGAAATTATAGGCATACGGGAGAAAGATAAATCAAGAAACAGACAAGAAGAAGAGCAGTGAATTACAAAAACAGCAAGACGGCTTGCCATTTACTTCACATGAACCAACGCTGGGCCTGTCTGACACCAACCAGCAACGCCAGCACTTTGTCTGTGAGAGGGTGTTTATTACACAGACTGCTAACAGGCTGATAATGACTTATTAACAGGCCACTTAAGAACCAAGTGCCAAACAAACAATACACATGTCAGTAATTGTCAGACTGTGTGAGCTGAACGTTTTGGCCTTCCTGTTTCTGCTGAATCGGACCTGAAATGGCCTGTGTAATCAATAAAAGGGAAGTTTGATTGGAAAAATGCAATACACACGGACAGAATAAGCCTTGAACTGATGGTATTTTCCCAAATACACACACCAGTGTGTACAGACATGCAAGGCCAATACACAAAACTTTAACAGAAATTTAAACATTCATAATTTTGACAGTTTATTACTCTCTTATAAAAAAAACTTTTATGTGCTTTTGGAGACTTGTGATAGGCATTTTAAACTGTTTTTGGACTAAAGAGTTAATGGGTTCATTGATAAAAAATAACAAATCGATTAATCAATAATGAAAACAGTCATTAGTTAAAGGGTTCAAAGGTTTGAAGGTTCAAGTAAACAGTGAGGAGTTTGACTAAATATGTGTGGAAAAGGTGAACAGTGTATCAAACAGCAAATAAGAGAGGAAATGACACTTCATACTACAAAATAAAATATCATGCGCCAGATTTTACAAGTCCAGATGAGAAATTGTAGCGGATATAACCATTACGCAGTGTAATCACTCTTTTATTCTCGCTTCAAAATGACTTACTTTCCTGTTAAGCTCACAGTTGGCAGAGTCCTTCAGCCTCCACTGATCTGCGCGGACCAGGAGTATCACACAGGACTGAATGAATGCGCCCAGAGTGCCCCGCATCGTAGCTCTCTCCAAAAGTGTGCACGGTAGCTCGTGTTCGCCTCACAACGTGTTGCACCAACTATTCCCCAGAAAGCATGGATGAAGTCTTATTTCCACAGCTCCGGCTCCATGCGGTCGCGTAAAATGAGCTGACAAGTATCCGACAAACCGCCGGACAGAGTCATGTTGGCCTGAGCCTGGACATGGACGCGCTGCTGCCGTTTTCACGTGTGTTTGTGAGAAGAGAGAGAAGAGAGGTGATCATTGGAGTTTACGCAGGGTCACATCATCCTCTCGCTGCCGGTCAGGCTGCTTTAACTCCGCACCTCTTTCTCTCTACATCTTTTTTTTTTTTGGCAAAGTTTGCGTGAGTTTATCCAAAAGTTTTAAGGTTTTTAAGCAACAGGTCCGCGCAGCGTTAACGCACCTGAAGCTTAAAAATGCGTAAAAGTTCAAATGAGTCTTCTTCTTTTTTTTTTTCTTTTGGTTGTTTGGTTGGTGAAGATGAGTCTGGTGTGAATGAGCGTCGAGTTGCACGATCCAGTCTTAAAACCCAAAACTTCTCTGCACGCTCTGACTGTCTGCCAAGTCTGCAGCTCTCTCTCTCTCTCTCTCTCTCTCTCTCTGTGTGTGTGTGTGTGTGTGTGTGTGAGCATCTCTCTGTCGGGCCACTCTACCTACCCCCTCCCGGGTTTGTGGGTTTGCCTGCATACCCCTCCCTCCATCTCTGCCCCCCTCTCTCTTTTATGCACACACACGCGTGCGCATGCACACACGCACAGCTGTAATCTGATTAAACGTCACCCCGCCTGCCCCACACGTAAAGTCTCCATTCACATCATCCATGTCAATAAACAAGGTGTGGAGGCCTGCAGACCATTAGGACCATTAAGATCGCCACATTGCCCGCTTCGTACCTTTTTTTTATTATTAGTTTTAGTTTCACACTGATCAGGTCTCTTGTTGTCCCCCTACAGGAGGCCTGCAGGCAATCAAGGACAGATCCCGTGGATAGATTATCATGCCCTGCTAGTTAATGTCTTACAAACTGGAGGCATTAGCATAAGAAAACCCGCAATAACAGAGCTTCACTGCGTTACATCTGAGCACAGACATTAAAACTATTGAAGATCTGCAGACTCTACGCAGCAGCTTTATCAAACATCATATTCTATAACCTGATAATGCTGTCATTTTAAGTATACCTCAATAGATTGTTGCCATGGAGCCATAACACACATTCCTATTTACGATCAATGAAGAAAAAACATAATTCTAGCCTATAAATACTGATGTTGTAGTGACTATAGCCTTTAATTGTAATATTTGTGCATATTAATTACAGGTCAAACATTGTGTTACAAAGAATTTTGTTCCAGCTGAGTGTTTGAAAAGTCCAAGTAAGGAAAAAGTATTCTGCTTTTTTATATTACTGTCATTAGGTGCCGTGTTCATATCTGGTGCATGACAAAGAATGAATCAGAGTACAAAAAGTAGATCTCGTGAGGAGCTTGAGTGTGTGGAAATCAGCTGCTCTGCAGACTAAGTCGAGTCTTTGCTAGATGGATACTTTTTTAAAAGTTTTCTTGCAAGAAAAAACAACTGTGTGATATAATTTCTTCCAGATAACACCTCCTCTGTAACCTCTGCCCCTTCAGCAGACGTTGAGTACAGAGTCAATAACTTAAAGTACAATCACAGGTACTAGGTCGCACTCACAAAGTACAGGTGGGGTCTTTAAGCCTCATTCGTAGCTGGAGGAGGCCGATCTATGCGCTGTGACTCTATGCTCCATACAGTCAAACCTGTGCTTCACACAAGGGCTGCGAACACAGTGTTGATGTTGACAGACGTCTGTCTGAGTAAATACAATAAAATAAAATAAATATAAAAGGTCTGACCGTGTGTGTGTGTGTGTGTGTCTGTGTGTAATATAGACCCATAATTATAATGGAAGTGAGGCCTGTTAAAGCTCCCCCTAGTGGAGAAAACTATGTTTGCCACATGTGCTGTTCTCTGCACCCCGTCTTGAGTCAGTCTTTGTCCAGTTTTATAGATGCAACTCGACTGTTCTGCAGCAACACTGCATAAGGTTCAGTCAGGCCATCCAGAGAGTTTTTTTTTTCTTTTCAGTTTTCTAACACTGAAAGATGGCAGTAGCTCAGTCTGTAGAGACTTGGCTTGGGAACCGGAGGGTGGCCAGCATGGACCATAGTATGGAAAGTGGACTGGTAGCTGGAGGGGTGCCAGTTCACCTCCTGGGCACTGTCGAGGTGCCCTTGAGCAAGGCACCGAACCCCCCAATTGCTCACAGGGCACTCCTCTTGGGGCTGCTCATCACTCCACCATCTCTCTCCACATTGCATGTTTATGAACCCTTTGTGTGGTGTGTGTGTGTGGTTGTGTTTCGGGGCTAAAATGCATGTAAAAAAAAAAAAAAGGAGTGAGAAAAGAATTTCCCCCTTGAGGGATTAATAAAGTATCTCTTCTCTTCTTCTTCTCTTCTTTCTTCAAAGAGGAGGCAGAAAGATGAACGTGAGGATGAAGGAAAACACAGACAAGAAGAGAAAAGAAGCAGCTGAGAGAGATACAGTTACAGGTACAGACTGAAAACCGAGTGATCTTTTGAAAATAGTTCAATCTGGGGCAACTGGACTTGATTATAGATTCACCTCTCATCCAAGAGGCTTCTTCATGGATCTGCAAACACCCCAGATTTAACTCTTCTCAAAGAAAGATGACCCAGGACCTTCACAGAAACTGAGTGATATCTCTCCAACACACTGGTCTCAAGTAATCTTAAAATATTATCCTCATCCTTATCAGGATCGCGGTGTGGCTGGAGCCTATCCCAGCTGATTTTGGGCGAGAGGCGGGGTACGCCTTGGACAAGTCGCCAGCTTATCGCAGGGCACATAGAGACAAACAACCATTCACACTGACATTCACACCTACGGCCAATTTAGAGTGACAGTTAACCTGTTAAGTGCATGTGTTTGGACTGTGGGAGGAAGCCGGAGAGAACCCACGCAGACACGGGCGAACATGCAAACTCCACACAGGAAGGCCCCGGCCGAGGTCCGAAACAGGAACCTTCTTGCTGTGAGGCGACAGTGCTCTTAAAATATTAGTCTAATTCAGTTTCACTGTTTTTAGACTTTATCTCATTCTTAGACTGGAAAAAGATCAAATAAATCAATAAATAAGTACCATCAATTCGCATCTGAGATATGATCATATGTTTTAGGGAAATACAGCAACATACCGTATAATACACAAGGCTCTGCTCTTACTGCTGTTCTCAGAAGATCTGAGACAAGTCTTAAGTCTGAATATGAACTCTACAGATCAGTGAGAGTTAGGGAGTTTCCTGTTCAAACTTTACATTTTAGAATCTATTAAAAGTTGGCTTTTAGATATAAAATTAATGCCTATTTCTAACTTTAAATCTTAAATCAGATTTAGATTCCACTTTGTTTGGATACTTTTGTTGGATAGTTCTGTGTGAAAATCTGATACAAAGCCATGGAAAAAAGTGAATTTGTCCAATCCTGTTGTTATCTAAGTAATGAAGAAACTCAATCATCTGTATATAACTTTGTTGAAAAGACTTCTGTCTCAAGCTGTTTCCAGATCACAATGAACGTGGCAAAACCTGAGGACCTGTGTGTGTTTATGCTGTACATCTGTATGAAGGGGGAAAAAAAACACCTGCAGCTGCTTCTTCTTTAATGAAGAGTGTGATTTGTAGAGAGGCACACACACACACACACACACACACACACACACACACACACACCTGTTTTGAATTTCCATTATCTGCCCACTTAGCCCACAGAGGCGATTTTATATAAATACTCCTCAGACATACATCATCGTCTGTAGCTCTGTGTAGCATCACACATGTCAGAGGTAAAACGTGTTAACTGCTGTTTTTTTCATCATTTATTGTGATTCATGGCAGCAAACTGAATCCACATATTTTAGCTCTCGGCTAAAAACTAAATGTGGGATCAGGACCGGCGGGTCACGACCCCTCGGATTGTTGGGAATCCACTGAACCAGTGCATCACGCTGTCGCATAGCAGAGCAAAACGTTTCCATAACTTGAAACCATATGACACACCAGCGAGAGGAGATGATGAGCAAAACAAATGTTCTCATAATGTGAGCTGAAACGTGTGTTTTTTTTAATAACTTTAACATTTTGACACGTGATATGCTCTTAGTTACGTTGCTTTATTTCATAGCGAGAGTTACGTCAGGAAATATTTTGATTGATAGTTAAACTTGGGGTTTGCTTTAACCAGCAGTCCAGGGTTTTACAATATAGGGATGTATGGATGGACGAATAGATAAAACAGGCTGTCATACACCGTTTACTTCTTTCCTTTAATGTTTTATTATTCGTTTCCTTATTTGTCTGCATTTTATTTTGACTGAATTCTATATTTACATGACCCTTTACATATATACCTGTAAAACTCATTCAAATTATCTTTAAAAAACAAATTGAAAACAATTGAAATTAAGAGTGAACCGTAACCCATCTCCCTGCAACATATTAATGCAATTCTATCATTTTATGAAAGGGAATGTGTTTGAAGCCGCTTGTGACCTCTGTCAATACTGATCCTACAGCACATCTGTACATTTCCACTTTAAAGTGGCTCTGTTTGTGAGGATCAAACAGAACTGGGGTCTTCTGAGGGCTGCCGAGCGAACATCTGATTGTGCCTCTTTAGAGAAATCTTCAAAAAGGATTTGTACAATATGGAAATGACCACATATGTTTCATTTTATAAAGACTTGGAGGTGGACGTATTTGATCCTGTCAGGTGACCCATACGTCTCTGTCCCTTTGAAATGCAAAAACGAGAAAATAGCGACAAATATTTCTTGGTTAAACATCCAAATCCTTTTTATTTCCTAACACAAAGCTGATTTCTCTATCTATATGTAAAGCTTGCAGCTGCTTCCAGACGGCTATAGTCTATAGTTTACAGGATTTGTATGTCTGCATGCACACTCAGTTCCACATTCCTGATGTTTTTATAATCCTGAAAACAGACCACAGAAGACATGATTTTTAGTTAGCAGACTGCCAGACAGATGTATCCATGGATGGTGAGAAGAGAAGAGAAGAGAAGAGAAGAGAAGAGTGTAAGTCTTCCAGTAATACTTTGAGTTCATATGACTCAGTCCATTTACAGATGGTCAGTCATATCGACCGTGGTCCACTTCCTTCACAGCACATTTAACTCTGATTGAAAAGACCTGGCACTAATAGCTGCAATTCTGTGTGCATATGTGTGTGTGTGTGTGGCGTGCATATACCGTATGTCTCACTGCATTCAACAGTATGACTGTCTGTGTGGGTTGGTCAGAAGGGAAATGTCTCTTCCACATGAGGCCGAGCCAAGAAAACTGCAATTGTGAAATAAAGTTAAAAGATACACAAGCACAGCTTAGCTTAGTTTAAAGACTGAGAGAAGGATGGACTGGATAGCATATCAATATGTAACATGTTATTTAGTGAGCTTTGGAGATAGCATGCTAGCCATTTCTGTTATTGGTTATATTATTGTTTCCTTCTGCCTCCAGTCTTCATGCTAACTAAGCTAAGTGCCTGTAGCTTTATATTTAATGTGCATTTATAAGAGTGGTATTGATGTTTTCATCTCTCTGAAAGAAAGCGCTATAGAGAGTTTGTGCTTTGAGTCCATCAATCTTTGTGTCCTATCCATTGGGCACACATAGGGCTTTAGTCAAAGTAATTTAAGAATTTCATCCATGTATTTCATCTTTATCTATTATTTATAGAGTATATCTAGTAATCAAGTGTTATAAAAGCACATTTATGTACATTATCCTGCTCTCTAAATTCATTGGTTCCCTCCCTGCATCATAAACGTATTGTAAATTAAGACATTGCTTAAAGTCAGGTGTCTAATCATGCTTTTGTGATGATCACTTGATATTATTCAACTTGCAGAGACCTGGTTGGACTATACAGGAGACACAGAGGATGGCCTTTTGTCAATATAGAGCATAAAACAAGTGGAAGCTCCTATTATGCTAAATATTAGCTGATGAGCAGCTACCTGTCATCTTGTCATGATTTATTTATCCCTTTTCTTGTGTGTTTCTTTCAAACATAAGACCTTACAGAAAGACACTAAGCTACCTGGCATTATTATGAAATAAAACAGGGATTTCCTTAAATTTCCTTGAGTTTCTGACATTGACAGCATAAAGAATGGACAGAGCCTGAGTGACATCACCTGTAGGTTTCCGAAGAGCTGTTTTGAAGCCAGAAATATGTGTCGCTGGCTGCCGCCATGCTGGATGCCTCCCACCTAATCTAAATATCAGTAAAGATGTGGCTCATCGGCGGACCTGAGGGGGTTCGAATGACGCCTGGGTGCTCTAATAAGCCATCTGTAACGGCACTTACCTGTCAGTCAAGCGGTCACACTGTTAATTATGCGCAACTTCGAGCCTTAACATCATCTGAACGGGTGAGTTAAAAAAATTCACCCCCCCTCACAGTTGTCATGAACGGGGGAATTAGCTATAGAGTCTAAAACCGTTGTCTGAACCAGGCTGTAAACATGTTTATTTCTGCTGTGAAATTGGGCATTTTAATATGGGTGCTTATGAAGGTTGACTCACCTCTGCAGCCTGTCTCAAGTGGCTGTTCGAAGGATTACAGTTTTTAACACTTCCGCATTGGCTTCATTTCCCCAGCGTAGGAGGTTGGCGCTTGGTTTCTGAGTGCAGCGGAGAGTCAGAGACGTGGATTTCCAAAGTTATTTTAACTGCATCACTAGTGGAGACATTTAGTAACAAAAATTGCTTCCTGTTTGTCTGTTTGTCAGGCCAGGAAAGACGTAGAGGAAGATGTAACCGTTGTAATTTTGTGGTTTTTGAAAAAAACATGTGCACCACACAGATTTTCTTTGTGTGAAATGATAATCTGACCTGACTACACTAATTATCTAAATTATGTGTTCGTGCCGTTTACAGTAATCCCATCTATTCTAATCTCTGACTTCCCAATACAAGCAAACAAATCTTCCAGATACCTCAGCTTCACTAAGCTTTACACACCGACCTTCTGCTTTTAGCAGCGATTCAAACCACATGATTGCTGTTTTTGATATTCACACCACATTCAATTATCTGGTTCTTGTAAACATGTGCAGTTTCAGATTTCAAAAAACAAACATGACATTAACGCCAAACGACATGCAGACCAGAAAAAGGCATGACTGCACGGTTAGTTATGATGGAAGTGGTTGTGTGACTGAGCTGTTAGTCACAGCATCAAAGCAAAAATGGTGTTCATGGTAAAAAGCATTTACTGGAATCCAGGGTGTCCTGGCGACTCTGTGGGCAGACACACATACCATGAACACTAGATCCAAAGGTCTTATGTCCTTAATTATAAACCCCCCCACCACCAATCTCCTGTTTCCCCTCTCTTTTTTATTAGGAAACATATTTCACTGATTTGTATCCAAGGACATTCCACACAATAGTGAAAAAATATACTGTACACACACATATATAGCTTTGCTGAGCACTTTGTTGCGGTTTATTAGAATTAGGATGCAATACTCAGCACAAATACTGACAAAAAGAGCGTGTCATTTAGTTGCTGTCAATGGAAAAGTTGTACCATTTAAAAATAAAGTTGCCAAAGTCAAAAATGAAAATGAGAATTAGGATGAAGGCATTTTGCTCATCTCCATTCAAACCAAACTAATTTAAACTTTATCTTGATTAGTTGGTAATAATACAGCTCCTACTTATACGCTGTATATCTCTTCCTCAGTAATCAGATTAAAGGATCACAAAACTTTATTTAGTCCAAATTAGTTTCTTGTTCAGTCTTCATGGTGAATTCACGATTTTACGACTCAAAAGACTTTACATAACTATTATTCCCCAATTTTTCACACTGGTGGCTGCGTTAGGTTGGTAAAGCAACTTGGCCATTCATTTCAGGGACAGTAGCTCCTCCTGTCCACACCTTGAAGCAACTTTGAGCAAGATGCCAAACTCAAAACTGCTCCAGATGAGCAGACCAGCACCTGTAGTTATACCACCTTCAGTCTATGTGCAGGTCAAAGTAAGGCATTGATTTCAGTTGAAAAGTGATGCAAGTGCAGCCCCTTACCTGTATTTGTTGCACCTGTCTAACTTTCACAGGGTTGTGGGTTGTGTTTGTGGCTACTGAAGCAGAAATACACTGGTCAAAAGCTTAGGAGATTAAATTGATGTACAGTGGTGCAGTTGTGTGGAGTTTTTGTCTTATTTGCCCATAATTCCGTCTTACTCTCCAGGTTTTTTGAATGATATTTATGATCGTAATAGCTGTTGACAAAAAATGTGGTGTGACTTTAAAAAGTTTAACGACTGAAAGCTAAATGCTAAGCTATAATAATGATTTCCAATGGCGAATTTTAAGTTTAAGTTTTCCAAAATTCTGTCATGACAAATACTCAATACAGTCAACAATCAGCATGAATACAATTTTGGTTTGTCAGTTTAAATCATGAGTTTAAGATTTCACATTCACAGTGTGCAAACTTACCTGGGCAGCTTGACAATCGGCTCCATCGTGGGTTATATTTCTCGGTTTATTGCCGCGTTTGGCCTCACAAACAGACCAAAACAATTTCAATAAAACACGCTCAGTTTTGTTCATTTGATTTACTGAAAACAAAATCCAGTTAAAATGTATAATCTATCACGTCACTTTTCCAAAGACTGTCTACAGTTGAGGTCAAAAGTTGATTGTGAGTTGTTTATTGCTCCCAGCCAGTGTTAGGTAAAGAAAAATAATAATTATCGTTCCTACTATTATCATTCCAACTCTGCCCTCAACTTCCAGCGCATTCCAAGGAGACTCTCTCCGACATGCATGTGTATTCAGATCATTGGTTTTCATGGTGACATGCTTAAATTGATGTGTCCATTATCTGTCACTGCCAGAAGCTTCAGATTGCTCAAAACCAACATTTCTCTCCACTTTCCAAAAGAAGAAACGTAAACAAACAAATCAAGTGTGGTAGTTTTAGGACATCATCACTCACATTTATTTTTTCAGGTTCAAAGCAGATTTGTAAAAATGACCAGATACAGAGCAATATGTGAAATTTCCAAATAATTCCCCTCAGGATTATTGGAGCAGATGTTCAGGTATTCATTAATGATCCAGTCAGAATTATGGGATGGAGATATATCTGTAGATGTTTTCTTGGCTCTTTTTACCTGCGTTGTAATTCCAGCTGAGTCAGAGCCAAGGAAACATCTTCATCCATTTAAAGCATTAAAATCTTTCTTTGAAAAGGAAATGGAAGTCGTCGGCCACTTTTTCAGTCTGTTGAAGACACAGTTACAGGAGTTGTTAATTTCACAATAAAGGATGAGTTCAAAACATGCCTGACATGCTTCATTTCCTTCAAGAATTTAACAGTAGAAATCTGCCAATGGAAACATAGAAATTGCAGACTTGATGTGAAGTCTGTATTTTTAAAAGGGAGCTTTGGCTGTATTGTAAATCATTAACTTATAAGCAGATGAAATCTTTTATTTATGAAAAATGTCTTTGCACCTTTACAGTCGTTTTCTGTTTTTAAAATTGTCCACGAATCTCTGTAAAATTATGGAAATTATGTGTGTGAATTGTTGAATGTGAAAAAGCGTGTTGAGAGGTCGCTAGTCAATAACTCAGGTAACATCTGTAAAATAACGGTGTTTCTCTGTAGAACTATTATTGTCACTTTATTGACTGCCACAATAATTCACGGATAACCTAAAAAATAACAGTATTTGTCTGCAAAACCTGGACTGATCATTTCAGTAAATTTAGTTTTGACATTGATTTGAATTATGACATTTTTAATTAAATTGGAATGTTTTTGTTGCAGCCAGTCATTTGACCTTTTAGTTTTTGATTTATTCTGCACAGTGCAGTATCATGAAACAGTTTTGAATGTACAAATCTTTCTCTCATTTAGCACTTAAAGGACATCCCTCTAATGTTTGCAGACAAAAGATTCATCCGGGTTGGAAAAAATGGAAGAAAGTTTTGTAATCACAAAGATCACAGAGAAGGTGTAGTTGGTTGGTGCCTTGTGGGCACCTGCCAGGTAAAAATAGATTTAAAAAAAATGGCAACAAAAAGAGCTTGACAAACTTTATTTTTACATATCACTAAATTTTACTGTGATTGTAGCCATGTGATTATATATGACAATTAAACTTAACTTGAACTTAAATCATTTCAGAGTTGACGTTTGAAGGCAGATGTGGCTTTGCTTGACCCAAAACACAACTCTCTATATCAGTGTGAGTTTTCATTATTTTAGATTTTCATAGGCAGTGACGGATTCATATTTTTCTTGTGTAATATTAACCAACACACAGGGATTTCTGGCTGCCATATTTGCTTGGATTAAGAAACTGAGTCACAACTGCAGAAAACGAGCTAAGAATCATTGACTGAGCGGTTGGAGGCGCCCTTGAAGTTTCTGGAAATACCTTCAAAACAGATGCACGAGAGACACAAACTAGCACTATAGCGACACGAGCTTTTGCACCCTGCTTCTAGTGTTTGTGCTAAGCTAGGCTAAGTGCTTCCTGGAGCTAGCTCTGGACACTATGCAGAGATTCATTTCATACCCTCTCTTCTAACTCTGTGTAAGAAAGCCCATAAATACTGCAGAGTATGCTAAGATGCACAGTAATATAAATATATAAAAACAACTCTATTGCTTAGTTTAGTCAGCAGTTATTACACTTTGTACTATCTGCTGACTCTGTTGAGTCAAAGCCAGAGAACCAAAAAACTTTGGAGAAGTTATAATTTAATTAGAAGAAATGTTTCAGCGCTGAGTTTGTCCATACAATTGCAATTATTGTGCCTGTCACTGGAAATTAATGGCCTAGCAGTATGTGACTGTGGATGGAGAGTGGTAACTGTATGTGTGAAAAGAAATAAAAGCTACATAATGACTCACTCGGCCTGTCATGGGTCCATAAATCAGCTGCAGTTGCTGCTGTGAAGCATCACAGAGTGTCTCTGTCTCATCTCTACAACCCCGGTCTCTAACAGACACCTGTCCACACTCAAAAAGGATGACTTACCTCACTTCTGCACTCTTTTTCCATTAGGCTTGATCTCCGTCACACCAGAACATTACTTGGGAGGGGGAGTGGGGTGAGCAGCAAAACCAGAATTAGTGTTAGTGCACAGCAAGAGAGAGAGAGAGAGAGGATGAAGGGGTGTGAAGGAATGCAGCTGTTCAAACAGCTCTTTGATTTAGTGGTCACGGCGCCCAGTGTGACTCACTCTGGCTCAAACAGCGTGGAGATCACTCAGACGTTCATCCCTCCGGACCAGCGGTTTTCTGCTCTCTGTCGGCCTCTGTATGCGCGTATGAAAGACAGAGCAAGTTTAAATGTGTACAGTATCAGCTGGACGTGAACTTGATGACTTCTACATGTGGTAAGTTAAATGCCCACATGCAGGCTATTTATGAAGCTTGTTAAATATAGATTAACCACCTGGAAATGTAGATAAGAACAAGCAAAAGTCAACAACAAGATAATAATCCACCATAAAACATCTAAAGTGTGTGTCAAAGTTTTTTCGCATCATGCACGATGCCTCTCGTGCACATTTACCATGCTCCTCATGAGCATCTGCTCATAATAGAAAACTTGAATTCCCAGAGAGGCAGTGGGATGAAAAAAATACATGGATATGGAAGGATATGGTAGTTTTCTAATTTCGCTATTTCTGCTGTAGCCTCCAGCTTAGGATGTCCCACACATGCAGAAATACCCCGCAATCCTGGGACCAAGTCAAACCAGTTGGAATGTGTTACTAACTGTGAAAAATGCACAGGCTTCAGTGGTGAAAACCATGTAGTACTAGCATGTCTGTTTTTCCAGGCAATGATAAAATATTTAAAATCAAGGATGCATACTTTTGGAACAACTCACCGCACAAAATATAATAAATACTGTATCTAGTAACAAGCTATAACAGTACCCTGTGGATTTTTCTTGTAAACAAAGAAAGTTTGTGGCGTGTCATGTCAGTTATACATGCATAATTTTGCCAGAATGGTTCACATCATGAGAAGTGCATATTTTCATGAATGTTGCCTTTTATGTAGTTAGTTTATTGTCTCAACACCACATTGCTGATCAGCTGTTACTCTGCCCATTAGTTGGGGTTTCAGTCTTGCGGATGGACATGACATTTGATTGTGTTTTATGAATCCATTCAGAAGTTATTTGCCTTTTAATGAGCCATCGCCAATCCACACAGTCCAATAAAATTACAAGCACAGATTGCGAGCCAGACACAGATTAACAAGCTGGGTTCATGAAATAAATCAAGCCGGAACACAACAGGTAGAGTGCCAGAGTTTAATTCATGAACTCCACCTGGTTAGTGCTCAGTTTTAGTGACATTTCAGGCTGACTGTGGAGGGCTTTGACCCGTCTGATTGGATGCTGCACCATGACGTTGGGTTGCGTTTCTGCAGAAGTTGAATCTGGCTCAACTTCTTCACCACAGGTTGCCACAACATAAGTGAATAGAAAAACCTGCATTGTCGCCACAGCGGTGACTCGAAATAGGGCCTTTTACTGTTTTCACACATTAGTGGCTAATTTCTTCTTTACTTTAGAAATGGGAGGGTGACACAAGGGGGTTGGAATGCAGCAACGGCACCACCACTAAGTCCCACACATTGGTAAAAATCTAAGTCAAAATGAAAAATATACTGTATATATATATACAGTATATATTTTATATATATATATATAATTAACAAGTATGTGGTATGTCTGGGACACCCTAGGACAGCAGGGTCAAAAGGGAAAAAGAAAATCTGATTTGAAAAGATTGGACGGGAAGATAAACAAACTAAAACATGAACCCAGAAATTGTGTAAAACGAAAATACTCTTCTGATTAATGTTATCATTTTTTAGGTTATATCAGCATATCTTCATGTCAAATGAAAGAGATGTGCGTGTGTCTCAAAAAACATCACATCTCTGTTTGGCCCACATTTTGGCCTCTTCTGCACAGCGACTGTCAGTCAACCTGCGCCTCTTTAACTCTTCTTGGATCTCCTCGCTCACGGGGGTCAATACAATCTAAAGAGCCACTCTGCCTTCCTTTTACTCTCTGACTGTGTCAACAGGCTGAGCACGAGGTTTCAGTTTCCCCTGTGCACTTCTCACCTGCGTCTCATTGAAGTTGTGCCAAAAATGATCACGTAAAAGTGGAGAGGTTGGCCCGTGTGTTGGCTGGCAGTGAAAGTGCTCTTGTGTGTGTGTGTGTGTGTGTCTATGCTCTTTATGTGCATGTGCGTGTTAAAATCTTAGGTCAGGTATCTGCCAGGCTCCAATCCAAAGCTCTGAAAAAACCACCTGATCTGTGTGTGTCTGATTGTGTGTGTGTTAGAGTGTGTGCATCAATGAGAGCCTTGTGTTATCAGACCCCCCCCCCCCCCCCCCCCCCCCCCTACCCCCATACCAGTGTGATTGAAATGTAAATTGAAAGTGTCATAAAGCCCATATTGTTGGCCAAACGCTAAGTTATGAAGAAATAATAACAGGCTCTTTCATTAGGGAAATGACAGCTCTCGTTTGCTCTGATTTTCCTCCCGGTCGAATGATTCCATAATTACTTCAATATTGAGAAACAGAGTTAAAAAAAAAGAAAGAAAAAGAAATGAAAACACATCTGGGATCAATGACATTTTCTTTGGATATTAAAAACAATGTTCTTACTCTGACAGCATTTGCTAGTAAGAGTAACATTGTTCTGTAAAATGGGTGTCCCATACAACATTTGCCATTTAGCTGACAGTCTCCAAACATTTATTTCTTATTTTTATTAAGGATTTTTATTAAGGATCTGATGTAGAACAAAGAGAGAGATCCAAACCACATAAAATCAAATTCTTTCACTTTAAATCTCAAATTTAAAATATATGCATATAATTTTATTTATACTGACATTGGTTGTTTAAGATTAATTAATCTCTCTGTTATATTTGAGGGAATGTCTGACCATAATGGAATAATGGATCAGACACCATGTGGTCGTGTTTCAAATAACAGTAGAAGAATTAGAGACTTTTGTCTGGACCACACGAGTGGAAACGTGTCAGTGCTGCTGGTTGTTCACCCTATTCATAATGTTCATGACTCACTGTCTGCCTGTGGTGTTATTTTATTTTCTCATCGACTTTCCCTGACCTCATTTTTTTTTCTCCTGTGATTCTTTGTAGTTGAAATTTCGATGACAAAACAGAGCAAAATGTAAACTAGAACATGCAAAAAAATTGCCAGTCAGTGTGTGAGGTGGGTGTTTGTCATTTTCGAGGTTACATGGACACTTAACTTTAATACGCATTGAGTGCAATACAGACATTTTGTCGTGACCACTGTATAAAAGAGAAGTTAAACTAAGCGAAAGAGAAGTTAAACTAAGCGAAATTTTCCCATGATGTCAATGCACTGTTTTATCACCTATTTTAGGGTCTATCAGCAGAGAACTTCTGGTTTCAGTTTAAAGTTTAATTGGAGTTACACTAAGTTGAACAGGTCAACACTACTTACCTAGATGATGGTGTGCAGGTCACAGTTGGTATCCTCCAAAAACAGTTGACTTGCTGTTCATGACCACATTCCCATTGCCTAGTACTAAATACAAAGTACAGCTGAGGCTTTATGGGAATGTAGTTTTCTATATATTTGGTCATAAACCAAAGTACTAGACAAGTTAAAATAAAAGATGATGGTGCTATTTTTGAAAGCAAAGAGATCCCCAAAGTTCTTCATTCTTAGGGGGACAAAGATGTCTGTCACTCAAAACCACAAATGTCAACTCATGGTGGCATGAGAGGAACAATGAAGAGGTCAATAAAGCCATCGAAGTTCATCCTCTGGGGACCATAAACATCTGTAAAATAAAATCATGGCAATCCATCCCATAGTTGTCGAGATATTTCAGTCTATCTAAAGTGGTGGACCAACCGACATCCATTGCCAGATAGGCCCATCAGCAATATCAATGTCATAAATGTCTCACAGAAGGATAAACACGTTTTCAATCGTCAATTGTCATCTGTAAAATCATCTCGTTTAAAATATAACACCAATGTTCAAACTTGCAAACAAGCACTTTAAGGATCTTACTGGCACCAAGTGAAACATCAACATTTATGACTTGACCCAGGTATGGAAAGTGATATGAACACACTGGACTGTAACCGTCATCTCCCCTCCCTTCAGTCAGGCCAGTCATGATGGAAATGAGTGAGAAACCAGAGAAGTGTATTTTTATTGACTCTGGACCTCTGCCGTGAAATGTCAGGAGGAAGCACCCAGAGGCTGAGGTTAGAGAGAGAAAAAGAAGCTCTCAGGAATGAAAGATGGGACACTGATACAGGGAAGTTCCTGTGTCTGCAGCCTCGAGGGGCATCCAGGCTACATTTCCCAGGCAGGGCTGTGTTTGAGTGTGCACAGACTCACTTCATAAGAGAAGCAGATACTGATCAGAAGTCACCATAATCCATAGCTAATACAGAATTATAACAGAATAGTGCTGCATTAGCAAAAGTGGTTATAACACTAAGCCCAAAGACAGGATGGTGGGTTAGGAAAGCAGTTTCCTTAAGCACATTTTACCACATACTGTAATTTTAAGTGATCTAATGAAAGCAAATAAGCACTTATGTCCTCTCCTGCTAGCATGATGAAATATTCACTTTTAGCTGTGTTGTTTCGATAAAAATATCTGGTTGGGTCTGTAGCTGTTAAATACTCCACTATGTTCGCCATCTAGTTGCTAACTGTATCTGTCTGCCATTTGTTGCTGAACACCTAGTGTGCAGTGTATTTTTAGTGTTTTAGCCTCCTGCTGTGGCCAAAAACAACGCTATGAGAGCAGCGTGAGTGAACCCAAACCTGGGTGCTTTGCAATACCCATAGTACTATACTTGTCCTGTCTGCATCCGGCCCCAACATGCTTTTCTGACCCACAATCCTCTGTGCAGTGGAAGATGCGTCACATCGACTGAATCCCAGAGAGCAAAAGACAGATGACAGAAGACAGTGCATCCAATGCATTTCATTCAATTCAAACCCACATGAAATTTCACTCTTGTGAATATAATACTGCATGTTACATACGGACATTACAAAGTAACAGCTGTCCAGGTTGGGGAGCTCAACGAATGGCGTTTTGTTGTAAGTTAATGTAGCGCCCATTTTAAATTGACTGTACCTTTTCTTGTATGTAAGTATGGCATCCTAATTGTATGCATACTACATGCAACATACATACTTTGTAACAGCAGCTGTAGTACATCCTAAAAGTAAAAAGAAAGAAAGTATGAAATTTGGAATACAGCTCGTTTCCTTTCCAGGTAGCTGGTGGTCGGCCATCTTTGTTTTCATTCGGGAACACGTGCGGGTATCGATTTTTTTTCATTCAAATCTTTGCGGATTCTGAAGAGTTTTAAACAACCATCTGGGTTTTTTCAAAAGTTAGCTAGTTAGTTATCTTTATGACAAACAGATGATTACTTCTGTGAACCAAATGTATACTAGTATTAAGAGGCACAAACTGACTATAGGCGAGTCAGCTGACCAACGAGCTAGTCCTCTATAAAGCTGCTTAACACCAAGAGGAGCTGCAGATTCTGGCGATAATTCTCTGTAGATTCATCATGATGAGCGAAGATACATTACTATGAAAATATATGGTGCATAGCAGCCAAATTTGAGGTCATGGATTCATGTACGCCCACAGTCCAACTGTAGTTTATTGATGTATCCACCTTAAATAAAGTTAGCCTATTAAACCAGACAAGAAACAGATCAGGTTGTGAAGCAGTTACTATATGATAACATGGTCATCAAAATTAAAAAACAGACAAGCAGCCTGTTTTATACAAGCTTTATTTACAATGTCATTTCCAAGTTTTGCAGTGTAGGAAGCACATTTTCATCAATAGGTCCTGATCGGACAGATGCTATATGAAATCCATCTAACTAGACATGAGTTTTATTTTCTCATTCTCAAAATGGCCAGACACCTCCTCTACCACTGTCACATAAAGTATGTACATAGTGTGTTTGTATACAAGCAATATAAAACTTGGCAAATGGAAGGTTATTTGCTACTTCAATATGTAAAGAAAAGTTTGCCAATGAGTAAAAAAATACAGCAAACACTGCACGCGTAGTGATAAATTCTGACCTGTTAAAACAGCCGCATGTTGTTTTGTTTCATCTCTTTAGTACACTTTTGACTGGCCAACAGTGCAATTAGCAGTCAAGTAACACGAGGGAACACTGGGTACTCACTTTAGCTTAGGCATGTAAGTAATACACCATTGTATGACAGTTTTGTAAAGATTACTGCAATACTCATTCAGTGAATTGTTCTCAAAAATGAAAATGAAGGAAAGATTTTGGGTTATAGCTCGAAAAGTACATTAAACATGTCGCCTTTCCTTCTTTATTGAGAAGAAATTAATATTGATAAGGTCTGAAAATGGCCCAAACTTGCTGGATTCTGAAATCAGTTTCTCTGGTTCGATCTTACCCACCAAGTATTCCATTATTTTCCAGTAATACTGAGTATATACAGACACATAAGCGACAAAATAAAGTGGCTGACTTGATGGGGGATAAAAGGGGACAACATAAAATGCTTTCTCATATTAAAACAAATAAAACGTTTCCCCTACATCCCTGGTATAAATTTAAACAGGTCAACCACAATGTGGATGTGTTCCATTATATACAGATTTCTTACCAAACCAATGACTAAATAGGGGATGGACGGCTAAAAGAGTTCTGTGTAATATAACTTACAGTTCAAACTGTGGATGTTAATGTCAAAACACAGATTTGGACAGAAACAAGTAGAGAAGTGGAGAAAAGATGTCATCTCTTTACTTTGCAACTGAATTTATACCACAAATGTTATTTCACGGAAAACAAATTTATTTGATGCACAAATGTAGAATTTGATGTCCTTATTTAATCAAGTTAACCAAACATGTGAGCTAACTTCATTTTGATGCATACCCAACAGCTAATGAACCTTTTCCCCACAAACATGAGCCCTCTTTGTTGCTGTCACTAAAACACTGGAAAATATGATCGTTTGTAGGGTCACAGTAAATTCACAGACGAATTCAGTGAATTAAAAGTGTAAAATGTGCTTTTTTTTTTTGTTAATGAGCAAACACGACACGTTTCTTAGCATTTCTTAGAAACCTTTCTTCCCGAAAACACTGGATGTAAATGGAACCTTGCCGTGTTTTCTCCATTTTACATTGATCTGACACAATATAACAACTTTTGTGTCATTTTCATTAGATGGAGACAAACACTATTCAACCACTCTCCTCCTTTTGTTGCATAAGACAAGTAATTAACAGTATTTTGATGTCATATGGAAACTTCACATCCATTGTAACAGTATAAGTGGTGATTTAATAATACTACTACTTATATATAAAAAAGTAACAACACTGCTGTACAAGCGGCAAAAGAATAAATAAGCCATTAAGATAAAAATGCATGAATTAAACCAAGGTTACACTGTAAAACATTTATGAGTAAAATAGGATAAAAACAGAAGAAAAGCCCTCATTAAGCCTACTTAATATTTTTAAAAGTTTTTCCTCAAGAAATTTATCATGTGGATGAGATTTAAGCTCATCTCAGACTTTTTTTTTCAAATAACACAATAAAACTGGTCTTACAAGGCAGCGTGTCATGCTACCTTAACTCTTATAAAGACCAGTTAATCTTGTCTTTTTTAAATATATATATATTTTAAACAAAGGCACTAAATTGGAGGATTCAACCATCTCTCTCATCTGAAAAATGTATGCACTCATGTCTATAATATGCATATATCCGTTGGTCCAGATGCTTCCTTTCAGTGTTTCTCACTGTTTCTCATAAGCTCTGGAAATAAAATTTAAATAAGAAATGTACAATATGACTCAAAGCAACACCAAGTTAAGTTTCCCTCTTACTGAGACTATCGTGTGTGTTTTAAATAACTACATGTTTAACTTCTTCCACAATTTAATGCCAAAAAAGTTTTTCACACAACTGTTCTGTTAAGTTGCACGAACGAAACACTAAAACAAATACAGGACTGACTATGAACACAAACTTTTGAAATATATTGAATGAATGTTTGATCTGTGATCAACAGGATCTTTAGAGATTCTTGTAATAGTTTCCCTTTCTACATTCTTAAACAGTTAGCCCTTTCAAATCAAATGAATTTACTGTACATTAGCCTACGTGAACTAATGTACAGTTTCATAGCTGTATTATTTTTTTTTTATGTTTGTTGATTTAATCAAACTGGCTCACTTAGACCACCAGGTTGTTTTCTGCTTGGACAAATAACATGACATAGTAGTCACCTACCAGCTAACATCAGAGATACTATATAAATGTGCATTTTATCAAGAAATAGACACTACACTGACATTTCATCTAAAGAAAAATTGCAAGTAGGCTTAATGTGGGCTTTTATCCTTTATAAAAGCACATCTGTAACAATGTTATTGATTTAAAAACAGTTATTTCGCCATCCTATGCTCCTACTGCAAACTGTCAAAAAGCCTACAGGGCGACACAGTAATGCCCCATAAGCTCTCCTTTAGTCCAAAACTTGTTGTACTCACTAACACTTGAGGTAAAACCACTTCTAAAGATGCCATCTAGCAACATGTCGAGGAGCGGCTAGACAGAACCACCGCAGGAGATACACGCTTTGAAGTTTTAAAAGGGAGCCGACTCCTTTTTTTGTTGTAAGGACTGATTTGCAGGCTACACCTCTCAAATATTTCTCTCACGCCGACGCCAACTCTCCTCCAACCATATAAATAAAAACAGATATGTGATGTCATTGAGGTATCCTGAAGCAGCCAGCCGATGCCGAGTTACACACAAGTACTACAGAAAAGGCCTATGAACAGATCAACTGCTTGGTTGACAGCCTATATGCTGCAATTATCTGCTCCCGTCCTTCAGTGTTTGTAACATAGGTTGAATTGTAACAGACTTGATGCTGTGTGGAAGCACAAGCAGGCATGTTCATGAAGACTGAGGAGGGGGGAGAATGGAGACAGGAGAATGGAGAGGATAACAAAGGAGCGGAGAACATGAGGAGTAAGCAGCTGGAAGGGTGGAAAGGAAGTTTAACTGTGGGGAAGGAGGGCGAGGATGACCCCATCCCTCTTCAGGTTACAATGCATGACACGGCAGAAGGTTGTTAGTGCTCATGCTGCGCTGCTGCTGCTGCTGTGTTGGTTATTTGCAGGCTCGAGTCAATGCAAAGTCATGCAACAAGTAGGCGGGCAGGTAGTTCATGCATCGCGTGCCTCAGCCTAGACAAGCGTAGGCCAAAGACAAGGCCGGGCCACACCGGGCTTGGCCAGATCATTGGTGAACCAGTCATGCAGTGACATCGCTGTTGGGAGGAGAAAGAGAGAGAACGGTGAGACGGAGGGGGCTTGTTAGCCTGAAATTTTGGCCTTGATTTAAACACACAAACAGAAAATGAACGGGGTTAATATGAAGGTCCATCATGAGATCATTCATGATGTGCCTTAAAACAAAGACAATGTAAACAGAATGGAAGAGTTAAAGAGAGGATGGGAACAGCTGCAACAAGCATACCTATGCAAGATTCCTATTTAAAGTGACAAGGGCAATACTGTGTAGTGTTTTTCAAAAACACTTTTGATATAGAAAGTAAGTCAGCTTCAATGAGCTACACTGAATAAACACCGGACTGGCATCTACGAACCAAATCCCCTTCCAACCAAACATTCCCAGCACATTTCTGTCTATATGACGCGGGGAGGAAAATCTGCAAGTGTTGCAGGGATAAAATTAACCAAATATTGTGGTAAATACATTTAAATTAAACACTATGGCACATAAGGTGTTGTCAGAGACAACCTGGTAAATGCTGGTAGAGGTAAAATCGTGTGAACTGATTCCCAGTTTGTTCGACGGCGGCTCTTAAAGACACGTTGACCTTTGCTTCTGCCTATTTGTGGATTATTACGCCTGAAACAACTTCAACATGGGGGAGAATTACCATTCACAATTATTGCTGTTATTTGCCGACACTTTTTTTTTAAATTCATGTAGTCCCTATTAAGATATCACTGACACTATTCAGCAAGCAGATGGAACATTTACACATGATGCCTATACATCGTCCTATGTCTCAGTGTATTTGTTGCTCAATCTTGATCAAACAACTTAATGACATGGTCGAAGAGCAACTTATCTCCTCTCGTGAAAAATACAATTCGAACTTTGTCCAAGATCACCTGCCTGGCAAACGTTCGCCACAGAGTTACAGGTTGAGGAAGGTCAGTGGTTGAGAGGGTGTTTGGAGTGATTAGTCAGACCCTATCAAATGTGCTGGGGTATGAAAAAAGGGTAGAAGCCTGGCATCACAGGAAGTCAGAGGAAAATATGCTTAGACAGGGGAGGGGAAAAAAAGTGGTGCAAGATTTGGGCAGGCTTGCCTGGCATCTCTACCTCATGGATCTGATCAAGAAGGGGAAAAAAAAGAAAATCAATAGGCAGAATGCAGGGAAACAAGAACGTCCATTAGAAATGAGTGGAAATAGAGAGCCTCAAAAAAGGCACGTCTACTGTATGCAAGTTCAGGGGGTTTGTAAGGTAGTTTGTCGCAGTATTTTGCTGCCCTGCTTGCCATCTACCTTGCGGTAGCTGGCTGGACATGGCCTGGATAGGAGCGACGTGTGCTGGTGGCTTGTCTCTGCCGGGCCAGGAAGGACTGACCAGAACCGGTATTGGCAAGTCTGTCTTCAGCAGCCTTCTTTTGCAGAGACATACCCTGGAGAAAGACACAGAGGAAGTCTTATTAATGCCCATAATGGTCACTATCAGTATAACAGAACCACATACGCAGAGACTCATTAGCACAGTGTGAGCCAGAGCTTGTGCAGAAACACAGAGTCAGCAGAGAATGAGCTACCGTCACTCCACTAATCTTGATGCATGAGAAAGGAAATTAGCTGAATTAGCTGACTCATGAGCATCAACACAAGCTCAGATGTGTAACAGAGCAAATGTTGTTTGTGAGGCTTATAAAAAAAGCATGTGCTGCCCTCTAGTGGTTAAAATGCCTTCATGCGTGACTTGTGATTGATGTTGATTTCTTATTCCAAGAAAAGCTGTGCCAGCACTAAAAAGGGGTATTATAAAAACATCAGAAATATTAAACATATTGGCACAAAATATATAATATCCATCAAAGAAAGTCTATCAGTGGAAGAAGTTTACAGTGCTTTAGGTTCTCGTATGTTAACTGTCTTTGGGTCAGCTATGCATTACTGTATTTAAAGCTACAAAGGCTGCAACTAATGATTATTTTCATTATCAATTGATCTTATTTTCTTAATTTTTTGGTCAATAAAACCTCAGAGAACAGTGAGAAATGTCCATCACACAATGTGACATCATTAAATGTGTTGTTTACAGTACAAAACCTAAAATCATATTCTCTGTAATATAAGACTCACATTTCAGAAGCTGGATCCACCAAATATTTGGTTATTTTGCACGAAAAATGGCTTTAACGATTAACAAATCATCAAAATAGTTGCAAATTAATTTTCTTTTGACTGACTAATCATCACATTTCTGTATGACACTGATGTTATAGATTTTTGTGTATTATGACGTGTAACTTTACTCAAATCCCAGCTGTTCATTAGTGCATGCCACAATTAAAAAAGCATTCAAGTCAAACCTGGTGATAACCGTCACTGGTGTGACAGTTTCAGGCTGTGTAGAGCTTTCTTACCATATTGTACCAGGCGGACACGATCAGTTTCTCCTCGTAATCTCTCTGGCCTTTTGTCTTGTCCATCTCTTTCTGTTTGGAGGAAACATAAAGCCACAACAAAATGAAGCAATGCAAATATATTTTAAGCTGAAACATGCTTTTTCTCCCACACACATGCTTCTCCAGTCAGTGATCATCTATAAAAGGTCACGGATAAACCATATTGATCTAGAGGCTGCAGATTCTGCTCCAGTTCTTGTCATCTTCAATTACCTCCAATGAGTGCAACATCCTCTCCTTCTCCTGCAGCTGGTTCTTCAGAGCCTGGACCTCTGGGCCTGAACCCTGGTTCTGCTTGGGGTCCAAGGTACGGATCACCTGGAGGAGACACATTCAATTCACATCAAAACACTGTTTTGTTAACCCGCATCTAAAGCAAGCATCACTGGTTACAGCACACCGTGAAAAAGTTCACCTGTAGAAGAAAGATAAAGAAAAATACTCACGCTCTTGGCCTTTTCCAGGTATTTCTTGTATCTCTCCTCCATCTGTTTCATGTCTTCATCTTTCTTCTTCAAAGCCTCTTCCAGCTCATCCACTCGTTGGCCTGAGAGGGAACAACATAAAAGGTTTTCTTTTTGTTAAAAATGATAAGAACAGATGGTAAGAGAAGATGGAGGCCAACAGGCTTCAGCTACACATTCACATTTCAACAAACTCACAGCTGGCGTTGTATTTAGGCTCCATTTCATCGATGAAGGACGTTTTCTTCAGTAACTCGTTGTTCACCTCTCGTAGTTTCTCCCTGATGAAGAGGACAAAGCAACGTCAACAATTTTAGGCCTAATTTTGTGTAATATTTCATGTTAAGCATTCCAGGACTGAATGAAGAGAACACATGAAATCTTTTTAAAATCAAGTTTTAGGTCGTCATAGGACAGAAAAACTGAATTATGTGACTGTAAGAAGATAACTTACATGTGCTCCTCATATTTCTTCTTGAGAATGGAAGACTGAAAAAAAAGAGTACATCATTAATACAACCTGTAACCACCTACAGATACAACTTCAAAATCTAAAAAAAAAACCAAACAATCAAACTAGAAACAATCAGAGACACTCTGTTGGATAAATGCAGGAGTTGTAGCAAACTTCACTTCAGTCTTCTTTTTTTATACCTGCAGCCAGATTTGTATTTCCCTTCTCATCCAACAGAGGGAAGTGTAGAACAGATAGTGTTTGGAAAAGGTCGCCATAACAGTATTATACTACATGAAAAGGACTGTAAGGCAACCAGTCGAGAAGTAATGTAGACCTCAAACCAAACAGTGTGGTTGATCACATTATTTTCCAAGTCGGATAGTCACAAAGAATATTTAGAAATTTTAGTTTTATTTTAGTTTTTTTTAATCCTGTATCCATTGGCAGCACCATTATCCATGTGGTGCCTAAATAGTGTGCAGGAAAATCATGTGAAAGGAGAAATCTGCAGAGTATCTCTACACTAGAAATCAAACAGCATCAAGGGACAAGAAGGAAGGAAAAATCTACACGTAGAGGACGGCTAAGGGCTGATTCTTATTATTTCTGACAGGAAAATGCAGAATCCCGACACCTAGCGAGGAAAAATACTGTGTAGCAACTCAGTGTAACAAATGTGTGAAAGTAAAGAGCTCAATAAAAGGTTAAAATCCAATGATTCTCGACATACTTCTGGCCAAGTTGTAATTCTATTTGCAGAGAAACTTTTGTTTGATTTTATCCTTGGTTTTATAAATTATTACATTCTGAGTTGTTACACATTTGTTTCAGGAAGTCAAAAAACACCCAAAAAATTCTAAAAGACGGAATTTGTCATGAGCAACAAAGTGATACTTACTATAGTCTTGCAATGGGAGCATTATTTGAAAAGAAAATTCACAAGTATTTTATTGATTGGCAAAAATCACAGGCCTGCCAAATGTGGATGATTTTACATCCATCAAAGTGTCGTCTTTGTCTCTGAAGCTTGACACACCAGCTTAATGACTAAAATTGTACCGATATTGTACTTAGCCTATTGTGTACTCGTTTTATAAACAGTACTGTGTCCATAAAAACAGATAATGTTGGTGATAGGATGCAAAATCTACACAGGCTGGCAGGAACTAAACCGGAAACACCAAGAAAGACTATTTAGTATTTTAAATTAGGGTTAATTATATAGTGAAGAAACATAGAAGCTCATGAAAGATGGCGTTAAACATGCATGCAAGCTCTCTCTCATACATAAACCTTCCCGGGTGACGCTCCAAACCTCCTCTTCCTAAATACCAGTTGTCCACTACTAGGAACTAGTTTAAAGGAGAAAAGGAACAGACAAAAAATGATAAAAATGTCCCCTTTTGTGTTTATGTTGAAGTGAAATCTGTTAATATGAGTTAGAACAAATGTATGATGGTCTGATCTACAGCTACATGGAAACAAAGCACGCACACATAAACAGAAAAACATGTTAGAAATGGTTATTGTTAGGAAGAGTTAGATACAACAAAAAGGAAATCATGACGGCGTGAAGGACTGTTTTGGTTTTTTGCTTTTACAAGACACTTTTTAGAATAAAATATCAAAACCTTTAGCCTTCAGGAGGGGCAGTGCACTGCAGTCTTGTGGACCATCTTTAGTCACCAAGTGTGGTCTGATGGGATTTTGACTTTCTGTGGTTGTTGCCAACATTTCAGCTGTTATCAATTATACATACACAATGCAGATCATTACTTACATCATCTGCTTTGGAGCCCTGTTCTTGAAGATTCTTCTGTAGCTCCTCTACCTGACTCTGTTCCTCCATTAGGCGCTGATTGATTAGCCTAGATAAAAAGGCACAAAAGACCCGTTTGACAACAGAGTTTTAACATAACACTGAATAAACTAGAAGCTACACAATGGGAGATAAAACTGCAGAGAGACAGTCTTCTGGCTAAAAGGTCTTTGACTGAAATTTCAGTATAGACAAAGAAAATCTTTGTGGGGGAAATAAATGCGGGATTGATCCACATTCCAACACAGAGAAACGCAATCTGCCCACGCTGAACGTGCAGCTCTCAAAGCTACATAGATAGACCAAAAGATTCTGCATTCTTTGCTGACCTGTTCTCTGTCTCCAGTTCATTTTTTCTTCTGTTGGCATCCTCCAGTAGACTCTGCAACAGTGCGATCTTCTCATTGTCTGATCCCTCCTGGGCCAGCTTCAACATCTTGTTCTCGTGCTGAAGGCGAATCAAATGTTCTCTATAGAAACACAAGCAAGTGTTAATTTCACCTGATAACTGATGACATACATATTGGTTTTTATACACCTGTAAGTTTAATTACATTAAATAATGTCTTCATAATAAAAACAGATCAACCACAACCTGTAGGTCAACTGTCTGATTGCCCAATAGACATCTTTCTACGACAATACTGTGTTAGCATTGTCTTCAACAGACACACAGAGATAAAGTGCTTTAACCAGTTATTTGACAGTTTATCATAACTACACTATTCTTCAGCAAACCTGTAGGCATTTAGTTAATACAAACACTCGCTGGCCTATGATCATATTTGAGTAAGCATCAGTCAATATAACATGAGGAACCACTGGAGAAATGACAAGACTACCGTGCAGGATTCAACACTAACTTTTAAAAGTGGCTGCCAGGCTGGCAACCAGGCATTAGCTTTTGGTTGCCGAAACTGAATACATGGTTGCCAATGAGAATTGATTGTTGTTGTTCCCCCGATTGATTGCCGGTTTCCTAATGATGATAAAACTATATCTTTGTACAAATTAATTCAGGACTATTATCCAGGTTAGATTATTGCATTCATGCAATCAAATAATAAATAATTCAGTCCATGTGTTTCCTCTCAGCAGTCTCTAGCAGGGATGGGGTCGATAAAGGTTGCCTTTACAACAGTGTTGCTTTATATTTGTAGCGGCAGTGGATTAAATACACTCGGTGTAAAAAAGGTCGAGAACTTGTAGCTTTCACTGAGCAGTGAACTAATTTAAATGAATTACTGTGGAACCAGATTGTGCACTTTCTCCAGTCCATTTCTTTATCTTCTCTGCCTCATAAAAATCACGAAAAACTAGAAAAACAGAGCACTGTACTCAGTATAAAGGGAGGTAAAAGGGAGGACAGAGTCTCTTTGTACTCAGGCGAGCACAAACATATCGAGTGGAAAGACAAATGCAGAGAGATTTGTTATACGGGAAAGTGGGACAGAGCAGGGGGTATCTGATACTCAGGCTCCCCCATTCAATCCATCTACTTAACAGATAAGATTGGATGTGCTGTTCGATGGTGTCGAGCACAGTTTGTGTCAGTCTGTGTTTATTCAGGGTGTGGCTCCTGACTCCTTTCCAACGGGAAAACTCACTAAATGTTTCCAGATGAACTCACAGCTGCTCGCTGGCAGAGATTAGGCCAGGGAAAGGCAAAGGAAGACCCGAGAAGAGGTTCTAACACAGCTTTTGTATCGAATATGACATTAACATGACCAGAGTTCTTCTTCTGGTGGAGTTCTGACTCCTCCACTGCAGCAGAAAAGCTACATTTCCAGCTGTTGTTCTGGCTGTTTTATAGTTCACAAATCAATCCCAGATGCTGCTTCTAAAAGCAACAGAACAGGTTGACTCTGGCAAAAATAGCTTCAGTTTTCCACACACGCTGTTGGATGCTGAACTGACAAGCAACAGACGTAAATGAGAATGAATCACAAAGACAACCAGTTATTCTCTCTTGTTCTCTTCAAGTATCTCACAGGAAATGTTACTATTGCAACATCTTACTTCCATTTTCAAAGGCTTGCAGGATGTGACATCACCTCCGCTTTTAGTTACCTCCACAGGGTAAAGAATAGCCTTGAGTGGGTTAAGTCAAGTAATGTTTTTTTTGTCCCATTAGTAGCTTTTAGAGGATTAGGATTTCAAGGTAAATCTGTATTTTTCTCCTTGGTTCACAAGGCGGTGCACGCTGCCAGCAGAAAACCCAGCCCTCATGGAAAGCAGCAGTCAGGCTGATGTAACTCACACACTACTATTACATAAGTCAGTCCAGAGATGGCTCTCTCCAGGCCAAACTCGTCTACCGTAAAACAGCAGAGAGAGCGAGAGGAACCGTCTGGAAACACCAAGTGGCCACAGAGCGCACAGCAGCACCACAGATATAATGTGTGTACACACACACACACCAGTAGAAGATTCAACTGCAGAGCTCCAAATTAACTTTTTTCCCACAACTCTCCCGAATATTAATTTCAACTGTCTCAGGCTTAACAACCATTGCACAAAGTTCTTTTTTTCCACTCTACATAATGAATATAGTTTAATAACTTTGTTTCAGTTACCTGGCAATACTTCACTGACTCAGAGGCGCTGTGTGGAAAGTGATTACTCTGAGCAGCACGCACAGGAATGAATTGATATAATAAAATCTCTCATCTTTTCCCTGATGGTCGAAATAATTCACAGATTTAGGGTCTCTCCTGGCCTTTCACTAATCCTTTATATTGACTGATTTGTGTTTAGTATGCATGAAGCAACTCTGGGTGTTCAAAGTCTCTAAACCAAGTCGTTTAAAATACATTTCTTCTGCGTGACAATACACAATATTTCTTAAACATAAAATACAGATGAATGTCCTTCCACACAATCCTAACTTGTCCTTTTTTGTAAAGGATATGCACATTTATTTACCCAGCTAACCTAGTGAATATATCTACACGTTACATGATCTGATATTTGTACTCCATCCATCATTTTTTTTTTAAATCTACAAAACGCAGGGCTTGAAAGTCGTACCTAATCTCCGGGGTGGTGATCTCAGCAGCAAGTGAATCAGAGCCGTCGTTGCTGGCCAACGGGAACAAACCTAATACAGACAGATAAGATAGTATTTAGACTCTACCAAGTAGGCTGTCTTTAGCTAACAAAAGACCAAGCTCGGGTACTCATATGTTGCCACTATTTTACCTGATGTAAGCTGTCCCTCCTGGGCTTGGACGCAGTGTAGCTCCTCAATAGTCTCCTTCAGAGAGTCTCTTTCTGTCCGCATACGCTACACAGGGAGAGACAAATGTATGAAGGACTTGTAGGGAAAAACTAAGAAAGGGAGAAACTGTGCACAGAACGGAATGAAGCATCCTTTTTGAAACTGTTTTTTGAAATTTGTTATGTACCTACAGGTTTATGCAAAATGTATATTTTATCTTTTGCAGAGTAAAAATAATACTGCTGTGTCATTCTTTTACAGTGTAACAGTCCTTATACTAATTAAATGCACTGTACATACATCTTTTTCTTTCTGCAGAGAGTCCACTTTTTCTTTGACACGTTTGTACTCAAACTCCATCTTGTCTGCCTTTTTAGACTCTTCTGACAGTCTGTTCTGAAGCTCGACCACCTGCGCAAAGAAAGGGCAGTTAATAAGAAGACATCATCCTTAAGAGTATACTTATAGGTGTGTGTGTGTGAGTTACAAGCTGGGGTCCATCGCCCGGCCAGCGACCATGTAAATAATGATGATTGCATGTGGAAGTCAAAACAGCTGTTGATTGGGTACCTGTCTCTTGTATGTCTCCAGCTGGCCCTTGGTAGCATTTGCCTTTCGTAGCTCTTCTTCCAAACCGACGTTTGTCTGCATTAACACTGTGTTCTTCTCCTCCATGAGCTTATTCTGGAAAATAATGAAAGAATACCACAGGGTTGGATCGGTAAAATAGCTTGACTGAATCTAAATGTTTCTGACAAAGCAACATGTATCATCAGAAAACATTTGTAGAACTCTTTGTAGAAGTTGTTTTTATTGTCTGTGTGTGACTGTGTACCTGTCTCCGGAGAAGTCCCATATCCTCAAGTTTCTTCTTGTAGTGTTCCACTGTGCCCTCCAGCTTTGACACTTTGTCTGTTGAATGCCTGTGAGGGAAACATTTCATTTTGTGATGTGACATTCAGAAAGGAAAGAGGGTGAGGGGGCTTTACCAAGGTTCTGTTTGTGTAGCAACACATCTGTAACAACAGAAGTCTGAAATAACAGGACAGTGGTTCAACAATACGTTGTTTGTTGTCTGTCATCTACGGACTCTTTTTTACTCCCATCAGATCTTTAGAGCCGTACTTGTTACTTTTAAATCATTTAAATCTTAAATTACGGTGTTGTGTTGAAGAGTGAGAATGAGTTATAATAAAACAAAAACATGGTTTTATCAGCTCACATCAACTTACACTGCATTAGCTTTTTGAAAGCACTAATCCGTATCTGTACGGCAATGAATGCCAACAATAAAATTTATGATTATTGGGGGTTTACCAACATTTTTACAGACGATAATGTTTAGTTTGCTTTAACTCTTGCATCCCTTTCGTACCTGAGGACATCCATCTCATCCTTGAGAGACTGGGCTTCATCAGCGAGCGATGCAAGCTCTTCATTCTGTGACTTCACATCCAAGAGTTCTTTTTCAAGCTCCTCACAACGGATCCGGTAGTCATCCTTTGCTGCCTCCAACCTAAAAAAAGAATTAGCAACAATGATCATCTTTCCAATCTGAAGATTTTTGACAAAAGTATTAGTCAATTCAACCCTTGCTTTTTATTTGACAAAATTTCTCTCCTAGCAGCTCCACACCTGAAGGTTTCTTCCTGTAGTTGCTCCAGTTGTGTCTGCAGCTGGAGGTGTCTGCGTCCAGCTGGGCTGTTTATATCCTCTATGGAGTCGGACTGGTTAAGTCTCTCCATCAGGACCTGATTTTCTGCTAGCAAGCTGCTCTTCTCCTCTTGGAGGGCTGCCACCTGCAAGAGGGAAGATAGCAAAAAAAGAGGGGCAGAAGAAAAAGAAGTAGAAAGAAATGGAGGAGGACAATGGATAGAAAGGAGCATGAGATATGTAAGGAGTGATAGATGGGAAGGATGTGAAGAGAGACAGAAGAGAAGCGGAGAAGAGAAACAAGTTAAATGAGAATGACGCTGCACTTTCAAACTGTATCTCTCACGTTACTTAAACGTACACGTGACATTTTTTTTTTTTTACATCATTCAATCCTTTAAGTTATTCACATTCACTGCAGCATTGATTTGGAAATAATGCAAGCATACACCAAACACACTTCAACAAGGAAAACCAACAAACTCCAACATTGGAAAGAGGGCTACATATGATTTGATGTTGCCTTCTCAATGTGATAGACAGGGTATCAAACTCCACACAAAGCAAAGCAGAAGCCATTTTTTAATGTCCGTTATACCTAAAAAAAACTGAACTAAAAGAAAAATATATAAACACGCATGTAAGATTAATAAGCAGGGTTGTTTTCAAGATTTCTAATGACCTGGCATGTAAAGGCGAGATACCGTTTCTCATCTGTAATTGTTCATGAATTTTCCAGGGTCAAGCCTAACCTATCAGAACATTAGGACTTTAAAGTGAATGCCTTTCTTAAACTTTTTGGGAAAGATACATTTCTATATGTGTGATATCCACAAAACTAAACAGCATCTGTAAGTGAGAGGGATTGTATTTTATTGATATGGTGAGCTTTTATTACACCTGTATAATCTATTTTGCATTATTTATTATTTATAAGCCATTACAGTGTTACAAGCAATGTCTGCTTTTAAAATGCTGTTGAACACTCCTGTGTGTAAAATGTATTCCATTTAAATGTCTGTAACACGGTTATGTGGAGGCGCTCTGGGAAAACTCGCACCAGTGTGAAAATTCTCGCACTGCAGCACGCCTTCGTTAAATCAAAGATTTGACCACAACAGCTCAAAAAGAAGGAAACAGAGCGGGACTCGGGGCTTCCTACAGGTACTGAGTTACTACGTGTGCAATGGTGCTTTGATTGCTTGCTGACCAGCGTTGCACTTTTGTAGTTGTCCACTTGTAGGTGCACTTTAATACTTTAATTAATTAAATAAAATTAAAAGCAGGGGAAAATCAAAAATAGTTCCATCACATATGATTAATATAGAGTATGTGTAAATATTTGATATATATATATATAGCAGGGTCCAAAGGCCATGTCTTAGACCCTGTTTACACTTTGTTTTAAAATGCATCTTTGTGTGTAAATGACCATAAACTGTGATCCAATCTCTAAGGCTGCTTGCTGAGGTATCTTTTGTTGTGTCAAAGCTAATGCATCTCCAACGAGGGCGTAACCGGAAAATGTGTCATCAATGCAGGACGTGGTGGTTGCTTTGGCTCATCTTAACAGTTGAACTTTTAAAACCAAGTGTAAACATGGCCTCACGGTCTACTGTTGCTGTGGGAAAGCATGAAACACACCAGGGTAAAAAGGCAGAGGGTTATTAGTGAAGGGGTGACAACTGACACGCCCACACAAAAACTGCAGTTGTGGCTGGTGTGCCCCAGGAGCACCGCGTGTATACGTGTGCACACAAAACACTTGTGCACAAACATACACACACATGCACACAGAATTAGGAGAAGGGGAATCTGGATTCCAAAAAGGGGATGCTGGTGCAAGCAGACTGAAAAAAATCCAGGACTTTTAGACACGCCACACATCATGGATGGAAATAAGAGACAGAAAGAAAAGAAATTTTGGATTTACCCTCTCTTCTAGCTCATTAAACTCTAACCTCAGTCTATCACGCTCCTCTTGGACATGGAGGGCCTTTAAAGCAAGGCACACAGTATTGAAATAGTCAGGAAGTAAGAGGACACACAACATGTGAGCAGGTAACCCTTTAAAGTACAGCTCCTTTTATCTGCAGCTGTGTCATTAACAGAAGTGAAATGTAACATAAATATGTCCACTGTGGTCAACTGCTATGAAGATAGATACGGAAAGTGTTTAACAGTTTATCGCTGTTAAGGAAGTGAGACAATGAGACAATCTGACATGGAAATATTTAAGTAAGTAAATATAGGAAGTTCATCATTAGCAACAGCGTAATTATGCAAAAAAGGAGCTGCTTTTAAAGAGTAACCAAAAAAACCTTTAAAAGTATTAAGTATGACACCATCAGTCAGATACTAAAATACAAAATATAGCAGGAAAAACTTAAATGAGTTGGTGTGGAAATAATACGCATTTATATCATGTTATTTTTCTGTATACTTGAATATATTCAACTTAAATTAACTTTATATTACTGCAAATTACTGTAAGAGAAGTGCTCATTTATCTACAGTATGTCACACATATGTGTCTTTCAGATAAATAACTATTTAATTTGATATATGAATACACCAAATTGCCCCATCATAATAAACAGCCACACATAGTATACTGTCAATTACTCTCATACTCAGTTATTTAGTGAGCCACAGTAATAACTAACTGGCCTTGCTAGACCCACTAGTAGTTTTTAGGTCATTCAGACACTAGACAAGACTACCTGCACACTGTGTTATGATGCACAAAACCAGCAGTCACATAGCCCAAAGAGGGGGTACTACAGCATAAAACCAACCTGCATGTCAAGCTCACGACACCTTTGGGAGATCTCTTCCTTGGTAGCCAAAGCATCATTGAGCTCCTCTACTGTCTTCTTCAGCTGAGAACAGAAAAAACAGCAAATAAAACCCCTGCAGATTTTATTTCATTTCCACATGATTTATTGTCCACTTGGATGAGACCAAAGAAACATTTATGTACGTCCCAAAGACATGTTGGATCAAGTGTTCTACTAATACAATTACAGAAAAGTGGGTGAGTAAGTTGTTTTTTGGGACACTTTGTACAGAGTAGTAATGCTTCTACTGAAGGTAGCTGTTATATCGACCCTGCTGTTTTACAGGTCTGTGGTCAGAATAAGTATGAGGGTGAAACATGACAGGGGCGATCTGGGTCATATTTAAAGTGACTGGAATTTCCACTGAAACCTCAAAACAAATGTCATGACACACAAACAGATACTGTACGGTGTCTGTGTGTGAGATTTCAAAGAGTATGGCATGTGAATGTTTAATATTGTGCCTTAAAAATCAAGTATATTTAATACAGGCAAGTTTCATTCAAACTTAACTTTTACACACTTCATTTTAGTATTAAGAGAAAAGATTTTTGTTTTACGCAGTGAAAATGTACAAGTTAGCACTCAGCAAAAAACAAAGAACATATGGTGTTGACATTTGAAACTACTGATGACACAGCTAGAAAATAGAAATGCATTAAAAAGACACCAGAAAGAGCCTCTATAAAGTCTGCATACCTGTCTGTCTAGATCCACATACGAGTCATTTCCTCCCGTCACTGGAGTCTCTTTACTCATCAGCTGCACAAACACACAAAAATAAGTTAATGCTTGGAGGAACTTGGCAACAAACAGCAACCAGGACTGACCAATCCCACCATATTCTCATTATTCATCAATTGTGATCTGCAGTTTATTTGATAAAGGTCCCAAGAGCACAACAGTTCACCTCTTGGATGGCTGTCATGACGACATGCTGCACGGACTCCTCCATCATCATTATGGTCTGGATGTATTCTAGAAAACAGCGAAACAAACACAATGATAGGGTAAATTTGAGCTTCTGAGTCAGTTGTTTATGCAATGCGATATCACAGAACATTGTGTATGTGTGTACAATGTGTACTTTGATATTGGGAAACCGAGTAAGGAATATGCACCTTGTTTCTGTTCACAATTCACAGCACAGCCCAGTATAAGTTGTAACATCCTCCCGAGTTCTGCTGCGTCAGAGTGTTCTCCAATGAGGTTAACGTCTGGTAATGTGAAGTCATTGATGTGCTGACCTAAGATCTGGACGGGGACAAAGAGTGTTTTAAACTCTAAAGAAAATGATCAAAGTACTGGTGTTGATGTAATGTGGATGCTGGACACTGATCGAGTCCTCTAATTTCTAAATGATGACAGCAGATTCTTCTTACCTCCTGGTTATAGTCGAGGATGCCTTTCAGAATTTTCTTTAGATTGCTGATCTGAAACAAGAGAGGACTTATATAGAGGTATCCCTAGAATATCAGAATTAGCAATGCAACTAGCACAGGCTATACTGAACCTGAGATTAAGTACTACAAGCGACTCACAAAAAGGTTAAGACTAATCTACTATAAACCAATATCAAATAAATCTATAATCTAAAATGTTACAAAGTATAAGTGGGATCACCTAAGGCATCTAAACATATAATTAGCATTGCTGGATAAATTATTATTCATTTACACGTGGAAACATCTGCTGTGTCATGCTGAGCCAATAGAACAACAATAAAACAAAGAATGACTGATGCTTACCTTTAACCTCCAGTTGTCCCCAACCTCGGGCTTGATTCTACTGATCCAAGCGTCGTTGAAATACACTATATCTCTAGAAAATTCAGACAGACAAGAATAGGGATTAAAATGTGTTTCAGGTTTAAGTTCATGAGAAAAAACAAGGCACAAAAAATGGCCTGTCATAGAAATGCAGCTGATAACAAATCAAACAAGGATGAAAACTTACATTTTCTGTAGAGCTTGGGCCATGACGATGCCACTCGTCAGGTCTTCTACTGTCTTGCATGGAGCCTCCACTCCAAATGTCTGGATCTAAACGACAAACAGACACAAACACATTGAGCACTGGCTGCAGGATATGCTATGCAATTTCACTGAGCAATTACCCCTTGCAAACGTTTGCTTGTCATGATTGCTCAGTTTCTCTTACATCACCTCTATCACTTCTTTCAGACCTCCATATTCGTCTCTACTGCTTGCCCAGACAGAAGTAAATAGTTTTCGGTCTGCCTGCCAACAGTCCACGTGCCGAAGGAAGAGGGGATATTGAGAGCAGGAATGTTGGAGTTCTGACAGGAAGAAAATGACGAGGTTGAAATTCTGCCAGCACGTCGCTCCGTCTGTCTCACTTTTCATTTTGTGGCAGCGCTTAAGCCCTCGGCCGCTCTGCTTGTGGCAGATTTGCCACAAGCAGAGGGCAACAAATAAGAGACTCAACAGACTGGCCAAACAGTTTGACAGTGCACCGATCAAATCCCTGATGAAAGGTTAACCTCGATCCACGTGAAGCAACTGGATTGAAAGGAACTCCAGAACTCCAGCTGGACTTTAATATGTTCACATATATTTTCCACTTGCTATTGTTTCCAGCACAAAACCATTTCAAAGTGCATATGGGTGGAAAACGTTGCTGTAAAGAGCAGCTACGAGCGTTGAGTTGGCAATGATATGTCATTTAACTCAGTGCCGTGCCGTCTCAAGTGACTGCTACGAAACTACTGGCTGTAGACTGAATTATCTTAAAATAAACATGATGCAGGAACAACACCACCTCCAGCTATTGAGTTTCCATAATCTGTTTTGAACAAGTTTGATTAAGGAGAAGTGAATTCTGTGCTTAAATAACGCCTTTATATTCTTAATTAGAGTAAATTCCCCATGTTTTAGACATGGAGCAGCCTTTCAGTAAACACAGAAATCCCTGTATCACCACTTATGACACGAGGGCGACATGACACTTAAAATAACATCCAAACCATCACCTGATAAATTAAGATAAATGTTTTTAAATGGTTCAAACTGTTGTTTTACTTCACATTCACAGGTGGACATCAAGTGGAATAACTCAGATTTAATCAGACCCCGAAACTTTTGCCTTTTTTCATGCTGCAGTGACCTTCACGGGGCTAACTGTGTCCTGAAATTTTCCTTAAAATGCACCTTTAAACCAAAAGCAAACTGATCTGACGTATGACATTTTTCAAATGACTGACTGTGTCAACCAGTTGATCTTAAAATGTCTGTACCATCATCCGAGTTCATAAAACCTTCAAGTGTTTTCAGGTAGCCAAGCACCAACAGGATAGCTTCTCTGTGTCTCTCTGTAGTCAGGCAGCTAGTAGCTAGAGCCAACCACTGGCACAGAGCCGACACAGAACCAAAACAATACCCCCGATTACATAACACCAACCACAGAGAAACCGCTTCAATTATCCACACTGTCCACTCCATTATTGATCAATTTAGCTAAACTGGACTGCCATAATCAAACTAAAGCACAATCAAGATTACACCCTTAACCCCTGCGGTGCTACGTTATCTTATAGAGTGTGTTACGCGCTGACTTCATCAGAATGGATGGAGTGGAGATGGAACTGTTTGTGTCAAACATGTTGGATTAAATTGCAATTCGAGACATGTAAAAACAACTGCTGTATCAAAAACATGTTATTAAAATGTAAAACACAACAGGACATATCACTTTTTTCCTGGAGTGGCACAAAATTAGTGTGGCTAAAATTAACGGAGGAACTGTTGTATTGTTTTTGTTTCCTTGCTGTTTGCTGGTTTGGTTTGCATCATTTCCCTTTGCAGGAAAAAAAGGTGCCAGGAATAAAAATATGACTCGTCATAAACATGCCAACAACACACAGAGGCCTTGATAGACACATTTCACCAGAGATGACAGCATGACCGCCAATCCACAGCTATCTAAAGACTGTTATGAAGCGTATCCGAGAAAGAATCGTGAATCATGAATGTCTTCTGACGTGTAATACGCTCTGTGCTTGAGGTCAAGTTAGAAAAATGACCAACAACTATTTTGGGCCTGATGATTTGAGGTATTACATCAGTCACCTTCAGCCACATACTCGAGGCCCAATAACATGTCCAAACCTACTGTATTTTGTTGACAGACCAGAAGTATGTTATAACCCCTCTATGGGGCGTCCTAAGCAGCCATGAGTTCTCATGAACTCACATGAGCTCCACATGCTTGGTCAAAACCTGTAGTATACATACCACTGGATTACAAAGCCTTTAAACAGAACATATGCCCATGTGATGTCATGTCTCTTGAAAAAGCCACCATGGAGCACTGCTGGCCACACGCTTTATGCTGAGGGACAATGTGCAGGCAGCAGACGTCACTGAATGAAGTCACATTTTCTCTTCTCTGTTTTGAAATAATGTTGGCACGTTAATCGTGCGTTTAGAGGTTAATTATGTCACACTTGTGCCTTTGATGCTGATCAGGCTTCAGATATACTGGCACTTCTTTTGGCTATTGAAACAGTGCAAAGATTAAACCTATTGTATACATCATAAATAATGTTTTCTTTGGATATCCATCTACACATAAACATCAATGAATACATGTTTTGTGTATCCAAACTTCACAGACACTTCCTGAAAGTTTGCTAGCTGAATAAAGTTGCTTATTATGATGATTTGGAGACTGAGACCAACGTCTCTCTGTGGAAACAGTGCAGAGTTTAGTCCTCGTGCTAAATCTCTGAGCTGTTGTTTCTGGGCTAAATGCCAATGGCCTGTAGCCCACAGTGTGAAAGGACTCATAGGAGCCATCCACACCTTGTTGATTTCAGTTGTGACACCAGAACTCTTCACAGATAGCTCCGGGCAAAGTCACGTCCCCTACGTCATCACGGTCACCTCCAAATCAGCTTATTATGATAATATTTATCATTGACCCTCGAGGCACTGACCGCAGAGTTTTACTGCGTCACCGAAAACGGAACATAGTTACAGTAGATGCTTTCTCACAGAGCGCTGGACAGAACACCGTGTGCCATTTCTCTACGGTGTCTTAGGCCCTGTTGCCGCCCAGTCCTTGGGCGTGAGCTGTAATGAGACGAATCAATTAATCTGGAAACAAAGCACCGTGTGAACGGAGGAATTTTTGAGGTTGTAGTTTAACAAGATCTGCTCAGTTCCACAGACCTGCCAGACTGCAGTCAGCCTGCTTTGATCACATCATCCATATCAATCTGCTAAAAAGAGTTCAACTGAGTCTGAATAAAAAGAGGCTGCCTGGCTTACAATAGGAATCGTCCACTATAATTTATGCATGTATTGAAAAACGAGCAGGCTTGACAGTGTTTGAGACCTTATAAAGGTCGTACACCGGTCCACCTGAGTCACACGCACAATAATGTATGACATTTTCCCTGCAAATGTCAACGACATAGAAAATACATACTATAAATCTGTGATGTAAACTGAATTTCTGTCTAATAAATTGAAGGAATGAACTCATTTTGAATGGCTAAAGAACAAAAAATAAACGTGTGGACATGCACAACTCAGACAGGGCGGACTGAGGTCAACAAAGGAAATCCACACCTACGGGTTTGTGGAAACAAAGTTGGGAAAGAAGGCAAGCCGTGAAGCCCAGCTGTGGAAAGAGCGTGTGTCACATGACCAGGACTAAATAATGGGCTACGAAATTATTACATTAAAAAGGTCCAGTGTGTAAGATTTAGTTGCAGAATGAGAGAATGAGCCCTTTTTATGTGCAGAGCAGGTCATGTTGCACCGCCATGTTTCTACAGTAACCCAGAACAGACAGGCCAAACACTGCCGCCGTGGTTTCTCCTACATTCAGTCGGTTGCGATCTGCAACTTCGCTGCTAGATGCCACTAAATCCTTCACACTGGACCTTTAACTCATGATGAACGTGATCTGTGCGAGGGCTGAAGAGTATTCTCATTACAGGTCGTGTTTAGCGTTTCACCCAAAAGGAAGAACAGCATACCAATGCCACACTGCGCAACAATGAGTGTGCATGTACTGTCTGATGAAGTGGCTTATTGATCAGGCACAGTCTCACATAGGACTGTGATGAAACCGCAATACCAGAGTCACATGATGCTAAATTCATTACCGTGATCACTGCGATTTTTTTTGTGGGGTCAACCTCGTGTTATTCCATTGTGCAATGCATTGTCACACGCACCCTTCTCTGCCTCTGACTGGTCAACGAGACAGACACAAAGCCTCTGAATGGCAGACAGAATGATGGCGAACAACATGCATTAGCTGTAAACCTCAGGGATGGGGATGCGTCGCGTTTTTCACTGCTGTAAGAAAAAGTTCATATCATTATCGCCCCGGTCTCACATGTTATCAGTCAAACTCGGTGTTCTGACTCTACAGTTAACAGGTATGTGAGGAATGTTTACCAGCCACATCACCACTAGGAACAAGAAGAAAGGCCACTCTGAGTCGTCATACATAAGCCAAGCTATGACAACAAGAGGAGGAGGCGACAGATGCAGAATGCAGATTGGTCACAAACGCGCTTGAACTTGAACTGAAGAAGCTGAATACATTTTATAGTTATATTACACTGTAAATATATATATATATTTTCAACATGTTCACATGAAACATGCAGGCTCTGTAACGCCTACTTCTCAATTTCACAAAGGGGAATTGATAAATTGATTTTAAGCATGATTAGGTGACATGGAAGGAAGCACATGACTGTGCAGAAGCGGGTAAAGGGCAGCTCGCTGTTACTAAACCTACTATAATCAGCACCACATGCATGTTTTCACTACACACTCCTGACATTTATACAAGCAGTGTATAGTCAAAACATGTTACCTTTGCACAGCTTATCTCGTGTTATCACGGCAAATCAATTCTCAATACTTTCTACACATCTTAAAGGTTTTGTGATGCACGCTTAATCATCATAAATGTGTAGTCAGTTACCATAAATTACCTATAGGCCTGCATTACAGTGAGATTTTGGATTTTTCTCTTACAGTCATACCCAAAACATTAGCACGTCTTAGCTGTACGTGTAGTACATAAACTAATCATCCCAACTCTAGCCACACAGCTGCTTTTCAACAACGTAAATATGCACCAATCGGTAGCATGTGATCCCCCAATCTGATGCCTGATTGCTCTTGGTGGCTTGGATGTTTCTGTTTCAGGCGATTTAGGGGTGACTTAACGTTATAAACACAAGCCCGGGAAGCTAGCTGCCCTGTGTGGGACATATTTGATCAGACGGAGGAATGGGGAAGGGAAAGCAGACACAATGATACACTGGACAACAATGACAGGAATCCAGTCTCAGAGCAGACACCCAGTTGTAACGGTATATCCTCAATAAAATCCTTCTTTTTTTAAAAAAAATCCGTTAAACCAGAAGGCCAACGTCTGCCGATTGATCCCCTTACAACATACGACAGAGCATTAAAGGAAAGTTGAGCTAGCTAAATATCAGATTGCACACCGAAACCGAAATTATAATCTTGACTGGGTAGATGATTTTTGCTGGCGGCTAGCGGCAAGCAACACATCAGCAGCTAAAGCAGCAAACAGCTGGCCTGCATACGTAACCAACGTGAGCCCGTGTCATTTTCCTCTAGCCTGCTAACGGGGAGCTAGCTCATCGAGCTAGCGTTAGCTCCGTGTGCTAGTTAGCATCGCCGGCGCCGGAGAAAACAGTCTGTCAGTGAAAAGAAGTGATATTTCACCACCTACCCATGTCAAGAGGCTTTCACAGAGTTCCATTCTGTCCAATGACTCTGATGTGCTCATCGTTAACTAACGTAGACCGACTTTGTGTGGTGAACAGAGCCAGAAGTTAACAGTCGGCTTCATGTACTCCCAGCCAGGGTCTCTCTCGCTCTCTGGTTGTCTCGCAATCCCGTCGGCCAATAGTCGGGTTCGCTGCCTCCCTCGGCGTCTGCCGGAGGAGGGCAGGATGGGCGGAGTCTGCAGTGCATGTAAAGGAAAACTCACCCACAATTAAAGATAAAAAAAAAAAAAAAACATCCTGTGGGACAAAAATGTCATAAAATGTGGAGGACAGTTTGAAGTTAGGTGATAAAAATATGAAGCTGCACTATGAAGTGACTGTATAGCCACATTCAAAAGTACATTTGCTTGTTTGGGGTTGACCCTCTTAATTTATCTTAGTTTTAGTAAACCATAGGGCCCATTTCAGTCTTATCGTGCTTGAGTCGTGCACATCAACTCACAAATGTATTTGCTATAATTTAAATAACCACAAAGTAATTGCTACACAGACATCTTGGGACCACTGGAGCCACAGACCCCCACGGGCGGTGGCAGCTGACCCCTTTGCCCCTGAAGGTAATCCAGGCCTCGCTCGCTTCGCACAGGAGCACAGAAATAAAAGGCATTAGCATGAGCTATGCAGGCACAAATAGCATAAATATATCATGTGTCGTCTGTTACATATTTCTGATGTTAGGGCAGTGGTTCCCAACCTGGGGATGCAAGTTAAAATGGAGAGGTCATGTGATGATTATAGCATATATATGCTACACAAAACATACATTCTTGCTTGTTAAATGATGGATAATTGCACCCCTTCAGACCTCTATAATTTATTAATTAATTAATGAATAGTCATACCTGAGTATGTACTGTATGCAACTTGGAGAAAGTGATTAAATTAACTCAAAAACTCTCTCAGATTTGTAGTCAAATGGAAGCAGACAGTATGAATAGCTGTCTCATCAACCCTCCCAGTATTGAGCAGTATTACCTGACTCATTTCTTCAGAGAGTCTTTACTCTGGGGCACTTGTCGGTGGAATCAATGACGTATATAAGTGTTAGCTTCTACAAGCAGAGAGAAGTATAATTTAGTATGTGTTCCCACCAGGGTAAGACTCTCACCTAACCGGTTCTCAGCTGTAAAACAGCAGAAGCATTTACAGACACCGGCTTCAGCTCAAAAACAAAAGGGTGGAGGTTTCTCAAACGCCGGAGAGACAAACTGGAGGAGACACTAATCAGTAAAGACAGTGAAAAGGTGTGACCCACCTTGGCATGTGTCACACCTTAAAATGACGCAATCCAACAGAGAATTCATGTTTTTTTTTTTTCATTTGGTGAGATGAAGCTGCCAAACAAGTATGCATGTATTTTACAGTCGACTTGTTGATCCACCAGACAAGCCTCAACCCCCGTCCTCTACTCTTCAGGAACATGAAGGTCAATGCTCGCTCAGCAAATTGACCCCCAAGAAAGCAAATGGCCTGGATACTGTTTCACTTACTGCTCTGAAGCAGCCATTTTCAGCCTGAGAGTTGGGAGCCCTCATGGATTCACACTAACTTTAAGATACCAAGAAAAGCTTAACAAGAACAGCTAGATATTATCTACTCGTGATGATTGTCTTAATCTATCAATAATTTCTGGCCTCTCTTTGGCTGCACTGGTCAACACAAGTTTTTTGTGGCAAGGATTTAGTGTCATCTAGTACCTGGTCTCACCATCTGCTTCCCAGCATGTAAGAGAAACTACAGTTTGAGTTCTATAGAAACATGGTGGTTCAACATGGCAGACTAGAGAGAGTTTTTCATATTTCAAATGTTTCTATTAGTGTAGAATTATCTTAAAATAAGAATCATTGTGCTTTTATTGAGCCCTGTGTCTACAGAGGGTGCAGGTCCACCATGTTTCTACAGCAGCACAGAACAGACAAGCAAAACACTGGGTGTAGATAGGGCCTTTCTTGTTTTTCACGAGTTTCATTAATGCCTCCTACATGCTTGAAAGAGGAAGCTGAGGCGAGGGTTTTCAGTTGTTTGAAAAAAGTTGGCTCAATCAAGTTTGCAAGAGCTCCATTGTTCCATGTTTAATCTGGAACCGGTTAGCCTGACAGCTAGCTGCAGCAAGAGCCTGTCTGTCATCTCTCGAAACTGACTGAAATGAGAAAATATTTACTTAGTCAAAGAAAAAAAAATCTGCTGAGCCTACCTGTGTGGTGCTGATGCTATTGTATCAAGAAAACAGAAAGAGGAACATGCTGCAGTGGCACAAAAATATGGCATTTCTGGAATTAAAGACAGTGTTGTGTAGAAGGATGTTTGAGCAGACTGCTTCCACCCTCCACCCTTAAAATTATCATTTTACAGACATTAGCACTGTCGTCACCTTTCTTATTGAAATGAAGCCTTCCTCTCAGCTATGACTGCTTCTTATTTCAAGTCTCCAGCACAAGTTTGAGTCATTGTTCAGCAAAGAGACCCCGCTCAATCGTCTTTCTAGCCCCAAAGAAAATGTTATTCCTCCAAGTAAGCACATACCCTTTGCAAGCTTATTTTTAAAAGAAAAAGAACTGATTCACATACTGTACAAGTCAACTTCATTTTTAAATACTGATTGTTTTAAACTTACTTACAGATTTAAAAACATAGGACACTGATGTTCCAAACATTAACTGAAGACTGAAAAGAATTGTTGTGCACATGGAGTTGTTCACCCACTGACTTGGAATCTGATTAAGACTGAAAGACCCACACACGAGACCAACATCCAAACTCACAATTTTCTTTCGAGTAAACTTTGAGGTGATAAGTTAACATTCATAACTTGAGCGAGTCTTTGATCCCTTTGGTTTGCTTCTTTTTCAGAATTTAGTTTTTTATTTCTTGAATTCAAATCCGACGATTAAGAAGCGGTTACTGCGACGGTCAGGTTGTCCTGTGGGTTGGCAGTTCACGTGGATGCATGCAGCAGGTTTAATTTGATCAATAAATGTAAACTGTCGGAGGTACAACCAGTCAGTCATTTTCACACAGCCGTGGAAGCTGTGTTTTTCAAGTCATTATGAATATGCATAGTCACAGGTTACTTACAAGCAGGCTGTGATAACCACAGGAAGAGGGTACTTGTCTGACAGTAAACAATCCAGATGCAGACAGCCAACTTTAAATGCATATAATCAAGACACTTCCATCAATATGGTACATTCCAGATCACATTATATTACACATTTGTCTCCATTATGATATGCATGATATCCAAATGACTGCTTTTGGCAACGCAGTCATAGAATTGGCTGGTAGTAGTACTAGTCATTCAGTTAGGTGTCCAACAAGTGCCTGAGCGGACCAAAAAGATTGCTCTGTCTGGTTCAAAGTACATATTTGCAACATCACATCCCTTCACAGTCATCTTTATGCTGTGCTATTATTCAACCTCTGAAACATCAATGGTGAATTCTATATACAGAGTTCACATCCAGAGTTCAATCTTTTGCTAACCCCCTCCTATGATGAAGTAACATCCCAGCCTTCAAAGTAAAACATCTCTGAGAGAACCAGCACAGTTAACCAATTGTCCTTTAAGCGTTTATTGAGCTTTTACATGTCCGCCTCAGATGCTGCGTTCTCCTCTGAGCACCTAGCCGTTCAGTCTCTGCGTGACCACCTCTCTGTACATGATAGAGATGTACACAAAGAGGAGTAGGATTACAAAGAAATCGTCCATGAACCCCAGGAGACCGAAAAGTGCTTCGGGGAGGATGTCGAGCGGTGAGGCCAGGTAGGTTAGAGCGCCAACTAGGCAGAGAAGAATTCGAATCCTGAACATCCAGAAGAGGCCGCCCACAGAAAACATCTCCCTGAAGGCATGGCGAAGTAGGGTGGGCACATCTCGCAGCCTGTCCATGAACTGAGAAGACAGACGAGAGAAGATATTATGAGAAAGTCTGTTCTAAATATACTCCTGCTTATAATGCGCTGTACAAGTCAGGATCTCATTTGCATACTTCTGTCTTTTACTAGCAGTGTACAGATTCTGCACAGTCTGGAGGGACATTAGAAAGAAAATTCTCCTTGTGTTTTAACACTCAAAACACTGTTTCCATTTCAAGAATAGCTGCTAATCACACATACTGTATGTACATATAATTTAGAACTCCTGGATCTGGCTGTACTTACAGATCTTGGCTGGCCTGAGAACCTGCGATTGTAATCGTTAATGTCTCTTAATATCAGCAGAGGTTCTGCCTCGCCATCCTGGACCCTCTGAGGAGTGGCGTGCTCATGAAATAATGGGAAGAGCAATGTTACCTGGGCAAGAAAAGAAAAAATTTAACAAACGACAACACTAATGCCAAAAAGAAAGGAAGTAAAATAATTGTATTGTGCACACCTCTGTGAATATAAATGAATATTTGATTTAGGAAAGAGTAATACTGGCTATCCAGGGATGAAAACAGATGTCAAGCCTGGACTAAAGAGGTGAGAGAGGATCAGGGGCCACCTGAGCAGAGATGTGGACTACCATCATCATCCTCATTGACAAAAAATATTTATATTTTTGACAGAAAACATTTAAGTGAAATTTAAGAAGGAGAGCACAAAAAGAACTGAGCCTTTATCTCTATGGGTACATTGGAAACAAGCCATGCAGCTAACTGTGGGCTTGGCATGGAAAATGTTACTAATAAAAGCTCAGTTTAACTATTCTACATTCAACATTTATTTTAAGTCTCACCATTTGTCTGCAGATGGGGCAGTTAATAGCACCCAGCCAGGTGCCATACCGCCAGTAAGCTATGAGGCAGGAGCCTATGCAGAAAGATGACAGCACTTTACCACAGGAGCACAGCACACGTACAAATTAAAGAACCAATAATTCATCAAATATGACTTTTTTTTATTTCAGGGTCAGGTTCTTACCACAGAAAAGGTGTCCACAATTAGTTTCTACAGGCAGAACAGCCTGCTGTAAACACACAGGACAAGACATGTCTGTGTAATACTGTTGTCTGGCCTCCGACTGAGTATTTTCATCCTGACAGAAAGAGACCAAACACATAACAATCAAACAAACATATGATGTTTAATTAAAGTTAAAAACACAAATTTTAATCCTGCAAAACCATAAAGAATATTTAAATGTATTTTCTACTGTCAAAATATATTCATTGACTTTGAAATGAGTAGAATTTGTTTGCAACGCATGAAAAACAAACCACAAGTAATTTGCAACTTCCTGTGGTTGTTTTCATGTGGTTTCACATTTACTTTGCTTTTTAGCCCAAATACTTAAGGGTGTTTAAAACCACAAACATTTTTTTAAAAATTACACAAAAATAAAATTTACCCTAAAGCTTTCTTCCTTGTTATGAGCTACAGAAAAGATAATAGCTTCATTTTACTTTTTGTTCAGCTGAAGTACAAGTTACATTAAGATTTTCAAACTCAAGATTCTCAATCTGTCACTGAATCTTACATTTAACATACTTTTATGGGCATCTGAACACAAAACACAAAACAGTGTCAAAGTTGCAAAGCTTACTACAACTACATTAAAACTGGTTTTATGTATTTTTGATATTTGTATGTTATCTTTGTCAACTATATCTTTCCCAGAGTTGATTTTGCATGCGTACCTGCTCTGTTTGGAGCTGTTGTCGGACGGCTCGAACGTGTTCCTGATTCTCAGGATGAATGTTCTGCTCCTCTTGTCTGTAAGGTCAAAAGGCAGGCGTCAAAACATTCCTCAGCTGAAACTTATGAGTGTAACAGCACACAAAGCTAGGCAATCTGACAACAAATACTTGGAAGCAAATAATTTGAAACTAATTTGAATAGCAAGATAGCAACCAACAAAAGAAAAAGGTATGCACAGAAAACAGGCAAAACTAAGCTTCCTACTCTTATTTGAACAAAAGAAAGATTTATAATTGGACTGTGGAGACTAAGATCTATGTGGACCTGAGCCAGAAATGCTTTGGTGATTTAGTGGAATATATTCACTGGGCAAATTGTACTAGATTAGGTAAAACTGCACTAATCGCCTTTACTGAAAGAAACTCTGAGTTTGTGATCATACGTTACGTGATTATCATCCTGAATTCATGGCTTACCTGCAGAGCAGAGTGAGGAGGCCTGCGAGGAAGGTGACACTGAGCACCACAACAAATAAGACCTGGTTGCTAACACCCTCTATGAGGGTGTCCTCATCTTGGATCAGGTAGTCCAAGTCCCCACATTGATTGTCCTCCATCACCCACACTCATAGCCTACAACACTGGAAAACAAAGAGGCCAATGAGAGCTTAGCATTTCATTGAACACTGCTTGGTCTCTGTGCCTTAACCTGTCTATGGAAAAGGAGCTTTGCACATTCATATTATATGTTTATTATTATATTATTAGTAGTAATAATAGGAATTATTGTATGGATATCAACTGCTATACTAGTTTTCCAAGTCACTTCCCAATGAGAGCATAATAACTCTACTGTCAAATAAGTTATGACTTTCAATGTCTTCAGTAAAAGCCAAGTAAGAGACGCTCTGTCATGTCATGTCAGGCATAAAACAAGTTGAATTTCAGTATTACAAACAAACATTACAGACTTGTTTTACATGAACTAGCAACAACATTGAACGTGTACTGCAGTCTTCTTATCGTTAGCACATCTAACAAAGCTAACATTGCTATACACTTGTTAATTATATGTACAATAACAGCCAATCTATTAATAAGATCATAAAATATCCAGGAAGACGTTGTTGTTGTTGTTTACTTTCCAGACATTATGAGCTACCATAAGCTGCTCCCTTACACTGCTAGCTGTGTTTAGCGTTGGCGTAGAGTAGCCTCGCCTCGCTAATGCGTTGTAATACATGTTAGGACACTGCTGACGCTGATAGACAACGTTATGTCCTTTCATTTGGAGGAGGCTCCTCCGCCTAAACTCGAGTTACTCAACACCGTTAAATGACTAACAGCTGGTGTGGTCTTCTAAAATGTTAGCTCAGCCGCTCCACTGTCGCTCTTATATCACAAACATAGCTCATTTGGTCTGGTTTAGCTAATAATAACAACAACGCCTTGAGTCTGGCTGCAGCAGTGGGAAAAGTCACAGTTGTGTGACACCTCAGCACAACGGAGCTAATAAAGTGTGTGTAACATTGCAACACATTACACTGCAATACAAGACGGAGCATAGCCATGAATGACCTCACCTACCGATAAGAAGTCCACCTTTCCCTCAAGGCTTGACTTAACTCCATTCAGTCAGTCAGTCAATACGAGCATCGTTGATTAATAATGAAAGGCTTTGCATCAGTTTTACATGCTGCTGTTTCGGTTTGTTGCTTGCTTCCTACCTATACTTCTGTTCTTCTTCAGTGTTGGAGAATTAAGACGCTTCTATGCGCACTACTGCCACCCTCCGCTGTATTTGACATGAGTCAGTAGGTGGCAGTACATTTTATTTTTTACATTTTAGCCATTTTAGCCATTTTTATCCAAAGCGACTTACAGGGAGCACTTTGTGTTTCAGTATATTGCCCATGCAGACTGGAGGAGCCGGGGATCGAACCGCCAATCATCTGATTAATGGACGACCCCGCTCTACCTCCTGTGTCCTGAGCCACAGCCGCCCGGCCACAGGCGGCAGTAGTGAGCAGCACAACGGGTGTCGATGTTTGTCCCTCAAAAACAAGAAGAAGTATTTAGGCATCAGTACATATAATATAGCTAGCTCCGAGCTAGCTATATAAAGCTACTATAACTTTACCACATCACCTTTATACTGAGGCAAAATGCCTCGTTATGCGCAGTTAGTGATGGGCCCGGCGGGCAGCGGTAAGGTAAGTTTCACTTATGCGTCATACGTGCTAAAATGGCTTATTATGCTATTCGGCTAACACGCTAAGCTAAGGCATGAGGTTGTCTTTCATGTAGAGCAAGTTCAAGTTACAGCTGCCTTTTATTTATTCATCATTTATTCTATTTCAGAGTACCTACTGCTCCACACTGGTCCAGCATTCAGAGTCTCTGAACCGCTCAGTTCAGGTGGTCAATCTGGACCCAGCAGCTGAGCACTTTGACTATCCTGTGATGGCAGGTGAATACAGCATGTTGTTAGTTCACAGAAGGATGATCACATCTAATTATATGCACAGACCAAATGGCACCAGCCACTTTACAAACTTTAAAAACTCTTTTTACAAACCCAGTTGCACTATGTACAGTCAACTGCTGCACACCATTCAAAAAACTGTTTACAAACTGTTTACACTGCATACATCTTTTATTTTTGATAGATCTCACTGTTTATACTGTTTATACTGTTCATTCTCTGCTGAATCTTTCTGTATTTGCCATGTTTTTCTTAGATATCTTTTAACTTGTATATATCTTTATATTTTATATTTCATGTATATTGCTGTTTGCACTGGGGGTATGAGGGAAACACCATTTCAATTCTCTGTATGTCCTGTACATATAAAGTTGACTTGACTAGTAAAGAAGGGTTACAACTCATCCATAAACACACAAGTAGGTTAAGAAGAAGAAATTCTAATAGTTTGTGTTATTACATGCTTATATTAGATTTACACAGTGTTTTATGTCTAATCTAGTTCACGTACAGTATAGCAACACACAGTTTAGGCACACAGTAGATCTACCAAAACATAAAATTAAAACATTAGAGTTGGGTTTGACAATTGAGACTGTGTAGTGTACTTTTATTATTATTCTATTAATAAAGAAAGTGATTTCTTCTGCACTTTTCTGTGGCTAGATGGGAGAGGGATAAAATGTTAGTGAGTTAAATGTTCTGAATCGCACACCAGTCTCTGTTATTTGCTATTACATTTAGTATACTTCCAGTAAGTGTTATTTTGTTCTTTGGTCTCAGACATCCGTGAGCTCATCCAGGTGGATGACGTGATGGAGGACCGTTCTCTCAGATTTGGCCCTAACGGAGGCCTGGTCTTCTGCATGGAGTACTTCGCCAACAACTTTGACTGGCTGGAGGAAAGTTTGGGTCATGTAGAGGATGACTACATACTGTTCGACTGCCCAGGTAAACATTGTGGCAGCGGCCCACTTCTGTTTGCACCAAGTATGAACCAGTATGTTGTGCTCGACCAGTAAGACAGCTTGAGTAACAAGTGATCGACAGATACTGAGATGAGATTTGCCTTTGTTTGTTTTTTATTACAGTATTGTGGTTATGAATTAACTGTATAAGTTGTATTTATATCAGCACAATAGATACAGCATTGTCCCAGTTTTTTATGGTGGCTTGTTTTTGCAGGTCAGATTGAACTTTACACACATCTCCCTGTAATGAGGCAGCTGGTGGAGCAGCTCCAGCAGTGGGAGTTTCGGGTGTGTGGGGTCTTTTTGGTAGACTCCCAGTTCATGGTGGAGTCTTTTAAGGTAACAGACAACCTCTCCATTTGTCTTTGTGTGTGAACGCGACTCGTGTGTTGTAGTCATGAAAGCAAGCAGGAAGTCTCACATCTACCTTCTCTCACTGCAGTTCATCTCAGGAGTCATGGCTGCCCTGAGTGCCATGGTGTCACTAGAGATACCTCAAGTAAACATCATGACAAAAATGGACCTGCTTAGTCCTAAAGCCAAGAAGGAAATTGAAAAGTAAGTTTCAGGAATGGTTACATTGTTCAAATTTTAATTATATAGTTTCCAGAGTTATGGTATTTTTCAAAACTTGAACCTAGTAAAAGAGGAAAGTTGGCTATTTTTTGAATTCTTGAAACGTGCAAACGTTACTGGCAGCTTCATTCACTATGTTTTGCTTTCCTTTTCATCAGGTACTTGGATCCAGACATGTACTCAATGATGGAAGATAACTCAGATACACTCAGCAGCACAAAATTCAAGAAGTTGACTAAAGCCATCTGTGGTCTGGTAAGCGAAGCGCTTACTTTAAATTCGGATCGTAATTCTGAATTTATATATAAAATAATAGTCTTCCTGTCTGCGTGTCCAGATTGATGACTACAGTATGGTGAGATTCCTGCCTTTTGACCGCACAGATGAGGAGGGTATTAACATAGTACTTCAACACATTGACTTCTCTATACAGTATGGAGAGGATCTGGAGTTCAAGGAGCCAAAGGTGAAGATACAAACAAAAACAAAACACAATAAAATAAAATTTAAGTAATTATAACACATTCAGCCAATTTTATAAATTTGTCTCTTTCCTTTTCTACAGGATGTTGATGAAGAGCCTGCTAATCTAAATTATGATGAGATATTTCAAGGCAGCTGAGGAGTCGAGGAAAGATGAGACTTTGAGGCTGATGAAGTTTCACTATATCAAGCCCGGGCGGAGAATAAGACATGACGGCAAGGACACCGAGAAAGGGACACGCAGGGAAAAAGACTGATGAATTATCTCGTGTCATGTCTGTTCAGAAGTGTTTCCTTGTGTCTGCCACTTCATTATTTTATGACATTGTTGAAGTTTAAAGAGTTGTTATTATATACATTTATTAATACTATATTTTTAAATAAAGTGTGACTGTTATTCTTTACACTGTGTGATTTATTAAACGCAACCCGTGTGAAGAAAACTGGTGTGTTAGCGCCTCCGTGTGGCAGCTACGCCACACAACATGTAGCCACTTCCTGCATAGCTGAAGGGTGGAACAGGCGGAAGTAAGAGTCGAGAGAGGTGCATTTATTTTTCTCTCGCTGAGCAGTTGGACTGATATTTATCACTCAACATGCCGGTGAGTAAATCCTTACATTATCTCTGACCTGTAAGCGCTTCTGTTGTTCGGTTTGGACCAAGAAACCCTGCAAGGAAACAACCATTTTGTGACACAGGGGGCCCTCCGTTAACGTTAGCTGTGGTGGCGAGTCTCGTTAGCATACTTGGCTAGCTGTGTTAGCATCCGTTAGACAGGCAAGAAGCCATAAAGTCACCATTGTAACTTTTATGCACACTCTCCTTAGCTTAGTAGATATACAATTTACTGTGTGGTGTCGTGATAGTATAGCTGTTACAACAAATGTGACGGTAGCATTCCATTAATGCCATCTGACAGAAATGCAGCATTAGCTCGTAAACAGATGTGACAGCGACTTTTTCCTCTTTCTTTATTTTTTAAGGCGTATCACTCAAGCCTAATGATCCCCGAAACCAGGTTGGTGGGGAATATGGCTTTGCTTCCCCTCAAAACCCAGTTCAAGGGACCAGCCAGAGGAGACGGTAAGGCTTGTACGGTCGTTTAAAGCGGAGCCAACTCCTCCTGCTCGCAGAAAAACATGCATTATGTTTACTTTTTAATGTCTTATCCACCTCTTCAAGTCATTTTTATGTAGAGGTATACCTTGTGACGACACGTTGCTCAGTTCCTGATACATGCATCAACTTCACTTCCATATATGGCCTGAAGAGTGCATCCTTCAACTTCTTCATTAAAGTCTTACAGTGACTGCAATAGATTTGATTTGATTTAGTGTCATGGCTTGATATTTCTTACCATTACAAGTGCATGAATGTGGCACCTGTCAGGGTGTTAAAAACTGGAAATTATAGTTGCATGATATGTGACATGAGCAATGGTGGTTTGGCCACTCTGAGTGGTTTCTGTATCACAAATAAAAATAGGACTTAACAGAGGAGACCAAAACAGGAAATGACTTCCTGTTTGTTCAACAACGTTTAAATATGAATTCATACATTCATCATACACGGTAATTTGGTGTATTTATTGATACCTTTTTTGTCATTTCAGGCATAGAGTCAGACATCATCGATGAGGCTATTTACTACTTCAAGGCCAACGTTTTCTTTAAGAACTATGAAATCAAGGTAAGAAATGTGCTGCCATTTGAGTTTTTTTGATGGTTAATGTGTTTTTGTGAGGATCAAGTATAGCTTGTCTCAGTAGTGTGGTTGTTCCTGTATGTTTCTACACTTCCCCATCTCTCTCTCTCTCTCTCTCTCTCTGTCTTTCTCTCTCTCTCTCTGTCTCTCTCTCTCTCTCCCTCTCTCTCCGTCTTGGAGCAGCTGGTTATTTCGTTCCTTCCACATGCCCCAGCTTGCACCTTTCCATTCCCCTCAGCTATGCATAGTTGCTCAGGATTTAAAATGTGCAACCTTCTGCTGTTCAGACTTGGGTGGACCTGTACTGCTATATAATATTTAATGCCCTAGACAAAATATTCAATATGTATATGTGTTGTGTTTTTCTTTTCAGAATGAGGCAGACAGGACGCTGATCTATGTCACACTCTACATTTCTGAATGCTTAAAGAGGCTACAGAAGGTAAACTGCATATTTGTTAACGTACAGAGTTTACAGTGGTGGGTGTCTGCATTTCACGACGACTTCATGCAAATCTTAATACGTGAAACAACAAGTAAAAGTCTTAAAGTGTTAAAGTAGGGATTCTAAACCAACGGCTGAGGACCCACAGGGGCATGCTTTTTAGGGAGTCATTAAATGATAAGTAGAATGTGAATTGTTTTCCCCCTCACACACAGGGAGAAGGAATTAGCTGCTTGAATGCTTACTCAAATGGGTGCCGAAAAAAAAAACAGGTGACCTAACCCTTTGTATTTGTGTATGTGTTGCTCTTAACAGTGTAGCTCCAGGAGCCAGGGAGAGAAGGAGATGTACACTCTGGGCATCACTAACTTTCCCATTCCTGGAGAACCTGGCTTCCCTCTCAACGCTATGTATGTTAAACCTGCAAACAAGCAGGAGGAAGGTAAGAAGCCGCACCATGAACTGGATCTAATAGTGCCTTTGGGAGGTTTTCCAAAAAAAGTCTTGCACATTTCACCATATGTCTGATTGTTAGTAGTGAATCATTGAGGCTTGTTAATGCCGTACTCTGAATTAGCGCCAGTTTCCTTGTATCGTTCTCATATTTCATCTAATTCCTAGCGTGAAGTAATATCAAGCTAAAAATAGCAATGCTGACCAGAGCCCCATCAGCTCGAAGGATCTGAGGCTGGAAGTGCTATTTCATGCTTGCGTGGTGTCCCTCAACCTTGCTCTTATACAGTATCAGCACTGTCGTTTGATGAAAGTCAGTAGAAGTGGGCCTGGATATTTAATCATCCCCGAGAGATATGCAGGGGCTGAGATGATAATTTTGCTGAAATAAAACAACGTTGGCTTTGCAATGAATCATATCAGAGTTGGCACAACTTCTAAATATTAAAACTGGATTCTTTTATCTCCAAAGACAAGAAAGAAAATATTAAAGGTCAATAATTTAAGCAGTGCCCGAGGTCACCTTTATCAGTAATGAGTGAAATGTTGTGCTCATAGTAATGGTGTTAAACTGTAGATGATGGTGTTGGTAGCTGTGATGATAATACTGTGTCTGCAACCTTTTCCAGAGACTATGAGGGCGTACCTCCAGCAGATCCGCCAGGAGACCGGCTTGAGGCTATGCGATCGCGTGTTTGACCCCCAGACAGACAAACCCAGCAAGGTGAGTGAAATGCACATATGCAAATAGCACTCACACCAGGCAGTTGGCAATTCTCATACATTATGAACTGGTTTTAAAATATGACAAGCGAGGTGCATTGGTCATACCAGCTCTGACCCACATTTCCTGTGTTTAAATGAGACTATCTGGGCTAATGTAATCTTTATTCAGAATACATTCATTGAGTTAACTGCACCCAAGGCAGTTGTTGCTCGAGCCATAGCTGTTTCACTAAGGTTATTACAGCACTAAAACAATCTGTATCCTGTTGTCTTGTGACAAATGGACGGTGTGATGCTCATCATACCACAGGTAGTTTGAGTGCAGACATTTTTCTTAACAGAGATTTGTTTCTTTCAGTGGTGGGTGTGCTTTGTCAAGAAGCAGTTCATGAACAAAAGTCTGTCAGCTCCTGGACAGTGAATGACTCAGGACCCGCGGTTTCTATTCTACACCTGCAAGATGGATGGAAGTTTTCTTTTGGATGGGGTGTGCTTTTGTGTCGCTAAGATGATTTTATACTATTTCAGTTTAAAGATTCTCTTGTTTGGATGTTGACCATATTGAGCTGGTGCTTAATTCAATAAAGCGGTCATGGAGATTGGAAAATAATGTGGCGCCGTTTTGTTCTTATTGCTTTTAACATTGAAAAGAAGGCACATATTTACAGAGTCTTGATTAAAAGTAGCTCTGAATGAAGCTAAATCTGAAAAAGTAATTCAGTTTGTTAATTTAAGATGAAATTGTATAGTGGAGGGGTAAAAAAAACATCTCACCAAGCAGTCAACAATGTCCACAATGAGGTTTATTGCCTGTTTTCACAATGTAGCATCATTGACTTAAAAAGTGGCTGCCACTGCATACCCATTATTCAACAAATGATGTCATTACTCAGCATAAAGATCTCTATTACTGTTGTTTAGCTATGAAGTCAAGATCAGCTGATCATTTTGTGGGTGGTATATCCTTTTTACTCACAGCGTATATTTTAACTTGCAGCAGGAAAAGCACAGATGTTAATAATAATGTTAATGATGGCTGTGTCAGAAAGTCGTGACAGCGAGCCAGAAGCAGCTAAATGAAATTCAGCCATCGTGAATTTTATTATGTACACCTGTGCTTTTCATACTGTCAATATGTCTCCTGTGGAAAGAGGTCTATTTGAAGCGCTACTGTACAATATTAACATACCACCTCCCCCATAGGCAAGGCGAATGCATTATTTCTGTACATGTGCAGTGTTCAAAAGGATTTTTTCCAAGCAAGGACAAATTGCTTACATATACACATTGATTAAAAAAAAAAAAAAAAGTACCATATTCATTAAAAAATATATTTATCTGTGTATTGTCTTTGGTTTGTGCACAGTACTTTTCTGAATTAAAAACAAGCGTTCAGATGCAGCCCTTATTGAAAATAGGTTTCTTTTGCTGGCAATCAAAGTTAAGGCAGCGCTGGGTGATAAATTTCACCTCAGGGAGAGAAGGAACACTTTCTCTACAGAACACTCGAGATGTGCGGGGAAAGGAAAGCCAGTGCCTCTATTTCCATCTCTTTCTGACTCCAAAATTGCATAACTGATGAAATTACTGTGCACTGGTTGGCTCAGTGTGGCAGATTGAAAATAAAAATAAAAACCTCCATAACAAACAATATGCAATTTAATATAATCTCACTCTAAATAAATAGGTAAATATGTAAATGTAAACTAACTTTAGAAAATGGGGCAATTATAAGTGGGGATTATTTCTCCTAAAATCTGTTGAGTATGTACATAACAAAGTATTAGTCTGTATAATTTGTCTTCCTGTGAGTGAAGTGCTGAAGCTGAACCAGAAATAGTCTGCCCAATCGTCCATCATTTGTAAATCTGGTGCAACTGATGGTGAAAAATCAGAGAGCAAAATGGAACTCTTGGCAGCATGAGTGCCACTGCCGTTCAGCAATATTCATAAATATCAACAACTCTCAAACTGCAAGACACAAATTAGCAGAGAAATATGGGTTTATACATTTTTGTCCGAGTCTTTTTCTTCTTTGGGTGGCTAGTTTATGTTGATAAAGTTGTGTCCCGTGGTCTTCTAGCCCACTTAAGAGCAACCAGTTGTCAAATCCCCTGTGCAGTTCCAACCTGAAATAAAATAATCATCTCAGTTTGATTATCATCATTCGGTAATGGCATTATACTTACATGGTTTTACAAAGAATGAATGATGATTCCTGACAGGTGCTTGCACTTACATGTTCAACTGGAGTGATGCCTTAGTCAAAAGCCATCTCTTGACTCCTCCGCACACAGCGTGCCACCTTTTTCTTAAAGATTCCTGTAGGATCCTCGCGCCACTCTTTCTGCAGGATAGTATTACATATACAAAAATTCTATTAACAATCTCATTAGCACAACTCTTACACTTCGTCTTGTGCATCGTTTCTAACTACTTCCTGACCGCACATTTTCCCAGCACAGCTGACTGATGGATGTTTACTTCACTTTAAACTACTGCTTTTTTTCCTGTCTCCAGGCAACACCTCTGTATGAAAAGATAAGCGCTTTTAAACCAACCAAGCTTCAACTTGGCCTTGACAGGCTATGATTTGTCCCCTCCAGGGACCCACGTCACTCAGATCGCTTGTTTGGATTTCCATTGGAAAACAAAGACTAAACTGCAGTGACTTTTATCAGTCATTTCTTTTTTTTGTAACTTTGAATGCATTGTGTCCTTCTCCATATGTATACATACTGTGTATATGCATGAATTAGGAATAAAATGTTTCCTATTGTCTATTATAGCTTCCAAATTAAGTCTGGAAGGTAAAGAAGCGTCTGTAAACGAACCCCAGCTTGAGAGCAAAAGTGGGCACTTACAGCTGCATCCACATTGGCAGGAGAGTCTCCATTGGGGTCTGCCAACATGGAGATAACACTGATCATGATGGTCTCTACTGTATGGATTGGCAGCCAGCGCTCCTCAGGCTTCTCGTAGCCATATTTGTCCTCGCCAGGTTCGTGCAGGATGGATATGCAGACGTCGCCATTTTTGGCCACTGGAAGAAAACAAGAAGATACAGAGACACAGAGCAGGAGATCAGTTACTGTACTGCAGCTCTATGCTTGTTGAGTCATACATTTAATTGTAAAGCCTGTTGAGAGACTCGGGAAATCTTGTCAAGAGACTTAGAACTTGCAGAAACATTGTGGGGCAGAAAATGTATTTACATTTAGATGACTGAAGATTAATAGCCTCTGGTTTTATACATTTTTTTTCCAGTTGAAAAATCAACATTGAAGTAACTCTTATAGCCATTTTCAGCACTTATTGATACAGTACAACAGGCTGCTTCAATAGTTTTCACACCAACTGCAGACAAAAAGAATTACATTCTTTGATACAGATTAGTTAAGAGACTCAGTGGTGGGGAAAGTTAGTTCTTACCATTTGGATGCCAGATTTCTGTGATGAACTTCATCTTGGGAGGCCTCAAAGGATAGTCACGGGGGAAGGTTAAGGTGGCTTTGAAGAAACCTCCTTCACTGCAAATGCCAAAGGACGGTGTTAAGATAATATGAGAGAACTTACAGCCCAGCAACAAGTGCACTTAGGTTCAGCAGTGAAAGATTTCACTCACAATAATGTGTCTTGAGGCCCAATGACGACCACTTCCCACTGATAGATGTCATCGTCATCTACGAGACCCGCAGAAAAGCCTTCCACTGGGTTCTTGTTGAGCTCTGAAAATAAGAGAACATACAAAGAGGAGAAAGACATGAGAGGAGAATAGTGGACAGGAAAGACAGGAGGACAATCCCACCCACCATTTTTATTTAGGTGCATGTAACAGACACAGTTTTAGGTTTTAGTAAACCTGATCGTCGTTGTTCTTGTAGTTCGGTTAATAAAACCTAAAACTTCAATTTACATCTATTCTCCTAAATGGTTACTGAATGAAATACAATGTTTTTAATAATAAAACAAGAAGAGAAGAAGAAAAACAAATATCTATATGATAAGATGTATTTGTCCCCCATTACCCTACTCTCAACCCTGTCACACCTATATTTGTATTAATTATATTTTAGTTTATGAAAAAGTAATTCAATATTTGGTAAACTCCAGGTTCTTGCTGCGCTCTGTAAATATTCAGATTCAGATTCAGAATCAGCTTTATTGGTCAAGTATTTGACTCCTAGAATTTCTCTCAACGTACTTAAAGTTCCAGTGTGTAAGACTGAGTGGCATCTAGCGGTAAAGTTGCAGATTGCAACCAAGTGAATACTCTCCCACGTCTCACCTTCTCCTTTCAAGCATGTCAATTCACATAAAAGGCAAAAGGTCATATCTAGATCAGTGTTTGGTTTGTCTGTTCTGGGCTACTGTAGAAAAATGGCGTACTCCGTGGAAGAGGACCCGCTCTCACTGTATCCATATATTCAGGTTATTATACACTAATTAAAACGCAGAAATAATATTGTATTCCATTCCTGCAAAGAAATACACCTAAAATCTACACACTGGACTGTTACATAAACAGACATAGCAGCTATAAATAAGAGCAACAAAGCTCAACAGATAAAAGTACATAATAAACGAGACTATTATGTATACAAGTATGAAAAAAATATATGAAGTTATTAAAATAAATTGGTAATATACAAGTCAAGTGTTATAGTTCAAATAAATAAATACTGATGATATACATATGATTTAAGAGTTATAAGTACACTTATAATATATAATATATAAAGTAATCTGTCTTTTGTCTAACAGAGTAAATACATGAAGTGTGTCGTTGTTTGTCTATGGTGATTTTGAAACACCTCCTGTAGTTATTGAGCAACAGCTAGCCTTAGTCATATCCTCTCAACAGCTGTCTGGACACAAGTTATCTACGCTATCTATACACGTGCGTTTCAACTTTGTCGTCACGAGCTGATATCTGTAAAAAACAACAAAAAACAACATCATAAACTAACCAAACAAAACAACGACAGAAATTACACATATCTGTGGCTCTCGTGTGATAATTTAAAATACAGAGGAGGAGGAAATTAAGCTCCGGTAGCAACAGTTAGCCAACTTACCTGCTAATTGTTTACGTAGTAACAACGAGGACTGTTCCGTCATTTTTTAAGCCACCGGTTTGTAGTTTTAACGGTTATTTTCGTGAATTAACGCCAGCTGACTGTCAAACTGTCAAATTGAACATAGGGTAAAAGAAAGTGAAGCACACCGTCCACGTTTTCTCCTGTCTGTCTGTCTGCCTGCCTGCCTGTCTGCCTGACAACACCAACAACATGACTCAAACAAGAAGACCAAAGGTTCGAGTTCACTTTGCCCTCATTTCAATATGTCAGGCACACCACGCGACCAGGCTGTGTACTCCCCCTCAGTAAGGTCAACTATTTAAATAAAAGTTACAGTCAGAGTTAGAACCATGAGTGAGATATAGGGCTGTTAAGTTTGGCAAAATAAGTAATATGATTTGCCTCATACAGCTAAGAAAGTTTTGCCTGTGAGAACTAACCCAGGGCAAAATTATAGCACCAACTTTTCTTCTTCGTGCAGCTTTGCAGCAGACTATACTCACCTCATCTCCTGGTGCATTACTGCCCCCAACAGTTTGGAGTGAATATCACAGTCTCGATTTGTATTCCAGACCTCACATCACTGAGGCGCAGACCTGTGCAGAAAATACAGTGTTATAAAGCCCAAAGCGAGGCCCATAAAGAAGTTGTATTCCCACTTTTGTATGGAGGTCCTTAACTGGCCTGCGTAAGCGCTGTAGCTACCAGTGTGGACACTGAGGTGATGTTCTCTGTGTTTTCAATGGAGATTTCAGGGTTTTAGCAACTGTGAATTTACATTTCATAGTTTAAAAAACCTAACATGGTGAGTATTTCACAGGATAACGCCAGTGTTTTAGTCTCTTCTAGACTATATATTCAAATTTGACTACTTTAAGGCCAATTAACTGATAACTACAATAAAATCATTCAGTATTCCCCACTGTGGTTATATTTCTGGTTGTACATATAAGCCTCTAAAACAGAGTCCCAGCCTTAATTGTTTTTATGACCTCATCACTTAGTTACCAAACGTGTCCCCCGCTGAAATAATGGCATACCATACTCTCCTCCTACTCCCTCTGTCATCGCCTTGTTGCTGTTCCCCCTACTACGTACCATTTTCAGATCCCTCTAAGGCAGCTCCCTCTCTCTTCTTTGCATCCACAAGTTCATAGCTTTCCACGCCTACTTGTGCTTCAGTCTCTAAAAATACAAAAAGCACTCCCTACATCCACTCAATACAGTGCTCAAAAAGCTATAAAGCGATTTCAGACTTGACCAGAGATCACCCCTTTGGCTGTGCTGTCAGTGCATTGGCTGTAGTGTGACTTGTGTTACTCTGGTGAAAACTGGCCATCAGTTCTCTTTTAATTTCGCTTTTCTTATCTTCTCCAGCACGGATCTATTTCAGGATTTGCTAACAGCCGTGCTATAACACAGGGCCAGCAGGTCACAAAGCTGTCTTGTTTACTTCTTCTTTCTTTGTGTGAGCATAACATTGCACATCACGATGCCTTATATATATATAAATCCTTTTATGCTTTAATGGTCTGGCAACTATGTAACATGGCCTTGATCAATAGCAGTACAGGCATCACATATTGGTGTTCTTTCATCTTCTTATAGCATTTACTGTCACCCACATGTTTTAACATATACTGGTAGAGAAATCAAACCAATAATAACTCTGAACCAACCTTGCTTATCCAGCTCATAAACATTTACTACCCTTTATTCAGCTGGCCTGTATGAATCTCTGTACATGACATGCTTTCATGGTTTTGAAATGGAAAAAAACTCAATTTGTCCCCTTGACATTTAACACTACATCATCTAGTCTCTAAAACATCCCATTGCTAAGGTGATTCATTCTGCCCGCTTTGTATTGACCCGTGCAGTTTGTCCAGCGAACAATCCATGCTTGGATCAGAGTTTTGCTAATTTATCATACATATAGGGTTCCCTTAAAATTTTATTCCTCCTCCTCACCTCCTTAATATTTATCAACTCTGACTTACATGAGAATATGTGTTAGTTTTCTCTTTCTTACATGTGGTAATAGTGTCCAAATCTCCTAACACATCTTTGACCAACCATGCTTTCACCACTGATGTTTCACACCCTCTGATACTCTGATTTAGCAGATTTAATTATAGTTTTCAGGCTACTGCTTTTAACCTCTTATGCTCCACCATTATCTATTCTATCTGATATTTTCTCACATCTCTTTTAGCTTTATTTCTTTCCGTCTGCATTATCAGAAGTTTCATTCCTCCGTAACATTTTTGCCACAAACTGAGTTTATCCTCAAATGTATCAATAAATCCTTTAATCTCTTGCTCATTAACAGGAAAATATATACACTAACACGCCCTGACTATTGTCTTGCACTCATTTGCATCTTGATTGACATCCTCACTTATGTCTTTAGATCTCTCCTGACAACCCCTGACTCCTCCAGGAACTTCTCTGCTGCTCCAACAAGCTCTCCAGTCACCTCAGGTCTTTTACTGACTTGTTTGTTTTTTGCTCACAGGCACCCATCATAAAAATACAGAGCAAAGACAGTTTTTTAATCAAATATGAATCAGGATGAGTTTCTACTTGCGTTGGTCTTGAGGGTGGTATTTTTCTTTAACACACACAGATCCTGCTGTCATCCTCACTTCTTTAAAATAAGCTTTTTGCATATGATCCTTGCCACATCTCCCACATCATCTTGCATCCCCGCAGACTACAGACACCTCCAACATTTGAAAGAGGACAAAAGTAGGTGTATAAATTCTTCTATTTGATCTGAAGTCATGAGGCGTAGCATTATTCAGGCGGAATAGGGAAGCTATGGTTGCAGTAACTGGTTGGCAACAGTTATTTGAGTCACGCTTCGCAATCATTGGCTCTTTCTCGACCTGACTGGTAATGTCCAGTCACATTTATGCGGGTGTAGAGTGTGACCATTATAACCTGACACTTCTCACCATTACTCTGCCGACATGCTCACGTTGTGTGCTTCCTCCATCATCCTAACTTCCTCCATATGTGCTATATATTCCATGTTGTGATCTTAATTTTGTTTTTGCCTTTAATAATGTCTGGCACGTAGCAGCCAACTATCCTTTCATTTAAGAGTGATACAGTACTATTTGGTCTTCCACCATTTATCTGCCCCTATCTATAACAGGTAAACATAACCAAAGTTTGGGGGCTTTAAGAGGTGCCTCTCCACTCTGATGATGTGGTTCTGTTGGCTTGATCAGAGCATGCACTGTGTTGGTTTGCACTTGAATATGACGTGATTCAGATAAGAGTCAGCACCTCCAAGTCTGGGTACATGGTTCATTTAGTAAGGGTGAAATAAAGAGCGATCTTGACAGGTGGACTGGTGCAGCATCAGCAGTAATGCAGGCATTGTACAGGACCATTGTGGGGAAGAGGGAGCTTTCGGTTTACCAGCTGATCTATACTCCAACACTCATCTACGGTCATGAGCTTTGGGTAATGACCAAAAGGAGGAGATTGCAGATACAAGAGGGTGAAATGAGTTTCTTCTATAAGGTGTCTGGGCTCACACTTAGGGTAAGGATGTCAAACATCTGGAGGAAGTTTAGAGTAGACCTGTTGATCCTTCCTGTTGAAAACAGCCAGATTAGGTGGCCTGCGCATCTGATCATGGTACCTCCTGGGTGCTTTTTTTTGTCCAACTGGTAGTACACCCAGAACACACTGGAGAAGTTATACCTTATCTGCCTTTGGAACACCTTGGGATACCCCAGATAAGGCTGGAAAACTTTGCTGCAGAGAGTAACATCTGGACTACCTTGTTGAGCAACCTGCCATTGTGACCTGGCCCTGGATAAGTGACAGACAGACAGACAGACAGACAGACAGACAGACAGATAGATAGATAGATAGATAGATAGATAGATAGATAGATAGATAGATAGATAGATAGATAGATAGATAGATGATACAAGATATACATACTATAAATAATATACTATGAATATTAATATGTAAATAGAAGGTGCAAAAAGACACAAATATTGTGTAAATATGATATATAATATCAATATGGTTTATATTAACACATATCACATGAAGAAAATGACCGATGGCGCAGCCTTCGGGAGCAGTTTGAGGTTCAAACCACCGATCATCTGATTAGTGGACAACCTGCTCTACCTCCAAGCCACAGCCACCCCGGAATTGAAGGGTGGAACTTTGAGCACAAACAATACCACTGGCATTAGCCAGAACTTATACTTGGTATATACTTACTGCATATATGCTGGTCTCATTTGTATAAGGTAATGATGTTATTAAATATTGTATCATTAGGCAGTGATATAGTACACTAATGTTCAAAATTCTCCATGCATTTTTCTCTGTGCATATTATCAAAGACTGCACTCAAAGCAGAAGGGGGAAGATACAGAGCCCTGGTCAGTGGTTAATAGCAGGTAATTTGTTGCATTGATTAGAGCTGTCTCATTGGTGCTCTGAGGTCGAAACCACATTTGAGCATGCTATTGATACTCTTTAAACTGAGAAAGTGAGTGAGTTACCAACCTACACCCCTTTACTTGAGAATGCACTATAAAATGTAATATTACCCCTCTTTAAAACTTTGAAAAGTGCACACTACCGGTGATTGAATTATACCTGCAGAAGCCTGAAACCTGGAAATCAGATATTTAATCACTGGATTTTCACTGAAATATCATAGAGGCCTGATGAGAAAAAAAGATCAACTGGCAGCTTGTGACTGGCCCTGAAATTATTTATGTTGGTTTCAGCCTGGTTGAAGCTAACTCTTGTCAGACCAAGGGATGACTTAACAATGAAGGCCATTTGCCACTATAGCTTAGAAACACAAACACAATATTTAGACATTTTGGTCAGTTGTGTGTAACCTGAGTACCAGGGAGCTAAGTTTCACACAGACTATGCTTTTGGATTTGACATATCACACAAACAACTCGATGTCTTTACAGATACTTTACGGTCTGTGTATTCTTTTCACCTACTCGGTCAAAAAAAAAAGAAGCTCTAAACATAACCTTTAAAGAGATTGTCTGATGCTGGTGGAGTGTTTGGTTCTATGAACTCAGCAGGTAAAACTGTCTGTGAATGTTAAAAGGGATTTGAGGCAAACACAAGTTTGAGCCTTAGGCACTGTTGTTTATAGAAACTAGCCCAGGTGGAGAAGCACTTGCTCATTCAAGTGCTTCTCAACATAGAGGGCTCTATCATTCATTAAAATATGATCAAAGCTAAACATTGGTCTGAATACATCCAGAGTCTCACCTGTGATTCTGACCCTGTCTACTATTGTTTGTAATGTGTTTTGAACTGAACTGCAAGTTGACTTAATGCACAAACCCTGTCCACATGTGCCCGATGGCTTGTTTCTCTAAATCTGTTCATGCCTGCAGTAATAAAAAGAGGTATTGTTTATGTTCTAGTGTTTCCCAGTGGATAATGTTTGGAGACATAACATGTAAATCCTGTGGTTAAACAGACTGCATTTTTGTAAAATTGCAATTTTGAGTAAGCATACCTTTTTTCAGGTTGAAGAACAGAAGAAAGAAATATATTTTATTCATGAGACTGCAAAATAGTGTGTTGGGAGAAAGTCACTGTCATGGTTCTAAAGCAATTAGTGGAAAGGTTGTTTCTAGTATTGCAATGAAAGCCATTGGGATTACTTACTCTCTTGGGAGTATGATAGTTGTAAAAAGGGTCACAACGATTTGCTGCCTAAAACCAACGGTGTTTTTTTCTTCTTTTCCAACAGGGATTTTGAACTTTGTACACCCTATTATCTTGGAAACCAAGTGAAGTAATTAATAGATTCAAACCTCAAGGGTGCACAGATTATGCGCCTGTCTCTATCTGTTTGTCTTTGCAATCTTTCACGCACATATGTCAAAACTATTGCCATCAAATTTGCAGTACACATTCATGCATCAGCAGGAGGAGAACTATTGATTTCAGTGACCCTTTGACCTTTTCCTCTAGCAGTGTTTGTTAACTACATCTACAAGTGTCTTGCCGGCTCAGGATCAGGAGTCCCAATTACTGGCTTGACTGTTGCTGGCCAGCTCACAAGAGCAAAATTAAAGTGTGTGCGAGTAGACATCCATAAAACTACATTTATTGGCTGAAAAGGGTGATCAATCTAGACTAATTCCTTTACATATATTCAGGAAATTTAGTTGAATTTATGGGCATTTATTGAACTAATGGCCTGTGTTTAGAATTTAATTTAAACTTTAATTACTTTAATTGCAGATTATGGAACTAATTCTGACATGTAATTTATTCATTTTAGTTCTAAATACAAACATTAATCCATTAGTCATAAAAACAAGATATGTGGAAATCCAGGCAGTTTGTGTTTTTATTACCCTTTGGTGGTTGTTTGGTTTTGAAGTCAGAATGTTTGATGAACCCCTCAGAGTTTATCCTCCTACACAGAATCCTGATTGAATCTTTGCTTTTCATCACTGAACCTTTTCAACGGGTGTGTTTCAATCACTGTGTGGGTTTTAACAGTAATTATAGGTTGGTTTTTTTTCTGGGGTAGTCCAAAATTGCTTATTTACAATACTGCACTATGGTTCATAGTCAAAAGAGAGAAAGTATATTGTATTGTAATTTGGAAAAGTTTGAAACATTTCCTTCGGTTGGTTGTAAAGACAATTTGATTTCACTGCCAGTTGATCCCCTACTTTTGTTTTCTTTACCGAAACTCAAATCCAGATTTCATCAGTACAGAGCTCACTGAAGGGAAGACATCAGGGAAGGGCTATATACTGCAGAAGTGAGCGCATCCAGTTTGAAATTTTCAGCACCGTGGAGAGGAACATATAGGGAGAGTGTAGCTTTATCTAAACTGACCCTGCTTGCACTTTTTCTTTTCATGATATACAATCAACACAATACGTTTCAATCATTATCATAGTACTCCATAACTGACGGGATAATAACAGTCATTTTCACACCCATTCAACATAAAGTACTATAATGTGATTTTTATAAATTGTACTGTACATGCTATCCACAAAAAGTCAGTATTTCAGCGTTATTTTCTTGGTTCAGCAGGCATCAGTCAGCCGGAGGCACTTTGTACTGGCTCAGGTAAAATCCATTATTTCTATAAAATACTCATGTTTCCAGTCATTAGATTGACTCATTTGCTGTTTTCAGTTTCAAAAGTGGTTTATTTAAGGAATTTAATTTCCTTTCTATGGGAAATTATATATACAGAAAATTGTTTGCATGTACCCCACCTTACCGCTCAACTACCAGGAAAGAAAATAAACATTTCTGGGAACAGGCAGACATGAAGAATACACAGATAATAGACAAACTGTTGAATGATCTAAATCAATGCGAGCCATGTTTTCACAGTCATATCTGTAGTTGCCACATAATTCAAAGGAAAAGTGAAAAAATATAATTAATACTGCAAAATATGTTATTTTTTCACAATATATCGACGAATAAGGTTAACAAAAGAATGAAAAGTCAGGAGAAACTTTACATTTTCAAAAGATTCAGTGCAGCAGATGTACTGTAGCTTAATGTTACAGTTCAATAGATGGCAGTGTGACCCACTCTTTCAATGGAAAGCTTCTATGTCTTCAAATGTGAATGTTTTTAAGATTACATGCTGCAACCTCTGTGATTTGAATTGTTTGACAGTTTACCAATTTATCTATTTTCTCTATCCAGAGAAGGTTGCTGAGCATGCAATTTTACGTACAATCTAGCTCAACAAACACACCAGAGAGCGGCCTTCTGCAACCACTAGTGATTCCTCCAAAGTAAATGTGTGAGATAAGAACATCACTTTCTGTATCTAGCATCCTTTTCTGATCATCTGGGAAAATGCACCTGCAATGTTGCAGTCACACAGCGGCTTTTCTCACTTTCAGGGCACAGACACGAATATTTTAAGAATACATTAGATTGATTTACTGTACTACTGTGATTTACTGATCTTACAGGTTCATTATCTACCTTACTTAATTATTCGTTATATGTATGACATCCTTAATGGAGATGACCCAATGTTATTGGACACAATCTGGATATGCAGTTTTTATTTAGAGTGAAACAGTGCGCTGAAAATGTGCCTGTTTTTCTGGATGAACAGCATAAACACAGTTTTAGAGAAGTCATCTATGATCAATCAGTGACTAAAAGTGCCTTTTGAGAGAAAATACAATGAATGTTTAAAAAGATAATAATTTTCATGATAAAATGGTTGAATGCCAAATGCATTTATAGAGCGATTTCCAAAGCAAAATGTCAAACTGAGAAAAGCAAAATGAGAAAGCAGTTAAACTAAATCCTGAGTTTGATGTTTGGTAGTTCTGCGTATGTCTTGCCACTGTGTGTTTTATCTTCACACTGATACACCCTGCTTTAAATAATGGAGTATTAAATCCCCCAGGGACAGCTCAACACCCTGCATGGCTGATTACATCCTGCTTTGATTTAAATGCAGTCATCCCTCACAAACATCACTGAAGTCCCCCTGTTCTGCCCGGAAATTAGTGGGCAAGTCAAAATGATTAATAAATGGCTGGTAAATAAATCTAATTTTGTCACTGTACAGGCGACATATCACACTCCGGGTTCTAATATCACCCTTCCTGTCCAAATTAGGACAAAATTATAAAAGATGGTTCCCCAGTATTCACATAAATGTTCAAAGAAAATTAACTTTCTGGGGGAAGACCATCAATGTTTGATTGTTGTTGTTTTCCTCAACCTTTTTTCATTGATTTATTTCTCTTGTGAAAAGCTTTAATCCTTTAAAACTTTGGGTGTTCACTTTCAAATTAACCAATCTGAGTAGGAAAAAGAATACTCTTTTGTCACAACCAGCCACAAGCAATAACTTGCAATGGATCGATTTTAAGGGGTTACAAAACAAAATGTTTGAGAACCAGAGTTCCAAACAAATACTACTGAGTTTAGCTTGTAACAAATAAAGTTTATATCTAATGCTTGACTTTTTAATTTATGATAAATTATAGATTATAGGCAGATCGCCTTGAACATAAATGAATATACTTGTATGCACAATAGGCCTCTGATTTGTTTTTCATTGCTTCTTGACATTTCACTGCAGGACCTTCCACTGTAAATACATGCTGTGGAAAAATCGACACAATACTTGCTGCTTTGTGCTTATAAAAACCAATTGCTTTATAACTGAACACTGTCGAGTAAAGTAATAGGCAGAGGGCCCCCTCAGGCGTATGACCAGGAATAGCTGTCCTGATTGTCCTCTTAGTTGGTGGCCTTGAATAAGAAGCTTGATGTGCTCAACGTTCATCAATGTTCCTGTTTACTGTTCACTTATACGCATACAGAACACGCTATGAGGAAACTGATTGATTCACAAGATAACAGGATGAAAACAAGATGGGGCTGGATAAAGAAACAGAGATCATTCATGCAGGAAAATGAGTTGAAAGAGTACGTGGCATGTTTAAAATGAATTGAATAGCTTCCTGAAAGAGAATTACACTTTGAAATATTAATCTACTTTTGAAGTGAAGTGAAGAGAAGTGTAATTATATCGTATCACATCTGGTTTTAAGAAGAAAAGCCCTTGATGCGTTGATGCAGGGTGTATAAGTGTCATTGATTTAAAATTGAAGACTTCTCTCACACAGTTTTTTCCTATTTTAAGTGCTTTTGATCAAATCCCTGTTAAGGGAGAAGATGATACAATATGCTTTTACACTTGCTGCAGCTTGCAGACATTTGTTTCAGTGAGTTTTATTGTTTTATTTCAATGTATTTATTTTTACCATTCTTTGTATGTCCTAAAGAGTTATTTGCTCCAAAATAGGCTTAATGACCAGTCCATAAAATTAATTTAGCACTGATGTTTTAGAGTGCCCAAGTGCAATCAGACTCCGGAGGAAGAAACAAGGTTACGGATAATCTCCATCTCTGAGAAGCTGAATTTTGATTTATTACCCCGCAACATGACTGTAATGAACCCAGGTGGTGCAATCAGAACAATGGTTGGTATAATTACGTTTAGCCTCTCGTATCAATATGTCTGTATTCAACGTATTCTCAAGAATTGCACAAATCCCACAAAAATCTGACATTTTAGTACCATAAATTGGAAAAGTTTGCTAAAAGTCCTATTTTCATTTAGCGCTTCCCCTGTTTTTGACACTTCTCTCGTGCCTAATATCTCCATGTAGCCTTTCATCCACACTGTTCAGCTGTTCACACACATGCTATCTATCCAATCAGTGCACTCAGCTCTTTTTATACGGTTACTCCCAAATCATGTACACCAGTGTTTCACAAATGGGGGGTACTTGTACTTGGTGGAAAGATTGTAGAATAGCTCGACTAATTACATAAAAATTAACATTTGATTACAAAATTATATACACATGTTGAGTCAGCTATAACACAACTTGACCTGAGTGTGTTAACAACAAGTTAACAAACAAACAGAGAAGTTGGCTAAAAGTAATGGATACATATTTCAAATTGCTAGAATTATTAGTAAAAATATTATTGTACTTTTACAGTAAATTACAAGCTAATAATTGCAGTAAATTCACAGTAATATATAGTAATCATTTTCCAGTAATATACATGAAAATCACAGTACTGTACTGTGTTTTTAAAATAACCAGACACACTATTACACCATTACTGTAAGTTCACACAGTATGGTGTGTTTTCATGGTAACCAAACCACAGCATTACTGTAAAACTGCATTATTTTATTGCTAAATTACAGTATTGTGCTGTACCCTGATCACAGTAAGTACTTGTAATTGTAATACCATTTATACTGTATTTATAGTGTAGCAATCAATTAACTAACCTCTTTGCTTCCCTTTTTCTTAAGGACACACTAAAATCACAGTTTAAATATGTAAACCAGAAAATCTCCTTTTTCACGAGTCTAGAATAAGCTCGCAATGTCTGGTGATCACGAACTTTGTGTGTTTTTGTGCAGGCAGAGATTCCACATGAACCCTGTCACCCACATCAAGTGTGTACTCTACCTCATATGTCAAAACTTTGTCAGTCGGCAGCTTTGTATCCTCAAGAGCAAGATGAACGCTGAGAAGCTCCAAGATATGATTTACATATTTTAATGTGGCGTAGGTGGAATGTTAACCTCCCCACCAAAAAAACCTCAAATGGTGAGAAAAAGTCACTTTAGGGCAGTTATAAGTACGTTGACCTTCTTTTCCTTGTCTTATAGAGTTCCCAACATATTTGCACGAAGCATGACATTAAAGTGTCCCAGACTTCTTTGTCCTCAATTCTGGCTGTTAAAGCACGTATGGTCCTAATTACTATGAAGACGTTTTGGGACTGAGCAAAGAAGAGGACAGTGCTCCCAAAGGCTTTTGGCAATTTTTGGGTGCTTGACTTCTTGAAATTGAAAAGATACATATGCAGCCTCTAGACTACACATTTCTCTTGAGATTTCAGCCAATATGCTGGGGCTTTTAGTGTAATTTGGAATCCAGGAACATGATCCAGGTACTTCAACAGTAATGGTGAGCATGCTCTCCATCCCGCAGTGCACAATTAGAATCAGAACTATGCATCAAATCTGTAGATTTCTGATTGGCAGCCTGAGTTTGACACCTCTCCCCACTTGTCATTAAAAATTTTCCAGTGTAAGGTTCATTCTCGGGGGAAGATCGACAGGCGGCTGAAATCTTATTTTACTTCAGCAAATTATGCTTATCGATTGGAAAGGTTAATATTCCACATTGAGCAGCCAACCTGAAGCCATATTTATTTTATTTCAATCAACAATCAATACAATCATACATCAAGGTCTGAGTGTGTTTTAAGAAACAGTATGTGTGCTCATGATCAAAGGCAGCCACAGTCTGCCAGAAGTCAAAAGAGCAATATTCAACCCAGCTCTGTTTTTACTGTGCATACTTTGCATTATGTGGTTCGTTCCCTCCAGCCTTCTTTTTCTGTGGATTGAGGAGAGGACAAAATAAAGGCGACTGCTGCAATTTCATCCCTATTGGCCCCGTGGCAAATTGGCCCTTTATCAAACATGGCCCTCATCTATCAAGCCAAAGACGGGTATTGAAATTGCCCCACCAGCCACAAATCAGACCAATGGATCGGCCTTTATCTCAGACAAGGCCGTCATCACTCTGTAGTGGCTGGAAGGGGAGGAACCCAGCCATTTAAGAGTCTATCCTGCGTTTCTTTACTGATGGATGTAGTCTGCTTGACCTCCCTGTGACCAGGAGCAGTTGGACAAGGGCCAAACCTGTGCTTAACCTGGATCATTATCTGTCTGCATGTGGCTCTGACTTTGTCTTTTTCTGCTGTTTTTTTTCCCCCTAATCCTGACATGCCTTTGCTGTTGGTTTTTCACTTGCTCCTCTATTCCTGTTGGCTCCAGTTTTTCTAACCTCCTAATGTCTGTCTTTTGCCTTTTCCCACATCTCTCCTTTGCTCCCTCACACACACACATACACACACACACACACACACACACACACACACAGCCTCCTCTTTTCTTTTTCACCATTTCTTGCTGCTCACATTCATTTTCTGTAGCCAATCAATGCAAATAGAGAAAGACCATAATGAAGGACAAGACAAATGGGTGCTGTATTGTCAGCTGTGCATCCCTGGTTTTAAGCATTAGTCTGCTTGCTATGATTGATGGAAAGCTGCATTCAGGTAATACCTCACTCTTGCCATATTCCCCACAAGCAGCTATCCGTAATGTAAGATATCTAGACTGTCTGGCTGGCATAATCCTACTGCCTGCTTCTGTCGATACGAATAACATAAATTGTATTGTAAATATTGCTACCTCTGTATTAAAGCTGATGGTTCTCCCCCTCCTCTACTGATTCCATTTGACACAAAGATCCATTTACTAACAGGTCAAAAGTTATGGCAGAATTTCCAGTTGACAAGTTTTGATCTCAGAAGTGCAGCACCACAAGAGTGATCAGTCTGACCTGTGATCTATCATTCACTGGCACTTTCTCCTGGCAGCCAGCGTCTTTGCTCATTCGCTCTGATCAATTTCGTGACTTATGGGTTTAACTAAAAGCCCATCCACAATCTAATCCTCTTCTTAATTATGTTTTAACTGCTCTGCTTTTATTTGATTAGATTCAATCACAGTGCAATGAACCCAATCAGAGACAGGGATATTATCTGTACGTGCAGATTCATTAACATAAACCTGATTTGTGTCGTTGGGCTGATTGGAAAGCATCAGAGACATTACGTAAACATGTAAGAGTTTTAAAGGATCACTTCGGATTGCTGAGATCTGGGAACAGAGCTACATCACAACAGCCTGATGGGGCAAGAATCATGAGACGTCAGACAGCTTCTAAACGAGTCAACAGTTTATTTGAAGGTAAAAGTGAGCTGACCCCAAATGTTGGTGTTAATACCTTGATACAAAGGCAAAAACGCGTGTTCTAAATTAAGGTAGAATCACAAAGTCTGAAAGCTGTGGATGCGATAAAGTCTTTACAAAGGACAGTTTGCTTCCTTTCCAAATAACTTCGGCTTACCTAATGGTTTAAAACCTGCATGATGGTCTCACCGCTTATGTTTGTTTCCTCACTGGACTTACATTTGGCAGTGCTGCAGCATTTCAAGATCTCAGCAATTAACCTGGTGACTATAATGTTTTCATTGCCAATAGAAACAACAGCCAATTCTACACAGTAGAGACCCAAGTTGCAATAAACTTTCCTTTTAAAGCCTAGTGGTCTTGTATTCCTTGTATGGTCCAGCGTGGATAACACTACCTTACTGGTGTCCCTCCAGCAGTTATAAAATAAATGCTAAGTATTTTTGCTAACACTATTTTTACGCACATCAGGCAAATATGAAGTAGACTGTAGAATCCCGCTGCTTGCCCTTGGTGCTGGGTGAGAAAATGGAGCACCATGAAATGCTAATCAAATTTAGGGGAAACCAATTCTGAATTCTGAAAGCCTTATCCCACCCCATCCCCTTGACTCTGTATGTGTGAACTGTTATCAGTCCCTTGGGGGAAGCAAGGGAACCTTGGCCTGCACAGTGTTAGGGAAGAGAAAGACGAAAAGTCTTCAGGGGGAAGAACACCCACATACACAATGGATGCCTGCAGAAAGTAAAACAGGTCAGGACTCCAGTGGTCTGATAAGGCAGAGGACTCATGAATTAAAGAGTGGTGGAGGAAATATGACATTTTTCCTTTCCATTCAGTCTATCGGGACTACTCGCTTGCCAGTGAAATTACCTGGAGAGAAGCTGGTCCGATAATGGACTGCCAGAGACGGGATTCACTCTAGTAATTTCTCTCTGCTCGTGAGGGCAGATTGGCATTGAAAATTCAAAACACTTCTGCTGCCTTTTGGGAAATTTGAGAGACAGGGGAGTTATATTATCATAATAGATCATTTGTATCTGCTTAAATACCTATTTTTCTACTGTGTAATGGAAGCCATTCTTCCGCAAATCATTCCCTATTGGGTGAATATTGGATTTACAAGGCTCATTGCGCTTAATTAAAGCAGCCAGTGGGAGCCGTCATCATTCCCAAAAGTTATGTATGTTCACTTATATTAAGGTTTCACAGTAACATATTCCATCAGTTTTATTCAAAGCCACTGTGCTTTCCAACTCCACAGCTCCAACCAACTTACTCATGCACACAAAAGGAAAAAGAAACCTACACTGTTGTTTTGGGGGTAAATGAGGACCTTTGTTCTTCTTTACTCCTTCTGCAGAGAAGCAGATGATTAATATGGAAGTGGTAATGGTAGAGGAGAGCCGGGATGCAATGGGTCTTCTTTCTCTAATGATTGGTTTAAGTGAGTGCTGTAATGGGCTGGGGTGCCAAGGCTGGTGATTTACGGGACCTCCTCCTGCCGTCATGCCGTCGAGGCAGCCTGGAGGGGTGAACCAGAGAGTTCAGTCATTCTTTCCCAACAATATCTGAAAAAAAACAACCATACACACGAGATATATATGCATGCATATTAGTCTTTTTCATTCCTGCAAAGCCAAGTGTGGTTCTGCATATTTATCCTCGAGAGAAAGGAAGAGCAGAGCTTTTTCCAAGCTAACCTTTAACTGAAAGTGTGGGTGATGCCATGGAGGTGTGTGCTGGCAAAATGATGAATGGCGCTCACAGAGAGAAAAGCTCAATGCAGTTTCTTATCATAAGCCCCAAAGTTGAAACTTTAAGACGATCCTCACTGCAGTGGTACCTCGAAACAGAACTCTTGAGTCCATTTTTGTCAGATGCCTCTGGACCAATATACATGAAGCAGTTATTTCTCACATTGAAAAAGGTTATAATGTCCTCCATGGGGTCTTTTGGTGGGCAAACAAAGTGAAGGGGAGCCTGAGGGGAAGAAAGGTGGGTAAATAGCTTCTCTAATGGAGTTCTAATCTGTGGAGGCAATCTGCAGAGAGCTGCCCCTGGCTGTGCCAGTTGGGTGGATAAGACAGAGGTGACAGCGTGGCAGTTATTATTAGTGGTATCATTGATCAGACAGCCGCAGCACCAGAGTTGGAGAAGGATGATGGATTTGGTGGCTCCAGCCCAGCTAAGACATGAAGGCTGTCAGGAGCGAGTCAGGGAGGGACTCAATCTGTCCATGTAGGGGAAAAAAATAAAGGATGAGGACTAGGGGGTGTTGTTCTGTACTTTTATGTAAATCAGGTGGGGTCTTGGCCATAGTTCAGAGATGGGTTGGCTGTATTTGACAGAAGTCATCCATCTCAGGTTGTGATGTGATCCAGATGAGAGAGTTTGTGTTTTAAGTTGGAGTACATACAACTTATACTGTAAGAGGATAGAGAGAAAATCATGACTGATCCGTATCTTTCCATTTAACTCTCTGAAGGTTTGCCTGTTTCGATCCGTAGCCGTTTTTCACAGCCTATCTTACCTCTCTGTTATTGCTGGTTATGAACTGCACAGAATGAACATGCTCGGTCTATTTCTGGCATCAGCCAGTCCGAAAAAGAGCAAATACATCTTTTCCATCAAGAAAATCCTTCAGTGCCATTCTTTGCTCTTATTCCAATGAATAAACATGTAGTTCTGATATAAATGATCTTAGCAGCGTTTAGGTTAACCACTTTAGCAGCTGCCATTGTTGTTGTCTTTTAGTATGGAATGCAAGAGCAAAATTTTCGACTCTGTACATGTGCACATTTTACCAATATGTGTGAAAGCTTTTCAGCAGTATATATAAAAGGTTTTCACAATATAATATGGGAACATTTTAACTGTGTATATGAGCACCTTTTACTGCGTGAAAGCTATTGGATAGTTAGAGAGCTTTTTAGTTGTGTATCAAAGCATAGAATATTTCAGTTATTTGTATGAGCATGTAAAAGCACTTCATCTGTGTGTATGAGGATTTCAGCATGTGAATGAGTTTGCTTTTATATATGTACAAAAGTACATGCATGGAAATTCTAAAACAATGTCCCTACCGGCCCCTCATATTTTTTTCCCCAAAGTCTTGTTTTCATGTTTCTCTTTGAAAGTCTTAAACACAAGCTACCCTCACTGAGACTAAGATGTAAAACAGAAATGACAAAATTAATTGAGAGACAAGTATTTATTCTTTTCATGGTCATCTTCAGTAATGATAATTTGTTCTAAAGGAACTTGATCTTGGAGTGAGGTTTAATAAGACAGTTGTTGTTGAAAGGGTTGTTCTTTTGAATACACACAATTTAATTTCTTCGACTTTTGTATTAAGATGAAGGACTTTACACATTGTTCCATAGCGGTGCGATATCTTTTTATCTTTAGAATTCAGTATGAATTTGCAATTTTCTGCTGATAGCTCTGGCACTTATGAATAATGTAGTTGCAAAAGTCCATCATATCCACTCAGTGAACTGAAAACAGGATTTCAGTGCCACAGATTCAGACCATAGTGCCATGCTATCAACTCAAATTTAATAAACTTATAGCTTCATGGAGCCTCGTTATCTCAGAGATTTTATCCCAATTTTCTTTGAATATGCTTTACGGATTGATATTTCCACAGAATACTTTATACCTGGATGAGATCTTACATCAGTGCTGGGTCAAGGAGTCAGTGGCAGTTGTAAACTTTCTTGACAGGAGGATCTCACCGGGGTGATTACAATTGACAGAATGCAATTTATGTATAAAGTTAGTAAAATGACCCTTATTAACTTATTGCACTGTTCTTAATGAGGCTACTCTTGCTCGTGGCAGTGTTTTGTCTTTCATGCTGTCTCGGTCTGCCTCAGATCTGGCTGTTTGTTAGTCTGTCTGTTCTCTCTTTCAGACACACACACAGATTCATGATTGATTTTCAGTCAAACCCTGAAGTTCTGAAGAAAACTATATTCATGATGTCAATATTCAAGTCTGAACACAACTTTTAATATCCTAATCTTAATTGACATAAACATGGGTATGTAAGAAGAATTTCTGAGTTGAATTCCTTTTAAGGGGGGCTGAGAGGTAGAGGATCACTTACTCTTCCAGCTGCAAACTGTTCCAGACTTTTACCTCGAATAACTTTGCTAATTTTCATTTGCTCTTTTGACAGTCAGTGCAAACTTGCGCTGTGCAGTCAAACATTGTTCAAACCCCAGAAACTTTATTTTAAATTCTAGTAGAGATCCCTGTGTTTCCAAAGATACCAATTATGTCAAGCTGAATTTTGGGAAAAAGTATGAAATTATGCACAAGACATTGAGAATATTTTGAATTGATGAAATCTGAAGCCATAAAAACAGTGTTGGGTTGGAATATTTCACTCAAATCTAAAAGTCATATGTAATACACTCACATATTTTTTTGCTTTCTGATGAACTTTATAACAATTTTCCAAGCAATATAAGATATAACATCCAAAGGAAAAAGTTCATGCCTCTCCGGCTCAGAGCTTCACCAGCTAGAGGGCAGAGTTGCTCTGGAGCCGAGACTGGGCCTATGACAACTTTGCAGAGTTCACCACTGAGTTGTGGCACATCGGACACAGACCCATCTATTCTTCTGACTAAAGACCAAACACGTGGGCCACTTTGATGTGATCACTGTGAAATGTATTATGTTGCCATGCATGTCAGAAGTAAAGAGAATTGAAGACCATAGATGGGTTAGATCACTGTGCTGACCCCTCCAATAATTTTGACTGCACCCATCAATGAAAGCAGCTCAGTCTGTCCTCTGTTTGCACACACAACAGTCATGACAGGTCCTTAGATTTGATTCTGCTTCATGTTCTGTCTTACTGTTGTCTTCTGTCATTTCCTATAAACTAACCACCTTTCCAGCCTCTAGTCTCTCCTCCTCTTTGCTATTTTTTATTTTTAACACCACAGTTTTGAATTGATTGCTTGACCACTTGTGTTCCCTGCCCTGTTGGATTTTGATTTGGCGACGCATCCCCGGATCAGTCAGCAAAATGCCACATACCAATCCTTTATAGCAATGACGTACGCAACTACTGATAATTTGACCCAGGTTGTAAGAAAAAAAAAAAAGAGGAATTCCTTTAACTTGCAGGGTGGTTTGACACCCCAATGCCCTCAATTATCCCTTTGTACCTCTTACTGTCTCCTGCCCGATCTCCCAAAGCCGCTCCTTGTCATTTAAGCTTCACACTGTCTTTTCTAAGACAGTTGGATTATTTTCTCCTCTGTGTAGTGCTTTTACGTGACAGTTTTCTACTAACAAGAGGTAGTGAAATAACGATTCTCTTCATTATACTTGACTTATCGTTTGGGATAGACTTAGGCTGGGATCCAATTTCTAGATCCAATTTACATCCAGTTTGTTCAGGAACCTTTTGTATAAAATTCTGCATATTATTTAATCATATATGCCCTGCTGGGTAGAAGGTGCAGCCCTCGCTGTAGCCTTTTCCCACTATGTTGTCCTAATGATTGCTGGAGGGGAAATTGTTCACTCTGCCGTGATGTCTATCTACAGATGCTGCCCTGTACTGAACTCTGTTATTATGATGCATATATGATTTTTTTTGTACAATATTCTCTGCCTTTTGCTCATTTTACTGAAATCTCCCACAAGAAGTTATATTATACTCAGCCGAAGGCATTGTCAGGTTCCACAAGTGCACGACATAGAGATGTTTTTCCACCTCTTTGGCTGATTGAATTTGCCAAACCATGTTGGTGTGGTTTATGTGCCAATGGAAAAATCCTGGGAAATAACCCTATTTCTCTTTTTTGCTCTGTTTGTCGAACCACAATCTATACTGGAGTGCCTCTGCACCACAACATGTCATCTCATATTATCATCAAGTGGGAGAAGTGCCTCCTGTTCTTCACCAGATTCTGAATAAAACACCTTCTTTACACACTCAGAGGCTTCCAATCAACTTATTTGTTTAGCTGTTATTCTGCTTATAAAACTAACTGGCACAGAACTCCATTAGGTTAAGGGCTTTCACCTTTTCTCCACTTGAGTGGGCATCATGTATTGGGTGACCTTCTGTTGGTGGTATGTTTGGACAGAAAATGTTGAGTCACAATTGAGTTTTGGTGTAATTTCCTGGGGGGAATTTGGCCTTTTACAAATGAATATGTATGTAAATGAAGCCTGAAGTTTCTACTGCAGATTAGAAAACGTCCAGTCGAGAGTGTTTTATGTTCTGTCGAAGCATCTCTTTATCTGCCGTACCATCTCTTGATAGGCTTGAGCCAAACTTTGGACAAGAATATGCATTGTATCATTTTGCCTCGCAACAGGTCACAGATCACTGCAATTAAAAAATCCTCATGAAAAAACATAATGTTTAGCGTCCTAGAACTGAAGTATGCAAACATAAACATTTCCACATTGCAGTTTAGAACAATAATGGTTCTTTTTTTTCAAAAGTCAATTTCAAGACTGTCACCCAAGGACAATGTACAAATCACAGTTAAAGGTCAACAAATATATATAAGCAGCAGACAACAAATGCAAAAAATAAATGAAAAACATAGAAAACAAGACAAGTGGATCTGTCAAGGGTGCATTTTATATATTCAGATTAAAAAGCTGCGGGGAAAGTCCTATTTAAAAAGATGAGTTTTCAGTATGTCTTAAAAAACAAAACAAAACAATGCAACGGTTGTGAATTGATGAGTGTGATAAAGAGCCAGAGGTGAAGAAACGCTTAGGACACTGAAGGCCTTGTCCCCCATAGAGGAGAGGCTGCATGCGGGGGAGAGCAAACAGGCATCAGAGGAGCAATGACAAGGTGAAAAGAGATGGAGACAAACCATAGGCTTGAAATTTTATAATGAATCTGGTGCTGAACCTCAGAGGTAACTGTTATATGAATAAGTCCAGAAAAGTATTTCAGGACAAAGCCTGCTCAGGAAGGCACACTAATGTTTAATCATATCTACAGTCCAACTGAAGAGAATTTTAAGATTTTATGAGGTTTATTAAAGCAGTGAACAACACCTCTACAACCACGCTAGTGGCTCTGTGAGGCTGCACAAAGGCACACTGGTGCCTTGAGCTAAATGCTAATGTTTACCATGTTGACCACCTTAATTTAGTATAGCACAAATCACAAAGTACAGCTGAAGCCGATGGGGATGTCATTAGTTTTGGGGGGTATTTTGGTCATAAGCCCACTACTGGGCAAACTGAAACGTTGAAGGTGAAGGTGGTACAAAACCAAAAGTCAGAGGATCACCAATATTATTCAAATTCATCCTGAGGGGATCATGAATGTCTGTAAATCCCATGGCAATGCATTCAGTGACTGCCAGGATATTTCACAAAAAGCCAAACATGTCAACCTGCTGATTGCACTACAGTGGAAGTCTGGAGGTGATTATGATTCATCCTCTGGGGTCCATGAATGTCTTGGCCTGGCCACAGGCAGACCATTTCTTGCATGTAAACCTTTATCAGTAAGATTCTACACAAGCTTTTTCTTCTTTAAAGACTACAGATAATATGTGGTAAATGATTGTATAATAGTGGTAATAAATATCAGATACAAGACAGTGACTTAGTACCACTGTTACTTTAATTAAGAATATATTATCGTGTTTTAGAATATCAAATTAAGCATACAAGTACATAAATCCACGTGTTAGTACACTGGCTGAAATAACTGAAAAGAGGCAGTGAAAAGTAAAGTGTTACCATTGAAGGTAATTGCACAGCATGCTGAATAAACTGTCTGATTAAATCCTGCTCCTGTGTTTGTGTCAGTCTAAAGCAGCAAACCTGTTTCATCTTCCTCCCCCAACAGCATCTATTTACTATTCAGCAGGATGCTTCTTGTAATGAATGAGACTCTTAATTGCCCCCAGTCCTCCAGAGCCAAATGAATCATAAAATACATCCATATGTGATTGTGTCACCACTGTGCTGACTAAACAATAGGCTGGGTTGGCTGCTTTTATGTCAGGGTGACATGGTGAGTGGTTGCATAGTAACTTGTTAGCTAATGAGCTGACAGTGCCTCCTCAGTACATAGATGCTAGACATGGACTGTTCCGGTTGGGCATTTATCCGTCTGGTTAAGGGGGAAACAAGACTTTTAAGCTGAATATCAAGTAATATTTAGGTCACAAAAGCTTTGATCGATGTGCTAATATGTACTCTTTTACTGGGAAAAACATTTTTAGCATTTCTTAACTAATTAATCTCATATTAAATTATCTTACATATAAAACAAGCTTTCATCTCTGACACTTTAAACACTTGCTGTGGTACTTCTTATTCTAAACTGTGACAAAACTAGCCTCAAACGCAACAGCCAATGCATATTTTTTTTTCAGATCAAGCATGACTGTATCAAAGTAATTTACATTTGTATCTGGTGAGAGGTGAAGCACACTTAAAATCTACTACGGCAATATCAAATGCCTGTTCAAGCTCTTTCTCCCTCTCTTCACAGACAGAAAAAGAAGAAAGATATATACTGTTTATGAAGGTAAACCTCGATGATTGTACATGGTCATTCGCTGAAGGATAGTGCACTCCTGGCGAATGTGATTAGCCGGAGGCTTTATTACCCTCTGTAAAACATTCCAGACTTTAATGTGCAATACAGCTCTTCTTTCTTTATGCCGCTGCAGTAAGCCCTGTTCTCTTCTCATTACAAACATGGCGGTCCTGCAGTTGAACACCTCTTCAACCTCCTCTTCAATGGCCCCACTGCCTCCTTGAGTTTAAGCACTTTCATATGTCACTATGACATATACTGTGACTGGAGGGTAAACACTTTGACAGGCCATTGTTTCCACAGTTAGACATTTCGTGTGGTACTGTTTGATGTTGTGATTAGTGTTGTGGACGATGGGTCTTGAATCAGCCTGTCAAGACAAACTGACAGAAACATAGCAACATTATTTTTCTTAGTAACACTTCCTCTTGAGAGTATTAGGACACATTTCCTTTAAAGGTGGATGCGACTGCCCTGCAGCGTAGGTGCATTTTCAAACCCATTTTTTCTCAAGCATCTATTATGAATATGGAAATGATTTAAGCGACCATTAATATGCATCTCGGGTGACTGAATTGAAATCAACATGTGGTCACGTAATAAAAAAAACAAACAAACTGTAAGTGCACACAAGACACAGGTCGTGATCTGGCTGCACAAACTACCAGATGGTCAGGAACATGCTGAGACAACACTGATCATTACTGCAAGTTCACATGCAGCAGCAACATAAACACGTCACTGACCTTCTCTGTTGTTTCCTTCAGCATTTCATTTGTCTATGAGGGCCTCTTGTTCTGCTTTAAACAGTAGGAAAAAAAGTGTAACTCCCTCTCAAAGACACATCCATCAGAAATATAACTCTCTCTATTTCTGTTTTGTACGTGTTTTGTCTGCTTGAGAAAAGAACATCTACAGCACTCTTTCAATAGAGTTGCACGCAAAATTGGAAGAGAATGTGAAAACACTGGTCTTGAATGTGGTTTTTATATGGAATTGGAACATGGTGAGATCAGGTAAGTATTGACTATTTTATGCCAAAGTTAGAACAGCCTTTGTTATTTCACATCAGAGGTTTCTGTATGTCATGTAAACTGATATCGTACACGTCCATGCACCAATCAGGGGCCCGTTTCTCAAAAGTGTGTTTACACACAGATTGCAAATCATAGCTGTTTCACATGATTCCCACTCACAAACTGCAGGAAAATGTGTTACTTCTAGAAGGTGTGGTCATGGGTCACAAGTATGGAAATTGTTTAATAACTAAAATATATAAATATTAACTGAAGAGAAAAAGATATCATACATGCATATTTGGTGAACAAGGCCTCTGGGTTTAGCACCATTTGAATCAAAATTTGATGAATGTTGGTCAGTTGTTTTGTTGATGTCAAATTTGATCAAAGCACACCCACGCGGTCCTAATGAGGCACATTAGCTCAGTTGCTAAAGCTGCTAGAAACATTTTTTTTAAACTTGACTGTTGAATATTAGATATCATAGAGAAATACTTTGGAGCTGAGTTTAAGTAAATGACCTCAGATGAAACTTAAGACTTATCAAGGTCTTGTAATCTAAAGAAAAAATGAAATCTTGTAACCTTAGAAGTCCTCTGATATAATATAATATAATATAATATAATATGATATAATATAATATAATATAATATAATATAATATAATATAATATAATATAATATAATACTTCTAATTGTCCTAACAAATGAATGTATTTAGCCCTCCATGGATGCATGAATTTTAATCATGGATGTCTCAGGAATCAAAGTGCCCCTTGTAATATCAGAGAAAATGTTTGCCAATTACCACTGGAGCTGAAAAGTAATTGAAAAGGTAACTGATTAAAAATATTTGGGAGTGCATCCTTGATTTGCACAGGAGGTTACAGGCAGTGTGTTGCAGTTAGCCTTCTAAATAGCTCTGAGTGGACTGCATAGGCCTTTAGTACTGCAGGTAAATGGGCAGCAAGGCAATCTGTTGCTGTCTATCCCACTTAGTCAGGGATTGCAATGGGGAGTTGATGTTTGGTGATGCTGCAAAGGGTGGAATTACAGAGAGGGTTTAAGCCACCTGAGTGAAAACAGTGATATTTTCCATGTCACAAGGCTGAAAAAGGAAATCTCTTGACCTGGGTGAAGTCCCTCTCCATGTGTCTTGTTGATCTGTTACCAGCTGTTTTCCCCCCATTTTCATACCTTCAGTGATCAGAAAACAGTTTTTCTTGCTGCGCAGAGACAAGCACATCCATGATACTGTCAAGAGGATGGCGAAACATTATTAAGATACATTCCAGGTAGCTGTTCAACCCTTGTAGTTGCAGGAACAGTGTGTCTGACGTGCCTTGAATACAAATCAAACACAGATGATTATCTCCTCCTGTCTGACGTTATAAAATGCAAAAGTTTCCTTTTATGACTCTGTGAATGAACTCATGACAATGATTCATCAAGCACTTTTTAATTGAAGCGGACTGTTATGCTCCGTCTCAAGGTGTATGGAATCAGTCAGGAGACATAATTTAATGGCTGGAAGATTATACATTAATTCAAAAAGTGATGGGTACTTTGAGTCTAAAATGATACCCTTGCTAGTCTGGTTAATTAATGCAGTTTTTTAAAAATTTCTTCAGACAAAGCCAAGTGCACCTTGGGTGAATATACACTGATTTCTTTGCAGGTTGGCTAAAGTTTATTCTGTTGTTCTCTGTCATCACTTTGCTGAGTGTTAGAGTTCTGCATGTATTTGCGGCAGCCTGTGGGAAAAACAGTGGTAATAATTATCACACTTCTATCTGATCTTGCTCAATAACCATAAATCTTCAGAGTAATCACCAACATAAAGAGTTTATATAGCGAGAGGAGCATCTAAACATTTTGTGTAATGATTTGTTCAGGCTCAACAAGCAGCTACTGTGCCAATCAATTTGACAAGAAGTGTTGAACTGACCTTTTGATGCTCATTTACCAACAACAGAAATCTGATTTCTGCACCTGCTCTAAATTCTGTAAATAAACATTCAGCCTCATGAAAAGCTGCTAACTAGTGCAACCCTGCATGAGCTTCACACCTGGAGGTGCAATCTGAAGATTGTACCATGTTGCGTCGAGCAAGTTAGAGACATTGGGATTCTACATACAAAGCTGTAACGTAATTGTTTGCTCCAATATGCATGGTGGTGGTGGTGGTGGAGGAGGAGGGAGACCTGCGTTCTCTCTGTGGTACTTCATATCTGATTGATTAACAAGCAGTAGCATGCCAATGGGCCAGCCATTACAAACTCATACTGTGCAGGCAAACATTGTTTAAACCGACAGTAGAGTTTCAAAGATGCCCACAATGTCAGGCTGACTTTAAGGAGGAATAGATTAGATGGTGCAGCTATGACAAAAACATAGAGGCATGGGTATTACCATTTCATGTAGTGTAGTGATACAAACATTAATAAATTGCATATGTTGCTGTCTGACTGTCTGTGGTATAAGATGAATTTTTACAACCCCAAATACACCAAAAGGCTATTTTTTAAAGAGCGATGTTGTCTGACATGAACATGCAATCTTCTGGCACAGATGAAAGAGTTTTAGTTACTAGTCACATGATATATTTATGTAGTTTTAGTTTGGTCTATCACAGCTTAGCTTGAAAAAATGATGTCATGTACTTCATTGCCCCAACCAGGACTTAGCAACACTTGAATAAAAGCTTGGTGTCATTTGTTGGGTTGTTTTCTTTTGTTTCCAGACCACAGTCAATCAAATCTGGTCAGATCACACCCACACCGTCCTAATTAAGCACATTAGCTGAGTGTTCACTGTTAAACTACATAGCCTATTAATAAATAAGAACTAATGTTGCTTTTCTCAACTTTTTCTTGTTTGCTTATTAAGTCATGAATATTTTATGTCTTGGAGAAGTATTTTAAAACACTTTTTCAGGGTCTTTAAAGCTGTAAGACCTTTGAGGTAGCCAGAAAATTCAAATAAGCTGTAAGGCTGTGTTTTCTTTGGTTATGGGTTCAATTATTTATCATTATCCTGACCACAGTGGAGGGTAGTAATCACCATTGCTAGAACAAAGGCAAATAGTGTAATGCAACTTCAAATTGAAGTTCTTCTGATAGACACAAAATAAAAACACAAAACACAGCTATATTACACGTGATAAGCATGCTACCCATGGCATCAAATGTGGTAGACCCATATGCTACACTGATGGCAGTGAGGATAAAGTATTCCGCCAATACTTTTTTATTATTATTTTACAAGATATTATTACTTACAGCAGTGCACTTTAGATCTAATGGTTGTATCGCTGGTCATGAACTTGCATATAGAGCCCGCCATATCAAATTGGCCAGTCACTCAGTATTATCATGCTCTGCAGCGTATAATGGCAGCTGATGACAGTTCGGCCTTGATTCGAGCTCTTTCCCTGCCTGTTGTTGGTAATGGCTGAGGGAGCAGTGCAGTGGGCAAGTAAAGACCATGACAGGTTACACATCATTCTCCCCTTGTGGTGGAAAGGTCTCTCTTGGAGACTGATAAATGTTAATTACTCTACCCTGACATCAGCCGGAGGACGCAGCTGGTGCAGTGAGAAGTGAGCCTTGTGATGGAGAAGGTGAATTTCTGGTGAGCAGTCTCTTGTTTGTGCAACTGCGATTGTATATTAGTTTGTATATTAAAGTAACATTGTGTACGTTTTTTTTTACCATAAAAGAACCATCATCTGCAAGAAGTATGCAGTGCTTTACGACACTAAGTCATACACCACCAACTATTTCAATTAGTCTGGTGCAACTGGAGCATATTTCACGAAGAACGTTTTCTGTTTTCCGTCTGATGTCCACCGGGTGCTGTGCATCAACTCTTGCTGATTTACAGAGTTTTCTGATAGACAGTTAACTACTACTACTGGGGAGTTTGGACCTCCGAGAAGAGGAGGTTTTCAGGCCCGGAGCGCAGCCAAATGCTGGACAGAGGGGAGCCAGTGTTGGGCAATGTAACAGAACTCAGCAGCCTCTATGACAGAGGCAAAAAGACAGACGGGGACATGGACAGAGGAAGCTGAGATGAGAAAATAAGAGAGTGATCAAGCAAGAAGTCGAGTAAATCTGAGACTGACTTTTAGTTGTTGGTGACAGCTTTGTGAAATAAAAGGCTGAAAGAAGCTGGGCTTCTTACTGTTGGACTAGTAAGTAATATTAACTGGCTGCTATATCTTGTATTGTTACACTTGACTGATGTTTGGCTGTTAGCAAAGTTGTCAATTTGCTAGTTTTTGATAATAAGAAATAGAATCATAACAAATACACGTGTAGAATTACCCATATTTATGACAGTGGCATTGCACTCTGAAACTGGGGGCGCTAAACTGCAAAAATATCAATTTCTACGCAACGTTGCTTTACCATATATGTTCTGGGTACAAAAAAATATCAAAACTGCTGAACCACTGGAGTAAAAAAATCTGTCAATTTCCCCCCCAGTATTTTATGTCCAAGTTGTGGTTTGTCATCCATAATGTGTCCCAAAAAGGACTGCTAATAAAACAGCTGCAGTAGGGCTGTCTGTCAGGGGATACTCACTGCAAACCCACAAAACTTCAAAGCTTTAAAAATAAATGAAGGAAAATGTGAACGAGACAACAAACGAAGTATTTATTTGGTGTAACCGCGTATCTTCCGCACATTTGTCCTCATTAATCAATATAGATCAGCTAACAGTCTTGCTCCAAGTCTGCCCAATGGCAGCGTCAAGGATGTAATACAGCTAATCAATACTTCAGTGATTTTGCCTGGAAGAGAACACATGCTCTGTGTGTGAACCAGCTGATGTATCCACAAGAAATACTAATGAGAGGTAAGCTAGAATCACAACAGTCGAGATCTTTTCTTCGAATTATTTCACAATCTGACTGTGTGTGTGTGTGTGTGTGACAGAAAGAGACACAATTAGAGTCAAATAAACACACTAAGAGACAGAAAAATGAGCCATTAGAGACATTTATGATTGTTTATAAAAATTACCATCAATCATCAGGTTGTCATCAGCGCTTTGTAATTTCCTAATGATTATTTCCAACAACTAAATAAGCTACACAACAAAGTGTCCTGATATACAAAAAAAAAAAAAAAAATGGAAGAGGCGGAGGTGAAAAACACAACACAAAGCAAAGTAGAACCATTTCTTAAATCTGGAGACTTGCATTATCTTGTACAACCTGTATTATTATAGTCACTTACCAAAGGCAAAGAAGGACTACGCTTGCTTTTGGATTCTGAGTCAATTCTAAATAAATTTTGCAATTTTTGTGCTGTGCTGTTCACGATTGCAACAACAAAAAGTAAATTTGCTGCAGCTCTGATTCCATCTCTGGCTGTTTTTTTCTCCATAGAAATGGCAGCTGATGGAAGATTATTGTGGTATTCAGAGAGCCAATAGCTAATATTAATAGCCATAATATTAACCTGTAATATAGTTTAATTAAAGGAAATCCTTATGTCTTTATGTTGAGAATCATTAAAGTTAGGACATTGAGACCACATATTTGATACTTTATGTGCTCCAGTCAATGTACCTATATTTTGTCTTTACTCCTTCATATATGTTATCTTTTGTTAGTGGCAGTGTCCAGATGGTAACCTTGGATTTACATGAGATTCTTGCGTGTTGATTCCACTTCAAAATGTTGAGTTTGAAGTGCATCTGCAATCGTACGGGGAGAAAACCAAGACTAAATATGTCATTCGAAAGAGAACAACACAACAAAACAACAAGTCATTAGGATGTCAGGTACTGTCACTGCGAATAGAAACATAGCCCAAAGTGGGAGGTGGTCATGGTGGATGCATGGATCACAGACAGGGTGACCAGGGTTTGCATCCTGTGTGAATCCAAAGTTGGTGTTGCCTTTTTATTTTTATTTTTAGACTTCAGATTATTGTTAAAATAATAAGACAACACTGGGTTTCAGTTTCACACAGGACACGAATAGCAGCTTTCTGGCAGGAAACCCTGAAGACAAACGTCTTGTTGCAAATCTAGGGTTACCCTCTAAATATGATTGTTAGTGATTAGTGGGTGCTTCACATTAAAACCATTCACAACACAGGGTGGCTTTTATTGAATGTATTTGCCACAGAGGTTAATAGTGACTGCAATCCTGCATAAAAATGTGCTTAATATAAAGGTCATTTGAAGCATTTTTCTAACATTTCGCTGTCATGGTCAGGGTGAACTGTTAGATGGAGAGCTGTAGGCGACAGGCTGCACACCTTCAACTCCTCACCAGCTTGTTTTCCTGCTCCCGCTGTTGTGTGTGGAAACTACTCATGCAGCGCTCAACATGAAGTTAGGTTTCAGTTGCTCATGGCATGATGGAAAAAGGCCAGTTATTATGTAAACCACATAAGATTGTGTGACCACACTGTAAACACAGACTGTTCTTGGACCTGTAATTAAACCACACTTAGTTTTACCACCTGTAACTACGGGAGGCTGCAAATCAATCGCACAGGACTGACATCTTTAAGATCATGACTTCAAGGGTATTATTAAAAGAAAACTTTGAAATGGAGAAAATTATTCTGATACCGGCAATGTCTCCCACTTTGCCAACATGATAAACGTGCAAATAAAAGCTGATTGATTGTTTGCCAGTTTATCAGTGAGTCGCAGGATTTTTTCCAGCTCAGTTTTACAGCTGTGTCTTATAAATAAATTGCATGTTTTGTCCTAATGGAAAACTTTCTGTGATGAGATAAATCAGCATGCTTGACAACATGTTTACTTCACTAATGGTTCCCTCCAACTGTCCCCATTTCTCAGTGAATATCAGTGACACTCTTGTCTCTGACCTCTTTGGTCCTTCATGTGCGTTAAGGAATATCTAAAAGGTGCATCACATTGTGAAGGAAGATGTGTTTCACAGCAGCATCTGATCTTTTATTCATGACATATCGCTGTCATTGTGCGTCTGCCTTTCCACTCTCATTCATCAGCGCGTTATGATATTGTTTTGTTTGTGTTGCTCCTGCTGTGAAAAGGTCATAAAACAATTTTCCTTTTAAAGCTCCAATCAGGTCAGCCTCTGGCAATGACCCTTAATTAACACATGTGTGTGTGTGTGTGTGTGTGTAGGTGCGTACATGTGTGTATGTGAGGAAGACATGGAAAAGGTGGCAAATAATATTTAATAATATAAGTGGTGCATCTTCTGAGTCATTCCTCTGTTCTCTCTTTTACTCTTTGCCTTGGTGAGTTCAACATCTCCTGCATTATGAAGAAAGCAGTTAAACTGCAACATCTTTTGTTGTAAAAACTTAACAGTGCAGCTGGGCCTCCAGTTAACCTGCTCAATTTATCATTTATAGAGAAGGACCAATGTGATTAATACTTCACTCAGCCTTTACACTCAGTCTGTTAAGATTCCTTCCACGTTACCACTTATGCTGCTGTGTTATGATGTATGGGTCACTGGTGGAGGAGATGCTTCCCCACACAGCTGCATGAGACAAGCTGAACTGAGTCACGACTTACTGAACCAAGGAAACACCAGATCGGCTGTTTACCTGCACAAGCTCTTTAGGTGTAATGCCAGCAGCGTACGGCAAACAGATCGAAAACGGTGTGTTATCCAAGACTGTCGGAGTGCTGTCAAATACAGAGCTGCAAGCAAATGCTCGTATTCTCACTGCGACTAGAGGTGTGTTTGTTTAAAGGTGTCTGTGCCAGATGGAGGAGGTTGTGAAGTAGCAATGGGAGCAGACAGAAGAGTCACACTCATCAGGCTCCTGAAAACAAAATGTAAAGCAGAAACAAGCATGCCAAATGACTTCCATAAAAAACTGCAGTCTATCACATGATGTTGTAGTTTGGCAGCAGGTGATGGTGTCTAGGGTGCTGAACAGAGCTGAGAAAAGATTTAAACAAGTTTGTCTGGCTAGCCTGTGCACACTTCTGATTAAAGTCCACTTTCTTTTGGTCACAGACCTGTAAGGCCTTGCCAAATTTGATTTTATTTGCAGTTTCCTTGTCCTGGAGGGAGAACAGGGGCAACACCAGGCACATAGTGCCCAGAGACTGTCTGCCGTTTGATTGCATGATTTATAATTTTTCTTTTGGAGCTTATCCACTAAAAACAGCTGCCCACTGCAGCCAAAAACTATGCTAAACCAGAACAGAAAAATCGTGGGCTGGAAAACCAAAACGGTGACTTAAAAGGCTCCGTAGAGCTGAGAGCTGATAGAGAGAGCAGCAGAGTCGGGTGGTAATTCTCTGTGGGTTTGTCATGACGTGCAACCCCTTTCACATCACACACAATCACTTGATCTATTGTTTTTTTCTATAGAAAATATAGCCACTTTAAATCTAAGATCAATTTGAAGGAAGCATGATACCTTCAACAACTCAACAGGGGTGAGTTTGCTACATTTCAAGCCTCATTTCTTGAAAAATAAAAACTAAGTCACATGAAAAAGTAAAAAAAAAAAAAAAATAGAGAGAGAGAGAGAGAGAGAGAGAGAGAGACTGGCCTAGCGTCAGGAGGTGTGAAGGGTACAGTGTCACCTCGGCCGGGACTCCCAGTTTGTGAACACAACAATGCACTGAAATGAAGGGTAACATCATTGTGGGTTAAGGTTAGCATTATTAGTACATCGTCATACTGTAGTTAGCACAGGTTCATAGATCTGGCTAAATGCTGAACAAAATGCTAAAATGGTTGCCCCTCCAGCAGTAATTTCTACATTGCTGAGTACACTGATCTTCATTGAGGTGTGTGAGGTGTTTCTGCTGTTTCTGACCATTTCTGTCACAGTAATGACTGCAGGGGGTCTTTCAGCTGTTTGAAGAAGCACAGTGTGACAGAGAGGTGGCCCGGTTACCATCTTTTCTTGTTAACTACTATCTATGTACATTTTTACATAAGTACTTTTATTTTTTACTTAAGTGAAATGATTCTAGTAGTCTTTCTTTGCAACTCAGATATTAGTGAAGCTCTAAATCTTGAACATAGACATAGAAGTGTACAGAATCTTAAATGGCAAGATAGTGGCTGAGTAAAGGGATCTTTTGTAAATATAACATACCATGTTAAGTAGTTTTCCCTGCATTCCTTTCATAGATTGAAAACTGGACAAAAGGAACCTTAGACTGTGACTGTACAGTATGTAACAGATGTTGCCACACTTATGTAAGCCATAATTTGACCCTTGTCTCCATCAAAGCACAACCCCTGCAAAATGAATCATTTCACTATCTAAATTTGATCCAAACATTTGGAAAGCCTAGAAGAGGTGTATGTGTAATTCATTTTATACCCCTTTAAGTTAGTGAAGGGCTAAACCTGAAGTTAGCATCTCGGCCGGCAGAAGTTTCTAGTGAGCTTGCTCACAATGCAAAAGCATATGTAGAAGATGATTTTATGTTTTTCATGTAACTGTACGGTTGGAAAGTGACATAATATGTTTAGTGGACAATTTCACTGACTGAGACAAAAACTCACTGGCCATGTCTCTTGCATGACGCTAAACAAACACAATCTAAAGGGCTGCACCATCATTTAGTTAAGGGAAGACTGAGCGATTTCTTTTGTATGAGAAAATTCTACAAAGTCAGCTTATTCTATAAACTTCTCACTATATTTTGCAAGCCGAGCGGCTGCCAAGAAGCGTGCAGCTGTAAAAAAAAAACCTAAAAAAAAAAAACCTGTCCCAGAGCGAAAGCAGGAGATGCTCAGAGCCAACAAGCGACATCCCACGAGACCGTGCTCACCAGGAGGTAGATGGCAGTTAAGATTTCACAGCCAGGATATGCGTCTGTGCGAGGTCACGCGAAGTCTCTCCTCTCCTCTAACACTGCCATCAGATAATCTGTTTTAAGTCTATTTTTGCCTCTTTCATCAGTAGCTTATTAAACGCTCACTGTGGGAAGTATTAGGTGAAACAGGCAACAGAATGACTTCAGCTCTGCGAGATACACTGCAGCTTCTCAGAATCTACTGTATGGTCGTGTATTTTACTGCAATAATGTATGTTTTTTTATGTTATTGTTATTGTTATATCATTAAAAAGGATTGAAATGCATTAATAAATGTGTAAAAAGGGAAAAAAAAAAACATTGAAGGAAAAGTCTGCTCCTTCTCTGTTGCTCAAGACAGACATTTAACATTTTGTATTTTAAGCACGCAGCTAATGTTCTCATCAGTGAAACTTACACCGACGGCAATAAACTTAAATTCTTAGATCACTAACATTACAAGCAGCCAGAGAGGATTGTGAAGGTCAGCGCTGTGGTGTCCTCAGAATATTTCTTTGACTGTAAGAGGTAGAACAGAGAAGCTTTGTGAAAAGGAATTACAAGTAAAGGCTTTTTTAAGCACGTTAAATTGGCCAGAAGCAGAGGTGATGTCCTGATGAGAGGCTGATGTAAGAAACCATTTAAATAAAAGTGTTGTCAAGCTGTTTTGATTGCTGCTGTTTTAACACGAATATTATACCTTCTGTCACTTATAGCCCTGCAAAGCATTAATTTAGCATTATTTAGACATCAACTTTTACGTGATAACAGTACGCATACTGGGTTCCATAAATAATATGCAGGAAACATGATAATTATATGCTTGGATTTTCAGCTTGAGTGAAATGTGACGAGTCAGTATCCAGAGAGCAGCTGAAGTCAGATCTTTACATAAAACATTGCAACTAAAATGCACAAACCATATTGATATTAACTCCATGAGTCGACTATGTGTTATGAGAAGCCTTCCTTGAGTGCTGTCATTCAAAGAGGAAATTTTGAATTTAGTTTCTCGTTTGATATCATATTCTTCTTGAATGGTGCTCGTGGAGCAGAAAGCAGGAAGTAGAGGAGACGATGAAGGAGGGGCTCCTCTCTTTCAAGCCCACGGGGTCCCTCCACTTCTCTGCTGATGGTCTGTAATTGGTATTTAGCACTGTTGTGGAGAGGACTCAGCTGCAGGGTGGCTCCTCTGGCTGCCTTTCAACGTGTCACTGGTTTGTGTGTCCCATTATGGCTTGTTCGCTCTTCTATTGAGGAACAGAGAGCATGTATACTAGCAGCTTGGGTCTTTCATTCAGAGAGGGGCAGAGGCAAAACCACCGACAGCTGTTGTTTTAAGTCAGGCATGGATGGATGGATGGATGGATGGATGGATGGATGGATGAAGGTGTAGGGTTTAAAGGGAGTAAGTATTGGGATGGTATAATGATGGATTATTGAGCTGGAGCCTTATTTATAAAATGTTTTGATCTTAAGTATGACTTTGATCTAAGTGTACTTTGTTGTGTTGCCTTGAAGTAAGTGCATTTCCTGCTTGTTATGTAGGGATATTGCAGTTTGGGACACATATGCACCCAAGGCTGTGATCAATTTTGCATTAGCTTAATGAACAATGTGATAAGGAATAACGATTAAAGGTTTAAACAATTGCCAGATGCAAAATATTTTGAATTGGAGGTCTGATATTGTAGAAAATGAGACATTTTTGTTTTATTATAAAGCAGATCTAGGTGCTATAAATACTGTGAAAGTGTCAAAATGCTCAACCCAAAGAGAAATGCACACTGCAAATATTCAGAAACTGTGACTTAAACGAGCTGTGAGGACTTCTGCAAGGTTGTGATGTCACAAATGTACAGTCACCGCCCTCAACCACGCCCCCGGCACAGCCCACCTGGAGACACCATATGGGTAGGATACAGTCAGACCAACTGTTACCTGTGTTTGGTCTGGCCATGTGTCACTGATGATCAGCTGATAAGAGGAGAGGCTCCTTAATATAAACAAAAACAAAAAGATCTTTATTTTCAGGGGATTATACATGCATGAAATCATAGTTAGGATTATTATTTTCCATGTCTGCCTTATTCTGAAAATAGAGACCCCCAATCTTACACACTGGACCTTTAATAAGACAGAACGCAACGCTGTTCTTGCTCGAGTTTCAGAGAAAAGAGGAAGACAAGGGGAGGAGAAAAGAGATGTAAAACTATACTGGTACTTAAATCCACAAATATATCTTCTTATGGATATCAAAAGTGTAAAATATGGGTCCTTTAAAAATAAGATGTTCTATAAATACTCTCGTCTTCAATCTCCTATACCTTCATCGTGATCTTGTCTTCCAAAAGTTTTCTTCTCTCTTTGAGTCCATGGCTGTTTCTGACTAAACTTGGGAGATTTATAGATCACAGGTGCATAAGTTACAAATTGGCTTCTAAGAACCTGCTTAAGCAAGGTTTTTTTATGCCCAGTATCTTTTATGGATCGAACGTAAGCACAACATCAGAAATGATCTGAAGACTAAGTTCAAGTAACTATTTTATAAATGAGGCCCCAGTATTTTGGAATTTCACTGTTTTTGGAGCTGGACCCGCACTACAGATAAAACTCAGGATACCTCAGCTTCTGTTACATCACTTTTAGTCATTAGCCTGCTTAGCCTATAGAAGTGCCAGTTACTTATTGGAATGGTGCAATTACCAATTACCGTTGCTCTTGAGACGTTTTTTTGTTTATTTTTGGTGGAGCGTTTCCTAATTTTTCCTCATTTTTCAGAGAAAACTGACAGAGACAATGTGACCTACTTTGAATTTGCTTATTTCAGATGTTCGCTGTTTACTCTCCCCCAGCATATACGGTGCAAACATAGTGTGAGACAGTGATCGCTGTAGGCAGCACTATTGTTTTCATTGCTTCTTGCTGCCGGAGTGACTGCTGTATATCACCAAGTGCAGTGTACAGTTGTGCTGATGAAAATATTTATGCAGCACCTCCTCATGTCTGAGTCATGAAGCTTGCTGAGGGCAGCAGCTCTCTGTCAGGAGGTGGCCCGTTAGGGGGCACTGTTGGTTCTCATGAACGACCCATGGCACAACAGGTTGCACCACTCCACTACTCCTCTCCTCAATGACTGGACACTAATGATCCATCTAGATTATGGGAGTGGTAAAATAAAAATCTATTGCGTTGCTGTTTTGTGTCATTGTTAACCACTTCGTTTACCTAGAGCCATTCTGACTTCATTGGATTGTGCATATTGTGCAGAATTTGCAGGGAGCTCCACATGCCAAGCTTTTCCTTATGTTTATTCAAAATAGTGTTAAAATAATGCTTCATGCTTAAGATGCAAACCTGATGCGTCTCCTTTAGAGTGTGATTATTATCTTCCTTTAGAGTCCCAGTCTTATGCTCATTTTCCAGCATCCAACCGGAAAAAAAATGTAATGAAACATATTCCATCGTGAGATGGAAGATGTGGAGCCCCCCTTTCTAATTTACATCAACTTTATTTTTTTTTTCCAAAGGGTTGGACACACACACACACACACACGCACGCACGCAAAAAAGGGGGGGAAAAGCGCAGTCCTCCATGTGATATGAGTCGGGAATTGGATGGAACAATACTTGCTGACGTGACGCCCGCAAACCCCTCTAATTTGCCAATCCAACCCGGAGCGCGCGTCCCCCCCTTACAGCCCACTCCCCCCTCCTTCTCCTCAGTTTGTGCACCAGCACTCTCCGGTCCACATCCACAGGATGCAGAGCGGCAACAGCTCCAGGATCCACTCCACCAACACCACAACCACCACCACCACCGCCAGCACCAGCACCGCCGCACACTGATCTGTGCACTGTGCGTCTTCATCGCGCGGAAAGTTGGAGGACTATTCCCCCCCCCCTACACACATCGCATTTAGGCTACTTCCGTGTCACTCACCACGTCCAGGTGATTTTGGAGCGCAGCACTCTATGAAAAAGAAGAAGAAGAAGATAAAATAGCTGCCGTGTGTCATGAGATCTCTTTGGAAAACAGAGACTGTTGAGGACTTTTTGCGCACTTGTCTCTGGTGAGAATATTGCAGGCTTCATTTTAATGTCACATGTCAGTATTGGATTGGAGTCCGCGGCGCCCTATCCTGTGCAATAAGAGAAATGGTAAGAAGCAAAGAAAAAACACCGACACACTTATTTTTAACAGCGTTTATGCTGATTTTTTGTAGCCTGTGATTGTTTTCCAAGTGTTTATTTTTCAAAGCCGAGGAGGTGAAAGAGGCAAATATTAAATCCCTGGGTTGCTGTATGAATAGTGAGTTTATTTTCACACGTTTTATCCTCAGAAATTAACAGTCAAGTCACCATGCAACAAATAGTGAGAAGTTGATTTATAAGCCCACACATGTGCTTTTTAAAAATCATCATTTCGGGGACTTCTCTTCTTAGGATCAAAATCTAGCCTCTAACTGTGACACTGACCGTGAATTCATGTCTGTGATGGCAGGTGGTGGTGTCGCACGGAATACAACTGTTTTGCTTTAAATGGAGAACTGCCCAGAGAGGATAAATTGCGTGCAAAGTTGTGCGGCTTTCTGCTGAGGGAGTTTTTAATCCAGCGGCTCCCCACTGAATAAACATGAGTCCACGGCGAGCCATGGGGCCGCTCCGCTGCGTGGGACTCACCACGCTTCTCCTGTGTGCAGGTAAGAGAAACCTCAGCTAATGTCAACGACCACTTGTGTCCGTACAGCCGAATAAGAATTATGTAAATGAAAAGTAATGTTCACATAATAATATACAATGTAAATGCATCAACCTTTATGGTGTGATTTTATTCAGTGTGCAACATTTAATGAAATTCTAATTATTTCCTTTCAACCAAGAGGGCATGTATGATTTATGCGACATATAATTAGCTGTAAGCTGCTGTGGCAGAATACAAAATGACTTGTAATATTAACATGAATGAACTGTGACGGTTAAAGAGAGTGTGTGTGGGTTTGGATGTTGTAGGAGCAACTTAAATGGGATGCAGTGTGTGAGCGTGGCACTGCAGAGCACCAGGAATAACAACAGGCTGCAGACACAACCCAGAAAAAAAAAAAAAGGAGAGAAAATCTTCATCTTTTCACCAAGTTTGAGCACTTGTTCACCAGGAAAACCTGTGTGTGGGCGAATGTGTGTTTCTGAGTGAGTGTGGACATATTATGGGGGGTTCAGGTGTATATATTTGCATGTGAGAGCGTGGAGCTGCTGACCTGTGATATGCAGGAAAAAAATAATCATATGTTTTCATCCCTATTGTTTACCTGCCAGCTGTGCATAAATAGAACAACAGTCACTCTACTTTTACATTCAACCAGGGTAGATGATTCTCTGCCGGACAACCTCATGGTGATAATAAGATCACATGAAAATCACTGCACCCAGCCAAGAGATATTTCTCAACATAGCCCGCCGTAAAACACAAACTATTGTTGCTACACAAACAAGATATGACATCTTAATTTGGGAGCTTTAGATGGGCTGGTGTGTGACTTTTATTTCATTTATTTATTGGTTGCCTCTGTAACCCTTTTCCAGTCTTAATGCTAAGCTAAGCCAAGCTAGGCTCTCCTGTCTATAGCTTGATATTTGACCAGCAATCATGAGAGTTATAAATCTTCTCATGACTGTTTGCAAGAAAGCAAATATGTGTATCTCCAAAAATGTCTAACCATTTCTTTAAGAACATGTAATGGAGGTCAATATTAACATACCCACACTCTTCACGGTCGCTCAGATTTAGCAGAGCTAGGTGCTGGTAAAACTAAATAGAGTTGTGCGCACCTTTGTTTTAACATTCAAGTGAGTGATTTTGGTTAAATGGTGGATTTGTTGTTGTCATGTGACTGCTCATATTACTTGGTCTCGTGCAGTGGTTCTCAAACTTTTTTCAATAACTTCAAAAAACCTACGTTATGTAAAGAGGACAGCACAGCAGCATCAGTGCCTGATGTCTCAAACAACACGCATGTGACTGTAAATGTTCAGAATCACTTAATTCAAGATGACTTTGTTGTTGCATTGAAGTGTGTCTTTGATAAGGTGCACTTAAAATTTGATGCTGCTTGCAATGAACTAAAATCATCATGAATGTGACTGCATGTCTTGCCTTCTTCTTCTTCTTCTTCTTCTGTGAGGTTTTATGGCAGAATGCATTGGAAGTAGGAACACTGAATCTAAATGTGGTTCATCGAACTTAGATTTACATTTACTTTGTTGAACTTACATTAAAATTATTTTAGGAATTACACGAGTTAAAATCTTGTACCCCCTGCAGTACTTCAAGGCACCCTTAGAGGAACTAGAACCCCAGGAACACAAATCTAGTTGATTATTTAATTTCAATTAATTTTAGCAATTAAATTAATGGTTAAGTGCTATTACGATCATTTTGTGATGAATGATATGAAAGAATGAAAAGACTGACTCAGAATATTCCCTTAAATTTGTATTTAAACTGGAGAAAAGTGGAAGCAACTCCACAAATATACAGGTCAGACAAGGATTGATCCACATCTCAAGAGTTCTAGCCAGCCTCTTAATCTTTGCAGGTGAAAGCGGAGAGGAGGGGGGAGGGGGAAAAAAGACAGATTCCATCCTGTCAGTCAACCCCCCCCCCCTGGTGTGCAGCATCTCAGAGGATATTATAACTCTCCAGCCATCTGATTGCTTTCACCAAGAGGTTCTAGGTTGTCTCCATGAGACACACACCACTGACAGGCACATACTGTACAGGATACCTACACGCACTCACACACTGTCAGACTGGCCATCAGGACATTTGGAAATGCTCCATATAGCCTGGCATGCTATAGGATGTGATACAGGTGTTTTTTTTTTTATTTTTTTAAACAAGACAGATTGGAGGATTGTCATCTCTTAGTCAGATAGAAAAAGTTTGAAGGGTGAAAATTGCCTAGATACAACTTCACAGTAAAACAAACTTATAAAAGTTGCAAGTGGTTTTTAACAACTTTATGACTTCATGAATACGGCACCAACCAAAGGGAAAACCCACCCTTAATTAAGTCATTTTGAATGGTAGGTGAAGTGAAAAAAAGACCTCTCTTTCTTTCTCTCCGTCTTAACTGCATACTGTATAGTTTTCATCACTTGTTCATAAAAGTACTTGAGTGCCTTGGTATAAAGGGCATCGTGCTAAACAAGAGTGGGAGGATTCCCACTCTGAGTTTGCCTGCTCTTTTGTACGTGTGTGGGCCCAGCCAGAGTGGATTGGGATAGAAAGTTGAAAAGTTACAAAACCAACACACATTTAGCCTTAATTTAATAATCTCTTGGTCCCGACAAGGATTTAGGCTATCTGAAAGAAATTTTTTTTTGTTTGTTTCATTGATTTTTTTTTTTTTTTTTTGTGCCTCAAAGCTGTAAGTACATGGTCTGGAACACAAACTGAACATACAATAGCAAAACAATAGCGCATCATGTGGCTAAAGTACAACGGATTTTACTTAAAGGAGCAGTGTGTAGGATTTTGTGGCATTTAGCGGTGTAGTTGCTGACTGTAATCCTCTCGCTTCACCTTCTCCTTCTTGGCGTGAAGGATACATTAAGGTGGATGCAAAACATGCAAAAAGGCTTTATCTAAGTGTTTGTAGAAATTTGGTGGTTTAACATGATGGACTCCGTGGTAGAAGACCTGTGGTGTTTGTAGAAATAAAAGGCTAATTCTAAGGAAACAGAAACAGAACGATTCTTATTTTCAGATCACTTTATATTTATATTTAATATTTTACATTTTATATTGTAAATCTTACCCACTTGACCTTTAAACCTGCAGTGCAGAAGCTTTGCCTCCCACCCTGGCAGTGAAAGTAATTATACTAATACTAATACTCTGTTGTTGCCTCGTCTGTCACCACAGTTGCTCCCTCCTTGGTGTGTATCATCTATCAGCATTACATATCTAAGAATTTACCAGAGTTTTCCCGCTAGTACAGATGATTATCAGCTTCTCATGGCTGATACCAATAAGATACCATCCATCCACCATCTGTAACCGCTTATACTTATCAGAGTCACAGTGGGGCTGGAGCCTATCCCAGCTGACTTTGGGCGAGAGGTGGGGTACACCCTAAACAATTTGTCAGCTTTCCTTACCCTCACATAGAGACGAACAACCATTCACACTCACATTCACACCTACCAATTAACCTGTTATGGTCATGTCTTTGGACTGTGGGAGGAAGCCCAGAGAGAACCAGGGCATGGGGAGAACCTGCAAACTCCACACAGAAAGACCCCAGCTGAGGTTCAAACCAGGAACCTTCTTGCTGTGAGGCGACAGTGCTGCACCAAGTTCATAACTTGTAGTTTATGCTCACCTGAGGGTAATGAAAGCTGAGATGTAGAGAGCAATGATAGATGATTTGCCTAACCAAATCTAACTGCCATTACAGTACAACAGTTCTGACTCCTCAAATTCATTCATTTTTGAGTAAAATTAATCAAAAACTTAACATACTTTCATTGAACATAGAGCTTATCAAACATTTTGCATAAGGGTTCAAAATAAATGATATGTATTGTTGTTGACCAGTAACTGAAAAGCCCCAAGATATATTGTGCTTCCCTATTTTAACAATACAAGTCAACGGTGTGTTTCAGCAAAAACACCTACCTGGGTTTCCCACAGGATAGAATTATCCTCACCCAACCTACATAACCTTGCATCCAATACATTTGTGAACATTTGTTTACACTGACAACTCAAAAGTGCAATGTCTTCGTAATTGTTGCAATCCCCCGTGCCACCTTTTCTCTTATAAATTGGTGCAATTAAACTAAGCACCCTTTCTTCAGGGATAACTCCGGAGTCCAGAATCTTGTCAAACAAAGAGACATATGGGGGCATAAAAATGCATGCGGTGCTTTTAAGATGCTTGTTCAAGACTCCTGTTTATTCTTGCTGCTTTCTCTGGTTTTAGTTTTGGAATGACCTCCTTCATTTCTTGCTCAATAAAACTCACATTTGAGATACTACTGTCAAAAATGTGTCCATTATGGTCAACTTCAAGAAACTCAAACAATCTTTTGAAAACGATCAAGAAAGCCTTGAGGTGAAATTGGACAGTGTTTATTACCATTACCACAACCATTCAGCATCTCGTAATAGACCTTTGGATTTGTTGACTTTATCAACTGTCAACTTTCTATTCAATCTTTCTATAGACCTTCCATGCTTTATATAACTATTTCTTACACTCTTGTTGTCCTTTTCTATGTATATTATGCATTTTCTTTACTTTAATGTATTCCTGTCTTTCTTTGTCTGCATTCCTTGTTAAGCCACACTGCTTTTTTATGTCAATATTTCTATCTACTTTATTTTTTTTTATTAGAAAATGTAATCAGCTGTGCACCTACCCCCAAGCTGTATATCTCCTAAAAACTCGTCAGTTTTTATTTATATTTTTATCCCATTTACCAACTAAACTGTGTGGTTTAGCTGTTCCGTTGCTGGACTCTCTGCCCAATAATAATCCCCTCCAGGGTTTACATCCAAAAGCACTTCAACAATACAATGCTCATTAAGGAACAAAATCAAACTCATGTACATGGAAATGTCTTAACTTGCTTAAAACAAATGGTAAGCCTATAATTAATCACACTATTGTGGACTGTGGTTTTCACAGTATCTATATCATCACCACATTAGCCATTCAATATACAAAGCCTAAGATTTCTAACAATGTGTTACCATAATTACCAAAATCTTTACCACCTCTTTTTCTCTAATTGCTCCACAGTATTCAGTTTTATCCCCATAGTTCTGATCTAGCAACAGCTTTATCTCTTAATGGGTGTGGACATTTCTATCACTACGAATTGGGACTTTGTGGTTTCCAACACCAATATCAAATATCGAAAATAATCTTCGCTAGATCATCATTCATACTTATGTTAGAGTGTCTGGTTTTGTAGAGGGTGTGTAAACAGCCAGGAGCACACCATCTTCATTATATCTGAGTAGGTGTCTATTTATTTTTAGGCATACACATAAATATTACATATTATACACTATTTATCACTCCTCTCACTGGATGCCTTCTTCTCTGTCTGTACCCTGTATCTGCCCTATATGTTGATACCAAACAACTAAAACAACTGTTGGTTGAGATTTCTGATCGGCCGAGGTTACTTCTATCCACTACCTCCACCTCCACACTGTTAACTTTACATAAAGATCATGCTACTCCCTGTTTTGGAGCTGAATTTTGGCAAATTGCGAGGTCTAACATAACGTAACCTAACCTAACGTAATTCCTAGGATACTGAGCTGGGTTATTTCATGTTAGAAGAAAAAGAAACAGGCAGAGAAAGTGGAACAACATCACTCTACTGAATAGGCAGATTGCAGATATTATACATAAAATATGGAGAAAAGCAGAGATCATAAAGAATGCAGTGTTTTTTTCCTATTGTACATCACGAACGTTATGTGCCATTTTTCCAGTTTGGTGGTAATTTTGCCACAGCTTTGTATCTCGGTAAGATCACCTGTCTACAAATGATCCTCTGGAAAAACCTGCAAACAATGGAACGTTTATATGTGGAGGGTGATCCTTGAATTAGCAAGAGTTAATGAGCTCTATTAGGAAATTCAACATGAACCCCCAGAGGACCAGCCCTGCATACTGTAGCTCAATAAGCTTTGATGCTATTTCCACAATATCTTCCATCAAGAATTTAGTCAATTCAGCTTTTATTATCAGCTATCAGCTGGTGCTGTTAGAGGTTGCTGAGTGTCTTTTTCGGTCCTGGCCTGCCCCTGGCTCCAGCAAACCAAGTAAATGAATTGTTTCTGTTAACCTTTGCAGTTGCACTGTTTGTTATTCTGATGAATTTTCTTTCACTTTGAGAGGTAGTTCTTTCACAGTGCTGGCACCAACTTGTAAAGGCACCTCTCCCCCTGCTTCAGTTTCAGTGTTTTCTATACTTTTTTTGTTATAATTTTTTTTTTACCACTGCCAATAGACTCACACTGAAGTGAACTAAAAAAAAAAAAAAACATCAAACCGGGAACAGGTCAGACTTGTTTTTCAAAAGAACAGATTACCAAAAATGTTTTTAAATTACTATTGCTGCTGCTGCAACTGGCATCTTTTCCAGGCTGCAGTGGATTTCGCAGGACTGAAGTGATTCTGTGGACTGTTTTCCCTTCAGTGGCCACAGTGAGTGTTTAACAATTCTACTGATGAAACAGGCGAAAAACTTGGGACTTAAAACAGATTATCCCATGCCAATGTTAGGAGAGAAGAGTAGTGACCCTGCACACACATTAAGGCTGTGAAATCTAAACTGACGTCTGCCTCTTGGAGAGCAAAGTCTCATGGGATATTACTTGTTGGCTCTGACCATCCTTTGGTTTAATGCTGTGAGGAGGCTGGCAGGGCTGAGTGCTTCTCGATAGTGATTCTGCTTAAAGAAAAAGAAGAAGCCTATAGAATAAGCTGACTATGTAGAAAATTCTCACATGAAAAATTTCTTTCCCATCTCTTCTTTTTTTCACTCGCGTCCTCTCCTTAAATGGTTCAAAAGGCATTTCTATGAGCTCTTCATTACTATAAAACAAGCACTAGGATACTTGTTACTGGAGGCCTCGACCAGGAGGCTGAAGTAAAACACAGCAGAACAAAGTGTTTGACTTTCCAGAGGCAAAGGCAAAGTTTATCACACTTAAAAGAACACAACATTTAGTGTGTAAAGCATTAGCCCTCTAGACAAACACATTTAATAATAATTTGACAAATCCGGTGCAAAAGTGTGCTATCATTAAATGAAATGCTGTAAAGTGATATATGAAGCCTAGTTTGCCCTGTGTGACACTGAATTTTGCAGAAAGCTCCAGAGATCAGCAGAAACACTGCACCAGGGAGCTGTATGTCACATTATACAGAGACACAAGTCATAAAGTGAAAGGTCGTGTAAAGAACTGTGTCGAGTAAAACAACTCCCACATTTTTGCATGCTTCAAAAAGCTACTATGTAAATTGAACTAGACTTAATTAAGAAAACTGAGCTGAGCCACTAGTAGTTCTACCAGATGTATGTCAGCCTTGTTAAAGGAAGTTGAAGGGAAGTGTTCTATTGTACTTTGTTTCTTTGATGTATTGTATTATGAATCAATCAATTTAAAATATCCCTGTGGGAACTGTGGGAAGTACTGTTACTGACTACTCCTTAATTTAGGATTTTGTAATCCAGAAGGATATTAGCACAAATTTCTCTGTGGTCTTTCTTAAAAAAAAAACTCCACATTTCAGCTCATATTTACTGTGAAGAAACTTGTGAAACTTTGTAGCTGCAGTTGGTGATTTTTTTTTTTTGGGGGGGGGCTACTGGGCTGCACAGGAACCAGCTGTCAAAACAACCCTGACATATTATAAAATTATAAATTTGTTGCACTGGATGTGTTAGCAAATGTCCTCATTACAGCAGTACAGAGCAACATTAGCACTGCATTTGGAGTCATATTTATGTCCACCTGATTAATGTATGTCCAATCTTCTTTAGCTCTCTTTTGGTCTCCACAAACTCCTGATATCTGGGTTTTTAGCACGCTAGATGTTTGATGAATCAGTTGCTAACCTGGTCTTTCATGTGGCACTGAACTGGTGGCAGGCAGTCAGTTTTGTTCTTTCTTAAAACAGTCTGCCACTGCTGCAGAATTTGAGATAGATGAGCGCAGACTTTTTTTTTTTTTTTTTTTTTTTTTCTTTGCAGACTAGAAAACCAAAACAGTGTGTGGTGAAAAAGCTCAGAGCTCAGATCTGTTTTACACTGGGAGTAACACCTTTTACATGACACACAGTCATTTAATCTATTGTTGATATAAAATAACTAATTGGTGATTGATTAGTATCCAGCCTGCAATTTGTTTTTTTTTTAATTGAAGAAGACGATGAAAACATACAAAGAAGAAATAAATCCCAAGACGTACTTAGTAATCAACAGCTACTATAATTAAAGATTACTATTTTCCACTACCAGCTGGGATACAGCTATTAACCTACTGAACTGCATTTTTTTTCAGACTATATGAGAGTGAAATCCTACCCCAAGGACTACAAGTCTAGACTACTTTTATTGTGGCTTATTGTCCCCGCAGCACTTTTGGAGTCTCCAAACCTTTAACCATGCACTGCGAGTTAGTGACCGTGTTGCTCAATAAGTAGGACATGATGCAGCAGATGGACCTGATGGGTATAGTCATAGGAGTTCAGCAGCAGTCATTCCTCCATCGTTAAAATTGAGTTTTTGTGCATTTGTCTAGCAGCAATAGCTACAGTAATGAATCTGTTGCCCTGTTCTTTTCAGTTTTTCACTTTTGTAATTATTTTTTTTCCTTTTTCCAAACAGCTGGGATGCATGAACAACCCTGTCTCTTAGAAGTTATGCTTTTATGCTATTAATTTGTTTCACCAAGAACTGTTGTGTAAAAAACATTAGTGTTTCCTGAATTACGTTCTCTGGCCATGATTTCTTTTTTTTCCCCCCCAGTGTGTGAGGTGCTCCATAAGTGTTGCTCACACAGCTTGTCGGGTCAGTGGTCGTACAAAATGCAGGACTGTTACACCACCCGTAAGGACCAAGAATTTAGTGGCATGTAGCTGCAGATTGTGACCTCCTTCCCTTTCCAACATTGAAGGAGAAACTATTGTGGCTGTGAAACACATGAAGAAGTGAAACACTCTATCTAAAACTAGTGTCTAGTTTGTCTGTTCTGGGCTACTGTAGAAACAGTTCAACACAGAGCAAGAGGACCTGTGGCATCTGTAGCTAAAAGGCTCATTCTGAGGCAACGAAAACATAATAACTCTTATTTTCAGATGTTTATACACTAATGAAAACATAACTGTGCATATTTTATTTAATTTCTGCTATATTCTGTAAATGGCGCCCTCTAAATCTTACACACTGGACCTTTTTAAAGCAAATATGCGTGATATTTAAACTCAGTTTACTTTCTCAATACCGTTTTTAGATGCATTCATTAACACTTGCCTGTTCTGTTGATGAAAAATACACTGGCTTTACTTGATGTTTCTGTCAAAACACATTTGCCTAAGATTAATCGTATATAAACGAAACATTTCCAGGGGAAAGAGTTGGGTTGAAATGTTCTTTCCCTTGTCAGCCAAGGGCTCATTTAAAAAGCCTTACCATGGCAACTGTTGAAGTACAGTACTGCAGAAAAAAATCTGTCATATCTGGAATAGTTTTTGAGTTGTTTATTGCATCATCTTTATATTAGGAAAGAGAAAGAAAGTGAAATATTAATTAAAAGTTAAATTAAAGTTAAATTCTTACATATAGTATATGAGTTGTCTGGGTGACCCAGATACGCAGCTCTTCTTGACACTAAATGACGTTGTGGATATGAACAATGTTTGATTCTGTGGATTGAGGCAGTTCCTCTCCCCCCTGCTGCTACACCCTTTACATCCACCTGGCACACCTTTATGTTTTCTGTCAAAACACTCTGAGCATCCAAAGTTCACATACAAGCAGAAACAACTCATACCTCCGAGGCTTTTTCATTTCCATGTGATTTCATAGAAACAGAAATGGGCCTTTGTTGTGTTACGTCTGTGATAAAGAGAGAAGATTTTTAGAAAAGATGGCTGTTTCATCTGCAGAGATTCTCATAATCAGCATCAGGCTTGGAGAGATGTAACGAAAATGGATAGCGAGTGTGTGTGTTTTTTTTTTTGTTTTGTTTTTTTTTCTTCCATAGCTGGCTAATGTCATTAGCTAATGTCATTAGCTGTGCAAGCAAAGTGATTGACAGGAACTGACTTTGATGATGCATAGTAATTGAACTGCATAAGGACAGTCCAACTCTTCTCTCTGTGGAGGAAATTCAAACTATAAGACTAATGGTGCACCTTGACCAGTGTAATCTCTGTGTATTTTTTAAGAATAGCTAATATTCCAATTTAAGTTAACTATAACTTATATTAATTATTGATGGTGACTGCCTGGGATTGCACAACTCAAATGAAAACACTGAGGCATACATTGAGTTAAACCTGAGAATTCAGAACAGCGTAGGCTTTAGACAGCATGACAAATGAGGGGATTTTACTCCTTTAACTATTTCTTCATGGTCATTTGCTTTCCCAGCAATCCATAGGATGTAATCCACTGGGGGGGGGGCAAAAAGTGTCTTTCTTTTCCCCACAGGTTTTGCTTTACTAATAGGATCAAAGTCGGAAGGGATGAAAAGGAGAATAATCAATATATGACGGCATTAAGATGAAACATTGCTCTTCTTTCCTTCTTTCCTCTGAGTGTTTGGAGGATTGGGAATACCGCGTGCCTAACCATGGCTGGCGCATGAAGATTTGTGCTGATGCACCCCGACACACATAATCACACGCAAACACACGTGCGCAGCATCACTAAAGCTTTTGTGACACATTGTAACCGCCCACTGTAAACACACACACACACACACACACAGGCATGCACAGACTCATCTGCTTGGGCAAACAACTTCACAGCCACCCAACTGGGAAAGGATCACACTCTGCAGGAGGTTTGGAGACAATTAGCATAACTAACAGAACACTCAGCGCACACCCAGCAAATCAGAAAGGCAATAAAATGAACCTATGCAATCAGAGCAGAGAAAGAATGTTAACAGCATTTTTTTTTTTTGTCACTTCCCCTATGAAAGATTGACACGGTGAGTGCACATATTTCTTTCGCATCACCAGCTTTGGTCCCACAGGACAGTGGAGGTGCAGTACGTGTTCTCCTCTGTCGCTTGGGCTTCAACCCCCTGCTGAGGTGGCCTCACACTGCATCGCTTTATAGAAGAGTAGAGCAGAGAAGCTTTGCAGCAACTTTTCAGAGAGAGCCAACAACAACTTTTATATTTCTTGTGTCTCTGAAGAGAGTTGTGTCGCTCTGTGTGTGAATGCTGCAGGTACCGAGGTAGAGATGACAGTGGTGATAGGAGAGTTTTCTGGTATTACCGTTATCTGCTCAGGTCAGAGCAGGACGATATTGCTGTTTTTTTTCCCCCCGTCCAAACATGATTGATAACAGCGGAAACGATCCCGATGGGCAGCACTGTCATGAGGTCTTTTTCTGTTCTGCACAGCCACAGTATGCAACTTTTCTCAGGCCGTCTGTCTCGCTTCCTGTCTGTCTGTCTCCATCTGTCTTGTTATTGCCTGGTTCATCCGAGTGTCTGACTCCAGTTAAGAGCTGCTCCTCATTGATTGATTTACCAGCCGGTTCATCAGATGTTAAGAGATGGGAAAATAACCACTCGGAAAAGTTCAGCCTAGCACAACAACGGCAAAAGACACACAGACAGGTGAATTTTAATTTCAAACTTGATAGACACTTCGGAATTGAAACCTGAGGGGAAACTATTCCACACCTTTAGGAATGTGGTTCCCAAACCAAGACTCAATTCCCTTACCAATTTTCAGCAACACTGCCTCAAGAGAGGTAAACATTGCTGAGAGCTCCAGCCAATAAAAAAGAATGTATTAGAAATAGGACTTCCATCTTCCAAAAACCTATATCCTTATATTTTCATGCAATAAGTCAAGTGAGGCTCAGAATGCTTCAACCATAATGATAGAAGAGATAAGAATATCCTAGGGACTTTTTTTATTTGAAATAATTGCGTAATATTTGCATCAGATTATCAAAAATGTGCATTTGTGCACGTAACGTCTCATAGGAGATGCCAACTAAAGCACTGACAGTTTGTATTCTATATGTTAATGTGCGAACTGTGTGCACAGTTGCTTCTAACCATTTTAACAGTATATAACTTTGTACAGGAACAACGCTATGAGGTCAGACACAGCTTCATATAGTACCAAGGTTTTGTGGATTGCTTTTCAGCAGCTGTACGTATGTATGGTTCACTTGGCTGTGTGATACATTGGCCAGGAGAATGAGGCACAGATATTGATCGATCTGTGGGCTTCAGGCCAGACCTGAGCCCAAAATTGTGAGCAGCCTTAATAAACTGTTATTGGTCAATTTCTAGTTAACATTAAATGTGCTGATGGCCAGTTGGTAGGCCCTATTAGGTCAGAAAATTGTAATCTGTGCAGCAGTGGAACAGATGTCATCGCCGAATGAGAAAAATCTGGTTTTGGGCATCAACAGTTGTCTGTGTGTGTGTGTGTGTGTGTGTGTGTGTGTGTGTGTGTGTTTGTGTGGAGATTTGTGTGTGTGTTTTAGCAGTGGTGACAAAATGTCAGCTTCTCAATTTTAGAGTGGCCTGCCAAAAAATGAATCAGGTTCACAATAATCAGAAATGTGGGCCTTGACATAATGGTCTTTATTCATTGTCATCCCCTCATCTTTCCCCGGCTTCTTCTACCGTCTCTCCTCACCTACCATCCTCCCCCTCACATCTCCAACAGGCTTTCGCCTTCCCTCTGCAGTTACTGTTTTATCTCTTTTTCTCACATGTTCCAGTTTCTTCTGACAAAGAGCAAAGCCGAATGTACAAATGGAAAAATATCATGGGTGAAGTGCAAAAGAAAGATTAACAGTAGGTTTTTGCTGGTTTTTCTGCAACGGAATATTGAGGAATGCTTGAATATTACACGCAAAACTGGTTAATAGAATCAGTTTCTTCCAATAAATTTAATGTCAGAAGAGATGGAGGAGCTGGACTTACTTTAACAAAAAAAAGCAAATAGGTATATTTCCCAAAATGTCAAACAATTTAATTCCTAAGAAGAAGGAATAAATGATGAGTAACACGTACTAATGGACTGTGTGTTGTGTGCTGCTGGTGTATCATGTGTCTGTATCATATGGATTTGTTTTTATGGAAGTTTAATATTTAAAAATGTAATAATACAGATGATATCACCAGAAAATGTTCCATCCATCAGCCACCCTCTGCCTGTTCAACAAGTGACCTGTAGTATCATGCTCTTTGCCCATTGCTTTTATAATTCGTCTCCACTATGCTGTAAATAGTTTCCTACATTTTATCACCCTACAGCTCAGTTCACTTGGCCTCATCTTGCAGAATACGCTGACCTGTATGTCATGCTTTATTTCTGTTATCCATACAGATCTTCCATCCACATTTCCAATTTGTCCATTGCATCCACCGCTCTGTGTCCGCGCAGTCATTAGTTTTACTCTCCCGCCATCTGTGTCCTTTGCTTCTCTTTTAGAATTTTATTACAACGGGTAACCAGACCAACCAACATACATTCTCACCAGAATCAATCTAAATAGAAGAGGAATGGCCAATCGGTTGTACTGCTCAGCCTGACAAAGTGAAGAGGGCAGTGCTTGTTGCACCGAGCTCTGATTTTTCCATTTTTTTCTCCATGTGCCTCCAGTGAAGGGCTACCGAGTCATATGTAAAGAGAACAAGGTCTCTGCATGAATTTCTAAGGCTTTTGACTCATCTGAATGCTGCTCCAACATTTGTCAACACGCAGGAGATTTGAAGGCTTTGGCAAACGTGTTGATCAGATTACCCTAAATATCTGATCACTTATAGGCCATAATGTGTATTTTCAGTGCTTTAATCTACGCTTAGCCTTCATCGTATTCCAAGGCAATAACAGTGATTTTTACGATGTCTCTTATTTAGTCATCCTGTCCCTGTTTCCTGTATGAGCAATATACTATGCTGCTCTGAGCATGCCCAGGGCCAGATCTGGGCCCAGTGCCTCAGTAATGGAGGATAAATCAGTTCTTAAAAGGTCCATATAGGGGGGAACCGAAATGTATCCAAAGCCGAAAGGATTTAAACAGAGACATGAAATCCCCTTTGTTTCGCTGTGGGCATGAAGCTGAGTGAGTGAGCCTTGTGTGGGCTCTTGGTACCGGTCTGGGGCCTCATGGGTGCCAGCATTTTCTAGTGGGTAATTGGGCCTCTCTGAGCCAGTGTGTGTATGTGTGTGTAATCTCCATGAATACAGTGTGGATACAGGCCCCTCGCTTTCCAAAGCAAGCGTGAAAGGACACATGCCACTTTTATTTAAGGTAACTGATGAGCTGGACAGCTGGACTGACGTTGTCCGCTCAAGTCTTAACACTTGGAGCCAGCCTGAGGTACGATTTCTATCACCGCTTTCATTTTCTTTAGCTTCTCATCCCTCTGCTTTGGTACCCATGCAGCTTTACTTGACAGATTCCCAGGAGATTCAAAGACTGTTATTGATTTTTGCTTTAAATCATTTCAGACAAATATTTGTAATCTCCAGATAATCTCCTCAGTGGATGTTTTATAGAAGAGAATACTTAATTGCTTGGGTCAAGAGAAAAAAGTAATAGCCTCAGGAGCCAGAAAACGTAGAGGAATCCTGCAGTATATTGATGTGCAGTACACAACAGCCAACAGTACAGTATGCTACACGGTTGCCCTTGTATTACCTTACAATCTTTGTTCTACATCTTGCATGCAGTGAGCAGGATCAGAAAGCTTTTCTCTGTGCAGTCACTGCCTGTCCTACACAGTTATCTGCAACAGCAGATGTGCTTTTGTTTAAACCACAACATTCTGTCAGAAGAGACCGATATCTCTGACTCAACGTCTGATACTGTACAGTACAGGGTACACTGTAGAGGTTGTTAAGCGTGGCAGGATTATTCAAAGCACATTAGGTCAGGCTGCAGTGATTATTTTCATAACTGATGTGAAATTATAGAAAACAGAAAATCAGCAAAAAATGAAAATGAAATGAAATCATCACATGTTTGGCATTTCCCCTTGATAAATGATTCATTCTCTGATTAGCAGCACGGTTATAGAGCCGGCAATGTCGGCCTGTCTCCTTGCCGGTCGGTCAGTTCACCTCTTTTAATCCAGACTGAAGTATTTCAATATTTCATAATTGAATAAATTGCAATCAGGAGGCCAAATCTTTCACACATCCTGCAAATGATCTCAACATACAAAACTGGCACAGAATTTATATTCATGGCTTCCAGATGATGTATATATGAATGTATAATAACCTCTGCTCACAGTCTTGCAGAGCTCTTAGCATGGTAGTAGACTTGTAGTCTACATTTATTGATTTCCTGACTTATTCAATTTTCTGCTGATGGTGCTTGATGAATAGTTCAACCACTAATATAAAGGGTATTTTAAAAAGCTCTGCATGTGTACGTGCATTATGAATCAATGGTAAAGAGAAAATCCAGGAGTACAGTGGAACAAGCATTTGCAAATCCTTAAAAAGTGAAATCTATACTGAGGAAATGACTGGAGGAAGCGGACTGCTTACCTTTCATCGTACTGAGGAAACCTGCTATTCAAAAAGCCGCCTGGCACCATGAAGCTCTTGCATCAAACATTTTACCCCTCTGTAGTATTTCTCATCTTCAAAACTCAGTCCCTTTTGTCCACAGTGCATGTGAGTACGCACAGCAAATATTTATATTGCCATTCTTAGGTTGGATTTCGTCATAAATACCTCCAATCTGTAAAGCTAATTACTACCACTTTCATCCCTATGTCGTACAGGGCAGGGGTTCTTTCATATGCAGATTTGATTAAATTATGCCACGGTGAGCTCATTAGATGGGATTTACATTTAGAGATGTTTTTGTGCTCCGTACCCCCTGAACTGAACTCTCTCGACGTGAGCACTGCAATCACAGGATTCCGATGACCTGACATTTCCCGGCCAGTTTTCCACCGCCGCAGCACTGCTCGCTCACAAAGTCGTGTCTGCTCATCAAAGCTAGGAAATGGCACCATGCTGCTTTTAAATTCACGGTTCACTTTGCTATATTAAACACTCTCATGGTTTTGTAATGGGTCTAGCTGGTTAATTAAGTGGGTCAGAAAGCAGATCAAAGGGCTCTGACAGATTCAGTCAATTTTTTGGGCTGTGTAGTGTCAAGACACCAAATTTGTGTCAGTCAGTCACGAGACGGGAGACTTCTTTTGTATGACGTATCAATAAATCTGTTATTCTAAAATGTCAACATTAACCAGAAAGCTTTACTTCACAGTGAACTATAGTCCATAATTAAACATTGCACCACTATTTGGATATGCTTAAGTTGTTTGTTGCTTGAGGGTTTGAGCTGGGCTGTCTGTGGATAAATCTGCAGGATGACTGACTGTTTTAGGTTAGCGTGTTTTAAAGAAAGCAGTGGATCTAATCGTAAGGAAGAAAAAAATTAAGAGAGTAGCCATCAATCATAACCCCCCGTTTTCCTGCTGTCAAATTACCTCTGCGCCATCACGCCAGCCCCAAATGCAATTTTATAGAGAAAGAACAGTTTATCGTTTCAGCTGTCAGAGGAATGATCGGCTAGTTGATTACGACATTGTGGTGCGTTCCACTGTTCAACATATAAGGACGACTAAGTCGCTGTACAACCTGCAATGCACAATGCAACACATGCAGATTGAGGTATGTTTATGAATATTAACATAAAGATTGTTGCTGCATATCCATTTGCTCTCAGCTTTTGTTTTTTTTTGTGGATGTGATATTACACAGGAGAATAATAGTGGTAGAATAAAAGGGAGGATTGAGGGCTTATCTGGCTCTGCAGGTGTGGTATTACAGGCCTCTCAATGGGAATCAGACTTGTGGTGTGAAGTATAAGCTCCTGCACTGCACAGAGCATTCTGTACATAATCCCAATGCATTTTCCCATAACTGGGAGCTGGGACAAAGTGAAGGGCACACAGTCTGTTTGGCAGCATGTCACTGACAAGCGACCACTGAGACGGGGGCACGAGTGCTTGTCGTGCTCTTTGCAGTTGCGATGCTGCTCTGGCTCAGCGCTGCCGGGGGAGAGATGGTTTCCAATTCAATGAAAAAGAGCTTTCTTTTTCCATTTTAGTGTTAAATACCACACAACAAAGGAGAGAGAATCACAAATGATGGTCAGTTAATATTATTAGAGGAGAAAAGGCTTAAGAAGTCTCATTTACTGTACTGAGAAATGAGTTCAGTGTGGCCGAAAACTATTATCCCACTGAATATAACATTATCTCCAAACAAGCTCATTATATATTATTAGTGATGTAATTCATTTAGATGGAACATCCTTCAAAGCAGTGCGGGAAAATGAATCTATTTTCATTATGTATACTAATCTATTTTTGGGTTCCACAGTGTTCACTGGGCTCAGCTAATCAAAAATCAGTCCCAACTTTGTGTATGTACTCATCTATTTTCATTCCACATTGTGGTAAAGGAGATCTGGACCACTGAATATTCAGTGAGTCTTTGCAGACTAATTATAATGTGTCTCCATAAACTTGGGGACTTCATGCGGTGACTGAAGAAGGCAGAGCAGAAAATAAATTGATTTCTTGCTTTGATGCGGCTGTGTTGCATGTGTGCAAGTATCTGATGAGGGTCTGCATGAAATAAAGAAATCTTTATTTCTTTTGTATGATAATTTAGGCCAGCTACCGTACATCGCGTTGTGCCAAATCCCTGCCTCAGCACAAGGATCGCGGGAAATCTATTCTGGGCTGTGATGAAATTAATGGCACATTTTATTGGTGCAGGTCATGTTTGTGGTGTTGCGGCATTGTAATGAAGAAGAATGTTGAGGAATGTTGAAGAGGTGGAACATTAAAATGCCTCCAGCAGGTTCACATCGCTGCTAAATTGGACATCATGGCGAAAACTCGCTCAAAACAAGTCATGATTAATGTGAGTTTGTGTGTGTTTGCACACGTGTTTTCTGATTGAAAATGTGCAGCATACAAACATCAGGATATATGCATACAAATACACTGATATGAACAGTTTTATATAGTTAATCAGGCTTCACCCACATTGTGCGCGCACACACTCAAACAAAGAAATAAAAGGCCAGCCGCAATAATAGGCTGGGTATACTTTGTATGGAAAAAAGGGTCTGTGCACAATTTGCTCTTATGTCTCGAACTGGTTTGTTAAATACTTCACTTGTTTCAATATGTACTTCCTTTCACAGTCTAAACTTTTAAATTGAACTTGGAAGTTTATTTCTACTCACCCTTGAGACAACAAGTCGGCCTAATGGATAAAGAGTCAGTAGAAACTGCTCATGTGTGTCCATCGACGTCAGTGAGAGTGGATTGAAACTTTAAATAGAACTGAACACTTTAAAACTGCTACATTTAGCAGTTGCACATCAGTAAAACATTGGCACATTAATTTTTGAGACATCAGTGTAATTAATGCAAACAAATGGAACCATTAGATTGCAGCCACGATTCGCTTCTTTTTTGCATTTTAAAATGTGAGAGAAATTCGCTGAAGAGGCCAGTTAAGTTTTGTGTAATTTGTTCCACACAAATGAAACTTGCTTACTCACATGCCATTCACAACCTGAAAGAATCAGCAAGCTGGAAGGTAAGCAAGAAAGATGGGGCAAAGTAAAAGGATAACCTGTACTCACAAGATGGATAAACACCTGATGAAAGCAGGATCTTGAAATAAAACAAAATGCAAGACCACCAAAAAGCAACAAATAACTATGAACCTGCCATGTGTTGCTTCTCTGCAGCAAAAGAGAGGTAGAAACCAGCGATACAGCCAGCTGCATTCAAGCAAATATTCCTCAGTGAGCCTTGGCGTTGTTTTAGTCACAGTGCCTGCACAAAATAACCACCCTGCCTGTGCCGCCAAGCACATATTGCTCCAGAAATACTCTGTGATGAGGCTTCTGGGAAAACTGATGCAAAGTTGAAGTTGCAGGACCACTCACACGCAGCTGCTGCTTACATATGTGACATGGTACACATGTGTTATTTCAACTTGTTAAGCAGGGACTGCATCTAGTTTTTATTTAGACCATATATCCCTCTACAGAGGATATGCACAGACACACACGCACACACACACACACTGCTCTTGCTGATTTTCAGACAGATTCTTTGTTCATAGCAGCACACACAGTGTATGGAAATGTCTGAAAAGAAAATCTGAAATGGTGTGAAAAGATCGATTTTGATTGGTCTGAATTGGCTCAAAACTATGTTGAAGACACTGAATTTGAGACAGTAACTGAATACTTCTAAGAGTAATGAATTGAATCATTTTCAGATGATGGGAAATGAAACTGCGCTTTCTGCAGTATTCTTTTGTTTGTGAACTCGTGAGACAAAGGCTATTGTCCTGGTCTGGAGTTAAAGTAAAGTCATAATCCATTTAAAATCTGGCCAGTAAAGTTCGTAGGCCCTCTCTGGATCTCTGCCCTGTCTCCACCGGGCCAGCTACAGTATATCAGCAAGCGCAAAAAGGCACAAAGAATAAATCTTAAAGTGCTACATATAGCAGATTCAAGTCTAACAGCTATCTCATTATCTGAAGAAACAATAACTTTGTTACATCACTTTTTTTAAGGATTTAACTGCCTTTATCTCTCAGGGAAAAAGAGTTGTGAGTAGTCTATAGTAGAATAACTCAAACTAGAGTGATGGGGCATCACAGTGCTCTGCTGTTGCTGAGTCAGGTCAGTCTGGATTGCCAGAGGGCATCTAGTCAGAATATGGAGGATGTTCTTGCGTTAATGAAGGGTTTGTCCACCGCTTCTCGCTAGAACACTTCTTGTCGCTTTGTTGAGTTTTCATAGACTTTAATGCAGTCAAACTACAACTCAGCACATTGGAACTACTGTAAGTTGAGCTACTGTAACAGCTTCATACAGTATTTTAGGGTGAAAGTGGATATTGGTGGTGTTTCCAAGAATTATCTTCGAACTTACTGCTCCTCATAATGTGAATGTAGATGAAAAACAAGCTTCCTGAAAGTTACTTAAGTCAAGATTTGGACAAGCAAATGGGTGGTGTGTGTTCAATTGTCAACACTCCCACGATGCTCTGGCAGCCCAGCTAACAAACTAAGCTAACTGCATCTCACAGCAGCTATATTTTTCAGCAGTTTACATGGACCCTAAAGTTACATTGTGCAGAAACAGACATATGGCGTGCAGAGTGGGAATGATAGAGACACAATTCACCTGAAGTCAGTGTATCCTCAAAATGTTTTAAATCTGTTATTTTATGGTAGAAAAGTTACAAAATGTTGCTTTAAGCAGCCAGTTGAGTACTGTCATGTAAACAGGAATCGGTGGCTGGGGACAAATGAATTTCAGCAAACTGTTGAGAGTTGGGAATTAAAAAGTGCAATTGACAGTATGTTATGGACAGTTTAAGGGCACTAACAGAAGGAATGACAGCTTTTTTTTTATGCCGTTGGCAATTGTGGAGTTAAGAGTGATGGTTTGTATTTGACAGGTGGTGTGAGTTACACACCAGTATTGATGCTTGGACAAAATTCAAAGCAAAGATCACCCTTGGCCAGACAAGAACAAAAGGCAGTCAGCAAGGCCAATGCTAAGAGAAACATTTCCATCCAGAGTGCAACATGAAAAAGTAAAATTGAAGCCATCCACAACAGACAAGACATCTTTTGTGTTCTTCCAACAATTGATTCTGCTCTCAAACCTCACTCCAGGCTGCCTGAGAGGATGTAGCGGAGCCTGTCTATTTTACACACTACTCTTCCTCTAGTAACTTATATGCCAGAAGCTAATGCTGCTGCCTGATAATCACTTTTATCACAGGTCACTGCTGTCACCAGCCTCGGAGTGGATAAGCAGCATTTGGCTGCTCGTTTAGCTCATTCAGTATGAAAATTAACATCCTAACCTATAGTGTAGGACAACAAAAAAGATCTGACCCTGCATGTTCAAATATTTGTGCAGTACACACACATACACACACACACTAAGACGCATAACTGTGCATCCACTAGGTGACTGATGGAGGAAGGGCTGGACCCAGCTGCTGATAATTGAGAGGATGTGTATGTACCATCTGTGTGTCAGGGGAGAAAACTTCACCTTTGCAGGAGTGTGTGTTGCAGGTAAAAAGACGAACATGCTGTTAACAGACAACAGATTAATGCCTAGGAGCTGCTCAGTGACCCATGAAAACACATAACAGTGTCATAACAGCCATCTGGTCTGCCTCTATTGGTTCTATTAATAAATCTCCTGACTAAGCAGAGGAGGAGATGAGCGGGGCATGCAGAATAGTTACATGTCAAGAGCTTCTCTTTCTGACTTTTTCTTCCCCTGTCCTCCTCATTCTCTCATAGACACACACATATACACACACTAATACTTTCAATGTCACCAGCTGTCATGTGTGCATTCTGAGGCGATGCAAAATTGTTCACAGAGGCACTGATGACTCAGGGCCCCAAGCTGAGGGTGGCTCCCCCAAAATAAAACGCCTTCTGTGTTCTTCAAGTGTATTTTTCTGAATATTTCATACTTCTATCTTGTGCCACTTTGATTTTGAGGGCTTGTTTAACTGCAAAGAAGCAAAACTTTAAGAAAAAAAAAAATCTTAAAACTGACACACCACTGCTGAAAGAAGCGGGACAAACTTTAGCAAAGTTCTTGCAAACAAAAACTACATTGTCAAGATAGAGAGACAGATGGAAAGAGTTTTTGGCTGCATTCGTAAATAAATCTGAGTTGTTAAAAGGAAAAAGCGGAAAATGTCGGGAGTCACCTCAGGAGAGTCGGTTAGTCACACGTCCTGTGTATGCTCTATACTCGATCAATGCAAAAAGGCGCCAATTATTTTCCTCACAGTCAAACTTTTATCTTGATGCATTTGCTCACGGGCCTGTCACCGGAGATTGATTTCAGCAAGGAAAAACAGAAGGGAGTGAAAAGGATTGTAACAGGAACCAAAACAGAACAGTGTTTTTGGCAGACCATAATTATATTTCAATCATGCAAATGAGCTTGGTTTTGGTAGTTAGAGGGCTGTTGGAGTGTGTAATTGAAAATGCAAAAGATTGTCTCGCGTCAAAATGTCGAGGAATGCTCTGGCTGGCTGCTAATCAGAATGGCCCCCACGTGCAGCGCACACTGAATCGCTGCCTCGATCTCTCTAGAATTGAATCGTTTTATCTTAATTAACTGTGCAGAATCCATCCAGGTTTGTGAGAGTGCCAATTTCTTTCACCAACCCCTCTCTCGTTTTCCAGTGTGCACATAGCAAAAAAAAAAAAAAATCTCTACCCCAACTCTAATAAATATTTCTGGGGCTGAGTGTGATATCGACTAGGTGCAGTGATCGAAGGATGGGATGCTGTCAGTTTACTGTAGCTGCACAGACAGTATCTTAAACAGATTGCTTGCTCGCTGCTGTCAGTGAAGCTGCAGTAATTTTGCTTGGTAGCGTGTTGTGCCACACCTCGTCTCCCTTCATCTTTCCCTCACTTGCTGTGTGTTTGCAAGCGTATTTCATGTTCTCCAGTGGAAATGCCCTGTATTTTATGAGGGGTGATGAAAGTTCTTAGTCCAGCTCAGAAGCTTAAAAAAACAACAAAACTTTCCCCAGATCACATCAGTGGGAGATTCTTTACAACATAGAAGCATCATTCGCTTTTGGCTGTTCACTATGTGTTCTCTTACTAGCAATAGCTTTCCATTAACATCATCCTCATTGGTGTGATTTTTAGAGCTGTGGGAGTGTGTGAGATTTGTGTTTTCATTAGTATGGTCACATCCCTTCGCAAGCACCAAACTCCCGCTGTGGACTTCAGCAACTTTTACAGCAAGGCAATTAGAATGAAATAATATGAAAGGAAAAGTAAATGAAAGTAACATATATTTAAAAAACAAAAAGTTAGTTTCCTCTTTGGAGTTGATATCAAATAGGTTCCCATCTTTACTGATTGATAGCCCCTGAGACGCTGCAGATAATCTCCTCAATAATGAGCAATTAAATTAAATCATGTTCCCAGTCTGGCCCCATTGCCAAACATTATTTGAACATGTAATTTCACAGCTTTAATTGCTTGCAGCAATTAAGTAGCCAGTGCTTCCTTCTCCATCATGGACACATTGAACTGGAATAACGCTGACTTTCATTAAAATTCTGCTTTCGCCTTGCCCATAAGATAAATTCAGAGAGGTCATTCTGTTATTCCAAATTGGTCCTAAAGGCAAGCTTCCAGCCCTCCAGCATACTGTGAGTGCCCACAGCTCTCACCTCAATTAGAAAAATCTGAATTCTAAATGTAAAAGCAAAAACATTTTGGTTTAGGCTGGATGAAGAGAGATAACCGAGAGAAAAACGATGGAAAAAATGGAGAAGGAGACTGCAGACCCTGCAATCTCAGCATGATTATTACACAGCAGAACCCTCCCATTTCAGCTCGGTGCCAAGGTCACACCAGACGATTTTAACAGTAATTCTACACCTGACTTGACCAGCACAGCATCCTGGGTAGATTATCTGGTAGTGTGAACAGGCTCAGGACTGTGCAGAGTGTGCCACTGCGGGCTGACAAGATGTTTTCAAACATGTCTGATTTTATCTGGTTCACGTAGTGTGAAGTGGTACAAGACTCACAGAGGCTGAAATCTGAGAGGAGCATCGACAACAGATAATCAGAGTTTAGACACAGGGACAGCAGATGTGGAAAAAAAAGAGAAAAGAATGAACTGGAGGCCTAACAACAGCATGCAGCACTCGAGCAGACAATTTACATCACCCAGACTGAAAGCATTACATGGTCCACAAAAAATTGCAGATTTATTGAAAAGAACACGAATATTGTAAAAGTGGCCCACACGATATATTGTGCAATTGTGAATGAAGGCAAATTACGTTTCATACAATATTCATACAACATGTAATGTTGCTTTCAAATGCATTTTTAATGTAAAAATAAGCCATAGTTTCTGTACAAAGTCGACCAAAAGATTTGCAGGTTTGGAAGTCCAGGTCAGAGCTGACATTACATTCATTTTTCCAAAGTGACTTACATTTGTTTTTTTAGAGTCTTTAGAGTCTTCCTCAAGCACATGTGGACAGAAGGAGACGGAGATTAAAGCATCAAACATGCAATTAATGGATGATCCATACAAACTCCTTACTAGAGCAAGCACAAAAACTGTATAATAAAAAAATATATATATACATATACACACCAGTGATTCAGTGTGCTATAGTCCACTGAAGACAAACTATGTGCACTCATTCATTAGTACTACTGACAGCTGTCCATAAGTGTGTCATAAATTGTTAGATTAATTTCTCTCCTCCATTGCAGGCGTCAGTTTCAGTTTACTTCAAAATCAATCTGCAGAGATTTGATGCCACAGCTGTCAATATTTTCACATTGGCGATGAATCAGATGACTATGTCTAATGTGAAAGGGTCAAACAAACCTACAGATAATTTTAAGCCAAACCCAAATATATAGCGCTTTAGCCTCCTTGAGCTGCGTAGGCCTGATGAAACCAATGCAAGCTTCTGTACCTGCCCCAACGGCAAACAAAGTCAACAACCAGGTGTCGAAGAACTCGACCCTTTAGTGGCTAAAGCCATATACTTTTCTCTGGAATTTAAAGAAGAAGAGTTTAAAGAAGATTGAAATACTGGACATAGGTTCTTCAAGTAAATTCAAATGTTACTCTGTGCTGGATGTGTAAGTAGGCCATTGTTTGCTAACATGTTAGCCTTACCAACTCTAATAATAATATGGCTTTTTGGGGAGTTCTTATGCCTCCAAATGGCCAAAAAAATTAGTTAATTAGTAAAAAATCTTTCATGTCAAAAGTAAATTTTGATACCTTTTGTTTTTATCAAACTTATATAATTATATAATAATTATTATTTTGGGCTTTTGTGCCACTATTGGATGGGACAGGTGTAGAAAGAGGGCATGACATGCAGCAAAGGGCCACAGGCTGCAATTGAACCCTGGCTAAGGACTTTGTAGTTTGGGCAGAGGCTCTAGCAGGTGAGCTACCAGGGTGCCGCTGATTGCTGAAGAACTTTAACAAGCTGTTCCGTCCATTTCCCCGAACACAAACATTCAGAGAAACCTGTTCATGTAGATTTGAAAGCTTAATTGTAGCATTAAAGAAATAGAATTTAACAATCTTAACGAACGGAAAACAACAGACTGACAACCCTTGTGACGACTTTTCTCTATAGCTTCAGATATTTTTTTTGGCACAAGCTCAGACTAAAACTGAAAATGAAGGATGCTGCACGCTTCATCTTTGATGCCTTTCCCACACTTCAAGCTTGGCTAAATGAAAGACAAATGCGTCTAATTAGCCAGGCAGCAGGTGCAGTAAAATGGTTGGTTTTGGCGGCGGTGAGCATCTCCTCTGGCGGGCCGTAAATATTGACTGTTGTAGATTGGGTGTAGTGAGCAGAGCGCAGCAGGAAAGGCAGCTGACCGTGACAGTAGCTGTGACAGCCGCTGTACACTTCCTCTCTGCTTGCCATACAAAGACAGTATCGCCGGTGTTCGGGGACGGATCCACTATTCCTCTGTGTTTGTATATGCGTGAGTGTGTGTTTGCCTTTATCTGACTGTCTTTGTGGCTGTATACAAAGTGGTTTCATGATAACGCCTGCAGTGTTTTGTTTTAAGTGAAGACTTGTGTAAATTTGCCCTTTGCACACACATACATGTGTTTCCTTGCAGTACATGCATGAACATGAATGAGTATGCATTTGTGTGTGTGTGCGTGTTGTGTGTTTGCTTCTGTGTGACTGACAGGGAGTCAGGATGTACTTTAGAGGGGTGTCACAGCAAAGTCTCTGTGATGTGGTTCTCACTGGGACCTGAGGGAGTCAGAGAGACAGATGGAGGAGGCAGGATTGAAGAAGATGGATAAATCAAATTCATAGAGAGGGAGACAGAAGAGACAGATAAAACAAGAAAAAGTTGTTTTGATCAGAAGTACTCATGTTTACTCTGCATGAACTCCCCTAATGAACTTTATTTCAAGCTGAATAAAAATAATAATAATGCACTTTATGAAATAAATTGAAATGGATTTAATTATGTGTCAGCTGTAAAACCAGCAGAGTGCAAAGATTTATACATTTGTTTAAAAGAGCAATGCTGCGCAAGACCATGCCCTGCTGTAACTGCCATATCGGGGGCTTATCTGAATCTGAATTTATTTATTTTTTTTAATCAAAACACCCACATTCAGGTCTTCCATGTATCATTTATATGTCAGAACTCCATACAAATATAATCTCTTTCAATTCAATGAGGCACCTGAAAGGCAAACAAAACATGTGTGGGACTCACTAGCTGTCATTCGTTTTTAGGTGCCAGTGTGCCACCATAATCAATCACACTAAAGACTTGAATAAGCTTAATCTGAACTGTTGTTATGTCTCCATTAAGCCTTTGCATTTGATGCTGAATAGTGAACGTTCACTTCAATCTCTCCTTGATGTCAACAAAACCTTAGGTTTCCTAATGTTTATCATCTCAAATATTACTATAGACCAGTTAATTGACAGACAGAGACAGTCGCTCAGTCTGTTGTGACCTTTCATCCAGTGCTGCACTGGGGATTTTTGGAATATCAAAAAATTGAAAATATGTTGCACAGTATGTTATCACATGCCAGAATTAGCTGGCATGTCAAACAGAGTCTGTTTATCCATAACCTCATTAATATTTCAACCACCATTTATCAGTCACTTGTGTTGTATATTTATGTATTTGACTGACGCCAGCGGCAATTCCCATATCAAATGACTGCAGCATAATGTCACACTTGGGTACAGCTCAATACTGAGTATTCACGTCAGTTTTATTGTAAAGGGATGTGGTGTGTCACAGGCAATGTGCTACTGGTGTAAATATCCCAAAATGTTTCCTCATTCTATCTGTAGTCTCCTCCATCTTTCTAACTCATCTTCCATGACACCCGTGACAAAAACCTGATCTTAACTCTTGTATGATGCAACTTTGATTTGAATTGATTGATTGTTCAAAAGCTTAAAAGATTAATGCTCACGTTTACCTGGCAAGGACCTGTTGTGGCTGGGCAAATTATGGCTCTCAGCAATCGAGGAAGAAGGATGACGTTTCTGACTTGGACATTTCTTACTTTTAGCACTTCCTTTCTTTAAATCAAATCCACCATCTTTCCTCATCCTTAACTGGATACTTCAAAGAGGATTTTCCATTTTTTTACATCAAAGTCTTTGCCAATATGTGAAAAGATTTATAAAAAGTATTTTTTTGATTCCAGAGAGAGCTGCATGAAATCTGATAAACTGCCTCCAGTGATGTCAGTCGAGGCTGAAGACTACACGTTTAAAAATGAAAACAAAAGGAGTGAGTTTACCAGACCTCTGTCGGCTCCTCCTCATCTCTGTTTGAGACTAGAGGCTCAGGGCTACGTTAGCCGCTATCAGCATAACACACCCCAATCTCACAGTGAACTGTTGGCAGGCATGTTGCATTGTGGGTAACGTAGGCAGCAGGTTTTTACGAGGAAGAATGTGAGGCTTGCCGCGTTGATTTTGATCCTCCAAAAATCTGGGATGGAAAATCTGGATGGATCTGATATGTCAAAGGAGTGCAATGCTAAATCGATCAAGCTCTCTAATCACACATTTTGGATGGCACTGACGAACTATCCTGCAGCTAGGCACGTCAGTTCAGAAAATGCGTTAACAAACACCGTACTGTACTTTGTCATTTAGTTTAGACGGCTTGTTGAATTAAAGAGGGCAGTTGTGTTGGGTATTTTTCACTATTTTGAGACATTTTATGAACTAAACAATTATTTAATTAATCAAACAATAATTAAAATCAAATGAAAATAATAATTAGTTTAAGTCCTACAGCGGGGCACACATCTAGTCTCATCAAATCAACGTTGCACTAGGAAAGCTGTGGACATCAGGGTTTCTTCTATTGTTTTATTATTTATTTTTTTTTTTACACACACTAGTTGAAAAGTTCCTGAGCAGGAGACATTAAATTATGCATGAAAGGAATAGAGAGAAAATTTGGAGTTGAACTTGAGAGAAAGTGAATAATGGAGGAGGGGAGACAGGTTTGGGTTTCTTTTGGGTGATATCCTCCGCATCTCTATGTGGAGGCTATGTGCGTACTGTGTGTGTGTGTGTGTGTGTGAAGACCCCAGAGACTGTTAATTTTGTCTCATCAGTAAGATGAAGAGACACACTGCGGCCACTGGGAACGTGTGTGTGTGTGTGTGTGTGTGTGTGTGTGTGTGTGTGTGTGTGTGTGTGTGTGTGTGTGTGTGTGTGTGTGTGTGTGTGTGTGTGTGTGTGTGTGTGTGGAATTGTAAGACCCCCCTTGAGCTGTCCGGTATTCTTTTTCATATCCAAACCACTGAACAGTGTGTGCTGTCAGCTCAGCAGCAGTGTGTACTGGTAGGAACAGGCACTCCTCTACATGCCCCACTGATCTCTACAGGGGGCTGTGCACAGATCTGGAACACACACACAGACACACACATACACACACAAACACGCAAATCCTGTGAAGCTGGTCCATGTTATGTTTTATGTTGAAAATGCACTTACCTCTATTCACACACAAACAGGTAGAGGCCCACACACACATACACAATCTCCATTCCTGAGCGCAGCGGATGGCTCATCCAGAAAACAGTGTGACCTTTGAAGCCATCTCATCTCTGACTGGATGAGGAGCGTGAAACATCCTGTGTGGCTGAGAAATGAGTTCACAGTGATGCCGAGTTGAGAATGAGAGCCCTGGAGAGATTGCCCAGCCATGAACAGCGTCCTTGTGGAGATTTGGAGGCCAAGAGTTCTGCGGCCACTGACGCACTGTAATGTGCTTTCATAGACGAGTGGCTCAGAAAAAGCATGCATGGTTTCATGCCACTGCTGTTATTGTAAGATATATAAAAACATCTCGTTTGTTCCTTTTGTTTCTTTATTTTTTTCTCTGCTTGTTGATGACAGATTTGCTCAGTTAGCTGATTGACAGCCTCAAATGTGAGAACTGGCTGTTTTGCACTGTGTGATGTCAGAAAAAATCAGACAAAATAAACTTGAAGATATCACTTTGGATTTTGGGAAATTGCGGTGGGAATATTTTAGTATTTTCTGACACTTTGTAGACCAAATGATAAATAACTTAATAAAAAAAATGAATGATTAAACTGTTAGCTGGAGCCCTGTTCAATAAATTGATCCACAGTGTGGGCTAATTATCCTGACAATGATGAAGCTTATAAACAGTCAAATTATTATTTTTTATTATTATATAATATAATATTATATTATATATTATATTTTTTTGAGTAATTTCTGGTAAATTAATAGTTTTCCTCTTATGTTTCTTAAAAGTAAAAATGATTTAATATATATCTGGATGCAGCATAGAAATTTTATGTTCTCTACAGTGGTAATACAATTGTTTATGGGTTGTATTTTATCATATCTCATTAAGAGACACCATAACGAGTCTAATCATCCCATTAACTGGCTGACTCGTGCATTTTATTCGCCTGAATCTGTGTCACTGAATCTGAGTTCTGCTCAGGGACTAGTTCTGTCTCCACTGCTTGATCAGTACTTCTAGCTGTTAAAATTTCATGACTGTTGTCTCTGTGTGACAAAGAGCAACTGTGCTTTTATCTTTGATGGCTCTTGCTGCTGAAGTGAGAATATAAAAACAACAAGAGCTTGCTCGTGGCCAGGGGGAGCTATGCCAAGCTGCCAAGAGTTGCGAGGCATGATGCCCAATATGATGCTCATGAACCGCTCAGCTGGGTTGTTAAAACACAACTAGCCATTGAATGAGAGCCTTAAGTAAAGACATTGCTGGTAAATCAGCTGCGGTTACTGATGAAAAATAATACATGCTTTGTTTTTTTTTGTTTTTTATCTCAGTGGACCTCCGGTCTTGCTTGGCTGGCCTTCCACTCTGGTTTATATTTCGTCCAGGGAGCTATGATCAAAGTCGGGCAGAGTCTTTGTTTTAACAGGGCCTGTGTGAATACAATGAATTTGTCCAGGGCCACACACTCTGTGTCAGATCGATGTAAACTAACATAAACAAGCGAGTTCTCTTGTGCTGGTATTTAGGAAAGGTCATTAACTTTGAATGGAGAATCATTTTGGGCTCCCAGTTTGGTCCGAGATGATAATGGGCGGCTTAGATATTGATCTGCTCTCATCAACAGAGTGCTTTTCTCTAAGAGCCTGCACTGCTTTCTGGACACCCAGATGTGTGACACGAATACCAATGCATGTAAGCACAAATGAGCTCATGCACATGCTAATAGAGAAAATCAAGAGAGGAAGTGTAAGTGCACTCATTAGTGTTCTTTCCAAGCCACACAGGAATCACAGGCCATTACACCTATCTGATGCTCTTCTTACTGCACCAATTTCTGGTAGTTTTCATACCAGCAGTGTTCATAGAAAAAAAGAGCTAAACTCTGACCCCTCTGATATATAGGTTAATGTTAATATTGAGATTATAGGAAAGGGCAAGGGATCTCCAGATCGTGAGCTTGATGGCATCTGGATGATCAACAGTATGAGAAAAAGCCAAAAGGGAACAGGAAAGGTGGTTTGTATGTGCTTTTGACTCATTTCCAAGGACACCAATCGATGTGGAAGTGCCAGACTGTGACATAAATGTCATTGTGGCTACATGTTGCTATATGTCATGAAAGCATATACACAAAATGAGGGAGTCATTTGAGGGATGCAGCAGTGCTTTGAGCTAAATGCTAGGTTAGCCATTAGTTGAACAAAATAAATAAAAAACCCAAAACTTTCACCTGATGATAGTGTTAAATGAAAAGTCATTCCAATTCATCCTGCGGGGGGCATGGATGTCTGTACCAAATTTCATGGCAATTCATCCAATAAATGTCTTTACGATTCATCATCTGGCAACCATGAATCCTTTTTTAAAAATATTTTTCTTTTGGCCTTTTTGTTGGATAGAGACAGTTGAATAGAGACAGGAATGTGTGGAGAGAGAGACAGGGAATGACATGTAGCAAAGGGCCACGGGTCGGATTCAAACCCGGGCCGCTACGGAGCCTTTGTACATGGGGCGGACGCTCTACCAACTGAGCTAATCGCCGCTGCAACCATGAATCCTTGTTGTTGCTGTTGTGGCAATGAATGCAGTAGATGTACACATCATTTGCTGGATAAGTGAAAACCATGACCTTCTGGTGATGCAAGATGAAAAGTCAGGTGATCATGAAAGTCGATGGGATTCACCCTCTGGAGACCACGAATGTCTGGCAATCAATCCAATAGTTGTTGAGATATTTTAATCTGGTTTAAAGCGGTTGAATGACTATCATTTGCCATCCCTAGAGTCTCACACTGCCTGTGTGGCATAAAGAAGAAGGCATCTTTTGAAAAGAGCTGCAGTCTTTCAAGATCCACAGCCAAGATCTATTTGTTGTACTCCTAGCTTGAAGCACTTTCAAATTGGATTCAGCTTTCATATGTGATGGCAGCACTGACCTTTACAAGGTGGTCTTGTTGTTGATGTCATGGTGTGTCATTTTAGTGTAGCAGTAGAAAAAGATACCTCGGTTATAATCTTAAAGTAAAGTTTCACAATATTGTCAATGCGTGGCGCACACCATTAATTTGAGGTAATGAACATTTTAAAGTAAAATTCTAAAGTAATGTCATTGCACTTTAATGTGGCTGATTAATTTAACCTGCAGTTCTGGTTTGTGATTTCAAAGATGGATACCCTTTTTTTATATTGAGAGAACCAAAATAACATTGTGTGAAAAATAAGCAAAAAGAAAAATCCTGAAAGATTTCCTTTACTTAATGAATTAAAGTCAAAATGGCACTATGGTTTCTATGTATTTCACTTTTACATCTTAGCGGTAGGCATACAGCAAAATTGTCAGTTTTATTACAACTGAATCAACACACGCACCATAAAACAATATCACTTCCATTAGAAGAAAAAAACAACTCTCCTGTCGATAATACAAAAAAGGCCACAAGAAACAACCCTGTAAAGCTTGCCGTGTTGTTAGCACCTTATAGATGGTCTTAAAATATACGAACGTGTTGTATTCTGCCTTTCAAAGCTGCACTGGTTGTATAAGATCTGCTATAGTTTAGTGCTTTAATACCCTGCAGCTGTTATGTTTGACCATGTGACCTTGCTACACAGTAATGATGATAACAATAAACATTATTTAAATAACACTTTTCAGAAGCAAGTTTACAAAGTGCTTTACAGACACAAAAAACTGAAAATTCACAGCGCAATTAAAAATTAAAATGAGATCAACGCTGTCAGATAAAAAACAGTCAAAAATCTTTTAAGAATCAATAACTCAATAACATATGATAAAGTCAAATTCAAAGCTATTTTAATTAGACCGTCCACCATCTAAGCTACCAGCAAGCTAAGCACATTTGCAAAACGTAGTAAAAGCAGTGAGGCTATTTGATACATTTAGCTCTGAAATCATTAAACGATGCGTTTTTCTTATGCTGTTTTGCAGGGAACCTCTCTCCGTCCTTGGGCTAGATGTACAGTAGTGTACCATTGCCCACTCACTTTTATTATACACCGCTCATTGAAAAAGCCTGAGTGAATGGTGTTAAAGGTTATCCTGCTGATGTAATGCAACGTGATATCATTTCAAGAATTTCACCTGGCAGTGGGCTCACAGGTGTCTTGGAGGAAGTGAGTTTTAAAGTTTAAAAAAAAAAAAATGCCTCACATGTATTTTAGGTCTAGTTATAGTCTAAATGTTTCCAGTATTAGGATGGGATTCAGATTAGTTCCTTGAGTTCAGGCTTGATTTAAGGAGAGTTTTTAACCTTGCTTTGATGCATAGCTCAACTCCCTCACACATTCACGCATATGTTCATTTTCTCAGTAAGAGGACGCGGTGAAAGTGCAACTGCTCTGAACATTATCTGCACACTGCTGCTGCACTACAGGGTGCTCCACATCTGCACAGCTGTATTCTTTTCCTACATGGTAATCTCTTTTATCCTTGCTCAAGGAAATTCAAACTGAACTCAAGAGCGTGTCTCTACCTGAAGATTCTTCTGCCTCAATAGCTTTTTCTATCCTATGATTTCCACAACTTGTTATTATGGAGGGTCTGTAGAGTTGTCCTTTTTGCTCGTGTTAAATGGGAACAAGGGGAAAAAAAAAACAAAAACGATAAGTCAACCATTTAGAAGAAGATGAAACAACAGATTGTCAATCTCGTACTTAGATTTATTCTATATTTATTCTACTTGCCTATAGGATGGGTAACCTTGGGCCTGTGTATTGCACATATTTCAAGCGTGAGTGATGTACCAAAGAAAGACAGCTTTCCACGGTGATGTAAAGACATTTTATGATGTGCGGCATCTTATTTTATGACCGGCTATAAAAAATGAAGAAACTCTCTCAAAAGCTTTTTCTCAGCAAAAACCCAAGGCGATCGCAAGGTAATTATCTGACTAAACCTTTCACAGCTTCAGTTAGTCACAAAATCTGGCAAGACAAAGATGAGGCTGACAAATAAAACTAGGTCTGAACATTGAGTGAAAATGATAGACAGCCTTTCTTTTGGCATCTTTATTTCCATTTGCCACTTATTCCCCTAACCACTAAGCTCACTCAAAGACTGAAAATTCTCTGTGGCAATTTTGGGGGAGGATATGGATAAAGAAATGCATGCCGTGAGCGTTGCTTGCTGCAGGGAGAGACCTCCGAGTTCATCTCATTTCAGAGTTTCTGAGCAGCAGTGAAATGACTGTCTGTTCTCTCCCTCTGCTCCTGCTGGAGCGTGCAGTGGACTTCCTTAGGGCCATGGAGACCAGGCTCCTCTCTTCCATGCTGTTTACCACCTCGCTACTGTCAGAGGCGCACAACTTTTCTCCAGTGCCACCAATCAACACAGTCCACTGTATCTGTGCCAGAGGCGTCTCACTACACGCGTTCCTCAGCGCTCCGAAAATGCATTCGGGCTATACTTACAGATATTATACTTAGAGCTTTTGAGGCTAAAGTTTTGATCATATGTTGTTTGACCAATGGGGCGCATGCTGGCTCCAAATCTAAATTTCTTTTGATGGAGATTGCCCGAGGCTGCCTGAGAGTCGTCTCTAAGGAGTGTGTTCATGCTCAGACAGTCGCACACACCCATAAACATTCAGACACATAGAAATGCATAATACAGTAGACAAGATCCCAGATTCACATACATTTATGAGAGCACGTTATGACATGCATTTAGCCATGTACAGATGAATAATTATATGATCTGCACACACATACAACTTATGTCTCCTCTCTAGACTCCTCTTTATGTCATATGTTTGTAAAGCATGGTCAGATCATTGTTTGCTGCCCCCTACCATATAAACCTCAATACATGCTGTCACACATATGGTAGAGCATTCATTATACTGTAGCACACAACCCGCAACAAACCCTCGACTCCTGTTTAAATCCCCCTTCCACCAGAGAGCAGATACAGATCCCTGAGCTGTAAAAAACGACTTCTGTAGGAGCTTTGTGCAATTACAGCCGTCTGCAGACCGCATCGCTAACATCTTAGATGACTTTTACCAGAACCGTGTTGCAAAATGTCATCGTTTTCCATTACTGTTGCCCAGTATTGCCATGTAGAACATGAGATTCACTTTTTTGCCTCACTTTACAGCCTGTGATACTTCCGTGCCCATGGACATTTAAACTCAAGAGCGTGTCTCTAACTGGAGACACATTCACTTACCTTGACGGCCTTTTTCACTCCGATTTTACAACCTGTTATTATGATCCGATAGCTGAGCTGTCCTTCTGTCTGTGTGATATGAGGACACGAAAAATATAACAGTTTTATGGAGAAAGATGAAATAACACACTGTCATTTGTTACAATTCTATCTTTCTATAAGATAAATAAACTTAGGCCTCACTACTTTTTGGAGAACAACTGTCGAGTGTCCTGTAGTGTCCTGCTATTATCTTTATTTCCCACATTTGAGCACCCGTGCTTTTATTTTTCACTCTTTCCAATAACATCTTCAAGTGACAAAATGCTTTGGGAACATTGATCTTACATGGCTCACCTACAATATTTTATTTCTAATCCATTTCTGTCCCTTATTGCTCAGGCATGTGTCCTCAGTTATTGGTAAGAAATCATTTATCCACAGCAAACAAATATCCTCCATTGCAAGGATTTATCAGTTATGGGTTCTCAGATGCTTGGCAAAGAATGATTTGTTATCAGTAGATGAAGACATGCGCTTCACACTGCACCATTATTGTTAACTGTAATCTGTTCACATGCAATATCTTGGATGCACGTCTCATCGTCTTTAGCCTAATTAATCATGCTTTACCAAAGCAAATAAAATGCTCCAACTGTTGTTAATTTCCTTGTCTTATTTGATAATATAAAACAGTTTTACTAATAAAAAATGCGATTTTGTGAGAGATTTGTACAAATTACAATACAAAACTATCATTACTTCTCCACAAGTACGTTTGTGTTTGAAGACAGTAAGTGATTACATTGAATTCCTGCCCATCCCTTCTTCTGAACATAATTAATATTGTGCTTTGCATTATTTGACTTCCTGGAGCAGCTGCAGTGCCTGATGTCCAAGGCCCATTGACTCTCTTACAATGTAACCTTGCTGGAAATGCCAGAACATTACTCACCCTGCTCCTTTTTGCCAACTCACTGCATTATTCTTTACCCACTTAACCGCATCTGATTTCATATATTTGCACACACAAAAAACATCCCCCGTGTATAGTATACAGTATACCTGAAATGGATTCACTTGGATATGATTACCATGTGCCGAGATTCGTTGTTATTTATGACACAGGTCACATTCATAATCTCACCAAAGCAATCTGTGGTCTTAAATGACAACAGCAGAGCCCACATAGTTAAAGCTGAAGCCTTCGATTACCCCTGCGGGTGCCCTTGTAGGTTGGCTAACTGCTCTGCTCTGCTCTCCACACTTGGCCCCGTTCCTTCAAGAGCTCTCGTCTCCTAGTTCATCTCATCTAAACAACCGTCGGCTCCTTAGCGACTCCCTGATCCGCCATTCACCTCCTCCCTTCTTGACACTGTACAATGCACAACACTGGGCCCACAGGCAATGGACAGAATTGAAGTGTCATAAAAAGTCTATTCATGTCCCAAATGTGTCTTCAAGGCAGAAAGCTTTGAGGTTGTTTTCCTCTCTGCACAACTGGCGAATTGCTCTTCATTGCTGTTGCTCAGTACCCCCACCAGGGAGACGTGACGCTTTGCAGACTGAGTGGGGAAAAATGTTCTTTATGCAGACAAAGAAATGCTTAGAAGCTGCTGGAAGGTTTCCCAAGTTGGGTATAACTAATGCCCAAATGGGAGGTTTATCTTTTTTATTTCCATTAGTGTTTCTTTAAGACTCCTGTAACATTGAAATACATTATTTCCAAGCGTGCAGAGACGTGGATGGATTTTAAATGTCATTCCTAGCAGCAGTTACCTTTTGGATCTAATTGAGGCAGCTTGTGGTGCAACACACTGACTATTTAAGAAGTGACAGCCTACAAACAGCTCATTTTCAGCATTGTTTAGACCATGTAATATGTAATTACTCCCTGCATCTCCATTTAAGCAGAGAAAATGGGGGACATTTTTGCTGTATCCTTGATGATAATGTTGAACTTTTTGATTTTCTGTAGCACGGAGCATATAAAGAAAAGGAACCGTTTTTAAACTTCGGGGCTGATGACTTATAATAGTTACCTATTCCAGGCCCACTCATGTTAGGAAACGTGATGAAAGAATGAACTGTATCATCTAAAATTGTTTTAATTCTCTTTTCAGGCCATCTCATTTATTTTATATAATGAGCCATTGAGGGACAGCGCAAGAAGCAAATGTTCATTACTTCAAATATATTAGCATATTTCACATAAAGAGGGATTTATCACAAAAGGCTTAATTTGTCTTTATGCCTTGGCAGTATTTGACATTACCCCTACTTAACCCGAAATCTCAGGACATGTTAAAACATCTATTTTTAATATGCAAATGAATAACTAAGCCTTGTGATGATTCCCTCTTCATTGTTAAGTGATGTACATTTGTTTCCAGTTCCAGTTATAAGATTATGACTGCCTGTGTGAAAATGAAGAATGTCTCTCTCCTCATGAAGACCCGAAGGATTACGGCTTGTGGCCCTGCTAATATATCTGTATTGATGTGGTTATATGTGTGTGTGTGTCGCGGGCTTGGAAGGTGAGATGAGAGGTGCTTGGGAGAAAGAAAGATGACAAACATGCTGTAAATTACTTATGTTCAGTCTGAGGGAATTTATCGACAGAAATGACCCAAAGGCCATTTTGAAGCTAAAGAGGGGCCATAAGATTTGTCAGAGATGAAAACGGCTCAAGTTTTAAAGAAACACGAGGCTCAGACGTATTGCTGATATCCAAGGTATGAAGCCCGGCCCCATTCATCTTGGTTGGGTCACAATACTTCATTTTCCCTCATTTCTCTGAAAGGGGAAAATATGATTCCCCCTATCGATTGCTGCATAAATGTGTTGCCTAGTGATGAAAGATGAGGTGTGCCTTGCTTTTATGTGATCTGATTAACCTCCAGCTGGGAGTGGGCTCTCTGCTCTGCCCTGGTTCTCCTGCAGTGTCGGAGTACATGTGATGGGCACTTAGAGCGATTAGAGGTTCTGTGTGTTGTGTTTGTGTTGAGATACTAACCAGAGGATTATATTGCTAGCCACTAAAGACTGTTTTATCTAGTAGCCTGAATTTCAGTAGGGCTGAAGTGTGCTTTTGAGATTATAAATGGATGAGCGTGAGGATGAATATTTGTACATTGGACTTATTGGTTCTTATAAATCCGGTATTTCTTTTGTTTTGTACAGCATTTTCTTCTGGTTTTTAAGTAGTATTATGGTACTATTGCTTGTTTAAATGTGTTAAAACCAGTCCTCAGTCAATACAGCAATTCAAATAGCTTCAGGCCTTTTCAATAGCTTTGATAATTGTCGTGCTGCTCGGTCTTTTTTGGAAACATTCAGCCTCCTCCCTTCTGTGTGTGCGCACAAGACTTTATCAGAAACTGTCTTTGATAAGGTTTTTAAACTTCTTGACTTTTCCAATGGCATTTTCTCCATCAGAGCAGCAGCTGACATTTATATCCGGCCCTTCAAGAGCCCAAAATACCCTTTTCATTCCATTGTTCTGTGGCTGAAAAGTTACCTCTCATACTGACCGACAGTTGGTCCATTGATGGTGACTTCAAGGTCCCCTAAGCAGCTCCTCTGCACAGCAGACTCACACATGGAGCAAATGTTTAACAAAAGAAAATGCCACTTAAAGACCACGTCTTAATGTTTTACCTTGTGGACTCAAAAAGCTGTTTAAATGTCAGTATTAGAAGCCTCAAAACAAGATGTGCCTTCCTCTTTAAACACACAATCATCAAGGTAAAGGCTTCGGCATGTCCTGGAACAAAAGTGGGAGCAGAGAGGAATAAATCAAACATAATCAAACAGGAAAATGGCATGTTATTAGAAGCTTAGCGTGTATCCTGGGGTAATTTTCTCTCTTTTTCTTACAATAACTGCATGTTGCCGCTTAGGTCAGTGTCTCTGTTCTTTTTGTAAGTCCTAATGGCTGCTGAAAAGATGCTGAAAAGATGACTCATACAGGCTGTATTGGATTCATTTAAGCATGAAAGAGAGAGGACACCTTTTCACAAAGTTGACCTTAAGTTTTGTAAAACTATCCATATTTGTTCTCTTGATTTTAAGGTGTTACTAGCAGCCATGCTAATATGGCCATAAGACTGCACTACTAATGCAACATTATGTAGAAATTACTATTTTTGTGATTTAGCCCCCAATATCAGTGTTGTAAATATGGACAGTTGTACAGAACTTTTCTAAAAGGCAAACATCAAGCAAGTAAAACAACACAAGACATAGCAGCAGCAGCTATTAGTCCAACAGCAAGAAGCCCAGCTCAGTGTCTGTTTTTCAGCTTTTTATTTCAAGAACCCCTCGCCAACGACAAAAAGTCAGTCCTCTGTTTACTCTTGCCTGGAGGCCTCTTGCTTGGTAACTTTTTAATTTTCTCTCATCTTCCTCCATCAGTATCCACTTTGATCTTTTCAGCTCTGTCATTACGTCCATAGAGGCCGTAAAGGCGAGCTTGCCCAGCTCCGGTTCTGGCACGGCAGTGGCTCTCCTTACCTTCAGCATTCACCCACGCCCTAGAGCTAAAAATCTTCTCTTCCCTGTGGTCCAAAATGCCTGTGGCACAAACACTAACACACTAGCTGGGCTAACAAACTGAGCTAACATCAGCTAACAGCAGCTATAATTCACAGCAGTTTACTGTCAGTCATGAAACTCGCTAGACGTAAGTTATTAGAATTCATTTATAAATGTCTTAACCAAATTTCATGATTAGTTGTTAAGACATTTCATACAAAAGGTTAGGGAGTTTTCTGAAACAGAAATAGAGCGTATGTTATTTTCAGCTGTGGAGATTTTGGACTCCAGGACAGTGTCTGTGGGATTGAGTCAAAATAAACTAGAGTGCCCATTTTCATGGTAATGAGGTAACACGTCACCCAGTGCAACAGTGTGGCTCATTGATGTGTTTTTAATAGTTTTTGGATAAAAAAGGAGCTCTGTTACACAGAGGAATAAGATAACCCAGGCTTTGCTTGTTAGCAGGATAAATTCATTGCTGGTTTTGGTCTTTTCATATGTAGAAACACAGAATATTTCCAGACGTTTTCTTTGAGCCTGTCAGGGACCAAAACAGAACTGCTCAGGGTAAACAGTGGATGGACAGACAGATGGGCAAGATTTAGATTTCATATGCCAGCCTTGCAGGTGACCACTTGTGGTTGTTTTTTTTTTTTTTTTGTTTGTTTGTTTTTCAGTGATAGAAGAGGCAGCAAGAATTGCATCAGCAGGTTGGAAAGCAATGAACTTGTGTACAGGTGTTTCTAAAGCAGCAATGTTCTAACGTGTTCGTGATGGCTCTACAGAAAAACATGTTTAATTTTAAACTGAATCCTCCAATGAAGGCGGCATGTGGGCCATGTACATCATCTCTTGCTGTGCGGTAATCTTTGATTTTTCTGAAGACTTAGAAGAAGACAATGCACCTTCAATCCACCACCCCCCTCCACTTTGCTGTTCATCTTTCCACCTCCTACCTCAAGCTCTCCTCTGTCTCTATAGATTTCATATAAGAAAATCTGTTTGATTAATATATTCTTGAAGTCAGGCCAACTTAATATGTTTGATCAGGGAGTGGTTGCATGATGCACACATGGTGAAGGATAAAGATAGGATGAGGAGAGGAGGAGGAGGAGTAGGAGGAGGGAGGCAAGATGAAGGGATTATATTTCTTGGGTGAAGTTCTACATAGGTCGCCAGGGATGAGAACAGGTAATTATAAGAAACGGTTTGATTTGAAGCCACGTCTCTGGGACATGAATGCTTTAATACTGTTTTGAGAGAGTTTATTTTAGAAGTTGGTTGCTGCATATAGTAGGAATTCCATGGAACATGTTTCAAATGCATTTTAATTCAGAGTCCCATGCTTCTGTTCGCCTCCTGGCTGCATGAATATAACATCAAGACATTAAATCCTGAATTGAACATATGTCTATCGTTTCAGCTGAATGTTTGATATGTGATCAGCCTCCTCTGCCCACGTCCTGAGGGGTTGGCACTGCCCTGAAATCCTCATCAAGAGTTTACATTCAGGATTTACCACAGGGGTTAAATTATCTGCACAAATCATTCCCTTTTTCATTTGCAGAACAGTCCTGCAGATGAGATTTACAAGTACAGTAGCTGCAGACATGAAATCCAAGGGCAACTCAGGGCTACAAATCACTACAGCTTTGCGCCTCTACTTACTGCAACCTATTGGTGTCATAGAAAGGGACATATTCTAAATCTTAAGTAACAAATTACAACATTTTTCCTGCTGTAATGAGGTATTTAGTTTCATCTGCGTCATGGTAAATTTAAACTAGCACAGTGTGTCACATCCCCCAGAGAAACAGAGGGACAGAAAAATCTCACTGTGCTGTAAGCATGATCCAGCATCAAATAAGCACCTGCTCCCCTCTTGACATTGCTCTAAGTTATGTCATTTTTCAGAGTAAACATCATTCTCTCAGTCCAAACTGTGTACCAGCAGTCGCTTGCGGTGAACTGTCTCAGTGGACGTCTTTACATCCTTTTATTATTCCTCCCCAGCAGGGATGCAGTGACGTATAAAAACGCAGTTTACCTCAGGGAGTCCAAGTAGTTTGAAGAAGGTACAAATCATGAATACAAACAATAGTGAAACTAATTTATATTTATGATTCATTTTTTTATCTTCACGCCTTTATTACACATATCAGTGTCAGACTTTTGACTATTAATGCATATGATTATATAGAAAAGACATCTGTAATTAGGTTCAGCTGTGTAGCTGTTTTTCGTTCGGGCAGCCAACATAATTTTCATAGCTGTGGTGCAGACAAAGGCCATATTTTGAACATGTTTGTATTTATAAGAGAATAAAATTGACTTATTAAAAAGGATACCGTGTGCCAAATTTCAATCTAGGTCCTGACCTGTATAATATACCAAAATACACTTAGAAAACTCCAGCATACCCTAAAAATGTTCTAACAGATGAAGAAGGATTGGATATTGGCTTTCTGATTGATTCATCAGACCCTCCATTATGCTAGGTTACAGCCAAAGACAGGGCCTTTTGATAAAATACATCTCTGAAAGACGCACAAATGAAAGGTAGATAATGAAAACGTCATTTCAGCACCAGTAGATGTCCATACTCTGATCTATTACCGTAAATAGGCTAATGCATGGCACAGAACCAGGAACAATATCCACTTTCATGACTCTCTCCTTATGAGAGGTATTGATTATTAAATGGATAAGGATTTTCATCAGTGTATATAAGCCTTATGTATATTGTTGAATGTACTGTGAGCTTTTGTTATGTTTTGATGTTCCCTAAACACTGAGTGAACTTCAGATTTAATAATCTTATTTGACCCTTTTGAATTTTAAGTTAAAACTCTGTTTTGAGGAGGTGGGGTGAACCACTTTCTCCCTCCTCTGTGCCAGAGCTGGAATGGTCCATTTTGAAGTGCTGCTCTCTTGTGCCTGATCGTGGTTCTGTCCATCTGGCCAGTTGGTCATTGCTCTGCTGCCACGGATTTTCACAAATCACTGCCACACCACGTCTCCAACAGCACATAAGGATCGGGACAGAAAATCAATGGGCTCTCATGGGCTACTCCATCAGTCCAAATATCTGGAGCTTGATGGCGTAGAAAAGCAAGGGGTGGGGAGTATGTGCAGGATAGAGAGAGGGATGGAAGGAAGCAGGTTTTAGGACCATTCAGGCTCTGGTGAGGTGGTTTTAAGATATGAGTGTGCTGTGGTTGTAAGCAAAAACCAGTAATAAAAAAAAGAAAGTGGTGGGGAGATCAGTGCCAGTATGATACCTTAGTTCTGTTCCCAACACCAAACAGATACATTTTTCAGCAGCACAGAGAGTAGCACGTCTCCCAAGGTGGGTGCAGGAGATTTGAAGATGCAATGTGAGGCAAAGATAGTGTGTGAGGTACAGTGGCAGACTCAGGCTGTCTGAGGGACCAGGGTGAAAAAAATAAAAGGGCATGCACTGGCACCAACATGGAGAAAAGTCATGATGCGGTGAAACGGTTCCAAACCATGGTTAAGATTAAAATTGGTTTATTATGTCACTCACTAATCTCATTCTATATATGTATGTCATTATGTCCAATGCAAATAAATCTCTGCGAAGCCGCTTAAAAATCATAGATGATCCTCTAGAACTTCCCTGAGAAACATCACGTTTTTAGTTCACTTCAGCATCGTAAGCAAGTAATTCAGTGATTTATACATCCATTTTAATGGTTTCAGTTGGAGCCCCACTGACTGATTTTTGGGGCCAATATTAATATTAGGAAGTAAATATATCTGCTAATATTTTTGTACGTAACTGTATCTTGTAATCTTGTATATAATGAGCAGGATATTTTACAGTTTAACAATACTTTATTGTCCAAAGTGATATCAATGATCTTAAATGGCAAACTTCAATGGGAATTTATTAATTGTAAATAACTATAAATAAATAAAAAACACAAAAATTACCATATTAAAGAGATCTAAATTGTTACAGACATCTTCCACATTATGGTTTCCACATTGATCCATATCAAAAACACATATATATGCCGCCATGATTTCTGTAAAATGCCAATACAGGCAGATAAAATTGCCCACAGATATATCAGTTTGGCTCTAGTGTCAACTTTCTGAACTATAAACAAATAAAACGGGACTCAATTTGTAACCCACAGCTAACTCAATGACTCTATGGCAATATTATGCATACTATCACATTATATGACAATCCATCATCAGATGAAGTTGGAATGATGAGGGAAATATGCAGGAAGGAGACAGATAATCAAAATGAGGAAATGTGGAGGGGAGAAGGAGGGAACACGGGTAAGCCTGATAAGCAAGCGACTCAGAAAGAAGCAAATGTTTTGAATTGGGTCTAACAAATTCTTTTAAATAAGAGCAACGGCTCATGAAAGTGATATCATATGGAAATGTCTCCAACAAACTATTAAACATTCAAAACTAGAGCGGGCTGTAGATATGATTGCCTCAGGTTGGAGGCAATGCATGCAAATGTTATGTTAAATGTGAAGTGTGTGAGTGATTTCTTTCAATTTTACCTCATTCTGCTCTTCGATTTCATACCTGGCTCAGGTTTTGTTGACAGGATTTAGACAATAATTCTTCCTCATACAGCTGCAAGTGCCATGATGCATGACCAGAAGTGTCCTGAATTATTCCAAGTATTTTTACCTCAGTGAAACAAAGGTTAACGCTTAGATACCATCTCCTTCCTTTGTCATCGTCTCTCTCTTTCTGTTTCAGTGGTGGACAGCAAGGTGATCCTAGAGGGCCTGCAGAGGTACGGCCCCACACCAATCTATCTGCCTGTCAGCTACCGGATCCTCAACGCTGAGTCTGCGTTCTTCCTCCAGGAGGCAAATCAGGACTTGATGAGGAACTCCAGCCTACAGGCTCGCACCGAGTCTTTCTTCGTCCAGCAGGCTCGGCAGATGCCCTTTGTCAATGCTACCTATGGGCCACTGTCTGTCCAGCAGCCTGTCCCTCTGGAGCTGCTGCAGACCCTGCCAGGGCCATTCAACGCACCCTCCTTTACTTCATCATCAGTGCCACCATCAGCGTCGACAGCGCCTCTCTTTACATTCAACTGGAAGGTCCACACCTATATTATCAGTGAGAGGATTCACCCCAGTTGGCCAAAGGTTCAAGTGTTGTTCTACATTGCGGGGAGGGACTGGGATGATTACAGTACCATCCACAAGTTGCCCTGCGTCAGGATGTTCGCCTTCCATGAGACTCAAGAGGTGCGTGGGACATGCAGGTTAAAAGGTGAGCTGGGGATATGTGTTGCAGAGCTAGAGCCCCTGGCAAGCTGGTTCAGCCCTCCCACTGTCAGGCCCGGTAGGCAGAGGATCTCTGAAGAGGCCCAGGGCACTCCTGTGGAGCTCTACTACATGGTTCAAACCACAGATACTGGAGACTGCAACTCAGAGGATTCAAGAAAGGGCAGCTCCGTTCGCACAGATCAGCAGAGACCGATGGGCTATTTTGCAGGGCATACACCAATGCAACGCATCGGGAGTGTCAGGCTGTTTCAGCCACTGTCAGAGCTGAAGCTGGACAATAACTTTGTGGTGATGACGCCCTCCAAGCCCATCCGGCAGAGAGAAACAGTCTCTACTTTTCTGGCTCTTTCAATGCTTTCTTCAGTGCAAATTTTCACCCTCAGGTGAGTCAGTCTGTTTACTCCACTGCTCTACTAATGATCTGTCGGTTTCCAAACTAACTGCAACAGAAATCATGAATGACGTACAAGCAGGGAGACGGGGAAGGCATTATTAAACTTTAAGAGAAAGCAGCAATCATAGATAAAACCTGCAAGAACACTCCACAACCACAAATCTGACAATGCAGGATAACATTTACAGTATACCCATTTGTCACTTAGTGTCTCACTTTAGTCACACAATTGTGCTGTGGCGTACAAAAAGGTAGACGTTTCCAAGGAAGTCTTAGTCATTGTTTCTCTGAGACATATTGTGGAATGAGTCATCCAGGGAGTCAAGCACAATAGAGAGTCACGATACTTTTTTCTAAAATACTGTACTGTATGTAGTTATGTTATGGAAAATGTCTTGTTCAAGAGATCACAGTTTGAAGGTGCATACAGTTACAGTCCAGTCCTGTATGTACTATACTATACTGTTGTGGTATGGAAACATTACTAATAACAGCTTGTTTAACCAAAATACTCTGCAGGCGGCAAAATCAGGGATTAATCTCTGGCATTAGGGATTAGAAAATGTGCGTATGATAAGCTTTGATTTGTCTGGTCCACAGACAATGTTGCCATGACACTGCTACTCTACTGCCCAGCATTACTTAGGTCATTTGGCTTGTCTATTCAAGTCATTTTGTCCACTAATAAGAAAAAACAGTGAATGAAAAGAAATAAGACAGTGCTAACCAAGAGCACCCTCATGCACTCAATTACCTGGCTTTATTGTGTGAAAGAACACGGGCAAAAAAAACCTCTCAGATACTTTCCGACTTTGTTTCTGAAGAGCAAATGTTAATTTTGAGCCGGCAGACAATTTTTGTGAAATAACATTATTTCAGTGAGAAAACAAAGGGTTTGCCTCTCCCCAAATCTTGGCTTTGGACCAAAAAAAAAAAAAACCTCTTGGTATTTGTTTCAAAAGTTTCCTGAAAGTGGAAGCACAAGCTTCTTCAGTGATGTTCAGCCTAGGAAAAAAGCTGAAAACTGAGAGCAAAGTTTGAAGAGAGTTCATTTATGGTTTATGGTGTCATATATTTATACCACTATATTAACCTAATCTTGCTTACAACCCCTAAAAACAAATAGTCCAGCTAGGCTTCTCTTTTGATTTATCGGCTACTGTAGATGAATATTTGTTGTATTACAGAGGTTTGTTGTTGTTTGTTGTAACCTTTCAAGTCATTGTGGAGACAAATTATATAGATACTGTAGTGCCTCCAAACTACATCTTTGACAGTCTAGGGGGAATTGTTTTGACTGGGTAACACCTTAATTACGCCTTTGTACTGCTTATGAAGATTGTTTTCATGTACTCACCTTCAAAATTGCCTGTCTGAGGAAAATTTTTATCTGAGGTAATTTCACATAACAGCAACAACAAAGTAGTTATTGATTCATTGAGCTTTGTCTTATACAAATTACCATTCAAAGTGACTGTAATTGCTCCATGTTGTGTGATGCAAATTAAGGTGTAAGGACTATGCATTTTCACTGAGCGACTTTTATGCCTGAGATCTAAATCATGGCAGATGAAACAGTTAGCAGCCTTAAAGTGGAGCTGTGACAGAGAGCCTTGGCAATTTGTCAACCCTGGGTGAGCAGGAAATCTGCCAAAAAGCCTCATTGCTTTTTCTCTCGCTCCAGTGATGATGAACTCCCATGAAGTATTAGCGCTCGCAGTGTGTGTTTATCACATTTGTCAGCATGTGTGTAAATGGGAACTTTAAAGGCGGTATTTTTCCTTTAGTGCCTTTTTTGCACCAGTATTGCACCCAGATCGTTCAGAAGTTCATCGTTTTTATGTTTGCCGCTGGGATCGGGCGGACTTAGAATTCAACCAAAATACCTCATTAGCAACGAAAAGATTAAACCTCAAAGTGTTTGAAAATCACAGGCTACTTTACAGTACTTGACTGCCAGCTCACCAAACTCTGTAAGTGAACATCTGAACGCTGATGATTAATCTTGCAAAGCTTTGTTGTGCATTGCTTTTATCTAACAGGGTTAAACCTGCGGTGCCTTTTTCTCTTAGTTGTCGGATTTTCCAATTATATATATTTTTAAAAAAAAATCTTAAAGCACTTGATACGCCCATGATGATTGCGCAATTCAAGTTCTGACCAGTGGAGTGTGTGGATTCTTGTTCATGGCAGGCGTTTTAACTTGTTATTGAACGCCAAGGCTCTGCTTCGCCCTCTCACTGTATGTGTTTGCATACTGTCGGCCAGTGTTTGCCTATGTACTGGTGTTGGTGTATTTAGCAGCTTATTTTACAAGTCGGCCTAGTGTGTTTCTCCCAGCGGCTAAGGGATCATTAAATATTAATGTTCTCTGAAGTAACCGCCTTCTCCTCCCTATTATCTCCCCCTCCTTCTCCTCCACCATCGTCTGCTTTAACATGAGACAAAAGAATAGTGGGAATCTCTCCGGACAGCCTTTATTCCTCCTACATGTGCCGCTGTCAGATGAAATCAGTATATTTTTATACTCCAGATTTTGCTCTTTTACTCTCTTCTGCATTTTTTGACAAGACTGTAAAACTATTTAGGACTTTGGTAAAATAATGTGGTTTATAATCCTCTTAATGCATTGTTTACAAACTGATTCACTGACGTAGGATTGCTTGCATTGCAGACAGAGCACCTTGAATTTTTTAAGCGCATTATACACTTTTCTACAATACTCTCAGCAAAACTTAAAGTGACACACACACCTCACAAATTCTGTAGTCATGATTTCCCTATTAATTACTGACTACCTTGCTTTCCCCCAATGCAAGACCACCCAGCAATCACTGCTGCTGTTGTGTGACAGCACACTAAGACAAAAGAAATCATTTCTACTGATTGATTATGTGAAGCAGATTTCCAATGGCTAATAATCTTCCTAATTCAAAATCACGATGCATCAATGTATGTAATAATTTATTAGTGTGCTTTGTTTGCGAGCACTTTAATTAGGACGCACACGCATCGTTAGATTCATTTGGATTAGTCATCCATCTTTTGGATCACAGTGGTTTATCTCGGTGTGTAAATCCTGTGCAGAAAGGTCAGAGCGATCAGAGCGCAAGGCTAAACTATTAGGATAAACTATTTTTTGGTAACATATAATAATAATAAATAAAAATTACAAAATAAACCAAACAAAAGAAAATGCAGATGTTTAATACAAACTAGCACTTAGATAACACTCATGAAACACATGAATGTGTTGACGAAGACCAGCTACTGACTCTTCTACTGTTCACTTTCTGCAGTAGTACCTCCATTTCAGAACGGCTGAAAGTTTTTCTTAAGTTTGACTCTCTTTTAACTTTTCTTCTCATTTTCTGTGTGTGATTTACGTGCACACGGCGCTGCAGTCTCATGCCCTTTTTATGGGGATTGGCGGGACGTTCTAATTAGTTACAACAGGCAGTTTAAGAACACTTGAATCCAACTTTGACCTTTCTCAAGAACAAATCTTAGAAAAAAGATGAGGCTCATTGATACCAAAAATGAAACAAAGGACTTCTCACGTTAGCTGCCACGTGTCCATTTAGGTCATCAACTTGTTAATCGAACCAATCACACAAACTCCAATTTTCAGAGAAATTGGTTTTCTGAAAACTATGTGGAAACTTTAATTAAACTGTCAATATGCTAAATAACTTGCATGTCTACATACTGACTGTAATTGTCATATCAGTGGGTTTTCCAAACAGAAAACAATCATGCAAACATATGAATGTGTTTCCCATACTGAGTGTTTTCCTCAATGTGTGTCCCCTGAACTGTAAATCTTTCCATCCAACTAAAAATATTTGATATTTGTAAAGTTTGGCTTCTTGTTTTCTTTTTTAACACATGCATCTTTAAATTTTGTACTTTGACTCACCCTGGACCTTTTATTGGAAGTCAATAGCATATGAGATTATGAAATTATACCTGATAATTTCAAATTATTATCCATATAAATGCCTTAGCCATGTTCTTTTCCTTGGTTGCACAGCAAAATCAGCACCTGTAACTGAAGCACTATTTTCTTGCCTGGTCTGAAAATGTGTAATTGGCTGTATTTGATCTAATTATAATATAATCTGATTATTTTGATTGTAATTGCAGGCTTTCAATCTCAGCCACTAGAAATACACAAACACACACACAGTCATGAATATGCACATAAACACTCATACTTGTTGATATATGGACAGTCACACACACATACATGCATGGACATGCTCTGTGCCAACTGTTAAGTCATGGTGTGTTTGTCATGCTAACGGCTCCTGGTAGAATCAGTAATTCCCTGCTCCCTGCCTCATTAGCCATGGAGAGAGTAGTGTAACAGGTTGGAAAAGGGTTCTCTAGCTACTCCTTATTCCACATGCAAATGGAAACACCATTTCCTCCTGAACAAATTAACAGGCTTTTCAAAAGATAAATTGCCCCAGCTGTATTGTAATTTTGACTAAACAATCCGACATATTTCCACAAATCCCCCCCGGGGGCAGTGGTTGCTGATGAATGCAAATGAATTTCTAATATCTGAGAGTGTGAAGGTATAAGTGTGAGATTCTTCATGCTGCGCCAGCCCTAACAGTCAGCATGAGTTGTTTTATTATTCAGAGTTTTAGCAGGTGAAAGCAGTAGGCTCGATGTTGGGCTGTGAATAAAGAAGTGGATTTAGCCGAGGCTAAATGTTATGCAGACATGATGCAGTGCTTCGTGTCAGCTGATTCTGATCCTTAACGCGGTTCAGGTTTACAGGTCATGTGCTTTGGCTGTTTGTTATTGGTCATTGTTTGCTGAAATATCAGCAGGAGGAAAGGTTGGAATAAAGATGTTCTCCCCAGTGTGTTAGCCTTATCTTGAATACACTCCTCTGTGATTCAGTTCTCGGTAAAGGTCATCCAAGATAGGTATGTCTCTTTTCCATTTCCATTTCTGTACTTATCTGTACTTTTTCTTGTATTTTATCAGCCGCTCTGTCCTGGTTTCTCTCCCGTCTTTCTTGTGTTGTTTAACCTTTCTCTCTCTCTCTCTCTCCTTTTCTGTCATACTCCTGCTTTCCCTGAGCTTGACATGTTTCTCCTCTTTGCGCTGAAAACTGGCAAAAACCTCCTTTTGTTTTCAGATTTAAATGAAGAACTCCTGCCTTAAATTAAAATATTCCGTTCAAAGTCTCCTCACCCTCTTCTGCCCTTCTTCGCCCATCTTCCTTTTTCCCTTTGCTCAGCTTGCCTGTTCACCAGTGTTTACTTTGAAAGGACAGACTTTCCTCACCTACTCATTAATAAGTAATTAGTGATTTGCAGCCTTGGGAGAGTGTTCACTAGATTCTACTCTCTATTGGGCCCTGCGACCACAATGCAATCACCAGTTGCCCGCAGCAAGTAATTTGAATCTTTGTATTTTCTACCATAATGATTTTCCATCACATTTCTCTTCTTGAGTTTGTGTCTAAACTGATTTTATTGGACATTGGAAGCCCAGAATGTATTACTCTGCCACTTCCCTGCCGCCTGTCTTTTTTTCTTTTTTTTCCTGCGCTCTTGCTCTGTCCATCTGCCTTTGGAAAGGCTGCACGTCCCTGAGGGATTTTTGTGATCCTGTAGTTTGGCACAGAGTGTACGAATGCGCCGCACCATTCAGAGTGACACATGCCTCCAAGACTTTTGAGCATCGACAAGGTCAGAGGTCACTTCGGTTTTTCTCTCTGGATACTTTGAACTTGTGAAAGTCTGCCAGTCTTTTTATAAGGGCAGCAGAGAGAATGAAGAAAGCTGGAGTAGGGTCTTCCCAAGAGAGTGGTGCTCCATATCTGGTCGTGTTAGGATTACTTAAGTAAGTGCTGTAGGTGGGGAAGTGTATCTCTCATCCCTCTTAGATGTTTCGACTTGCATCAAGACACACAGTGCACAATCGGATACTTTTTGTAGTAGTATTACAGAGTAAATCCAAGCTGAATTTAACACAGAATTATATTCAGATCTGTCGCTGGTCATAAACATATTTTTATTCTTGTGTTGGTTTTTGGATGCATGTTGCATAGGACGTAGTATTATTATTACTTTTACTGTGGTACAAAGGAGAATCTGACATCATACCCATTGCTGGTAAAACAAATAGAGATGACGCAGAATGTAGTACTGGCATTAAAGTTGTACATTTGAGTTATTCTGACCAAAACTTTTCATCTCATTGCAGGTCGATCATAATATTTCTACTTCAAATATTTAGAAGAGTAAAGATTTCAAAATGAAGACTAGTAGTTTTCTCTACATAAAATTCTCTGTGGCGTTAACATCTCTCCATAGGCTCCCATCGTAGAGCAACAACAACAAAGCAGTTACTGCAATTGCATATTATGACAGTGAGTGTCATTTAAACTCTCTTAACACTCTAAAAGCCATTTCTACCATACGACAGTCTTAAAAACAAACTAATAAAGAGGAAGTTATTTTAGTCGTAGAGGAAATCAAATGTTTTTCGACATTTGGTGATTTGACAGCTATGTTAATCAAACCATTTTTTCCATTATATTTCTGACAAAACATGTGCTGTTGCAAATTAGTGGTATATATAAATGTAATTTCTTGGAGACAGGGTTTCTTTATTCATATTATTTCATACTGTCAAAATAAGACAAGGCCAAACTAATTACCTACACAGTAAAAAGAGTGTGAAGGTTTGGATAGGCTCTGATTAAAACTACACTTGTATCTTTGATCATGACATTGAAATAAAAAAATAAAAAAATAAATAAAAAAACAAGTTTGAAAATGGATCTTTTCTTTAATGTACTATTCAGTGTTTTTCCACCTCAGTCTGTTAGTGTTTCTCTACACAGCTCTGCTACATCAAGCGGAAATTAGTGTATGAAAACTTATTTGTCTGCGTCAGTGAGTGACTCACAGTGAGGTTGGCACAATACAAGGATTCGCTGAGCTCAGATGCTACTTTCCATTAGCAAAAAGCAATATATGAAACACTCAGGTAGCAGTTTCTCCTGTTAAGCCAACGCTGACTGTCGAAATATCACAGCAGCAGTGTTCATATACAAATCTGTCTTCCCTCTAGTGTATCCCATCACGTCAGTTTCAGGAGTCGCATTTTCACAGTTAATCTTTCGTTCACGTCATTTTAATAATTAGCTAATCAGCTTCATATTTTCAACCAGAAACTCCAGTATTTAGATCAAGCTTATGAAAAATTATGTGTGTTAGATGAAGTACGCTACAGCTGTTATATATATTTAATATAATTAAGTAAATATAAGAATTGGATCAGATTCACTGCCAGCAGATACCATATATTACAGGACTCTGATTGGGATCACGGCCAGCAGAACTTAATCAGGGTGTCCGTACTTTGAATCTTAGCTTCTGTACTGAGAGTGTAAAAAATACATTAAAATAAATTCCTGGGGCAGATCTTTTAAAACTTTAAAAAGATATCAATAAAATCTTCTAATGAATTGCACTGTTCAGATTCAGGTGGAAAGCTATTGGAGGAAGTTGAATCGGAGGTTAAGGCTCGCTGTCTTTAATCAGCTGCATTTTGAATCGGCTGCAGATGAGAAAAAGATGGTGCTTCTCAGATGCGAGAGGCAAGACTTGTGTGACTCTTTTCACTTGATTCACGCTTTACATAACCCAGAATAAAATATCTAAAAATGTCCCAAAGATCTTTAAACTCTTTCATATTAGTTGTGGGGATCCTCACAGTTTTCAGAAAGTTTCCACATAACTCACTGAAGCCAAAAGGCAGTCTCTGGAATCATTACTGTAGATAATTGCGCCTGATGATGCATAATTAGTCAAAGTGAGCTGCTTGTCATTTAACCAAGACAAACTGAGAATCATTTTGCTGCCTAAACTAAAGCTTGGGGTTTGGACTTCACACATATGGCTACAACTCAGGGAAGCTGTTGTTCTTGAATAGAAACACACTGAACTTAGGATGTGCACAGAGAAGCAACCAAATAAGAATTAAGCAAATCTAGAAAGACGTGAACCTGGAAGCTGTGTGACACTTTGGTTGACGGATACCGCTTTTTTAAAATGACTTGATTTCTTTCTTTATTTATGAACATTCAGTGATAATTAAGCGATGAATCAATACACCGCTAATGTGTCTACCACACAAATATGCTCTTAAATTTGTTTTCAGACTATCATTACCAGGAGAACGGTGGTGTATGCTGTTAATTTCACTTGACTTGTCTACCCTTACAAACTTTATGTTTTGAAAGTGCTGTGCCACTTATTATCACACATATGTGGTGATGTCATGAACCTCAAACCAAGCACTTACTGGAGCACCAACATGTCATGAGGGATTTTTTTTTTTTCTGCATCTGCTGCAATTCCTTTCCTTATCGCACTGTTGACATCTTCAGGCAACACTTCTACTCAGACTTCTGCAACACTGTTAACTCCAACTCCTGCAATCTGAGTTGAAGATGATATATGTGGGGCTAGAGGGGTTGACAAACAGGGTGGGATTAGGTGGTGAAGCAGTCCTGGCAGAATAAGCTCTGCTGGCTAGCTGTGGGTTGGTGTCTTCCTCTCTCTCTCTCTCTCTCTCTCTCTCTCAGACAGACAATCCCAAGCTTGGCTTTCTAATCGCTTGTTTATCCTTGATGTTTCTCATAAGGATTTACTTTGATTAGTTTGATCCCACGGACTTGACAGCTGTAACACAAACTCAAAGTCATGCATATTTTAATGTGGACTTGAGGCAAAGAAATGAAGAGAGAGAGGAATGATGAAATGCCGTGGTTGTCATACATTGGGAGCCTGTTTTAGAAACTTAGAGAAACAGACAAAATGCACTATGAGTCAACCCAGCTGTATACGAAATTGCTTCACCCACAGAGGGTTTAGAGATGTGCATCACTGAAACAAACAATAAACAAGGAGTCAGAGAGTAAGAGAAGGTGTAGAAGACAAAAAACAATGGAAGCAGCAACCAATGTGATTTTGCTAGTTAACTATGTAAAAACATTTGTTTCTTCCCCTGCGGTAACAAAATGTGTGTGTGGGTAACAACTTCCCCCATGTGAATCGTGCCACAGCTTCTGGCTACATTAAAAAAATATATATAAATAAAGTTTAAACAATAAAATGTAATCTCTATGGAAACCAAGTAAGGGGGATTTTCAGTGACTAGTCATTTGAAGGCCGTCCTAGATGGCATCAAAAGTACTCGCCGTTTAAAATACAATGGATTCTTTGCTTTGGCTGAAAAAAATCAAAGGAGCCATGTCTCTAAATTATCAAGGATCTATTTGTGCAGTTGGCCCAGTGTTATCTGTGCAAGTCTGTTACTCTTTGTCTGTTGACTGAGGGTTTTTTTTTTTTTTTTTCCTGGTGCTTTTGCTGCTGTAGCTCTTTTTTTATGCTTTTTCTGGTTCAGCTTCCTTCCTCTTGCACTCTCAGAATAGTCTGGCACTGTCTTTTAAAGATGAATAACATTAAACACAATTACTATGCTAATGCAAACCTAGACATAATGATCGAACAAGACTAAGATCTACAGGCATGCTGGCAGAATTTGGAGGTTGTAATTAGACACAGTGGTTTGTCAGCGTGCTAACATGGTCACGATTACAATGCTAACATGCTTATCGCTTATGTTTACCAACCTTAGGTTAATTGCAAATAGCTAAACAGTACAGCTGAGACTGATCCTGGTATTGGACAAATGTTGAGCTATTTCTCTCAAAGGCACAAATGTGAATTTCATGATAGCGCTAGAAGAAAAGTCAGGGGTCGATATTATTATAAAAAACTGTCAGAACCCTGGACAGCTTCCAGAGGGGAGAAAGGGTACATCCCAAGTCTCTTATATTGCATCCATGTGCATCCCTCACTTTTGCTTTTCCTGGCTTTTTAGTCCCTCCCATCAGAGATTGAAGTAGAGATGCAAGGAAAACGTGAGAAGAATTGAGGAAAAAGACGTCCATTCCTCTGAAGAATCACGCTAGGAAACGTCCTTTTATGATAATGGCTGCATCTGATCACAGCTTCATCACCTGTCAGCTTCAACAGCTGTAGAGACTTTTGATAGAGTTTGTGTCTGCACGTGTGCACTGTGCTAATACTAATACAGACGCACAGTTATCAGTGCCAGAGCAGCTGTGTTTTCTTTCTGTTTAACAATCACCTGCACATGAATAACACTGTGTCCTGCTCAGAGCTACAGAATCATTTCTACCCGCAGAATGAATATTAATGATTATTTATTCATGATTTTAATATGCATTTATTGATGTTCTGATTAGGAATTCATTATTGAATAAACCAGAATATGATTATGGTGTTTTTGAACATTGGGAATTATTTATTTGGCTAAATGTTTCAGGGAAAATTGAAAGTAAGTCATAGCAAACCCGATGCTCAGGAATTATCAGCGTCACATTGGAGAGAGTGGAAATGACGAGAAATTATGTAAAAGTGTTTCTTTGCTAACAGACAGATTCTCCTCTTACTGACTTTAATTCTATCCATAAACGTTAATGATAATTACATACGATGAAAAGAAAACTCTTCCTAATGCATCAATAATGTTTGTAGTGCTGCAGACTTACAATTTAACTCGATGGTGCTGTGATGTATCAGATCAGTCTCATCAGCTGCGGCGTACAACCAATAACTGATGTCCGAAATGGGAGTGCGCCGGCTGGTAAAATACGTGGAGGCTGCTCTCGTGCATCCTCGCTGATGGCTCCTCAGAGATTCCTCCTCGAAACAGAAAAAAGATGGTGGAACAGAACAAGTTTCAGTGAGGCTCGAGGAATGAGAGACTTGGGATGCACCGTGAGACTTAATCAGCTATTGCCACCTCCAATGCCAAATTACAAAGAGAAATGATAAAAAAAAATAAACCAAACTAATTCCTATGTTGCTAGCATGTCAGCTCATGTTGCTAACAGCTAAAAGTTTCTGTACAGTACTTGAACTTTTGAACTTTTTGAACACTTTTAGTTACACTTTGGTTACACATTACCTGCATCAATGTGCTGTACATACTGTGTAGTCTGCATGCAGCTACATGCACTGAACCATGACAGTTCGGCACAAACGCAAACAGTTACTGCCCTAACAGGCATGCAAAAGAACATGAAAACAGCCCATGAGATATGATACATAAAAAATCCCACAAGATCAGTCATGTCATAGCCATAATTTATAGAAAATAAAGTCATCCACGCTAACGGAGGGGAGCCACACACGCGTTTAAAATGCCCAATAACAGGATATTAGAATTAATTTCATTTTATCTATTTAAAGTATTATTTATACAGTATAATTGATTGCAGCATGGTTTGCAATTCCCTTGAAAGGGGCATGAGGGATGCCAAATTCCTGCTAATTTTAACCACTTCTTCTGATTATTACAACACCACAGGGTAATTAGATCTTTTTCTAGTGGCTATTATCTATACCAGCTGTATAGTGAAGCATCATGTCAGCAGCACAGCAGTAGAAGCTCCATTCAGCCACAATACTACTGTTCACTAAACGGTACAATGCAATAAAAATGCCACATCCCCCTTACGATACTTTTTTCATGCACCAGGGCCATCAGATAAACAGAGAAACAGAAAAAACTATTGTCATTAATCTGTTTACAGAGCTAATGGTAATAATAAATTCAATAATAATGCATTTGTTTGTTGAAACTGCAGTTGGTGTAATATGTGATCACCTCTGTGCTTTCTAATTTTAACTGTTTATGCAGTTTATGCTGGGTTGACCAAGAGCAATGCCTTTGGCCAAGGATGTTTGAGGCATCTTGATGTCTGAAAGAAACCCTACATAGTTTCCCAACAGTGGCAGTATCTTTCCTGGTTTCATACATTTTAAAACACTTTCTTGGCTTTGAAAATTATAGCAATATCACAGAATGTCAAAATTCACCTTCTGCTCCTCCAAAAATATTGCTCTTTTATGTGTTTTGCTTTCATTCCCCGAGCAGGTCGCCTTTCCTTATAGACAGAGGCAGAATTACAGATTTTGACGCAGTGACAGCGGAAGAAAAAAAAAAAAGACGGTGACAAAGACCTAGATAGACTAACAGAAAAAAAAAACAAACTGATGAGCTGACAGAGTCTGGGCTTCTGGGGAGAATCATTAGACCGATATATTATTCAGCATGCAGCTTGGAGCAGTGCCTTTGGCTGGGCTTTAAGCTGGTAGTGTTGGTCAGTCTGGCTGTAGCTGGTTGGGAGGTCAGCCACTGATCTGCAGATATAAGCTGGTACTTTGGATCCGAGCCTTCATCATCCTGTGGGGCTGCCGCCACTGTGGGTGGATAAGCCTTGATCTGCTCAGGGGTTTGCATGTGTCAGTGTGTGTGTACACTGGTTGAGAGAAAGATGCAAGTGACTGTGTGTGTCCACATATGTCTACAGATGTGGCTGTGTGATGCATGTGATCTGTATGAAGTCTTTTTTTTTGTCAGTCACAAGCCTGCAGGGTAGTGTTGAGAGAAAGAAGAGAGACTAAAGGATAAAAACAGTGGCAAAGAAAGAGGGAATGTTATGTACCCAGCACTCACTGGTTAGGACTCTGTTTATTTGTACACTTTAATTCGTATTATTATTAGCTTAGAGAGGGTCACATAAATAATTGGCAAGTAAAGCAACAGAAGAATAAACCAGGAAATCCTTTATTTAAAGAGATGATGATTAATTGAGAGGGTGAAAAGTTTACCACAACTGATGTGTTCTATTCCTGATGGAAAACTGACAGTAAATAATCAGAAATCTGGAGTAAGTTTCTGGTCTCTTTATGTGACTTTAATGTTTGGTGTCTTTGAAAAGTGATATTTAGTTTCTCCTGTTTGCTACCATTCAACTCAAAGATTTATCAGTGTGCTGCCTTTTTTTAAATGTGATTTAGCCAATTTGAAAATGAACGTTCCTCTCATCATTTTGTTCAACGCAGAACGCAGTCAGACCTAACCACCTCTTAAGTAAGTACAGCAGGCTGGAGCTGATATTTCCACGATTTGACGATTCGATGTGGGTTTCTACTCTGCCTACCTTGTTACTGAGAACATGGTTTTTATCAATAAACACAATGGCGATGATCAGTATGCCTGGGAGTCTTCTTCTGGAGGTTTCCTCACCTTTAAGGTTGACAGCAGCGAGCCCATTGGCCATGGAACAAAGATCATCCTGCACCTGAAGGAGGACCATACAGAGTACATTGTGGAGAAGAGGGTCAAGGAAATTGTCAAGAAGCACTCTCAGTTCATGACCTAACTCATCCCCCTGATTGTGGAGAAGGAACATGACGAGGTGCAGGTGAGGACAAGCCAAAGTTTGAGGATGTGGGCTCAGACACTGAGGAGGACTCCAAAGACATGGACAAGACGGAGAAAAAGAAGATCAAGGAGTAGTACATTGACCAGGATTGACCAAGACCATCTGGACCAGGAGCCCAGACAATAATACAAATGAGGAGTGTGTTCTATAAGAGTCTGAAGACGGGCAGGCTTTTTCCCTCCTATTTCCATTATTGTGAAAGAGAAGATTTTTAAACCCTAGCTGAAAAATACTTCCTAACAATATAAAGAATGCAATGCAACTTACACTTATGTGCTGTACTTTCTTCTTTGTTCTTGCTTTTAACTGTGTTTTAATTTTTTTTTTTTAATGTTTGTTTTTTGTGCTGTTTTATGCTGTTCTTTTTAAATGCTTTGTCTTTATGTAAAGCACATTGAGTTGCCTCTTGGTATGAATTGCGCTATATAAATAAAAATGCCTTGCCTTGCCTTGCCTTATGCTAAAAAACTAAAGAGCTTGGTTACAGCAACAGAAGCAAACACAGCTGTTTACATGTTTTACTGTGTTTTTCTCCCACATGCACTGTGTGCACCTGGAGATTATTTATTTCATTTCCTCTCCCAAAAAAATGAAGAAAAAAGTCAATTCATGAACGTTGTTCATTGTACTTCCATGTCTGCATGCTATAGCAGTCTTCTTCTCCTTGCTGCATTTCTTGATATATTACCATCATTGCAACAGCAAGAAACAGTCAGCCTGTATGTGTTTGCCATTAACTGCATTCATTCTCATGCGTGTCCTCTTGAGGACCTGTTCAGAAAAGCATTGCTCCACAGTGACCCTTTGAGGGCCTTTAAATGGATAATGCTACTGCAAAACATTGGTAAATTGTGAAAACATGTCCTGTGTGTAAATACTAAATCTGAGGAAAATTATTTGAATCACGTGAGAATAATAAAAAAAAAATAATAATCTGGGTCAGTGTCAGATAAGAGTAAATACACTTTACATAAATTAAGCACTGGTTTTGTTTTTGTCCATTTAGATAGATTGATTTGAAATAATATAGTTAACTAAACTGGAAACTGCTCCACTGCAGGGTGTCTGCTAAGAAGAGATATCTGACTTTATAATCCAAAAATGTTTATTGAGATACCAAATGGTTGACAAGTTGAATATGGTTCTGGAGTATGATTAAAGAACATGATTTACCAAAACTTTACACTACCCACCGACATATAGAACAATTCAGTTACATTTTACTTACATGGCTCCAAATCACAACAGAAGTTATATCATCATAGGTCTAGCATGCAGTGCAAGCGATACAAAGACAGAGGTTCCATGTAATAAAGGCTGAGAAGAATTGGCATAAATTACATGGTAACGTAATGCAAATGGTCACAAACAGAAACATTACACAAACCAATTACAACTCAAGTATCCATTATAGAGCAAAACAGTGTTCTGCACCTATAGTAGTGAATCACAGGGCTCCATGTTGCCTCAACAGCATTTAGTGTTGCTAGAAATTATGACTGAAACACAACTCAAATATGAACATATGGCTGCATAAATTAAAAACTGTTCACACATCCATCAGCAGTATTATATTACTAAAGTGATAGATCTCTCACTCAGGCTTGCACTCAAGCAGTCCACAGTCCTTCCTACACACAGTAGCCAACGACTCACTAAGACCAATAAACTTAATCTCGGAGCCACACACACATCATGTCTGTCTGCAGCCGTGCGTTGCGGGTCGTCCTCTTTAGCTACTTGAGCGCAAGTGATGAGCAAGAGGTCCTGATGTGCTGACTCTCGACACTGATTGATCAGGTGTCACAAGGGAGAGACGAAGAATGTTCTCTATAAGTTTAATTGTCCTCAGGCAGGAAATTCTTTTCCACAGTTGGTGCACACTTAGCACAAAGCAGACTATACAAGCAGAATTAAGTACAGGATTTAATGCAAACAGGATGTATGAGTTGTATTAGTCTGAACTCAGAAACAGGAGGCTTTCCTTCAGTTTTCTATTATAGTTTAGTCACAGAGTATAACTTCTTGGAGAGGGAAACTAGAGAATGAAATACTCATTAAGAACACCCAGACAGTGATGCAACTACTCCTTGTGCTAAAAGATTAAAACTCTTGCATAAGATCAAGTTGAGAACTAATTTAACAATTTTTAAATTTCTTAGAATCACTTTGGTTTCCTGTGAATTGGAAATAATCACTGCTGTGTTTGCCAGTGGTTTGATAAATGAAAGGATACGCCTCATTTGCTATAGATGAACTGATCTCATTATGTTGTGCTGCTGAATTTCTCACCACTGTATTGAGAACTTCACTTTCAGTAGGTGGATCAAATCTCATTAAAGAGAGCTTTTTTGTTCATGTCATATCAAAGAGACGCCAGTATGATTAATCTTCATGCAAACAGATAAGTCTGCAAACAAACAAATAATAAATATGACATTTTCAGCTTTCATAACTGAATTTATTTAATCAACTAGACTTCGATAGATGTTTCTAGTCGCTAATTGTATTAGATGTTAAACAGATACATGTATGTACATCAGTATCACATGCTGTGACTAAGGGAGACAGGTACTCTTTTATATTGTTTATTACAAACTCAGAATGATAGATTTGCAGAATGCAAATGATATGTGTCGTCCTAAACCTGCAGGTAAGAGAGACCTCCTCTAACTAACCTCAGTCCTTTTTTATTCCTCACTTTTCCTTCCTTGTGTGGTTTGACATGCTGTGGTCACAACTGGTAACTTGTTCTGGTAACTTGTTCTTCCCAAATAAAGACACTGATATCTTGGCTGCTCCTCTTCATACAACATTTAGCTAGAAGATGATCAGGTCACAAAATCACTACTCACTGCTGGGAACAACTCTATTTCGAAACAGAACAAAACACTCAGGAATGCTGTAAACACTTAGCAAACTAATATACAATAACTTTTTGATTCTCAAACTCTACAAAAGCAAGAAAATATATAGTACCATGGAAAATGGAAAAGTTTTCCTATTTGACAACATATTTGTATTGTTGCTAATTTATTACTGCTACTAATTTAGCACTTATTTTTAGATAGAGAGAATAATTCTACAGGATATAGAGTGTAGGTGTGATGCCATCTGCTTTAGAGATGAATAAGTACAGGGTGATGGCATATTTAAAAAACACAATTGTGCGACAGTGATTTCTACTTTTATGTAGATGATGTCAAAGTTTTCCCAGAAGGTAGTACTTTTCGAGTGGGTATACTGTATGAATGACAACATTTTTAGGTCTCCTCATTTTCAAGTCTAATATAACCGAAAATGGTGCCTTCACTCCGGAGTAACGCTCCCTTTGTGTTTTGCACAGCAGTCTTTCAGCCTTCACTGTCATCTGTGTCAGGCAACATGAGGTTCAAATGATGCTGCAGAAACCCTGGAGGATCAGTCCAGAATGCAGATGTACATTTTCTATCTGTTCTTCTTTTTGTTTTACCGCGTGTGTAAAGGCTTGTGAAGTCCTGGATGAGCGTTTTCACCATGTTCACTCTTAAGTCGGCCATTCTCCGGCCCACAATATTGGTGACTGGAGGAGATCTGGCAGCGTCACTCCACTTTTCTCTGTACAGACGAGCTGTGTTATGGCCCTGAGGACTCACTCTGATTCTCTTTGTTTCGCTCTCCTGACATACAAACTGTCACAAAATTGTGCACTCGCGCAAACACATCAAATGTCTTTCCCTACTATTTCCAGTTACTTAGTGGCTGCATCATGACAATCTCACAATGTGCTACAGTCCATTTACGAGCCATCTCCTACAGTACAGGGTCACAACTCCATGTCCTCACAGCCATGACCACTCATGTGGCTCGGCCTGATAGCTCTGTGAGAAGCTCACTCACTGAGGCAGGGACGCCTCCATTTTAAAGGCCAACTATAGTTGTGATTTGGAGGTTACAACTGACTGGACCCAAGTTGGATTCGGTCTGTTCCAGCCTGGTTTATTCGGCTCTAGCAGCCCAAATAAAATTATACAATCTGAGGCGTTAAATGATTCTAGTCATTTGCTTTCTGATCTAGTCACTGCCCATTGTTCTAATGAAAATTTCGAGCAATTTTTATAAGAAGAACTGGGGCCGTTGACATTGTGCGTGAAGTCGTGAAATAAATAATAATCTTGGCCAAAGAACAAAAAAAACTGTGGAATAGCGCTTTGTCCCATGAGCAAGTATGATTTTACAGTTCAGTTCATTATTTTTTAGCGCATCCATTTCACTCACCTTCAACTCTTCCTGCCCTTGTTGCCCTCATCTCCACCTCACCCACCATAAATTAGCAAGAATCTGGGTGGGAAAAGTTATGTATGAGGTGTTTTCTTTGCAGGTTTTGACAACAAGTAATGTTCTCAGCTTTAGTGAGAACAAAAAAAAGAAAAAAAAGAATTCAAGGTGAAAGTCGTGTGACTATATGCTAGTACTAACACCTACACTGTGCCATAAAAGTAGAATAAATATGGCACACTTGTGAAAGTACATATTTGCTTGTGTGATGGTATGATGTATCCTGATGCATTTGTGTGAGTCCCTTGCTAATTAATGTGCCAGAGAAGAAAATTATAGCCCTGTCTCAGCCACTTCCCTCTGGTTAGTGTCAAGGTCTGAAAGAGACGAGTGCAATGAGCAACAGGAAGCAGAAAGAACTAAATGCAGCCTCACTGACAGAGTGGCCAGCTGAGGCTTCAATGTGCTGCTTGTGCTTCTGGCTCTTGCTGGGTGACTAATGAAAGACTGTTTCGTGCATATTTTTTGTTTTAAATTTTGGCTGCAGTATAGTCTGCTCAGTGCCTTGCTAAGTGCTAATGAACGCTACTTAACAGACTCAATGGGATGTATCGGTGTATGAGACAAAGCACTAACTAATGTGTTTGACATGCCTTGTATATGATGCTAAAAGACGACCAGTCATTATCACCGATTCCCCTTTTGACACTGATGGCCTTTTTAGTTGTCATTAGGTGATGTTGCATTGTGATCTCATTGGTACGAGGTCATAATTATATATCAGCGCTCCCATTCCTGAGTCCTAACAGGAATTGTGGAGCCAACAAAGACCCAGCAATAGTTTTTATAGCTGTAGGATTTGTGATGCAATTTTCTTTTTAAAGTAAATCCTGGTACAAAAACACCTGAGGGTGGCGTTTTTGCAGTTTGATCTATCAGTCTGTGGTGTTTAGTTTTGTTTCTTTAGCTGGCTTTCACACTTGAACTTGAACTTGGTTGAGTTGGTCTGGACCAACGTAAAAAAGTGATAAACTGCTGCCTTTTTAGTTCAAGTCCGTTTTGTGTTTTCAGTGCCCTATAACTAATTCACTCCAGCAAAATAAAACATAGTTTATTACAGTGACTGAAAACAAGTCATGCTGCACTTTGTGTTGTTGTTGTTGTTGTTTTTTAAATCTTTTTTTGTGTGAATAAAAACCTGATTGAAGGGGAAGGTTACATTATAGCTAATGTGTGCCTTCTCTCAAAAATATAATTACACTACAACATGAAGCACGTTAAAAAGAGACTCAGATGTATTCTCTTTTAAGTTACTCTTAGTAACATCTAGCACAATCATCTCCACTGCAAACCTTCTGCTCACTGTTATTGCTGATCTCTGTGAATGAATTAACTGTGCAGCAGATAGTCCCCTCTTCAGTAATGGAACAGGGCAAAATAACAGTATAGATTACCTGTTAATGAAACAAATTAAACAACAAAAATGCTGTGAGGAATATAATGTGGTTAAAGAAAGTAACACGAACCCTTAACAGAACAGAACCAATAGGGCAAATGCCTTTGAGTTTGCTTGAATTGCTACAAAAAGGTTATACTTGCAAGTCACCTTAATTTTAAATGTAGCGACGGTACTCTGCAAAAATTAATTCATGTCCTCATAGGCCATGGTCATAGCCGTACACCCGATAAGTGTTCATTCAACAACTGGCAGACCACCTTTAGAATATCTAAATTGATAAATGTAGTATATATTGTATCAGTCCTAAAAGTTTCTGAAAGCATGGCGGTATTAAATTTAATCTATCACTCTATAGTGTTTGCTCACATCAAGGTGGTTCAGGCCTGAATGATCACTTGTCCTTGTTCACTCTTTCATCACTCGTCCTCTGGCACGCTGTGTTTGACTGTCGTTTGAAGGAACAGACTTGGCGTTGTCAGTCCACGAGGCTCAATGCAGACAAGCTGTGTTGTTGCCCAAGGGAGTCGTGCACACACACACACACACACACACACACACAAAGCACACAAACAGAGACAGCCGCCCAAGGGAGTCCTCTATGAAGGGATCAGTGTAAACATCCAGTGGCAGTCGAGGTGTTGGTAGCCCTGTGAAGTGGAAGCGGTGCTCAGGGCATGGTGCTGGCTGATAAGCACTAACATACAGGAGAGAAGTGAGTTGGTCATCCCTGTTAAAACACGGGCAGCCACCCATTCCCCTGGTGCCATATTACTGCAGCAACACACACAGGAGAGGCTTAGACTCCTGCAGGGGAAGTGAAAAGTGGAGGGAGGGCATGACATGCCCTGCACTTATAGTACAAGTTTGCATGAATGTGTGTTTTTATGTGTGTACACATAAGACCATCAAGTCAATCATGCAGTATCATGGGTTAAAATAAGACTGGATAAGAAGGTGGATAAGAAAACTACTCATAAATAAATAGGGGTGCCATGGTGGCTTAGCTGGGCTCCCAAGGTACAAAAGCAACCCGGTTCCGGACTACGACCTGTGGTCATGGGCGTCTTCTTTGTTGTATGTTGTTCCCCCTCTTTCTCCCTGCTTTCCCTCTCCCTGTCCGTCTTCAGCAGCCCACTCTTACAATTTGAAAGCCATCCAGAGTTACCAGCGAGTCCAAAGCGAGTTCATTCAGCCCCGTCTCTGTGATGCTACACTCTCGATACTTCCTCTGTAGTGTCCATTAGCTCCTCCATCTTATTATGGGGAGATTTTACATTCCCCATGATAACAGACGGTCCGCTCCTGGCGCTTAGATCCAGCTCTTCATCCCCATCTTCTTCTTCTAACTTCAGCAGGGATCAGTGGTCTTTCCACAGGGAGTATGCTAGCACCTAACAGCTGTTCTCGAGTGCAAAAAGGAGAGCTGTGGAGAGCTACTGTAACTGGCTGCTAACTACACGGCACCAAATGAGTCGGTCTCCACCACAAATACAAAAGTTGTCATTTGATCAAACAGACCTATATTTAAAAAAAATAAAAAAAGGGACAAATAATGACTGCTGTGTTTAAGTAGCAATATACACGAATACTTGCACAGCAACAAGTGATAGTATCATTATGGTAAATATTTGTTCTCTGGGACTGAAATGAAATTGTAAAATGTTGAATAAAGTTGCACACGAGTCTATATTTATGTTTCAATAACAAAACAAACAAAAAAAGAAATAAGTCATGTTTTCTCAGCATAGTGTGTTTTTCTCCAGGAGACTGCCTTTAAACCCGGTTGGTTTGCATATGAACTCTACATTCCATCCAAATTTCACCCTGCCTTGATGTAAGGCATGCATTTCTCAGCGAGTGCAAAATAAGCAACTGCGGCCTCTCTGAAATGCACAGCATGAACCGTGCATGCTGAAACCATTTGGTAAGGATAAAGTCATCATGAAAGGTTGTTAAAGCAGTAGAAACATATCAAGTTTATTGAGTTTACTTTGTAGCATCTTGCTGTCAGCTATGCAGGGGGGGTCAGATTGTCCAGACAGGTCTTTTTTTTCTGTTCAGTTGATTTAAATTCTTATTTTAGCATATCAAGTTGTGCTCAGTCATACTGGATAAAGAGAGTGGATGGTTGAGTTGAGTCTCACACAATAGGTGGCGTTCGTGCTGGGAATGAGAATCATTACTCAGCTTTCTTCAAGCAGTTTTTGACAATCTAAGAGTACAAACGCCACCACTTGTTTTGGGTGGCTCATTCTGAGCCACTTTGTTTCCCGTTTATGTCTATATATTTCAATCTGGTAATACGACTTAACAATTGACTATCTTTCTCCAGTGTGATTGACCTCACTTTTAAAACTTTCTACACAATGTTAATCAATAGATGCAAGAGAAGAAGAAGACAAAAAACCTTTGAACACATCCTTTCATGCTGGTAATCTTTATATCAGAAAAGTGTGCCAGATTTAGTAATCAGGTATTGCTCTGACTCCAAGACTCCAAGCTACATGCAAAACCTGTGTCGACACAAAAATGTTCCGTATATTTTGACTTAGCTTTGCTCCTGAGGAATACAAAAAACACATTATTTACTTTTACAGACATAGTGATGAGGAGGGTTTGTTTTTCTTTATAGATTTACTGAGTCTCAGGTCTCTGATCAGGGCCCTGAGAGGGAAACTGAGAGAAAAATAACAAGTTAAGGAGGAAGGGATGAGGAGGGAAAAACAGAATAGGAGAGAGATTTTTGGAAAGTCCATTGTTCTTGATGCTACTGATAACGCTGCTTTTTGCAAAAAAGTCAAAGAATCAAACAAAAATATATGTATCTTAAATCCCCGAATGATTTTCAAGATCCTTTTTTTGCTTGTGATTTGTAGGATAGTATTTTGCTCAGAACAAAAGCCCTCTCTTTTCACCTCTTTCTTTTTGTTCTTTTTTGAAAAAGCACCGCAGCCAGCAGAGATTATCTGTTGTTTTTCCATCCAGACCTTCATCAAAGTAAATTATTTAATCCCTAAATCATCCTTCTATCTTCTCTTTGATTACTTCTCCTTTCTCTCTGTGTCACCATCACATCCTTCACAGTCCTCATTTTCTTTCACACACACACACATGCACACACATTTCAAACCATAGACAGATGACTATGTAGCGACTTGGGTCTTTTCCCTGTCTGCTGTATGTAGAGGAGCTTGCTGATGGTGACTTTTCAGCAGTGCCCACTGGTGCACATAATGAAGTGCAAATGGGGCTAATGTACTGGTTGACATGCCAGGTTTTACAGATCAGACGTGAATTGATTTACCTGCAGTTGCAGCTCTGCATTTTCCAATAATGTGCACGTGCAAAGGATGGTGTGCAGACATTTCAGACAAATGCTTTATTTTGTCCCTGGAGGATGGCTGAGATTACATGTGAACATTGACACTGAATGAAACCAAAATTGGATTTATTTTATTTCTGGAGTTTCTGTTTTCTCAGTAAGAGCCAATTCTCTCACACTTTGCAAACATTTTGTGACACAATTGTGACAGTTTTTAGACGGACACTGTCTGAATGTTGGCTTGACACAGTGCCTGTCATCTTTCTTATCATGTTGCCACTCTAGCACTTAGTGTACTGCCTTTCCATGGCTCCGAACAAATGTCAGAACACTGACGAATACAACAGCACATGACATTTGGACCAAGAATTTATCTACTGTTGCTAGGGCTCTCTCAGCTAACACACACCAGAAGGAAGCATTTAATCAATTTCATCAGTGATATTGATACTGTAGTCCCCAACGACAGAACAGCTGAATGACATACTGTAACATTTGACCCCTGATCCTGATCACCTGCATCATCTGAACACACATCTGTAGGCTCAAGTCCCCAGTCAGCCAGTCAGCCAGTCAGTCAGTCAGTCAATAAATCACTCATAGATGAAGTCAGGAGAGAACAGGCATTTAGTCCCTGCTCAGCAACCCTGGCTCCCAATGCCATTAATGCAGTACACTTCATCAGTCCTAGCTGGCTTTTGTGTTTGTCCCCAGTGTGTCACATCCTTCAAAACCTCCCACAACAGTGTATTCGTACAATTTATGATCTAATTAGAGGGCATAATGAATAGTCAACCATTTGTAACGATCATGATTAAAATGTTTTAGTGATTGCTGAAGATTAATTGTTTCAGTAATGGCTTCAGATTGATGAAATTTGCATACATATGGCAATTATGAATTTTTGTTCTTCCCCTCCTTCAGGTGCGAGTTGCAAAAGCTGTTTTCTGACAGTACTGCATATATTCTGACTATAAATAATTTTGAACTGGTAATAGAGGAAATTTTAGGGGATCACCAAAATCATTGGAATGTATCCTCTAGCAATCTTGAGTATCTGCAGCAAATTTCATGGAAATCCATCCAACAGTTGGAAAGATATTTGACTCTGAAACACAGATTTCATCTACGTGGTGAGAGGATCACCAAAGTCATTATGATTAATCCTTTGGGGACCAGGAGGAAGATTTTATGGCGATTCATCCAGTAGTAAAATATTTTAGTGTAGCCCAAAGTGGTGGACTGACATACAAACACAGCCATAGTACCCAACATAGTACCCAAGACTTCCTAGCATGGCTAAAATGAGCTAACAAGTTTAGCGCTGAAAGTTGTGCAATGTTCACTCTTCCTGAGGTGTCTTCCTTTTATTTGTGTACCCTTATCTGAACCAAGGGTCTTAGAGGGTGTTATATGATTTTCAATTTTCAATTTGTGATTTTGGCCCATAAAAATAAAATTGAGTACTCACTGCAGTGCAAATGAGAGATTTCTGGCAGAACTCCTGCTACTTCCAAAGTGCATGAAGAAGGTTAAAAGTCTTAAAGAGGTCAAAGAACAAATTTATAGTCAGTCCAATGCATTTCAACTTGTGGCTTTCATCAAGGTCATCAGGTTGCCCCTGTGCCCAGTCACAGTCAGTGTTAATCTGTGTAACCCTTCCTACATCAGGTTTACCAACTTGCCATAATCTGTCGCACTACATCCTGAGATTATACTGCTTGGCCCCCTTCTGTGTTCATCCAAAATATTGGATCAGTGCTGGATCATCCGTACGGCCCAACAAATCTAATGCAAAGTCTAATTTTTATCCCTTTGGATGCAACCTTATGTCAAATAGGTTTTTACTGGAAACAGTGTCTGCATGTGTTTGCCCTATCCCTATTTAACTGGCTAGGCTTCCATTCAAATGGAAGCCACAGGGATCAAGCTACTGTTTGCTACAACATGACCTAATTTCTTCAGCTAGTCTACAGCAGCAGCAGTAGTAGAGAGTTCCTGAAATCCAGCATTAAAGCAAATGAAAAATTGGAAGTTTTGTTGGAAGAGCACACCGCTTGGCATTCATTTTTGCAATTATGAAAAATACAAAGTAAAACCATCGTGACACACATTTCAGATTTGTATTTATCTAAAATCCTGTGCTTGCTCTACAAATCCTGTGACTGCAAGGGTCAAATATCCAACATGTAGGGCACCAGATTGTTAATGTTCTTGAGTTTTACATCTGGGGTCTTGCGTTGTGAGCAGAGCGGTTTACTGATTTACTGGAGGGGGACTAGCTTTTGGCCACAGTGGGTGTTGCGTTGTCACACCCCTCAGTGTCATCATCTCGTTGGCCCGCTTTCAAGTACACAGTTGCTGCACACACAGAGACCTCTTTGTCATTTCAGTCAATACCCACCCACATCCAGGCTGTTTCTTCATTCAGAATATCATGTATTCTTTTGCTTTTCTTCTTTCTGTGCTTACAGTTGTGGAATTAAGCTCAAATATAATGCAACATATGGAGATAATGAGAGCTTGGAGCGGACTGAGGAAAGTCACTTACTGCTATAAGCTATGGGCTTTGATAAATGTTGCTTTTTATGAGCTACAATTTCATTTCTTTTCTCATTATCTTCCTCTGCTTCTTATTTAGTAAGTAAATAATGCCTTAATTACAGCTCACACCCCGTCTATGATATGTATGGGTTGCATTCTGGCATCCAAAATGGCAGCTATGCATTATGTAGAAATGGTCTCCACAATAGTGCTATCTCATCATATTATTATTATTATTATTATTATTATTATTATTATTATTATTATTATTATTATTATTATTATTATTATTATTATTATCATCATCATAGCACTCTTGAGGCCTTTGCTTATAAAATGATGTTTTAAGGATTTCATTACCCTTATTTGCATAATGTTCAATAATATGTGGAGTAAGATTAATTTGTTCTTTTTCATGAGAAACCCTTCATATGGCGTGACACCTCTCTGACACCCACTGCTGAAGTAGTAATTTCCTTTTCAGCAATTACAACAACCATTTCCTTATGGCACTATCCATTTTATTCATTGTTCAGCTGATGTACAAAACCCCTCAATTTATGAGTGAAAACAACCATTTGTGGGGAGCCATAAGGCGCGTCATTGTGACTGTAACTTACACTGATGCCGCTGTGCAAAACACCAGGACCTTAGGATCCGAAACTTGTTGTTTTATTTATTGACAGAAAAAATAATGATTTTCTGACCACTAAGATGTATTTAAGATGTACTATGAAACCTTGCCCAGGTTTTCAAATGAAATGTTCCTTTCCTGAGACAAGCCCAGGGGCTTCTCTGAATTCGATTCATTTCTCAGTACTCCTGCCCATATGATTGCTCTTGATCTGTCATGGATTCGGTCATGTCATGAGGCGATGGCCAGCTCACATTTTGAACCTCTTCTTATTTGAAGTCAGCCGCTCTCCTCTGACAGTTATTTCTTCTTTTTTTTAAAGGCAGGAGTTTGTTCCCAGACCTCAGGTCCAAGCTCCATATGTCAGTCATCTGGCTGCTTTTCCCTTTAATTAAAAACATACCGTGAAAGAAATTTTAGACAAGGTACTAACACATCTGTTCTGTTATTGTGTTGTTTTCAGTCATCCAGATATGAATGAAGACCAAATTTGGCTGAAAGCAATCACCTTCTCATAGAGTGAAAAGCAAATAGTCTGTGCTTTCTGTTCCTTGTGTAGCCACCTGATTGTAAACATGCCTAGTGTTTGGTGACAGTCAGCATCTCCTCAATTAAGTAGCACTCAATACAATCCACTTGAGGTTGAAATGACTAAGTAGCACTTTAAGAAGTACTCCCTTTGATCATCTTTGTCCCTTGATAGATGGGTAGCTTTTAACCCTTCACAGCTCTGATACCCTCAAAGTACATCCATTCAATGACAGGTTTGGATCACACAGATATTATCTGTGAAAAAAAATGATGATATGATGAGGCGGTCAATGCCAGCAAGAAGTGAAATTGACATTTCACAAGGGTAAAATGAAGGAGCAGGATAAGCCTCACGCAAGGCTTAATTTTCCAACAGCACTATTGCAGAAACATCCAGAGGAAATTAGAGGTTGTGGATGAAGGTTATGTTCGATGATAGCCTGCTCAAATATATATCATTCTTTCTGCACATTCCTTCAATGTTTCTTTTTTTTAACTAAACTTTTTCAACTCAGATTCCTTTAAGCAAGTTGAGCAAGGCACCACAGACTGTACAGCTTGGAGGCAAGGTAGTATTTGTTGCAAGGTTATTGGATTGGATAGTGTAGGTGTCAATGATGTGTCCAAGCCCTGTATTTTCAGCTTATACTGAAGGTTAAAAGTGCATGGATTTGTTCATTGATTAAATCACATACAATACTGAGGTTTACAGAGGGCAGACAGGGAGAAGATGGAGCTTCAGTAAAAAAAATAATAATAATAATAAAATAAAAAAATGGGCTAAACTAAATTGGCCAGAACGAAAATTTGTCAATGTCAAACCTGCTGTTGCGCTCGGGTAGTGGGCAAGGGATCATCAAAGTCTGAATGCTTTATTCTTTGTGGACCATGGATGTTTGAACAAATTTCCATGGCAATCAACTCAATAATTATTGAGATATTTCAGTCTGGGCTGAATGACTGTACCTTGAGCTGAGCCATTAACGTTTAAGCAGAGCTCTTGTACACATCAAGTCTTAATTACAGGTGTGTTGGGGCAAGAACTGTAAACTGAGAAGGATCCAGAATTCCTGCGCACTGCAAGCCTGTAGAAGTTCAAATTACCCGATGAAAGCTTACTAACAGACACAAAGGGAAGGGGGTGGTCGATATGATAAAGTCTTTGGCGTGTAGATACAGTGAGGGAGGCAGAATGTTTCAGAGGAAACAGAGGCAGACAGAGGGAGATCTGAGATGAAATGTGAAAGTGAGATAAAAAGGTGAGACGGAGAGAAACGCAGCACAATGCATGAGCTTTGTCTGGCAAGCGCTCTTTATCTGATTGTGTTAATCTTGTCTTCCGTGCACAGCGTTGCCACGCACCAGCACTTTTAACTAGCTCTGATAATGGGAAGAACAGCATCAAACTCATTAATTGAATTAGCTCTCTCTTTATCTCTGCATCTGCCTGCCTATCCGCTCACCCCCTACAAACACTGCGCCGACGACTATTCCCCAGCTAATTGACTCAGTGCATCTCCAGTACAGGGCTATTTCACCTTACTAATTTATTGAATCGGCTCCTGGCCTGGTTCACCTGTCATTGGCTACTATCTAATTTAATTTTACCCTGAGGTGATGGAGATTATTTTGTCTCTGAGCAATAGAGTTAGAGAGGGATGGAGGGAACATGAAGAAAGTCAGGTTTTTAATGCCTAACAGCTTGTGTGTTTATTTTATAACTGGATTCAGCTGCAGGTGTTAGAGAATAAAGGGACACGGGCCAATATAACTAGCTCAATGAGATTTGGCCAATTTCGACGGTCGTCAGTAATTGAATTACGCTAAACTACCTTTTTAAAATCAGCTCGGAAAATGTGCTCAGCCATGAGTTGCATTTTAGGTTTATCTATGCTAGCCACCAGGCTAATCCATTGGGTTTTAAACATTTCAATTGAGTTAGTCAATGATCCCTCAGAACCTGGTTGCAGGTTATATATGAACACCATGAAGCTCATCTGTATTACGGCTTTTCTCCATCTGCCTCTCCCTTTGCAGGAGCTTTTCTGTGATGTAGGACCTAAAGGTGGTTTCTTTGTGGTGTGGAGCTGATATCAGAGCAATTGTTCTCACTTTCATTTATCTCCACTAAAGGTTAGCTTTGTCCACCAACCCACTCTCTGCCAATGTGTTAACATTATATCAGATATAGACACAGACCAAGGTGTGTGTGAAGTTATTGGGTTCTCTCAGTTGTGTGTCTCTATCTTCCCCAGAGTAATGATCTGTTATTGCCTAGGTGGCAATACAGCGAACCATTTTCCTGCTGTTTCTTTTTCTTTTTATTATTATTTTAACTGTACGTTTAGTGGGTGAAATAACCTTGCAAATGGCCTCTTGAGGAATGGCATTGGCATGTTTCTCTATCCTGTTGTAGGAAATATAAGACCAGAGTAGACAGCAGATGCCAGTGCTGACTACAAGTTGTTATTCTAGCCTCTTAACCAGTAAAGCTTTCCCCCCATCTTATGTCCTTTTTCATCCACACTGATACCACACCTGTCATTTCTAATCCACCTGGCTGGTCTCTGTAAAATCTCTGTAAACCACCCACACCTCTTTCTGCTCAGAAACCTTCACATCAAGCTGTCCTTCCATCCCTCTGCTAAACACAAACAAACAACCCCCCCTTGCTCCACTTCAATCTTCATTTGAGCCATTCAGTTATTGACAAGACACCCTAGAGAGAGCCTATTTAATCATCAAGAAACATGTTTTTGAATGACAGCGTGTAATCATTCCTGCAATTTTTCCCCTTTTCATGCTATCCATGCAGTCATTATCATCTTAACATCTGCTGTAGTTGTAGTGTGCAGTTGATTTCAAGGAAAGGCATTCTGCTCTTCAGTTACTTTGACTAAAAACAGTTTTTCAGGTATTGTTACTAGTTACTTTGCAGGTTCAGATTTTTGATACAAATAACAAACATCAACTAATTTCTATAAAAGAGATTTCCTGAGCCACAGCCACCCCGTCCCTGAATAATAATGATATAGAAAATGAATCAGGCTTACTGAACTTGCACTGAGCTTCATAACACTGATTATTTTTCACTTTTAAGCAGCTATATCGATCGACTAACTGGTGAACATTATGGAGCGTTTTGCCGCTAAGGAGCCAGACATTACTGGACTTAGATTCATCTGGTGTGCAGATACATGACTCCAAATATATAATAATGTTGCTCCGTAACTGCTGGATGGATGAATAAATAAGCAACTGTTTGTTAGTATCGCTGTATCAACTTAAAAGGAGATGATATGTCAATGTATTGTCCACAACATGTTTCCAAGTAACCAAAGAAAATTGCTATTAATACTCCTGTACTTATATTTCGTAAAAACTTTTTATATTCTGTTATTACAACTCGCTGCTACTCTGCATACTTCTTCTAAATAAGGAATTCTATCAGACAGGAAATCCAAAAAAATATTTTGAGCACTCACGTCATTTTTTTCCTCTGCATTCGGCTACATTTAACATTTTAGAAATGTTCTTTTAACTCACAGCATTTTAATTGAAACATGTTCTTTCTTTGTTATCTTGCCACATTAATACTTTAATATCTATATGGTGTCCAAGTGTTGTTATTTGCTTGCAAGACTGTGGTCTCACATGACCTTTCATTCAATTCAGAATCGCTTATACTCTATTTAATTTCCTGCTGTGTACAGAACATTAATATTAATGTGAATTGGTATTTTATTCATCATGCTAGAGGTATGCCAGAGTGCAAGGTGTGTTGACATATTATTTGGGCAGTGGCCATCCACGGGTGTCATTCCCAAGCATCAATCAGGGAGAGCTGAGAACTGTCTTTTCTGACAACCTCATCTCATCTGTAAATACTCATCCCACTGATGCAGGTTTTCATGGAATTAATGAGGCAGCTTCATGTGCTGATGCATGTGAAAGTGGTCTCCCTTCAAATTGCTTTCCTTTATTGCCTCCCCCACCCCGGCTTCCTCCCTCACCAGAAATCATATTAGCCAAACCAATCTCATTTACAACATGCCATTTGTTAATTTAGACCCCTAAACTAATGTGTGTGTGAGAAATAATAGAAGCGAGTTTGATGCAGGAGGAAGAAGAGAGATATGAGACAGATGTGAAACTTGAAAACATAGATATTTGGAAAAGAGAGAAAGAAAGGTTTGTCAGGATTATGGATGCCACACCCACACTCAATATTGATCAATCCATCAACCTGATCAACGAATTAGTTAATTAATTGATTAACTAATTAGTCATTTACTCAGTGAAATGTCAAACATAGTGACAAATCTCCATAGAAGCCTAAGTCTAACTAAAAGCCAAGAAAAATTCTAAAAGAATTAAATGTATGATACAAAACAGACTAAATAATCACATTTTCCCATGACTGAAATGACTAATTAGTAATCAAAATTGAGCATTAATGCAACACATGAAATTACCGGCATCTGTAATACAACATAGCAAAAAGAAGAAGAAGACGAGGAGGAAGAAGAAGGCACTGCTCTGCATCATCATGAGATTTCTACCTTCAAATTGGAATTAGATATCGGATCAATACAGCATATATACTATCGGCTGGAAGAATTTATAAGTATTAGTTGATTATCGTTCCCCTCGTGGTCCACTGTCAGTGCTGAATCTGCTTGTGAGTTTGTAGTAATTACCTTGCCGTGGCTGAGGTGATGACTGGGAAACAGGAGGGCAGACGGCAATCTGTCTTCTCCTCCTAGTTATTGTCTGTGTCTTCCACACCGGCTGCCTTTATCTTTCCTCGTCAGGAGCAGAGACCAACACAGGACCAGTTATTACCGCCTCAGCGGCCTGGATAAGATCAAAGCAGACCGGTTGAACACTGAAGATGTAATGACTGTGCTCTTCTAAGGACTGCTGCATGGTTTGTCATGTCATTATCCCCCAGTTAACACTTGTTTCTTTTCTTCATCCTTTTAAAAGTCTTTTTCACAGTTCCAGAACGAGGACGGTCTCCAATTATTTTGATGTGGGGGGAAAATTGCCCAGTTTCACTGAATAGAAATGTTTCTTCCTCACCTTTTTTTTGCTATTGGTGTTTTACTTTAGATCTCTCTTTCTCTTGCCGTCTATTCCTCCTTTTTGTCACATGAAATATTCTGCCCAATTCATGCCAGTGGTTTGAACAAGAGCAATTTGTCATGTCGGAAAAGGAAGTACTGAAAGCCACTCTTGTACTTCATGGTAATTTCATGTGACGGAGGAGGAGGAGGAGGAGGAGGAGGAGAGGAACAGTGTCAGTATACTGGAAGCAGAGGAGGTCATGGTTCTTCTGCACCTGTATAACCTCCCACAGAGTGTGACCATGGGTAATAGAAATGATGGAGTGACTAAAGGGTGGGGCAGAGGTGGCATGGAGACAGCAGAGACTGAAGTCCTTTTAAGACCCCAGGTGTTGGGTGGGGAATGGCAAAAATTGTCTGAATTATCTGGCTTGCTGCTTATATATCGCTTCAGAGAGATGTTGGGGTATTACAAGGTATAAAACAGGACTTATCGTGTAACCCTTCATCCAGTATGTACTCTCATGGTCTCATTTATGTATACAGTATGTTGGTACGGGTAATATTTAATAGGATCTTTCTCAGTATTTGAGATGTCTGAGACTTTGGGTTGTCCATGAGTCAATTGTCCTTAGCGAAGAGCCCATTGGGTGAAGGCCGGTTCAGGTAGTGATGTTCCAGGTACTGCAGGTAGGATTGCCATCTGTTGTCTAGGCTAGGTTTCATAGAGAACAAGGTCCAGGAGAAGAATAAATTATTTTGTGTGAACCAGGTTTTATGAGAAAAGTGGTTTTCTTAAGACCTCTCAACTGAAAGCCTTCAAATGTTTTTTTTTTTCTTCTTCTGTAGCTCCAGTTGAGAGCTTTTATTTTAGTGAAACATTTTGATCAGTCTGTTACGATCATCCAATATATGTGTGTGAGAGTTTGAGGCATTTGTCTTGTGAACTCTGTGAGAGGCAATTAAAGCACCGCCTCATTTCATTTCTTTTGACACATTTGTATGTCAGAGACAAAGAAAGGGAGCAAAAGAGGTCATGTGTGTTTCCAAAGTTCAGAAATGTAATATGTGAGCTGTTCTGGTGACAGTCTAATTTAATGTTTTTCTTTTCTTTTTTTTATGTTGCAGGGTCAAGCTGAAGGACGGCGTAGCGTTCCTAGGAGCCAGAGCCAGTAACCCTGTTGTGTGGACGGTGAGTCAGGATCTCAGAAGTGAAGGTCACGGGGTTGTCACCCTTCACTGTCGGAGAAAGGAGAACAGTTTTAGTCAAAGGTACGTCCGACTCCCTCCGTCTACAAAATTAATGCGTGAATGAAATATGAACTGAACACCCTGCTGAACAACCAGAAAGCAGCAGCGCACTTGTTCATTTTTCGGACAGCTGTCAGCAGAGAGTGATTGCAAAGAGTGAGGATGAAAGAGGTCATGACTCAGCATCTGAACCATTCATTCCTTGGCACTGTTATGCCTGCAGGTCCACAGCCAGTTCTAAGTGCAGTCAATAAAATGTATTGTTCAAGACAATGTTGCCTCCTGCTTGCACTTAACGGATAAGTCTGGAAATATTCTATATTTTTATATACTGTCAACAAATCCCATGAAAAGGGCAAAAACAACAATGGATTGATACTACTAACAAGTATAGTCTGTGTGGCCAAAGCCTGACGAAGCTTAGTCCTCTGTGCCCTGGACTGCCATTGTTGTCCAAAATGTAATTAAAAATACATCATTGCGTCACAACGTGGGTGATGTTTTTTTCATTACAATGGACATGAGCACTGCAGTTTATTTTGAGTTAATCCACATACACTGCATATTCAGTATGGCACCAAATGTACATCTGAAAATAGTCTTTAAGAAATGCACATTTAGTCCTGTTTGAATAGACGTGCTGATGCTTGCTACAAACTATTTTGGGAAATTATTTAGCTTTTTTTAAGACTTACAGTATATATGCAAGGTACAGTTTTAAAGCAGCTATAATCAATATTTTTTATAACAACAATGCATCAAATAACAAGTGAAAACAATATGAATGGGGTTGTGGTAAGAACAGAATGATCACCTGTATCTTTGTGTTTCAATAGGCAGCTATTTGCTCAAAAGTAACCTAAAAGGTGATAATGTCAATATTGCGTTCACAACGTGTTTCTGCTGTGCTCAAGTGGCCAAAAAAATCACTTCTATACTGATTGTGTAGTTTAGTTTGCTGCTAACCACAAGACCAATTTCAAACTACCAATACTTTCACTTCATTTCAGTGCTCTATGAAAATCAACCAACAGATTTGACACTTGCTTGAGATGGGCGATTATATACTCCTAAGGGGATTTTTGTCAGATTTGGTTTTCAAAACTTTGCTGTTACATTTAATGAATACTCCAACATGCAAGCACTGAAGGTTTTTCGCAGTAATGAGCCAAAAATCAAAAGACAAAGAATAAGTTGATATGATGGATGTTGTGTGAAGAAAAGCATGAATTTAGCTGTTTGTTAAAGAAGCTGCTGTTCAGTACTTGACCCTCAAAATCTTGAATGTACCAGCAGGATTCTGAAGAGAGTCCTTGTCCATTAATGTGACTTTGATGTAAAAATTGTACAAAGAAATGTTTAACATAAATAATTAAATATTTGAAGTTATTTTTCATAACGCACACAAATTAAATCATACAAAAGGCTGCTTGAAAGGAAAGAAATCCACCTAAAACTTTGAACATGGCTGGCAGTGTGCCAGCCTTATGTGTATTAGTTTATGGGCTAAAAAATTGAATCTGACAAGAATGTTACAGAACATAACAAAACACCTGTAACCAATTTCAACAAAAAGCATGTTGCTCATATGATGATGTTTCCATTAATGAACAATAACCACATCCGTGCACGTCACTGTACAGTATTTGACATTCAACTCGACAGCTAAACGATTTAAAGCAAAGACAAAATAGCTGCACACAGGAAGTGACACACACAGGCTGTACTGTTATTTCCTCCTGGGTGTCAAGGTGATGACAGTGATGAATGACAAGCCATCTGTCATTTACATGTATCTCTTTCACAGCCCCGCTGAGGAGTGCAGACATTGAATTATACAGGAATGCTCAAATCAAGGTCATGCATGTTGAATCTGGTATTATGTCCAGCAATTCTGCGCTCACTCTGCGACCCTGCGCTTTTAGATTTCTTTTAGCTTACATATCAAATGAAATAACAGCAGCACATCAGTGAAATTAAAAAAAAGTATTATTCAAAATCTGAATGATGAAAACACTCAACTTTAATTTTGAAAAATCCTTTGATGAGATTACAGAGAGATCAGCAGTCAAGGTGTTCCATTTCACTGAAATCGTAAAAACATGCTCATGGAAAACAAAATATGAAACACTCAGTTTTCAGTGTAAGTTTCAACTCCTGACCAGCAGTGGTAGCCCTGTAAGGCCAGCTCAAAAATTATACTTTGCTTTCTATGGTCTGGTATGTACATGGACCCCATCACACACCCAGTCGGACAAACACACTGCTTGATGGATTTTTATTAGTCCCTGCTTTTGATTTCCAAACTGGAACAAAATGAGCTCTCTGTCCACTTAAATTACTTTTTAGGAAAGAAACAGGCATTGTGGGTGCAGAATTCTTCTTTATTTATGAGACCAAAACAAGGTTTAAGAGTTTAGGTGCCCAGGCACATCTTGGATTACAGCTCTCTGATTGGTCAAGCTTCCAGCTGGTGGGCTCTGTCAATTCTCTGTAGAAAAAAAAATCTTGGAACATTTAGGCTGGCTTGAGGCTACAACGGAGAACGAGTTGTATGAATTAAGTCTGAAAGCCTTGAAAGTAATTTTCTAATTTAATTAAATTTAGCTCCGTGGTACCTGCACAGATTTCCTTTTTGACATACTTTCTCCTACTCACCAGTAATAGGTCCATAGTCAGGGAGTGATTTTATTCAACTGCTGTCCTGTGGGTAGAGGATATCCCATAACTCAGGTTAAGTGCAAAAAGATCTTCATTAGCCAGAATCTGAATGGGGTAATGGAAATATGTGAAGATTGAAGCCAAGGAGTTTAAAAAAACAAGTGCCCTAAAACATTAAATTTCTCCAAATGTCAATTGAAGCTCACTTTGCTGACCATTAAAGCAGAATCACTGCCAGAAACTGGAAGATAAACTCTGGGAGCAGGATGCGTTTCCTCTGGCTCGTGGCAGATAGTGCGACATTACAGCCAATAGTGTGACGGCCAGGTTCAGACTTACTCAGACAGGTTTCAGGAATTACCTCCCAACAGCCAATCAAGAAAGGTGAGTATCAACTGCAGACTTAGAGAGACAGTTGTAACCTAGTGTAAACTATGATGGAAATGTGCACAGACACAAACTACACTCAAACACACCGTTTCTACATGAAGACCACTTAGAGGAGGTCATAAAATACACAAAGTCATGTCCCTGAGGTGTGCATATTGTGTGTGTCTGCTTTGGAAACAGTATTCCAGTTACTTTAGCAGCCATATGTTCACTGTACTGATTTTTTGTGCTCTGGAGAAATGTAGGCAGCTGAGAGATGAGGTGTGAAAAGTGAAATAAATGGCAGGAGTGGTAGCACAGATGAGAAAAAAGAGGTAAAACCAAGTCCAGGAGGACACAGAGCATGTGAAATAATGAAGTTCAATTACAGTATGTGAACCATTGACACATTCCATACAATAAAAGCCGTGTGTTCTTTTTAAAAAGCCAGTAAGTGCATGATGCTGCAGCGTGAATTTCTGTTCTTGCTTTAAGCAAAAAAAGAAAATAATTAACCCAAGTAGAAACTGCAGAGAGAGTATATCTTTTTTATGTATAGAAGAAATAGCTGTATAGAAATATCTAGAAAAACTGTAGCTCTCTTTCCGGGCAGTAGTTTCTTTATGCAAACTACAAAGATCTCTCTACAAAGATATTTTGCCAAATGCTGATTTAGCTACATTATATGCAGTATGTACGGATGCCTGCATGGGAATGGATTACATTTTTAGCTGTTTGGGGTTCAGTAACATGCTGTAAATTAATTGTCAATAAAGCCCTAAAAAACACAGTTTGCCTGGTGGCAAGACTTGTATTCCCTTTGTAGATAAAGCGAACCCAGCATGTAAATTTATACTCATCATATGGTTTCAAGATGTTTTAAATTTTCTTGTCTGGCAAAAGAAGCACTTTGGAAACTAATCCAGTAGCGTGTTTTTTAAATGCTGATCTGTGTCGCAGAACGCTGTGGTCAGCATTTTGTATTTGAGGGCATCTGTCTGCAGGATTGCAGAGTGGGTAGTGTGTGAGATAAGGAAATCTTACAGTGAACCAGGCCTGATCTTAACTGTACTGAAAATATCTTATCAGAAATATCTGCCCAGTACACTTTTTACAATTTTGTTTTGTGCATTATGCTGTCATGACTCATCCTCTTAAACAAATAACATCTCTTGCAAATAATACATTGAATGCAAATCCTCAAAAAAGACACCAACCAAACCAGTGTCTGTTGCTTCTCTTAACCCAAGAGAGTCCATGTTGAACAGATTTAGCCGCAAATACGCTCCTACGTCCCTGATTGCATAAGTCCCCAGGCTATAATAAAGCAGACTGATGCGAGATCAAAGTGGCACAATGGTCGTCAGACAATACAGCCTGCTCTGTTATGAAGATGTATTAGGACACTTAAATGTTAAGAGGTGTCCTTCACCAGCCAGTCCTCTACATCTGTGTCCTCACTGCTCTCTGTTACCATGGAATGTTCTTTTTGCTCTGGAAGTACCATCGAAAATGCAATATACCCATCAGCTACTGGGATAAATAAGCATGGGAATGCAGACACACTCGGGGAATCTTGTACATATTACCTCTGTGTCTGCGCATGTTGATGCGAGTCAAGTGTGTGGGGTAACCCATGTAAACAGAGTTGACAGTGATGCTCCTATAGAGTAATCACATTGCAAAATCATTCACCGCCATGAATGTCAGGTACTCGGCCTGCCTCTGGCTCCATTATTTCTTTTTAATGAAAGCTAACACAATTTGGGGTTCCTGTTTGATTGAGGGGAAGAATTGAGAAAAGGAAATAAATGAAGGTTTTGTTACCACAGTAGCCGTTCTGTGGCCCAATACTCTGCATGTCAATCTGTAGCTTTCCCAAGCTGCGATGGGAATTCGATTTGTAATTGCAGGAGGTGAGGCGTGGCATCTAACAGCTAATTAAAGTAAACCGAATCTAATGGCCAACATTTCTCAATCTGCTTACTCCCTTAAATTAAGATATCTTCACCACTTCAAGATTAGTAAAGCTCTTGATGAACATAAGCCCTCTCTTAGACATGAAGCCATTTGTTAAAATAATACATTTTCGGACTTTGGCTCTATTTTAAAATGACAGGACCATTATGGATAGAGCTGCAATGCTTGTGCAATATTTGGCATATGGTACAGAGAAGGGAGCAGTGGCACTGCTGAAGAACAGCAATGAGTAGAAATATAATGATATGAAGGAAGACAGATTTTCTCTGTTCTCTCACAGGCTCTATCAGTGATTGATTTCAAAATTTATTTTGTAGATTTATGTCCGCAATTTATAATCTGCAGATTATTTGATCTATTAATCAATTTAGTATTTGTCATAAGAATTTCCAAAAGTCTATTTTTTATTCTTTATTCATTTATCTATATGTTCCAACACTGAAGCAGCAAACTCTCAAATCTGAGAATATAAACTCAGAAACTCAGGGATGTTTGGCATTTCTCATTTGAAAAGTCACTGTTCTAATTCATCAACTATAAAAAATAGTTACAAATTAATTTTCTGTCATTTAAACTAATCAATTAATTGACCAAAACATTCAGCTCTGATATTGACATCTTAATTAATGAACTTTGTGAGTGTGAGGGATGCTTCTCCCTGGTGAATTCTCTACTTTTCTCGTCAATTTCATCATTTGTTAGATAGGCAGCAGATCTCTCTGTTTTATATTAGGAAAGCAGCCAAGCATTGTAACAAATGACAAGACGTCAGGTTATGACTCTCATTTATATCCTCCTTGCTCGCATGCTGAATTTTAGCTGGATAATCACAATATAGGCAGCTGGCATTGATGAAAGTTTAAAATTCAGTGACGAAGACTTAACAAAATCACATTTTATTGGCTGATGTAACATAAGGCAAAACCTCATCAGCACCTTCAGTGTGATCACTCAGTAATTCTTGACTTATTCAAATGATTTTATTTTTCTTAAGTGTTAAATTTATTGCAGCAGCAAGAAGATGCATTTGGTATCTCACTTTGAAAATATAACCTTGTAGCCATTCAGTTAATGAGACGGCTTTGACTCAGAATAGTAGTACTGTGTCATAACTGTAACAAAAATGTTTAAAAGTTCAACCTTGCCTTTGTGCCGTTCTCGTGTTTATTCAGATGTGACTGACACTTGTGCATTTCTGTAATGTCTTTAAACAGGCTGCCTACTGTGAAGCGTAAAACACTCAAGTGTTTTTTTTCTTACTGTAAATATTAACTCAACTTAATATTAAGTGTCGTCTGTGTTTGTGAACTCACAGGTGTGTGCGCACACACACGCACAAACAAACAAACAAGTGAACAAAGAGGAACCCTCCAGCATCTTTTCACCTTCAAAGTCTCCAGGATCATGAAACATGCCACCACATTCAATTTGTCTGCTGTTGCTAGAGAGGACTCCCGCTGTGTGCAAGTGGGAGTAAGGCTTACTCTAAAAGACTGACAAGACAGCCTTACAACACCTACACAATGATGCAAGCCTGTAAACCAAAGTTCTTAGGGCTGCTATCTAAAAACACCACTATAGTCTAAGGTCTTGAGTGACAATGCGACAAGACACCGGTGTAAATGGAATTGTATTTCAGCCAAAAATGTATCCTTTACAGTGTGCGTTTCATCATGATTGCATTTGTTGCAGCTGTAGTAAAATGTATTTTAGGGACAGGATTTGAAAAAAAAATTCTTGCAGGGAAGTGCATGAAAAGTCTTAGAGTTCTTCTGTGCCTTTGATGAAAAAAGTCTGCTCGGTCTGAGAGCTCCGGTGTGAAAATAGGTTAAAGATTCAAATTGTTTTCCAGCAGTTGGTGAAATCATGTTTTAGGCATCAGTGAAATCGAGGCTTGTCATTCAGTGTTTGCCCCAGCCATCTGCTGTGGGAGGTGACATAAGCCTCTGAGGGTCTTTCTGTGAAACAGAGGAAGCAAGCATCAATGGGGGGGAATGGAAACCCCAAGCTTGTTTTAGACTGAAATGATTAGCATACTCTGCAGCGTGCCAGGAGAGAAGAAAGCCACAATTCCCATATAAATACTCCATAAAGAATCTAGTTAGATATGATTGCCTCTGCTAAGCATTGTTATGTTTCAATGGAAGACGTTTTTTGAGTGTAGCATATATCCTTTCTCATTGTTATGTGAGATTACCTGCTGAGATGTAAAGATAACGGTAACCATTCTCAGTTAATGGATGGATTGCTATTAAATTGTTGCCATAACAGACATTCATTTTACCATCAAGTAAAATTTGACTTTGTCCAACATTTTTGTTCATGAATTACCTTTAAAACTACTAACTACTTTGTCTTTAGTGCTAATGTTAATCCAGTACGATAACCATGCATACATGCTAAACTAACATTCTGGATGTGATGAATACTACCTGATGAACATCATCACTGTAAGTGTGTTAGCATGCTGACACTAGTTTATAGCTCAAAACATTACAGTCTGACATAGCTGTAACCACGGCTGCCGACTCCGACTGCTGAATTCCACCGAGCAAGGCTGTGCCTTTCTGGGTGCGATGTGGCTGCTGGAACAGATCTTGGCCATTCTGGACAATGTTTGTAACCCCGCTAGAAGTGCCATGGCACGTTTCAGAAGAATCCCAGAAGCAGCTCTCCACTCTGCTCCGCGGAGAATATGCGGATGTCCTTTCTTTCATGGATAATGTGTCCACTTGTGTCAATCAGCACAGAGCACATCGACCTTGCTCGGAGTCATACAAACGGCATAGAGAATCCAGTTGATATTTAAAATGAAATACACAGTCTTGCAGTCTTCAGATCGTAAAAACAGACAAAAAGGGAAACTATTTAAATACGTAGCCTACGTACTCATGGTAGAAGCACATAAACCAAGGATAAAATGACAGAATCTGAGCAAGTTAACAAAGTATGGCGGGTAAAATGCCCCACTTCTGAAATACTCCAGGTGGGTTTTGAAACCACGTAGAAAACAGACCAAAACAGCGTTGTGGCGAAGGGACAGAGAGGTGCCCGAGTCCAAGCTTTACTGTGTTCATAATCCTGCATACCCCAGTAATTTTAAGTAGGTTTCAGTACAACCAATACGTTGTAATAACTGAAGGTTGAAAGTGTATTCAACATTTTAGCAGCTCAGATCTTCTCTCATCTGAATGTTGACTGGACACTGGACAGATGTTAGTAAGAAAATGAACCTAAAAGGGGGGACAAATCTAGAATTTTTAGTGACCATATTAATAATTCAATACAAATTTTTGTCACTATGTATCACAGAGGCAGTCATGTTCAGGCAAAAAATGGATGCTGCTCATGTCGCAGCTGCTTCTCTGCACATCCACATTGGCATATGCATGAGTGAACCAGAGTTTATTGTGTTTAACATCTATTATATTTTGCATACATTTTCCATATTACAATATGCGTCCATATCAAAACACATTCTAATCAATATGAGCACTATATGGCTAGAAGGGAAACCGTGAAGGAAAAGCATCTTTTTATTGAACCAGCTGAGGTTAGCAGCCAACCAGAACGTAAATAAGGAGCCACAAATACATGGAGGGGTGTCGGTCCATGAATCGCATGCCGTGTTCAATCACACATAGGTTACCTGGGGCCCCAGGAGTGTGAACAGCCCACTCTGTGCCACATATGGAAGCTGTGCCGTATTCATGATCTCATTATGTATGTCTAAGTGGCTCCGAAACAGCATGTACATTTTAACCCAATTTGATTGATTGTTCTCATGATATGGTAATAATAGCCTGAGGCCTTGTAAGGGGTGCAATCTTCCTGTGCTCTCATCACTTCTTCTCCCCATCTTACTGACAGGTTCTCTCCCTTTCTCCACCCTCCATATGAAATGCAAGACAGTTATTATGTGGCTTCTCTTATGGAAATCCTGTCATTAGAAAATAGTAGAAATTAATCATTGACATAAGCATTTGTTATCATGAGCAATATTGTCATCCTTCAGTGGATATGGTGATTATATTCCATATGTAATTTTGAGAATTTGTTTATGTAAAATTATCCTGCAGAGCTACAGTTTAGGCATAAATACATACACAAGGTCTGATTTGAATAAAGAATGGTTTGTTCATTCAATGCTGACATTTGACTACACCCCTATAAACTGTGAGCCCATGCAAATGTACATTGTTTGGGTTAGTGAATATGTGTCTATAAGGCAGCTTTACCCCATGCTGGTGAGTCGTTAGGAGCCGGAGTAATTGACAGAACAATAGTGACCGAAGATTGAACGAGAAAGGAGTTCAATATTCAGCCCTCTTCAGTTCAGGGGGAGAGGTCAGAGGGCCTCGTGCTGTTCCTTCTGATTGCACCGAGCTTAACTCACATGGCGAATGAACACATACAATCAATGGCCAGACCAAGCAGGACCAGAGGGACGACATTTACAACCAGAGTTAAATCAAAGGTCCCTATAGCACAATCTGAATCCAATGGAGGAACTCTCCATGCATCAGCGAGATGCATGGATGCTAATGGCCTGCCTGCTAAAGGGTGTCTGTGTGCAGGCACACACATGCACCTATTCAAGTGTATTTGATTAAGTGGAAAATTAAAGAATAGACTACCATTAGTCTGGGCCTTGATGAGCATGACAGTTTTGATTAGTCCTGTGTTGTAATCTGTTTAATTAATACTGGTTCAAAAGTACACTCCAGCTGTTTATGTGGGAGAAATAGACAACAAAATGCAAAGTAAGAAAGAGCATCTTTTCGCTTTCTTACTTTGCAACGTTCATGTGTGTAGGTGCGTGTGTTTCTTCGTGTATTGTCCTACGTGTCCTTGAATATGTGAATGCTGTTTTGAAAGTACAATGTTACTGATGATGAATAGGGGAGGAGAAGCAATTACCCTCCCAGGTGGTCTAATTTGTATGTTTCTGAACTGCATTTTCTTCAATTGGTTTATCACAGGTACAGGTATGCAATCTGGCATGAAAAATATTTGAATGTGTTCCATAATCCTTTTAAGTAATCATCCAGACATCTTATTTTCTTGTGTTTGCCAGTAGGGCCACTAATGCACTGGTGAAACGCTCTCTTCTTGCTGCCTCCCTTATTTATATATATATATATATATATATATATATATATATATATATATATATATATATATATATATATATATATATATATATATATATATATATATATATATATATATATATATATATATATATATATATATATATATATATATATATATGCACACACACACACACACATATAAAGAGCAGTCCAAGGTGGGCAACTATGTGATCGTTAGATGGATTTGCAATATTGATCGTATGTAATTTAATTTGCATGAGTGGCATATGAGTGGCCTGTGTGTTGCTGGGCCTTCTTGTACTCAATGCAATCATAAAGGCTCCACAGAGAGAAGAGCCAATTGAGTCTAACAAAATAAAAACACAAGTCTTATTTATTCCATCGAACCTGTCGTCATTAATGGAAATCAAAATGGACTTGATGCCACTAATGAGCTATAATTAATTTAATCTCGGGGGAATGATTTATACCACATCCTCTTACTCAAAGATGTGCTCTGCCTTCTCATCCTCCTCCTCCTCCTTCTCCCTTATGAACTCAAGACATGAATTAGATATTTACTGTGGCACATCCTTGACCTGCATGTTATCAGCGGACTAGTATATCTGCCTGTGAAGTGAAACTTCATTGAACCTTGATTGAGCCCTCTGGGACTGGGACTGAATCCGACCTTGGTTCTGTGGCTAATCCAGCTAAAGCAGCCAAAGACACTGATGCATGAAATCAGTTGGAAGCCAACAGGAGGTTAACATCTCCGGTTATCTATGTCAGTCTGTTGTGTTTTTTCCTTGTGTTGATGGGCTACATTTAACTCACCCATTTGTTTTTCAAATGAACCTTTCTTGCTTCTTTGAATATTTGTATCTAATATTTAGGAATCAAGCATATTAATCATTTCAAAGTAAAAGTAAAGCAAAGTCTCTTCTCCTCCTAACAAAGCTCCGTAGTTCCTCGATCTGAATTTTATCAGTAGCCAAAGCCGGTACTGGTGGGGAGTTGCCCACAGACAAGTTGGAGATTGGCCATGGAGCCTGCTGGTGTTTGATAAGGCAGGCCTATTGGCCTTGGGACCCTAGGCTCAGACCCTCTGATCCACTTCATCTTCTAATAAATCATCCTCTGAATCCCTGGCTCCAGTTAATGCTTTAGAGCTCTCTTTGAGGTGTACTTGAGGTACTGCAAGAACTTGTGAAGGGATTTCCAACACACAGACATTCACCAACAATTTAAATGTAGGCTACTGTTTAGTTTAGTTCCCCTTGACAATAGTTGAGTCGGAAATGAATCTGCAACTATTCTATTCAAATTCTATGTCAAATATTTCCCAGGTTGATCTTCTCAAGTGTAAGGACTTGCATCTCTTCTTTGTCATATGTGATTCTGGAACATGTTCGGACAAATAAAGCCATCAAAATCCTATAGTGTTTTACATTTAATAGACTAAACAATTAATTGAATATCAATGAATAAAATAATAATGAAATGATAATGACATTTTTAATTAATTCCAGCCCTAATGAGGTTAATGTTATCTATGAGCCAAACTAAATATATTCACCAGAGTTTGAAAAATACCATTCAGAATTCAAGGTTCATTGTGTGTGTGTGTGTGTTTGTGTAGGTGAGAAGTGGAGAGAAATCACCAGACTAACGCCTGAGGAAGTTGTTTGCTCAACTGTTGTGTTTAACACCAGATGGAGTGAAATGTAAGGGATGGCAAAATAAGGGCCTGTGTGCCTCTCCTTCTCTCATGAAATCCCTCTCCCATCTAGTGGGTGAGGAGGAGAGGTTTCTGTTTACTTGACAGATTAATGAGGCAAGGGAGCAGAAGTAAGGGTTGAGGACAGCAAAGGGTCAAGGTGGGATCAGCATTCTTATTAACCCTGTCCAGATATACCAATCTAATAAACTGAACCAGGGAGCAGTTTGTTTGTTTGTTTATGTTGGTGTTGCAGCGTGCAGATGTGGTTTCTTGCCTGTTTTTATATTCATTCATTTCTACCTGTGTGTGTGTGTGTGTGTGTGTGTGTGTGTGTGTGTGTGTGTGTGTGTGTGTGTGTGCGTGCGTGCGTGCGTGCGTGCGTGCGTGCGTGCGTGCGTGCGTGCGTGCGTGCGTGCGTGCGTGCGTGCGTGAGAGAGAGAGAGAGAGAGATCTGTTGGCCAGAAAAGCATGTAGGTGTCACAGATAAACCAGGATTGGTTCAAGATAACATATTTTTTTTAAAGCCAACATAAACATAAACAAAAGAAGTAAAAAAAAAAAAAAAAAAAACACTGAAAAACCTTCCACCAAGGAAAATTAGTGCCATGTCATATTGATTTACTCTGTCAGAAATGGTGAAACGGATAAAACAAAGTGGGGTATATAAAAGTCTAACGACGACCGATGAGATCAGCATCATAAAAGCCCCCACAACACAATGATGCGAGTACTGACAACAGAAGAGACCTCATTAGTAAAGAGGCAAAGACGAGCTGGGCAAACAGGGTAGGGCAGCTAAAAATAATCAGCAAGGGCCGTTAGACAGTATGCGAACATCAAATCAGACTTCTTCTAAAAAAGCATTCAATGTAATTTATTAAATTCTTAACAAACTCTTTTCAGCTGTAACTCTCTTGTGGTTATCAGGTTCAGCAACAACTTTTCTATTAATTTGTAGAAGTTTTCAAAGAAAAATAACGAGATTTTTAAACGCTGTAGATCTGTTAAAATTTTTATCTCCCTGTGCATCAATTTTTTTTTTTGTATTCTGCAGCCAGAGGACAGCGTTTTCCGCAATTTACAGCAAAAAAAAAGTTCTCTTGTGGCGCTGAAAATATGCTTTTGGCAACAGAAGTTTAAAAGAAAAAAATTGGAATCAAAACGAGAGGTTGATTTTGCAGTTAAATTGCAACAGTGCAGATATATGCGTAAAGGCATACTGATTGTTTTAACCTTTATTTATCTGGGGTATATTTTCTGAGCAGTAATGCTGTTTATCAGGAACTGTGCAATATACCAATATAAATAAGTCTTGCCATGTGCAGTAATTGGAAGAAATTATCATTGTATTGTAAGTACACTGCCACTTTCATTAATGAATATAAGAGTTCATCAATGCACTACTCCCCACAGCCACTTCATTACCATGATCGCCAGAGGGCTTATTACATTACCACATAAATAGCAATGATTTATTAACACTCATCACTGGGTTGTCATATTTGTCATATTCCCTGTCGCACTTGTTCATAAAGTCCTCCCATGTTGTGCACTGCAGTGTAGTGGAACTTTGATTGTGATTGTGCATGTTGAACGTGACAACATGTAATAAATGGACTCGAGGAAAACATGGATATTGTTTCTGTAGCATTGCCTTCTGTTTCAGAGGGCACATGCTCACCACATCTTACCAATTTCAAGACCTACCAAATCCCCTGAGCGTGATAGACGAGAAAAGATACCCAAAAGATTTCACTACGACTTTTAACACATTTGATGATTGCTGCTGGAGGCCTTCAAGAGGATCTGTATCTCATTAACTCTAAAATGCAGTCATGGTTGTTGCCACATGTCCGCCTGTCTTTGCCACATTTGATCTGCTCCTCAGTCAGCCAAAGTCAGTGTTTCACCACCACTACCTAAGGAATCCTGCATTGCTGAAAGGGTGAGACAAAATGGCAATGGCAAACTCTGTAGAATATAGAAGAGCTTTCCAAAGTCAGAGCTTGTATTGACTTTCTAGTCTATCACAATGGAGAAGAAGGCACAGGGCTCTCACAGGAATGCATGAGTCAAACACTTCATACTTCCCGTCGCGCGCACTTAAATTGAAGTTGTTCATCTATTCAGAACACAGCACAAAAGCTGTGCATTGTATTGTCTTGCTAAAAGTCCAAGGAGGTACTGTATGAGCAAGTATGTTTTATCATCATCATGTAAATGCTTATCTTTTACTTTTCTGCGTAGATGTTAAAACCAAACGTATCTATTGAAGCCCCACAGAGAGCAGAGGAGACAAGTGAAATGGGGAGGGTACAGGTGATTACATGGTGGATTTCCTCTGTTTCCACAACGCTGTGGCACATTGGGAGAGATATTGACTCAAAAAATAAGAAGGAGAAATGAATGAAGAGAGAGGAGTCAAGCCAAAAGCAAAAAGAGAGATGAAAAGATAGAAATATGAAGGAACAGACCAGCAAGTGCGATCAAAGAGATGCTTCTCAGCATAAAAGCCTAAATCATGAGATCCAACAGCAATTGAGAGGCAAATAATAAAAAAGGATAGCTTAGTCTAACCCCTTGTCATCTATGTGTATACAGTATGAGTAACAAGGAAAAGAAGAAGTGTCATTTCTGGTGGAGAGTTTAAACTCCAAGGGGAGATTAGCCAGTCACACTGAGTTGATCTTATTGTCCTGGATAAGAGGATGAGCACCAGAGCCCTCAGGAGAATTTTACTAATACTCCTACAGCTCACAGGAATCAATAAGAGAATAGAAGATGGTGTTTATACAATGACTGATTGTGTTGCTTTGTATATGCTGTTTTAAGCATGGCTCATAACCAATAATTAGTCATTGAGGGCAATTTAGTGGTCAGTGTAAGGCGATGGTGGTACTGGGTGGCTCTCCCAGCAGACGTTGTGCAGTGTCTCAACATCGTGACGAGGCAGGAATTTTCTCATTTGAGAAATTATGCGTCCAGAGAGATTGTTAGAAAAACCCTTCTTCAATTAAAATTTTGCACACTCACAAATTCTTTAATCTTGATCGTACAATAGTGTAGCTGACTCAGAGGTAAAAAGTAAACACTTATGTTCAAAGGGTTTAAAGAAGCTGCATTTAATTTGTTTTCAGAGGTTAAGTGCATTTATTTTCCGATACAAACTAACTGTGGTATTCTCTGTTTGCAATTCACAATCTGTGTTCCCCATCAGAGTACCCAGACAATATATTTATCCTGTACACTGTAAGTAATCCAAGAGGCTGCAACATATAGAAAATCTGGATGAAATCTTGTTGAGGTGCACACACAGGGAAGGCACAATATCAAGGAAGATAGCTGAGGTTGGAAGACGTGGCAGAAGTCTGTGATTCTCACTGACTGAATGGAAACTGTGGTTCAAGCCATGAAGGGAAACCGTGTAAAATGCTTGATAAATCAGAGCAGAGACACTCTGACCTCTAGCTGATGCTTCTTATTATGAGGGACACATTAACCACTAAAAGATTTTGTGAACATCCCAATCTCGCACAAAATCTCTTCATATACTGCTAATTTACTTTGGTCTATACATTTCAGAGGAGCAACAAGGAGTAAGTGTCGCATTGATTATGTTCAGTGTTATGTTAACAATACCACCATCCTTCCACGGTTTCTTGCGACTTAGGCACAGCTTTGAGGCTAAATGTTAACGTTACTGCATGCTAAAATGTTCATGACGACATAACATGCAACTCTTAAGCCGGTTTAAGGTTAAACATGTTCACCATCTTAGTGAATTCACCCACTCCATTGACAATTGACAACTTTGTCTGATGTCAGACAAAGTTTAGAATGTTAGCATGCTAACATTTTCTAATTGTCACTAAAAACAAACTAAAATGATGCAAAGTAGTAGTAAAGATGGTGAATGTTATTAGTTTGCAGGAATTTTTACATAAACCAAATAATTTTGACTTGATTGTAACGGTAGAGGAAATGTTATTGGGCCAAAGAAGTTATAGTTCATCCTGAGGGGAACATGAATATCTGTATTAAATGACAGTGCCAATCCATTTAGTAGTTTTTGAGATATTTCATAGAATAAGTGAAAACCTCTAACCTGCTGGTAGAATAAAAGCCAGGGGGCCAAAAAAGTCAGTAGGATTCATCCTCTGGGCACCATGAATATCAGTCAGGACCAAAGTCATGGGCTGACAGACCAACAGACATTGCTCTCAAAAGAACCACACTGCTAGCATGGCTAACAAGTTAATTATGCCTAAGCAGGAGCAGATATAGTCGGGAAAACAAATTAAATGTCAAGAATCCTGCACTTACATGAAGTATTTATTCTACACTGGCTGTGAATAGCTACATAAAATATAAATATCTATTATGTTGCTAAGTATATATACATATAGTAAAGCATTTACTTTTTGATGCATATAAACACAATATTTACAAGACAGGATTGTTTGTAAAACACATTGTGTTTGGGTAAGGTCTTAACCATTTTCTGTTTGAGGCTTACATTTTGACGAGACAGTTGAAACATTCCTTTGATATGTTTTCCTTGTTCTGAGATCAATTTACATACATTTACAGGCACCCTGTTGCTATGTGATAAGCAGAGCATTTCAGAAACAGTATGTTGAAGGAAAAAATGGCCACTCTTTCTTTCTTTTTCATGTTTCTTTTCAGAAACCTGCTGTTAACAGTGTGAGTAATTTAAAAACTACCACTGTTTTAAATACTAATTTACATGTAATCCATCTAATCTTAACTGATGCAGTTGGTGATATGGTTAAAACAAAAAAGCTCACTTTCTGCTTCGTCTTTCTGGTCATGATATGAGTTAGATTTGACTCTTTAAAGATGAACTCACCGTAGAGCACCATGTTAACATCTACAATTTTCCAGGAGATGCTTGTGTTTTCTGAGACGCTTTTTAGGCTCCGATTGTCGTTTGCTACGATGTGGTGCAGAGTGGCGAAGCTGCCTTTTGATTGGTTGATGCATGGAGCCACATCTGTTTCATGCAGGAAGCCCGAATCCTCTCATTTCACACACCGTTTGAGAGGAATATAGGAAAAATGTGGCACAGGGAAAGAAAGAAAATAGACCAGTAGGCAGTTGAGAGAGACAAGATGCAGCAGCAACAAAAAGGAAGAAAAAAACAGAAGGGGGTTATTTGAAAAAATATTGAAGAAGAGACAGAGCAAAAAGCCAATTTGGGAGAAGAACTGCAATGTTTTTCTTTCAGGTTTTTCACCCTCTGTCCCCCACAACCCTCCCACACCATTTACACTCTGCAAGCCTACTGTTAGCGCAAAGTAATCTGTACTGACAGGGACAGGGCTGACGTCGTGGTTCTGATAGATCCTGGGGGAAATCTCCAGCATACATAAATTGGTTATTTTACGTTTCATCTGCCTCTTGACATGGATTCGTTTTATGATCTCTTTCATTATCTGTCTGTCATATGTCAATGTTTATCGCTCCATAAACACGTCCATTCCACATAGATGAATCAGGCATCACTGGATGGAAAAGCAACTGGTCCCCAAGACAGTACCAAGGTTAAGACTACAGTGCTTTATGAGGGTGAACACCTGTGACGTAGCTCACTGAGCTATCTTAGGGGAAGAATTTTGGAGGTTCCCCATGAATGGATCACGATCACTCGCATGCAATTTCAATCTATTTTTTGCTTTTAGCTTTTTGTTTTATTCTGTGACCTTTTTCACCACGTCTGCTTCTCTCTCGTGCACCGTTTCCCTGCTAATCAACCCCCCTCCCCAATCCCCACAGGGCCTCACAGTGGCCCTGGTGGCTGAATAACTCGCCTGTAACATCCTTCTCCAAACTATCACGTTCAGTTGTATCCCCGGTCTGCTGTTCACCAGTGCGGTTGAGGAGGAGTGTCAGGGAAGAGCTCTGCTCCTTCCAATAGGATCTCATTTGCATCACTGGGGAGAAGAGACACATATCAGACCTGAGATACTGAAACTCATTAGAGAGGAGCCTGGACTCTCTTGGGACACGCTCACAAAATATAGTTTTTGCTACACCAGGGCCTAATTTTTTAATCATATCATATTCTAATGACCCCAACTACACCAGGCTAAATGACCTTATTACACACGCACTCGGGGAAGCTCATCCCGAACTACAGTAGTGAGAGGTTGTCTCCACCATTAATATGCAGTGACCTTTATAACTAACTCTAGTAAGCAGCAGATGGAGCTCCTGTTGACACTGGGTTTTAGTCATTGGAGATAGTATTCTATTGCCCTCGAGGTCTTCGAACCAATAAGAATCAAAACATATTTCTGCTGGGAGAAACATTGAGGCTTCAAGTACAAAAAAATACACGGCCGCACAGCTGGAGAGTAAGTGAACTACAAATAATTAAAACAGCTGCAAAAGCAAATCATCCGTGTCACTACATACAGGGCACTAAGAACACAAGAAAGAACATCTGACCTGTACATCTCCCTCGCGTAATGAGAGTTTCATTAAAGGAATAGTTCAAGTGTGCTTATTCACTTTTGTGATGAGAGTTATATAAGATCAATGCCATGCTTGTGTGTTTACGTATGGAGAGTCAGTTAGTTTAGCAAAAAGACTGGGAGCAGATATCCTGGCTCCGTTCAAAAAGTCAAAAATCCGAAAAACATGCAATCATCTCATAGCTCACTAATTTACTCCTTATATCTTGTTTGTTTCCATACAGAAACAGAACAAGAGGTGTTTTTTTTACGGGAAGTTTCATGTTTCCCTCTTGTGACTTCCTGGAGTCCTGTCATCACAGTGAGGTTGCCAGTCAACCAGCGGAGACTCCAGGAAGTCACTGAACCCCATTCACTGAACAAGTAAGTCCTTAGCTGTGTCCCAATTCAGGGGCTGCATGCTTCGTAGGATGCGGCCTGCTCGGCCTTCGAAGGCGACTCCTTCTGAGGGACCTTCGAAGGCCGCATCAACCGTTGTTAAATGAGACGGTCTAGCCTTCGAAGCATTTCCTGGTTGCGTCACCAGCCGACAGTTGGTACTACTTTGTAACGTAGCCGTTGCCTGTCAGTTAGTCGTCAGTTGAGAAAACGAAGAAGAAAGACGACAGAAGAAAGAAGAAAAAAAAGTAATCACTAAAAGTATAAGTAGTAATAAGTAAAAGTAATTAAATATAAAAACCCAATATTTACATTTAAATGTAAATTCATCGCTGCTTGGTGTCGCCATTGTTATTTTCCCGGCCCTGAACAGCGGCACGCAAAGGATTTTGGGATATGGGAGGCTGCGAAGGATAGTTGCGGTGCATCCTCCAAAAAGAGGGAAAAGAACCTTCGCGCGGCGTTGTGACGTAATCGGCCTTCAAATGCGTGCTTCAAAGCATGCAGCCCCTGAATTGGGACACAGCTCTTGTAAGACCTCCTTGAAAATGGCAAGCCATTGCCATTTTCACATTTCTGCTAGTGTACAGATATTTCTCAAAAATTTCCTTTTAGTGTTGAGTTTTATGAAAAAAGTTTTGAATGAAACTTTTAATTAAGCGTGTAAACTATTCTCTTTCTTTGAGAAAAGCTTACAAGGCCCATTGATGCTGATGAAAAAATAACCAACAGAAAATAGCATTCAGCTTTCTGAGATTCCAATTTTGGGTCCGGAAGTTGTTGCACACCAGAAAGTGTTAACGACAGGTTCATATATTCCCTGAAATTCCCTGGAATCGTACCAGATGAAGGTCTGCCAACTGAAGCATCACTACTAAATAAAGTGAGTGACTTTATTTGTGCAGGACTTCTGGGTCATTCTCCATGGTTAGACTCAAATAACTGCTAATTAAGATTTAACACTTTTTTTTTTTTTTTTAGGTTTAAAATAGAAGATTTAGCCAACACAGGAGAGATCAAAGCAGGAGATGGATCTTTATGTGGAGACAGATGGCCAGCAGGAGTTGCTCATTCCGCCCACTGTCACACCTACTTTGTTGAATTACTGCTGGTCTCACATGTCAGGATTCAATTACAGTGAAGGCAACTGTGCATACTGTTGTCCATCCATTTTCTCCATCTGTTTATATTTTCCTGTTGCCAACAGGTCTGCACCATAAAAAGAATACTTAGCTAAAGGAGAATAAGTTGTGCTGAAACAGTTACAGGAAATCAAACGATTTTGATTTTTAAAGCTGAAATGCCAAAATTCACAGATCCAAGCCTTTTTTATGTGAGGATTTCTCTGATTTCCAACAAAACAAGCCATTTGAAGACGTCGCTATGGGTTCTAGAAAACAATGATGCTGATTGTTTGCTATTTTCAGACATAAGAAGGACAAGGGATCAGAATAAACACGTTTAATAATGACGCAAAACCCTGTTATTTTCAGACTGAAATCCATCTCGCTGTGAGGTCGTAACAAAAACAAACATATCTAGTGGAAAATATCAAGATTGCCAGCAGCAACAGACTACAGCAAAGATTCCAAATAGATTAACAGCCACAGAGAGTGAGATATATAAAATGTTATTTAAAAAAGTGTCTTCTTGAATTACTGGAATGTGTCTTAACAAGTCTTTCTTGGAATGCACTTTCACGCAGATGTCCTGTTCTCTTGTTTGCCTGACCCACAGTCAATATGCAGTGCAGTGAGCAGGGTCACAAGCATCCCATCCACAGTGCATCAAACAAACAAATTCTTATTGGCAGGAAAATCACCCACAGAAATCTGACCACACAAAAGTGCACTCATGGCCAACCTTTTTCGGCCAACTTGCTTATTGTACAGCATGTCCTCGCGCTGGCCCGGAAAACATGTTGGACATGTCGGCCATGAAGTAAATCCCACTGTCTTCCAGCTCCCATAATGCACAAAAATACACTTTTATCTGAATGGAGAGATTTGAGGTATTAATCTTGGTGCATGCAAACAAATACTGTACAGACACTCACAAACTGTCTCACCTTTTTTTTTTTATTGTTGGACTCGCTGTCGATTCACTGTGTTGAAATAGCGTCAGGTCTTTGATGTATCATTGTTGTCAGTGCTAACCAAATCACTGCTGTGCATGAAAGGAGCCCCCTCGGGTCTCCAAAGGAGACAGCAGACTTTTTCTTTCACTACCTTTCTCAGAGCTGGATATCCACAGAAGTGTTAAAAATGAAAAGAGGAAAACATGGTTGCATGTTTAATGGAGCTTTTGTGTTCCTTAGCTCCACTTTTATTTTCCTGTTTTTGAACAAGAGGAATTTCTTTCTTGTCGTTTTTTTTTGTTTTTTTTTCTCGCTCTTATACCCCTTCTTTTCCACTCAAAGCCCCTCTGTTACTACAACGATGTGTTTGAAATGTATCTTACAGAACGGGAAGTGTGCACGCGTTATCCTCTGAGTGGATTCTTTCACCTTGTTCTATTCGTGCTTTCATACCTCAACAATAGGACTGACAAATGGAGATACCTCAAAAGCCTCCTCAAAATGACATGAGCGATTTTCTACCTCATTTCACCACAACAAACTACGATACCGGGGCATTGTCACTGTTTGCTTTTTGAGTGGCAGAGTCAGTTCTGTGATCCCAGCAGACATTTTGCTTTTATTGTAGCCCTTTCAACCCTCTGCATTTTGTCTCCGTCTCTCTGTCCACCTCGCGCTTTCATCCCCATCCACTAGCCAGGACAGGAGAAAGGATAGTTGCCAGTGAGTGTATTGAATTGTATGGTAATGAGAAAAGGGCACACGGTGCGGTTATGACTCTAATGAGACATGCAGGAAGCAGGCTGACCTCTTCAACCAGTGGGCTGCAGACATTCATCATCCCAAACACACGCTGGTTGAAAGGGGTGTGTGTGTGTGTGTGTGTGAGATAGAGCGAACTGCCCTCTATTGGGAGCAACGTAACACTGCAGGTGAGCCAGAGGATTAAGTGAACGAGGGAGGGAGGAGAGGGGATGAGGAGAAAAAGACAAAAAAAAAAGACACAATAATAAAGACAACACAGAAAAAGGCAAATTGAAGGGGGGGTGTATTGTAGTGTTCAGCACTAAAGCCCTGATTGTTTGCAGCTTCATTGCAAAGCACGACTGTCTGTTGCAGATAATTGATTTGGCTGTAATTGTACACCATAAGCGTAAACCACATAATCACTGCAGTCACTACCCCTGAGCCCAGCATGTTGTCGGGGAGTGGGGAATATCCCACTGCGGCTTTGTAGCACACCGCATTTTCAGTCTGAGGAAGAAATTGAAAAGGAAAAGAGAGTGATGGATGAACTTGAGCTCCAGCAAGTGCCTGATAATCACAGTCCACAGCCGCACACCTAAAAGCAGAGACTTTCAGCAAATCAGTTAATATGGGTAAACATATAGAGATTATGAGATGTTTGCTTCTCAACAGTTCCTCCGTTTTGCTTTTGATTCTTAACTTTGATGGAAAGCAAATGGATTTCAAACGAGCCTAGAAATTTCTAAACGGTGCCTCGCATGAAAGCATGGTTGAAGTAGTATACTTCACTATGTCACCACAACTGATGCAGGGATATTTGACAATGCTTCTGATTTTGAATGTTTTTATAAATCCTTTTGGACTTTAGTTGTTTGTACAGTACAAAAGGCCAATTGCCACCAGCACAAATACAAAATTTTTTATAGTTTTAAACTTATTCAGACATAAACAAAGGGACGTTCTGGCTGTGTGCTCAGCCCCAGGGCCATTTGTTCCTGCTGGATATTAAAATTTTTAAAAACAGGTCACACATGTAGTTTCTTTTTGTTTTTAAAGGCTGTTATATCCTTAACCACATGGGTCCTGTAGTTTTGAATATTATTCAAACTAAAGTAAATATTGCATTTGATGGGGACTATTTTCAGCAGTAGATTACTACACAGTTGGTGCTCTGCTGAGTATTCAATACAGCAGGACGACGTATGTGGCATCGACTGAATATAAACAACAGCGCTAATGTGTCGCACAGTGCAATGGTGTGACGGATTGAAGGCCCATAGAACAGAAGATTAAGCTATGTTTCAGTAGGATAAAAGTATTTTTGATTTATGGGTTTTGTTGACAGTGATAACTTCCAACTCTCCACAATCAATTCTCACCATCATGTAAGTTAAAAAATACATAAAAATGTTTGCATTTGTAGTTTTGGTGGGAATGAAGTGTTACGCACGTGCTTCAGGTAAAACTGGAGAGAAAGTCACAGGAGGGTTTTCCACAGTGAACAAAATCACAAAGAAGCACCACCAGCTGTGCTGCACTTCACCTCAGTACACCTGTATAATTCCTCTGTGCTCAAACAGAATTGCATCTCAATAGCACTCACTGTGAGGCCAGATTCACACTGATATTCACCTGTGATCACCCCGAGCCAAAGCTCCTCACTGGTATTTGAAAACATATTAAGTGTAATTCAGAACGTTACCATCAGCTGTTTCCTCCTGAACCAGAATTGCTATTCAAGCTGTTTTCATCCGCCCTGATTTCCAGCTTCTAAAACTGTTCTGCCTTACACTTTGCTACCAGAGTGTATCCTTAAATCTGCACTTTGAAGTAAAGCCAGCATCTGAACACATAAGTGGGGAGCTTTAAATACAGGCTTGGCCAGTATATGTTCATGAAAAACCTTGGATCTTACCCTCAACACCCTCCTCCTCATGCTCAATTTTGGTTCTCTCTTGCCTTGTTTTAATTGTGTGATAAACAAACAACAAAGATGCTCAGGACAAAAATAAACCAGCATGCATTAAAAAGAAGTTCATACTTCTATTGCTTCTTTGAATTGCCTTTAATTCATTTTAGCTTTTGTCAGCCATTTCTAGATCCCCAAGTGTGACTTGTATTTATTAAGACAGCATGTATATCCGCGCGTGGTTGTTGGAAAAGGTGTTGCATCGAGTTTTGACTGTGACAAAGAACACCTGGGGGAGAGGCAGGAGCTTGATCAAACCTTGCGCTCTGCAAATCAAATAAGTTTGGCGGATTTTATTTTGCATTCATTGTTTTTTCTGCTTTGTTTGCATCTCCATCAGCTGAGAGAAAATTATTTGCTCGGCCCTGGCAATCTCTGCAAGAGAAGCTCCATATTGCAAGGAGGAAAAATAAATTGCTTTTTTTGCCAACATCATGGTTCTGTGCGGATGTGAGAATGAATTTCAATAGTGCCGCGATTAGTTTCACATCAGATTGTGAGATGAGAGATACGTTGCTTACATTTTAGGGAAAAAAACTGTCATATAAGCTTATACAACATCTGCATGTAATACGGCAGAGCCGTCCTCTACTCATAAAATATTTGTGTTACACATTTTTTTTTACACCTGATTAAAATGTGCAATTAATTCTCAGTTGCTGTTTATCAGTCGTTTTTTGCCGCCAACACCAAACGCCCCTGCTAATGGATGATAAAGACCAATTTCCCATCTGTTTTCCCTTCGTCTCTGTCTCTCCACCTTCTTTAACCCGATTTTTCTTCTCGTTCCTGCTCTATTTTTTCCTCTTTCCCTTTCCAGCTTCTCTTTTCACTCGCTTTCCTTCCCTTCATTCATAAATTTACTGTCTGTGTGTCCACATTACTCCATGGTCTTATTTTTTGCCTTTTCCTTTTGCCTTCCTTTACCCTCATTTATTTTCCTGCTACTCCCTCATTCCTTTTGACTCCCACCTTGTTTCCGTCTTGCTATCCTGTCTGATTGCCACCTATATTCCTTTGCCTCTCCTTTCCTCCCCGTTTCCTGACGCCTTCTTTATCTAAATCCACTCCTGACACACATCTTCTCCCTCTTTCCCCTTGCAGAGTGGAGGCGGCGGGCTACCAGCGAGTGCTGCAGGTGGACCTGGAGGTGAATGGGCTGATGGCGATTCAAGGGGGAAGGGAGGTCACGTGGCAGGTGGAGTATCCGCTCACCCGCACCCTGACCAGTGAGGTGCCGACCCTCATCCGCCTAGCACCGCAGGACCTGGGTGGCATCGTGCCACTAGCCATGGTGAGTTGTAAAAGTTAGAAGCTTGTGTCTTATAAGAGTTGAAATCACCCACTGTGGTCATGTTAAGTTTGTATTAATGCAGGTTAAAGCAGGATTACACCATGACCAGGGATATTACTTGATTCTGATTGGCTGGTTGGTGTTATTTTACTCTAGTGGTCCATCTGTTCAAATTTGAATTCAACAACATGCATTTCAACATAAAGCTCAATCTTTTTGGGTGCACCAGAGACAAATTAGAAATGGATGAATGAATGAAAAACCAAACCAGACAAGCATAAATTCATTTTGTGAAAAAATAAAAATAAAAAGATAAAAAGATACCTGATCTGACCGAGGAAAATTAGACCAGATCTGAAACAGAGGCAACACAACAGAGCAGGTACAATGTTACATAAGTAAAAGTTTAATCAGGTTAATGTGCTTAAAGTATTAAAAGTAAAATTTCTTAAAGAGAAAATATATAATATACCATTATATATTTCATTATATTACTTATGCATTAATGTGTAAGCAACAGCTGGTTGAGGTTGATTGTTTAGTTGTTTAGCTAAGTGCCGTCACAGTTACCCAGAGCCAAATAAAGATAAATTAAAGCTATTATGATTACCAAAAGGAAAAGCAGAAAACACATTAAGTTATGAACTATTAACTATTATCAGAGTAGTTGCCAAATTCTGTCAACAAACTAAACGATGAATCGATTCAGCTCTACTTGTATATATTGCCTGGTAGTTTCATCTATAATATAACATATTTTATAAACCTCAGCATTTTTTTTCTATATAAAATCTTAATTTTTCTAGTAACAAGTAATTAAAGCTGTCAAATAAGTGTACTGGAGTATGAAGTGCAATCTTTCCCTTTGAATTTTAGTGCAGTAGAAGAAGAATAAAGTGGCTTACTAAGTACAGTACAACCACTTAAAACTCAGCTCACAGAGTGTTCAAGGATGTTAGAGGGTGTTAGAACATACAGTACACCAGGACATTGGACCTCATGATTTAATCATTTATACTTACAGATCTGATCTTAAATTGTTCATGCGAATAATTTAAAAACTTTTGTGGCATTTATCAATACTTCCCGTTTGATCTTTGGCGAGTTAAAACTTCAAGAGTGCCCTAGACTACATATTAGCCAATATGAACAAAAGCCAGCTGTTTTGTGTTGTAAAATATCAATAATGGTGATGAACGTCACTTGATGATTAGGTTACCAAGGTGGGTTCTTTAAATTATGTGCTGTTTTGGAGCCCCATGCATTCAGAGACAAAATGGTCTAATCCCATCCCTACACAAGCAGTAGGCCTACTCACCACTATTGTTTCTTATTGGAACCTTCCAGAGAGAGACTGGTGGTCGGTCTGCCATATCCCAGTCTACTGTTAGTTGTGTGCTCTCCAAAGTTCTCCAGTTAACACCACAGTACATTGAGTTTCCATATACTGCTTCTCAGCAGACCCAGATAAATCATCTGTACCCATATGTACATCAAGGCATCATCTTCAAATCCTCAATAGAAAACCTTTCCATTCAGTCAACGTCCAAACATGCACAGAATCACATTTTGACACGAAGCCGGTTGGCAGGGAGGAGTGAACAACCTGGCTGCACCTGACTGAACCCTGACAGAAAAACATTTCCAATGATGGCTCCAAATTCCAAACCTTTTTTTTTTTTTTTTGGCTGCCCTTCGTGAGATATCCTTACATTACCTGTAAAATTGCAGTGGTTTGTTTTGTTTTTGCCAACAGCACTTACAATAAGTCTGATGCCTTTGTTATTGGGGCATTTCCATATTCTAATGGAAGCTTTCCTCACACGCATATCCAATTTAAGATCAAACACAATTTATCAACATATTCAAGCGGGTAAGAACAAACTTATCTGTCACTGCACGTTTCATGAATCCCACATAGAATTTTCTTATTTTCCTCTTATTGCTTTATGCTAGAACAAATTTAGTAGAAAAACAATAAAACATTAATGCATGAGCCCATTTAGCCCAATGATTCTAAATAAACAGACAAAGCAGCCAAGGATTTTTTTTTGTTTTTTTTGTGGCCAAACACTGGAAATGATCTCGACTGGCTGAGTGAGTCAGCTGTCCTAAATACAACTGAGCATGTTTTTTTCTTCACTTGCTGAAGATGGAACTAAAGGTGAAAAAGCAAAAAAGTGGAGCATCACCAGAGAGCACACCAATGTCTTGTGATGTCAAGCATTCATAGACTCACTGATATAGATATAAACTCCCTCAAATTGAAGGTGAGGCTCCGCAGACCTAAAGTCACTGTTTCATGTTAGATCCAGTGTGCTGGAGTACAGAGCCAACAGACTTTATAACTTCCTTACTGAAGAAGAAAATTCATTAAACCTCAGAACAAACTGAGCTAAACAAAGTAAAAGTTAAACACCAAACATTACATTTTAGATTTCCAATTATAATATATGCTATAATTTAAAAGTATAATTTGTATACACTTGCTGGAGTGCAATACATTTATAAGGAGTAAAAAATAGTGTGACCAAACACAAAGTATCTATTTAACGGCCGCATTTCAACACAATATGAACAGACAGCAGAAAATCACTTCAATCCAATAGATATCATTTTGACTAAAAACCATCCTCTGCTCTTTACTGAGGGCTTCTTAGCTTCTGTGTCATTTTTTTTCATAACAACATGGCTGCTTGTGGATTATCCTGTTTTGTAAGCCTTTGACCTCTGCATGTTACAGATCATGTTACATCAGATTTGTCTGATTGTGCCAAATACGTAAAAGCATTTAGACTTGTCAGTGGTGATTAAATAAATATGGTAAATTATCATTATCGGTTGGTTTGTTAAAAAAAGTCAAGCCCACGTATTTTAATGCAAAGCTTGCCCTTTTTAATTGTCCATAATCTTGTCAATGCCGCTCAGTTTGTGTAACTGAGTTTGGAGTTTGACAGTCCCAACATGGATGAATTGTTAAGTGGCGTCAGATTGCTAATTGTATTATGATAATGACTATGTAAATAGTTTTTACAAAATGAAAGGAAAACCATTCGGTATGCTGCAAAGCGATAAGGACAGTTTTAATTTTCCCCGGTGATAATGACCACGTAAAAATCAAATGCCTTGGAGCACTCCATAAACTTTCATTAAGGCAATTTGGTGAGGCAGCAGTTCACTGCTGATTTATGGTTTCTGGCCAGTGGAGTAGCCCTGAGACTTTGACTATATTTCACAACTTTTAATGTCTTTTAAAAAATGAACAGCTTTCTTCGTCAATATTGAAATGCCTTTTAGAAATTAGAATTAACTCAACTTGAAAGACAACTTGATTTTAAAAGAACGTTAAAAGTTCAATATTAATAATGATAATGATAACCCCCTACATATTTTTTAATTGAGTAGAGCAATATCTAAATGCACAGGAAACAACAGCAAAAACATAAGACAAAAAAATGTAGACAAATAGAACTTTAGTCCAAACTAAGATGCATAAGACCCTCTAGATAAAGTCAATAAAATGTTTCTTGAGACCAGATTAGATTCCCTGACACAAAGGCTCAATTGTTTTTAGTCTTTTAATGATCTAAACATTTAATCACCAACTTTATTGATAAAAGTTGGGCCCCTGTCGAGTGTCTTCGAAATTTTAAAGGCTTACTCCGAGAGTGCAGAGTAGGCTAAAAGTGCCAGTATATAGAGTTTACAGTATATTGATAATTTAATAGAACATAAACCAGCTAAATGCTTATCTGGTGCATCAACAGCAGGAACAATGAACAGAAACACTGCTTGGCTGCTTGGCTGCAAACAAAGCTCCAACAAACACAGCAGACAATCGTATTTGCTTTCCGTCAACTCAACATCTGTTAACTTGTGCCGATGCTTATTGACCAACTTATTATTGCAAAGGATCAGAAGAGACTGGATCACTTCCCTAATGGTGAATATCCCAAGACCAGGACTAGTCAATATTGAATCAAGACTGAGTTCAAGTCAAGGAGACAGAAAAATAGAATCCTCTTCAAGACCATTTACTCTACTTTACTGTGTCAAGGTGGCGATTTTGCACTGTTATTTGTAATAATCAAATGCAAGTGCCTTGTAACATTACTGTAGTATAAAATTAGACCATATTCTTTACTTCAACTCAACACTCTCCCAGGACAAAACAGCATGTTTTTCTTCTTTCTTATTTCTTACTTGTAAGGTCAAAGTAACTTAAAATCATACACTGCAATAACTGACAAGCTGACAGTTAAATAGCATTTAATCTGTAAGGTGTAATAAAGTGAAACACCACAAACAACACATTTTGTTATTATCATCAATAGTTGATGACTTCAGTATGTTTAAATCCACATTATATGGTTTGTCCATGGCAACTTCTGAAAACATACTTGATGACTTCATGACGCTAACATAGCCAACTGTGCTACATTCCTCTGTATATCTATTTTCCTTAACCACTTATCTTTATCAGTGTCATGGGGAGTTGATAATAATTACTTACAAAGACCCAACAATTCCGACCATGAGCAAACACTTCCTTTAAGAGGCAGAAACCTCAAAAGGAACCCAGCTTAGGGAGAGGGAAAATAGAGAGAGAGAGGGAGAGACCATGGAACCATGTTTTAAGCTTATTAGCATTTAGAGTATTGTTTTCTTATTCATCAAGTAGACTGTACCTCTAAAGTCTACAAACAGTTTGATTAAACTGGCTTTTAGTTGCTGTCATCAATCTCCACCTTTGCAGCAGAACTTGTAGGTAGACACCAATCACTGCTGGCACTCAGCAGCGCTTGTCTGTGTACAGAATGCCAGACACCTCAATAAAACTCTCATTTCGTTCTGAATGCTCCTGGCCTACACTCCTACAGACAACACGGACATGCACACACTCATACAGTCTGCCAAACGTGAAATACAGGACTCAGTGCTGTCTTGATTTGACAGCTGCTGTAAACCCTCTTTAAACTTTGGCATGACAGACTGAAATTGTGTGGTATGTTAATTGCACCAATGGAGAAACATAAGGTAAGAAAATGTGGGACATCAGGTAAAAGAGGAGAAAATAGATGGGAGAGTCTAAGAAGCTTCAGACTATAGATCCAGCGTCACCTTTAGAGCAAAATGATGAGTGAGGCTTGGCCACTCCTGAAATAACCTGCCAAATAAGTTGTTACCGGAAATGTATTTCTGAAACTCAGACATTCAGCCTCCTGATGACTGCAGTCACCGCATAAAGGCAAAAAAGATCAACACTAGACATTCATCCTGCTGCAACAGACAGATCCCATCATTTAGATGCTAATGCAATGCCGAATAAGCCGCATATAACATTTGTCTTAACAAGTAATTTAACATTCAGTTTAAACTTGAATTTTTCTAAAACGAGAGAAGAATTCAGGCATTGGGATGAGATAATTACACACATTCACATTCAAAGCAATTCTCCCTTGTTTCAGGAATATTAAATGCATCATTATCACCAAACAGAACAGAATAAGAGAGATTGGTTTCGCTAATATCAGTAAAGGACACGTTATTTTGGAAAATTCTTAAGAGCAAGTTGATTTATTTAAGAGCACATACCATGATATGTTCAGTTGAAGAATTCTTGTACTTGGTGCATTTTTTAGAGACTCTGTTACCCTCCAGTGGTTCTCTGGTTCATTTTATAACATGCGCTTTGAAATGTTTTAAATCAATAGATTTAATATCCCAAAAGCTCTAAAAAGTGTAAATGAGAAGCTAAGAGAATGTTTTCTGTACTTACAGAGACAAACAACCACCAAGCTGTACTCTTCTCCTGTTAGTGTACAAGAGATCTTATATATTACTGTGAAATTGTGAACTTGCTGAACTCATTGTCACAAAGACAAATGCCTGTGTATTGTTTGTACTAGCCTAATATGATATTGCTTGTTCGGATTCTAAGGGGAAAAAACTGTGCAACCCAGAACCAACGAGGTAGACGGAGAGGGAGGCAGTGAATGCATTATATTAGCAAGCTTGAAAGGCAGCACATGCAGGGAACATGCCAACTGAGAGTGCGCTACTTTTACTGCATCCTCCAATGATTTTTTTTGATCTTCCTCTCTCCGCTCTGTGACTCTCTGTTCGCTCATTAGAAGAGACAGCCAGTGTGGCCCCCATAGCTCTTAACAGTACATCCCAAATGCTATCATTAGCATTTTATTCATAGCCTGTGAAACTCTCTCCATTTCAAACTCAATAACATTAGCTTCATTCTCACAGTCCCATAGCATTATAATCAGGGCCATTAGCGGGTATCTGAACATTAGCTTGTTTTTTGGTCATGGGTGAGTGCCTTCGTCTGAAATAATTAGGGTTTGGCCAAATGCAGCTGTCTGTGGACTGACTCCATACCAGCGTTTGACACCTAGTGACAGACTGAGGCAACAAGGACAACAGAATTAGTAAGACGCTGTGTCTTCTGCAGGGAAGGGAAACAGATAAGTCAAAGAAAAAGTGGTCCTCATATCTGTAATTTACACACAGTGCTATCGCAACATCAGGACTGGCCGGCGGAATTCAAGCAGGCTGCCATCAGTCACACTGTCACGCTGTCAGGAACTGTATTTGGAAATGGCCTGGCAGAGCACTAATAGGTTGTGCAGTGAGGTTATCCACCGGCATGCTAAGTGTCCTCAAGGCAGCATTAGCCATCTGCATGTGGCCATAATGCGCCTTATAGTTTAATTAAGTTCTCTTGTGTATATATGGGCCTCTAATATACTGTGCTATCTTTCTCCTGTGCATTTTGACAACATTAATTCTCTCTTTTGCTCTTACCCCTGGTGGATTCAGCCTTATGCACCAGGCTTGTTTCTCATCTCTGGTCTTGATTATATTATACTGCAAGTCTGAGAGAGAGAGACAAAAGACAGCCAGAGAGATCGACACAGAGAAAGATCAAAACAAGGAAACTCTGTTCCAACAACATTTTTCTGGTTATTTATTGTATTCTAGAAAGCTATGGCATTTTTTGGCCTTCCTCTCTAAGGCATGGGGTTTGGGGATAATACCATAAATATTTCTTTAACATAAACAAATAGGAGGATTTTTTGGACTAACTGTGTAACGGTGGCACTATTTCTACCTCAAGTATATCTGTGACATATCTATGCTTTTCTTACTATTTACTACTCCAGCAACTACACAGCTAGATGCCAAGTCCTACACACTGGTCTTTTAAAGATTCTCAGAGGCAGCAACATTGGTATAGTATATTAAAACCTTTTTTTTTTTTTTTTTTTTGCCAATTTGGGGCAAACAGAAACAAGTTGTGAACACAACATTGACTCATTAGTCACATTTTAGTCACATAGTAAACACTGTCAGCAACTATGGAGCAACATTGTTAGAATTATGTTCCTGGTCACCTGAAGAATCTAAGTCCATTATTCTCTCTCTTTTTAGCTCTTTTTTTGGTCTCCAAAGGACTCCTGAGGGGCATCTCTGTCTCTTGAGCTGCTAAATGCTACTTTATGACCACCAGCAAGCCACTAATTTTGTTTATGAACCAAAACAATTAGCTGTAAGAAGCCAAACTGCTCAGTAAAGATGATGGGAACTGTAGCTGTCAGGTGATAATTCACTACAAGGGACTCTTTTCACATTAGACATAGTCGTTTGATCTATTGTTATTATAAAACAATATTGATTATAGCGGCTTTAATGTGTGCCAGAAGCCAGGAAGTGTCTGCTCATCCATCCTGCTTTACATCGGGATTGCATTACAGTTTATGTCACAGAAGCATCATGATGTATTTAATCTTAAAGAATAAGATAAGTGCATGATAAATGAAGGAGCATGTCAGCATGCATCTCCTATGTCTCTAGATTTTCTATATATTATAATTGAGAAAAACCACAATCAGATGTATCAGTTGGACTCCAGCCTGCATACATTAGAAACAAGCCTACTCCTCTCGCTCAAAAACTTCCAAGCTGCCTTCCAGCTATTAGATAACCCTCATTTGCTTCACTGCAGTTACTCTGTGGCCAAAATAGGAGCCATGGCAACATTCAAAGTGTGAATGTTCGTAACTGTGAGCATGAGGCAGTGCTGCAGAGAAAGAGCAACACTCCCTGGATGAATAACACACATAGTGTATGTATGTCCTCTGTGCAAACTTTCATTTCACTCCTGCCACCCAAAATCTCTTGCTTCCCTCTCTCTCAGCCCAGGATGCAGCTTCTATGTATGTCAATCAGGCTTTACTTTGAAGCTTAGCCTGTCCATTCTGTAATTTGTTGTTGTGCGTTTGTTTATTTATTTTTTTGCTGGCTTGCCTTCCCTCACCCTTTCCCAACTCTGTCAGTCTGGATTGAGAGTCTTTTATTCGGCCAGCTAGGGCCAGGGTCCAGCACAGTGCTGCTCTACTGGCTTATTCTAATCAAACAGTCTCCAGAAACAGGAGAGGGGTCCTCAGAATATGGACGGGTTTTAACACGGGCAGCCGATTTACCACTGCTGACATTGGCATTTCTACACCTAATGTTAAACAGTGAGAAAGTATGAGGAGGGGAAAAACAACAGAGGCTTAATATTTAATCTCACTAAAAGTATTCAGAGCTCACAGTTCACAATAACAAAATCAGATTGTCAAGCCAACAGGTTATGTAATAAATCAATATCTAATTAATGAGGAGAGTATAAATCACTGCAGGTCCTGAGTTAATAATCAATAATGGTATTTCTTACTCCTGGTCATGGCAGAATGCCCCCAAACTGCCCCCAACTCTTTATTTGCTAATACTGCAATTATAGCTGCTTTGCCAATTGAGTTAAATCAGTGGAGACACAGGACTTGATTAGTCAGCTTGTTTTATTCTTAGAAAAAACTTAGAAGAGAAAGAGCAGTTGGATTCAGTGTATGCAGCAAAGTTGCAAAAGAGACGACATGATCTTGGGAAATAATTCTGTAAGTAAGGTATAGCATTTTGTTGTAGAACTGTTGCATCAACGCTCACCTCTGAACTACAAATTCTCTCAAACCTGGTAATTAAAAAAGTTTCAACAGCTGCACCTGAAACGACTGACATCTTGCTCACTCGTGGACGAAAAAAAAGTCCATATTTTTGCCAGTTCTATCACATCCCTCCTCATTTCGGTTATCAGCACCTCGCTCCAGCTTCTCTCTGACTTCAACATCCCAGTGCAGAATAGCTCCTGTGCCTTTTCTTCCCAAGCTATAACCATAAAAAGATTACATTCTGTGAACACCGCTCTCCCCTGCCCATTGTCGTGGTGATCACCATTTCTAAAAAAAAAAAAAAAACGTGTTGGTGTTGATTCCTCCTGCCCTTTCTTTCATTTCACCTCGTGCTATAGGCTCTGAGATGTTCAGATGTTTGTGAGTGGCAGTGGGAGACTGGAGAAGTGCTGGGGGGGAATAGACTTTTTATTGATAATTGATATGAACTGAATAGCTGAGAGTGCTGCAGTGGCAATATAAATCGTACTCACAAACGCTGTAGGCCAACACAGTGCAGGACCTGTAAGCTTACTGTCAATCTCTGCCAGTTAGTGAATAGTTGAGCTGTGGTCTTCCGTAATTTAGAGGCATCTGTTCTGTCAATGAATAATGAATTGCTGGACACTGTTAAGCAGTGTTGAGGGCCCTGATCTAAGCTAAACATATCACAGATGTCTCCTTCCCCTCTTCCTCTTTTCGCTTTGAATACTTACCGTTAGCCATTAGTCTTCTCCTCGCTTATAGTACACTTTCTCTGGTGCAGGATGCACTATGTGCTTTACACACATATGGAAGTTATGTTATTTTATAGTTAATGACTGTACAGTGCTTAATTCTGTACATGGCAACAACATAATTGTTGATGCGTTGCAGAGGTTCGCGTCCACCAGCCAGCTAGTCTGTGTATTCCTGTGTGAAGTTTGTATATTCTCGCCATGTCCGTGTGCTTAATTTCCTCCCACAGCCCAAAGTAAAGCAGGTCATGTTAATTGGTGACGACAGGTGTTTTCCCACCTGTAGTTTGGTTCATTTGGGAACATATATGAAGTACAAGATAACTTATGTCATTGCCTTTTAGTTCACATTTTGGCAAAAGAAACAAGAATTGTTAGCTGCTATATGGAATGATAAAAAAAACTTATTGCAAAATATGTATCAGCAGTCTTCAAGTTATTATAAGAAATGTGATCCAAGCAGATGAGCAATGGTCCAAACACTGTCAGAAGATTGTAAAACTCCCTGAGGCAAATTTTGATTTGTGATTTTGCACGATATAAATAAAATTTGACTTGATTTGACTGGCAGGTATCTCATTGATTGGACATTTTCGGCGACTGTCATCAGCATCATTATTGCTACATGGGCCCACATGGGAAAATCCAATTTCGGAGGCGGTGTCTGACAGCAAGGCATTCAGAATTGAACTGATCGTTCTGTGAATATCTGTCTTCTCTGGTTATTTACAAAGAGCTCACAATGAAATATATGATTATTTGTCAAGATTTCAACCACATATATCATAAATGGTGAATAACATACAAAAATGGGACAAAAAAAATGATATTTTGTGCTGTAATATTACATGCGGGACTTGTTCGAAAGTTTACCCAACCTGTCGACCAGTGTCAGGTGGGATCGGCTCCAGCCTGCCACGACCCTGATAAATATAAGCAGTTCCAGAAAATGGATAGATAGATGGATATTACATGAGGATAGTTACAGTGTAGTCAACATGGCGTTGCTTTCTCACCATCACAAACGAACTGCGTTAAACAGGCAAATGCACCAGAGATTGTTTAAACCAACCAAATGGGTTAGGAGTGGAAGTTAATTCCCACAGCGTAAAATAATAAAGGTAAGATTCTTTAGTCAATTAAAATTGCATCACATAGTTGTTAATTAGAGTGTGAATTCTTATCTGTGATAGACTTATCCAAGGTTCAAGGATTCAAGGAATGTATTGTTATATGCATTAAAATGCCAATGTAGCTTCATACAGTGATGGATGAATGTTCTGGAAAAAGTATATTTATTTAATGTAGGAAGAAAAGCATATGCCATATGGTAAACATAGACAAACATAATTAACTAAATTGCAACTTCAAGCTGACTGACAGGGATATATGGACAAATCTGTAACAGTGTCGTCTGACAGTTCTGAGCTGTGCTTGGGACCTGCTTGTCATCTGCAATGTTTTTTTTGTTTTTTTATTGTTTTTTTTCCTGTATATGTGCTTTTAAAATAGATGAATCCAGGCCAGGGCAGGCCTTCAACCCACTGTGTTTGATCCCAATAGATTAAATTAGTGGATGTCTAATGCTATGGGTGGCCACACAATTGCAGGTTACAGGATCACGACCACTTTTGGGACACGGAAAGTGATTTCAAACATCCTCCATGGCTGCTCCAGTCACCAGATCTCAGGATTATTTTGCTCTGGCTTTTGTACCTTTAATTACCCAACACCTGTGTCTGTCGTGTCCGCCCTTGAACTTGCAGACATTCACATACAATAACTATTCTCTAAATAGTCCTTCTGTAGGTTGTCTGCTATCTTACATACATCATTCATCCACAGCCATATCAGCCCCCACAGACGCCACCCCCGTACCCCAGCTGCACAGAAGCGTAATGGCCTTTTATCGATTCTTCCTTCTCTTGTCGTCTTTCTTCTCTTTTCTTGCTTTCTTCTCTGCACTGCAATGAGAGGTTGTTAAGATAAGCTGCTGCGTGAGGAGTGAGAGCCATGTCCCTTTCTTTTTTTCAGCAGGGGTGTGTCTGTACTAGTGTGTGTGTGTGTGTGTGTGTGTGTGTGTGTGTGTGTGTGTGTGTGTGTGTGTCAAAGTTAATTTACGTGCATGTGTACTGTAAGTAACATATGAGTGTGGGCTAATAATACAGCCATTTGGAGACTTGTGACGAGTGTTTATCTGCTGTTGTGCACAAATAGGTATCGTGAATAGGACATGCATTTCAGCCCTTCATAACCCCAGGAGGTTATTAGGGAGCCAGATGATGCTTGGTAAGAGGTCGGTGGAATTCATGGAAAAAGGTACTATCTCTCGAGCCTCGTGCGTCACCACGACTGACTCGATAAATTTCACTTAACCTAATTACAGTTGAGGGATCATGTTTTTGCGATCATGAGTATTATTATATCTGAGCTTACTCAAATTATAAGTTCTTTGTGGCACAAACAGTCTCCGTAATACATGCTGAAGCTCATTAGGACCTCTCTTTTCAAAGTGTTGTTCCAAGCATACATCCACATGTTCAAGGCATTAAAAGCCTGATAACTTCAACTATGTACAGCACAGCATTAACCCACTTGTCCCCAGAGCATTTGTTCTATATTATACTATAACACCTGGGATCACTCGTCATTTTAAAATCATTCCCACCGTATCAAAGCACAGAAAATAAAATCCTGAGCTTTGTACAATAGATAACTGGAACCGGTTATAAGTGGTATACCCGGCTGTCACTGATAGAGACGGATGCTGTTTTCTGGTGGGTAGAGCAGGACTGTAAGACTGAACGGGTCACGCCAACTTTTCAACATAAATTTAAAAGTTGCCAAAGACACTGCTTTCTACCATATTACTGGTGTTTTTTAGAACAATGTAGGTTGCTTGAAATTTCATCACATAATCCACGTAAACAGTGGCTTTCACTGCCGAGATGGAGGCTGTTTTAGGGGGACAGTTCACTGAGAGTCAGCAGGGAGGACTGACCGGGTCATGGTGACTTTTACACAAATAATAAATTGGGTGACTTTTTTTTTTTTCTCATGTACTGTAGCTGTACTGTAGCTCTTTACAACAGTTATGGTGCTGTGTATTTTTCTTTCTGCTGTTTTTTTTTAAGGGTTGAATCAAACAAGCAATCTCAGAATTGCCTTTACACAGACTTTAAATAGCCCACTTTTATCAGAACACCGCTATACTTCATTTCTCCTCTGCCGCTTCCTGACTTCCAGGGGCAGATTTTGTATCCCTGATGGCAGACCAAACAAATTCACAGATGCTGTGAGGAAGATTTGTGGATAAGTGGATAAGTGACAGTTATCCACACATTTAAAATATGTGAATATGTAAGAAAATCTTTGAAACACCTGCGCACATTTTAACGCGGAGTTTCAAAGAGCAGTTCAAGTTCAAGGTGAAATAACTGGAAAATCTCAGTGAAAGTTTACGGACATTTAAAAAGCAACACTGGCACTTGTAACATCAGCCTGTTGTGAGACAATTTTTGGCTTCACCTTCAGTGAAGTGGGATGAACAGAAAAACTCAATATTTTTTCATTCTTCAAAGAGGAGACTATTGATAATCTGGATGAAATAACTTCCAAACAGATGTCAGAGAGAGAGAGAGAGAGCTATCAGAAAACAGAAAAATCTGATGTGTGAGAGAGAAAGCAACAAGACAGAGGAGACCTTTTTTAATAGCCGTGGAGTTCCTTAATCTACTGTTGAGCTTTAAATGGTATATATTGTCTTTCTCAAAAGAAGCACAAAGGTGAAGAAACAAAGTAACGGAGAGACACCAGTTTTGATGAACAAAGAGCTGTCTGGAGACATGCTTTCCTTTGCTTTTCAAAGGTTTAGGCCTCTTAGCAGTCTTTTATTGAAACTAAGCTGCGATGAGCAGGATCCACTGTTATAGCTTATCCTCTGTACAACCAGCACACTGAAAGCTCAAGGATTACCAGACGTTGTCTTAATTGATCTCATTATCTCCTTCCTGCTCCTCTATAGGGCCTTCAATTCTCAAGTAAATCTTGTGATATCTCTTCAACGCCTGTAATTTGACATAAAGTGTTATTGTCAAAGTTTTTTTTTTTTTTCACTTGAGATGAGTTCCGGGCAATAACTATAAAATACTCAAATGGCTGTAGTATGTTCATTAAGGGCAATGGAACTAATGGTGGCTAAGTTGCATTGTGGGTTATGTAGGCACCTGGTTTTGACAAGGAAGAAGAAACACATATTTCTATATCTGCTGCATTGATTTTGATCCTGTCAATTGTAAGAATTATAATTTTATTGGGGTAACTTTTAATAAATGCTTAAGTAAATAATGTAATAATAACCAGGTGAAAGTCTTTACTAATGTATGTCAACAACTTGGGTACCCATAAGTGGAGGCTGGTGTGTAAACAGATAATGAATGTCAAATATAGCAACACTAATGATATGATTTATAACTACTTTACATATTACATTTTTTTTTAAAACCATTTTTCAAATGTTTATATACTGATCAAACGGGGGTTACTATTACAGGAATACTAAGCAAAAAAACATTTTCTGTTTCCAGAGGATTTAATTCTTTTTATTTTTACACTTCATTACATAAATTAAATATCTTTTGGACTGTTGGTCAGACAAAACTGGAAATCTGAAAGCAAATTCTGCAAAACGTGTGATAGTGTCCAGTTTCTTAAAGTATCTTCTTTTCTTCTGTGTGCGTTATATAATCCGTGTAGCAGTAAATGTTACTTCTTATGCCTGCTCATCACTATGTTGAGCTAAAACATGTTTCAAAGGGACACATGATGTGAAAGGGTCTCAGCTGTGTCTCATTTGTGAGTCAACAATTGCAGAGGATGTTGCCCTTCAAGTAAATGGTATTTGAATTCAGTCTGAATATAGAACACACATCATCAGCGAGGCTTCTGACCCGATACATTTTATTTTTACACACTGTATGTTGCTATACATACACTGTAAATAATCCTTTTATATAACTGTTTATCACATTCATTCAGACTGAACCAACACTTCTCAGATCTGCTGACAAAGACTGTTAAATGTTCTTTGGTCCAGCTTAAAAACAAAAGGGGATCGAGCTTTTACTGCTTTGGGTCGAACACTATGAAACAGCCTCCCCCTCAGCTGAGTCAGAGCTGCTTTGGAAAACTTCTAAAGGCTTGTGTGTGTACACATTTGTCATTAATCTTATTCCTACAGGAAGATAGCCAATAGCCACATTCTCTATAAAAATGTAGTATTACTTTGAGACTTATCAATATAAATTTGTTCCTGTAGGTTGTATTAGCTTATTGTAGCTATATTGGCAATAATACATATGCGTTTGCCAGTAAGTAAAGACATGCCAAAGATATGTCTGAGGTTATTTAGAAACCCAAGTCATTCAGCCAAGAAAAACAATAGCATCAGTCATTTCAGTAAATGCGGACAACATCCTAGTAAGGCTTCTAGCAGCCATAGGAATTATGACCCTTGTCCATCGAAGCTCAGGAAGAAAAGGGTTCACGTTATTATAGAGACAAAAACTACTCAGTTTTCAGTGGAGTTCACCACCAGTTCAGAGTGGATGGATGTCTTAGCAAAATGCTGGACTTTGTCACAGAATGCCACTGTTCATTTCCCATTTCCGACACTCAGCATGGTTTTCTTTTAACCATCTTTTAACCCAAACCCTAACCATTGTGTTGTCAGATCATTAAACTTAAACAAATGGTTTGGCACAGCCAAATGATGTTATCCTGCCAGTATGGGGTGTCAGATCAGAACACTTTTATGGGTCTGGTGGGCGGTTACAAACAACATATTTTATCCTTTAATTTGGACAAGTTGTTGCTCCATTACACCACAGAGCACTGACCTGCACAGTAAATACAGTATCTGGGTCACAAATCTTTAAGGACCAAATTTAATGGCTTTCAGTCATGCTCTAGTCCCAACATCCACTGTGTTGGTAGCAATATTACTGATATGTCTCTTTCATTTTCCCTTGCAGGACACTGAGATCCTCAACACGGCGGTCCTCACTGGGCGAACAGTCGCCGTACCAGTCAAGGTAGTCACCGTAGGAACAGACGGAGCGGTTTCTGACGTAACAGAGTCAGTGGAGTGCAAATCAACAGATGAGCAGGTTATCAAGGTTAGTGGGCATGTGTTTTAAACAGCTGCTTTTTATTTTACCTTTGTCCAATGTGTCTCTGTAGTCCACTGCATGGTCAGCTTTCTGGTGGTACGGAGGAGGGTGAGCAGAATGAACAAAAGGTAGTCAATCTATAGAAGTGGGTTGTGATCTAGGAAGCAAATGCTGAATTTCCTTGAGCAAAAAGGACCCAGCTTATTTTCTGTTAAATGGTATGCCCGAAATTGAGAGCTTCTCCTCAGGTCACAGATCAATACCTCAGAAATTTAAAAAAAAAAAAGAAGGAAGAACCAGCAAAAATTAGCAATCATCTGCGGATATGTCTTCATTGAGCAATGCTGGAAGAAAGAATTTCTTGCATAAAACTGCTGTTTTTAGGTGCAGAACATCAGCATATAGTCGTAATAGTAAATATGTGGGAATATATAAAAAGCCATACCATGTTTGTTACAGTTGATTTGGCAACAATTTTGCGAACCTGTGTCGGAAAGGCATAAATACAGGTGAAGATATTCTAACTTCATTAACTGTGAGAAATGAATGACTGAAAATGTGTGCAGTGTCTCTAGAGAGTGGCAGCAGAATATTCAACAAAGTTGGAACAGTAAAAGAAATTCGACAAAAAACTTGCTGTTTATTCTTGTTGCTGCTTGGAGGACATACTGTATGAAGCCATTGCTACTCTAATTTCCCTCTGCCTCTGCCTAATGTTAAAATAATGTTATTGCATTGCATATAGTGTATGTTATGAAAAACATATAATTTAGTAATTTCCTGCTTTATACAGGTTTTTCAGAAGCTGACACTATGCACTAACAAGAAGAGTTTTCTCAACAGCCCCTGTTTGCGACTTCATTACCACTTGCCAATAACATAACTTTGACAAACCATAAAGGTGACAAAATGTTCACCGTGATTGATTTCCTATCTCTGTAAGTTGATTTTCATTGGCTTTCTGGAAGCATGGGCAATTAACCTAAAACCTTATTGAATGCTTTGGAAAATGTTACACAGGATATGTTGTTAATCTAAAAAATTACCACCCTAAAAACCAGCAGTATAATCAAGTAAGTGTGGTTGGTAAAGATTCTTTTGCTTTTCACTATGGAAACCTAAGATTTAATATCTGCCCTTCAACATGTTCCCGTCCTATTATGCAAACGGAGAAGCGAGGAGAAAAAAAAAAAGAAGAAGTGAGAGAAATGAGAAAAAATAAACTGTTTGTTCTTAATTGTCAGTATGTGTGAGAGAGAAAGTGTGTCTGATTTAATGTGCTGTCTGTGTATCTTACATGCATATCAGTAAGAAGAGAAGAGGCAGATCTCTCAAAGGGTTTAATTATCCACTGAAGTACTACCACACATTGTGACGCTGACCTCGGTAGCGCACTCCCCTGCCCACCCGTCTAGTTTGGGAACAGTAAGCAGTACCCCTCCCCTCTCCACCCTATTTTCAAAGGAAACTCAAAATAAAACACTTTTTGACTGGGAGGCATCCCAGTTTTGCATGGACCATGGCGATACCCTAAAATAATCCCAAACCCAGGATTATAAACACACTATTGGTCGTTTTCTTCATTTTACCCTACCACTACAAATGGAAAATAGGTTGTTGGTTTGCATATTTACAAAGCATGTGATACATTTTTTTTGTTGTTGTTGTTGACTGCAGAGCTGAAACATTCGGTCAGTTTTAATTAATGAGTCAATCTACGCACAATGTACCTAAACCAGTTTTGATAATTGAGAATATTTGCAGGTTTTCTTAGTCTAAAGACTAAAATCGAAGACTAAATCAAAGTTTTGGACTGTTCTTCTGAGAAAACATGATTGTCCCCGTTCCCCAATTTCTGACATTTTACAGACCAAAAAATTAATCGATTCATTGAGAAAATAACCAGCAGATTAATCGCTGTCTCTCTTGTAAAGACATAATTTATCTCAGACGGCCTTAGTTAGTTATATTATTAGGCCTAATTGATTGATGAACAGTTGATTCTTATAGCACTGTGGCATGAACAGAAACTTGACACAGCTAATCTATCATATAAACCCCCCCGAGAGTGGCAGTGTGTTTTTCTTTTTTTTTCTGAACTACTTCAGAATCACAATGAATTTTACTGATCCAGCCATTGTGTTAGTCCAGTCTAGTTAAAATGTACTGCCCATTTAGGAAAATGCTCTTCAGATACTACAAGAAGGCAGATCATGTGACACTTTACATGATGCATTTATTGCTCATGCTCCTTTCAAAAAGCTAGTTGTATCTACAGTGCTATTGATACGGCAGCTGTACTGTTTCTACTCTTTACAACATTAACCTAAAACTGGAACCCGCAGTGCATTTGTGAGATACACGTTGTAGTGTAGTGATGCAAGGACCTACACACACCTGTGTCTTCCGCTGATCGCGTCGATTAGCATGGTCCAAGCAGCCACTGTCAATGTTTTCTCTTTTGTTGCCAGTCGCCTACTCTCCCATTATCATAAGGCATACAGTAGCAAGTGGTGCCAGGATTTTGCAGGACTCAGTGGGCTCTTACTGCTTTTGATTGGCTTCCAAGTCATATCCATGCTTTGTGACTGAGCAAAACAAATATTGTTAGAATATTGTCAAATGAAATAACGAGTGAAAAAGCTGAAAAATGGACAGCGGGGGAATGTTATTGTGTTTATCATGTCTAAAAACTACCTTGAAAGATAGGAATTACAACATATCTTCCCCCTAGGTCTTTGTTTCTAAAAGGCAGATTGATTTTAATATAAACTGAAGCAAGAAGTAATATGAAGCTCAACGAACAGAATCAGAATGAGCAAGTGTTTTGATCTGTTTTAACATGTGTCATACTAGATTCTTCTCTTTTTACTACAATTATGTAGAGCCCTAAGGTGTACCCAATTTTACCACTGAATCCCAAACTAGGATGTACTTTGTAGTACTCAGTACTGTGAGTCTTTATAGGTTAGAATGATGGAAATCACATACTTGCTAGTCTAAGCTAGAAGCATCTAAGAAAAATATTACTTCTGCTCAGTGCTCTGAATTTCAGTTAAGAAAGACAATTTATTTTTAACGAATTCAAGAAATCTTAACATCCTTAGTAAATGGCCACAGCAGAAAAGTCCCAGTACAGTACAATGTGTGTGTCAGAAACTCATCCATGTATGCCACACACTGAATTGGATTCTGTGGTGTCCTTATCTGTGTTTGTGCGTGTCACTCTAGATAAATTTCAAGCCCGCGTGATTAGCAACACAATGGATTGTTTCCATGGAGAATGACATTGATTTGTGCGCAGTTTCATGACACATTAATGGTGATAACAGCGGCTAGAAAGATCAGTCAAGTGCTAAATTTTTCATGCTGTGCAGAATATGTCACCTTCCAGAAATCTCGATTAAATCTTTATGGGGATCATCTGTGGATACCTTTCATAAAGATAATGATCAAAATGGATGTAGATCGTAGAAACAAAGTGGAACAAAACCAGAGCTTGAAAGGTAGAGATGGGTTGACATAAACTGATTTCAGCATTGGGATGAGAAAGACAGGCAGACAGAGTGATAGAGAGAAAAAAAGGAATAGTGTAAAAAAGGAACAAAAATAGAGGTGAGGCTCAATGAGGAGTGAAGTGGATTCTTTCAGCACTCTCTCTGGATGGTTGCCTTTAGAAACCCTGCACACTAGTGCATGTTATGTACAGTATGTGTGTGTTAGAAATAGAAATAGACTCATTAACATACCGTATGCCCATGATTATCATCTCCCATTAAATGTTTAGAGCCAAAGATGCCCATGTTATCTAAGTATTATGTAAGGCTGCAACTGACAATTATTTTCATTGTTCATATTTCATTGTGCTTATTGTTTTGTATATTGTTTATTTTTAAGCAATGCAAAAATACCAGAAAATAGTCGAAAATGTTGATGCAGATGATTTATCTGACAATCCAAGCAAAACTTTAGTTTGCTGTTTACTGTTGGTCCTATCAAATAAGGTTTTGCTACATAATTTCAATATTGAGTTATGTAATTTGCATACTGACAGATGCATTTAGGTGGATATTAATGATCAACATTTCACAGATTATTTCATTATGATCTATGAAACTGATCGTTTCAACAAAAATTCAGGTGATAACAAACCGTCCTACTTTGATTTTTGGCATAAGAATCGGCCTTTGTGAAGCACACCCTGTTCTCATTACAGGAAGACTGAACATGTAGGAGGTACCGTAATACAGTAGTAGACTGAGGATGAGAGTGGGAGAGAAAGAGAAAAATGAAAAGGAAATGAAGGAGGAGGAGAGATCTGACAGATACCAAGCTGTCAGTTTTGTTGCTCAGACAGAGGGGCTGGTCTGACATCATTTGAGAGTAAAGCTGCCAAGTTATATGCAGAGACGTGGAGACAGATGACAGTCTTCTTGTGACTGGTTTGTTTGTAAAGAAGCAACTGTCAGTACTGAGGACAACTGCTGAAATTACCAGTCTTGCCAATCAAGCTTATGATGGTATTTGAAATAGAAATGAATTGAAATGCAAGTGATTACAAACAACATTTAATGACAAATTATTAAGTAGATTTGGTTCTCAAAGGGAAAATTGTTGGACGAAGAAATTGTGGTGCTTTGAATAAAATGGCAGGCACTTGTGATGTTCTTGCTACACAGTATAATTTCTCTATGTTGGAGATGAATCTGAGAAACCCCGGTAACTGATTAGAGTTGTACTTTATGCAGCCAATCACAATTTGATTTTGTGATTTGAGTGCTTTGTTCTCTGGTTGGATGAAGCAGATTTTGTCTTTTTTCAGCTCCATCTGTTAAGTTGGACCACAACACATTGCTTGCATGCATATTATCCTGCCTGCACATGCATTAAAGACACATTTAAACACACACACGCACAGAGGAAGCAGAGGCAGACCTGACACTTGGGGTCTCATTAAAGCAATGCCATTTTTCAGAAGAGGCTGTTGACTGAAAAACCTCAACTGAACCAAAAGAACGGAGGATAATCTTCCTCAAAGTGGTGCAAATAACAAAATTTCACTATGTCACAATTACAAAAATTACATTTAAATTAGTTTCTTTTAAAGCAACATAGACGTAGAAGTTGGTAGTTGCAATTTAGCAGCCCCAGATTCAGAGAGGTAAACATGGACAGCTGTGCACGTGATTTTGTTGTGATCAAAAACTAGCAAGTCAACAACTTTGCAAACACAGCCAAACATCAAGCAGGTGCAACAACATAATATTTATCCAACAGTAAGAAGCCCAACTCGGCGTCTGTCTTTCAGCCTTTTATTTCACAAAGCTCTTGCAAACAACATAAAGTCAGTTGCAGATTTACTCTTGTCTGGCGGCCCAATGCTGTGCTCATGTCCATAGAGGCTGCTGAGCCTGGTTACATTGCCCTGTGGCACGACACCGTTTCTGCTCCGCACCCCAATCCTGAAAACCTCTTCTTCCCAGTGGTCTAAAACACCCCCCTTGGTGTTCTGAGATTAGAGTCCATCTAACAAACTTAGCTACAGTCGGCAGCGGTTTACTTAACTGTCCATCGGGAAACTCTGTAAATCACAGAGTTAATGCGCAGCAGCCAGAGGACATCAGAGGGAAAACTAGAAGACATTTTCTTCATAAAATATGATCTAGTTTCACCAGAATAAGTGAAATCGTTGGTAGTGTGTAACTTAGTGCCATAAAGTGTTTTCTCATACCTGGAGCACAAAAGGGAAATGACAGAGGCACCATTCACATGATCACATGTCAGTGTAGCATCAACGTGATTTAAAATCTGTTATTTTATTGATGAAAATTCACACAATGTTGCTTTTGAATTTGAATTCTTGTCTAAGTTTCCAGTCTCAAATTGATTTGTCTTTTCATCTCTCATCCTGCCACCTCTCTCATTTTTCTCCAGGTGTCAGAGCGATGTGACTATGTGTACGTTAATGGGAAGGAGACAAGAGGAAAGAGCAGGGTGATGCTCAACTTCACCTACAGTTTTCTGAGCGCTCAGCTCGAGATGAGTGTATGGATGCCCCGCCTGCCCTTGCTCATTGATGTGGCCGACCCTGAGCTCAGCCAAATAAAGGGCTGGAGAGTTCCTGTTAGTATGGGCAACAGAAGGTAAGGCCTGGGTGCTTATTATATCGATACTGTCGCATGTACTACAGTACCAACCACTCAGAACTGCCACCCCCAGCCAGCTGTCAACCAAATATATCCATTCATTCCATTCAGATGAGCAAGGGCCTGTCATGAATCTGCCATGGACCAGCTCTGCAATTCTAGGCAGCTGGATTTGTATGTATTATTGTTTTGAATTGAACACTGGAGCACTATATCAGCAGCTTGAAGGTAGCTATTTCCAGAACAACAAACTCGATCCTTGTTTTACACTAAACCATTGGTCCACATACAAAATAGATTTTTTTTTTTTTGGCTCTATTCAGCGACTACCTATGTATCAAAGCACACAGCACAAGTCGATCATTTTAAAATAGACCCTGGGCATGTCTAAATTTCTTTATTTAGGTCATTAACCTAAGAGGTTTTTAACAATCCTTGCATGAGAATCCGAATCACATTCTTCACTTAGTAAAGTAAATGGATAATAAATAAATTGGCTTGGTGGTGTTGGTGTAGACATATGAGGCATAAAATGCAGGTGCAGCTGCAGAGGTGGTATAATGAGTGCCTGATAATTCAGTCTCCCAAACGGTACTTATGCTGAATAAGAAAGGAGTAATAATTTCGAGCATTACAGAGCGTGGACAAAATTCCTGAGGCTGAAAAGTGACACAGAGCCCAATGATCTGTGCGGTGCATCGTGAGTTGTACAAGACGGTGGTAATAAAAATATTTAAATTAGTGATTTTTGTTCAAATATGAATACGGCTGATTAAAACAGAAATAACCCCATTTAAATTAAAATAGACAATTACTAGAGCACACTGCCTAATTTGCATTTAATAATGGCTATTATAATTATTATTTATTGTGATCACACAGACAGTATGGTAGTGTGGTGAAGACTTGAAGCACTGAAACGCTGGTGTGTTTGTAATATGAAAGGGAATTAAATTGTTCCACGTGCCCCGGTGTTTAACCGCTTCATCAAAGCCAGGATATTATATTCTTGTACAATTTATGCTGTGAGATGAAAACTGTAATTATTATATGATGTAGCTGTTGACTTATAAGTCCTCTTTATTGTTGGTGATTTATTCAAATGAATAGGTGAGTGAAGTTTTAGGTGGTGTGGAAGTCTTCAAGATTTGACGAGGCTCTGAGCCCCAATTAGCGCTAACAGCACACATAACCCATATAATAACTTTTATATGCATTAAACAGCTCTACAAATAACACCTCATGAAAGTACATTCCTACCACAAAGCCAATGCAATGTCATTTCCCATTGGCCTACACCCCACAGGGTGGCACTCTAACACAAATACCCCTGGCTATCCTAATCTGATCACATCAGTCATGTCTGTTGAGTACATCGCTGCATAAAGAATGCATGATATGCGAAGTTTATGTGCATATTTGTTGGAGGTGAAAGAAAATGTAGAAAAGAAAATGTTTTTTTTGGCATAGCTTTATCAGTGTGCGCTCATTCACATTCATATAAGCGTGTAAGCCTCCTCATTACACTCCAACACCTTAGCTGACCTGCCACTCACTGCTACAAACATGACCTGACCTCATGTTTCTGTTGCCAGCCACAAATGTCACCTTGGTTTAGATTGCCGTCCCTTCACTGATGTGAGGAATAAGAGAAGGGGAGGGGATCATACAGAGAGAGGTTAGGAACTAAGCCAAGCCATTGGGCCACAGCATGTTAACCTGTCAGCCCGTTTTTCTGCCTGACCGGCCATGCCTCATTAAACCTAATGGAAACTGTCACTGTCACTCCCCCCGGCCACCTGACTGCATGAAAGAGAGATGCAGGCAGAGCTCGAAAGAGTAAGAGAATAAAGGTGAGAGTGGAGAGAGAGAGGGAGAGAGGGAAACACGGGTGAAAAATAGATTATAGGAAAGTCAAGTTGATGTGAAACTGATGTGAGAAATATGGAGTGTGAGCCAATTTGGAGTGTGAGACAATGACAATGCACAGGACAACAAAATAGACATATATCCAGTGGTAAAGAGTGATAGAAGATGAAGAGTGGATGGATAAGAGTGATGTATACACCATAGCAATGTTTCTCTTCATCGTCAACATGGTCGACTCTTTGGAGCGGATCCGTGTCCCAAGGCCACATTTTACCCGTCACTGCAGCTCCCACAGCTCAGCCCAGAGACCAGAAAATACAATATGTTGTTGTTTAATATGATGTACTATAGTAGCAGAGGGAGCAGTTTGTGTCTACAAGCAGTTTTAATGTATTTTCTGATAGAATCGGGACCTACAACTATTGGGAGGCGTAGTAAATTCCATTTAATCATGAAGTGGGGCAAACTGCTTAGAAAATACATTACAGTGGAGCTGAATAGAATTTTCTGCTTTAAAGTACAGTATAACTTGTACCAAACATCTGGGTGTCATTTAAGTTTTGCCTAGTACTGACGTCGACACTATATTTCATATTTTTATATTATACTATGCTGTCTGTTTGTCTCAATGTTTCTATGCTTTATTAGGTCTACAGCGGAACCTATTTATCTCCTTCTATAATTCTTAGATTTCTCCAATTCTTTAGAGTTATTTTCCACTTCCTTTCTTTCTTACTTTCTCCAGTCTAATATAAACCTGTTAATTTGATAAAAGGCCTCACAAACTTGACTTAAACAGAATGAAACTAATAGAACAAATGTGTCACAAAGTTCTTCTACTGGGTTTGCATTTGCTACAAAACATATCTTCTGAGATACCCTATATCTGCAAAGTGTGTGCCGTGGGCCAAATAAATGGCAGACATACAGCGAAATATCAGTTGCCCTTTTAAAGAAAATGAGAACGCAAGCAAGGCAGCAGTTTGTCTCTGCAAGCTGTTTTTAATGGATTTTTGAAAACACTGGGAGTCTACGACTTTCAGGAGGTCGGGAGAACCTGCAGCACAACAGACAGTAGATGCTTTGACTGCAGTAAATACATCAGAGGGTTTAGACTTTATAGGCATTAATGCTGATAAGAAAAAAAAAGAATTACAATAAATTGTGATAGGAAAAAGTAGAATTATGCTGGTGATAACCTTCAAAGTGTCTTTTTCTCCTGAGGACTTCTGTAGACACAAAGAGCTTTCACTTTTTTTTTTTTACCCCAGAAACAACCTCCAGTATATTTATGTATCTGCCTCTATACTCTTATAAGTAATTGATCTGTGCTTTATTCCCATTGTTCTTCTGCCACTGTTTTCCGATTCCTGTAGGTATGAGAGGGTCACCGATGACAAGAACGAAGATGATGCGGCTGACGAGAGGACGGAGAATAGCTGTGTGGCCCAGTATCAGAGCACCACCCTGCGTGTCCTCACACACTTTGTGGCAGACACTGGAGAAGTCGGAGGAGCATCAGAGGAGGACGGGATGGGCCAGCAGAACTTCTTGCTGGGTAGTGACTGGCAGGTGGAGGTGACACAACTGGTTAAGGACTATCTGAGAGTGGCTGACCCGAAGGTTGCACAACTGATGGAGGGCCAAGTCGTAATGGGACTGAGCGCTGGAACCACCAAACTACAGGTTGTATGTGTGTGTATTTTGTGTATATATATATGTGTGTGGGGGAGTTATTTTGACCAAACCAGTCAGCACTGACACGTCCTTTTCTTGTCAAGATATTTTTTCAGTCACACATGAACTGAAATCTACTTTTGCATTGATTTTACATTGATATAAGTCTTCATGAGTCAGCTTAGTAAAGCTGTAAAACTGTGTCAGATCTCATTCATGCTTGTTGCTGTTTTTGTAGCAATTTATCTGATGTCAGTTTTCTCACCGTGACGCAGCACAATGATGTCCACATTCTTAATCGTGCCCACAAAGCTCTAACTGGCTCAGTTGTATTTCCAACCATGGAAACAACTATCAGCTAGCACAGCATCAAATCTATTTGGCAAAAGAAACTTGATATATGTGAGGCAGTGCAGAGGTCTGGGCTAGCGTTTTGGGAAAGGCAGAGAGAGAAAATTCTCACAGAAGAAAATCTATGACAATATATTGATTTTTTTATTTTAAAACACACCTTTTTTCTGTTCTCAACACACACAAATGAACAAAGCGGAGAGAAGAAGCTCCACTAATCAATATTTTCTATATCAACACTGGATCAAGTGTTTAAGAAATGTGAAAGAGGTCACTTGTGGCGAGAAAGCTGAGGAAGTTGGGAAACAGAATTCTGTATTTCTACAAGGTTTTTAGACTCTTTGAGCTCGTTGTTTTGGTTGCACAGCTCACAATTTCCACTCTTTTTTTTTGTTTTGTTTCCTGTAGCAGCAAGCATCTGATAAACTCCCTTGAACATTACCCGTCCAGTATCAAACAGCAGATAGATAAAGTTAACAAATAGCTGGTGAACGTAGTGGGGCTAAAACTTAAATGTTTTCATAGGGATTGACAGAAACATTTTTAAAGGGAGAGTGAAGGAAATAATGCTAATGCTTCCCTGAATCTGCTGGATGCATAGAATAGGCAGTTCTTTGCAAACACAAAAGCTGTGTTTTTGTGTTTTTTGTGTTTTTTGTGTGTGTTTAGACAGTAAAACAGTAAAAAAAAAAATAAAGAAAAAAGAGATTGGAAGTAAGCTAAACGTATGGAGAATGCAGAGTAAGGATGAACAGGTTTGGCAGTGGAAGGGGAAGGAGTTACAAAAATAACTACATTGATTGCAGCATGGCACAAATACTTAAACCCTATCATGAGCTGACAGAGAAACACAGCACGTCTAATAAAAGCTTGCACCTCTGCCGTCTCTCTTTCTCTCACTCTTCTTCGCCTTCACACACACACAAACAGGCACAAATACTCAGAATCTTATTTATATAGTACTACAACCAAGTCCCTGCTCAGGACGGCACGTGTGCCGCTCACACTCTAAATCAACATCAGTGTGGCATATACAAGATAGCACAACACAGAACAACACATTGTTGAAGCAGTGGTCTGGAATCATAATCTCCTTCTCTTTACTTATCAACTGAAGAGCAATGTGCACTGCAGGAATAATTGTGTGTGTGTGAGACAGAGTGCTGTTTCACCATCGGAAAAGTGACCAGAAAGATATGTGAGACCACTTTGTGCTGATACTGATGAAATGGGGAAAAAAGAGAAACTGAAAACGTGTGCCATTTGTTATTGTTCGTTTTACTTCTAAGTCATCATATGGTAGATTTATATCTTACTGATCTGTATGGATGTGTAATAGACTGCATTATGAAAGCCTCAGATGTTAGATCCAGCCTTGATTTTGACCCAGTCAGCTCAGGCCAGTTCACTAGTGTACTGTGTGGCACTACTTCTAACAATCAATTGTCATAAAGACTGTGTCATAAAGGTTTAAATTACGTTCATTTTTAGGCACTATAGTTTCTGGTGGTGTTATATTGGACTCATTACCATACTTGCCGCATTTTGAGAGACATGCTGGTACTTTTTTTGAAAAGATGTGGCTACAGAGACAGATTTTCCTTGCTGGCCCCAGATTTCGGTCATAATAGCTTCTCAATATGTCATCGAGAATACACTTAATTAATGGTATATATGCATATATGCAGTACATTTAAGTGGGAAATCTGCAAAAAAAAAAAAATCTTTACTCTTCCTCTTATATTATAATATATTCCTTTGCTTGCTCACTCCATCACTTCCTTGATTGTAAACATAATCAATCAAGTGGACTCAAGAATATTGACAATTTTATTAAGGGAATAAAAGGTGACATTTGTTTAATTCAGATCAATTTTAGGTCCAACTCCAAACACAAGGGCTTTCTTATCATTGACACTGAAATCCAAATGTAGTATATAGTGTAGTAAGCAAGGAGGATCTATAAAAATATATAGTATAGTTGTCTCTATGGTAATGAAGGAATAATTTCCTGCATGATCTACATCTCACAAAGTGATTTATAATTGCTGGTACATATAATAAGTAAACACATCTCCCCCTTGAAATGCAAATGAACTCACTGAACATAAAGGTTAATTGTACCACTAAATGCAGACATGATTAGGTAGTTAATGCGTCTACTACTTGATGTCAACAGTTTATACTCACAGTGTTAAGTTAAGTTATATTTTCTGTCCAGTCTTTGGTATGCTGCTCAGGTGGACTGTGGAAAGGTTAAATCAGTCTGAATGAAATCATGCTCTTAAATTTAGAACAAAGCTTTTGGGCTTAATCCAGAGAAATCATGTAAACACTTAGTGAAATAGACAAACAAAGCAAAGCATGAAATCAGCTCAATGAACCACAAGCGTTACATATTCGAGAGGCTTTCCTAATTTTCCTAAAAACTAAAGAACCCATTTTAATATCACAATTTCCTGTGACCTTTATTTTCCTAATATTTCATTCATGGTTAGGGTTAACACGGGGCACATGTGTTAACTTGTTCCAGGATCTGACTAGGATAATGAGCAAATCATTCAGGCCCATTCTAGATAATAAACTATGACTGTGAATACACTTTTCATTTTTCTTTTCAGTGTTGCCTTATGGTTGAGTGACATTGCAGTTGCAAGTGCAAACTGATTTCAACAATATACTGCTGACCTATTCTGTGTTCATGTGCTGGTTGAGGGCTCCAAAATTTGAGATGTGAATTGGCTGCCAAACAGCATTTCCTTCATGAGCCATGCTGTCAGAAAGTCAAACCCAGAAGACACAAAATAAGAAAAATATGGACATGGTGAAAAGGACTTGAAAACTCCTTCATTAAAAAAAATTGAAGCAGCCCTGCGTCAATCATCCCAAAAAAAACAGGTGCTAATACATTTTCATATGCCCCAATTTCTTAAGGCTTTGAATACGTTACACATTAGGAGTTTTATTTTGATAAACCTGTTCAGAATTACAATGAAGGACTTAGAGTTGACAATTAAATGACTGCCAAGGATTTCAAAAAGCCACTAAGGTATTAGATGATTCCATATTGGCCATAGAATTGGTAATTTCATCATTAATATACTGGACTGCAGGTTCAACTGTGTACCAGGAGAAATAGAAAAATCCCTTTTAGCACTCTGTCTGACGTTATGGACAGACTGTTGACTTTCAAAACACATTTTGCCATTAACCTTTGCAAAAGTATGATTACTCAGAGCAACATTGTCTGGGCAACACTGGATTGTATGTAATATTATAGGTTGCACCAAAGTAGATCCAGGTGCAAATAGGATTTTGTGGGGTCAGGTAGTGAAAGCCCTCTGAGATTTGGACAGAAATCATACAAGACAAGACTCTGACAGCTTTGAATGGAAAGAGAGAAGCCTGGAAGGGGTCTTTAATTGCTCTCTGGGGGTGAAATGAAGCAACCTGTAAGCTCTGGAACTGGTGTGAGGAATGGAGTTGACATGTCTGGACTCTCACGACTATGTATGTAGGCCAAAGGCGGGACCTGCAATCTCTCTAATGGGTTGAAGGAGAGACACGCCATCTCTGAAAATTGTACAAAGGACTCCGATACAGCGGAGGAGAAGGGATCTGACTACCTCCACAGAATCAGGGAAAGGAGCCTTGACATCTCTGAGAAGAGAGCAGTAGAAAGTCTGGACATTTGTTAGTATGTAGTCAGAGTTAGGTTGAGAGGAATGTTGATCAGTTTGAGGGATGCAAAACTGCCCCTGACATCTTGTGGAGAGCAGTGTAGGAGGGTTATAGATTGTACAACCTGGAACCTTTAGAGGAGAAAGTACATTATTTTGACAGTTCGAAGTTGGACAGCTTCTTCTGCTAAGCAAAGGTGATGCATGACCTCTTGAACTTTACACTTTTCACCCACTTACTTGCTTATTTTTCAGTAGCTTAAGTTTCTAGTTAGCAAAACATTATAGCATCATTTGAATTCAGCTTGATTTGATTTCAATATAAAGTAAACAAACATTACTTACCGACCTAATGATATGAATCAAAGCAAGTAAGAAGATGTTGCCAGTTTTAGAATACCTTTTGGCTACCAGAAGTGCAACTGCCAACTTTACATACAGCCATTACAGCCATATTCTTAGCTTATTTAACTTAAGACAGTGATTTATCCCATCATAATTTTCAGATGAACATTTTGTCTCATTGCTCATTTCCTTTCCTCGACAACTTTAGACCTCAAAAATATTTTTTTATGAAAACCACCAGTCTTCCTTTTTAACCTTTCCCCTCATTTTAGAGACAAGGTTAAACCATATTTCCCATTTTTTGAGCCATCCTGATTTTGCTTGAGTTTAACACTCAGATATATCAGTGTCATTGTGTGGGAAGCAAGAGAGAAATTGAAATGAGGTAAACCGAAACGAAAGAAAACAGGGAAAAGGGTCTGTACAAATGAGGCAGTGATCGGTGCTGACAGTTCATTATGGCTGGTAAATGCAGCCATGCGGGGGCAGCTGGAGAAGAGACTGGAGCCCTAATTGGAGCGGATGGGAGGGATTCTCATCTCATAACAATATCACAACTATTTACATGCTTACACCTCTGGCAACTCAAGGAGGTAGAGAATTTATTAGAAGGGTGGCAATATTTGCAAGCGAGTTCAGGAGCATTTTTGTTACTTTGTTTACATAATCACAATGTTTCTTTATCTATGCAAAGTCCACGTCATGTGGTTCCCATTTTTTTGTTCCATTTTATTGACTCAGTAGACAAACAAGTAGTGAGACTGCCCTCCCGAGAAAAACAACTGCATCTGTTGTTCCAGTAAATGCCCGAAAACGACAGATGACATACAAGTGGCAACCATATTAATTATGAGCCTTGGCCAATAGGAGCTGAGGAGGAAATTGGGTAGGTAATGTAGAGCAGAGATGTGGACGTGAGTCACTGTGACTTGGATTCATCGCTGTTTTGATTACTCAGAACTGGATGGGACAGAAAATAAATGACTTGAGATTTGATTTGGAAGTTTAAGAGTTGTGACTTGACTTGAGATATGATGCATTACCTGGTATCCAAATGCACTCTGGGAATGGCATTTTCATGATTGGATGACTACACTCCTCACCATGGTACCTTCTATAGATCAAATTGCTATCATCATGCCTGTGCCAAGAGTTTTTGATTCTTAAAAAAAAAGGTGACTTGACTTGCCTTAACTTGACTTGACTTTACTTGACATAACCTGTGACTTGACATGATAAAGAAAAAAATACTTGGACTTGCTTGGAATTTGACCAAATGATTTGAATCACATGTCAGCTGCAGACCACCAAAGTCCACAGGAGGTTGGGGTGGATTAACCTTAACAAAGTATTAATTTTAACGCAAACCTTGATTGTTCCCCATACCATAACAAAGTTGTTCTAGTGCCTAGAAATAAGCAAACCCTTACAACATATTTTGTCATTAAATTTGGAGGACTTTTTGAGTGTAGGTATAGGCTGATATTGGACTTGTTGTTTTCTTTAAGACTCAGTTTTATAGCACTGAACTACAAGGTGACATTCCTTCAAAGTTATAAGCACATCTCTGTGTAAATATCTGTTTTTATGCCAGTTTATTTTTGTGTTTTGACAACTGGTATGGCTAAATTCAATTCAACTATAAAAAGCATTACTTGATAAAACTCAATTTAGAGTGCAGGCATCACCTTGCATGGCGCCAAGTTTGGACATCTTATCTACAGTGTCATCATTCTCAACAACAATCGCCGCTAGCAAATTGGCTCTTCGTATTCGTTCACAAAAACAATGTCATCTTGAATCTTAATGGACTATCATGAGTAGCAAGTGTTTGCGTGTGTTGCAGGTGCTGTCCCCTCTGACATCATCGGTTCTGGCTGAGAGGAGCATCAGGGTACTGGATGATAGAGTAAGTGTGACAGAGCTGGGGGTGCAGTTGGTATCTGGACTCTCTCTGTCTCTGCAGCTCAGCCCAGGGAGCAACAGGGCCATCGTTGCCACTGCAACCACACAGGAAGTCATTGAATCACTCAAACAGGTACGAATCCAAGATATCCAAATATCTTGCAGCATTTTTCATTATTAATCATTCCTTACCCTGGCAGAAGAGGAGGGACAGTCTTTACTGTATTTACTTTTTATTGTATTGCACTGTACTGCACATTGTATATAGCTGACACAGGGCTGTATAAGTGTTATTATGTAGTCAATGATATGCTCTGCAGTTTTTCCTTTATAATTAATTCACTCTGATATAGTGAAGCCATCTCTTTGATTTGCATATCCAACCACTGAACAGCTCTGTTATTCCTGTAATTACAATTTCAAATGGAAAAAGGCTACTGTCTCTTTCATTGGAGAGGAAACAATATTTGGCTTTCAGGAGAATAGTTTCATATCCACTGTATTGTTTCTGTACTGTAATTAAGACTTTGTTTTATTTTCCTGTCATTATGCATTAGCAGGAAATGTGCAGATTACTGTTTTTAGCGTTATTTTCAGGGTTATTTGGGTTACTGCTGCTACCAGTTTCTGTTTGTATGTGTATTTTCTTAGGAGTCTCTCATCAGTGCTTGGCTCCAGTTCAGTGATGGATCCATGACTCCTCTAGACAACTACAACCCTGCCCATTTTACCTTGGCAGCCACCTCTTTGGATGAACAGGTGGTAGTGGTGCAGCGCAGTGCGGCATGGAAGTGGCCCATTATTGTTGCCAAGGGCGAAGGTCAGGGTTTGCTTGTACGTGTTGAAATGAGCCCTTCAGAGGTGTGCCAGAAGGGAAAACGACGTACTATCTTAGCCACTGGAATGGCGAACATACAGGTAAGGCTTGGTCCGCCAGAGGAGCAATACAGACAACCAGGAGACCGGCGAACACGTCCTGATCCTCCACATTATGGCGGATCTATCTCTGACATGGAAACTGGGTTAATCAACCGTGGAGCCACTACCATCAGGGGCCATGTCCCAGTGAGACCTAATGGGGGCCGTCTATCAGCAGACAGCGGGGCGAGGGTCCCAAGCGACTTCTCTGAATATCCAGACAAGGCAGAGCTGCCTCGTAGCCGCAGCACTGATGAGGACTTGTTAACATCCCGACGCGGTCTGACAGACCTGGAGATTGGTATGTATGCCCTGCTCGGAGTCTTCTGCCTGGCCATCCTGGTTTTTCTTATTAATTGCATCTCTTATGCATATAAGTACCGTAACAAGCAGCTGTCCCTGGAGGCTCCGGAAGCAATGCCCCATGCCCATGACTGGGTTTGGCTGGGCCAAGAGGAGGGGCTATGTTTGCAACAACAGCAGCAGGACGAGCTGGGCGGCACCCTAGAGGAAGGTAGTCAGCTATTAAATGGAGGCGTCCAGCGTGGTAATAATGGTGTGGGTGGCTGTAGTTCCAGTGGGAGGGATCACAGGAATGAGTCGCTTAACTCACCCACCACTAAGAGAAAGAGGGTGAAGTTCACCACCTTTTCCAATGTCAAGTCCAGTAATGGATGTCCTGTGCTCAGCCCATTAGCACTAGTGCAGACCAGTGAGATAAAATGGGTATGTCCGGACATCGAGCTTGGGGACTCAAAGGATCTTAGGAACTACATGGAAAAGCTTAATGAGAATGCAATTAAGAACATTGCATAGGGGGTACTGGGTGTTTTCAATGAACTAAAGAGAAACTCACCTGAATGCCTTCAGAAAAAGGAGGGAATGATGGTTGGAGGGAGGAAAGGAAAGAGGAAAAGAACAAGGGGTGCAGAAAAACAGACTGGGGCTTCTGTTAAACTGTACCTCACCATAACAAGAGGATAATGCATTCAGCCTCTGTGTTTCCATGACAGTACTCAAGAAGGGTAAAGCAATGGACTACAAAGAGACGCGATCTGCCACGACAGCATAGATATAAAGGGGAAAATGTGAACTTGATATTGTTGCTTAACTTAAATGTACGTTGTTTGTCTTTAATTGAGGTTCAGTTTCCTTTTCAATGCGCCATGTACTTTGTTTTATGTTTTCTTTTTTAAATCATCATGTTTTAATGTTGTATTTGTTGTACTTTTTGCGCTTTATTGCTTTTTCTTAAGAGTTGCCGTATGCTCTGTACCACATGTCAGCAATTATAGATTCTAGGAGAGGAGAGTTAAAAGCAATTTTGTATTGTATATAAATGCAGAGTTTGATTTGAAGGTATTATATGTACAGTAACATTTTGTAAAGTGATGTTTGGTTTTGTTTTGTTTTAGTTTGTAGTTTAGTTTTTGTTTCGTCTCGTCTCCAGAAATCGGATCCATGCATGATGTTATTAAAGAGGAGGCATGTGTGTCTGATCTGGTACCTGAAATGAAAGTGTGTAGATAACCAATAATACCACTGGAGACATGTCAGTTTAAATTCATCATGGAGCTAAGTTTTGGGTTTGGGTGTTTTAATATGTTGATATCAGTTTTGTTAGCCCATGCATTTTCCCCTCTTATGTTAATGTTTTTATTTATGCGACCCCCACTTTCATTCAGTTGCATTCTTCAGATAAAGTAGACTTTTCACACTGCTTTAAATCCTTATACGGCCATAAATTCTGATTACTAAAAAGAAATAAATTGCATTGAATAGAAAAACACAAATTACCATCAAGAGAATTAATAGACAATCACATAAATAATGTATTGATCAATCCCCTCATTTATAATGTTCCATAAAAAACAGTCCAGTTTACAGTTTGTATGGCCTAGATTAGGTTAAGCTCCTGTATATGACATTTGGGATCCCAGAAAAAGAGTCAGGACAGTGAATGAACAAATGATCATAAACTGTGAAGTGAAAGTCCAAAGTCCAAGCTCTTCTTCCTTCTGGCATATGTCATTATTGGTCCATCATTTTCTATCTTTGTTTTGGAATTGGCTGCAGGACTAATTAAAACTGAAGGTGACTCTTCTCCATTATGCTGCTGTGTGATTCATTTTTCTGGCTGTTGTATTCTTCTCTCGGCCTGTCTAGTTTTGCTCATCTGACTGCTTTATGCGAGTACACAGGCAGTGGCTTCATCAAATATCAAAATGAAGTGCCTGTTGTTGTTGCTGACAGTCAATGCAGCTGCCAGCTGAAGCAGGAGAGATAAGTTATCTTGCACCTATCATCCCACCACTCTAAACCACCAATACATTCAGATATTCATGTATTTTCTCTAGCCAATGTATGAGTGTTCGGTATTTATCTGTGAATGACAAAATGGTCAGGTAAAAGATATTTTTTCCATTATTTGTTTTTTAAGCCATAATGTTTTGATGCTGGTAATAGTTGTTCTGCACACAGTGATTATGATTAGATACAGAGCAAAAACAACAAAAGGCAAAAGAAAATATATATGTTTGATAGAAAAATACACCCCAAAGCAGTATTGTAGTCAAGACCTCCTAAATAAAAACCAGAGACAGAGACGAGACCGAGTTTGAGTCAAAGTCACGATCAAGACCAGACAAAATATGCATAGGTAGCTACAAAGCCAAATGTCTTTGGGTGAGGCATGAAGAGATTTCAGAAAGAGTTTTGGTAGAAAGGTACAATGCTAACATTTCCTAGCTTGTGTCGGTAGAGTCCCGTACTCCTAGCTCTCTTTATGTTCCCTTTCTGCGCCGATAGAAACTTTGACATAGTCCCAGCCGTGTTGCTTTGCGGAATGTCCTTACTGCTGTGTGTTTTCTTTTGGATGGTGTATTGCAGATAAACTCTGTGGTTTAGACAGACAAATTTTATTACAAATGATTTGGTTGACTTTCTCCCAGACAGCCACAGCTTCTTCCTCGTTTCCCTACATTCACTTTCTTGGAGTGCATGTGAAGGAGGGTGGGGAGGTGTGATATCCATTAACAGGAACCGATATTTAAAATTAGACATAAGTTACTGGTTGCATTTGAAGCACAAAGTTTTACATCCAGTCACTGTAAGGATGTTAACAAATAAATCAGACATTGCACAAGCAATTTACTGCTATCCTTGCAGTTGTGGGCTTGACCAGTCTTGAAATAAAACCCTGTGTCCTCTTTGTCTATGACTGAACCAAGGCTGAGTAAAAATTGCGTTCAATTCCATGACGAGACCGAGACCTTCTAGAGATCAAGACCATTCTCAAATACCACAACACTGCCCAAGAGTGCACTAAATTAAGAAAGGCTTAAGGCCCGGTGTTAATGTGCCAACAAAAGTGCTATTAAGAGCACAAAAAACCCTCAAGTTGTCATCTCAGATATTAAATGATAATTCATGAGCTCCATCAGTGAAGGAAAAGAAGCAGTGAGTTGGAGAAAGACAACCACCTAAGTATAAGAAGTAAAAAAAAAAATAAAAAAATGCTCCATCCAGTCAAGGCAGGAATAAAATTATGCGTAAGATTTTACATTTTTATCATCTGCACTAAGCACCATGTAATAATACCTGTGAGTGTCATTTGTGTATCATAATCAGGTGTTAAAAGGGTTCTAGACCTCGCTTCTAAACCTCTCAGACAATTTTTCAGGATCACAGACCTGGTCCCCTTTCTAAAAGGGCAACCTAATTAGAGATTGCTTAGTTCAGTCTTATTACATGTTAATGTGGCATTTCCTATGTAATTTGTCTTGCCCACTTACTGTACCTATAAATCTACTCAGATATAATTTGCAACTAATTAAAACTAACCCAAGGACCTGTGCACTCTAGATGTCCCCAGGTTACTATACCAGGTTATTTTAAAAGAGCACTGTGATACTTCAATAAACCTGTCTTGGAACAGCGGTATGTTTTTGGATTAAGTCAATAAATCTTAGTAATGTATAAAATAAAAGTCTGTCCAACATCCAAATGAACATTGTGCGTCTCTACAGGTCTTGATAATGATGTATAGGTCAAACAATAAACCAAACATATTCAATGTTTTATCTACGATTAATACAGAAAAGTACAAAAATACAGTGGTTCCGTTGTTTGACTTCTAACAAAGATCAAGAAAACTGAACATAGGTTTCTTCTAAGGCTTCCAGTGTGTGAATATGATTTAAAGTACTGCTGCTTGTATTTAAATCTCTCAATGGCTTAGGAACAAAATACACCTCTGACTCTCTTTTGAAACCTCTCTGCCTCTCAGGTCATCAGGCTGCTGACTGTTCCCACAGTGCAAACTAACCAATTACATTGTGTTACTACTGTGCACTACAGAACTGAAACATATGGCCAAAGTTTGACTACCTTTAAATCCATTAAGAAAACTTAATGTTGTGCACTGCCTTCGACCGAACCATATTCATCATAAACAATCTTGTGCTTCCATCCAGTATCTATGTGTCTGTTCTCAATATTTTAATTTCTTTGAATTTCTTTTCTTGCCTCCAGCAGGGTTGATGCTTTCCCTCCTGACTTTCCTTTAACCCCTCTCTACCCCTCCAGGCCATCACTTACAGTCTGTCCTATTTTCTGTCAACTTCAGTCAACTCCTCCCTGACATCAGGCTGCAACCTTTCCATCTGTCATCATTTACTTACTCATTTTCACAAGAAATCAAACCCTGATGCATTTAAAATCTAAAACTACAGCTTCCTAGTGCTTTATTTGTTCCTTTCCAAAAATCTTAACCTCTTACTGACATCACAGTGGACATTCTCATCACACTGGACCACAAACAACCCACTCTGCTCCACTGAGATTTTTCTCCCTGCCACTGAAGCACTTAGGACTGCTACAGCTGCCTTTCAGTCCTCAGTCTTAACCCTCTTAGACTTGTGCCTGTGTCCTCGACAATGAACTGCCAGGTATTCCACTTGCTGACACGGGAATCTCTGGGTCTGCTCTCGTGCTCACTAACTAACTGACAGCTGCTGTCAGGTATAATGGAACAGACCCCTGTCACCATTACGACCCATCTCCACTGACATTCACTATGCCAATGCATCACTAGTTATCCCATTTCGCAAATTTTCCTACCGTTGCTATGCCAACAGTTCTCAACAGGACCTTCTCTCCTTTCCTTTTCCTTTCCGTTTTTTCCTTGTGACATACAGGCCAGGGCAACCATCACCAATTGCACTGCTGATGTCACCTATCACCCCACCACTTCAAGCCCATCTCACTGTCACTGCAGACAAACTGTGATGACTCATGAAATGATATAAAATTATAAAATATCTAGAGTGATTTTAGACAGTTCCTGTTCCTTGGGGGGCTTACACTGCACTCATTACCCCATCATACTGTCGGTTTGCACTCACACTACAGAAATGATTCTCATAGAAGGGTCTGGGGAACCTCCAGCATGGCATCCACAGAAAAACTGGGGTTTGCTCTACTATTTTGATCACATATTTTGCAGTATACTTGAATAACTACTCCAAAGTCAGATTTTATTGTAACCACAATTTCTACCTGTTAATCCACTTGAGTGTCAATGGTAAAATGTTCAAGGATCCTGAGGTTACAATAGGATTGCAACAACATTTATTTTCATTATTGATAAATGTACTAAAAAAAATGAATGTATGAATCATTTAGTCTGTGATATTACAGAAAAGTGTAAAGTAAAGCAGCCATGCAAGCGGCATTGTGAAGCTGCTCTGCTTTAAATGTCAAGGGGTCACCAGAATCATTAGAATTTATCCTGCGGGGAGCTTGAATTTGTGTAGCAAATTGCATGGCAGTCCATCCAATAGACCCTTAATGTCAAAATGGTGGTGCTTTATGAATGTCTGTACTTAATTCATTCTATCCATCCAATACTTTGAGGAACCAACCCCACAGACCGACGTTGCCATCCCTTGCTACTAAAATTGTCCACATTTTCTGAAGCCCAAGTTGATATTTTCAGATTTGTTTTGTTTCACCAACAATCCAAACCATTCTATTCACAATGGGAATAATTATTGTAATAAAATTAACTAATACACTAAAAAATACACGTTCTGGCGGCATGGAAGGCACCAGAACTGATTGAGGGCATTCTAGACCATGTTTTTGTTCCCACCGTAATCGTCACAGCACCTTTCAGAAGCATCCCATAAGTGGCTCTCCGCTCTGCTCCGTGGAGAATATGCAGCTGTTCTGCGTCAAGCAGAACAGAGCAGATTGAGCTGGCCGAAAGTCAGACACAGAAACATCATAGAGTCAGTTTTCAAAATAAAACACCCTGTGAAGATTTCCCAATCATAAAAACAGACAAAAGGGAGACTATTTATCCTACTAACCCAAGCACATAAACCAAGAAAAACTGACCAAACATGATCAAGTTAACAAAGTCTGCTAGGCAAAATGATCTTCTAAAATGACATATTTAAAAGACAATTTATGAATTTATCAAAAGTGTTACAGATTGACTGACTTCATGATTAATTAACTAATCATTTCAGTGCTAGTTTTTTAATATAGTCATCAAATGGAGTAGTCAAACAATGATTGATGAGGGCAAAAGGTGGTGGAATGCTCCGCATCTCCAGCAGCATGCTTTTATTCTTTATCTCACAAGAAGAAGATTTGTCATTAAAATCAAAGAACATGCTCATAAACATTTTTAAATTCACAGACCTATCCATTTTCTGCTATCCGCGTGCACCCTTCAAACATAGCTGGTAATCAAGTGTGTCTGCACACATATGATACATCATAATGAAGTATTGTTTTCATTAATTTAAGCCAAATTTATTTCGGAAAACAATCTGGGTCCACTTTAAACTATCCAAGAGGTGTAAGGCTTTGCAGGACCTGTGAGTTACTATTGTTCATATGTGCATGCACACTGGTCAGTGTGTATTGTACTGTTGGCATACCGCACGATTGTTTGTCGTCAGGTGGTTGTAGATAAACTAAGAAGAATTATCCCATAAGTGTGTCTGTGCATGCGTGTGTGTGTGCCAATGTGATTTATGGGTTAGACTGGTGCAATTAAAACAGGTTTCAATGTGGTATTGTTTTCTTTATTCTGCTGACATTGAAACACTGCTCTTAGTGAGCATGAAGAAGACAGCAAATGAAAACCATTTTTTAAAAGATGCCTTTGACCCTGACTCTGTCTACAAATGTAAACAATTCATCAAGATGGATCGGGCCTTAGAGAATGTTACGATGAGAGGAAACAACGAATACTTCATTACGGGAAACGAATCGTGGCATTTTTAGCTACGTGCAGTTGATCATTGGAAATCCCTGTGGTGATGGCCTTATTGAGCTCCAACTAGAGGTAGGGCTGCAGCTGTTAATACACCCCCTTCGACTAAACATAAGCAGCACTTCTACTCTCCTCTGAAATTTATTTTCGCTTATTTTATCTCTGATGGTATTTTTGTTTTTTAGGTCTGTGTTTTCCAGCGTCCTAGGGGGAATGTGTATTCTGGGTCCCTGAAGTGATAATGATGGCTTGCTCGCTGGTTTCTTTGTTCTGCAGAACAATGCCATACTGACAGACCAGGCGAAGAGAATGGCTGTTGGAAATAGTTTTGTGGAGGGGGAAAGTTCAGGAATCAAGAAAACAGACAGCTGCAGTTTGCTTAACAGCATACTTGAGTGGATACCATTGTTGTGTTTGTTAGCTGGTGAATCTTTGTCTTAGCCTTCTCCAAATCAATGTGGCAAAAAAAAAACCAAAAAAAAAAACAAACAAACATGTTCTTTGGGTTGAAAAAAAGCAGAACTAACCATGAAATTATTCCAAAAAGCTTGTGGAGCACAACCCAAGCATTCCAAAGCCAATCCATCCGTATTACATGATAATATTTATTCTATTTCTTCGTATAATCATCCTCCTTCTCAGTGGATTGTGTCTCTGAGCACATATACAGTACATCCCTTTGGCTGTGCTCTTCACGTGGAGAGATAATAATCACAATGAAATACAGCATAAATTGGTTGATACTGGCTTTTATCCAGTCTGTCCTACAGTAAGAGCCATGCCTTAACTGGGATGTCTGATGTGGGCCCCTAAGTGATAAGCGCAAATAACATTTGTTATTGACGGGTCAGAACCTTCTTGTTTGAAAGAAAGTGTAGGACCAGCTTAGTAGGAATGTCCTAATCAAAATCTTTTGGCTTGGATTCAGATCCCTTTCAATATTGGGTATCTGTCTGATCCAATGCTTTCTTTTTATCTGATGAAATTGGGGGTTAACACTACAAACACCAGCTAAAATGAATGTTTAGTACATTGCTTTTTGGTAATCATAATTAGCATTGTAGCTAATACAGGACAGTACAGGAACAGATTGATCTTTTAGTCCATAGCGATCAATTAAAATATGCCCGGACAGGCCCAGATACTGATCCTTAGGATTGACTCTGGACATCTCTACTGTACTCAGTTGCCTGTGACATCCCCTTGTGCAGATTTTTGTGCCAGAATCCAAGTGACACTGTAGAGATTTAAACTTTTCTGGCCTGATTCCAAACCCCAGGTGGCCTGCCTTTGCACAAGAAACACCATCACCTGCTAATGCAACATGGTGAAATGAGGCATTCTGCCACTAGAAGCCATTGAGAAAGAAAATAGACTGCCAAAAAGCTGGAGTACTTGCACATGATGAGCAAGGAGAGATTTGTGCTCATCTTGAGTTTCATCACTGATACCCTTGGCATGATATTGGAGCCCTGGCATTTGGCTCAGCTTATCCTACCACCATTTTGGAGAAGTGCTCCGCCGAATAATTTTTTCCAATTTTATGCTGTAGTTAAGCACAAATAATGACATGAAAGTATTAAAAAATGTTATGTTAAATGTTCCTATGAATACAAATGACTATGAATTAAAACCACCTTCTAAATTATTGGTGACATGTATTTTTGGAGAGCATCCCACAGCCTCACTCACATTTGTTTGTCTATGTTTGCTGCCAAAAAAATCACAGGACTTTGTCTACTTTGGTTTTAGTGTTTCTAGGTTTCATATCCATTCCAGCTATCACAGCTAAGCCCTGATCCACCCAACCTACGAGAGTTGTTCTGACTTTATCACAATGGAGGTTCGACATGAAATATATATCCTTTAAGGAAATGAATGTCTTTATTGTGCACTGATGTGAGGAAAATACTTGTTTCTCTTGTTGTATTTAAGAAAATAAGTGCAGTGTTTAATTACAGAAAAGATACTGGAAATAAGAGATATTTTGTCAGGCAAATTAGTCACCCTCCAAGCCCATGAAGATGTCACCAGAGAGGCTGCCAATGCTGCATTTTAACAGACAGCAAACAAATCGTTTAGATTACTTTTTTTTTTTTTTTTTTACCTGGATTTGGCCACAAACCTCTCTCTGTTTCCTACATTTTAGCTGTCATGTTCCTCTCTCTCTAACACCACTGCAGGGTATTTTTACAGCAAGTGAAGATTCTCAAGTACAACCAGTGTTTCATGGTGATTTATCATACATTGTGAAATGTTTTAATTTTAAACTTGTAAAAATGCTCTCACAGATATCGCTGCTTCAGTCCCTGCAGTACATGCAGTGTCATCGCACTTGGCACCTGGTGCCAAATGTTATTAGTACTGCTGCTCCCCTGCCTCTCCTTAGTATTTGTCATCCTAAATTGTAAGAAGGGTTACTTTTCACTACCTGTCGTCGGTTAATTTAACAAAAAAAACACAGTTTCATATATTCAGTTGAGCTGTCAGCCTGATAGTTCCTCTGTTGGGTGGTGGTTTGTTAGCACCTGAGGTAGAAAAGAATATTCCTGGAACATAGATTGCATTTGTTTTCCATTTTAATGTGAGCATAAATATCTCTAAATCTGCTACTAATCTAACTTCAATAAATAAGCCATCTGCAGAGTATTTTCAGTCAGCGTTCCCTGGACAAATTAGGGTTAAAACAATTCAGCAGAATTCCCAGCAGGTACCCAAAATATAATAAGTCAAAGCTGCTCATAACAAATGTGTGCTTGGTTGTTTGTTTGTGTGTGTGTATGTGTGTGGGGTTGTTTTTCATGTGTTAAGTAGGTGGCCTTGCACATGTGCGTGGATAGAAACATATTGGCCAGCACTTTCCAAGTTAAAGACCTACAGAATAAACAACATCAGCAGGAGAAAGCACATACACACACAGTTTGGTATCACCACTCTTGGGGAGAGCATATGTTTCAGATTTGTTTCTAACAAGAGGCTTTCACTGCAGCATGTGAATAGGAAGATGTACAGTAAATGTGCCATCTTCAAACGCAAGTAGTCGGTTCACTTAAAATTGACCACATAGCACAGCTGTCTTTCTATTCAATTCACCTGTCTTACAATTTACTATTGTTGCTACATGCAACTTTATATATGTAGCAACAGTACTTCTTCACAGTGTGAGAGTACCCTAACATGATTTATCACAAACAACATATGCTGTTAAACATAATATTTAAAAATCAACTCACTATCACAGAAAATTCCTTGAATCAATACGTGCATTTTGTTCTAGAAACTCTGCAAGCTAGCTCTGCATTTTCATTTTCTACATGCTTACATGTTTACACTTAGTAAAGAGTAAGCAGCAGTTATTGTAGAAACAGCAGAGATTCGACCAAGAGTGTGAACACCACGCTGGCTGAGATTGCAGTGTACAAATTGTACAACTGCCATTTCTTTAAAGTGAAAGATATCGTATTGTGAAAATATATCGGCTCCTCAGATATTACTATTGTGTATAGAAAAGAACACACCTTGAGTCCCTACTGTAGTGTGCTGACAATGACAAAGATACTGCAGGTAGACACAATTGTTCCTTTAAAACCTGCACAATATAATGCAATCCCTTGCAATACCTTTGCAGCAGTGCTCCTTTTTTTTTTTTTTTTTACAGCTTTTGATGTTTCTTTTTTTCTACAGAGAGTTGTTGATTCATACTATGGCCACTTTTAAATGTGAAAGTGGCCATAGTTTAAAACAGCCTTAAAACAAGCCACCTTGTTTTAAGGCTGTGGTTTGTGTATCGTTGTCATATTTTCTTTTGTATTTCAGTGCATTGTGTGCCTATCAGGCTTCAACTATATACTATCATACAAGAATACAGGACAACCTTGTTTTGGGGGCACTTGTGACAGAGAATTTTTAGGCTTTTGCTTGATTCATTATTAAAACTGTTGTTTTAATAACTTTCTGCTGCTTAGCTTGAGATTGATTCATCAACAAATCCTTTAAGCACATTGTATACAAGGTAATGATATATATTGTAAGACAATATGTATTTGTCTGTTGTTATGTCCATGTTAGTCCACCACTGGTCCAGAGTAAAGAGTAATCATTGGATGGACAGCCATAAAATTTGGTACAGACATCTTGAGCACCACCATGATTTTGACATTTGTAGGTTTGAATAAAAATGACCGAACAGCTATTGGATGGATTGCCTTGAAATGTGGCATCCACATTCATGCTTTTTTTGGTTTACAGCTACATAGCTGTCAAACTAATGAGATCCTCATTAGTCACAGCTATAAAATATTGAGTGTATTGTTTGTGAGACAAATGAATGATTTCTTGATTTATCAGATATTTAATTCACTCGATTGCACACAAGGTTGGCACTGTTGTTGCACAACAAGAAAGTTCCAGGTTCAAACCCCAGCTGGAGGCCTTTATATGTGGAGTTTGCATATTCTCCCCGTGTCTGGGTGGGTTCTCTCTGGGTACTGGGCTTCCTCCCACAGTCCGAAGACATGCAGGTTGATTGGTGACTCTAAATTGCCCGTAGATGTGAATGTGAGCATGAATAGTTGTTTCTACTTGTCAGCCCTGTGATGAACTGGCAACTTGTCCAGGGTGTACCTTACCTCTTGCCCAATGCCAGCTGGGATAGGCTCCAGCCCCCTGCAACCCTGATAAGGAAATTACAGTCATGGAAAATGGATGGATGAATTCCACAAAAACATCTAGTAAAATTACATGAACCGTGATAGAGCATTTCATCCATATCACTCGCTTGTTTTTCATCTTTCCTGGGTTGACCACCTGTACGCACAGGAGGCAGGCTGACGTGTGGAAAAACTACTCAAAACAACTGATTAAAGTTGGCAGATCATTGTTCAGAACTGTTCAAAACCAATATAACGTGCCTAAGGCTTGAACTTTCCCTACCATTCTGTTGTGACAACCACATCCTCTTGCTTTTTAATCCTGCTCTGTTCTTGGCAACACAAATCGCTAGCATGTCTCTTAACATGAAGCCATGGAAGAAAGGGGCTCTATATTTAATGTTAAAAGGGATCAGATGATCTGTGTCAGAGCATGGGAAGCCCCTGCTATGTCAAGCCTATTCTCACTTCATCTTCTCAGCCTAGCGATTTATCAAATTACAGCCTGTTTCTAGGAGCTGACAGAGGAGATTACCAGTACATGGAGAAGGAGAGGTGGTTTTTCAGCAGGGCCCTATGCCTTTTAATCAATGATTCATCCTCACCTCACACCTATCCAACCTTATTCACATGTTGCCTCTTTCTACCTACCTTACTCACAGCCATCCATTTCTTAAAGAGCTCAATACAAATCTTGAGAGCATATGTATGTGACATGCCAGTGTATGTGCGTGTTTGTGTTTAGGAGCGTGTCTGCAATGCAAGTCGATGTGTTTTCTTGTGATTGTGTTTTGGTGAGGTGAGATGTAATATGGGAGAGCCTCTGGCAGCTCCATTATCTGGGTGGTGTCAGCCTGTCCGCCTGTACACGCTTCCTTTCTTTGGGCCCACTCTCGCATTCAAACATTTATTTGCTGCCCTGACATACCCTGTCAAGCCCCTTCTGCCTCTCTGTCAGTGAGCTGGGCTTACTGTACTGCTAACTCTGCAGCTTCAAGCCTGCCTGCACTATTATGTGAACCCTTTTCATATACCATTTTACAACATATCCAAACACTTTCACTACATACAAGATGACAAGTTTAATATCAAAGTATTAAAATTTGCAATACAGTGCAATGTTTTTTAATCATGCCACTTGTTTAAAAATTCCTGGCAGTCTGAGTCAGATTAAGTGCAGATCATTTTGGTATTTTGATTAGTTATGGCTTGAATGCAATAAGTGCTGGCTTTCTGCCTGAGTGCTAGGTGACTTCCACAGTGATTCACCATTTGATTAAGTCAGTAATTGAGGGCAAAGTGTAAATAGATTACTGATTCAATTAACCCTAATACAGTAGGCAGTTCAGATCACAGCCAGACATTTAGCCTTTTCAATGAAAGCCTCACAAACCTGCAGACAGCTTTGGAATACAGATGGATCACCAAAATGTAGCTTCCGCAGAGAAGTGGAGAAACACTTTTTGGAGCACATGGCAGCTCAATTAAAAGTGGTAAATGTGAAAATAATTCTGGGTGCCATTTTTCCAACCGCCTGGGAGGAAGCAGCGGCAGAGAAATGTCATTTTACTTATGCGGCAAATGAGAGCACGATTAAGTGACTCTGGAGGCTGAAACAACCTGCTGCGTAGATTGCAAAATGAATCAGGAGCCCAATAGTGGCCAGTTGTGGCTTTTAGATAAAGCAATTTTTCAACTTGGCAACAGTTAGCACCTTTCACTTGAAAGCAGTATTATTGATGGCCACTATAGGTCTGGATATTAATGCCAGGAAAGGTTAGGTCCTTACAGGCAATTATTGTACTTCTAACTCAAAATTGATAGAGGTCACTGTGTTTGGGGGTATTAAAGAGCTTTGGCATAACATCATATTTTAGCCTCAACTGAATTGCTTGTCTGAGTTTATAAGTAATGATACAACTGTATCAGACTCAATGTTGGTCTGTAGAGCAGTACACCACTCTCAGACTGAAATATCTCATGGATGAATTGTGATGATATTCATGAGGATAAGTCCTAAAGCACCACCAGCAGGTCAAAGTTTTTATTTAATCAGTGAAATACTTTGACATAGACAATATATCATAATGAATTTATCTCTAGTGTTACCAACATAGCACTTATTTTTCTTTTTTCTTTTTTTTTCTTTTTTGTTTAGATTGAAATGTCTTGGCAAATTTTGGCTGGACTGCCATGAAATGTGAACTTTGGCTTATGACCAATTACCTGCAAAACTAATTTCCATGATCCTCAGTTGTATTTTGTGTGCAGTACCAATTAGCAAATGTTAGCATGCTAACATGCTAAACTAAGATGGCGACCATGGTAAGCACAAAATACAAGGCACGTTAAAGATCAGCACCTATTGATCGGCTCCTAGTATGGCTGTAGACTCTTATTGAAGGTTCAGCACTAACTTTCTTCAATTATTCATTTCTATCTGTGTATTACAGCCTATGAAAGTCAGATAACCTTCAAGCTTATCCACCACCCTTACTTCCATACCGCTACTTTAAGTGCACTTCCTGCATTTGCACTGAACTTTGTCACTGAAAATCAGTCATGCAGTACAAAACTGTCCAATGTGATTGTAACACTGGTTTCAATAGTAAGAATAATAGGAAAGGAATAGATTCATTGTCAATGATTAAAAATAAATAAATAAATAAAAATCTCCCATCTCTAACAATTCAAATAAGGTTCTTGTTTCCTCATACTGTCTAAAATACATATGATTTACCATAACGGCTCTGTGTGTTTAAATTAAAGGATTTATATCAGCGAGCTCTGGATTCAGAGAATAATCTCTTCACTTCTTTTCATTTCTCTCGCACTGCCCTCCCACTTTTTTCATTCATTTCCCTGCTACTTCCCTCCGTTTCTCTCCTGGCTCCCAAAGAAATCTGCTTCAAACCATCTGTCTCCAAGCGCAACACATGCCTCCTCTAGTCAGTGGAGAGAAGGGAAAGAGCATGTGGGGACACAATAGACCTATTACAGGAGCAAATTGTCTCCCTTCTTGTTCTCCCTCTCCTTCTCCCTTCATCCATCCAGATGCTGGAGCTCCACAAGTCGGGTACTGTTGGTACAAGTGGGATAAAGAGAACCAGCTGGTGGCTACTGAGTAGACGTAACTGAAGTGCTACACGAGGAAATTAAATAGCATGGCATCAGTAAGAAACATAAGCGTAGATGATGTCAACTAGAATTCTTCATTGCAAAATGCCAAGAACTGTACTTAAAAGTTACTTTGGGTCTAGCAGTTTTCACTTTTAGACCCCAATTCCTCACCTCTTCTGCAGTACTAGTGTGGGCATGCGTATGGTCCCTCATTTCTTATTTCGGCAGCGTCTGCTCTCTCACCATGGTTCCTCCACTTGGCTTGTGGAATTCAGTGCCCTAGACAAGCTGGTCGCAGATCTCAGCAGGATGTTAGGAGGCTGTGATGGAGGATGAAGACTGCATGATATGCACCATGTACAAATACAGACTCTACGGAGAGACAGGGTGGGCATACGTGTTTGTTTCAACTTTGTGATTGTTCTTGGGTAGGGGGTCCTACTGTTTTCCACATAAAACTTGTAATACTCTGGTGACTCCAATCGCCCTGCTGTGTGACTACATATATCTCAGTAGAGGTCACTTTTTACAGCTCCTCTTTATCCAACTGATAAAAGAACAAATATGTATGAATGAGTGGGGGAGTGCCTCATTTGTGTTGAAATGTATGCAGAAAGAATTCATGCTGAACAGAAGACTTTTTAATCTCATTATCGCACAACAAACAGGACTTCACCAGTTGTCCTAGGTTGACAAAACACACAATGGGTAATTTCGGTGTTTGAGTCATGTGCTACACACCTTGTGTCAGAATGCAAGGTCAACAGCAGTCTTGTTCTTTGTCCTAGAATTATGACTCAGAGGATGTACAGCAGCCACAGAATGGTAATCCTCCTGCAGTATTGAAAAATACTGACAACAGTTCAAAAGGTGACTGTCAGTGCTGAGTCATTCCCTGAATCATCCATTCAGAAACGTAAATCCATTATGCAAATTGTGGCGATATGAAAGCTTTCTACCCAAAGCCATGAAGGAACATGTCAAATTGAGTCTTTAATCAATGGGTCAATAATGAGGAGTGCTTAAAATAACAGGATACAAGAGTATTAAAACCATTTCACACCAAAGCTATTACATCGTATTGAGAATAGCAACAACAAAACTGAGAATGGTCAAAAGAAGGAAAATCAAGCAACTTGCAGAATAGCTAGTAAAAAGTAAAACTATTAAATATATCATCTATTGAGACAGAGTTTAGACCCACTAGTGTGAGTCAAATAAAGGAAAATGGTTGTTCTAGGGAACCTTGAAACAGTGAAACTGTATATTCTGTGTGTATTTTTTATGGGACAGTGGTGACAGAGTTCGGGGGGGGGCCTTAACACAGTCTGTGTTCCCACCACAGGTGGCTGGGTTCCCGCAGGGACAGGCACCTGCTGCTCTTCGAAGGGTCATGGGGGAACCTTGAAACAGTGAAATAGTTAAACAGCATGGGAGTGGTCATACAGAGGTCAGAGGGTGCCTCGACACAGACACTTGTACCTGCACCTGCATTAACAAAATAAATGAATAAATAAATATAACAGACCGTGGGTGGCAGCAAGACTTACTATTCAAGAGGAGGATGTGTCAGTAAGTAAGGACAGTGTTTAATGGTTGCAATGGTTATACGTGGTTATATTATAACGGTTCCAGAATGTTCTTGCCATTTTCACTATCAATAAAATATATTTAAATCATTATGATGTTATAACATTATGTTTTCATGTCTTAAGTAAAACAGGACATGATATATAGTGATGATATATATGATAGTGTGATATAGGTGTTTTTTCTCCAAAAACAAATACACTCTCCTGCTATCTAAATCATAAATTAAGGATTAATAATGAATTTATTCATGTCACATAGGTTATTTATATATTCTAAACAGATCTGTAGACACTTTCTATGAGGATTTTCTCGGACCGGGTCAAAATTGACCCATATTTTACTGTGAAGGCATTGAATATGAACAGTTTGTAAGGGTTAAAGTCTGGTCTCAACTTCCAGCCTTTGTTTCCATCCTGATTAGTTTTGTAGTTTGGCCATTTAGAATTTAGACTCTGGTTGTAAAGCTGCTACGTTGTTATCCTGCATTACTTTGTGTACAATGACGCAGCTAACAAACAATAAAGGGCAATCATTCGACTGACAAAATGCCAGAGCCAAGCCTGCCAAGGTGCTCCTCGCTGACTGATGATTTAAATTATCAACATTTAGTAGGTAGTCCTATTGTTTTGCTACATCTCCTCCAAGCGTCCTGTTTTATCTGTGCTTGTGTTCTTATCTCACTATTGCTGACTGAGGTAAATGCATAATGTGTATCAAGATGTTTTCAAATGAAAAATTAAATAAATAAAAAGACATCAATACTTTAACTTACTACATTAAAAATAAGCTTATTAAAATAGTCTACCACAGAGCACTTGCCAAAACCACATACAGCTCCAATAAAGCATCTCATCACATATAAACCTTAGGCATCATAAAGTCCTGCAGCTGACAGATCCAGCCTGTGGATCATACCCCAATTAATTTTAACTATGGCAACTTTGATTCTTTTATACATGAATTAAGAATAAAACATAATTAACTTTATTTTCTCTCCAAAGTTGTACTTATTCCTTCAAGTTCAGTACCATTTGTCCAGTTTCGCCACGTTCTGCCAAAAGAGCAACAGTTCAATGTACTGTACGGTCTGTTTTCACACTTTGGAAACATCTTGTTGCTGTCATTACACTAGCGGCTACCGAGCAACACAACCACTGCCAAAATGTCTTGTTTGACTTAAAAAAGAAAGAAAAGCTGCAAATAAAAATAGACTGTTAGTGAGTGGGCAGATAAATACATGGTTGTGTCAAGTCGTACAAATCCCATGTTTCTGTGAGAAATAATGGTTGGTTGACTGGTTGCACAACAGATAATTTGACACGTCGTATAGTGAGAAACTCACAGGTGCATTTATGATTGCTGTATTCCATTTAGGGGAGGTCCTGCTCTTGTGTGTGTGTGTGTGTGCTGGTTCATTGTCACTGTTAATGGGACATTTAATGCAACTGAGTTGTTGTTAGTGTTTTTCAGTCCACCTTTGTTTTTTTGTCTTTGACAAGTCCAAATGTCTGCTGTGCAACCAGTTCATTAAAAACTAAAGAAGACCTTCAGGAAAGCTCTGTAAGGACAGATAAGTGGTAAAATAGCAAGAAGTAGTGGACTTGAACAGACAGTGTTTTTGCTACTGCACCACCACTTTGTTTACCATAGATTATGATATGTTGTGATTATATATAATTATATGTTATAGCCAATAATGAACTTAACTGATAATTAACAAGTCTTAGTTTTGTATACATAAGAACGAGATTTTGTTTTCATGAAAACACTGGTGACTAATCCTTTTCATGTTGATAATATGGGTCTTTAAAAGGCCATGCACACCCACACAGGTGTGTTCGGTAAACAGCAAACTCAACATAGCGATCGGAAAAATGTCATAGATGCAACAGGACAGTAAGAGAGATGTCAATCAAGCAAAGCGTGTACATGCCCACATACTCCTGAGAAGAGATCTAATTAGGCAACATAATTGAGAACACCTGTGTGGGCGTTCCACTGCTGTGTGGGGACTTCAGCTGGAGCTTAATACTGCATGATATGAGAAGAGAAAGAAAGCTAATTTGTGAAAGACATGATGTAAACTCGATGTTTACAATATGTCAGCTGTTACGGATAGGGGTTAGGTCTCTCTTTCCTTTCTTTTTGTTTTGTTTGGAGCTGGTTGGTGGACATGTGATGTGCAGTTGTCACCATGGTTACGGTGACGTCACCTCGCTCACTTTCTCTCCCACCTTGAACTTCTGGCTCGGTCAGCACGTGTGGGCTGGTCCGCTCAGGAGAGCGGAGCGCGGGCTCTCCGGGCCCGTGAAGGACGCTGTCGCCAAGGCCGAGCATTGGAGATCCGCCATCCGACCGGTGAGCACAACTGCGCTCCACACTCACCTCTGTCCACCAGCCAGCTCTGTGTTTCTTTTCCTTTCCTTTCAGTTTCGTTACGTTGTGGTGTAACCGCGACAGGGTTGTACCTGTGTGGTTGTCTGGCCATAACAATCAGCCAGCAATTAAAATTAACAAGTTTGATCTCTGCATTATATTTATCAATATATGTGGGTTACAGCCTGTCTCGCCCCAGTATATCCTTGTGTGTAGTGTTTTCTTATATAAATCCATGTGTGTGGCTGCTGACACCTGATTGGCTTCCACTGCCGGAGGTTTCCTGGAAGCCTGGAGGTCTATGATTGGAGCGGCACCTTTCTCGACCCACCAATCAGAGGGGCGCAATTTCGACTTTAACTTGAAGCACCTGGTCATCTTGGTGGCTTGTGGTTGTGTGTGGAGCTGACCTAGTTTGTAATTTGGTATTGAAAAAGTTAACTTTGACTGATTTGTCTGGGCAGGTTTAGTTTTTAGTTTTGATTTCACTGATTTATTGCACAGACTGAGAAATTTTGTTAGAGTCACTAGTTTTAGGGGTGCTGTTTTGCTGTGTTTTTTGTTATTAGAGATAGATTAGACAGTGAGGTTTTTCTTCCTTGTTTGGTTTTCATCCAGGGAGTATAGGCTCCGTTTTAGAGAGTTCTCTTTTTGTTATATTTATTTGTTCTTTTGAACAGCACCCATGTGCCCTTTGTTCCCTCGTAGTTTACCTCACCTTCTTTTGTTTAAACTAATCCAAAATTTCTTTCAATAAATAACTTAGGTGAGGTATAGGTGAGATGTTCAGATCTGTGGTCAGCCCAAGATTAGGCAGTTAAGGTTCGGTGTTGAGCCTCAGTGGTTCCGTTTAGGATAGCCGTCAGTGAATGAGGAATATTCAAGGTCCAACGGCAGACATGTGGAAGTTGTGTTACGGTCCGGATTAAGCCAGAAACTCTGTGGTTAGGGTTAGGCATGAAGCCTAAGTGGTAAGGTTTAGGATAGCCATCTGGGAAGGTGTTACAATCAAGGCAGACATGTGGAAGTTAAGGTCAGGTAGGGGATAACCGTATGTAGATGAGATGTGAAGACCTGTAGCCAGTCCATGAGTTGACGGTTAAGGCATTTGGCTGACATTTTGGTCCACAGTGAATAACATGGACAAACTTGGCTAGTGCCAGTTTCAACTGAAAGCACAGGACCAATCAAGACCACTGCTGGAGTGACATAAAGCCCACCTCATCCTTTAAAATGATGATGATCTGGTGAATTAGAGGTCATTTTTGCTGCAGAGAAATGCTGTAAAGAAGAAAAGCAGTAATTAAAAAACAAGCATTTCCTGTGTTCATATCCGTGAGTGTTTGATCTCAATAATGTGAACCACCTTTTTTCAGCAGGAGAAAAAGACAGTGTTGCCCACTGAAACAGGCGGAGCAGTTGCGTGACTAAAGTCAGCATGATTTTTGACACCCATCACAAAGACAAGCTGCTCCCACTTGTCATGTTTCATTATGAGTCCCAGAGGCTTAAAGAACATACTGACACATCATGTAAGCCTGTTAACTTCCCGACTGTTTCATAGGAAAGACTTGTATAAACCGGATACGGTTTCTTTGTGTGATTATATAGCAAACACGGTCTACTACAGCTATACCTGAGCTCTGTTCTACTTTACAGAAGAAAGCTAGTTAAAGCACAGTATCATAAACTCTTGTTTTTCGTCTTGTTTGATAATTCTGCATTCAGTTCCTAACTTTTCTTTACATATTTCCAGCAAACTAGTGGTAAACATATTTAACTTGTGTGAGTTTGTCAATCAAATGCGAAAAGCGTCTAATAAGTAAGCCCTTAAAACAAACTGTTTGTCATTAGACATTTTTAAGTCAGAAAGTTTCCAAGGATGTCCATGGTTAGTTTTCTACCGAGTCAATTAGCTGAACAAAGTGAGCTCTTTGTAATTAGACATGAGCAGATGGGGAAAGTCAAAAATATTCATGAATGACTTTACTTCTAATAAGACCTGCCAAGTATTCATGCACTTCTGACAAATAAACAGAACTGCAAGCACTTAGAATATCTGTTTACTTTCATGATATTGTTTTTGAGAAGAAATTTAAAAATGATAACCGATGTTTCAGAGAAGCAAAATGGTACATTTTATACTTTTTTAATTCATTCCCCTAATTGGAATGAATTGTAGAATAAGTACCTGAATCTGTGATTCAAATGTGAATTACAAAGTGGAACAATCAAAACACAGAACTGTTATTTCACTGCCACTCACAAAAAAAATGACTGACAGGCCTTTTATAGTAATCCTGTAAATCATACTCCTACACCAAACAATTACTAAATCTAAGTAGCTAATATTTTCTGATGCAGATACTGTGTCCGTAATGGTATAACTCAAAATAGATTGCTGAATTAATCCTGAATTTTTCTACCTTTGCTCTAGCCGAAATTACATTTAGTCAAATAAATCTGAGAACATATATATAATATCAAAATAATGTCAGTGTGTTTTGGAAATATATTGTTAGTTTTTATTAATAAAAAGGAAAAGAAACGATATTTGGGGACACATCAGAAATTCTGCTTTTCATCTGAACCACTGGAGGGGCATGTTCATGTCTGTGTTTGTCTGATGGCAGCTGGCAGGCTGAGCTCTGGCAGAGAAACAATGTACAAAGTCAACAAACTTGCACTGTAGCTTGAGAGCCAACTGAAGAGCAAGGATCACACCAGTGGTTCACCACTAAGTGGACCAAATAGATTTTTTTTTCTTTTTTTTTTTCCAGATATGTTTATATGCTGTTTAATGTGCTGGAGCCAATTAGCTATCTAGTCTGCAAACTGATGTTAGAAGTGCACTTTTCACACACGAATCTTTGTTTGGTTTGACGTTCAACAAGCTAAGACGCAGGAACAGATGTGTGTTTATGTTTGTACTTTTGATAGGAAGGAGATTTTAGCAGGAAAGAGTCGCTGTTCAGTCTGTTACTCTTGTGTTTTCTGTCAGTGTAACCACCTGCCTGTCACAGAGTGGTGATGTTACTGATTTATGTAAATATGGTTTTAAATTAAGCAATTAATCAAATAATTTGATTGGGTGTAGTAAAACAAGGTCCCATCTTTGTAGACAGAGAACTAATTTGTTGAATTAATGCAAAGATAAGGGGCGTCATCATTAAACCGTGTGTATGTGTGTGTGTGTGTGTGTGTGTCTAGTGACAGATGGCAAGATAGGCTGGTCATACTACCACTGCTTTGGTTGCTGTTTGATTGAGCATATCAGTAGCAGACATCTTGCTACTGTCGTCTCAGTCTCTTCTTCCTCGTTCTGTTTTTATGTTGCACTGAACTAGCTCTCAAATGAGACTTGTGAGACATCAGACACGTGCAGACTTCCACATCCTTACCATCCTTGTCGACGTTTGTGTGTGTGTGTACATGAGAAGAAGACAAGCGGTCAGTGATTCAGCCTTTAGTGGAAGAGCAACAACACAGGGGACAGTAAAAGAGAGCAGAGAGACTAAATGAATATGAGGATTTCTACCACTGCAACCAAATAAACCAATGGTGAATAAAAGAAATTATTCAGGAGCAATTTAACCACTATAGAGACCTGAGGCAAGCAATACAAGCAACTTAGCCAGCCAGTAAGCATTAGAGATGTAGACTCATGAATAAATGATCCTCAGATCCCCAATTTGACATCACAAAAATACACACTGGGCCCACCATCAAAGGCCCTCCATCTCTGCCAGTGAGTTGTCACTGCAGAGGTAATAACTTTGTATTTCTCTCACTACCTCCCTCCTTCTCTCTCAGCCCCCCTCTCTCTGTCTGTTTCGTTTCATTTTTCATGCAACACAATGTAATTACATCTCTCTGCCCCTGAATTCAGGATGGCAACGTTTGCTTCTGACACACCCAGCCCACAGACGTCCTGTGGGTGTCAAGACATCAGACGGCTGTGGAATTCAACCACCTGCTGGGTTCACCCCCGCACTTCTCTGCCTGATAGGCAAAACCAATCCAGCGCGATTTCAGATATGCGGTAATACTGACAATCAGCGTCCCATGTCTCAAAATGACGGCATCTTCTTCGTGATCTAAAAGCTGTTGCGGACAGCGCACCCATCAGTTCTGGTGACAAGTGCACTGATGCAGATACTGCCAGATGGGAGCCTGGGGCGAACATGTGGACTTCTAAATAAACTGTTCTTATGAAGAATTTTTTTCTTTTGTTTTACCACTACCTTTGAATTTTACAACTTTGTTATAAACTAAGTGATTGGCATGAATGAACGCATGAAAGAGCATTAAAAGTAATTTTGGCTTTTCATGACTTCATCATCTTTGTGCATCATACTGACAAGCTCCAAAGCGTTGACTACTAGCTTTATACCTACTTCTAAGCTGTCGGCATAATCTGAAAAGTAACTTACAGTTTTCTAGTCCATTTCAGACTTTTCGTGCCCAAACCATATCCATGCGACAGAAGTAGCCCCTATTTTAGGTACGAGATCCTCGTTTTGTCTTGGCTGGTCGGACTCCATCTGTTTGGAATTACTCCATTTTGTGTCACATTCACTCTCCCCCATGTTTGTTTGTGTAAGCAAACTTCCTGCCTGCTGTCTGCCTCTGTGACGTGCGACGCAAAGCATTCTCCATTTGATAGAAAGTACTGCCATAAAAACTATGATTTGTGACACCATGAAATAAACTAATGGAGCATAATATCAGACCACAGACATATTTATATCATCACACTATAAATTGCACAGGTCTTGCAACACTATAAATTATCTCAAGCTAATCTTTGTCATTTCTGTACCACACTTTCTTTCTGCCAATGTTATATATTCAAAGATCGGAGGTACAGCGATTAGCTTTAGGTATGAGATTGTTGTGATTAAGTCCAATTCAATTGCTGTCCACCACGGTGTGTGCAGGCACCTCAGGTCAATTCCTTTATACCTCGAGCTCAGCACAAACAAGTTACACTGGTCACTATATGAAAAGGGTCACTAAGTCATGAATAATTAACTGGCTGCATGACCACAGACCTGACAACAACATGATGTACTGCCTGACTCACTGCTCTCGTCCTCATCTTGTGTAAATGCTTTGACACAGGGATTCTCCAGGTCACTGACTCTGGTGTAAAATAGACCCACTTACTGTAGAGTTTAACACAGACCCTTATTGTAATCAGGGTATTAGTCTATCCTATCATTACTTGCATTACTCACAAGGTATCATACTGAGGACAGATTATTTTGTGAGTCAACAAGCCGGCACATGTGTCTGAATCTGTGAGATAGATTTCTTTTATCATTTACTACAGATAAAGTATGTGTGTAGAGGTATGACTATCCCAAACTCCTTTTATGTTTGTGTGTTTGCATATGTAAATTTGATGAGAAATTCACACCACGTGTCAGTCAGAACAGGATTAGTGATGTACCTGCCATCAAAATGATGCAAAACAAGCTGTCAACGTCACTTTAAAGTTTCCCCCCTCTCCCTCCAGCAAATAATCAGCATGAACTCAGCTGATGGAGCTCTACACCACAGGTGTGGTCTGGCACTTGCTGCCTTTGCCCCATGGAGCTGTACTTGCCAACCTCAATGCAGTAGAAAAATGACTCACGACAACTGCTGCAGTAAACAGACTACTGCTGAATTAGTATTATCTAAATAGAATCGCCTTTTCTTCTTGGCCTGGATAAGACGACAAGTTTAGCACCGTGGCACAATTAACATAGTGGCCCGCAGCTGAATGTGGGAGAAAGTAAGAGACAGAGATAAAAACATGAGAGAAAGAGAGACGGAGCAGCAATAAACCTACAAATCAACTTTATGCATTCATGCCTCCTGGTTGGTGGCGTGCACAACAAGTTCAGATGCATAATGCTTAAATATGAATAAAATATATTCCCTGTCTTTGATTCTGCAGTAAAATCTCATTTCAGTCAGACAAATTACGTGGAACAGATGTATTATGTGAAAACACAGAATAGTAAACACAAGTACAGGGATGATTTGATATCTAGGCTCTGACCTCATCACCACCCACAAGCATACAACAAGCTCAGAACAACAGTGAACCTTCTCCCCTAAACCACATTAGTTACGGAGCCCCAACACATGTTATCATCTAGATTCGAGACCAACCACTGTGTGCCTGCTCACCTGCTAGACTACAAGGGTTGCATACCATGTAGTGACCTGAGAAGGCTTAATCTAAACCAATAATGCACCTGCATTGCAGCAGCTATGCGGCACATAATTATTAACAGCAAATCAAAGGGCAACTGTAAATAGAAGAACAGGTGTTTATATATAAATATGATGTTGAGATTCACGTGAAGCTTATATTACAGGGAAACAATAGGCTATTTGAGGGCAACAGTCATGTTTACATCCCTGTAGTAAATATACAATATTAGCCTCGACTAGAAATCCCACAACAAAAACAACAATAAGGGGAAATATGCTATGAAACCAATTTAACACACAATGACACTCAGCAGATACAATAAAACATTAAAGCACACCTGCCAAACAGAAAACAAGTAAAAATCAGCTTCTGTTTTAAAGTTCATAGGTTAGAATTCGTAATACTGGATTTATAATACCACTTTTCATCACAAAATCTTCTGTCAATCAAGACAAACGAGACAACAAAATTGGCAAACAGCCAACACTTTGGGTCATTTTAGATTTGAATAAGAAATCAATACTTAATATGATTTTTTTTTAGAGGTTAATTGCAGAGTTAGAGATGTGTGGGTGTTATGTTAGCATTTCCTTAAATAAATCTGTCAAAACAAACTGTCTCAATTTTGAAACAGACTAAATATAGCCTACATTAAAATCTGACGTTGAGAGGTGACAAATTAAGAAAAAAACTGTGACAAATGAATCACAGCAAATACAGTTGCTTCTATAAAAGACACAAGGGTTAATTGCATGGTTTTGTGAAATAAAAATTATGTGAAGACTCCCATAATTTTGATTTTTTTAACACCTTTTGAAGACACTTTATGTTACTGGTTATTTATAGTCATATTCAGTGTAAGTGTTGCTCATTTTGTTAAAAGTCAATATAAAGTATGTGTTCTGAGTTTGTCAGAACAAACCAAACCACCCAATGTATTTTTAATTAAATCTCAGAATTGCCTTTACACAGACTTTAAAGTCTAAAGGCATTGTAAGGCAGTTCTGAGATTTCTTTCAAAATACAATAAATACGTTGGAAAATAGTTGCTGAAAACATGTGAAAAGACTTTGAACGATATATTACTGAAATGTGGAGTTAGAGGTTAAAACAGTTTTTCACCAGTTTTCAGTCCAGGATTTTTTGGGCGGTCCTAAAGGGTGGCTCGATGACACGCTGAGGCCACCCTGAGCATACCTACTGCACCCCTAGCAGAGGAATAGAGAAATTAAATTCATCTCATTCAGGGTGTTTCAAAGTTAGTTATGTAATTTTCTGAACTCATCTGACTGGCTGCTTGACTGCTCCCACGAGTGGGCATGGCTTCAGCACATTCAGCGGACACGCCCCCACAGTCCTGGAGCTGAGAATACTGCTCATTTTTACCCGATTTTTGACACATAATTTCATAAACTTGAACTTGAAACAGTTTTAATCATTCAAATTTGGCTGGGTGGTTAATAACACTTTGTTCTTTGGCCAGACAAACTCAGAACACATATTTATTCTTACTTTACATGGACTTTAAAATTTCATTGTAGCTTACAATCTGTGGAAATTCAATTTAAAATAAATTGCAATTTAGGATCCAAAATTAATCAGAAATCTTGTAGCTCCTGTTGTTTAAATTTGTATCTGACACTGAGATATACCAGACAGAGGAAAACACAGTGTCAGCAAAAAAGAAAAAAACTTGAGGGGAACAAATATCAAGAGGATACAGTGAGAGTGGCAGGTGTGAGGGAAGTAAAGAGAGTGAGGGAAAAATAGCAAGACAGGCAGTCTTTGTTTAAAGGCTGTAGGCAAGATGAATGCAGCATGTGTATAAATTGTGAAGCAAGTGAGGAATCAAGTAGAGGAGAAGGATGCAGAGAGACGGAGAGGGAAAGAGCGAATGGGGGAAAATAATGGTTGTCTAGGATTAAATGGATATAGAGAACTGCCCACTGTATACTCGACAAGTCCACAGTCCCAAAACAAATGGGCATACTGGAGATGAAACACTGATGCTTACCTTTGCTTCAAAATGTTTGTCAGCTAAAAAAAGAAATATTTCAAACATCTGTGTGAGCTTCAAGAAACTACCAACCTTGCAACCTGTCATATGTTTTCCTTATTTCTGCTGTGTCTGACAGGCAGTTCTGTCTCCTTTACCTTTATCCTTAACCCACACCTATACAGACACACAGGCACATTTTCGGCATGCAAGCATGAGTATGTGTATATTTCTCACACACACACACCCTGCTCTTCAGATCTGAAATGAGGTGGAAAAGTAACTGCGAAGCCAGACGGGTGCCTGCAGCTATCTCAGGGATGAATACAACTATTCCATTACAAACACCTTTAATGTTGCCATGGTACGTCTGACTTGCTATGCAGTCCCATCATTTCATTTTTCTTGAACGTACCGACCCTATTATTTCTGGTGGCAACTTTGCCGCATAGGACTCATAAAAAGAGACAAACGGCAATCAACCAATATGTTTTCTTAATGAGAAGGTATTAAAAAAAAGTCTTTCATGGCTTTTTCCAAACAAGATTTAGTTGTGTGCGACACATTAACAACCTTAGAAAATAAATTCCGATTACAGAAGCAAGGTGCTAGAGGGGAAAAAACCCCAGCTCTGCTGTGATGTGTGAAAGACTTGTGACATCTGTGGTGCCAGGATTACTATAAATGCAACGCTCCTGGTTCCTGTAGACTGTTTTAATCCACCCGTCACAGCTGTGTAATCTAATGTGAACTGGTGGGAGATTTTATTGTTTTGTTTTTTTTAATGATTTTCCTTTAAAAGCTCTGATTTCCCTAAACTAGACATAAAAAATCCCATAATGAACATTAACATTATTCACTATGCTCATCGACTTCATTCACTGAAATTATCCGTTAACCATTATTAATTTCATTTGCTGCTGGTGTGATTTGCACACAGATAATGATTCTGATCATAATTAATGAGAAAATGAATGGAAATAAGAAGGAACCAATCAAGATGTAATCTTTTGTCACAAAAAATATAATAAAAGCATGAAAATGATGTTGTAACACACATATAACAGTTTTCTTTTAAGCTATATATACACACAGGACCGAAATATTTATACAAAAGCAGAAGGTCATTAATGTAGACCAAACAAATGTCAACCTTGCAGCATTTATGTTTTGGCTGAAAACCCATCTCATTCTTTGTGTCCTGATCCTTTCTCAGTATATGAGCATCTATTGGCTGGCCTGCTTTTGAAAAAAGAAGCCATTCATACTCTGTCAGAGCTTCTCTTTATGTAAATCATTTTCTCTTTTCTATTGCACTTTCTGTGCCACGATAACTGATGTTGAATGTGAGCCAATGCCATATTGTGTGAGTATGCCCTTGCACTTATGTATATATGTTATATATGTCTGTCTGTGTGTTTTGATACAGTAATTTATCAGTAAACTAGTTAGTTTGGTCAGCTATTATTTATTGTATTTACTTTTTCTAATAATCTGAATCAAAAAAGACTAATTAAGATTAATGTTAAACTTGTGACCATTCTATAATACAGAATTTCTATAATTATTTGGTGATCTTTTTAGTGCTAGATGGGTCACTTTGGTCCATACTGAAGTGTATCAACAATTCATAACTGACTCCTGACTTTGAGGATCGCCTGACATTTTCTCTAATACCACCATGAGTTTGACATTTTTAGTTTGGACTCAAATGTCTTGTCAACTATTGGATGGATTGATGTAAAACTTGTAGACATTTGAGGTCTTCAGGGTGACTTTGGTGATCCCCGTGACTTTTACACTACCGTCATCAGCAGGTCAAAGTTTAGTTTTGACATCTGCTACATGAATGAGCAAACAATTTTATACAGACATTCCCAGATGATGAATCCTACTGACTTTGGTCACCCCCCTTTTTCCTCGATTTTGACAGGTTGACATATTTAGGTCAAAGTGAAATATTTCTTTTTTGGGATGGACTGATATGAACATGTGTAAAAGAAATAACATTTTCATCAGTCTCAACTTTGCTTTTTGTTAACATGCCATACTAAAATATTACAAACATTACCTGCCAGACATCAACATGTTAGCATTGTCATTGTGACGATGGCAGAATGCTGACGTTAGCGTGTCTAACCACAGCTTCACAGTGCAGCCATAGCCAATTGGTTAACACGGTCTCACCAATCCAATCAGATTTAATCATTGCCATGATTTAAAGAAATTAAATTTGCAGACATTAACATATTTATAAAAAAACTACATCAGCAGGCTCCTGAGGCTCATATTGACATGGAAAACCCGCGAGTATTTAGCTCTGTGTCTGCGGGGGATTACAAAGTGCCTTAGCGCAAAACTTTTCTCTGAAATTCCGCCATCGAACAACGAAGAAGAAGATCATAACTGGGATCATTTAAAAATTCAAACACTTTCTGAAGAGCTGGCAGCCACGCAGAGATGACTCACCCTGTCTTACTGTATCCCAGTCTGTCTCCTGAATGCTCTCTTTTCCTCCCACCCTCATCCTTATACCACCATTATATGTTTTATATTGTCTCCTCACTCAAATAAACAAAAAACACAACAACTGTTGTGACCACACTCATTTGCCTGCTGTCTTCACGTTGCCTTATCTAGCTGAGATCCCTCTTTTGTCGATTACAGCAGTCCCTTCTTTTGCTCTGAGAAAGCTGTTTCCTTCAGTCTGTCTCATTAACACAAAGAACTTCTTCTCTGCTTTTTTGCCCTCTTCTTTGTAAAAATCGTTGACATTATCTTATGATGCACACCGAGCGGTGACACTGTGCTGACAAGCAATGACAGCGACGAGTGTAGCGGGGAAGCGCGAGATATTTTGTCTTAATGAGCTGCCATACCGTCTGAGTTCCCCTCCACCTGTGATATGAGAGTTACCTCTCTCATCTCCGTATTCATCTTAGTACCAACTTCTGCGTGTGCCCATCCTTTTTTGTCTATCTTTGTTTGTCTATATGTCATTTTTACTTTCTCTTTGAAAGGTCATGTTACAGTAATTTTATATCTGTTCAGTTAAACAGACCACACACGAGCCGTATATACAGTCCATTTTCACCAGTGAGTTTTTCCATTTGCAGCTACACCTTCCCACAAACACCTGCCTCCATCTGTGCAACCTGTGGGAAAGCAGCCTTGTGAAAATAAGTGACCTTGTCTCTTTTGGCCTACATTATCAAGAGTGTGCAATGGAGAGGGTCCACTAATGCACACTAATCCTCCAACACAATGACCCCAATCCCTTAAATCTGTCAATAGGGAAGCTGATGCTCCAGATTAGAGATCCTGCTGTAATGATACTGAAGGACTCTACTTCGTCTTGTTGTTTACAAGACAAACTCACACGATTTATGACTGACAAACAGTACTTATGCAATATTATATGCAAATTTGGCCCGACTGCCGTGTCTGTGGACATGTATTTCAATGGATTATTGCCAAAATAATGCAACTGTATCTCGATGGATTATTGCCAAAATAAGACAAATTTATATTGCAGCCAAAGCTCGCATGATGAATATGATTAACTGAATTGCCCTCTCAGAACTGTGATGAAGCCTTCACATAGACAGCATTTGAACTGTGTTGAGTGGCAGACCAAGAAGTGAATCCAAGTGCAAGAAAATGTCTAAGGAGTCAAAAGGGCTCCAGGATTTCAGTGGAAAAGCACAGAGACCTATTTTTACTGAATTGTTGTCATACAAACTATGCAGCGTTTATATCTTAATCATTACTGTGTCAGAACTTTTGAATTCTGAATTCTGTGTCCTATATGATAGAGCAAGGCCACAATCAAAGATGTCGGGCGATGATGCACCGCAGAGACAGCTTTGAATCACTGCTTATCTCTGAGGGGAGTTTGTTTACTTTTCCTGCAGCTGGTGGACAGATAAATCGACTGGAAAGGCGAGAGAGTTTATACACATACAAAAAAATGTCGGGCCTGTAGGTGGAGAATTTGGGAGAAAGTTATTAAAACTGCTTTTATCAACGCTCTAAATCCACCCGACGCTGTCATGCAGCAGGGAGCGGCGATGTTTGCTGTCATATCCACAGCTGCCAATTCCTGAGGTGCAGGGCATCAGATTATCTGAGTTTTTTTTTTTTTTAAGATGGGGACGCTGTTTATGCATCACAGCTCCTAAAATGTAATTTTGAGAAGTGTAGCCATGGTCACCTCAGAGACACAGGAAGGAGGATAGAAGAAAAAGAGACAAATGAGCCATGAGTTATCATATGCAAGCTTCCAGCATTGATAAAATATCCTTAATTCTTTGGGGACACTGTCACAATACAAAAAATGGGAGTCACTTTATTTTTTCCCCATTGCTCTCTTACCCTCTGTGGAACAGTCATTTTGTACCGCAGTACAGAATCTCTATATTGGCAAGCACATCAAATACTGTGCTGTCAGTGTGACATTTCACTGAATGACATCAGCCTTAAATCACATTCAATAGTGATTAAACGTAATTAAATCCCACTGATTCATTGCGGAGCTTTAGCCTATAATCCAAACCATTCACCATGCTTTCTTATGAATGATGCTTTACTATTTGAAAGGCTTTTTTTTAAAGGCAATGATTGAATTAAATTGAATTTCAACTATAACAAATGTGTCCATTTGTTCTTTATTGATAGGATCTCATAGGAAATACACATCACATTTTGGTTTAAAAATGAGAGGACGTTACATAGAAAAGGCATCGTCATTATTCACTAACACATGAAAAATCTTTGACTTGAATATGTATTGCTCTGGGTCAAGAGACTTTTTTTTTACAAATTGTAGAACCAGGCCCCCAGGAGAAGCCTGAAGCCCAAGGTAACTTTGTTTAAAAAATTCAGAAACAATGTCCACTTCAAACTCTGCACAGACTATATTTGCATAGCATGCATTTTATTTGAATAAATATCCAGTGAAGACTACAGTGACAGATTGCTCAAAATCACTTGATAAATGTTGCATATTTCTCTGACAAATTGCACAGACTCTTCAGGTATTCACTGGAGGAATCCTAGAAAAAAGTATAAAAGGCTGGAAAAGAATAGAATTACTGGAATAGAAATAATCCCTCCCATACTGCATTTACCCTGACAACTAGCAATATCTGGAGCTGTTTCTACAGGGGTAACAGAACTGTACAAAAGAATAAGGAGATCAAAATTTATTTGATTTGAGTTAGAAATGTAGAAATAAGTAATAGCATAGATATATGTATATTTACAACATCAGATCTGGAGAGCACATCTTTTACACATACGAGACTCTTGAATTTAGAGGATAAAATCATGCCATTCTCTTTCTGTCGTCAACACAGTATGCTCTTCATGTGTAGAGATTTTACTGAGCATGCACTTTTTTAAATATAAAATGTCCTTTATCTAACCTCAATAAATATATCCTCTGAAGTGATTTATCTTTTATCAAAAAAACAAACAAAAGCCAGCTTCTTTTCTTTTAGACATTCCACACCAGAACATGCTGTGTATGTACACTTTTTGTTCTCTTTCTCTTACTCATTCATACTCACACACACACACACACACACACACACACACATAGACACACCCCAACAAACTCACTGAGCCTCTCCTAGAGGTTTGACTACAGGCCATGGTATGTCAGGTAAAGGTGTTTGGGGTCCAGCAAGGGCCCGTTGTTGCTGTGCCTGCTGGTTGGCCCAGTTTAAGTCCACACCATTCTTCTTCAGTGCAGCCAAGTGTTTGATGTCCAGCGTGGTGAAGGTGGTGAACTGGACCTGGTTTCGCTTACTGGTGGGGGAATGAAGCGGCTCGTTGCGATGTGGCCTGGCCAGCAAGGTCGCTGAACGGTTCGCCATGGGGTCGATTATCTTTCCTTGAAACTGCTGCTGCTGGGAGCTGGTCCTGCTGCGGCCCAGGGTGGCAGTTCTTTCGGGGACAGCAGGGGCACTCACAGTGGGTAGGGTGCTCTCCATGCTGCGGTGGCCGATGGAGTCCATGGAGTGATGGGACTCTAGAGGGCGATGAGGCTCACGCTTTAGAGTGGATACTTGAACTGGGGCGCCTGGTGCGCCTGGGGCAGGAGTGCTATGATTGTTGCTCCCCAGCCACACCCAGTCATGCTTGTGATCCTTTGGGTCCCCGCTGGGTGCCGGGGCTGCCTGTATTGGGGTCTTGTGATTCCGGAAACAGAGGTTATATGACGCACAGTTAAGCAAAAAAGCCAAGATAGCTACACAGGAGACCCCCGCCAAGGCATACATGCCAATCTCCAAGTCCGACATGGCTTTGAATGTCCTAATGAGGTCGCTTTCAATTACTTTTGGAGTTTTAGATTTAGGTGCCTCCTTTACGGGTGTTTTAGGAATGTCTTTGTTAGAGGGTGAATTGGGGTTGTCGAGCATGTTACCATAGCTCCTCTTCTGCCCTTCTCCTTTACTGGCTAAACCTGCTGTTGTATCTATAGGTCTGGCAGTGCTCAGTGGTGTATTTAAGCTTGGTTTGGTCATAGCTGTAGTGGCAGTCGAGGAACTGATATCATATGTGGTACCTCTTGCAGCTTTGGTTGTAGTCCCAATCCATACAACATGTGGCTGCATGTATCTTGTTGACAATGTGGTTGAGGTGGAGGTTTCTGCCAGGGTGGACTCCCGCTGGTCAGGTGCTGGTCTAAATAACCATTTATCCATATCCGTGACAGCACGCTGTGATGTCACTGTCGTCTTAAGCTCACCTACCACTTCCGATGCACCACCTTCGAAGTATTTATTTCCCTCAGCGTCAACCTCACCACCACCTCCTGCTATGACCCTGCTGCTACGCTGAAAGTTGATCCTGAGGAGCCCGGTGCCTACTGCCAACTTGCTCTTCCTCTTGGACTTCTGGCATTCCTCGCAGATCCTCAACTCCACTCTCACTAGCGCCCCCCGGCTTTCATCTTCACCTTGTGCTACAACAAATGTGGACTGTGGGGTGCGGCGTACTGTGGCCACCTCCTCATCTGGGGTAGTGACTGTCAAAGAGTACATACTGCGGTCAAACAGCTCTAGCGGGACAACTGCGCCATCGCTGAACTGAACCCAGCAGCTGACTACTGCTTCCTAAAAGAAAAGAGAGAGAGACAGTGAGAGCTACATTTTCATGACTGTTAATAATACTAAATTGTCTAGACTAAACTCTTTATGATTACACTCAGCAGGGTGCTATTGTACCATGAATTATAGTCCTATTGAGGGATAGAATGAAATATAATTTAAGTGGCCAAAGAGGGTAAGTCCTTAAAACAAGATTAAAAAAAATACTGCAACAAGGATCATGTTAACACCAGAATTAGCCAATCCAATCACATTAATACACAATGACCTATTTCCTGTTGCTAATGTGAGCCACTGGGTCGCCACAGACCTAACCTATATTTTGGGTTTGAATACATTATGAATCGCCCTGAGCAGAACATTAACAGCTTGCCATCACAGACACAATTGGCTGGTCATCTGCACTGGCGTGGTTCTAATAGTTTGTTATTGACAGGGGCCGACCAGCCACAGTGACAGTGTACTGTAGGTAAAGTGAGCTTTCGTTCCAACAGCTATGGACCGCCTAATTGCTGCCCCATGCCTGTGTCGGGGAGCTGCTTTAAAATGGGCAAGCTGCCATGGCTAAATGTGTGAGTGAGCTTTTAAAATGATCATCCGTGCACCCTGTCTGCCTCTTCCGCTCTCTCACACAGCATGGAAACTGCAGATGATGGCCAGAGCTGTGAACTAAATGGGTTCGCATTCGGAGAGGCAAAAAGAAAACACAAATGTTATTATTCCCTTAAGGTCATTGTCACGTAAATCTGCACCATTGTGGCAGTTCCTATAATTCAAATCCTCTCTGTAGAAGCCTATTACATCGTTGTTGGAAGGTGAACATTTAGGCTACGTTAATAACACACTACTGTGTTATAGCAAGTGTAATCTTTGCGGAAGATTTAAAATAAAGCTGTTCTGAATGATGCTGGTTGTTGTGTTCATACTGCTTCTGCTCCCAGTGCAGGAACAACTGAACCTCACTGGAGAAAACTTCATAGAATGAAATGCTGTGGTTAGCACATAACATATTTTTCTTTCTGCTTTTGGGGCTTTAAGCAGTTGAAAACCATCTTGGTGCAAGAGACACTGATTCTGCACTGCCTTCACATTTGGATGTTTAATATAATAACTAACAATGCCAATTAATGCTTCTTCAACAAATCTTCAGATTTCCAAAAGAATATCTATGAGGTACCAAATACAAAGAATAGGAGAATCGATTAAGGTAACAGTATAGAGGGCAAAGTTTCTCTCTTAGTCGAAATATGAGAATAAATCATATTTTACATATTACTTCAACAGAGATCAGTGCCCACTTCCATCTCCAACTGTGAGATGCCAAAATTTTCCTTCAAAGAATCAAGATTGATTCCTTTATTCAGCCACATTTCTCTTGAAACTACTTCCTACGTCAAAGATGCCCTCTGTCTAGATATAATTCCTTGTCATCCCCCAAAGTTTCCACCCAGCCAAAATCCTTAAAGTTTTTAATTCCCTCCAACCATCTCTCTAAACAACGGAGGAGGGATCTTTTCCTTTTCTATTCGGAACATTTTGCTTCCTTGCATGATCGTTTTCTATTACGTGTATCCACTATACCCCAATGTATCAAATAAAAGCCACTTCTCATGGTTGTAGCACAAGCACTGTTGCCTAAATCCAGTAAGATGCAAGCCTGCTGGTCCCAATGGTCCTAATAGTGCACTCTCCATGCACATAACCAAGTCGATTTAGTATCTAATTGAATGAATCATCTGCAATGTAGACACTTCCTTTGGTTTTAGCTAAACTAAGTGCTAAATCCTAAATCCAAACACTAAGATCAGTTATTAAGTCTTGTCTTGTGTACAAGGTTTGATTTGCATGAGGGAAAATCAAACAGTAGCAAAAACTTTTTTTTTTTCAACTGTGCAAGAAACATGTTGGTCTTAAAATGCAGGTCTGTGAGGATGGTGATGTTATTTATGCTGTTGCTTTATTATACATGCATCTGTGAGTGTTTCTAGGCTGGTGTGCGTAATAAAAGGAAGAACCGTGTCAGTGGAAGTCACTGATGAATGCCAGGGGCTTGCTTGTTAAGTTCCCACATTTTTTAAAAATGAAAAGAAAAATAAAGGGACATAGGGAAAAAAACAGTACTGCAATGGTAGCAGAGGGAAAGAGACAATAAATAATTACACAGTTAAAATAAATACAGACAAAGAAACAACAACACTGTGTGCCCTCACCTTTGGTATTTAATCACAGCTTATAGCATCTGAATTCAATACTTACATTTGTGTGCTCTTGTTAACTGTTTACTGTATCTTAGAATACATTTTATAACATGTTTTAATCTTTCCATGCTAACCTGAAAAAACTATCTGAATGTGTAATTTACAATTACATACTTTAACCACAGCTTTTGTTTATTTCTTCCCCCAAATGATTGTCACATTCTGTTAGTCCTTCACGGGCTAAAAATGGGCAACTGTAGAACTAACAGGCATAAAAAGAGACAAGACCATCACGGACAGCTAAGTTGTACCCCCTACTTTTAGGCTTTGTGTGTTACAAATTTCCAGTTACTTACTTGTTTCAGCTGCGTGATCGTCTCCCGTGTGGTTGCCGTGGCAACGATGGCCCTGTTGCTCCCTGAGCTGAGCTGCAGGGACAGAGAGAGTCCAGAAACCAACTGCACCCCCAGCTCTGTCACGCTCACTTTGTCGTCCACCACCTTGATGCTCCTCTCAGCCAGGACCGACGACGTCAGAGGGGACAGCACCTGCGAACATGTAAATCCTCATCCAAACTGCAGATGAACGTCGCATGACCATAGCATGCACTGCAACTGTTAAACCACACACACAAGCAGACCTCATGGCTCACCTGTACTGTAGTAGTACCCACAGCACGCCCCTGCAGCACCATCCCGTCCTGCACCCTGGCTACATCAGGATCTGCCACTTTTAGAGAAGAGCGCACAAGACCAGTCACATCCACCTGTCAATCAAAAAAGAGAATGACGTTTAACTTTTAATTTTTTACTGCGATAATGCATGATTATTATTTTTCCACTAATTCAGTGTCAAGCCGGCTGTTGTAATTTTCGGAACATGACACTTCTATTAATTGTCTGACAAGTCTAGTCTAGACTGAAAAACCTAAATGTCAGTTTCAGTGAGCACTGTTAAATGTTTTTACCTGCCATTCGGGACCCAGGAAGTACTCAACGGGCTCTACCCCTGTTAGTGGGTCAGGCAGCACTTGAGCGTCAGCCTGGGCAATGAAGTGTGTCAGCACCCGGAGCGTGGAGTGCTGGTACTGCAGCATGCAACCCCTGCCCTTCCTCATCTCCTCATCTTCTTCACTATCCCATATCGACCTAATGCACAAAGTTTATCACACACATTGACACATTGAGTCACGTACCAGTTCAAAGGAATACTTCAGGAAACAAGGAGAAGGAGAAGATTGACATCGCTGTTGTGTCTAATTTGTCTTCAGTCCAAACAAGGATGCAGAAGGAGAGAAAAGAGCAGAGCAAAGAGCGGTGGCTATACAACAGTCCAGTGGAGCTCCAGGGCCAGGTAGAGCTGGAGTTTCTTGTGGAATAAACATTTGGGTTCTGCTCTGATCTGGAGCCGTTTACCAGCAGCATGGAGGAGAGTTCAGAGTTTGTTTTTTAAACTAATTTAAAAAGTGGATTTATCTTTACTCTCTCTAGCTTAACCTGTCTGCTGAAGCAGAGGTGCAGACATCCGCTGTTGTTATTATAGTCGTCTGTGAGAAAGGAGATTGCTTACAGAAAAGTAAGCGAGGAGAAGTTATAGTACTAGTGAGTGCTGAACTTACTTCTATTATTTAATTCCAGCTTTTCAACTTCGCTATAAACTAAATTGGCATAGCGTTCATTGATCCAAACTCTGTTCAGTTGTTCGTTTGTCGTCTTGCAGACAGACAGAATTTCTACAAATCACCATCATGGTGTTTGATCTGTTTGTTCCAATCAAATCATAGCAAAGTTTATTTTGGGATCATGTGAATATGAAAATGCTTCTTCCTCATTGAGATAATCCTTTCAGCTCAAGATTATAAATATATCCTATTGCATGTATTGTACCACACAATTACTGACAGATATGAAGAAATTTTTAAAAATATGGAAATATTTAATTGAATTTCAGGAACCTGCTGCAAAATAATTGTGGGTGTCAGTCGTACTAAATGCATTTTAACCAGACTATACCACCACTGTGGTGTGAATTCATAAATGTTGTTTCTACTGGCCAGCAAAGAGACAATAAACTCAAGTATGATACTGGATACTGCAGAGTGACTTCTTTCTTAATGAATTTAAGTAAATTTAACCAGGATACTACAGCTGACTGGAAGGGGGGTGATGGAGGTTAAGCTGTGAGACGCCCTCAAACCCCTCAGCAATGATCATATAATTATCATAAGCACAGCTGGTCTGCCACGTGTTGAACAACAGGTGTGCTGGAGGGCTGGTGGATATGCTTCCACACCGCAGGCAGAAAGCTACTGTCAAGAGCTACAGTCCAAATAAACATCATTATTATATAGCCTTAGGTTAGAGCTTAACGTGTGATGGAGATGCAGCTTGAATTAAACGAGTGTGACTCAACACCAGACAGCAAACTAACTCTTTCCAGAAACCTTTTGTTAAACTCATGGTTGTTATTAATACTGTACCAGCCCTCCGCCTGTAGAGAATAAACTGTATTTTTTCAGGTTATATATTTATATTTTTGTTTTTTATTTAAAGGTGTTTGAAATTGCAGCATTCATAGCAATGGTAATTTGTTTAAATACTTGTGCATGATTTCTATAAGAAACTGTTTTCTATATTGAGCCTCTTTGCCATGGTTACTCAATGTTTCTCTTAGTTCTTTGGTAACCTATAATCCCTTCTACAGCAGCTAACGTTAATGAACTATAATAATAGTAAGTGTTAACTAAACTCTGTTCGTGTTAACTGGTTGGAAAATGGAGATAAAATAACAGTGACAACTTTACAGCGAAATCTAATGTTGCAACTGTGTCATTACTTAGACAGAAATTCCACTCCAGATCAAATTTGCACACATGAAACTACTAATTCAGCACTTTTTTTCATGAGCTGAGTCTGGCCATTATCATTTCACATTTCTGACCTAGTCTCTGTTTATGTCTGGATGTGGGTATTGAATGTTTTGGAAAATGAAAGCCCCAAAGAGTTTTTACCCTGGAGAAAAAAGACCATGGGTTGGCCATCATCATTAGTATTGAGTGAAAAATAATGACTTTACTGTAAGTAAGTATTGAGTGAAATTCCACTAACCTCTATCTCCAGGGCAACTGTGTTGCCTCTATAGGGTCCTACCCACTAATTCAGCAAACACAGATTTTGTTTTTATGAGTAGCTATATATACAGTATACTGATTTATATTAGAAATGTCTCAATATGCTGTAATCCAATTCAACACCACCACTAATGATGGACTCAAACATTACCATACAGCTGAATCCACATCTTTCTGACACTGTGTCAACAAAAACTGATTATTATAAATGTCACAAAGACACAGCATAATTTCATGCATGGTTAACTCGGTGCACATGTATTGCAGCTGGTATTTTCTCTTAAATACCTCTACAAGATCAGCTGCCTGACACAATGACTGGTTGCTTACACATAAAAACACCTATTAAGCATATTTAAATTGAAGGAAAGACCAAATCCAACAAATATTTCTGCAAGAGACATTTCTCATGTTCATTCTTACTGCAAGCCCTGGACTCAAGTCACACGTCTTGTACTTGTATGTTTGGCTTGAAATGACTTAATGTGTTCAGATTAAAAATGATGTTATAACATACTCTAAAGAAAGAACAGACAAACTCTAAATTGATACAAAGTAAAAGGTGCAAAAGGGGCACAGGAATGAGAGATGATACCTCAGATTGCAACAACTGCCAAATGTCCGATTATCGGATTATCGCAAAGAATGAATAAAGAATGGACTAGGCTAGCATTAATGTTGTTTTGCCAGCTATGGCTTAGCCTAATGGTAACTAAGAGCTAAGAGTTTCGTGGTCAAAGTCTTGCAGGTAAAACATGAGACTTGAGACCAACCAAGGTAACCATGATTGCTGCTGCAGAAATGAGCCGGTACTTTGGACAGCTCCTTGGTGACAGTTTGGGTTGCAAAGGGGTGGACAATTTGTGGTTAATTTCCAGAAATTTTCCATTTGGGGAATTTTTTTGAAATATTCCAAATCAGAAACTTTACATGGGAATTGTGGAAATTAATGGGAATTTATGGTAATTAACTGGAAATTGTGGGTTATTTAGTAATTGGGGGTAATCTAGCATCATGATTAGATCGCCTCATAAATGGTCAATTAAATGATGCTATCTATAGCTGATATCTTACCTTAGCTTATCTAACATATCAGATAGCTATCTGCTGTATTTGCAAGTTAAACATTAATACCATACATCAAATATATTTACCCCACAATATCATCAAAACAGCAACAGTTGTATTGCAAGGCGACTGACTTGACACAGAATTTATCCGGTCTCACCTCCTGTTGCCCGTAGTAATGGGGACCCTCCAGCCCTTGATCTGGCTGAGCTCTGGGTCAGCCACATCGATGAGCAGGGGCAGCCGTGGAATCCATACACTCATCTCCAGCTGGGCACTCAGGAAACCGTAAGTGAAGTTGAGCATCACGCTGGTCCTTCCTCTTGTCTCCTTCCCATCTACATACACATAGTCACATTGCTCTGACACCTGGACAGCACAGATAAGAAAAAAGAGAAAGAGAAACGGTGAAGGTAATGTCTTGGGTTTGGAACTGGCCCCAAAACAGTCAGATGGCATCCTTTTATTTCTGCCAGGCTGTCACTAGAAAGTACAAAATCACTTTAGAGTTCACTGGACTAGAGTTGGGACTGAACTGTCGTCTAGTGATTTGGATTCAACTTTCCACTAGCAGAGGTTTTCCATGTAAGGCTCCATGAAAAATGAGTAAGAAAGTTTTAGTAAGAACTGACAAAAAGAGAAGAAGAGAAACAGAACCACCAATACAAATAAGCTAAAACCAAACAGACACACACATTTTCTTCATTTCGCAGTACTTCCAAAGTCTGGCCTGAGAAGTGTTTCTGTTTATGTCATGTAAATTCACAGCCACGGTCTCTATGAAACTGTTACCGAATATAAATTAGCTCTGCCTTATGACTGTTGTTGTAGCGCTGTACTGTAGGTGGGAGCATTGAAGTCCCCACCAGTGAGAGCAATGAGGTGAGACACAGCGGTTGGTGTGTTTTATTTAAGATTGGAGGCCTATCTCCACTGCCGCCTCACTTATCTTAACAAACCAGTGGCTCCACAGAGGTAATTGGAGGGCACTAGACTGGAGAATAGAGTATGGCACTGGAGAGAGGGAGGTGAAAAGAGGGAGGCACAAAAAGTGAGGAAAAGAGAGAGGGAGGGATGACTTCCAAGGTAAGTCAACTTGAACTTCTGTGGAAATGTTGAGGGAAACTAGTCTGTGAGGACATTTTCCCATCATGCCGACTAGTCCAGACCAAAAACTTTGATGTCTTGTGTGGCTCTGAAGTGCAATTGGACATACTGTAAGGTCAATGGACACTTAAATCATGTTTTTTTTTCAGCTCAGTAATGAGATATAACTTTCACAATCAAGTTTTTACCTGTACTGTAGACAGTTTCCCGTCCCGTAGTTAGAAAATTATGAGCAAACACAGTGAAAACTTTTTAAATCGATCTGCATTTTACTTCGTAACAATGTATTTATCGAATCCTCAAGAGAGACCTGTGTACAAGATAACATATACAGTATGAGCATGGACAAAACTGAGCATTACACACACTTTGTACATACACAAAACAGTGGTTATACTACACCCATGACAAAAATAGACAAAAAATAGTTCTGTTATTAAAACTAGGCAAACTTGGCTGCTTTTGACTGGCGTGCCAAGAGAAGAAAAATACTATTTAAATCATAAACACAACTTGGACCAAACTGATTGACAAAGTCATGGAAAACTGGAATGAGAGAATAAAACACCTGCAAGATATGACAATGCTCTTTGGAACTTTTTAGCATCTTTCAGCTCATTGTTTTGGTTATTTTGCCGCTATCTTCAGCAAAAACATAGCTAGTCCCTGACTAGGTTACCACAGTTGGTGAATGCAGTGGTGCATTTAGCAGATAAAGAGCCAGATATTTTCTTTAGGAGTTGATGGAGACCACACCAGAGCTAAAAGGAATTTATATTTACCAGGTGGCTGGAAACATAGCTCCTAATTCTAATGTGTAAACTGGCAACTGTTTGCTAGTTCCCCATAACAACTTTATAATGTGATAATATGTCAATATGTCAGCTTGTCCTGCTGCCCCCAAGTACCCATGAAAAATCAATAAGTGCTGCTTCAAAAAGATTCAAATGTTCAACCACATTATAATTATTGAACTTGTTTTTTGCGCACACACACACAGCCAATCTTATGTTAGCACGTAGCTAAATTTAAGCATCATGTACTGTATTCACCTTTGTGTCAGTAACAGTATAAAAAGTAAAGTTTATGGTTTCTGGCTTTAACATCATCTGGTTGGTGGCATCGCTCTAAGAGGGGTCGCTGACCACAGAGACCATTCAGAGACACAATAATAACTGGATTAAGTTCCTCTACCGCAGTCTCGGTCTCTTTAGCTCTTTCGCACTCTCTTGAGCTTACACACTGCCTCACACTCACAAAGCTAGTGGCTGCAGTGTCGTCTAATGGAAAATAATCTAATTCCTTTTCTTCTTCTCTGGTATTCTTGTCTCCGTCTCGCCCTCTCTGCTCTCTCCTACTGTCCCAGTGACATGGATCCATTACACAAAGGTCAAATCACTGTGCTTATGGACTGAGTGGTGGGATCAAGAGCTCAGTCTCTAATGCCATATGGAAGAGGCTGCTTTCATTTACGACACTTTGACACTCATACACACAAACACACACAGGCTGGAGCTGGACCTGTTGAGTACCAGATTGAATCTTGTTTTTCATTGTCACCGAATTCAGTTTAATTACAGTCACATATTCATCAAACTTGCTTTTCAGTTCATGTTAGAATTAAATATGAGAAAAAAAATGGTTTTCAAAAGTTCTGTTTCCATTTGTTTCAAAATTATTCAACTGATTTTATTTTATTTATGAATACAGTGAAGCATTCATGCATGGTGAATACTGGGCGATCAAACTGCCCACTTTCTTTTCATTATTTAGTTTCACATTATTTAAGATTAACATGTTGTGTCGCACTGTTGCACTAAAGAGAAACTCTACTGAAAAGTTCTTAACTGAATATCTGCATAAAAGGAAAGTTTGCCTTTCAGTTGATATGATTCAAGAGAAAACAGGTTTATATTTGTGGTTTACACAACAAGTCTCATCAAAAATGCTATAGCCACCAAAATATTTCCTATATTGTAAAGGTATAAAGCAAACAAGCAACACTGAAATGATTTCGGAGGATATATTGATTAGACCTGTGTTTGTAATGACTCACCTTGAGAATATCCTCCTCTGTAGACCTGCAGCTGGTGTAGTTGGTCACATCAGTGACTGAGCCATCGGCCTCCACAGCCAGAGTTTTCACAGGCACAGACACAATTTCACCCGTCAGCACTCCAGTATTCAAGATATCAGTGTTCTGTGCAGAAAGAAGGGCAGATAAAGAGCAGGTTAGTGGTCAGAGTTGCTACAGTGTCATAGTTTTATTCACTTTCATATAAAGGAAAAAGGGGGGACAAAAGCTGGGGCTGTTCTGGGGGGGGGGGGGTGACCTAGAATAGGGGAAAGTTATGGCTTCCTTTTTTTTAGTTTTGAAGGCTGAGATTAGCCTAGCTTGTTTAAACTCTTGGATATCAGATAAAGCAGAATGAATTACATCAAACCTTTTCAAAGATGAGTGGTTGCTCTAACTACAGCACATGTACTTTCAGAAATAACAAAGAAATTAGGTCATTAAACATCCAGTCCACTTTTTCGTCTACACACTACAGCAGCTACAGCAGACATTCTCGTTTCAAGCAATAATACAGAGTCCTGGTACCTTTGATGTTGAAGAAGGTGCATTATCCATTGGGAGGAGCAGCTACCTGATCCAACAGATGTTAAGTAATTTAACTGAACAAGAGGCTAACTTGAACTTGATTTTATCATTCAGCAAGCAAATATATAGTAGCTTACTGCTTAAAGAACAGGCATACATGAGAAGCTTGTTTGCATATCCTACTGGACTAATACATTATACAACACAATCATCCTGTGTGTACTGACATGACAGGCAGACGGGTTAGCAAGACTAACAGGGATTAAAATACTCACCAGGTCACAAACTTGATTTATTTAAAATCACACTGTAACACCCACACCTCACCTCTCAAACACCTAAACCTGATTACATTCCTAATCTTCCAACCCATTCCCCACCTTGTGCCGTACATCTTTGTCAATGCTTAGTGGCCGCTTAGCTCTCTTACATCCCACAAGTTGTCATCAAGCCTAATATAGCTTTACTTTTACACTTTAACTTCTTCTTCACCATGGATTTACAACTACTTTCCAGTACATAAGATGTCCGATAACATCTTTTTAATCTATTATACTGTAGGTGGTGGCAGTGTGTGTGTAAGCAGCTCTGGGTGATCAGTGTTTTTATTTTTCCTCCTGATTCTCGTGGACTAAGGCATCAGGCAACACTCGGCAGATGTTTCCCGGCAGCTTCGCATTCTGAACTCTGTCGGCTTGACAGCTGCTGACCGCAATTCCAAAAGGACATGTTCTAGTTCAGACTGCGACACTGACCCAAACATAAGCCACTGGATCAAGGCGAGCACAAAATCAGAAAGCAATATCAGCACTCTGTGGCGCTGGCAGCGCCACACTGAGAGATCTTGACGTCCGGCGTATCCACAGGCTCTGCAATAATCCGTCTCTCAGTGATCAAGTTCGGCTGAAATAGTTCAGCTTTTCTAAAAACAGTGTTATACTTATACTCTGTGGTAAGCCTTGCTATTGTCTGTTCAGTCAGTCCTTCATTTACTTCTTCATTCAGTGTGTTTTAGTGTTAAATTCTCCATAGGGAGATGAGAACTTCATTCTCATTTGAAGAATATGCAAACACCACCCAGGAAGATCAGAAAATCAAACAGCCTTCATGCTGATTGTAGTATGTATAAAGTATAAAGCTGCACCAATTTTACAGCCATGTTATGAAATAAGTCTATTTACTACACTTTCACAGCAAACAAATCTTGTGAATCTTGAATAACTCAGATGAAACATATTTGCTCCCAAATGGTTGGTTGATTCATGTTAACTGTTGTACCATGAAATAGTCTACTGAATCTCCTGTCAAAGGCAGACATGTATCTACTTTATAATTTCTGTGGTCTCCTCATAATGTAAAGGTTTGTGAGGGAAGTACAGAAAGCAGCAGGAAATCGTTCTAAACAGAGACCACAGTGTTTCTATGTGTAGTGTATACGGAAGAAGCTGAAAAAAATACTATAAAATCAGCATTTTAAACAGCAGGCTATAGAAATGTATACATTGTCCTCACCATGACCAGAGGTGCCAGCCCCACATAGTCTCTCTGAGTCGTGTAGATCCGCATTATGCCCACATCCTTGACATTTCCTGGCAACTCCAGGCGCCAGGAGATTGTCTGACTCTCAGCCTGCTCTGAGACATCTTTTGGCACAAAGTCCAGTTGCAAAACTTCCAGAAGACCCCTGTTTAGACATAAAATTTTAAAAATAGAATATGGTTAGAGGCAAAGCTCAAGAGTTAAAGCAAACTCAGGTAACCTTTGCTGAATAAGGGAAAATATGGCCACAAGCAACTCTTGTGGGATAAATATAAAAATAGTGTAACTGACTCAGTGATATCACAAAATGTGATGTTTGTTAATATTAGCCAACATTAGCCACCATAATCTACTGGTCATGCCAGACCATGTAACATTGTAGTTTGTTTAATTTAGTGAGAATGACGTTAATACTTTCATCTGTAAGATAAAGAATTGTAATTTCTTCTTTTAAAAGCTACATTTGTAATTTAGACCATGCTCTCCTAAAAGTTTCACACTTACTGTTAATTCTTGTATGTATAATATAGCCATGATGGTGCTATCTCTTACAGGGAAATTAATAAAGAAAACTAAGCTAAATATAATTTCAATCAAGGCTGTAATTGTCAAAAGTAATGAATCATGAACAAACACTTAGTATCTGCCCACATACAGTTCAAGTTTTATCATAATCACCACTAAATAAATTAAACGGCGGTGTTCATTTGAAGGGTAATATTGGCGAGTAGCTGTTGACCGATAGTGGATTTTTAAAGGCCGATATAATAATGATAGTCGGAGCGGGAATTAATCACATAGCCCACGATTCAACACCCACTGTCCTTATTTAGCTATATAACAGCCAGCCCTACATAGCACATGGCCCCTTAACAATCACTAACAACAAGGTATCTTATGAGGCACTAGCAGACAGCAAAACAAACAAAAAAATTGAATACCACCACAGTTTATTATACAGTCAGTGCTTCAACTAATAAACCTCTTCAGGATCCCAGGAAGCAAATAAAACCACTCAGTTTCAGACTCAATACAGTTGGCCAAGGGATGCCTCTAGCATCTGATAGACAAGGTTAGTGATTTTTCAGTGATTCTCCAGAGAATCCTATAGTCCAGACTGCTGCGCCGCTGTCAGCTCTAGCCTGGGAGCCAGGCGGTGTGATAGTGGGTCCATGGAGAGGACGGAGTTAAAGAATAATCCATTCTGTAGAAAGGGGGGAGCTATGAAATACAGACTTTTTGGCGTGTTTCCAGGACTTTCAGGCTAGTTGCCAGGGACTGGCAACCTAACCAATGATCATTCTCAGGCTGGGCCTCTTCCATTGGTGAGTAGATACGCCCTTTTTGGTTTAAAACGGCAGCATAGTCCCTTGATGAGTTGACTAGCGGGCTATGTGTGTGTGACACAGAGGTATGTGCGCTTCGCTACATTGCTACAGTATTGCAGCATGATTGGTGGAGGCTGCGCAGCCATCGGCCACCAACTGAGCCAAGTTCCACCCATAACGATTGCTTGTAAAACGCCATATCGACACAGCTTAACCAAATTAATGAATTGGTCGATTATTAAACCAGTTAGCAGTTACATGAGATGAAGACAAACAAGTATCATTTTAATCAGACATACCTATAACAACCTATAATATTTCCCTGTTGAATATTTGTTATTAAATCTCTGGAAACTGCCATAGTCTACTTTTTTGTAAAACACTAGTGTCAAGAGACAAAGATGATTTAAAGTGAAAGAAGTTGAGATGAGTTCTGTGCTCTCGTGTTCCTCAGAGAGACGACGCCTAAGAAAATACAAAAGGTAGAAATTACTCTGAAATTTGTGAAAAACAAAGTGTAGAGTTTGAACCAAAAGTGAACGCAATACACAAGAGGTCTCATTTCCATCAGCAGATGGAAGAATAAGGTGAGAGTGTGGAGGGAAGATTAAGTGAGCTGGCAGAGACGTGAGCCAAGTATTCTGGTCAAAGAATTGTCAAAGAAATGGCATGTGATGTTATTTGATGCTGGAGAGAGTGTGTGGGCATACCTGCCAGAAGGAACGGATCAAAGGGAAAATAGAGCAGAATGTGAATGGAGCTGTGGCACTTTGAAGTGGAGCAAAACTTTTGCATAAAGCAAAACAATGAACTTCTGCAGTGCATGGCAAAAACTCACATTTAGAACAGTCACAAATAAAAAATATATATATATGCTCAAGGACACACACACACAAACATATATATGAACATATAGTATTCATGCTCCATTAAAAGGAACTCAAGGACTGATTGCTACGCAGGGAGATTGACTGAAAAGTATCACGAATTAAATAAAACAGGAGGTCATGACTCAGCTATCTGAGTCACTAATGAAACATTTTTTGCTTGTGTGCATCCATATGCTTTGGACTGTGTGGTTAAAGATCAAAAGTACAGATCGCAGTTATTACAAAAGCAAAAAAAAAAAAAACATAATTAAGTTTTACAGGTGATGCACCAGGCAGTAGGTTCATGATTCATTTTGCAGTTCAATTAGGAGCTTTTTGTCCAGCCTACAAAAACGATTCCAGTGAAAGTCTGTTTTCAATGTTTACCATCTCCGAGGACGAGATTCTCCTGAGGAACATGGAGCTGCGCACAGAGGGTCACTGATACTGCACCACACTGAAGCTTCACAAAGAGAAACTTGTGTTGAGTCATTTCACTGACAACCACACAAAAAGACTTGAAAACCATAAAGAATAAATTCATCATCGAAGCACAACAAACTTGTTCTTGGGCACATTATACAGTATGAGATGTTAGCAATATAACCTAGCAGTTATGAGCATTACCCTTTAAAAGGAACTGGACATAGTGTGGACATTTTAGACATTTTAATCTTTTTACAAGTCTTTTAAAAGGCTGAGACACAGGAAGACAAGGACACAAGAAATTAAGTAGAGATTTTATTTGGAACAAGATCAGTTTGCAGCTTTCAGGTGTATTTGACCAAGCCACATGCCTTTAGGCACATTTTAAAGGTTCAAATTCTGACCGAATCCAACCTGTGGCAGCCATTACAGTGCTGAGAATACCTACAGTATATAGACATAATCAATATTCTTGTTTATGGTCTTGGTTATGGTTTGTGTATGTTATATAGAGACATTAGTATTAAACTGCACCTGTTGCCACTTTAGTATATGTAGCTACCACTAAAAGATTGCTAACAAAATTTAGCATTTCACATTTTTACACACAAAAAAACAAGATATGTGGAGATACTTTTAGACATAGCCAAGCTAGGTATTCTCCTCTGTTCCCTTCTTTATGCTAAGCTAAACAATTAGAGACCAAAGAGGTTTAGTCATTCTGTGTTGAACTTTATATGCCAAAAGTACCATGAGACAAAACAAATTCTGTTGAAATATTATACAGAATTAAAGCAAGTTAATGTCTAATCTGTGTCTTTGTATCTTTACAGCATGCCTAAAGTTGTGTCCTCGGCAAACATACTAAAGCATGCACAATGAACCTGTTCCAATTAAAATCGCTACTTATTTCTTTTGAGGTGGTCCTTGTCTTCTGTGTCTGAGAAATTTTAAAAAAGACAGATTCATACTGACGATACAGCAAGAGGCTGCAAGAGAGCTGGACAGTGAAACACAGAAGAGGTTAATGCCCCTATTTCCTGAAAATCCATCTATTAGGGGGGACTCTAAACCCCTAGACGTATCATCACTTCAAAGCACAGAGTTGGTAGTGTGCGTGTGTGTGTGTGTGTGTGTGTGCGTGTTTGTCTGCTTGCATGTGTTGTAAGCTATGTGTGTGTGAGCTCAGTACAAGGGACACGACTTGGAATATCTCTCCTTCCTAATCTCCTCTTCTGAACGTGCAAGCGCTTAAGCCTGGATAACGTAGCCGTGATTATGGATGATTACGGATAAGTGGGTCGGACGGACGGAGGGTGCTGTGGGGTCTGTGTGGGTGGGAGGTTGCTGGGCAGAGGTAGCTGCTGGTGTGTGTCACCACCGGCATCAGGGGGGAAAAACGTTTGTGATCAACTGCTGTGTATCAGGTAAATAAGGCAGTGAAAGTGCCAATATTGATTCACTATTAAGTCAATTCACTGCCGTCATTTATAGTTTATTTTAGTCACATCAAAGCGATTGACCAACTATGTGAAATGAGATCAGTTAAGTCAGTTGGGGGATCATATATTTGAGATTTCATTGTTGTTGCGTGATTCCATAAATTTGGAGAAGAAAAAGGAGTGTACTAACTACTAGAATTATACATTTGAAGACAGTTTTAGGCCAATTTCCCCTGATTTACTTTCTTTTTTGTATAAGGTATTATAAATAGGTGTATATGTGTTTTTCTGTGTGGTGCAGGAGTGACAGGTGGTGGCATAATGACATAGATGTTTCAGGCTGGTTCTTTTGTAAAGTAATCATTGTAATTAAGAAAATATGAAGAAAAGGAACTGAGTCAGCTGAGTTGCATTAAGTCAAACTAAGTTGACTTAATTGCAAACAGGAAGCCCCAATTATCCATCCTTTTTTGTGCACGCTGTGTGTCATTAACATCTTCAGTGCATCCTAATGAAAACTGAACACAGCCGGGCCTTTGTAATGCTCATTTTTTCAGCAGTATTATTATAATATGCTGTACTTGTGAGACACTGTGTTGACTTCTGAGAGTGCCAAGTGTCTGTGGAGGTGGCCAATCAGTCCTTAACAGTGTATTTTTAAGACTTATTTCTCCTAATGCATTTTTTTTTTTAAATACACATTGGTACTTTCTCATCTCTACTGACAAAAGCAAGTTTACAACATAAAAACTGATGCAGTAACACCTTCTTTTACACAGACAAAAACAACTGTGTGCACTTGACTACATTCTATGAACCGCTGAGTACAAGGCCACAAATCATTACTTTTATTCTGGGAAAGAAAAAAAAAACATCCATTTTCAATTTGTCCCTGCTCTGTGGAACAAATGTATAATACTGAATTGAATATATTTTTTCATGATAACTGATCGGTTTTCTTCTTGGTAGCAGTGGCAGCAGGGATTAATGAAACCTTTGCTGAAAATAAAGGCAATAAGAGGCAGTAATAGGTGATAAAAGATAAAGTTTTTTTATGTGTTGAGAAAGAACATTTTAAAGGGGGCTTGTGAAAACACACAAATCTCCAGTACTGTTGTGCACATGTGCATATGCTGTGGACTGACCTCTTTGCAGTGACAGCAGCCTTCCTCTGACAGACCATGGAGACGGTATTGGGAGTCGCTCCCCTGCCAGGTTCCACCAAGATGTCCCACAGCGCCGAGTCACTGGGTCGCGCTGCACTGAATGACAGGCCCGTCTTTACTGTTGCCCTGTAGTAAATACACATACACAGTCCAGTCAGTATAAAGCACAACTGTGTGTGTGCTGCTACAGGTTTTTTCTTTTCATTGCTCAGGTTTTATTGTGCAATATGTGCTGTGTAGAACACCATAGAATACTTTGTAATAAAGCTCTGACAATGAACATATATACTTGAATTATGAGCATCTGTGTTTTTTCCACAGCAACACTGAGGAGAACTGAAGCCTTTATAAAAGATTTGTTGGTCATGTCTTTATATCTGTTGTTTCTATTCTGAGACAAGTGTGTGGGAGTGTACTAAAGACTGTGTCCATTTGCTTGTAAGAGTATGTTTTTACTCTATGTATAGATGTGTGTGTTTTGTGTATGTTTGTTTGTGTGTTTAGTCGTTCATGTTGTGCCTAACGAGGTGAGTCAGTGACAGACTGATGTGTCGCAGGCTGCCGGCAGACTGAGAATTAGCAGGGGTATTTATTCCCATTAGCCCTGGGGAGAAGTTGAAATCAGTTAATCAGATGTCAGATACACACACATCACTCTGCTAGGAGAAATAGAATGCTTATTATAAACAATGTCAATGGACCAGACAGACCTGGAGGTCCAACAGTCCCAAAGCCTGATGTCCGTTTGCTAAATTGTTGCGTCAAACATAATTGGACAGCATCACAGAGTAGTTATTCGAGTCACAGGCTGGAAAATGATACACGAAGCGCTTCTGATCCACGTTTAAAATGCAATGATTCACTAATCTGCACTTGCACAGACACCTAGCTACGGGGTGGGAGTCTCATGTGTTTCCAAAAGAGGCCAATTTCCTCGTGGCAGGGATTCAACGAGGTGCTGGCAACATCCCAGAGGGAATTAAGACCCAGCTTACTCAAGAGCATCACTCAGCTCCTGCAGTTTTATCAGCAGGATATTCATGCTGAGAATAATTTGAAACACCTCAACCTCAATAAGGTGTTGTATTAAGTCTGCGAATGCCACTGTATTGGAGTCACCAAAATAATCTTGGGATGATGCGTGACGTCCATGTGACAACGGGTAGACTGTGGCCATTAAAGGATAAACACATTCACAAAACCATTAAACTTCCGTCACCTGTCTCATCCCTTGATACCTGGAAGGACAGATCTACACTTTCATTATGTCTACCACACTCCACAAACAAATTTAGGATTTATTAGAAGTGTCAGTTTTCTCTTTTCTAGCAGTAGCCCTCAAGCCCAGCCACTTTATGGTCTGTGTGATAGATTTAATCTGTACCCAAAACAAAAGCTTAGAGCGCTCATAGATTAGAATAATATACTTGGAAATCATTCTAGAAACGCTTCTTTTTTTCCACAAATTTTCTGCCCAGTAATTCTTTAGAGAGGCAACCTGCTATTTTACAGCAAACAATCTGTCTCTGTTTCTGTTTTAACAACATGTAGTTTATGATTTCTGCCACAAAACAGTCTTCAAAACACTGAAGAACATGAAAACTGACAGATGGAAAGACACAAAATCTATTCATGCTAGAAAAAGGGTCAGTATGCACGCCCTCATGTTCAGCACGCACACACACACACACACACACACGTCCAAACGCGCACAATTACAAATACTGATTTGTAATCAGATGTCAGCCAGACTAATCAATAACCACTGAGATGGGGTCAAGGTCAGAGCTGTTTGGCAGACAGGATACAGCATGCGAGCATTCACACGCACACACACACACACACACACAAAGACTTTGTTTTTGAAGTAAAGATGACAATTCAACAAACGCTGGATAAAGACATACATGGATCAAAACCTTGTCGCAAAGGCAACATTACAGTTTGAAATGGCAGAAAAAATAAATATTGATTTAAGTACATAGATCAAGCAGTCAGATCAAGAAAGCAGCTCAAAGAACTGAGACAAATAGGTTATGTTTCAAAAAAGGACAATTGTAACCTATGAATAATATTTCTTTTGAGGTTTCAAATGTATTTTTTGAACTTTAACCAAACTACCTACATCCATTAACTCATTTTCCTGCTGTTTGTCCAGCTGTGCATCACAGTGTACAGCAGCACTTGATGAGCTTCCCTCCCAGGGGGTACAAACCACTTCAACCGGCTCCTGTTAGGTGTGGAGGAGCAGTAACTCAATGCCAGGATCTTCCTGGATCACTGAGTTTCTCATCCACAAGCAGACAGGAGCCTCCCTGCAGAGAAACCTCATTTCGGCCACTTCTATCCTTTATGTCTTTGTCAGTCACTACCCACAGTTCATGACCACAGGTGGGAGACAGGATGGATATCGGCATGTGAACTGAGCAACTCTTCACTGCTGTTTTACAAAACTCTGTCAATCCCTTTGTTTAAAAATGAGAAAGTGGATGGGCTCCCAGCTCTGTTGTTTGCCTGTTAATTTGAATAGCCATCCATGCAGAATGCTGACACTTCAGCACTGCATATTCTCACTTTTTATGTGTTGTTCTTTTGTAGCTAGACGCAAACCCACAAAATGTTTGATATTTAATATGATGAAATGTTCTGTGTGATGACAATTTTGCATAAAAAAACGGTGTTTACAAGCTGCCTGTACACTTAACAGGTGGGTATGATGGCGTAGCAAACCGCACACACACTAATGTACATGGTTAATCCTGACAGGCAGCCCAGATCATCTCTACCCCGAAGGGTTAACTCCTTGATTCATTTTCAATCAGGGCCACAGATTATCTGGCCTAACTCTGCTGGAGTGGACTCAATCTTGGGCCAAAGAGGGAAGTAGAGCAGGGATTTCTCCCAGGAGGAATCAATCACTTTGCCAAGCTCCTCAGAGCGAGCCTTCAGTTGGACTTAACCGCTGGACTCGGACCCCTTTTCTTGTCCAATCTCATTTTGGATGTGGCAGTAGGTCAGAAATACACGAGCTGAAATCACTGACCTGACTGGAGGAATTTCAGTAGTACGGTCAGTGAGTCAGAGTTTGGGGAATTTCAGGTGGAGAGGCTCTAAATCCTTCCAAATGTTATAGGGTCAGCATCTATCTACCAAGTCTTATTCACATAATTTCAACAATGAGAGCACAGCTACATTCAGGTCACTAGGTCCGCGTGTCTGTGTGTGTGCAGACATGTTTGTGTTCGTGGATGGTAAGTCTGATGTTTCAGAGAAGCACTGGGATTGACTGACACAGGGTTAACTACTGCATGTGCCCCATGGATTAATACACATATCTTAACATTTCTCTCCATTTGCCTGCATCCTGCTGCAGATTACAGCAGGGTTGGTATGTTGTTTGCAGCATGATATCACTAAATCATGGGATTAGAGAGAAATTTGTCTTGCATTTCAAACAAAACCATTAAGCTGAGTAAAGACTGGAAAATGCAAACCTCACTGCGATGGCTTTACACTTTACTGATCTGTGTCATTCTGATAAAAACAATTTTACTCCATTCAGTGACGTGCATCAAAAGGCAACAAGTCAAAACTTTAAAACAGATTGAACTGTGTGTTTCAGTGTGACAGGGATGCTTTTATAAGAACTTTTACCCAAAGGATTCAGGAAGATTTTAGTTATTTGTTTTCCTGCTCCATTAAATAGATGCATTATTTATGAAGTTGAATACCCAGAGAACCTTGTTGAAATGTTAGTGGGATGTTGAGATATGAAAACCAGTGAATCATTTGCCAATTATTTCCCTGTTTATGGAAGAGTGCTCTCCATAACTCCCCCACTAACTGAGAAGTTGGAGTAGACAGGATATAACATGTCAGTAATTTATGAAGCCAGTGAAACTGGCAGACAACACGAGTCATGTTGGCACTCAAGCATTTTACTGAATGGCCTTGATGGCGATCCCCATCAGTATTCAAGTGCCTTAAGTAACCATTTAAATGCATGGAGCTTATCCCTCATGAACATGCTCAAATATACTGTACATCACAATGATTCAACATGGTTTCAGTCTATTTTTCTGCTTCACTTGTTTCAGGGACAATCAAATTTTATGTGACCTCCTCATAAACTTTCGTCCTCTGCAAACTCAGCAACATAGATGAATAATTAGAATGTTTTGGGTTTTTTTTGAGAATTACATTTTAAGCTAAACACACTTTTGCTTGATTTAATCATGCAGGGACGAAATGTGATGACAAGTATGTGATTATCCTGGTTCAGTGTAATATTAGCTTATTCATAACTAAAACAGGCTACAGCACTGACATCTGTGGCTTACGGGGTGGTTAAATAGCAATGAAAATCTGCCAACAACATCACCACTATGCAAAACAAATAACAGAATTCATTTACAGTGGATCTAACATGTACAAAACATGAAATACGCCAACAAATCTGAACTGTAGACACTATCAATACATCTTTGAGTGAAAAATGTTTCAATGCCATGTTTAAGTGTTGGCATACAGAGACATGAAAGACATCTTGACTTGCAGTATGTTCAAGAAGACTTGTGATTTGGCTTGGACTATCCCTGAAGGACTTAAGACTTTGATGTAACTGAAATGACTAAAGAGCTGACTTTGACTTGAATGAATATACTAAATACACACTATTAGAAGTGTAAAATATACACTGGAGGATAGATCCATAGACATAAATATTTTATACATTATATCTACAAAGCTCCCCAGGTTTTTGCCATGTGGCTTAGTATTGAAGGACTTGGACAACATTTGGGAAATACGCTTATTCGCTTTGTTGCCGAGAGTTAGATGAAAAGATTGATGAAGCTCTCGTGTCTGTCTGGTAAATTTGAAGCTACAGTCAGCAGTCTTAACTTGGTATTTAGTCTCGGACACAGGAAGCCTGGCTCTGTCAAAAGTCAAAAATATACGCCTACCTGCACCTCTAAAGCTCTTTAATTAATATATAATATTTTTCTTTGTTTAATCTGTACAAAAACTAAACTCTGACACAAACTTTTTCTTGGTCTTAAGTCTTGTCATCACCGTGAGACTCAGCAAGACTTCAAGAGGTCACTGCCCAAAGATAAAAAATAGTCAGCCACATAACCCCCTGTAAACTGCAACTGCTTATCTAACTCAGACAGAAATCATATAAGTGTATTTCCTTAAATGTCAAACAATGCCTTGGAGCAGCAGCTTGATAAAAGTTTCTCACCTGAGAGTGAAATTTTCCAGGGTAGAGGTGCTAGCCAAGAAGACATAGAAAGTTGCGACATCTGTGGTCTTCAGGGGCTTAGAAGAGGTCTGGATCACCACAGTGCCTCCCAGCCTCAGTCGAAGAAAGGTGGGGTTCCCCGGTGGAGATCTGAGCAGATTGACACTTCCTATCCGCCTCATTGGTGTCCCTGATCCCTCAGAGTCTCTTCTTCTTCCCACACCGACACGCTGCAGGCTATCCTGCGGGGTACATTGGCCTGTCTGCTCCTGCCGACTCTGGAAATAGACCTCCACAAGGTTTCCCTGGAGTCCCTTAACTCCTTCGGTTCTTCCTGCTTCTCTGCTAGAGCTGCCTGACCGGCTGGCTGAGCTGAACCAGGCGGGTTCCGGCTTCAGCTGTGCTACACAGAATCCGCCTGGAGACACAAGGCATGCCCCACGGACTTCCCTCATCTCCCAGAATGCGTAGGCCGTCACACAGTGAGCTCCATCCTTTGCCTTGGCTCCAGCACTTTTTCTCCAATTAACTTCTCCAGATCCATTCCTTTCTTGTCCAACGGTGATGTCACTTTCTGTGGGCATGTGGAAGAGAATCTTGACAACAGGGGATGAGGAACGAACCTGGCGGCCCAAAATGACTGGCAGGATCCTGGGCCCACTGAGGAGCTGGTCTGGAGATATTGGTGCATCTACAGTCAGGGGGCCATATGAAGCGTTGACAGCTGGTTGGAGGAGCCCAGCACTTGGACCAGTGATGAGAAAAGTCTGGGTCTGAGCCTTCAGACTGGAGTTCCCTGATGGCTCTGGACTGTCCTGCCTCAGAAACACATGGTTCACATTGAGGACCTGAAAGTTGATGGTGGGATAAACTGGAGATGGGGTGGAAGATGTTCCAAAGTCTTCAGAAACCTTCTGACCTTCAGCAACTGGTAGGGAAAAAATTTACAGAGAGAGATTAGTGTAATAACTATTCGCTACTGAAACGCTCTCATTACTCATTTCAGTGAAATGGTTCAACAGTTACCACTTACAAAATCAGTCTGTTACTTTAATTGAGAACATTTCATGAGGATGGCAGGAACGTGAAGGGTCGACAAAAGGATCACAGCTGGAGACAAAGGAAATGGTCGAGGAGAGGGTTGATTTGGGCGCTAGAGGGGTCGAGAGAATTTGGTGAGGGGCAGGTTGGTCATTTCAAAGAGCCTCAGAGAGAGGCTCGGGGTAATGACTTGTTGATGCAGCAAATATGGCTAATTTCTTCATGTAGTACCTGCACTGAAAAAGACAAGCAAAAGGAACCACACAAAATATAATGAAGAAAGACAAACAGGAGAGAGGAAGCTGGTCAGGTATGTAAATAGGTTGGGACAGTTCATAGTTTGGCCTTTGGTAGGACGTCTTAAAACTGTGCCAGGTGATTGACTGATCTCCACTTTTGAATGTAAATTGTGTGTGGAAAGAATAACTTTAAAAGTAATTACTACAACATTGTTGATTAGATTTATTCTCTGTGCATTTTCACTCACATTGTCTTTCAAGTGACTGCAAACCGTAACTATTCCTCTCTCTAAAAGCTGAAGAGTTTATTCACATGACCCTCAGCAAAACACACAATGCTCCTCCAAAGTGATTCACTTCTAGATATTATGACGTACGGATTTCACAGTTTATTTATATGTAACCAGATGGTAACAATTATGGTCAATCCACAGGTTGCTGCTTCAATGTTGAGCCAAAGGAAACCCTGCCATACTACTGCTAAATGGCTCTATTTCATGGAATTGAAACACATATACTGTTTATATTCTTTATTTTAGTTACCTTTTCTATGACAAAACACGGGAATAGTAATGGTATTTCTCTTATGTATTAGGTCTCAACTTGTCCTCCAACATAAATTAATTTTTTCCCCTCTCCACCTACTGCGTCAGTGCGATGCAACAAAGGGAATGGCAAATGCCTGAGTGATAAAAAGCCTCTCTTGTAAGTTCCTTGAGATGACTGTTTGTCCCAACAGGATGCTGTATGTGACAGCTCCCACTTCCTCCTGCCAAAGACACTTGGTAATTTGCCATCTTCCGTGTTGAAGTGCTCCAAAATTAATGTGTGAATTTCACTTTCCCTGCCTCACGCAAAAATAACTTATCCAAAGGCAAAAATGAGGTAAAGCAGGACTTCATTTTCCCCCAAAAAAGGTCTTAGAAGTAATATATCATTCTTTTTTGATGAATACATCTAAACTGTATGTAAATATATTTTCTTTCTGAAGGCAATGGAAAATCTATGAAAGAAATAGAGATGTCGTGTTGATATTAAAAATGTAGTATTCAGATAAGCACACAGGAAACTATCTTATAGATTAGAGATTGGACTGATGCTGTAGGAAGTTTCATATTAAAGGCAAAAATAGATATAGACAGGTACACATTCTTTTTTTGCACAGTATATGCAGTGAAATCAAATAGTGTAAAGTTGATCCAATTGGACAGCAGGGTTTTGTTTCCCATTTGTCGATGTAAATCTGTCTACCTGGGGCTATCAGAACAAACACTGAATTTAATTTGTTTAAATAAACTAGACATTATGGTAGCCTTATCACCTCCTCTAAGGAGACTGTGCGGTTGCGGTTGTTACTGAAGTTTATCTAACAAAAAGGCCTTTAAAAAGCCACAAATGGATTTCTGTTCCATCTAGTGGACAGGTAGGCTCTAGGCCAGAGATCAACTAATTGATTGTGGTGATGACGAGATTTCCACTTTTGGACGATTATTGACTTTCCAAATCCAAATCCTAACAAGTTTTATGCAGTAGAAGAATGAAGTCAATTTATATAAAAGGTTTTAGAAATGTTGGCTTTGCGTTTAAACTGGAGAATTGTTCTTTGGCAGATGTTTCTGCTCTCTGGTTTATTTTATTCTCTTCATTCTTTTCTAGTAAGGGAGAGATGTCTGAATACTTTCAGTTTTCATCTAAAAATGGTATATTTGTTGACTGTTTCAGAGTCCATATAACATGCCGGCCAATACCGTGTCAAGGTTGTAAATCAATCTTGTCAAAATATATCCTTGTATAAACTGGATCCTATCACCTGGCAGGTGTTCACTGCAGGTCAAAGCAATCAATGAAATAAAGGAAACACAAAGACGAAAATAATCCAGCCTGGTTCAAAACAAGTCTGCAACATGTCCAACTATACACTGACTGGGAAATGCAGTTCGATCATGATCTCAGTGTGAACTATGTTCACACACTGGCCTGTGAGATAAATGTTTAAAAATAAGTGTTTGAATGAAGCCTTCCTAAAGTTCTTTGATAAAAAAAAAAAATACTGTAATAAGATCCCAGTATTTTTATTTATAGCCTCTGATCTGAGGCTCCACTGCAGAACACATTATTTATTGATCAGATACTAATTTGGTCCAGGCTGGGTTTCCACTCAACTGGTGACATTAGAAGAAAAACAAACTTTCTGAAATATTTTAACCACAATTATAACTCTGAGGTCAATCCCCAAGAAGCACAACTGTGACTGGACTGAAAGATAAGGCTGCCATGCATATTCATGGATCCCAAGCAGAGGAAATATGCTGAACTCACTTAGACACGCATTAAGAGCACAGCTGCACAGTTTGGTCCTGCACGAGCACAAATACAGCAGTCCCACATATGTAGGATAAAAAAAAAATGCACACGCAGATATCATGTGCAGATATAAAACCCAGGCAATCAAACAAAGTAGTTTTTCGCATAATATCGGTGTCACAGCGAGACAGGCTTTGACTTCATAGCTACCAATGCAGGTTATCTTTAAACAACCAGAGAAACAGCTGTGCAACCTCAGTTTCAGGCCTCTTTAATCCCACAGATGAAGCTTCCTGCTGCACACTGGAGAGCACACTGTCGCTTTCATTTAGACAGAGGCACAATGATTGGCAGAGGGTATGGGTAGTAATAAAACCCTGAAAAATAGGAAAACATCCTTTCACAGCAAGTCACCTAAACATATCATGCAACTAAATGGTTTTATAATCCCCAATGTGAACATTCTCCTAACTCCTTCTATATGTTTAAGGCTCACTGCTCAAACATATCCTATTATACACAACAACTGCACTGTCTTCTCAAAGTTTGTGCTTTTAAAATAAACTAAAGAAAATAGCAGCACACTGTCCCTTCCTGTGTATGTGACAGGATAATAAGTTAGGGGTGGCAATAAAGCAAATTCAGTTTGTGTATGTGTGTTTAAATCAAAATCAAAGCATATACAAGAGCATTTCATCTTGATTAATGTCCCCTTATAAATACAGCAGAAGCCTTTAAACTACTTCCAACCCAGTTATTTTTCCTACAGTATATTGAAGGCTTTTACTTGGCTCTGCTCCAACACACATGAAGCAAATCAGACAAGTAAATAAGTAAAAATCAGTAAAGGGCTTTTGTTTTCTCATCAACAGCAGTCATAAATCTCACCTTTAACAGCTGCAAGAACAGCGACTGCGACAACTGGGAGCAGTGAGCAGCGGGGTAGGTTGAGCATCATTTCAGCAAAAGTTGGAGGTTCATCCAGCGCCGAGGTGAGCTTTGGTGACTGTGTGCAGTCAGCTGAAAGAAAGCGCTGGAAACAAAATCATTACATTGTCTGATGTCCGGTAAAGTCCTCTAATTGTAGAGGATCAAGTAAAAAAAAGAAAAATAAACGTTAGTTTACTTTTTTATAAAACTCCTTCTCGTTAAATCTGGTTTTAAAATTGAGGTCTTCCTCTCACTGAAGGGAGGGATGTTCTCCTCTGGTGGCACAGCTCTGGCTGAAGCGACTATTCCCATGCGAGAAATCAGTAAACATGTGGCGTCTGTCAGATTAACGAGACCCACGTGGGTAATCGCCGGTAGGGGGAAGAAAATTAAATGCACATGAGGTCAAGGGGATCAGTGGTCCCTGCACAAGTCATTTTAATGCTGATTTAACAAATTAAGTGTATGATTTTGGGCTCAAGGGTGAATTCAAATGCAGAGATCATTATTAGGAGAACAAATAGCCTAAATAAGTTCCTATTGACAAAAGAAAAAAATGTATGTACTTTTACCATTTCACTAAATTTAAAGTAATTTGTAGATGCATTCAGAAGGCCTATATATTAATCTTTACATTACTTAAAGTAACACTGAGTAGAAATTGGTATTTTGGGATGATTTAGTGCCCCAGTTTCAGAGTGCAATGCCACATCATATTACTTATGATAAAAAATTAGCAAGTTGTCAACTTTGCTATCAGCCAAACATCAAGCAAGTGCAACAACTTCAGACATTGCAGCCAGCTAATATTACTTGCTAGTTAATCAGCAAGAAACTCTTTTCTTTCATGAAGCTCTCACCAACGACTAAAAGTCATTCTCATATTTAATCTAGTTTTTTTTTCATCTGGGCCATTATGTCCATAGAGGTTACACTAAGTGCGGTTACATTGCCTGCTTGCCCAGCTCCAGTTCTTGCACGACACCGGAGCCCCCTCAGCATTCGCTGGTAACCTCGTCTTCACGGTGGATCAAATCGCCTGTGGTACAGACACTCCTCCGGTGCTCTGAGCTCACAGTCCGGGTAACCCGGTTTACAAACTGAGCTAACGTTAACAGTAGTTTACTTCACTGTCCAACAGGAAACCCTGTAAATCAATGACAATTGTTGCGCAGTAGCCAGAGGCTATCAGAGGGAAAACCAGAAAACATTTTCTTCATAAAACATGATCCAGTTTGACCAAAATCAGTGAAATAGTTGGTGTTGGTGTTCTCTTTACGTACTTCTTGCGGGTGATCGTATCCGGAGGACAAAGCTACATAAGTGCAGAAACAGACATATGGGCCACAAAGGACAGACACACCATTCACCTGATTATATGTTAATGTGGCCTCAAAATGATTTTAAACCTGCGATTTTATGGTAGAAAATTTACACAATATTGCTTTAAGCCAGTTTTCTAAGCGGAAAAAGAAAAGTTTAGTGCAGGTTTTGCCAGCTGTCAGCTGCATATTCTCAGTCCTCAGCATCACATGGGATCATACTGCGTAGGATGGAGCAGATGGATGCAGGCACTATATCTAAAGCCTTGTGGTGTCACAGCACAATATACATTTGGCAACACGCTACAAAAGATCCGCAAACACTCGTGCAAACTCCAGTTTAGTCCTGTATGAGTCCTGCTTAACGACATAATAGTTTATTGACAGTTGAGATGCATGCTTCCAACATATTTCACTTGAGTGTGCTCAGAGTCAGAGGCGGACTCAAACTGTTTGAGGGGCAGGCGTGAAAAAATAAAAAGGGCACCAGCTATGTGATGGGGAACCCCGGATAAGATTAAAATCTTTTTATTATGTGAGTATAACTACTGCACATCCCTTTAACTGGAAAGCTACCCTAGAGGCCATTTTATCATTATTATCCACTATAGGGACATCTAAGAGGGCACCTTTCCACATTTTGTCCACAGAAAAGGTACCCTAGAGGGCACTTTATCACGTTTTGTCTGCTGAAGGGCACTGTAGAGGACACTTTATCATGTTTAATTTAACATTTGTACTTATCTAAAAGAGGGTACTGCTATGTTTTTTTTTTTTTTTTGAAGATGGACCATCCTGATTCCATCAGTGTTAAGAGTCGAGTAAAGAAAAGTAGAGATGTATTTTTTTTTTCTGTGCTACCGTAGGCCTCCAGGCCACATTTAATTTCTTAGCAATCTGGGTAATTAAATGTAATGATATCACTTTTTTTTCCTCTCTTTTTGTGTGTATCACTTCATCTGCCTTGACCTAAAATTCTATACACTCATTATAATGAGGTACACCGAGCAGTGACACCGAGCATCAGTGTGAGGTCAAAGTCTAAACTAAAATAAGGCGGTGTCTTGTTGCAGTGTGTCCTACAACCAGAGAGACGATAATGTGAGCCGTTTTGTGTCTAAGAGCGAGCTGGGTGGAGGGTGGGATATGCAGTTTAAGCACTGTGGCATCCATCCAGTCTGCTTCACAGAGACATCGGACAAAATGCTGACATCAGATTTATGGTGAAGAACACCTAGTGGGTTTAATGAGCTTGGTTAGACTGGTCTTCACTTCTCCACTCTCTGCCATTCCCCTAAATACCTATTCTCCGAAACAAATGTGCTTCACTGGCAGAATATGTCTTCCAACTAAACCCACTGTGACCGGTGCCTCTGTGCATGTTTTATAGCAAGGTGGCACCAGTGCCAAGGTGACAAGCATTATGCATGGAAGCATCATTGGCGAATAAACATTTTCTCTCCTGACAGCAGAGGCTGATTAAAATAAATATGTGCCTTAGAGAGACATTTAAGGATCTCTAAATGCCAATAAAACTTTGAAGAACTAACAGAGTCTGTATCATCTCATGAGAGGAACTTGGTTTTACTGTACACATTACTGCAGTGTTTACAGTGCCGGGTTGCATTTTGGATATACTGAGCTTTAATTTGAGCAGTTCGTCTGTGTTTTTGGCTGGATGTGATTATTAATGCTGACAGTGGCAGAGGCCACCAACTATTGAGTCTGGGAATGTCTCCAGATCTCAGTTGGTGTTCCAGACATGCAACCTGCTGCTGGTGCTATTAGAGATGACGGAGAGGCGGTCCAATGCACCCTGTGTGGCTCCAGTGTTGGCTATAGAGCTGATGCCAGGTAGTTCAAAGGTTTTTGGAGGTCATTTCATGTGGCGCAACATGGGTCAAGACTTAAATTCTTATATGTTAAAGTATTTAAATAGGACGCTGTGCCTCTTTGAGATATTAAAAGAGATAAACAGTAGAAGAAATTACTGTAGTGATGACTGGTTAGAGCCAGAACTTAGTCACGAATTCAGGAAACAGACCAATGGCTTTTTTTCAGCAACACTACTGGCTAGCATTAGGGTTGGAAGTGTCAGTGTGTCCATCAGATGGTCAGTTGGTCCTCCACTTTGGTCCAGACTGAAATATTTCAACAACTATTGGATGGATTGTCGTGAATCTGGTGCAGATATGCATGCCCCCCTCATTTTGAATTGCAATCACTTTTGCGATCACATTATTTTTCGTCTAGCACCACCGTCAGGTCAAAACGTGTCTGATATTTTGGTTTATGACCAAATACCTGCACAGTTGATGCCTCAGCTGTGCTTAGTGCTAATTTTCATATGCTAACATGCTAAACTATGATGGCCATTGTTAAATATTATCAACCAGCATTTAATGTAAAGCACAGTTGTGCCTGCAGAGCTGTTAGCATGGCTGTAGTATGTGTGTTGGTGAATAAAGTCAGTCTATTACAAACTGAAAATATCACATTGTTTTGAACTGCATATTCAGATTTCGGCTGATGTATCAAAACTGCATAAATCAGATTGTCCGTCTGCCAACCCACCACTCTCTTTGTTCCCAAAAATAAATCAAAGCATGTATTTATGTGTTAATTTTGTTATCTGCTTCAGCGTTTGCTTCCCCATTCATGTGTATTTTGTATCTCAGACACCAATAATTGAATTCTGATAAAACCTTAAAATAATACATCTCACAACTGTACTTGGATTTTCAAAATTGCAATGATTTACCTGTTAGATGCTACATTTTCATGTCAAAATATGACAGCAGAAAAGAGAACCTGTTGTTTTTCTTGTTTCCCCGCCTGTTGAACTATTTTGGAAGTATGTACAGCTCTCTATTAAACATAAAACATGATGACACAGGTGAAATCTAATTCAGTCAATCTGGAAACGGAAAATAACAAGAGCATTACAAGTATAAAATGACATCGGCAAAAAAACAAAATGATCTAATAGAAAATATGTGGAAAACAATTCACATCTTAATGTTGTTCAGAGGAAAATGACTTCCAAACAACAAACTTCAACTGAAACAAAGGATGATCTGCGTATGAACAAACCAGGACAAGGATCATCGCCTGCAAGTTGACATCCAGATGAACTATGACCAGCCCGTGACTCCTTTGTGGTAATCATATGATTAGTACATCTATTAACCTTTACTGACAGTAATCCAGCTCAGTGGTGGTTATTGGAATACAGCAATAGCCTCTTGTCATCCACATCCACCAATCTATCAAATAATCACTAGATCATCTCAGCTCTGTTTCATCCTGTTGATGCTGCATCCGATTGGCATGGGACCTCATGAATAGCTTCACAACAGAAAAAGTGATTCAAGAATACCCAAGACAATTGCAGCCATAAGCATTTATAAAGCCCCCTGAGTGAAAATCATTGTAAACTGCTTCAATATTCTCTACTTTGATCTCCAGGGAGTGCTGGAGTCTGTTCTTTGAACATAAAGCTGACGTTACACCTGTGTAATAACACTTAGCACTACAGCCTGCCAGGGGGCAGCCAGCCAGTCCTTTCAACGCCCGTGGTGCTAGAGCTCTGAGGGCTCTCCAGCCAAGTTGTGCCCTGTGGATGTTTCCCACTCCAAACAGACTCAGCCGAAGATGAATCACCAAGGCGAGGCCTGCCCTGGCTTCTTCCCTTCACTGACGTCAGCCAACGTTTGTCCCCTGATGACGAATGAATGCTCTACTTGGAGAATGGCTGCCATAAACATCAGTTTTACACCCCTGTAGGATGTCTGGAATGAGTTATCTGCCAGGTGGTATATCCTCCCGTCGACAACCTGCCCTCAGAGCGCCCTGATGGACAGGTAAGAGGCTTGCCTCAAACCACCCACTGGGAAACGCATTAATGTTGTAGAGGATGGATGGACGCCCAGATGAAATATTCAGTGTGATCTAGCTTTTTTGTTCAGAATTCTTCTCTCCTAAGATACCTGGCCTCCAGGTAATATTACAGTAATAGGTCATGCTTCATTCCATCAAAGTATGCAAAGAAATTATTTCTTGGATTACAATGGATTACCAGCCAGGCAAAGCAGGTAGCTGATCCAGGCTTCACACAACCTTAGGGATCCCAAAGGCTGTGGCAATTCATTTGCAGTCCACATATGTAGTGACCCACCTGGAGACAAAATATGCTGCATGTTTATTATTGTATGCATGCAGAGAGTGGAATAAATAACAGGACACAGCAAGTCTAAGCATAAATAAAGTTAAATTTCATTTAAACTGAAATAATAGATGCCTTAAGGCGGTTCCTGCATTTTAATTGACAATTGGCCCTGTTTTTTAAATTGCCCTTTTACATTTTTCAAACATTAAATGGCACAACACTACATTAACCTGTGGACAGGTGTGTGGTATCTAGCAAAAATATGGTGAAATCAAGCTCTCATGCTGGGGTGGTAGTACTTCAGTCTGTGGTACTTGGCTTGAAATCTAGCACAGAACATGATGTGGAGTGTGAACAGGTACCTGGAGAGGTACTAGAGAATACCTAGGCATTGCTGAGGTGCCCTTGAACAAGGCACCGAACCCTAACTGCTATGCAGCGCCCCTATGTGGTGGCCTATCACTCCACAGTCTTTCTAGTTTTGCAGGTCTCTAAGTCCTTTGTGTGGGTGGTTGTATTTTCAGTCTATGTGTAAAAAGGAATTTCCCCATTGGGAATTAACAAAGTAAATGTTTCTTTTTGCTGTGTACATCATAGTTAATGATAAGAGAATGCACACACAATGCACACAGTGTGAGAAAAAGGAGGTAGATCAGGGTCCAAAGGTTTTGCCCCGGGACCCAAGGCTGGTTGATCCGGCCCTGCAATTATCAAGAGAAGGGTATTTAACATATATAATGAAAGCAAAGTTATTATATGTAAAGAAACTTACAGTACCTTATACAACCTCCTACCAGCAGCACCACTACCCTAACCTCTTTACCACACACCTACTGTATGAACTTAGGAAAGATTCAAAAACTGTCCAAGCCAAGAGACTTCAAAAGAAATCTCCAACTCACCACATGACAAAAGGTCTCACGGTATATCAAAGTCGAATTAAAATATTTTACCTGAGAGACCCCTGCTGTGATTTTGAGGGCAGTGAGGTCAAATGGACATTGAGTGTTTAACTGGCACTCTGAGGTTTTGTGAAATATTCAGAAAGGCCAGCAGAAGATGGATGTCCCCTTATGCCCCCCTCTGGTGGCATGGCAGGCAGGACGAAAGCGAGTGATAGAGAGGTTACAACTGGCAAGAATTTTAAACATCCAGTGGCCCTCGGGGAGTCCAGAGACTTACAGCTCAATATAGATCTGTTGGATAGTGAGGGAAAATAAGGGCAAGAGCGAGCAGGAGGAGAGGAGAGGAGAGGAGAGGAGAGGGGGAAAATAAAGGGAGGGCAGTGAAAGAGAGAGAGAGGAGAGGAGGGGAAGGACAGAGAGAGAGGAGGGCAAATATATTAGGAGCAACAAAACAAAGATTAATTGATTTACAAATTCAATCTCCTTTCTGTCTTACATCCTCAAGAGAAGAATGGGTGCTTCGGCATAACCCAGATGAAACACTGTAGTCATTTTTTTGGTCTTTGAGGTTCTTTTTCTTGCTTGAATCAACATTAAAATTAAGCAAATAGTAAAAACAAATATGCATGTAGAGGAGGAAGTGTAGGAGGAGGAGGAGGAGGTGGCTGAGGGACTTTTTCTGATGTGAAATTTGTGCCTGTGTGCTTATGGTTACTGCGTTGACATCAGCAAATGTTTAATCCAAAAATTAGATACATTGATGATACCCAGGTTTTTTCACCGTATGTGTTGCATCCCTCATCGTGAAACTGCAGTCTTCACCAGCGTCACTGTCGCCCGGCTGAAAAGCACTGCTGCCCTCCTGAGGATCGTCGTGTAACAGCATGAATGTACCAACAGGTCTGGTAGTTGCACACGCACCAATATGTGACTAAAAAGATGGTAGGAATGTAGAAAATAGAAGACAAATATGTGTGACCTGCAGCAATAAATCCAAAAGATCTTAGTAAGTGTGATAATTTCTAGCTGTTAGATTCATTTGTCAGATGTGTTATTTTCCAGACTTCTAAAATGAATTATGTCCATGCGTCTTTGTTGGATCTCAGACTTTGAGCTCTTTGAGACTCTAATTGTTAAAATGTCATTCTGAACCAAACCTCTTTGATTCGCTTATTGCCACCCACCAAGATACAACTTTTCACCAGTCGGTCTTCCAGTCAGAAAGGGTTTGAAGTCATGGATAAGAGTCGACATCTGTTACACTGATCTCATTTAACAGCACTTCAGTTATCTCTTGTTGTTGTTGTTGTTGTTGTTGTTGTTGCATCGAAACACTGCCTGTCCAATGTCTTGTTAATTGGAAATCTAACTTTAACAGACAGCCTGTCTTGTTGTTTATGAACTGCCAAGAAGGCGTGTATAAACTTGGCCTTGTCACCATCCCTTCAGCTTTCTGTCACTGATGTAATGACAGGCAGGAGATGATTTGCTGTGATGTTCAGGGCTGAATAACAGTCCAATATTAGACTGTTGCTAGAGAGAATATTAAACTTGCTAAAAAAATGTAATCCAGTTGCTAAACTTTGCATAAATAAATGTATTAAATCATATATTTTGTCATGTCTTGAGCAAAATTAAAATCTGTGTCACAGATTTAGGGATTTTACATCCAAACAATCACATGCTGGTCATGATTAAATCAACCTGTGACATAGCAAACAGTTGTTGTGTATACCTTTGTATACTGAGTGACTGACCACTGGCTGAACCTACTGAAGGTATGATCTATTTTTGAGCTCAGGCTTGGAGTGCACTATATTCCTTAATAGCCAGCAAATCCACAGAGAAAAACTCTGGAATATATTTTACTGCACCCATTAGGACACAGTTTCTATTGACAAGCATTTTACTTACTTAAAGAGTTGCCATTAAATCACTCAGTGCATTCATCTGAGAAGAAGATAGGTGTATTAGTCTGCAGATGGCTTTGTGTAGCTTTGGTTGCTATAAAAATAAGCCTGGACAGCATTGATCCTGAAATACAAACCCAGGTAAGATAATGAGATGATGTTATACATTGTTGTAATATCAGCTGCTCTGCAGCTGTGCATGACAATGCACTTTTTAAAAAAATATCATGTCTCATTAAGTTGTGTCACACTGTGATAAGATCCAGGACAGAAATCTGTCAAGTCCATCAGTCCAGGATATGAAAATATGATCGGAAATGTTGTCAATTTCCTCTCAACTACAGCCAGATTTTCAAATAATGTTTGGTGAATTAATCAGTGGTGGAAGAAGCATTTAGATCGTTTACTTAATTAACAGTAGTAATACCACACAGTAAAAATACTCAACCTGCATTCAAAATATTTTACTGCTGTGGATGTTTAAGGTTGAGCTCATTTCAACCACTTTATGTATTTTTGGGTCGTTTAATCTACAGCAATGCATCATTATGTGTTTGTAGAGTTACTGTTCCATGATAACCAAGTATCTCTACAAAGTCCACTTTTCTCAGAAAAACAGACCTTTAAACAACTATTGCAGATAATCCAAGAGTGTTTTTAAATATTTTTTAGCTCAAGAAAGCCCATAAAGGAACACCATTTTCCCTAACCACTTATTTTCTATCAGGGTCATGGGGGGGCTGGAGCCGATCCCAGCTGACATTGTGAGAAAGAGAGATGTACCCCACCTCTCCCCACAATGCACTACATATCGCATTCATCCATCAACTGTTCATCAGTAGGGAGCAAACCACGTTCACACACTTTGGGAGCTTTTCAGGGTTCAGTATCCGGACACTTTGACATGCAGACTGGAAGAGTCACCGATCTGCTCTACCTCCTGAACCATATTCATCACAAACAACCATTCACGCTTACATTCACATCTACGGGCAATTTAGAGTCACCAATTAACCAGCATTTCTTTGGACTGTGGGAGGAAGACAGCCGGAGTCACGAAGATTCAAAATCACCAAATTTAGAGGTACATAGAGTAGTTTTCATGGGACAGGATGGGTATGAGAAAATGTAATCCAAAAAGTAACTAGAAACTAAAGTTGTTAGGAAAATGCAGTTGAGTAAAAAGTGCAATAGTTGTCGTAGTTATATTCCACCACTTATTATACGACTAATTATATAGCTTAATCATTATCATGATAATGTGATACTGTGTTGAAGCACATAAGGAATCTTCATCTCTTTCCATATGGCGTGAACCTTTTAGTGAGGTGTGAGCGCAGACCCAAAACCACCAAACAAAGCACACCGATTCATTAACTCACTCAATGATACATGATGAATGCAAGTCAGTTGAAGGATGATCTGTCAAACCAATGGGACAGCCTGCGATGTGTCTGTATAGTGAGTCATCAGATGACCAGTGAAAACACGTAACAAACACAAACGAAGATTAAAACGACGATTTTCTAAAAAATATCAAATTTAATTTGGTTATAAAAGTTGTATTTTTTCACATGCACACCCACACATAATTAATCACCATAAATACTGTCCAATGATTTCTCTTTTTCTTTGTTTGTTTTTTTTTTTCTTTTTTAAACTTTGATTCACAAAGCAAGCACATACGGTGGACTGATACATCTGATTTCAAAGGACACTATGGAGAATGCTTGCAGTCTTTTACAGGGAGAGGAAATTTCAGTGCACTAACAAAAAGGCTGTCGTAAAATCAAGTAGAAACATTTATAAATTATCTACAAATGGATCAAAGTACAAAAGAGCTACAGCATTTAGAGACACTACACCCATTCACAAGTGAATGATTTGGTATTGGGACACCATATTACAGTATTTCAACTTTGTGACAGACTGAATAAGAAACTAAACATAAAACTGCTTTGGAACAAAAAGAATCAGATGTAAACCTATTGCCAGCTGAACTTTTCTTACATTCCATTTTGGCAAACCCTCTCTTGTCATTGCATTTAATTAATAATGTTTATAAAGAATGAGGAGGGGAACCCTGTTTCACACAGTAAACTCATATCTGACTCATATGTTAAGTGCAACTTGACATGAGCGACAACGGCAGATAAACAGGATAGATATAAGAATATCTGAAACTAAACAGACAGAATAGAAGTGTTTAAAATATTAAAGCTATGAGACATACTATCCCTCCAGTTAGTAACTGAGTTGTTGAGCACATCAACATCTCAACTGCACACGAAAGGTTGGTCCAGTGTGCAGGCCTTTCCTCTTTGTAATCCAAGTGAATATTAGCTTTTAAAAACGAACTCAAAACAATATTTCTATAATCTTGTATAATTAGCACAATGACTGTCTCCTCGAGCGGCATAAACTGAGGTAGGACAGTTGTGTGTTGAGATTTGAGTCATGTGCCATGACTATGGGATCAGTGACATGGAAGGTTAGCGATGCAGTTTGTCTTTGAAGTTCAAAAAACTGATCAAAAACTAGAAAAAAATAAGTAAGACCAAATAAAAATAAATCAATGCCTGCTGCAAAATATTTTACAAGTCAACAAGTTTTGATAAACAAACGAGAAAACTACATATTTGGATTGATTTCCCTATTTTTGGGGTCAAATCTAAGGGCCTTAATTTAGATTTTTGATTAGTTACAGGTTTAAACAATTGTAAAATGTAATTCTGTTGCCACAGAAGCACATGCAAACATTGAATAGAATATTAAATTCAAATAAACTGTAACTGAATATTGAAAATATTTAATTACAAATTCAGAGCGAAACGCTGACATTCAATTTCACTAATCACATAGAATCACATCTTAATTTAGACTCCGTGTGGTCAAATCTGTCACACATTGTTCTGAAGCTTTCACACTGACAATGAACGAGAAACTGATTTAATACACAGTCAGTGTGACAGCCGGTAGGATATTAAGTAGCTTCCACTGATCTGATTACATTTTCTGGTGCAAATCTTTTAGTAGCATTATGCAAATAGGTTTGTTTGTTTCTAAAGACTTGATTGAATAGATAAAACATTCAGTGAGTCAACAAACTAAATGGAGCAACAACAGAATATTGGCATTACTGATTAGTGTGTGTGTGTGCACGCTCGCCAAACTGAAGCTCCAGACTACATCTGCTTATTTCATAAATTATCCAAGATCATAGGAATAAAGTAAAAATCTATCTCTATCAGATTCCCTTTTAAATGTATGTGTGACACTTTTATGGTATAGTCCTTGTGTACTGTAAGTACAAGTCATGTAGAGCATAAATGTAACCGGATATGAAAAGTTAAGTGTGTTTGTATTTCCCTCCACAGACCTCAGGTAGATGAGCCAGAGAACAATGCACACCTTGACATTTTGATTTGTAGTTTCTATGATGCTTTCACGTGGCCCTCGATATTAACATGAGACAACAAAACTAAAACAGTGCACAGGCAATGGAGGTAGCAGCACATCACTAGATCACATGACCAATAACTACATGGCCTCTCCTTCTTCAGAAACAAAAGAACGTGAGTGAACGAGAAACATGAAAGGTGCAAAAACATGAATGCATCACGTACTCCCTTACATACACACTCACTCACAGGCACACAAAACATCCAAAAAACACCCACCTTTGTGCAATAGGAAGACAGACACAACATTTTGTCTTGAACTAGGCGTTTCATGACAGCTCGACAGCGAGGACGGCAAACATCTCTGCTCTGATTTACTTTTCAAAAATGACACAAAACAAAACAAAAAAGAAAAAGAAAACCCTGGTGTAAATCAACCTGTGATCAAACGAGGAATGTCATGCTCATATTGTTTTCATAAAGGCCACTGAGACAGCTAAGCTCGCCCGGTGTTTGTCACATTAATGCCCTGTTGCCAATCTGCTTATTCTTCAAATTCCTTTCATCACAGAAAACTCTCTGCTGAATGACAAGTACACGTGGAAATGTTTCTTTTTCTCCCCACGTATGCTACCACCTCTCTATGATATTGCACTGAATAAAGCCTTTGTGTTAGCAGCCAGCATTACTTCACAGAATGCCTCAATAACAGTGTAGTCTATTTGAGATTTTTTAAAAGAATGTGTGGTCTCTGTTTCTCTGTAATGACATCAATACTCCACAATAAATGATGTTTTTTTTGCTGAGGAACTTAGATGTATCCACGTTTGTTTTTTACAGCTACCCTGCTTCAAATAAATGTAAAGTTCCTTTGACTAATGATTAAAAAAAATGAAAAATGTCATGAAAATCCTAGTTTTTTGTTTTTTTTAAGTTATCTGTTGATTTAAAATACATCACAGTAATATGTTTTTGTGTCTGCAGGTGACCTCTCTCTTGATTTTGGCACTGCACTGTACATAATTTAGTTGATTCGTATCCATCACCAAACATGAATAATTATATCACTGGTTATATTCAAATAGGCTCACGCAGTCCAGGAGACAAAGCTCACATCCACTCTGTCATGTGTTGTTGGATCAGAGTTGATTGTATGGATGCAATTTACAGAGCCCAGCATGTGCACTTATTGTACATGTATGCTTTTTTTTTAAATTATTATTATTATTTCACAGGGGAGAGTCTCTTCAGCAGCTTCTTCCCCTTCGAAAGTAGTCCTTTCTTCTTCTTGTTTGCCAGATCTTGGGAGTCCCGTGGGTCCCGAGGGTCCAGCGGGATGTGGGGGCCCCTAGTAGGGCTGAGGGATCTCATGGTGCCTGGGAGGAGAGGTCGAACAATCGGGGACGGCGCTCGGACAGGTACGGTGTCGTTGTCGATCGTGTCGGTGGTGTCTGCGGTAACCTGAGGAGAGAAGTGATGGGGAGGTGTGGAGGCATGGGGCAGCGTATTACAAAAGAAGCAACACTTTCACTCTGAAGTCTAGGCCTCTGTCTGTCTGTCTGTCTGTCTGTGTTCTCTACTAAACTCCACTATGTGCTTTCAATGCTGAAAAACTTTTCAAACTGCACTGCGTGTTTTGTACAACAAGCTGCAGATAATGTGAGTTCTCTGTGTACTCTAGAGGTGCATTCACTGAACACATAATGAACAAATCACCCGCTGACTCAAGTCCATGTCTTACGTGCCTCCTTGTTGCTTTTATCCTGTTAAATGGAGTGATGGAAATGTATTTTGGATTTGTAGTACGTGTATATCTCAATTATTTGTAACTACCTCCAGCGAGTTTGTTGACATTTTTAGTTTGTTTGGTTGTTTTTTTTTTATCTAATGGTAGGTTAAGAAAATGATTTTTCTTTCTTAACGTGTATCTGGGGTAGCGCGCCATGTGTTTTAGTGAAGATCTGAATTCAGATGTATGCGGATTTTTAAAAAAAAAAGCATATTTTCTATTATTAAAAGAAGTTAGAAAAAGAATTATGCAGCCTTGGCAACAATTTGCAGTCTCTAACTTTACTAACCATGTACAGAATATTAATAGGCACCATGCTTATACCCCTCAGATTTGGAGTAAGAGCCTAGTTTCTTTTAGCTTTAGTTCTAGTTAATATTTTAGTTATGTATGTTTTCTTCCTCAGAGTCATTATGTTGTTTGTTTTATGATTCGTATGTGTATGTCTATAAGATTGTCTCCCTAAATAACTCAATATTCAAACTCACTAACTACCTGATAATATCCACCCTGAGTTTAACTTCAGTATTCTCTACATACTGTATTAAGATGGCTAAAGCTATCATCTGTCTACTTGTTAATCTGTGTTAAACTGACAGAGGATTTGGTATGTTTTCTCACACACACACACACACACACACACACACACACACACACACACACACACAATGTACATATGTAGAATAAACACTGAGGAGGAAGCCATCGAATGTTGAGCACAACATCAGCACACCACAGAGCCGGAGAAGTCCACCATCAGTTAGGCCATGAGGGAACATACAGTACAATAATATACATTACAACACTCAGGGACACAACTGTAGATACCAGGCTTCTCTTCTAATGCAGCAGCTGGATACACACACTCAGTAAGATGATAGTTTGTATTTTGATACCATTAGGTGGTCTGAGTCTACGTCTCTGGTCTGACTTTTCAGCAATATATCAAACATATACCACCTTTGGGTGACAAAAAATTATGCTAGTTAGTATTTTGAGTCAAATATTACAAACATTTTGGTAACCTTCAAACTCAAAATGCCACATTTTACTGATGTGATATGTCACCATGGAAAAAAAACATTAGCGAAACACTAGACTGAAGTGTTTCCATAATGTTAAGTGGCATTTGGAAGCCTTCGCTGTGACCACAAGCTGTGTGCATTAGAGCTGCGAGTTTGGTATCTCAAGTTGCCGACTTACTGTACAAGGCAGACAGAGCCATTTATGGTGTGAAATGAACAATCTTCTTCTGTTTGTTTGTTTTGTTTTGCCAAGCGGGTGAGGAAAAACAAAAAAGAAATCAGATGTGGCAGCATTGTCACCGTCGCTAAAAAAAACCCACACCACTATGACAACTGAAAACAACAACAACAACAACAACAACAACAACAACGTCAACAACAACACCAACACACACAAACACAGAGCGCAAAAAAAGAATGTTTTTAATATCCAATTTTTTCTTTTTATTGTTCCATTGTAACAACACAGTATGGATGTATCAGTGCTGCGATTAGTTTTGTCTCTCGAGCTCAGAGCAAACATGGCGTATCCACTGACAACAGGGCTGAAAAATAGATCTGATGTGTGTGCAATATACATAAAGAAACAAAGCCTCTTTAAGGAAATACAGCAGTCGAGCCAAGAAAGTTGATATAAAATGTATCAAGTTTGAAAAAGGCATGCTTGTCTCTCTTTTTCATCTTTAAAGTTTTCTTCTCAAATGATTTCTTTCAGTGTCATTGGGTAGCAATTGTTATGTGTTAATAAAGCACTTATTATATAATTATTATTATACACAATAACCACAATTTGATTTTGTGTTTCAGTGCAAAGAGGTACCAAATTATCTTGTGTAAGGAATGAGTTGAGCCTTTTTCAAGTCCTCCTTAACCAGTGCTACATGCATAAATCACCCGCAGAGCTCCCACAGTCTATCCTCTCTCTGTCCATGTCAGGCTTTGCTTCTTCCTTTCTCTGAGACTCAGAAAGGTGTTAACACTGGATTTTTGTCTCTTTTCCAAAGGATGAAGGGAGGGAGGAGGAGGAGGCGGGCGGGCGGGCGGGCGGGCGGGTAGGGGGAAGTTGTTAGTTTGTATAGAGTCACCACTGTCACCACATGGACAAACACACACAATGAACAGCACACAGACGGCAAAGTGGAGGAAGCGAGAGACGGAAATCAAGAGAGAGGACGGAGGATGGATGAACACAGGGCCTAGCGCTGAGAGCGGCGATGATGATGTACCCGTTTGCCCTCTGAGACGGTGGCGGCAGAGTTGGCAGGGGGCCGGTTGGCAGGCTCTTCCTGGGGGTAGTGGGACGGTGTATCAGTCAGATACACCTCCACGTCGTCAGGCACTTCTTCCAGGAAGTTAGAGGGAACCAGACCGCGGTGGCCGTTCATCTCACCCTATGGACGTAAATGAGGGAAGAAGATTTGTGTCACTGAACAAGATGTATGCCATAAAGTCTAAATAATATGTCATATGTATGCAATGTTAGACTCTAATTTCTCTTAATCCCCTCAGGGTTGAATCAGGTCACTATCCATTTAATTTTACTCTTTGTTTTCCAAAATTAGAGCATGTGAAACTCCCTAGACATATTAAAATTATTAATTTGTAGATTCATCATCCATCCCAGCCTCCTGATTTGTTAAATTAAAGTTTGTTTGACATCAACCACCCTGCCTGTAAATCAATCAGTGTGCAAAAATCTACAGTTAACACATTGCTGTTAAACCCCCAGCAAGTTTCACATTTTGGGAAATGTGCTCATTTGCTTCCTTGCTGAGAGTTAAGAGGAGAAGATTGATGCCACTCTCATATTTTCACAATAAGTATGAAGCTACAACCAGCAGGCATTTAGCTTAGCTTTGCATAAAGACTGGAAACAGGAAGAAACAGCTAGTCTGGCTCTGGAAAAAGGTTACCAGCACCTCTAAAACTGAACACCACATCCTGTATATTTGTGGTTTAATCCGTGTAAACCAAAATGTAAAAAATAATAACAATAATGTGTTGATTGCACTCACATAATAGAATCCGTCTTCATCGATATCTCCAAACACAGCGAGGATATCACCAGCACAGAACGTCAGCTCAGCCTATCAGGAGACACAGAGATACAGAGAGGGATATACAAGGAATATGAATCAAGTAAAGTGTGTCTTAATCTGTTATGCCGTGATTTGTTTATGTATAGTTTTCCTCTGATATAGCACTCCATTGGATCTGTAAGCGTGTGTGTGTTCAGTGAGGGGTCCTTAGCAGTTAGCGATACCTCGACATCAACGTTAGGCGAGCTCTCTCGGGGGTCGTAGTCATACAGAGCCACCATCCTCCTCGAGGCCTGATCTCGACGGAGGCCTCTTCTGTTCTGCTCTGGAAGCGATAATGGATGGCTTGTTAACATGAAAGCGATCATAGCTGCGCCTTCAGACTCACAGACCTTTACTTGCTCATGCTCGCATAGTACCTATTCTGTCGACAGGGGTGCTGAGTGGCAGGAAGCCCTGTTTGATGAGCTGGTCCAAGGTCTCCTCATCCTCCGCTCGTATCTCTGACACCATGTTACAGGGGATGAGCCCCATCCTGCCCCTCACTTCTCCTCTGTAAAAACCATCTGTGTCTTTATCACCGTACACCTGTTGGACAAAACAGTGGATGAGAGACGTTTAGAGCTGCCACTTTAAAACATATGTAGTACTTCTGTTGTGGAGATTGGAGGGGAAAAAGCTCCAGAGATGAGTGCAGCGCTGTCATGCCAGTGATTTACATGTTTTTCAAATATACTCTAGGTTAAGCAGAGGGCTTGCACAAAAGACACTCAGTGGCAATTTTAGTTTCAAATGGCTCCCAAATGTATTTTAAAGGTCAATTCCAGAACAATTTGTACAAAATTCTATCATTTATTATGACTGTGGTGCGCCACTGACCCAAATGTTTTACTTTTAGTTTAAAATAGAGTTTGAAGGATGAAAAGATGAAACACTTTGTGGGCAGCAGGTTGGACTGTACAGAAGCTATTTTATTGAACATTAGGATGAGAACTGTTCGTATAAATGCACACTTTCTGCACTCTTTCTAAAATAACCATCTATCACACCTGATATTTTAGGATTATAGTGTTTAGTGCAGCAAACAACTAATACCCTATAGTTTGGATTCACCTTAAAGATGAATAAATGCACAGAGGGAGGCAGAATAATCAAGACTGTAGCACATCAGAGTATCTGACCTTCTTAACTGTCTTAATCTTAATTGTAAACTCCCACCCTAATGATCTGCCCCTCTTTGAAGGGCAGCTCTTCATCAGCTGCATCCGGGTTGGGGGACATGGACAGAGGATCGTAGTCAAAGAGGGCCACAAAGATCCGGAAGGACTCCTCGGCCTCCGACTCATCGTAGTACGTGGGAGAGCGGCGATCCCGGTCCCTGTATCCATCTTAAACACATTAAAAAACAAAACAAAACCATTACCCTGCATCACTAGATAGAGCAGCCAATGACTGTGCTCCAACACACAAAACAGGAACTTTGGAGGAGACTTTGATTCTTTGTAGAAATATTGTATATTTACAAACATAATTTAAATTTTTGTCTCCTGGAAAATTTCAGCCTGTGTTTGTGCTCGGCAAAAAATCTATTGCTGCATACAGCAAACCACTACTGTGATGAGCAAGTCCATTATGTTTCCATAGTGATGTATCTTAGCCATGCTTCAATCAAAGGAAATCAATGAGGATTTTATTTTGTCTTAATAAGTCTTATTGATTTGATCAGGCAGTATTGCATGACAGATTCGATTTTTTTTTTTTTTTGTCTAGCCATATTCGTGCCTGTCAGCATGCAGGAAGAAATCTGTTTAAATCATTTACTGAAGCACACACGCATGCACCCACAAACACACACGCTCACACACACTACATGTATTGTGTTTTTATCCGTTTTTACGTTTCAATGTGCAGTGAGAGACAAATGGGAAGCAAGACAAACCATGGTGCAGTACACAGACAGATTGTGATTCATGGACGTGACACGACAGCAGACACATACAAGACTCTGACATGCATGCTACAAAAATCCTACAAAAAATAAAAAAGATACAACTCCATATTCCTATTTTGATATCATATAAAAACAAAATATTAAGTGAAAAAAAAAAGATTTGAAAGCAAAAATCTAAAACTTCCCACACACTGCCAACACTTGTAGCAGCAAAAGGTCTAGATGGCAGAGTTGTCGTGGAAGCCTGTCATTTATTTGAATTTGGCAATGCAATATTTAGAAAATGTGTGATACTGTTTGGTGCTTGAAAATACAAGCATGATGTGAAATGCATTGCTCCCAGGTGAGCACATGCCAACCTGCAGAAGGGATTACATGTACTGTATGTGATACTAGGAAAGAAATGTAAGGCACAGCTGCAACAGCCGATATTTCAAACTCAAATGTCCAAAGGAACTCAAACGTCTAAAGAAAAACAAGAAAGCAGTGATTCTTTAATATCTACCACTAATATTTCTTCACTGTCATGCATGACTGCTCTCATTATAAGTGTAGTAGGTGTGGTTGTACCACAAAGGGAAGGGGGTTTAGCAGGCATCTGGAGTTCAGTGCAGTGAGTGAGGCATTCTCTGAGCAGTCAATCAATCATTTATCATCTGCAACTGTGGAAACGTTCATCCTGGACCCCAGGTATGGCTTGCCAGTGGGTCCACCATTTCAGTGCAGTGCGGTCATGCTGTTCAACTGTAAGCATAATAACAACTATTATTATTTAAGACAGAGAAGCAGGCACTTGCAAGTGTCCACAGCTACGTCTTGCCATTTGCCAGCTGCTGGTGGCATTTGTTTTTTTTCGCCATGCTGTGATTGGTCAGGACTGCAGGCACATACCATGGGGAGACCTGGTGCCGCCCATTTGCCTGCGGGATGGCCTCGTCCTGTGCCGAGCTACTCTGCCATAGTAAACATCCTCGGTGATGGGGGAGAGGTTTCCCTCACTGTTATTCTCAGAGGTTACCTCTACAGGAAACACCAGTTAGAGGGTGATGGGGTTACAATGCAAAGCTCAACATTCCCTTCCCAAAAGCTATTTGTGTTAGCAGCTAAAGATTATTATTGCTTACACACAAGGTAATAACAAATACACACAGGAAAGGAACTATGGAAAACGACTATACTGTCATGATTTTATTTTATCTGAGTAGATTAACGGCTCAACGTGTAACACAACTGTGCACAGCAGTTTAAGAAAAGTGTCAGGTTGTTGCATCATTACAACCTCTACTAGATCAAACATATGTTCAGGTAGTGAAGGGCATGAGCATGGTTCATAAACACATAGGTGACCTGGAGACACAGAGAAGCTCATGAAGGTTTTAACAGAGCAACGAACACTACTGTTCTGTAGCACAGGAAAAATGAAAATTATGAAATAAAAGACTCTCCCTTTCCATTCTCTCCATCCACCTCCCTATACTGACCAATGGAGGGGACCATTAGAGGTCGTCTCTGAGGCTGGGAACCGCCATGCTGAACTCTTCTCCCAGTCTCCCGGTCATGACGGCCTCCAGCTTGAGTGTTTGCCTGAAATGCACGTAAGCAGAGGAAAACATTCACAAACATTAAACACTCACGAGTCGCTCACAGATACGTGGACATACTCGCGAAAACAGCATGTGGAAAAAAAATACACACATCGACGTACTCGTACAAATTGTATGTAAACAAAATCATGCAGCACTCACAGGCAGGCACACTGAAACACAGACGCATAGACACACTCACCAACACACACAAGCCCACGGGAAATTTTAACATTCCAAAATTAAGCAAATACCGATCACACACTGGTGTCAAAAAAAACAAAAAAAAAACGAAAAGCAAGGCTGTGTCACAGATAGGAGTAAGCACTGTCTCCTTTCACAGCGCGTTAACTGTTCAGTCGTCAGACTCAGCACATTCAAACCCAGTCTATCTTTGTTTCTCTCCACGGTGCCGAAACATTAACGGTGCTTTCAGACAGCGAGAGGGTGCCGCTGCTGCTCCATGCTACCTCCGATTCAACTAATAACCTGTACTGTACACCCCAAGCTGCTGCTAACTACCTTATCTCATCACATGGCTAAACAGAGAGGATTGCAGCTTAAAATAAGGGAAACGGTCAGAATATATTAAAATAGCAAGCTTTACTAGTTAATATCACAGTGGTCCAGACTGGATAACCAAACTGTGAAGATCCAGTACGGTTTCCCTTCATTGATATGTTGATATGCTGCCTGAAAGGATTAAAACCCGTTCTGTCTCTCTCTGTTTCACTCCGTGGTGCTGAAGCATTCAAATCTCACGTTTTCTCTAAATTTGAATTGAACTCAGCACACACACTAACAACACATATCAAATGCGAGTCGAGGCAGCAGTCTCAGTTGAAGTATCTGTGCCTGTGCAGTTCGCTGAATAATAAATTTGGGTGGTTATGACTCTTGGGTTTAGAATAAGTGCAAAGAACTGCACCTTGGGTGTGTTGTGCGAGTTGCGTCGGCGTCCCTCTTCCAGCTGCATCTCAGAGTACAGCTCCTCCTCATCCTCTTCCATGATGTCAGACAGGTCAGAGCCCCGGCTGCTTTCGCTGTGATAATCTTCATTGTGACTATAGTGAGGCTTTTGGCAGTCACGCACACACACAAACACAAACACACAAGACGCAGTTGTTTAAGTCCACATACATACATATACACACACATACATACATACATGCACACACCAAACGCACATGGATGGGCAAACGCACACAGTGGACCACACACAAGGACACCGGGCACAGGGAGTGTATGCATGCAACCACCCAGACATGCATGCACACACACACACACACACACACACACATCCAAACATACACACACGTGAAAGGTTTTCTATTTTTTATTACACACTGGGGCTCAAGTTCAAAAAGAGGTAAAAGATTCATCGCTTATCCTGTTGTTCTTACCGGCCTCCCCAGCTCAGAGCCTCTGAGGAACTCGTCAACGGAGGGTCCTCTCCGACGGCCGCGTGCAAAGCCTTCCTCATCCTCCTCTTCCTCATCAGAGTGATGCTGGTGAAATGAATGGCCCTGCTCTCCATATCTGCCCTGCCTCCTGTCCCCCTGAAAACGTGCATGAAAAGGTTATTGTATCACGCAGTATTGTCATTTTTACTTCAAAGCCTTAATTTCCAGACTTTCATTTACAGATATTCCTATATAAATAAAATCATAAAGTACACTGCATCGACAATATGGATTGATTAGATTTAGCTTTTCCATTGCCATCACACCTTGCCACTCTCTGCTGCCACCCTCTGCGCTGCTTCCCGGGCGATGGCTTTGGCCACCGTGTCCGGGATAAGCGTGCCTCTGGGCTGCGGGAGAATCCTCTGAGGGGACGGGGAGCGTGGATTGGGGCAGGGAGGGGCCTCAAGGGTGTGGCCTTGCATGGGCACAGGAGGCTGGGAAGATGGAGAGCGTGTGGGGTCCCAGCCAGGCTGGCCAGGTGGAATGGCTCCCCCGTGGTGAGCCGCGTGCTCTTTGGCATCCAGGTCTCTGGCACATACTGGTCTCTGAGGTATAGGGTGGTGTTGGGGGTGGGGAAGCAGAGGCAGTTGGTGCTGGGGCCTGGGACCTTGATGTGGCGGGCAAGGCTGGAGGTGCAGGGGCTGGGGTTGAGGATGCGGGGGTCGAAGCTGGGGTTGCTGGGGTCCACCTGGGTGGGGAAGTCTGGGATGGGGTTGAGGGTGCGGAGGATGAGGTGGGAGTGGTTGTCCATGTGCCTGGGGGGGAGCAGGGAGTTGGGGTGTGGCATGAGTAAGGTGGGGGGATTGGAGGTGGGGTTGAGCATGGGGATGTGGAGGGGGACCTGCGTGGGGGTGCATTGGCGGTGGCAGGGGAAGCGCAGGTAGAGGCACGAGCAGGTTGTTTGGAATGACGGCGACTTGGGAGTCCTGGGATTCTCCCTGTACTGACAGCGTCCTGACGATGACTTCCCTGGCCTCCAGGCACTGAATCCTTGTCAGCTCAACAGTAACATAGTCTGCCATTGGGTACAACACCTCAGCTATCTGGATTTGAAGATAGAAAATAAAATGTTAACATCGAGGGAACCTAAGAACAACTGAAACAAGATCATTATCATGATCAATACATCAGAAGTGAAAGCTCTTTTCTCTTATGCCACAATCAGGACAATATTCCAGCCCCACCCAGATGGGAAAATGGTTAGTATCTTGTTTGTTCTGAGCAAAACCCCTTAACATTCTTTTTTTGCTCTAGTACGGGAAGCGCGTAATAGGGCAGAAAACATTGCACTGTCAGACTATTGTGTTGATTTACTTTGGCAGGCACCAGGGGGCGTGAGAAACCTTTCCAAGACATTCACAGGTCCCAGATTGAGAGTCTTGTACTGAACATGAATTACAAGTAGGTGGCACTGCTGTGTGCAGTAAAGGGCACTGGTGACATAACGCTAACTCAACAACACAGGCTACTACCATCCCATCTGTGATGTATGTTCTCGTGTTTTAATTGGATTAAATATGACTGGATCGTAGTATGAATGAAATATGGAACCCACATGCTTGTGAATTCTCCACAAACTGGTCCCTCGGTGCACTTGACAACTCACCCTCTGTCCTTTAGTGCAGACTGCGTAGCCAACAACGTTTGCCCCATTCGATGTGCCCGTAGGAGAGAGGATGGGGGGCTTCCAGTGGACCTGTAGGACCCCTGGAGCCTGCCCACAGAGCACCTGTACATCATGGGGAGGCATGGGAGGGCCTGCAGGGTGAGAGAACAGGTGTAAGGGGGAAAAGAAATGTAAAAACAAATGTATGGAATCATTTACAGTTTTAATGTCAATGATATACAAACACGTGGAGGGGGGGTGTGAAGCATTCATCAGATGCACAGATTGGCACACACACAACCATGCACAGAAATGCCCACATACAAGGGGGGGGGGGGTGAAGTGATGGGAGGATTCAGGAAACAACAAACTGGTTTCATTTATTATTTTTATTATTAAATTTGTGAAAGAATAGCATCTCATTAAAGTGATAATGTGATATTGCTAGTGGGGGACATTGAAAAGTCGTGCTTGTGATAAGTTATTATGGCATGACACTAACACTGGCCGACCGAAGATACTCTGCGTTGTGAGATGAAATCCTCTTAGTGTGTTAGCATTTTTAGAACTATATTTTCAATTTGTATTCCACTGCTGTAGTACTCTAAAATAACCTCATACTACTCTTTATGAGAGTAGAATAAATGGAGGCAAAATAAAAACAATGTGGGCTTCAGGGCCTCCTGAGAGAAGCACTATTGTCTCCGCATGCAGGACACAATCCAGAGAGACTAACTACAGCCCATTCTTTGTCTTCCACTCTCCAGGATTACTCGATAAAACATGCACAACTGCATTCAAACAGAAGCAAATGCACACACTCACACAAAACGGTAATCTCAGTGAGCAGTGGAGTTGCACTGCTTTATATAGCAATGGTTACTACAGGCTAGGCTATAGGCTGAGGAAATGACTCATCAGAATAACAACCATAACATATCTTGTGATGCGTGGCTGTTCTCTAATTAGTGATGTGCTCGGTGCAGTAAGCAAACTTGGGCAAAATTGCATTTGAATTTGGCCTTCGAAAAACAAAGTGTGTTTATATTTCAACAGATAAATGAATGAAGCAATGTTTGTAGACAAAAATATATATAATATATCTCAGAACCATAAAGAAATGCCATTTTGCCCAGATCCCTTCACTGATTGCTCATATTGAACAATATGTCATCATGACTCTGTCATGAACTCTGCCCACTGGTTTTCAATAGAAGAAAATCATTTAGTGCTCAGATATAGGGGGAAGCCCAGCACAGGACTGATGTTTCATTCTGACCTGTTCTGCAATATGGTGTTGGACCTAGACAAAATACAATACACAACAATGGCATGGTAAGGCAACGCTGTACTGTACTCTTTTACAGCACAGTACAATCATCTAGAAAACTGATATGGCATTATGTTACATATGAGAGCTGGCTTACAGTAAACTGAAATAAACAGAGTAGTAGCAGTCTGTCATCTCCATCTGTCCTTCATACTGACTACAAGATAGTTTAAAATAAGAATAAAAAATCATCTGCTATGGAGCTATGCATACATTACTGATACTCTATCTCTGTGTATAGAAATGATCTTTGCTGACCTGCAGCCTGAGTGCAGAACTCCACACCAGCTTCTTTCCTCTCTCTCTGCTCCAGCGGCAGTTGCCATGGCACCTGGTGTGGCTGTGCCACCACCGTCACTTTGTACACCGTCAGGGGCTTCAGGTTGAGGAAGCGTAATCTATACCTTCCCGGCTTCACCACTGCGTGCTCTACCCCATCCAAGAACACGGTGTGACCATAGTTACTGTTGCTAGGCAACCAGGAGAGCTCGGCAGTGTCACGCTGGATGTCGTCCACCCGCAGGCCGCACGGCGCCACTACGACGTTGGCCCCCACCAGCACGGTGCAGCGCAGTTCGTCCGACAAGCCCCGGTCGGTGACGCTCTGCACCGACACGCGATGGACGCAGCCGTCCAGGTCTAACTTCTCCAGCAAACACTTGGTCCGGCCTCCGTACACTATACTGGCACGGAGCTCCCCGTCTACTAACACATTGTAGCCAGAGATGTTCCCCCAGCCCAAAGGCACTACTGGAGGCTCCCATGCGACGATGACGCTCCGTGCCAGCTGCTTGATCAACGAGATCTTTCGGGGGTAAGGCACAACGTCTTCAGCCAGGTCCTCAGGGTCCAGGGGCCCCCCTGTCCCATTGCTACAGGGAACCAAGGCGTTAGCTGAGCCCAGGAGGCCATCCTGGGAGGCACCTCCATCCACTGCTGTCAAGGCCAGGGGTGTATGGTCCAATGGGCCCAGGTCTTCCCCTCCTTCCCCGGACTGAATTGCTAGTTTTTCCTTGTCCTGGACAAACTCAACAAAGTTGGAAGGAACAAGTCCTCGCTGGCCATCCAGAAGCTCCCCTGTGACACAGAAAGAAGTAAAGAAGCAGGTGTAGAAGATAAATAACTTTGATGATGTTCACAGTGAACAAAAAGCTTAATGCCAACAACTGTCTCTAAAGGAATGTGCCTCTGTGATTCCTCCTATAGATGTTGAAGTTAAGCTTCACTAATGGCTCCTTACAAGAAAAAGACAAAAGGACAGCTGTAACTTGAATACACATAATCGTCAGAGAGAGCTATTTTCCTTTCAGGGTGAGAATGAGTCAGTGAGTGAGAGGTGGGAGATATGTAAATATACAGTCTGTACTATTCCCTAAGATGTAAGATTCACCACTGGCTCTCTGATGCTATCTTTTATGCCCTCTCCAGTAAACACAGAACAGAAGAAGCACTCCTTTTCAACATTTTGAAGAACTTGAACCTCAGTTCACTGCTTTTGAACATTTCCAGGAAGACCCCTGAGCATGAAGATGCTGCGGTCAATGCAGAAGAAAAAAACTGCTTAGATTTGCACTGTGGTTATTTTTTCCCCCCAAAGGAACGAAGTTTGTCTTCAAAAAAAAAGCTCTCTATCATCTTGTCCTTCAATCCCTTCTTCCACAGAGACTTTAAGACCATCTGTGTGTGTCTGAGTATTTGTGTGCGGTTGAGAGAGTGTGTGTGTGTGTGTGTGTGTGTGTGTTGTTTGTGTGCGCTGATGATTAAGATGAGCCCCGCTGGATTAGTCATCAAGCTAAAAGGGACCAAGGTCCCATCTTGACAACAGCTTGGTCTGTGGCCCGCATCTCCCTCCTGCGTGGTAAATATAAGGCTCCTCCACGATGCCATGCAATCTCACCGCCCATAGCTGATGAATCACTGCAGCTGAGCACTACTGTGCCTGTAGCAGGCTGCACTGTCTGCAGGATTGCTAGCTAGGATTAGGATTGCCTCTGATGGAGGAGCATTCATAATTCTAAAGAGATTAGACAGAGAATCATTCCAATCACCAGTTATAAAAAGTGTATGGGAAGTTTTCATACAGGTGCAGCAAAAAGAATGTAACCGAGTTAAATAATGACTTTAAAACTTTAAACTTACTTACTATTACAAACACTATATAAGAGGTCTTGCTTTTCCTTTACTGATAATATTATTTCTAATTATTTTAATCATTTTATCTTTTTTTATATTTTATGTTTTATATTTTGGATTTGGTTCACTTTTATTATATATTCTGACTCTAAAGTACTTTGTGGCTGGGTAACTGGTAGCTCACCTGCAGCACCCCATGCACTAAGGCTGAGTTTTTACTGCAGCATCCACGGTTCGATTCCAACCTTTGGCCTTCTGCGGCATGTCGTCTCCTCTCTCTCCCCAGTTTCCTTTGTCTATCTTTGGGTGTCACTTTCCAAATAAATGCATAAAATCCCAAGAAAAATAACTAATAAAAAAGCACTTTGTAACTTTATTTTGAAGGGTGCTACATAAATTTGGTTATTATTACTATTATCATTACTATTGTTATAAAAATATACTGTAGAGTGGCTTGGAAGGGTATAAAATGTATCATGGACAGCTTGTAATACATATCAGTGTACAAGTGCAACAACTATACATATACCTATAATGCACAGCAGAGCATATGTGCCAAACAGTCATTTTAAAAGGACATTGAGGGGATTTAGATGCCGAATAGAGTACTGTAAAGAAAACTAATTCACGAGGCGATAACCGTATGCTGACAGACACTTTTTGGCATTTTGTTTCAATGTGAGATAATTAATACACAACGTTGCAAACGCTTGTTGTGGCTGTCAAGCGTTCTCTGCAACAGCAGCAGACAAGAGCTCAGCAAAAAAGGACACCTCCTGCTGTTCTGTAACGTTTGATGTTTAGACTGCAATATTTTATGAAACAGATGTCATTTAAGTTCCTGCCTAAGCTTGACGCACCAGATAAATTTTAATATTTTTTTCCCCATGTCATCTCAGAGTCTTGTTTTATATCTCACCTTCATAGAATCCATCGTCGTCCATGTTTCCATACACGTACAGATACTTTCCAGCCACAAGGGGGAGTTCTGCTTCAGGATGCTCATTTGGTCCATCATAAGGGTTATAACTGAAAAGAAGAATGTTCACTTTTAATTTACACCACTGCAGCTTTTTTCCATTAATTTGTAAATGAAGAAGATGTTAGTCAGTAAACCTAACAACGATCATATGCAATAAAACCAACGGACTCGTGAAGCTGGTCTCATTCACCTGTAACGGGCAGTGCAAAGGCGGACCTGGCCTGTGTAGCGAGGCTTGGACCTGGGTGATGGGCTGGCCTCATCCTCCATCTATAGATAAGACAACAAACACCAAAGATGCATATCATTTACATTTACATGTACAGTTCATAATTAAGAGTCCAAGAGTAGGCAGAGTAAACCATTAAGTGTGAATATGATTATACGAGTCAGCCTAACCAGGAAAATGTTGAGAACAGAACTTATAAATACATTAGAGTGATGAAATTTAGTGATGTGGTGCCGCTCGGTCCCACCTCTGAGGGGGTCAGCTGTCGAGGACTGCTGGGTCGGTCCGTTGTCACGGTGCTGGATTTGACAGACAGCAGTTCTGGTCTTTCTCTGTCTCCAGTCTGTGGTGTGCAGGGCAAGAACTGGGAGATCAGTGGCGGCGTGTTTGCCGCGCTCTCATCGCCTGGGAGACATTGATTTCCATAGCAAATAAAGAGTAACTGTCATTCCTTCTGCACCCATTTGCTGCTCATTGCACAGCTATTGATCTCCTGTTGAAGCACAACACTGCACAACACTCTTCGTGGCAAAGGCTATTCCTCTTTCCATCAACACCTCACATCTGCAATGCATTTGTCCTTAAATACCAGTCAGGTCCACTCAGGGAAAGAAACATACTTGAAAGAAATACACAACAGAAAACTGCAGTGTAAGGGTGCGAACACCTGAATTCCTTCAGGAAATTAACCAAGTCAACAACATGGATCCAATGTATCAGTGGGTTCTTGTGGTTTGTGAGTGTGTAATATTATGCATTAACACAAAGGCATCAGTGAGTTCCCCCCTCTGTTTCAAGTGAAGAGAAAGATAAAAAAAAAAAAGGGTTTCCAGCACTTCAAAGACCTTTGGTGTGTGCCAGACTGTATAAATCTACATCGCTGCTGGCTCTGCAGGTTGCAGTGTCTCGTTAGAATACTAATGTGTTAAACCACATTCATGTCATACATCAGGCCTGTGATTCATTAGGGTAGATATTGATCACGAATAAGCAGTATTGCCATTAATGATGTCCACCTCTGGTCAGGAGTGAGCTGATCCAGCTGTTATGTGAGCTGTCTGGGGATTAGATCACTTGGACTCTCGTTTCATCAGAAGCCTTTTGATCACGCGTAATTTGGTGGACGCTTTTATCTTTATCGAGTGCATACATTTTCAGAATGGGTGAACCCCGCCGGTGGTGATGGAACATTTAACCCCGATAGTCTCCGTAACATTTTCTTACTATTATAGGAACACTTCACTGACGGAAGCATGGAACTTCTGTGACATTGTTGGACTCACAAGACAAAAATAAAGTAGCAAAATCAATACAGCAAAACCAGAGATATCATCTTTTTTTCATTTTTAATCGCCTGGCGCCTACATTACCCACAAAGCAACTCGACCACGAACAGTTTGGTTGCATATTTGGGTGTGTTATGCTAGTAATAGTAGTATGTAGCGTTGAGATGCTAGCTTCAACCTGATGAGATGAGCGGGCTCCAGAGGTGTGGTGAGTTCACTTCTTTCATTACATACATTTTTGTAGTCTCAATCTGACGTTGACTCAAGTGACATCACTTGAGACAATTCACTAGATTTTGAGCAGCTTCTTCTGGAGCCACAAAAGGCTTTATACTGTCTACAAACAACACTGTAATAATATCAACAATAATTATAATTAATTGCAGAAAATTAAATATGTAATCACTTCATTTTCAACTGCAATTTAAAAAAACATTGAAGTTAAGCTATGAACTGAAACCAGTAACTCACCTGTCTCTGTCTGGGCTTCAAATCCAACGATGACTTGTGGGAGTTTCTTCGAGAGGGGGGTCTGAGATGTGGATGTGGGATTAATCCTAAAGTTGTCCACAGTATCTGATGCCAAACGGAAATTCAGCAGCTCTTTGGACAGCTGGTGGTAGTGTTCACTCTGTGACCTGCATTTCTGCTCCAGGTCACGAACCTTGACCTTTGACAGAAGATGAGGAGAGCAGAGAGGGTGGTAATAGCCGAGAGGAGGAAGTGGGGGGGAAGGAGAGAGCAGGAGATGAACCATGAGGTGTAGTTCATCATATGTAATGTTCAGACATGAATTCTCTGAAGAGGAGCCAATGTTTCATCTATTAATGCTGAACAACCACAGAACCATTTGGAATAGGATCCCTGAAGAGACATTTTTTTAGCTTATAGCAGCATGTCATACTGAAACCACTGCAGTCTAATCAAAGTATATGGAAGCGTAGAGTTATCTGCACTGCTGCAGCTGATACATAACACTGCTAAATTCTGATTACAAAGCCAGAGTACTGCAAAGAGTTAATAGGATTATAATGCTTACAGTACAGTATTAAAGACATCATATCATAGATATCATATCAGAAGAAGTCGAGGAAGATGGATGGGGGCGTACAGTGAGTATCTCAATCTCATTCAGTGCACATATGGATTCTCAATTTGCACAAAATACCCACTAAAGGCTGTGCAAGCTTTAGTGATTTGCTGAAAATTCACACATGCAACTGAATGGAGATTAAACTAATCAGGGAGAGAAATAAATACCTGAAACATTCTGTCCTTACTGTTCTGTGCAGACAAAAAGGAAGGAGGGAAACAGAAAAAAAGTAAAGAAAGAAGAAAAAACTCAATAAAGATAGAGCCAAACACCAATGCAGATGTAATTGAGGAAGAAAAGAGAAATGACAAACAATATATTTATCATTGCAGGTAAATATACAAAAACAAAATTAAAGCAAGAGCAACAAAAAAAACAGAAAAAGAGTGACGAACACAAAATGATTGAGGACTATGGAGACACAGGAAACAGAATACAGAGGTTTGTTTGTTTGTTTGACCCTGCAGACAGTGGAGCTATATGTTTCCTCCTGTTGAAGTGTGTTTTTGCCCATTGAAGTAGAAGAAACAGGCCTAAATTCACCCAATGAATTTTCAAAAGGGAAAGTAACTCCTTGATAGCAGCAGAGTTTCCATTTCTCAGACCAAACGCTTGATGTTTGTCTGAGCCAAACTCAGCCTGTTTGCTCAGTAAAATCGCATTAAAGCGCTTAAGATGGATAATAACATGACCTCACTTGAACTACTCTCAAAGAAGTCCACACACTATTGTCGTGACAAAAGGATTTAGAGTGAAATGAGAAAATAGTTTCGAGTAGATGAGCCCGGTGACAAGCATCTTAAAGTCCGTGATGAAACACAGCAGGTCACTGATTTGATCGTAGGGAAATTTATAAAAGTATTCAAGGTCAGCCTGGAAGCAGGATTAATGGGATTAATGGGATGTTATACAGAGAAAAGTTTGTAATATTTTATACAACAACGGCACAGGAAACTTACAGAAAGTGAAAGGAAGAGGTAGAAACATAACTCCAAACACAGAAGCTGAGTGTTTGTTTTAAACTCTCTGTATGAGTCACAAACTGGTGTGGTGTATTGAATAACCTTTGTTCACAACTACTTCTGGGCAGGGAAAGGCCAGCGTACTGTCTGTGGAATTCAAATTTCAAGCCATAATTTATGTCACACCACCTGTTTAAGGGCAGAGGCCACTGGCGCTGATGTTCCTACAGTATACATCTCATTGACATTCAGAAGGAATGAAGCTTCTTATGGAAGTTGCATTAAAAGAGCATGCAGAAACATGAGGTTTAAGTCCATTATCCAACAGGTTCTGCACACGGGGAAGGTTTGCCTCGTCTTGCTTAACACAAACACTAAATTCACTGTCCAACCACACAGATGGTTTCACTTAGTGGATCTGATTAGACCTTCAGAGCTGTGTAGTTTTGTGTTTGTCTTGCTCATGTTATTCACACACTTTATCATTTCTCACACCTATCATGATTAGATTTGTGTACTCCCCTATGTACAACCCAGTTTCAAAGATGCTATGTAAGATGGAAATAGCACACTGAAACCCCAAAAAGTTGTTTCTATTTATAATTTACACAGCGTGCCAACATTAGCCCTGGATGCTACAGAGTTTAGAGTAATCTTAGCAGCCCCGGCTTGTTCTTTATTGGCAAACTTAACCAAACTTGTTACCTGACATAGCACACATTGGTTCCTCACCTTTAAAGCCTCTACATTTGTGGTGTTAAAAGTGTAATAGCTAAAGTACTAGCACTACAGTAGCTCTGTAGAACAATGCTGTTTCTTTATTTGCATGTCTTCCACATGGATCATCATCTGGTGAGGATGCTAACTGTTTGTCTGGGACAGCAAAGGTTGCCATTGGCAAAAGACAGCAACATCAGTTTTTTTTTTTGTCTACCTGAAATCTGAAAATCAAGGACACGCTGTTTTAAAAATTCCTAAAAATTGGTAGGCTCTATCTGCGTTCTTTATCATTGTAAATGAACAGAAAGCTTCACAGGCATAGCAACCGTAACTAAGGGGGGCAGGGTTTAGCGGGCGATCAATTCCCAGCAGAGGCTCAATCAGCCAGAGTAATTGAAAACAGCAGTGTGAGTGGAGCATGGCCTTTACAACATAGATTTTTCTTACAGATTAAATAGAATCAAAGGAAAAAAGAGTACATTTTTTTGACCAATAAATAATATGTTTTGTACATGTAAACTGTCATTTAGTAGACTAGCTTCTTGTAAAAGTGGTTATTTAAACATTTTTCATGTTGTATCAAAATGATATGCATTGATTGATACAGTTAACATGTGGAACCCCTTATTGCACATTTGTCAAACACTACATGAAACATCATATTTCAAAAAGCTAACACGAGGTGAAGATCTGTGTTTGTTCATGTTACTGTATCTCTAACAGGTGTACTGCTGCCTCATGCTCTTGGTCAGCTTGAACCTGAGCTTGCAGAGAACACACAGAAACACACAGTGACAGCTGACACTGTGATCACAGTCCATGAGGTAGAACAGACAGCACACAGCTGACATACTGTCATGCCAATACCCTGACAGAGGCTTTACTGGTTGATCACAGCACTGGTACTTGAAGAGATGCATACTCCTGATGGCACAGCTCTGATGAACAGTTATTTTGGGGTATGTGTCTACAGTGAGTAGTGGCTGGTAGCAGATGTAAAAAAAAAGCTTTCAACATTAAAAACCACCCTGTGTAATTGCACAAATTACTCAGACTCGGTTTGGATATATTTAGGTCTGTCTGATTGTTAATTACTGATTCTCTTTGAACGAACACCAATGCAACTACAGGACAATAAGCAGGTACAGATAAAGAAGCAGTAACTATTCAGCTCTTTTATGACCATGTCAAAGCCAGGCTGGTCTAATCCAGTGGATATTGTAAGAACATTTACATATTAGTCATTTTAATGAGAGGATTTTGAACAGGCTTTTTGTTTTATCACCCTATAGGGTGTAAACAATTAACAGTAAATAATGCTGCAACAGAACAAAGCTGTTTAAAACTATTGTTAATTTAACACTTAGGCTCACCAGGATGATTGAGTTTATTTAAGACACAATGATATCCAAATTCACAAACTCTTAAATGTATATATAATATTAAATATATGTGTTAATTTGAGCCAGACTCTGCTATGATCACGTGTAATTTAAATCCACGTGTCTGCTGTCATATTTGAAGATATTTGAAGAATCTTAAAAAGATACCAGTAACATCTGCATGCTGAAAAATGTTCACAGGGTGTATAAATTTATCAACAACTAGAAGGGCAATATTTTCTTTTTTTTACCAGAGAGCTATTTGTCACGCTATCAAACAACATGAAAGGTGTTGCAAGCTGAAGCTGCATTTCTAATACAAATGTGCTGATTTTCTGAGGTGTTTATATTTTCAGATACAGTAGCAGTGATTCAATGACAGTGATTCAGCACAAACTGGCTACTGACACATCAATTGCTGAGCAAGGCGCTTCAGTTCTTCACCCACCACTTTTATCACAAAAGCAAGAACCCAGAGGGTTTTGTCAAAAGTATAAAAAAATTTAAGCTTTCAATGACCAAGTTTCTATTTTTGCTTTTATCCACGTGTCCATACCTTTTGCAGTTGATTGATCGCCTTCTGCTTGGTGTGAAGGGCCACCAAGGCTTGCTCATGCTCTATCTGCAGTTGCTGCTTCAGCTCTACAGCCTCATGCATATGCTAGAGAGAAACAGAGAGAGGGAGATGAAGGATGTTATTTAGAGATGAGTTTTGACAGAATCCCAAAAGAGATACCCAACCACAATCTTTCTCTGTTGATGGTGACAGATTCAATATAGCTGAACCTTGAAAGCTTGAACAATTATCAGAATATTGCTGTTGCTCTCCCTGGCACTGATAGGAGGATGTATTCTGCAGTGGGCTGGCTACCATCCTGGCAAGAAGCCTTTGAGGAAACTGAACACAATCCACCTGAATGGCAATTAGCTCCAGGCAACACTGCATTCAGATGTTTGTCGGGGTGGATAAAATTAAATCACACAGTTTGTAATATCAGGATTGTCAAAATATGACAAAATATTCACCAAAGCTTTGCAGATTATACCAGGTAAGTAAACTAAAGAAGTCATTTCGTATTTTGGGAAATGTTGCTTACTTGCTTTTATGCTGAGTTAGATGAAAAAGATGTTTTTACACTTAATATGAAGCCATTTAGCTTTGCATGAAGATTTGAAAAAAGAGGCAGCAAGTTTGGCTCTCTCTGAACGTAGAATTGAAAATATCAATGACTGCTTCACTGTAATTGTTGTGCTTATGACAACAAAGCACTTGAATAGGTAACAAAATATGTCTTGTTGTTTAATCCATACAAAAAAAGTATACAGTCATCAACATGAGAATTAACGGCATGACTATTCCTTGGTTAGGAGCAGTGACTTCCTGTAGTCTTGTTCTTATTACTGGATATTAAAGAAACAAGCAATAAAAAAAACAATAACCTGTTTATTAGTGAGCTTTAGATTTGATGGTAGGTAAATCTTGTTACCTTCAGACACAGCTATGCTAGCTGTTTCCACCTGTTTCCAGTCTATATGCTAAGCTAAGCTAGCTGGCTGTACCCTCATATTTATTGTACAGACCTGAAAGCAATTTTGCAATCTCAAACACCCACTGATGAAGTAAAGTAGAGTATTATACAAAACAAGCTTTCTATATCATTTTTCTATCAGGTGCAACCTACTGCTTTCTCCAAACTGACTCAGACAAAGCTGTCACACATGGTCACGCACGCTGATCCCAAATCTACCCTTTCCCAAATTAGCCGAGTCATGACTATATAGTATCTATCCAGTGAGTCACAACCAGCTGCCACATCTTGCAAGTAAGAGAGAGTTAAGGCCATAAGATGTTTCTGCTGGCTTAAAAAGAAAAGACAGCTTAGAAAGCTCTGACATTCATCATTTTCTCTGTGTGTTCTCTCTCCCATGAAAAAAAAAAAAAAAGAAAAGCCTCTTTACCTCCCGGACTTCGAGGTGTCCTGAGCAGGCAGCCACTGCTTTGCATAATCAGGGAGAAGCTCTAAGCTGCAGAGGACTGGGCAGGCTGAGAGGCTGTCACTGAAGCCTTAGTGAAATGTATTTTTTTCAACCCTTAGATATTCATGGAGGTCTTCATGAACCCACCTACATTTTCAGCAGACACCCTGTGATGTCACTGTTGAAACAGAAGCAGACGTATTGATTTAAACCAACACCCTGTCTTACACAAGCCTGTTGCTCCGGACCTTAAGAGACTGTAACTGCCAGCCGTTCCCATTACCAAAGCCTCGGTGTCTCAAGAGGAGATGCTCCACGATGTGGTGAAAAAGGACAAGAAACAGATCTTGGGGATGGAGGAGGCCTTGCAGAGAGAAAATTAAAAAAAAAAATGGAGGTGTGGAGTGGGAAAGACGTCTGCAGCAGCACCTCATCTCTGCTTGAGGCTAATAACTAGAGGCTACATGAGCCACTACAAGCACTGATAGTTAGCTATAATACCAGGTCACTTGTTAAAAAGCCACCGTACATTTGTCTTGCATGTTGCCCTTTACATCTTCTTGTATGATAGAGGTAGTCATCCTTACTTGTGTCTTATTTCCCCCACTGAAATCTGACAATAAGACAGATTATATACATTTAAAAATAAGATTGACAGTTGCTGCATCTCATTAGTTTTGACAGAAGAAAAAAATCAAGTCTGTCTTTTTCTGTTGTTTTTTTCCTCTTTTTTTTTCTTTCTTTCATGTTATGCCTCCTCCATCTCTGCCATCTCCACCCACATCGCCCTGTGTAATTTTCTCTAAATAGTCTCTTTGTCTTCATAATCAATACACAATGAGAAAGTGACAAACCTTTCTTTGCTGTATTAAGAAGCGGGTCAGTTTTTCTCAGATGGGTACATTTCTCTCTCAAATATCCTGACAAACAGACAATCAATAGGAGATGCAGGGAGGCGAGGATTTGTAATGAGAGTGCCTCTCACGGCGCAGTGAGACTGTGTCTGATTACTATTGGCAGACCATAACACGATGAAAAAGGAGCCTCTCCGTGAAACAGATGACACTTCACCTCATGAGTTGCATCACCTTCCTTCTAAAGTTTTCTTAGACAACAAACACATGGGAGATGGGAATATCCAAAGAGGCAGCGAGAATCTGGGCCTGAAATCTGATGAACGGTGCGAGCCAAACAGAACCACTGGGTGGACCAGGGATAATAATAAGTTCAGATGGAAATGCTGGAAAAATGTAGTGAGATTTACAGTTCATCAGTAAAAAAAAAAAAAAGTGGACAGATTCAGATACAGTGGAAAGGAGGATGAAGCCTAGAGACGTACTGCTCGGTGGTCTTCTCCACCAAAGAACTGGAGAGACAAGAAAGAAACCATTCCAAAGTTATAGCATCGATGCCTGAACTAAAATTAGATTTATATAATCTAATCCATAGCTGAAGATAATTAAATCTCCCTCCTGTGGGTAGAGAAAGGAATTTTGTTCCTTGGGGGGGGATATATGAAAAATGTCCAACCTAAATCCTTTGAATTGAACTCCTTTGATCAAGTAATCCAAGAGTTTAGTTTCTTCAGGTAAAATTCAGCACTGAAGCAGTTACTGACAGGATTTCTGAGTTCTCTCTCTCAATAATCAAAATTGCTTTCTGGCATTATTAAGTTATCTGGAGCTGGCCACATGGTATTTCATACTCCGCACTCTTAGCCAACTGAACTCATAGCCAACTGAAGCTACCACAGCACTACGGCAAAGACTTAAAGTTGTAATTTAGTGAGAAATGAGAACAGGATTTACCAAAACTGAACTTATCAAAGGATCACAAAAAGAAAACATGGAATTGTTATATGAAATATATACTGTACTCTTGTGGAGGGAGGAGATTTTGAAATACCGATGAAGAGCTGGGTTTAGCTCCAGGTTCCCAACCTTCCCTCCACATTAAAAGAGGACTAAAGTGATATTTGTGTTTAGGAGGATGAAAGAATAAATGGACGGACGTCTCACCTTTAGAACCTGTTCCAGGTCCTCCACTTTGCCTTGGAGTTGGGTCCTCTGCTGCTGGGCCACGTCTCTCTCCTGGCTCACTACAGCAAAGGTCTCTCTCAGCTGGTCATAGTCAGATTGAACCTACATAAAGGGAAAGATGCCAGGGAGGGAAGAACAAGAAAAAGATGTAACCATTATTCCATTTTTTAAAAGAGGAAAACAAACATGCAATTTTTATGAGACTTGTTCTGGCAGTAGACCTACTTTTTACATTTATGAATAGAAGCTGGGTTCTCTCTTTTTTTTTTTTTTTTTTTGGCTGGAGGGTTGATTGGGAGGTCACAGTCTGGAGAGAAATTAATCAGCACATTTCCATTTAGCCTTGATGAGACAGAGCTGCTGACTTGAGCTTTCTGCCTCTCGTCTTTTTTCATCAGTCAGAGGCCTTGAGCTAAGCCGGTTCCTCTAAAGGTGGCCACGCAGGATTGAGCAGAACCATCCCTCAGCCACACACCAATCACCTCATTAACTAACATAACAGATGAGCGCGCGATAGATAAGCTCGTTAATTCATATTGTGGAATTTGGAGCTGGAGTCGGAAGCCCTAGTACCGTCTGAGCTATATCACACGGAACAAGCTGCATAATAATTAACAGTATTTTCATCTGGAATATAGTTATTAATAATAAAAACAAAACAAACTAAAAACACAATATAAGCACAGAGTAGAGCAAGACATGCAATTAAACATAAAAAACATTAGTATGGTAATAAAACCATGTGTTAATATTTCAATATCTCCTTTAAAAATTAAAAAATCTTTCCTTAGCTGTGCTATTAAATCAGTTCTATTCAAATATCTGTTTAAAATAGAGCTCACTCAAGGTTAACACAAAACACTTCAACACATCATCGACTAATTTGTATACGGGAGGGAAGTCCAATACAAGCCCAACAATAAATACTATGATTATGAGTCATAATGAATTCATTTAATTCTTTTACCGTCAAAGACACAGTTAATTCTCTTAAACTCTAACGGATAATATAATTTATTTTCTGTGATTAATTTACTTGTTTCTCTTCTCTTCCTCTGTTTTCCACTTTCATTCCTTCATTCTCTCTCTATGCACAGTCCACTACATGTTGCCCGCGTCTTTGCCCTTACACGCCGGTCACACTTCATTCATACTGTAAATCTGGCGGGACTGGATGCATTTTTTGCCCCGCTTCCTTCTCATCCGCGCGCCCACCTTGTCGGCGCACAGATGGCATCTTTTTGTGTGGCGTGGCGGAGCAAAAGCAGGACGCGTGTCAAATCTGCCCCCTCTGTGAGAGTCACTATTAGCGCCAGAGTGGCTAATCGCCTACCATCACAGACTGTCTCTGTCTGGGCCTGTGCAAATGTTTCTGTGTGCATGTGTGAAGTGGGAGACTCTGGCTGACTGTGCTCGTAAAAGACGCAAGGATAGGAAAGGCACATGAATAAGTCCTGTGTGTGAAGAAGCAATATAAAGAGTCAACACATGATAACATATGTGCAGATGATAACAAGGCTGTAGGTTTATTGATCTGTAGAGACATGGCCACAAATTTCAACATATGGCTGATGTTACAACCATATAAGAGATTTTGAGCGTGATACATAGCCTCTATATCACAGCTAGTGCAACGTACAATAGAGTCTACCATAGATCATGGCCTGGTTGACCATTGATCATTGCTGTATGTGTTTCCTGACAATACATGCATGTACACTGCATGTGTGAATGCCATACCTGGTCATACTTGGATGCCTTCAGGTGGCGATTGATCAGCTCAAGGTTCAGACGGTTTTTCTCCTGCAGGGCAGCATGGAGCTTTGCTTTCTAAAGAATACACAAGGAGAGTTTAGTGTGTTGTTACATTATAATACACTTCATTGCAAAGACTTTCATGCCTGACTGCATCATGTATGCACGCCACACGGCGTAACTCCATCTTAAAACTATTATATAAGCGACAGATGAAAGACTCAGGTTAGTGCCGATTCCCTCCCTCCCTCCGTCTGTATGCATGTGTGCGTGTGCGTGTGTGTGGGGATAAGCTTTTCTCTAAGATGCTGTCTGGAGGACAAAACCCACAGATGCATACTGTCACCCTCCATTTGGCATGTGGCATTAGGAATGGAGGAGGAGAGCTGAAGAAGAGGGAGGTGGGGGGCACAGGAAGAAAGAGATGAAGCGAGAGAGAGAGAGGGACGGGAAGAAGGAAGCTGGGATGGAGGGAACGAGGAAGAGGAAGTGGAATATTTAGGAAAAAGAAACAAACTGAGGGGATAAAAAAGATGGAAGTGGAAGGCCGGATGTGTCGGTGGAATGCAAATGAGCGCAAAACGTCGGTGAAGCCTGCCTCAAAATGAGATTAAGTTGCGTGTCACATAAAAAGGATTGAAAAGAGGTGTGCACTTCCTGTCTGCCCAGATTCACATTCAGAAGTTGTCATGCCGCCGGTGCTGCAGGTACTCAAGCATTACATAATTACGCCAGACTCAAACTAGGGCAATGCTCGCCTCCTATCACAGCTCTGAGCATTCAAGAGTGATTTCACTGCGACTGGTCATATCCTGGCACATAATACCACTTCATGCTAGTGCACTGAGCTCATACTGTTGATTGTCATTCTCTTCGTCCTCACTATAATATGTGGATGAGTAATTTTTAATAGTGGCTCGGGCCTTTTGTCATTCAGCTTTGAACAAAAAGCAACCGGAGTTGATCACAGTTTTTGTTTAAGTGGTATGACATAGGATCTTGTTTCAACATTTCTTAATTAATTCTTTATTACTTCTTTAGATATTCCTGGTATAGCTGTGATCTATTACAAAGCAGACAAAGCTTATGATTCAGGTAAGGGTGTCTAAGAAGGTACCTTCCTCTGTGTTACATCACCAACACAAGTTGTTCTGTATCAAGCCCATCTCATGAAGTCGTACTGGTGCAGAGCTGTTTGTGTTGTTTTTATTCTACACAGATGATTCTACACTCTCGAGCCTCATTGCTATGATATACTCAGGAGTTCGAGCCTTGTATGCCAGCTTCTGCACAAGAAAAGGTTGCGCAGCTGAGAGGTTTATGATCAAATTTATCAGTACAAATCGAGGAACTCAATAAACCCTCGCCAAAGAGGAGAACAGAGAAAAACAGACAAAGTGGGGGCCGGCCAGGTTCATCCATCCTCTTTGTGTGCAGGCAGAGAGACAGCCAGGCCTGTCGGAGGAAGACACAATCAAACCAAGACACAGATAGAGAACAGACAAGGACAGGGAGATACAGAGTCTGGTGAGTGAGTTCACTCGCTGCTCTTATTGTGTAACGCTGTCGCCACAGCACATCGCTGCAGACTACAGAGCGATTAGAGTACCGAGCCACACCTAGCTATGGTAGTGGACAGAAATGATCGTGTTCTTCTGCATTTAAGTGGTAATTATGGAGACATGGCGCATCATGAGGTGCCAGCTGCAGTCATCCGCCTTAGGATATGGCCTTGTCTTTGACACCTTAAGCACGTGCACCATACAGAAGGGATGTAAAGATAACTGCAGAGAAGGATGTTGAAATTTTAGGGAGGGAAAATTGACGGATATAGATGGGAAGACAGGTCGAGCGAAAGAGATTTTAAAGTTTGGTCCAGGCTGCCAAAGTATGCTAACAAAAGAAACAAAGAAAAAGAAAAAGAAAACACGATGACCTTTTAAGGGCTGCTTTTTATGGGCCTGAGGAATTATGTCTGCTTCTCCACTTCCTCCCACATCGAGTGAATCACACATTCACAGCTCTGCTTAACACTCTGTAACATCTTGTAAACACAGTGCTATACTGCAAAGCCAAGGGACTCACACACACATTTCTGTGCCAATTTAAAACCTTCAATATGCACAAATAGACAGAAAAATCTGGTTTGAATACATAAAGAATATGATAATTAGGCATTCTCCCAAGGAAAAACAACTTAACGGTGGATTTGTGTGGAAATGTGGCACGCGTGTGTGTGTATATGTGTGTGTGAATGTTTGCGAGGGTTGTGAAATTTGAGATCCATATGTGTGCGCAGAAAAGAGTGGACAGGCTAGAGGGAGAGACCTCAACACCACTAATGACTAATTCACTCTGACAACTTCTTTCTTTCTTCCTCTTCTTGTCTTTTCTCTCCATCTATCTCCGTCTCTCCCACACAGACACACTGATGCATGCACTTTCCCTTCCATCACCACCATGATTATCGTCCGTTCTCTCCCCAAACCCACTAATTTAGCTGCTGGCCCTAAATCTGCTCTGCCCACAGTGTCCAGGCCTCTCACTGAGCTTCAAAACTCCCAGAATCTACTGTGCATCCATACAAGTGTGTCTCAATTTAAATTCAGTGTCTGCTTTAGTATTTTATATCATTTTCTGCAAATCAATAACCTCACAATAGGAGCATTTTTCCTATATCTTCAGAAAACTGGCTGTACTGACATTTTAGGAGATATGCTTATTTGCTTTCTTGAGATGGTTAAGCTTATTTATAGTTTTACTTTTGGTGTCTTCAGCATAGAAATAGTCTTTTTCTCTCTTGAACTGTGTGCAGTGGTAGATGTAATGTAGTGTAAAACATTAGGACAAGTTGATACCTGATTACATTGTTTGTTTGCGCTGTGTGTTGTGCGCTGTCATCTTTCCATCTGAGGAAAGACCATCTTAGAGAGATTACACAGGATACCTCACAGTATCCGCTCATGCATGAGAGTAAACGCAGGAAAGTAAAGCAAAGCTCGCAATGAGAAGCTGAAGCCTCAACAAATGTTGACTGAAGTCTACTTAGATCAGTTGACAAAGCTGAGCAGAGCAGTTCGGAGAAGGAGTGATCTGAGAAATCTCTATAAATGTTGTGTTTTTTTCCTCTTGAAGATCTGTGAAATAAAGCTTCTCTTCTTTACTCAGAAATTTTTGGGTGGAGCACGGCTGTATCATCACTTGTTTCTAAGTGAAACGATACTGTGATAAGGCCATTTTAAGGGGGAGGGGATGAGCTGCACCATAAATAACACAATTACAACATATTAGATACAGGCGATGCTTCTGGTTATTGTTACATCGTGCATCACTGGATCAGCGAGTTTGAGAAAAAACTACAGCTAAGATAAAGATAAAAGTCAGGATATAAAATATTTATTTTGTTCCATATATTTCACACTGATTACCAGAACCCGATGATGAGGAGTTAAACAGAATGTCAATGAAAATATTTTATTTATGTACTGACATATTAAAAATAATTCCCGCTCCATTACAGAGCACACAATAGTGTTGTCTAATTAAATTTACTTCTGTCCACGTAGCTGTTTTTAGCAGTAAAGCCTTTAAATCTTGAACATGTTGTATTTTACAACAGTGCAGGCTTCAAATGTATTTAAAGATGTTTTAATGCTTTCGAATTGTGGATGTGCCACTTAAGAATAAAACAGCAGTTAATGGGAATTAATTGCAACATTCAAATCTTGCCTTCTGCTAGCCAAGAGAAAATTACACGGACAGGCTTGTGGATTTACTTAATTTAGAAATATGGGTCGGATAATACTGGAAATACTGCAACATAGCACTCAAGTGGGAATAAACCAGTAGATGCTGCAGGTATAATGGAGGATAGATGAAGGGTGGATTCATGGGTGCAAAGAGTGCTATGATGGCTACTGCTGACTCTAAATGGGATTCTTGTGGGTACAGGATTGCTACTGTTCTCCCTCAACTCCCAGAGGGATTGTCATTAATCAGACGTTACAGTGGAAACACTTTATTCCACTTGGAACACAGTGGAGACGACACCGGCAACATCTGCTAGCTTCAGTGGGAGCGCCATGTGGTGACAGACAGAGATGTGCCATGGGTTCATTAAATTTAATTAATAAGTACCACCTTCATATAGAAATAGATCTGTTCTGGAACATGCTGAGTTTTTCAGCAGCAGAGTTTATGACTAAAGTTGAGAGAAGAGATCATGTAAGACACATTTACTCTGTACAAAGAGTGCATTCTCGCCTCGTTCTCAACCCAAAAGAAAGAATAATCTCATCTCAGCTTTCTCAGTTAAATTAAGCACAGAACAGACTGGATATTTAAACTGATCCTCAAACAAAAAAGGTGTCACGCTACTGTATCAGATTATTTCAATCTTATTAAAACATGATATGACAAACAGATAACTGCTTTTCCACTAAACTTTGTGCTGAGTGCTTTAACAGGGCGACTACAGTTGATGTGTGTGTGCGAACCAACAACCGCGTGTCAAAGATTGTTCTGCACTTATGTGGTTGGACAAATGGAGTCGAAGCCATGACTGTTGTCCCACCACTAATAGTTGCTGTAGTATCATCTGCCTGTTTAGCACAGTCTAACGTCAGGAGCAGACAGGACCATGGACAGCTCCTCTGCTGGGGCCTTTTAAACTGACCAGGACAAACGCTGTTCAAACTACAGACTTCATAGTATATGAGTGGACAACATCAGATTTCACCAATTTCAGCTTCCTCCCCTGCAGGCTTCCTGTGCGTTTTAGGATTGATTTTAAGATTTTACTGATCACTTTTAAAGCCCGTCAGAGTCTGGCCCATAACTTCATTGCCAGCATGCTAACCCTGTTCATTTATTTATTTATTCTGGTGTCCTTTATCCTTTCATCTCTTTATGGTATACTGTTATTTACTGTCTTTTGGGTCTGCTGATCTGTAAAGCACTTTGTAAACTGTATTTTAAAGGTGTTATATAAATAAAGTTATTATTATTATTATTATTATTATAGTAGAGCAACGTCTGAGAGAATCCCTATGTTGTTTGTATCATGCGTGTGCACAATTGGGTGACATGACAAACCGCTATGCTAGTTTCACGCCATTTCTCTGATGAACATTTGGTGCAGGAGTCAACATGTTTGTTAGACTTTGCAGAGAAATCTGCTTGTGTATATTTGTGTTCTGTGGTGATGCAGTTTTGAGCCTTTCACAAAACTCTTGTCAGCTAACTCAAAGGGGAATTTTTCAGAATGATTGAAGTACCATGTAGCTGCGGTATCACATATTTTCACAGTGATTGATCACCGACCTCAAGCATATTTTCGAGACCTATACCATACTGCAATGAAAAGAAACCAATGACTGACTGATGGAGGACAAAATCTTAAAAATACATACTGTTTAATATAGTTGGATGTATTTTAAGTATAGAAAATTGTTAATGGACTAAAACATACAAAACCACAGTTAACAACAATGTAATGTATCCAAAAGGGGACACACTTCCAAGGTTGACGTTACCTTTAAGGCAGTTGTACATTGGCACTGTACATCCCCTCTTAAGGAATTGGCTATGAAAATGAGGGGCATTTTGGAGATTTATTATGTAGCATTAGCGAGGTCTTTACTGCAGCATAAAAGATGATCTATAACATAGAGTTTGTCCTCTGAAGGGCTTAGCAGGTGTTTGCCTTTTTCACAAGAGAACGTGCGACTTGAATCCCACTTAATCTTCAACCAAACATCAGCTTCTTTGGCAGACTGCAAGTCTCAAGAGCATTTTGATATCAGTCGGTTATAATGCTGTTAATACAGTGCACTACCTGTGGTTTACAACACGTGCATAACACCTGAACAACTGCAGCAGCAACGGTGATTTCCTTTAACCTTTAAGTCATGAAGTGTTCATGTGTGACATTTTGGACTGCAACCTTTCGCATTACTCATCTTGGTGCTCCTCATGAAGTGCAGTTCAGGGTGACTGTAACCATAATGTCATCAATAGATAATTCATCAACATCCTATCAAAATATTCTCCTTTATGTGTCTGTTTCATTATCAGCTGACATTCCTCTAACCTATGCCACTAATGCCTCTCTACAGGTGCCTTATTCATAAAACATAAATGAGTGGCTAATCTAGTTGTGTCGGTAGTGTGTGTGTGTGTGTGTGTGTGTGTTTATGTGTGTGAGCAAACACACAAATGTCACAGTCATAAGACCAATGAGGTCATTTCAAATAAGAGGAAACTGTGGACCCAGATGGCAGTTGGTGATGACAATATAGTGAAGGCTTGAGTTGGAGTATGTGTGTGCATGCGAGCATGAAGGAGTTGCATAACTAGCATCTCCAGGCATACATTAGCCTTAAGCTCTTGTGCATCCGCAGTGTTCCTAACCTCTCATCTGAAACCTAAGGATTCAAAATCCCTAAAAGTGATTCATGTGGTAAGAATTACCTTGCATAATGAACACACATACACACTCCATCGAGTTAAAACCGTAACTGCTCAGGATGTATAACACGTTAATAATTTTTGAGGGGAACCCCCTGTTGTTGGTGGATATGTAAATAAAGGTTTGAGGAAAATCTCTGAATATTAAACATGTGACTCACTCCTACAGATTTAATAATGTGGATCAACTGGAGCTTGAATGGGAACCCAGCCTACGCAGCCACAGACGTTTTAATATTAACAATGTCTCAAGTCCATAAGACTCTGCATCAGGTCAATGTGGCAGCGAAGATTTTATGCACATACAAAATATTCCTCTGCTCACTGTACAGAAGAGCCTCTTAGTATTTAGTGAAAGCACATCCTCAAGATTTTATCAAGGAGTGTTCATAGGCTTAAATCTATACACAAATAAAGAGCCTTCTGGGATATGTAGTTTAGAATTTTTCTCACCTCTTCTCATGAGCAACAAACAGTTATTGTTTTGTTTGAACGCCCCGTTTTCTCCACATTCTGTGTGTTTCAGTGTGTGTTACAGTGTATGTGGTATACTGCCTGCCCCTCACAGAGCAGCAGACAATCCAGAGTTTTATGGTGGAGAGACACGGGAGGAGCAGGGAGAGGCCGGCACAGCCGTCAAGAGAAATTAACTTCTTCTCTGTGTAACACACATCCTCATTCATGTCATTCTTCAACCTCCAATCTTGCTTCTCCATGTGTATGTGTTGTACATAGTTTACGCAGTGTTTGCTTTTGAGTCTGCACCGATGCTTCTGAACTCGTGTGTTTATATAGAGACGAAGCGGCTCACGTGTGAACTCAAAGTTTAAGGCACGCATCTCAGTTGAGTTACTAAATAGCTTTTTTTTTCTCAAACAGGGGCTTTTTCACCAAATTTGCAACAACAAAGCTGCAATTTGCAGCATAAGATCATTTCCTCTCCAATTCATTTTGACACTTTCCACTAATCGGAACAAACATGTGAGGGGCCTGTAGGACTCAAACATTTATCTTATTTGCAAGAGACAATAATTTCTGAAATGTGACCCTGTCGCCATTTTTCTATCAACATATATGCTCGCAAATCTCTTTTGTGAATTGTCCAATGTACACAATGGTTTTGGACTGTTTGGAAACTGGTGGGCATTATTATTCCTATTTTCTGAAACTAATTAAATTGGAAAAAATAGTGGACAGATTGAGCAATAATGGAAATCATTGTTAGTAACAGACTTAAGGCATCTATAGACTGAATATAACAATATTAATAAAATCTTGATCGCAATCTGTGTCAGACTGTAAGTCTGTACGGTTTTGAGGCTTGTCAGATGGTGGAGTTAATGCCTGTTGAATTGTAAAAAATAAATGCTGGCTGGAGCACATTTTTATGGATCAAAACAAAAAAATATGACAAGTTTCACGAGTCTAGTGTGTGTGATTTCATTTCATATTCTCATTGGTTGGTTTGGATTTTTGATTTTAAACGTAGCTTGACTAGCAAAGTGGTAAATGACTACACAGTGGACTTGTCTGTCAACATACAGTCCAAGATTTCATCCTGTTTCTTTCTTTCACATTATGTAAAGTCCATGATTCATTCGGTTAACATAAAATTAGACATTTAATGCCAGATATGAACTGCAAAGTATCCCAACTGGAGCTAAATCCAGTGTGCAAGTGGTCTGAACGGGGTCAGGGAGAAAGAGGGAGCCCATGTGAGCAGATCAACTTTGACTGTTAACTATATGTGATATGTAGGGGTGCTGCAGCTGTACTGTATATGGAGGGACCTCTGGGAAAAACATTGCCCTCTCCTGAGAATACATATGCCCCAGGAGGAATATTACTGCATGGGAGTGTGCATAGTGAAGTGTGTGTGTGTGCTGTATGTACATACTGTGGGAGCAGGCAGTGAGAGTGAAATAGGGCTCCCTTGACGTGGGCAGCAAAGCTTCCAGTCACATTGATGACATAACACATTTGATGTGAACAGGACCTATTGTTCCCTCCGGCCACATGGAGAATATCAGAGGGCTAAAAAATAAGTTCTGAGGAAGAGCAGTGTAATGCTAATGAGGAGCCCAAGAGCTGGTTAGGGATTACATGTGCTTCGATGGGCCTTCATGCTCACATAATGCTTGGATGGACCTTCATGCTCAGAATACACAAGTGTACACACACACACACAAACACACACACGTCCACAAGCCTGCATATAAATCCATAAAGTCTGTCTCACACACGCACACACAAATGACACCCAGCCAGGGATGCACATACATTTCTATTTGTGCATACACACACACACACACAATACCCGCAAACACACTCTCACGTGACTCCAATCTGCAGCAAAACATACTGCACAAGTGATAAATAATTTACATCTGACCCCATTGCACAGTTGCTAAAATGTACAGAGCCTTAGCAGAGGATTCCTAACCTCCATTCCCTTCGACGGGGTTTTACAATCTAGATCTACACATAAAAAGAAATCAATCTGAAATAGCACCTATATCCCGTTACAAAAAAAGGGCATATGAGGACAACCCCTGCGATGGTAAACAGTATAAAACTTGCAGCGTTTTATGCTCATCAGCAGATGCTTCAAAATTCTGCAGACCATCATCTAACAAAGACAAAGTGCTGGGAGAACACTATGCTAGTCTTGGCATCTTTCCATTGGCTGCCAGTAGAGTTTAGAATTCATTATAATATTTTTCATTTTATTTATCGGGCACTGAAGTCCCTGAGTACATTTCTTAATTGACTTACAGTCTCTCAGGTCAGCTAACAAGTGTCTGCCGTATGTTCCCAGAGCTCTGCATGATCGAGCATTTGCTAAACTTTGGACTCTCAATATTTACAGTAGATCATAAATTATAGTCACTCCTATTTCCGTGCTTTTCTTAACATATGTATTGCTCTTTCATTGACTCATCCGTTCATTTCTGTTTGTTACTAACCCAACTAACTATACAATACACTACATAACCATAACTTGTTTTGTATTTACTATTTCCATTAGATAAGCAGTGGTCCAAAATGGTTCCTCTCGTGAGCTGCTACAGTACAACATGGGGGAAAAAAAGACACTGACTACATCACTAGCCTTTGATCAAAACATGCAAAGCACCAGTTTAATCTCTCATCGACTTCCGTCTCGTCATCCTCACAGATGTCTGGAGAGTGTCTGGTCAAAAAAAAAATTGGATAATGAGACACTGGAATTTAAAAACACTGGCTTACAGAAGAGAAACAGAACATCTGGTTCACATCAAAAAAGGTAATTTTACTGTGTATAACCGCGGAACAATTTGTACTGTTTGCTAATCTGTATTTGTGTTCAGGATTCAGTGATACAAATAATTCTATAATGGTTCCTGTAACACCGCACGGCAGATGCATGTGACCGAGTCTCAAGTGAGCAGGACTCAGTGGCACAGAGCAATAGGTGACAGTTACAGGAGCAAAGGGTCCTGTCATGTCATCTGTATCCGAACAGGTTGGTCTGTCTGACATTGTGTACTCCTCCCTCCCTCCTTTCCTCCATCTAGGTTGCCCTTGGTGTTCAGTCCGCCAAAGGCTTCTGTCCAATGTTTAATCATTCAAGCCCTTTCTAGACACAAAACACTGGGGAAAAGACAAGAGAATGGACGGGTTGAGTGAAGGAGTGAAGGAAAATGTAAAGAACGAGGCGCACGACAGGTACAATTTAGCTAAGAGAATGGAATTGAGAAGTTATTTAGAGGAACAGAGACTGGGAGAAAAGTGTGGTCATTAGAGGGAGAAGCTCAAGGAGAAAAAGGGGAGAGAGGAAATACAACCTAAAAACATTACAGATGACAGTGGGAGACAATTAGTGCTGTGGAATTAACAGGCTTTTTATCAGCATGATCATTTGCTAAAGGGCTAACCTAGTCTGCCAGTGCCATGGTGAAATTATGTGCCTGAAAGGACACTACACTATCCTACATGTGTGCCAAAACTATAAACATCGTATGACTTGGTTGAGGGTCATAGAGGCTTTTAGTGATGTCATTTAGAGGACTCTGAACACTTGTCCTTAATTAATGCTGGGTAAAGTGATGTAGATGTCGGATGAAGATGAAATACATGAATCATCCATCCTAGCTGCACCCATTTCAGATGGGGAATGATCTGTATGACAAGATACATTAAGTGCTACACGTATTATCTTTTTTATTGAACTGTATTTGTAGTTAGACTTCAATCAGACATCCGTTTACTCCTGACTTTCCCTCTCTTCCTCCTCTTACTTTGCTTCTTTGCCCCACCCTCCTCTTTTTGATTTTTTTCCCCCCCTCTGCAGTGCTCTGTGTCTTTTCCTTTAATATAACTTCTGTGTATCTTGAAAAGCTGCCAGAAAATGTGCAGAGGAAATGTTCCTTTATTGTTTCCCTCTCTGCTTCCCCCGCTGGCTAAATGACATCAACACTTATGGCGTGTATGCTAGCAATCAATACAGCACTCACTCATATTCAGGCATGTGTTCGCATTCGGAACTACACGGGTTGCGTGTACACGTGCGCGCGCACGCACACACACACACACACACACACACAACGGGGGTAGGGGTGAGGGGAGGGGATGATGGGGTTGCTATAGAAACTGTTCTCTTTCAGGTATGGAGTGTCAGGATGATAAAAAGTAGCAATGAAGTATCACACCTAACGTATCTGATGCCCTTTGAATTGTCTGAACGTAAGCCTGCGCGCAAGTACTGCAAACAAAAGCTGTCTAATTTATTTGTTATTTAAACCTGCGGGATGAATGAATGAATGAAGTAGTGCATAAAACACAAAGACATAATACCCACATATACAATACACAGCACAGAATCGACTCTATATGATGTTGATGTGTAGTAGAGCTTTGGAGTACAGTAAGAATAAGCACACATGGATACACTCTGCTAATAACACAGTGAAAATGTGAAGGAGTGTGCATGAAAGCATGTAATCTGGAGTAAATGTGCAAATGTGTGATTCTCAATACACAAAAGTATGCTCATGCACATACCCTGAGTGTGTCTATTGATACTTGCTGCCACACCCCTGCAAGGCTGTTACTGATCAGGGATTATCGCCGTGCCTGTATGTCCCGAGGAACATTTTGATTAGTCAAGAAGGCAGTCCTTTGGCTGCCAGACTCGCTGATAATCTCAGGAGGGAAGCAAAGAAATCAGCCATGAGACTGAAAACACAAGTTTCATTTCCCCTATCTTCTTTCCTCCCCTCTCTCCTTGTCGCCCTCTGGCATCCAACTGAACGTCAGCTTGGCACAGACAACCAGTCTGCCGCATGGAGATGAAGAAGTGGAAGAAGAAATGGGAGAGTGGTGCAAGAGGAGCGCGATTAGGGGGGGTATACAAGATTTTCCTCGTGAATTGTACTGACTGATTTTTACCTCCGTGTGGTTAAGAGATACAAAAGAGGGTAGAAAAATAAAGTTACACTGCTTATGCAAAGCAAAAAGAGACATGAACAGAGCTGTGTGAGGACCAGTTCTTTCCCTCTCCTCTGCCATATTTCTCCTTTGGTCTGTCACCCACCCACACAGCCATATATTCAAACATATGCATGGTGCAGGCATATGAAGCATGTACACTCTAACCTACACACACTTGTTTGTATAGTAACACATCCACATCCAACAGGGAAATGAAAGCAGTTTCTGAGTGGCTGGCAGTATAGAGAGAGCCTTTATGTCCGTCTTTACCTGATAAAACCAACTTCCACTCTACTCATCAAGGAGACTCATCAAGAGGTCTCTTGAAGGAAAGGTTTTACTGTCTGCTAGTGAGGTTTTATTTTGTTGCAAAAGTTTTTTAACAGTGACCAAAACTTTAGCACAACCTCCCCCCATTTGTTTTAGTTGTGTAACCTCAGGCAGACATTTTACTTGCTTAAACCCGATCCGAACCCAAATAAATCTTCATTTGTACGAGTGCTCAGCTCTTTAAAGGCTTTAAAGCTTTGCAGTTCTGAACACCTGGCCTGGCTGACACATAAAGGTTCCCACAAAAAAAAAAAAATCTACACCCAGCAAGCGTTATGTTTTACACTTCCAGAGGCAGCAACAATACTTTTTTGGATACACCCCAAAACACATCAGTTAGTACGAGCAACAAAGGTGTGACACTGGTGTATTTCTTTGTGGGTTATTGGTTGGAATAATTCCTAAAATTTAGTCTACCCTCGTCTGGGTTGCCAAAATCACATCTTAAAAACATGATATTCAAACTGCAACCTCCAAACAGACCACGGACTTCAACAATCAATAACAGTTTCAACAAACACCGAAGGTGTACCTTACAAACTGAGCGCCATGAGTACACGCACATTTAGCGAGAGACTTACCTCATGAGGGTAAATAATAAAGCATGTGTCAATCAGCCACGAGTGGGTTAATATATTCATCACCAACACCTGGCAACCCCTCAGCAAGCAGAAACCAGGAAAAGCTCAGGTTACCGGAGCCGATAACGTCAAAGCACACACGCAAGCACACAAAATCAATTTGTTTGACAAAGCACCACACGTTTGCCTCTCTCCCAGTGTGTCTAAGTGATCATGTGAACATGTGTCTACATATGCTGTTCTACAAATAACACTTGCATGTGCAGACTTACTATGGAAAGATTACATTCATGACGTGACAGCAGTCAAAAGGCAGCACTATCCGTCACTCTATGAAAAAACCATGCGCACAAGCACGTTTTTATATGTACATACTAACCTTTCCGAGCTACAAACATTAGACCCATACACCGTAACCCCACCCCCCACCCCTCAACACACACCGCACACACCCACACATCTCCAAACAGGTGGCTCTGATACAGTCAAGAAACAAGAGGAGCTGGATGTTGCTTTTAAAATGTACAAATCCTCCTTTCTCACCTCTCTGTGGACGTCTGTCTCTTCTTCCTGCAGCAGCTGCACAGACAGGTTTTTTTTTTTTTTTTTTTTTTTCCCCCCAGCTGCTTGGCTATGCTAACCCTGTGCACTATATATAGGACTCAACAGAGCTAAATCAAACACAAACACACTCGGGCCAATGATGCAGAGACAGAGATATACAGCAGCAGTAAAAGAGGAAGCAGAGTGGTGATAAAAGGATGAGTATTTACCGTGTGTGTTGGCTAGCACAGGAGCATCTTGACTAAGGTGTCGCTTACTCCTTCTTCCTTCCTTGCTCTGATCTCCTCCCTTCCTTCCCTGCTCTCTCTGGGTGGGGAATTGTCAAACGGCTGCAGCAGCAGCAGCATCAGCATCAGTAGCAGCTCCGGGGCCTGCGTGTCTCTCTCTCTCTCTCTCTCTCTCTTCCTCTCTTTCCTCCGCCCCCTCTCCACACACTCTCTCTTTCCTATTCTCCCTTTCCTCTCACTCTCTCCCCACCCCCGAAGACCCTCCTCCTTAACACCCTTCCTCCATCATTTTCTCCTTTTCTCCTCCGTGCTCTCTCTCTCTCTCTCTCTCTCTTTGTCTCTCTCTCTTTCTCTATTCCTCTGCTCAATTTCCCCCTTTTCTCTCTCGCGCTGTACGCGTGTGCAGTGAGCTGCGGAAATCCACTCTGTTGAATTAATCAGCCAGCTCCACTGCTACAACCATCAGCTACATCACAAGCTACTGTTAGGAGGAGAGGTATCACTGGCAAATAGGAAGCAGACATCTTGGAGTCTGGGATACAAATAAGGATGGTATATTGGAAAGCTGCCCTGTGCAGCCACAGTCTGGACCTTGTTGCCTGTCTGCCAAATTGACTGAAATGACAGGAGTCTGCATAATGCTGACTGCTGCCGGATAGACCCTCCCTCCTCTCCTCAGCTCCCCAATTCGTGTCTTAACCCATGACACTAATTGAACAAGGTCTTGATTGATGCCACATTCAGCATCCTGTAATAAATGGGGTATAGTTTTAACTTGTAAGTTTTGCATTAATCACTGTAAAAACAGGGCTGTCATCAGATCATTTAAAGAAGGCAAATTTGTATTATGTATCATTTTCTTGTGCTACTGTTTACATTTAAGGTGTATTTCACTCTAATTACGGTCTCATAACACCTTCAACGTGGTCCTCCTGCACTGTCATTCACATCGGAATTAATGGGGCAAGGTGCAAGTCTGCAGTCACGAGTATGATGTTGTTTGTTTGTATGGTTGGCGGGCTGAAGAGTGACACACAAATTAAGTCTATCCAATTCCACGTGGGTGCATTTGTGGCATTGCAGTGTAGTCACAGTATAAAATGTGATGAGTAAACGTTCTTTTTATTCCCCTTGTGTAACTTTTCAGCATAGGTGACACTAATTATTTCTCCCAACTAAATATAATTAAATATTTTTGTCCCGAGTAAGCAATAGTTTAAACTGTTTACAACCACAGACAATATAAATAGTTGAGAGAACTTTCGGGTCTGATGTGATTTAAATCTGCATTTTTTTTTTTTTTAATGGCCAGCAGGTGGCGACTCCACTGGTTGCAAAAAGAATTTTGATTTTATGTAAGTTCCTGTAAGTTGTATGTTGAATGACCCTACTTCTCAAATGATTCATTACCTCAGCGAACACTTTCCTCATGAGTTTATGGTCTCAACCGAGCGGCAACCTCCGGTGCTGGGAAATGAAGCCGATGCGGAAGTTCTAAAAACTGTAATTCCTCGAGCGGCCGCTTGAGACAGACTGCCCGTATTAAAATGTCCAACTTCACAGCAGAAATAAACATGTTTACAACCTGGTACAAAAAAACAGTTTTGGTCTCTATAGCTAATTTCCCCATTCATTACAACTGCGAGGGAGGTGATTTTTTTTTTAACTCACCCGTTCAGATGATATTAAGGCTTAAAGTTACGCATAATTAACAGCATTGCCGCTTGATTGACAGGTAAGTGCCCTTACAGATGGCTTATTCGAACACCCGGGCGTCATTTGGCCCACCGATGATCTTTGCCGATATTTAGATTAACCAGGAGGCGGAAGAAGCAGCACAGCCAACATGGCGGCAGCCAGTGTCGCATATTTTTGGATTCAAAACAACGCTTCGGAAACCTACAGGTGACTTCACTCAGGTTCTGTCCATCCTTTATACTGTGATTGGTCTCAACCTTATCCAAAAAGGGAATGCTTTAGGCCGTGGCGACCTATGACTGACAAATCGTTATCACAGCATTGTCCTCCGGTTCTCAGTTAGTTCCAATCAAGATAGAGGCGTAGCAATGCGTACCCTCCCCAGCTCCACCCTTTCATCCAAATATGGTCTTGTTTAGCTCTAAAAAATTGAATTCACCCATAGGTGGTAGGTTAGGTTTATCCATATAGAAGATATAAGTGGACTATCCTGTAGATTTGAGAGGTTCTTTGAATACTTTAACATATTTTGTGTGAGAGAGTCGACAGCCATGTTAGCCGCATTGTAATGTCTTGATGTTATTGCAAACCATCCCACTGTGACTCTAACATGCAGCCTTCATTCTTTATTATGGAGTACACTACAAACATTTTACAGCCACTATTCAAGGCTTACAGGGTGTGAGTGTCTCACACTGGCATTAATTTTGCTCCATATTTGTAGGCTAATAGAAGCCCTGTTATTCCAATTTTAAATCAAATATTTTATCTAATTGAGGCGTTTGAGCGTGCTTTAACTTTACCGGAAACACAATCCAAATATGTGGGTTTTTTTTCTCTGTTAAGTTCTATCAAATCTGTGGCTAATTTTTATCCCCATGCGACCAATTATTCCATTTTCGGTCTCTTCCAACTCTAATCCTCACAGTTTCACAGCTTTTAGCCTTTAACTACAACACAGAACACACTTGCTATCACACTGCCTACACTGCCTTGTCACAATGAGTAATTATATCATATTGACATCAGCTTATGTGTGGGGGCTCATGCGTGTTCATGCATGTGTATGTGTGAGAGTGAGTGTGGGTATACCACAGTTAGCCCCTAAAATGATTTAATCCGGTTAAAGGGATTTTCAATTAATCCAGGAGGGCCCTACATTCTGACAGTGCCATATTTTTAGCACATTTTCCTTCCGAAGCAACAGAATTTATTTTCCTCCTCCACTTTTAAGGCTAATATGATTTAGTACTCCCACAAGATGGACCACAAATTTGTCTGGACACTGTGCTCTGAAATCAAGCCAGTACTGGACATTTATGTCTGTATCTCTCAGATGAACCCAATTCTGCCAGTATTCGCAGATTTGTTCCTGCTATTTCTATGGCCAGCTCCCACTCAAAGAACCCAGTAAACAGCACAGTAAAGTACATCAATAATTGTGGTTATGTTGACTATGAGCGATTGTAAATCTCTGTATACTGACTTAATAAGATTGCAACAAGTAGTTCCATTTAGTTGGTATAGGAAGTTGAGTGCAAAGTTGTGGTAGAAGTGAAAATGCTCTCCATTAAAACACGTTGGGTTTTGATGTTTCCTAAGTAATAATAATCATTAAAAAATCATTGGTGTTATTATTTGAGTATGATCCACTCACTACCAGGAAGAAAGCATAACTCACTTCAAAATGTGTGTCTGGAATGAACTCTCAGAAAATCTGATTATCGGTTGGCATTGCCCTCTCTGATATACATCAGATCTGCTTAAATTACTCCAGGCATGAAGCTGCACAGGCCCGAGCAGTGGCCTCAGTCAACCCCTGTGCCTGGGTGTGGGCACTAAGGAGGTTAGGACAGGAAGTAGGAGGGGGGAAGAGAAGACTGATGGAGACAGAAGAGAGGACAAATGCATAAGCAGAGTGTAGAGAGGGGAACGACTTGGAATTTATGGGAGAGTGAGGAATGAGAGAAGAGAGGAGACACGAGGAGAGAAAAAGAGCTGAGGGAAATATACAAGTAAAAAAGAAGAAGAGTCTCATCAGACTACTCCAACTTGAAAGGTGGGAATCAAGTGACAAACTGTTAAGATAATTTGCTAGCATGTGTTCACTGCTGGCTGTGTGGGCAAGACCACACTGACTGTGAGTTTGACAGTGTTTCATAAGTTTTTATTTTTAAAAAAGCCACAATGGACACATTTCTGTACAGACTACAGAGGCTTATGCACAGCATTTAGAAGAAACCGAACACACTTTTGCCACTTACAGCCAACTTCAATAACTTTATGACTGACAAACCACAGAAACTTGTGCTTTGTGTACTTAATGTTTCTGTATTAGGTTGTGTTTTCTCTTTTAAATGCTGTGCATTTACTGTCAAATTGGTGAAGATGTTTTCTTAATTTGCTTATGTTTGCTCTACCTTGCATGTGTTTCCTTAAAACCCACCCACCATAACAAACTAAAGAATTCTGAGGGAACATTTGGTGTTAATAGATACATTACATAACAGTCTGTGATGCCACATGCCATACACGAGCCTGTGAAACTGTAAAATTGTAATTATTTAAAATTTTACAAATCGCAGATGAATAAAGAGGAAAAGTCCCCCTCCCTTCTCGTGGACCACCATGGGAACTTATTTTGGAAAAAAATTATGTATAGAAAACTAAATGGTACTATTTTTGAGGTTATGTGAATTTTGCAAACATCATATGTGCAATTAATGGCAAAATTTAAATGTTTTAAACTTTTTCCCCGAAATAAGGTGCCATGGGGGACAACGGAATGGGGACTTCGCCTTTCTATGAAGGTGTAATTAAAAAATGTAGCAGGTTGATGTTGAACAAGTTTTCCTATGAGTGTTGTATTTTTTTAGTCTTATCTTTATTCTTATAAACGTCTTCACAGTGTACCTTTGTCAAAATACAAGTAGACAAACTAACTAGGCTACCAAAAACTAGCTTACTGACATCTTTGGCTCTTACTGTCAGTCACATAACCCTTGCCCTACAGGGGCAACAGTCCGTTGAGTCTTGGCTCATGGGAGTAGAGCTAGATATAGGCTGGATAAAGCTTGGTGAGCAAGAAAAATATAGAAAGCATGCTCCATTTGTTTCATAGCTTTGTTCATGTTGTGTACAGTACAGTTTTTAAATATGTTGAATATGTTTTCCTCTTTTCTTCTGAAAGGTAAAGCATATTGTGTTTTGCTTTAGCTCACAGTAGTTTTACTTAAGTAACAAGACAAGGAATGGAATGGGAAATGGACTGGCAAAAAAAGGATAATGTAGTTATACAGAGACAACTAGAGCCATCTGAAAGAACACTGTCTGAGATAAACTCAATTATGAAAAGAATAGAAACTTCAGCCTCAACACACCCTGTCTGATATCAGTTGTTAAAACAGCCTTGTGTGACAAAGCAACATGAATTTTCTGAATATCCCGTGGGTGGTCTAAGTATTATTCCAGCTAATTTGTGTTACTTTACACGAGGCTACTATTAACTCTGGTTTGTCTGTGCATATTTGATTAGAGGGAGTTAAAATGGAGATTACTGGGTCAGCTAAGATAACACGGCTATTAGCGATTATTGATTAGACGTTGTTCCTCTTTACACTGGGACAACCCATATCATCATGAGGACTATCATCTGAGTGGGCCAGCTGCTAGCAGTACACAATCGTTGCCATAGGGATGGTGTCCAGGGAGACAGCTGTGGCCTTTTAGCAGCAGCCACACAGCATACAGAAGGTCATTCTTCACCTAAGGTACCTTTCTCCGACTGTCCATCACAGATTGTTCCCAGGCAACCGTTCTAAAGCTTTTTGTTTTGCTTTGTTTTGGGTTTTTTTCCAAGGAAGCAGTCCACCTTCTCAGTATTTTTCTTGCCATTTAGGTAGCAAAATAACAAGTGAATTGGAAGGGCAGACAGAGACATGAGAATCTAGCCGAAGTGCTCCATGAAATTCATGCACAACGAAACAACGGGGATTGAATGCAACAGTGCAAGGTAGTGGATTTTAGGCATTTAGCCTCACAGCCTATCAGCCCGATCTAATATACAATCAATATACGATCTGGGTGTGGTCACTCGTTCTCCAAAGATGGCGATCCATAGTCGCCCTTGGTCCCTGCTCTGAACACTATTGCTCTGTCACAAAATGGGCATGCAAACCTTTTCACCACACTAAAAGTGGCCACTCTTGGGACGGAGCCAGCATCAGATACTCAGGCTGCTGATACCACATTGGATTTAAATCAAATATTCAACTACACTGTCTGTACTTGGATGAGAACCATGTACAAGCACAAACCTTGGAGCTTTTTCTATTTTTTCAGTACCCTCACAAAGTTTAAGCCCACAGTATATCTGCATGAGCAAATATGCACGATCGAAGCCGCTCTCATGACTGAGCTTCTCTTAGTCTGACTGATCCTGTCTTTGCATGAACGACCATGATGCAGTCTGCGATAGTGTTGCTGTCAGCAGTGACAGCAAAAAGACTGCCAGGCACCCAGCTGGACTACCTCCAACGGGATCTACCGGTATATAAAAATACATGAACATGCACACACGCACATAATTACATAACATTATTGAGTTATGTTGCTGACTACAGCATGTTAGCTATGGTGACAGACAACAGGGAAGGGTTTGTGCCAAGGTTTTGGCTGTGAAGATGGACACAATCTCCCACTGGGCAGGTTGCCATAAGTAGCACTATTCGAAAAGAAAGGTGTTGTTCGGACAAATGGTGACAAGTGTGGCGTTATAAATGAGTTGTAAGCTCATATAGTGAAATGAGAGTTATAAACATGATGACTCTTGCAGAGAGTAATTTTTAATTCTTTATTTGCACTGTTGCACTGTTTTCATATATGGGAGACTGTAGCAAATTATTCAGTCTACTGTACACTAATTTTCCAAACTCTAATGAAGAGAAGTCAACACAGCTCTCACTCACAAAGCATATGAGCAGTGTGACACCTGAGAGCCTGAGAGCCACACTGAACTGAAAACACTGTCAATAAAACGTTTCTAAATGCACACTGTAGCATGCAGCTTTTACTCTATTTTACTGAAACTAATTTCAAGCCACTGAGGCTTATAACAGAAGCAGCCATTATGCTCTGTCAGTTCCTCTCTGACAGTCTGTCCACACTGCTGCAAATGGGCATGTTGCCAAGACAACAGCTCACACACCTTGCCATCTGAGACCACCTGGGGGAGGCCTCCAAAGGACGAATTCACTAAATACACAAATGCATGCATGAACATACAGTGCAAACAAAAATATACACGGCCACCGCACGCACACACATACACACTCCCATGCACAATACACACCGAACGACACGCCCCCTCCTTATCTATTTTACATCACATTACACATGCCCACATGTCGGCATAACCAAGACCAAACGGAGGGAGTATCTGTGCACGGGGGCCATGCGAGTCACCACGCTACACACAGCTGTGTCCTTGAAGAATAAAAGCTGCAGCAGGGTCCAGAATACAGTGTATACACACTCTCAGCATACAGTAAGTAAGAACCATGGTAATCACATCTTCATAGTTTCCAGAGATCTCACATTAATGTCTGTATCGTGCTCGTTTGCAGGAAAAAAAAATCTCAGATAATGTGTGTGTGAACAGACAGATTATGTGAGTGTGAACAAAAGGAATTGATGGTGGGAGTGGGAAGTTTACCAGTTTCCTGTACTGCTGTTTCTCTTGGCGAAGCGTGGCCACCTCAAGCTTCAGAGCTTGGTTTCTCTCCTCCAGCAATCGAAAGCGGTTCACATTGTAGACTGAGTGTCCTGTAGCTTGCTGGGTTGAAACTTCATATCTTAACTGCAAAAGAGAAATAATAAAAATGACTAAAAGATGAGGAAAAAATACCAATATTATTGCTTTTATTCTTCTTAGTAGTTATCATAACCATGTAAAATCTGGCAATACATAAAATACAGCAGCAAGACTACGAGTATACAGCCATGCTAGTGGCTCTGTGAGGCTGTACTTGGCACAGCATCGCTTTGAACTAAATACTCAACGTCAGCATACTAATATGCTCACAATGACATAGCTAACATGCTAATTCTAAGCAAGTATAATGTTTAAGACTGCACGTTCACTATCATACCTTAGTGTTAGCATGCTAACATTTGCTAATTAGCAGTAAAGGTTTTCAGTCATCCAGGTCATCTTTCTTCAGGACGGTTAAATCTGGAGCAACTGGACTTGGTTGTAGATCCATGAAGACGTTTTGCCTCTCACCCAAGTAGCTTCTGCAGTTCTGACTGACTGGTGGGGAGATCCGAGTATTTATCCTTGGCTGGATCGTTGACCAGCACATTGTTCCACTTGGTTCCACTCGGAACAATGGGCTGGTCACATCCAAACTTCTTGGATGAGAGGCAAACTACATTCACTACAACCAAGTCCAGATGCTCCAGATTTAACCTTATTGAAAAAAACATTGAACACAAAGTTCAGTTGAATGTCATTAGTTTTGCAAATATATGGTCATAAACCAAAACATTGGACTAAAGTTTTGACCTGATGATGACACAAAAGAAAAGGTCAAGGGATCACCAAAGTTATTACAGGGCAACATGAATGTGTGTCATGTGCCACTTAACCCAAAATTAGGGGATCTATATACAGTATAAGTTTATAGCATACATCATCTGGGAACCATGAATGTCTGTTTTTTTTTTTTTTTTTTATTGAGGCAATCAGTCAAGTAGATGTAGTGATATATCCCCGGATAGATAAAAAATTTGATGGCACGAGAGAAAATGTGAGAGAATGGCCAAAAAGCATTAGGATTCAACATCTGGGTAATATGGATATCAGTACCAAATTATATTGCAATCCATCCAATAGTTGTCAACATAATTTAGTCTGGACCAAAGTGGTAGACCATCCAACTGACCAACATACAGACTGACCAGTCTGTATAAAAATGATGCATATGGATGAAACAAGCATTTGATTAATATGAAAAAAAAAAGGATATTGGACTACTGTCAGTCTTGCTTACAGTGATGCACTCAGGCTTTAGTTCTATCCCGTGGGGTCGGTCACAGGAAAAAGATTACCAGGCCTGAAAATGAAGCTGCTACTGCAACAGGTTTTGAGCCTCAGCAGGATTTGCCAGTCAGTGTTTTTCTCCTTAGAAATGTTCTTGAAGGGATTGAACCCTCCATGGAAATACACCGCATATCTGTAATAGGCAGGCTGCAAGTTTCTCTTGACATCTGTGAATGCTTTCCTGTATTGCTCAGTTAGTTCTCCTTCATGCCAGACATCAATTTGTACAATTTGATGGCATTTTGAGTTCACAGTTGTCTTGCTTTGGAAAAGAACTGCTCTGCTGTCAATCTTGCACTTTCTTGTACTTTCGTACATTAAATTTTCCAATCACTTTGAGGCCACCAGAGAGGTTGCAGATGATAGAAGAAGTGAACAGCTGTTAGGCTGAGGTAAGGGGGAAGCTGATTTGGGATAAGTGGACGTAAACTCTGCCTGCGCCTCCTGAAATTAAACACGCTCCAAGGATGCAAGCATGGCCTTTGCTCTGTTTTGTGTCAGAGGAAATAACTCTTCTATAAGTTAATCTAAAAATGCATGCGATGCTCCGGTCCGATATATCTACTTTGAGTATTATAAATGTATGAAATAGGAACATTTTCTAGAGCTACAAACTGAAATCCCATTTGGGGTGTAGTCTTCCCATTTGCCTCATGAAAAAGCACACTTAGCCAGCCCAGCCACTCCAATATTACCACAGCTATAAAAGGAAAACATTACCACTCTAGACAAAAGAAAGCTGTGCAGAATTAATCTGAAGCCTGTTCACTTTTCTCTTTTTTTCACCTTCTATCTCTGCTCTCAAAATTTAAATTACCTTTATCCATTTGGAGGAAAATTAAGGAAGAGATGAAAATGTCAGCCCATTGTTCTCTTCGAGGACTTTTTCCTCATAGTAACCCCGTGACAGACCGACCACCAGATGGTTCTAATATCACTTTATATTGTTCTAATATATCAATTAGCATGTTACCAGAGCATTTGGTATCTTGTCAGGCAAACAAAAGAACTCACACACACATAGACAACAACCAGATCCACTGACTGCATGCCAAACTATCATCCTCCACAAAACAAACACTAAAAACAAAGTTGCAGGCAATATGTCAGTTATCACAGACAGCCAAAGCTACCAAAGCTAGTGTGCTGGACCTGCCAAGCAGACAGAAAGACAGCCAGATCCACCTGCTAATACAGCAGACCTGCCAAGCAGACAAGCCTACAGACAGGCCCACTAGTGTTATATGGAGGACTTTCCAAGAGCTGTGAGATAAATAGACATGCCAACCAGTACTGTGGGTTTTCCAAACAGACAGACAGACAGACTAACACATCCAGTCAGCTTATTTAGAGCGAGATATTAGGCCATATGGACATCCATGTGAGAACTGATTTATGAGTCATTTAGACCAGAAACCCACTGGTGCAAACACTGAATGTGCACTGAAAAGATCAAAAACAGGTAACCTGACCTGACATGCGGACAGAACAGAGAAAAAAATATATGGCATCGGTTCTGACCATTTTATGTTTCAAATCTTTTTATTCTATACAAAAAAATGCACCTGGCTGACAAACAGAGCAAAAATATTGGTACACATCAACTCTTGTCAATTCCAGGTTGAGATATCTAAGTGAGACATGATAGGTTCAGTCAGTCATGCAGACAACAGAGGCTGTGACTGCAACTAGTCCCATGTCGGGCAGGACCCAATTGTGCTGTCCGCTGTGCAGACATCATCCTTGTACCGAGGGAGCTGCCAAAGCTGCTCTGACAGGAGCTGCGTCAGAGTTAGGAATCATGACGCACTTGTTCATTCTGTGGCCACAGGAAATACTGACAACATCTCCTGCTAACTGTGAGCCGTGGGGGGAGGAATTTAAAAAAAAAACACAGTGAAAGGTACATAGAGACATTCTGAGCCCAAAGATGTGTCGTCTCACACGTTTTCAGAATGCTTTTTAATTCAGCGTTAATGAGCAAATGACACACTGTTTTAAAAGTATCAGTTATTTCACATTAATACAGTAGTTGCAGATACACGCATTATCTGTTTTTTTCTGTTTTCTGTTTTCCTTAGGCTTCATGATGTTTGGTTGAAGACCGTAAGCTAAGATACTAAAAAATATAAATACTGCATGAATAAGCAGAACGTGTGGAAGGATGAAAGAGGAACGAAAGCATTCATTAGTTGAGAAAAATTGCACATTAGGCAGAAAGAATGAGAGAAAGAAGACGCCTGTGGCAATCATCTTGAGACTCTTAACATCAAACAAAGGATTTTCCTTTGTGTATGCGTTTAATATTAGCTTTTTCTCTTTCTTTTCATATTTGTCAGCGGGACAAGCAGAAACAAACAAAAACTCATAATCCTTTCCAAGTGCTTGTCTACATCTGTTAGAATATCTCATAAGTTGCTCTTACCCAATGTTGTCAAGCACTTTATTAAAAATAGCTTGTTTCCTCTTTTCCCCTTTTTACTCTTTTTTGGGAGCTTTAAACAGCTCCTTCAGCAACAGACTGCTACTCCCACCATGTAAGGTCCTTCATTACAACAGCTGTCAGACTCTTCAACACCAGCATGACTTCATGTAGCACTGGTTAATTACTCAATTACTTTTTCCTGTGTTAATTATATTTACTGTAACATATAGGTATATATGTGCATGACACAAATGATAAAACATGCATATCCATATACTTGTGGTGTATATTTTAATTTTTTCTATTTTGAGTATATCTTAGTTTTTTTATTATTATTATTTCATTTCTTAGTTTTTTCTTATCCACCTTGTGTACTTTGAGCTGCTGTAACAAGTGAATTTTCCTGGTGTGGGATCATTAAAGTCGATCTTATCATATCTTTATTTCTTTCAGTCCTATTAAATAAAACTAGTGTCAGTTAGTAAGAGTCTATCCCGTGTTTTGACTGGAGGTAAGACAGGGCTGAGGCAGCATTTTAGAGATATCAAAACCAGGCTCTTATGGGAACTGACTTCCAGGAACAGCTAGCCAATTACTAGTGAAGTTGCTGCCTGTCTATCATAATATGATCTATTCAGTATACTTTACCCTGGTCAAATTTGCTAGGTTGATATTTTGATTGTGTGTGTCATTACTGATTTCAGTGACAGACGATGTCAAATGTTTAAACCACTTCAGATGCTATACTAAAAAATGTTTTTTGTGTGTTTGCCAACTGTAACCCAGGTCAAAGTGAAGAAACAGCACCAAAAGGTAGTCAGTGTACGACTCAAATGTATGTCCGCAGAGCAGAAACCTGAGGTCAGGAGGGCTTTGACTTGAGTTCACAGATTTACAACTATGATGCACAAAACCATCTGAGACTCACATATTTATTTCAATATACTGTAAAGAACACAGGGGCAGGGCACTGCACAAGCCAAAATATGTATACCTAAAATATGTAATACGTATACCTATAAGCTGTAAGAACATTTTTCCCACTAACAGGACAAAAAACACACGGGGAACTATTTTTTATGAATTGTCTGACCTGCACAACACTGTTGACAACACCAATAATGAACACATTGTGAATGAATTATCCATTTAAAACTGATGCACAACTGGAGGCTGGGGTAACTGTTTATTAAACAAAGCAGATCATGTGGGTAGCTATTAAGATGTTACAGCATATAATTATGTAATAGGGGCTTTTTACTCTTTTATGCCGTGTGCCATTCGGCTTTCCTCCACTTTTGCAGTAATTAATAGCTACAGATAGACTTTAATTCATTGTGACACCAAGAAATGTTGTGTGTGTTCATTCAATGGTATGCTTAATAAAATTATCATCTTGAAGGATTTTTATGGCATTTCTGCTTTGTTGGATGACTTATGGTGGAGGGACGCAGGAGAATGGATTAGGAAAGCGGCATGGACTTGAACCAAGGGCACTGTGGTTAAGTGGTGTGTGTGCTCAGCCAACCGAGCCACCAGGGTACCCCCAAGGTAATCTCCTCCTGACTGGTGGGTGATTTAAATAGATTGCCATATCGCCATCTGGTGTGTGAGTGAAATACTTGCATCAGTGCTGCCTGATGCAGTCAGCCATGAATGTACAACTATTGACCAACCATTAAATAGATTTTCCAAAACAAGAAAATCAGTCTTTTAAAGCCTGCTACTTCCAGCTCCTCTTGTCCAGCACAAGTACTGTTGTGGATGTGTTTTCACGTGGAGTGGGATCTAGACAGACTGCTCAAGTACTCACTGTCATTCATGAACACTTAATTGCTGCTCCTCATAAGGGGAATACACATGAGAATCACATCAGCATCCAGTCTATCATTTGTGTGTCTTGAGATTAATAATATCAACAGTAAAAAACCATCTAAAAAAAAATGGGAATGGGACTATACGGACATGTATAATTTTGCTGATGCAGATAATGACAATGTCCCTACCTTAAAGGCAGTACCCACTTTGTCCCAAAATAACTCTCTTCCTTTCCCGTCACATCTCAAGCTGGCAGTGAAGGCGGAGGTGACGCTTCCATGTGTGTGTGCACATGTATGCCGGTGTGTGCAGCTGCTTGCAACGAGTGTTTCCAATCTGCAGCTTTAATAGCTTGCCTAGTCTATGCTCCACTGTAACAGGCTGGATGTCTCACCCTATCAGTGAATGCAAAAGCAGCTACAGTGGCTTGGCACTCACACTTCGACACGCACACATGTATATACTCCCTCAGTCCCACTCCTATATCTGCTAACGCTGCCTCTCGTGCTTCTCTGCTCCGTTCTCCAGTAGCATTTTAAAAATCCCCCCCTCCCTTCTCTGTCGCTCTCCGTCTCGCTCATACGCAGACATGTGCACGCCCTGCTCAACTGACCACGAACAACGTCACACATGCAAAAAAAAAAAACATGGCAGGTCTCATTTAAATAAATGTGTTCAGCAGTGAGGTGTAAATCATTACATTACAGATGAATACAGTTCCCAAGCAGAGCTGATTATGGGTCAGCATCCCTGTCTCCTCTGCATGTCACTGACAAAATAGAATGATTTTCTGTTTTTCTGATGATCCACATATCACTCCATCTCACATATCTCTCAAATATATATCTCAGCTGTGAGTGTTTCCTTGGTTTCTACTTCTAACCATCCTCTAGCATCAAATCAAATCTACACTGATCCCGGACAGACCTTGGATACAACCATCCTTTTGCTCTCTTCACCTCTTCTAAATCCCTGACCAGAGGACTCAAATTAAATCAGTGTGGTGTTTTTTTTTTTTTTTAGTGAGGCTACATCAGCAGCAGGCCCTCAGTGTATTCTGTCGAGAGCCATTCTCTGTTTTAACACTGGGACCGAGGGAGAGGACAGAGGAGAGGATAGAAAGAAAGAGACACTAAGTGTGCGTGAGCGACAAGAGAAAGCAGAACGTACGCTCTGTTCCACTCTGTTGCCTAGCAACACTTGCTCACTGTCTGTTCCCATCCTTACCGTAGACGCATCATCCTCGTTGTGAACTGGTTCTCAGGCATGACATGAAGCCCTGCGAGAGCAGGGTTCAGGAACAGATGGAAACTGGATTAGGCAGAGAGATATGCAACCACCCCTTTAAATATGCAAATAGCCGAAGGCAGCGTGACGTTTAATGACTCAAACAAGCTGTTACGTTTGGACAGCATCATGGCCTCTTTCTCAACTTGGTTGATATTTAACCCTGAAATGAGTTTTCAGACGTATGCTGTCCTCTTCTGGACATAGAATAAAAGTAACCGAACACTTTCATTACACCTGTTTTCCATGAAAAATAGATATTATAATAGAAATACAAAATGGACATGTATTGTTAAATATGTACGTATAACAAAATAGAAAATGTCAAGAAACCAAAGATGATTATATATTTTACTTAATGGTCCAAGTGTTCTCATTGGCTCATTGCAGTGCTTCTGTTTTTGTGTTTTTATCGTCATTAAGGGTAATAGAAGCTAAAGGGTTTAATGCCTTTGACAATCTATCATTCACTTTTATAAAAGAGGAATTAATTTCTGAGAGTTGGGCAGCCAATCTGAATCAGAATCATACAGTTGCCATCAAAAATCCCCCAAAACATGACAGCAGACAGGTGTTTGTTGGGGTCAGGTGAGGTAAAAGATTATTGAAAACAAGGGATTTATGGTCAAAACCATGAAACTCTCTACCTTACAAATGTTAAGACTGGAGAGGGAGAGGGAATGAGATGAAATAACATTCAGCAATAACAATGACCAAAGAAGAAAGTATTATTACCCACCCAGCCAAATTTGAAAGATCGGGTAAAAATGAGCAGTATTCTAAGCTTCGGGACTGTGGGGGCGTGTCCCCTGAATGTGCTGAAGCCACGCCCACTCATGGGAACAGTTAAGCAGCCATTTTGAAGCGACTAAAATGTGTCAGATGAGTTCAGAAAATGACATGACTAACTTTGAAACACTGAGTGTGATGAATTAATCTCTATCTCTCTGCTCGGGGTGCAGGGGTATGCTCAGGGTGGCCTCAGCGTGTCATGGAGCCACCCTTTAAGGACCGCCCACAAAAATCCTGGACTGAAAACTGGTGAAAAACTGTTTTAACCTCAAACTCCACATTTCAGTAATCTATTGTTCAAAGTCTTTTCACATGTTTTCAACAACTATTTTCCAATTTTTTTTATGTATTTTGAAAGAAATTTCAGAATTGCCTTTACACAGACTCTAACGTTAGGATTAGGGTTAGATACACATCACAGATGTACTGAATGTACTGGAGAGGGTGGATGACAAACTGCCACAGCAACACCATCATCATAACTAAAATGAAACTGTTATCTAATGTTACGTCATAATGATGTGTAATGAAGATCCGTCAGATTAGGTTGAGCAGATGTTCCTTTTTTCTAAGGACAGTCACTAAATTTGGTGCTTTATTTCCAAATTTCCTCCTCTAAAATGGACTAATAACAGATTTTATCAAAAATATATATAAATATATATGATCATAGCTGTAGTAGCAGTAGTAGTAACAGGCCTACAGTATGTGGTACCACAGTACCTTGCCTTTGGCGTGGAGGTGGTGATGGTGTATGTTTCTGGCAGCGATCAGGGCCAGCTGTCTCTGGATCCACTGTAACTCCATCTGAGACTGCCTCAGCAGCTCCTCCACATGAACGCTGGATGTGTGATCCCGCATTATCACCTGCAAAAACCCACACAACCCAATGATTACACACACACACACACACACATTGCAAACCTCACACTCTTCCTCGCACCTCCATACAAGCACATGTTTAATGAAGAACACACAAACAAAACCAAAACATTCGACTGAATGTGTCTCTAGCTAAAATGTGAACAATTCACCGGAGAGTAGTTTATACGTGATATTCCATTAAAATATGTCTTATTTTACAATGAGCACAACTCCCACTGCATTTCACCATTTCAACAGTTAAGAACTTGCAGAACTTAGAACGTGCAACTGCATAAACACACAGAGAAGAACACGTGGCACAGAGCACTGACAAATCTAGCAAAGAGTTTCTTGGCACTTACTGTACAGTTCCTTCATCTTCTTTGATTAAAAATCACATAACTTGCTTGTTATTGCATTGCTGCCTCCTGCATCAGTTCATGCATTTGCAGATGATGACTGGCATGAGTGATCCATACATGTGTGTGCTCGTGTGCATGTGTGTTTTCAATAACAGAGAGAGATAGAGATAGAGCTCTACTCCAGTTACATAAGAGAGGATTATTGTATCACAGCAACACAATGACAGGGGGGAGCCTGGAAAAAAACACCAGCTTTTATCAGTCAGTGCTAAATCCCTATCTATGTTGCCCTGTTTTGTACCTTTGCACGCATACGCACACACACACACACACAGAGGAAGACCGTATTCACAGTAACTACTATACAGTGACACATGGGAGGTTAAGAAGGTTAATGCTGCTTGTACCTCAGGAGATCTGACTTATCTGACTGTATTGCTGCAACATATTAAATACAGCTGATTTCAGTCATCTGTTTTAGCTGAATGCTAAACAAGATCACATTAAAAAGATATAATTTCTGATCAGAGATACTCAAAAAGTGACCTGTTTTTTTGTTTGTTTTTGTTTTGGATACTATCAACAACAAACTGGCAATAATTTATGGGCAAAGATGGAATACAAGTGATTTGTCTTCATACTTTTAAAAACTCTAAGCTACATCAGCTCCCTCTCCCCCTGGTCTTTCTTAGCCCTCAGCCAAATGCTCAAACAGCTTCTTCGTGCTGACTCACCTTGGACAGCTTCTATTTCCTCGCAGGGGGACTGGAGGAGGAGGAGGACAGACACAACAACAACAACAACAACACAGAAAGCTCAGGAGTCCTGTAGATTAATGCAGAAATGTCCCATCCTGCCAATCCCTCTATCAAGCCGCAGTGCAAAAGCATCTCTCTCACAGATTTGTAAAAGTGAGAGGAGAGAGCTGTGCCTACGTCATTCTCCAGGCCTGAATGTGGGTTTTCATTTGCTATCTAGCCTACCAGTTAATTAACCTATCACCCCCATTGCTATGATTGATTTCATGATAGTGCTGCTTTATTTTAGAGTATATCCTCTCCCTCTGAAGAAGTGCATTATTATTGTGATGCCATGGAGAAATTAGCTGAATTCTCTGAAGCGTCTGTGCATTATTTTAAACAAAAGAAAAAGTTCCTCTTACACAATATTCTTCTAAATGTAGCTGTAAATGTTTCAATGCATGCATTTTGTCTCCAGCGGAAAAGTTTCAGCAACTTAAGAATAAAAGGAATAAAAAGTATATCTAAGGATATGGTGTTGCACCTAAAAACTAGTAAATCCTGAACATGCATACAGTGCAAAATATTTCAGCAAAGTACTGTATTTGTCTCTAATGACAAACTAAAAATAAATAACGAAAGATTATTACCCATCCAAGTGAAGCTCTTCGGTTTCTTTCATCCTCTTCACAGTGATCCTCTGCTCTGCTGGCTTCTTACCTTCCAGGTTTTGGCAAACTCTGGCGCCATGTGCCTGCCTTGTAATCCTCAATGATAAATCTTAAAAAATTAAAGACATAAACACTCTAAAACTTGAAAGCAATAACTGCACTGATGGTGCTGTATGCCACTGATAACCATAGCTTCAAATGGCTCTCCTTAGTGTGTCTCCTTGATGTTTTGGGCAGCTTCTCCCTGATATGACTTGCCCTTTTCCAACAGAAGTCAGTTATGATTCAGAATGGCGTTCTTGTACCCAAGGCCGCCTGCTGTGTGACCATATGGCACACTTAACAAGAGGATAAAATGTAAATAGAAGATGGAAAAGAGCATTTAAGGCTAATCTCTCACCTGTTATCACAACAACTGGCCTCAAGGCAGCGTCAACTCTCAACATTGTACATTGGCATAACAAAGCAGTAAGCATAACCCTGTTACTTTCTGCTAAGCTAACGCCTAGTGCATAAGACACAGGTGTTTTTACCTTGCCTGATTAGCTCTTCTCAGGACTGTGTGGGAGTGTTTACACTGTACTCTTAAAGAATGCTCTTTAAGTCAATATTAAATAAATAAAATAGAAATATTGACTTACAGCATTCTGCAACAATCAACACTTTTGTGGGTGGGTGTGCAAGGCCCTTTTTTATAGATACCTTATTGATCCCTCGATGGGAAATTCTTTACATACATACAACCACTCATAGACATGCAAATGTAGAGTGATGGGCGACCATGTAGCAGAGCCCTGGGAGCAGTTGGGGTTTGGTACCTTGCTCACCTCAGCAGCTACCAGTCCAACCTCCATACTTTGGTCCATACCCACCCTCCCTGCCCTGATATATCACCTTAAAAATGTTGTTAGGCTAACATGTTAGCATAGTATAGTAACTGAAAGCTAATCTCTGTCTACTTTAAGCCTTGTTTCTATCGGATACAGAAAAATCTAATACTGATCCTCCTTTTTTTACCAAGTGCTGAAATAGTTTTTTATTTTTTTAGGTAACATAAAGTACTGGGATTAGGTAGCAGAACATTTTACCTGAAAATGGCTAACTACTGCTAACAGTGAGACTGAAATCAACAGTAAACGTGTCAGAAAATTAACAATAACTAGCTACTAAGCACTATAGAGTTGTCTGTGTGATAATCACAGACCATTTTGGCCATACAATATTTAACTTTGTCAAACCTTAAGATTCTATAATTAAATCCCATTCATTGGTAACTGGTACTATTTAACAACCCAAAAAAGTGCTTAAAGGAACATTAATTCACCATGAGCTTTGTAAAAGATTTTATTGATGTAGAATAGCGACACATCAAAAACACATGGTATATTACTCTTCTTTTTCAGAGGAGAGGCCTGTCCACATCCTCTTCAAGCCAAACTTCTGCAAACATTTACCTTGACAGAAAAACTGGTCCCATAAAGGTATACAACACTGTGAATACAGTTCTTTGTTTTAATCCAGACAGAAGTGCTGTGCTAACACGTCTCCTCCTCCTTTTAGTAACTGTGTGGCAGTTTCAAACTCCAGTGGGATGCTCTTGATCTGCGTCTGCTTCAGGTCTCTCTCCATCAGCTGGGGAAGAACATGGCACACATTATTCATGCTAGTCCAATGAAGATGAGTACTGGAATAGCAATATTAAACTTAAACTTAAATATTAAAGTTAACTTAACTGCACTAATAGACAATATTATGCGATTGTTATCTAAACTACTAAAAAACACAAAAAGAGCTGATCAAACCAGTTAAGTTTGAAACTGTCACATTACCTCATACGTTGTTATCTCCAACACCTCGCTGATGTCATCCTCTTGTTCTGGCAGGGGTGTGTTGATCAGCATAGCAGCTTTGGCCACATCTGGATGGTGATGTTTCTGCAGTGTCTGTAGGAAAGACGAAGAAAACAATGTCAATTTTAACTGAAAATTAAATATACTTTGATTAGACTAAATCTATATGATGTTCCCTCATCTCATTTTCCAATCAACATGACAAAAATCTTGGCTGACAAGTCATAGCTCAGTTGTAGTCAGTATCATGGATCATTCATTCATCATCACATACAGTACACACCTTGATCTCCCACAAGCTGCTCTCTAAAGCACAGCACTGAGCAGGATCCTCTTCATCCATTAGATACGGGTCCTCCAAAGGCTCTGTCATTATGATAAGAAACACATGTCCAAGATTGTATATCACAGGAGAAGTCTTACAAATTCTACTGAATATTACAATGAACCAGACTGCGAATATAAAACCAGTGAATGGTTAGAAACTGATGACATAACAAGTTTTGAGAAATTCTGATCTTAAACAGAGGAGTGAGTGACACTCACCATCTTCTGTGCTGGGCTTGTGAATAAGGACTCTGCAGGATGGGTGGCGACGGATCAGGTTGTAGATGAAAGGCAGCACTATGAGGAGGGCTGTAGGTGGCGCTGTGAGGGCCAAGCGAGCCAGACGTTTGGCAAACGCAGCCACTAGGTACACTGGCAAGTGACTGGAGGTAAACACAAACACATATTCAGCATATATGTTATGAAGTATTAACTACAACTGTTTACTTGTCCAGTACTCTAAAAGGATAGATGGAAACAACTTAAACTGGATAAACTGGGGTTAAAAAAAAAAAAGAAAAATGAATGGACCTTACCTGGAGCTAAGGAAGAGGTTAGCTAGGTGGAAAAAGCGTGCTCTGTACTTCACATGGAAAATAGAAGGCTCAAGCAGGTTATACAACTTCTTGTAGAACTCAGGATAATCTCTGCAAAAACACACACAACAGATTAGTTATGAAAAATATCTTTCAGTCTACCATTGTTTAGATTCAGATATGATTATGAAAAGTGGACAAATGTATCTATTTATCATACAATACTCACAGGTTGTGTTGATGTATGAGGACAAAAAGGCCATTGAGGGCCAGCAGGCTGATAGCCCCACCTGTTCAATGAGAGCATGACACAATGCACGTCATGACTACCAGCATCACAATACAGAAATATTACATCTCAGAGAACAATTATTTTAAAGTAGTCACTGAGTAACGTCACAACTTACCAACTTCATAGGCAGCAGTCAAGAAGTCAATCATCAGTGTGGGTTTACTCATGTGGGGCAAAATGGAGTCATGGAGGATCACCAGGACCTTTTTATACATGTTGCTTGGCAACTACAAACGAGAGAATAGAAATTAATGAGACACAGCTAAGTGTCATAGACATATACAGACGATAAATTTTGATTCAAGAAAAGTGTAAAGGGGCCATTAAAGATATTTTTACCTTATACTTGAGAAAGCCCAGCCACATCCTCTCAAAGACACGCTTGTGTTCCTGTAATGAGGTAGAACATTTGAAATCGTATCCGGAAACATTTAAAGACCCAGTGTGTAGGATTTAGTGGCAACTGTAGCTGCTGACTGAAAACCCCTCACATCACCCTCTCTTTCCTAATGTGAGGGAGAAACTACAACACACACATTTTTCAGGTGCTTATACACAAATGAAAACATAGTTGTGCCTACGATATTTCCATTTATGCCATATTCTGTAAATAGAGCCCACTAAATCTTACACACTGGACCTTTAAGTTGCAAGCAGAAACGTAAATGTCTCATAAAAAACGTTTAAACATTTTACTTACATTCAGCTTGGCTGCTTTCCAGTCCTCGTGTTTGGCTGAAAACAAATACATCACTTCAATGACAGTGACAGTTCAACATCATGGCAAAACAATGGCACTGTCAAAAAGCAGGGCTCACCTTCCTGTTTGACCATAAAGTTGGTCAGCTCTGACTGCTGGCTTGGCACACTGATGTTGGACATGAGGGTGAACACATTGCTCTGATATACGGGCACCACTGCCTGAGAGTAACGAGCCAAACAAACAGTATTCAGCAAAACAAGCTAACATTCACAAACTGCATTTAAATTGTGACACTGAAAGCATTAAACAAGCACGGCTACAGCAGATGAGCCAAGTACTCAACAGAGCTCTCCTACCCCTTTGCTTTTGTCCATGACTTTGCCCACATTCTCCCGGATGGAGCTGATGACATAAAAGCGTACATCGTCCATCTCAAGGAACTCTTGGAATCTGGAGATCAGCAGGGAGTTGTCTGTAGTTTTGGACAGTAGTCTGTCCACCATGGCCTGACCATGAAATAATAACAGAAATATCAGAAGGCGCCTGTGCCACTTATGACAAAAAATTGATGTTTTTCAAGCATTACATATTATATTAATGCTTTCATATTGTTATTATTCCCACCATGGGTGTCCAGATTGCATGACACAAAATCCTACCTGGATGAGTTCTCTTGGGAAGCTGTAGTGTTCGCTCCAGTCCAAGTCCTCGAGGGGATGCTGTCCTTCTCCTGCAGCAAACTTCATCAGGCAGCAGAGGGCGCTCTCCTGTATCCAGACAGTTATTTATCAAATAGAAAGCATAACTAAATAAAACATAAACAGACAACTTCATGTCTGAAAGTTTTGTTCATCTGCGTGACCCTTCTTTTATGATAGTCTTAAGTAAATTTAAGAAATTAACAAAAATCACAAGTCCATACCACAGTACCTGTTCAAACATATTTATATGGGTTGTCAAACAATCAACTCACCTTGACTTCGTGAAGTTCATGGCTGAGGTGCTCAAGCAGGATCTCCACGCAGCTGTTGTAACGGTGTCGCATGAACATGTGGTACTTCTGTTCAGCACTATACTCTCCTGAGCCAGAAAATATACAAACAGAATGATTCACAATGATGTTCCTTGTAACCATGTTGTTGTCTGATGTACAGCCGAGTTAAACCCAGAGGAGTGGAGACCAGGGTTGCAGCAGTATACCGATACCATGGCATACTGTAATATGAGTTATCATACTGTGAACATTTGCCTATCTACAGTATTGACTTCTACTGTATTAGTGTTGTTTTAAGAAAGAGGATATGATGTTTTGAGGGAAATATGATAAACTATTTGGTCAACCGTGTTTTCATTCCTTTAAGGGTCATTGTAACTGATTGTAAATTATTGTGTAATACGGTATACAGTGAAGCTGTGACATTTTCTCAGACTGTGAAACCCTGATGCTGCTGCAACCCTAGTGGACACAGTCTCTTACAAAGATGCTATTTCATCACGGCTGATATTTATGACATTTATAAAACGTGTACGTTTGGGCTAGAACTTCAATATCCTGTCATTGTCGGCACAAGTTTAGCTGATATCCCGTCAGTCTCTTGAGCTGTAGGTGCAGCTGTGAAACCTACTAACACCCACCTCATTACTAGGGTTAATAGAGCTTTTTTCAGAGCAGCCATTCTGACATGAAATAGTAGGTAAACACAGGTGTTACCAATGATACTACTTAGGGTTCAGTTCCATTCAGGTCGAACAGAGTCAAGGTGCTGCTGTGGTGCTCACTGGACTGGCTCTGCTGCAATAAATGGAACGGCACCTTAATTAGCATCATTGGAAACACCTGTGTTGACCCTACTACTTCATGCCATGACGGTTGCTGTGAAAAAAGTCTATTATAACGGACTATCAGTTTATATACTCACCACTCAGGGCATCCTCCTCTTCGGGCAGTTTCCCTACGAACAGCTCTTTCCTCTCCAACAAGGTGCAGAACAGTTTGCTGCACGCATCGACAGCACTGACAACATCCTTCTCTTTTTCTGACTGGAGACAGACATAAAGAGTCCAAACACACGCAGTGTTACATTACTAACCCACATTACAAACTGCTAGCTAACCAGCATGCATTCAGGTTGAGGTTGCTCCAACAAATGAGTCATTTAGCTGCGTATATTTACCTCAAGGACCTCGAGGATGTCGAAAACGTCGTTGGCATGTTTTCTACTCTCGAGTATACTCTCGACTTTGCTATTCAAGTCGATTTTAGCTTTCTTTACACTTTGTTGGGTTGTTTTTGACGAACTCACGTTGCGCTTTTTGGCCGGCGCCATGATTACACAGTATGCTCCCTTCACGTGACATTGGGAGAATACGGAATTCCTAACACGAAGGTGTTTGTGAATTTAAACATATAAGTAGATACTGTTGTATGAATATTACCATATAAGGGTGTTCATAGCATATTTTGCTTTTATTTTTAGTATCTATAATTGGTGTGAACGTATGGCAACCATAGCTCAAAGGTAGAATTTCTATTTTCCTGTAAATCCAAAGGCCGTTGAATGCAACATTAGTCCAAAACACAAACTGTTGTTTCGCCTCCTAGTGACCGGAGGGTGAAGTTTTAGCTTATTTTACCTGTTCAGTATGTGATCATTTTCAGGGTACAACTCATTGATCTAAAATTACATTGACTAAGTTCTGTCAACACATTACTTTCAGATCCAAACATGAATTCAAAGTAATCAATAACTGTATGATAATATTCTGTCTCATGTAAACTCTGTATTCACTACTGTAGCTCTCCAATATAAAATCTAGTGTCCAGTTTTAATACTGACGTTGACTTTCATAGTTTGTAACAATAAAAATGTACTGAAAATAAAAGGTTTACTTAAAATTTCTCATTCCATTTCCACGGTTTATTTATACTAATCTGCACTGTCTAAGGATTGTCTGAATGATACCAAAAATAATCTCATTTTAAAACAACAAAAGGCATTAAATGGCTTTAAATGTTGACCCAGGCCATGAACATTATGTATCTTTATGCACATCTTAACAAAAATAAAAAAGGTCTGCATAAATAACTCATCACTGAGATTGAACAAAACATCCCTCAGATTAAAGCATTAAAGCTGGACTTTGGATTTTGTCATCCCACTCTTACAGCGGAGTTGTGGTTAGCTGCAATGACTACAGCAACCAGTAACTCCTTCCATGTGCATATTGATATGCGAGTATTGTATTAAAATACACATGAAAAAACAAACTTATTCTTAGCAGTGAGCTTACAAGACAAAGAGTCTAACAGCTTTTCTGACACACAGCACTAATGGGGCTGAGACACAGGTTGGCAGACGCTATCCATATTTGTTAAAGAGTGTAATTAACATTGGGACACAATCAGGGTACAATTAAGAACAGCAAGGCTTTTATTATCTTGATGTTTGTTTAATAACATTTGTATAAGAGAAGCAGAATTTAAATCCACAAAAAAAAGTCAATCTTGGAAGAAATACTAAATAGAAAGCGGATTCCCAACAAGAGAGAATGTTTTGGTGAGAAAATGTTTCTTCTTTCAGCAGACAGGATGACCTAGTCGGAGTCATTTCCTACATCTGCGTTATCCTGTGGGAAAAGAGAACAACAATGAATACAAATATGTAACAAACTGGATTGTTAACATCAAACATATAGGTTTAAACAAACAGTGTTACTCTTTTATGATCATATACCTGTTTCTGGTCCTTATTGTCTTGTGTGACAGTAGCTGAGGCTTCAAAGTCATGGATAGGAAGTGTGGACATCCAGCTGACCATGGAGCCCTCCTGACACTCCGTCTCAACAATGGTGGGGTAGATGTGAGCCTCCTTAAAGGCCTTGATCGCCTCCTCCTCGCGTTCCCATTCCAGCCGCTCATGCAGCCCGTCCCCTCCGAAACGTTTGTTGTATCGGTCAAAATGAACCCTCTCCAGGACCAACCCCAGTCCAGGAGCTTTGGGCACATCTACCTTCTCCTGTCCCCAGCTCCTCTCCAACACTTCCTCCTTCGCATATCCCTTTATCACCGCAATCACCAGGCCGATCATCTTGCGGATTTGGTGCAGCATGAAGCTCTGGCCCCGCACGGTGATCACTGCAAACTCAGTATTGCTGTTGATGAAAGGCTCTCCGCAAGACATCTCTGTGATGTAGCGGCGGGCACTGGGGTCGCTTGGAGCCTTCTGAGAGGTAAAGTTGTGGAAGTTATGGGTGCCTTTGTATAGAGCAAACAGACGGTTCACCCTCTGAAGTGTCTCTGTCTCAAGGCGAAAGGCTGCTATATTCCCAGTGTCATAGTCTTTTGGGGAAAAGGCCACTGTTGGAAGCATATAAGAGTATGTACGAGCATCACAGTTGTTTTTGGAGTTGAAACCCTGGGTCACCCGTTTAAGACCTGTCAGAACAGACGTGAACATTGATTGCTGCACCAAATAAATCTGGATTATGAGAAACAATCAGTGTCAATGTCTCACCGAGCACTTTGATCTGAGGTGGCAGATGTTCATTGATTTTTTCAATGATGTCTTCAATCAATCGCACCTTTAGAGACACCACTTGACCAGCTGCAGACACACCCTGAACAAATTCAAATAAACAACAACGTACTGTCACAGTGACATACCAGTGATGATGATGCACAGTCTTCTAAAGTCTTATTAAGACACGATAAAGACGAACCCATACCTTATCTGTTCTGGCACATCTTTGGAAAGACATCTTCTTCATTTCATCGCCGTGGTTTTCAGGAATGCATCCAGATTTAATAAGTGCAGTGACCAGATCATCTTCAATGGTCCGAAACTGGGTGTTTCCAGGATTTCTCTGAAACAGATTTAAAGTTAGCAAGATGTAAGAAAATCGAGGCCTTAGAAACGAGAGAGGAAAAGCAGCTACAGTATATACCTGCATGCCGTAATATCCCTTCCCAGAGTATGCCATGAGGAGGACCACTTTCTTTTTGGGGTATTTCTTTTCATCTTCTGCGTGTTCACCCTCTGCTTTTATTCTTTTTGCATCCTGTGCCCTCTCGCCACTGTCTTCATTTTCCTCGTTGGCTCTTTTCAGGGGCTTGTCCGTCTGCTCGTCTCTGGATCCTTCACTCATCATGCAAAGGAAGTTATACAAGCCACCTGGTGAAAACAGCACAGGGACAGACTCAGACACAGCTCTGCATACTGAATACATGCACACTGTCATGCTGTATTTGCTCGGTTGGCTTACCGTTTCTCTCTAACGTCAGTCTCTGGTTAATCAAGGCACTCAGCAGTGGTCGGATTTTAAACATGTCCAGTTAAACCATCATGAGAAGTTTGTGCAGCTACAACATGCAAGCTGGCATTATCAGCTGAACTACGGAAGCTAACGCGGAACAAAACACACTATTCAGATAACTTTAATCATCCGTTAACGACATATACAATCTCCTAAAAACATAAATAAGTCGTTTAACCAGAGTTTTAACCACTATGTTCGTAAATAATTACAACTAAGGTGCAAACTGTAGCTGTGGCTAACAGTCCTGTAGTGGTTGCGGCAACATACACACATGGTCAATGTCAACTTTGACCTCGGACGCAAATATCGCGAGACTTGCCCGCTTTGTTCTCGGGTCTGCATACGTCACAGCAGTACACAGTGAAACAATTTGATTAAAAAAATAGAGGAGAAATGAAAGAAATGTAGCCTCCTTGTGGACAAAATACAAAAATGTAATGACCAATATGGATTGCACTGTTCATTTATTTGAAGCTTTATGATTTGCATCCACCTATATGAACAAATTAAACCTTTTAATCATGTAATTTGGTCTTTTATGAAGCCCCTTAATATAAGAGAGAGATACATCTAAAACGACGTTTGCACATGTTCAAGGATTGATCTATCATAATGTTATATCTACTAACAAATCTTCATTACATCAGCATATAGCCAACAGAGAACTGTTGATATGGAAGTCAGTTTAGCGTGAAATAATAATGCTCTCATGTTTTTACATTTAGTAGAGGAATAAAGGACAAAGAACACTGCATTCAGCCAGATAACACTGACAGGAAATTAGAAAAAGCAACAACACGTGTAATAATGTTTTTGCCCACTTGAGTGCAGCAAAATTCCACAAATAGATGAGTCATCCAGTTGCTTATAATATATGTTTCTTAATGCACAGGCTACCAACTTGTATTTTAAGTTAAGGATTGCAATCTTATTAACTTCTCATAGTAAATGTAATGTTGTTATATTCAAGAGACAGAAGAGATTTTTCCTCCAGTGAAGATCTATCAGTAAGAAAATCGGAATCGTAATAACTGAGCTTTGTTTGGCTAATTTTCATATACCACAAATTATCGTGTTTAATACACAATACCTTGTTGTATTGACTGGCTGGTTGTCTCTAAATGTTTATCAGGATGGCACCTGAACTCTTCATGCTATCCAAGCAAGCAGACATGTTGCACAGCCAAAGACTTTCTTCATCATTTTTAGTCCATATAAAGAAGTCGAACTATATTAATTTACAGTAGCCACTTGTCATAATGTTCTGTGACTCATGTAAGTGTAATGCATGTGCGCAACTCAAATTATAATGGCAAAGAGGTTCAGCACTACCAGAGCAGTGAGGTGTTTATGTGTTTCTCAAGGACACCACAACAATTAGGGATACCAGTTGCCAAGAGGCCAGACCTTTAAACCTCTCATCCTGGAATGGCCTTAGAATGCACCCTTAAACTTTTTCATAATACCTTATAAGGTGATCAACTACTTTTCTGCTGGAAATCCAATGCCAAACATAGACATGCTATGGGGAAAAGACCCTGGTTGCTACAATCCCATATCACACACGGCATGTGCCCATTTTTCAAATGCACAAACGCTGGGCTTACTGGACACTGGTGATTCTTAATGTGAGCCAGTGATTCTCTAAGACTGGTGATGCAGCTGATGTGGTTTTGGTGGATGAAACAGGTCAGAGGAGGAGTATTTTTAGATAAATTAGCATGTGCTTTACATAGCCTTCTCTTTGACAGTAGCAAACAGGGACATGAGTAAGTGTTAAATCCCAAAATTAAAAAGCTGTGAAATTGCTGAGTGTAGAGACAGACGTTTTCCACTTCACAAGTGGTGATTGTGTATTTATGTTGTCCCACTCAAATGTCTTACAATAACCTTCAAGTATAGGTTTAAATGACAAAAGAGTCTTTTAACTTGAAAACCTTATGGGACATGTTAATTGTGTCTCTTTAAGAACTAGCAGAAAAGTCCATCTGTCCCCTGGAGCCTCACATAAACAAACCCAGCATTGTTTTTGTCCCCAGTGTCCTGAGATGTCTCATTTGATGTCTGATAAAAAAGAAATAGGCACCACCAGTCTGATTCCAAAGAAGGGTTCTTCAAAGAGGATGAATTGGCCTCACAGTGAGCCACTAACCAAGCTACCAGAAACAGACCTAAACTTTTCTACAAAGCTCACAATCACCTGTACGCCTACATAGTGTGAGCTGGCCACAATCCTTTTTTATTTTTTTGAACAGGGAAAGAGCCACAGCAAAACCTTCAGATCAGATCAGCTTGGGCTGAAACTGTCTGCCTCTGCCACTGCCCCCACATACAACCAAAAATAATTAATTAAAAACCATCCGCATTGCAAAGAAATCCACAGCTGTTAAAGCGTTTGCCCTGCTGGCTGAGTTATATAAGTGGCTGAACAAAACAAATATCAGATATTTGTCAAATGTGAAAAGGGAATGGAGTGACTTGATCGCAAATTAAAATATACTGTAAATGAATGAATTTGAAGGGAGGAAATATCCTTGTTAACATTTGTTTTTTAATTCAATTTGCACAGTGCGAGCTGCTCTTAAATCTGATGATACCTATTTATTCAAGCACGATGCTATAATTTTACAGATGATAAATGAATTCAGGCTTGAGGGCATCACATGTTTGGTAAATATTTAAGTTAAGTATATTATGATGCTACAGCCAACTAAGAATTAGAGATATATTGTGAGTCTGCCTTGTGATAACTTTCATCCTTTCATACACTGTGTTCCGTTTTTAGCACTGTTGGAAATGAGAATGGACTATTAACTATCTATCTGTCTATTCAGCTTGAAATTGAATTACCACTTTGCTCTTAAAATGAATTCATTTTGTCATCATACACAAGAGTTTGATTTTGAAGGTTCAGCGTGCTGCAGAAGTGACCCTGACCTTGGATCTATTTTGGTTGGAGTCTGTATAGTTACCCGCTGTTACCTACTGTACCTACTTCAATACATTATGCTCCATACAGCGTATAAAATATATCATTTATTTTTGCAGCCTTATCTTTATTATAAGCTCCCGAAAACATATTTATGTTTTAAGAGGTGAAATGTGCCAAATAATGTTCTTTATTATTTCATGAGAATGATTCATTTCCATTTTAGCATGTCTCTTGTTGATGAAGCACAACAGATGACATTACTGTAGTCAAATAAAACCGACTAGAAATTGTCATTTAAAACATAAGTATGTGTTTTATGGCAAATAGTTGTTCGCTGGCATTAAAAAAAAAAATCACAATAAGATATAGCGAGAGTTAATTTGTATGAAAAGAATGTTAGCTGAATAAGCTATGACAGCCTGTCTCTCATCTACTGCACTTTTTCATTCTTATCTGAAGCTGCTTGGAGTATGAATAGCTTCAGATGGAGGTTTTATTGTATTTTATTTTTATCAGGCTATCCCAACTGTCACTCTAGCTGCACAGATTTGGTCTTTCCTTGTCATCGAGCAGGAGTCTGATTGTGGCAGCACACATTAATCACAGTGTCTGAAAATAACTTTCAGATAGACAGCAGATACTGTAGGCTGCAAAAGACAGAAACCATCTCACACAGGAGCTATCTCATCGGCTGTCAGGGTTTTGATTTGAACTGCTTAAAGGATTCTTTTAGTGACCTATGAGGTCAGCATTACAGCCAAGACAGGAACATGAGCACTAGAAGGATAAAATACGTCTGACTGCTTTCAGTGTATATGTAGTCTTTAGGTTAGACATTGTTCAGTTTGACTGTATGGTATCATTTCAAAGACAACTTTTAGAACTACTACAGATTCTTTCTGACTAATAAAAGTCACAGAGCAAATGATAAGGACTGTGTTATTGCACTGACACTGCTTTGATTTTGCTCACACAACATGGACAAATATAAGACTGATATCTTGATAACCAATACTTGTGTTTGCAGCATTTCTTGGGGGAAAATAGGGGTTTATATACATCCAAACTTGTATCCTCATTTATGTGCAACTCTCACTCAAAGTAGGACAGAAGGTTGAAGAATGTTTCACAGTAAAGTACACATTATTAGGGGAACACTGTCCCTCAATAACATCAGCAAATTGTTCATTATTTGTTATAATAAATTGTGGTGTAATGTAATAATCTGAGACTATTCCTTAGTCTGTTAGATACGTATAAAAAACATAAAATACTGCATATATACAGAGAAATCTCAATCATTCAATTGTATACTACAAACAACAGAAGAAACTGAAATTAAAAGAAATTAAAGATATGACAACAAACTAAGTCATAGAATAATTTCCAAACATGACAATCTTGTGATGAACTGAAATGTTAGAATGCTTCTTAGCTATTCATTTTATATACAGTATTGCAGTAATAAAATAAAAAAAAATCATGATTTAAAAAACATATATATGGAAACCAGTTCATTTGTACTGTACTCAAAATAAAGTCCAAAATATCTTTGACTAATATAGTTACTGAATACACAGCTGTCCTTGACCACTACAAAACCACATCTGTAGTCAGTCTATGTCAACCTGGTGTATTTTAAATGTTTCCAAAAGATAGATTCTTTGTTTTTTGAATATGAACATTTGAATTTGTTTGTTTTCCATTGATAAGGTAGAGTGGAAGGTTTATTTATCATATGCAGGTTAACACAGGGTGTTGTGCTGGACAAGAGGAACAGGTCAGCTCAGCATTAAGAGCACTAAACAGTGAATCAAATACAGAAAATAGGCTACAGAAGTAAAAAAAAAAAAACAATAGTATAAGAAAAATAGGTTAAAAAAATAACATAAAATTAAACATTTAAAATATACTAAAATAAAAAATATATGTGCATAATACAAAATATACTGAAATGGAATATGAAAAATGTGTATGAATATGCTATACAACTATATTCAAGTATAACTGTATAAATAGATATGAACATACTATATTATATATTGTATATACTATGTGATATACTGATAGAGTAAGGGTAAAGTGACAAATTTACAGCAGGCAGAGTAAAGTGACAGTGTTTTACAGTATTTAAAGTATTACAGAGACTGGTACAGTGGCAGTAACAGTCATGCTATTGGTGAATATTTTGCATATAGCCCCTGGTTAGGGTTGTGTTCAATGATGGGGGAAAAGATAATGTGTCTCTGATAAGTAGTAAAAGTAGTAAAATATATTTAGAAACAGAAATTCACATCAGCATAAAAGCATCTTTGTCACACACACACACGCACACACACACACACGCGCCATCCATGCATGCGTCGTCGTCGTCGTGGAGAGAGAAAGAGAGAAAGTAGGATTTCCGGTGTCTCCAGCCAATGAGCTGATTCCACATGCGGACACCGAACGCCGCATTCGACGCACGCGAGAGCTGCAGCGGACAAACGCGATTGGTGCCGATGAGGACGCCAGTGATTCCGCAACACACACAGGCAGGCAGGCAGAGCGGGCGAAGGGAACCGAGCTGCAACTTACAGCCACATGTTTAAATCGTCCGTTTTGGACAGATCTAATCTGGAATTCGCCGTTTTAGAACAAGAGAGGAAGGTCTTAAAAACACCCAGTAGAGACTGCGACGTTATGATATGAACTGTTCGTTCAAGGTCTCACAGGAAAGCTAGCGGAGTGCAAGCCGGCGAATTCAAGCGGAGCCAGAGGAACCCAACAGTTAGCTAGCTGTAGCCTGTTAGCTATCCGTTAGCCCCGGAGCCGCTAACTCGTTCACTTTCGCCAGGCACCTGTACGCCGCGTTGTCCTGTGTCATAGCTAATTAACCGCTAGCAGTCAACACCGCGGGGTCCCACTCTACTATTTATTAAGTATTTTTTTATTACAAGTGGCCGAGGTTCACATAAAAAAAAAAACAGGAGAGAGGACCGTGACAGGGTTGAGGTTGGGACCAACAAGGCGAAACAAGCGGTGTCCTCAAGTGGCCGTTCACCATGGACAACGCACACACAAAGACGGTTGAAGAAGTTTACAGCTTTTTTAACGTGAATGAAAGCACGGGTCTGAGTTTAGAGCAAGTGAAGAAACAACGGGAACGATATGGACCAAACGGTAAGGAGCTAGTTAACGTCTCTTTGCTCAAAAACAAGTAGCCATACTCTGCCGGTGTCATGTATGGGCCATGGCTCTCGATTTGTAACGGGCGACATGCCGAACATAAAGAGAGGTTGTTGACGTCACCAACTGTATGTCGAAATACCGGGAAGCATCACTACTACTATGACTCATTTAATAATCACTAAATGTTACGTCAGCACTATTATTTTTCTATGAATCTGTGTAAATTTAGTACGCTACTGCTACAGTCGTATGCTAAAATCATTTAGCAAGTTCTGACAATTGTCCATCTCTCTTTTGTCTGTCCATGTCTCCATTGTCTGCGGTCTAACTGGGATGATCTGCAGAGCTGCCAGCTGAGGAGGGTGAGTGGACCACTATGTATAAATGCACAGAGTCACATATGTGAAGTATCTTTACTTCATTCATTTGGCATTAATGTTTTAACGAAACTCTTGTTTTCCAGGTAAATCCCTTTGGGAACTAGTGGTTGAACAGTTTGAAGATTTGCTCGTGAGGATCCTTTTACTCGCTGCCTGCATATCCTTTGTAAGTATAACACATGTTTTGGTAGCTGTACAGGTGGTTCGTCAAACCAATATGGTCTAAATTATACAAAAAATAAACCGAATGGCTTATATCTAACTTTCACCCTTGCGTACAGCAAAGAGCTATACTTCCTTTACTATGTTATCAAGACTGGTAGTAAAAGTCTGTGAGCTAGTTGTGACACTCGTAACGGCGTGTGCTTCACACTCAACTCGAGATAAAGTTGAGTTAAGATTGGGTATTTTAGTGCTAGAGTAGTGATGCCCTAAATACTAGAGCCTGTTTTTCAAAGACAGAGTATTCAGTGTTTAGTGGAAGTTAAATAGAAAAAACATGGCATTCTGCCTGTGTTCATTTCCACCATCTTTCTTTTCACCCTTTCAGTGATGAGTTCAGCTCTGTCAATTGATATAGTCCTCTTCTGATTGATTCAGTGCAGATCACAGCTTAGCAAGAATGCTCTTCACAGAGGAGAAGAAGGGTGCCCAGAATCTGTCTAGTGACACAACCCAGATGACCTTCTTCCTCTTTCTTTAATTTAATTTTTTGTAAAGAATTCTGTCCTAAGGAACATGAGTTTCCTCTTGAAGCAAGTCATCGCAGCCTTTTTAAGCCTCTTGTTTCAGAGAGGTTATATTAACACATCAATAGTCAAGTCGTCCAGAGTTAAAAAGAGATGCTGGCATGTTGTTAATCCGTGAACAGATAGTTATGTCACTTGATGATTATGTGGCATGTTGTTGGAACGAGCAGCACGCTCTGTATCCGCCTGTTAAAGAGTGAAAGTGAAGCCCACATATCCCCCTGATGATTGAATTTCCTAGTGTTAACATGCCATCACACTTCAGTGATGTCTAAAACTCTCAATATTACATTGATGTTCACTAACCATGTTGTTATCCAGAATACAGCTTGACTATTATGTTCCCTAAATTAACAGGTGTAACTTGTGATTTGTGTGTTCTTGTCACCAGTGAGTGACAAAACGTTTGGTGTTGTTTCTGTTTGACAAAGTGTTAGGTCAGCTATCCCGAGGCCCTGGCACACTGGCTGTTGGCATACTCGCTGAGAATATGATCCATTACCAAGGCATGGTGATGACAGCCAGCTATGTTTACAAAGATTATGAATCACCAGCTGTAGTACACGGCTCACTCTCAACCACACAAGAACATGCAGACACATGTAGATTTATTTCATTTGGACTGCAAGTTCTATTCTTGTGAGACTTGTGAGCTAAAAGGTGCACCACAGTTTGACAGACACTTAGAATTGAATTAGACGTTTGATTGGCCATGCTTAAATAGGTTGGAGTAGAAGCTAGAGGGCCGTTGGCATTTCATTTGACACACTTCACTCTTGGCACAGATTCTAAAAGAGGAGAAAGTGGTTACTACATTCCCGGTCTCTCTGACATGACTTTCTAACACACTTGGCCCAGTTTCTGCAATACTCGCAGAAGCGAGCTTGATTATTATTAAATGATTGGTAGATACTTAAAATCATTGTGCCAGTATGTAAAAGTCAAAGTGCAGTCCTGGCACGGCTTTGCCCACCACACTGGGAGGAAATCCTAAAACGTATCTGAGGCAGGTGTAGTGCCAAGTAGGTTTACGCATTTGCCTTGGTGTTTTGGTGCATATCAACAAACAAAGTACGAAAAAAGTCAAAAAATAAGATGAAATGTACCATAAATATAAAAAATCTGTTAAAAAATATAATTATCATTGTCTAACAAACCCTCAATGGAAAAATAGATTTTAAAAATGCACGCACACTGGAATCAGAGCTACAATAGTGAGGCATTCCAGCAAACAGGAGTATTCATTTTTGGTGTTAATGTTATCCAGTTAGCACTTCAGTGTTCTCAATATCTCACACTTCATTCAGTATTAATTCATATTTGTGGTGTATTTAATCATTAATGTGTTCTTTTCTTTTTGTAGGTACTGGCCTGGTTTGAAGAGGGAGAAGAAACCGTAACAGCCTTTGTGGAGCCTTTTGTTATCCTACTTATTCTCATAGCAAATGCTATTGTAGGAGTCTGGCAGGTAATCACTTTTACAAATCTACCTTTAGTATGGGTTACTAATAACTTGAGACAAATGTTTATGCACTGTTATGAACAACAATGGGTTCCCATTGTCAATTCAGTTTAAAGGCGGTTTTGTCCAGCTGTGCTAAATAAGGGATGGTAGATGTTTTCCCTGTGTCATTGTTTCATTGTGCTTCAATACTGAAAATATGAGGATGGGATTTGGCAGTACCTGGCCCTCCCCTGCCAGTTGTTCCTCATAGCAGACTTGTGTTTTGATAATAGCTCAATAGATGGAGCAAAAAGAGCTAAAGACGCAGTTCAATTCCAGATTTTTCTTGCATGATATCACAAAGAGGAAATGTGGAGTCTGGAGTCTGTAGTTTTTCTTGCACTTAAATATTTGTTACCAAATGTGTTGGGTCTTTCTGAAGGAGGAAACTCATGCCATGGAAGGAAACATAGAATTAAAAAGCTTATAGTAATTTTTTGTCATTATAGACAGAAATTCAAAATATTACATTTATAATTCAGTCCAAGGATACAGCACACGTTCTTTTGAATCTTGAAAGCACACCCCAATCTTGTACACTTCTTGTCTCGGTCACACCGGAAATCTGGCCTGCTCCACTTCCTCCGTACTTAATTTATCCTGGGCCTCATTTATTAACCTACCCTTTCGGGGAATCCCTAGCATTGCCTCCCCCTCCTCCTTCTGTCCGTTGAATGAGCAGGGCAGCATTTAGTCTTAAAGAGTAAAACCAGAAAACAAAAGCCGTGGTTTTAAATGGTGGGCGTGAGGAGGTATTTTTACGCCTCTTTGTTTATATATGCCTGTCGAGGCCTGGCATTCCCCCCCAGGATTTACAGTGGCAATTCCTTTGAGAAGCAGTATTGATTTGTCAACATACACCTTAATTATAAGCAGGAAGCAAAGCCAGCAACAGTCATGGTTTGGAGGCACTCATCTGGACACAGAGAAAACTAATTATCTTTTTTTCACTGGCACCCTTCCCTATCAAATTGAGACTGGCCCAGAAAACAGCATGTTGCCCTGGAGTCAGTAATAATAGATAGGTACATTGGATTCTAATTGTTATATATTGATGCACCCAAACACAGTTCAGGGCAGATATTGTTGGGCAGATCCTAACAATAAGTAATTAAGCAACACATCTGGCAAACTCATCGATCATTTTATTTAATGACCCCTCAAATAGACATTTATGAATGACCTGATATCTGCCTTTTATGAACAATACTTAGATATGTTCTGTTGTTCCTGAAGTCCTATTTTCTGTTGTTGGGTTAAAAGTATAACAGACAGTTGACATCTGTGTCAATATACAGATTTTTTGCTAGATTCTCGGTCATTTCACACACATGAAGACCTTGCATGTCTTGTACAGATTTTTAAATGCTGGGGGAACAAATAGGGAAACCTTTGACTCAGATTCTGAGGTCAGTGTTGAAGATTATTGGCTGTAGGTCATAGATCAACAGTGTGTTTCTGCTTGTGCAAGTGTCTCCTGGGATCAGCGTCTAATAAACTCATTTAACTCAACAGTCTCCATGATTGAAAATGAAAGCATCGCATGCTTGGTCAAAGACGACACTGTTAGACTGGGTGGGACTCGTACTCGTGATTGTATTGTAAATGAAGTGCTTATTGAAGGCTCTGTTGAGGCTTGTGTAAATGAGGAGTTGTTAAGTGGCTGATTGTTTGTGAAAAGAAAGCCTCTAGAATGACGTAGAAGTTGAGGCTGTACCTACTGTTTTCATGTTCTTATTCATATACCCCTACCTGATTTACATTTTCCTCTGAATTCAAAGTGGTTGATGTATTGTATGCTTTTTTTATAGCTTCCGTTTAACCTTGTTAAACCCTCACCCTTACTGGCAGTCATTTTAATGCTGTTGTTTCCCTGTTGCTATCCCTTACAAAAGATCATAATGTCTCGGGGTTGTGTTCCCTGTTTTGCCATGTCTTGCCTGCCTGCCTGCCAGCCAGCCTCAGAGCTGCCACTAAAACTGTCCAGTCTGAGAGCAATCAGTCAGACGAGGTAAAGTCAGCAGTAACAGAAAAGTGCAAGTGAAGAATGCTTAGGAAGGAACTGAGCAGGCAAGAAAGGAACATTTGGGGAAACTAAAGTAAGATTGCCATTGTAGTTGTAGTGGCACCTTGACAGATTTCTGATGCAGAAGAGTCCCACTGTTAGGCTAACTCGAACATGGATTGTTTCACATCTGAAAAAAAACCCAACATAGGACCAAGCCAAACCTTTCTTTGCATTTTCTCCAGCTTTTTACATCATCTCCCAGTGTTTACATAAATGTCCTCCACTGTCTATGCTTGACCACTGGTCCTGTATATGTACGTAATTTAGTTTATTTTATATTTGTCGCTTTGCTTATGTAAAGCTTAGATTCTCATCAGTCCACTTTGAATAACGGGAATCTAACTGAAACAGCTTAACCGAGAAGGCACTTTGTTTCCATCTTCCTTATCGTCCAGTTCCTGTGACAAGCTTTGTGTTTGTGTGGAATTAACTTTTACACACAAACACACACAAACACACGTTTTTTTTTTTTTTGTTTTGTTTGACTGTTCAGGAGCGAAATGCAGAAAATGCCATTGAAGCACTAAAGGAGTATGAGCCAGAGATGGGGAAGGTGTACCGCCAGGACAGGAAGAGTGTCCAGAGAATCAAGGCCAGAGACATCATGCCTGGGGACATCGTGGAAGTGGCAGGTAAGATTAAAAGTATTAAGCTTTGTTTATGATTGATGCCGTGTCCTCAATGGGAGGGTGCGCTGAAAGAGAAATCATTGCACATGTGACAAGTCATTGCACTTGGTCATGTATCCCCTATTATTATTTTTTAAGACTAGGCAGACTAAGACTGTTGAAAGACCATAGGGCAGGGCTCTAACTTTTTTTCATCACCGTCCTGTCACGACATACATATATCTACAAAAGACGCATTTTCTTTAATTGAAACTGACGCGTGGTATAAATAAAACCCAATGGGAACTAATTATGAATGAGATGTAATGACATTTTATTAAAATTTACATATAGAGATTAATTTATGCACACTCAACATTACCTTGATGTTCACTTGTGATTCTCGTGTTCTTGTCACTAGTGTCAAAAAGTTTGGTGTAGTTTTCTGTTTGACAAAGTGTTAGGTCAACTATCATCAGTCATCCAAATCAGTCAATCTGTCTTTACACCATTTATTTCAATTCAGAGGAGCCAATACATTCATAGGTTGCAAACTACAGATAATCTGCATGTTGGCCAAAGTGTTTAGTAAGGTATCATGTCGTTTATAGCAATAATAAATCTGTTTGAGTTTTTGTTTTATTTTTTTCGTGTCTTCACCATGGTGGGTGGTGAGAAACTTAGGGGTTAAGATTGATGACCAACTAAACTTTTCCAATCATGTCGCCTCAGTTGCCCGGTCATGCCGCTTTGCACTTTACAACATCAGGAAAATCAGACCTTACTTAACTCAACATGCTACTCAACTCCTGACACAAGCTGTCGTCATCTCAAGACTAGACTACTGTAATGCCCTCCTGACGGGCCTCCGAGCCTGCTCAGTGAAACCTCTTCAGATGATCCAGAATGCGGCGGCGCGCCTGGTCTACAACCAACCCAAAAGGTCACATGTCACCCCGCTGCTCATCGAGCTCCACTGGCTACCTGTTGCAGCCCGCATTAAATTCAAGTCTCTAACGCTCGCCTACAAAGTTGTCTCCGGTACTCCACCTACCTACTTGAACGCCCTTATACAGGCATATGTTACCTCACGACCGTTGCGCTCCTCCAATGAACGACGCCTGGCTCTGCCACCTGTTCGTTCAAGGCAATCCAAACTCTTCTCGTTTGTTGTTCCCCGCTGGTGGAACACACTACCAGTTCCTACCAGAGCAGGGGCGTCCCTCTCTACCTTTTAAAAAACTCCTGAAGACCCAGCTCTTCAGAGAGTACCTTCTCTCCTAGCACTACATGACAAATCTACACCTTAAAGAATTGTCACTAGCACTTATTGCTGCACTAATGCTTCTTATCGCACTATACCTTGATTGTTCCCTTTTCTGTAAGTCGCTTTGGATAAAAGCGTCTGCTAAATGACTAAATGTAATGTTTTTGTAACAGAAGAGCACATTATTTTGTCTGGGTTAGTATCAGTCTTGTTATGATTGTGATTGATTGACTATTTTTTTAAAATTTACTGCTTCATTGGTGTTTTGCAGCAAAGATTGCTCTCTTATTACTGTCCGATTAAGCAAATATGTTCCATTAGTTTCATCTCATTAGTCATTGATGTCCAGAATATATGCAGGTGTTTTTTCTTAATCTGAAAAATAAGTAGGCGATGAATCGATGGCTGTACTTCAACACTCATATACTGTTGGCGACTACAAGAGATGTGTGGATAACATCGGTACCAATTCTGTAAACACCATCAGCAGTGTTATGACGTACACTTTACATATTTAAACACGCACAAAGACACACACAGCTGATCTCTCATCCTGTCTATCCCCCCTGAGAATTTCAGAATAATGGTGTTACCGAGCAAGTAAAACAGTTATGTAATACGAGGGCAGAGGTCCAATCTTTCCTCAACATCTTCTTTTCTTGGCTAACCTCAACTTGGATAGGGCCACATATGTTTATGCCTTTTGCGTCACTGCTCGGCATTTCTCTTGTTTTGTCTTTCTCAGTGGACTTTTTTTCTCTTATCTATCTTATTTTCTTTCTTTTGTTGTCTTTTCTTTGTTCTATGTAGCTTTCCATACAAGACCAATTTTCTTTTTACCAAAGCAAAGGTTAGTGGAGTGTGGCCACAGAAAAGATTTCTTACTGTCTGTTTAAAATCTTGCTAAAAGGAAAGGGTTGTGGATTTTCTCAGTGAGGTTCCAATGCCACACAGTTGAGGCTGTGGCAGAAAATTGTACTTACTGTTTCAGTCTAACTTGAGGGAGCTCACTGACTCATTTTTTTAAGTTCAAAATTGATTTGTTAATCTTGAACAAAGTGATCTGTATAGTACGCCCTGTTTTATTTACAAATACTTGAGGCATCAATTGAGTCAAAACCATAATGAGCACATATACAATTGCCTGGCATGAACTCATGGCTTACAATGACGAGCTTGCTACTGCAGCTGCTTCACAGAAAAATTGTCAGTTTTCTGAAGCAGATCATATGAATTTAAATCTTACCTGCCTCCAACAAATGTCAGTGAATGACAGATTAAAGCCTTTCTAACACAAGATAGAATTATATGACAATTTTCCACGTGCTGCTTATTGATGACTGGAAGTGAAGGTTGGACCGACATTCCTTTGTTCTGCTAAGTTACAAAACATCACTGTCTGTATGTAGTTTTTACAATATTGAAGCCAGTACTTCAAGTTAAGTTTAGTCAGTCATCACAAAATGCTGCACAGTAATGACAGCAAAACAAAACAGGACTACAAAAACAATACCATGCCACAGAGGAGGCCTGCTGGACATGACAAAGCATGAACTGCAGCATGGTATGCCATTGCAGCATCATTGTTGTACTGAGTCATACTTCAGGTGCCTTAGAATAAATTAATGCAAGCACTTTGAGGTTATGTAAAAAATAAAAAAACTGAGCTGCTCATACTAAGATGTTTTTGTATTCATCATATTTTGGTTTTCTTTTCTTACACCAATAATATGATCACAGTTAGATAAGAACTTTAATTGGATTCACGATCATGAGTTTTTATTGCCTCAGCTTTACAATCCTAGAGATCATGTGGCCACTATAGCCTCGTCATCTTGGATCTTCAATTGTCTTGTGTTATAATCCAAATACAACCATTGTCATGCTGCAACAAATGTTCAGAGTCATACCACTAATGTTTTAGTGGGACAGTAGCTGAACCAACCTAGCCTGTCTACATGATTTATACACAGTTACAGCCATGTGGTTTACTGCGTATGGTAGCTGTTTGCATAAATATAGTCATATTGATGGGCCTCTGAGGATGGAGTTGATTAACAGGTTTAAGTTGCGCAGTATTGATCTGTTACAGTGTAATGAGCAGTATCTACAAAAGCTACTGTAGTTGCATTAATGTAGCTGAAGAGCTATGTGTCCATGTTTTTGTTAGCAGCAGCAGGGACTCCTCCAACTACTTGACCAGCGAGTTGCAGCATGAGGATTGTTGATGTATGAGCGTAATGCCACGCTGCAAAGTGCCTAGTCAAACCAGGCATATGGTTTATATCCTTCGAGTACTTTTAGATCTAGAGCTGCGATAATTTTGCCACACAAGCTCCGATGCTCTGTCCGAGCAATTGTTATAAAGTGGTGAGTGAAATTCTGTGTGTCGAGTGTGTGTGAATGTTTATGGTTGTGTATCTTGCTCTGTGTTTGTAATATGCTTTTCTCAGTCCTTTTTATTTGGATTCACAGTGAGTTATGTCTACTCTCCCAGTCACACACAATACTCCCTGAAGAGTAATTCAGATCTAAAAAGCTGCTGTCTCAACTATCCAAAAGGACTTCCACCCTCTTGTCTCACAGGCTAGCAAAGATTTTTCTTCCTTCCACGGTTCAGTGCATCGGCTGTGTTGTGTAAAGTGTTTGTTTTGCTGCAGTATAAACTGAGTATCATTGACCACAGCTTGCTATTGTCCGTCACCCTGGGCAGAGCATCAAGTGACGCACCTGCTCCCTTTTACGCCGGTGGCGTAGTTGTGTGTCACCTGACCCTGTCACCAGTCAGAGGTATATTTTTAGAAGAGGTGTCAATATGGTGGTCTTTGGTGCATTCTGATTCTACTATATTTAACTAATCCACTGTATAACTAGCCTAATTCACATTAGGTGTATAATACCTAGCTAACATTGTTGCTGATGAAAAGTTTGTGCTAAGTGAGCACAGGATACAGAGGGCTGTTTTACTAAAGACACTAGAAAAAAGGGTTTCCTGTAGCTGCCTATGGGGGAAGTGGACTAATTCTGCTGAACCAAATGCAGCTTAAGAAACACACTTGTATTGGCAGCATTGAGCAAATGCTCAGCAGCAACACTCTTATCTGCGAATGGGGAAGAAATCATCTATATTCGTGGAATTTTAAATGGACTTAAATGGATTTCATCCATGCTCTGTCAGCGTATGTTTTCTTTTTGTTACTTAATGTATGCCTTGCATAAACATCATGTTCGTATTAGATTTGAGTGTTTAATGTCAGAAAGGGTTGCTTTACGTAACTGGCCATGCAGACCTTCAAGCTGTAGTGTGACAGTAAGGTATCATGGTTAATCTCAAACCTCATGTGCTCTTGCTTGCGAAAGCCAAAAATTGTTTTCAGTTCAAGATTTTACCATTTTTTCCACATCACCTCATTTTACACAGATAGTTCTTAGCTTTCCTGGTTATCTTCAGTAATGCCTTTTAGTTTCTGGCTTGTGTTGCCGACATCATAATGGCTCGCTGTCTCTCAGTTGAGCCGTTCATACACTGTTTGGTCTCTTGAGGATTGCAAGGTTTCATTAAAAACCCTAAGTGAGTCTACTGGCTTTATTTACTGCCAGCGCTCTACTGAGGCAACTTTCTTTTCATCTTTTGTTTTACCTTGCAATACCTTACTGGACAAGAGTCTATTAGTCTGTTGCCAAAGTGATGGTCCTGACCCTTGTAGCAAAAAGACACTCTGCATAAGAAATAAAAATGTCCTTTCTTTCCCACTTTTCGTTCTCTCTGATTCTTTCTGGCCAGCTGTATGCAGTTTGGATTTATTATTAGTAGTATTAGTATTTGCTGGCTTGTGGTTTTATCTTAACCACGGTCAAAGCTGAGAGCAGTGTCCGCCATTAATGTTGTCCTTCCCTGGGAGCAGCAGACACGAAGACAAGTTTAGAAATGTTACAGATTCAATTTGAAAAATAATTTGTGCTCCAGATGGCCATTTCCTCTCTTGTGTTTAAGAGTCTATAGTCTGTTTATTGTCACGACCAAAGCTATTTGTTCCTGCCTCCATACTCTGCTGTCTCTCCATTCCACTTGTCCATGTTCCTTTGCTTTTCCCCCTCTGGGGCTCACATGTTCAAGGTATTACTCCATTATTGGAACACACAGAAATGATATGAAATGCAGAGTGTCATGCCTGTTTGTGTATGGTAAGGTTTGATCTTGTGATTTTTCCATTCATAAGAGGAGCCCCTTGAGGGCTGGAGGACCTCATGAGGGTCCCAGGAGGCTGTAAAACCGACATTCTATCATATCAGGGAGCCCCAGTCACTGGGAGAGAAAATATACAACCCCCTTAAGGCCTTTAAAGGGTTCACTGGACCCCCCATTATGAATAGTTTGCTGTGTAATCTGCACTATAACTCAAATCAAAAAGAATTTGTTTTATTGGTACGGTTGTCTTCTGTAACAAGATTCATTGCAAGAGTAGAGCTTTATACCATCAGTCCCATGTGGTAGGAGTGTCGACCATAGTTGGTATAAAGGCAGGCAGACATGACTTGGATCTTTACAGGCTGGTGGGGTGTTATCACTCAAGTGTTTGCAGACTGACATTTGTCCCTCACTCTAGGGAAAAGATAACAGATAAAGTCCTTTGTTCACATGGGAGGAAAAAAATCCGGAGGCTGTCTCATTTTTTCCCAGAAAAATAAGAGCTAAAAAAAAAGTGATGCAAGATGAAAGATAATGTCACAGCTGCAATTTTTGGGTCACTGCAACAAATTTCTGTAAAAAAAACAACAAAAAACTAAAATAACGATTCATTGTGTGCCAAATGACGTCTAGCAACATTAATAAACAGTAACTTGAGAGACATCGAGAATTGTAACTCGTGCTTATCTAATTATTTTTGACTGGATTTATTATTCCCAGGTAGGAATTGGTTTGTCATGTTGTGCTACTGATAAGAGTTTTATTTAAATAAATAGAACATGATGTCTTTTTGCTGCCAAACTGCTCTTGTTGCCTGGGGAAGGGGCTATTCTTACTTGCTGTGACCTTATTCCCAGTATAATATGGTATATGTTAAATAGGTGGGTGTTTCGCTATTACTTCAAGATGAGATTTTCTAATTAGTGACTTTTTGTAGGAACCTTCCCACAGGGCTTTGAGTCTTAAATATTTCCAGCCACTGGAGTTCCTCGTCTACTTTTTGTCCTCCTTCATGCTACACTCGTTCATCTCCTTCACCACCTCCTGTCAGTGAAGAGCGATCTAGTTTGAAGGCAGGTGATGATGAAGTGGTTTTGATAGCCTCTAGTCAAGTGGACTTCCAAATTTGGTAGTGCACGTTTGTACGGTCCAGGAGTTATCACTCACCATGGTCTCAACATTACCACACGTTACAGTGCATTTAGAGTAATTATTGGGATTAAACATTGCAGTGATGTGTTTGTTTTTTATTGGTTACTTCTGGTGCGTGAGTAGAATTTCCTCACCTCTGTCTCTCTGTTAGTGGCTTAAATCTGTCACAACCTCGTGAGAATGTTGTAAATGAAACAGTCTGTATGCAAGAACATGCTCTTTCACACCGTTTCTATTTCAACCCCTGTGACGAAGAGCGGGTCCTCCTCGCTTAAAACAGAAGTTTTTATCTTTCCCCCTCCCCCAAATCCCGCAGCACGTTTGCAACTGATCAAAATAGTTTTCCCATTTTTGGACGTGTGTTTTGCAGGACTCATCTAATCCCTCTTCCCATTCTCTCCTCCTTCCCCCTCTCTCTTCCTCTCTACTCAAAAGGGCGCTGCAGAGGCCCAAGGGTTGGTTTACATGTCTGTCACCACTCTGTTCTGTCCACAGTGGGATCTCTTAAGAGCCTCTGGGTCATTGCTTTATATTGCTTTCTCCTTCACCCTTTCAAGCTAGGTGATGTCTTACTGTAAGCTGAAAGTAATATTTCACTTTGGTGCAACAGTGGCATTTTTCCATTGTACTTTGGAGTTTCATTAAAACGTCAGCCATCAGTTTTGGGAACTATAGGGACCCTTAGCTGGCCTATAGTCTTATTGTAATAGTACAATATTATACAGGGAACTTAAACTTTAATGTACTGCACAGACTCCTGTTTAAAAACATTTTCTCAGGTTAGATTTTTTGATTCTTCATCATGGATCTGTCCTTTCTAGAGATAATATATTGCCTGTTTTATCTCCAGTCCCATCACATAGATGTAATGGTAAACTCCCAAGATCTGAATGCAGAGCAAGGTCTAACTGTAAAATAAAAATAAACTGTGTGAACATTCTTGCTGTTAAAGCAAAGCTAATAAATATCAGTGACTTTATTGTACTTACTTGCTTTTCTACAGAGGAAACACTTTGGTGCTTATTTACATTTTACATTTGTTTTACTGGGGATTGCTAAAGCTGTGTGTTAGTGGAAAGAATGAGCAGCAGTCTATTTCCGTGCTGTGTAGGAGATGAGTGGAACATTAATAATTTTTCAATGCATGACTTTCCCTCAGCCTCTCTCCAACAAATAACTTGAGTTTGATTATTTTATTACTCCCATGGCGGATGAGTTGGGATAACACTGCACTTAATTTTATTTCCAAGACTTAAGTATCTGTGTGTGGTAATTTTTGTTTGTTTATTGAATTAGCTTAAAATTTGTTTACTTTTTAATGATCAAATGCTCTCATTTTAGTCTTTGTACATGTCTGGATACAGTATTTCATCAAATCTGAGCACCACTAAACTGCATTTATCGCTTGCATTGTACAAAGTATCCATCCACCTGTTGTCTGTGCCATTTCCAGATGCCTTTTTAAATTGTGAAGAGGTACTTAAGTGTCTGCCGTGCTTTGTTTCTGTCCACAGTTGGAGATAAAGTGCCTGCAGACATCAGGCTGACGTCTATCAAGTCAACCACTCTGAGGGTAGACCAGTCAATTCTTACAGGTAAAACCATTTCTAAACGGCTTAATCACTTTTTTTTCCCCGTGTGAGCTAGCGATAGTACATTTCATATCTTTCCATCTAGCATCTCACCTCTTTTGATCAACCCAGACACAGAGCAAGAATAAGCAATTTCCTCCCCCTTTGACGCACATGCCCTCATTACACCCTGTTGTCATGGTTGCTCAGTCAATACCAAAACAAAAAGGAGTGCGTGATGTAAGTAAATGAATGAATCTGCGGCTGGGTAATTGACAGCGATGTACATGGGAAAAGATGGGAAGGAGAGAATGTTGACGTGTAATGCACGAGAGAAGAGGTTTATATAAATTAACTCCTTAAGTCTCTTGTCTTGCTCCGCTGCCTTAATTGGTAGCAAATTCCACAGGATATTTCAGTTTCAGCTATTTTCCTCTTCTCTTCCCTTCCCCATTCATGGCCATACTGCTTGTCAAATGCTCCCTGCTTTGCTCAGTCAGATCAGTGCAGACCTTACACAGTTGATTACACGCGCAGAAACACACACAGCACAAGCACACATCAGACATGGGATTTGAAAGACCGTGGCGATGCAGTATTTAATAATTGTCAGGCCTGCTCAGTCGACTGCAAAGCCTCTGCCACACGCATCTGCCCGATGTGTCAGCCAAGCGTCGCAACTTCAAAACTTTGCTCTCCCATGTAGAAACTCTCTCTCCCCGTTTCCCTGTTTCATATCTTTTGTTTCCTCTTCCTGCAGGAGAGTCTGTGTCTGTGATCAAACACACTGACCCAGTGCCTGACCCGCGCGCTGTCAACCAGGACAAGAAGAACATGCTCTTTTCTGTGAGTGACTCACAGGATCATTTTAGTCATCCTGTTCAGTGTTATTTTACATTTCTCTGTGTGTCTGACAACACCTAAGAAGGCATCATTGTTACATCCTCCTCGTCATCCATCTCTCTTCACATCCATTTTTTTATTTGAGAGGGACAGCACTTTTGGAAAATATCTTCACCTTTGCTGTCTCACACATACTAGAGAACATGTAATGACAGGCTGAACAGTCCATTTATTACAGTTCCATAGAAGCTTCCACTGTTCCCAGCAACAGTTCAAATAGAATGTGATTCATCGATTTCTTGCTGCATGTCGACACTTGAATCTTCTCTCTGCTTCTCTGTGACACATATCTCAGCATAGTTGTTAAACTAGTTTTGCCACTATACTTAATGTTAAATATGTATGACTTTCACTGTTTGCTTTTCCCGTCTCCTCCACCACAGGGCACAAACATCGCAGCTGGTAAGGCTGTCGGTGTGGTGGTCGCCACAGGCGGCAACACAGAGATCGGCAAAATCCGAGATGAGATGGCGTCAACGGAGCAGGAGCGCACACCGCTGCAGCAGAAGCTGGACGAGTTCGGACAGCAACTATCCAAGGTAATTTCTTAAGAAGTTTTTTGTACTTTAAATATTTTTTATTGTTGGCAAAACCATCATAAGTTATTTATTATGAATAACTGATTGCTGTTTACATGATCTTTACAACTTTAATGTTCTTTAATTCAAGGTTATTTCACTGATCTGCATTGCTGTGTGGATCATCAATATTGGTCATTTCAATGACCCTGTCCACGGTGGGTCCTGGATCCGAGGCGCTGTTTACTACTTCAAGATTGCTGTGGCTTTGGCAGTTGCTGCTATCCCTGAGGGTAAGCTGGAGACCTCTAGACTGCAGCCATGTCCTTGACATGCTTCTTGCTTTGAGAGGATTCAGTGCTATGTAGACCGGAACAGTTGGATGGAAAATCAAACTTTATGGATTGTTTTTTTATGCTTCATGATACAAAGACAATGGATAATATTTTTATCAGTTGAGTAAATAAATAATATGAATTTTCCTCTGTGTTTCTGTTTTTCCCTCCAGGTCTTCCAGCTGTCATCACTACTTGCCTGGCATTAGGCACACGCCGAATGGCCAAGAAGAATGCCATTGTCCGCAGTTTGCCCTCTGTGGAGACGCTTGGCTGTACATCTGTCATCTGCTCTGACAAGACCGGCACGCTGACCACCAATCAGATGTCTGTGTGCAGGGTAAGAAAAGCGTGAACGGTGGCAGAGACAGAGCGAAGAAATCTGAAACCTCTACTATCAGCCAAAAATTGATAGTGGATTGTTTTGTACATTTTTTAAATTTTTTTAAATACGGAATAGATTTGCATTTTTGATTGAAATGGTTTTGGAACGGGCCAAAGCAGCCAGCTAGCTTTGGCAGTCTGCCGTGTAACCCTTCAGACAGAAAACAGAAAATCATGTATAATATGAAAAAACATTTGTCATTAACTTGATTTTAACAATGTTAAAACAACTATTGAAGTGAATTCCAGCTCGCTGTTTAGAGCTTCAAAATAAAATGTTAATCAGATTTGATAGCATTTGATTTTACTGTGAATCCAAAGTCCTATATTTACCTCATATTTTTCCATTTTAATCTCGAAGGCAAATCAAAAATGTCTTTCTACCATTTAAAGTCGTCTCATTAACCTTCAGCAGTCAGCCCCGCTCACTGCAAATGATGTTGACAGTCTCAGCTTATCTAACAGCATTTAGACTGGTTTCATAGTAACCAGCATAACTATGTAAATAGTTGCTCTGTTGTTCAGAATGTCAACAGGTGAGAGTGCCTGACCAGGCTACTAATTAGTTCACATTTTATAAGCATAACAAAAGTTGTTACTAAGAAATGTTCAGTTGTTAGACAAAATAATCCTGACCACACTTCACCACATGATTATAAACTGCATATTCTGCCTTCAACCTGGGATGCTTTGTGTGTGTAAATGGTGCATAGACTACTTCTGAATGAACGACTGCTCTACAATGCTGTACTTCGTCCATGCTGAGGAGTACGCATTAAAATCCCCGCCAGCAAAGTATGATAAATGAGCACTCAGTGACAGGACACGCTCAGTGTGTCTTACTGGATGAGTTGATTGAAAGTTAATTGCAGATGGACCAAGTGAGTGAAATTAGTGTTCTTTCTGTACCATACAATAGGATTACATTGGGGGAAATATTTAAGTGGCACGCCATAATATTTAAGCACAGACGGTGAACCCTTTGGAGCTGAAACTGCCGGTGATTAAACCGAGTGATCCATCTTTTAAAAGCTTTGTCTGCTAATGTTTCCTGGACCCTGGCCAAATTTTTAGTTCTTTTGTGAATCTCTGTATGGTGTACACATGGTAGCGTATGCTGTCTACATCCTCCAGTTAGCATTGACTAGGTCTGCAGTGCGTTGGGAATGGGTCGCTTCAAACTGAAAGAAAAATGGGAGAACGGTCCAAAAATAAATAGAATTGTAAAACAGTGGCCTTACATGGAAACAGCAACGACTGGCTACTTTCCTGACATCTGAGAACTTTTCAAGTGTAAACTTTTCACTGAGCAATAAAACAACCCCGACAGCCTTTTGCTGACAGTAGTGATGTATTGAGCACTAAGCATTGCTCATATTGAATGGCTAATTAGAAATAATGAAGGGTTTAGTTGTTTAGTTGTCCCTTATGAACATGAGTACCATCATTTTTATGAGCTGTTTACTATTTACTCATTTTCTTCTGATTCCCATTAATTATTTGACATCATAATTCTCCCTCCATCCTCAGCGGCCCTTTATCTACTGGTCTTCTCTGTTTCCGTCTTCCTTTTCTCCCTCCTCATTCCGCTCTCCACCCTCCTCTTGTTCAGGCAGCATGCTGATCAGTATGCAGTAGTTAGTCACTTGCAGCAGAATCAGCAGTAGAGTTGCATAACTGACCTTGTGTTGAAAGATGCGCTCTCTCTCTCTCTCTCTCTCTCTCTCTCACTCCCCTCTTTATCTCTTCTTGCCTTGCTCATCCTGCACAAATTTCAAAGTCAAAATCATGTTTAGCGATTTTGGAAAGTCTCATTTTGGAAACCACAGGATGCTATTCCTGACTGTCTGATAGAGAAGCTTGTGCTTGACGCATGAGGAGCACCCAAACCGCCCCTGTCTGAATAGGGCAGTACTAAAATATGTTACCTGAGTGACTGAATGTGACTTTTCAATTCCATACTTGCCCTTGTGTTTTGGGTCACATCGCCGCTGACATCACACTGACACTGACATAATGCCAGGTCATCATTTCATTCAGACATTTCTATTTTCATCCCTTGCTCTGCCCATCTCAATTTCTGGCAAATGTGGTGGCATTTACGTAAGAAAGTGTTACGTATGAGTGAAGGGATACTCTTGACAGCCGCGGTAGCAGCTCTGATGCTGTCTGACTCAGAACCCTTTCCCTTTTTCTCTGATTTGATTTGACTGGTTGTTATAAAAATGTTCCTGTCTTGAAAAATGAACAGCCTGTGGAAATATATGACTATTTATTTGTGGTTAATAAAATCCCTGCCTTGTACTTTGAATTGAAAAGATTTGGTTTATTAAGCGTCTTCAAAAATCAATTCAGACACTGTAACCAGTCTCCTCGAACACTCAAGGTCAAACTATTTCCGCCTTAGTGATCCACTTCATACAGTGTGTTCATAGTGTGACGGCACACAGAGGAATTCTGTGTCTGCCTTGCTGCAAGATGACATTTATGGACCCTTCCCACCACAGTGCCCAGTGTCTGCTTTGGCTCAGCATTTCATTATTATACTCTGTTCTATGTTCAAATGGACTCATATGAAGCTTCCTGTCCTGTGGGTGGCAGTCTGCTGCCACCTGCTGGATGCAGCGTCCATCTTTTCCTTTTGGCACTTAGACCTCAATAGATCATCAAATTGATACGGAGCTTAGGACGTGACACAGAAAATATTGTTTCCCACTGAGTCTACAGATGTTTTGTATGAGCATTAAGCACTAATCTGTGGTCTCTTTGTGTTTCCAGATGTTCATCCTTGATCGGGCAGAGAGCGACAGCTGTTCATTAAAGGAATTCACTGTGACTGGCTCCACGTACGCCCCGGATGGAGAAGTGTGAGTATCCAGTGTGCTATAACAGGGTGTCTGCGGGGTATTAAAAAGTATTCAAAGGTGGTAAATGTCTGATTGTGGGGTATATATATTGTTTTTTAAAGAATAGCACGTGATTTGTTGTAAGTTTGTTTGTTAAAAGTTCGCCAGAATTTATTACATAGACTGTACAGTAGAACTATTTTCCATAGCGCACAGCGGTATACTCAGGATTGTCTGTGTAGTTCATGCATTCGAGTTCTCCGTCGTTATTTCCATCATTTAGAGTTCACAGAGGCCATTTATGAGATCAGTGTATATCCGAGGAGGGGGGTGATGGTTTTATTGGCAGATTGTCACACAGCCAATGGTATTGTTTAAAGCATGCGTGTGACCCACACCAGGCCGGGATCTAAACACGGAGCATCGGTGCTAAGGAGTCTAAGACTCTGTTTGTAAAGTTTAGTCAACATGTGGGAACTCGTCTGACACAGAGAGTCTCCTGTTGTTGCTTCATGTGTGAAACAACAATTCTACTTGGACTTTGTCCAGACATTATCGTGTGAAAACGGCATTCGGCGTCGCTTCCTCTCCTCGGGCACTGTGAGTTAGCATGGTTACAGGAACACCCTGAAACTTTGTAATGATTCTCAAGAAGTTTGCGGTTAGTATGACGGTACAAAATCACTGAATACTGAAAAGTTCTCTACATGGTTGATTGTTGGAGTAAAACTTGAAACAAGCTTTGCACAAAAAAGTTTGATTTCATAGACTGAAAATGACAGTGATCAGACAAAAAAGAAAAGTGTCAATAGAACAGCTGTTTACATGCATCCTCCTGTAAAACACTCTTGGTCAAGTAAACTTGATGTCTTCATTAGAGAACATGGTTATGTGTGGAGTGGTACTGAACTCTTAGGCATTGTGTCATTTCTTTAGCAGATATCAAGTAGCGTAACTCAAATTATGTAGTTGGATCTGTCTACAGTGTTCAGTTGACTGACTTGATATCAAATTTCTGTGCTGCTAGTATGCCCAGTACACCGCTCCAACCGAGTCCCACCACCAGTCAAACTTCCACTGCAGCCATCGCATCTTCTCTGAAAGTCGCTTTGGATAAAAGCGTCAGCTAAATGACTAAATGTAAATGTAAATAACTAAGGGATTGACAGTAACAGGCGTGTGCCCTCCCATTTATCGATCCTGGTTTTGCTACATGACTAGAAGCAAGTTGCGTTGAGGTTTTAAAAAATATTTAGAAGGTATTAAAAAGGTATTAAATGGTATTAAATTTAACCTCAGGTTTCCTGCATAAACTCTGTATAAGATGAAAATAATTTATCTTTGAATAAATAAATCCATTTCACATTACTTGGAAAGCTTCCTTCTAAAGTGAAAATGTATTTATGATGTTTATATAAGGCTTTGAGTTACACCATGACTACAAACTCCTTTCACACTTTGTTTACAGTTAGCTCACCTGTTGCTTCTTGTCTGCATCTGTTTTGTTCAGGTTCCATGATGGCAAACCCGTCAAATGTTCCCAGTATGATGCTTTGGTGGAGCTGGCCTCTATCTGTGCTCTCTGTAATGATTCCTCATTGGACTATAATGAGGTTGGTAGTGAATCTTCGTGAAACCCGAAGCACCAATGTGTTGCACATTTTCCGATGAACATTGACAACATGGTTTTTTCGTTTTTCTGTTCGTGTCCAGACCAAAGGTGTGTATGAGAAGGTGGGTGAGGCCACAGAGACAGCCCTCACATGTTTGGTGGAGAAGATGAACGTGTTTGATACGGACGTGAAAGGCCTGTCCAAGATCGAGAGAGCCAACGCCTGTAATTCTGTACGTAACCTTTACATTTGTTCGAAGTCCTTTCCTTGCAATAGAAAGTGTTTTTGAATTTTTTTTTATATTTTATTCAGATAGAGTGAAACAAATGAAATGCAGAAAGACAGCAAACTGTTAAAACATTTGTGTTTTGTCATGCCTTCAGGTGATCAAGCAGCTGATGAAGAAAGAGTTTACCTTGGAATTTTCCAGAGACAGGAAGTCCATGTCTGTGTACTGCACTGCTAATAAGGCCCGTTCCACTGTTGGCAAGATGTTTGTAAAGGTGAGACATGGAGACGTATAGAAGCGCTGTATGGTGTGAATTGTGAAACTGTTTCTCTTAGATATGGTTTCATGTTTTCTTCATCCTCCTGTCTGTCCTTGCTCATAGGGTGCCCCTGAAGGAGTGATCGACAGGTGCACGCACGTCCGTGTAGGCGGCAACAAGGTGCCTTTGACCGCCGGCATCAAGGAAAAACTGATGTCTGTGATCAGGGAATATGGAACTGGCAGAGACACGCTGCGCTGTCTGGCTCTGGCCACCCGAGACAGCCTCATGAACAAAGACGAACTGGTGTTGGAGGACTCCACCCGCTTTGTTGAATACGAGGTGAGAGCTGGGACACGTGGTCTCACTTTTGGTTTCCAGGTTTCTCGTTTCAGCTGTGACATCGTTGGCTGTCAGTGTGAGAATAAGCAAAATAATCTACATCTATTTTCCCTTTTATCATTCAGACTGATCTGACATTTGTTGGCTGTGTGGGCATGCTGGATCCTCCCAGGGCAGAGGTGGCAGCCTCGATTAGACTCTGCCGTCTTGCAGGCATCCGAGTTATTATGATCACTGGAGATAACAAGGGTGTGTAGAGGAAGTCGTATCTAGAAAATTTGACTTGTTCAAATCATTATTTTGACAACTTCATAACTTACTCTACCACAACACACACAAGGCAAACACTCAAATATTATTCTGTGTACTTAACAACAAGAAGTAAATGTGCTCTCTCTTGTGCCTCAGGGACGGCAGTGGCCATCTGCAGACGTATTGGTATTTTTGGAGAGGACGACGATGTTTCCAGCATGGCATTCACCGGCCGAGAGTTTGATGATCTGTCACCTGCTGCACAGAGAGACGCCGTGGTCAAGGCCCGCTGCTTTGCCCGCGTCGAGCCTTCACACAAATCCAAGATTGTTGAGTATCTGCAGTCCTATGATGAGATCACAGCTATGGTAAGAAAAAAAAAAAGACCTAATAAAATGTTGCATCTGCCATCTGTTAGTTTGTTCTATTTTAAACATCTCTCTTCAGCCAAAACAAAATTAAGTAAAACAAAATAAGATTCAGTGTTAGGGAAATGGCACACTGCATGATACTAAATTTCATTCTCAAATGTTGTCCTCTTTACAACTTCCTGCCCTGGTTTTCACCCTCTCTTTAGACTGGTGATGGAGTAAATGACGCTCCTGCTCTCAAGAAGGCTGAAATTGGTATTGCCATGGGCTCAGGCACAGCTGTGGCCAAGACCGCCTCTGAGATGGTTCTGGCTGACGACAACTTTTCCACCATCGTAGCTGCAGTCGAGGAAGGCAGAGCCATTTATAACAACATGAAACAGTTCATCAGATACCTCATCTCTTCAAACGTGGGCGAAGTTGTCTGGTAAGGATCACGTTTCCTTTTTTCCACTTTAACATCACACATTTTCATTTGTCCTCTTTAATAATCATGTTTCTTTTGTGTGTAGCATCTTCCTGACTGCAGCTCTTGGGTTCCCTGAAGCCCTTATCCCTGTCCAGCTGCTCTGGGTCAACCTGGTGACCGATGGCTTGCCCGCCACTGCTCTGGGCTTCAACCCACCGGACTTGGACATCATGAGCAAGCCGCCACGCAACGCCCGCGAGCCCCTCATCTCTGGATGGCTCTTCTTCAGATACCTAGCTATTGGATGTAAGTGGCTGCTGCATGTGACTATCTCAAGTAGCATTGTGGACTGTGCAGTGTCTGATCATATTCTTGTTTCCTTTATTGTTGACACTGAAGTGTTGGTAGAAAACTTTGGGGAGCATCAACCAGGAGTACCACATAATCAGTGCAAAGGCTAGCAATTAGCTAGCTCAAATGTGCCACATTAGCTGAATGTGTAGCGTTAATGTATGGAGTCATTAGAAGACTCATCTAATTGCAGTTTGCCATTGTCTTGGATTTAAGTAAGCAGGCATCTGTGTCACTGCGTGCGTGCGTGCATGAATGACGTCCTTGTGGTTTGCATCACCAGGTTATGTGGGTGCTGCCACTGTCGGTGCTGCTGCCTGGTGGTTTGTTGCTGCTGAGGATGGTCCAAGAATCACCTTTTACCAACTGGTATGAGTTACAGCCGAACAACTACTGCCACACAAATGAAGCACAACACATAAACTTAATTTAACCAAAGTATTTTTTCCCTCTCTCTTCTTATAGAGCCACTTCCTGCAGTGTGGTCCAGAGAATCCAGACTTCCAGGGTCTGGACTGTAAGGTGTTTGAGTCCCCTTACCCTATGACTATGGCCTTGTCTGTGCTGGTCACCATTGAGATGTGCAATGCCCTTAACAGGTAAGTTTGAGCGAGGCACATCCGATTGTTTTTAAGTCATTTTCTAACTCAAGATCACATTGCACTATATAAGTTCAGGCTGTTAAGTGAGTAAGTGACTTTTTAACAAACACTTTGTCACTTTGTCTTTGTTGCTCAGTGTGTCAGAGAACCAGTCCCTGCTGAGGATGCCTCCCTGGGAGAACGTGTGGCTGCTGGGAGCCATCTGCCTCTCCATGTCCCTTCATTTCCTCATCCTCTACGTGGAGCCTCTTCCAGTGAGAAATATTTCTTTTAGTTTGACACATAGAATGTGATTACTGTGAAACGATGGGGCCACGGGGAGCGGAAGTCATGATACGAGAATGATTTATTCTAGTATTAAATATGAAGTCTGTCTGCTGTCTCCAAAATTGGAGCGTGTACCACGCAGCCTGAACTGCAGTTTGACTTCTGTCTCGTGTGCCTCTTTTCAGATCATCTTCCAGATCACACCTCTGAACCTGACACAATGGCTGATGGTGCTCAAGATCTCACTGCCTGTGATTCTACTGGACGAGTTTCTCAAGTTTGCCGCCAGGAACTACCTGGAGCCGGGTAAAGAACTGGAGAAGCCTGCCAGCTCCAAAGGCTGCTGCCTGTCTGCATGCATGGAGGGCATCTCCTGGCCGTTTGTGGCCGTTTCCCTCCCCTTGGTCCTCTGGATCTACAGCTCCGACACTAACATGGCCGACATGTTCTGGTCCTGACTGACTTGAGCACAACCGCGACTTTTCCCCCCCATTTTCCCCTTCCCTTTCATCACCATCACTTCCCTCTCTCCCTCTCCCTCCTTCCTCTCTGCCTTCCTACATGTGCATAGTTAGCGCGCGTGTGTGTGTGTGTGTGTTTGTAGAGTTAGTGTGTGTACTTGTGCGTGCCTACCGTGTGTGTATGAGAAGGACCAACTTTAACACATGAAATGTAACAAATAATATAAGATGTTAACTTTGAGGAGTCACCTGGTTTGAGTTGGGATAGGATTTGAGAACGGGTGAGGCTTTAAATGCGAGTGTTAGAAGACCATCACTCCCATAGCTGTGGACTTTGTTGCTGGTTTGAAAGAAAATTTTGCCATTTTTTTTTCTTAATGTTAATATTGCCTTTAAGGTTTATATTTTTAATGATTTTGGGAATATTTTTTGTCTTATGTCAACACAGCAAATTGTTTTGTTAACGTCCCTCTTCAAGAAAAGAAAATCCAGAGAACAGAAATCCATTGATCTGTACAGAGATTGACTTTTATGCAACTTTTTTTTTTTTTTTTTTTAAATGGCTTTGTAAATCTTTTGACCAGCGTGGCTTAGACATACCGCCTTGATTTGTTTTCCAATGTTTACCATTGTGTCTTCAGTTTAAACTCAGAACTCTTTCAGAGAGGACAAGCTCCGTGTGGCAGACGAGGACGGGGAAAGGTTTGGGAGTGACATTTTGAATGCTCCGCTTAAACAAAAGAAAAAGAAAAAAAGAAAAAAAAAATCAAACAAAAGCCGCATGTCCTGTGACCAAGCATGAACTCTATGTGGTTTCTCATTCCTAATTTAATTGTGTGCCCCCCATGTTAAAGTATAAAATAACTACATTGGTGTTTCTTTTTTTTTTTTTACGATGATTTGAAAATAAGCCAGTTTTTCTGCACTGGGCAGAGCACAGCTACCTCAATATGATAAAAAGATATTTTTTTGCTCATCTCTAGATGCTTTTCCTAAATGGTCTTGCTAAAGCGTAACATCTGAGGTGTGCCCCTATTTGCTTGTGCAGAAAACAGAACAAAATTTTCCTTCCCTCTAACATTTTTAAGGATATATTTTGTTTGTATGGATTTTTGACATTCATTAACTTTATTTGTGTTTTGCTTTGGAGACAGAACGGAGTGGGGATGATGTATGTTAATTACCATCTCCATGGTGTTTGATTCAAAGGACAGTAATATTCTAAATCTTTAGAAAAAAAAATACTAATACAGCAAGTACTCCAAATGAACTTGGATTGCGAATAAGAACCCAAAATGTTGTTTTTTTTACTTCAAAGAAAAATACACTCATAAACCCTTTGAATCAAAGTGTTTTCTGTCTTTATTTAATACGATTGAAGCCAATGGTTATCAACATTATTCATATCCAGTGTTTTTTGTATGTGCATATAATACTTGAATACAACTCATTTCAAACGTATGAATGCTTCAGTTTCCTTGGCACAACACGACGAGCAGGAGAAGTTGGCGACACAGAAACAGAGCTTGTGTATATTTGACTCTTACAGGCTTCAATATTTAGAGGTCTTAGTTTGTGCTGGGCTCGCCATATTTTGTGGTAGTGTATACATGTTAGATCAGAGCCCATACAGTCAGCTGCACTTATCTTAGACCCCTTCCGCATCATTTTGTATGGAAATTTCCACATGTAGAGATTTGAAAAAAAAAACAAAAAAAAAAACACCCCAACTAAAGCATGTTTTTTGGGTAGAAGCCTGGGTCTGTTCACACTGTGTGTTTGTGTTCCACTTTACAACAACTGTGTGCTTTTCTTCCTCAATGCCTTCCATTGGCTCCCCTGTCACTAGAGTGAGTATCCATTTGATTTTTTTCACACTAAATACCAGTTCACTGCAATAGAATCTAATAAAACGAGGACAGCAGAGATTTTTAGAAGTAAACCTAAACTTGGGGATTAAAATAAAGCATTGATGTTGACCACTTTGCCACTATTGGGAATGTCACTGTGTGCTGTTCTTTTCACCCCTGACACTTGCTTATATTCACAAAAACAATACTCTCGGTAGTGTGGTAGAGAAATGTACAACTTTTAAAAAACAAACTGGTGACTGAAGTTTTAAGTGTTTAGTACTAATGTCGTTCTTCTCTCCCTTTTTTGTTTTTTTTAGGTTGGCTTTCATAAAAGCGTTGCAAAATTTTAAAGAGTGGGCTCAGAGGCTGGAGTCGTCCTGCCGTCCAGCATGTGCGCTCACTCTTAACTCCACACACACACACACACACACACACACACACACACACATCATGATGACCAGCAGTGTGTGTACCCTTGCACAGACAAAGGACATTTTCACAGTAATAAGACCAAATACATAAGGGTATACTTAAAAGTGGGATGGGCTGGAAAACACAGTTCCCTTTCGCTCCCACATACACAACAACACATGACCATACGCACACACTCACACATATCTTAACATACTTATACCTCTGTGTGCAGACGCTATATGACACTATTCCAGTTTTGTGTGCGGGGAAGTTGTCGACGCCCTCAACGTTCCTCCTTGCATGAAGAACTTGTTTCCAACTTCCATGGTAGCTTGTCACGTAGAGAATCTTTAAAAACACTGGGTTGAATGGTCTTAGCTGTACATCAGTGTACAAAACATTCATGCATGCGTTTCAGCTGTATGTAGGCTTTGCAATTTGTATTTATAGATTCTAATGTATAATACTCAAATGACATATTAAGATGGTTTTAAGATGGATATATCGCAGATATTAGAAAATCACTGTTTTTATTGTAACGGTTTGGGTTATTTGCACAATATTAGATGTGGAGAAATGACTCATGCTGAACTTGACTGTGCTCTACTTGAGTTAAATTGAGGTTTTTTTTTAAGTTTAATTTTTTTCCCCTTTAATTACTGTAGGCCGATCACTGATCTATTACGCTCTGATGAACTGGTCCTTTGCAATGAGGACAACAGACTGACACTTTGATTCATTGGTAATCCTGCAATACAACAGTGTTCTCCTGTTTTCTTAATGCCTCTGCATTATTATTATTATTATTATTATTATTATTATTAAGATAATTATTGTTATGTATCCTTATCAACTGCTGTAAAACTGTGATCTAATGTGAGGGGGCCCGTGCAGTCCCCTCAAAGAGACACCTGGTCGAAGAACAATATTAACCATATGTAAAAAGACGATCATTACTGATGATTGTACATGCATTACTGAGGTTGTGGTTTCAGGTAAATAAAACAATATAGTATTTGAATTGTCTCTTTGTTTTTCATTACGGTGAAGTGAGCGATTGTCCCAAACTTTTACACAACAGGCCTTTTTCACAGCTGCCATTTTGACATGAAATAGTCAGGTCAATGCAGGTGTTTCCAAAGATGCAAATTAAAGGTCCAGTGTGTAATTTTTAGGAGTATTTATTAGCAGGAATGTAGTACAATGTTCATCAGTATGTTTCCATTAGTGTATAATCACCTGAATATATGAATCATTATGTTTTTGTTGCCTTAAAATGAGCCATTTACATCTACAGTGAGAGTCTGCCATTTTTGTACAGTAGCCCAGAACAGACAAACCAAACTCTCATTCTGGATGAGGCCCTTTGCTTTTAATGTGAATTTGCCAACTAACTAACTGGAATTAGAGGGTGCGGTGCGAGTATTCATTTGGTTGCTATTTGCAACTTCACTGCTAAGTGCCACTAAATCCTACACACTGGACCTTTTGAGGTTTCGTTCCATTTAGTGCAGCAGAGACTTTCTAGTGACCCAACATATGCCACAACAGCACCCGGACTCTGTGTGACATGAATGGAACGACACCGTAATTAATTAGAATCATTGGTTCCAGGTGTGTTCACCCTACTATTTCATATCAAAATGGTTGCTGTGGAAAGGGGTCTTTTAGAGTCTTTTACAGGATTAAACAAATCCATAACACTTAGTTCATGATATTGTTGTGTGTAAACCTACAAAGAAATCACACATGTATGATATTAGTCCACTGGGTGGCAGCATTGGGTTAAAGATACCAACAGCACTACACACTACATACTTTCTACATATTCTGTAACACCTGCTCGACAGGTAGAGCCACTACCTGTCAAAGGAATCTAGAAGGAGTTATATTCCTAAATTTCATTTTTAGTAATTGTTGATAAAGGGTGTAGTGATACATCTATAATTCTGAATACATTTGTACGGATTTGTATGATGTGTAGCTGCCTGATAAAATAAACAAAATGTGGCAGGTTTTCTAGGCTACTTATGCAAAAAAAAAAAAAAGATTCTTAACCTATGCAAATAAGTTTGATCAGTTACATCTCATAGCAAGAGAATAAGCCAACACAGTCAGGTGAGGGTTTCCTGCATCCCTTGCTCTGTCTCTTTAACCAGCAGGCTCACTGTCACGCTGGTCCCTCCCATTCCTGCAGCCCTCCAGTGTGTTGCTGGCCCTGAGATGGGAGCGCACACAGCAGCACCATCATCATCACGGCCGAAGAAACGGGATAAAGCTGGGGAAGAACGGAAGGAAAAAAACACACACAACAAAACCACATTAAGGTGGAAAAATGGGATAACTACAGATTTTGTTTTCTACGGGATCTCACCAGTTTGATCGCGTCCTCTGGAGAAACTCAGATGTTGTCTTCGCTTGCGTTTTGCGCTTTTTATCCATTCTCCTTGAGCGCCGCTGGTACAAAGGCGCTTGGTCCGGAGCAGCAGCAGCAGCAGCAGCAGCAGCACCTGGGATTACTGCCGTATGAATGGGCAAAGAAGAAGTGAACGGACCTGCTGTCGTGGATAAATGGTAGACACAGTCAGTGAGTAAGACTAGCAGGATTAAAAACACTTTTCCCCCCCTCTCTCTATCTCTCTCTCTCCCTGGGAGCCTGATCACTACTGACAGATGCTGTCATTGTGTCGAGGCTGAGATTTTAAAAAAGACATTCTTCCTCTAAAAGTGGCCTTTTCTGGAATAATGCATGAGAAAGACGAGCTCTATTACAGCTTTTTATTCCTCTTTATGCCTCACGCATTCCCAGCTCTTCCTCTGACTGAACAGCCGGTTTCTCTTGTTCAGAATGGGATGTATTGTTGCTTCAGCGCAACCCACGACAAGTGTCAGCAAATAGGCTGTGTGTCTGTGAACGGGTTACCTAAAGGCCTGTTCTAAACACTGCTTTTTAACTGTAGGTGGCCATTGTTGTCGAGAAGGATTCTGTGGCGAGCTGGACTATTAAAAAACAAACAAAAAAAGGACTATCAGTGCACCTTTGGCATCATCCATCCAGTCTGTGCGAACAGGGTCAGTCTAAAATAATTTAGGCATAATATGGTGGAGCCTGTGGGTTTCATAGAAGCGTGGAAGGCGCAGTTCCCAGAGTCAGAGCCCCCCAAGATGGAGCTGCGTTCTGTTGGTGGCATCGAGCAGGAGCTGGAGAAGTGCAAAGCCTCTATCAGGCGCCTGGAGCAGGAGGTGAACAAGGAGCGCTTCCGCATGATCTACCTGCAGACCCTCCTGGCCAAAGAGAGGAAGAGCTATGACAAGCAGCGGTGGGGCTTCAGGAAGACACCGCTGAATGAGGGGGTTGAGGCGGCCACACAGGGAGCGGAGTGCCAGTCTCAGCAGCCTCACATGCAGGAGACTGGTGGAGTTGGAGTAGTAGTAGGAGGAGGAGGAGGTAGTGGTGGAGGGTACGGTGCTGGTTGTGGGGGTGTTGGAGATAGGAGTCGTTATCAGGCACTTGGAGATGGAGCTGGCAGGTCCAAACCCAGGCCTCCACCAGCAAGGAAGTCGGCCTCCCACGGAGACGGCCTGGAGTCAGCCTTTGAGGTACCCCAACAGGCCGAGTCGACGTCCTGCGACAACCTAGACGGACTCTCGCCGTCAAAACAGAGAGGCGGCATCTCCGTCTCCCCCCGCAGGCCCAACCTCCCGCCCCCAGACAAGGAGCTGCCCTCTGACCCCAAGGACAAGCTGGGGATGGGACTTGGCGTGGCAGCTCTCAGGTCCAACTTTGAGAGAATCAAACGGGCCAACTCTCACTCTGCAGGCGACGTAGCCAAGGGCCAGGAGAAGCAGCTGCCTCCGCCGCCGCCACCGTTCTACTCCAACATGGAATTCCATCACGAGAGGGGTCTGGTCAGGGTCAACGACCGTGACGTCTCTGACAAGATCAGCACCCTGGGCAGCCAGGCCATGCAGATGGAGCGAAAGAGATCCCTTCACTCACTCCCAGGTAACCTGGCAACGGTGGCAGGGGAGCTCCGCGCCAGACCCGTGTATAGAGGTCGGTCCACTGAGAGCACATGCGGCTATGATGCGGAGTATGAAGATGGAGAACCCAACCAGCGACATTCGGGGAGGGCAAATGGTGGCAAACCTCCACCCCCACCTTGGCAGCCCTCCGAGTTCCAAGCCTACTCTAGTGTCTATGTTGGTGGGGTGATGATGGGTGAAGGTGGCGGTGGAGATGGAAGAAGTGGTAGTAGTAGTGGAGGTGGTGGTGTTGGTGGAGTCACAATGAGAGACCTTGGGGGTGGTGACGACCACCTCCTGACCTGGCCACGCCGCTCCTACTCCCCGGGGAGCTTTGAGGATGTCGGTGGAGGCGGCGGCTACACGCCGGACTGCAGCTCCAATGAGAACTTGACGTCCAGCGAGGAGGACTTCTCCTCAGGCCAGTCCAGCCACGTCTCACCCAGCCCCACCACGGCCTTCCGCCGACCCTTTAGAGAAAAGAGCCGGTCGCCGTCCCAAAACTCCCAGAATTCCCAGCACTCCTTTGACAGCAGCAGCCCTCCGACGCCGCAGTCCCAGAAGCGTCACCACCGGCAGCAAGGAGGCCATGTGGTCATGTCGGAAGCCACTATTGTGAGCGTTCGCAAGACTGGTCAAATCTGGCCACCTGCTGCCCATCATGACCTCCTGCCCCATGGTAGAACATCCCACGACAACAGTTTCCATGGAGACCACCTAGGTGAGTGGTGGCTGCTCTTTCTCTAATGTTTGTTGTGGTGGAGAGTAGGTGGGCTGGCTTGCAAAAGACATTTCAGAGCTCACACTGAAACAGAGTATCCCTGGTTGTGTGTGGAGGAAGTAAAAATGAATGAAAGGCTGAATGAGTGTAATTTAGTCATGCTGGAATTATGTTGGCATCCATTCTTTTGCATTTTAGCCTCTTCTCCACCTAATATGTCTTTCCTCTTGAAAACCACAAAGCAGCCAAATGTTAACGTGATTGATAGCATGTGCGTGATTGTGTGTGTGCACGCATGCAACCACGCAGGCCCGGTGTGTCCTTTGGATGGCCTTGTGTGGGAGACAGATGAAAGATCCACCTCTGCTTATTCCTGGAATGTCGGTCGGGTTGGGTGAACAATAAATGCGCTCAGTCTGGGTTGAAACTGCAGGTCTAGCCTTCCTCAGACGAGTCCTGCGGCTCTGAGCATGGAATTCCAATCACAGGTGTCTGTCTGTCTGCCCGGCCTGTCTCTCTTATTGCCTGAAATGTGACCGAGTACGAGACAGTTCCCCGAAACTCTTCACCAGCTTTTAGCGCAGACCAGGACAAAAGAAATCCGCTCTAATCTCCAAACAATTATCCACAGTATTCCTAACCATTAAATTGCAGCCTTCAAGCCACGGCACCTGTAATAGAAGAGCAGCTAGCAGATAGATGTGTAGCCTGGAGCTAAAGACATGGGCACTGGCTAACTTGGCTGCCGAGCTCAAGCCCAACAGCAGTGGTGTGAGTGTGGTGCTCAAAGAAGCACATTAAGAGGGGGGGGGGGCTTAGTTTGCTGTAATACTCATTACAATTTCCACTCTAGATGCTGTGCATGCTCACAAGCAAACACTGCTTGGGTAATTCAAATATTTGACGTCATTTTTAGACACTGAGTGTTTATAAAAGGGGAGTTTGCTTCAGTTGTGCCCGTTTTGTGCCGTTGATGTGAGTTTTTTTTTTGTTTTTTTTTTGTGCCAGCTATATTGCAACATATTTGGGACTGGTGCCATGCTGGACCAGACAAGCAATGGGGTGCATGCATCCAGTGCCAGGATGAACTGGAAGGAGAGAAGTAGTAGCGAAGATAGATAGTGAAAGAGAGAACTGGGAATGACGGGAAACGTGCCAACAGAGGCCACGTTTATTGCCTTTGGACGACAGATGCCAACTCTACTCAATAAAGTTGTAGCTAATTTAAATAATATGAAGGATTGATATCATTATTGTATTGCTGTTGTTATATGTGATTCAGTGCAAAGACAAAGACATTACTGTCATCATTCTGGGTAGCATTACTGTCTGAAACCTGATCCTGCTCATTGCCTAAATATCCTGAACAGAGAACAGGTCTCTGTGCATCTATAATTCATTTATTTGAATAGAGCCACTGACACAGTGGCCCTGGTGGAATCAACTAAAATGTTTTTCCAGACAGGATGCGTTCATCAAAGTACAGGATCATATCCTGTCCGCGAAAAAAAAAAGCAACCATCTCAGAGATATTTGCAGGGAAAGTGGAAGACGTCTTCCCTTTTAATTACCATTCCCTCCCTGATGACAACAGTGAGGTATAATGCGAGCATTCTAACAGCAATTAAGATTGTGCATAGTTAGCATCAAACCCAGATAGCGAGTCCCAAGCAAATGGCTAGCTAATTCCCCAGCTGCTATGTTTAGGATTATCACTGCGCTGTCTGCTCTCTTTGTTTTAACATCTTTTCCACAACAGTGAGCCCTGTGGGGAGTAAGGCGAGCCGGAAGAGCAGGGACAGAGATGATGGAGGATGAGTTGGGGGATGTGTTGTTGTAGACAGTGATGGATTTATTGGGATAATCTGGAATTTGAGCATAAAGAAGTAAAATGTTGGTTAGACACCCTGCAGAGTGGTCTTGTTTTCTAGCTGGGGTTTAAGCCGAGGGCAGACAGGCATGATGTTCACAGCGAAGGTGATGATGAACGATGAATATTGCATCATTCTGGGCCCCCGCGGGTGGCGCATAGTTTCAGCCAACCAGAAAGGAGAGAAAGAGGAAGAAGGGAAAAAGAGTTTTGAGTGTGTTTTTTGGTGGGCGGCGGATGATAATAATGAAGAGTGGGACGGTGTTGTGAGGAAGGCAGAGTGCAAGGCAGAGCTGTCGTTTCTCGCTTCATTGGTCAGGGATGCGGGGGCTGCAGAGAGGCACAGATGGGAAGAACTCTCCCGTTGCGTAACAGAAACACACAGAGTCAGGCTCACACACAAAGACACACACACACACACACACGCTTGATGTTTACTCTTATACCTTGAGGCTGCTTTGCCTTCAGCGATAGGTGTGCACATATGTGTTGCTGTGTTGTAGGTTGAGACACTGGATTGTAGTGGGAGGATGCCAGTGGTTGACCCCGGTCTATCTGCTAGAGCTCTTCTCTTCTCTTCTCTTCTCTTCTCTTCTCTTCTCTTCTCTTCTCTTCTCTTCTCTTCTCTTCAACAGTAGTATTTGCTTCCTGGTGTGTTTTGTTTATGTGATGTGGGTCGGGGGCGTTCAGGATGAAAGGTGTACACGCTGAGCGGAGATGAGCAGGTCTTTGTGACTACGACAGAAAATCAAAATGACAAAATGAGTGAAAGATATTCAGATGAAGATATCTTCCCTCGAGCGTAGCTCAGTTGGAAAGTGGAGATGCTTCGCGAGTTAAAACTAGGCTTGTGAAAAAATAGCAAAACATGTTTGGAGGCACATCCTTTAGCTGCCAACCTTTCCCTTTTGAACTGAACTGAACAAACGTGAGCAATATTACGTCAAGCGTTTAATAATTCATGCCGAGTTATGGCGACTGACAAGTCCCTTTCACATCGCCGTGACTCCATTTTTTTCATCTCTTCCTGCAAGCAAACCTCTGCAAAAGTGTCGAAAAGTCTCATTAATTTGCGCTCAAGTTCACAGTCACAGAAAAAGAGCAATGAAACGTTTCTTACAAACAGGACTGTCGGGAAAAGTGGGTGAGGCATCAAATTTGTGGAAGGGCGACTTCAGATCAAAACCAAACCTCACACATACCACTCGCTGAAAGTGAGGTCAGTTCATTGAAGAAAGGGCGCTTTCACTAACTTCTTAAAGTAAATGGGTGGTAACCAGAAATGTTTCAACATACGCTGTTTCCATTGATTCATTTGAAGGGAAATGTCCCTCTAAACCAGGGAATACCTGTGGGTTTGTGTCTGTGAGGGAGGGGATGCCAAAGCAGGACAGACCTAAGAAAGCTTCAATGGATGTATTGTCCACAAACTCCACCCTCCCTCAGCTGGATCCTGTCAGCAGCTGTATTTTTAGGCAGGTATAACCTCTTGCTCCCTTTTCTTCTTCTATGGTCTAAGGGTTGTTTATCACTTCATTTAATAGATGAAATGTTTTTAAATTAAATATTATATATTTATATTATATATAATATTAAATAATTATCATATTAATGCATATTAAGCCTGATGTTTGTGATGAGCAGGTCAAAGACACGTCTAGGGGTGGAGGTTGAAACTGAGCCAAGTTTAGTTTCACTATAGATGGTTTTCGTAGGGGCTTTTTCAGTTTCATTTCAAAGAGATAAGTTGAATTTTAAAATGCTATCTGGACGTACACAAGCTGCACAAGGTAAATTGCTAGTTTGAAACTAGCTGGTAACAACTTTGGAAGGACTTTATTTCACAGTCATAAAATACTAATGTTTACTAAAGTGACTCAAAAGTCTAAAAAGATAAGTCAAATTTCAGTCCTGCATAACATATACATCTCCCCCTAACAGGGGAGTGTGTGTGTGTGTGTGTGTTGTTGTTGTATGTATCATGTGAAGTGGGCTTGGTGTCCCGAAGGGACCTTTACAGATTAGATCGGATGACGTCATCACTGCCACTCTGTGTGTGTTTCTGGGTATTTTGCTAAAAATATTTCTTGCTTAACTTCAAACTTACACTTCCTTACTTTCTAGGAAGTCAGAGTTGTGTGTTATGCGTGCATGTGTGCGTGTGTGTGTGTGTGTGTATTTTCTGAGCAAGTGTAAATCCTGCAGCAAGCGGGCGATCAGTGGAGATGACAGTCTGTAGCGGCGATGCCAGAGAGAATCTCAGGCTGTGTATGTTCCTCTTTGAGCCTTTGTGTGTATGTGCACCATGTGATTCAACATGTATTACTGTGTGTGTGTTGTATGTGTGTACGAAAGAGGGGGTGTAGCAGATGAAAAGGCATGATGGGCAAAGACAGCTCACGAGACACTGAGAGAGATTTTGTCAGTTCTACCTCCGGCCAACCTCACATGATTTACAGTAGTCCGGCGTGGCACAATGACCCCCTTTTCACACTGAGAGAGGGGGAGGAAAGGGGGGAGACTATAGCTCCTAAAAAGACTTGTTCAGTCTGTGCTGTTGAGTGAGTTTGGCAGTGAAAGCTTCAGTTACCTCAGGCTCACACTCAGGCCCTAAGTGTTGTAGAGGAGAGGAAAGGATAGAAGAAGAAGAAGAGGTGGAGGTGGAGTTGAGGGTGGTGGGAGAGCGGATCTGCCTCTCTTGCCAGCTGGGTGCTCAGCTCAGCTTTTCATTGGGCTGGTGCAACCTGCTCGGACCAATTATGCAGGCAGAAAACGACCCCTTTGTTCCCTTTTTGCCGGGACCAGTTGTGAAGGAAGAAAACTTCCTTTCTGAGAAAAAAAAGTGAAAAGCCTGATTACTTATTCAAGATTTGAGTTAGTTGTTACTCGTCTGTAAGATCCAAACAATTCTGTCACCACATATGTGAAATTACTAAACTTAACTGCATGCTTATGTTCCAAAATATTCTGACAAGTACACCACAAAAAGCTGAATGATTCAGATTTAAACACTCATAAATCCAATGTGGGTAGACAAAGTGTTTTGCTTCTTGGTGTGTATTTCAGAGCGTGGCATTCAATCTTGTCTGGTGGTGTTGCGCTCCATGTTCCTGCAGTAGAAGTCCAGCCTGGCACCGAGGCTGGCGTGGCGTTGCTCGGTTGGCAGCGGGCAGGAGGGTGGAGCAGCTCCAGCATGTACCCAGTGAGAGTCAAACTGCCTGGCTCGGTTTGTGGGCTGCCAGTTTCAGCCCTACGCTGAAACATGGACCTCTATGTGTGTGTGTGTGTGTGTGTGTGTGTGTGTGTGTGTGTGTGTGTGTGTGGAAATAACGCTTTGAGGATGGTGTATGTGTAGTCACTGTCCATTAGTCTGAGGCCTGGGGAGAGTTTTTCGGACATTCAAGCTAACCTTTTGGGTGAAGGGAAGCAGATTGGATGATTAGAACTGGACCCTGCAGACAGACATGCAAATACAGACGTTCATAAACACAAACTCACAGCCCTCCAAAGAGTAATTACTCTTCTCTGCTTCTGTTTATTTCTTCTCTTTTTTTGTGTGTGTGCTTGTATACTTCTTTTGCCAAACATCCAGCCACAATCTTTCCTCTGGTGACCGACAGCTCTTGTAGAAAAAGAAAAGAGAAAAAAACTTGGAAAATCCCTTGCATAAATTCTGGTGACTTGTTTCTCCCCACGTCTAACTGCCTGCCCTTTTTGAACAGCGGCCATCTTGGCTCTCTGTAACTATGGTCCGTGTTGTCGCAGTCACTGAGCTTGTCATCTGGACTGGCCACAGCGCAGGGAAACCGTGCTAGTTAGCGTCCACCGCTAACCGCTCACCGCAGGCCTTTGGCCTTATAGTGTAAGTGCTCGCCGGTGTGTGTTTTCTGGTTTTTCTACGTACCCTAGCTTAGCTGCACGGGTCGTTAATCACAGCCAGCTCTCTAAGGGACTGGGTTAAGGTTGGGGGGTGGGATGGAAAGAAAGACCTGGTTTATGGTCTCAATGGTTGAGACCACAGAGCAACGTGGCGTCTATGAAGATTAATATCTGAATGACCCAAAAGGCTCTTAGAGAGAATTTGCCCAGAATTAATGGGGCTCTAGTCTGGACGACATTAAAGGAGCATTGCACCTATTTTACATGTCAAATTTGCTGGTTGCAACACTATCTGTGAAAATAGATGTATGTCTTCTTCTGGCTCTGGAGGAGCTCTGTCAGACATTAAAGACTTTAATCAGTCAGCCACTGCATCATGGGAAGTGTAGGATCCAGTGTTTGTGGCTCTTGACCCAAATATGTAAGTGACTAAAGGTCAGGATGTGTCTGCCTCTCTTTTCTTAATCTGTCTGTCGTGAATCCCCCAACTTTATGGAAGTGTTACAGCAACAACACAGAATTAAAGATATCTAAAACATAAAATACAGGAAATATCACAGGTTCAACTAAATGTTTGCATCTTTTGACAGTCGTTTTATCAGACATCCCCCCCTCAGGGTGGGTAAATTAGTATTAAGACACCATAAATGTATACAAAGTGTATGAAATATGAAATTCATTTAGATAAATTAAGGCAGATTTTTACAACTGATTTTCTGTATTAGAGGGAAACAGAAATCTGTCTAATCATCCAAACATGTAAGCCTTAATCTCCATTCTTTAGTCTGGGAATTAGAAACTGGTTAACAATCAGATTACCATTTCCCCTCATGTAACACAGCCACACTCATCACAGCACTAATGCATCATGTCCTATATATCACAGCTGGGATTAGACCCAGCATGTATGCATAATAGTTTATATAGAAATGATAGTGGCCTAGCACGAAAATTAGCCACAATAAAAGGGAGACAATCTCATCCTGCCTTTTCCCATTTCCCTTCCTTTCTTTAGCTATTTCTCTTTACCCATGCTCCATTCAAACAGCTGCTTCTAGTTTCCTTTAGCTCTGAGCCAATTAGAGGTCCATCACCTTTCCGCCTTTGTTTCCGTGGGTTTTCCACCAAGTAAAGGGGAAAAGCAGGGAGAGATCAAAGTCACGACCCCCCCTGCAGGAGCAAGCAGGCTTTCTCTGTAATTGTCCAATAGGGGTTTAACTGACGAATGCCTATAAAACAACACAATCAATGCCAAATGTCAGCAGCCGGCCTGCTTGTTACAGACCAGTATGGACTGTCGAGTCTATTCCCCTGCGTCTGCACGGCTGATTCTCTTCCAGCCTTTTTGTTTTCTCTCTTCTTTTCCTCTAGCTATTTTACATCTACATGTCTGTGTTTCTCCCCCTGTCTGTCTGTTTGCCCATCATGCACTACTTGCACATGTATGTTCAGTGTGTGTAGCTGAAGTGTGTGTGTGTGTGTGGACAGGCAGTTTAAAGCTTATGATTCTTCGGAAAATGGGTTTAGTTGACTTTAGTGGAGTTAACCTCGCCTTACTGTCAGTAGTAAGGTGTGTGGAGGGTTACGTAGGATGTCGTGCATTTCACACTTGTATCATCTTTGATTGTATTCTGGCTTCTAGAAGAGAGGCAGAGAAGTTGTGTTCACATCCAACCCCAGCTGGACGCAGATGCAGCACAAAATGCTTAATGGTCAAAACATTGCCTCATTAAATCCTTGGAAGCTTATAATATCCAGCGTGGGGACTCCCTCTCTTTTTTCTTTGCTCGAAGAGAAGCGCAGGAGTCATCAGTGCACTCCTGTGGGGACAGAAAAATGCTCCAAGTTGTTTCCACAGCGAAAGCTGAAAGGCTGCAGGAGAGGGAGGAAGCGCTTCAGACCTTATGAGCTTTTTGTAGCTGCACATGATGAAGAGCCACAGGATGAGACACCTTGTCCTCTTCCCCTCTGCCAGACAGGAAGTGTGCACGCACATACACTCTCTCAGGCTCTCTGTCTGTGTCTCATACTCAATCACACAACCATGGATGCGGACATGATGTATTTTATCGAGTCTGAATCCGGTATGGAAACCACTTTTCAATCTGAATTCACTCATCACGTCTACTTTGCTTTCAGCATTTGTGAGCAAATGAAGTTAAAAAACACTAAAACTCAGATTGAATTGAGACTTGTTAACTTGTAAACAGAAACAACACAAATTATCAGCTGTATTAAAACTCACCACGTGCATCTACAACCAGGTGTAGCTTTCTTACTTAAGCTCACCTTATTTTCCACAAGCTGCTGTACTTTTTCCAAATAACAGAGCTCCTGATCCAGAGCTATCAAGCTAGGAAGTCTGAAAGTTTGATGAATTTCTGAAACTAGCAGGATTGTTTCAGTAAAGAGGACTCACCTCTCTAGCATATAAAGTAGTTTAACTAAACAACAGCAAAACTTAAACTTTGGCAAGATATAACGTCATTAACGTTAAATAGCTACAGCTGATAATTCTTTATTTTGTATTTATTTTTAAAGAAACATTAAAATACAACAAATCATAGTGTTGATACAATGGTTGGTCACCTGTGTAGCCATACAGACAGTACTGTATGGTATACTGATGAATTATCCTGTGAGGCCACAAACACAATCCATTTTTCCCGGTATTGCAAGAATATTTAAACCCTGTAGATTTAGCAAAAAAGTAATTCTCTCCATACTTTTAACATTCATCACAATATCTATGCAGTCGTTGGAGGCTCGGTCAGTAACCATTTTTGTTTTACAGCTCTGTTTCTGGCTACTAATAGTATCTTTGATAAATAGTTGTCTTGCGCCAATAACAGATTCTAGAGAAAGAGCAGTCAATTCCATCGACAAAGATGTTCTTCATTACGTGTATTACCTTCTGCTTTGGCCGGGCAGCTCCAAAATACATGGAAATGATCAGCTCGCTGGTCTCCAACATAGGCCTCTCTCCAGCTGACTTGTCTGTACTCATTTTAACTTGAGGGTTACAAAGTATCTAATCAAGTTCAGTCAGCTGAATTCTTTCCAAAGACCTGAGGTTATAACTGTATGACGGTACAGAACAACCAATCGTCCTCCAGTCCAGATTCTTTCTCCACTTCTGGTCTAATTTGTTGAATGTCTCGTAATGGATTACTTAGACTGCTTGTCCAATCATTTTGAATCTGATAAATCATTTTCAGCACAGACAGGGTTTGTACATTGTAAAAAAAAAAAAAAAAAAAGATCAGGTGCTGATCCGAACACCAAGCACCAACCCTCGCTTGCACAAACACACACCCACATACACAACAAAGCAAAGAACTCATCACAGCCAGCCAGTCCTTCATCTACCTTTACTGTTACACTCTGGACCTTCTGCCTCCTTTGGACCCATCAACTCCCTCTATTTCTCTCTCTTTCTCTCCTCCCTCCGGCTTTTTGTTATTGGACTGTGGTTTCACCGGCCAGCTGGATGGGTTTGCTCAATAAATGGCACTTGTTTCAGGCTGCCTGGGCTATTAGAGGTGGAGGTGTATGTGTGTGTGTATTTTGGCGGGTAAGTGAGTTAGAGAAAGAGACGCAAAAGTTTCCACAGAGAGAGAGAGAGAGAGCAGAATAAGATATCTATGCTATAAAAATGACACATTAGCAAGCAAATGAGTGAAGTCGCTGGCTGTTGATTAACGTTACAGATGGCTACTTCTGTGTGGCGAGGTTCTGTGGACGAGAGCCAGCGGAAACGGCTGGACTTGAGAAGGAGAATCACACTGAAATGATTTAAAGCTATTTTTTCAGTTCATCTTTTGTTAAGGAGGGGACAAGGCATCTTTTGTCACTCTTCAGCACTTTTTGTCGGGTTGAAAGTGTGAAGGATGCACACAGGACGCTTTGTCCTGCACATAGAAGAACAGATGTGTTGAAAAATGAGTGCGTGAATGAAGGCAAGAGTCTGTGAAAGTGATTGAGACGAAGTTTTGTGGAATGTGTGTGGACTAGAGCAGGACCACGGAAAGAAGGAGGTCAAGTGTACAATATGTAATAAGTCATGAAAACACCGCTGCTAGGTGACTGACAAATAAAAATGGACGTGGCCTCGCTCATTTTTCAAAAAGTCAGTGATTTGACGTTTCATATCACAACAGGACCAAAAAAATGTTGGATGTTGGTCACACAGATCTCCACTTAGAAAGTCGTGAACATAACAGGCCATTAAGTGAACACGGTAGATATGACTCCATAAGAAGGCACCAACAGATGCATATGGATTCAGGGATACATACTGTAGATAGAGGATGGAGGATGGAGGATGGGTGCACAGATGGAGGGAGGAGACAGGAGTGGCGGAGAAAGCCGCTGACTGTGCTGTGGCCCGATCGATTATGAAGAAGAGCAGAATCCTGTCCTGTCTGAACAGACATTTGTTAAATGTCAAAAACATGCAGGAAAAAAATGGCTTTATCAGATGTGAAGAGAAAGTTGATTTCCATTAGGTTTTCTTCGACTCTGGCTCCTTTTATTGTCTGTTGTTTGTTGAGCCGCCGGTTGCAGAGGGACTGGATAACTGTAGGCTCCTGGGGAAGATCAGATTTCATGTTGCGATCGGCCTCCCTCCCCTTCCTCCATCTCCTCTCTGAATGCCCTTCGGTAACATCCCTCCTTCTGTGATATCTCTTTTATGTCACTTAATATCCCTTTCTCTATCCCCCTGACCATTTCTCTCTCTCTCTCTGCCTGCCTCTTTCGCTCAATGCTTTTCAGCCTGGAGCACACTACAGAATATAAAGGATGATTTTAAGCCCAATTTGGCCGTGACAACTGATTTTGAAGTTTGCCCAGAGACTGCGCTTGTCTGCAAAGACATAAACGGACAGTTGGCAAATGTGTTTTAATTCTCTCAGGACAGAAGCAATCATTTTTATATCAAAGCCGTTATAGCATCTGAGTTTTACATGAATCTGAATGTGATCCTGAGCATGTTGCCAAAAAAACGTGAATGGAAATCACTCATCTGCACAAATCTGTCTGTAAATGTGTGATGCCGAGGCTTTTCACAGCCAGTCAGAATTTTAAAAAGCCCTTTTCTCCTCAGCTGTATTGTCCCTTTCTGTTTTTCTACTTCAGTCCATTGTTAGACCTCTTTTCTTCTGACAGGCGGCAGAATCCAGAAGCCTGATTCTCCTCCTACATTACTCGCCCGGGAGCAAAATGGAGACGAGATGTCCTCGGCAAAGCACTTTAAACACATTTTGAAGTTAAAGATACTTTACGCAACTTCTAAATGATTCAGAGGCTTAACATTGCTTAAAAACCACTATGGATAGTTTCTCACAGAGTTATGCAATTTTCTGGTTAGCCAAGCAATCCGTAAGCCCTTAACAGAAACCTTGTGCAAATAACCTTGAGTGAAAGACAAAAGGGCCGTACTGAAGGCGTGTGATGTTTGCTCTGGGCTGATACATTGGCTGAGATGGCTACAAGCCAAATGGGGAAACTTGACTCAAACATAAGCACATGCTCATGGTTATTAACACGTCACAAATCAGACCAGAAGCACTAAGAAGAAAAACCTTTTGACGCCTCTGTGTAAAATGTAAAAAAACTCACCAGCTGACTGAGAACTTGGATCACCTGACTTGACTGATTATATCCCTCTGTGTTAAAAGCACTAAATTAAGTAACAGAGCTGTTTGTGGATGTAGGAAGAGACCATGAAGTGATTCCTCATGTGCTGCTTTGTTGTGGGATTCGGAGCTTCCTCTGTAGCGTCCACATGGTGTCCACATGATCAAAACAAGTCTCATTTAACTAAAGCTTTGTGCTTTACTCTTCTTCTTCTTCTTCTTCTTTTGTCAGCTCTTTTGCTCTTCCTCTCACCCTGTTTTTCTCTCTCTCCGAATGCTCCAGTTTTACATATCTTCCTGTGTCATTGTCGCTGCAGCTCTCTGTCGTTTGGCCCACTTTGTAGACCTATAAATGGCAGAGCCTGCTCAGGGCAAAGTGGCTATGATTGGCTTGGAGTGACAACTCAAGAAGTATTTTCCCAGTCACATCTGGAAGGAGAACGGTACAGTAGATTTGCTTTACTTAGCCTTGTTAAATTTGTGCTGTGTGCGTCTCTGTCCAACAATATAAAACCTGAGGAAGGCAAACTCTTGCAAACATTTCGAATTCCCTCTGCGTCTCTGTTCTACGTCTCCTTCTGTGCCCCTACATGATCTGATATTTAGAAACAAACTCACCATCCCATACACATGTAGAGCTGAATACATACGCACTAACTGACTGCTGAATTTTGATGAAAGGGCATGTTTGTTCACGTGCATGCACCACTCTGCCTCCCCTGCCTAATCCCTTTCTGTTTCATTCATTATTGATGCTGCAGCCCACTTGTTGCAAAACTAGAAACTGACTGTCGTGACACGGGGTGTCGTATTCCCCACTCCCCACCCAGTAGTCAGCCTACTATGTCCAACGCGCACGTTCATTCACACCAACGGACGTGCACATGCTGCTGCATACTTACACCCTAATCTGATGGGTAAACCAATATCTACAGTATAATGGAAATCTAGGTGGTGATCTGAGAAATGCCAGAGCGACTCAGCAGGGCGGCACGGTCTGATCCTATGGCAGTAACACATCTAAGGCTACAACTTGTCTTAAAGATGTCTTAAAGCAGCAAATCCTATCACGTGAGATGCTGAAAAAAGGAGCACATTTGGCATTTTTGCTTGAAAAATAACTGAAACAAATACATGTCAAGAAACCATTTTTGAACAGCTTTTCATTCAGTCTGTCTTTTCAGCTACAGATTTTTGAAAGAAGGATGTAAAAACACGATAATGGATAAAGACAAATGCATTTTGGTAGAGTGCCCAAACAAATCTGACTTAGGGGAAATACCAATAAAGTTTTATTTTTTTAAATGCATACATATATTTATTAACCAAAGTTCAGGAGAAAGATTAGACTAAAACGTGCCTTGGCCTAAAGCCACAAGTACCGAGATGAACAAGAAATCAAATCAGTGATGTTACATTGTCTGTTAAATCTTACTTCTACTATGTTTAATGTTATAAAATGGGATGTTTATCCATGATATCTGGACATCTTGTTCTTCCAGTGTTGTCTTAAAAACTTGACATTTACGACTGAAGAGTGGGACAAACACCGCAGCAGACAAGAAAAGTCGTGGTGCATGTAACCATGAGTCACACAATCGCTAATACCTGCAACTAAGCTATTATTGTGCAACTTGAGTGAGACTTTCCCACCACTGCGTGACTTCTTTGTGTTTGCGTGGCTTGGTTTTACCTCAGTATTGACCATTATTATCATTGAGGTGTAAGGTTTGATGTTGGATTTAGCTAGGCAAAGGCTGTTTGCTCTGACTTTAATCTGTAAATACTCTCGTAGCTTACAGCTCAGCGCCCCAAAACAATCACTTACAAGCAATGTATGGTAGCAGCAGATGATGAGTGTAAACAAGAAAAAATTTAGGTAAGAGCACCACGAACTGGAACCACGAATCACTTCCATTCAATAGTGTTTTTGTATTTTCTGTGTACATATGTGTAAAAATGACCTTTTTTTCTGGATTGGAGGATAGTTTCTGCTTCAGCTGATTATTTGACACCCACAGTAGGTGTCCACAGAAGAACACGTCACTGTCTGAATGTCCTAAGAGGGATAAAGAGCAGCCGCAGTGCTGTGACAAATGATTGACATGGTGTTGCCCCCGCCTCCCTCTCTGCAGTGGCTTGGACAGTGGCCAGAGGACAAGGTATCTCAAGGAATCCCTGTGTCACCAGAGAAGCTTTGGCGTCGTGCACACACACACACACAGATAATCACACTGCAGAAAACCTCACACCCAGCACTATCTACTCTACAAACTCTTCCTCTCGCTTTAAGCCTTGTCATGGGATCTTGACTTAAAACGCAGCAGAGAAGAAGAAGACGCTGCTCTTCAGTTGCGTTCCCTGGTAATAAAAACAACACACTCGCCCTCGGTGGAAATGATCTTGTTTCTTTGAAAGCTTCTTTCCTCATGTGCACAGGCCACAGAGGGGATGCCACTCCCTGCTGCTGATGTCTGTCTGTTAATGTGTGGGCACAAGTGTGTCGTATTAATTGTGTGTGTGTGTGTGTGTGTGTCAGTTTGCCTTGTGAGTGACCTTGTATTGAAAACAGAGAGCAGTGATCTATACGAGGGCCTGTTGTGCCCACAGTCTGCTCTTCAGACCAGAGGAAAGTGGAATAATTTTATTACTGTAGTGCCACGCCAGGAGATATTCATAACTCTATTGATTGACTTAAGTGAATCCATGGTTAGGGCGCCCATCAGAAGACCTCTATAAATCTGTGTGAGATGAAAGTATCATGGTGGTGACTGAAACTACCCTTCACACACCCAAGTTTTCACCTTGCTCTTCAAGCTACAATTTGCTGTAGCTGAACAAAAGCAGCTGCAACACATACATTGTCAGGATTTTGTATATCAGCACTAGAGATATGATTCAGTATGTTTTGTTTTGGTAGTTGGAAATGGATGAAAAAGATCCACACCTTTTCCTCCTGGGCTCGAAGCAATAATAACATTAGGCGTATGATTTTCAAGCTGGTTGTTTAACACATAAAAAAAAAGCTCCCTGCCATCTTTGCTCTGTCTCCTGAAGAGAGAAGGCTTCCAGAAAACCAAACAGATGGCCCGACTGTGTGAGGAGATGCAGTTCTCCACACAGTGGAAACTTCTAGTGTTTTACGCCGACACAATTAGTTGTAATGAATTGAATTATCCTGCCAAGGTAGGGATGGCTTTAGTGAAAAACACAACACAGACAGAATCGGATTCTCCTCTGGCAGACTCATCATGGCATCTCGCCCTCTGTTCTTTCACACGGAGAAACAGATGTGTTAGTTTATGGAAGTGTGTGTGTGTGTGTGTGTGTTTGTGTTCGGAGAGAGCTCAAGTGAGATTTTTGGATTATGAGTGTGTATATAATCATCCAAAAGCTTCATGCAGCTGTGCTGGACATACTGTTGATTCAACAGAAGTGCCCCCTGTCTCATTCACTCTGTGAAAATCTATGAGTCTTGTGACGGATAATTGCATAATTTGTCACTTAGAGCTTCACTATTCTGTACTGTACATGAAGTCCGGAACACACTTTGGCCTTTAACTGCCCTTTCTTGGCCCAAATTAGCTTAAAGTTATGGTGAAAACACAGTTAGAGCACCTGTAGCTTCTAATCATTGACAGTATAAAGAATGGACATTGTATCTGTGACGTCACCCACCCACCATCTTCACCGTCCTGCCTCTGCCGCCTCCCGGCCAGTCTAAAAATATGAGATTTCAGGAAGCTAACAACAGATTAATAAATAAGTTCACATTAAACACATTCTTTGGAAAAGTAGTCAAATAGCATCCAAATGCACCCCCTCTTATGATATCCACTCCGCTAAGTATTACGAGCTATTATTGAGCTAACAATCAAGTGCGGTTTTATGACAGTCATGGTTAGCTGTCCCAAAAACATATTGGATTGGACATATTTACAGTATGTAGACTAGAAGTGTTTTTATGTTTTACAAGATAAGAAGTTTAATATAAGAACATGTTTGTTAATGATCGTCCAACATGCATTTAGCAAACAACAACTGGATCTTGGTATTACAGATGTTAGCTGTTGCTAACTAGCGACGTGTTGCTACAGAGACTTCACCAGCGTTTGTTTGCATCCCAGATCTGTTTTGTATGTTTATGGACAGAGTCATAAAGCCTTGTTACATGTACAACATTTTTGCGTAACTTCAAACTTCATTTTGTGTCGCCTAAGGTGAATTTGCATCCGTTTGTTTGTGTCCAACTGTGCCGTTCATTTCACTGACTTTGTAGGCTAATAAAATGTAAAATAGGATCCATATTTAGTCTGAACACACTCCTATATTTAGCACCACGTAGTGGGTTCCTTTTTCACACTATAACACAATGAATGCACACATAGTGAGTTTGTCCTATTAGCAGCATGGCAAGATGATATCATTGCTGAAATACAGAGTTTGTGATAAGATTGTTAGTAAGTGGTGAAGCTAAATATGTGAATCAATCAATAATTTCAACATCTGATGACGATCAGAGCATCATCTTGCTAGATAGAATGTGTTATAGGGGAGGCTGTTCAGCCTCTGGAACAAATAAAAGTCTCCTGAAAGTCAGCGGGAAAGGAATTGTTCTTGTTGGCTTTGATTAGCATGTATTGCCCTCCGGTCGATGCTGTTTGCCCTGCCATCAGTTCGCCTGTCAGTCACAGAAAAGCAGCGCTAGTGCATGAACTGTCAGTCACATGTGAAAGACAAGAACTGGAGGTTAAATAGACTGAGATTAAGAAAGACAAGATGCATGTGTGTGCCTGCAGCTCTCCAATGCCATTCAGGAGAGACACATATACTCACTGAAACACATGTACTGCGTTGAATTGTGATGCACGTGAAGTGGAAGTGCCAAACAGCCAGGCTCTGTCTGGAGATTAAAACTGAAATGGCATGTTTCCAGAAATACAGCATGAGAATTACATCCCTTCTTCTGTCAGCGGAGTGTTGATTATAGTTAATAAATCTCCATCGCCTGTGAGTGTGTCTGAGTGTGTTAAATACTGCAACATAGTTTGTGGTACAGGGCGTCTGAGAAATCCACTATGATATAAAAAATGGCTTGTAGCCTAGAGTATATACAAGCCTAATTGCAGTGTCGTTTAGATTTTATGTCATGTTAATGTATTGTACTTTTTGGCTGACATACAAAGGATAATTTAAAATGTACAGGCTTTCACTAGACAATAAAATATGGACATTTATGAGTTGCGTTCTCTGCCTCCTGCCAGATGCTTCTGTGTTTATTCTTCGTACTTTTCTCTGTCACTGTACTTTTAAATTCACATCTCAGTTGAGGCTCTTATATAAGTGAATTAGCTGGCAATGTTGCGTTTCATTTTTCATGTGCTGTGTCGGCGATCAGAGACTAGCTGGCTTATGTCATCTCTCTCCATCTGAGGAGATTTGAACATGAATGCAGTTGATTCTGCGACGAATCTGCAAACCTGTCCTTACTTTCATTGCTTCAGCTTTTCTCTTGTGCTATGTACATCTTTATTTCTGAGTAGGGCTGCATAATAATTTATCAAATTACCCTAATAAGTACTGCAAACCAGTCAGATGTATATGTGCATGCTCATGCATTTAAAAGACATGGAATGACACATTAAAGCTATTGCAGAGGGTCTGAAGGACACTTCTCTGAATGTCACTATTGAAGCATGTCAAACCATCAGATTTACAGTAACAGGCGATATATTTTAGAGCATCAGAGGTTACATTGAATGTAATAGTGGCTATATCGAGGTTAAATGGTGTTATCCTATTCAAGTGGATAGATTGGTATTGACTGTGGGCCATTTTCTGTTGCCATTTTTGTCTCAAGGCCAGACCTCTTGAGAAAAAGAGCTATCTGCCAGTAAAAAGCCATTATCTCCTTTCTCAAAACAAAAAAGTGCCGTCTCACTCCTTCGACTTATTTTTAACCCACTTTAGAGTGGAAGCAGGGCAGAATTTGAAAAGAGGTGATAAACAGGAATTGTTAAATGATTCCTTGGTGAGAAAAGACCTACAGATACTCACAATATTCACAGAATATTTATAAAGGTTTTTTTAAAAAAAAAAACCTGCAATAACTTGCTGTAAACACATGTCACTTATCTTTTCAGTTGATGTGGCAAACTTGTTAACAAACAGTTGCTAATTTACACGTGCAACAGATATATGTAAGCATTCATTTGGAGTTGTGTTTCTTGTCACCTGACTATTATTTACTCAAATAACAATAGCTAATCCAGCGGGGTTCTTTTACATTTGTTTGAGTGTTTGAAATGATTTATGTAAGATCGTTTCGAAAGCTTTATTAGGAGGCTGGTGCTGCTTGTGCTGATGCATATTGTTTTGTTGAATTTGTGTTTCCTGAATCTCTACAACAGAGGTGTTGAGGGCAAAGTTAGCATAAGACAAATAGCCACAATTACGAGAATAAAACCCTGTTTGAAAAATACCAGAATCTCCCCTTTACAACATGGCTGCTTTGCTAATGCATTTAGTAATGTTTATTTGGTGCTGTCGTGCCAGAACTGGAGCTGGACAAGGACATGCTTGATATTTGGCTGTTAGCGAAGTTGTCGACTCGCTAGTTTTTGATAAGTATATAAGTAAATAAGTAATCATGACAAATACATGTGTACAATTGTCCATATTTACTATAGTTGTATTACACTCTGAAACTGAGGGAGCTAAAACACAAGAATACCAATTTGTACGCAGTGTTGCTTTAATGTTTTAAAGTGAAAAGCAGGATTGGTGCAGCAAACTGAAAATATGAGTCATCATTTGGAAAGATTTAATGACTTTCATGGAAATAATAGCTTCTGTCTGGCCAGTGTTTATTTTCTGCATTAATCTGGATATTTTTTACATGGGTGTTTATTTGTGGTTGAGGCTGGACGCTTCTTCTGCTAATGCTTTTAAGTCAAATGTAGGCAGCCCTGCTATATATTTACACTGATGTCAGGGTCACTCATTTTGTCTGTGCAAGGCTGATTCATCGTAGGCAGAACATCTGACCGAGGCGACAGCAAGGGTGGGACATCACATATGAGTGTGTGTGTGTGTCTACATATATATATATATATATATATGTATGAGTGTGTACATGCATGAGACATGCACGTCTTCATCCGTGTTTGCTCGAGTGCGTCTATTTCCAATCTGCTAGGGTAATTTTAAGGCGTGGAACATGGTCTGACAGAGGAAAAGACGGCAAAACGGATTTTTAAATAAACTCATCGGATGAGTAATGAAGAAAGGGCCATAAAAGGCTTGCAGTCATGAGAGCGACCGCCACAAGAACAAGTCCTGTGAAGTATTTTCAGACGGAGAGTTAATTTCGCTCTCGAGGCAAAGCCTGTTAAAGCATATTTAAGACATGTGCCATTTGGTGACTTAAATGAAACAAGCCTGGGTCCCATATGGTTTTTAAAGAAATGATCTAGATATCGCAGGTACTAATTTGGATCACATCTGTTAAAGTGCAGTGGTGAACCTTTTCAAATTCTACTTGATAATTTAATCCCGACTTGTCACTTATAATGCTGTTGTGGGGACGTTTCTATTGAAAAAGAAATGAACAGAATAGCTAAATGTGTCATGCCTTTTAGATATGGACATTATATGTTACAGGCCTTGGAGAGAGTGTGTGTGTAAAAAAAAAAGGAGATTTGTGGGCCGCGGATCAACCCCCATATCGCTGTGAGACCTGTGTGCTGTATTATTGATGGCTTCAATTAGAGTCTGAATCACCCCATGAAGGCACTCACAGCCTGCCTTACCTGTTTATTACTGCTCCACACCATCTTTTTCTCATGGGTAATATAGCTCTCAGGTTGCTCTCGGATGCACACAAGTACAAAATTTTGCTGAAAGGGCAAAAAAAACACCCCAACCAGACTGGATTTAGTGTGGAAAAAGTCTCTTTCTACTACTTTTGACTATTTGCTTGATTGTTTTTGTGCTTTTCTCTGTGCTACATCTTTATAAATTGAATATATCAGGTTGGTTTTTATAGTTTTCTGTCATTTCATAGATGAAACACCTCACTGAGTAACCCAAAAAATACACTGCAGGTTGCCCAACAATGAAAAAAATCATTAGTTGCAGCTGTAATGATTCATAACGGATGCTGCAACGATGAGAGAGATATAAAAATAAGGTGAGAGAAGGCACAGCTGACAGAGATCCAGAGAGGGGTGAAGATGAACCGGAGCACACGCTGCTTTCCCACGCCCCTCCCTGTCTTTGCCGACACACACACACACACACACACACACATCTTTCTCTCCTCTTTCTCACATAACACCTACAGCCTCACACAGTTATGGGTGACTTGCTGATAGTTTCGGTGTGCAGTTGGTAGTATCGCTGGTCTTAACAGTGAAAAAGTGGGTCACTCGAGGGTCTTGTCCCATTTTTTTTCTTTTGGTGGGGACCTATTATTTGTTGTCACTCGAGTGTGGCGGGGGCCCCCGTCGTCCTTTGTCTCACTTCTCAATGGATACTGGTTTCCCTCCCTCCCTCCCTCCATCTCTCTCTCTCTCCACCTCTCTGCCTCTCTCTCTCCCTGTCCGTCCTTGACCACTGGTTGACTCAGTATTGCCTCAGGCTCATTGCCAAGGGCTCACGACTCCGTGCTAAAAAGGTTACTTACTTTGGCCTGCGCAGATTAAGAGGGTGTGAGATCGCTCAAATGTTTTCCTGAGCGCTCTGACAACGCTGTGTCAATTTGTGTGCGCCTGTTGACTTACATGTTCATTTTCTAATTTCACTGCCAAGTAACAGAAAGGTGAAAGATTTGATCATGAAGACGAAAACCTTCAATTACTTCATTTATTGCGGTTCATGATAGTTTAAATGAGTACTATTTTATGCAACTTTTGATCTCTACTCCACTAAATTCACCTGACAGATATCATGACTGGTCTACCGGTATTTAATCATATATGTAGTAGCTAAAATAAGATTCATCTTGACTTGCTACATCAGTAATAATAATCCAATAATATAAACAATTTAATCAACAACAGCTAATACTTCTGTACTTTATATAACTTTTCAGTGCAGGAGTTTGCTTGTAATCGTGCATTTGTACATTAAATATGACTTATTTTATTGTTACTTTCTGAATGATCTGTGTGAAATGTTGTATTTAATGCATAAATGTAACTGACTAAAAGTCTTCTTTACTTTCTGTCAGATGCCAGTAGCAAGTGTAAGGTACTAAATGTACTGTGTGTGGGTGTTGTCATCAAGCCAAGCGTGTCAGAATACGCTGGGAGACAAGTTGTTGATATAACTCTGCGCCAGTGTCCACAATGTAAATATAGTTCATACTCATTCAGATTAGCATGACTTTAATAGCAACTTATAGCCTAACAACAACATTAGCATTGTGTCTTAGATTAACTGTTCAGTTAATAGATACAAAACAGAATTTATGCCCGTCCAGGGAACCAGTCTAATGGAAGCTATCATGGCTGTGACGATAATTTGCTATGCTTTTAACCTTTCTTTTCCTGCTGTGGTGCAGTGGAGACATTTGTGCTAAGCTGCTCTTTGTAGCACTCTGAGACAGAAGTGTTACTCACAAAACCACAAGTATAAATACTGCATGTCCTTACACTTCTGTCACTAATTTGGGTTAATTGTTTCCATGCACGGCCTGTCTGACAAGTCTAATGACATACACACTCAGACACACACACAAATACACACACACCTCATCTTCTACCCTCCCAGAGCAGGATATGGGTCAAATGCCTCCTCACACACACACACACACACACACACACACACACACACACTGACTTGTGCATGCAGGTTTAGAGGCCCTGTCCTTTGTATCCCACTGATATCCCAACAGTAGCTTGCTGCTATCTGTTTCTGCTTATTGTCAGTGAGACAGCTCTCCAGCAGGGTTATATGAAGGTTGCTGTTGTTGGCAGATTGGGGGTAATAGGAGTGAACACACAAATGACATGCTGAGCAATCAGTCATTAAGGAGTGTATGTGTCCCCAATACCTAAATATTGAACACATTTCTTGTTTGGCTTCTCATCTTTAAATATTCATGTACAGCAGAGACTGTCTGAGGCCACCTCAGTCAGCTTGATTTAGACTTTATGTCTGGTGATTAAGGTGTGTGTATACAGTCTCTGTGTGTGTGTGTTCCTCTTTGGTAAACATTCTTGTCTGTGCACAGTACATGGCTGCACTACATTGTCCATTTTTTATTAAAGTATGTAATAACTGAGTGAATAAAGACTTCAAGGTTCCAACCTTGATCCTAAATCTAAACTCAGAACTTCATGAAACATGAAAGTAATCATTCCCCCTTAAACATTTCAACACCCAGAAAGCAGACAGTGTCAAATCAGTTTCTGTGTCTGTAGTTGTGGTTCTCTCTCTCTCTCTCTCTCTCTCTCTCTCTCTCTCTCTCTCTCTCTGTGTGTGTGTGTGTGTGTGTGTGTGTGTGTGTGTGTGTGTGTGTGTGTGTGTGGGAGTAATATTAACTCAGACACTGTACATCTTATGACTCACTGTATCTGTCTGGTGAGGGTTTATCTTATTCACTTCAGCAGAGGTTAACAGCATGGTCGAAGCTGTTGTTTGCATCTTTTATTGTGATTATGTATCCTTTCTGACTAATTTGATATAAAGTGGCTTTTTAGCCTCTTTTTTTACTGTGAAAGTCCTTTTTTGTTGTTGTTGCATCAAATAGCCCGGTGCTAGGGGATTTATGTAGTGCTTTCATATGAAAATGCTTCACAAATATTAATTAAAATCTAATAAAAAGTAGAAATACCATAGATGGTATGGCACCATCTATGGGTCCACTGGATCTTTCAGGATTTGTCTAAAGTCAAAAACTTTTAGCAAATTTCATTTTTTGACAACACTATATTTATGTGTAACTTGTCCAAGTGCAGCCTGGTATTTATATGTGCATCACAGCTCTGCACGCATGCAACCAACTGTTCAGGTATACATATCAGTATAGACCACAATGGAGAGATATAAAGCAGGTTGTTCATTTTAATGTCTTTTTCTTTCATGATTATTTTGTTTTTGTGTTTTCATGTTCTTTGACAGAGGATGTGATGTGATTCATAACATCATGCATTCAGCACTGTATTGTCTAGAGACACTCTGCTGCCCCGCCTACCACCCAGTGAGCCTCATCTGTGTGTGTGTGTGTGTGTGTGTGTGTGTGTGTGTGTGTGTGTGTGTGTGTGTGTGTGTCTGTGTGCTGACTGTGTTTTTTCCAGCAGCATGCTGATGTGAACACTCATTTGAACAGAACAACAAGGCTGACAATATGGCTGTTAAATCCAGAGGACAGATCCATATTAACAAACACACACACACACACACACACACACACACACATACAAACAATCTCAGTCAAAACACACACAAGTACGGCTACACATATATGTAGTAACAAGACAAAAACATTCATGCACAGACTATTCTTATCTAAGTTCTTCCCCCTTCGTCTTCTCCCTCTCTCCATCATTCAGACGCTCTGGTTGGGCAGATTAGTGGAGTCTATAACGCCCACGGGGGAATAGCTGCATTTGTGGCTCTGCAGAGTCGAGCTGAGGACCTTTTGGGAGACTCATGCTTTAATTTGATTTCTGTTCTTGAGGTCGCAGCTCTATTTCAAGCTGACTATTTCTATTTATTTTGATGGACTAAACTCTTCTATATAAGCTTCATAATTTATTTCGTGGAGCAGGCAGCTGCAAAGCAATTCAACTTCAAGTGAAAAATATGACTGAAAGCTTGTTTGTCTGTGTTCTTACATTTAAAATGCAGACACTCTGTTTTGAGACTCGTTGTGCCTGTTTGACGGCCTCCATCCATGTCTGAGCGAGCAGGTTTGGTCAGAAAGGTCAAAATGTCAAAGTTGAGCAGAAGTACAAACAAAGGACTAAATGCAGTAAACTTGATCTGTAGCAGTAAAGTGATATTTGCTAGTTTGATTAGAATATTTAATTGTGCATCAGGCAAAATAAATTTGTGAAAATGAGAGACAACCAGAAATATAGATGTTTTTTTACTTCTAGCCTCATGCAGAGGAAAAGATAAAAATACACGAACAGTGCTGTGTCCTCTTCTCTCCTCTGCTCTTCTCTGCACCGTTCCCCTGTGTGTTTGTGTATCTTGTTTGTTTATCTGTGTGCATCGGTCCATGTTGATGTGTGACTGTTATCTGTTTGCCTCGGTGTGCATGTATTCTTAAAGCTTGAATGTGTGTAGATCATAGCTTAATGCACCGAGTGTTATCATTACCTTGTCAGTCGTCCGCAAACACTTTAAATCGCAGTAACCTGTGTGGAAAAAGTGCTGTATGTGTTGTTGATCATGAGGAGAAAATACAGTCAAAGGTCAGTGAGCTTAAGTTAAATTTAAAAAGGCGTGATGAGCCAAAAAAAGTCACATAAACATCTTGTGAGTCCTTAAAGTTGTATTCGTCAAGAAGCATTATTAATTCTTAAAGAGATAGACAGCATTTCAAATGGAAGAAGTCAGTTTCCGTGAATGTTTCGCGCTCTGTTCAACTTTGTCGAACTTTGACACACAAATCTGAGCTTGACCAGCAGCAAACCGCCCTGACGGCGCTGACCTTTGAGGGAACGGAGAGCTGAAGGAAGCCATCGTAACTTATTAGCTCATTGCACACTTTGTGAAGAAGGCAGATGAATTTCACTGTGCCACATTCTGGTGTCACGTCCTTAAGATTTGGACGAAATGTCACCAATTAACCTTGTTTTTGTTCCGAAACTGCACACAAGGCGTGCTACATCACCATCCATCCGTCCAGCCGCTTGTGCATCGGTCCATCCATCCGTTCCTCGTATGTAAACCAGTAATTTTCCCCCTCTGTGTCCTCTCGCTCCAGTGCTGCTGAAAACAACACGGGGCCGAGCTGAGTCCAGCTTCTCTTTAATTAACAGCTGCCTAGTCTAATCATAGTGATGTGATGCTGCGATGCTTTGGTTGCATAATGACTTTCCCCTCATCATCATCATCGTCATCATCATCATCGTTCACTCTCATCTGTGTTAATGCATAAACTCTCATACGCAGCAGGACTATACTCGGAAGATGTCTGAATAAATACTTAACAAACAGTTAAGTTTTCTCCTTCTTGCTCTTACTTACTCACTCTACTACTCCATCTGTCTAACTCTTTGTTTTTGATATCCCTCTCTTTATGTCAACATAATTTTTTTTTATGTACATGGAAACAGATGATTCAGTAGTGATCGGTAGTTGAAAAATGAGACGTTTACTTGTTCTCAGACAAAAACAAAGTTTGTTTCTGCTTCACACCTCCGCACGCTGAAGTCAAACACTTAATACACTTCAATGTCAGTTTATTATAGGTACACCTTGCTCATTCTGTCTAGTACAACAGCCTTGCCTGCAGGAATGTTACATTTTATATTTTAGTCTGACTCACAGTCTGTATTTTGTAGCTGTTTGGCACTTTTGGGTGTTAAAGCTACATCAAAGACTGACAGGAAGTTATTGGATTCAAGGGCGGTGGGACGTTTGGGATTTAGTTAAAGAAGAAGCAACATGTCCAGTTTGCTCTACTGCATTTCTGTACAACACACACACACACACACACACACACACACACACACACGTACACTCATGGAGTGGTTAGACAGGCCTGATTCATTGTCACACACAAGAATGATGACGAAAATGACTCCTTTGTTCTTCTGCCGTACTTCCACACAGTCTGTATGTCTCTGTCTGTCGTCTTTTTTTGGGTCATATGGAGTTTAATGTTGCTGCATGTCTGCGTGTTGATGAGGAAGTTGCCATTTGAAACTATTGTTGGGGTGCTACATAACATCTGGCCAAAGTGTGTGTGTGTGTGAGGAGTACAGTTGCACGTAAATACGCCTCAGTGTTGATAGATGGCATTCATGTGTCCTTGTGGTGCATTCTGCTCTATATGAGGTCATGTTTGCACAGGCGTATACGTGTGTGTGTGTGTGTGGCTCCCCTGCCTTGTCCTTGGTATGTAATAAGCATGTGGGACTGCGGCACATCTGTCTGGTGGTCGAGAGACTGTGCACTGCTGCTGCTTTGCACCATTTCCACCAGCGGCTGCCCCACCCCCCACCTGCTCTGCCCTCCCAGTCACTTTGTACACACACACACACACACACACACACACACCTACACACATGTACACACCAAAGGAGGTCGTTTCCAACAGAGTTTGAGGACGCCCACACACCATGGGGAAATCTGCCTTTGTCTGAATGAGTACAAGGACCTGCTGTGCTTTCATCATGTTTCTGCTTACTGTGTCATACACTCCTGATGTATGTATTATTAGCTCACTTCAGCTTGTGGTTGTTTTTTCTTGTTAGTCCATCAGAAGGCCCCCCACCGCGCAAAAAGAGGAGTATGATACAACCCAGAGGTTCTTTTACGGCTTCTCAGACGGCAAAGCTGGTAGTCATCCAACCTTTTAGGTGTATTCTCTGCTATTTATACCTGTCCATTCCCATTATTCACCTGGGTCTCTCACAGTCTCAAACCTGAATGCTGCTAAAAAACAGAAACATAAAGTACGTTACAGTACTACATCTTTGTTGTTTAATTTACCAAACCTGTATAGACAACGTCAGTACCTCACATGACCAACCGCTGACCAAAGTTCTGTTATATTTTTAGTCATTTGCGCTATTACAAAATGTCAACCTCAACTTTAGATGAGGTTTTTCTTCCATCTGGAAGTTTTGGTTTCACTGCAGCTCTGTATTCTGTTACACAAAATCAAATAGGTTGCAGTTTACCCCGGAGTAGGTGCCTGTTTTTGAATTTTTTTTGACTCAAATGGTTTGGTACAGTCGAGCAAAACCAATATTAGCTTTCTGATTGCCTGTAGGAACTGAAGCTTTAAAAGTGCTTATATGCTCTACTGCTCACTCATAATGCACTATAGTTAAATGACACCCGTGGGCGTACACCCATGCATACATATGAGCAGCTCTACAACCTGCGGTGCCATGCTCTCTCCCCTGCTTGTAGTGTCTTGTTACATAAGCGGGCTAATGTTACTCTAGCAGGCCATGTAACTGGCACCTCAATATCAGTCATCACCCCAGAGAGAACGAGGGGAGAGATGAAAGGGGAGTAGGGGCAGAGGAGAGCAATGAAATGATTAGTAGAAAGTTTGAGATGTGACAGAAGGAGATCTGAGAAATAGAGAGATGTGATTGAAAAGTTAAAAGAAGCAAGTGGAGTTAATAAAGAATCAGAGGGGAAGGTGAAGAAATAGAGAGCAAGATGAAGCCAGGGTGGGAATGTGGCCTCCTTCCTTAGAGTATGATGTTTTTCAGCTGACATTTTTACACTCTTGAGTGACAGTCAGCTGCCCTCGTGGCCATGTTTGTAGTTTTCAGTGACAGCTTGTAGCCTTGATCTGGCTCAGTAAAAGCTCCATTCCTGAATCTCTCAATTACCATCCAGCAGAGAAACACAGAAAAGGCATTAATCCTCCAATCCGTGTCTTGTATGCACTCCGGGCCCGTCGCAGTGTTTCCTTTCTAAACGCATTCTTTTAACCCAAATTGAATATATCATTCCTCCCTCGAGGCGCCAGAGAAGAAAGACTCTAATTCACACTGCCTCCCTCACCGTCTCTCTAAGTACTTAATGCTTCTGAGAGGCTCCTATCTCGTCTCATCTCTCTTCTCTCGGTTTTTCTCTTGCTCACTTTCTGTCAAACCCCTCTGGTGAAAAGTTTTTTAAAAAATTCAACTTTGAACCTTCTTCTGCAGTTTGTAACCTTTTAACACACTGACAGTACTTCTCCCGCTGTCTTTGTGAGTCTCATCACAGTGGTTCACAGTGGAGGAAAAGTTGCTTTAAATTTTTTAAGAGAGGTGTAGCCGCTATTTGTATCAGAAAATACCACAATGACTAGCCGAGACAAACCTGCTCTATGCATGGTGAAGAGTTAGTCCTTTCATGTCTTCTCTCACTCACTTAGTACTAATTCAGAATGTTAATTATGAATTAAAATAGATTTTTTTTTACCCAAAAAAACTTGGCAATAGAGATGAGCATTTTCAGCCCTGTGTCTGCAGGTCTTCTTCTTCTCAGGCTGCAGACGGCTCCAACATCCTCCGGTTTAAGAGGCGAACACCAGGGCAAAAAGGGGGGGGGGGAAAGTCCATAAAAACGCCCTGCTGCTTGTTAAGCCTACTACTTGAACCCGAGGTAATAACTGAAGGACACTAACAAGCACATCCACATTTTTATCAACACCTCTCCTCCTCTGTCACCTGGACTATGGAGTCTCGACAGCGTGAGGACAATCAGTGAGGTTTCTGTCAGTGAGGTGAACCAAAATAGGATTTTGTCAGGGGGACATGTCCACCACATCCCCAAAGGTAATTATATTCTTGTACTTAACACTCTGTACCGACCAAAGCAGGATTAACAGTGATAATATGTGACGTAGTTATGGTGCTGATGGTGCAATTCATCTCTATTTAGAAAACTTTGAGTAATTCATTCATATTCATCTCCTGATTGGATGACATTGATGGATGGCTGATGGAAAGCACTTATGTTGTTTTCCTATTTTGAACATATTTCCCATGATAGCTGTTTACATGTGGGTGTAAACTGTCAGTGTGACATTGGGTTATTATGAGTCGTGTCCTTGTGGCAGAGCCGTGGAGGACAGTGTGCCTGCATGTGTTTCCAGTGGGAAGTAGATAAAGAGCACACACATACACAACCATACACAGGACTACCCAGAGCTTCCTGTGTCTCCCTGCTAGATCCTGTTGCCAAGGAGACCGGGCCTGGGATAAATGCATCCAATAAATACCTGGGAGGATTTAGGAGTGGGAGTGAGAGGAGGCTGCTTCATTCAGACATCCGTGTTTATCATATCACAATGCAGCCGTAAAGAGACCAGAAATGCAAAGCAACTGGCTTGGCCGCAAGCCATTGGTGGTCTTAACATCTCAAATATACTGTGGAGAAATCCTTTGTTCTTCACAAAACCTCAAGATAAATGTGTATCATTAAAGATTTCTATGTTTTATACAGTATGAATTGTTTTGTAGCAGGAAACACAGGATGGAGACACAGCGGTTCTTCAGCACAGCGATGAGATCTAGCATGGGATCCTTATGTGGACGGGAATCAAGTAGCAAACTGGCTCCTCATGACTAAGTCCCAGAGGAGACTGTCATGAGCTGAGCCCATAACCTTCAAGAGACAGCAGCCAGACAGCCAGAGGAATAGAGATAATTGAAATGACTGTCTGTGTAGGCACTGACTCGTTTTTTTTTTTTTTTCATCCTGCTAATTATTCAGTGTCCTCATTTTGTGAAAAAGTGGTGCACGCGTGTACACATGAATAGAGAAAGGCTGAGAGTGTAAAGGGCTTTTTTGTTGAAAGTGTGGATACGTTCTAGTGCCTCATGAGTGTGTATTTGATCAGGAACGGTGTGGGGGCGAGGCATGTATATTGTAACTGTGGGTGTGTGTGTGTGTGTGTGTGTGTGTAGGTTTTAGAGCCATTATGGGAATATGTGAGTGCTGGGTTCAGGTAATTGATGCTGGGACGCTTAAAACTGGCAGACAGTCAGACTGGCCCAGTGCCAGTATGAAGAGGGGGAAGCAGGGAAACGGGTTGGGGGGGCGGAGAAGATTAGAGAAAAAAAGAGATATAGAGGCCACAGAAATTCCATGGCAACCATTGGACCGGGTGAGAAATGCATTGAAAGGATGTAAAAATGACAGCTTATGGTGAATTATTCTGTTCCTGTTCTCTTGTTTTGGTGCCATAATATTCTTGAGTTGTTGAGTTATGATCAGAAACAAATGATAAGACAGGCAAAAAGCAGGTTAGATCCATGTGTGCATAAGCAACCGAATGTTATTTTGAAGTGTCCATGAGCCAAACATCAGTCTTTTGGTGATGATTCACTGTTTGCACTGTTTGCAGTAGCATTCATTAGGTATTAACCTGGGATTCCTTCTGGTTATTTTTCCTAAGTAGCATGAATAAAAGCCTCTTCTGTATCCTGACAGGTTACCTAATCAGAAATGAAATGCTCTTCCTGTTGGCTGTGGTAACCCAGGCAACAGTTCCCCTGGAGATGGGCTTTGGCAAATCTCTATGGTCTGTTTAGCAAAGTCCTAACGCGTGTCCCCTGAACAGCTCTGGCATAAAACAGCAGTTTATTGCCCTGAGCAGCGATGATGCTGCGGCTTGTGTTTGACCAGAGATTAGGCAGATTGGGGCCTTTTGTGCTCGTTCTGCTGTTTGCCGATGATAAGCACCACCGCAGGCCACGATGTCTCTGCCAGGAGCCATGACAGAGAGAGGGAACAGGGTTAAGGTGAAATGTGCGGAGGCTTTTCATTTTTTCAGGTCGGATTGAGCATGTAATGATGATTTTCTTAATGCCTCAGAGTGCTACACTGTGGCATGTCTAAAGTAGGGAGTTGCTGCATATGTTGTTGTATTAGCAATGAGTTAAAGCTGACTTTACATGTCATGCACTTGGTGAAAATTTAACAGTTTTGATGATCCCATCCACAAATGTCACATCCTGCTTTGACAGGTGTGATTCTTAATCTGCTCTGTCTCAAATTAGCAAATAATATCATCAGTTTATATCAGATTTTGTAGCTTCCCACTGTCATACTTGCCATACTAATGATTGGATGTCATATTTGAATATTTAAATGACTCTGAATGCATGTAAGCCACTGTGTTTGCTGTATGAAGCTGACTGCAGTGTATTATAAAGAGGCAAAAGTTCAGTTGTTTGGCAGAAAGGAGTTCTGACGACTTGATTTCGGTCTCTTAGAGACAATCTCAGCAGCAACAGCAGCAGGAGTGCAACATTACCTGCTTTACAGGACTCTGGGGATTGTAATGGGGATGATGTGATGTGCCCTAGAGATGAAATAATGCCAGGAACACGCGCTCATTGAATGTCGGCCTTCTGTGTGAGGTACATAAAATGATTGGATGCTGTTTCAAGCAGCATGGGTGGAAGAACATACGAGCCAATTGCACTTTACTTCATTACTTCTTTGCCAAGGATTTTATAGCTCAGTCCTACCCTGGAGAGACCCTTTGTTTGTACTCAGGTGAGTGCATGGTAGGGCTTTACACTATTGACACTGAAGTATGGTAGCACACTCCTCAAGTAAAGGATCCATGTGTTCACATGGCTTCACATTTAAACAAACTTCTCACAGTATGCAGATGTAGCCACAGCTTCCAGCTGGCTGAAGCTAGTTTAATGTCTGATGTGCTGCCAGACTGTATTTCCATTATGAAGTACTTTAACAGCTCTGCATCACCTAAACGGTACATATACCATAATCCCATAACCATAAAACTCACAACCACTGCACTTTATAGAAAATGTGACACATGATCACGCAAAACCAACACAGCTCTTGTAGAATCGCTTCTCCTGGGGAACTAACAAAGCATTTTAATGACTTGGTCTCGGTCTGTTGTTTCATGGTGAAAGAAACCGCCAGTGGTGGAAGAAGTACTCGGATGTTTAACTTGAGTAAAAGCTGGAATACCACAATGTAGAAGTACTCTGTTACAAGTGACAGTCATCCATTCCTAGATTAAAGTAACAGTACAAAGTGTTGGCTGCAAAATGTGCTGAAGGTATATATGTATGTGTATATTATAATTATTTATGCATTAAGCAGTGAAACAATGATGCAACAGCTTTGATGCCAATTTTAACTACTTTATATACTGCGTCTGGGTAGCTTAATCTAAAATCCATCCATCACCATCCAGGGTTGCAGGGAGCTGGAGCCGATCCCAGCTGACACTGGGCAAGAGGCGAGATACAACCGGGACAGGTCACCAGTCAATCACAGGGCTGACACATAGACAGACAATTAATCATGCTCATATTCACTCTTTAGAGTCAATTTAGAGTCACCAAACCTGCACGTCTTTGGGAGAAAACTGAAGCTCCCGGAGGAGACAGGCACAGAGAGAGCATGCAAACTCCTGTATAGATTTTGCAATAATCCAAATCTGCAAAGTAAATAGTGACTAAAGTTGTGAAATAAATTTAGAGGAGGAAAATAAACAGAATTTGCCTCCAAAATGCAATAAAGTAGATGTATAACACTGAATAACATGGAAATACAAGTACCTTCAAATTGAAAGTACAGTATATGAGAAAATATACTTCAATTTCCACCATTGCCAACCACTAAAGTGTCCCTAAATTGTTTAAAAGATGCAGTCATTGTATTACAATAATATATTATATTAGTTATTGTAGGGTGAATATCACATCAGGCCGTTTATGAGTAACCTAAGAATCCAAATAGCAGTACAACATTATGCTCAGTAGTAGTTCTAATAATAGGAGTAATAGTAGCTTACATTGTGGATCTGAAAATAACGCAGTACAAATAAAACTCTACAATAATCAGTGATCAGAGCCCTGTTGAGCATCGGCCTGTCAGACAGATAATTTGCGTTTATTTGCAAAATATTGTGGCCTGTCAAAGATTATTACTCCGTTCAGTCAGCATAGTGTCTCAAATTCAAAATCACAAGTTACGGCAATGCCCTCATCACTCATCAGTGATAACTTTAAAGTGTCAAATCTCCTATTACACGTCAGACACTGACACGGGACAATCATTCTCTGTGTTTTACTTCTGTTTTCACATCATGAGCCTCTGTCAGACTGGATTAAATGAAACGGGAGCAAAACATTATTGTCCTTCCTCTCTGTACAAGGATAAAACAAAGACAAATGAAGTGTGGAGGATAGTTATCCTGATGTTGTGTATCATAATATCTCCACAGCAACATTTTATCACTCTATGCAGACTGATACAGACTGTATATTTCTGTTTACATACTCACCCATAGCATTTTGTAACTGATCTGTGGGTCAGTCAGTTGTTTCAAGCCATTTTAGTCTAGTTGAGTAGAGGCGCCTTAAAGATTTCAGGACAGTATATTTAAATGGAGGTATGTGCTGTGAATAGCTGACGGCCAGGGTGAATTTCCCAGCTAGTGATTTTATTGATTGAAGTAGTAATATTATTTGTTAATTGGATTTCAGCTCCCCTGCTCAAGGCACACATGGATACACAAACACACACACACACATATGAAGACACATAGTAACACAAAACCCATGTGACCTTTGTCCCCACTCCTCCAATGCGTTAACCTCTAACCTCCAACCTTTGCTCCGCTTGGAGCCTGGAGCGCCTCCGCCCACCAGCAACAGACACATGAAAACACTTAACACCTGTGATTGTGTGATAATATTTTGTCATGTGTCTTTGTCAGCCTTTTCCTCTAGCGTCCCCACGAGGTTGAGATTAATGCTAATGAGCAAATGTTAGCATGTTGACACATTAAACTAAGATGGTAAACATGATAAACATTACACTTCTCAAACAGTATAATGTGAACGTCTGCAGGCCCCGAAACTAGTCAAGTTATAGTTAATGCTAAGAGCAACCAGCGTTGTACTAGCATGGCTGTAGCCTTGATACAACTTGTTCTACTTATGAGTAAATAAATCATCTAAGCCAATGTATCAGGTGATATTAGCTTACTCTAGATATGAATATCAGAAAAATTGCAGTACAGAAAAGGCAAATGTTTGAAGTAGTTTAGAAACTGAGGGCACTGTTGTTGTGTAATATGGACAGTAACATTGCACTTAATCTCAGATTTCCTGCTTGTCCAATAACCATGGAGTGTGAACTACAGTATATAACATGTCGCTGAAGCATAGTTTGTCAAAGCAGCCGTTTTCTGCTCAGTTTAAGTCACACATTTTTAGCTTCTTCTACAAACTTCGTATGATGAAAGGAGCTGTCATTATGATCTTTTATTGTGGTTCTCTAAACTATGACTTGATGACTGTATTCAGTCAGGATAAACAGTTTCAGTCAGACTTTGGCCTGTTTATGAGTGTCTTTAAAGCAAGTTCAGCAACTGTTGCAAAGATAAAAAATAAAAAATACATTCCTGTCAGTCCCATTCGTTCTATTTCTATCGAGCACGTTAGAGCATTTAAAACCCACACATTACTTATGATGAGCCGCAGCCGAGTGTTTTGCTGATAGCCACTGAGATTTAAGTGCCAGCTTTAGTGTGGATAAATTAATGAGGCTCCCCGCCCACACAGAAACATACACAATCGCTGCGGTGCTCATGATGCATTAAAGAGAGCGTCAGAGGGCTGAGGTCTTCCCTCAAGATTTACCACCGCGGTGAGATCGCGGAGTGGCTCCTGCAAAGGCCAACATGGAATGGAAGTGAGAGGAGAGCAATGGGATGCGACAAACACGAGAGATGACGAGGGAAGGTCGTATTTAGATGAGGAAAGTTAGAGAAAGAAAGAGAGCTCTCCTGTGGGGTAATGTGAGTGGAAGGGAAAGAGCGGAGTGGAGCGGAGATAAGAATGTGTTATTATTTTGATTATCTTCCTCGGAGGTGGAGAGAAAGGAAATGCACATACTATAAATACCACTAAAGACCCATCATCACCTCTCAGAAATTCCCATAGTCTACCCATTTGCTGACTTAACAACCTAAAAGCTAAGCATCCTCTATATTTCATCGCGCATTACCATCTCCGCCTGTAGAAACCACAGTCTAATGAGTGCTGTCCATGTTCCAGAGCAGAGCTGGTAATTTAGCATGCTGTATTATTAATCAGAGTCTCTGTGTGATTTTGCAGCAATTTGAACGCTTATTTCCCCCATAATGCTTCGGGGGTCGGGGTAATGAGTCTCTTTCCTAATGACTTTAGCAGTTGACAGAGAAGACACGACAGGCGCTTGTGGAATCAAAGGTTTGTCTGGCAGGATGAGGGTAGAGCGATGTGAGTGCGTGTTGAGCACGTGTCCACTGAGACAGGAGAGCGCCTGTCTCCTTTTTAAAGTCTCGTATGATCAAAGGAAGCAGGCAGACGGACGGAGAAAGAGACAATACAAAAGATGTACGCTGAAACAGAGAGAGGGAGAGAAGAGAAGGATGTAGAACACACACCGCCGAGGAGGAAGCTGACACAACACACACAAGATACGACATATAGTTTGTCAGTCACTGACTTTGCAGTTGTCTGTATGGTGTGATTATCTTTGTGTCCATGTCCTTATTTCTACTGTAACTGTTTACTTTTGTGTTTGGGTCATTCTGTATATACCTGCCTCCTGCCTGCCTGTCTGTCAGTGTTTGTTTGCCTCTCACTGTCTCTTTTCATCTGTCTTCTTTTTCATCTCTCTGCTTTCCCATATTTTATAACCAACTCATGACAGTGGTGCAGTATCCCCTGTCAGCAATCTCCTGTAAATTCAATAAGAGTTTCATCATGAAACAAAGAATTCAAATAGCTTAAGTGCCGAAACATTTAGTCAGTTAATGCATGAGTCGAATGACTTGCGGTTTTGGGGCTGTTGCCGCAGACTTTTGAAGATTTCTCCTGGGCATTTTTCACCATTTTCTTACATTTTTGTAGCATGGACAGTTCATTGATTAATCAGCAGCAGCTGCACTAAACTTTTCCAATGTTCTTTTTAGTTGATTAAGAAGCATTGTGGCTCCATACATGTTTTCATTGAGGTTTGGTGAAGTTTGACCATGATTTTGCTGATGCACCTTTGAAGATAAATCCCCCAAAAAGATCAAAATTGATGCAGCAGAACCAAGCGGCAGCCTCCTTAGCTGAGAAATGAAGCCAACATGGAAGTACCAAAATCTGCAGTTCCTCAAATGGCCACTCGAGGCTGCCTCCAGAAGTGAGTCAATCTATAAAAGCCCCAATGTTAACGGCAGAAGTTTACAGCCTGGTACAAAAAATAGCTTTGGTCTCTATGCCTAATTTTCTCTGTTCATGACAACTGTACTGAGGGTACTCAACTCAACTGATTAACTGATATTAGGGCGTAAAAATATTTTTTTTAAATTAAAGTGCATGACCGATTTGGGTGGCACAGACGGCTGGTTTCAACACTGATGTTTCATTTGGCCCCACGTTGCCAACCACAGTGAGCTTCACGATGGCTCTTTATAAACCTATGGATGACATCATGGAGACTACATCCATTTTTCTTTACAATGTCTTTGAGGTAGAACCAAAGATATTGTTCCTTTTATTTATCCATATATTTATCCATATGTCTTTCTTCTTCTTTGGTTAAAAACTGACACCTCCATTACACACAAGGCAATTTGATATGAATACGATGAATATTATTATACATTTATATTTATATTTCTTTGTACTTTATCTGATCTAGTCTACCGCCTGCAGAAAATTGTCTAAACCCAGAGACTAAGCAGACCCGTTATTCAAAGAGCTGAAACCTGTCTGTATCAAAGGAAAATCCAACTGCAGCAGGTTTTAATACTTGAAGTTGTTCTTTTGTTCCACATTAAGCAGCAGCAGCAGCAGCAGCAGGCGATGCTGCAGGTGGAACTCATCAGCTAGCCCCGGCTGTCATATCTGACTATTGTTTCTTTCTCTGCGGCTGTGGTTTTATGACATGGAAAAACATGGACAAACTGTTTGCATCCCCACAAGCAGTTTAGGAAAATGCACAAAGCCACACAAACATTTAAACATATAAAAAAAAAAAGCTCATAGCACAAACTGTAGCATTGTGAAGCCACATGGTAAACACAGCACTGCTGCACACACAGATATCCTCATTCCTCTGTTCTCCTTTCTTCCACTGGTGTGATTTCAGGCCATGCCCTTTCCTATGTTGATTTTTTTTCCTTTTCCTCTCTGTTCTGCCACTCATCCCTCCATCCTGAGACAAAGGGATGATTACATCACTACAGGGGGCGCTGTTTGTTTTTAAAGGAACAGCGTCTTTGATTCTGGCGATCGTCCCAGCCTTATAACCAAAACCGGCTGCTGCTGGGCCGTCTCCACAGAGATTATCAACGCTGAGGCGAAGAGATTACCTCCAGGAAACAAATTGGTTTATTATGGTTTCCCAACTCGAGTAATGTTAATAATGCCAGTAAGCAGGAACGAGGAGTTCACCAGCATACAGGCGAGAGGTGAAATAGTATTCACAGTGAATTAACTACAATATATAGGCAAGCAATGTGTGGTCCTCTCAAAGGAGCAACAGAAATAAATTCATAAAATAAAACAAGCTTCAAGGGACACATTGACTCTGCAGAGATGATTTATGTATCCAAATACACACTTTGCTTGTTGCATGTATCTTTTACAGCAATTCAATGAAGAATGCCTTTAGGATTCATCTTTATCCAGTGAGAGTCATTTTGCCCAGTCTACTTGCACTGAATGGTTTCTATGAGGGATGCAAAGTGCCCACTGTGACCTCAAGTTAAAGCAAATAATTCCTCCCTCAACTGTCTCTTCTGAGTAGAAAAGGACTTTTTGAGGACTTTAAGAATATATCCACCTGTACAATTCATAACGCTGCGTCCGGTCTCTAATGACAAGATAGCGACATTTATCAAATTAACTCCTGTCAAGTGTCTGTGCGGTCACGGGAGGATTATGGGAGTAGTGCTGCGTTCAAGTTCATTTGACGGCATGTCCCCCCCCACCCCCAGCGATGTTGTAGCTGAGGCTTCACTTTAATTTCCACAGCTTTCCACTCTCACTCTGTCTGTCGTCTGCCAGCCCCCTCTCCTCTGTGTTAAATTGTCTCTAAATTGGATATTTAAGGGATGGAGGAACTCAAGGGAAGGGGTGCCCTCTCTCTTTCTTTACCGCTCCTTGCCGCATCTCACTCCCCAGCTCCCTTTCCATTATAGTTTACAGTACAGTACTGCATATATATTTTAGGTGCAGTAATGAAAATTGCAGCATTATCCGTGAGACACGTGCGCATATTATTTATCTCCAGTACCCAGACCTGGTCTCTTCAATGAGCTTAGCCCTCCCAAATCCACTGTGCCCTCCTAGCACACTGTAAATGAATCAGATTTAGGGGAGGGGGCTGGAGGGAATCATTAAAACACACCATTCGATCTCCGATTACATTCAAATCAAATGGCTGGATTAAGAAAGAAGGCTCTGAGTGTTGTAGCGTAACATTAGCATCCTATGGGACTGGGTGGGGCTTTAAGGTAAGCGTGTGAATGTATTTGTAAGGTTATATTGGCAGTGTTAGGATGACAGGCCTCCTCCCAGAGTCCAATAAAGGCGTCAGCAGCCGGGGCAGATTTATGACGGCCATGCTGAGTGGAAAGGGTGATGGGGGATGGAGAGGCAGCTCTCACTATCGAGGATATCTTATGCCTCCTTTGAGAGTCGCTCTCGCTCCAATTTCATGGCTCTCAATCTGTCGCATTGTCTCTGTCTTCTCTCTCTTTGTTATTCATCATTTTCTTTCTTATTACAGTAGTTCTTATGATTATTTCTGTCTTAACAGTGGCTTTTCTTTCTTTCCCTTGTTTTTTTTTTTTTACTTCCACCCCTCCTTTCCTGCAGCACCATACAGAGCATCGAAGGGCTTTAGGCAGCAATTGTTTCCTTTGTCTGTTGGCTACAGCTTTCTTTGTTGCAGTTAAACTCAGACAAGCTTTTTAATTCTTTGAATCTGTGAGAATGAGTGAGGCAAATAGAGAGTTAACTCATTCAACTTTTTGAGCTATTGTACTTTAGCACTGTAACAGTATGCATGGACGTTGTATCCATAGAGATAGCACAAGACAAAGAATGAATGAAAGTGTTGAGTGTCCTCTCCAAATGACGTGTCATTACAATAAGGCACCAACTGTATATAATAGTGCTGAAAACAAATTCTACACTTAAAACTGAGGTGTCGACAAACCTGAGTTTCAGTACAAACAGAAAATACTTCATCTTTGATGCCTTGTTTTGAGGAATATAACAATAATTCTCTTTCATTTTAAAGAAATAGCCCCACATTTTGGGAAATGGGTTATTTCGTGCTGAGAGTAAAACAAGAAGATTGATACCACTCTCATATATGTATGCTCATAGAGCTGCGGCTAGCAGGTCATTAGCTCAGCTTTGCATAACAGCTATGAGCAGAGTGAAACAGCAAACCTGCTTTGTCTATCAAGCTCACTAAATAACACATTACATCTTGGTTTTTAATCAGATTTTTGCCAGAGCCATGCTAGCTGTTTTCCCCATGCGTCCAGTTTCTATGCTAAGCTAAGCTAACGATACAGTGTGTCAGACACATTTTGGTCTGTACCAAAAATGCATTGAGGTTCAATACTAAGCCCTGTCCTCCTCAGGTTCTTTGACACTTGCACACACACAGATGTTGCAATGATTTAACAGCTCCCACGTACAGTACTTCAAGCCCAGGTCTATTTTATAGGACGTCCCATCAACAGATCAGTATCACATGATACTTTGGTACCCTGATACCCCTGCCCTGCCCTGCCGGCTGTATTGTTTTGGAAAGACCCATGCGTTGCCATGGCAGCGGAGCTCCAGCTATTCCCAGTGTGATTTTAGTTTTCCACCTGCAGCAGGAAAAAGACCTGTTCCCCTCCCAAACACAGTTTCCATGTAAACATTTTACAGGAATGTGTGTGCGTTTATGTGTGTGTATGTATGTGTGTGTGTGTGTGTGTCTGTGGTGTGTGTGTGTGTGTGATGTGTTTTATTTCTGTGGTTCGATGCAGAGTTTGGTTGTGTTATTGTGCCAATAGCTCCAGGAAGAAATCAATAGGTAGACCTTTTTTTACGTTTTTTTGGAGAATGATAAAAGGCACTACTCTGTTTTTGTGTGTAAATGGGTGTGTGTGTGTGTGTGTGTGTGTGTGTGTGTGTGTGTGTGTGTGTGTGTGTATGATCTGCTCTATAGCGATGTGTGTCATATTTGCAGTTTATTGTTTTCCTGAGGGGAGGAGGGTCATTTTGGAAACAAGAGAAGGATAAAGTGAAGCAGCTCAGAGCAGGAAGAGGAAGATGCTGATCTGTGAGCAGCATGAGGATGAAGAGGCCAGCTGTGGAGACCAAAAATCAGCGGAAACACAAGCTATCTGTTCACAAGAAGACAGCGAAAGACAAAGAAAGAGGCAGTCAGATATATACAGAGATGCAGCGGTATACAAACAAAGAGCGTGAGAGCCAGACAGAGAGAAACTGACTCAAGGCGACGTTGGAGGCAGCGTCTGGGCAGGGATGAGGTCAGACGTGGACAGACTGAAGTCTGGTGTTTGACGACCACAGGCTATAGTGACCCATTAACCGACTTGTAAAGCTCAGTCCATCCCCCCATTGGAAAAATGCTGGTCATGCACACTCACGCATCTTCTACATGTGAACAAATCCATTACAGGTAACCTGCCAACAAGTTGGTTTGAGGATACAAATAGTAGGCAAGCTTATTAGCGGACTAGAAATAGCCTCAACAACTCTGATGTATCAGTAATTATTTTATGAATCCTTGATAATAAACTCAACAAAACTAAGCAAATAAACCACAGCTTAAAATACATTTTTTTACCCTGTGGCTTTTGTACCTTAGAGACATACATTCCCCAGAAGACACACTGTTTAGTCAGAGTCAGAGCTGCGATGGTTCATCTGGCATTTCTCATATCCTCATTTTTCTCCAGTTCATCATTATTATTCATGATTGTGGTTTATGTCTGTGACCGTGTCCCCTTTTAGCCTAGCTGTTGGTCACAGCCTAAAAATGGTTGTTTTTAATGCTTAATATTTTTGGCCTTAGGACTGTGCAGGCACTAAAGACTCACATATGCATACACACACCCTCTGTGTGTTTCCAGGAACAACTTTTTCCAAAGCAAGGTGGTAGATAAAAAAAAAAAAAACAAGTCATCTTGAGATGTTGTGTTCTCCTAACATGAATACACAGAGATGGTGGTTGGGGAAACAAGAAACAAGAAAAAGAAATATGTGACAGAATCCATTCCCCACTTGGTGTTTTTCGCATCCACACCCTGTATTTTTAGTCAAGCAATAAAAATGTGCATTTCTTTTTGTCAGTATGTTGGCCTCTGAAAGGTTTTATAGTTAACAAGCTGTAAAATAGTTAGATCTGGTGTTGATACAGATATCTGTACAGCGCCTCAGCCTGAATGTGTATGTATGTCCTTTGTAAACATACAGAATCTAACCTAAAATGGTACTACAGTGCACTGCAGAGTCAGACAATGACGCAACAAAGAAAAGACTGAGGGAAAAAATGGAGGAAGGTGTTAATGAACACAAAAACATAATAAGCCAGAGAAATTATGAAATATATAAATAACAGCATGTGTGCAAGAGTTTCAAAATAACAGCAGCGGCACATACTAAGGCTAAAAATGAATGAAGAATGTGTAGTACACTACTCAGTTTAGTTTCCTGTGAGGTTTGGCATTGTGGGAAGAGACTGTTTGCACACACACACACACACACACACACACACACACACACACACAGAGCCTCTATGTTGGTCTTTGCCTGGCAGGATGCCGTCGGTCGAAGCAGGCGCAGTGGGCAGCACCCGCCCACGGGCAGCAGATAGTACTTGGAGCGAGCAGTGGGTGGGCTGAAGGTCAGACGGCCCTGGACACACTGGCATTGTTCTTTCTATCTCTTCATCTCTTTTTTTCCCCTCTTCACTCTGCGACTTTAAGAGCGTACAGCGTGTTTGTGGATGCGCTGGTTTCAAACCAAAAATTCATAAAACACAATTAAAGAGATTGTTGATGCAGTATAAGCACGAAATAGCACTTAAGTAGCTGAATGTGTTGTGAAGCTACAGAATGCTTATAACTGATGTGTGCTTGTGTTTGACTTTGGAAAGTGCCGCGGCGTGCTAATAGTGTGAGTCAGCACCGAGGAGGCCTGGCCAGCTCTCTGAGAAGTGCGACTCTGTTGAATGTAGGAGTGGGAGGAGATGAGCAAAAGGTCTTCAGAGACATTCAGAGATGCATGATGCCTTCCCCTCAGCTGTTACACACTAGATTCCCCGAACCGCTGACTGTATTCTCTCCACCGTGGAAGCTGTGCAGTTTTAACTCACCGAAGCATGTTTAGTGGAAGCAACGAAGCTTGAACGTCAATGAAACGCGTCACCTCACGGAGCATGACTTTGTAAAACAAGACATTCGTAGTCAAATTGTAGCTTCTGACCTTTGTTTCTTGTTCTGTCCGTCTCTTCCACCTCTCCCAGTAAAGGGCAGCACATATAATCATAGGCAAAACCACTTTCTGTGCTGGCAGAGTTGTTATTTTTCCACACAGAAAGTGATAGTGCCAACTGCAGAAGCAGGTCAGAGTGAGGTTGCTGAAAATTTCCCTGGAGATGCTGCACTGTGTGTTCAAATGATTTGAACCTTGACCCAGTTTATAGTCAGCCTCTTCAAGTGCTTCCTCTCAGAGCTTTATGTTTTTGTGTGAATGCATGAACAAAGATGCGGGGAGGGGGAGAAACTAATTTTGTGTGCCCTAGTTTCTAGACCTGCATTAATTAGTGTTGAAAATTAACACATGACAACCGTCTGTGAGCATTAGGGCCAGCCGGCAAGTTTAAGACATGAATATACCCAGGTTAGACTGAAGCTGACTTAAAGTGTGTTTTGCAAAAGCATCATTGAATACATGTATCATAGCTCACTACCCTTTACCCTTTTAAAAATGTGTGCAGTGCAGAAAGCTTCACAGCAAGCATGAATTTGCCAGTTGAATGATGTCTAGATGTCTGCGTGGGCTTACATTTCTTTAAATATCACATTGTATATTGTGCAATTTTTGTGTCAACAGCATTTAAAGGACTTTGAATGATGATTTAATATGTAACACATCCAAAAACTGTGTATGAAATTTAGTTGTTAAAGTGTTAATACAGTAGTTAAGCTTGCTTTTTAAGCTAGCGATTTAGACCTGCACATTAGAGCTAAACCAGGCCGACATATCAGCCAATATTATTGTTAATCAAACAATCTTACAACATGGTCGATATTACCCCAACTGCAACTCTCCGCTGCAAAAAGCTGAAAAGATGTAAAAGGTCCTAACTTTTTGTTTTGTTCTTCCTGTCACAGATGGTCATTTCACTGGAACCCCTCCCACGTACGGTTACGATGCAGACCGCGCCGAGGAGCAGCGCAGGCACCACGACATCCTGCCGTACATCGATGACTCGCCGTCATCTTCGCCGCACCTCAGCTCCAAGAGCCGCAGTAGTCGGGACACCCACTCTTCTGGATCGTTAGAGTCCTCCAAGTCGGTCAGTATGCCATCCAGTCACCTCCTCGGCCAAAACATCGGCCAAAATCTTCTTTTAGATAATGCTGCAGAAATAGACTAAAAACAAATTAAGGCTATTTAATATTAATGATTTTTCTTTTACTATTAATTCAAAGCATAATACTTAATGTATTCTACAAACACAAATGTCAGTAGGTGCCAATAAATCATAATCAAATCCACCATTTGAGAGGATTGATAAAGGACAATATCGCCATGCCTCATAACCTCCGAAGCAGTCATCCAGTGAAGAATCTCATCCCCCTTAAGAGTCAGGCTTTTTCTCATCCAGGGTATTAGGCAGAATTACCTATCACCTCCATCACCCCCATCACTGCCTTCATCCTCTTACTCACCCTCCTTTGCTTTTTTTTCTTTCTTGTCTGCGGAGAGAAAATCAGTGATCTATGACGTCTGGTGCTCTTCAAAGGTTACCATGGAGAGGATACACTCATACACAGGCACACACACACATACACACACTCACAACCCCAGCGTCAGCAAAGATGAAAACGAACATGTACGCAACAGCCTGAATCTATTTTAGGATTTCTTTTCTTTTCTATTCTTTCCACCATTTATGTATTCTTTTTTGCAACAAAGAATTTGCAGGTAGCACACGAACATGCTCGAGCCATATGTTCAATTAGGATGGCGAGGTATTGTGGGAGAATGTAATAGGCTAATACTGCCTCTCTCCACTGTGCCCTTGGAGGAAGTAATTGCATCAGTGGTCTTGGAGCGGGATCGGTTACTCCGCCCCCTCAATCTTTGCTCGCCGTCTGAGCTGGTGAGCGAGCGAGCGAGCCTGTCAATCTGACTGATGGCTTGAATCTGCCAATAAATGATGAGTCCCTTGACTGCATGCGACCTTTGACCTGTGAGTTTGGAACTCTTGCTGAATTTAATTTATACACATGCACACACATAACACGTCATATCTGCTTTAGGCTGCACGAACCAATGCCTTGTTGGAGCAGACATTGGAGACGAGTAAGCTCTGTGTGTTTAGAGGAAGAATCCAAAGTTGTGGGTGTGTGTTTGGGGTTGGCAGAGACGGCCTCTGATGGTCAGTTAAATGAATTATAGAGCCAAACAATGCATTCTCCACACAGCCAGACAGGCTTTCAATAACTGTCACGACAATGGAGTTACCATTGTCCTTGATTTGCCCTTGGACAGCCCCTCTTTAAATGTTATCTCAGTCTGCTTCTCTAATTGACGAGTCAGAGCCCAGATGAGCTCTCATTGGCTCAGCGGAAACTGATGGTTTTATGATGTCATGAGATGTGATGTGATGAGTCATCACCATCGGCAGTAATGCTGATTTAATATTCCACAGTGGCTCTCATAATCGGACTATTTCCTGCACTGAGGTGGGTCACTGATGGGAAGTCAGCAGAAGTATGACGACTCTGCTGTCACGTTTTTTTAACAATTTAATCTTATAGTCCTAGTGCAATGTGTGACACACACTTGTAGGTGATTCAAGGACAGCCAGAGCCCACTTTGTTATATTTTCCTCACTTTTTTTATTGGGCATTTCATGCCTTTAATTCATTTGTTGATAGGAGAGATGATGACACGAAATGAGGCAGAAGGAGAGATTGGAAATGACATGTTTATGGTTTATCGTGCCGCCGGGGTACCCCCAGAATACCTCTCACGTTGCGAGCTGTTTTCTCAAATTCATATGAAAATAGCTCCTCATTTACTTTGCTCCCTCATCCTGTCTGACATCACACCTCAAGGCCACAACCTGATGAGGGAGGTCATTTTTCTTCCTACTAAGCCGGCGCTAAACCTCTCAGTGACCAACTTCAGTGGATTAGGAGGCTTGGAAATATTGAAATGTCCCCTGTTATGATCTATCACATCTGTAACGAACATTCACTGATTGCACAGCTTGTTTCCATGCAATTAAAGTCATGCAGCGATGCGGCATTGCAAACGTTCTGTGCAGAAATCCCCCCGCAGACACCGCCATGTCTATCACATCTAGCTGAAGTGCAGCTTAAATAACCAGAAGTAATGCTGCATTTTCTCCTCCAGCGCAGGATAATTTTAAGACAGCTCCATTACTTAGAAGACGTGTGGAGATAGGATGCAATCACATTAGGCGTATCAGAAAGCGAGGGATGGCAGAACTGGATGCTAAACAGATTAGAATATGAAAAATGAAAACTGAAAAGGGTTAATAAAGTGTGGAACAGGGCATGCATTGCCGCTCACTTCTCTCCTCTCCTACCTGGCTCTGAATGTTTACATGGGTCTCCTACACTCCATGGGAAAGAAAGAGGTAGAGAGATGGAGGATAATGTTATTACAGTCACTGCTGCTCAGTTTTCCATCTGCGTCTCCCGAGCTACACTGGCACGCTTGTCAAATAAACACCGTTTGTATTGATTCTTGTGTATCTGCAACAAACACATTATCCGTGCATAAACAAATCAGGAGCAAATCTGAATTTCTAAATCATGTTAGGTGGAGCCACTGCTAAGCAGTGTTGTGTGAGCTGACAGGGTGTAAGTGTGGGATCAGATATTCAAATATTTGCTTTTGTTGCTCATACAGGATGTGAAAACTGAAAACGTAGTCCTAAATTCACCCCAAGCGGGGAGAATGTGTTTTATTTTTACTTTTTTGATTACCAAAAAAATGAAGTCAGACACCCCTTTAGTCTGAACCCAGAGATGGGCTCATTAGTTGCCACGGCGATGAATAAAACATGATATGTCTGGAGATGTGGGTACTTCCATGGGGAGTCGTCTGGGGTCTGTAACGATGAATAAACACTTTATGGCTTTCGTCTTCCCTCTGCTAGTTCAGTAATGTGGCTGAATTTTGAGTTTCTCCGTGATTTGCTTTGAATGCTTCAAATCAACCTTCATGTTTCTCATGTTCTTTTACCAGCGGGCATATCCTGTGAGGGTAAAGTCACATATTGCACGCCGATACTTGTAGCTCAGCAGTGATTCTTTAATTTTTCATTCATTCAGGAACATTTAGGCGGTTCGTTGCTGCCGTAGGCTTTCCTTTTTAAGTCAGGGTAGACAGACAGATTTAAAGCCACTTCAGTGCAGTGTAATCTATTTAATAGCAATCATAAATCATATTATTTGCCCTCATTACCCTTTTATTTGCACTCGTAATATGAAAAGAGAAAACTTTTCTGCTCTTGGTAGTCTCTACATTATGAGCAAGTAGAGCTTCTTCAGTGGAAACTGATATTGTTATGTACAGAACAGATCCCCAGACAGGCCTGCGTGATGCATAATATATGTCTGTCAGAATAATTTCCTTCATCCGTCACCTAAGAAAGAGAGACAAGAAAGAGAAGGAATAAGTATTAACTATTGAAGACATTATAAACAGTCAGATGAAGAGGAGGAGAATATGCGTATACTTTTGTCATTTTTAAAGCAAAAACACAAAACTTTCCCTGATTACAGCAAGTCATATGTGAGGATTTGCACCTTTTGTCTTTTTTCTGACATAATATTTGGCATATTCATCAATGCAAATTAGCTACAGCCCTAAATAATGGCTTTTCCTTATTTAAAGCCTTCACACACGGTAACAGCTAAGATGCTAAGAAGCTAAGTGCAACATAGCATCTTCAAATCCTGTACACACCTGTCTTCTTTAAAGCTGATTTCAGGAGGGTTGCTAGTTATTGATTGCTTGCTGGTTATTCATTATAAAATCTGTAAGCACATACAGTAACATGTAAATGTTGAGTGCCATTTTAAATGATTTGTAGTAATTTCAAGGCAAGGTGCTGAAATGAAGCCTAATTTCTGGTATTCAGGATCTCATTGTTGCTTTTATATCATGATTTTTGGCTAACAGGCTAATCAATAGTCTAGCCCTGCAGTGATTATGGACTGCTATGTAATGGAGTCTATAATAATCCTGGACCGTTTCATAATTTTCTGGGCTATAACAGTCCCTTTAGACCTGTGCTAGCATCTGCTTATGCAGTGGCCATGGAAACAGGTTTCAGGCCCATTTACCCCGTCATTTAAATAAATGCATGCACACCCACAGACATGCAAGTACTCACAGTGCATGCTCAAATGCAGATCACAGGAATACTGTACACCATTTTACTCTGCATAATTATAGAATGTGTGAATTCAGTTGTGTAGATACAGACAAACAGTGGTTTTAATCATTATTTCCAAGTGAAAATCCAAACATTAGCTGCTTCCTCCTTCCAAAATGTGACAATATTGTTGTAAATTAAATTTGGCTTATGGACTGTTAGCTACCCAGTTAATTGAATGATTACCTTAAAGATAAGGTTCACATTTTTGAAGTATATCTTGGCTGCAAATGCATTTCTGCAGAGAACGAAGACATTTTGATCTCCTCCATTGGAATCGTGTTCAGAAGTATTCTTGTCATGGTCAATGTGGACGGGAGGAATATCCGTTCAAAGGTGAACATAAAAATATAAGAATGATTCCACTCTAGCTCTCATTCTGAGTGGGAGATTTTCATTTCAAGTGCATTGTAGAGATGTGTTAGTTGTTCTTGATCCAAGAATGTTATGGCTTCTAGTTAGACTGGAAATGGATCCCAGGAATTTCTAGATCAACATTTTGGGTATATCAGCTCAGACGTCCATTCACTCATGACATGAGATTTCTGTGTCAAGCTGCATGTGTTAAACTAGAAGACTGTATACGTCCTCTTTCATTTGCCCTCTTCTGTCCTGCTGCTGCGATATACTGTTTCTTTTTTTGCATTCTATCACTCTTTCTCTACTTCTTATGGCCAATCTTTGTCTCCTCTCACTATGCCTTTTCCTTCTTATGATCTAGCTATCCTCCCTGGTTTGTTTCTTGTCTCTTTCTATGCGTCACTCCAGCTTAAGAGGCAGAGTAAAAGAAATCCTGCCTTTTAGCGCTATTAGTCTAATTTGCATGATACAGTGTGCATCTTATCTGTGCCTAAGTCTCTCTTTTTCTCCTATCTTAACTGTCTTTATCCTTTCTAGACTGTCAAATATATAAAATGTAGTCTCCTCTACCTACCTACTCTGTATCTTTATGTCCCCTTTCTTCTCTCTCCTCTCTTAATTACGCTGAATCTGCATTTCCATCTCTTTCTCTTCTCCTCTTATTTCTTTGTCATTCGCTCTAACCCTTCCTCCTCCCCATGGCCTGAAGGACGAGTTGCTTCTATGTCCCAACCTGGACTCATTGTGTGTGTGTGTGTGTGTGTGTGTGTGTGTTGTGTGCTTTTTCTCTCAGCCACATAGTTATACGCCAAACCTTGCTCCCATGGGAGACCCTGCCTGTTTGAGTTATTTCAGAGTTGGTGGTTAAACAAGACAGCCCGAGGAATCTCTCTGTCTCTCTGCTTTCTTTTATGTCCGTACTCCTCAGTGAGCTTTGACTGGGCGGAGGGGAATGGGAAGGCAACCAGGGAGGGTTTCTAGAAAGTGTAATTGTTGCTGTTTGATTTTCTAGACTGTGGCGCTCACAAACGGCAAAACTGGAAGAATGTCGAGCTCAGCTAACAACTAGGAACCCTTCAGTTTGAAATTTACAAAAAAGTCACTGTAGAGGTCCTTTACCAGCTGATATAAAGAATCATATGTTGTTGCTATGGATGTTTGAATGTCCTTCAAGCCTCAGACATAAAATATTTGAAAAAAGTTTTTAGGAGTAAGTAAAAAGAGTTATTTTAACTTTATTATTGTCCTTGTCTTTGTTACAGACTGAATGTGACCTGGAAAAAGGTTTGGAGATGAGGAAGTGGGTCCTGTCTGGGATCTTGGCCACAGAGGAAACATACCTCAGTCACCTGGAAGCACTGCTGCTGGTGAAAACACACACATACACTGAAATGATCTAATAATGACTCTTCACACTTTCATTTAATTTCTCCTTACTTAATGGCCTTTTAATTTCCAGTTCACACACAGACATCCTGCATAAACACCTCTCATACTCTGTTTGTCCCTTTCAGCCCATGAAGCCTCTGAAGGCTGCAGCTACGACGTCGCAGCCTGTGCTCACTGTGGCCCAGATAGAAACGATCTTCTCTTCAAAGTGCCTGAGCTCTACGAGATCCACAGGGAGTTCTACGACGGACTTTTTCCCCGCGTCCAGCAGTGGAGCCACCACCAGAGAGTCGGGGACCTCTTCCAAAAACTGGTGAGGAAAAAAAAAGGGATTAGTCGGCGGGGGGGGGGGGGGGGTTTGGGGCGTCTGAGGTTGTAGCTTGTGCGTCTGTGCCCATGACAGCAGAAACGTCCATGAGTGTAGCTGCCTGACGTTCCTCTTAATCAAAATGACAACACTGGGCACCCAAAAGGTTTGACAGCATCAGAAAAGACATTCAGGCTGCTACAGCTTCGGTTTCTGGCCTTATGGACGAGGACCTAAAGCAAAACCACTGTGCTAGAGTGACATTACTCACAGTAATGTTGTTTCTTGAACTGGGAGGCTTTCAGAGGCAGAATCTGTCAGCGTAATTCGATAAACCAATAAAACAAAATGTAGATTTGATTTTTTGTAGTGATGCTCTTCTTTATCATTTTAAATTAGGACAAATTGAATTGATTCAAATCTGAATCGTGCTTTTCTTCCTATTTCCTCCTCAACAGCCGCTCGCTCTCTCTCTGTCTCTGCCCTCCAGTAGTTTCTGCCAAGTATGTCGGGGCCAAGTATACACTGGGTCTATTTAATCATTTTCACAATGGGTCAATTAACCCACAATGAATCATTTGTTAATTCTCTCCCAAATACTGCTCCTCTCCCACTACTGTCTCCCTCACTGTCCCCGTCTCTCTCTCTCTCTCTCCCCATCAGACTCACTCATGCTCTAACACACACACACACACACACACACACACACACACACACACACACGCACACACACCCACACACACACACACACACACATACACACACACACACACACACACACATAGAGAGAGGTGCAGCCATGTTTCACAATGCCGCCTTTCTGCCTCAGGCAGCTGAGGCCATCACTGCACTGTGTGCTTTGTGTCTCGAAGAAGCTGCTATAAATAGGAGCTTCTCTCGCTCGCTCTCTCTCTCTCTCTGTGACACACACACACACACACACACACGCATTAAATCTTAGGAGGATCCCCTTGGGACTAAACTAAGAAATTAGGATTTAATTTGTATCTTTTACTTGTCTTCAAGAAGACACGTGCTAAAACCTAATTTTTTATCAACCAGTTTCTTTAAAATATCTCCCTAAAAAACGGCTCCTCGGTCACATTCGTCTCCCATCCAACAAAACTGTCAAAACACATCATAAGATGTGACGTCATGGTTCTGATGTGGGGTAAAAAATAAATATCGAGCAGAGTGACTGTACACTGTTTAGAGTGTTTGAGAGCAATGCTGCAGTTGCAGAGGTCACACCAAAACAGGAAACACTCTCTTGAATTTGTCTGTTTTACATGCTTCAATCTGAAGATGCAGCGAATATTTGCAAAGACGTTTACCCTTTGTCTTTGTCAGGCCTCAAACATGACGTCACCATGTTTTGTTTTTTTTTTCCTGTGTTTGCACTTTTTCTATCAACCTCGACAATCTGGATTCTGGCTGTCTCCTTTTCTAACATGTTTACACTGTCCACACACACTAGTGCATTCACACGCACACACACTCAGACGCACGCACAGTTTTTGCCCCGTCCCCTCCCTCCAGACAGTAGTTAATAAAAGTCAGGAGGCGGAGAAGACGCCGAGCCTGCAAAAAGAGGAAAAAAAGGAAAAAATGCTACATGACAACCATTCCGTCAGGAGGTGGAGAGGGAGGGATGGAGAGATTAGATGAGAGTAGAGGACGTGATACAGGCGAGGAATGGGGGAGGGAGGATTGGGAGAGGATGAGAGTCGGGTTGGAAAGTAGATTTAGGCGGCTGCAGTTCTGATAGAGCTGTCTCACCATGACTCTGAAATCTTTGAGGAGAGCAGACGGGCTTAGGGATCATGAAACATCCAAACAAGGAAGGCGAGAGACAGAGAGAAAAGAGGAAGAGGCAAAGCGTCACTGACAGGTTATGAGCATGAGTGTCAGAGAGAAGTGTTTGAAGGCTGAAAATAGGGCTAAATCACACTTGTGCTTCTGCTCCTCATAAACACACACTTTGTACACTGCGGCAAAGTGAAGGTTTTACCACCATGAAGACAGACAGACAGGCAAACTGATAAACTAGCTTTGAATGTTGCTCTTCAGAGGTGGAAGACCAAAGAAAGCCTGATTCCGTGGATTTATAGGAGAAGAATACCTCTCTATTTTTTGTTTGGCCTTGCACAGCCAAGCTACAAATTGTTTTTAGTGTGAAGTTTCTCTGAGGTGGCGGCCATGAGTGAGTGTATTCAATGCGTGTCAAAGGATAGTCAACATCTGCTTGTGTACCTTCTTTTGCACAGTGAAAAGTTGAATACTTACAATTACAGATGGTTGGTTAAATGAAACATTTGTATGGGTGCTAAACCTAACCCTTTGCTTCATCAAATCTCTGCTGATAGACAAAGTATATGAGACTTCATTGCTGTGGGCTTGTTATCATGCTAGCATTGAGCTCAATGCACCACTGCATAGCTGCAAACATGGCTGTAGACTCTTCATGAAGGGTTTTAACCTTTCTATTTCGATCTATTTGTATCTTTATATCATCGTAGACAAAGCAGTGCTTCTTCCCTGTGTAAGAAAATATTTCAGTCTCTTAGAACTCCCGCACAAACCAAGTGAATCCAGCCTTCTCGTATAATGGCCGTAGTCTGTCGGGGAGGCTGTTTTCTTAATGTTGTTTTCCGCTGTGGATTACACACATACTCTCACACATGACAAATCCTGAACTGAGAAATCCAAACACCCAAGCAGTTTCTTTCATCACCCAAAGCCATTTTCTGCTATGATACTGTAGCTGCAGACTTACACTCGGTAAGCCTCCACGGCGTTGTGTGGATGTGGCTGGCAGACATTCAGGCTCTCTGTTCTCTCCACAGTCAAACTGTCACGCTCTGAATGGCCTCCGCTGTGGTGCAGATTGTGTGGCCCAAGGCAGGACACAGGATTGCAGGATTGTGAAAATTGCTTTACTCCTTTACCTTCCTCCATTTTACTTCTTCCTAGTGTGTAGATGCACTGTATGTGCATGACACTATAGATCCATTTTGAAATAATTTTGCCGCCAATGTGTTTGTTGGGACTTTTCATGGTGGCTTGTGGCATGCGGTCTTATAGCTGAGGCTATTTTTGGACTTTTTTTTAAAGATCTACCACACATATATACGTCGTAACTGCCAGCAGCCATAAGATAATAAGTGCAAACGATGTTTAGAAAACTTGTGACTTCACATTCCTGCCAGAATCAAATCTCACGCACCCCTCACCCCAACCCTCCCCCCATGACAGCAAAGATCAGGGCATGTTAGGAAGGTCAGGGTCATGACTAAAAATAGGACATGAGGGGGATGAATGAGACAAGAATAGTTACTGGCTTACAGATGTGTCAAAGTCCTTTTTTGTAGAAAAGAAAAATCAAATTATCAACAATGAAAACACTGACTCAGCCAGTCTTAGGTTATTCCAGTGCCTCAGAGCACGAACTGTAAACACTCTGTGCCTTGTAGCTTTAAAGTCCATGTAAAGGCAATTCTGAGATTTCTTTTAAAATACATTAAATATGTTAAATAGTTGTTGAAAACATGTGAAAAGACTTTGAATGATATATTACTGAAATGTGGAGTTAGAGGTTCAAACAGTTTTTCACCAGTTTTCAGTCCAGGACTTTTGTGGGCGGTCCTTAAAGGGTGGCTTGATGACACGCTGAGGCCACCCTGAGCATACCCCTGCTTCCTGAGCAGAGAGATAGAGATTAATTCATCACACTCAGAGTGTTTCAAAATTAGTCATGTCATTGTCTGAACTCATCTGACACGTCGCTTCGAAATTGCTGCTTGACTGCTCCCACGAGTGGACGTGGCTTCAGCACATTCAGCGGACACGCCCCCACAGTCCTGGAGCTGAGCTGTTCATTTTTACCTGATTTTGACACCTAATTTCATAAACTTGTCGATATTTTTAATCATTCAAATTTGGCTGGGTGCTTAATAACACTTTCTTCTTTGGTCTGACAAACTGTTGGTGGTATGACATTTATTCTGACTTTACACGGAGGATAATTCTGGTTTGTTGGAACTTTGGCCATCCTTCCCATCAGTAATGAGGATAATCAGACAGGTTGTTAAAGAAATCTCCAGTTTAGAAAGCAAATGTTACAAACTGTTCTTTTCTCACTGATGAGTACAATGTTAACATAATAGATATAAATGAGCCCCAGAACTACCAAACGAAGACCCAAGGTGTAATAAACTTGAATCACCCTTCAAGCCTGCTCTCTGGAAACTACAGAAGACATCTTCCCAAATTAAAGATGCTCCCCACAGGCTCACCTGGGGATGAAATATCGCAAGAAGCGAGGTCATGAAGAGCTTTGAAAGTAATAATTCATGTTCAAAACACTCACATGAATTTAATATGTTCAGGTAAGATTTTCTGTGGTATTTGGTATTCCTTTTAGAAGTGTGTGTGTGTGTGTGTGTCTGTGTGTAACTCTCAACATCACACACAAAGCCCGTCTCCACTGTACTCTTCCTTTGGCTTTTGTTCAGGAGAATTGATTGTCCTTTTGTTCCCTGTCGAGATGGATCGCAGCGCTGGCAGGCAGCGTTTGGTGCGAGTTTTATTCAGCCATCCAGCTTCCTAAACGTGCTTTCATAGCCTCCGTTACACCAATCATTAATTACTCAGCCCAGGCACAGTGCAGGTCTTGTTGGTTGCCACGGCAACGGGCGTGGGGAGGAGCACCGTGGTTAAATGCTGTTGTTCTGCCCGCGGTGCGTGTCTTCTCCCCCTGCAAGTCGCACACAGTCTCTCAGACACAGCTGACTGGGCTGAATCTCCAGTCTCAGGTGTGACATTTCAAGGATTGTATGTCTCAGTGTTGCAAGTTAGCATTTCCAAAGTTGCGCTGAGAAGGTCAACTTCATATTGCCTATCGTTAATATTTATCAATTTGTGATGTCCAGTATTTCTGACACCACTGTTCAGACTCACCAGTGCTCTCCAGCATTTTTATGACTATTCTCAATTTATTAAATCGAGGCTTTACAATAACAAACAAAAAAGAAAAAGGTATCTGTGCTGACTGACTTTGAAGAGCTACATTATGCTGCTGTGCCTCCATTTATCTGCTGGTGTTTTCTTCATTAGTTTGTTGCGTGTACAAACCTGACAACAGACAAACTTGTTAGGACTGGGTATTTTGCTGTTACCAATCACAACACTGTATTACTTCACTGTTGTATGTATACTGCTTGCCTTATAATTTTGAGTTTAATGGCTAATTTCTATTCTTATTTGGGTTTTTTTTATAAACTTCTAATTATTTATTTCATCCTTTCTCTATTGATCTGTATTGTTCTGTGATTGTGCTGCTGCAAAACCTCAATTTATGCCCTGGGGATTATGTTTAAAGTTTGAAGTTTGTATGAAGTTTAGGAGTGAAGTGGTGGAAGTCAAGAAAAGGAAGTAGTCAAGAGGACTTTTGAGTGTCTCTGGATGTGTCTGAGCGTCCGACTGAAAGACCGTTTTGTGGGTTTCATTGCTTTTACAATGAACTGTCTGAGAGCACAGTGAATGCTACTACTTATTTCTCCTACATACAAGCTCAGTTAGAGTTTGTATTAACATCATTTATTTGGATTTAAAGGATAGATTGTAGAACAGTCTCTTCATAAATCACAATTATTAACATATATGTCTTATCTGTTCACTAAACTTCACATCCCTCCTCTGTTTCTTTGTCTTTCTGTCCATCAGGCCAGCCAGCTAGGAGTTTACAGAGCATTTGTGGATAACTATGAGCTGGCTGTGGAGACGGCGGAGAAGTGCTGCCAGGCTAACACACAGTTTGCAGAAATCTCTGAGGTAAGACACCAAGCAAACATAGAAATACATGTTGGGTTTTTTTCAAAGTTATACGACAAATGTCGGGAAGAAAGTGAACAGTTACTGGTTCAGCTTCTGACTCAAAGCTGTTACAGCTAGAAGCTGTGATCTTTGAGTTATGGGATCATTTTACCACCGTGTAAAATCAGTCAGTCAGACACTTAACCCCCTGCATACCAGCAAATTATCCAATTGAGTTTCACAAGTTGTTGTTTCTTTGATGTGTGGAGCATTGCTGTATCTAATTTAGATAAAAGTAAGTACAGGTTCAGTTAAACAGTTATCACAGGAGTGATTTTCACCAACATTACACTAAATTGTTTGTTGAACTCAAATAATTCCTGCATATATTTGAAGTGTCAGCGTCCTCCTCCTACACACTGTTCTGTTAGAATACAGAGTACAGTGTAAATGTTGTGCACTAACAATCCAGTGTGTTACTGGTACAGCACGTCTAGTGTGTTGTGTTACTTAAAGTCAATCTGTGTAACACAGTGTGGAGGCCATGATTAATATTATTTCAGGATGATGTTATACATAAAACAGTTGCTCTTGTGTGGAGCATACTTCCTCCATCCTGCTGCCACTGCAGCTGGACAGCTTGTGAGAGAAAGACAGTGTTACTTATTCACATACTAAGTGACTTCCAACAAAGTGTTACATTATGTGTTATTAGGGAAAGGAAGCATTTCTGAGAGGTGCTGCATAGAAAGAGTCTGTTTTGCGGCTGCTCAACAGTTTCATCCCTGATGCACTGTACTTGCTAAACGCTCTCCTATTATTCACCCACGCTGCCTTTATCATTTCCCTACATTTAAATTTGAATGTCCTCCTGAATATTTCTGTGTCAATGCAGACAGAGGCAATTTTGAACTCTTTATGCCCATATGTTTTGTGTGTGTGTGTGTGTGTGTGTGTGTGTGTTTACGCAGGTGTGTGTAGAGTAATGCAGGAGATGGTTATTAGTATTTCCTGTAGTTTTAGCCTGGTCTCATTCTCACTGCTGACCAGGAAAATATGAGCTCAGTTCACAGACTGTAGATAAGCCTTGACGGCATAATAAATTTGTGCATTTATCTTTCCCCCAAACACAAGTTTCCAGCAGCTTCGAGTGCTCAGGACTCTTTTATCATAGACAAACTAGATTTGAAAACACTTACTCTCATGCCGCAAATCTAGTTTTGGAGGCTGATGGAACAAAATTGACCCTTGTTTAAACTAGTAATCTACATTCCCAACAGTGTTATATTTTATAAGGCTGGGAATTGTGAAAGTTCAAACTGTATTACAGCAGTAGAGGATTTTTCAGTTTGTCCAGAAGCTACAAAAATGGCTTCAAATGCAGCCTTTAAAAAGATTGTGGGGGCTACAGTATGTATATTAAATCAGATCAAATATAGACTTCTTTAGTGATTAGCTTAATGTTAGAGGGATAAAAAAAAAAGACAATCCAGTGTTGAATAGCATGTCTATCAGCTTGTTTTTGTACATTTTCCTGCTATATTTCTTCAAGCATGTGACAGTTTCTGATACATCATCAGTCTTCGTCTATGTTTTATGAGGTCTACCAGTTAGTGTTGAGGCTGGCGTCTACAGGCGAGATGGGGAATTCATCATCGAGGGTTGTTAATGGCCTAAGTAATGATGCATGACTCTGAGCCATCTGAACAAGATGGTTGGGGGAAAAAGCTGCTGAGGATGGCATAATTAATTTGGAAGTGGGTGACCTCAGTGCTAGAGCAAGGATAATAACAACTATGTATATTCTTATGTGGTTTAACCATAGTGAACTAGTATTTAAAGGTCTCTTTAAAAGGGTTCACCACTTTGAACCTACCTTTTATCTCTCAACAGAACCTGAAGGTGAGGAGCCCAAAGGACTCTAAGGACCAGACTGCCAAGAACTCCTTAGAGGGTCAGTTACGTCATGCCAGTCTTTACTTAAAATATTCAAATATGACATAAATTAAAACATCTACATGAAGCATATTATAGTAATTCAGTGATATAAATAATACACTTTGGTTTCTCTCCTTTCTCATGTGCAGCTTTGCTATATAAACCAGTGGACAGAGTGACTCGCAGTACATTGGTGCTTCATGTAAGTAAGAGTGAGCGCTGAGGCAGCGACACATCTTAAAAATGTCATATCACGACTGGGTTCTGGTGGGTTTTATTACCCGCCTCTGTTGCTCTGAGATTAGCCTTAGAAAGCATGAAGAGAGACGTGATCAAAACCCAGCCTGCGGCAGGTTTGCCAACATTGTCAGACTATAAAGTGTAATTGGGTTTTATTTGAGGTATTTCTTATAAATCTGCTTTGTCACCATCACCATAAATCATTTCGTCGTCAACCGAAGTCTCTAGAAATAAAGGAATACAGCTGTAATGCTGAGTAATCTTTGATATGTGACAAATTACAGATTAGTTATGAGACTTTTTATATAATCGTTTACCAATTCAGAGCTTTGTTTATTGCATGTATTAAAAAGTATGAACCTACAGTATACATACTGTTTTCAGCAGACGTTTTGAGTTATAGGATGGTTGAACTAAATGCATCGAAGAGCTAAAAAGAGAAGTCTTGAATGGCCTGTATATACCTGTTCTTCTACCTGCATATTTTTGCTTTTGAAAATTAATATTTCTCCATCTACTGCAACTACTATCCAGGACTTGCTCAAACACACGCCCACCAGCCACCCGGACCACCCACTTCTGCAGGACGCCTTGCGGATCTCTCAGAACTTCCTGTCCAGCATCAACGAGGAGACGACGCCCCGACGCCAGTCTATGACTGTCAAGAAGGGAGAGGTGAGTGTTCGGAAGTTTACAGCGAAATGAGCCACATTCTGTAGCCCAGTTTTATACCATGTTGTACTAAAATAGACTTGAACAAAGACCTGGCAGGAAAGTTAAGAAGCAGACAGAAATCACAGTTTTTGCACTGTGTTGTGGTCGAATCTTAGGTTGTGATGTGTTGCAGCCTAAAATGTTTGCATATTCATGTATTTTTGACGACATAACTTAAAGCACAAACTCATGACTGTCCCTTTCATAAATTTGACCTAACTTACTACTTCTTACAATGATAATTCTGCAGCATTAAGCAGGAAATAGTTTTCAAAAATCAAATATTATGACCCTTAAAATTGACCTTTTTATCAAATATTATACAGAACAATCTAAATGTAGTTTAACTCTTCCCAGCTCTTAATGTTGAGCACAATGACATCATGACCCCGCCCTCTAAATGTCCTTGAAGTCACTGCCAAATGAGCGTACGGAGGCCACCAATCTGCAGCCTAAAGCAGAGCCCATGCCCTTATATGGTCATACCAGGGTTGCCTGGTTGAGGGTGATCCTCTGTTTGCTCTGCGTCTCTCTGGTGGCTTCCCATCCCTCAATCTCCCCTAACGCAAACACACACGCACACACACACACATACACACTCACAATCTAACCCCCCGCTGTCGCTCTCATCCCCGGAGATGACTTGACGCACATGAATGGATGCCTCTTGATTGATAGCTTGCGTGACACTGCCGTACATAATGCCTTGTAATGAGCCACCGGTCCGCTCTGACTGGCAGATTCCAAGTTAATTATTCATAAATGGAGGGTGGGTGCAAACGAGCGAAAAGGCTGTACCGGCTCCTCCCTCTGCTCACAGGGGGGTCATTACCGCACCCTTTCCACACACACACCCAAGTCCACGCAAACACACACTTTCCTACTCTGTTTCCATTCATTCTTTCCCTTGTTTGCCTTTGAACATATATACACACCCATACACACACACACACACCCCCTCCCATCCCCACAGGCCCCAGTTCCATCCCAGTCCGTCCAGACCTCCACACCAGTCATCAAATATTTATTATGGATACATGAAAGCAGCACATGGAAATCGATGGGGCTCATTATATTGTACCTTACCATAGACAGAGTATATAAATATGCCCGAGGACTTTGTCTACATTTCCCCAAATGAGCTGCAACATATAACTCACTACAGACTGTCGTTACCTGGAAAATTGAAGCATTCAGTGACGAGAGCAGCGCTTAATCTTGAATCACTTCTACTAGACGGGATTGTTTAACGTCTATGATAAAAACGATCAAGTAATTTGAGTTACCGGGTCTTAACTACCAGGTCAACACACCCTCACCGTCCTGAATCTGTGCTCCGATGATTCCACAGTGTCATTATGTTGATAATGTGCACTTCAGATGTCCAAAGAGGGACTCAGGCCTTTGATATCTTTTGTTCATGTGATGTCAACACAAATTGGATAACGTGCAGGATTTGCATAGATGAGATGACATTCATTTCATTCATAGAGTAGGTATACTGATACTGGGCTCACACATTTTATAAAGTTGATTCTGGCTTTTTTGTTAAGGAAACAGGCCATTCAGGTCATTTATGATCTGACCTGAAATATAGAGGATTGAGGGCGTGTATACGCTCCGTCTGTACACACTTGCAAGTAACCTGTGGTTTGCTCAGTGGAGGCATGCGGGAACAGAGCAGCACAAGTGGCCCCGGAGGCCCTGGCCCGACCAGATGAAAGGAGGGGACAAACAGAAGCTGCTTAATTAAAATGCAAATGATGGCGCTGCCTAAATCTCAATTCACCTCCCCGCTTTGTTTGCCTGTGGGAAAGATATGCAACTGTGTGTGTGTATTTCGGATGGGAATAGCACAAGGCACACTCATCTACACCATTTTCCATCTGTCTATACGTCTTTCTTTCCCTCTGTCATTACACAAACACAACCCCCGTATGCACACATCATTTTACACGTACACTACTGCAAAACACACACGCAGCAGAGATGTTCCTTCAAGCGTGTATTCTAAATATAAACATGGATCTTTTGTAGATTCATGCCATTACTCTAGCACACGCTCTCAGCGAGGAGATGGTCAATATTTAATCTGCGTTCTGTGCTGTCAGCGTGCTCTGCCTCGTGTCACTCTCCTTCCACGTCGGTGTTGCTGATGTTTCGGTCAGCTCGGTTTATGAGACATGAAGAAAGTTGCATTTCTCCTACAGGCTGTTCGATATTATGAAAATGTCATCTGATGCGCTGAGACAGCCGGTTTTGTTGAGGATGTCTTTTCCCCCAGTAGCAGAGCAAAGCAGCAGCGTAAGCACATTTTTAAATTCATCAGATTACTGATGTAGGAATGAGCCCTAACTGGAATATGTGTCTGCACCCAAAGATAAAACAATGAGCCTTAATTAAATAAGAAAAAAAAGTATCTACAGGCATTGAGCGAGTGTTTTTTTGAACAGGCAGGTTAAACAGATGCTTTTGTGTCGCAGTATTTTAGTAGCCAGTCTTGCTTTATCCCTTTACATGATTCTCATTTACTCCCACACAGTTAGAAGTAAATCCCTAATCTGGCTGTTATCCTTTATTCTGTCCTTTATTTTATCTCTTCATCATGAGATCAATGGAGGACAGGATTATCACTGAGGCTTGATGGGCAGCGTAGTTTCTCAGTGAGTCATTTCAAGCTGAGTTCACTTACCTGAACGTAACAACACAAATCTAGTAGCTCCTTCTGCTGAGCCTTCATTTAAATCTGCATAAATCAGTGTTAGTACTTTGTCTTAGGGTACTTTCTGTATAGTAATCCAATCTAATCTACTGTTGCACTTTTGTTTGATAATCTAATCAGTACTTTGGTCCAGTCTGAATATTTACTGCTGACTCGTCACAAGAGATTGTAGCTTGGATAACAATGACGCGTCCAAATCTAAGGTTCAAGATTTAAAAGCTGCTTTGTGATTTACACAGAAAAGAAAAAAAAATAATTAAAGGGTAAATCCACACCAGATTTTAGCAAGAGGGAGACATGCCTACACTGGCCTCTGTGGTTTGAAAGGTATACCATAAGTCTCTTGAACTTCTGACCACATCCAACATCACAGCTAGGTGTGGTCAGGCGTGGTCTGTTGGAATTGTGACCATGCCACACTGTGATGTGATGTAGAGTGGTACTGTAGTGCCACGCTACATGAGCAGGTCGTCCCCACTATTTGGCATTAAACTGGGTGAAGTTACTCTTTGAAAAGTTAAAAAGAAAGTTAGAAGAGGAGAATACAAATGGAAGAAAGAAGCAATTATACAAATAATAAATACATTAGTAAAAGTACAAGAGTCTAATGTGCACCAGTAGTGCACAGTAGATCCTACTCTCTCAGGCATTAGAATTAAGTACAGATATCCATGGTGTCCAAATGAGGAATCCTTCTGACTTGATGATCCCAGCAGGGTGAGGTTTTCACTCATCCATTGAAAAAATCTCAACAAATTTCAGCTCCAAACTTCAATTTTTCCAATTCTGTATTTTGGTTCATGATCAAATCCCTGCAAACCTAATGACATTCCCATCAGCCAGGCTTTACTTAGCTAGTTAACAAATGTTGGCATGCTAACACACTGAATTAAGATGGTAAACATGTTAAACATTACAACCGCTAAAGCATGTTAACATTGTCATCAGGAGCATGTTAGCATGCTGAGGTTAGCATTTAGCTCAAAACTCTGCTGTGACAGTGCATCCTAACAGAGCCGCTAGCATGGCCGTGGACTCTTGGTCTTATGTCTACATAAATTTTTTGTCATATTTATGTTAGTTAGTCAGTCCCTATATATTCTATATATAGTTGGCAGTGTATAAATGCCCTTTCGACCTCAAGTCTGTGTTCCATGCTTATATATAGCTTCAGAGTATAGCTTAAACTCCGCTATTCCTCATTCTTTCAGTGAGTTGTATTTGAGTAATATGCTAAAACTAAGTAGAGCAGAGCAACCATTGTCTCGCTAAATATAGACTTAGTTTTTATTTTGTAGTCTGAAAATATCCTCAGGGAATAACATTACATGTGGAAAGACTTCATAGACGTGCCATTCTTGTGGCATCAAAGATGGAAACATAATGAACATGTACAGTAAATACATACCAGAGACTCATTACAACACAAACTGGATCAGGAAATTATATCAGTACCATAGGGGAGAAGAAGAAGCGAGTGGTTGTGTGTGTGTTTTGACAGATGTAGCATCCCACTAGAGAAAAATGCGAGATAGACAGAGAGCAACTCATCTGGAAGTTATCTGTCACAGGCCGTCATCATTGCAGGCTTCATTATGTAGCTGGTCATGAATAATTACATCCACCAGTGGGAATTAGACTTCTATTCGCTCCTTATTTTCAAGGATCAGAACATGATTGTAATCTGATGTACGAGAGGATCTATTTTGCAAGTGTGTGTGCATGAAGAAATATCTTAACAATGGATGACTGCAGTGGTACTGCTTTGGTTACGTGTCACATGGTTTGGTACCGACAATAAGAAACTGCATTATGACATGTATTTCATCGGGAGCTACTCTGCCTGTGTTATTTCTATTTCTTGCTGTCTCTTTCTCTCCATTTTGATGTATTTCACTTTCTCTCCTTTATGCTCTCGTACGTCTCTCTCTTTTTTTTCCACCCTCTCCATAATGCACGAGCGTTAACACAGTGTGAGTGACACAGCATGGTCCTCATCTTTGCCAGCAGATGTCCAGTCAGGTTTTTGGAAGCGCATAAACCTCTCTTCCATAAGCATCGGCTCCACTTCACTGTGTGCTGGCGGTGACAGTAACTGTGTGGTCATGATGGAGGGGGAGAAGGAGGAAGGGTTACAGGAGGGGGAGGGGACAAAGAATGAAGATATGGATGTGATTGGCTCTGAACATGTGTGATGTCATGCTTCATGGCCTTGCTGCCAGGGTAAGGTTGCTAGGTTTGGAGGGGCGGGGGGGTGCCGGTGTGGAACAACATGGAAGTGAGCAGGAGGGGGTGAAGTTAAGGTGGTCTTTGAGGAAAACTAGATTTTCTTTATAATGTAAACTAGTATATTCAAAGATTTAGCAGATCTTAGTTAACAAACCTACTTTCTCATTTGCTTGATTTGGACTGAAACGTATGATATTTTTGCATATTGGCAATGTTGTTGTAAGTCTCGTCAGTCTTACTGAAAAAAAAAAGTCTTGTCACATAGTAATGCCCACTTTCTAATGTATTAATTCTGAGTTAAACTTGATTCAATCTATTGTTACCCATTATATCTTTGCATGAGTTCAACCCTACTAAATGTATTCATAATTAAAACAAAATGTCATGTAATCACCTCAAAGGAAAAGGTGCAATCAAGCCAAACATCCAAGGCAAAGTGGCTGAGATCAGCTCAAAACTTGTAGAATAATCAGAATGAAGCAGTCACCTCATTCTCAACTCACAAATTCTGATTTGTGCAATCAAAAGAATGAAAGAAAAATGAACCAGATTATGGATTTACATGATCCCTTCCATATTAAATCATACCTGCTTTGTTTGCCCGCTGATTACAAATACAAAATGTTCTTTTATTCTCTCATATTTTTTTTACAGTAAAACTCTCCTGCCTGGCCATGGGCACCACAAAGTAAAACCATGATTATGAGCATGTGAAAGTGAACTGTTTACTATTGAGTTGTGGTTTGACATTTGTCTGATCCCTACTTTTGTTCCAAGTCCATTCTTGCAAATGTGTTTTTATTATTTGTACAATGACATCACTGCCTCCTTTTGGCAAACTGCAGTATTACACATCTCATTACATAGTCTGACATCAGCGATAAGTGCCAGACCTCCAAACACCACTCTTCCCTTTCTACCGCTACGTCATACAATTCTCTGTATCCTGGAAATCAATGATTATGCCAGAATATGACAAAAGAAGTTACCAGGTGATTAGCTTAATTATTGCAATTCAGTGCAGAATGCTCCACACTTTTGGGGTAATAAATTGGTTAATATTGAGCATGTGAGTTTTGTCTGACGATGCAGCAGCAAGTAAAACTAAAGTCTAGTCTCCCTCACTCCTACATCTCCTACATGTTTTGTGCTTGTAAAAAAAGGACTGATGCAGTGGGAAGCTTTGACATGCAGCCCCAATACGAAGGCTTTGTTTCCTGTCCACAAGTGTAACAGCTTCATCACTGATATTATACTGAGAAGAAGCTGTTTCCCACAAAATACAGACTGGGTTTAAGTTTCATTGAAAAGTACTGTTTCCTTGTTCCCAGCCAACCAAGTGGAACAACTGATACCAACCATTTTTGTGTGACAGCTCGTAAATATGTCCTCTCTAATGATCTCATTACCAACCGCTGAGTTGGTAGACAGTGAAAGCTTTGTGTTACTGACTCACCGCCGTTATCTGTTGTTGCCACAGAACCGCCAGCTTCTGAGGGACAGTTTCATGGTGGAGTTGGTGGAGGGAGCGAGGAAGCTGCGGCATGTCTTCCTCTTCACTGATCTGCTGCTCTGCGCCAAGCTGAAGAAACAGATCGGAGGGTAGGAAACTTTCATTTCTCCACTGCTAACGAGATACCTGAGACCTGGGTTACATAAGATTTCTAAAAATATTCAAAAAAAGTGATACATACATTTTATATATGAACATTTTATCCATCGCTCATTCATGTTCTCATGTTAAAGTAAGATTTTACTCAAAGTCCTGTTGATGTTCTCTTCTCTGATGTACTCATAATCTATCTGTATCTATTCTGTTCCTTCCCTCATCTTGCTGCAGTAAAAACCAGCAGTATGACAGTAAGTGGTACATCCCCCTGACTGAGCTGACCTTCCAGGGCCCAGAGGAGGCCGAGCCTCTTACCATCCCCCAGGTCCCAGATGAAGAGCTCGACGCCATGAAGGTCAAGATCTCACACCTCCGCAGTGAGATCCAGAGAGAGAAGGTAACGTGCATACACATTGTTCCACAAAATCAGTTCAGGAACTAAGAAAAGTTTGTCCTCTGGGGTTTTTCATTTGACTTATTGGATACAGAATTTTTTCAGTGTAATGTGATCAAGGTAAAGTCTCCCACACAAACGTTTTCACCTCTGTGGTTTCAGAGAGCCAACAAGGGTTCAAAAGTCATCGACCGTCTCAGGAAGAAGCTGTCTGAGCAGGAGTCTCTGCTCTTGTTAACATCTCCGAGCATGCCCCTCAGAGTCTACAACAAGAACGGCAAGGTGATGACACTCTCCAACTTCAACTGCCCCTGTTTCTTCATTCTCTTTTTTCATCATCATTTCTGCCACATCATCCTCCTCCTCCTCCTCCTGCTCCCTATACTGCTCCTTCTGCTCCATATATTTCATCCATTCTTCTCAATTTACTGCTTTTCTGTCCTCCGCTTCATTTCCGGCACAATATCCCCTCACAGATTTTCCTTAAGATAACTTCTTCTTGATCTATCTCAGACTTTCTTGTATCAGTAAGCAATTGCTCTATGATATCTTACATCTGTTAAAGCTGGCTGCACAGCACTGCACGTACATTTTTAGGTTGTATATTTGCACAGATGATGTGTCCTTTTTAATTTTTCCATCTGCCTCCACCACAGACTAATTGGTGATGAAATAACAGCTGTTTTTTTTTATGCGCTTGCGTTCAGAGTTACAGTTTCCTGATTTCATCTGACTATGAACGTGCAGAGTGGAGGGAGATAATCAAGGAACAGCAGAAGAAATGTAAGTATCCCGGAAATGTCCTGCCAGACGATGTCTGATCCAGATCAGAACATTTCGTTTCCTATTTGCAAAGCGTCCTAGGCGCTTGAAACTTTTGCGTACATTTGCAATTACTAATCCAAGAACCTTGTGATGGAAAAAGAGAAACCAATATACAATGACATTTACAGTCTACACTTATTCTCTTCCCTCAAGGTTTTAAAACGTCCTCCTTGACTTCCATGGAGCTGCAAATGTTGACTAGTTCCTGTGTCAAACTGCAGACTGTCCACCACATTCCACTTAGCATCAATAAAGAAGGTACGGTACTCCTTAAATTGTCCTCATGCTGACTTTCTCATTCATATGCAACTGTATTGTGTTTCTGATAGTCACATGGTGGATTTAATAGAAATTCCACAGTAAAATTATAAAGCCTTTGGGGCTCTATGTACAGATGACTGGTTACACTTTCACACTTTCTTGATTAGGATTAATTATTTTGATTAAGATGAGTACACAGAAGTCAAAGCCACATGTTTTCTACTGTAGGACTGTTATATTCCTTCCTTCCATGTACCTGACTCTGCTCCAAAACAAACAGAGATCTGCATGCTTTTCTAACTCCTCCTCGCTGTCTTTTTTTTTCCTCTCTCTGCTCGCTGACTGTTTTTCCAGAGGATGAATCCCCCGGTCTCTACGGGTTCCTGAATGTAATCGTCCACTCTGCCTCCGGCCTCAAACAGAGCTTGAGTGAGTCATTCACCTTTAGCCTCCATGCAAACAACAGAAAGTACAGATAATCAGAAAATAATGAGCAGTGTTTCCCTCAAACTTTACTCTCATTTTAGGTTAGACTTTTTCTTTTTTTTTTACTTTTTAATTTGTAGTTGGCTAGTTTGTTTTAAAATGTACATGTTCACTTGCTTAACTGAGCTGCAAATCACCTCCTGGAAATCCATGTTTTGAAACATTTTTCTCCTTTCTATCAGATCTCTATTGCACATTGGAGGTGGATTCCTTTGGTTTCTTTTCAAATAAAGCTAAGACGAGAGTGTATCGATACACTACTGAACCCAAATGGAACGAGGTAAGAGACTGGTGCAAAACAAGCATGCAAATATACATATTTCCAGTTGGAATAAAATGTTTGCATTAATAGAGGAGTTATTAGTTAGTGTTTTAATGCTTGATTTTTACATTTAAATAAATCAAATGTGACCTTGTCATGCCTGTGTTGTATCCTGAAAACCTTTTAAAGTTAAAGTTAGAATTGGTACCTGCACAGAGTTGTAAGATTTGATAATACTATTTTGACAATTATGCTCAATATCCTTCATTGGAAGATCATATAAGTATGTTTATTCCTTTTCAACCAACAAACACATACATGCACATGTACTGTATCTGACATCTGGTCCTGTAATCAGTTAGCAGTCCATCTTTGAGTGAAGATGTCCAACAGAACCCACACAGAGCATCTGCAGCCCCTGCAAACATGTAGCAAACACGCACATATGCATGCAAGCAGGCTTACTTACAGTACATACACAATCATGAATTCCGTAATGACACAGCTGGATTTTGGAGGTTAGCACTACAGAGGAAGAAGAGCTTTGAGACACAATCAGTGGGTCGGTTCATCTGCGGCACAGTTTTTTTCCATCGTGGACTCTTTGAGGATTTTGCTCAGCAAAGTGGAAATAATGTCAGTTAATGAGGGGCTGCTAGTGATGACTCACATCTGTCCAAATGTTAAGTGAACCAACACAGTGTGGGCCTCAAAACGATGTGCAAACCATATGCAGAGAGCTCCTGTATTGTACATAATTACAGGGAATGCTAGTCAGCTGTGGTGGGATGTATGGATTAAAGTGTAGGGTGGATGCAGATTCTTCTGGATGTTTACAATCTTCTCTGTTTCTCATTATCTTCTTCTTGTTATTCCCGTCTCTGTCGGTGTCATTGTACTAAAATCTTGGACACGTATGCACCGTTTTGTTGCTAAAAATAATCACCTTACCACTATTATTGTGTTGTTTTTCCTCCCTTAAGGAGTTTGAGATTGAGTTGGAGGGCTCTCAGACCCTGAGGCTGCTCTGCTACGAGAAGTGTTACAACAAGACCAAGCAGAACAAAGAGGATGGAGAGAGCACAGACCGCATCATGGGGAAAGGACAGATACCGGTAAGACATGACGTCACCCCCCTTTCAGCAGACCCTCCACGACTCATTAGTGACTGGCAGTTATGTCACCACCACTGCCGCAAAGCATGAAATCATATTATTGCTCAATGAATAACTTCAACTTGAGCATGGTGTAAAAATTGGCTGATTAGATTAATTACCCTCTTATGTAGTGGATGGGTAAGGGTTGGTTAAATGGAGGGAAATTGCTGTTCAGTACGTGTCAGGGTAATATTTGAATATAAAAGTGATGATGTGTCACTCTGTTCAGTTAAAATCTGCGAGGGAATGTGCAGCTTTTGATAAAATGGCACAAAGCTTCATCATTGTGCCGCCAGGTTCAGCTGTTTAAAACATTAGTCACAGTCCAAGGTCCTTTAATGGTTATTGAGTAACAGCAATGTGATCCTGCATATTTGGAAATAACATCAATACTATGAGGTGTCCTGTGTGTAAAAATGCCAAAATCCTGATAACACTCCTGAAAAACAACAACACAGACACTGTCCTGAGCAGTCTGGCCATAAGACTGACTGATCGCAGGTTGACAGCAGATCTAGATAGCAGGTGATTAGGTTGCCAAGGCGACGCCAGCCTGCAGGATAATGCCAAGTTTCACTCAGTGGATCAACAAAGAGAAAGCAAAAGACACAGGAGAGAGAGAGAGACAGGCAGACAGCAACGATTTAGCCCAAAACGCGAGTCTCCCCTTGGATTCACTGCCACCAAAAACCTCCTTCTCTCACTCCTCCACCCACAGAAGGGCAGGTGTGTGTTTGTGAGATTGGAGACTGCTGAGCGGCTCACACAAAAACACACAAAACTATCTTCTATTGGTAAAGAACACCCCTCAAAACCAGGAAAAACAGAAAATACAAATGCACTGGGAAAACACTGACTGTACTCTTTATGAGTGAAAACAATGGTGCAACATCAGCTTCGTGTTGTGTCACACACACACACTGAATTCATACAAGCAGTGTCCAGAACGGTTTGTTCAAATCGCAGAAGCCAAATACAGTTTTACAAGTCCCTTTGTTGCTTGTTGTCTGCCACATAAATCCCAATAAATCTCATAAATCCTGCAGATTACTGTTCACATTTACTGATTTACCAACCAAATGAATGTTTTGAACAGAACTGAATAAGAATTGAAAACCATCCAGGTGGAGGTCATTTACAGTTTACCTGCCTTAATGTGTTTCTAACACATGAATATAGTTTGTATATGTATTTCTCTTTATTCCCTGTCATTGACTGTTTTGTGTAATTATTGCTGACTTGTGCATCTTTTTAGCTATCAACACAAATTTATTGCATCAGTTTATAGTGTATATAGATAGAAATGTTCAGTCCCAAACCAAAGGTTTTAGATTATATATGCCTGTATATTTATTCTTCTTATAATATATAATTTATTTAGTGGCAACAAAAGCTACAATATCCTTATCATACAGTATAAATGTTAAATGCTGTTTTTGATCATACATTTTTATATTTTTTCAATGACATATAAAAAAACTTGCAAACTTTTTTTATGTCAGTGCTGAACATGCTCATTAATCACAAATCACATTGTCCTTCTCTTAATTTAAATTACCTTTTGATACTTTCAGGAAGTAAATTAAGTTTCATAATCATCATAAAAAGTTTACGTATCTGTACAGTATATAGGCCTGTCTCCACCTGAGTGTGCTGTAAAAGTTGCAGTCTTCTTCTATCTTTTGACACAGTGTTTCTATACTGTTCCAGCTTCATCTCAGCAGTTAATACAGTTTAATTTTACAGATATGATTTATATATTGTATATATTGTGAAACAGCACATGGCCTGCTTAAACCTTCAACCAGTAAAAACTGTAGAGGATAAAATCTGTTTGTTTGCCAAAAAACTTGAGCTTTTAAAACATTTTATCAGGGGGCAAAAGGAGCTCTTATTGCTTTGCCGTTTTTAGTGGAACGTAATTCTTTGTAGATAAACGGCTCAAACCGAAGAGCACTCTCAGCAGTGAAAGATTCAGTTATGAGAAATGTGATCCAGCTTCGCACGCAACCAGATGGGCCTTAGCCTGGGTAAACATACAACATACAGAATACTGTGTGTGTGTGTGTGTGTGTGTTTGTTACGTTGTGTCAGATGTGTGTGTGTACCCAGCTTTTATTGCCCCAGATGGCATGTCTCTTCAGATCTGAGTGTGTTTGGGCATGTTTGGGTGTGAATTTAGTGTCTGTTTATCATATTTATAAAAATACAGTAAAGGGACGTAATATAACAAAAGCACCTTTGAAAACATTCCACTATGATAGAGGGAAGATTTGTACTGTTGATGCAATTATATCTTTATGCACTGCTATGTTGACATAACTGAACATTACAAAAGTAGGACAAAAGTATGTAAAGAACTTAATCTTAACAAAGAAAATAAACATTAAGAATTCATGTCGCTGTAGTGGTTCATGAGAAAATAATGAGAATACATATAACCTATAAATGTCTGCTTTTTTTTAAACATCCCATTAAGAGGCAAACAAACAACAAACAAATGGGCAGTGGTGAATATTTTTTACCAATGCAATACAACAGTTATACTTAATTACAAATAAAAGTATTACAAAAGAAGTATTTTTTGCTTCATGTACTTAAATATCAAAGTAAGAGCACTAAGTGCAGTAAAATGTCACCTGTAACTGATACAAGATTATATCTGACACATTAGTTTCAATATTAGCAGCATTTTACTGTTGTAGCTGGTCAAGGAGGAGCTGATTTAAACTACTTTATATGCCGATAGCGAGTTATGTAGTGGTCAGGCCCCTTTTAAAGGATCACAAGATAAATCATGAGGGTCATGAGATGATTAATGGGCTAGGAAAGACAGAAAAATAAAACTCTGCTACACAAATCTGCTTTTATTTTTTAGGACCTTACTCTAATCTCTGTTTTTGGTGACACTGATAAAAACTCATAAAGATCCACAACCAGACGCTGATTTTTATGTAAGGTGTCAGAAACCAAAAAGGTTGTAAAACACTGGTTTAAACTTTGTATTTTCATCATAGTGAGTGTGTGTCTAATAATTATAGCTGTTACAGCAGTATTTGCCTCTGAAAGGTAGTAGACCATGAGAAGAAAGTAGCAGAAAATGGAAATACTAAATTGTACAGAACTTGAGTAAACGTACTTGAAATGTAAAAAAACATGTTTCATTTAAACAGCTTGTTAATGATTAATGATCTTCAGATCAACTGTGTCAGTAGAATATTATACTAACTTGTATTGGTCCTTGTCCTCCACACAGCTTGACCCTCAGACTCTCCAAGGCAAAGACTGGCAGAGAACAGTTATTCCCATGAATGGGGTGAGTAGATTACATTAACTATAATTTGTCATAGCTTGTTCCTATATTTCTTCTCCTCACTTCTATATCATAATTTGGAAGGTATCTTTAGTCCCTCTGTACTCATTTTAGGTACCACGCTCCAATACAGCCACACATTTATATTATAGTAGCATGCAGAAGTGAGGAATATTCTAACCAATGTCTCCAGGATGTAGTTCAGATTCATTTGTTTTCTCTGTGAAGTCTACATCTGGTTTTAACATGGCAGGATTTCCTCAAGATCATGGAAAGCTAGTGCAGATGGATTTCAGGCTTGCAGATTGGCTCCTCACCCCGTAAACCTGTTTTTAACTTTAAGCCCTTTTTTCCTGTCAGATCGAGGTTAAACTTTCCATGAAGTTCACCAGCCGAGAGTTCAGCCTGAAGAGGATGCCCTCACGGAAACCCATGGGTGTGTTTGGGGTCAAGATCTCCACAGTGACCAAGTGAGTTGACATTTAAACACATAAATGCTCCCAAATTATAGAGTAATCATCTGGACACCTGTACTGTTAACCTCCCAAACAGTTATTCTTGCTTCTGTTGGCATCAAGAGCACGTTTCTATTCTCCAATGAAGTTCCTCAGGGCTCTATTCTAGGCCTCCTCTTGTTTTATGTATGTGCAAAACTTTCTTTCCTCACATCCAACAATATTATTCAAATTATTCAGTTTTTTTGTTAAGGACAAATTGTTACTTTCACCAGCAACACATTATTTCCTGTGCCAAGTGTCTAATCCAGAATGTTGCACATTTTAGACCATTAATGGTGTGCACAGTTACACTAGCAGCTATGTGAAGATGTGCTTAGGCATAGCAGTGCGTAGAGCTAATTGCTAACATCACTAAACAAAAAGTACAGCTGAGGCTGATGGGAATGCCATTAAGTATTAGACACAATCATGGTGCTCGATGAAAACTAAGGAATCACCAGAATGAGTGAATGAATGAATCACCGAGAGGGGTGAATGAAATCAAATTTCTTGTGTAGTTCTCGAGATATTGCTCTAAAGACCTTAAATGCTAATGTCATGTTGTGACATAAAGAAAGCAAAATTAGATTTAAGCTGTGAGGATTCACCCTCTGAGGACAATGAATGTTTGTTTCACAGCAATCCATCCAGTGGTTGTTGAGATATTTCAGTCTAGAACAAAGTGGTGGACTGACCAGACAACCAAACAACCATCAGACCTACATGTCAGTGCCAAAAACATAACATTTAGATTGATTTCTTACCTTCAAGTCAGCTTTTAGTTTCTATTTATTTATTTAGCCAATAAAAATCACCTTGCAGAGACTTAGACACCTAGTCGTCCTAATTTCTTTGTTTTAAGGAGAAGAAGGAAGGTAAGAGAGAGAAAGCATGTAGTAGAATCATCAGTGTGTGTGTTCGTGTGTGTGTTTGTGGCCATTGTTGTTGCTGATGAGTGACGTTAATGAGGATTAAAGATAACAAGTGGGTTCACTATTTACCCGCAAAAAACAATTAGTTGTAGATAAAACGTTTCAACAGAAACACAAGAAAAGTGCCCGAAGCTTTACTAATTCTTCTTGTAATTGAAACAGTGCAGACCACAACTGTTAGTTTTGTTCATTATGTCTTTTTGTCTCATTAAACAAAACATTACGTGCATCATCATGTATCATTATTTATCTTAGTGTTAGTGTTTTTACTTACTCCTCATTGATAATAATTGATGTTTTTTCTTCTTCCAGGCGGGAACGCTCCAAGGTGCCCTACATTGTCCGGCAGTGCCTAGAGGAGATTGAAAGGAGGGGTATGGAGGAGGTGGGCATCTACCGAGTATCGGGAGTCGCCACTGACATTCAGGCCTTGAAGACCGCTTTTGACACCAGTAAGTAGAGCCCTCGTTTATATATAGTATATGCTCTGCACAGGTCATTATGAAAACATTTATTTAGTTGTCACTTGGAAACATCTCAATATGTATGTATCAGACAAAATATAGATTGTCTTGACATTTCCTACAGTGGTTACAATACTGTATGCATTTCTAGGAAAGAAGCCTGAGAGGATTTATTGACCATCACCTGAAGGAAACCCCTTTTCTAATCTTTCTATTTCTGTTGATCAGGTGATCATTGTCGTAGCTTTGTGTCTGACTGTGAGTTTCTCTGATGTGAAATGATTAACCAGATTTATGAACTAATTCCTTATGAACTAATTGTGAATGTATCCCGTGTGGTGTGTGTGTATTTTAATTCTGATGAAATACTGAAAAATGAGACGCATGGCGACTGCCGCTTGTGTCAAGGTGTTCCCATGTCTCTCTTCGTCATTGCACAACCTCCCGTCTTCATGTTGTTCTCATCGCTCTCCTGCAGATCATAAAGATGTGTCGGTGATGATGAGTGAGATGGACGTCAATGCCATCGCTGGGACCCTGAAGCTGTACTTCAGAGAGCTGCCAGAACCACTCTTCACTGATGAGCTCTACCCCAATTTTGCAGGCGGCATCAGTAAGTCACTAGCGAACACAGCTAATCAGTGAATTAACCAATCGTAATTGCAACTTTTAAATCGCTGTCTAGTTTAAGAAAGAAGTTTTGCAGGATGTGTAAAAACTTTTGTTTCTGTGCAGCCCTGTCTGATAGTGTTGCCAAAGAGAGCTGTATGTTGAACTTACTGCTGTCGCTGCCTGAACCCAACCTGGTCACATTCCTTTTCCTTTTGGATCACCTGAAGAGGTATGAACAAGTAAACACACACACACACATATGCATAATATATAAAGAGATGAATGATCACATGAAAAAAACACAGGAGGTGCATTCAACTGCAGTCACACTCGAGCAAACACATTAATATTATATATTATATAATGTTGTCTAAATGTTGAAAGAGTGTTTAAAAGCTAATATCTCTTTGATATGACATACTGCTTTCAAAATGGTGAGACTGATGTGAGCAGTCGACGACCTCGGTCATTACTGTGGGATATCGTTCAACTGCAACAGCAAAATGTCTATTCTGGTTACCATGGTGATTTTGAGTCACAAGAGTCTCAAACATTACATGAGCACTAACAATGCAGATACATCCGTTTAAAAACATTGCATGAGTATGTGCTGTAGTCGATGGTGGAAGGTTATAACTTGAGCTTTAAATGTACAGCAAGCAAGAAATACAGAGTCGAGAAGAAGACAATTTTTCACTCACTAGTGCACTTATATTTAATATATTGTTGAAGGCAAAAGTATGGAAAGATGAATATTTATTGATACAGTTGATGCTAGGGGTGAAATGATTGTTCCCATTATCGATTTATCCGGTGATTATTTCTTTTTAATAATCGATGAATTACTTTAAGTATAAAATGTCAGAAAATAGCAAAAACTGACCAACATTTGAAAGCCAAATGAGATTAAATTTAAAATCATGCTGGTTTATGCTCGATCAGAAGAAGTTTGAATGGCATGTCTGAATGCGGCGGAAATCAAATGTGTATATATCTGCTCAAAGACAGGGAGATGCAGCATTGTTTGAATACATGAATAATGGCACACATTTTCAATCTCTCCTGGAAGACATCCATAGTGTTTCACTCAGAGTTAGTTGTCAGGTACACAGAGAGGCGTCCTGTCCTTGCTTACTTCCTCACCTCTGCACAGCTGGTCAATCACAGCGTGAAGTGGTCTTGGATATCTGATTGTCTGTTTTAGAACGTTACAGAAAAGGTCAGATCACCTCTGAAGATGCATCCTCGCAGCTTAAATATAACTGTGAATAAATTAATATGAAGAAGAAAAGGTTTGCATGATTTGGATGGTTAGTGAATATCAACTCTGTTCTATCAACCGGCGAATCGATTAGTCATTTAACCACTAGTAGAATCTATTAAATGCCAGACACAGATCCATCACTGCACGTTAACATCACCTGCATGTGGCCGTGTCCTCTTTCTTCGCCACTAATGGACTTGTCCGTCTTCCTCTCTTATCAGGGTGGCAGAGAAAGAAAGTATCAACAAGATGTCTCTCCACAACCTGGCGACGGTGTTTGGGCCAACGTTGCTGAGGCCTTCCGAGAAGGACAGCAAGATTCCCGCTAACCCCACCCAACCCATCAGCATGGGGGACAGCTGGTCCCTGGAAGTTATGGCACAAGTGAGCCACGCAAATCTTCTGGCAATTTATCTTTGAATTTTTAAAAACTCTTTCCGTAAGCTTGAAGTACCAAAACTTCATTTTGATTTTTGCTAATTTGTCTCTCTTTTCTGTTTCCTTGCAGGTCCAGGTGTTGCTGTATTTCCTGCAGCTGGAGACCATCCCGACCCCGGACAGTAAACGACAGAGCATCCTCTTCTCCACTGAAGTATAGAGCTAACATTGACTCTGCCGACCTGAGACTTTGACCATGAAGGAATGAAAAGAGACAGCCCATGGCTCAAAATGAGCCTATAGTAGTGTGTTTTTTAATTGACTGACCAGATTCCTGGATTGTCCCTGGCTATGCCTGCCCCCCTCAAACACAAGAGGGCACCATTGGGCCTCTGAAGCTCGGAGGACCTTGTCGTTCATATCTCTCATTACCTGATATTTAGTGTGATTTCTTGTACCTTCAGTGCTGATGTGGGTACATCTGCTATCTCCATTGCTCTTTGTTGGTTTTTGAACCCTTTACAGTTTGTAGACAGCTGTGGTTCATAAATCAAGAAATCAGTCCATAAGAGAATGATACGATGTCTTTCCTGATTCTTGAATTAGTTTGCCAACAAATCAGAATTTTCATGTTCCTTTTGTGTTTGGGCATTGTTCTCTAGAGTATGTTTTTTTATTTTGGACAATCATCAGCTCAACACTGCAAAATCTGTTTTATCCATCTCAAACATTGCTTCATGTCCTGTTGAGGAAAATTCTAACCGTGTCTTACATAATCTCAGCGTATTGTTTCTGAGAAGACAAGAGGAAACATTTGTGAACATCCAGATCTGCCACGAGACTGGCTTTTTTTCTTTGTGTCAGGAAGCCAACACCTGTACGTTAAAGTGTTTACAACGTAAACAAACCCCGGTTGGAGTCAAAGACGAACGCTACAGCTTGGAGAGCGACCGTAAGGAAAACAGAAAAAAAAGGAACCCGATGATTAGTAAAACACTGCGATGTGACTGCCTGCATTTTTTTCTGATCATAAAAGCAGATTTCCTCTATTTGTGTTGTTCGTGTCTCAAGATAGTCTTCAGCTTAAATATCCAGGAAGCAATATATTTTCTAACATAGGAATTTGTCTGTGTTCATATCTTTGCTGACGACATGTCCTTCTTATTGTAACACAGGACATCTTGCCAAATTAATATGTTGTTTGTTTGTTTCTAGGAGTAAAGGAAGCAGTTGTATTTACAGATACAGTATGTACATAATCTTAAAGTTGTATTTTTTTTCTTTGGGTTTAACAGTATAATCATTGTTGCTCTTATTGTAATTTATTTTGGGGGACTTGGGGGAGGAAATCGGTTTGTTTTTCTATGTGAACTTTGTTCAGTTTGATTAAGAAAGTGGTAGGTCTTAGCCTTGACTTCAAGTCTTGCGGTAAATAAGCAGGATTTAGCCTTGTTCTTATAGAAACTACTCTGCTGTTCTGTCCAGCCTATCAATTATTATCCATTTAGATATAATTATGAAGGTAACACACACATTGTAGTTACATACTGTATGCTGCTGTGGAAAAGGCACAAGCTCTTTAACTGCTGGGTGTTCCTCAGCCGAACGTCTCACATCCAGAGACCATCGCCTGTCTAGTGTAGACCTTATGCAATGTCATAATACAGCACACACACACGCACACACACACATACACGCACACACACACATATACACACATATGACATTGTCTCTTTTTGTACCATTTAATCTGTGGCTGCAGAAGTGCACTCATGCAATGTTAGAACTACTGTATTACAACTGAAGTGAGCATTCAGCGTTTATGTCCATTGAAGAGCATATCTGTTGGTTTTAATGAAGGAATATTATTTTGTTTCATCTTCTCCTCACTCCTGTTTTTTTATTTATCTCATGCATATAACTAAATGTGCTTAGAACTCTTTGTCCCTTTAATTGCTCTTCATTTGTCTGAAGGTGTCCAACTCAATGACCAGTTTGAAGGAAAGCTCTTACTAAAAGTGACTCATTTTGATTTCTGTGTCCTTGATTTAACATGCAGGCATGTTTTATTGATTTTATTTTCCTTCTTGGTCTTGTTATTGCTGTCTTGTTCACAAATATATCATCATAGACTTTAAGATGTTGGTAAGTTGTGAGTATCTGGTTTACATTATTACAGCATGTCCTTTTCAAGCCCATTCAAAGGACTTGTTCACAATTTTTCAAGTCTGTCTCCAAACAATAATCACATGGCCATATGAGCATTAAAATAGCTTTAACTTGTCGTAATCATTCCTCGTGTTTATATTGGCGTTCACATACATTGGAAGCAAATTAGAAAGGGTTGTTTTAATGCCAGTATGAACAGGATGAATGATTACAGCAAGACAAACCTGTTTTTATATTCATCTGGACATCTAGCTATTGTTTTAAGAGAGACTTGTGAACTTTTCTTTAAGGGTAAATATCATGTTAGGTTTCCCATATACAGTATATCTTAAAACTATAACCTATTGACCAGTTTAGTGGATCTGATAAGGGCTTGTGTGGTTACATCCATACAGAGGTGGCATATATGAGTAAATGTTATTAATAACAAATGTTAAGTTATT